>OU565269.1:5540000-10340000 GCA_913789895.3 Seladonia tumulorum | reverse complement strand
CAAATCAATTGTGCTCACTTAAAAGAAAAAAAAAATCCAAGTCGTATGGTTCAATATTAACAAAGTTATACGATTTTTAAAAGCGTCCGAATATTATTGCGAGTCACTGTATTTCAAGGTCATCAAAATCGGTGAGGAAGCCCCTAATGTAAATAATTACCGAGAAGAATTATGATTAACAATAGTGAAAGAAGTGTTGCTAAAAACTGTACAACAGCAGTACTATATTATAGGAGAATCATTGCAGTCTTCGACCTGAATTTTCGAATTGTAATCGCCGATACCTGTTTCTATTGAACAAACAATTACGATTACCCGAACCTCGACGCCGCAATATAAACCCTTTCAGATTCGCCGAAAAGTAACAATTCCCTCAAAATTGACACTTTAATGAAGCTCCCAAGCCAATCATCTCCCCTCCCGGTAATACCCTCGAAACACTCGCAGAGGGTAATCGTTAAACACAGTCACCCTCCGGACGCGATCCCCTTTATCAGTCCAGTTACCCTTATTTCCTGAGAGTTTCGATGGGCTGGGGAGGTATCCGACAACGTAGAATGCGGAAGCAACGGTCCAACGAGCGTGGCAAGATCAGAGCCTCTGCATAAAATCTCGCGAGAACTCGGGTTTGTAGATAGCTGGATAGGAGACACTTGGATGGCTGAAAAGAGGACACCTAGATAGACAGAGAAAAAGAGCCCGGCGGCGACACGTCCGACGAATGGCCGAGGTGTACGTGTTTTCGATCACCGCGTCGAAATTGCTGTCGTAAGGATCCTGCGAATCGGGGCCGGGAAAAACCATTGTTGCTATTCGAATGGCATATCGAACGTAGTCAGCATGATCCTCGAGGAGCGGCCGCCACGGATGCATACGTAAGGCTAAGAGCGGGAACGCGGGCGCGTAATCATATCCGTTTTGTGCAGCGGAATACACGTACAGGTTCGAGAGGAGACACTTTTCTCGGGCCCGGGAAACGACGGAATCAGCGTTGCTGATCGTTCGGGAGGGGTCGCCAGCCAGACGGCTCGAGCAAAAAGGAAAGAGATCACGGGTATCGCGTCGGGAAGACGCGAGAACGAACGCGAGCGAAGATGCGCGACGCGGCGCGACGGTTAGAAGCTGACGCGGCAAAGGCGGTAGCGAGGATGAATCTGAAAAGGTATGGGCCGCGTTCACGCGACGATGATTTACGGGCATATTAGGTCGATAAGATATCTTCCGGTTCGTTGACCCGGAGGAAGCTCTATTTTTAAGGCGCCTCGCGGAGACACCGGGGAGCTTTTGCCCCCATCTATCGGCCGGGCGGGCTTCGATATCTTGGCCCTGCCCGCGGCCCGAGCCACCCCCATGTTTCCATGGATCTTGTCACGGAGCCCGGTTTTTGAGGAGAGCGGCGCCGATAAAACAGCACCCAGAAACAACGCGACCGTGAACGCTCTTTTCGCTCCGCAGCGAGCCGAACGAGCTCATCCGTTCCAGCCCCGTGGATCCTCTCGGAAACGAGCGGCCCGATAAGACGACATCTCCGTTCCTCGCTACCCCCCTCCCCACCCCGTGTTCAATGGAAAGGATTTGAATAATTCCGGCGATCGATCTCGGACAGCCACCGAAGACGGTCCCGCGACACGGAAAAGAAAGAAATTCCTTCTCTCCACGGCTCCCTTTCGGCCATCAAACCAGTCTCGCCGACAAACTATCGGCAAACTATGAATTACATGCCCGTCGCCGGGAGACGTGTCCGCGCGGAGATCGAGGACGACCAGGTGCGCTGGGAACGCGCAGACAACGCGAACCAAATCACGGACTCGGGTGGGAATAAATATTTCATATCGTCCCGTCGTCGAAGACGTACTATCTCCGCCGATCGGTGGAGGGGTTGAATTATTCCGTCTAAGAAAAACCCGTTGGCTGCTCGTGCTGCGGTGGCTGGCGATGTTTAATGGAAACCCTCCGTGCAAGATCCTTCCGGCAAACCGTCGAACTCGTCGTTTAAACGCGACCTGTGGCCCTCGATGCAAACGACGCGACGCGACGCGACGCACGGGAAACGACAAACATTACCATATCGAGACCAACCATCGATCAAAACAATAAGTCACCCGCCTACCGTGATTTTCCGTCTTTCGATCGAGCTAGAGTTCGCGAAGGATGTTGGACTCGACGGGGCGAGGTCCCGCTTGTCGTCGAAAATGAGGGAAAAGGTGTGCAGAGAGCGAGGAGACAACATAATGTAGATAACGAGCAAGAAGTTTCGCGTTGGCGTGCCTGCTCTGACAGTGACGTCTCTGCTAACGATGGCGCCGACGCTGTTGACGGCGGAACACTTATAAATGGCCCAGTGGACGTCCTGCCGGAACACTTCGGCCTCGAAGCCAGGAAAGTAGATCGTCCCGTTGCCAAGGACGTGTCTGATTCCAGGGATACTCGTTATGCTGCCGCCGTCCGCTACCATCCAGTCGACGGTGGGCGCCGGATTTCCTCTGACTATACAGTCGACCCTGCCGCCGTTCACGTTCGTGAACTCCACGCGCGACGGTGGCTCCGACACGAAGCTCGGCCCCTGCATCTCGTACGAGGCGTCGCTGCCTGAAACACACGGGACAGATATCGTTATAATAGGCTCAGGATCCTACCGCCACGAATATTTGGAATTTCCGCGGTGCGCCATTGTAATCCCCGGTTATTTAGCACATCGCCGCGCCGCTGTGTCTTGCACACAGCGCGGACCAATGATCTTTGTACGCTTTGACGCTCGAATTGCTGAGAAATTGATGCTCGCTTAACACTTTGATCGCCAAACAAGAAAGCTCAAAAATTCCATGAAATCAAAGTAAGTTATTTAATGAAATAGAAATCGAAAAAAATTAAATGTACGATATTATGTAGTTCTCCAACTTTCTTGCATTTTACAGATCCTAATCAAATTTGGTACAATGAATATATTAACGTAAAAATTCATTTTAAAGCCCGAACAAATAATTCCGTCACCCATATATGGGTGACATGGCAGTCAACGTGTTAAAGCGAACACCACCGAATTTCTTCCTCATTTTTCGTTCATAAATCAAAAATAAAGTCGTACATGTTTTCGGGGATTGTTGTAAAAGGGGATCTTCAAATGTAGGATGGACTCAGTCACGAAATACTTTTCTAAGATTTTTACGGATCTGTCAATGTGTAGCATTCTCGGAACAATACGTGCCTTTAGTTCCAAAAATAACTAATTCAAAGTAAAGGGTTCAAGATTTAAAATTAGTCTGATAACACTTCTTGTTTGACGCTTCGTTTTTGAGAAAATCTTGCCCTATTATTTGGCGGAAGTAGAACGAGTGATAGGTATTTACAATTGTTGGCGTTTTCCAAGATTATTCTAAATCGTACAATATTTGTCTTATGTCCCCTTGTAGATTATTTTTCCACAATCCTACCAAAAAGAGAAATAAAAATAGAACCTAGTAGAATGTCGTTCCGATGACTTTTAATGAATCGCGATCAGCAGCCGGTTCGGTGAATCCGGCATGACGCGGGTCGTGTTCTGCATCGGGTCGCGTTCGATCAGGGAGAAATCAATTTTCCTTACTGTTTCAATCGGCAGTTAGAAAGACATTAATCATGGTCGCAGCGCGTGGACGCCGGGTTGATGAATTTTTTCGACCGGCTTGGCGAATTCAAAGTAATTTTCAGAAATAGGAGGCCTGATGGCTGGCTGCGCGCACCGTCGACGCAGGAGGGACGTACGGAGGGTTCTATCGCAGGAGGGTTCAGAGGGAAACGTGAGGGACAGGGGGTACCGTTGGCCGGGGGAACGTGGGGTACAGGGAGAGGGGGCACCTGTGTGTATCGCCAACGGGACATGAACGAAGATAATACGGCCGGCCATAAATCACACATTTAACGCTGAAATTCGGCCGTAATAGCTTCCATAAATGGAGCGCATTGCGTCCCCCGCGAACCCTGTTAACCATTCATCACCCGAGTTATGTTGATTTAAGTAGGAATGCCGGTCCGCGCGGATGTATTCAACATTCCGTCCAACATTGCCCATCTGGAAGCGGGTCCGACGACGGAGCAGACAGAATCCCGAAGGAACGTGCGACGAATATGCGCGCACCAGCTACTTCCTCGCGTGTGCCACGAACGTTTTAGTAAATAATCTGTGATAAACGGGACCCGGGTCTCTCCGTTGGCTCTTTCGAAGCATGTGCAGCGATCGGAAGACGAGTACCAAGGAGTCATACGGATTCAAACGGTTACGAGCGAGCTAAATATTACAGCAGCGCTGCCTGCACGTCAGATCGATGAATCTTTACGATCTATGCGAAGATTGTGATCCAAATCGGGTCATTTCCGGGTTTCGAGTTTGTTCATAACATACAGTCCTTTAAATTCTACGGCGTTTGCCGATTGTAAACCTCATGCTGACAACCAAATAAGTACAGTGGCCCCAAAAGCTATTGGCACGCTAAATTTCCGATTTTCGTATTATTGCCAATATTTAGACTGTTGCTAGCTCGGAACCAAGAGTTGTTCAAAAGTAAATCTGGGCTCATCCTAGAGCTCAAAGCCTCTACTATCACGAACGTCTGGCATTTCCATCATTTATTTTTGCCTAAAATATTTGTGCATAATTCAGCAGATGGGAAACTGAAGATACGTACTGCTGCGAAAATATTATATACATTAAAACGTCTGTGAAAACGTTGTGAAATACTTTTCGTGACTGAATCTACCACAGATTTAAAGATTGCAGCTTCTCCTTTACAACTTCTTTTTGGTCGTTTGACAGACCTCGACTGAAAGGTGTATCGCCAACTGTACAGTACATAAGAGCTCTCCATGAAAGCTTCAATCTTGTACAGTAGATTCAGTTAAGAAAAAAATTTTCCAACATTTTTGTAAAAGTTTCAATTTGCAGTATCTTCGAGGAAGCGATTCTAAATATTCAATGAAAAATGTATGCACACATTAAATCAAAGCTTCCCGATCAAAGTCGAGAAGAAATCCACGCTACTTTGAAAAATAGTTTACGAGATTAAAATGTGTAAACACGATCCGTCATCTAAAAATATACAGAAATTGTACGTTACAGATAAACTGGAAATCGTTGAAAGTGCAACTCAATATCGTACTTGATTTCAGACAGAATTCTTGCAATAGACTGCCAAAAGTGATCGATTTGGCGTAAAACGAGCCAATGGCGTTTGCCAGCCTGGGGGAGATATCCGGTTCCTGGAGAAAGCTGAATTTTCCTGGGAAGACGAATCAAGTTACCGGCTGGCGGGTCGATCGCGAGTAAATCACGGCAACGGGGACGTTTCTTTTCGGATTCCTGGTCGCCCGCGTATCCTCTTTTCATCGCCCGTATTTTCACGCGAGCGAAGTCGCCGTTAATTAACTTTTCCCCGGCGCTCGGACACCGGGGACGACGTTGTCCCTCTCTTTTTCGCAGGCAATCCTTATCCGCGGACTTGTCGCGGAAGTAACGAAGAATTTCCACGGGAGCCCACCGAATGCCGGGAATTCCCTGTTCGTTGGCGGGATTGTTTCCAAGATGCACTTAGAGCCGTGACTCGCCCCGAGATCTCGAATGTGATCGCGTGCCCACCCCCGTTACCCCTCAGCGAGAGAGAAATTCTAGCATCTTCCGGGGCGACTGTATTATTCCAAAGGAGACTCGACCAGCCGCATTCTCTTCCGAGATTTCTCCATCCTTCACCGCTCCTTTTACCAAGGAATATCTCGTTCCACGTAGCCGGTAATACCTCGTGACCTATATTCTCACCCCCTTGCACCTCTTGTTACCCCATCCCCGCAACAATTTTTCAACGCAGGCAAGAGCAAAGCTTGCCGTACGTATCCCTTCATAAACATAATTTCAGATTTCCCGGAATGGCAAATCCATTTCGCGTTGCAAACGCCAACTTAATTTCCTAGGACCTCGGACGCACGAACCTTCTTCACCACGACCATCTCCTGTTGCTCCGTCCTTCGTCGTTTTTCTTCCATTCGCTGAACGATTAGGCTTCAAACTGCGCAGACTTCGAAGTTGCGAAGAATTTTAGTTGCGACATCCTTTCTTTTCGAGCACGTTACTCACCGGTGACAATTTAATAGATTTCACAAGAATGTAATCCAATTATTTCTTTTCGGATTATGTGTTTTTAGCCTGGAGAGAAGATCTTTAAATTCTGCTTTGCTATAGGACAGTTATAGTACTGATAGATTTCCGGTAAATAGTTGTTCCGCTTGAATTTACACGGGGCGAGACAGTGAAAGCTAACACCTCAAATAACTCGTTATGCCTCATCAACAAGTGTTTGAGGTAAATCCCAGAACGAATCCTGTAACAGTTGCACACCTCAAATAATTTTGAAATTATGTTTTTAAAACGTCTGGAAAATTGTATGAAGTGGAGCATATGATAATGTATCAGTTTTCCTTGTGAGTGCAGAGGATTCAAAATTTTCAAGGTTATCATTGTCACCCAACTCCAATATAGTACAGAGAGAATTGAAACAGTACAAATTGTGTATCTTCAGTTTACATTTTCCTCGATCAAACCTGAACAAATATAAAGTTCCTGTCTGATGCATCAACTGAGAGCTTCAGCACCGGAAATTACATCCTAAAAGGCTGTTACTCGAGACTGTAAAAACGAGTCCGACTCGAAAGCTGGTTGGTCCAAGATTACGAGGGATTTCCATGTTACCTTCGCATTCGTTTTTTTTCTTTTTCTTCAGCAGCCACGAGACGCAATCCGGATTACCACCGTAAAAATGAAGTATCGCGATAACTCCATATTTGCCGGAAGGCGAGGCAGTACATCGTTGAAAGAAAATCGGCAGGCCGCGGCGCGCCGAGCCGCGTCGTCGCCCGGCGTGGCCGACAGCTTTAATTCTGAATCGCGGATAATCGCGCGCTAACGAGCAAAAATATGCTTTTGATCGAATAAAACCGCGCTTCCTCCACACATATCTATTCATCGTTCGGACTTTTATCGGTGTGGAAACAAAAAGAAGCACCTGCCCCGCTGAAATGGGTGGACGGGTACAAGGAGAGGAGAGCGGAGAGAGAGAGAAAAAACGGGGACCTACGCGTTCCGTTCGTCGACTGCGTTATTTTCGCGGTTGAACGGAACAACGTACAAAGAGAGAAAGAGTGAGCGACCTTTTACTTTGGTCTCATTATTTCCGCACGCCGGTGCCTCGAATTTTATATATTTCCTTTGTCGGGTCGTCAAGAATCGTTTACGCCGGAGAATCAACGGGCTCTTCCGCTCAAGTGGAGGACCCGTCTCTGTGAAACGTGCGACGAGCGACAGACACGCGCTACCGATTTGTCTCGACGGTTGCGTCCAATTAACGACAGTGCGCTCTATCAAAATGCCGGGAATCGCTGGCATGCTCGTCGCGGAGGACAGGAAATCCTCGCGCGGAACGACGCGATACGGAGAGAGAGAGAGAGAGAGAGAGAGAGAGAGAGAGAGAGCACGTGCTCGCACGGGCACACGGCCGATCCCGCGAAAGAAAGTGATGTGTTCCTCGATATAATGGCCCGCTCGAGTGTATTTGAAATGCACTGGCTCATCAGAATAACTAAACAATAGACGCCAGCTGGAGGAGGACGGAATGAACGAGAGGAGGGTCTCTCCTGACTGCCCCTCACCCCCCGTGACCATCCCTTACGGGGTTCGGCCGCACGCTACCCTCTGACGGAGGTACTCGACGACTCTCCCTCTTTGAATGTACTCAGCGATGCCGCTGCAACAGTGGAAAAGGGCTCGGGGGAGAGAGAGAGAGAGAGAGAGAGAGAGAAAGAGAGAAAGAGAGAAAAGGAGGAGAGAACCAGCTCTCTCCACGCAGACGGCCGCCGTGGTCGTCGAATACTAAACCGGCACGCGTGCACACCGATGTTTGCGCGACTGTGTTCGCGCTCGCCCCTTCCACGGCGAGTTGTACGTGATACGCTGAGTGGCCTAACCTTAGTCAACCCTCGACGTCATCGGGAGAGCCCCTGAAGCTGTACACTTCTGTTTCTCTGTTAGCTGTTCGAGAGACGCGAGACACAGCCGTCCATCGACCATCTGCGTAATGCTTTGCGTCAACATCCCTCGGATACTAAACCCCCAGTCTTCTCCAGCTACACTCCCCGTTCCCAGCCTCTAACGACCGGCCTCTTCTTCACGATTCTTCTTTAAGCGTGCTCGAATGACCACTCCGCTTCCGACCTTTTAGGTCTGGCTGCGATTCCACGCGAGAGTCGCGTTATTAATGGCTTGTGATCAAAGTTTTCGTGCCACTCTCTTCCACCCGGACATGCTTCCGCCGCTTCTTCCTTCCTCCTTCTTCTTTCTCCGTTCCTGTTGTACCTTCGGACTATTTTCAATTTCCTGCGCCTTCGTATCTCGCTTGTGAACGCACCACGCACGGTCGGACGAGACGGCGATTAAAAATCGTTTTTTGTGATATAATAAATTAGAAAAACATTGATGTTACTTGAGAGAGAATTAATTATTAAAAATAAAAAAAGGATTGGGATATAAGATATTTTCTTTTTAATATATTATGATATGGTAAACTACATTTTCTAATATTTCCTTCCGTTTTCTCGCGATCAATGCTTAAAGTCGGCAGAAAATCATAAAGAAGAAGCACGAAGAAGAAATTACCGAGAAGTCTTATGATTCCATGACTTTAATTTACGGCTCTGAGAAATCTTACTCTCGGAAATTATTTCTCAAACTTGGTTGAACCTATCTTTATGTTAATTCATAATTTTCACCAAAGAAATTAATTTTAAAATATTGAATATTAAACGCGAATTCTTATTGTAAAAGAAAAAGTATAACGATATTTGTTTAAATTCTGCCTACAATATAAACATATCCGCAAGATGGAGTATCTAAAAGCAACGTCGAAGTATGAAGGTCTGCTGCGCCTGTTTATATGTATATCGATTACATTGACTGCAGCTGCAATATTGGGTGTTATAACCAGGCCGCCACTATCGAAATTCCATAATTTAATAATATTCTGGTAAATTATTGTGCAACATGATTAAATATGGTCATACTCTTATCAATAATACATTTTTCACACTGGTGGTCACTCGTAATTATCGTCTAATTACGTACATTGTTCAAAAGTTTATTGTCGCCGATATTCATCTTGCTTTAATGTATGAACATAATCTTTATATACGATACTGCAGTGGGTGATCGAATTATTAGAGCTACATTGTTAGAACAATTAATATCGAAATAAAACCCTAATTTCAACGAATATTTTTTTATTCTTTTAAGAAATACATTTACAAATTAAAAATATATAAAGGGTGTTCGACTACCGGTGGGAGAAAATTTGAGGGGTGATTCTCCAAGACAATATAAGACGAAAATAAAGAATAAAAAAAATTGCGATTTCCGCCTGAAATGCGGCAACCCGGCCAACAGAGGTGTACGTTGCGTACGTCATAGTGGCGCGCGACGCGTGTGCCTCACAAGAAGTCACCTGGCAGGAATTCGACAGGAATGCGGATGTAAACTGTCCAATTGGGTCATTCCACAAGCATTTTCGGTTCTAGCCGAATTATTGGCCAAAGCGTGTGACGTCAAAGGCTAACCATTGAGTGCGAGCGGCGGCCACCTAGGATACGCGACTTTTGCGCGCCTCTATAGCGTGTACGCAACGTACACCTCTGTTGGCCGGGTTGCCGCATTTTAGGCGGATTTTTACTTGCTAATAACTGAGAAATGGAGCCGAAATCACAATTTTTTTACTCTTCAATTTCCTCTTATATTGGACAGAATACCTTGTATTTGGAAGCACTGTAAGCAATATTATCTGTCAGATTAAATATATTGGGTGTAAAAATAAGTGCTCTATAAAATAATCCGCATCACTTTCTGTGAAGTTACTTCATCTCACAACTAATTAATAAATCTCTAATATAGTAAAATATTTAAATTCATAGTAAAGTTACAATTGATCATTATATATAAATATGATTAGTCTAATAATTTTATGACTCACTTCTCCCTTATTGTGGGTTAAAGACAATGTCATTAATTGGTTACAATTTTTCATCTAGTTATAGTACATATTACTTTATTGCCATTTATTGAACGTCCGCTCGGGCTTTAAATCGATTCGGTTTTCCCGTGTGTGATGAATTTAACGATGAATTTAAAAATTAAACATTAATTCGAGCAACCTGAAAAATTAGATCGTATGGTATCCGATGAAACATGAATGATTTAACTAGGATCGACCACAGCGATATGTAGTTTTTGTTTGTTCCTTCGCGTGTGTATGGGTGCGTTTTTCCCCAACGTTGTTAACATCGTGCTGCGTAGATTTATTCGTATAATCGGCGTATGATTTCGCGAAAATTCAACCTCGTGAATTTTGGACGAACTTGGCGGAACGCCTAGCGTTTTTGTGGGACACGTTGAGCAAGACTGGCTCGTCGAAACTGAATGCCGAATGAAATATTTCTCGCCGGATCGGATCCCCGACCTTTTAAATATTTTTACGCGTCCGAGGGTAATGCATCCGACATACAGACGTTTCTACAGTCTGGATTCTCTTCCTACACATTTACGAGTCGTGGTTTATATATCGTCATAATGTTCGCGTGTCGGATAGGTTTGTTCATAAAACTTAAAGGAACGGAACAATCACTAAAACGTGCAATATAGACGGCGTACAATGTACGGTACAACTGGAACAATGGCGGTTCTCTTCGGGGAAAAAACTGGCAAATGAGAATTGAATTTTTTCCGCAGGTTTCATTGAGCGCTCCGGGTACAGTTCTGTTTGCCCGTACAGTAATGTATTGGTGTTATTCAGTTTTTGTTAAATATTTTCAGAAATACGTATAACAACGTCCACAACAGAGAAACAATTCCGTGTTATTGCCAGAATTCGTTTCATGTAGAAATAGATAACTATAGAGAAGCGTATTTGTTAGTTGAAATAATTTATTTAAAAACTTGTGTGCACGGTATACGTTGGAAACAAATTTTATTTTACATTTTTTCCTTTGTTCTTACACACAGAATCACTCGCTTTTCAAACACGCTGCATAGTTGCCTTGCTCTGGGCTCTCCTTTATTATTTGTGAATACTATTGTTCGAGTATAATGGAAAAAAAAGTATTTGCACAAGCAGACACGGAGAATTAACCTTTGCTAATTATGTAAAAACGGGAGCGGCGAATACGATATTCGTTATGATTGTTCTGGCGTGTCATTGGGAATAGACGAGTCTTACATTGTTTACACAAAGTTGCTATTTGTTAAAAAACCTTCATCGTTCATGCTATTACCAGCGTACGTTTTTATTGCATTAAAGATACACACTTTCTGCCTTCCAAAAAAGATAATTAGCAACAGATGAAAATAGTTACATTGTAAATGCCCGCCGAATACGAATCCGCGAGTTTCCAGTATTTTCGGTAACCAGGCTCGCCTAACCGCACGTTAAACCGTGAAAAGTCAGGGGTGGAACTTTTTTTATCGGTCTGTACGAAGTAATAAAAAAAACTAACCGGTCGCACAAATTTCCGGAGAAAAAAACATTTCATCCTTATCAACCCGACCGAACAAACCGTCCACGAAACGAACACATAATTCACCGGATGATTTAAAATACCGGCATTCTTTTATCTGCACCGCGCGACGCGTACACACCACAACACGCGCATAATTTCCCGAGGTCGGCGAGACGAACCGTCCCGAACGATCCCGCATAATGTCCGGGCCGTGTCGTTAACTTAACAAACGGTCGGGGCCGGTGAATAGCGCACTCGAAAACCGCGAGTGTTCATTCACCGTGGCAAACAGGGAAAAAGATACACACGGTTATTGTATCGCCCGGTATTGTCTCCCGGGGGCATTGTCTGAATCCGTATATCCCCTCTCGAATTCCACCGATAGCGCGACAGCAGCTTAACGGGGTCTTCTGGTCTAAAACCTCGGTATACCGATTTCTAAAGAACGTCTACAACATCGACGCATGTTGACGATGATTATGAGATTTAGACTTTACGATATACAGTGTGTTTGTTAACTGGTGGTACAAGCGACAAGGGGGTGATTCTACATGAAAGAATAAGTCGAAAATATAGAATAAACATTTTTCGTTTGAGGCTTTGTTTCCGAGAAAATCGACTTTGAAGATCTGTCAGGTTTGTGTGCTTTAGTCTATGCAGGAAGTAGATTTGGTTGGTCATGATCAGACAGTTGCGTAAGACAATTCCTATCGAATAGCATGCGTATTCGCATCATTTCAAACTCGATTTTCTCGATAACGAAACTTCGGATGAAACAATTTTATTCTATATTTTCGACTTATTCTTTCATGTAGAATCACCCCTTTTTCGCTTGTACCACCAATTACCAAACACCCTGTATAGTGTGACCCACGAGCTCTGTCCACTTGAACATCTTGGTTATTTCAAACATTACGAGAAAATGTTATATACAGAAGTTGTAGGGTTTAAGAAACTACATAATACGGTATAAATGATGTTCTTGCAAGTAGAGGCGCAGAGAAGATATAGAGGTCACCTTTGTTTTTTTAAATGAAATTTTCAATTTTTGATGCTCGATTTCGATAGATTCCGAGTATAAGAGCGCTAAAGTGTATTTGACCTAAAACTTACCGTTACTGAGATATCTGACTGTTTTCATTCTATTACTTTCATTATGGAACGTAGTCAAGGATATGCTCGCTACGTCAAATGTAAACATTGATAGGCTTACAACGTCTCTCAGTGTCAGTCAGTTTCTCAGTTAGGGAACATAAGATAGTCAATATGAAATTTTCATTCGGAGAATAATTAGAGATGCTTGTAATTTATGGGGAAGGTAAGAGAAACGCAATTGTTGCTCGAAATTTGTACGGTAAAAGATATCCAAAACAGTCGACTGATTTCTTTACAAAAATTTTCATACGAGACCTACGAAATGACGCTGTAGACCAGAGGATCCCCTGAACAATCCCTGGTTCCCTCGTAGGCTGGCACGCGAGCAACGCGACTGAATCGACGACGACGACGACGAGGAGGACGATGAGGATGACAACGACAACCCGATTAACTTATTAAAAAGCGTCGTTGGGACAGGTATCTCTTCGACTAATTGCCGACGCGCGCTCGCTGCTGCCGCTCGCTCGGTCGCTCGACCGCGCGAATCCAAGAGAAAACCGACGAATGGAGCAGTCCCCATTCCGGAATCCGCGGCTCATCCGGCGGTTTACAATCCTTTCTTTCAGCCGGGCGATGGGAAACGAGGCGGGGCGCGTCTCTTCGCAAGAGGAAAAAACCGTGGAGGATGAGGGGACCGGCTGGAACGGGGGAAAACGAAGGAGGACGGAATCAGGCATACGTACACTCGCCGCGGCAAGTACAGTGTGTAGCAAAATTGAGCCAATGAAAAACTATTCTCTCAGAAATCGTGTTCCATCATTTTTGGATGTCTATGATTTTTTAACAGACCCTTCAACCGCAACGGAAACAGCCTCAATGACGTAATCTGATAATTTCGTTTACGATTATGGCGCGAAATAAGATTTTTAACACTAGAACTACCGGATGGGTCAAAATGACTTCCTCCTAATTTTTTCTTTTAGAGATATTGAAATTATAAATATGTTTATATGAGAAATTTTTTTTAATAAACTTTTCTATCGAAGTGGATATTTAAACAAAACTAATACGAAATCTAAACAAATCTTATTTTGTTGTAATTATAAGGCAATGTATGCCAGTTGCATTTAGTGCTTGGTCGTTCTAGTGTTAAGCTTCCATTTAGTACAGATGATTATTAGCCTAACCCTCCGTATGCCAGAGTCGATCGTTCCAGAACTTCGCATAGCTGAGAACTTTTCGTTGTGGGTCTTGGATCTCAATTTTGTTCGAAACTAATATCGTCTTCTTCGACTGGCATATTTCCAATTGTTCCGAACAATTTCAACGGTAATGTTTCTTTGTACGACTGCCCCTTAATTCGCGTTTAAGAATTTCAAAACGAAGCCAACGAAATGACGCTTTAGACCAGAAGACACCTTTAAATACCGTCGCGGGTGTACTTTCCCCGGCGAGTGTACAAGCATCCCACAGAGACACAGAAAGGGTAAAAGGCGGTGGGACAGCAAGGGAAAAACTGCCGTGTGGGAAAGAGTACCGGGCTGGGATGAAGACAGATAGACAGACGCGCGAATCATCCTGCTCGCGCGGCCACGGGAGTGAAAGGGGGAAAGAGATAGCTGCGTCTCGCTCGTCCGCTTGCCCGACAATGCAAACCAACTTTCTCATTTCAATGTATTGTTTCCATTGTTCGGCCGTGCTGGCTACGAGGGTTGTAGCCGGTGGTAACGGGGATGGGGTGGGGAACCTGGAACGCGGCCTCTCTCCTTTCCAGCGCCGATCGTCATCGCGAAACTTTCGCTCTACGCGCCTCCAACCCCCTGCGTCATGAACGCCGAGGATGCGCCACATCCACCCCCCGCAACCAACCCTCCGAAGATTACGAACAATTTCAGGAACGACCCGGCGCTACAACTATCGGGCTGATGCAGCCAAGAGGCAAGAGGCAAGTTTCGCCTCTTCGGAGACTCTTTCCGTCCCGAGTGCAAGGTCCTCGTGAAGTTTCTTGTCGAAATATTTAGCCCAGTTGCACATTTTCTAATGCGACATCAGGCTAAAAAGCCTCGAGACGCGAAAATCGGAAAACGATAATGCCGAGTAATTTGCGAACCCGTTGATAACGTCTCCCTGTGTGTGTGTGTGTGTGCGCGCGTGCGTGTGTGTGTTCCTTTGCGAGAGATAAAGGACGCTTAAAAGTTCCTCTCTTCGCGAACCAGCGAGATTTCGAGAGGATGGTTGGTTCTCGCATGCCTCTCCTCTTTGTGGCGTTTTCCCCGCTGTCTAGATTATACTTTAGAACCAATTTGATATTTTTTAAAAAGAGACCTAAAAAGCCCTTTTACCGGAACGTGGACCTTCCCCCTTACGACCCGGTGTTCCGCGAAACAACTGGTCTTAGGGGTGCAAGTTTATTGCCCGGAAAAAGCCACGACTTTATCTCGACCACGGACGTAAACATTCGTCGTAGAGCGGGAGTAGGTAAAAGGGAAGATACTTCGCGGGGAAGATTGTTGTCTTACACGTGGATTAAGTACTTCGAGCTTGTCTTGCGGCAAGGAAAAAAATCAAAGTACTCCTAAACGATACGAAGCTGCCGGGTTACGAGTGTGCACTTTCGAGTTGATTGCACCTGCCGTACGTGTGCGGTGTACGCGACTGTGGTGTACAGTTTTCGACTAAATGGAACCATGCTGGTGGAGTTGTAAATCTTGTTGCAGTTGCTCGTAGCGATATTTAAGGTTGCCGTTTGTTAAAATGAGTCGCTACGCTTGGAAAAATTAATTAAGACATAGGTTGCACTAAGAATGTATGTGCGTATAGTTTGAGACTTTGTTTCTTGACAGCATGGGCACCGAGTTTGAACACGCCACTTTTCGTGCAAAGTCTTCTTTTTTAATATTTTATATAATATGTTATACTTTTTCTCAATAAATTTAGTGAGTTTCCAATAGTATGACGGCATTCCTAAATTCTTTTGATGTCTTGACTGTTTTATACCCACTCTATGAATGCGTCTAGTTCTCCTTAGTCTAGTTATTCCTCGATAATATAAATTGGCTCTCTCTAAATTGGCATGAAAAGCTGCACATTTTCTGGCATAGTCCAACGCTGTATTCGACGCACATGGTCCCACCAGCGAACAACAACAACCGTAAGCTTAACAGGACGTATAATAATGCCCGGAGATTCAAGCACCTTAACATCTTCTTTTCATTTCCGCGGGATTAAAATTCCTGGTCGTTCCGAGTTCCAGGAGGATACCTGGGATTACATTGCGGCCGAGTCCATTCCGTAGGCGGACTTAATCAAGCTGCATCGCGTGCAGCGTGCGTGATAAGTGCACAACTGGGCGTTACGAGCATTTAATGCCCAATCCCATCAGCGGGAACGACTACATTACTCTAATTATGCTGGCAGGACTTCTTGGTGTTGTAGCGTCGAAGGGAAATCCCGGGATTTGTCGCGTGACGCAGAGTCACGTGGTGGCACGCGGCCCGCCGTTAATTAGTAGTAATTCGTTGTACTCCATTAGCGACGGGCATCCACGGCCAGGATGAACGGAGTGACTCGTCCTGCGCGCCGACGCCGGCGCCGACACCGATGCCGACACCGAACCCGGCGTCGGGACGTTTCATTCTCTACCTCTTTGTCTCTCTTTCTCTCTCTCTCTCTCTCTCTCTCTCTTCTGCACTATATCGCCCTCTCGCTTTTGTCCGTCGGACGGCCTCGTGTTTAATGGTCTGCGCGTCGTTCGGCCCATCCAATGGATATACGAATTAATTTTATTGCAATTACTTGTCCGACGGAATAATAAAATCTGGACTGCAATTAAACGCGGTCCATCGTTGCCCCGATTTTTCCCACGCTCCCGATTCCACCGGGAATTGTCCCGGTACTCGAACTTTCCATTTCGATCGCAACACGAAGCACCTCCGCTCTTTGTTGGATACGTAGTCTATTTGAAAGCACAGATTCGAGCTCGGGCGATGCAGACTGGCACAGATTTTTAATAAATGGATAAGTTACTCTTTTTTATTAAACAAGTTTCTTAATAAATGGACAAGTTACTCTCTCTCTAAATATCGACATTTAAGGAAGATTTTTAAGCTCCTTTTTTATAATATTAATCCTCCATTAATAATCCTTTTAATTAAAATGCTTTCGGTAGGTGAAGAACTAAGTTTGCTGAATAATTGGCAGTGCTGTACGTAAAATTGGGATCTGTCGCGAGTTATAATTCTCCTAGAGTGATCAATTTTTATTCTAATAATATTGTAGTTGATACAATTTTAAATCGTCGAAAATTGTATTACATGTTAGTTAAATATTGGTTGGAAATCGTCATGTAGTTTGTAGTTTTACCCTTTTCGGAGTCCCTAGAACATGTGCGACCACGTCTGACTTATAGGTACTAATACTACTGAAGAATTACGGCCATCGTACGGACAGTAAAATAGGACCTAGTTATATTTCTCCTCCACGATTTCACAGTGCACGTGAGCAATTAAAATAGATGATACCTGAATATTATATTATTCACAATAACGACGCCCTTAACATCTCGAAATATATAACCTTTGCGAAATAATCTTCACTTTAATATTGCCTGTTTTAAATAACAAAAGATAAAATATTCACACGGTATACAATACACTACAGAAAACCCTGCAACTATGGCAATTTCGCTGATGTTTTCGATGCGATGTTAAACAACTATCGTAATAATCAAAATTGTACGCAACAATTAGAAATACTTCTGAAGAAAGTAATTTTAGTCAGGGAAACGAAAACGTGTCTAACGATAACACCTAAGAGTTCAATCGACGTCAATGAAAAATACATGAAATTTTAACGTGGATCTATGGAAATTTCGCTGACTGAATATTCCTTCGTACGTATATTTAAACAAAAAGTGCATTCACATACGTATTTTGTGCGGCAAGCGATCCGGCCGCGGTCGATTCCGGAAAATTGTCTCGTAAACTTAACGGAAGTGGTTTGAGTAGGAAGTGACTGCACCGGTGCCATTAAACGAAAGACAGACTACAGAAACGAGATCAATCTTCCCTCCTGTAATATAATGGTCGAGCAGGATAACCTACTTTGTAGCCGAATCGAGCCAGAATGTTAACCTGAAACCGAACCCGGCCGATTGAAGATCGTGGCGTGTCTGTGTCGCAGAGACGGCGGAGTTGTTCGCCAACAGCTCAATAACACAAACTGTATCAAGTTCCGGCGACATTAATATACGGTTTCAGGACTGGCATGTTCGAGGTCCGTCGGGCGATCCGTGACGTCGGTCGAAAATACAATGACTCTGTCGGCCTTATCTTGTCGCATTATCATCTTAACGAGCCGGTGCTGCCCGAAAGACGGTAAGTATTCGAAATCGTGGAGCAATGGAATGGAATCACGGCGACGTATAACCGACGGTACAAATCGGTCGCACGCAACTCGTTGCCCGGTCTGTCTGTGAAGGAATTTCAATTGCTAATGAAATTACAGGAACGCGCTGCACGGGAATCCGTCCGGCCGTTCGGGGATTCGTGACATCGTGTTGCGCGACGGACGACGAAACACAGGAACGTGTAGCGGCCGGCGATGTGTTTGCGGTCCCGTTGTTTTGCCGACGGGAATCGATTTCGATCGTTCGACGAGCAAAAACCGTTAACGATACACGTATCCCACCGCGGCAAGGTTTAGCTGCGCACGGAGCCAACGGGACACGCCGCGCGTTGACTACAGAACATTTCCGCTGCAGGCTAAACGCTATCGATATTTTCCTCGACGAACCCCCAGACCCACCCCCTGCAAAGATACTTCGCAGTAATGGATTTCATTCAGTCGCACGGTGCGTGTTACATTTTATTCGGAAAATACGCTGCTTCGCGAAATTGAAGGAATTGTGATCGAGAAATTATCGAATTCCGAACCGATGTAACTTGTACCGTGGAAGAAGAGTTTCAAATGTCCTACAGTGAATTCTCGTTACGAGTCAGTCCTTACTGCTACATAACTATACCTGGTTGTATAAACATGAATAATTATCAAGTTTGTACTAATACAGGGTGTTCGACTACAGGTAGTAGAAAATTTAAGGGGTGGTTTTACATGACATGTAAGACGAAATTGAAGAGTAAAAAAATTGTGATTTTGGCTTCATATATTAGTTATTAGCAAGTAAAATTTCGCCTAACATGTACGCGTTGCTTACGTCATGAAGGCGCGCGACAGTCAGGTATCAAGTGACAGGTACTCCGCGAGCCTCGCAAGAAGTCACCTAGCAGGCTGTAAACCGTCCGATTGGTTTATTCATTTTCGGTTCGAGCCGAATTATTGGCTAAAGTGTGTGACGTCAAAGTCTAACCATTCGTTACGAGCAACAATACCTTTTACCATGTGACTGCCGCGCGCATTTATTCCGTAAGCAACGTACACCTATGTTGGCCGGGTTGCCGTATTTTAGGCGAATTTTGAATTGATAATAACTACAAAATGAAGCCTAAATTGCAATTTTTTTACTCTTCACTTTCGTCTTATATTATATTGGAGAACCACCCCTTAAATTTTTTCCCACCTGTGGTCAAACATTCTGTATAACTACCATAATGGACGATGTTTCGACTTCAACGCGGCGCGCAACGATCTCTTAAACTCTTTGAAAAACGATACCCATGAGGGAGAGTCTTGATCTTCTGTTTCACCGAGCTACTCGAAGTGGCCGAGTTCTTTCCCCTTTGTTCGGGATTGAATTAAAACTGTACTCACCGCGACGGCCATTCCGCCGGAACCCGTTGTTTATCCATTGGCGAAACAATGAGGGACAAGGGAGCCCGAGGAACGCTGAAAATATTCATTGTTCCTCTCGTTTGAAGCGGGCGAACGCTATGTATATATTGGATCAACGAGATAAGCATCGTCCACGGATGGAGGACAGCTCTATAGAATTTGTACGAGAGAAAAAACAAGAACTGACCGCTGGAAATCCGTTTCGTTCCCGTATGATATATACCCGTAAAACGGGGATTTTTAACCTGGGAAATTTTAAATGGGATTTCAAACCGGCGACAGAACCCCAATGGACAATTGTAAGTACTTCGTAATCCGCCGCTGTAAGAAAGGTCAAGGAAAATCGGATTTTTCTATCGTATCTTCCCTAATTCGTGCAATCATTCAATACAATATTATGTCAAAAATATATTTATAGAAAAAATAGACACGGGAAAAATATCTAAGACAAGTGTTAGACTGTCTATTGTTAAAGAACAAATCTTTCGCCATGAGTAAATAGTAAATTAGCAAAATTTGAATAGAAAACATTGTACATTCTAGATTATATTCCAAAAGAAATAAAAATTTCATTAAATTTCCTCAAATATTCCCAATCCTAGGAAATTAATTTTTTTGTTGCATTTTTCAAAAGTGTAATAACTTGAAAATATTTTATCAAAATTTTGGGCTTACAGTCATTGAAATATATAACTAGAGTCTAATTATAACACATTTTCCTCAAACTTTACACACATATAAAGAAGACGTAAAACCCTTGATTCGTAACCATGTAAAAAAATTTTATCGACGTCGCTGAACGAGAAAGCCGCCTTAAATATTTTACGCAGTCGAGTTTTAAAAGTTTAAAAATACCATGAACGTACAAAATTCATAACCAAGTGATGTGTTCGTCCAGAACAAGTAGCTGCAAGCATACACTTCAATAATATTCTGGTTAGGTTGTTGCCATCATTCTACGCAAGTATTAGAAGATCTGAAGTATTAAACAATGCTTCTCTAAAAGATCGTACGATTTCATACGCAAGAAGCAATAAATTTTCGCATTAATCGTCATTCAGTGGGACAATAAAGGGCGTATTATCTAGTATTGTTCTTCTTTTCGAGAGAAGAGTTTCCGCTTCATAAAAATCGGGCTACCCCTGGATTTCGAGCGATCTATGGCGAACCATAGATTGGATTTAATTGCTTGCGTCCAACAAGTCTTTTGAAGGGGAAGCGTGGATTAATCGCCGAACAGTTTTCCATGGAGCCAACGCACGTGGGAGTTTTCGAGTCCTACGAGCGAGACTATTCACAGGCAACGCCGGCCTAAAGAAGGCGAGTAATTGAAAGGCGAAATCATCGATTCCAGTTAATGCTGTTTCGCGGCGCGTTCAATTCGACCCGTTCTCGTTCACCGGCACGCTTTTGTGCGCGGGCAAAAAATTCAGACTGCATAATAAATCGAACTGAACGCACCACTGGATCGACTTACCATTGCGAATGGAAAATATAGCCGAAACAGCGCCGCGGGGCCGGCCGAAATGGTCCGTAAAATGAATTCTATAAACGCGTTGTTAAATGTTGTGAAATATTTAATGAAATAACTGGATTGTTTGCGTATTTCCAAGACACCCACGAATGAATATTAATAACGTACAGAATATCGAGAATTAACCATTGTGTCTTCCGCATTCATGCCCGGCCACGACTTCGCAGAAATAATATTCTGGAAACGATGAAAACCAAAATTACGAAGTTCGTTTCTATTTCCACTCGTGCCGTTACCTGTATTTGTAATTGTACCTAGCCGCGTTAAGTGCCGAATATAAACTCCAAATATTCTCAGTTAGTTCAAGTTATTTAATTAACGAAACTGGGACGAGAGACTTAAATTTATCACAGTGGGTACTACTTCAACCTACTTGCATTCCACACATTCCACTAAAACTCGGATTATTCGAACTGACCACAACGAAAATTAATTTTGTAAACCTAATAAAAAATTAATGTCATCCATCCGTTCTAATAACGATAAGAACTTGTTTATTCTCAACAATTTCATAGAAGCAAAAGGAAAATTTATATTTATTGTATGTCTAATTAACGAGCAAAGTGTTTCACTGTGAGGTACTGTACAAATTTAGTATTGGTCAGGGTTATCGGAAAACAGTTAAGCAGTAAACTTTTGAATTCGTGAACTCGTGGGACGTAACATGAACGTGTCAGCGATTCCCATCGACCCCCAAAGCCCCACGATCCACCACTAATTATTTCGTACGCGATCAGCATGATTTCTAGCTGGCCAGCTTATCGGTGTGCTTTCGCGTGATCGCGGGCCGAATCTGTTTACGATATTGGCTCGATTAGAAAGGATGATACTGCGGCTATTCATGACTGAAGGAGGATCCGGCCTGGAAACACTGTTTACTGCTCCCCCCGTATGTTCAATAATGCAGTGGAGCCTTCAAGCGGATCGATTCACAGATTCTAACGTGGAGAGTATTTTCAAATAAGAAAATCGAATTTTTTTAGACAGAACTTAAGAGTCAGCAGATCGATAACTGCTGTATAATTTCTGCTCACAATCTTCAGCCACTGACCTAAGACCCGTTTTGGTCTTGATCCAACTAAACTTGTCACATTTTTTGCTCTGTATTATTTATACTATGCATTCTGACGCCAGAAACGCGCTTCAAGTTTTTAGCCTTATTTCGCAGAGAATTAAGACAAAATATAAATTGAACCTTCCTCTTTCGAATGAGTCCTTTTCCAGGTAAAAATATTCTCACATAAGGACGAAAAGTTGATGCACGTGAAACCATTTTTAGCCTATTTTTGTGGGTAACGTAGGCACTCTACCTTATCGTCAATTACGGACAATCGATGGTATTTTAACTGCAGGACACTAAAATATAATTTCGGTGTGTACGATTCTCTTTCTCGTACTATACATGTGCAAGTAGACGCATTTACTCGTACTACATTTACATTATTAGCATTTTATGCGCACATTGTTTAGAATTATGATTTTTAGTGACACCTCTGATAAGAAAAACAACACTAAGACTGAAAAGAAAAAACAGGAGTAGAGCGTTTTGTCCGAACCTATATAAAGTTCTGCACCATTCAATAAAAAGGAGAAAAAATTAATGGCTCTCTTTTATTTTCAGCTTGCCGGTGTTACAGCGTCGACGACACTTATCAGATCCTCGCAGATGTAGGAATCGATAACGCATTGTGCACTCGCGGTAAAGGGATTGGTAGGTAAGTCCACTAGCGACAAGTATGAAAAGCCTAACTATAGAAAGGCGGAGGAACAGAAGTGTACTTACATTAGATTGAGCGGGCGCCAGTGCACTTGTCAGGAATGATCCTACGTTCCGTACTTGATACGGTATTACCGAACAAAAGAACCGACAACCTGTTCTGACGCGAGTGTCTGACACGCGGCCATAAATTTTCTCGCCCTGGGAGCAATGTTTCTCTATCTGCCCGTCAAAAGTATAAAATTCGAATAGCCCTCTGTTCTCACATTGTACAAAATTCCGTCGTAATCATTTACAAGTATAGAAAAAATTACACTCCCCACTTTTTCCTTTCTTTTGCCTGCACTTTTTTTCAAAATCTTGCACATGGGTTGACTTAAATTAATGTTAATTTTTTAATCCTTTGGGATGATATGTTAATTCCATTAATTTGGCTTGTCACATAAATTCGTTCAGTTACCTTCAATGTCTCCTTTTCGTTCGTTAACAAAGTGGAAAATGACGATCAATCAATTATAAAATCGTTGCATATATGCAGCTTTAATTTAGTCACCGTTACCTGCATTTGCAATGGATTACAACAAAATCGTTCAAGTTAAAACATATTTGTATTTACAACCGAATGAATTTATGTTATAATCCAGTACATAAATGCTATTACTGATGAATTCTTTTTTTTATTATGCTTTTATTTTACTGTCACATGGACTGATTAAAAGGTAGAGAGTTACAAAAATTGTAACTAAAAAGAAAAGAAGCTTGCTCGTTTCAAGAGCCTAAAATTTTCCACTAACGTCGAGTGGACTAGAATTATGATACACGCATGAATACCATAAATAAATAGTCTAGAAGATCACAGTATAGTCTAGAATTCATTTTATTCGTCGACTTTTCCCAGCATCATACTTCACTACCCTTCATTAAAAAAGACACAGGAGAATTACCAAACGTCAGATATATTATAAAATAATTTAAGTAGCCGCGGCCCATCGGGAAAAGTTTTCAACGTAATCCTTAATGGTCCGCAACCTCGTAGATTGAACTGGCGGCAACGAATCATAAACGATGCGAACGTTGCAAAAGTATTCCATTAAAATCGTAACAACTGCGCAACGAACGGTTAAGAGCATCATTATTCTCCCGTAAAAACCACATACCGTCGGGTTTCCGCGGTCACGGGTTCGCTGACCGCAAGCGAAATGACATTTGCGGCGCGGCGGTCGGTACATAGTGCTCGGGCCCGCGCAAAATCGTCGGATTTCTGGATTTTAATTGGAAGGACGGCAATCAAACAACGACGTCACCAAGGATCAAAGTGCACGCGGAGCCCCGGAACACGTGAGGTTTATGTCCGTCGGGGAAACCGAAGGGAAAAATTTGGCTTTTTGGTGCGCGCGCAACGTCGCTTTATATCGTTTGCGTCTGGAGAGAAGAGACTCGGGATGGAATGTCAGGCCAGCCTACAAACAATCACTTATTCAGCTGAGTCTCACGCATATTGTACACATATACACGCTGTGAAGGATTATGCGTAGTATCCGTTTCTAAGGAATGTTATGAAAAAAAGACGTAAACATTGTTGACATGGAAAGAATTATAAGAGACGCGCGATATTTTCGGTTCTCGGTTGTAAATCTGCTGTAAAATGTCGACCTGAGCCATATGAGAAGGACACGCGATAGTTCAAGGTGGGGATTAGGCGGGGCGAGAAGCTTACCTCTCTTGTCTCTGTGCCGCGTCCCGAGTCTCTTCTATCAAGTCGCCAAGGATACACGCATGGGAATTCGTGCGGAACGTTAATCCTCTCTGCGCCGCGGCGGAAAGTTTCTCGCTTTGGGGTTCGATGCTTTTCACATGGTGACCGTTCTCGAGCGCACCAAAGTCACTCACCCCCAGCCAATTTTTTTACCCGCCACGCACACTTGTATCAGAGTTAAACGACGTGCTGACCGGGAGAGAAAAATAGCTGGCACCGAGAAAAAACCACGCGCGACCAGCCGTTCTCGAATATTTAAACGACCACCACTGACATAAAAACCCGGCCTCCCGCAGGACTGATTCCCTGGACACCCTCCACCAACCCTTTTGGCTGCGGGTAGGAAAAGGGCGGGAACACGGCCGCGAACTTTCTACAGCCCAAGCCGGCTTAAATCCACTCGTTACGGCGCACGATGAAGCTCGCGCTCGCGGAAAACCCGCTCAAACTAATTCGTCTACTCGACCACGAACGCCGCATTCATCCCCCTAACGTGTCCTCTATCACCGGACCTGAAGAATAACCACCTTTTCAGGATCCCGCGAACGATATTACCCGAGCACTGCGCATTTAAGAGCGTTCCGCCGTATCGAAACTTCAAGGAATCGATTTTGAAAGCTCCGTTCTTTGGGGACGGGTTTAGAAAATTTCACGTAGACGTTCACGCAAGTCCGTCATGAAGATACACGTTGAAAGCGAGGAGTATCATTATACATTTAAATATGTAATAGTTGTTAGTATACTGGGTGTTCATTTGAAAACTTTCATTAAAAAAGTATCCTACGAAAATTGCTGGTCTTTTTACGTACAATAAGATCCCATAATAAAAAAATATACGTTTCCTTTTGAAAAACAAAATTTGACCTTCAAATGACCTTGAAAACGTCACCCAAATAAAAATTGATACTGCCCCCTCTTTTGCCCTCGAAATCCTTGGACACGTGTTTTACACTTTTTAAATATTTTTCATACTTTCCAAGATATTTGGTTGGAAAGTTTTCAAATGAGCACCCTGTATATTTCTTTGCGTATTTGATGAATTTTCAAATTCCATTCTCTCTTGACTTTTCATATTACCATTCAGTGAACTGTATAAATTGAAAACATATGTGAGTCTACATTTACAGTCGCTGCTGGACGTTTTCTTCCTCCTAGCTAGTCGTTCTCGTTGCATCGTTTCACTGTCCATTGTTTATAGTAATGAGAAACGAGCGCACAGAAAGTTGAAACCGTTTCAATTAAGGAATATCTCTCCGAGAAATTAGATCTGCCGGAGAAATAACGGAATCGCCGGGTCATAAACATATACCTTACCGCTCTTCTTTCCACGTGCACCGTTTCAGCAGAGTATACGACACCACCCCCGCTTCGGGTTCCTTTGAAGCAGCATCGCGCTGCACTCGAATACAAAAAGCGTTGAGTTTTCCCCGCGATAAGGTAACGCCATCGGTGATACCGTAACTTTTCCCCGAATTGATTTTAAAGGGTCGTTCGCCGCTTTCGACGAAGAAACGTGGAACGCTTACGATAAACGCCGTTTGCACCGGGTACACGTGCTATCAACTGCGCGTATTTCCCCGTCACACCATCAAAATGAGATGCGAAACGCTCCCTTGAAAATTTCTAATATCCCGTTCGCCCGATCGATAATCCCCTGGATTCGGTAACAAATTCATTAACGATGCTTGGAGCTACCAGACCGGCTAAACTATACATAGATTAAATTATTCAAATCTCCCAGGATCCACGACTTTTTAATAATCCACGTATATGCGTTCTTCAGGATGAAAATCGAGAACTACTTTTTTTATAGATACTGTGAAATGTTCGATTTTTGTGTTATAGCTGGACTGCGGAAATTATGCGTTCATGGTAAAAATGGGCGAGTCCAGTACTGAGACACATCAGAAAAATTTGAAAACATTGTTACATTATTTTCAACTTATTAAACCAATTACAGTAAGAAATACATTTTTTCTTAGCTCCTGTTTTATACAATAAACTTCGAGTATTTTAATGTTCCATAAATATTCATAGTCTGGAAATAGGTAGTATATTTCCCACCATATTTTGCTGGATTCCATTTAGAAGCTTCCTCGGTAAACGCACAAAACCGCGAAGCACAATAAAGCTAATTGCTTTTCAAAAGAGGCGGAAATGAATTGTAATTGAATGTACAAGTATAACTCCGTTTATCCGGATCCCGTTAATCAGGATTTCCGGTTTATCCGAATTGTCAAACACAATCCCCGTCTTTTTTTCTCCGCTAATTAATTAATATTCTGAGTGTACGTTTATGCCAATTCATTCGAGCCGAGGAATGAATCACATCATTCGTTTGTGGTAATGCTTCGGGGAAATATTAATTGCAGCTTATGCTAATTGCGAACTCTGTTAAGCCACGCGTCTTAAAACATCCGAACATTTCTTCGACTAAACTTTACTTCAGGAAACCAGAGATTTTTAACTTTTTTTATGTACTCCTGTAGATTTTGGTGAGAGAGTGCCGAAATCCAAGTTTTAATCCTAGGAGATCAGTAGTTCAAAGGTTATGCGTGCGTAAAGTTGAGCGATTTTTCTGACAGGTAAAGGCGTCGCCATATTGGTATGTACTCAGACATCATTCAATGAGCTGAGCCGCGTAATGTAAGTACATACCAACATGGTGGCACCCTTACCTGTCAAAAACGTCGAAAATCGCATACCTTTACACACACATAACTGTTGAACTAGTGATCTCCGAGCATTGAAACTTGAATTTTCGACATTTTCTCGTCCAAATCTACAAGATGACATAAAGAAAAGTTAAACATTTCTGGTTTCCTCAAGTAAAGTTTAACCATTTCTTCTTTACCAGTTATTTACAAGTACCAGGAAAGTGTTTAGATAAACAGTGCAATTTTTATGAAACGAGTTTTTCACAACTTCGTGCCAGGTGTAAAAAGTCATTTAAGCACGAAGGTTTTTCCGTTGAAGAGAATATTGTTAGTTACCAACGCTCCGTCTCACCCAACAGAAGAACTAGTTTGGAAGGATATCAAAGTTAAATTTCTTCCACCTAATGTAACAGCATTAAACCAGCCCATGGATCAGGGAGTTCTTGAAACTTTAAAGAGACGTTATAGAAAGAAGTTGCTCAACAAACTTATTGAACACTTGAAATTGAACAATTTTCCGAGAAAATGGTTGATACCGACGATGATGTTAGCCCTTTAGATTTTGTTGGCATGTTCATGTTTTTTTTTTGTTGTACATGTAGTTGGGTGTGCAGAATTAGGGATCGATGACGTCAAATCTTGGTTGCAAGGTGACATTGATGGACACTTTCAATTAACCGATGAAGTCTTAATTGCGACTTGTTGAACTAATGACAATGTGGTGATTGATGATAATTTTGATGATGAAGTAGCTGGTATCTATAGAACCAAACCCTTGTGTTAGGCATCGCAAGGAGACAACGATGCTTAAAAATGTGTGAACATTCTTCGTACAGCAACCTGACTCAAAATCGACTGAACTTGTGATGGTACAGCCAGTGTCGCCAGATGAGGGGAGGGAGCACCAATTGAGGGGAAAAAATTACCCTTTCTCTATCAGTACCAGAGTATGCGCGATAGAGACAAAACGCGTCACGTGGCCAGGCCGAGGCAGAAGAGTGGGGAGCGTGTCAGAAGGGGAAGTTAGAGTGGGGACACAAGTCTTGATCTGGGTGATCCCAGTGTCGCCAGATCCACCACTCCTCTACTCCCCCACTCCTCTACTCCCCTACTCCTCCGCTTCCCCACTCTAATTTCCCTTTCTACCGCGCTACTCCCCACGCTTCCGCCGCAGCTCGATCACGTGACGCGTTCCGTTTCTGTTATGCATACTCCGGCACTGGTAGAGAGAGGGTAACTATTTCTCCTCAATTCGGGCTCTTTCCCCTCATCTGGCGACACTGGGTACATTGTCTATGGAACCAAACACCACGTAAACGTCCCTCAATTCTGAAACAAAACTCACAGATGTCCTCGCAATATCCTAATTAAATTGAAAAAAAAAATTAAACTGAACTTATAGTGTATGCATATAGTATGAAATAGGGGAGCGATTCGTTTTCTGATCCGTAATCGTATGATTTTTCCGTTCTTTGTGCCTATTATTCACTTCACGGGAACGCGATCTGTTTGCGCTGTATACGATAACACAGATAAAACGATAAAACGGATGGATCAAAATGGATTCAATAAAAACACGAGCGCGAAATACGGGAATCGTTAAATCGAAGAATTACAACGCGATTTAACGCGGCGCGTTTTAATGCGATAGAAAGTAATGCGATTACGGTCATACATGTCCCGCATAATTTCACGCCACGCGCCATTGATTGCCGATGCAATTCGCGGTCCGTGTGACAGGCGCGGAGGGCGCGACTGTTAATAACTGCTTGAATTCAAAGACAAATTATTGGCATCGATGCCTGACAATCGCGACAATGAAACGGATATCGTTCATACCTATGAGACTCCTCTCTGAGATTTATCTTTATAGCAATGTTTAGTAATGATGTAACTGTAACTTTAATAACATTAACAGGTTATTTGAACGGATATAATATATGAAAATAGAACTTGAAATTGATGTTGCCTAGGGGCTAGAATATAGAGACTAGATTATAATAATCCATGAATATTAACGAAAGATGGAACCATAATAAATCAGAAAATATGATGAAAAATGAACTTCGATTTAGTTGGTTGGAAACAACATTGGCATGTTGCTAGAATAAAAGTACACAAAAATAGGACTTAAATAATCCACGAACATTAGGGAATAATAAAATCATGATTTATTAAAACATGTACGAAAGAACCGAGAAATGAGCAGAGCAGAAATGCCGGTGGTATACTTATTAATAAGAAAATTATACTATTCCCAGAAGCAGTAGAATATGCCAGCGCCCCGCAGACAATCGGCGGGTTAAACAGCGAGTGCGGTGCGTAACGGGTCCCGTATCCACGGTCGTTGAAAAAATCATAAAGAACATCTCGAGAAGGGTGCCGTGACCATGAAATGAGCGGTTTCGTCGTGAATTCGCCGTTTAAAAAACGCGGACCGCCGGCGCACCGGCGGTACCCAACGAAATTATCTCATAAAATTCGGGCCGGCTGATTAACGGGTATAAAAATGTTTCTTTGAAAGCTGCCCCGCGTGTTCCTTTGTCACGGAGAAGTGGTCCCTTGAAAATTCCAGCCGTTTCTCTTATTAATTCAAGAATAACCGCCCGGAAAGAATTGCTCGCCGCCGTTGAACCGCGACCCTGCCGGTTTCAAACGTTTTTCCGTTGGAAAAAGGAACAGAAAAAAATTCTACCGCTCTGTCGAGAGAGAAAGACGGAGAAAGAAAGAACGAAAGAAAGAGAGAGAGAGAGAGAGAGAGAGAGAGAGAAGCCACTAGCCAGGATAATTTCAATCTGCGCCTTATCCATCGGTCGTTCCGGCTGCGCGGGGTGGTTAACCAATTATAATTGAGTGGATCGAAAGGTCGCCACGGGTAAAACCGTCGGCGTTCTCGCGAGCGGGCAATTTCGGCGTTCAGTATCCGCCTGCTAAGAAATCGATGCAGGTTTATGACAAGGCGAAGTTGCTTAACTGCTTTCGAAACTACTCGGGACAGCGCGGGGATCGTAAACTCCGGGGTTTGCTTAAAGGATGATTTAATCCAAAGTTTCGCTCCGCCAAATAAGAGTGTGCCTGATGGTCCGCGTAGATCCGGCGACGATGGATAAGCGGCGGTGGCTCTGATGGCCGGAAGAGGATAGACACCATCGGGGGTGGACGAGAGAGACTTGTCTGCCGCGAGGCGGGCGAGTGAAAAATCTCCTCGAAATTACGGGGGCCATTTTGCTTGGACCTGAAAAGAGGGAATAGATAAAAGCTGTTCAATCTAAAAGTTTTCGCCGCGGCAGTTTCCACGGGAAAAGGGAATCCTCGCGAGTATTTCGGCGCCAGTTTGGTGATTAATTTAGCAGACTCCGAGCGCGCGCGCGCGCCGGAAAACTGCTCGGAACGTCGTAAGTCCTGAACTCGAGTGCTTTAACGATGATTTAGGGGAGCCCCGTCGGGCGAAATACAGAAATTCCGCGCGACGACGATCCGGCAAAAGGAACGATCCAAGGAATCACCGGACCCGTCCGTCGATGCTAATGGGATAGAAAGTCCATTATGAAATGTCTACGGGGATCTTTGGGGCGCGGATTATCGCGATGGATGGGCCCGCACCCGAGACCGAACCCCGTAATATCCCGAGATACTCGATAACGAGAAGACAGCTCGACAACTCGGGAAAAGTATATCGAGCGGGATCCTCGGAAAGGTGAAAAATCCCCAGACAGGATCTTCAAGTTTCAACGGAGCAGCAGTCGCGCAGCGAACTTTCCCCTTCGGATCATCGAAAACGCCTCGGCAGTTCAAGGAGTTTAATTTCCTGAAATTCAATATTTTTCTCGCCGACAAACAGAGCCGAGCGAGGCGAGAACCGAGAAATTTTCCAGCTCTGTCTCTCTCTCTCTCTCTCTCTCTCTCTCTCTCTCTCTACTCTCTCCTCTCTCGAGTCTCTGTTTCGATTACGTCGGGAAGCGAAGTTTGGCTGCGGGAAAATGAACGCTCGGCGAATTTATGAGGCGCAGGTGGACGGAACGACGTCAACCGAGTGCCAGAACTCGTACTCCAATAGAGTCCCAGGCAGGCCGAGGAATAAATGATAGGCGAGACGTAGAAGCCGGACGACAAGTCGACGAGAACTGTATCGGGCTGCGTTTTTGGTCGAACTGTACCCGAAACGACAGCGAGTCTGAGATTTACGCGTTCACGATTCTCGGTATAAATCGTCGTTTTCTACGAATATGCCCGACCACTTTGAAGACGGGGCCCGGTTTTTTTGTCGGGGATCGATCCTGTACATTAGGCTAATGAAAAAGTATGTGAAAAGTTCTCTGCGGCGCGGCGCGGGGAAACGAACAACCGCGCCTGAGGGTAACGTGTGTCTGCGATGATGGTAAAAATGATACATCTGTGTAATCAGAACCTCTAAAATCAGGACTCGGGGAAATAGATTTTTTTCATGGGTAAGTAGAAAAAAAAATATTTCGTGTTTCTTGAGTGCTGTAGAATTTTCCAGATAAAATACATCTTTCGGATAGTATTTATATTACTTATAGTACTTATATTATCTTGAAATGAGTATTTCATTCAGGTATAAGATATTTCAAACAGTGGTAGTTCAAATAGTGCTTCAATATTACGAGAATTTTGATATGACCTGTACGCATTTTAAACTGTATGCATTTACTCGTGAATTAATGGTATGAAAGTTTGTCGACCTTTTACCTGGAAAGAATTAATTAACTCATCGTTGTCCAGTTCGTTATCCCCTTTCAGAACATGTTCATGTTCTCCTTAATTCAGCGAATAATTTTTTCATTTAATTGTGTCACAGTATCCATATGGACGTAAATTGTGTACAGTCAAACCTGTTTCTGTGCGGTAGATAGGGACCGCATAAAAGAAACCACACAAAAAAAATATTCAGAAATTTGATAAATAGCTATAACAAATAATTCTTTACAACATATTTAAAAAAAAGTCTCACTTAGAAAATATGTCAAAGATTTACGAAAGTGCTACGAAAGAGAAAGTGTTTTCCAAACAAAGTAAATAATTAAATTACATATGGGAACATTAAAAAACAATGTAATTTCTCATTTTAAACATGGAGAAATTTTCAAAATGCACATATTTCTCATCTTGTGATGAGAACATTACAAGGGTGTTGTAATGCCAATACAGTTGGCATTCATATAGCACATAAAAAAAAAGAAATCGCATAGAAAAGGACCGCACAAAACAGGTTTGACTGTATACTCTATTTACGTTATCTCAATTTCACTTGCCTTTGGTTACATCTTTGTGTGTACTCGTAATCGTAAAGTCGTTCGGTGAAAGATTTGAAGAAATTGAGAGGAGTTGGTGTCGTAATGTGGAAAATATCACTTCCCCGGAGAATAGCAATCAGTGGGGCTAGGAATCGGTACTCTGAGCGAGATCAAATATTCACCACGATCCGACCGTTTATCCAGCTATTTTCGCCTCGTCTGTCCGTAGCAAGGAACCAATTCAAGTAGTTCGGTAACAATAATTCTAACCAAACGTGTCGGAGGAACGCGTTTAACGTCTTAATCCCCGATGTTCTTGAACTTTCCTGAGTAGGTCGCCAGGGGTTTAAAGACGGACCCGCAGTGCAGTCTTGGAAACGCGGCCATGTAATAACAACCAAGCCGAATATCTGTCCGCGTAAAATACCACAAGCAGCCCTCGGAACCAGCTGCTTCGAGGAAAGAAGTTTAGTTTCGAAGATCCGGTAGCAAGAGCAATGGAACCCGGATTATACTTGAGACGAGCACGGCGAACCTCTGCCTAGCAACGTTTCCCATGGGGACGTACCGCGCGAATTGCGACTGTGTAAAATGATAAAAAATGGAGTGGGCGTTATACAGGGTGTTCGACTACAGGTGGAAAAAAATTCAACGGGAAGTTCTCCAAGACAATATATGACGAGAATGAAGAATACAAAAATTGCTATTTCGGCTTCATTTTCGAGTTATTGTCAAGGAAGATTTCGCCTAAAATGCAGCAACCCGGCCGACAGAGGTGTACGTTGCTTGCTTGATAGAATAATCAAAGGGGCTCCTCGCTCGCACCCAATGGCTAGGCTCTGACGTCACACACTTTAGCCACTAATTCGGCTGGAACCGAAAATGCGTGTAAATGACCCAATGAGTTTACAGCCGCATTTCTGCCGAATTCTTACCAGGTGACTTTTTGTAAGGTACACGCGTCGCGCGCCTCAATGACATACGCAACGTACACCTCTGTTAGTCGGGTTGTCGCATTTTAGGCGGACTAAAAAATGGACCCGAAATCACAATCTTTTTACTCTTCATTTTCGTCTTATATTGTCATAGAGAATCACCCCTTAATTTTTTCGCACCTGTAATCGCGCACCCTGTATGATCTTTAAATGTTGACAACGTAGCAAAACGAAACCTCAGACAACACTGTTAAGATGGAAACAATTGGAAATTGTTGTCTGCAATGTTTACAGTGTAATGGAGCGGCATTTGAGCCTCTCCGTGGATAAAGACATATTATAAAAATAACTCGACAACTAATAATGCTTTTAGTAAGGTACCCCAATATGTACTATATATATATATATATATATATATATATATATATATATACTTTTTTAATATTTATTAATTCTATCTATGCATTCCCATTTCAAAAATGGCGGAATTGTCGATTATATTTGTTGAATCATTCATCTTTCTGGCTCGGATATTTTTCAGTAATTGCGTTTTTAACGAACTAATGGCAAGAAATAGTTGCGGCTGACCTGTGCTCAGAACGCAATAAATTTTTCTAGTACCTGACCAATGACGTCTCGAGCCTCGATTATCGGATCAGAGTCCGTTCATCCCGTTCGTCTCCCAATTAGTCCGCCTAATCAGGGTTCTACCGGCGCGTCGTGGGATCGCAACTATCGGGGTTCTACCGTAGAAGCGGGCGTAGCTGGCATTAGAGAGCACCGCTCAGTCGGATCTCGGCGAGATTTCGGAGGGTCCGGATACCTTAACGATGATTTAATTCGAAGTTTATAAATACTGACTCGCAGGATAGTTGGAGGGCTTAGAGAGAGACCGCAGTGCGGTTAACAGGATGCAAGCGGATCCTCTGGTAGGTCTGTATAGGGCTCGGGTCAACGTGGAAACTCCGATGAGTGTGGCTACAGGGGAATATAGAAACACCGAGACGGAGACGCGAGCGCGGAATGGCGAGATGGAGGGCAACGTGTCGTGGAGGAGGACCGGAAGAGGTCTGCGACGGTTTCATGAAGAGAGATAAGGAGAGAGAGAGAGAGAGAGAGAGAGAGAGAGGAGAGGGGTGGGAGAGAGAGAGAGACGCAACGATCGAAACGGAGAAACCACGGAGGAGGGACGAAGACGGGCGGGACACTAACAGGGACACACCGGTACAAAGACCGAAATGCAAATACGTATTCTGTGTACTTAGGAAGCTGTAGCGCCAGCGAGCCTCATGCATAGAGATTGTACGGTGTCCGTGTAAAATCGACCCTCAACCACGCCGCCGCGCCGCGTCGCTTCGTGCCCGTTTCCGCCAACGGCCTCCTGTCTGTCTTTAAAGTGGCGGACAAAAGTATTGGCACTGTTCAAATAATTACTCACATAAATTTATTTCCCATCTGCACTACCGCTCAAAAGTATCCGGACGCTCCGCTGTGGATACGTCGATGAATCTCGATTTTAGTATAGTATTGGTACGTTTTCCACGGACACCACCGGCCAAAAGTATGAGACCACATTTCAAAATCGCATCATTTTCTTAAAATCGAACCAAACGAACTGAGATTTCTTGACATTTTAGATGACTTAGTTGACTTAGTTGTTAGGTGACTAAGTAACGAATAAACGAAGTGTAAATTTTTTCAACTTTTTTATCCGACAATGTAATGAAATCAATACGTATTGTAGAAGTTTGAATTATCAATTGTTATTATGCTACGTGTGCGCTCCACTTTGTGACGTTGAAATGTGCTACATCTCACTATTTTTGTTAATAAAATGAACGTATTAGTTCCATTTTAATGGTTAATCATTTTCCAAGACGTGAAGATTGTACTGTACAAAAATTTCATTTGCGAAGAAACGATATATTTTGGTAATTGAACAAATCAGGCTTTTGCTGTACGTAACTGTATGTGTCGCAGGCTTTGTGACCCTCGCCGAGCGTATATTTTCGGGTAGGCGGGTTTGCGCACGAGACCACACGATGCTGCACTGAATTCACCGAACCGTCATCCTTTGTCCGACCTTTGATCCAACTCAAGTTTGAACAACAGACACGTCCGAACGATTTTTGCGCATTACCTTCTCGCGTTCGCATTACGAACTACGACGCCCGTTTTTCCCGAAGACACCTAGGAAAATGGATGCTCGCCAACGTTTACCTGGCCAAAACGAACTCGCTCTGGTCCTCCGGAACGTTTGTCGAGGGTAATTTACATTTGATTGCGTGACCACCCTACGGACTCGCAAGTGTGTTTCGTGATCGATTAAGTATCCCCTCATATTTCCCATGAATAATTCAGCGAGGATGTTACGCGACTCGCTGTATCCTGGCGAGATCCAGGACGTCGATCCTACATGCTACAGCGTGCTCCGTAATTTGACCGGCGCTATTCTCCGCGAAATCGCGAACGCAAACGAACGCTTGATGATCTCCGCGGTTCTTCGTGAGCGGAAAAACGCCGCTCGTAAATTAAACTATAGTCCGTCCGACGGGACACGAGAGAACACTTTGACGCATTAAACGAAATTTTATGATATTTGAGAACCCTTTTTTTGAGATATTGCAAGGATTAGTTTACCAGATAGCGCGTAAACAAGAAACTATGAAAAATTTATTGGAATCGCATAGAATCAGATGTATACGTAATTGCGTGAGATATTATTTCAAATAATTAGGTCGCAACATATACGGGTCCGTGAGCACCGAGTTACATTTAATTCATTATATAATGTCTGATTGCAAGAGCTTTCTTGTTAATTACAGTCAGATGCATTCGCAATGGATTGTTGTTCAACCGAAGTTATTTACTTTACGACTGTTTACTTTATTTTAGATCCTACGTGTGCCTGCGAAAATGAAACATTTTATTTGTGAGAAAATCAGAAATTTTAAATAGTATTACACTTTTCTACAGGAATTTTTTTCTTCGAGATTTTCCGCAGCTACGTACTACTTTTGCATAAAATGATCAACCTGATCACTGATGTGTGCTCCATTTTGTTCCATGACTAGACAAGCAAATTTTATTGTAACAAAACTGAACAAGTGGAATATATAAAACTGTAAAGACGTTTCATGGTTTAAAAAATATTGCTAAATTATTTCTAACCTATTAAAATTGTTTGCCTGTTGAGTCATACTCGTGGAAAAGATTTCAAATAAAACCCAGTATAAATATGAATGTTGTACCTTCATCTTAGAACGAATTACATTATATTACACAATATTTACACTAATATTTTATTTTAAAAATACTAAAAATACAGAGGTTTGCATTTATAAATTATTATAGTTATTTCAATTTCTTTTATAATGAAAGATATTAATATCCCGAAGTATCTCTCTGCGTTATTTTTAAAACGCTAAGGCAGCCGGAGAGGTACAGTTTGTATAGGGATTGGATAGAAAATGATTGGTGTACAGCGCAGTTTCCCTCGATTACTTGAATTTCCCGTGAATTTAATCATCTTTCCGTTCTCTTTCCAGATGTACTCGCAAATTACGTACAGTTGAAGAATTTAAAGCTTGGTGAGATCCGGCGCTGGTAATTCCAGCGAGGTAAACGGGAGAGAGGTAATAATTTTAACAAATAACGCGAACGCGTTAATTAATTGAACATATTCATGATCTAAATAACTCGAATAGCGGACGTCGTCGGTGGAAAAGAGACGCGCACGAAAGGCGGAGGGAGCGTGGATTTTAAAATGCGTCGGGCTTCGTTGGCGTTCAATTACTCTTTAAAGTTCGCCGGGCGAAACATGGGGTTACGGAAGAAGGGAAAAAGACCGAGCGGGCAGCCGCGAGCCTGCCATAGTATCCGCAGCTCGCCTTTTGTAAGCTTCTATCTCGTTTACGCATCTGCTGCCATGCCGGGGCCAGCCTCGCTGCGCGCCGTCCTCGTAATGACGGTATTCTTGTCTATCACGAGTAGACACGCTCCTCTAGCAAACAGAAAAGTCTATTTACTGAAACTCTATTTTTCCCGCGTACCTTCCGCCTCCGACGTTCTCCTGCGCTTTCCATGTTACACTGCAATTTAGAATGGAGGAAACTCCTCGGAAATTAGACATTTACATACGGCGAATACTAACGAAGACGCTTGAACGCGACAATAACATTTGGACGTATTAGCGGGGCTTATAAAACCTCGCGCCGAGACTGGCGCGAATAGAATCACCGAAAAGGGGAAGAATTTTAATAAATGCGCCACTTTCCTAAACTTTGTTGGCAAGCGTTGCGAGACGGTTGCCTGAAGAATATTCTCTGACTTAATCGTGTGCTCGAAAGAACCGTTAAATAAGCCCAGTAGATCTCTAGAAGTAATTTTTCTCTAAACCCTGGAATGCCTTGGGATGATCACAGAGATCACAGAAGACACAAAGGGATGCTATCCAAGAAAACATAGGAGTAGACTCGGTTGGAGAAGTTCCAACCTTGGATGAAGGAATCTCAAGGTAGGTGAGTTTCACTGATCCCTAGAAACACCATTAAGCCACGGTAATCTTCGCTATGCCTGGCCGACCGAAAACGATTGTAATCACAAGACCGTTGGATTGGAATCGTCTATGATTCCTTTAATTGTCCCATTAAGAAGTAACGTTCAATCAGAAATTACGAAAAGTTCGAACCTACTCGGCATTCTGACGATGTAACCAGAGAAGTTAGAATTTATTATTTTTCTAAGTTTTCCTTTAAAAGTAAATTTTAGAAAATTTCTATTCTGCACTGACATCCGCAATTTATTAATTACCCGTCCGGAAAGTTTCCCTTGCAAGTGTAACACTTAACACAAATATTTTAGAAGAAATTAGTTCTGGTAACGTTAACAATCAGTTCCAACACCACTGAAAACGGCGCCTTTAAAATAAACGCTAAATTTACTTAAAACACTCTTGACAAGCGAAACGACCTACTTCTCGCATATTATAACCAGCGGACCCGAAAAATGTCGTCCACCGGCATTGCTGGAATGAAAAAATGCAATTGTTTCATTTCCATGCATAATATTATAAAATTCAGTTGGCGGTGATTCCGCACACGATTTTCCGGGTACGTCTGGAAATCCAAGACATCCGTGCGGCCCCACAATTTAAATATATAAAATGAAACGTCCCAGGATAATATCTAGGACACGAAACGTAAAAACGGAACGGCGGTTTCTACGATGAATATACAATCAGCGCACGTACGGATTAGGAGTTGGCGTTCGCGGTGAAACGATTCACGGTAACGCAGTTTCCGTCGTTATTCGTCGTGCTTCTCGGCTTCTTCCGCGTAGTGTAAATAACAAAAACCGGCGGGCGAATGGAAATTCCCGGTTCGAGCACCATCGAAACGCCGTTTGAAAAGCGCGGCCGCGTTGTAGCCGTGTAAACACGCGATTCGTTTAATTTTTCAAAGTAGTTTATCTGCGCCGGTGCTTGACACAGAAATCAGTTTACCGTGTGCGCGCTCGCACACCTGTCGGAACACACCGCAGCTCCGTGCACACCGTGCACCCCGCGCGGAGTGCAGAGTGCAGGTTGCAGTGTGCAGAGAGCAGTGCAGCGTGCACACCGTGAGAACGCACAGACGGGCGAGCCCGTGGCAGGTATCTCGCGCGACGAGCGGAATGAAAACAGCAAGGAGCACAAGTGTTTCCGCACACAGAGGGAAATTACGAACCCGTCTTCCGGATCGATTCAAGAAATATAAATTCGCTCGCCCGTCTCGTTCAAAAACCGTCTGCACATTACACGCAACCTGCTCACAGGTAAATTCTATTCCGGAAGGTAAGCGACGTCTGGTTTCTATCTGGACGGTTCACACCTCCCCTTCTTGTGAACAAAATCTTCCAATCTTTTTATTTTACGTTCATTGAGATTAGATGCACCCATAGAAAATGATTCCACAAATTTTGTTATTCAAGCTTGTATTATAATTAGACTGCGGATCTTTATGGAAAATAAAAAATGCTTGTATCGATTGCAAGACACGGAAGCGAAACAAAAATTTATATTCTTCTTTTAATTACTTTACTAAGCTGAAACCAATACGCTGATGTCCTTAAATCTTTTAATTTTCATGAGGTCCCTACGAAAATGGCGGGTCTAGTGATCTCCTAGGATTGAGACTTAGATTTTCTGCATTTTCTCGCAAGAATTTACAGGACTACATAAAAAAAGTTGAAAATTTCTGGTTTTCTGAAGTAAAGTTTATCCGACAGTTTTTTCACTGACTCTGAGCAAATATTATAGTACTTTCTGCACATAGTTTAACCCTTATCGGTACCTACAATTTTCTACAATATTCAATAACATTGTAGTCGTTTAATTAGGTAATTGTGGGGGCCATTAATTTCTACACCGAATATGTATAACTTTATGTTTCATACTCATGTTGAAACATTTTAATGAAGCATCGTTGAGCATGCCGCACGATATTTTAATCTTATTTTCAACTACAGGATGTTCTTACAAAGTTTATCTAGAAACTTGTGCAACACCTTGCATGCTACGTAATGGTTTTTCTTTTAGCTCATGTAAATAACTTCGTGAAGAAAGTTAAGGATTTTTGGTAAGGGGACACCAAATTTTCCAGGAACGCGACATCATTCACAATGAACCACGTAAGATAAAACAAAGAAATTTCCTCGAAGCGTTTAGGTTAGATTGCAACGCGAGATGAAGTACGCCTTTCGTTTTCTTTTATAGTTTTCAAGTTCACGGATTTTATACGTTGCTGCAAAGTTAACGAAGCGTATCCTAAAATACAGCTTCTAAGACGCTGTAAAGTTCAGAACAGTAAAGTGGAGAACCATAGTCGTCCACATATTATATTGTAGAGTCTTTTTCATTATTTCTATAGGAAATATTTGACAATTAATTTCAATTCAACCGCCTAACATGCTGTTTAGCCAAGATGCACATTATGACATAAAATATTATCAAAGCAGAATTATATTCTGATAAATTTCTATTTAAATTCATTTTTTCTATACTTCTTTCTTTTCTTTCCTTGTACAAGCTGCAACCCTTATAACACAAATTTTGTTATGAATTGAATTAATTTACTGTATAATTTTTTGGTACAATATTATTGATCGTCTGGTGCTTATTTAATATAATATTCGTTTTTTCGGTGCATTCTTTTCCGAACGATAGGAGGTTCATAAATCAAAACAAAATGTGGCATGGCCCATGAGAAGGCGAGTTAGCGTTAGATAAAGGGAAGAATCGGTCCGTCACACGAATCCATAGTGCAGTCTCTGTGATTGCCACGGCGAACATAAAACAAACAGCCGTTTCGTGGTTGTTTCAATCGGTTCGGAGTGCTTCGAAATAAATTGCGCGCACCGCATCCACAACCGAAGCGACCACCGCGTAACTGATTCTTTTGCGGCCTCGAAATTCCGAACAACCGTTGACGTTGTGATCCCGGAAGCCGGGATTTCGCGAATGATGAAGAACTGGGTCAAAGTGACTATTCGTCGCAAGGAAATCGCCGAATATAGGATTATATGACGGACAGCGGAATACCTATCCTCCACAGAATGCATTCCTCACATCTGAAATCTTGACGAAGTGTGTTTGCAGCCAAGTCTTCAAATGTAGCCTCATCGAGTTCTTCGAAGGACGCATAAATCCAACGTAACTTTATTGATAACCAACAAACTTGACTCCGCTAACAAACAAAATAATAACGAACGGTTATCTGGTCTATTAATGAAGTAATGTAAATGAATAGTTCACTCTGTCTCTTACGAACAGTAAGTATTGTAACTAATTAAATATCTTTAATAATTCGTGTAGATTAAAAACTGATGAAAATGCTATACTCATAAGTTTCATGCATTTATAACATTTTCGGTCGTCAAAAATTATGGCATTCTAATTGTCTTTGGAATATCGAATTGATGCATCATGAAAAAAATAACTTCGCTTTGAATGCAATCAAAAATAATATTAAATAGTGCCCAATAATCAGTATCGAATATCATTCTGGTAAGTGATTATTATTTATTTTGATCCGTTTCGTGCAAAAACAACTTTTCCAAGCGCTCTAAATAAATTCTTATACCAACGCAGCAAGGTACAGCTGTATGAAACGATGTTGACGCGAGTTAACAGGTCAATGACTAGAAAATCACATTAGCACGCTCGAGCAGTATCGGCTAATTACTGGAAGTATTACGCATTTCATTCCTAGCGCAGCTTGGCTTTAGACGTCCGGCTAATAGCACAGATCAACGACCGAATCGCACCGAGTGCGCAGAAACGGGAGACATTCGGCGCCTCGTCCGCATAGCGATCGCAATCACCGTGCGTGGCAGCATAGTTTTCAATGACGGTTGACAAGCCAGCTCGCCGGCTCTGTGCAATGGATGACAGTGATTTGCTTTGCGGTGCGCGCCGAATGAATTTGTGGGGCCGCGGCTCGCAGGTGAGTGCGGTTTCGTATAATTACGCACGTAATTGGGCCTATTGCAAAGATCCAATAGGTACGATGACGTAACCGTCATCTCTGATTAGCCCCTTTGCCGGCGGAGGATTCATTTTCGCGCAACACGCACCGCTTCCGTTTGGTTGTCCCGCTCGGCCCGCGCAAAAGTATTGTCTGTTTTTGCGAACATCTGCAATTACGTTCCTAACACTTGTTGTAAGATTTGCTAACAATTCTTATTATTTAGAACCCGAAAACACTACACACATTTGCCTCATGAAAAATTTTTCGGTCGCTGTGACATCAATTTACTCTGTCACTGTTCTAAATAACTAAATCACTAGAATATAATCGTTAGACTTGCAAAGTAATGCGTGAACCATTACTAATTCCATTACAAAACTTCTTTATTTTTCATTATTTTATTATAAGACTTTCACCAACTTATTCGTGGCATTTTTCTGACTAATATGACACTAAACGGTCAGAAGAGACGCTGTCACAAGGAAATAGTAGCCCTACACGATCTATGTCACAGCACGGACCCGAGAATTGGGCTTAGGTCAAGACTTTACTGTATACAGGAAGATAATATACATAATAGTGGTGTAAACCAAATGTCGAAATCTTCTTATCATTTGAATCTTCGTCAATCTTCTTATTATTTTCTTATCTTAATCTTATCTCAATCTTCTTATTATCAAGTGACCAGTACAAATCACTATCTCTATAAAGTCCAATAACAAAATTCACATTGTCTTAAAGAAGTAGGTTACAAAATACGTGTGCAAAGATTGCAGCATACGTATTTATGACTAGACATACTCGACTCGTACGACTTAATCAAAGATGGCGAAACACAACATGAATCGTTCGTGTCCACTGGAAGATTTTCATTCAAGCATCGCTCGCCTTAGTGATCAGAACGTGAGAAGGAGCGTACTCCGTGCACCCGACGAATTACACGTTTTCGTGACGTTGAATTCCGTGAAACGATCTCCGCAAAATTCGAGATACGGTGAGGTCTCTTCCGCGTTTAATTAAAATCTCATTGAACCGTAACGAAATCGATTACGATTCGGAGACGGCTGATGCGAATATTCGCGCGAAAGATGGAAAACACGGTCAGCGTTTCAGCGTTTTCAGCTAATAAAGTCACGGAGCGGTTAACAATCGCGTCGACGCGACGCGGCATGTGCTGTAAAACTATGCGCCCGATTATTAATTTTGTAATACGCATTCCGTTCGATCATACGTAATAAAATGCTCGGGGCCGCGTTTGACCGATCGTTTGATCGCGAAAGGGGAAGCTTAACGTGAAATCGGGAAATTACGTCGGGTATCGAGTCCGGTGTTCATTATTCTGTATACCCGACACGATAAAAAAAAGTATATGCGAAGGTATAATTACGTCGCGTAACTCGCGAAATTAATTAATGGCCGCTCTTCATCCGGCGTTTGAGCATCGATCGCGGCTAATGCGTTCGGTTTGTCCGTTGCTTGAAATCGAACAGCGTCACGCTTATCCCCCTTTCCCGGCGATTGCCTCATTTCTCACCAATGAATTGGCGATCGTTCCGAAGACGCAGCCCCGTGTCTTGTCTTCGTTCGTGTAGAACGACTCGTTTCCTGGCGAACGGTACCGGCGATTTAATCCGAATAACGTCTGTTCCGTATCCAGCCGGAAATAAGTTTTCGCAAGTTAAGCGGAACGTTGGAAATCGGCGTATCATCCGTTTCCGGTCGTCGTCTATTTCGACGACTCTCGTGTCCCGTCTCACCGGTTCCTTCTTTACGCTGAAATTGCCAGATGGGTCAACATGACATATTTAAACAAGCTCATCCATTCATGCTGACAGAATGAAAATCGTAACAAATCTAAATGTTCACTCTTGTTTCTTTTACAAGAAATTGAACACATTAGTTCTTCCGTATTTCCTACGTTGAGTATTTTCGAAGTACCATATTTCAAACTTCTATCTGACAATGTAGGGTAAGGGACCCAATTACTGCGGGGGTACCAGTTACTGTGCCTATATTAGTTATACATATTTTTAAGGCGTAATGAATATTAAAAAAGAGATTGAATTTTTTCCATTAAAATCAGTTAATATAATATGTCGTATATCTCTTTTTTAATATCTATTTTGCTTTTAAAATATTTAGTAATTCGTACCCCCACAGTAATTGGATCCTTTACCCTATTGAACGTCCTTAAATTTTACTGATTTTATAAGGTCATTACCACCAGGTTTAGGGAGCACCAAAAGTGACTATTTTGCATTACTTTGTACAATATTTTCAAGGAATACATTTGCTAAATAATTTCTCGTGTATGCATCCTTAGACTCTCAACAATTTAAAAATAAAAATATTAGAAAATCCGCCGTTTTGTCGGGTCCCGTAAACCTATTGTTAATAAAATACCGTTGCAGAATGTTCGCAGTTCGCTCGTAATATTGACACGCTGCATGCCGAGTTATTTTTCCTCGACTTTCCATTCGGATGTTTCAACTAAAAACTGATATATTGTCATGAACTATTTCACTGTACAGTCGGTGGACAAAATTCGGTGGACTAAAAACTAATAACCTCTCTAAAATCGAACAATACTGCTTGAGATTTTTTAACATACCAGGTTTACTAGGTAAACAAAGATCTTTTTACATTTCCACTGCTCGGGATTTCGGGGTCGAAAGCGAAGGTCACGATTTTGAGCTTTCGTATCCGTGCCAGCGGAAAGATTGGCGCAACCAATGGCGTCTATGCATTTCCCGAATTTCTGCTTGTAAGCGACTCAAAGCGGTATAGTTGTGACATTACGGCACTTGCGAAATAAACGCAAGCGACGGAACATTAGGAAGCCAAGTTTCCGTCAAAGCTACTGTTCTTCTCGTCGCGTCACAGCGAATCGAGAATCGCCGCGGGCGGCGGTTCAGCTGCTCAAGACACCGCCGTAAAATGTATAATTACTCATTACACCGTTATCATGTATCGCCTTAAGCAGTCTGCGGCAAGTTGCACGCGCGTCGCGTCCACGGCGTAGTTCCGTTTCCCAGTGGATAAACACAAAGAGGAATCGTGTCCCCGCGGTTTCTCAGCGGGGCAGGTAAACCTCTCTCAAGCACGATCAAACGAAATAAGTCGCGGCGCGTTGTTGGCAGTTCCGGTGAAACAGCCCCGGAGTATGGCATAAAATTGAAGAGCGGGCGAACATATGCCGGACCCTGGTCCCCTGAAAGTTATAGTCGATGGCGAGGCGGCACAGAAACGTTTCAAAATCGATACGCCAACGGACGTTCGAGAGCACGAGTCAAAGAAGCTGACCGCACGCGCCAGAGAAGAGCAAGACGTCGATTTTTTTGCCTAAATCCATGTGTGTAACATGGGAATATTCGCCTGAGAACGTTTAATGAAATTCGAAAAAAATCTAGACGCGTTTATCCATTTTTGCTACCGAGCGTAAAGAACGTATTTCCTGTGTAACACGTGCAATGTTGTTCGGAAATTATTCGAACAATTGATTTGACTTTTCGCACATATACTCTCGGATAGTAAAACTTTTCGCGAAACATGAATTTTCCTTTTATTTGCACCGTTTCTTGAATTTCTCATTTTTTGACCTAAAAACAGGTTTATGCTGAAAGCATACCTACATATACAGTAACGGAATATATTCAGCGTATATATTTTCGCGAACAGGATGAATACAGCAGATGTTGCATTGCAACTTCTTGATACATTGCGCGAAACTCCTTCTTCCACGACGGGCTGTGCATAAGTGATTATAACTTCTTCGCGTGCGGCCTTTTTGACTGGAAAGTTATTTTAGGTTACTCGAATAGTTTAGTAAAATAGCTCTAATATTTTTTAACGATCGGCACAGCGCATTCGTTGCAATAAATTCCCAAATATTTCACTTTCGAATGTACATCCGATTAAGGATCGTAGAGGGGTTAATCTTTCTACTATTTTAAATTACACTTATTTTCGCCACAAACTCGTAAAATTCACAGTTTACTTATTAATCGCTCTTGACAGAGAAGAGTGCACCGAGAGTAAGCTTTTAAACGCTGCTTACACGAAGCGAAGTGCTTTGGGTCCTCGAAGTTTCCAGGGTGAGTTGTGTAAGTATCTAATACGTAAACATAACTCGTCCCACCACCAGCCTCGTTTCGTCAAAATTGAATCCGTCAAGCGGCAGCTTTTGGATTATTTTCGAGAGAGGAAAGGAGCGATCAGTTCCACGGTTACGACACCCGGTAGGGCACCAACGCCAGAGTCACGGAAGCTCGAATGCTGATTTTACGATGATAGGATCGGATCGGCTGAATGATAAATTCCACGGAATCACCTCGGAGACGAGAAGCAACAGAAGACTTCCGGCTTCTCTATTCGCTGATATCCATCAACGTCCCGCTTCTATTAACTTCTCGCTCCGAGCTTGCAACTTCGCACGTCGCCCCCTTCGCCCCTCCCCCCCCCCTCCGTGCAAACAAAGCAAACATTCAGCGTCTCGAACAACAATTATACTTGACTTAATTACCGTGGAACAAGGATCGCATAGTTCCATAAACATCTGCACACAACGCACGTTCGAAACGCGGACGCTTCGAGCATTAGATCTTCGCGCGTGGCCCCCCGCCGAGTCGTTTCTTCGTTATGCGAATTTGTTAACGTTATTAAAAAGTTTTCTCTTTCGCGATGGCGGGACCGTAAACCGACAGGAGACATTGTCAAACACGATGGAACAATAAGTTTAACGAACGCAGTTTGCATAGCAATGTCTATAGCAAACTCCTTCGTCGACGGACTCGTCGTTTTTTCCTCGAATCTAATTCTTCTAATCCGATTGCGTTAGATTATTGTACTTGACGATTTTAATTTTATAATGCTTCCGGCTTATTTCTGCTTTCATATAGAGAAATTCAAGAGAGATCGCTGTCTTCTTCCATTTGTCCGATTTTAATTAAAACTTTGCGGACGAGTCTTCTTTCGTCAAAATCCATACTATGATCTCCAATCAAAATTACGTGACTTATGTTTCTCTTTTATAGCGTACATTTTTTACTGCACATCGTGACTGCGAGTTGCTAAAACGCTTGTACTTTAACCGTTTGAGTCCCAGGGGTATTGAAAAAACACTGTCGAAGAATCCCAAACCGCGCGACCGCGCTTTCTCTAAATGAGAATTTTTATTTTGTAATGTATTATTGCATTATTATAGTATTGTTCTAGCTATTGTAAAATGTACTATTTATATTAAAAGGAGCTGTGTGATGTACTTGCGTCAGTAAATCTGAGCGAGCGACTTCGACAATCGGTAACGCACCGTCGGTTGTCCACAATGCTCGAAATGTGCTGGGTTTTCTCGACATAAAATCTCAACAGCGCGATCGCGCCGCTTGGGACTGAAACGGTTAAAATGTCAAAAATTGAATTTTCGAAGGTTTAAAGTATCGAGGAAGAATTGATGGATTTGTAGCACGACCTAGCGCTACCTTCTCTGATTACCCAGCAACTGGGGTACAAGAGTCTCGACGAATTTCCTTCGGTCCCGATTAAGTCTCGCAGTTAGATACGACGGAAACCGGGGCTCAATCTCGGTTCTCGCCGATGCAAACGAATTCTCCCGTTCGACAGAAAAGTTCCGCCATGATCGCGGAGAGACCCCGGGAGCAGCGCGGCCACACAATAGCAACGGAACACCGCGATTCGATCGCGATCAAACCGTACCCGGGATTTCCTATTTCCCCCGGCACGACTTCCCTCCCGTCCGCTACGTTCCGTTTTCACTCGGTTCTAGACCTCTTCCCTCATCTCTATCCAGACCTGGCACTTGGGAAAAATGAAAAACGGGGGCGAAGAAAAAGGACCGAGCATCGTTCGAACTGAGCGTAATTCCGATTCCCGGAGAACTCTGTTCTCTTTCCATCTCTCTCTCTTTCTCTCTCTCTCTCTCCCTCCCTTTCCCTTCTTCCGTTCAGTTTCTCTTTCCAGTTTCCGCGGCAGCCTTCCCCGGTTTCGCTTCGAAGAGTTCAAGTTTCTCTGGAGAAGTCTTAAAGGAACCGGCCGACAGGTGGATAGAAGCTTCCACCGGCGGCATACCAATTGCCCGGGTGGAGCCAGTAATTGTTTGTTCGTACCTTACACTAACACGAGACGGACGAATACGCCGGCTAGGCTTCCTTGTGCGCCGCGATACCCGGGTCCGGGCTTCGTTGGTAGTTGCGACGTCGAGAGAGCGGCGACGAAGCGGGTGGTTAGGTCGAGGGTAGTGGAGCGGCAGTAAGGTTGATTGTAAAGAGAGACAGAGGATCCGAGAGCAAGGTGGTGATGGTGGCGCGGGCGGTGGTGGGCTGTGCGCGCCACGGCACGGGAGAAGGGTTGTCGTTCCTTCACCCCTCGACTAATGAGACCGCGCGGTTACATCAGAGGCCAGCGACAAATTGAAACGTACGAGCCTAGAGGGGCCACGGAACAGAGAGCAACTTCCTAATGCGTGACTACGGACTCCTCGCACCACCGCTACATCCGCAACCCGTTAACACGCTTTCCATCGCCGCATTACCGCGAGGAATTGTCCATATTCGAATCTCATTCCGACTACAAGTGTCTCGTTCGCGCTGCCGCCCTTAGTCTTCCCTCTGTAGCCAACAGTGTATTGTACAGGGTAATGTCTCGGCATGCGTACAGTGGGGGACAAAAGTGTTCGTACACTTGGAACATAGAAATAAAAACAACAATGTTTTCTACATTATTAAGTATATTCAAATATACGTAACTGTATATTATACATTACACTTGTAACAACAAATGAGCAAAAAACAAAGACAGTAACATCACTTAGTAACTTGAAATGAATTAAAAATTCACACTACTGTAAGAAATTGCCAGGACAAAAGTATTCGTACACCACCATTTCTGTTGATAAACACAGAGTTACGAAGAAGTCACAACATTCCGATCAATGTAAACATTACTTTAGAAGATATCATGTTAGTTTCATTAATTTTAGTCGTGGCGAGTAAACGTTATTAGTGAATATTTGCAATATGGGGAGAAAACGCAATGAAACTACGTTGGAAGAACGAAAAATTATTATATAGTTATACGAAGAGGTCGAATCGTATAGAAAAATATCAGAAATACTAAAAAGAAGTCGATCAACTATACAGGGTATAATACGTAAATATAAAAAAGAGAGAACATTGCAGAATAAAGATAGAACCGGCAGATCCCGGAAGCTAACTGTGAGAGAGGAGTCTAAAATCTTCCGAATTATTAAAAAAAAAACCAGATACCAGTGCATCGGAAATCGTGACACACCTTCAAGAATGTATGCACAAGGAAGTTCATCCGAAAACAGTACGAAGAGTGCTACATCGGGCAGGATATAACAGCACAGTTGCGAGGAGGAAACCACTCATCAGCAAAGTAAATAAAAAAAAGAGATTAGGATTTGTGCAGAAGAATACATAAACGCTAGCGACGACTTCTGGAAGAATGTAATATTTTCTGATGAGTCTAAATTTAATATTTTTGAGTCGGATGGTCATAAAAAAGTGTGGCGGAGAGCTAATACTGAATTGGATCCCAAAAATATGCAACCGGCGACGAAACACGGAGGTGGAAGTGTAATGGTGTGGAGATATATTGCTGCTTCTGGAGTCGGAAAATTAGTAATGATAAATAGAATAATGGATAAACATTTATATTTAAATATTTTAAAAGAAAATTTACACGAAAGTGCTGACAAATTAGGTATTGGGAGAACATTTTACTTTCAACAAGACTGTGATCCGAAACATACAGCCAATATAATGCGTCAGTGGTTGTTTTATAATACTCCCCACATGTTAGTAATTCCTCCGCAATCACCTGATTTAAATCCCATCGAACATGTATGGGCGAAACTTGAAAAAAATGTACGAAAATACGACACAACATCGAAAGAATATTTAAAAGAAATATTAAAAAGAGAATGGTGTAATTTAGAACCTGACTTCATTAAAAGTTTAGTATTATCAATGCCCAATAGATTACACGAAGTAATTCGTCAGAAGGACTATCCTACTATAAGTATTAATTTAGAAAATTCCCGTTAAATTAATTGCAACACTTGTAATAATGAAATGTACGAATACTTTTGTCCCTGCAGTTTCTCGGCATTTTGTGAAATTTTTGCCATTGTAAGTTACGAAATAATGTAATTAAGTTTTGTTTTTGCTCATTTGTTGTTATAAGTGTTGTATTCAATATAAAGCTACATATATTTAAATACAATCAATAACATAAAAGATATTGTTGCTTTTATTTCTATATTCCAAGTGTACGAATACTTTTGTCCCCCACTGAATGTATGGGACAGAAACGGTGAACACGATATTTGAGGAAAATGTATCCCTACTGCCGCCAGGTGTACCTCACAAAACTAGAATGAAATCGAGAATGAAATTTAAAATACACTTAGGGACAGAAAGATAGCACATAACATGATTTTTCTCGTTTGAACACCAGAAATTGAAGAAAAGGAATATTTTAATATGTCAACATTTTTGGACATGTCCATCTACGCAACATTTACGTCATCAGAATTCTAGGGACGAAAACGTAAATATTGTGGTCCGCAAACGGAGTGTAAAAACTGGATGGTCCTGCATTAATTACGTTGTTAACTGTCTTGTCAGAAAAAATGAGAGGATGTTTGATATATTTTAATATTTCGTATAATTAAAAGAAATAAATGTACATTTTACACACCGTGTCTCTTAAACTAAATCTTTTGCTAAATATCAAGTTTGACTCTTGAAATGTTTACCATTCTTATGTTTTCTGTCAATAGTTAGCCATGCATAGAATCACATAATATAAAGAGTACGAAGATTAAGAAGCACTATTAGCAAACAGCCTTAAGTCTAAAAAGATTAGGGGCTAGGGCTTCCCAAGCCCACTAGGTACAAAATATTAAAAATATATTATTTAGTAGTATTAATCCCTGCTTATCTCTTTGTGCTGAATATTGAAGAATCGTTTGTAATTTAAAAGATATTATTTTTGCAAGATAACATTGCAAACAAATACACTGATCCACAAAATCCAAGGAACACTGAATTACAAATAAAAAGTCGTTGAACTCCAGTAACTTGTGCAACAAAATCCTAAGATAAACTAAACTTATTTTAAAGGGAGAATTCTCTGCTTTTGCGATCCTGAAATCACTTTTGCAATGTTACTCTTTTTTTTTATATAAAGCCGAAAGAAAAACGGAGGTTGTTTTTCTTCATTTGAAAATTTAAATTGCAGTGTTAAAAATTGTTGAAACCCTGCAGAGTCGTTTTAGTTTGTAAAATTTTAAAGGGCTAAAGCAACTACAGTATTTCACTCCGTTTCATAAAAAAAAGTTACTGGAAAAACTAAGTTAAGAGCCGTGAAGGTGGAGAGTTCACCGTTTAAACTAAGCACGAGCAGAAAATTTTATGATTTTGCCACACGAAGTTGCAGGAGTTCAAATATCGAAGATTTTCGTTTATAATGCAGTGTTTCTTTAGTCTTGCGGAGCACTATAGTCGTAAACCGTTTAATCACGAGGCTTAATCTCTCCAGGATTAAAAAGTAAATCGAACCGGACTTCTCGCGCGAAGTCACAGAAGTTGAAAGATCGAAAACATTTCGTTCATAACTCGGCGTTCCTTTAATTTTGCGGACCGGCGTAGTTGCAAACTACTTAATCCCGAGGCTTAGTCTTTTCAGGATTGAAGAATAAATCGAGCCACCCCGGCAGGGTAGGTACCGTCAGCGCGTCCCCTCGTCGTGATATATGATTCGATAAATATACTCATCGACGAGCAATAACGCGTATGCTGAAAAAAAAAGAGAACAGTGCCGCGAGGCTCTCAAAAGTAATAAGTTTCCGAAGTGATTTATGTGTAATCTCTTCGCGAAAAGCATCATTATTTTCGTAGGGGCTTTCGCATCGTTCCTGACGTTCCCTTCTCCCCCGGCCAACGTTTCCACCACCACGGTCCTCGAGTTCTTTTTATGTCCTCGTAGAAGACGGTCGCGGAAGAAACTGTAGGAAGAGAGTGCAATGAAATACGTGGCCGGGAGGATTATGGGAGTCAGGAGCACGGCCAACCCTGGAAAGGACGTATAAACGGCGGCTATAAATTAAACGTGAGCCCGCGCGTTGCGTTCGCGGGCCATCTTAATCTTCCATTCTTATCGTAACGACCCCGTGCCAATTAAAAGCTGCGTGACGTTAAAAACCATTAGACCTGCCCCGCCGTTGAATCTCGTCGGTCAGCCGAGTCGGAAAACTGTTACCGGTAATTGTCACCTATTTCCACGCCGGCAGCGCGGAAGGAAATTATTTTTACTCCGTCCGACGTGGGTACAAGCTCTCGCCAAACCTCGTTCCCCTACACGAGCGACATAAATACGAAGAAAAATTAATTGCTGCTTGCTTCGGGGAAACCGATGAGGCCGGATACTTGTTCGAGGAACATCGAATTTATGGTCCAACTGATCCTTCCGGTCAAATAACTTATCCCACGGTATTTTCTACGAGTTCATTGTCGGAATAAGCCGAGAAACGCTTCGCACAGCACAATCAATTTTTGTGGATGTTATTTGTTCTCGAAGAAAAAGGCGCTCCGTTTTTACCGATGATTTAAAAAATAGCTACCATTCTACAGGTATACACACACTTTAACAGCTGATAACTTATTTAACTCTGAATTGACGCTATGGTTCGTTCAAGGCCAGACAAAATTTATTTCTTTAAATTCCCCCTTCGAATTTTTATTTTTATTGTGAGATTGGTTAAACATTTCGTTAAATTAACACTCATGCATTAAATTAGAGACTTTAATACGTATCTCGGAATTTTCCAGATTTTTTTGCTGCCTAAAACAATAAAAATTTGCATGTTTCTGTTCACGTTTAACCGAGTACTTAATTTTCAGGTATAAAGTGTGTATACATTTTTTGGGACACCCAGTATATTTTTGCTTTAAAGGTTAAAATTTGTACACAACCGCAATACAGTAATCTCCAAATTGTATTTTTAACAAATTCCTTATTCCAGTAGGTAGCTATATGTTGTGGACGTAGATAGCATGCGTTAATAATATTGAATAACAATGTACGTGGTCTACATAAAAGATATGTTTAATTTATAAACCATTAAAATCATAATTAAATGCCGGATCATTCGTTCCTAAATAAACCCCTTTCATTGATATTTATTTTCAGAGTTAGGAGGCTCGTGGGAAACAATGTTACATATTCATTTATCCACATAATAATTATTGTAAAAGTCATTATAAAAAGTAATTATTGTACCGAAGAATATTTGTAGCGATCAAATTAATAATTCAAGCTATGTATTTCATTCGACGATATAAAAGAAGATGTGAATTAATTAAATATTTTTCTTTAATGTCGCTTTTAAATGAAACGACATCGGTTTATTGAGATAGTTTAATCTCCATTGCGAACCAGAAGACGCTACAGTTTATATTGTTATGTCAAAGTGCTATAACGTTTAATGAATTTTACGATAGCAAGTGTGTTGATGTGATTAAGATCGTACATAAAGATTTAGAGAGCCATTGTATTAGGGGAAACTTCAATCTTCAAATTTATGATAGATTCAGTCAGAAATAAAACTTTCCAATATCCCGAGGAACGTTTCAGTTTGTAGCATTTTCAGGGAAGAAGGTGTCCTCAATCTTCCACCCGTAATATTATTAAAAAATATCATAGAAAAAAAAATGAACGATGCATTGTGAAAGTAGAGACTTCAAGCTTCGATATGCGCCCGGATTTATTGCTCTGAGATTCTTTTCTACGAAATTGTAGCAGTTTACCCCTTACATCAATATGCACCTAAAATTTTCTACGGAAAAAAAGTAGTTTCAATCAAATTTCCAGCCGTTAAATTTCACGGTTTCAGCGCATACTTTTCCGCCTCAAATCAATTTTTTAATCATCCAGAAAGGTATGAATGCTCGTCAATTTAGCCATTTGTCGACAACTACTTCAAATTTTGTAGATAAATAGACAGTAGCTCCCTGAGTATTGACGCAAGGGTTAAATGTAAGACAATTTTCCGATAATCAGAAATTTAGCGTTTAAACACTTTGCGTAAGCCACTAGAGATTTACCCGCAAGTGAGAGTATCGTTTAACTCCCGTAATGATCGTGGAAGCAATTAAACCTCGTCGTCCCTACAAAGGTTCTCACAACGTTTGATTGACAAACCAGCGACCCTACAATTTCAAAGGCAGAACTCCATAAGCCGGTCGATCGATAATCGAACAATAAAAACCGCTGGTGCCGGGAGGGCTGGCGAGCCCGAAGAAACCTAGTCTACGTCATGTTCACCTCGTGAGGATCTCGTGGTGCGCGACAGTCGGATCTCCATTGTCCTCGTGACCCATTAAACGCGTTCCACGTAAACGCGTTAAACAGCCCGAGAGCATTATTCGAAGCCAATCAAAGCGGCGTAGTCCTCTTCACCCTGATGGAATTCATGGCCTTCGTCCCGGCCCGGCCCGGCCCGACCCTGTGTGGCCCGGCGTGGCCCGACCAGACTCTAGGCTGTCGGAACAAGTACCTCGATAACCGATTACGCGTCTGCGAGGTCGAAATTCCGGCTGGCAGAGATAGACCTATTTCTGGTGGATAAGGACGTATTCCTGACGCCGGGAGTTGGGTAATTGATGAGACTTCCATCGCCCGCGGGGGTGTGGCAGCAGCGACGAGACTGCCGGAGGGTGGGTTAGCCGAAGCAACCGAGCTACCCACGGCCGATATGGGGGAGGGGGACGGGGGTGGAATAGAGTAAGATGGTACTCGGAGAAGGTAGATTACGTGGCTGCCACGTTGTGTCCGTAGTCACGGCATCGGAGCGAGCACACCGTGACGGGGGGAAACGACAAGGACGAGCGAACGCAGAGGGGGAGGGGGCAGGGGGTGGGTTTAGGTGGAATCGGTGGATGGATGCCTAAGGGGTGCGACGAGGAGGCGGTGGGACAGCACCGATGAGGTCGGAACATGGCGAGGTGGTGCAGGAGAGGAGGGGACAGGAATGGATGTAGCAGCCCGGCAGTCTAGCATGCAAAATGCTGCGTCGACGTTATCACGCCGCCAGAGATTAAGGGGCTGACGCGGTGGATACGGGGCGGCGGCCTTCACTCTTCCTATTTTTCGTCGTGCTCCGCCGAGTTTTACTTGGCAAACACCCCGCCGCTACCTTCGGGCTCTCCTTATTGTTCGACAACGCTCCTCTCCGCGTTCTGTCTCTATTACGGCTGCCTGCCACAGAGCATCGTTTCTTCTCCCCCCAAAGTACGTGCCTCGCCGTGTGGCAACCCCTCCTCTTCCCTACCCCTATCCCCTACCGCTCCCACTATCGTCGCTCTCTGCCTCGCTACCCACCCTTCCACGCGTTGTCTCTTCGAGACGATTTAGCCCCCACAGCGATCCGTATTAGCGCGCTTATGCCCGGAACTCATTTATCCGCAGCCACCACTGCACCAGCACAAAGAACCCGTTGCTTTTTCGCTAAGCTTTCTCTCTCTCTCTCTCTCTCTCTCTCTCTCTCTGTTTTTCTCATCGAGGGACGATAACCGACCGCACGAGGAACCGATTAGCCGAGAACTGCGTATTCGATCCTCCCTGTTTGATAGCTCGCGGTGAAAAACCGATCGGCAAACTTCGCGAGCTATTTGCGTTCAAGTTAGCGTACCGCCGGGGATTTTTATGAAACCCGTGCACGGTGTTTGCGGGAACGCAGAATTAAAAGCGCAGGAGCCTTTTAATCGGCCGAGATCGGGTCTTTCGCCAAGCTGAAACCGTGCTGGATGAAAAAATTGATGAAAATCCAGGAACTCAGAAACACCGGTCGAGAATCAACTCAAATTATTGCCTTATATACGTTATTCTTGACTCCCATATATAAGTATGGTGAAGCTCTAGTACAGTCCTTATGATCGTCTTTGTTCCGATACGTTCCGAAAAGTTCTTGATCTGGAGTGTGTGAACATTTCTAATACACGTGCGGGGTGAATTTAATAAAATGCATCAGTGACGAAAATGTAAATTATTTGTGAATGAAAAATGTTAACCCTTTGTACTCCGAACCATTCCGGCAGAAATTTACAAATCCTCGTATTATTTAGTATAATTTTGGAACCAAGTAACGTATTATAATGATATTGGACTTATATGAATTGGTTGACATCGAGGAATATATATTTGCAAAAAAATCAATATTTTATTTAAAGTTGCGCTGGAATAAATTAATTCCCCGTAATCGCTAATAAACTTTAAATGTCCCCTGAGAGGGGACAGCGGAGTGCAAAGGGTTAAATATCAATGTCAATTGATACTTTAAATACGAAGTTTCCGATAACGAACCGAATAAATTCATTAACATTTTTTATTGGACAAACCAGAATACTTCCTCGAGAATTCTTGAGGTTAATACATGTGCATGTGTAATTTTAGTTTGACGTCGAAGGTGAACAATTAAATATGCGAATCATATTTTGTTTTTAGGGAGTACTATTCGGATTTTGAAAAGTCAATGGTTTTACTATTGATTTTGGAAATCTCGTGGTGCGATACATTTTTAAAAAAATTTTATGCAAATACACGCATCATTGCGCAAGTTATGCATCAAAGTTTATAGAAGAAACGAGAACAAAGATGAACAAGATCGTACAATTGAATGAAGTCTGTATGAACCGGGAATAGCACAAAAATCATTTGGAGATTTTATGAGTGATACTATAAAGAAGACGACATCTCAAACTTGAAACCCGTTTATCTCTAAGCTATAATACACCTTTAAAGATGTGCATCATAACTCTTGAACGGATGAATGCTGCACTACGAATTTTAATAGCAGCAATATACTTGGAACCATATTTTGTATTCGTTGAATGGTAATTTTCTTCAATTTTTAAAGTTTTGTCGCCCCAAAATAACATGCAAGCTATAGCTACTGTAATGAAATATATACCGGGTGAACCACGAATCGTGACCAGTAGAGATTACTCTATTATTAGCAGTCCGATCGAAAATGGTTTTATCAGATATAGCATGGTTGCAAGAGAGCTCTTTCACGTGATTATATCAAATTTTTTTGTCAACTACTTTTTTCATGATTTTTCAAGGCGACCTTCAATTTTTTGCAAATACGTCTATAATTTTTTTACGCCTATCTGTTAGAGGATGTCAAGACGATTTCGGTAAGCATCGTTACATAACGTTTCCGTTAATTTAAGCGATGTTGACAATGGTGTCCGTCAACTGCAATGACGAATGTGCAGGCGAATAAAAGAGTGTTTAGTATAATACTTTCTATGACCCCAACTTTCTGTCGCATACCTTCCGGCGTTGGAGAAGTGCTAATAACAGAGTAATCTCTACTGGTCATGATTCGTGATTCACTCTGCAGAATACATAGTGGGACGCAGATACAATGTCTAGACAAGTCGACGGAAAATCACTGAATTCTTTGTGCGCCGTTCTGTTACACTCCACACCGTTCCCGCGAAACCACGTACGAGCTTGTTTATTATACCTGTCGCCTTTCATGGTACACGTTCGAACACACCGCCTAATTTCGTCCAACCCTTCCGTCCGCAACATCTTCCCCCGCGTGTCACACTTAGGGAAGCCTAGTCGAGGGATGGCAGGCACGTGCAGCTGTGTGATTAGTGAGATCTCGAGATCCAGGGTGTGCTGGGTCTCTCGCGATCTGTGCTGAGCTTTCATTTGGCAAACGTTCCGCATTAGTTGCGAAGTATTGTTCGGTATCGTTTTGAGCGTGTTCCCGGGGTTCGGTGTAGTTGAGCCATTTTCCCGGAGCGAATCGCGCGCATCCCTCCGTGTTCAGCGTCTGGCAGGCTTATCACAGTGATTTAGACTTGCTCGCGCCGACACGAATTACGCCGTCCATGACCGGAATTTATTTATCCCCGCGAATGCGCTATGCATTCCTAGCCGCGGCCTCCCGGTCTCTTTAAGAACCTGCGGGACGGGTTCCTGGTGAACCGGGTAGGGGGAAGAGAGCAAAGCGGTGGACGTGATTAGTGGAGACCTCCCGAGGGAATCGACCACAGAATCGATAACCTTTGAATCACGGCCTTTCCTCCTCGCGTACCTCCAGTAATTCCATTCTCGACGGGAACGGATTGAAATAACTTTATTTCGAGGACTTTGCACGGCGAGCGTGTGTCTATCGATCGCCACGCCGCACAGTGTACCGAACCTTGGACAAAAATCGAGAAAGTCACTGCTTCATATCGATTTAAAACTATGTTCATACTATGTCGATATGTCCAAATAAATCATTTTTTGGAAAAAAAAAATTCAAAAAGTTTAGTAGGAAATTAGTTACAAGCGAATTTTACGAAGATCAAATTGTACCTCAGTTCATAGTGTAACTTGTTCACGTTATATTATGATCCAAAAACGGTTATAAGAAATAATCTTTTCAGAAAATGACGGCTAAGGGTTGGCTAATTGTAGTTTATCGTAAAAAATTGTGTAATACATATATGCAACATAATAATTAACCTGAAATGAAACCATTCAGTTTCATTGGTTTCCCTAATCTTTGGAAAAGGATAAAAAAAAAGTTCCGCAAAGTTCCGCTGAGATTTTGATTGCGTCGTATTGGTAAGATAGTATACTTTGAATTGTATAAGTTTTAGCTGCAACTGCCTGCAAATCTCAGAGTTACTTAACAAAATATGCAGCAAGAACCGGTTAGGAAGCGAGTACGTGGGTATCCACTGGTAATGAATTAGCATAACTCTTATTTGTGTCGAGGAGACGAATGTTATAATAGTTTAAAACAAAGTTTCAGTTTCGGAAGAACTGAACTAAGAATTCATGTACTGAAAACCAGCAATAAAAACAAATTTTGTTTATAAATATCGTTTTTCAATGTTTAAATAAATGACTATATTTATAATAATATCATATTGAGATTGCTTTCAATATAAATAAAAAAACCCACTTTGTTTCATATCTCTATCATAAACAGAACAAAAGTTATTGAATTTTGTCCAAAAAACAGGCATTTCGGTACACTGTGCGCCGGCCCATAGACTTCTTATTTGGACCCGCGGCGATTCGAGGCGAATTTCGCTGCGAAAAATTAGGCTTCCGGTCGCACGGTTCTACGGAAATCGATTAGCTTCCGAGAAATGGCCGCGCCGATAAGAAGCACGCTGTGGCGCCACATTGCGTTGACAATAAACAAAAGTCGAAAACTCAACTTTCACACATGTTGCTATTTAAAACCCTCATTGAGGTGTTCCTAGATATCACAAAGATAAGCAATGATATTAAAACCGGTAAACGCCACTGGGGGTATGCGAATTCTCGATGTATGTCGACATCGCAGGTCTTGCCATCGTCGTGTATCGTGTATGAGACATAGTTTGCACTCTCGGTCTTAGCGATATATATAGAGAAATTAACAATATTAACAATATAAAAATTACAATATTAACATCCTTTAACCCCTTGCACTACTATTTATTTTGTGATTATAATGATTAGAAATTCTTCATCGTTCAGAATTTCATACAAAAAGAAGATATTTTATATTTATTGTATGTCTACATTTTCCTAAAAGGATATATATCAACTACAAAAAAAAAATAGATTTTTATTTCGATTTAAAGGAAATTAATAACGTTCACATTTATTAGACACTATTCAGAATCTTCATGACGAGTCTGGCTCGTTATTGTAGGGCAAGGGGTTAAGAACACCGACAAAAGAAAATGTATTCCGGAGAACGTCAAGTTGAGAGAATCCCTAATTGCAGTAGCGACCAAAGCGTCTTCACATTTAAACTGTCCTAAACAAATTGTTAAGAATTTGGTCACAGGAGAGACCACAAAATGAATTTTCCTTGTCGCTAGACTGCGGATCTTTATGCAAAATAAACATTGTCCAAGTAAATTCTGAAAAACAGAAAACAAATATGCGTTTCGTCTTTTAATGATTTTAGCAAGTCGAAAATAATATAACAATTCCAACGTCTTTATAGTTTTATATTTGAGTAATTCATTTTTGTTAGAAATGCATAAAATTCGTAGTATAGAAGTTCATAGACTGACAAATTCGTTGAATTTGAAATGAGAATTTTATGTCCCCGCCAATTAAGTAAACCGCCAATACCGATCAAACATACAATTTGCTGACGTTATTAAAAAAAAAAGGTGGGCCATCGTGTCTTGAATTACCCTATCCGAGCGCGGCGACTTTCTCAGTTTCATTCGCAGCGGGACATAAAAGCGCAATAGTTCCTAGCAATTGGTAGCCGCCGGAAATAGACGGAAAGACTTCCGCAGTGTGTTGAATTGTGCCGTAGCTGGAGAATTTCCCGCGTTCCTGCCGCGTTTTCGCAGTCAGCAGCCAGCCGGGCCCGGTTAATACCGTTTCTTGGTTGTTAAAGCGAACGGCGCGACGGCAGCTCTCCGAGCGTCGCAGCGCGAATTCGACGCTGAATCAGCGCCACGTCCGGTCATATTATCGGCTCGAACTACTGAAAGAACACGTGCGTCTAGTGCGGCACGAACGCGTGCCAAGGGAATGAACAATTTCATGTCTAACTATCGCGTCTCGCGCATTTCCCACGACGGAAACCGTGAACGATGAGCTTTCGTGAAATACTGCCCGACAGTCTGCGCGGAGAACGTAACCCGATGTCAAATATAGGCTAAGAGCACCTAATATCGCCTACTAAATTTCAAATCGTTCTCAAATAAAAGATTCGTTCGTATATTAATCTAATCTCAAACGAAAGAGACATTATCTTTGTTTGAATGCACGTCGGGTTAAAACATTTAACACTTTGAACGCCAAACAAGAAAGCTCAAAAATACCACGAAATCAAAGTAAGTTATTTGATAAAATTGAAATTGAAAAAAACTTAATGTATAATATTGTGTGGTTCTCCAACATTCTTGCATTTTACAGATCCTAATCTTTGGTACAATGAATATATTAACGTAAAAATTCATGTTAAAGCCTGTACAAATAATTCCGTATGGGTGACATGGCAGTCAACGTGTTAAAACGTAAATATTTTTAATAAAGATGAAGAAAATGAGTGCCAAACATAAAAAATTTTGATTAATTTATACATTTACATGTTTTCATCAAATATTTAAAAAATTATTTCGCTATTCAACTATTTCACTCTTAAAAGGACGTGGAATGTTGTTTTTTAAGGGCAGTTTGAAATGCCTCTTTAATAATAGGGAAGTACCAAATTTTTGTTTTGTTATTGCGACTAGTTTCAATATGATGAGTAGCGTCGATTTAAATAAATATTATACAACTTGATAATTAACATACAACTCTCGCACGTTTCATCGATGGAAATCGTGAACGGTGAGCTTGCCGCGAGATATTCCTCGACAAGCTGCGGATAACCTACCTAACCAGATATCAAATAAAATTACTTTTACTTTTGCGTTGTCGATTTAATTTTTTCGTATTGCGTTACGTGCCCCGGTTGCTGCAAACGAAAGATCAAACAAGCATGTTTCCGACCGACTACCGCTCTCCTTTGAAACGAGAATGAAATTACTTCGTTTATTATTACCGTGCGTATTCGTGTCTCATAGAGAACTGCACCCATTTTAATATAACGCTCATAAACGTTAGCTCGGAAGCAAGATTTCAGACATTACTATAGAAATGGTTCGTAAAGGGACCGTTCCCGACTGACCGTGGCCGGGAAATTAACGTGTAAAGTGGTATCCGTTAAATAATGAATAGACTGCGTATCTTCGTGAAAAATAAAAATTGTGCAATTACGAGGAAAGGGAGTTATATAAAAATTGATTCCCTCTCTTAATCATTTTTATGGATTGTAAGTAATGTACCACTAATATTACCTTCATTTGATCGTTTCTTCCATTTTGTGTTTCACCTACACAGTTTCATCATCAATGCATAAAACCTGCAGTCTAATAATTAATTATGTAGTCGTTATCGTCGAGTCGGTTTTTTCCTGTGCCCTACTTCGATCACTTTACGTGATCAGGTGTTGATCGAAACGCTGACGATCTGGTTGTCAGACATTAAAATATCAGTGTTACGAGACAGTGCCAGACAAATTATCAGTTTCACATTTTTTTTTTTTTAAATGGTTCAGATTGTAAAGACCCATTTCACTGGAAATGATTGAACGATTGTCATAATGCAACCATATATTATAATTAGACTGCGGACTTCATGCGTTTATAACAAAGTTTAATAGTTTTCGCTTTAAACAAGGACAAGATTAAAATAATTGTAAAATGGGAATACATTACATTTGACCAATTCAAATAATTAATGAAAGAAAGAAATTTCAAAGCGGCTCCTGTCTCTTGCAAAAGATGGCGAAAATGGCGAAACACCTACATAGATAAATTCTATGGGCTTCTTATGAAGCAATGCATGTCAGGTCTCTCTGTCGAATTATTTATTTAATGAGACATAGTAGGCATTGACGAACTGTCAAACTCTCATCGATTAGATTGCGGATTTTATGACAAGAATGGGTACGCAAAATTTAAAGCAGTTGACATATTAAAAAGATTTACGGACGCCAGCGTGTTTGCTTTAGCTTAATAAAATAACTACAAGAGGAAAGAAATTTTTATGTCGCTCCTGGGTATTGCAATCAATGCAAATATTTTTTATTTTGCATAAAAATCCGCAGTCTAATTATAACAAACGAGCGAGGCGGTCATCAACGACGCATACAATACGATAAAACGGCGAATACCTTTATATAATATTTCCAACACAGAGTATTTGGTAAATTTAGCGACAAAAGCAACGCTCTATTTACTCCTGCAATAACACCACCCAACTCTGAAAGTGCCAAACTTTTCATTAAAGCAATTCCCAGCGAAATTAAAAGAAATCTCGGAAACTTGGTAACGACAGCCTCACAGGAACACACGCGCGAGCCGAAAGGCTATCCTGCCCAAAAACTGGCAGAGTCTTTTCTCGTTGCGCGACTTAGCTGCCCCAATTTGTATATTCGCGCAGCGGAGCACGTTAAAAGTTTCCCGTGCAAAAGGAGCGAATGTTGCTCGGCGTAATACGGTCGAAAAAACGGGGCGAAGAAAAATTCGTCCGTGGAACAACGAACGTCTCGAAGGCCACGACGCTGAAAGCCAGCTCGGCTCCGCTCGGCTCCGCTCCGCTCCGCGTCAGTCCTCTTGAAAAACTCTTCTTGGCCGCGGAAGGTCCGACCGCGGTGGCGCGTTTAGGCGTGTGTGCCAACTACTTGACAAACGGCAGCGGGGCTCGAGAGCGAATCTCGGCAATCATTAGCGGCGCCAGCGGCGGAGAGCGAGAAAGCAACAAGCTAAAAAAAAAAAACAGCAAAGAGAGAGAGAGAGAGAGAAAGAAGAAAATCGTAGCGGCGGGCAGGAGTTGGCTTAAGACGCGGGTAGACGCGTTGCGAAACAGGCAGCCGGTAATGATTGTAGCGAGGGCCCTAGACGAATTACAAAGCGTGCCGGGTTCCAAACGAATTTCCTGCCGCGTTCGCCGACCGCCAATTTAACGTCGCGAGCGCAGCAGTTTGCGCACGTCGTCAGTCCTCGGGTTCGCCGTTATCGGTTCGAAACACGTCGGAAAGAGCTCGGAGAAGCGTGCGGTCTCGCTTGTTGCCGCGCGAAAACCGCGTTCGCGCTGGTCGCATCGTCAAGATGGTGAACATTGGAGCCGGCGCGGCTCTCTCTCTCTCTCTCTCTCTCTCTCTCTCTTTCTCGGCGTCTAGTCGAGAAAAAGGGTTTCCTTTTTCACTTTGACGTGTGCTTCTCATTTATTTCCGCGGCGGCGAGACTGCGGGGCGCGGGATACACCGGTGACGACGACTGCGAGAAGCCTGCGAAACCAGCAACCCCGAGGAAAATAGAGGGGTGCGTTGCGGGGGTGGAGGTGGGGGTTGGCGCGGCCGCGCGAAACGAGAAGTACAAAGAGAAAGAAGTGAAAGGAGAACGAACCAAAAGGGGAGGGAGAGAAACGACCGGGCGCTAAGGAGCACCGGAGAAATCCGTGATGGGGCGGTGGGGGCCAAGGGGCGGCGGGGGTGAAAGAAAAAAAGGGGTGAGTTTCACCTTGGATAGGGTTCCCCGGGTGGTGAGTTGTAGGCCGCGCAGCTGGAGAAAAGATGGTAGGACGGGATGCTCGGTGGAAACGAGCGTGGAAACGAGCAGTGGTGAAGGCGTGGGTAGTAGGAAGAACGTTGCCGGCGAGAGGAGAGGGTGGTTGCAGCTAAGGGTGATGGGGTTGTATTGTTGTGTGACGGCGGTGACCCGTGGAGCGTTTGCAAGCTCCTCTAAGCTCGCGTTCCTTCTACCAACCTCCCCCTCCCCCAACCCCCGTGCTCAACCCCCCGCATTCTCCTTCCTGTTCCGTTTTCTCTTCTCTCTCACGGTCGCCGGACGAATCCTCTTTCCCCTCTTTCGCCTTTCTTCTATCTATTTCATCCCGCTTCAGCTCAAAGTCCCTGTCCCGCCCCTTTAACTAAATGCTGCCACTGACAGCTGCCCGGCTTCTCCTATCGTCCGCGAAAGAATAAACGAGGGACTCTCTCTCTCTCTCTCTCTCTCTCTTTCTCTCTAACCCTCCCCTCGTCTCTTTCTCTCTATCCATCTCCAATATTGTACGAACTGCGCGCACCACCGATAGACCGCGATTGCATAAAGATTGTCGGCCAGAGAAACCGACAATGCGCGTCGCTCCGGGTCCCGTAATTGCTGCTACGCTGCTGATTGTCCGTTCCAACGGCTCTACAAATTCTCCTCCGTCCAGACTACGGAGAATCCCACTCGAGACAAGCGTACATTCCACCCCGAACCTCCGGGTGCTCACGATCGACGACGTCCTCACGGATTTCTTGGACGCTACCCAATTATTGCCGCGTCCATCATCGCGTATGAACCTGCTAGTTCGGTTCAGAGACCCAATTTACTGATTCTGTTCCCGGCGCATAATAAGGCTGCTGCTCTTTACTCTTCGACATTGAAATTCATACCGTATGACAAAAGGGATTCTGCAACGTGTGTACTGCGCTCAAATAAAAGTATAGTAATGTCCTGGTTCTTCGCGGTAAATTGTACCAGCGTTCTTCTCGTGAAAAATATTTTTACAAAAGTTGCATGGTGAATCAGGGGTTCGTTAGATGACACCAATAATTTTTTGAAAGTTTACTAATGGGGGGGATAGCGGATATCAATGTTATTTTAATTTTTCAAATGGAATCCCACATTTTTTTAGTCATCATAACGCTTGTTTAAATGCATTGAATGACATATTGTATGGTATAATTCTGTACAGAAGAATCTGTATATATTCTACAGCGGTAGAATGTATGTATATTAACATAAATTAGACCCGATTTCCAACGCAAATCGGTAGCTGAACGCTGCGTGGCTGCATTGTTTAGCTGCATCGATTAATGCCCAATTAGGGCATATAATACAAACAAAGAGCGATCTATATTCTATCTCCCCAATCATCGGTTGTCCTCTATCGTGAAATGATTCAACAATTTCATTGTTCCGCTTTTACCTTCATGCGAAAGACAGTACTACAAGCTTTACATTTTACAAAGTTCAAAATCTCAATATAACAGAACACGCTGCATTGAAATAATCACAATCGATTTCCGTTGGTATAATGATACCGAATATAATATAATACTGATACAGTATAATGATACTAAATAAAAAATATGGAGTTTTATTGAAACAAATTGATTCGATTGCAATACCTCTCCTATCAATGAACTTACATTTATCTGTTATCTCTTCAGACACCATAAAACTTTTGTAGAATAACTTTCCGGTTAGTTTTTACACTTTTAAATCCACAAAGTCCAATTTCAACCGGCGACCATGTCCGAGCACGATAGATGTATCAAGCAACAGAACAATAAAATGTTTGAATGTTATTGTTCTGTGCCAGCAATGCGATAATTAGTTTCACAGGTATTCTCTCTGATAGATCGATAGAATGTTAATTAGTTTAACAACGGACAAAAACTTTATCATTTCTCGAACAATATTCGCGAAACGTGCCAGCGGAACCAGAGTCACGTTCAAAGCCAAGACAAACGAGTTTCTGTTATCAAGCAGTTATCCCGCTGCGCAGAAGTGCTAATTCTTCTCCGGCCGGCTTCTGCCCGTGCCTGTTTCACCCCTCTGTCTCAGAGGGTGTTTTTCTTTGCGTTCCGTTGCGTCCGTAGATTCTAAAGACGTAGCCGGATATCTCGTCGCTTTAACTAAACGCTGTCAGAGGCATGCACTCCGTTTTACCGTTTATCTCCGGTAAAATGGACCCGGGGATCTTGGTAATATTACGTCACGCCGCGGTGCGGTGCGCTGCGGTGCGCTGCGCTGCGCCGCTCGTGGCGCAACCACGATTCCTGTAACGCCGTCGTACCGTGGAAATGATATTGCCGCATAGAGAGCTATTGGTTCCCGATAGTACCGAAGGTAATTACGAACAGGATCTTTGATCGTTCGCCCGAGCAAATCTGCAAATTGATTTTTTCCCCTCGGACCCGTGATTACCGTGCTAACGAATACAGAGACGTATAATTGGTTAACGATCGATCGCTCGTCGTCGTCTTAGCGAACCTCGTCGCCATCGGACTGATCCATCAAACGGTGTGTCGGTTTTACCTCCGCCGATAAAACCCACATTTTGGATCAACGTCGGTTTATACAGGATGTTTGGTAGCTGGTGGTACAAGCGAAAAGGGTGTGATTCTACATGAAAGAATAAGTCGAAAATATAGAATAAACATTTTTCGTTTGAGGCTTTGTTTTCGAGAAAATCGACTTTGAAGATCTGTCAGGTTTGTGTGCTTTAGCAGATGCAGGAAGTAGATTTGGTTGGTCATGATCAGACGCGTCAGACAATTCTTATCGAATAGCATGCGTATTCGCTGCATTTCAAACTCGATTTTCTCGATAACGAAACTATTATATTTTCGACTTATTCTTTCATGTAGAATCACCCCCTTTTCGCTTGTACCACCAGTTACCAAACACCCTTGTAGCGGCCAGTTTGGGACCTCGGATTGTGGCAAGGGTGACTCTCTACGCTCTTGAAACGTGATATTTTGTAGTTTTAGCAATAGGTACGGAGTGGCCTTGTCACCGTATAATTTAGTCAAGCGCATCCGTTCTCAAGGCGTAGAGCTAGCATTGTATATAGTTTTCCAGGCCCGTGCCATAAATCCGCCGTAGGTCCCATCCTGCCCTTTCTTTAGAGTTGCGCTTGACGATTGCAAGACGCCCTGGGTTTTTCCCAAGTACGGGCTCTGGCAACTCTTCGCATTTGCTTGCATGGTTGATGGCACTTAGTTGACGAGGATGTCCTTGGGACCATCAGGATGTTCCTCGGTGCCATCTGCAAGCCACAACCGTCCACCCCTATTGGTCCTTATCCTGGCCAATCTAGGATCTTTAGTATTTTGGGAAGGGAGGAAAAATCCTTTCGGAAGAGGGAGGATCGAGGCTTGCTTGCGAAGCCTTCGTCGATCCTCCCGTTAATTCGGCCTCCATCGTAGTACACTAAACAACTCACTCTTCTCGTCTTGTATTCGGCTTCAAACCTTGTTCACTACAGTCTTCTCACTCGTCTCAGTCTTGTATTAAGCTACGGCTCTTTTATATATAGTAAATACAGTCCACTTTTTCGATATAGTAAAAACTTGTTTAAACCTTAGTCGGCACACCACGTGCAAACATCAACAAAAGCTCGAACATCCATTTGGGATAACCGCGAGCAATAACAACCCTGTATAATGCAACATTTATATTTACAGTGAATTCTCGATACATGTGAACAACACGGGTCTTGCCAGCGTCGTGTATCGTCCAGGAAACATTCCCGGAAACACATTTTAATATCTGTCTAATTTAATTTCTAATATTCTCAGTTTGATATTCCGTAATTTAATAATATTCTCGTAATATCCCCGTAAAAAATCGTTTACGTTCCACGCTCGATTAATGAAAATTTATGCGATAGAAAACAAGAAGATGCACAGAAAAGAAACAATAGATTACCATCGTCAATGTCTATTACAAGTAGCGGAGATGCTCGGTGCCGAGCAAACACATTAGCATATTGTTTTCAACAGCGTGCGCCTTCACGGAAGTTTCCATCATGATTTTCTTGAAAACGAAGTTTTGCGCTACGGAAATTTTGTTTCGTATTTTTACTTTGTTTTCTTCGCATGTTGAACGAGCTTTATTTACGGCCGCGCCACAAATTACACTCGCTGTATAAACTGCACGCGAATGCATTGAATTACCCTCTCGAGGCTGTGATCTTTGCTCTTACATTTTGAATTGTGCACTTTGAACCGTGAACACCCTAGTTTGTCATCGTATTTTCCCAAATCTCCGCATTTTTCTTGCTCATCCTGTTTACGGTGACTGATTCGCATCCTACCTCGCGGTTTTACTTTATTTTTCCCAACAAGCCGAGCTTTAATGCAAATATAACACTATTATGAAGAAAATATTATCGATATCAAACGTAAACAGGTAGATTAACCGTTTTCTATGGAATTTTAGCGAGAATTATGAAATTTAACCCTTTGCACTCCGCTGTCCCCTCTCAGGGGACATTAATGTTTATTAGCGATTACGGGGAATTAATTTATTCCAGCGCAACTTTAAATAAAATATTGATTTTTTTGCAAATATATATTCCTCGATGTCAACCAATTCATATAAGTCCAATATCATTATAATACGTTACTTGGTTCCAAAATTATACTAAATAATACGAGGATTTGTAAATTTCTGCCAGAATGGTTCGGAGTGCAAAGGGTTAAAAAAGGATACCGAAATTTTTGCGTTTCTAAGAATGCCTTTCTAATCGAAGTAATAAAATTCTGTCAATTTCACTGATATTCAGAACTCTCCCCGCGATCCATTTTAGTAATTAGGAAATACTGTACTTTAAGCTGTCTAAAAATGTACTAAATACGTCTGCTTTCGTTGACGCTTCAATAACAACTAAGAAGAAATTGGAAACATAGCTGTCACTAGATTTAGCTCGTATTTATGTTCAACGCTCAAAATATATTTTATTTTCTCTGTATTGTTTCATGTCAGTACGTTCACGAGGAATGTCTATGAATTTACACATTAATGCCTTAAATATTTTTCGCGTCGATCAATATCAGACGCAGTTTCGCTCCAATCATCGTCAATTATACATTGGTTATTGCAGCTTCCTATTATATTTGATACGGTTATTGTGTCAGCGTGGGTATTCAAAATTCAAATTGAACGCTGGATCGTTAACTCGTCGGTAACGGTGTACAAAGTTGCCGCGGAATTGATACGAAATTTTCAATATTAAAACAGTCGAGGCAAACTCAAAGGACACGAGAAGAAAGTAGAAAAAAAAAATTGTGCGTCACTCAATACCGTCGTAGCGTCACAAATCGCAACGGTCATTCAACCTCGAGCCAGAGGAATTAATTACTCGATTCGAACTTCGGTACGGTACAAATTTCCGGCTGTCAGAATCGCTGCTGTTATCAGTCGAAAAAGCCGATGATATGGCTGGTACGAATCATTATCGTTTGGATGTCACTGAATAGACGAAAACAAGACGATCGAATGGACGCTCGTTTGCGGTGCGCAGCCACGGTTCCCCGCGTCGCGCAGTAGTATAGCCCCGCTTACGGTCGGACATCCTCTTGCCTGTGAATGTCACTGCGAGTTGTATAGTCTTCTTGAACATGAATGGGAAGATCAGCATCCAATGCGAATGATGCTCTACATAGGCCTCGGTAAACTCCACGCAACTCCACGGAAATTAATTAATCGAAAATTTAAATTCCAACGTGGTAATTAGCAACAATAATGTTGATAGCATTACTTCATTACTTCATGTCATGCGTTATCGAGCAACGAATATTAGGACACAATCAATTTATTAAGTAATTTATTGTAATTAATGTTCCTACGCCAATGTTAAATTAATTTATATTTATGGTGGACTATGAACAGTCACCACGATATTGCTGTTAATAATAATTCAATAAGGAAAGGAGCATAAAGTTGCAAAAAAAGGTGAAAGGTGAAATAAAGGTGCATTGGTATTAAATTAATAAATAATAATAATAATAATCAAATATCTGCTTTTCATATAGTTATGATAAACGGCACAATACACTTTCTTTATAATATTCTTAAACTATGAATAATTGATGAACTGTAAATTATAAAGGATTGTTTAATACTACAATAATGTTATTTGACGTTGCAATGAATTTTTAGAACTATGTAACCTATAAATGTAACCAAAATGTTTATTTATGTATTTATTTCTTTAAATGCTTTCATTATTGCGGAACAGTAACGATCGATGTAAACGATTAATATTAATTAACTAGAACCCGTATGAACTATTTATCAAGTAGTCTATATCACTCAGCTGTTCTCTATATTTGCAGAGAATGTATACATGGTTCAAGACTACACTTACATGTTCATCGAAGCGTACGCAAGTAAAATGTATGCGCATAAATTATGTCTGTACACATGCATGTATTTAATGCGGCGAGTGAGTGCTTGGGAAATGAAAACAGTCGAGGTACTCATAAATAATCCGAATATTCTCTATTACAATCCGAATGTATTCGTAATTAGACTGCGAATCGTCATGAAGTGAAATGTTTTTATGATATAATTAACGAAAACTAAAGCTAAACAGCAACGTCTTCCTTCCGTTAATAATTTCAGTAAGATAACAATGAAGTAAAAAATACATTAAAGTAAATTTTACTGTACAGCGCATTGTTCTTCGTATATTCTTTGCTGTTGAATTTATATTTTACACACATATCTGTCAAGTTACAATTATGTAAAATCGGCGAAGGTTTTAAAGGTTTATGAATATTCATTCGTTTGTTTATCAAATTGAGAGATCCTGGTCAAATTTCCCTTACATTTGATTTCCACGAAATAAATAAATAAATAGCACAGAATAATCAAATATTTCAGTAAAAAAGTATACTTTATGTACAAATAACTGTGTAGAAGTTTGGTCAAAATAATAAGCTTAGACATGCATTAAATTAAAAACGTAAACTTTAATCTGAAAAATCAATACACATAGAATAAATAATAATTATTTATCCCAATAACTGAATCATAAACAGCGGAAAATTATTGGGTTAACATTTTAGTATATTCTGTCGAAAACACATTCCAGAAGGTTTCACGAAAAACCGTTCAGTGAATTCGGGTTCCAAGGTACAAACCTTGCGGCAAAGTCCCCAGGCAGAACTGATTATTATCTCCGTCAAATCACATTTAATGAAAATTATTCGACCGATGTCCGAAAGGGGAAGATACATTCGTAATTAGCGCGAGGTACGTTTGCGAGGATCGGAACGGTCGGATTTAGTAAATTTCAGTAATGTTTCGACATCAACGCGTGCCATTGCCATATTAATTAATTGTTCATCAAACGAAATGTGCGCCTCCCATTAACGACTGAACTCCGGGAATGCTTTATGATAAATTGAAAAATCGATTGCCGGTGTTTGCACCGATTATAGATCGCTAAAGGAAATTATGTTCGAATGTACGATACCGTAAATAAAATTTGAAACAATACGTATGAAACCGAGAGAGATGAATTAATTACTTTTTGATAATGGTCTGCCGCAAAAAACTGCAGTGTCCCATATCAAAATAAAATATTTAACCGTTTCAATAACGTATGCTTTTATTTCAATATTAGTTGAAATGTTTGCTAATTAAGTAAAAATTGAGTTAGTCGGCAACGATCGACAAATGTAGCATTCGATAAACAGTGGCTTGAAGCTGAACATATTCGTTACTTATTATTGTTAGGCTGTGAATTTTTTTCATTCATTACAAAATACAGGAACTCCTGTTTGTTTCTTTTCTTAATCACTTTAATAAGTCGAGAATAATACACGAGTATTTATCAGTATAATGCAATATACTAAAAATCTATATACTAAAATACCGTCACTAGTTATCCAACTTATTTATTCGGAGGCTAATACATCGGAATAATTTCGTAAATTAATAAGTCCAAAAGTCTTCTGACAAATTACTTAACGAAGCTACTACATTTATCGGTCTATTAATTATTTGTTAACACGGTAATAGTTTAGGTATGACATGAATAATTAATTTAAACGACCGTGTACGATTTGGGCCAACGAGAAGAGCAAACGGAGTAAAAACATATAAAAAATTCACATCGTTTGAGATAGCAACTCATTCTAAAATCGGTATCTGTTTTAAAATGACCGGCATAGACAAAAATATTGCAGCAGCAGCGGCAGCGTCGCAAGACGTTGCCTCGATTCACGGGTCTCAACGAAGAAGAAGAAACTATAATAATAATAATGCCTATTTACTGTACAACTACTGCGCAAAAATTGCTAAAGTAAGGAGGACTGCGGAATGGGAGCGCGAAGACGAGATGCAGCGCAATCTCGTTATGAAGCCATCTTGTGCGCTATCAATTTTTCATAAAATAAGCCGGTTCGCTTTTCCCTCTCCACTCTGTCTCTCTCTCTCTCTCTCTCCCCCCGCGAAACTCTGCAATTGCACATCGAGCTTGCATAAATTAGAAACCGGCCGTCCGGCGTCATTACTTGCAAATATCGTTGTTGGTTCTGGTACAATCTCTTTCACCGGCTTGCTGTTTCTTCGTTCCGAGGCCTGCACTCTTACGAATGAAAATTAATTACACCGAGCATATTCACGATCTGTTAAATTCCCAATCCTCTTCTGCGGATGAGGTTTAAGGGGCGGAAAGTGGGGATAGAAGGGAGCGAGAAAGAGCGAGAGGGGGGAGGGAGAGAGAGAGAGAGAGAAGCCGTGGTAGCATCCGGCGCACAATGCCCGTTGCAGGTGAAAGAACTGTCTTTTGATGGCTGCTGCGGAAGGAGCCGGCGGGGGTAAAAGTCTGGCAGTGAAGAGAAAGAGAAGGAAATGCCTTGATACGGTGCCCGGGGGTTAAAGTTCTTGGTTTTCTTCGTGCCGGCTCCGCTGGCACGGGATAGCTTGTGGGCGGGTCCGGGGAAAAATAAGAGTTAATGGAACAACGAAAAAGCTGCAGCGCCGGCTGGAATGGGCCAAGATGAATGGACCTTTATAGCATGAAACGTTATATCCATTGTACCGTGTATTTTGCCGGGCTGCTGAACGGTAAACTTGATCAGCGAACTCACGTTTCCAAATCGATGTTAATAACGTTCACACTACCTTTGGAACGTGAGGGGTGCTGTTCAAATAAACCTGTCCAATTTTCATGAAACCAACGTAGAACCACGAGAAATTTTAAGTATCCATTAGCAAGTTCAAAATAATCTTCAAATCTCGTGTCAATACTTTCAATTTATCTTGAAAATGGTTTGCATGGTTTTTTTGTGAAATGACTCCACTTTCGTAAATACGGTTATATTATTTTCAACGTATTCAACATATTAAAAAAGAAAATAAATTTCCATTTCGCTTTAGTTTGTTGCAATTCGGGTAGAAAATTTTTATTCTGCACAAAGATCCGCTGTCTAGTAATTATAAATTAAATTTGAATTTGAGGCATACAGATCATAAGGTCTAACAATTACAATGTTATCGAATGTTTCATCAAATTTTGACTATGGGCCGAAGAGTCAATGTTTAGGTTATGTAGGATACATCTTCCAATGTACATCAGAAACAAATGAATTTTATTAACACGTTGCCGCACACTTTTAATTTGACGATCGTGCTCAGAAACACTTTTTTCCGAAGCGGTGAAGCATGAGAAAACGCATAAAAGAACAATTAATATGCTGTCTGGCATGCTATACCTTTTTTTCGATGTATTACTCAATAATTAACAAGTGTATGCGTTAGTAGACGCGTGTATGCGTTAGTATCTGTTCTTCAGATCGGACGGCTGTAGCCGTCATTTGCGGCAACGTGTTAAAAATCTATTTATATTTGTAAGTCCAGTATTAACCAAGCATGTCAAACAAAACTGTAATGTTTTTATATGTTCTATGTAATTTGTATATGTGTATAGTTCAGAAATATATGCAATCATTTCATACATTTTATGTGAGTGAAACAAGAGTGGTAGAATACAAACTAGTGAGAAACATTTGGGTCCTTCGTTTGTAAAGGATACTCCTATTATGAAACATATTATTTAAAGAGATTTAAAAGCACACAGATCGTTTAAACTCTTTCTATACAGGGTGGGGCACCACATTTTGCCATCTAGATTTACGTCATTATTATTACGCATAGCAAACAATTTTTTAGATGAAGTTGAATGGTTTTGAAAGGGGCACATTCTGATGGTACATTTTTTTTGTAGGTGGACGTGTAAAGGACATATGAAGGTCATTCATGTATTTTTAAATGGAATCATATATTTTTTATTGCATCAGCTGATGCTCCTCCATATACTTTACAAAAAAGTATTAATCTATTTGTGTTAAAAAATCATTAGTTTAGGAGATATTTTAATTCTAATTTGTTAGGAAATCTCCACTTTCTGGTCAATATTCTGAATTCAATGTGATAATGTAGTAGGAGAGCAATAATTACCAATTTATTATTTACATTTTCTGTGTTGATAATTCTTGCTCTCCTACTCATTGTGAAATTTAGTCTCTGTTACGTCTCTGATACGGTGAATACGGCGATACGGTGAATCACTTCATAATGAAGTATTCTAAAGAAGAAAAGACAGACATGTTATCAATTTATTTTGAAGCTGGGAAAAGTGCTATACGTGCAGAATCATTATGCGCCAATAGATTTCCTCAACGAAATCATCCATCACGTCGTACCTTTGATTACGTTTTTAAAAAATTTCACTAGACGGGGCAATTATTACGCAAAAAGGCAATTCGTAATAAAACAATAACAAATGAAGCAAACGAAATTCCAGTGTTAGCCGCAATTACGTTAAATCCATCCGTTAGCTCTCGCGAAATCGAAAGACAAGCTGGAATTAGCCGCAAAAGCATTTTACGCATACTCAAGGGGCACAAATATCTCCTATTTTTTAGCTAAATATCTCCTAAACTAATGATTTTTTTACATAAATAGATTAATACTTTTTTGTAAAGAATATGAAGGAGCATCAGCTGATGCAATAAAAAATATATGATTCCATTTAAAAAAACAAGAATGACCTTCATATGTCCTTTACACGTCCACCTACAAAAAAAATGTACCATCAGAATGTGCCCCTCTCAAAACCATTCAACTTCACCTAAAAAATTGTTTGCTATGCGTAATAATAATGACGTAAATCTAGATGGAAAAATGTGGTGCCCCACCCTGTATAATTAACAGTTGCCCAGATACGAGATCACGTCCTTAACTTTTGGAAGCTGTATTTAGTCTCTGGGCGCGTATGATAAACCCCTAAACAGGGGTTAACCCGTATATACCCCTGCCAGAGGGAAACGTGAAAAAGTAATCGAGGGGTCGGTATCTCGTGAAAGAGCGAGCGCAGCCGATTTATAGTGATCCGTGTCTTCCCCAGTCCGGGTAATAAAGACTTACACGATTCGAATGGTTCGGGGGTAATCTAATTTCGAATTCCGCGCCACTCTCTGCTACTTCTGCCGCGCGCTTCTTGGTATTCGATAAGGGCTCCCGGCCGGCCAGGTCGATGTTAATCGGGTTCGACAAATTTTAAAGATGTAGTCTGTGCAGAGGAGAGCCCTGTATCTTTCGAGCGTTCGTTTGACCTCGGGCGAAACGGCTGAAATTGTATTTACAACTTGCTCCGCGTGTATCGTTGCGTCCTCGCGGCGGCTAACTTCCTAGTTTGACGGGGCCGGAGAGTTCGGGGTTCCGCTCGTTCTAAGACACGCTCCTCTGCGAGCGTATTTTCCAATTCCCTAACCGGGTTCGCGAAAGTTACAGGGTAGGTTCGTCGAGATCGATGCTGATAGAATTGCTTGAAGATTTCATGTCGATGGCCCGTCCACCGAGAGGCAAGCTTCTTTCTCACGGTAATGGAAATATATTTTCCCAGGGCACGGCCACCGCCGCCGAGAGCGCCCGCATCTGTTTCAGATCGGAAATATGTGAAATAATATGGAGCCGGAAGGTATTCCGCGTCCGCCTCGATTCCCTCTGTTCCCTCTCTTACCCCGGGCTGAATTGAATTTTATGCTCCATTAAATGGATCTCGGAGCATACTTAAGTCTACGCAATTCAGAGCCGATATGGCCGAAAATTGGTGAGCGCGGGCCTGCTGTTTTACCCGGCGACGGAAAAGAGAGAGAATCCTGCCAGGGTCCCCCGTATATCTTCGTTGACTCTTCGCGTAACTCTGAGTAATGTGCGAGGAATAATCAGTTCTTCACGAACGGTCGCAGGGATCGTCTTGGACCAAGGATCTAGAAAATTATTTCATGAAGTTTCACGGATTGTACACCCGGAACTTCATGTATACTAGAATTCCACTATTATTGAACGATTTGTTTAATCTTTGATCGTTCTGATTGTTCCTGTATTGCCTCAGGAAACGAGTGAAAAGGAATTAGCTGTTTTAACCCTTCGGGGACCATGTCTGTACGCTACACTGATCCTAAGAAATATTTCAACATTTGTTTCGACAACTGTTTGCTTTCTAGAATTCGAGTTTGAGTGAGCCTGGTGCGTCCGATGAATGACCGACCAGCTCTACTTCTTGCAAATTGTATACCAGGGTGCGCGAACCTAATGGATATTCAGACTCGAAAATGGAACCTTGAACCAAAAAATGTTTATCTTTCTTGTAGAATAGCATGGTACCAACCATCATTGTGTAAATAGAAACATCTGTATTTTATTTCCTCAGAATTAACCCTCGACGTCTCGACGAACCGCAGAATTTTTTCGGCAAACATTCTTATGTTATACATTTCGATGGGGACAGATAAAGAAAAATTGTTACGGTTTTCTCAAAAGTATAAAACGATCTTTGAAACGGTAAGGGTGCAATTTAGTACAGAATAGTTGCACGAATATAATACGGAAAAGACCAGAAGGAGGTATTTAAATTACGAGTTAAATCACGTTTTCAAAGGAGGACGTCTGCTTTCTGATTCTGTGAGGTCCAATTAAGATCTCTTTTGCTAGCTGGAAAGGTGGATGTACGATTTGATTTCGCCCCAATTTAAAATATATTTCATATGTTAAAACGATGGCCGTGCATGATTAGCGATAAAACGCCCGGTCCGGGTCACGTTAATTTATTAAAGCGACCGCGACGGTTTCAAAATGAAAAAGATTTCTGAGAACTGAGCGACGTTATTTTCGCACGATCCTCTAGACCGTCGAGACCGAGCGCATAAATCGCGGAGTTCACCACCGCTCGCATTTATATTCGCAACGGAATCTGCATTTTGCTCCGTGTAACGCGCGTTCTAACGTAATCCCAGAAAGTTCGCACTACAAAAGACAGCGCTTTTTACCCTTAAATTATATCAGGCGTTTGTCAGGCCGTGCGTGAGCGGACTATCCGCGGGCGGGTTAACGTTCCGTGCCACAGGTCGGGCCCGAAGTTACGAGACACGGCCGAGAGGAACGGGGCTCGGAAACGAAAGAACACTCAACAATACCTGGCAGACCAGCGACCAAACTATTCCCAGAAGTGGCATGAATAGCATTGTTGCGGCCCGGAGTATCGCCGACGACAACGCGCTGCGTCTTTCCACCCCGCGGAAAAGTCTCCGCGACGCGGCGCACCGTCCGGCGGCTCTCGAAAACTCGAAACAGAACAATGCGCGCGTACCCGCTCATGATTCTTGTCATATTACGCGTCGGGACGCGTTGCAAGTGTCACGGCGAGGAAATTTATGCACGCTCAGAATCGTCCGCGACCCTCGAAATTGTCTGACACCGCGAAAACGCGACGCCATCTTTCCACCGAAAACCGATCCTCGCAACACGATTTGCTGCTCAAGCCTAACGATTATCCGCGGTTAAGGGTCGTGTCTCGGTACATAGCAACAATTCCGAAACGAAAAAGAAAAAGATAAACTTTTCGCTTCTCATAAATTAATTTTTTTTAACACATTAGTGACCTATACGAAACGGTAATTTACATTTTATTTCTTCCACAGAAATGACACGGTGGCGAATGGTCACGTTATGTTTGTATGTTTGAGAGATAATATGGTGACTAATGCGACTGCTAAGTGATATAAGTTATGCTCTCCGAAATAAATTATCTCCTGTGTTAATACTACCTGACCCATACTATATCATAACTAGATTGCGGATCTCTATGCAAAATAAACATTTTTTACCTGAATTTCAACGAACTGAAGTCAAATAGAAATTCATTTTCTTTCCTATTATGTTTAGCAGATTGAAAGTAATATAGTACTATTAACTTAAAATCTAATAATTGACTTAAAATCACACCTACTAATTTTTGTCATAAATACATAAAATTCGCAGTCTAATCACTACTGTAAGAAGTTACCATCGTTAATATGTTATAATTTAATGTTTTTAATAACACTCCCAAGGTAAAAACATAAACGAGTAATTTAAAAGTATCATTGTGTTAGTGTCAGCTTATTAATATCGTTAACCCTCGGCCGGTGGACCATTCTCACCACTGTTTTTGTTCCTCAATTTTCAGAAAACATTTCTTTAAAACATTCATAAGGTAACAGCCATTCATTTAATTCACTGGTAAAAAATTGAGGAAGTAAACGACAATTTCCCGCCGTCAAAGGCTTGAAAAGAACAATTAAATTTCCATTGTGCTCCAGTTTCGTACAATCTACACGGAAAATTTGTATTTCGCATAAAGCTCCGCAGTCTACTTGTTACGCATGAATTATTGTCGTTTCGTTACCTATTATATATCACCTAATACAATGACAATTTCGTCGCGAAGCAACATGTTGAGTTCGCAACAGCACCGAAGCTCTAAACTAGCAGAATTCCCGGGAGTATTATCCCCGCGGTCGGTTTACGAGATGTCAATCGCACTCGCGATTACTTAACGGAGTCGTTAGGGTACACGACGGGACGACAAGTTCCAGCAATCATAAACCACTCGAGACTAATCGATTCATGGTCACGGGATCTCCTTACTTACGGAGTTGAAGCAGAGTTTGCGGGGACTGCCGTGACGCGAACTCAATCGTGGTGAAGTTGTAACGCGCGTCGATGGCCGAAGAAGGAACAGAGCCGGTGGTTAGGACCGATCTTTCAAGGAATTCGACGTCAGAAGATAGGGGAAGGGGGTTGGGGGTAGGGGCACAGAATCCTCTTATTTCAGGAACTTTTTCCATCGCTGCCGGTTCAGCGTATCCTCGCAGTTACTCGGTAATTTAATCAGAGCACAAGCCCGACATAAATCTCCGATCGTATCCGAGGAGCGCGGGGTTAGGGGATGGAGGGCACGAGTTCATCCGAGGACCGAGATAGAAAATTACCGACGGTGAACGCACCTGTACTCTCTCCGGGTCTCTCTATTTTTTTTTCTGTCCGGTGACCGTACAGTTGTCTCGTTTAATCGTCGGTCGATAATTCAATCAAACCGAAAGCCACTCGGATCGCGGAGCGTGCTACGCGCGGTTTGTCAACACGTGTCACGCGCGTGACGAGCGTGCATAAACGCTTTTAACGGAACGGAGATATAATTTAAGCGTCACCGGCGTATAACAATAACACTGGCCGGACAACAACGGGCACCGCGCAGCCCTGTGTTTTAGGTCCCCTCTAGTGGATTCGACGCGAGCCAACCCCATAATTGCCACGCGATTAGATACCGGTGCGTGTTCGGGACACGATCGGTCGATCTCCGCGTGCGCACGCGTCGATCTCGCGATTCTCAATTGCCGCGCGTCCCCTCTAACGCCGCCAATTCTCCTCGTGTATTGACAGATATATCGCGAGAAAATCAACAGGCGGCCGGGGCCACCCTTCCACCACACTTTTCCGATTAAAAGCCGTACGAATGGCACACGCCGCGATGCGTACTCCATTCAACCGGTCCTCCCCCGCGTCGCAAACGCGCTCACACCACCGACTCCACCCACGCCGCGACCACCTTTTATTTAATATCGCCAAACTGCGCGAACCACAACCCTTCCAGCTCGTTACGCTTTCGACACCCCTGCCGACTATCTTTGAATCCGTTCTGACCGGTTTCTGCCAACGGACGTGCCACGCGGTGGTGTTTCCTCGTCACGTGCACAGATTATGAGATTTGATTTAATATACTCGGTTGGCACGCACGGATTTTTGCATGTCTACCGTCTGCCATGTTTACAGGCATTTAACGCAGCTGCAAATGTCTCCGTGCACCCTTGAACGTGTAGTGCTCTCTGGTTTGAAACCATCAGCGTTTTGCTACGCATTGCAATCGGTGCTGCCTAAAATAATTTACAATTATACAGGGTGTTTGGTAACTGGTGGTACAAGCGAAAAGGGGGTGATTCTACACGAAAGAATAAGTCGAAAATATAGAATAAAATTTGTTCATCCAAAGTTTCGTTATCGAGAAAATCGAATTTGAAATGCAGCATGCTATTCGATAGGAATTGTCTGACGCGTCTGATCATGACCAACCAAATCTACTTCCTGCATATGCTAAAGCACACAAACCTGACACAGATCTTCAAAGTCGATTTTCTCGAAAACAAAGCCTCAAACGAAAAATGTTTATTCTATATTTTCGATTTATTCTTTCATGTAGAATCACCCCCTCTTCGCTTGTACCACCAGTTACCAAACACCCTATATTACTGCTCCAGAGAAAGTAAGAGTCCTATTATTTACAGTTTATCTATCGGCAATTGTTTCATATTTTTTGAAAACTCGTGGTCTACGGCTTTGATAGATGTTCATGATTTTTCGTGAATTTTCGATAGGTCCTTCGTCAGCACTTCGGGATTATTCTGTAACGGTTTTTGGTATAAGCACGATTATTGAAAATCCTAATAATAGACTTGCGACAAATACGCTCACCGGAAGCCTATTAATGGACTTTTTAATGACCGAGCCGTATATAAAAGAAGTTAGTTTTCCCACGAAGGGTTGAAGCAGAACAACTTTTGTCAGATTGGTTCAAACGACTTGAGTTTGTTTGAAATATTTAGAGGCACAATGGCTGACATGAAACAAAAGTTGACTAGCTAGTTCACTAACTGACGTACCCGCGATGAAAGTTTAGCAGCTAGTTTACTAGCCGTTGTGTAACAAAATTTTCGTGAAACTTACGTCTGATCAAAGGTTACGTATCACAACATTTTTATCTGTGCTTTTAATAGAAATTTAAAACGTAGGCATCATAAAATTTGCGTCAGTTATTTACGATATAAAATTGTCTGAGTTTCCTTCGAGAAATTGTAGAAAGGTATAACAAATTACCTTCAAATGACCTCACGATAAATATTTAGATATCAAAGTAGGTTTTCTTAACTTACAATTAAGGAACCGTATACATCAAGGATGTTCACGCGAACACATAATCAATGCGAAACTTGCAAAATGTATATTTTTTATGCAAAACAAAATTTTACAACTGTCCAATACGAAGATATCTGTTCATTTACCTTTCGTACTTGATTAGATATTCATTTTCATAGAGATCAAATATCGTTAAATGCAGTTACCCGATAAATAAATAAATAAAAAAGAAGGTTGAACTTGTTCACACACGTTATATTTCACAAACAAAAAGAACACCGGTACCCGGACGACATTATGATCGCGCGGAAGCGCGTGGCAAAGCTCGGCGAGCCACAATCAACCGGGACTCCTATTATTGATGGCTCAGCAGAAATTTATGCCATTATATTCCCCCGGAATAATGTATCGTCGTGTAAACTGAACGATAATGAAAATTGACGGTATAATAATTCAGTAAATTACTAACCAACAACAGCCGGGGAGGTTACAAGTTGTTTGCTCGATCCGATAGGATCCGCCGTCGGCGTCGGTGTCCGAGCGAACGTCAGAAAGCGGGTGAAACGTTGATCGAACGGATCCGATATCTATCTCGATTAAAATTCCGTCGCGGGGACGCGTCGACGTGCTAGTAGCGAGAGTACGGTGATCGAGCGGATCGGTATCTTTGTTTTCGTGCCATAAATTGTCGGATGGAGCCGGCTAGACTCCGCGGAAACGAAGCGGCTATTCCGTTCGGCATCGGCCGGTCGATCCGAGGTAAATCACAATTGATCGCCGTCAGGCCTGCGCGCTTTGCTCAATCGTTAATGAGACGGAATTTGGATGGTCGCGTAATCATATTTCATCGTATCGAGCTCCGACGGGGCTAGCTATTTTATATTATTTCTCACAAACGGAATTAACACGATCCTAACACAGCGGCGATATCGCCGAAATCCAGGTGAAAATACATATTTCCAATTTAAATTAATAGCTCCTCAAAGTCGAATATTTTCCATCGCAGTTGACCTTTAACGAACTTGAATGACCTGGAGTCGTAGGTCACTGTACGAGTCTTAAAACGATATATAAAGATAGTGCATAGATAAATGTATCGTTCTAACTTAACAAACCGAGTTGACCTTCATATGACCTCTATGTGTCCACTTACAAAAAAATACTAGGGTAACGGACCCAATTACTGCGGGGGTACTGTGCGTATACTAGTCACACTTATTGTTAAAGCATAATGAATATTAGAAAAGAGATATTAAATTTTTTCATTAATACTAGTTAATATAGGCGTTATATAACTCTTTTTCAATATCCATTATGCTTTAAAAATGAGCGGAATTTATATAGGCACAGTAATTGATACCTCCACAGTAATGGGGTCCCTTACCCTATTAACATGGAATTCTGTCACCCTCGAAACCTCGCAAATTTTGTCTCACACAATTTTTCCATCACCAAAAGCAACCGAGTAATTCAGGCGCGTCACCCTGTATATTATGTATAATATGCGGGATTGAGATAGGTAGCAGTCCAACTCCGAATTTAACTAATAATAAACGTTTAATATGAAATGAAATATTAATGCTGTGAGATCGATCTGGACGTTTCAACCGCTGGCACAAGTTTGAATTCTACGAGATTCGTTATCGGCTATTTCCGACACGATCGTGCAGTAATATAGCCGGAATTTCCGGAGAAATGTTTTTAGAATAGTCGAATTTCTAGGAATCATAAGACATGTTCTTTTCAAGCCAGCTTTCGGACTTGAACCTACAGAAAAATATTAAAATGAATAAAAAATGGAATATTTTCTGGAATACACTATCTTCGTATTAATAAGTTCGAATGAAAAATTCTAGTCTTATAAAATTTATATTGAAAGACTACTTTTCATAAAAGTCTTAACACTCTGAACCTATACCACGGCCGGTCAAATTGACCTTTCATGCGTACATTTTGGTATGTATTATACAACATTATCAAATATCAGTTGACTATTATCTACGTTTAATGTATTAACAATAACTTTTTTTAAGGACCGGTCATTTTGACCACGCACGATAGGAACAGGAATACAGAAAGTGTCAGTAGGTTTAGTGCTAATATCCCACAAAACTGCTGTCGCGGCATAGCCCCCCCCCCCAATTGCACAGAACTGCAAAATTGGTGAGAAGACGCGAAATTAGGTGATCGATAGTGGACGTGTTAATATCGTCAGCTTTTTTTTTTAAATCACACAGCCAGCGCCATTTTTCCTCGAATAAGCTCGGAGCATTTGAAAAATCGCCGTTTAATAAGGAGAATGGCGGCCTGGTGCGCACTCAGACGATCCAACCCCCTTTTCTCGACGAGTTTCCCAACTCGGCTGCAATGGTACTGCATAAAACCGGGTGCCGGCGGTTGAACGAAACTTCCTCCCACCCCCCTGCCGCCATGACCCCGAGTACTCTATCGGTTTTTCTTAGTTTAAACGTGCCACGGCAAATATCAGAGGTACGGATCGGAGTCGCGAGTGCGGAATTCTCTTTCGCTAATTCAGCCATAATGGTCAGCGTCGGCGAGCGTCTGGTTGTAATAACCCCACCTCTCTTTTTCCCTCCCTCTCTCCTTTTCGCTCTCGCTACGCGATAACGCGATCTTTTATGAAAGGGTGCCTCAGCCGGAATTAATTTATCGAGTTTCTGTCGATTAAAGACTTCGACGGGTTTCCACCGGAAGTAGGAATAAGGGAAATTTCAATCCGGAGATCGGGCGACAGTTCTCTATTATCTCGCGTGCATAATTGTTATTCGAGTGGGAGCAAGTCGAATGAGAAAACAGAACGGTGGCGTGCAAGATTGCGTAAGAGATTCCACGACTTCGCACCGTTGTTAATAACATAATTTTACTTCTGTTATTAACTTCTGTTATTTACTTCTTTTACTTCTGTTCTACATTAAGCTGCGGAGATTATGCATTGTTGATAAGAACTGAGTATGTACGACTGAAAGCAGATTCAAAGAATTTTAAAATATAAACGCGGTGCTTTCAGCAAAATTATTAAAGAGAGAATTAAATGTCAATTTCGTTCCTGTTCTGAACAATTTTTTACAATTTTCATTTTGAATGAATTTCCCCAATCTATATATTATACAGGTATATTTTATTTTTTTTTTTTTTTTTATTAATAATATACGGTTTTTGTATTTTTACTTCCTACAAAAGCTTATTCGGAAAATCAATCAAACATGACTCCATATAACATGGTCAAAGCGGCATTGATTTTCAGTTGAACAAAAAGATTTTAATAAACATGCAACCTAACCTATTCATCCATTATATTTCACATGTCTATGGAACCATAACTGCGTTGTACCATTTACGAAAGGTAGTTTGTATCGAAGCTAAGCATTTCACTGTAATTTTAAATAATAAAATTTGTAGCTCGGTTTGAACTGATTAATTTTTATTCGAATCATATTCTAATATTAGTCTATCGGAACTGCTGAACAGATCGTGTAGACAATTCTACCGTGTACCAAACGTGCTATTAGAAAATGGTAAAATCACTGATTATGGGTAAAGTCGAACACGCAATCATATATTGCAAGCTATCCGTTCGCGATAAGCACAGTAATCCGTAGGATAAAGTTCAATAGATTCCCGGCGAGCCATAGTTCGTATAATGAAATCTGGATCAGGCCAATAAAATGAAAATCGCTGAGAAACGATAAAACACGGTGAAATCGTTTTTATCCCAGCTGTTCGACTACCTTATTCTGACATGCAGCGAATAAAAATTCACGACGCACAGATACATAGTTAAAAGATGTGTCGAGTCAGCAGTAACCCTTGTCGAAATGATTACATTAATCCGGATCACAACGTTTAAGAACTTTCCTATGATTTTTCGCGTATTGAAACATCGTTTAAACATTCTCCTCTAGCTTCCGTCGAAGAATTTTCACGAGGATCTTTTTTCAAAATCAAGTCTTCCGAGTAGCTTCAGCGCACTGAAGACGGCAGATTCTATGGAAATTTATGAAAGACTGGCGAGTCAATGGATCTCACCCCCACCTTTAGCTTGGCTTCTAGCCTCGTCGCAATAATGTCGCCGGTAACCGTGGATTCTTGAAATCTTTAAACAGAATTATACTCAGGGGCGGATAACCTTACGGCTTTTCCTTTCACGCTTTCAGAGGGTGTCGCGTCGGGCGGTTATTAACTCGCGAATTTAAGGAACGAACGTGTTGCTTGGCACTTTGAAAAGGCCCTCTCCGGTCAACCACGCTCGCGCACAGGCCAAGATAATCTGGCTGCGTTTTACAACGCGGTTCCATGATGGCTGGACCGTGCTACGGCCAGATGAATGAGCAACCACAGGGCCGAGGCGGGAGAAACGCGAAGGAAAGCATCGAGGGGTGGCTCTGATCAAGAGGTAAATGAGCACGACTCAGATTGCAGAGTCTCGTTATCCGCCGCGAGTTATCATACACGTTATTTGCTCCCGTTAACAAGGCCTCGTATCCCGCGGTTCCAATCCGAGCGTAAGAGAAACCTCGTGAAATGCTCAGGTCTGAGCAACGGTGCCGGCGAAAATGAGGGGTTAATGTTCGATCGATTCGTCGGTTTGTTGTTCCACTGTGTGCTCCGCATAGCGTGAACCGTTTACGTCGGTGAGTTATTAAGAGGCTGATCGAAATGCCTCCTCGACGTTCACGAGCAGATGTCGAAGAAACGTTTCGTTCTGTAAATATCCCCGAAACTAGTCCGCGGATAAAAAAAAGTATCCTACGAAAATTGCTGGTCGTTTTACGTACTTTTTACGAAAAAAGAAAGTTGATCTTCAAATGAAAACGCCACCCAAATAAAAAACTGATACTGTCCCCCTCTTTCCCCCTCGAAATCCTTGGATACGTGTTTTACCACTTTTTTAATATCTTTCATACTTCTCGAGATATTCGGCTGGAAAGTTTTCAAATGAACACCCTGTATAATTTTCTGTGACGTCCAGTAAGACTGTAACCGTAACAATTTTAATGCATATTTATGTGCCTCAAGATTAATTACAGATTACTCAGGAAAAAATGAATTCTGTAGCAATTTCGCTATTTGTCGACAACAATAGTTACAAAATTTTAAAGGTAAATTAAAAGTAGGTATTACAGTGGGGTAATAAAAAAGGATCTTTGTGCCAGGGATTGTTGAATAGGTAAAAATGCATACGTACTCATCACTCGTTGTCATCATTGTCGCACATGAAAATGACGTGCACTACTTCAACAAATGTACTACCTCTGAAATACCACTAACTGACAAACAGATGCACACGGAAGTCGATAAAAAGCGGAAATAGGCGATGCGTTCCATAGTGTTTTAATAATACTCTATATATTCTAAATATATATTCAATATATTCTATATCTTTCAACATATTCAAAAATATATTCTATTTTCAATGAAATAACTTTCTTGAATATTACAGATCCTAATCAAATTTGGTACAATGAATATATTAACGTAAAAATTCATTTTAAAACCTGGACTAATAATTCCGTCACCCACGTATGGGTGGCATGGCAGTCAACGTGTTAAATGAGTAAGCTCAATCAAAATTATGTCATGCTCAAACTCATTTCAATCGGAGAAATCTCCTAAATACATTGGCACACGGTTTCGTAAAAAAGGAATCGGGAGTAAGACCATTTTCTATTTGCATTACAATTGCAATCGATATGCCGGCTTTCAGACTGTGCCAGCTGCTCCGAGCCGTGGTTCGTCTTTCTTTTTTCACTCGTTATTCTTCTCTACGTCCGATAAACTACGAATAATGCAGTCCCCGCGCGATAAATGATCAACCCTGTTTCCGAGGTTTGTTCATTCTCGGTGCGAATGCTACAGTAATGTTTTTATACTCGTATGCCGGACGCGATCCCATCGAAGAAAAATTGTTTTACTAAAATCACTGTATCGTAGCCACAAAATAGAAAGCTAACCATAAAAATACTTACCAAAAGACCCAATAACAGCTTAGTATATATAGTAATGTATAATTGGTAAGATACAACCGATTCTCTCTCTCTCTCTCATCAGCGAAGGAATGTGATAAAATACCATAATATTGTTTGTTTTTATCTCTCGATAGTTCACTCGATACAACGGCTCGATGAAATTCCAATTGTTAAAGATATAGCTACCATCCGGCGTTAGGTGCTGTCCGGCGTTAGGGGAATTCTCCCTACACCATCGATTACTATAACTGTTCGCCTTTCGACACTTGTTTTATCGATAGCGACAAGTTGGCATTACAATGGATCTAGTTTACGAAACTTATTAGCCAGGTTGAATTACGATGCACGTCAATATCCCGGAGAACAGATTTTAACAATACACCGGAGATTGTATAACACTATTATCAATTTACTAATTAATGCTGTTACACACGACCTGGTCGTTCTAGGTATCATATCGATGAACCGACTCAATCCATTTTGATGCAATTGTTGTTTTGTAAAAGCCGGCGGAACAGGTACAGTCCGTGCGAGCAAGTAATAAAGACGTCGGTGTTCAATGATTATCGTGATCGATTTCAGGCGTATATAAACTCCGGTGTACAGGTATGTATGCGTTCTCCGAGCTTTACAGTCGCGTGGGAGAGAAAAAGCAGAATTAATTGAGAGCGGATTAAACTCGAAAAAAATGAAGTTCTCTCGGCACAAAATGGACAGATTACGAGTACGAGTCTGCGATAGTGATTTATTTGAAACTACACGTTGACGGGCGTTATTATTGTCTCATAAAAGAGAATTAATCGATCAATGATACATTCGTGTGACTATACTTCTATACACTTGTTATTAAATTAATCAAAGTGTCACGTCGAGACTACGGACACTTATGCAAATCTCTTTAATCGCTAGACTGAGTTTTGCTTTATGCAAAATAAAATTTTTACACATCAATTGCAATCTATAGAAGCTAAGTAGACGTTAAACTCTTTTAATCTTTTTAATATTTTGAATTATACCTAGTCGTGTTTGTCATAAATGCATAATGTCCGCAGCCTAATCACATTTGGGGAATACAAAATGTAACAAAATGGTGTATAGTTTCAGTAAATTACGAATGGATCCAGATTTAAATAAAGGGTAATTATATCACCCGAATAAAGTGTCAATCGCAGTTCCTCCACTGTTAGCTCCGCACACCATTTATACGGCTTTAGAATGATCTAGATTGTGTGCCATTCTATTATAACGTAACATCGAGGGATTTTAGTATTAAGTAACATTTCACTATGCACATCTCTATTAATTATGTAGAATGAATTAGAAACGACCTCGTATCTACGCCGAATATTTGAAGCAGTTCCACTTGGAACAAAGAGGAATTGCAAGACAATGCTCACAAACCGCTGTGTGCCGCCTTTCCTTCCATTCTGGTAGCTGAACCACGACCGCTGTATGTGGTCACATAATCGCCGACGGGTCAGGTTATTATCCCGACACCGAATTATACCCCGTTCCCACTGTCCGAAACCCCGAAACTGCCCCCGAACGTAACAGAAACCGAACCCGGCCGACATTATGGTCTCCAATCTTCTCTATCCGCCGATCCCGAAGATGGGTACTTCCCACAGGTGCTTTCACGGTATATTATTCTTTCAAACAACGCAGCAGAAGTTCCAGCGAACGGCTTCGAGCCGAGCAAGCGGTGTCGAATGTTTTTCCTGACTCGAGGGAGCGAAAAAGCGTCGGGTGGCATGGTAGGAGGTTAGCCGTGTCTGTGTGTACGTGTCCGAGTGTGCAGGACTTAGAGTTTCCGGAGCGGGTATCGTCCGGGAATGTCGGGAATCGGGAATACGCGGAAACGGCATCTCGAAAGGCGTGTTCTGGCCATCCATCCGTGGCGGAGGCGATAGATCGGGAACCGTGTAGGCTATGGTTTAGTGAATTCCGTGTCGTGGATCCATTGTGGCCCCTAGGATTACCGAGTAGTTCAATGGACGGTCGTTCGGTCGATCCAGTCTGCGGTAGTCTGTTCTCGGTATTAACCGGGAAAGGTAATTAACCACCGTTCCCCGGGTAATCTTTCGGCCCAATAACAAGGCACCGCGCTCGTCGCCGCGCCGGGTCCAGCGATAATTGCGCGCCCGGTTCTTTCGACCAAGAAACTCGTTTAACGCTCGTCAATGCCGGAAGTCTGTCTACTCAGCAAACAACGCGCGCTCTCCCGCATCAGCCGCGCGGCTTAAACTTTGTTTGCAGAAAGCCCCGGCGAGAAGGAATTCGGAGGAACGAGGGAGGAACGGCGCGGCACGGCGCGGAGGGATGAGAAACACCGGGACGGCCCCGGGATAGATAGAGGAAGTCTGCGGTGTATCAATTTAACACAGTTCCGTAACAGCGGTACGTACAGCCGCTCGTTAAGAGGCGTTCGACTTCCGCGTCCAATTCCCCGGGTGCCGCTCATTATGGATTTTACGTCGCCCTCAAGTATTCTCTCGCTGTGCAACGGGACAAAGCGTCGCTATACAGAAAGAGAGAGAGAGAGAGAGAGAGAGAGAGAGAGAGAGAGAGAGGAGAGACACGATGCTCTTCAAAGACGCGCGAGTCCCGGATGCGGTCGCGAACCGCACGCGCTTTGAGCCTTTTAAACGGCACGGATCGATCGTTAGACGAGCTGCTGCGACGATGTGCGAATTACAACATTGTTCGGTGGATCGTGGTTTTCTGATCGCGTTAACGTACTCAGAACCGTTACTGGGACTGCCCGAATGGATTACAAGCGCGGAACTAACGAGGAGCCCTCGGCACTACGATAACTCTGCGATGCTGGTTGTCTCGAGACCGTATCGTTTCAAGAATCCGATAAAAAGAAATCAGCCGTTTCAACACGTTAGGGACGACGCCGGTATACGTTACAGTAGCTTACAAATTTATAAGGTCAGATTATTCGGTACGATTTCTTTCGTGGCTGATGCGTCTGATCAATGGCCGACCAGTTCTACTTTTCTAACACGTTGCCGCAAATGACGGCTATAGCCGTCTGATATGAACAGATACTAACGCATGCACTTGTTAATTATTGAGTAATACATCGAAAAAAAGGTATAGCATGCCAGACAGCATATTAATTGTTCTTTTATGCGTTTTCTCATGCTTTACCACTTCGGAAAAAATGTGTTTCTGAGCACGATCGTCAAATTAAAAGTGTGCGGCAACGTGTTAAATATACTAGGAGGACCCATAAGTGATCAATCATTTTGAAATCTAAAAATTTTCCTGCAAATTTTCCATCCTCCTTTTATAGAAATCCAGGGACCGTGAAGTTTCGGAGAATGAAAAATGTTGCGAACTCAACACGTTGCTTCTGATTTTTATGGAAGATATAAATTCCCCAACGAAATTCTTCGAAGTCCCCGAATGCCGGATAGCAAGCAAGAATGGATGAAGCTGGATAGCTACGTGCAATCAACTTTGAAACGTCGTCCGTAAAGGGTTAATTCGATAAGAAACTCTGTCATTCCGCGAGTCGACTTCCTGATCTCTTCGATGGAGTGCGTGATCCCTGAACTTCTCGAAGGAGGTCCCGGTGAGAGATCGACGCTAAAGGTTTCATTGAACTACTTCAAACAGTGAAGACAACGGTAAATATCGAATAAAGGAAATCCATTACAACGAGTCGTATCCACGGCTCGTCTCTGTTACCTCGAGCAAAAGTTGGAACGGTGTAAATACCCGTGCACGCGCGAACCTGGAACGAGGCCCGACAGCGAAGCTTTTCAAAGTGCGAACCCTCGGTCTAATATGGTCCCGGGGTAGGCATCAAAGAAAAACGACGTAGCCGACGGCGGGGAAGGATGCGGTCAGCCGTCCCGCTTTTCCATCGAGTTCGGTGAATGGATACGGAAAGGTCGTGGAGCAGGATAGCCGCCGGTTTGGCTGAATGGATGGCTCCTGAACGAGTCAGAGCGAAGCGTCGGTACTCATTATTAGCCGTGAGTTTGCGCCGTTTCCATCCCACCCCCCTCCCCCCAGCCGCCGGCCCGCTTGCTGAGTAAACACTTTGATTTATGTGCCACGGTACCCCCCCGATAAGGATAAACCGACCCCCGGAGCCGGTACACGGGGCTGAAGAGAGGGGCAGCAGCATCAGGAGAAGCTGCATCGTTGCACTCGACGCATACAACCCCGACAACCCACCCCCCGCGCCACCAACCAACCCGGACGCTACTCCTGTAAATTTCCCTGTCTACCTCTTCTCCGTCTCTCCGTTACAGCTCTCTGTGTATCTTGCTCCGTCTCTTTGTCTTCGTCTGCTCGTGTTTATCCCATTCTTTGCCTCTCTCCGCACTGAATCCGTTGCTGCATCGCGTACCAACCCCCTCCCACCACCACCACCACGCTATGTACACTCCGTACACGCTCGCTGAATTATCTCTCTTGCTGGTCGTCCCCCGTCTCACCCCCGAACCTCAATGGTGTATCGTGGTTCGTGTACGTGGTTATTACACGGTTCCGTTGCAACAGCACGCCCGTGCACATCCAGACAACGGATATCCAACAAACGTCGACGGAGAACGGGAGGAAAACGGCCCGCAACATGTCTGGTCCCCGATCGTGGATCCAGTCGACGATCTTTCGTTGATTACTGTAATGCCCCGATACGTTGGAAAACTGTGAGAACCGTTTTTTTTTTTAATTTTTTACATCATTATCTCCGCATTTATCACGACAGAGATTTCCAAACAGTGGCGGCCTTATGTTGAAACTTGACTTATTTATACGGAACTCGGATAATAGTATCCAAAATTTATTTCTACGAGTGTTAGACCCTGCTGTACATATCTACCGCAGAACTTTGACTTGTTTCGAGAAAATAAGTATTTTGTAAATATTTTGTTCCGATCTGTCGGTTTTGTAGCGGAAAACTACTTACGTACGTTGCTGTATCGCAGAGCTAAGTAAACAACAGTTACTGTACAGGAAATAATATTTCATTTTATTAACTGTACGTAAGTATATGACCGCCACTGTATATCTCAAAAAAATATGATTTTATATTTATTTCAGCTTGAGAAACGACTGATATGCTAATTCTCTTTAATCAGTCGATCGCGACACGATTTGAATCGTGTTCAATTCACATAACATTTACTTAACACAACAGATTCTTTATACTCAAAGAGTAGAAAAAGAAACAATTACGGTAAAGGCACCAGTAGTTGACCATTTTATAGAAAAAACACTGGAGGTGCACTTTTGATGAAAGTGAACCTCGGATGCCATGCCGTCTGTTGTTTAAATTTCAAAACAATAAGAACATTTCAAACCTTATTTTCTTTGTTTTTCTATAAAATGGTCAACTACTGGTGCCTTTACCTTAACCAGCACAACACTGAAACCTTTGAATTTAAAATTCTTGACTCCACTGGGTAAAAAATAGCGACATGTTCTGCTCTACGATTGATCTCAATCATTGGCTGCGTATCGCAGTTCTTGTTTTAGAAAAGCAAATAATGTTCGCTATGACCCAAATACACTATACATATTCCCTCGTCGCTGAAATTATTTGCTGAGCTCGCTGCTTTCTTCCGCGTGGTTTTCGACGGATACCTCGATTTAACGCGCGACCCCGTGAGCAGGGAGCATTATGTGAAATGTTTCACCAACTCTGTGTCGCAGCAGCAAAGGAATTCGTCAAGAGATTATGAAAATTACAGCAGGTTGAAATAATTCTTTTCAGCGAATAAGGACTCTGCCGTGATAAACGTGCTCGTTCCCCATTTACCGGGCGAGATACGCGGTTGCGGTTACGCACACAAATTAAAACATTTATTCGGGTGGTTTCAACAGGAAATTGTTTCGTAAAATAAATCCGTTCGATAATGAAGCGTGACGGAGAGAAACGTGGAACAGATAGATAGAAGCGGAAATGAACGCAGCGTTTTGTTCCCGACCTAATAGCAGGATGAAGCTGCATTGAAGATCCTCGGCAAAGTTAATAGACGCGAGACAATCGCTCCCATTATATGTTTCATTTGCTTAAGGACCAAGGTAGAGTGACCAAGTTACCGACAGAAATAGGCGAAAAATGGTTTTACGTGCCTCAACTTTTCGCCCCTATATGAGAAATTATACAGCAGTTACTGACTCTCTCTCTCTGCAAAAGTCACGTGACTACTCTGAACCCTGAACCCTTTGCTTCATGATTTATCTTACTATTGAAGTGATTAGAACTCCTTTGTCGTTCATGACTTTCTGTGAGATCAAGAAAATTGACGTCTATTGTATGCCTATATTTTCTCCAATTGTTGAATTTCGATGAAAAATAGAATAGAATTTTATTTGAGGTTAAAAGTACTCAGTGATATGCATATCTAATAGATTCTACTCGTAATTTTCATCGCGAATTTAAATCCGTATTATAAGGCAAGAGGTTAATTGGTTACGTGAATTTTAACATGTACTTTGCACGAGGAACTGGAAATCGCAAAGTAAACCGTTCAGACTCTGTGGAAAGTGTTGCCATACTTCTCCACTTGAATTTTTCCAATAAGTCTTTCCTCCCAGCACGGGCCTCTAATTTGAACGCGAGGTCCAACGAGCTCGCCGTAGTGTCTGATTATTAACAAGCGAAAAGATCAACATCGTTTCCATCAAGTGTTATCGAGATACGTTTAACTTTTCATAACTGAGCGACTTTCCTGTCTTGAACTTATGAGGACGTAACGAAAGACGAGTGAAATTGAAATAACGAAAATTGTGATACAGTCAAAGTAGGGGAAGGGACCCAATTGCTGCGGGGGTAATTACTGTGCCTATATTAATTACACTTATTTCAAAGCATAATGAATATTTAAACAGAGAAAAAATTTGATATCTTTGTTTTTAAGATTCATTATGCTTTAAAAATAAGTATAATTAATATAGTAATTGGTACCCCCACAGTAATTGGGTCCCTTACCCTACATACGACACCCGGTTTATACATTGGTATTCATATATTAAATTGAGTTAAGAAGAGAATTCAAATGTTTTCGAAAGGTGACGGCTCGAATGACGAATATAACTCGTTATCCCCAGTGAAAAGGTCAACACACGGAAGGTTCCAGTGAAATTAACTAAACTAACAGTTCCAGTGAAATGATTGACCCTCTAAAGTATGAACCGTGATATTTCGAAATGTCGCATATGCAACCCTCATACGAGATTTCCACTGATCTATTCGGGGATGACTTATTTATTTGTTTCTGGCAACGACGGATCTCGAGCAGCGTCGAAAAGTAGCACAGACGGAATAAGCTGAGCAGCCGCGGTAGCGGATCGCGATAAAGTCTTGGTTTTGCTGTGGAAAACATGGTTCTTGAAACGAACGTTACAGTGTTTGCAGATAGCCGGTCTCGGTCCGCGTAGCGCAACACGGTTTCATTCAATTCCTTGATTTATCGCATCTCATAAACACGATTACCTTGCGGTTTCGCCGGGTCGGAATGCTACACACACGGCCAACGAGCATCTAAACCTTGCGCCGGAAAACAGAAGTCCATAAATGGCACACGCCGACGCTGTTTAACGACTTTCCCGGAGCCAACAGCCGAAAAGCAAGTTGCCCGTCAGAAATTCTCTCGCTCTCGCTTGTTCGCACACACGCACTCACACACACAGAGGGAGAGAGAGAGAGAGGTATCGTAACATCCTGATCCTCTGGCTGCACGAACGCGGAATCCTTCGAGCATAAAATAACACTTGTAAATATATTCCGTCTAACGCTCAGCGACGAGTTTCCCCGGGATCGCGTTATTTTTCGTCGGCTTGAAATTGCGAAGGAAACGGAAAAATTAAAAATAGCAAAATGAATTTTCAGTTTCAACATCGTTGCCTCTCTCTCTCTCTCGTTCTATCCGCCGCCGACAGATTGTTCCTCGACCACTTTATTTTCCGCTCCCAACGCTGCTCGGCTAGTTTCCTCGTTTTTCTTCTCTTAATCCTCTTGAACAATTCCTGTTCGCTCTTCCGGTGTCCACCGATATTGAATTTTTATCATCCCGCATTAGCCTTCTGTCCTAGTTTCTCCTTTTTTCCGGCCGTCTTTTTGCTAGCCGCAATATTGATTAATGTATCCGTCTGTTTCTTCGTGCTTTCGTTTCCGTTTTATTATTCGCCTCCCGCCGGAACAACGCCTTCGATCCGTCGCGCGCTTTTTATCCGTTCTCTTCTCCGCTATGTCCCTTTGTATTTTTCCATTCCGCCGAGCCGGCGACCGCTGGATACGCCGCGTCGCAGCCGCCGATAATGAATATTCAAATTTTCGACGGGACACGAGCACGCGCCCGTCCACGTAAATACAAAAATTTAAGGCCGACCGTGCGCCTCTATGGGTACGTGACGCCACGGAATTCGCTGTACGATCGATCCCCCCCAAAACGCCGGTCTCCGTAACCTCGTAGTCGATTTTCAATCCCTCTTTCGTTTATTTTACCGGGCCACACGCTGCTGCTTCGAATACTCTTCCCCCTTTTATATCGGACGCGCAATATCGCGCGGATTCGTGCCTTTCGTTGCCTGTATCTGCCGGATTCATTTAAGATTTTTATTAAGCCAACGCGATCCGGAGTTAACCGCGCCGAATTGAAATATCTCATGGTCATCCGAAATCGCCAAAACGTAGCCGAAACCTCAAAAATAAATTGTTCGTTAGAGACATTTGCTACTCAGATAATGACTATGGTTATATTAGGTCGTCCCGTATTATTCAACATTGAAAAGTATTTTAATGAAACACCGCAGAAATTTTATAGCGACGGTATGATGTCTTTGCCAAAAAGGTCAGAAGAGGTGTCGTGTGGAATGAAAGGGTGGCTACATATTTTATTTTTAGAATTTAAATGATACAAGAGTAAACGGCACGAACTTATAGGACGACCTAATACGGTCAGTCTCGTAAGTATTCGTACCCTCGTTGCATATAAGAGAAATTTGCTGATTTCAAGTGATATATGTAAGATTCTGCAGTAAGATTTTTTATTACGAATAAACAGAGGCACAAAATTGAATTATCGATAACAAAATTATATTAATTTTAATCTACATAGTACATAATAACAGACCACAAAAGTATTCGTACCATGCTTGACAGAGTTGAGTTTATTTTGCTTATAAACATTGTTTCACTTTGAAGATGATTCCCAGAGGTCATAGTCGAATAATTGAGCTTCAGTTACTTAGTCTTAGTCAAAACTTTGTCGAAATAACATTGATAATCGAAAATGAGTTGAAAGATGGCCGAGACTACTGCAGAAGAGCGTAAAATAAGTTTTAAATTGCACCAAGAGGGCAAAAGTTACGTTGAGATAGCAAAACTTATTGGCAGAAGTAAATCTATCCAACACATAATTAAACGTGTAAAAACTAATAATATTTTGTTAAACAAAAAACGTGTTGGAAGACCAAAGATTTGAACTGCTCGGGAAGGAAAGACTTTAATACGTCAAGTGCAAAAAAATCCCAGAATTAGCGCCCCTAAGTTAGTCACAATGTGCAACAACATGTTTAATAAAACAGTTTCTGTTGAAACTTGTCGGAGAATATTAAGATCTGAAAATTTTCATGGTCGAGCAGCTAGGAAAAAGCCCTTCATTAATAAGATTAACAGAGCCAAGAGATTAGCATTTGCGAAAGAATACGTAAATAAGAGTAATACCTTTCGACAAAAAGTTATTTAGACGTTATTTAGTTTTTAGTTGTATATCGTAAATGAAGTAGGTTTCGGTACACAACGATTAGCAGTACATGCGGATTGATCTCGTTCACAAAGACTGTCGATAAAATCAGTCAAAAAACAACAATTGCTAATGAATTGTTTGCGTATTAGGGTTAGAATAATTGTCGAGTTCAACGTGGCTTTCTTAACCAGCTCTTTAAGGTTACTTACGTATAATACTCGTCGTTCAGCTCCCGGGGAAAAGTAGTTGAAGCCGTTATTAGTCTGACGGGTGTCTGACTCGAGGCGACCTTATCTGCCGCACGACTGCATGTCTGACATAAGTAGAGCTTATCTACTTCCCCTATGCGGCAACTTTCCTGGGAGATCGTTTCCCCGTGATTGATCGAATTTTTATTAAATCTGCCAGGTTCGTCTTGCGTAATCAGTAGGGATGTGCGAGAACCCGAAATATCGGGTCGGGTCGGGAACACGAAATTCTTTCGGGGGGGGGATTCGGAACGGGTACCCGAAAATTTCGAGATTCTCGAAATAATCGGGATTCCCTAAAGAATCGTGATTTCCGAAAATTCCGCGAACCCATTAAACATATGTTATATTCTCAAAATTTTCGGGAATCCCTATTCTTTCGGGGAATCTCGAAATTTTCGGAAACCCAACCCGACCTCTTCGTCGAGTTATTTGTACATTTTAACAAATGATAATGATTACCAACGAGTTTGATACTACCATTTATAAATACCGAACACCAATATATCGAATCGAATTAATGTAGGTAGAGGATTAAAGCGTGGGTGGCACTCTCAAGCAAATAAAAGATAACATTGTCCAACAAATTCAAACCTTTTTTACGATCTCCAATATCGAGATATTACAGCCAGTGTATGTGGTAGACCAAATTTGTATTGGACAGTGTAATCGGTGATATTCTTTATTACCCATAAAATTCGTATTTCGCTTTCAATTTGACGCTGCTTTTTAATCGCCGAAACTAATTTTCATTTAAACTTATTTTCCTCGAAAATGTCGGCGAAAATCGATACTTCCATGATTTCCGCAATCCAATAAAGAATAACGTGTCCCTTATCTATTGTAATATAAATGCCATATGCATTTATTGCAAACTTTCAGGAAGAAATACAACACTAATGAATAATTTATATATATATATATATATATATATATATATATATCCGAATAATAAATCCACTATTCTTGTTAAACATAAATAAATTATAAATCCATTTGGAATAGATAGCTATGAATGGAATGTCTTATTTATACACTTCGTAATGGAATATTTATTCAATTTGTACTACGTAATTTATTTATATATATATATATATGTTATCCAACTTCCAGAAATAACCAAATATACTTTACGTTTTCTTTCTGTGCTAGTTCGAAATGGCGAAATGTGTTGGAGAGCAACTTGAATATTTTATAAATGGCGTAGACTTGATTCGCAAGAAAGAATGAATTATATTCTTAGAAATCGTGACCTCAGCGACAGAACAAGCGATTCAAAATTCGCGAGAAACGAGGAGGCCTTCGCTGTCCGGCACTGTCAAGTGCACGCACCGTGTGCATACATCGTGTCAGTCGGGCAGAGTGAATTATGTCTGCGGGGAAGTGTAATGAATAAAATGGCTATTTAATTTGCTCGTTCGTTGCGTCTGGAATTCAATAAAAAAATTCGTTCGCGGGGCAGCTGAATTTTTTTGCCAGCGTGCCGACGTTTTAGCGAGGACCGATTGCCAGCCGGTAGTCGCATAAATTCCATCAAACCGCAACACGATCGATTAACACGTTGATGAAACAACTGTAGCACGAAATACCGAAAAACTCGAGCAAAAATGTCGCATTTTGCCGGTTCAGAATTTAGTCCGTGACCATGGCGTATACCGGTTACGTTATGCTCCCTCGTGACAGTAAATTTCATATTATAGCGAATTTTACGGTTATGGCATAAGAGGCCATGACTAAATTGCGAATGTTGGGTAAATTTATATTTTTACCGTTAATTATCGTGGAACTGACGTAAAATAGAATATCGTTCCTCCTGCTAGTAGCTTCAGTATTTTATGAGCAATCTACAAACGGCTAAGATTTTGCGAGAATATTCATTTTACTCTACCTTGAAGACTTTTGTAATCTGAAAATTCGTAAATATTCATGACCTAGTTGTGACTTTTAATGCCGGTTGAAAATGTACCTTCAGTGTGCACATTACACAAGCAATTTGAAAACTTCAGCCCACAGTTTTATTTTTTACGGGGTTTAATTAAGACGCCCACGATTGTGCTGTAACAAAGACAAAAATAATCCTGTAATTTTCACCTTCTTTCGTCCCTTTTTATTTTACAGTATGATAGAACAAAACCAGCTCAAATCGACAAATACATTTAGTTTTAATAAACGTTCAAACAGTTTAAACGTACCTGTCTTCTTGTTTATTCTTTATTTTAAAACGTATTCTATAAATTGCAGCTATTGAATATGAAATGAAAATGGAATAATATTTTTCACAGTTTGTTGCTATTCACCTGTGATATAATCTATTCTCGTTTCGCCACTTTGGGGTGTAGTCACGTCAGAAGTGGTTCGAGAAATTCATGAAAGCATGTTGTTGTCTCTTAGGGGCTGATTCCAGAATGCATAGACTCGAAATATACACAGAAGAACATCACGTATTCCCATCTCATTTACTGCAGTTGTTATATAAGCAATTTTAGTGCTAAAGAAGCACACATAATAGACGTACAAATGAATGAGGCTTTCGCAATTAATCAGTTGTATTTTTATTTTATAATCGAATCTTTTGTTCACTGTCAAACAGAAAAGGAACTTGCCAGACTTTCTGGAGAGTCTTCGTGTTTCAATTATTCGTAAACAAATGACAATTTTTTGGAGAAAAGGTCGATCAACTAATTTATACACCCAACACTTTCATCAGAAAGATCATTATAGCGAACTAATTTATACACCCAATACCTTCATTAGAAAGATCATTATAGCGAATTAATTTATACGACCAATACTTTCATCAGAGAGATCATTATAGCGAGCACCAGGAGAACGAATATAGTATAGATTCACGTAGATCGCAATTTCGCAATTCGAACGTTAACGGGCACGCGCGAGCATTTGTGCCGGCCCATTCGGCGCGCAACGACATTGTTTTTCTATTATAATTAAATTAATTGCTTTTCCCATCGAAACAATACGGGACGGGAAAAAAGCAATACGAACGATTGTATAAACAGAGACCAAGTGTATCGACTATAATTGCGTCATTTCGACGTTGTTTGCGCGGCAACGCGCCGTTCGTATAACGATCACCGTTTCCCTAGTCATGTAGCGGACAAACATTTCTCTACCGTTCCATCAAATCATCTCGACGCGTAAACAGAGAAAAAAAAGAGTGTGCGGTATACCCAATCCAGAGCAAATAACCGCGGCAGCAGAATACAATCGCAAAATACGGCTCCAACAGAATTTTCATTGCTCCTGTCGCTCGGAAAAAAATGAATTCGATGCTCAGTTTCCGACGTTTAGGGGTTTTCCCTTAAATTTGGCAATACTCCAATGCGATCATTTAACCAAGTAGCTTCGTTCTCGCACCATAGCACAGCCATCCATTTTCAAAGTAATATATTAACATGTTCCATTCGAATACACGCAGGATTCCGAGGATTGTGTTCAAGATTAATTAATTTTCCGTTCTCCGGTAAGGAATGTAGTCTACATGCGCACGACGTGATGGAAAAATGCAGTTGGCTTCGTCGGTCATTTATTTTGCGACGAAACGGTTCGATTCCAACGTTTGCGAGATCGTGAGACACATTAATCATAAAAGTTCTCCAGTTAGCCGGTGGAAAATACGGATCGATGTGCAACAGGACACTCCGAGTGTGTACCTAACAAATAAATTTCTGCAAACCAGCCGGGCCATTCATAAAAAATTTCTGACGTCGACGAGCAACCGGCCTCGATGAAGTTCAGTAAATCGTTAGGTTGCACGCCGGCGGCTGAACCCTGTTCGGTTCGCGTGGTTGTTGTGGAACGCATTCAGAGCTCGTCACGCAGGAAATTAAAGTTCACGACTGACGGGCCGCGCGAACGACTTCCGCGAGATCAACGATCCCCGTTGTTGCGCCGCTGCGTTTCATCAATTAGCCCCCGTCGTTGGCGATAACGTGACCCCGCGAATGATCGTAATCCCTGCGAATGTATTTCACGGAACGAGCCGCTCGTTATGGCCGCTTGTTTCCCCCTTTTCAGACGGAAGTATACCTAATCAGTTGGTAACGAGGATCCTACCCCCTCCTCCCAATAAACGGAAGAATACGGCCAGGATGTGCGGAAACATCCCGATAAAATAACGTTATTGCGCAAGCGCATAAAATGGAATAGATTAAAAGAAATATCCGGCATGATAGCGAACGCTCCGTCTTCGGCCATTGTCCAACCACGCTGTGTCGCGGCGAGTCCCAAAGAGCCCAATTCGCGATGATTTAAATCGCAGAATATAAAGTTTGTCTCTTTAGAGGTCCAAACAAATAATCTAGTCCATAAAAATTCAGAAAATACGGCGATTAAAATTATATTTTTCCTTATTTTACTAGAAACAGCACCCCTTCCTATTCCTCTGAAGCCCATCTTGAATCTTTTGGATTGTATTCCAGCAGTGCATAATTCTCTTAATTTCTTTCTCAGAATAACTAATTTCTGCCGAAAGATAACATAAAACAAGCTAAATTTATAAAGTAATAAACGAAGACTTAAATTTGCGAGACGAAAGGTACAGCTCCAAGGATCAACATTGTTTTCCGCAGTACTCGTATTTCTCCCTGTACGATAATAATATGAAATTATAGTCAAGAGACTTGGCTGTTAGTGAGCTAATATTGCGAGGACAATAAATTAAGCTTAACGCACGGCAAATGAAAATGAACTTTCAGCAGACAACTTGGTCACGAGACATTTTCATAATTGCTCTGGAAAACACAAATTCCGAAAGATTTTCTTTCTAAAAATAACGTTGAAGCGTCACAGAACGCAATGGAAAAAATTCACTGGAAAATTCGTCTCGGTAAGCGCGACAAAACCGGCCGAGGTCCTGCGGGGAAAGGACGTTTCTAATTTTCCCGACAAAGTTTATCCTTCTGGGATTCTTGGTAACCACTTTGTAACGTCTGCCGGTTAGAATTACTCACGGTTAAGTCCGAGCACACATACATAGAACATCCCAGCGTTTCAAGAATTCCTTTTCATAAACATTCGCATAAAGACTCTGCGTGAGCTGCGTGGCTTAATTACCGCATACCGTACGAAGGAAATTAATCCTTTGCGGTGCACGATATTTTTGCAATGTCTTTCCATTAAAAGCACACGTATACGGGGCTGCGATTGTAAGAAAAATACGCCGTACTGTACAGAATGTCAAAGTATTGTAAAACATTATTTACGTCAAAATATCGTAGAATGTCTTGATCAAAACAAGTAACTGTTGCTCGCTGTTCGCAGCGTATAAAATTCCCATTCGCGACCTCTGTTATTTTAAGCAGTCGTCCTATATCCGAGCTTTTACATTAAAATATTGCCCCCCGTAGCAGAAATTTTCTTTTACTTCGGACTCGATAAATCACGGAACGGAAGACTCGGCGAACTTTTATTCGTTATTCGAAAAAGCTTTCAACGAGACAAAAGTTTCGTCCATCTCCGCGATAGATTAAAGGAGTCGCGATTTATCGGCCGACGGAATATACCGAGCTATCGAGTCTGAAAGGCTCCCGACGACTTTATAATTCCTCGTACATCCAGGGGTTAATCCTTTAATCCAATAACGGTGAAAGCGACGTTCGGTGTTCGAACGCACTTGAATTGAAATCGGAAAAGGCGCCTCGGAATCCTTCGGAGCCGAGTGCTATGAAATGCCGTTCAAAGCAGCGGCAGTTGTGCTTCGTTTCAGTGGCTGGCGAAAAGAATATGAATGCTAAGTGTCCACTCGCTCCCTGTTCCTCTGGTATACACGCCGCTCCTGGCAGGGAGCATCCGCGAAACCGATGCGTCTAACAGGCTAATTCACCTAGACAATTATTCCTTTATCGACATCGTGGCTGCACTCTCTCCATTAGTGACATTAGACAGCCGGCAGCGAATGCACTCGGCAAACGTCCCTTCGCTGCACCCAACTTTCTTCTCTAATCGTCTTTGAAGACGACTGTGTCGGGATCGTGAACGATGCATTTCTCAAAAATTCTATACATATAAATGGTACCCCATTTCAAGTTAGGCACCCAATTATTTTCCAAACTTAGCTCGTTGTAGAAAAATATTTCAAAGAAAACTTACTCTGCTTCTTTTCTCGTTTTCTCAATATTTCTCAAGGTGACCCCTGTTTTCTTCTATACATAACTGTATGTTTTTATTCGATCTGTAACACTTTCGTGTTCCAAGGTCGTTCAAGGTCATATCGTGTTGTTCAAAATGTAGGCTAAACTAGCTTAGCACGTCCACCTAGAGAAGACATGAAGGAGTAAGTTTTATTTGAAATACTTCTTAGAACGACCTATAAGGTAAAGGCACCAGTAGTTGACCATTTTATAAAAAAAAACATAAAAAATAAGGTTTGAGATGTTCTTATTGTTTTGAAATTTAAACAACAGACGGCATGGCATCCGAGGTTCACTTTCATCAAAAGTGCACTTATAAGTGCGCTTATAAAAACCTTATTTTTTATGTTTTTCTATAAAATGGTCAACTACTGGTACATGGTCAACTACTGGTGCCTGTACCTTAGTTTGGGAAATGATTGCGTGCGAAATTTCGAACGGGACACCCCGTGTATGACAGTTATACGAACATTTTGTCGAGATCGGTTGATGCAGGAACAAAACATTCCAGTTTCGTGAGAATGCATTGTTCCTTTTTCCCTTGGTAGCTGTTCATTTGAACGGTTTTGCTGCACGTAAAAATACGCGACTATGTTATAAATAAAAACAATTTTGAAACAATAGTAACGTAACGTGCATGGGCGAGATTCAATTTAATGGATTGAACGCACATCAATTTTTATCAAACAATTATTATGTTTTTGTAGTAAGTGCATCTTTGCGAATTTATATAATTTGCAATATCGTACAGTACAAGAAAATTTACAACCATTCGAGGACTGAAACAACCAGCGATAAACACCTCCAAAAATATATTGAAAAACGTTGCTATGGACGGTCCTACGCATTATGAACGATACAGATCTGGAAGTAGGATCCGCTCTAGATTTCAATAACGTGAATCGAGCAACCGGTTATCAACAGATACATGGTCGCCAATAGGGTCATTTACATCATGTACCTTCAAACCAGCTAGCTTTGAATGGGCTATTTAGCTGTACACAAACGTCAGTAAAAGGTTCGTCTAAAGTCAGGCACACCGGGGCGGCAGTCAAATGCCACCTTTCGTGACGATCATCGCCGGTGTAGCAGATTGAAAATGTTATGGGGGGGTCCGTTGGTCGTAGCAGAACGCGGCGCAGGTTCCATAGAAACTGCAATGGCAACGTTATATCTGCTCTATAAGCATAGTCCTTTAACCGACATTCACCGGCATCTCTGCGAGTCGCGTTCCTCAATTTTCGGCCGGCCAATTAGCGACCCCCGGTTTCCGAATTTCCCAACAAGGCCCGAACTCGCGATAATAGACGGTCAAGTTGCCGGGCGGCGTTATTAACGAGGCCCTTCTATTTCATTTTGATGGGAAATTTAACCCCATCGTCGTCGGTCACCGTTCCCAGTTTTCGACGCGTTAACTTCCAACGTAGGCGGATTACCCGACACACCGGTGCGTCGCAAATCGTGCCCTCGTAAACCGGGAACCGGCGCACAGTGGTCCTAATCGATGAATTAGGAGGAAAAAAGTTCACAATTAACACGTTGACTGCCATGTCACCCATATGTGGGTGACGGAATTATTGGTCCAGGCTTTAAAATGAATTTTTACGCTAATATATTAATCGCACCAAATTTTATTAGGATCTGTTAGAATGCCAGAAAGTTGGAGGACTACTCAATATCATACATATAATTTTTTTCAATTTTTATTTCATTCAATAATGTAGGGATGCGAGTGTGTATGTATGTATATATAGTATATATGTTGTGTGTGTGTGTGTCCCGCGTATGTTTTGTCGTCGCGTGCGTTTTGGCAGTCGCGCGAGTGTGATCGGTCGAGCGAGTCGGAGCGAGAGATCTGAGCGAATCGTTAGCGAAATATATTATTTAATGCGAAATCGTTATTGAATTATTCCACCCGATACGCCACACCTGAACACGTAGGAGTTCCTTAAAATATTCCTACAATAACTTACATTGATTTGATGGAATTTTTTAGGTTTCTAGTTTGGCAGTCAAAGTGTTAAAGGTAACGGAAAACACGTATCAGTGAATTATTTGTGAATTTTTTCGAAAACTATTAATCGCATCGACTTCATCATGGTCCCATACAATTTAGAATGAAAAAATATATAAATAATGGTATTGTGCTCAACAGAAAAAATGATTTGAGTATTTCTCCCTCCTAATTCGTCGACTAGGACCACTGTGCGGCGGAACCAACGACGAGGCGATATTTTAATAATCGTTGCCAGAAATTGTTCCCGCGGAATGCGTGGTATTAGAGCCGTTATATCCGAACGTATATACGTATCTGCGACGTATCCGTTCGGCGAGATTTAACTCGGTTCGGGAACGGCGGGCGGCGGCGTGAACGAAGTGAGAGAAATATTGCTCGAGACGGGGACAAGACACCGCTTTCAAACCGAAGGGATTTCTGCAATATGATTTCTGAAAAATGCTGCGGCGAACGGAAACAGGAAAAATTCTTTACTGGATGTATGTTTATATACAGGTATATATAATATCATATATTACTGGATATACCGGGTATAATATGTGGAAATCTTTTCGGTTCCTCGGATAAATAAGACAGGAGAGTATCCTGCATTGTGATATATAGTTCGGTGGATCAGCCGAACGAGAGGATGTTATGAAGGAAAACCTTCCCCTTCTGTCGAGGGAAACGTGAAAACACCGTTAAACACTAAATTGGACGTGCCGAGTCGGAGAAACCGAAATTCCAGTAGGTATTGATAAAAGTAAAAGCACACATTTACCTAAATTCGCAAACGTTACATTCTCAGATGACGATCATTGGACAGGCGATCTTTGTGAAATTGAATTTGAAAAGTACAAGATAATTATTTTCACCCTGAGGAATTTTTCAGTTGAACACATCGATTTTCCCTTATCCTGTTCATTGCAAAGTAATCTGAGAAAATAGAAATTTGTATAAGGATTTACAGTGATAATTCCTTTGAAAGAAAATTCCTTGGTTTTGCGTCAACAGGAAAAGCGACCCATGTTCAGAAAATAATGTAGAGATTCAAATGAACCCAGCTGTTGCCGTTTAGACTGCCTAGAGAGACAATTGGGTTTTAAGGATTAAAAAGAAAATTGCGAGTTTTCTCCCAGGCTGCGGGAATTTTCCAGTTAGCTGCAGCCAAATTGAATTATAAAGCTGGAATAATATTGGAATAATATTTAACCCACGTAACGTTTATTTCTACGATTAAAATGTAGAATCCGGTTTAAAGCTTCAACGATTAAGGTTTACATTAAAAAATACAACGGGATTCTCGCAAGCACAAATCAAAATCGTTGATGAAATTGTAGAAACGGATACCCAGAGAATATTGGTCGCATCGATTATTAAAATTGTATGTAACATTGTTACTAGATCTCGCAGCGCGGGCTAAATAACTGACATATAGAATTACATCATAGCATAATCCCCGATTAATTCCAAACAATCTACTTGTGCGTTCTGCCGTGGCTTAAATCAACGTCAAACATTGCCGCTTTATAGTAGAATAACATCTCGTGTTTAGCCTAGCGATCCCCTATCCCCTGCCAGTAAACAAACACTCCTCGAAATCCATCGATCGAGAAAAATCTGTCGGTACACGGATCGGTTCCGGCGTTCGCAAACGTTCCCGCTGACCGGATTTCGTTAATGTAAATAACAAGATAAATTAGAGGGACAGGGCTGGTCGGTTCCCACGTTAAAACGTGAACCGGGTCGATCTGGAGCTCAGCCTGGAAAAAGAAAACATCACGATGGGTGTTAAACCCTAGGACACCTGAAATGTGGGTTCGTCGATCCATTCAGGAAATTCTACCTAAGAAATATTGTCCGATTACAATTATACTGTCCCGCGTATCGTGGACAATCGAACGGGTTGTAATTCTACATGCAAAGGTGAGTCGAATATTTTTCCATATGACGCTTTGTTTCCGAGTAAATCGAGTTTGAAAATTCAGCGAACACTGGAGTACGCGAATTCTACAAATTTTTAAACTCGTGTTTCTAGAAAACTATACGTCAAAATAAAAAAAAGGTTACTCTTTTGTGTTTGACTTCTTTTTGCATGTAGAATATACAGACGCAGATATACAGTGTGCTCCTGAGAACGACTCGAGCTCTTTTGAGTTAAAAGGACAAGTTTACTAGAAAGTATGTGAAGAAAGTGGTAATAATTTCTTTTCACACGTTTCCGAGCCTACATTGAAAATTTAAAACACCCGACCGATAGATTTGTATGAATTATATACAATTTGAAAAGTTCATCGATATGGTTGACGCGGAGAAAAGATAATCCAATAATTCGTACAAAATGAAAGTGTATCTCCAGATTATTTTCACTAAATTCTAAGTTTACGTAAAAACACAAAACTAGCCCGACGCCACTTCACTCACCGGGTGTTCTCGCGAAAGGGAGGATCTGAGGTTGCCCGATTGTTGAAGAGAAAAATAAATAATTGTCCGGGGGCTTTTGGGACGCAAGAAAACTGGCTCTTATTCAATGTTTTCTGACTCGCGGGTTCAGCGAACCCTCCCGGAGGAGTTCTAGGGTTAACTCGTCCCGTTCCTCTACTTCTCGTCTTTCCTACCCTCCCCCCTGCCCCCTCCCCTACCGGCGTTCGCGGTCGCCGTCTGACAGAGTCGTGACCCGGTTCTTACTATTCGAAAGTTCAGGCCGGAAGTTAACTTTACACTCGAGGGTCCCGCTTCTACTCCGACTGCGGACTAATTTCGCGACGGTTGCGAAATACGCGTGCGGATTCCGTGACCCGCGTGCAGCGAACTTCAAGGCGGTGCCCGTATGTGGAAACGTTGACGGAATTCATCCCGGCAATCGCGGATGCTCAAGAGTCTCGCAAACCATCCACGCCCACATTTTATCACGCGATTACGCGGCCAACGAACGTTATCGGCCCTTCGCCCTGTCGAACGTGTTTCACGTGACGCGACGTTCGATGCACCGCCCGATGTACCCGACGAACCTGATGCACCCGACGTCCACAAGACTACACGGATCCTGCCAGCTAATCCGACGGTGGACCGAGATTCCGGTGTACGTCTAAATGAATTTGCAACACCCGGAGGTGCCGCAGGCTTGTCCATTACAACCGGATTACCCTGAATCCTTCCACGAAATCGATTAAAAATTTGGTACTTGTTCAGCGGTGCTTCGGTTCTGTTGTACTTAAGAGCCGAGACTCCGTAGATTCGCGATAAGGTAGAGTGACCACGTTACCGACAAACATTGGCGAAAAATGGTTTTACGTTGTGGAAATAACAAAATTGTAGTTATTCAGATTTTCAGCCATTTTTATCGTAATAAGTGCTCAAAGAACCTAGCCTATTGAACAATTCTGCGCAAGCGTGTTCTTGCACACTTAATAATTATAAATTTAAAACCTTGAGTCCCTCATTTAGACGGGTCCCGTGAATCTAGTGAAACCTCCGTAGATTCGCGATAAGGTACAGTGACCACGTTACCGACAAACATTGGCGAAAAATGGTTTTACATTGTGGAAATAACAAAATTGTAGTTATTCAGATTTTCAGCCATTTTTATCGTAATAAGTGCTCAAAGAACCTAGCCTATTGAACAATTCTGCGCAAGCGTGTCCTTGCACACTTAATAATTATAAATTTAAAATCTTGAGTCCCTCATTTAGACGGGTCCCGTGAATCTAGTGAAACCTCCGTAGATTCGCGATAAGGTACAGTGACCACGTTACCGACAAAAATTGGCGAAGAATGGTTTTACGTGCCCCAACTTTTCGTCCTTAAGGGCTCATTCGAAAGAGAAAGGTTCAATCTAGCGCAAGCTGGTCATGAGCTGACGAGATTATGCAGATATTAGGTAACATAAGCGTTAGAAGTAGGCCAAAAATTGACAATGCGCATGACGTAGCATCCAAGCATTTTTATGCCATTGGATGAGTTTTCTGGATGAAATCGAGAGTAGCGCGCGTTGGAAAATATCTCCAGCTACAAATTGTTGACATATATCGAGGATTCCCTGTCTGAATTACGAGTATATTGCGTATTTCATGCAATTACGACAAAAATGAGTAGATGAAACACAATTATAATTAGTATAATTATTAACACGTTGACTGCCATGTCACCCATATGTGGGTGACGGAATTATTTGTCCAGATTTTAAAATAAATTTTCATGTTAATATATTCATTGCACCAAATTTGATTAGGATCGGTAACATGTAAGAAAGTTGGAAGACTACTCAATACCATACCATTTTATTTCATTAAATAACTTGCTTTTATTTTATGGAATTTTTTAGGCTTCTAGTTTGGCAGTCAAAGTGTTAAAAACATATTTCAGCGATATTGCTAAATTTCCTAAAGACACTACACATCATCTGACACGTATCTCCTTATCACGCTCAACTACCTAAAAATCAGCCGAGCAACACGGTGTCTACTGTGCAACTGCGACACAGAGGATCGTTTATATGTACTCTCCTGTTTCACGATGACGCGCGGCATAAACTTTTTTACCATTATTGTTTTTATTCCGCGACGTAGCTACACATCTAGCCGTTCGAAGCGTCGCAAAACAAAATCCAGCTTCTTAAACCGATCCGCTCGTGTACTAACTTTTACATCACGTGTCCGGTGCTCGTCATCAACACACACCGACGAGGAACTCTGTTCCTTTGTAAACAATTTTTTCCCCGGCTGGACCAGAGGCTCGGGACTTTATCGCGGCTCGTGGACATCGGGGTAGTTGTTTTACAGCCGGCCGGGACGACATAAACACGGCCCGTGAAAACGGAAACCGTCGTAACGAAAGGAGCGGAGCGGATCAGCGGTGGCCGGAACGGCCTCCGATCGAACCGGAAGGATTTTCATTGGCGATCGGCCGTTAAACCGGCGCGGCGCGGAGGACGCGTTTTCTGTTCTTTCCCCGTAGGCCAACCGTGTTCTGTTCCCCTGTCCTCCGGAGTCCTCTGGAAGCAGCCCGCTGTGTAGAAGTTGCACACCGTGCCATAAATCCGGCAGCGATTCAGTGCGGACGGAGGCAGTTTAAATTTTAGAGGAGAACGCGATAAACCACGTCAGCGGTATCGCGCGTTTCAACGCGCGTAACACGCCGAAAGGAAATATAGCCGGGCCCCCGGTTTATCGCCGATATTTTTCAACGTGGTTCGCGGCCACCCGCGACCTACCTATTGTTCCCAATCATTATTTTTTTAATGGGCAACGGGCGGTTTGGTTGATGTCGCGCCGAACAGATCGTTCCGAAGCTAACTATCCCTGTTTACAATGTTCCGTTAATAGCGACGGGTCAATCAAACAATTTTACTCGACTAATTGATGTCGGAAACATTTCCCCAATTTGTTGTATTTCATTAGAAAGTTCGTCGCATTTGCATTAGACCGGGGACTACGGATGCTGTTATCGACACATCGATAATATCGTTAAGTATCAATAAGGTATCGATAAACGATAGTCGCACCTCTAATTTGTATTACGGGTATTAAGTATCGTTCTACCGTCGTCTGCAAAATTTCGTTTTACGGTTCTCCTCCTTCGAAACTACTGGCGCTACGCTCTCGGTGCTCCCTTTTTTCGTGCGAGGTAGCTTGTAACGGGATTACTTCGGCAAGTTATATTAGAAGTTCAAATTCGGGACACATTTGCTGCACGTAAGGATACAGAGAGAGAGAGAGAGAGTTCGAATTTTCCGACGAATTTGTTAGAGGTCGTTGCACGGAATCGTCTGTAATTCATGGGAAAAATTAATGTCTTCTGCACCTGTTGTTGCCTCACGATTGAAGCACTGCAATGTGTTCACGAGACCAGCAAACTCGCTATCTTAAGAAAACTGAACGATTCTACGTATGCATTAGGTCGTTCCATAAGTTTGTGCCGTGGATATGTTTATATTATTCACCATTGAAAAGTATTTTAATGAAAAACCGCAGAAATTTTATAGTGACGGTATGATGCTTTGTCAAAAAGGTCAGAAAAGGTTGCGGAATTAAAGGGTAATTACATATTTTATTTCTCAGCATTTAGGCACGAACTTATGGGACATAAACTTGTAATACCTAAATATCTGCTTCCAGGGTAGGACTATTTAAATGTCGGAACAGAGCGGCCGAATCCTGTGTATTTCTGAACAGTATTCCCTTTGAAGCAAGGTACCCCTTTAAATATTTGTTTTTTAAGCACGTTCATGTTTCGACATTTTGCTTTAGCAGCGAGTTTTCAAAGAGACCACACAGATGAAGCTACGTACCGGCGAAGATTCGATTATTAAATTATTTTCCGAGCGGTTCGAGGCAGCTTCCGGAATAAGGTTCCATCGATTTTTGCTTCATTTGGCGAAACTAAGAGATACGCTGCGTTTCCAGACGTAATCCCGGTTCCGTTTGTACAGGAGACTGTGTAACGAGCCGCAAAAATAGCAACGCCACGAAGAACGCACGTCCAACTCCCTTCAACGGGTCCCATGAAGTTACCAGAACCAATTCGGATCCGAGTCACGGACTTCCTGGTCGAGTTCGTCAGCTTTTTGCGTCGTTTTACCCCATCAGCGGCAAAGGCGGATTCGTTTGCCAGTTACAAAGTCCCGCGGAAAGTTTGCACCCTTCGCCTTCTGTTTAATCCGACGATTTGATAAAACGGTCCCGGACCCGCGAAATGCGGTCCAAAAGACAGACCTTACGGAACACGTACCGAATTAGCATACCATGTATAATACGCTGCCTATCTGTCCGAACAATGGGAATTCGATAGAGGCAAAAGTTTCGGGGTAGTTTAACTTTGTTTGAGCCGCGGCCTTTAATTGGCCGGAACGGTTGAAATAACAAGGGAAAAGGAAAAACACAGCATTCGATTGAGCTATAAATAGACTGCAAATGTCTGGAACCACAATCAACTCTGTTATAACACCACGCAGAAATTGTGACATTTCTCCTACATCCGACATTACATATTTATAACACATTTTCCATGTACCATGACTTAGTCTTTATCTAATGATTTGAGACTAACTACTATAGGAAGCCTCTCAGACCGCTGACAAAAAGCATTAAACTAATCTCGACTAAACTAATTTCGGATTGAAAGGTACGCAGGAAATAGAAACGAATGAAAATTTGAAGCAGTCTCACTGACCTACTATACTGAGGGATATGGCAAAAATGAGTACGCGCAATTCAAAACGCTGAAAACAATGGGAGAATTTAAAAATACTGTCATACTATTTTCAACCCGTTAAACGTATCAAGAAAGAAAATAAATTTTACTGGAGTTTGTCACAAAAATTATGCAAAATTTCTATTTTGCATGAAGATCAGCTGCCTAGTTATTACACTTGGATAATCCTCATACAACTTTCTTCATATTGCCCTGATTTATATTGCTTCAAGTTTCGCTGAACACGGAATTGTTGTAGGAGACTGTATTAATTTGTACGGAACAATTTGATGAAAGTTAAAAGGAATAAAATAATTTTGCAAAATTTGAATGTTTCATTAGACTGAACTACGAACACCCTTGACCGCAATAAATGTACAAACCAGTAATTGCATTATAAATGACTCGAACTTCCTACATTCCAGATTGCTTTTGCATAAAACAATTTCTGATTAATATCATACAGTTGTGCATGAATCTCTGCTTTCGTTTAACGGAGGGCACTACGTATATTTCGCTATGTTTATGCTGAAGAAGAGACATGTCTCACAACAAGTGAAAAATGTACGCGCAAGAAAAGTGCCTCAAAGAGAAACAAAAACGTAATGAATAATTCATCGTATACGAAATTGACAAAAAAGAAACTATCACGACTATAATATATGTAAATCACTAACAGGTGCAGCCTTTTATCATTAATTTATTACGATAACGTTTAGATTGAGTATGAAGTTTACATTGTTCAAGCACGAGTAAACGATTCATTATTCCCGGTATTACAGTCTTCACACAGAGCTAACTTTAATCAATTACAAGCAAACTGTTCTCAAACATAAAAATTGCGTTAAAACCACCAAAACGAAAAACATAGATTCCGACCGGTTCGATAAAGACACCGTAGCGGAGTTAAAGATAATAGCTCCGACAGAGCAACGTTTCGAATCGCAGCGAAAAGGGACAAAGGAAGTACGAAACGATCGAACGTTCTCGATCTTCATTCCGAGCGCAGTAGAATTCTCTCACGGGGAAGCTGAATCTCAAAGGAATTAGAAAACGGAGGAACTACCATCGTCTGCGAATAAAGGCGATTAGATTTCCGTGACCGGGTGCTATAAAGCAGCAGCAGCAGCTTCGTTACAGCAACGAAACTTGGAAAAGCACAATCAGCGGAAGAAGGATCTCCGGGTTCGCAATCGTGCTAATTCAAGGAGTACGCCCCGGGACACGAGTGGCATCGGGCGAATCGAAGCGAAGGTGTCCTCGAAGACGTTTCACCTGATCGCTTTTACTCGTCACGCTTCGAGATCCTCCTGTCTCTCTGAGGTGCGGAGACGCGGGTAGCCTCGATAAACAGTCAGCCTCGAAACACGTAGAAGTGACTCGAGAAATTCCGGGTAAAAATTTCCCGTTAAAGGTACCGGGACTTAACAACCTCCAAGTCTCGCTCTCCCATTTTCTTTTTTTTTTTTTTTCGTTTGCTATGGAAGGAAAGAAGGAAGCGCACGAGAATATAAATCCCTGGCTCACCGTGTACGATGATCAGCGCGGCTACGGCAGCGACGAACCACAGAGGCACGAATCCCGGAGTCACGTGGCGGATCCGCACGAACCATCCACCACTGTCCAGGCGTTCTCCGCTCATGGTGTCGCACCTGGATGAGCGGTCCAGGTTCGCGGAACGCTGATCACCGTCCGAGCCCCTCGCAGGGCCTGCCTGATCCGAGGTACCTCTGCACGCGAGTCCGTGTGGCCGTGTGCGTTTCCTCGACGACGAACAATCGCGCACCTGGCCAACAACACGAGTTCGACCAAGTCTCTCGGGCACACACCGCGTCGGGCGCCAGTGAGAGACTGTTCGAGTTCGGTGGCGCGCGACAGGTTCCCGCGACGGGTTCGTGGCTCGTGCGCAGCCGGACGCCCTCGACCAGCCTCGGCTACCCCCGGCTCGTACCCGCTCAGACATCCTGCGCTGCGATCCCTCTGGGGTAGCCCACGGACACCAGGCTACAAGCCGTGCACCTACACGCGAGGCGGGTAGGTGCCCCTCTAAGTACGGGTATCCGCGGGGTTGCGAAGAACCTCTCCGACCGCAGCTCAGGCCGAGGCCACCGGGGAACCAACGTCCCCCCCACCTCTCGCTCTAACTCTCTCTCCTCTACCTTCCCCTGCGGGCCCCCTACCCGCCCGTTAGCTACAACTCCTCCCTCTTCGCGTCCTCGGGCCACCCCGCCGGTCACCCGCCTCGGCCGACGGTCCATGTTCCGTTGCAATATCCACCACGTACACCGTCGGAATCACCCGACCTCCCATCGTCGTCCACCGAACCGGGCAACCATCAACCAACGACCTCAAAGAGCGAGAGAACCCGGTGTAACCTTACGCCACCGTCACGGGAACGCAAATTAAATAGCACGCCGGGGTTACGGCGTCGATTAGCCACCCTTCCCGCGGGCCACCCTTCCCGCGGACCACCTTTGCCGACCGCCTGATTCAAATTATTACTTGCCCCGTTTTTCCAATCCTTGTTTTATATTTTCTAGCTTTCTCTCTATTTTTGTTCCGATTCCTTTTGTTTCCCTCTTGTTTGTGGGTCTTGCTTCCGCCCTTCAGCGGAAGATTAGCCGTTCGGTCGGAAACAAAATCCCTTTAATATTCCGTTGCATGTATTTTCGGGTAATTCGTGGGTCGCCGGACTCCGAGGAACAGGAGGAACCAGTCGTCTCTTGGTCGGAGTTCAGTGTGTTTTTAGCGGAGCCTCTGTTCGATCGGAGGTTCGGGGCTGTTGCCTTTGCTGGCTTGTTAATGTTTAATTAAAGCGTGTGTGTGCTCGATTTGCAACCGGATGTAATGGTTCGATGGAGGTATGTTTTTAACGCGTTACTTACCGGCGGACTATTGATGCTGCGAGGTTGGATGACCGAGATAATCAGCGGGATACGTTTAACTACTAGCATTGAAACAGCTAACTACTATGTTTGACCGATAGCGTTGACATTACTAATTCGACTACATTTAGCCAAATAATTGTTTATTATTGGTTTTGTTTTATTTGCTATTCGCCCTGTAATTTCATCTTGAGCTGTTACTTGAGTAACAATAGATTTGTGTGTAATACATTATCCTAAATTCAGATATTATTTAAGCCTACGGAGAAAACAATTATGTACTTCTGTCGTGAGGAAAACTTGTTTGTGATAATTTCTTTAAAAAATTTTCTCTTTTAAATATAAAAAGTACCTGCCCGTTAAAGAGGCGCTGTCCCATCATCAAATTGAACGACTATTCGATTTTCCTGCTACGACCAACCGTCATGCAATCATCTGATGAAATGTTCGAATTTTACGTTGCATTCAGTGCGAACATTTTACAATAATTAGTATTCTAGTTTTATGTTACATTGGCAGTATTTTATCTCGCTAAAAAATCATTAAAAAATTCGTAACTATCTACGAAATAATTTTTCTTGTATTCAAAGTTTAATCTTTTAAATATTTACAACAAACTAAATCTAAACGTGCAACGATATGCTAGTAATCTTAAAGAGGTTGACGATTCAGAGCTGATATTCCTGCTATCTAGGTCAGCGCTGTCCGAAATTTACACGCGAGTAAATCGATCGTCCACTAATCCATTTTCGTTGTCAAGAGAAACAAGATGTTAAGCATAACATGATACAAAGCTGCTTTGTATTAGCAATTTTCAAGCAATTTTTCCATCACGCGATAGCCACACTTCTATTTTTCTACCAGCAGATTTTCTGTTTAGGTTACCATAATTTTGGGATTTCACATACTTTTCATATGACAAAGTAGTCGAAGCAGAATCGTCTATGTGCATACATCACCTAACCCATTTGCGTCATTAGCGTACATATGCGCTCAATTTTCCTTACTATCATTATTCGTTAGCTAAAAAATAGAAATGGAGAGTGTTGTTGAAGATGAAAGTAGTAATTCTGATTTTCTCTTATAATGCTGAAATATGAAGTTCTTTTACTTGTAGTCATTTTTGCACTTAAATACAATAATAAAAAAAGTTTGGTGATAAAGGCCTTCTTTACATATTTCCTTATGATGCAAATGGGTTAAACCACATTACATTATACTATTTAATATATTGGGTTGGCAACTAAGTAATTGCCGATTTGTTCAATGAAATAAAAGAGTTTTTTTTTTACTTGGAATGAACTTTAATCTATGATGTATTTTCAATTTTGTTCGATGACCTTTTGCCATCTTTCTGACAACTTGAAAATTCCACGCTCGTAGAAAGTCTGATCCTTTTCGGCCAAAAACTGAGTCAAGTTATAGTTTCATCTATAACTGAAATCGGCAATTACTTAGTTGCCAACCCAATAGTATTTTAAGTATTTTTCCTCGAAATTTTTCCCGGGTCGGGATAGTACCGACTTAAATGGTCCACAAGATTCTTTAAAAAGGATCCCAAAGATCTATCTAGATCTTCTTTCTGTGAGCCTCCGTACGCCCGTGCAACGTATAAAAAGTGTCTAAACAAATGGCACGCGTTAGAGACAAGCGACCTGTAAATCACGGAACGAAGATAGTACTCGCAGCCTGGTTTTAACAGACGATTACTATGAAAATACCGGGGTAAGGGCATTCGGAACGCCTGCCGGTATCTACCGCGGGCGTCGAAAAGCTCGTTCTACTTGATATAATCGCTGGTGGAGAACTAGTTTTGTTTTGATCGTTCTATAACCGCGTGCGGGACAAATGGCGCCAGGCCGGAGCGCGTCGCCGAGGCAGATTAAAACGAGAGATTCGAATAATACTTCGTCGTGTGCCGGTGTTGCGCACGAAAGCAGAGGGAAATGAGAGAAACGGCGATGTCCGCCGTGAGTGGATCGCTGAAAAATTATTCACATTTTCCCGGGGTTTTTCATCGGGGCGATCTTTTAATGAAGAGGAAACCGGTCGCGGACTCGGTATAAACGATGCAGCCGTAAAATTGGATCGAATAACAAATTCGCTTTCCCATCCCGCTCGCCCTTTAATTAAAATACATACATTGCATCCGCGCATTGTATAAACACTTCTTATTCATTCCAGCACGTTATAATCGGGAAATATTATAACCCGTATTGATAATCGTCGGTTAGTGAAAGCGGGGCGTTGCGTTTCAGCGCCTCGCCGCCCACCGCTCCGATTGATAGAGAGAGAGAGAGAGAGAGAGAGAGACATGGAGAACAGAGATACGTTAAATCGAGATGGAAATTCGATTGTACGCGAGGGAATTATTTTCCAGGATTTCAGCCCGGGGGTTTTCAAACGTCAGAGGCGAAGCTGGGGCCGATAATCGACAACAAGTGACCCTGTCCGCCATCAAAGTGCGCCGTGATACCCGTTGCAACGCGCTGACGGCGCGACCGTAGGCGCAAAATTAAATAGCGATAGAGCAGTTCACCATCGACTAGCATTGGTCATCTACACGGCCGTTCCTTCCTGCCTCTCAATTACTCCGAGGAGCAAAATTCAACCAATCAAATCATTTTTCCAGAAAATCATATGTCTATCAATGGTCGATGAATTGTAAAACTGGAGGCTCGAAGCTTCGAAATAATTCCAATTATTGGGTAAAATAGTTGTTGCACGATTGTTTAAATTATCTGAAACTACATAGTACGCGAAAGTAAATTGTGTATTATCGAGGAAATAACAATTGCTGATTATATTTGATAAGAAGAAAATAGGTACTTACGAGAAGAGGTAGAATTTGTCTAACTATCAGCATATTAATTGTTGTTAGAAAAACTTGAGGTACAATGAAATTTTTACGGTTCGCTATTTCACCGATCTTTTATTCAAAGCTTCGTTTATTATTCTGTAAACGTTAACGGTATATTATGCAATTATGCGGGTCAAAACCGCAGAACATAACTAAAAAACCGAGTACGAAGTAGTTAAATATATGCAGCTCGTTATGTGCGCTTTCTTTGTGTATTAAAATTTAATAGGTCTTTAATACCGTGCTTTAATACAACCCCACCCGCTCTGGTTTCGTAAATTAAAAACGAGACACGGGTTTTCAAGTTTACTTCACGTTTGATAAGAAGATAATACTTATATTTTCCGTTCGTAGTAATTGTTAACAAAAGGTAACCGCCGCTGCTTTGTTGTCTCACTTTGCGGCTTGATTGTGAACAGAAAATGATACGCTTAGAATATACGCTGTGCCATTTTGATTTTCGCAACTGTACTTATATTAAAACAGTTTTCACATTATATTTTGTACAGTTACTTAAGACAGAGCTAAAGTTTGAAAATAAATTGTTTGATTGACAAAATTGCGAATCGTAGTCGCAAAGTTATTTATTACAATTTCTTAAGAAACGTACCAAAATATGGCAAAAAGAAATCTTCCAGGAATGGTAAGCAATTGTTAGTGACAAACAATTTTCAGAAAAAATCCGACTGTTCTTAAAAAACCTAGAAATATTAGAATTTGGAGTAAATGACAAAATGCTACATTTTGCAGATTTTTTGTTTATTATTATGATAAACTATAGTCTCTTTTCAATGAAAACATAAATTTTATTTATTTAAATTAATTTGTTTACCGCATAACTAATAATATGTATAGAAATGTGTTATTCGTACGTCGCAAAAATATTTGGACACTTAATTGGATACTATGATTTTACATAAAAATTACATATATATCATGCAATTTTCAAAATCTTAGTATTTCGTGGGATACCCGTTTTGTTTAATTACATGTTGTAATCGATTGGGTATGTTGGTTATAATTTTTTGTAAATAATTTTGTGAGATACGTTTCCATTCTTCTAATATTCTTTGTTTTAGTTCTTCTTCTGACCTGATTGGTTTTTGTCGAATTTTTTTGTCCAGGTAATCCCATAAATTTTCAATCAGGTTTAAATCCGGTGACTGTGGTGGTGGATGTAACACGTGGGGGCAATTATATAATAAGTATTCCTGAACTATTCGGGCTTTGTTTTGGATGATTGTCTTGGTAAAATTTAAATGTTGTTTCAATATCCATTGCAGTTACACTTTTTTTTAGATTTTGCTTCAAAATAATCAAATACTTATTTTTATCCATGATTCCATCAATAAAGACCAATTTTCCAACTCCTTTTGACGATATACAACCCCAAACCATGATACCTGCACGCAAAAAGTCTTATATAAATGAGGCGAATCGTAAGAAAATATTAAACTTTGCAAAACAATTTATTAGCAAAGAACAATCGTGGTGGAACGATGTTGTCTTCGCCGATGAAAGCAAAAACTTATATGGATCCGATGGACGAAAAATAGTGTGGCGTAAGCGGAATCAAGATCTTAATTTTAAAAATCTAAATCCAACAGTTAAACACGGAGGTGCAGGTATCATGGTTTGGGGTTGTATATCGTCAAAAGGAGTTGGAAAATTGGTCTTTATTGATGGAATCATGGATAAAAATAAGTATTTGATTGTATCCAATTAAGTGTCCAAATATTTTTGCGACGTACGAATAACACATTACTATACATATTATTAGTTATGCGGTAAACAAATTAATTTAAATAAATAAAATTTATGTTTTCATTGAAAAGAGCCTATAGTTTATCATAATAATAAACAAAAAATCTGTTAATTTAATTCTGGTTAAATATAGAGAGTAATAATGGATAGAACACTCTGGGGTGTCCAAATATTAATAAGAGCCACTGTACATACGTTGTTTCAAAGGTTTAAAAACATTTAGTACGCGCAGTCTATCCTTTTGTGGCGGAGTGTACGCAGTTTTTCCGTGGCGAGCCGGTGCGCAGTGGATGATTGCTCTTCGCAATAAGGGCAATTTTCCGGCTTTCCAAACTTCGTCATTCGTTTCCCATGGTGTAACTGGATTGCGTTAGCCCGATAGCGTCGCGAGTTTGTGGGCGAACGTCAAAAGTCAAACGCCGGTAAGTTAATCGTGTAGCGAGGGATGCCGCTTGTGCCGCGCACGTCAAAGGATTTGCGGAACCGGAACGCCGAAAAGAGGAGTTAATCTGCCGCATGTTCTACGGCTATTTAATCGTCTCGTCGTGTCAAGTTCCGTCACTCGTCGTGCACACATGCCCGGGATGCCTTCTATTAAAGACCATCTCCGGGATTTCGTGAACTCGCTGTCACGTGCATTAAAGGATGACAACTTCGAAGTTTCCGTATCAACTGCGCTACTTTAGATAAACGTACGATACACGAGAACTTCGCGCGAAACTTTCTTCTCCTTTCCAAACAATCTGCACAGCCATTTAGAGGTAACCCGAAAATCTTGAAGCGTTTACCGGATTTCCGCATTACATGTTCCTTCTCACATTCATCTATAAAATATTTAGGATACGGTAATTTATACTTGAAAGACTAGGAAGGCAAATGTTAGTTGAATTTTCTTGTATTAATTTATTCGTTTCATAGAAATTCCGAATTTCTTACAAGTTTTAAAAGACTTAATTAGCTCACTCAGTTTGATGCTTAGAGTTTTACAGAGATCGGCTTTCGAATAATTAGAAATAAGTAGAAATATAGTTGGCACAAACTTTAAGTTTCCTCTTTCGAAAAGTTGTAAAATAAGTCCTTACATCGAATATACGATGTGATGAAAATAATGAAAATTGTTTTTATTGCATGTTTTATGCACGAAAAAAAATTATTAGATGAAACAGGAAACAGTAAAAATAGTAAACGAATTTTTCAATATTATTGTTATTATTTATGGAAATGATTTTCCGTTTAACTCGTTTGATTTATAATTACGATAAAACATTTTATTTTGCATAAACATCGAATAAAAGGACATGGATGCACGTATAATCGTTAATTTTTAAAAATTATTTTTATTGCAAAGAATTTTCGCGTATTCACAGCAGTTATCAATTAGAACAAATGTAATTGCAAGACATCGCCTAAATTCATTTCACATATACAATTTACCATTCGCAGAAACCGGCTTGCGTGCCTGTCTTGAATACGTACCGTTATGCTTTGATCATAATAATTGTAGTCAGTTTCACAATAAAGATAAATAGCATTAATAATAATACTGGGATCGGTTTGCGTACGATTTGTGTGTGGTGAGCCCGAATTGTGCGATATTCGTTGCATATCGGGGAAAGGAAGTTCCAATGTTGTGTTTTAATAGTAATACGTAAAAGAGAATTTTGGAATTAATTAACTTAAATTTGACGGATTTCAAAATTCGTGCTCACACATAGATGGATAGTAATGAACACCTTAAAAATGTAATTATGGAATTAATTAATATTAATTTGACGGGTTTCAAAATTCGTGTTTAATCTCACAGAAGCTCTACATATTCTGTTCGCGTAATGGTATGAATACATATATTAATTCACTTCTTTTTCAGTTTGTTTTTTCGATTTTCAAAAGATTTGCGGTATAATGACTCTTAGGGGGGCCCATTAGTAATCAATTATTTTGAAATCTAACCCTTAGCACTCGAATAGCGACTGTAAGGCGCCACTAAAATTTCCTGTATCATTATTCAAAATATTTTAACATTATTAAATTTGTTCGTATTTAATAAATTACTAAACATTTCAATACTGTACGAGTAAATTGTAACATTTTCGTATGTATAGCATGAAAAAATATATATGGAAGGGGAATATTCTAGGTCGGAAGAAATGTTTCGTTTTAGAGTGAAAATGGCTTCGAGTGCAAAGGGCTAAAACAAACCTTGTAGTAAGCCCAGGTTTTTATTTCTTAATTTATTATATAATCTCCGTCATTATCAAGCACAGTTTGCCATCTTTCCTGCAAATTTTCAACGATCGGTACAGAACTAAAGGCAAAACAAATTCTTTGCAAATAATTGATTACTTGTGGGTGCCCCAATATTTTAAGCAAAAATTAATTAAAGCCCTGAATCATCGCGTTGTCGTCTCCTTTTCAGTGTTCGGTGCTACAATTTGCCCGGAACAACTTTCAAAAAGATCGTTTCTGTGTCGGCGTCGAAAAGCAGCGATCAATTGGCAGAATAGTAGCGGGATTCTGTATTCGGATAAATTCGTAGGGGCTGTTTTTATTGGAAACTGATACGTCCGGCCGCGTTTTTGCCGAACGAAATCCATTGTCGCAGCTCGAGACACGGCCAGCCATGCAAATTGTTCGGTGCTACGGCCCGCAACAAGAACACACATATCCAGGGATCATTTGCGGCTGGCCTCACACCACGATTGCCTTGTTTCTGCGATTATTTGTTGGCGACCGGATCGCAAGGAGGGCGCGCGTGCCTGCTCCGCTCTCTGGATCCGAACCTCCTGGACCAACGTTTTGCGGTAAATTAATGTCAAGGAACTGTAGTGATTAATCGACCCGCCACTACACTGTATAGTTATAGAGTTCCTCGTCTTGGGAACGATTACTTGAAACCGTAATTGGAGAAATGGAACGGGTTCGTATTTTCTGGATCGTTAATCATATTTTTGCATATTTCTTCTACTATCACTGATCTACTCGACTCTGTCGGAATAATCTTCCAGCGAGGTTGTGCGTAAAACAAAAGCGAACAAAAGATTCGTCAATTCTTGTCTATTATGTTCGCTATCACCAGGATGTCTCCGATCAAGATCATATGTTTTTGCATATTTTAATTGAGCTTGCGCTGCGTTTTGTCTGCCTTCTGTCTTTTTCACCGCTGAAATACGACATTTCGTAACTGAGACTGAAATTATACTGATATAATATGACGCAAAGTACTGCACGGTACGACAGTTTGTAAACAAGAGATGTCTTTCGATAATGTTTCAGTGTTTACGTGAACAACCACTGTTCCAATACTTTCCATTGTGCATAGTTATCATTCGCATTAATTTACCGATAGACAATTTTATGCATATATTATCAAGTGGCAATCCGATTAAAATTAATGCGCAGATTATGAATATACTAATAACGATATTCATTTCATTGAACAATGCCACAAATCCTTTCAATGATAATGCTTTTTTCTGAAATATTGATATAGTTCAACGACTAAGCAGTTGATGCAGAGAAATTGTCTCAGTTTGAGTAAACATGTTACATCTGTTCTTCACGAATCGTTTAGCCTACACTTTTTTCATCAACGTTCTATTAGTTAATGTATTTCTTGTAAGCGACAATATCAGCCCTTGTGACGCGACAGACTCGGGAACTGTAATCGAAAAATCGTTTGAACTTTGTGAGTAAGTAGGATTAAAAGCATGGTCTTCATCAGTCTTTATTAAAGAAACTTAAGAGTTCCAACGCCTCGTCGCTTTATCGTTTATTTATTTATTTATTCATTCAGATGCACCTCGGAGGAATCTCGATCGAACTTTGTAATTACACTTCCGTTCGAAAGTTTTTGATCGTTTAATCAACTGGGCTCGAATAAATAAAAGTTCAATATTTAAGGAGATAAAAAAATATATTGTGCAAGATTGAACATTCGTTTCGTTTCAGTACTATTGTTTCTCTTCATTTATATGTAATTTTTTGAAAAGTAAAAATCAAAATTTTAATGAAACATTAAAGACGTTTCCCAGCTGTTCGTTGGTTCCACAAAACATTTTCAACACTTTCCATTGATTTAAGTGCAGTAGTTAAAAGGTGGGATGAATTTTATTTTTATTTAAAATTTAAAGAATCTCCCTTTTGAATTTCATTAGCACGTAGTTAACGCTATAAGTGTTCTCGTGTCAAAAATCACGTCGCTTCAGGAACGGAACTTATAACAGCTCTGCATAAAATTTGTATGTCAATGCGTTTTATATATTCAAGCCAGCTGTGCATGCGTAAAATCTAAAGTCTGATTGATGTGGGAATGAAATGCAGAGATTCAATTAAGACAGATTAATTGTGGCCGATTTTACTGAAAATACGGTTCCGCTAGCAATAATAATAACGCCAGATTCGTCGAGTAATTTAAAAAATAAACATGCAATGTGAGTTACACAGTCGACAAAAAAAAAACGAAACAATCGTGAGTTCAGTCAGAACCAGGGATAACATAATTTAAAGTTGCGACGAAAAATACGAGCGTTACGGGGTAATTTTAGCGAGCAAAGACTGCTGAATCTCATTGCGATTTGTATAATTGCGACTCGGACGCGACGTTAATTTCCTTTTTAATTGCGATAGACGGGTATAGAACACCTGAGCCCTGAGAACTTACATTGCGCAGGTGACTGGGCTTCTCATGGCAACAAAAATTGAAATTTCGTCGCTGAAAAGAGGGTTATCATAATCTACGAACACCTTCAAAAAGGAAAATGTTGTTAATGTATTTTTAAAATGTTTTGACTTCAGCGAAATGTCAACAGAGAATTTATGTAAGAGCAAAGTATCGGATAATTATCTCCAAACTCAGAAAGATTCAAATTCAATGAATTTAACAAATATTATTTTGTATAAAATGGAATTTATTATCATTTCTGGGTGAAAATAATGCTATGATATTATTAAGAATTACATTTTAATATTTCTTAGGTCACGGATATGTGTAATTTAGCATCAAATTAAATTGCAGATATAATCTCTTTACTATCGATTTTATGAGTTTTTCATAATATTATAATTTCGTAAGCGCAAAAGAGATTTTAAAAAAAGAATGTTATTCGTTTGCACGTTTACTCGATGCTTAGCCTGAATTTCTAGCGAGACGCATCGGTTTCATATGGAGTATACGTCCGCACTTCCACGGGGCAGTTCTCATTTAAATTTAAAATATTTCATTTGGACAACTCTACCGGAAAGCGGCAACTACTGCGGCCTGGTGCTACACAAACGCGCAATTGAATTGGTCGAATGTTTCCAAAACGAATCGGGTTGGTATATTGCGGTGTCATCGATTCGTAACGAAAGCAATTTGTCGATGGGACACGATCGCACGTATGTCTTCAATAGCGAGGAGGCCAGGCTGGTGTCTTGTGTTTCCCGGTGAAAGACGCGTGCATGTACACTGGATCACACGTGCACGCGTTTTCCGGCGGCAATCAACGTGCTAATCAAGCTTTTGAATCAATTCAAAGGATTGAGTTTCCGGTCGGGCGGAAGTTAAGACGAACTTCCGCCACCATCGAGAAGGTTATTATAGCAACGAATATTGCGTGCGGTTACGAACATTTTCAGTGGGGTGTGTGCACAGGACGATCCTGTTATATACGGGGATTTCTCTTCCAGCAAATGTTGTATCACTTCTGACCCGCTCTAGTTTATTTACAGCCAAACAGTTGGATTCATACCAACAAAACTACTATAGTTTCTATTTAAATTATACAAGTCACCAATAACTCTGTTGAACACATATTCAAATTGGCGGTTTTAAGTAAATGTTGCCAGTTGGTTTGAGTAAATCGGTTTACTTCATGTTCAAACATGAGTTGCTACATTTTTTAAAATCTCATATCTAGTTTTCAAGAGAATAAATTTTAGCAAATTTTCAACTTTAAAGATACCTTGTGTTTTAATGGTAATAGATATGTAGTTATACAGGTGGGAGAAAATTTAAGGGGTGGTTCTCCATGACAATATAAGATGAAAATAACGAGTAAAGAAATTGTGATTTCGGCTCCATTTTTTAGTTATTAACAAGTAAACATCAGCCTAAAATGGGCAACCTGTCCAACAGAGGTGAAGGTGGGTTACGTCATAGAGGGACGCGACAGTGACCTATCAAGTGAAAGATACTCCGCGAGCCTCGCAAGAAGTCACCTGGCAAGAATTCGGCGTGTCAACCGTCCGAGTGTGACGTCAAAGCCTAACTATGAAGCCTAACTGGGTGCGAGCGAGGACCCCATTTGATACATGATTGTCGCGCGCCTTTATGACGTAAACAACGTACACCTCTGTTGGACGGGTTGCCGCATTTTAGGCGGACGTTTCGTTTAAAAAATACACATCATTGCAGACGTGATGCACTTTTCAAAATTATTTTTCGCATGCATATTACCAAGGTATTTAAAAATTCTTGCAGCTCACAGCATTATCTGCCATCCATCAGAGGAGACCGATATAAGCAGCCTGGTAATTTTTAGTCGGTAAAGCAGTCGTTTGAGGAAGAAACTGCAAAGCATAAATGGAGTATAAGAGTAGACTGATCGTGGGGTTTCGACTCACACTGAATTACCGACATTGCTAAATATTAGTGGTTTTCCGGCGCCCCCTGTCAAGATGAAACGGTCAAGTACTGAACTACGTAAGACCACCGACGGGTTTTAGCACAGACGAGGCACCAGAGTTGGGCAAATTTTATTTCGAATAACGAATAAGGAATAACGAATAAAGTCCCTGGATTTATTCGAGAATAACGAATGAGGATATCATTCGCCGAGAATTATTCGTAGCTTGCGAATAACGAATAAATCGTTATTCGTTATTCTCGAATAAATCCCGGGACTTTCATTCGTTATTCGTTATTCTAAATGACGAGAATAAATGCTGCGAATAAGCGCAGCCTTTATGGTTACGGGTAGGAACCGACACCCGACGCCAACACTCGAGTGACTCGAGGCCAAGGGCCGAGGCTCGAGGTTCGAGGCTTTTCGAGACGAGATCTCGGTTGACGATTGATGACATATACAATAGATAACTAACAGTGACCGATTCTAGGTTCGGGACTGGGACCTTAGTTATCTTTACACACACATTTGTTGCCACGATTCTTCGCTTCACTCTCTAGCTGCACTCACACATTTATTCATACACATACACGTCGCTGGTGCGTGGCGTGCGTGCCGCGTGCGATGTCGATGACGCGATGTCATTCGACACCATTATTCGCTGGGCTATTCGAATAAATTTTTATTCGCTGGGCTATTCGAATAAATTTTTATTCGCTGGGCTTTTTCGAATAAATTTTTATTCGCTGGGTTATTCGAATAAAAATTCATTCGAATAAAAATTTATTCGAATAAAAATTCGAATAACCCAGCGAATAAAAATTTATTCGCAATTTTTATTCGCTGGTTATTCGAATGAAATTTCATTCGAATAACGCCCAACTCTGCGAGGCACACGAGTAGATCAGTCACCCAACAATGTATTTGTTTGTCTCACATCCGCGGGGCATGATTAGAGTGCTCACACTCGGGGTTATAGCACCGACGAGATATATTTAAAGACTGCCAGCTCCCGTGTTAAACTGCGGGCCTAAAGTGGGTGCTGAGTGGGTGCTGGGAGCGGTCGGTAACGGCCCCAATGCCGAGATACTCTCATCGGTTGTGGAACTAAGAACGTGGAACTATCACTGATCTCAAATACCAACATCGCTAAACGTGACGCTCTCGCTACCTGAATACATAGAACGTTTGCTCGTGAACTACGGAAGAAATGTCAGTGGCATCGGTTGTAAATAAACGCATTCTGTAATGGCTTGCAAAATAATTATTTTTTATTGTGTAATTTCATTACACTCTTATTGCCATTTTATTTTCCTTATTGTTGACCATTGTAATCATTGTTTTATAATCGATAGTTTATAAATGTAGGCAATATGAAAGTAACATTAGAAAGAAATATCAGAATTTATATTTAATTTGGAAATTATTCCGATATAAAATAATTATCATCCAACAAAGAATATTCGTTGAAAACTAACGTCGAGAAGAAATCATGTCAAAGAATCATTTTATTATCACAGCCATTGGCTCGATGTGATGGTCGATTTTTAATATTTTATAGAGCAATTGGTATAATCATTGCTCAATAAAATATTCTAAATCGAGAATCACACCGATTTCCCAGGTCTCACCACGTGGAGGTTGCTGTGAGGGAGACCCGCCCACCCACATAGTGTTTGGCGTCGTCCAGACATGGCGAAAAGCGCGCAATTTCCGCCGTGTTTGAATAAGGCCAACAACGTCCCACCCGACGGAAAGTTAACAAAATTACAAAATAATAAAAAAAGCCGTAATTTTGTCCCCACTCTTCCTAATACACATTTGACAGTGCTCTAGTTTTGATCACTGTGCAAACGAATACCAAGAAGAGCTCATTGCAAAGCCTACCCGCCGAATTACTACCTGCCTAGTATGGAATCTAATTTTTTATTTTTTTTTATTTCCTACCTATCAACTATTTTATTTTTGTTTTTTGTATTTGTTTATATTTTGTATTTTGTATTTTATTTTTGTATTTTGTATTTTGTATTTTATTTTTGTATTTTTTTGTATTTTAAGTATTTTGGCCATGTACTTATGTGTGGCGGGGGGGGGGGGGGGCTAGCACAAATTTGCTGAAATAAAAATACAACAAACTACACAACGAGCAACAAATACAACAGACAGCACAACGTACAACAAATACGAAAGCCTACACAACACGCAACACATACAACAAACGTCAGAATATACAACCATCCACACATCAAGCACACAACTCTTGCACACGTCTCTTCCTTGTCATGGGATGAAATATCTGAAACAGACTAAATCTTGGATTAACACAAGAAAAAAATTTGTTAAATACAAAAAAAAATACATCTTGAGAATGGTTGTCCACTCGATATATTTCAATCAAACGCGCGAGTGGACTGGTTTTGCGCAACACTACTCTACAAAAATGTACATTGAATATCCCTAAACAACGCGAGCAGTGCATAATCTACCGCAACACTATTTTTTTTTTTTTCAGAACAAAAAATTCCCGTGCACTTTCATTTCTTTCCGCAACGCTAAATGGAATCGCGACAGCAGCCATTTGAATTTATGGGGAGGGAATCAAGCCGAATCATTCTTTCGCAACGCTATTAAAAAAATAATGAATACTGAATATATTAAAACAAACGCGAGTAGTGCATTATTGGCGCGACGCTAATGTATTAAATTCGATATCAAAAACTCCCGTGCACTTTAATTTCTTTATGCGCAACTCTAATGGGTAGCAATGGCTGCGGGGGGAATTTTGGGAAGGGGGGTGTCCACTTTTCCAGAAAAAATTTAAAAAATAAAAAAAAATACATACTGAGAATGGTTGTCCACTCAATATATTTCAAACAAACGCGCGAGTGGACTGGTTTTGCGCAACACTACTCTAAAAAAATGTACATTGAATATCCCTAAACAACGCGAGCAGTGCATAATCTACCGCAACACTATTTTATTTTTTTTTTTCAGAACAAAAAATTCCCGTGCACTCATTTTTTTCCGCAACACTAAATGAAATCGCGATAGCAGCCATTTGAATTTATGAGGAGGGAATCAAGCCGAATTATTATTTCGCAACGCTAGTCAAAAAATAATATATAATAAATGTATTGGAACAAACGCGAGTAGTGCATTATTGGCGCGACGCTAATTTATTAAATTCGATATCAAAAACTCCCGTGCACTTTAAATTCTTTATACGCAACTCTAATGGGGAAGCATTGGCTGCGGAGGGTATTTTCAGTGGCAGCCACACTGGCTGCAGGTATTAGGGGCAGTCATTCGGTGCAGTGCGGCATTTCAATCATCGCAACTCTAAAAGGGGGGATTTTCTACCGTTTGCATATTGGAAAACGTTCATATTAAATCGATTCGAATATCTAATTCTTACTATATCACGCGAGTAGGGAAATATACTTCGCGGTCCCTACTATTATTACATATTCGAACATTGCAAAATCAGTTATGCATGGTGCAACGAACACTAAGTTCTATCGAAAAAATTACTGCGCGGTCCCTACGTAAAGATACCCCGTCTTTTACCTTGCGGGCCGACGAGGCGTTCGATACGCCATACATACACAAAGTGTATGTCTTCTAACCCGATCGGACCACTACGTTCAAATATACATGCTTTGTAAAACGCAGTGGTAGGTTCCTTGCATTTAGCGCTCACACACCATCAAATGGCCAAGGTACACGTCGCTACGTTCAGGTGAACCTACAGTGATTTTCGCCATCGTAAGGCACGTCAACACCATGGCTCGCACCGCATTAGATGCTAATACAATGGTCACCATGGCATTGCCGTGCGTACCACCACAGGTGACGTAACTTAATACGTCTTCTTTTTGTGTATGGTACGGTCATACGAAAACGGATACACATGTTCCATTGCTGGAACGGCAAACGAATCGTGTGTTAGGACACACCGCGCGGAATCGAACGTAGCAACGTGCACCGTGATTTTGCGCTACTGCGTTCTTAGAACGTACCAATACGTTTCTTTTCTCGACGTGTAGCGGCCCGGTGGACACATGCTCCACATTTCAAAAACTTTAAACTTGAAATACAGAACTCGAGCAATATTACTCGAAAATCTATACAACAAAATCTCTAGAATTAAATGTTCGTATGCATTCTTGCGCAACTAATTCTGCAATGTTAAACATTTACTTTTATATACGCGGTCGCGAGTATAACCATTAAATCTCAGGTTTTACGTTTTCCAATATGCAAGAAAATAATCCCGCCTTAATACAACGCGTTGGTATTTTTCGCAACACTAAGACAATCGCGATATCAAATTCGCAACGCTAATTTCTCAAACAAAATTGTTTTTATAAGATAATTGATTCGCGGGGCATGCAGGAGGACAAAGTCTATTGGTGAAGAGACCCGGCACATCCACCATTTTACTTTGTCATTAACAAAAGCGGTAAGTAAAAAAATTCTGTTTTATTTTTTCGCAACGCTAATTCAACCCGTTGTGATTTTTTCGCAACTCTATTCGAAAACGCGAATGCCTGCACCACACCAGGGAGGGTTCGTTGCAGCTCGAGCATGGGCGCCTGAAAAATCGAAAATGACTCGAATTCAAACGCGATCCTTTTTTGTTGCGCAACGCTAATTCAACGAACAGAGGAATAAAAAAAAGACTACTTTACTTATAAAAATTCTTATGAAATCTTTATATCTTGAAAAAAAAAAATGAAATAAAATCGAAATCGCGACCATTTAATTCGCAACACTATACACAATCTAAATCGCGACTATTTTCGCAACACTAACTTTTATCCTCTGTTCAAAATTACTTAATGCAACGCGTGTTTTTCTTCGCAACGCTAATGCAAATCACGGATGTGCCCATCTCGGCTGATCGTTGGGGCGGCGAGGCCTGCCCATTGATGCAACTAACTACTTCTACAACTACTTCAAATATTTCTACTGACGAGTATAGTGACAAAGTAGTAACGATAAAACACATGCAGTTGCTGCCCTCTTGAGTGACTGTTTGTCGGGCCTCTTCTTTTTCTTCGCGGTCCGCCGAACATCTGAAACCCTAAACGTGCTCGCAGGGAAAACGATCGACGACTTCCGAGACGAATCACAAGTTTCGGGAGAAGTCGATCGTTCCCCTGGTGCAATCGAGCAGGTGCGCAACGTTTCGAGGTCCTAATCCGCGCGCGTTTACCGTTCGCGTCCGCGTCCGCGAAAATGCGAGCAAGAAGAATCGAAGACGAATCATCCATCGAACGTCATGCCTCGTTCGATTTCGATTCGAGAACGAAACTTCGAGCTCTTCCAGGAACTGACTACCGGTCGAATCGCGGCCTACCCGAAAGAGAAAACGGTAGCCAGCCCCGGCCCCTACCTACTTAAAATTAACATTCACACACACCAAGAAAGTAAGCTACCTACCTACCTAGTCCTATATTTAAAAAATGGCAAAAGACACAAGCTCACCAACACATTCACACAACGATTCCCATTCAGACGCCAGGGTGCAAAAGCCTAATACCTAGAGAGCACGTCCCGGGACGCCTCCGACACCCTAACGTCGAAACCTCATACAAACACAGTTAAGGTACGTACCAGTTTCACTGAAATCGACTAACAATGGCAGTGACCTTTGCGAGATAAATCGGTAAATTGAAATAAACTATTTTCGAGACTCAATTGAACTACGTGTAATTCTGAATGTTACAAACGTAGTTTTTAGAAAAGCTACTCGCCAACATATTCCATGAAGATCTATGTAGCATGTCACAGATCGACAGGAATATGCGTTATTGAATTTAATTGAAAGAACCGACGCAATTCCACTGCCTAATCGCACACACACACACAAGTGGAAAATACGTCGTGCACGATACACTGGCCATTGTCAGTCGCCACACATATATATTATTAAAACAATGTTCCATGTGCCCGTTGCTCTCACCCTCCCGAGTAGCGCCTGGGCACGCGAGAGGATTCGAGCAACGAACAGGGAACCTCAATATCCTGAAAATCCTATCTAAAAGAATTCATTAAATTTTGTAAACGGTCTAATATTTATTTATTCTTCAAATATGACTCTACTTTATCACAAAATTTAATCTGAAATTCTAAATGATATATTGAAATATTGAAAAATATAAAATTTGTGCTATTAATCAAAAAGATTAAAGAAGACTTTAATTTATCTTATTTATGCATTTAAAATCTTTAATAAAATATTTAAAAACCCTCGGACGATCCTTTCAACAAAGCAAAGTTTCGAAAAAATGAAAACAGCACTTTACCAAATGTAAAGTATGCGTAATTACTTTGTTTCAAGGATCTATCCGTCGCGAATCGTCTTTTTGTACGCAAAATCTAATACTTTCAATAAATTACAACTGATTTTAAAATACGTTTTTCATTTAATATAAAAGTAAATTTTCCATTAGAAATTATTTCTTAGTTAATAATAGCATACCAAATTCCGGAAGATTTTTGTCTTCTCGAAATTTGTTGACATCGTTATAAAAATTGATTCATTAAGAAAAAAACGCGACGTACAAAAAGACCCTACCTAGCTAGGAAACAGATTACTACCCGTGGAAACGCCTGGCGTTATCCACGGTCACTATACTCGTTAAACTCAACTACTGTTCTAATCAAATATAATAATAAAAAAGTTATTTTTTGACTCACTACTTGTTGGGGGGATACGAATGCTGCGTTAGAGTCCTGGAATCAAAAAATGAAAGAAGATGTTAAAAAACGATTCGTACAATTCCATCAACAAGATAGTTTATTTGGAAAAATCTCTTTTCTTACTTACATTCTCACCCCCTTGAAGTCAGCGGACGTTGGCTCTGAATCTGAGCATTGATGCGTTGTATTACGTTAGTCTTACTACCCCTGTTTTCAATATATCTAAAGCGCATTATCAGCAAATTCTATTTAATTTGGTAGAGGCGAAACGAGACGGCTAGCCGACTGGGTTTCCAAGCCCATAGAATCAACCCCGGATTCTTACGCGAGGCGACACCATCCACCTGCCTGGACGTCGTAACGCCAGGACAGATGCGCCCCTTCGCTTAAAACGTGATTCCAACTCGCGAGTATACACTCCACGAGCTGGCCGCTTTAAGTATAGACCGAAGCCTAGTAACGCTGGCATTATCTGCCAGAGATGGTGCGCTGCGGTCTTTTGGCTGTGAGGTCACCCCTACTTGAAGAGTAGGTGCGGACCTCCACCGTCTCGATCAAACTTCTCTACTAATATGATATCAAATATATCCTAACCTCTAAGATAATGCAACTTTCGACACATTGAAAACAAGGTTGGCTAACGTAATAATGGAAGTGGAAGTTCCCCTCCTCGAGTTACGGTAGCCTACAACATATAAACACGAGATATATAGAATTTGTTTAGTAACGTACAACAAACGTATACAATACAATCAATAATGTATTAATATAATTGATTCATAAAAAAATATAAAAAAAGGCCGAAAAAATTAGCTTTGAAAAGGTTGTTTCAATCGAATAATCGAACAGTTTCACAATAAGCTTTTTTGCACGAGAGTAAATTAATGATAAATTATTCATTTTTCATGAATAATTAGTAACGAAAATGTTCGACAACAAAGTTTAGTTGGAAAGATATATTGGTACTCACACATTCTCTCTTCCTTGAAGAAGTCACACTCCGTGATGAGCAGGATTAATTCTTCTACCACGATTAATTACGTTAGCCTTATTCTTTTGTTATCAATGTGTTCAAAGCTTAAAGCAGAGGCGAAACGGGACGGCTAGCCGACTGGGTTTCCAAGCCCATAGAATCAACCCCGGATTCTTACGCGAGGCGACACCATCCACCTGCCTGGACGTCGTAACGCCAGGACAGATGCGCCCCTTCGCTCAAAACGTGATTCCAACTCGCGAGTATACACTCCACGAGCTGGCTGCTTTGAGTATAGACCGAAGCCTAGTAACGCTGGCATTATCTGCCAGAGATGGTGCGCTGCGGTCTTTTGGCTGTGAGGTCACCCCTACTTGAAGAGTAGGTGCGGACCTCCACCGTCCCGATCGAACTTCTCTATTAATCACAGATATTCAAATCTCTAACAAAATACAACTTTGAACACATCGACAACAAAATTGGCTAACGTAATAATCGAAAGTAGTGGTGTAATGTGCGCGAACTTCCATTCTTGTTTCGACGTTTTTCGTTCTTCGATGAATTACTATAGCCTTATTACTCTTGTTTCCAATGCGACTACATTACCAGCATGCGATAAACGAAACGAATTTAGATATAAAGAAGTAGAGGCGAAACGAGACGGCTAGCGACTGGGTTTCCAAGCCCATAGAATCTACCCCGGATTCTTACGCGAGGCAACACCATCCACCTGCCTGGACGTCGTAACGCCAGGACAGATGCGCCCCTTCGCTCAAAACGTGATTCCAACTCGCGAGTATAAACTCCACGAGCTGGCCGCTTTGAGTATAGACCGAAGCCTAGTAACGCTGGCATTATCTGCCAGAGATGGTGCGCCGCGGTCTTTAGGCTGTGAGGTCACCCCTACTTGAAGAGTAGGTGCGGACCTCCACCGTCTCGATCAGACTTCTCTACTTAGACTTGAATATCGAAATATTGGATATGAAAAATATCGCGGGAATCTACATGCTGGCAACCAAACCTAGCTAGCTCCCCATTCCCCATTTCTGTCACCGAAAGAAAACAATAATGTTGAAAAAAGTGGAATACGCTACGAGCAAGTACACCTAGTAATTCGGAAAAAAGTGGTAACGTTATTTGGGAAACCTTTACCGCATGTTGGGACTCTACAGAGATGTATATCAGACCGGTCTGCGCGCTCAAAGAGGAGATTCTACAAATTCCAATGGCCGGGCACGAAGAGGACGGTGACCTAAGGCTTACAATCGTACTTCTGAGCCCATGTGGCATGGCGCATTCGGGGAGACACCATGAGACAATATCTCTACAATTACGATTGTACGCGTTAGGATACGAGACCAGAACCACCACCGTCCATCGGCAGGAGTCCACCTATACCCTTGTTCGGCGCCACAGTAAGCCAAAGGAATCAAAAGAATCAACCTCCGGGCTGCAAGCAGGTGATTGCTGGGTACCAACCGAAGCCAGCAATCGAAATCGAATGTACCGGGTAGAAGAGCGGGTACATATACATCTAGTGTAGAGATTAAAGAACCACAATACCAACATTCCGATAAAATGACTATTCCCAAATACCGACCAAATAATTTAAACGAATTTTAATTATCGCATGACATTGACCTCCAAATGTGGAACCTCGACTGATATAGGCGCTTTGGGGTATGACCGGCGTAATAGCCGCGGTCTGGTTTGTGCAGGTCTATTAGGCGGGCCATGCCTATGGAATTAGCTTACCCTCCACCAAAATGAGCTAAGCTAGCGACTAGTGGTTTTTCAGGCCACTCGGATTACTATAGTATTTACTAGATCCGTAGATCTAGATACTAGATCCGTACACTGCGGCAACATCCACCCTCTGGTCGTAGTTAACGCCAGTTGAGTGCGTCCCCTCCCTTCGCCCAGGGCAGGAGTTCCGCTTCTGGGTCAAAGGGGAGGAGCGGTTGAAAGAGGCCAGGAACGCTGGCTATGCCAGAAATGCTACCACAGCGGTCATGAGCTGCGAGGTCTCTAAACCTCCACTTAGCTCATTTTGGCTCGTCTATTTTAGACAGGAGGTATGAAATAGCTATGGCAAAGTCGAGTAGCCAAGTCTTTTATGCGATAATTGTACATGAATCTTTGTTTACAATGGATCCAGCTAGGCAAAGGATAGATGCAAGATGCATCAACCAATGCACCCTGCCCGATACAACAACGTATGCATCGGAAGCGTGACTGGTTCATCCATCTAGCATCTGTAACATCTGTATGACTCTACTTTAATGCGCGAGTATTATACCCTCGAACAAAAACAAATGACTCTACTGCTGGATCGTTTTATCCGAAGTGAAATGGAGGATCGCGCTCTAAGAGATCGTTACAATTATGTCGGCTGATAGTAATATAATAATTACGACGCGGACCTGCCGGTAAAACCTCTGAGTGTCGCAAGGGCCTCAACAATAAAGCCCACGTTGCCTAAGCACGGCCAGATTGTGTACGCCTTGTTGAGGCCCAAGACCTCGCCTAATCCTCTAGCAAGGTCGAGCTGTACCATCGCCAGCTCTCCGATCTACCCGACAAAGGGGTACGCGTAAAAACTATCCTTCAAACGACTTGTAACGATCTATGATTTCCATTAAATTCAATGATTTTGACAAATCAAAGATCCATCCATTTCACTTCGTCGCACCTACCTACAAGCTTGGCACATGTTATAACATGTATACATTTAATATTTAATCGCGGGTTGAACATACATATATTACAACATAAATATAATATATATAATATATAAATATATTATACATACATATATAAATTATTGTATATATAGATATGTCATATTCTCGACCCGGGGTCTCGCTGGGTTTCCCCAAAAAGCCAGCGGCGGAGTAAGTATTTACACCGGGGAAAACATGTAAGGGATGCGGGAGATGGCGGCACATGACGGCAACACCTCAGTCCCCAGACCGACTGCGGCCCATAAGGACCGCAATACTAAGTACCGGAGACCGCATGTTACCCCCATGGGTCACAGAGTATCTCGAGCGAGGGATTGCGGCACATGACGGCAACAGCTCAGTCCCCAGACCGACTGCGGCCCATAAGGACCGCAATACTAAGACCGGAGACTGCATGTTACCCCCATGGGTCACAGTACCTCGAATCCCAGACAATTTTCGATATCAACGAATGAAGCCAAACGCATATCAGCGAGTGAACTCAATCGGTTATCAGCAAACCCCAATAATGTAAATACATACCATCCACGCACAAATTCCTTTAAAGACATCCATAAAAGGAAATACCCGAGAAGCGGGTGGAAATAAAGAAACAAAGCCAAGCAATCAAACTCTAATGATATTTTTAAATTTTCCCGAACCCTAACAATATCATAAACTCTAAACATATCCTAATCCCTACGATATGGAAACAAGAGTAATAGGCTATAGTAACAATGGAAGTGATGTATAGATGAAGACCTGTTGAACACAAAATACAAATTCAATATATCTCTATCAAGTGATAAGCGAGGAATAAATCAAGATTTCATATAAATTGTACAAGTAATCAGGGACAGTTATGTCAGGGTGAAGTGTGGCATTTCATTTATCGCAACACTAAAAGGCAGGATTTTCTACCGTTTGCATATCAGAAAACATTCATATTAGATCGATACGAATCTCTAATTCTTACTGTATCACGCGAGCAGGGAAATATACTTCGCGGTCCCTACTATTATTACAAATTCGAACATTGCAAAATCAGTTTTCCATGGTGCAACGAACACTGAATTCCATCGAAAAAATTACTGCGCGGTCCCTACGTAAAGATACCCCGTCTTTTACCTTGCGGGCCGACGAGGCGTTCGATACGCTATACATACACAAAGTGTATGTCTTCTAACCCGATCGGACCACTACGTTAAAAAAATACATGCTTTGTAAAACGCAGTGGTGGGTTCTTAGCATTTAGCGCTCACACACCATCAAATGGCTAAGACACACGTCGCTACGTTCAGGTGAAGCTACAGTGATTACCACCATCGTAAGGCACGTCAACACCATGGCTCGCACCGCATTAGATGCTAATACAATGGTCACCATGGCATTGTCGTGCGTACCACTACAGGTGACGTCACTTAATATGTCTTCTTTTTGTGTATGGTACTGTCATACAAAAACGGATACACTTGTTCCATTGTTGGAACGACAAACGAATTGTGTGACAGGGCACACCGCGCGTAATCGAACGTAGCAACGTGAACCGTGATTTTGCGCTAACTGCGAAATGAGAACGTACCAATACGTTTATTCTCGACGTGTAGCGGTCCGGTGGACACATGCTCCACATTGCAAAAACTTTAAACTTGAAATACAGAACTCGAGCAATATTACTCGAAAATCTAAACAACAAAATCTCTAGAATTCAATGTTCGTATGCATTCTTGCGCAACTAATTCTGCAATGTTAAACATTTATATTTATATACGCGGTCGCGAGTATAACCATTAAATCTCAGGATTTACGTTTTCCAATATGCAGGTTAATCCCGCCTTAATACAACGCGTTGGTATTTTTCGCAACACTAAGACAATCGCGATATCAAATTCGCAACGCTAATTTCTCAAACAGAATTGTGTTTATAAGATAATTGATTCGCGGGGCATGCAGGAGGTGTGACAAAGTCTATTGGTGAAGAGACCCGGCTCATCCACCATTTTTTACTTTGTCATTAACAAAAGCGGTAAGTAAAAAAATTCTGTTTTATTTTTTCGCAACGCTAATTCAACCCGTTGTGATTTTTTCGCAACTCTATTCGAAAACGCGAATGCCTGCACCATACCAGGGAGGGTTCGTTGCAGCTCGAGCATGGGCGCCTGAAATATCGAAAATGACTCGAAACCAAACGCGATTCTTTTTTGTTGCGCAACGCTAATTCAAGGAACAGAGGAATGAAAAAAAAACTACTTTACTTATAAAAATTCTTATGAAATCTTTATATCTTGAAAAAAAAAAATGAAATAAAATCGAAATCGCGACCATTTAATTCGCAACACTATACACAATCTAAATCGCGACTATTTTCGCAACACTAACTTTTATCCTCTGTTCAAAATTACTTAATGCAACGCGTGTTTTTCTTCGCAACGCTAATGCAAATCACGGATGTGCCCATCTCGGCTGATCGTTGGGGCGGCGAGGCCTGCCCATTGATGCAACTAACTACTTCTACAACTACTTCAAATATTTCTACTGACGAGTATAGTGACAAAGTAGTAACGATAAAACACATGCAGTTGCTGCCCTCTTGAGTGACTGTTTGTCGGGCCTCTTCTTTTTCTTCGCGGTTCGCCGAACATCTGAAACCCTAAACGTGCTCGCAGGGAAAACGATCGACGACTTCCGAGACGAATCACAAGTTTCGGGAGAAGTCGATCGTTCCCCTGGTGCAATCGAGCAGGTGCGCAACGTTTCAAGGCCCTAATCCGCGCGCGTTTACCGTTCGCGTCCGCGTCCGCGAAAAGCTATGCGAGCAAGAAGAATCGAAGACGAATCATCCATCGAACGTCATGCCTCGTTCGATTTCGATTCGAGAACGATACTTCAAGCTCTTCCAGGAACTGACTGCCGGTCGAATCACGGCCTACCCGAAAGAGAAAACGGTAGCCAGCCCCGGCTCCTACCTACTTAAAATTAACATTCACACCAAGAAGTCAAGTTACCTAACCCTACCTAGTCCTATATTTAAAAAATGGCAAAAAATACAAGCACACCAACACATTCACTCAACGATTCCCATTCAGACGCCAGGATGCAAAAGCCTAATACCTAGAGAGCACGTCCCGGGACGCCTCCGACACCCTAACGTCGAAACCTCATACAAACACAGTTAAGGTACGTACCAGTTTCACTGAAATCGACTGACAATGGTAGTGACCTTTGCGATATAAATCGGTAAATTGAAATAACAAACAATTTTCGAGACTCAATTGAACTACGTGTAATTCTGAATGTTACAAACGTGGTTTTTAGAAAACGTGGTTTTTTTACTCGCAAACATATTCCATGAAGATCTATGTAGCATGTCACAGATCGACAGGAATATGCGTTATTGAATCTAATTGAAAGAACCGACGCAATTCCACTGCCTAATCGCACACACACACACACAAGTGGAAAATACGTCGTGCACGATACACTGGCCATTGTCAGTCGCCACACAAATATATATTATTAAAACAATATTCCATGTGCCCGTTGCTCTCACCCTCCCGAGCAGCACCTGGGCACGCGAGAGGATTTGAGCAACGAACAGGGAACCTCAATATCCTGAAAATCCTAACTAAAAGAATTCATTAGTATACGGGCTAATATTTATACAAACTTGCAAAAAAAAATTGAATCGAAATTTAAAGGTATTTGAAGATCATTAATCATTCAAAGAATTAATAGAAAACATTAATCGTTAAGCAAAAAGACAAAGATTTTAATTAATTTAATTTAACGATTTGAAATTTTTAATAAAATATTAAAGAACCCTCGGTCGATCCTTTCAATAAAGCAAAGTTTCGAAACTATTGAAAGAGTACTATACTAAATGTAATGTACTCGAGAAAATAATCCAAGTTAAATTGATATGTGTATATGCTTTGTCTCGAGGATCTATCCGTCGCGAATCGTCTTTTTGTACGCAAGAGACCCAGTGCTTCTGAGCAATTCGAAATAATTTTAAGAAACGATCTGTATTGAATTTTAAATGAATTTAAAAAATCAATAATTATCTTAAAGTTAAACAGCAACTTTATTTCATTTCAAATATATTTCAAAGATAAATAATTATTTTGATAATAAAAAGTTACTCTTGTTATTGGTATACCAAATTACGGAAGATTTTTATCTTCCCGAAATTTGGTGACACCGTTATAGAAATTATTTTATTAAGAAAAAAAAAACGCGACGTATACAAAAAGACCCTACCTACCTAGGAAACATATTACTACCCGTGGAAAACGCCAGGCGTTTTCCACGGTCACTATACTCGTAAAAAAATCAACTACTAATCAATTATAGTAATAAAAAAGACAGTTGTTTGTGCACTTACTACTTGTTGGGGGGATGCGAAAGCTGCGTTAAGAATCGTTCTGGAATCGTTCTGGAATCAAAAAAAGGAACAAGATGTTAAAAAATGGTTCGTACAATTCCATCAATAAGATAGTTTAATTGGAAATATATGTCTTTTGATACTTACATTCTCTCCCCCTTGAAGACAGCACTACGATGCGTTGTATTACGTTAGTCTTACTGCCCTTGTTTTCAATATATTCAAAGTGCATTATGAACAAATTCTATCTAATTCGGTAGAGGCGAAACGAGACGGCTAGCGACTGGGTTTCCAAGCCCATAGAATCTACCCCGGATTCTTACGCGAGGCGACACCATCCACCTGCCTGGACGTCGTAACGCCAGGACAGATGCGCCCCTTCGCTTAAAACGTGATTCCAACTCGCGAGTATACACTCCACGAGCTGGCCGCTTTAAGTATAGACCGAGGCCTAGTAACGCTGGCATTATCTGCCAGAGATAGTGCGCTGCGGTCTTTAGGCTGTGAGGTCACCCCTACTTGAAGAGTAGGTGCGGACCTCCACCGTCTCGATCGGACTTCTCTACTATATGCAACTTTTAAATATATCGAACACAAGGGTGGCTAACGTAATATTCAATGTTGTTTTCTTCGAGTTAAGGTAGCCTGTAAAATATAAATATGAGATATATAGATTAAAATTCGTTTAGAAACATACGACAAATATATAAAATGCAAATGAATCAACAAATAATTCACGTAATTGACTCATGAAAAAAATATTTAAAAAAAGGTTGAACCGCGATTAAATAGTACTTTGGAAACTACTGTTATTTGAATTAAATAATCGAAAAACTTCACTATGAGCTCAAAATTTGCTCGAAACGCGACCAGTGTGCATTGTTATTCGTAACGTTAATTTAATAAATATTATATTATGTAATGCTCCCGTGCAATTGAATTTTTATACGCAACTCTATGTTAATTTTACATTAGTCCATGAAAAAAAAATTAGGAAAGAATAACAGATTTGAAAAATAGCAAATTTAAAAAAAGCACATTTGGAAATAGCACAATTGAAAAATACCATATTAAAAAAAAGCACATTTGAAAGATACCATATTTGAAAAATAGCATATTTGAGAAATACCACGTTTGGAAAATAATATATTTGAAAAATAACACAATTGAAATATAATATAAAATGTTGAACAACTAAGTTTAATTAGTAACATGTACTGCTGGTACTCACATGTCCTCTCCTGCTCGAAGAAATCGTATCTCGAACCTGGCTATCGATATATCCTTTTCGTATCGAAGCCTATTTTTCCCCTCAGGTTCTGTAACATAAAGAACAAATTCGATTAATTTCAATCGACCAGCCGTCACAGAATACATCCGAATTAATAGAAAATAAATAGTCCAAATTGAATACAAAGTCAAAATTAAACAAACTTGATTCATCGTCAGGACGCAACAGTAAATTATCGCGAGAAGGCAACACGATTCGAGAATAAATTAGAATTAAATAAATTAAAAATTAAAAATAAATAATTCACTTGAGCACGGTATTAATTTTAATAAAAATTACGATAAATAATCTTGAGTTCTAGCGAATGATAAAGACTGATAAAGAACAAATTCGATTAATTTCAATCGACCAGCCGTCACAGAATACATCCGAATTAATAGAAAATAAATAGTCCAAATTGAATACAAAGTCAAAATTAAACAAACTAGATTCATCGTCAGGACGCAACAGTAAATTATCGCGAGAAGGCAACACGATTCGAGAATAAATTAGAATTAAATAAATTAAAAATTAAGAATAAATAATTCACTTGAGCACGGTATTAATTTTAATAAAAATTACGATAAATAATCGACTTCTAGCGAATGATAAAGACTGATAAAGAACAAATTCGATTAATTTCAATCGACCAGCCGTCAAAGAATACATCCGAATTAATAGAAAATAAATAGTCCAAGTTGAATACAAAGTCAAAATTAAACAAACTTGATTCATCGTCAGGACACAACAGTAAATTATCGCGAGAAGGCAACACGATTCGAGAATAAATTCGAATTAAATAAATTAAAAATTAAAAATAAATAATTCACTTGAGCACGGTATTAATTTTAATAAAAATTACGATAAATAATCGACTTCTAGCGAATGATAAAATATAGAAACGGTACGTACCATGTAAAGGTCCTTGTCTTGCGTCGTAATATATCCTTTATATGTGTCACTGATAACCGACGCGGTCGACAAGGACGAGGGTGGTTCGGAGATACACGTCACACACAACCACTCACTTTCACTTTCGTTATCAAACTGAAGTCGCGGCCGCGAGGGTAAGAGTGGCGGTGGGGGACCGAAGGCCCGAATATTGGGGGCTTCCCGGAAAATCGGCGACGCGTCAAAAGTGGGATCGGCGCAAAGGGTAGGGGCGTCGATTGTTACGTGACAAAGGCAGGTTCTTACCTGTTTACGAGGGTCGCTGTGCCGCCTTTTTTTTTTCTTTTAGATGCTATTTCCCATTTAAATCAAGGTTCTCACTTGTCGCCCATAAATTTACACTGTGACATATTGACTGTTTTTCCGCAAATTGTTCGCAAGTATACTCTAATTTATATTTAACTTATTCGCAATAATTTCCGGCCTACATTCTCTCTTATAGCCGCCTTGCCGTCTTGCCGACTCTGTGTAACCACACGCACATAGAAAAAACCCATATACACAGGCTCACAAAGCTATTCGAACGCCTTTGAAAGCTGTGTAACTTTTTTTAAATTGATCAAAACGACCAGAACTTTCTCGAGCAATTCGAAGAATTGGTTTACCAAATGACGTGCAAAAACGATTTTGATTGCTTGGAGTTATAAAAGCAAACAAAAGGGCACTTTCTAAAACTTTTCTATTTGAGCCTATATACAATGAAAATTTAAAATATATGTTTTGTAGATCTATGTTGTACACATGTTGAAAATTTTCTCGAAATCGGTTGATACAGTAAAAATGTATTGTTTATAGTATATTGTATCGCGCGACGCGAAACCGATTCACCTTCTCGCCGACGAGAATTTCCTTAGTGGTCTTCTGCACCGACGAAATACCGTAGTTGGCCTTCTGTTTCTTACTCCAGCCAAAATCTATTCTAGAGGGCGGTAGAAGACACTGTATTTTTCGTGAGACACGTTCTCCCGTAAGGTTGGCAGTCTAAATAAATAAATAGTCTAATTAAATATATCTCGTCGGTGCTGGCAGTCTTTAAATATATCTCGTCGGTGATCTCGTCGGGGTGCTGGCAGTCTTTAAATATATCTCGTCGGTGATGTAGGTCACCGACGAGACTACCAGCACAGACGAGATATATTTACGTCGGTGCTGTGGTTCAGCATTCTGCCACGGACGGCACTATTAATGCTATCAGGTTCCACAATATTAGTTCCGACCGATACGGTAGTATGTGACACAAAAATGGTAAGGGACTTACTCTTCTAAGTTTGGGCGTTTACCGCCAGATGGTTATAGTGTTTCGATGCCTGTCGAGGTGGCTATTTCTTAAAAAATGATAATTAATTATAATCATTACATTATGATCGAGTAATTTTGAGCCACCGAATGCTAAGATATTTATTATTTAATTACCCGTTTTATAAAGTGGCATCATCCACCTTTAATTTAAATCTTCTAATTTTAAAATGTTCTTTCGGGGATATTCTAAAGTTGATTCAAAGAAATCCCTCAAAATCTAGCCTAGAAATCGAGCTGTTAATTTTGACTGAGCTGACAGCAAAGTTTTAGAGATTTTTCGGCTTAATATTGTAACTTTTTATAAACCTGAATGTTCCTATCACAAAGTGCCTTAATCGATGTCGCAGTACATTTCTTTCGTTTTCGACGGGACAATATCGAGGGAGGGCTAATTCATAGTGCGCTAAAAAGTGTCAACATCGTTTTCCCTTTCTGGGTTCTACGGCGATCAATGAATCATGCCTTTTGAAACCTGCGTTTTCTTACAAAATTTACTAAAACGATTTAGCATCATTATTTCTACGTTTTAAAAGAAATATTATATAGAATTATCATTGTCTCCAACTTTGTCCTCGTAGTCCGAGCGAACATTATCCTTCCAGGCAATACGAAACCCAATACGGCTTGCGCGTGCCCTTGCCACTTAACGGCGAAGCATAACACACGGAAGGTCTGTTGTCTCTTCCCGAAAACACAGAGTAGTCTCGAGAGTGACAGAGTAGCTATGATCGGCTCGTCGGGGGAAGAAGGATCGTCAATTTCTGAGAATTATACCGGCCGAGTAGGGGGGCCGAGCTGGAAGGGTACGAGAAACCTGGGGTGACGAAAAAAGTATCTGTTGGTCGCAGCCAGTTGGTCTATTGGTTTCACGGCGATCGCAGGTCCCGCGATGGAAGCAACGAAGTCGATGGCTTCTCGTGACGAACCCGGTTCTCCGGACGAGTGTCGGTTAACCATAAGATTGCTGGAAATGCTGCAGCGAACGAAATACGAACTGGTGCAAGAAAACGGGCAACGCAGGCTGACAGCTCCAGAGATCGCAAGCGGTGAAAAGCAACGTGTAAAAGGCGCCGAGATTTTCCTCGGGCGTTTACCACGCAATTGCTACGAGGACGAATTGATGCCGATCCTCGAGAAAATCGGTCGTCTCTGTGAGCTCAGATTGATGCTCGATTTTTCCGGGTCCACGAGAGGATACGCTTTCGCGTTGTTCGAAGACGCGAAAACAGCGAGGGCTGTTTGCGCCAAACTCGACGGCTTCGAGATTAGACCAGGACATCGTATCGGCGTTGTTAAATCTGTTGACAATTGTCGACTGTTTTTTGGTGGAGTGCCCAAGAACAAGCGCAAGGAGGAGTTCCTGCAAGAGTTGAATAAAATCCTTGACGGCATCACCGACGTGTACCTGTATCCGAGCGCGCACGATAAGACCCAGAACCGGGGCTTCATTTTCGTAGAGTTTAAAGATCATAGGGCTGCTGCCATGGCTAGACGGAAATTAATCCCCGGAAAAGTTGTGCTCTGGGACCACGAAATTGCGGTCGATTGGGCTGATCCTGAGCCTGGAGACCCTATTGACGAGGAGATCATGGAAACGGTAAGATTCTATATAAAACGTAATACGTGGTACAAAATATTTTTAGTTCTATGTCTTTTTGCATTACACTGATTTTCAATTCCTTCCTGCGGAGATTAAAATTTAAATAAAGATGTAAATTAGAACAATTAGATTTAGATTTAAATATATATTTTTTTATTCTATCACAACTTCTATGTCCTCAATAATTTCATAGTGGAAAATTATTTTCTATCGCATGTATTTGTGTAATTTATTTCATACGTTTTCTGTACACTTGCTACATGGATGCACAAAAGTTTAAATAACTGCTGGAACTTTTTATATTTACGAGGCTTACGGTAATTCTCAGGTCACGGCTCTGTTTGTGCGAAATTTGCCGCTGGACATGCCGCAGCAGAAAATCCGGGATATATTTCAAAAAACCACCAAGATTCCTCTACTGAAGTTGAAGAAGATCAATCATTTCGCGTTCGTTCATTATGAAAATCGTAAAGCGGCCGAAACCGCGTTGAACATTATGACGGGTGCGTATTAATTCTTTCATTTTTTAACTCGGTTTCTATTTGTTCGTTTTCGATGCTTACATATTTCTTCAACAATTGTCAGAGCGAAATGGCGTTGCCGATGCCGAAGGTTGGGAAATTAGTTGGGCAAAGCCAATCGGTGCTTCGAAAATTTTGGAAAGACAGAGATGTATCAACGAAGCTGTGGCAAAGTCAAATTCGCGGAAACAAGATCAAAATCGCAAGCAAGCTTTGGTGAAAAAGCGGAATCCGAAAGCTACGGCTGACTGCAACAATAACGAAGAGCCTGATCCATTGGCGGCGCACATGACCGCCTTGCAAAATTTCATGAAAGACAAGTTTAATGCGTCTTGCGTTTTCAATTGTTTGCAAGTTGGTGCTTCGTGTAATTTTGTTTGCAAAGTGAGTAAAAATTCCACTTATTTTTTTCGAAATTTAGGATTTGTTACAGTAGCAATGATTTCTTAGGGGTCCAAGATAAATAGAATACAATTCGGAGGCCCTAATTTTGTTTTGTATTTCTGAAAATAAAAAGGGAGGCAAATAAATGTGTCGAATGATTTTTTATTCACAGTTTTTTGTACGATTTCTTAGATTACCATTTTCAAAGGTCAACAACTTCTTCTCGAATATCACGGCGATGTGATGACCACGACGGAAGATGCGATTCTTCAGGCGTGCACGAAGATGTACCACTTCATATCTACTACATACGAAAATTGCGGTAAGTGTAAGTGGAAAACCCAGTAGAAAGCTAGTTACCCAGGCCTGCCATAAATAATTTCTGTTTTAGTGTACCGATATTATCCGGCTATAAAATAATTAGAATTTAATATTATTATAGCATTAATGAAATTTGTTTCCAAACACGGAAATTATTTATGGCTGAACTTAATACAGTAGAATTCCATTTATCCGAACCGGAAGGGAGACGAGAGCGTTCGGATTGAAAAAGAAAGTGTGGGAGCAGGAGAAGAGTCATAATTTGCGAGTAATATTTTTTGAAGCATTTATTTTTTACTTGATAAGATGATCATTGGAATTTCATACCTGTGCTGTCGGCTGACGTCATTGGTTCGAATAAGTGGAGTTCGGATAAATGGAAATATGTATATTCGTAGTTTTTAGAATGTTTTGCTGAAACAGGGAGATAACAGCGGAGGAGCTTCGCGTCCGAAACGATGCGTACACTTAGGGCATGTAACGTGATACTTGGTTTGTTTTGGTTCGCTTCGGACAACCGCGCACATGAAACGAATTTTTTTTGTTCGCCTTCCATAAAATATTCTCCCTCTGTTTATATTTTTCTTTGAGATGCAGATTTCGATTTTAATCAAGACTTTTTTTAATAAAGAATTTTTAGAGACTGTTGTGTAGTTCAAGAAGTAGAGATATTTCTCTTTTATAGACAAAAATTCGCCGTCTACTTGGATACACAAAACAATTAAATATTTAACAATTGTTTAAACAATTACTTGACGTTTCATTTTAATTATCGCATAAATTGCATTGCAGTGATTTGAAAAATTAATTGTTCCTTTAAAAAATCCATAATCAGTACATTTTGTGTTGTTTTTCGTTTTTTGAACAGTACTCCAGAACAGCGAGGAATATCGCACCAAACAGAAAATAGGCGTTAATCCCGTGGTTGGATCACCAATTGGCTGGAATAATCGCATTCATTACAATTAAATCGGTGATCAATTTCTATATCGCTAACCGTCCAAAGGTAACAGTTGTTATTTATATAACGTAGAGATCCGGAAGCATGATAAATAATAAAAATCACGTTCGACACGTTTTAATGCAATTTTAAATCCAGAGCTAATGGAGGATGTAGAATGTTTAAATCGAACGTTATGACATTTTAAAATTCGATTTACCTAAATGACCACTTTTCACTTTTACTGATTGAAATGTAAAAGCTAGTTCTTGCTTATCGCATTCATTACTAACAAATGCCGTGCTATGCGGTTTTTTTTACACGATGAAATAAAATCTTGACTATGTTATTTATGGAACGAATTCGTAAACAATTTTTATGAAAATATGATAAAAATTTTTTTAAGCGCCAGAGCATAGAAAATCTGGCAATGGCAGGTTCTCTACGTTAAACAATATATTTATAATCTATTTTAAGATATTTAATTATCAATTTTAATAAGATAAGTGCGACATCTCGATATGAAGTACATTCATTCGAAGTACGTTGACAATCAAAATCAGTTTTAATTATTTTTAGTTCAATGCGAGATCAAATGTTAAACTGTTATTAGATCATTGTTTCGTTTATGTTCCTAAAAGCGCATATACAGTACGCAAGCGTGATATGTTTAGTTCTTTTATAATCATTTTATAACACGACAGAGTTCATGATGAAATTGTAATAAACAATCATATTTGAATATCAATCGGTTGTTTTTATTATTAAATAAGTACATATAATCAATAAACATATAGAAATCGCTATTAAAAATATAAATTAAAAATTGTAAAAGCTTCGTAAAAAAACGTAAAACGACGAAGATTCGAACTTACACACCGAAAAGGAAAACGTAGAAACTTAATTGTAGAAGTGCAAAAAGAATTGTTGTAACTATTTAAAGTATGTAAAACGAGAACGAACGAGAAGGAAGAACTACAACGAAACGCAGCCGAAATCGTACAGTACATATAAAAAACGTTTCAAATGGTAAAAAAGTGATTAATATTAAATGCGTGAAATGTGTGAAATGTTTGTAGAGTAAGGGACCCAATTACTGTGCCTATATTAATCATACTTATTTTTAAAGCATAATGAATATTAAAAAAGAAATATATAACATATATATCAACTGATTTTACTTCATTTTATTATGCTTTAAAACTAAATATCATTAATGTTGGCACAGTAATTGGCACCTCTACAGTAAGTGGGTTTTGGGAACTGGTCTAATCTAACGACAAAGAGCTATAAACCAACTTTTATATTTAGTGTATGATTTCGGTTGAGTCACAACACATTTTGGACTTCGTACAGACTCTTCTGGAAACGAACGAACAGTATTTCGTTGCATCAAAGGGAACAACGGTCGTCGAGGAGCAACATTATTCGATCTTCCGAAGTCAAATTGTAATCGGAGAGGGTACGATTGTCTTCCAAATAAAAACCTCGGATCCAAAGCTTCATCCTATCCGGTTTCCAATTTCGATGCTTTTCTTGTAGCAGTTCGGCGAGTCGTTGCTTCACAAATCCAATTGTTTCCGAATAAGGAATTTGCATTCGCAAGCGCGGCCCTTCGAGCCTGCATATCGTCACGACTAATTGACATCTGCAGGCTGGCATTTGAATAATTTTTACACGGGGGCATTCATAATACACGATAATAGAACGTAATCAAGTCTCGTTTGGAAACGTTCATATCTTACCGTCCGGGCAAAGCGACATTATTTCACAAAAATTTCTTTGTAAAAATCCGACATTATGAAGTTACGAAGTGTAACTATAGTCTAACTGTCGTTTGAACTCCAAAACACGAGCTCCATGCTCCATTGCAAATAAAAACGAATTGAAATGGATAGTTGCTTAAATATTATGATAATGTAAGGTCGAATTGATCGATGTTATGAATTTTATCAGGGTTAATGTGCGCGATGAAATAAATTTACACTGTCCGTAAGTTGATTTTTACCTTGCGAACAACTTCAGAATGTTTTAATAAAATTATTACGAAATTTCAGGCGACAGGAAGCGTGTAGTCAGAAATGAAATGATGATGTTCGAAATTATTATAACTTCAGAAAGAACTGCATAGACCAACGAGCTCTTTGACGAATAATTATTAAACAGTGCCGTTTACCAAAAAGTTAAATGGACTTTAATATAGCTCAATTATAAGTTTCAAGGTAAAAGGAAGCTTAAACGAACTGATTTTCATCTACTGCTAGATTTAATTCATTTTAAAGGAACTTTCAGATAATAGAATGAATCATAAAAATAACTTCTGCTCGGATTCTTTAAACTTTCTCCTTTTTAAAAAAAGAAAAAGTAGCATTCAATTAATGTAAGTGCAGTTAAGGAATTAAATGCAATACGATATTTTTAGACGTTTCTATCTTCGCTTTATTGGCTTCAATTTCATGGAAAATTTAAGCAATGTTTCCGACGGAAAATTTAAACGTTTATGCGTTTGAACGTTTTGTCGTTTATAATTAAAAATCCGACAGGTAATTATTTCTATGCAATAGTGGAACGTCAGAGTCTCATAAAGTTATACAACGTTACAACTAGATTGCAAATTTTATGCATATAAAGCCTTTCAAGTTTCTGAAACTGAGCCTAGAAAAGTGTTTAAAAAATCTGAATATACCTTATACTCTTTCATTACTTTTATTGGGATATAATAAAACCTCTGCTACAATAAAGACATTTTATGTATCGGTGCTATTTTCTTCAAATTAACCAATACAATTTTATACTTGCGGTAAAGATCGACAATCTAGTCGTAATAAATTAAGGGAGTAATCACTTTTAATTTAGATCATTAGCATTCGATTGGCATGCTTTTAGAGTTGCCTGTTACGATTAATAATAAACTAACCGCGAAGAAAATTGTCCTAGCGACTTCGTGGTCGGTATTAAGACAGTGGTGGCGTAGCTTTCGAGAATCCTCCTGATGGTCTCGTTGTCGGTGTTACCGGTAACATTCTGGGGTCTCATGCCCCTCACTGCCCGTTCCGCTTTAACGATGCATTCGTTCTTTTGTTGTCTCGTCTCCGTGGAAAATATTTCGTGCGCGAAGTCGAGCAATTCGCCGACTACGCAATCGAGGACCGTGTCCCTTGGTATTTCCCCGCGTCCACTCTCCACGCATTCTTTGATCAGCGTCTTCATCCACTCCCAGTTCTCCCATTCTTCTCTGTACCTCACCTTCTGATTGTCCAATTGCCACATCAAGAGGACCCGGTACCTGCGCTCACCAAAAAACAATTACAAAACTATAAATTCGTGAGTGAAACACGACAGAGAAACTAATATTCTACAACAAAAATCGATGGCGTTTAGATTGATTATCGATTCTAATCATTTCCATGGTGTGTACATTGACGAGTGATTTGGAAAAAAATTGTCCGAACTTTGAGAACCGTTGATGATAAAACAGGAAATTTGTTGTAAAATGTTCTCCAAGAAACAGGTCCCCGATACTGAAGAATCAATTTTTGGAAATGCCTGCGCTGCTGCATTTTCTGGAATGTATTGGGTTGGCAAGAAAGTAATTTCGGTTTTCACGAATAGATGACGTTATGTTTTGTTTGATTGACATATGTTAACGTTGCGTTTGTTTTCTTTCTGACATTTCATAACTGCATCTTTTAGGTTACTTTTGAAGCAAGTTACACGTAATTTTGATTAAAATTGTTAGTTCTGTGTCAATTTGAACATGGAGTGCAAAAACGCTGCCGAGGCTCACAAAGATATATGTGAAGTTTATGGTGTGGATTATTGGTTTAAAAAATTCCGTTCTGGAAATTTCTCTCTTGAAGACGACCAACGTTCTGGTCGACCATCTGAAGTTGATGATGATCAAATGAAAGCCATTATTGAATCGGATCGTCATATATCATTTATTATCATTTATTCCGAAGGTTACAGAACTCTTTGAATGGTAAAACATTCACTAATGATGATGATCTGAAATCGCACTTGGACCAGTTTTTCGCCGAAAAGGATCAAAAGCTTTATGAGCGCGGAATTATGAAGCTACCAGAAATATGGCAAAAGATCATAGAACAAAATAGAAAATATTTTATTGATTAAAGTTCATTGCTTTGATAAAAAAATTAGGTTTTATTTCACCTAAAAATACCGAAATGACTTTCTTGCCAACCTAATACAAGGGTCAAAATATTTCGCATGCGCTTGCCGAACACGCGATTCCCTTTCAGCGTCGTCCGCGAAATAAAGAGAAACGCTTTTAACTAAAAAGTAAGTTGGTCGAAATTACCGGGTGCGAAAGAGTTAATGCCGCATTAAAATATCCTCGTCAAGTGTAAATTGCCGGGATCGTATCCCGGGTGCTAATCAGGATCTCGCTGTGCCCGATGAATATTGCAACGCGCTGCATTCGTCGCGCGGAGTCGATAAAAGTCTTTTCAGAATAGGAGAAACGTCTGTCCCCTTCTTCTCCTCGACCAGCCCCTCGCCCCTCACCTCCCCCTATTTCCTCCAGCCCTGTCCCTGGCGTTTTCTCGCGATTCGTTTAACATTATTGGAAAAAGAAGTTGCGCGCACTCACCCCCACTTCAACGGGTTCCTGTCGAACTTGACGTTTTTAAGGTTTTTCAGGGTGGCCAGCATGGAGTAGCCGAAGATCTCGATCCGATTGTTGTCGAAGTAGAGGTTCTCCAGATTGGGCAGCTTCGCGAACACATTGTAGTCGATCACCAGGACGTTGTTGAACGAGACGTCCAGTGTCTTCAGGTTCGGCGTGTCCGTGAAGTAGTCTGCTTTCACCATCTTCAATTTGATGTTCATCGTACTGGTTAATAAACTCCGGAACTTTATGCAAATTCTTATTTTCATACTTTATAGAAATCTCGAGGGGGCAAAAGTGCATCGACTAGATTCCTTGCGGTGAACAGAAAATAAAAGAAAAGAAAATTATTTCTTTTCCTCGCAATCCTGGCACCTCAAGTGTCCCCGAAGCGGGGATGGTCGAGCGATGGGTACCGAAGACACTAACCGGACGCGGTGTCCTTGAATTCCAGACCCCATAGCCCCGGCTATGGAGAGAACCCCCTGTTTAACCCTACCAAAGAAATCACCTTTCCCCACCTTTGGTAAGGAATTGCGGTAGAACTAGGACTTTAGAACACCGCGAAACTTCATGAGGTTAAGAACTATTTCAACTTTAAACCTACAAGAACCCTACGAACATTCATGGCAATAAGAACTGTGCACTCTGAAACCGAGTGGAACGCTGTCAACCTTTATGAACTTCAACCTTGAGCTTGAACTTTGAACATGAATTTCAAACTTTAACTTTATGCTTGAACTCTAAGCTTGAATTTTAAACTTGAACTTCGAACATGAATTTTGCATAAAGAAAGCTTAACCAGTTTTTCTTACTTAAATAGAATGTGCTAATCAGCTCAAAGATTATTCAAAGTTATGATAAATTCGAAAACTGGATGAAATATCTTTTTTCCTTGTTACCTCCAATTGGTTGCCCCAAAGTAGTAGCTCCTCCAACAATGGCAATCCCCTAAACGTTGTATCATTGATTGTTTTTATGCCATTTCCGTGCAGATCCAGCTTCTTCAGTGATACAGCGAATCTTACGAACGCGTATCTGTAAATTAACAAGACTTATTGATTGGCATTTCAATTGTTAATTAAACACATCCGCGTAAGGTAATATTTCAATCCAAGAAAGTTATTAATTTCACAAAAGGAATCAATAAAAAATTATGATCCGATTTAACAGCAACTTATTATCCATTGTTCATGTTTGCTACTTTATAGTGCAGTATGATCAATCCCTTTTGTACTCCTTAATAATTACTGATTCGATAATGCAATACCTTAATCACAAAAGCTTATTAATTTCATAAAGGGAATTTCTAAAGTGACTGATATGTTTGACGTTTGAATTAATACGTATAAATCATAGAAAGAATCTCTTAAACACTCAAAGTATGTAACTTATTATTTGTATCATCTCAATTCGTTGTTATAAAATAAAATACAGAACTCCCTTTGTAATTTCTTTATTTGATACAACAACATCGCGCCGCGCAACAAAGCCCCACAATTATTTTGATAAAACGTATGGAACAGAACGAAGCTAATAAGAGAATATGCGAACGTTTTAGACTCTTCAGTGGCGCGCGAGTTCCATAAAATCCCGAACAAAGTAGATTACGCTTATTTGCTGCAACAATAGCGCAACTCAAACGTCCTGTTTAATTTCTACTAATTTCGTTTCCCGCGCGTCGGGAAATTCGAGAAATATATCGCGTGTCCGCGACTGAACCCTCCGGGGAATTCGCATAAATATTCGCGAGCGTACAATCCAAGACTTCTCGCAGAAAACACTATAAGTAGCACATTTAAAAATTTATTCCCTTAACCAGCAAACGTTCCATGTATCAATGTTAATACTTTAGTGTACGATTTTCGTGCGATTCTCTTTTGTAAATAGTTAATAATAATCAGAGGAACGATTCAGTTTTTTCCGGAAAATCTTAGATTGCCCAAAAAATTTTCTTTCAAACTAATCAATTAAGTCAATCCAAAAGTCAATTAAGAAACTAATACGATATCAACAATAAAATACAGTCGTGCTGTTTAGTGTGCACATTCAGTAAAGCACTACCAGGTTTTTTACAAACAAAATTATTTCTTTCCTGATCACCTTCATAATTTTTTATTACCATATCATGCCAAAAAATAGAAAATTTTGAGATGCATTCTCACACGTTTGAGCATATTTTCGGATCAGAAAGAATTAAATTTTGTAAATCAGAGATACACAGCTAAGTACGTCCAGCTAATGTATAATTAAATAATTGAGTCAAATCGAAAATAAAATTTTTAATGAACCATTCACTGGAATGTTCAGAGTTGTTTTCCGCATAAATCATTTAAAGTAAGGAATTTCCTCCTGTTTTTTAAGAAATTCGATTTTCAGTACCCTGGCAAATCCTCGATTTTTGAGTCGGTGATTATAATGGCGGACGCGTTGTGGTTCACTCGGTTCAAGATTCCCAATTGTGTTAGCTCGGTGCATCGTACGATCTTAGAGGCCTTGGGCCGATCTGCGAAAGTCCTGCAGGTGCCCTTCGACGTCACGACGCCTGATAGCAACGATCCGAGAACAATAAATAATAACACGCGATCCATGATTTCGGGCGACGAGACAATGGCCAGCCGCGGACGAGAGTGTTTAATTAACTGAACGCCTCTCGATGTCCTCCGCTCGATGAGCAACCGAATTCGCGTGGGCGGCCGCATCCTTCGTTCCGCGTTGCGATTTCCGTTAACGATAAGGGAATTAGTTCGCGCTGCGAAATTAAAAGAAGCCGACGGTGTGCACATCGTCGTTTCTTCCTTTTTTTATCCACCATGATTTCTATTAAACCCTTCCCGTATTATACGTGGATCTTCATGCAACTTTTCATTTCCGTATGTTATTTACCGAATAAAAGCCAAATAAAAAGTTCCTTCGTCCATCAATAACGCAAGTAATGGAGTTTAATACTTTCCTTTAATAAAACTTCTTTCATCCTTTAACAAAACATCCGTAAATAATAATTGAGCTGCAGATATTTGTGCAAAATATTCCTTCTCTGGTAGGAATCTTAATAAGTTTTCCCGCAGGGGCGTGGTTACGTGCTCCCAGGGGCGTGGCTCCGCCGTTTTGTGTACGCCCAGCACTGTATTAGAGCATGAAAATCAAATTTGTTCTCAATGAGACGAATATACGTGGATCTTCATGCAACTTCTCATTTCCGTATGTTATTTACCGAATAAAAGCCAAATAAAAAGTTCCTTCGTCCATTAATAACGCAAGTAATGGAGTTTAATACTTTCCTTTAATAAAACTTCTTTCATCCTTTAACAAAACATCCGTAAATAATAATTGGGCTGCAGATATTTGTGCAAAATATTCCTTCTGGTAGGAATCTTAATAAGTTTGCCCGCAGGGGCGTGGTTACGTGCTCCCAGGGGCGTGGCTCCGCCGTTTTGTGTACGCCCAGCACTGTATTAGAGTATGAAAATCAAATTTGTTCTCAATGAGACGAATAATGTTAGCTGCAGTTTGCTTTTTTCTTTTCTGCAGTGAAATTACTAAGAACAAAACAGTTCTAATGACTGGTAGTCGTAAAAAGGATAAAACGGTTAATTAGCTAGGGGATGAATGAACAGGGTTGGGGACGATTCGAGAATGATTGAGGACCAGAGATGCTCAACGGTGTGGTAAAAACAACGTTTATTGTCGTACATATATACACGAATACACAACTCAGGTGGTTAACATCGATAAACGATACATTTACATGCTCCATCGAAGAACTTTTGTGGAACTCGATGATCCGGCGTGAAACCAATTGGCTCTGGATCACATTCGTGCCTAGTAAACTGTTCGGGACAGTGAACGAAACTAAAACGAAATAATCTTATTGGTTTTAGTATATTTCTATAGTGGGGGCCGAAAGAAAGTTTAATATTACGGGTTCGAGGACTGTTTTGCTCTACAACCCTTTTAATTCAACGGAGGTAATTAATCGAATTTTAGTTGAGAATGATTTAGAACGAAGGCTCATCTTTTTTTAATAATTTGTTTTTTCGAAATTGGGCTTCCTGTTGCGTTAAATGCTGTTGGAAAATTATGTTTGATGTATCTATAGGGTGTTCAGGGTTTATCAATGATTTGTCATTGTACTTCGTGTTGGAACGTTCGATAACAAAGAACTATGACAGGATGAAGCTGTAGATTAAGATGTTTTTGCACGGTGAATTTTTCATGTTCTTTCGTTCTCTCGATTAATTAGAAACTTTCTTCTGACCGTCACTTTACACACGCCTCAACATATGCACATTCAACACGTTTATAATCTATACAACAACTTAACAACAACGTGATGTTTTTTACTGAAGTATCGAATGAATTGTTCGTTTTCTTTTCAATTTTTAATGCGATAGACACGTTGTCTGCCAAAGCAATCACCAGAGACACAACATTCCTCTGGATCTAATGAAATTTTATTTACACGAATCCTATACGATAGAAATTAATGTTAAAAAATGAGCAGAAAATTGCGCCGCCAACACATACGACGTGGCAATCAACCTGCTATTGATCACGCGTAATTAAACTAGAAATTCCGGCTTTAAAACTTCGCTCTAACTAGCTGTAACGGTATTACACGACAACTTTATTAAAAAATCAATAAAACCGGTTGAATATAAATCGCATCTGTGCGTTCGGACAATTTGTAAATTAACGCCATGATTTCCTGCGATCAGGACAGACGTCGGAGTCGCGTATCAAACTTCTCATTATATAATATTTGTAATTTACAATTAGTGACATTGTAAAGATATGTTCATGAGGAATTACTAACAAGTTTATTTTTTCTGGGTATAGATTACTTTAAGAAATTGCTAACAAATTTGGATAGACACGTTCTTATTACTTTTGTAAAGTAATGTAAAATAGTCACTTTTAGGGCTCTGTAAAACCAGTGTTAATAATCTGTAAAAACAGGGTTATGAAAATAACTTGTAGCATTCAACGTTTACCGAACTATCAAAGCAAGTTCGAATTTTCTAGGAAAAACGACATGCAGTGAGTGATTAAATTATTAGAGGTATGTTCGCATAAGTCGACGAGTTTGCATCGAAACAGTCAAGTTTTATGTGAAAGTCTAGCTACGCTAAATTTTCGCAATCAACCCGGAAATTCAATAATCGAGACGTGTATCATGGTATGGGATTAGATATATCGGTGAGACTATGCTAATTCAATGACAGAACCATTTTGTTTTTAATTATTTCTCCATGAAACCCGTATCGGCATACTCGTGGAATTTTTCCGATTAAAACGATACCAAAGACGATATAGTTAGGATCATATTTACTCGTTTGATCCACGACAAAGTGGAACCTTGATTATCCTAACTCTGATCGGCGGGACAGGAGCGAGTTCAAAAACGCGAATTGCACAAGCAAATATGCTTCGAATCATGGCATGTTGGGGCTCGTTTTAATCAGAAAAATGTCGCGAACATGCTGGTAGAAGTGTCACAAAGAAATCATTAAAAATGTTCTGTCGTTTGCTTAGTATTGTTTCACCGATATATTCGATCCCGTGTCATGTTCCGCGTTGCAGCAATCGAATTGTTTCGGCTGTTCGAGTAGAGTAGCATGAATAAATTTATTCACAAATAACGTGCGCACCTCTTTCATCTGACACATGCCGAGCCATTACGGTGCATTTCTCGTACCATGACGCTAACAATTTAATCACCCGCAGTAATGTCTTACTGTTGGCGATTAACATCGATCACCGGTGAATCACAGTGGCAGTGAACGTGTGTTGTGGCAGTGGAAACTCCAATATCCGAACCGAGTTTATAAAAATACAAACGCGCCGAAACGTCCGCCGCCCGATTACAGCGTTGAAAAATGGGTGCGGAGAGGGGGGAGAATTGAAACTGAACAGATAACACGTTTTATATTACACCGGCGATTCATTAGCGTTTCCGGGTGTGTACGTTAATTATACTCTACCGGCTTGTCGTATACAGCTACAGTTTATTGTCATAAAAACCGTTCGTTTTATTTACACCATTAATAGAATGATATACCATCGACGAGTATTTTTTTTTCCCTCGATATCACACCGCGATTCAAACACGAAGCAACACCAACGAGGATGTCCGAGGATGTCTCTGTTCCACTCGAAAAACGCGAAAAAACATCGCGGATTGCTATCTAGAAACGCGACAACTCAAAAATCCGGTGACACTGTGTCGTGGGTGGTGTGAACTTATGGTGTACCGGAAGCTTGGGACGCAATCGATCGTTTTTATGTGCTCTCTCTCTCTCTCTCTCTCTCGCTCGCTCTCGCTTTCACTCTCTCTCTCTCCTACCCAACTACGATATAATTTGTACTTTTCGCATTGATTCGGCGCGTGCGAAATCATCGCTTTCTCGCAGAGAAATCGAAAATTTCTGATCGTAGCACCGTTGATTGTTCTATGGACTACCCCCGGCAAAAATTGTTCGATTAATCATATTCTCGATGTAAATCGATCCATTAACGAAGATTAGAGAAGACACTGATTTAACACGTTGACTGCCATGTCACCCATATGTGGGTGACAGAATTATTTGTCCAGGGTTTAAAATGAATTTTCACGTTAATATATCCATCGTACCAAATTTTATTATGATCTGCAAAACGCAAGAATGTTGGAGGACTATTCAACATCATACATTTAATTTTTTTCAATTTTTATTTCATTGAATAACTTACTTTGATTTTATGAAATTTTTGAGGTTTCTAGTTTGCTAGTCAAAGTGTTAACACGCAGTTTCACACGCGTTTTTGAATAGTCGCAAAAATTCTGTAGAATCAAAGTAATTTATTGAATGAGCTCAAAATCGAAAAGTTGAAGAATGATCGAAGAATACTACTCTGCCACCGTTCTGGCATTTTGCAAATCGTAATCGAATTTGCTACATTCGATAGAATATAATATAGAAATTCAGAATAATTTCTTCCGAATAATTAAAAAAAAAAAGCAGAAAACAAATGATGCGCAAAAAGATTTAGTTTGATCGATACTGGCGGGCTTGGGTAGTCGTCACAGCAGTTTCGCGCGCGCCGAGTCAACACGGCCGGAGACAATCGGCTTTATGAGCTACAGACGACGATCACTATGAAAGCGAGCATTAATCCTACGTAATTCAATCGGCGATCCTGTGAGGACGTGACGCTGTTCTGACCGTTTAATTGGGTCGGCGGGTAATGCGCGGGTACCGGCTGGGACGCGGGCGCCGGGTACGGCGAGACTTTCGACTTTTTCGCGCTCGGGTCCGTCAAAGCGTTCGAATTGTTCCTCCTCAGCATCGGTGTCGAGTGACCCATATTACCGCTGCTTTTCGACGGCGTGCCCTCCCGGCCGAACGAGTGCAATTTAACCTTTCTGTCGGTCTGTTTCTTTGACCCGTACTTGTCGATGTACTCCGTGTGCCGGATCGGCGCTAAAGTGGTCCTCGGTACGTGCAGCTCTGGCATAACAGAAAACGTTAGTGAACACCCGCTAGAGAACGGCCGAGGATTCAGCTCGATGGAGAACTGGCGCAAGTGTCCCTTTCCAGATCCCCTAAAAATCGTTTAAGCACCGGAAACGGAGCAACAGATCCGTATTTATATAGATCAGCAAGCAATCACATTTCACGGCGCGTCAAACGCCAAAGTTCAAATTGTTGATAAAAAAAAAAAATCCGCTTTTATTAGGACCCATAAACAATCAATTATTTTGAAATCTAAAACAAACTTTGTAGCAAATTCAAGTTTTTATTTCTTAATTTATTATATAATCTCCATCATCATCAAGGAAAGTTTGCCATCTTTCCTGCAAATTATCAATCCCCCTCTTATAGACATCCAGAAGTTATACTTTTTAGAATATTTTGAACACAGGCTGCTTTACCGAAAACTGTAAAAGAATACGTGTTTCTTCTTCAACGATCGGTACAGAACCAAAGGCAAAACAAATTCTGTGCAAATAATTGATTACTTATGGGTACCCCTAATAGATCAGCGTGAAGCAAACACCAAATTCAGTCTAGTAATGAAAATTCAGGGCCCGTGAAAATGGCGAGCTTCAAATGGTTTCTTTAACATTATTCGTTGCCTATTTGCATCGTCAAAATAATTTGTTAAACGCGACACTCTCGGTATGGAATTTTTCACTAATTTACGTGAACGGTATTAACTTAATATAGTTTTTTCAAGCACGTGTAGCAATGTAATTCGGCGCCGGAAGCACGAATTAATAAAATACGAGTTGGCGCTCTAAATACGCCTCGCGAAAACACGGGTGAATCGCTTTTTAGAAGAACTTTCGGAAAACGAAATTAACGCGAGGAATTTCGGGAGCCCCGCGTTGTAACAACGGTTATATTAATACCTTGATGATCAAATTTGTTTAAAGAACGTGCATCTACAAAGTTGTATAATGGACGTACATGTGTACACGTTTAACGTTAAACTAATTTGGAAATTTCCATAACAATCGAATTAAAAAATATGTGAGCACCAGCGCGTCATTCGATCTATAGAGGAAATGGAATCAAATGTTATTGCACTTCGTTACAGGCGAGTGAAGATATCATATTACAAAAACAAACGAATACCATTAAATTTTACCGAGACACGTTTGTACATTATAAGTCAATTACTTTGACAATTTTACTCACCCGGGTCTCGCCGCTGATTTTTTGAAAATCCATTTTATACCGTCCATTTGTATACTCGATTTGAAACGATGAGCTGAACTCGATGGCGAGGAATTGAGGCTTATTATTTATTTAGAACAAAAATTTGAAATTGTAGACGGGCTAGAACAATTTTAGAGTATATTGTTTGCATCGAAATGATTGAAGAGTGAAATGATTATACAGTCTTTACTCGATATATGTCCCAAATATATTATACAGTCTTTACTCGATATATGTCCCAAATATATTATACAGTCTTTACTCGATATATGTCCCAAATATATTATACAGTCTTTACTCGATATATGTCCCAAATATATTATACAGTCTTTACTCGATATATGTCCCAAATATCTCGCCGATAAAAGTCCCAGAACTATCCGCACTGTACAACTTGTGATGGGCCTCAAAGCTCGAGTGGCCTCGGTTGCCGAGGAGTGTAAACATAATATAGACATCAATGAATAGTATCTTCTAGTCGATATATGTCCCTGGATAGACCCGTGTTGTGGACATATGTCGAGTAAACACTGAACAACTTCTGTTCAACTCATCTTGCAATGAATTCAGCTCATCGTTTGGAGTTTGATAACCGCAAGCGATTCTACACCAGTACCAAAACATTCCACCCCTCAGTCTCCCCTCACCTTAGTAACAACGAAGGTGTTTCTATCCCATTGAGCACACAGAACGCAGAAGACAATCAAACAGTCGTTACCTTGAAGGCTAATCGTGCCCCCAGCTTTTCCGAGCAGATTCTCCGCCGAGCAGGTGTAACTACCAAAATCATGCCCGCTCAGTCGCTTGATGGTCAGCTGCAATTTATACGCATAATCATTCACCGACACCTCCGACAGATCGTGTTTCTCGTCCGGCGATAACTTTAAACCTGGAACATCCGCGTCGGCGTTACATTAGCAACAGATCCTCTACGTACATACTAGAGACTCTATAGTAATCGCCTTGTGCACAGTGGTCCACGTTTTAACAATTCGACTGTTCAATTTAACAGGAATCAGACACGATAAAAATGTACTTTATACGAACAAAGATTTTGTATATTCGTAGCCATTTGTGCTCAAATTAATTTTGTTCAAGCTGCTTCCGTGTAACATTATTAACCCTTTGCACTCGAAGTTACTTTAACTCCAAAACGAAACATTTCTTCCGACCTAGAATATTTTCCTTCTATATATTCTTTTTCATGTTGTACCTTCGAAAATGTTGGAATTTACCCGTACAATACTGAAATTTTTAGTAATTCATTAAATCCAAACATATTTAATAATATAAAAAGTATTTTGAGTAATGATATAACAATTTTTAGTGGCGCCTTGTAGTCGCCATTCGAGTGCTAAGGGTTAAACTCTCGTAGACTTTTCAATTATTCAAAACAATTGTGCAGAAATTTTCAGAAAAAAGTGCATTTCTAATTGAAAACTGCAATATCTCCGAAACTAGTGCGCGGATAAAAATAAGATTTTCACGTACAATAAGATCCCATAATAAAAAATATAGGTTTCCATTTGAAAAAATCAAAGTTGACCTTCCCAGTGACCTTGAAAACGCCAGCCAAATAAAAAACTGATACTGCCTCCCTGTTTCCTTTTATACTTTTTTGAGACATTCGGCTGGAAAGTTTTCGAATGAACAGCTTGCATAAAATCGGTTAGCTGATCGATGGCGTTCACCGTGAAACATTGAAAACAACGGCTTCTATTGATCGCGCGCCGCTAAATCCTGATCCGGGACCACTGTGTCTGCGAAGACAGTCGCCTCGTGGGATGGGGAAAATGGTATGGGGGTGTCTGGGACACAGCGATTACACCGGAAACCGTGGTGCGACATTGAGAAACAGCACTCCCCGAACGCCACTCGATATTGTGCCCGCGATCCTTACCGTCCTTGTACCAAATATTCAGAGCTTTCGGCGAGGACTCGACGTCGCAATGAAGAACGACGTCGCTGTTAGCAGGTGCCAGGACTAATTGGTTGGAGACTTTAATCAGCGGTTTAACTGCGAACCGAGAAAACTATAATTAATCATGTAAGTTTCCTCGGAGAGGCAGCACCGCGCTGCCACTGGGGTACTCCCACGCCAAGCTATCCCATCGGGGGCCACTTACAACGAACGTTCACGTAATATCGTTTGCTGACCGTCGGCGGCACCTTGTTCGACGCGATGCAAAGGTACGAGCCCATTTCCTGCCGTAGAATGCCCGTCAGGTGAAGCTGCTCCCCCTCGTACGATTTTACTGCGTGAAATATGCGTTTCGTTAGGTTGCTTCGATTGCTGTTCAGGTTTTGCGGACATGCTGTTTACGGGCCTCCGTTGCTGCAGACTTGTGGTCTCTGAAATTCCACTCTAGGAAGCTACAAACTGTCGTCGGAGGTTGCTGGTCTTTAGCGGCCCCACAAGCCAAAATTAAAATTCTCGGAAGAAGGGTTAATTTGTAGTAATTTAAATTTGTTTTGTTTGTTTGTTTGTTTGTGTGCTCCGAAATTCTAGTATAGAGAACTTTAAATTGTCTTCTGTGGATCCCCACGCTGGTCTTTAAAAGTTCCACAAGTCAAAGTTAAAATTTACAGAACAGTGATTAATTTGTAGTATTCTCTTTATTAATTGTTTCCACTACTTTCTAAGTTGTGGGGGGGATTTTGTGGGGTTTCTCAAATTTTTACTGCTTCATGTGCTCCGAAATTGTCACATAGAGAACCTTAAATTATCTTCTGTGGATGCCTAGGCTGGTCTTTAAAAGTTCCACAAGTCAAAGTTAAAATTTACAGAACAGTGATTAATTTGTAGTACTCTCTTTTACAAATTGTTTCCACTACTCTCTAAGTTGTGGGGGGATTTTGTGGGGTTTCTCAAATTTCTACTGCTTCGTGTGCTCCGAAATTCTAGTATAGGGAACCTCAAATTATCTTCTGTGGATGCCTAGGCTGGTCTTTAAAAGTTCCACAAGTCAAAGTTAAAATTTACAGAACAGTGGTTAATTTGTAGTACTCTCTTTTACAAATTGTTTCCACTACTCTCTAAGTTGTGGGGGGGATTTTGTGGGGTTTCTCAAATTTTTACTGCTTCATATGCTCCGAAATTGTCACATAGGGAACCTCAAATCATCTTCTGTGGATCCCTAGGCTGGTCTTTAAAAGTTCCACAAGTCAAAGTTAAAATTTACAGAACAGTGATTAATTTGTAGTACTCTCTTTTACGAATTGTTTCCACTACTCTCTAAGTTATGGGGGGATTTTGTGGGGTTTCTCAAATTTCTACTGCTTCGTGTGCTCCGAAATTTTCGCATAGGGAACCTCAAATCATCTTCTGTGGATCCCTAGGCTGGTCTTTAAAAGTTCCACAAGTCAAAGTTAAAATTTACAGAACAGTGATTAATTTGTAGTACTCTCTTTTACGAATTGTTTCCACTACTCTCTAAGTTATGGGGGGATTTTGTGGGGTTTCTCAAATTTCTACTGCTCCGTGTGCTCCGAAATTTTCGCATAGGGAACCTCAAATCATCTTCTGTGGATCCCTAGGCTGGTCTTTAAAAGTTCCACAAGTCAAAGTTAAAATTTACAGAACAGTGATTAATTTGTAGTACTCTCTTTTACAAATTGTTTCCACTACTCTCTAAGTTGTGGGGCGATTTTGTGGGGTTTCTCAAATTTCTACTGCTTCGTGTGCTCCGAAATTCTCGCATAGGGAACCTTAAATTATCTTCTGTGGATGCCTAGGCTGGTCTTTAAAAGTTCCACAAGTCAAAGTTAAAATTTACAGAACAGTGATTAATTTGTAGTACTCTCTTTTACAAATTGTTTCCACTACTCTCTAAGTTATGGGGGGATTTTGTGGGGTTTCTCAAATTTCTACTGCTTCGTCTGCTCAGAAATTCTCGCATAGGGAACCTCAAATCATCTTCTGTGGATCCCCAGGCTGGTCTTTAAAAGTTCCACAAGTCAAAGTTAAAATTTACAGAACAGTGGTTAATTTGTAGTAATCTCTTTTATAAATTGTTTCCATTGCTCTTCAAGTTTTGGGAAGATTTTGTATTTTGTGACATTTTGTCTCATATATGAAAATTGAAATTTAATGTAGTTTACCTTCGCGCGTTCCCTAAAACGACAAACCCGTCAACCATTTCCGCTGTGCACTTTAACTCTACAATATAAATTAGTACAGTATAAATTGCATTCCGCTTCATTTATAAATGCACATATGAAATAATCATGACTTTTAATCTCTAGCATAACTTTTGTACTTAATCTGGTAATGTAATGTATTCTGTTAATTGATTTCGATCTTACTCCAAGCTATGAAACGGAATTGGTTTATAACTGATTGTTATAAATGATAGTCAATATATTTGACTATCTTAACCATTCGAATTAATAATGCATGTGTATAATGTAATAATACAAATCATCAAGTGGAACGTATAAGAATTGTACTCGTACTCGTAATTGTAATTGTACTCGTTTCATATATATATAAATAGCTATTCTAATAAAGAGTAAAACTGTATTTATTATTATTTACTTTCAACGTTTGATCACTGACTAAGGATAGTGAAAGAAGTTTGAAAGAATAAGCTTTATTTATAGTCGGTTATACTATCGCTTCTTTTTCCCAATACGAGGTTTAATACATTTTTCATTGTTCGGACATTTGGAGATTCTGCAGCTCGATCTGCATCAAGAAGTCGCAGCCAGCACCGAGCGTAAACAATTGCGATGCGATTGTTTACGATAATGCGCTTATGAAAGGCCGCCGAGAGCTAGCGAGAGAGCGTATTATCAGTCGGGGGTAGCCAAGAATTTATGCTCTGACAGTCGAGCAGTATTATATCAACAGCAGTGTATACTCTCTCTGTGTGTATGTGTGTTGTAATAATTGTTAAACGCAATGAAAGCACTCAGTAAAATTACTAAGTCTTGGAGAACAATGACAAAGATAACTGTTTAAGAGAGACAACAAGTTGGACTTCGGTGACTAAGTTCGGCTAACTGCGCCGAGTTCCACTTCATTTGATCTTCGATATCTGTTTCTTTCGTGCTTAGTTCTGCGAGCTACAAAATTTCACGTTAAACGAGCATATAAATCGGTTGCACTTGCGCCAGTGTTGTAAAATGATTTGTTGCGAAAACTATTAGATGAAAAATCAAGGGAAATTGGAGTGAAACGAGTAGAAGACAAATATACAGGATGTAACACAATTTAAGAATGCCAATCCATTATTCTTAGCTTGTTAAAACGATCAAAGAACCAACTATCCGGCTTCAATCTCTTGCAATCAACGCAATTTTCATTTTGCATAAACATCCGCAGTGTACTAGTCACTGTGACAAAATTCGAGTCTGTAGTTTCGTTGCGAAAATTAGAAGAAAAATGAAAAATTGGAGTGAAATGAGTAGAAGACAAATACAGTGATTTGGTCGTTTTTAAACGCATTAAAAAAAGTCCATTTGAAATGATTTTTAGGGTCCAACAAAATTAAAGAAGTACACCAGATTGCGGATTTTATGCGTTTATTATTTAAAAAAAAATGTTTACTATTTAGCAAAAAGGTTAACACAATTTAAGAATGCCAATCCATTATTCCCTGTTTTTTAAAATGATCAAAGAACCAACTATCCGGCTTCAATCTCTTGCAATCAACGCAATTCTTATTTTGCATAAATATCCGCAGTGTAGTAATCACTGTGACAAAATTCGAGTCTGTAGTTTCGTTAAGAGCGACGTCACCAAACGTGATTATTTTTAACTTTCCATCACAAGTCCACATATGTATGTAACCTAGCCGTTTTACATTAATTTCGAAGCAGCATAAATCATGTTATTCCCCATCGATGCGCAGCTAGAGCGTCGGAGGAAAAACTGTAAGTATCGCGTCAAATTGTAAAACCATTTTTTTGACGGTAATGTAGTCACTCTACCTTATCGCGAATCTACTGGGACCGTCGAAAAAATTGAAAAGCGAAAAAAAAATTTCTAGAGATTTCAATCCGAGTGGTCGACGAACGAAACGGAAGAGAACCACGAGTTGTATCGTCGATTTCCGCGGTATTATTCGGTCGTCAACCGTCGAAAACTTTCGCGAAACAATTCCGCCGATCGTATGGAACCGGCAGTTTAAATGTATTCCTGTTTTAATATTCAGATCTTGATTACGCTCTCGGCGAGGGCAAATGCGGCCCCGGTGAAATGACGTGGATGGATCTGCTCATTAAAGGATCCGAAACAACCGTAGAGAGATGAGAGAGAGGAGAGAGAGGAGAGAGAGAGAGAGAGGGGGGGGAGATAGTACTCGCAACGATACGTTCACGTTCACGGGGAAGATCGGCGGATCGTTGGCGCGATATAGATACCGAGTGGTACACACTTTCGCGATGCAGTGTACACAGCGAATATTGCAATCGGGTATGCGAATCGATGGGGCCGGCGAAGAGGAAATATATGTAAAGTCAACATCCATCACTCACCGTTAGAAAGGCTAATCGGGTGGCTGATTTTCCAGCGGAACGCGGTGGACCCAACAGGGTCACGATCCTTCTCTCTCTCTCTCTCTCTCTCTCTCTCTCTCTCTCTCTCTCTCTCTCTCTCTCTCTCGTTCTCTTTGCCATTTCTCTCGGTGCGTCGTTTTTAACGAAACCCCCGGGGGCCGAACGGGTATCCTTAACTCGGGAATCGATCATGCTTGTTTGGATTTACCTGGTGCGGAATAAATGACCGATCAGCGATTCCGTGTTATGACTCGGGTTATGATTCAGACGCCGCACAATTGTGATCTCTCGTCTTTTTCAATGATATTCGCCGGGAGTGAGAAAACCAGTCGATTCTACCTTTCACGAGCGATTTATTTCGAGCACCGCATCCGTTGGGATATCGAACGAGTTATTTTGTTTAACATTTTTAGGTCGAACCGGGTTTTAAAGAAAGATCGCGGTTTCAAGAAAATCCGCGATCGGAGGGGATCAAAACCAGCTTCGATGGGGAGAAATGATCCCGAAAGGATAAATTAACGGCTTCGGTGTGTAATTCAGCCATTTTTCTCTTTACCCGATTCTACATTTTCGAGATAATCGGCTTTGAAAGTCTGCCAAGCACGCGTGCAATTGAGCACGACTTGACTAATGTGTCTGCTCCTTTCGCATCACGCTCATCTGCCTGTGTATCAACACTGGAACGACGGTATCGGTTTCCCGTTATAGTTACATGAAACCTAACACAATAGTATTTAGTGTCGGCATTATTATACCGTGTAGATCTCTGTAACGCAAGTTTGAAAGAATTAAAATTAGTGAAAAATGCCTGCTGGCACTCGTTTCGCTCGAAATTACCACCAAACAAACGAACAGTCTTCTAAAATATTATACATTTTAACACGTGCATGATCACACGAAGAAAATGCATTGTATTCAACTCCTTGCACACGAAGCTATTTTGATGAAATCCGTGAATTTCATCGATATTAGAAAATTAATTCGACCCAGAACATTTTATGAACAAGATAGAAATGAAACCGTGCGTACTTACTAACACACTATTCTTAGCACGTTTATTGAATTAAAAAGAAATTGCAATATCATTTTTAGCGACGCCTCAAAGTCGCCATTCGAGTGCAACGGGGTTCATGAAATATTCTAACTTTGTAACAATTGTAACCATTGTTGAAATAAATCCCGGTCGATCTGTTAAATAATGTGGGTACTTAAAATGTTGTTGCGTTGTTGGGAACGAAATTGTTAGAAAAATTCGTAGTGCAAAGCGTTAATTCGAAGACATTCGAATGTTAGACGTGCGAGATTGTTAATGTACTTAGATATTTTCAACTTGATAAGTAAGAAGAAATTGTTTGAAATCAGTGCCAATCAGAGACAGTCTTTCGAAGTTTGTTTTAACACTAAACGTACCACCACCGGTCAAATGACCGGTTCTAGATTTTTTATTTGACAATTTTTGAATTTATAAAGATGCTTTCACGCGTTCCAATAAGAACGGCGCAAACTCTAAATAAATTAAATCTTGCCATTTTTATAAGGCAACGTGTATCTGTTGCATTTATAGCTCGGTACGGTTAGCGTTAAATAAAAGACTTGAAATAGCAGGGAGTCTTCTGGGAAGAAAATCGCCAAAGAATTCGCAATGCGAGGGGTTGATCGAAGAAATTGGAATGTCAGTACCTTGCTGAACGCCTTTCTGGGTTCGCAGCGTAATATTCCCGCCATCTTCTCTCCGCCAGGTGACCATAGGTTCCGGCGTCCCGGTGGCTCGACATCGTAATCGCAGATCGCTGTTCTCTTCAGCCGTTAGCAGATCTGTAGAATCGTCCAAATCCATGATATCTGGCGGTATCACGACCTTCATGTGACCGGTCTGTGGAAAAGATCGTTACCAACCACCATATAGTACCATTTGTCTGCCGGCGTAAAAGATCTGGCCTCCGCCACGGCTCGGCCAACATGTATTCCCTTGGACATTTAAATCAAGCTTAACCCTAGGATTCGAAACTCAACGAATGCGACTGCTCACCGCGGAGACTTCGCTTTAATCTAGGTTTACCACCGGGGAAAAATATGGAGTACGCAATTGCAACTACAACCGGTCCACGCTGGAAGAAGCAGTGTCAGAGCCTCTCCATTTTATTCCCTTTCACGCTCGTGTGTTACCCGGGCGAAATCTTCCCCTCTGAATGTGACCGAAACACATTTTTTTTTCTTTTTTTTTGTCGATTTCCGTAACATTCAATTAAACGATGCTATCTCTGATACTTTCGATGGTAATATTTTCGTATGACTCCGCAACGGTGGTACAGCGAAATGATTGCGGTGCGATTCAGCACGCTTGTCGAGTCGATTCGATTGCAAATGTGGTTTGCTATTTTCAGTGTTTTGGTAGTATAATATTTGCCGTTGCGCGGTCCTCGAATTTGGAAATATGGAAATTCATGTGTTCAAATATTTAAGGACTCGATCGTTTGAAGAATTGAAAATTCGAAGATTCAAAAATTCGCACAAACAGGGGTTTAAACGATCATAGATTCAAGCATTTAAAAATTCAACTGTTTAAATATTCAAACATTCATGGATTCGATAGTCCAAAAGTTCAAACATTCACTGATTCAAAGATTCAAACGGTTAGATATACAAGCATTTACAGTTGCAAAGATTCAAAGGTTCAAAGACTCAAAAATTCAAAGGTTCGTTAGATACAAAAATTCTAGCATTCGGAGATTCAAACATTCAAAGATTCAAAGATCCGATGGATCAAAGATTCTAGCATTCAACGATTCAAACATTCAAATATATAAGCATTCGAAGATTCAAGCATTTAAATATTTAAGCATTCAAAGATTCAAACAGTCAAAGACTCAAAGATTCAATATTTCAAAGATTCGAACATTCAAAGATCGAATAGTTCAAAGATTCTAGCATTCAAGGATTCAAAAATTCAAACATTCAAAGGTTCAAACATTTAAAGACCTAAATACTCCAAGATTTACAAATACAAATATTCAAGAATTCCACGGTTCAAAGATTCTAACATTCAAAGATTCGAGCATTCAAAGGTTCAAACATTCAAAGATTCGATAATCCAACCATTCAAACATATAAAAATATGTATTCCTCTTGACACTAGGTACTATTTTACATGAAAAATATAAACTCAAAGTACGTAGCCAATGAAAAATCTTGTATGGTTGAAAAGTGACTTAGCATTCGCCTGGTAAGTAGTTTTCAATCGCTAATTCGTGGGTTGATTGAAAATTTTCGTGAAAATTGACACCCAACAGACAATTTAGAAGAAGCCAGGCAAGAAATGAAGAAAGTACACTTAACAGAAACTGTGTCCAACGGGATCGATAAAAAATTAACAAATCTTTGCGACGCAATACATGCGCCCTTTAAAAATCCTACAACACGACCAGGAGGTTCGAAGCCCACCAGAGCCTGGGAAAAATGTTCGCAGAGGACTCTAGCGCAGAAGATTCATCGCACCACCGTGGATTCCATACATTTTCACTGAAAGTTCCCGTTCGAGTAGCATCGTTTAATTACTTTCACCCACTCGATACGTCCGAGTCAACATCTTTCCGGCAGAAAGCATCGGGAGACGTCGATAAACAGTTTTAAAAGCGTTTTCCACGAGCACCAAACAAAACGGAAAAACACAGTGTACACACATAAACGTCAATGCGTATATACACACGTAGATGTACGTACAAATAAATATGTATGTGTGTGTCTATGTACGTACGTATGTATAAATGTATATGTGTCTATCTATGTACGTACGTATGTATAAATGTGTATATGTCTATCTATGTACGTACGTATGTATAAATGTATATGTACATGTATGTATGTATAAAAGGAGAGTTCTCTGGAGAGCGACCCCATTGTCACGAACAGGGATAGAAATTTTCAGTTATCTGACGCATATTATACTAACCTGACTCCTCATGGGCTCCGTATTAACTTGACACATGTACGTGCCAGAGTCGTTCGGTTGGACGTTGGTCACGTGCAGTCTCCACGTGTTATGTCCGTTGTGAGTGACAGACAGCCGTGGGTTGTGTGCGACCATGTGCGTATGAATGGCCAGAATAGCTTTGGAGTCCGACTTTATCCAGGCAACCTGTATAATAGAATCGGGGAAGGGCGGACACGTTTCGCCGTTTCAGCAGCTGATTATAAACCGCGGTTCTCTCTCTCTCTCTCTCTCACTCTGCATCTCTATCTATCTCTTCAGAGAAGCAAACGCCCGCGTTACTTACACTGCCAGCCGATAATAACGGATTTAGAATTAGGATTTCGGCTATTAGTTACGGAGGCTGCTCCCCCAACCTGTCCGCGACACGTTTCCACCACATAATAGCTAATATAATACGATGAAGTCTGCCGTAACTTGCTATCAGATACCTGCTTGATACGCTCGAACATGTTTCGACCCTTCACCAACCTGTTTCGATCCCCTGTGGATTTTTAAGAATGGTAGGGTGACGGACAGGACTGTGGAGAACGAGTGAACGGTGTGTGTGTGTGTGGCTCCTTGTATGTATTGTTCGTTTTTCCCATTATTAAAGCCTTATAAGAGACCCAATCACTGTGCCTATATTAATTATACTTATTTTAAAAACATAATGAATATTAAAAAGGGATATTAAATTTTTTCATCAAAACCAGTTAATATATATGTTATATATCTCTTTTTTAATATTCATTATGCTTCGAGAATAAGTGTAATTAATATAGGAACAGTAATTGGCATCATTTTTTGGTGTCATCAGTAAACCCAAGTTTCGAAGCGAAAATCTTGGGAACCAACAATTTATAAAAAGTTTATTTTTTTCAGTCTCTCGACCATGAAAAGGGAATCGGTTGACAATAATTTTTCCTTAATTTCAAACATTAATACCATGTATCATTCATACCTCCCACGCACATCCTCGCGTTCGTCTGTACGTTATTGCTTCAAGCCTATCTCGAAAGTTCAAGTAAGTCAAAATCGATAAACTACTCCAATAAAATAATCAGATAAAATACGAATAGAATAAACTACTCCTTAAATCACTAAATTAAACCTACGTATTGCATTTTGGATGCACTGATACGGGGTGTCCCAGGGTTGATGGTACAACCGTGGAGGGGGTGAGTCTACATGAGAAAATAAGTTGAAAAATACGGAACGAATATTTTTCGTTTTCGAGAAAATCGAGTTTAACACTTTGATTGCCCAACTAGAAACCTCAAAAATTCCATAAAATCAAAGTAAGTTTTACAATGAAATGAAGATTGAAAAATATTATATGTATGATATTAAATAGCCCTCCAACTTTCATTTTACAGATCCTAATCAAGTTTGGTACAGTGAATATATTAACGTAAAAGTTTATTTTAAAACCTGGACAAATAATTCCGTCACCCACATATGGGTGACATGGCCGTCAACGTTTTAAAGATCCGTCAGGCACGCGTGCTTTAGTATGTGCAGCAAGTAGAATTGGTCGACTATGATCAGACGCGTCAGACGATTCATGTCGAATATTCGCTGCATTTTCAAACTCGATTTTCTCAAAAACCAAGCCTCGGGTGAAAAAATTTAATTCCAGATTATCGACCGATTTTCTCATGCAGAATCACCCCCTCCACGATTGTACCACCAATTTGTACCTGTATATTTAATTAGCTGTTCCCCTGTTTCCGCCTCTTTCCTGCTTTATTAATTTCCTCACCCATAATTCTCGCTGACCGTTTCTTTTACAATTATTCTTCTCTAATTATTATTCCTCTTTTTAATTCCCTACATTAAATGCTTCAAATTCTGAACCAACAATTTTATTCTGACAGGAGAGAATTGAAAATGTTTATGGATCCCTCGAGTTTTTCTTCCAATTACGACACTTGGTCGCATTCAATGAATTGCTAAAAATTTAAGTAAGCAAGGCTGATTTTGACTTCGTGCGTGTGTGTTCGATGCTTCGTTCGCGTGTACGGTTCTTTGTTTCGGTGGAATTAATAAAACCGTGCCGCTTATATTAAGAATACGAACAGAAATGCGGTCCACTATTGTTTTAAATTAGACGAGTCGTAGGTTTGAAATTAAAAAAATTTAGAAACGCCGCGCGAAAGTCAGCGTGGCCGCACAATTAAAGTGAGCATAAAATGCAAATAACTTCTGCTTGAGATTATATCGCCCGAGGAACGTGAAAAATGCGACTCCTTTATTTCAAAGTGGATAAAATAAATGGCGCAATTAAAATTTTATTTGTAGCAAATATAGCGAATTTATCTTTGGCCCAAGGAGGTCCAGGTGGTCTCCGTTTCGCTCGTTGGTTGAAGGTAAAATTAAAAACTGCCATGATATAGTTTCTTTCTCGTTCTGTGGCTATCGACTCGATATTTACCGAAACGTTCTCCTCGTGGACGATTTTAGAACACATTTGCGGTGAACATTTGTCGATGATTCAAGACTTCAGATGATTTCTGTTCACCGCGGCAGTTGAAAATAGAATTGAAAGTCCGTGGAATATATTCGAGGATCAAATAATTTGCATTTAATTATTTGTGAACATCAATGATATTTACCGAAGCACTCGCACCGTGTATATTTTTAAAAAATGTAGCCAGCAAGTATAGTGCATACATCCCTGACCTAAGAACCTCCGAATGATCTCTAAAACATTTCGGATCGGGAGTTTAAATTACAAATCCATGGGAAATAAACAAAATATTATTTAATAATTTCTTTCTTGTTGTCTAGAAGCATCAGCGTTTACGCGCCGATTTCACGACGAACGTTCCCGGAAAATATCCTTTTGCATTCGTGCAATGCGAGAAGCAGCCAGTTTAAGCATCGAACGGCCTACTTCTGCAAGATGAGCCTGAATTATCCACGTACACATGTGCGAATTGTACATTCGAGTGACATACGAGCGCAATGCGTTCCCCGCGTAAAATTCTCCCCGTGACTTCGCCTTTATCCCTCTGTATTCATGAGTTCCAGCGCAAACAACTCCGTTAAAGCGTGTAACGTAAACGTTACACCGCATAACAAGGATAAGACGGCAAACCGAAACGAAGGAGCCCCTGTTACAGCATATTTTAATCCGCCCGTACTTTACTTTCCGTCGCTTGTCGCTGAAAAAAAAAAAGAACAGCCTAGCACATTCGCCGATGAATCTGGAGCAGAAATTTCCCTGTGTCTTCGAATCTCATGCTTCTTGAACATTATTCCTCTTTGGTAATGCCCTTTTTCATAAAACTGCGACTCTGAACCATTCAAGAATTTTACCAGTAATAATGTTTCTTAATGACCACAAGCAATGCATGAAAAATTCATCGTTCATATTATTCTACTAATTTATTAATGACAGCCCTTATATAAATAACAGCAATGAGTTCTATACAGTATATGTCCCTGGCTAGACCCGTGTTTTGCACATATATCGAGTAAACACTGTCTATGAATTGCTATTACTAGACATCGGATTTTATGCATTTATTACAAAAATGAGTGGGTGTAATTTAAAACAGTAAGAACATTAGAAAAATTTAGAAATACTGTTATATTATTTTCAACCTATTAAACAGATTAGGAAAGAAAATAAATTTCTATTTCGTTCCAGTTTGTTGCAATTTAGGTAGAAAATTTTTATTTTGCATAAAGATCCGCTGTCTAGCTATTACATAAATTATTAGTGCACTGCGGATTTTATGCATTTTTTGAGTAAAATAAGAAGGAGAAACTTGAATTAGCACAAAATTATTAACAGAACCAGTACCTATCGCTTGCAATTGATGGAGACAATTTTTATTTTCCATAAAGATCCTGCAATATTTTTCTAAATATGAAAACATTTTAAAACTTGATTAAAAAATGTGTTTATTATACGAGTTTACCTGTCGTCGGATTCCGTGCTCAGTATAAAGATTTACAGTATTGTGTTAGCAATTTGTGCGTCACAGATTAACAACAAAACGCACTATTCGCACAGGGTGAACCATTTAAGTCAACCCCGGTGAATTTGAATGCCGTTGACGATATCGAAAAATGTTTTAAATAAAATTTGAATGGCCTCTCTATCGCGGGAGGTTTCCGAATAGTCCTTTTGAAAAAACTGCCCTGAATATCTCTCTCCACACTAGAATTAATCTTCTATCGGTCGCGTCAATCCTCGTGACATGGGGGATTGTCCCTTTAAAGTTACGCTGTTTTTTATCCGAACTTGAACCGGAAAATGTGTGTAATCGCTCTCGGAAATTATAAAGCCTGAATATTCAAAGTGTGCGAAACACGGTAGACTTCCGTGCACACGCTCGCTCTCAGACAGTAAGACTGTTTCATTGCGCATTGTTTCTCGGCGAGGAAAATCAAGTCGTTAATTATATTTACAGCTTTGCATAAACGATTTCACGAGATGAACGCAATGTAAATATTTATACAACCGTTTAACGCGTTAATCACCGTGTTTATTTTGCTCGTTTTCCAGTTAGGCGACCCGTAAATTCACGAAATGCGCCAGCGTGCCGACCAAAGAATAGTAACTCTTATGAGCTAACAAATTTTTAGTTTTAAATCGTTTTGTTATGGATTTTCTGATTGTCTGAAGATTTATATGTTCGTTCCTGTTTTAAGAAATACTCTGCATTTTTTGTACGTTTATCTGTTTAGTTAATTTTCAATCGCCATCACGAGTCTCAAACATTATTGAGTATAAAGGGGTTAACAATCTACTTTAAAATTAAAAAAGGGTGAACAGTATCGAATCAACTATAACAGGACAATTTTTAAATTCGGTGCTGACATTTTCTCAGTCACCGACACGACGTTGCAAGCTTACTGTCTAACATGGGCAAAATATGGAAAAGACTTGAAAATAGACCACTTAAAAATTAAAAAAGGCTGAACAATATCGAATGAGCTATAACAGGATAATTTGAAATTCGATGCTGACATTTTCCCAGTGAACGATACCTCGTCAATTGCAAGCTTACTGTCTAACATGGGCAAAATATGGAAAAGACTTGAAAATAGACCACTTAAAAATTAAAAAAGGCTGAACAATATCGAATCAACTATAACAAGATAATTTTAAACTCGATGCTGACATTTTCCCAGTGATCGATACCTCGTCGATTGCAAGCTTACTGTCTAACATGGGCAAAATATGGAAATGACTTGAAAATAGACCACTTAAAAATTAAAAAAGGCTGAACAATATCGAATGAGCTATAACAAGATAATTTTAAACTCGATGCTGACATTTTCCCAGTGATCGATACCTCGTCGATTGCAAGCTTACTGTCTAACATGGGCAAAATATGGAAATGACTTGAAAATAGACCACTTAAAAATTAAAAAAGGCTGAACAATATCGAATGAACTATAACAGGATAATTTTAAATTCGATGCTGACATTTTCCCAGTAATCGACACCTCGTCAATTGCAAGCTTACTGTCTAACATGGGCAGAATATGGAAGACTTGAAAATAGAGCACTTAAAAATTAAAAAAGGCTGAACAATATCGAATGAGCTATAACAAGATAATTTTAAACTCGATGCTGACATTTTCCCAGTGAAAGATACCTCGTCAATTGCAAGCTTACTGTCTAACATGGGCAAAATATGGAAAAGACTTGAAAATAGACCACTTAAAAATTAAAAAAGGCTGAACAATATCGAATGAGCTATAACAAGATAATTTTAAATTCGATGCTGACATTTTCCCAGTGATCGACACGTCATCAATTGCAAGATTACCGTCCAACATGAGCAAATGAAGCATTACAGCGGAAACGAGCGCGAAATAAAGGAGAACTAATTCGCGTCGCTGATATCGTTATTGCCGAGGCTCTCGTTAGCAGCACCTTTTGAGAACTGCACGCAAAAAGCTTGCAGATATTCCGCGAGGCAAGAGGATTCCGCGCGCAAATAACTGTTACCTCGAATGAAATGTATATGTATAACACGATTGCCCGGGCTGAACGCGATAAACAGAAGAATAGCGACGCGTGGGAGGATACCGAGACGCGCACAGTGCAGCCTTCGGAATAATCTACTATACCCCGATACGACTTTGGGAAACGGAAAAGAAACGACAGGGCTCCGCCTCCTCCGTAATCGCTCGAGGGTTAACAACCCCTCGAACACCTGTTAAGAGAAAATATACTGTCTGTAACGAGTGCAATAACTCGGGGAACAGGGACGGAGGAGAGCTAAGCGATTGTGTGCAAAAATCCAGAAAGTCCAATGAATCTGGATATTATATATGTTTGCTTTAAATTGATGGGTGAGAAGCGAAACATTGAAATGCGTGTACAAAATTAATTTACTGGTGAGTTCAATTGTAATGGTATTTAACTTTTTCGGGGATTAATTGTTGACTTAATTTGTTTGATTAAATTGTTATCAATGCGTCCATCCTGGACGAATTTTTCAATGTGAGAGGAAAGATTTAATTTTTCATTTTATTAGAATATTATCAGTATATGTGTTTTAATTATTATGGGATTCTGCAATAATAGATTTAATTTTAACAGATTTTAACACGTTGACTACCATGTCACCCATATATGTCATATATGTCACCCATATAAAGTTGGAGAACCACGCAATATCATACATTTCATTTTTTCAAAATTTCTATTTTATCAAATAACTTACTTTGATTTCCTGGATTTTTTTAGCTTTCTTGTTTGGCGTTCAAAGTGTTAATCTGTTTTGAAGAGGTTCAAAATATTGTTACGCTGTTTTTAGTTTATTAATGTTATTGATAGGAGAAATATATTTTTGTCTGACTACCATTGTTCATACTTGATTTAGAACATTTTTGTATTAGAAATCCGTAGTATATTTATAATTTTCTATTTACCGTGCACGCGCACGTTGTTGCTTTTCGGGCCACTTTATGAATACAGATAAATAAAGCAATCCTTAACCGTGACGGCCGCTGTCACGTGCGCGTGATTTCGTTAGCCAGCGGTTATCAGCCGGCATCGCGTATACGTGACTTCGCTCTGGCAGCGGTTATCCTTGCTGAATCGTAGTATAATTTTTCTTATGAGAAGAGATTTAACTGAGGTTTTATCTGAAAATGTAAATTGCGACTTTCTTGTTCTATTAGGGAAGGTATTTTATAGTTCCTATAACTCTTTTCGTTAATTTTATAGTCGTTTCACCACTAGCCGTTTAGAACGACTCGAAGAGAAGTTAACGAATGAGCGGTGATAAAATTAATTTTGAGCAGTGCTATTTTAGTATAAATTTTCAGGAATCTGTAGGTATAGGGTCTGATAAAATAATTATTAATATATAGATGGATACCCAGTTTCTCTTTATACTGCAATTTTCATACACTATTTTATTGTAAATCTTTGCAAATCAATAGCTGTGGATATTTGCAAAAAAAAAGAAGAAATAAAGAATAGGTGGATACACAGCTTCTCTTTGTTTTGCAATCTTTACAGATAGCTATTTTACTGCAAACCGTCAGGAATTTACGGCCACAGAAGTTCGCAACAAAACGAACAAAATTTAGACGGATCGTCAGAAATATAGTTTTGCAATTCACACAAAGGTCTACACTCTATTTCGACCATGAATCTATCAGTTCTGTAAATCATCAGGAATTCGTGGCTACAAAAATCCGTAAAAAACAAAAACAAAAAGACTATCAGTTCCGCGAATGATAAAGGATTTATGGCTATAAAAATTCGTGAAAAAAAGGAAACAAAATTGGACAGATCTTTGCAAATTTTTTTACAAATTCGCACCAGGATCTATACTCTACTTTGAGCATGAAACGATCAGTTCTGTAAATGATTCAGGATTTATAGCTATAAAAATACGTAAGAAAAAAGGAAACAAAATTTAGACAGAATTTTGCAAAATTTTTTTGCAAGTTCTCGTAAGAATCTACACTCCACTTCGAACGTGAAGCTGTCGGTCTGTAAATGAGTAAAGATTTATGGCTAAAAAAATTCGTAAAAAAAGGAAACAAAATTTGACAGATCTTTGCAAATTTTTTTACAAATTCGCACCAGGATCTACACTCTACTTTGACCATGAAACTATCAGTTCTGTAAGTGATTCAGGACTTATAGCTATAAAAATACGTAGGAAAAAAGGAAAAAGATTTAGACAGAATTTTGCAAAATTTTTTTGCAAGTTCTCGTAAGAATCTATACTCCAGTTCGAACGTGAAACACCCGGTCTGTAAATGAGTAAAGATTTATGGCTAAAAAAATTCGAAATAAACGGAACAAAAAATTTGGACGGATCTCCAAAAACTTTGTCTTTAAAATTCGCACTTCGAAAACGTGATCCACCAGGGAAATTCAGTCGAACCCGATGGCCGGCAGGTCCGTCCGCTAGGATTCTTCATTACCGCGAATCTGAGGGTCGCTGTATGCCATGACTCCGCGCCGAACGTAATTATTTACTCGCGCAGGATCGCGTGCGCAAGTCAATGAACATTGTTATTGGATTCCGGGAATCAAATTGCAATCCGGGCACGTTAGCTCCGATCGGTCTCTCGTTTGTGCGCGTGCATACTTGCTGCGTGCTCGATCTGTCGTATATCAAACGACGGTTCCATTGAACGGTTGAAAGGGCGTTTAATTCGCGAACAAAAGCTCTCGAATGACGCGAACGCGGTGCGCGATGCTCGACGGGGGTACGGTTACCGCGGCCCCAGGCTTCGATCCAATAGAATTTAAGGTGTGCATAAATAACGCTGATAGACTGCGGAGCCGTCCACGCAGACAGAATCGCTCTACCTGTTGGCCGAACCAAATTTTTCTAGCAAACAATCCACCACCGGAACACCGGGCTTGTACGTGTACAACACCATCTCGCTATCTTTCCCTTCACACGTGGGCGAAATTCAGAATCGAAAATCAATTTATCGGGGATACTAGGAAAATTGTTGGCTGATGAGATTTTTTAAGCAAACAATTTGCACGAAACACCTTGTTCTGCAACACCGTCTCGCAAATTTTTCGTCCGTACGATAAGGAACAGTTTGCACAAGTTCAACACTTTGCACTAGATTGTCCTTAATCTGAGAAACATTGTGAATTTAATCTAAAAGGATCTAGCGTGAAATATACACTAATGTCTCGATCTAAGTCCAATCCACGAGTGCCGTGACATAGAGCGTGTAAGGCTACTATTTTCTTGTGGCCTCGTCTATCGAGTCTTATTATCTAGATATTTATAAAATCGAATATTTTCCGTCAGATTTGTCTCAGTAAAATAACATGCTTAATTTTATTTAAATACGGCAGATTATTTCGGTGAGATCGTGTGTCATCCGATTCTGTTAGAGTAATTCTGGTAAATGATATGAGAAATGTGCCCGAGTGCAAATAGTACAAATAGTTGAAATTGAGTGTCCGATATCCGAAAATCAATTTATAGGAGATACTAGAAACGTTGCTGGCGAAGAAAACTTTTCCTGCATACGGGCGAATACTTCATAAACTCAGATGAAATTTAGATACGGAAATTTAGAACGGCGTCCGACGTCCGGGAATCGATTTATCAGAGATAGTAGGGAATCTGTTGTCGGATGAAAGTGGTAAACAATTCCTACGGGACAAAACTGTCTAAACAAATAAATAAAAATATTAAAAAAAAAATTCCAAATCTTTAAATTTAGAACTGAGGGTCCAGCATCGGGAAACTAATACATAGCACTATAATTATTATGATTATTAACGTTTAGAAAGCCAATTTTTCGCAATTGCACGACGAAGCAAATATATCACGGTTTTTCGTTACTTTATCATCGCACAAAGCGAGTCAAACTTGATTGATAACAATTACTCGCCGTTGCGTTATTTAGTACGCTTCGACGAGGAAAAATGATCATTGCTCGCGGTTCGTTAATGAACCACCCCCTTTGTTCGTTTTGGAACATCGCGTGAGCTGGGGACATTTTTTATAAATAATTTGACATGATTCATGTGGGTGATTGAGACAATGTAACAAATTTATAAATCGTGAAAAAATTAGCAGAAGGGGATTAATGCGAGAGGATTAATTATTAACACAACACCATGGCAAAAATATTTAATCAATCAATTTAAACGACTATAAGGTTTTCAATTATCGTGTTGCATTTAAAAAGGTCCCAGAAAATCTTTTTTTTAAATAATAATTTCAAGAAAAATGTTCAAGTTACGTTACTCAATATAATTTGTTGCTTTAAGATAAAAAATTGCCACTTCTATCGAATAATCGATCATAAAACTCTGAACTGTGTATCATAAAAAGATTCTATGGAACAGCTAACAGTAGATACTGTGTTAATCTACGATCGAATAATTCATTCAACAATAGCGTTCACGATTTTTTACCAGCAGCGTAATACAAGAATTCCTGCGGATTTTTCTGCAAAGTAAAACAAGTCTGCACTAATTAAAATTGTATTTCTTCTCTTAACAAGTCTGATAGGATAAAAACAACCGAATCATACTCGTTAATTCTTTCGGTGTATTCACGATTTCGCGTTCCATCCGTGAAAAGAATGGATCGTTAAAAATGTATACGATTTTAAAAAATGGTTGGTTAAAGTAATTCTAAAAGAGCTTGAATAATCCAAAAAATAATTCCAAAGATTTTAGGCTGACGTAACAAATAATTCTTAAAATATCTGAATAATCCCCAAAATACGCCGCAAAAATTTAGGTTCAAATTAACAAATAATTCTACAAATTCGAGGACAATCCAACTAATAATAATAATAAGAAGAAAACACTACAAACATAATAATATTAATTGTGAAAAATTAATAATTCTTAAAATATCTGAATAATTCCCAAAATACGCCGCAAAAGTTTAGGACAAATTAACAAATAATTCTACAAATTCGAGGACAATCCAACTAATAATAATAATAAGAAGAAAACACTAACAAACACTACAAACATAATAATATTAATTGTGAAAGATCCAAAGTAATTTACCGAACAATATGAGACCATTTGCCAGACTGATTGTGAGAACGAGTTGCCAACAACCACTCGACATCGAGTGCCCGAATCGTCAAGAAATTCGTAACAGCTCCCCTTATTCTCATCCACACCCTAAAAGACTTAAAATAGTGTTTTAAGAGTTGCCGAGGGTTGCATACCGGGACCCTCGAAGGACCAAGAGGGAACAGGAAGAGGACGGAGGCGGAGACTCGGTGGATCGGCAAAAATCAGGCCCATTCATGTTGTGCTCTATATTAGCGGCTCTGATTTATACCCCTTCTTTGGTAAAGCATCTTTTCTCTTTCACCACCGGGCCGCGAGAAAGTAACATTCGCAGTAACTCCGTTGCCTACTACTTTTTCTACTTCTTTTTCCCTCTCTGTTCTTCAACTTCTCCCAGTTTCTTCTTTCTCCTTCTCCTCGCTTCTTTCGCCGTTCTACACGTACATATATATATATAGATATATAGACATAACTCTCTCCCGTTCCATTCTCGGAATCCACGAGGACGAAATCCTCTGAACACGCGCCAAGAACGTTTCATCTCGCGATAGAAGCGATTGTCGATTCGGGCGCGCAATCAAACTTGGACTTCTTCTCGAAAGTGAATTACTCGGCAGCTCTGTCCCACAAGGGGCTTCTCTGGTCAGAACTGGTCGAGAAACCTGCACGTACACACGCGCACGCACACGCATACACACACACACACACACACACAGAGACATACACGTCTACAAGAAGGTTTATCATTATCAGCATACATACAGGTCCCCTTGTGTTGCGTGATTTACCTGCCCCGAACGAGGAGAGGGGACGGATCATCTCGTTTTGGCATTGTTTTCAGCCGAGGTCCGCGTTCCCGGAGAAATATCGTTCGGCTACCGGATATGATTCGCGATGTCCTGGACGGACAATCGTTTGGAAACTCGCGGATTGCAGCTTTCCTTCGAGAACAACTTCGTCGTCGACTTTGAGCTTTGTCGATTTACTCTCCTCGATGTAGTTTTGCGCGCACGTTTCGGGACGCGCAGAATGACTATTGCGTGCTCGTTCTTTTTGGAATGAGCTCGTTATTCGAGGTACAGATACTGCCACTATTATTCGAACGCTTTTAAAAATAACTTTGTTAACACGTTCACTGCCATGTCACCCATATATGGGTGACGGAATTATTTGTTCAGGCTTTAAAATGAATTTTTACTTTTTAATATATTCACACCTATATGCGGTCACCCATCTTTCGATGAGCCCCAACCAACATCGCTTAACCTCAACGATCACCATCCCACAACACCATCGGTCGAGCCACCACTCGCCGGCACGTTAATATATTCATTGTACCAAATTTGATTAGGATCTGTAAAATGCAAGAATGTTGGAGAACTACACAATATCATACATTTAATTTTCTTCAATTTCTATTTTATCAAATAATTTACTTTGATTTCATGGAATTTTTGAGCTTTCTTGTTTGTCGATCAAAGTGTTAACATGGGACCATGCAACTCAAATTTTCTTAAAAAGTTAGCACGATTGGTTTGCTACGTAAAGTGAAAAAAAAATTTACAAAGACTAATCGTCTTAATAGGTCAACGGTAATACAACAATATTCTTAAATTCTTGGAATATTTTCGCTGTTTGGGATTTGATCTACTCATTTTCCAGTGCAATTATCAATTATATACAGGGTGTCCCGTAACTGGTGGTACAACCGAGCAGGAGGTGATTCTACATGAAAAACTGAGTCGAAAATATAGAATAAAATTTTTTGATACAAGGCTTTGTTTTCGAGAACAATGAGTTTAAAAATTTGTCTAGTGTGCGTGCACTCGGCTTACTTGCGGCTCAACGGACTTTATTCTGAGTTACCTCAACCTTTTTCGCAAAGGTTTTCGAGGTTTGTATACATCGAATAAATCGAAGGTCGAGATTACAATGTTAGAATTACCTTCGAGTAATTCGTTTAATTCATAAATTGCTGGAAGTGCTGTCCACGTTGTTGTAGACATAATTGTGCCCATAATTATGAAAGTGGTCTGTCATAAAAAAAAAAATTACATTGAATAAATTTAGTTTAAAATCATGTCGTGTGAAATAAGTGATAAATTCATTTTTTTTTTAATTTTGACAGACCACTTTCATAATTATGGGCACAATTGTGCTCTTCGTATTAAATTCCTACGAACCTCTTGTAATGTGCAATTATTATGTTGCTTTAAGTGTTCGAACGCTATCACAATTTTTTGTTGTAATTGTTCGATGCTCGTTATGTCATCACGATACACAATCGATTTCACCTGAGCCCACACTATTAAGCCAAGTGCACGCGCACTAGACAAATTTTCGAACTCATTTTAATCGAAAACAAAGCCTTGTATCAAAAAATGTTATTCTATATTTTCGACTCAGTTTTTCATGTGGAATGGAACCTATAACCCTAGGTTGTATCACCAGTTACGGGACACCCTGTAGTTGTAAGAATGGTCGACTGTCTGAGAGTCATTAAATAAAGAAAGGGAATGAGGAATGACGAATGAGTTGAAGAGAAGGTTAAAGAAATATTCAACGAAAGGCTTATAGGATGAGTTGAAGGAAGAGATGAAAATTGCCAAAAATACAATGCGGGGTAAGGAGAGGTCGACCTGTTAACAGGTTGGCGTTGTAGCCGTTCTTTTTGGACACCCGGTACCGGTCACGTTCGTATCTAGATTTCTCTGGCAACGATCCCTGTATACGAGCGGAATATCGCGGTAAACTCCGGTAATATCTGCCGTTAAGTTTTTACAGTGACTGCACGCGAACGTAAAACCTGTAAACGCAGACTTCACCGTGTCGCAACCATACGCAATTCCAATCAACCCCGTGTGACATCGTTTCACGCTGGCTTGAGATTTATTGGGCATAACTCTAACAAATCACACACACTACCATGAACAACAGACGACATTATTTTTTTACACGCGAAACCTTTCAATTATATGTATCTTTTGAAAAAACGCGACAGAAAGTGCCTCATCTTTCCACTTTACTTTTAAATCTCTTTCAGAATAATAAAATTTGCTTTTAAATCTCTTTCAGAATAATAAAATGATTTATTGAACCTCCTCGGGGATGAATTTTTTAGAAATAAATTACACGATTTTAAGCTTTGGTAATTAAACCGTGATGAGCGAAAATAACGACGCTAATTAAAGAAACAAATATGATCGAATGCTTTTTATCCAGCAAAAAATGTTTTACCTTGTACAGAGACAGAAGAAGTTCAATGTAAAAATTATATTTGGTATTGAATTTATCAACTAAAGTATTTGACGATTCATCTGGTGTAAAATCGGATCTTCATTCATATGTCTTGATCGTGATTTTTTTCCTTTGTAAATAGGTATAATTCGTCGAGCATAAATAAGCATCGATTGTCAAAAATTACAATAATGGTAAACATGCTGAAAAATGGTGGTATCCACGTATCTGGCTATCAAAATGATTTGTTACCAAACAATTTTTTACACTTTCAAGTGACACAAAACAGCTTACAGCTTCCCAATCAAAAAATCATTTACATGGTCCGAATTGCAAATGACACTGAATTCAACATGATCTACGATGATATACGTATGTGCTATAGAAACTATAGGTAAGCGAATAAAATTGAGGAACGTTTCTGACCCGTGTAATTGGCGCATATTGATTGGTGTTGATCGATTTTAGCGATATGCCGAAAAATTGGTCTGTTTGAATTAGGCCCCCGGCCGGCCGGCAGTGTACGATTTCGACCTGGCACGCCCCTAATCGACTTACTAATTACACACCGACACGTGGATGCAATTACCTTGTAAGATTGAAGATGATTAACGATGCAGGTGAAGGAGACGTTACGACCTTGAATGACCGTATGGTTCTCCAGGAGTGCTAGAAATTCGGGCTCGAGCTCGGACTTTGGCATCGCTTGACCTGGCTCGGCATAATTAACGATCGTGTAATTAACGATCCGGCAACGTTACATCTAATTAGCCCTCGCGCCCGCGTTGCAAAACTACTACACACAGGGCCGCAAAGCTGAGTGCAATGCACAATCATAGAGTTTTGTCAAAAGAGAAGCGGTATAACCTGCGCCCGGATCCTCAGGGAATTTGGTTTAAACAAACGTTTTCTGCCGAACTTCGAACGAATGGTTTCCGGGATACAAATCTACTTTGTTTCATGTCAAGACATGTAAGTCTAACGAACTAATAGAAAAGCAATGATATTTTTAATTCTGACGCTGAGTCCCCTTTTGATGTTTTCAATCATGTACAATTGTTATTGCAGATTTTATGCACTTATAGTATTTCTGGACTTCCAAAATTATATATTGATAAATACTTAATAGATTTTAAATTGGAAATTCTTCACATAAATCAGCATCATTTATATTTTCAGAATTAAGTTGGATCGCAATTGACATACAATTCTGAAGATAAATCTAATATACAATCTAGTGACGTTCAATTAATTTAAGTATTTCTGCTGGAAAAATTTCAATTAAAAGCAAACGGCTGTTTTTGGATATTCAATGTAGGTACTGGAATATGTTAATATGATTTTTATCTTCTTTGAAGTATAGTAGAATTTTTAACGAACTGGATAAATTTTTGTTTGATCGTAATTTCTCTATATCGGCGCACAAATATATCTATATTTGCATAAAGATCCGCACTCCGGTAATCACGTTCGTGTACACTGAAACTCCAGTTTCCTGTTATACCTCGAAGTTCGCAAGTTTTCATTCATCATTCATCATTCATCCATCTGTTTAAACCACACTACATTCCAACGTGAGCGATGGAGAGATCCGAAAGACGTTGAAATTTCAGTTTTTAGTTTACTTCTTCCGTTTTCGCTTTTATTTTCAATCTAACTTCTTAAGATTTCAAATTGGGAACTCACAACCGCACTTGGAAAACTTTGATAATTGAAAATGACAAAAAGGGTGAGAGAATAAAGGGGGACGGGGGTGTGGAATTATGGTTCCGGAACGGGGGTTTAACAATTCTGCTATATCTCAAGATATTAACCGTATAATGGTAGTGCAAACTTTACTGCGTCTTCAATTGCTTAGAAAATTACAGAAACAACTATGTCGCTACATTTTCCTTTTTAAAACGTTGTAATCTAAAAATGTTGATACTCGAGTTACTTTCATTCTCGACACAAGGAATATAAAAATTGAATAGACAAATTGAAATTGAGATAAATCTCGTGCGGGTGTCCAGCTGTTTAATAAAAATTCAACTAGATCGCTAATCTCTGTGTTCTAAATGTTCGGAAAATTATTAACCCTTTGCACTCGGCGATATTTTCATTCTAAAACTAAATTTTTCTTCCGTCTTAGAATATTTTCATTTATTCATACAAAACTGATCCGATCTCCACATATAATATTTAAATGTTTAGTAACCTATCAAATAAAAATTTTGTAACGTAACAAATATTTTGTAATATTTGTTGTAATTTCTTTGAAATAATGCCCTAACAATTTCTAGTGGTGCTTCAGAGTCACCACTCGAGTGCTAAGGGTTAAAGGATCAGCACAGCGTCGTGGCACGAGTTTGCAGAAGATTTCCACGACACACTATATATCCACTGCCAGCGTTCCCCGACGTCCCCATTTCCATTTTAAACGTGCCATTTGTTAGCGGGGCGCGATCGAAAAATTACAATACCAAAACTTTGCAGTAGTTCATATTTAGCCTTCGAGATCTGCGATTGTAACAAGTTCAGTTTTACACCCTGTACTCGGTAGTCGGACAAATATTATCCTCTAAAATCTCTGTTCGAAATCTATGTTCGAGGAAACCTCGTTCTCCTCCCAACCCCCCTCTCTCTCTTTGTTCCCCTTTCGCTCACAGAGAGCGTTCATCCTTCCGGGGCCGATATTGATTTCTCTTAATCTTTACATCTCTTTTACCGATCGGCTTAATCTAGTTCGTCATGCATATCGGCCGCGCATAGATTCATGGGAACGGCACGCCGGCAAAGTTATAGTGGCAATAATTCTTTTCCCGTCGGCCATTCAGCCTCGCTCCTTTTCTCCGACGCGCTTTTTGTCGCGTGGCACGCGCGGACCTTGGGCTCGGAAAAATGAATCGGGTGAACCTGCCGAACCTATCCCTCCGATTTCGATGATTTTTGGATATCTTCTAAATCCCAGCATTTCGAACAACTTCTTACTGCGCACGATACCGTCGATCTCTCGCTCAGTTGCCGAAATATTCGCGAAAAACTGTTGATACAAGGGTAAGTAGAGATTTATAGCATATACAGTGGGGGACAAAAGTGTTCGTACACTTGGAATATAGAAATAAAAACAACAATTTTTTCTATATTATTAAGTATATTCAAATATACGTAACTGTATATTATACATTACACTTCTAACAACAAATGAGCAAAAACAAAGACAGTAACATCACTTGGTAACTTGAAATTAATTCAAAACTCACACTACTGTAAGAAATTTGCCAGGACAAAAGTATTCGTACACCATCATTTCTTTTGAAGATATCATGTTAGTTTCATTAATTCTAGTCGTGGCGAGTACACGTTATTAGTGAATATTTGCAATATGGGGAGAAAACGCAATGAAACTACGTTGGAAGAACGAAAAATTATTATACAGTTATACGAAGAGGGCAAATCGTATAGAAATATATCAGAAATACTAAAAAGAAGTCGATCAACTATACAGAGTATAATAAGTAAATATAAAAAAGAGAGAACATTGCAGAATAAAGAAAGAACCGGCAGACCCCGGAAGCTAACTGTGAGAGAGGAGCGTAAAATCGTCCGAATTATTAAAAAAAAACCAGATACCAGTGCATCGGAAATCGTGACACACCTTCAAGAATATATGCACAAGGAAGTTCATCCGAAAACAGTACGAGTGCTACATCGGAGAGGATATAACAGTAGAGTTGCGAGGAGGAAACCACTCATCAGCAAAGTAAATAAAAAAAAGAGATTAGAATTTGCAGAAGAATACATAAACGCTAGCGACAGCTTCTGGAAGAATGTAATATTTTCCGATGAGTCGAAATTTAATATTTTTGAGTCGGATGGTCATAAAAAAGTGTGGCGGAGAGCTAATACTGAATTGGATCCCAAAAATATGCAACCGGCGACGAAACACGGAGGTGGAAGTGTAATGGTGTGGGGATGTATTGCTGCTTCCGGAGTCGGAAAATTAGTAATGATAGATAGAATAATGGATAAACATTTATATTTAAATATTTTAAAAGAAAATTTACACGAAAGTGCTGATAAATTAGGTATTGGGAGAACATTTTACTTTCAACGAGACTGTGATCCGAAACATACAGCCTATATAGTGCGTCAGTGGTTGTTATATAATACTCCCCACATGTTAGTAACTCCTCCGCAATCACCTGATTTAAATCCCATCGAACATGTATGGGCGAAACTTGAAAAAATGTACGAAAATACGACATAACATCGAAAGAATATTTAAAAGAAATATTAAAAAGAGAATGGTGTAATTTAGAACCTGACTTCATTAAAAGTTTAGTATTATCAATGCCCAATAGATTACACGAAGTAATTCGTCAGAAGGGCTATCCTACTAAATATTAATTTAGAAAATTCCCGTTAAATTAATTGCAACACTTGTAATAATGAAATGTACGAATACTTTTGTCCCTGCAGTTTCTTGCCATTTTGTGAAATTTTTGCCATTGTAAGTCATGAAATAATGTAATTAAGTTTTGTTTTTGCTCATTTGTTGTTATAAGTGTTGTATACAATATAAAGCTACATATGTTTAGATACAATTAATAACATAAAAGATATTGTTGCTTTTATTTCTATATTCCAAGTGTACGAATACTTTTGTCCCCCACTGTACATTAACTGATTTTAATGAAAAAAATTTAACATCTTCCTTTTAATATTCCCCATGCTTTAAAAATAAGTATAATTAATATAGACACAAAATTGGCACCCCCACAATAATTGGGTCCCTTACCCTGCAGTGAATTCTGTCTGTCTTGCACGTCCGTGGCACGCGCCGCTAATATGCAAAGGAAAACGTAGCTGAACGTATCGATTTTTATAATATATAAAAAAATCATCGAAATCGGTAGATAGCTGTTCGCCATGAATCAAATTCGACAGAGAAAGAGGACTAGAAGGGAAAGGGCATGCTTTGCGAGTTTTGTCTTGTTAAATAATAATTGTCCGTTGCAATCCGACGCCCCGGCATCGAATAAATTGAACCGCGGCGCTTTTATCGACGCCTCGTACAGGCCGATTCAAATCTACCGCCGCGAGATTTATGGTCTGCTGAACTCCTGTCGCCCGTCTAATATTAGAACGTCGCAGAAAAATATTGCGCCCAGTTACTTTTTTCCTGCTACACCCTTTTGTGACGCCCGTAAAGAATATTGCTCCATGAACCGTCCCATTGCTTTTCCAATTTCTATCTTTCTCATATTTATTCTAAATGAAAAGTACACAATGGAATGCATTAAACGGAGAGCCATAAACAATTTATATTTCATGTATTGATTTTATTTTTGAATAATATAAACGACTCTTTGTATATCTGTCATCGTTTCTTCCTTGACTCCTTGCCATCCGAGCCGCTCATTTTCCAAATCGATTAACCCTTATAAACTGTAAACGGGGTTCACTCGTGTCCAGGCGATAATATGTTTAAACAAAGCATTTGTCAAAGTTAACCCTTTGCACTCGAGGCTGAGGCAACATTTAACATGTGTTGAAAAAATTCCGGTGTGTAAAAGTACCATATGAATTTTTCCAGATTTTTTTAAAGAACTGAAAAATGCATTGGACACGAAAACACCCATGTTTACAGTTACCGTAAAAACGTTTACGGCCTAGGGGTCACTTGCATATAATAAAAATGAGAAAAAATGAATATAACCGTGTAGCACTAATGCAAGCAGAAGAATAGCAAATTAAACATTTTTTTCAGATCCGAAATTCACAGTCCGGCGACACGTTACGCTAATTTGTTTCTAGTTTCTAGCGTCCCCTTTGGACAATCGTACTGTCTGGGCTTCCTATGCGTGTTTATAGAGAGTTGGCGGATTTTTCGCGAGAATTAGCCGGAGAAACGGCGTTTCCGCGGTTGAATCGACCTGTAGGAGTTTGTTGGCGCGCCTAACGAGCGAAATTTGCTTTTTAATTCGCCCCAGGAGCAGGAAACAATCGTAACGTTCGGATGTACACGTAATTTCTGGCTTGCCTGGTTCGCGGGAATGCTTTTACGTGAAGCCGAGGACTCCCGATAGTGCTTTTAGAAGCATTTTATTTGATTCTTACCGAAAAGTGGAGCAAAGAAACGCAGCGGGGGGTGAGGAGAGAAGGCGCAGGAGGGGGAGAAAACCTGGAGAAAAAGTACGGCGGGATGCTATTACGGATACAACGGTGAGATTCGTTCCCATCATTTTGTAGGGATTAAAAACTTGTAACTTTCGCTTCGTATTGCGGCCAATTGAAACTTCTACTGGGTCCCTCCCTCTCTCTCTCTCTCTCTCTCTCTCTCTCTCTCTCTCTCTCTCTCTCTCTTTCTTGGGCTATGGTACCTCCCTCTTCGCTTCCCGTTTCCTAGCTTCGGGCTTGGTAATCGAGTGAGGAGTACTCGAGCCCCGAAATATCATTTGACTCTTACCGAAACTTGAATAAAGGAAGGAGGCGAGAAAGAAGCAAAGAACAATGTCCCGCGATGCCATGCCATAGAGTCGGCCATACGCCATACGTTCTGCAACAGAAATTTAATTTTCGTCAGACACATTAACCCTTTGTGTATATTCGAGAAATTAATTGAACGTCACTAGATTGTATATTAGATTTTTCTTCAGAATTGTATGTCAATTGCGATCCAACTTAATTCTCAAAATATAAATGATGCTGATTTATGTGAAGAATTTCCAATTTAAAATCTATTAAGTATTTATCAATATATAATTTTGGAAGTCCAGAAATACTATAAGTGCATAAAATCTATTTAATTTATCTCGATTGTCAAAAATTACAATAATGGTAAACATGTTGAAAAATGGTGGTATCCACGTATCTGGCTATCAAAATGATTTGTTACCAAACAATTTTTTACACTTTCAAGTGACACAAAACAGCTTACAACTTCCCAATCAAAAAATCATTTAAATGATCCGAATTGCAAATGATACTGAATTCAACATGATCAATGTATAACTTACATCTTAACCGAGTCACTTGACGTTTTGTTGAAGAGATGGAAGAGTTTAGTTCGCCAGATGATACGTACGTAAAAGTTATTGTCGATTTGTATTAGTTTCTTATGAAATATCCTACGTTTTAAATTAAAAATTACGTATGTGGTGAATTTACCAATACTAGACTAAAATTAAATACGAGATTCATCGACGCGGAGTGTCCGGATACTTTTGAGCGGTAATGTACGAGAAATTTTCTGGTATACTAAACCTTCTAATTTGTAAAATTTTTCCCCAAGTCGTTTAGTGTATTTTCAGCTAGCCCAGATCTAATCCAGACTTGAGTTCTTTTTAGGAGATACAAGGTTTACTAGGCGATGTGTAAGGACATTTTTTAATAAACGAATCTTTCTAGTTTCTATGAAGAACCTCATGCCAACTGGTTTGTTAAAAAATTGGGAATATCACAGATTTTTAAAGTTTTTGAAGTAACCATTTGTAGAATGCATCTGTTTAGAGCTTTCTGCTCCACTGTGTCAACTAGGGGATGTCACCAGCTACCCCAGAGTGTTATCCTTCCAATTCATCTCTCGAACGACACACAAACCCTTCTAATCCTATCTTCACTTTTTAAACACTCAAATTAAATTCCACTTCCTGGTTCTTCGATCCAATTTATTTGTGGACACAGGACCTTTTTATTCAGGGGTTGTTTACCCTCGTGGCCGAGTCTACAGAACCTTTACTGTGAGCAACCAATTTTTACAGATTGCATTCCACTCGTGTGATTGAAAATTTAGGCATTCAAATTCGAGTAACGGTCGTTTGTTCCAGGAGTGTTGCCCTACATATTAGAAGGACATTTTTTAAGAAAATTAAAAAGTTTTTAGCAAAATTGTATATTAGGACATTCTTTTAAAAAATTAAAATTTTTGGGAAGATCCATAGTCTAGAACAGATCAAAATGATGCATTTCAGATTTTTTAATTCGTCAAAACTGAAACTGTGAAGATGCTTGTATACTATAAACGGTCGTAATTTTTAAGAGAGCTTGAAAATGAGTCACTTCAACTTCTACTTCTAGAAACAACCCCCAACATTTTTAGAAAATTTTCTACTATTTACAGTGCCAATTCCTTGTCTTGTAAGCTCGCAGCACCTAGAGGTATAAAAGGACAAATCGAAATTTAAAAAAGTATCCGTATTACAATAGTACGAAGAATTAACACGTTGACTGCCATGTCACCTACATGTGGGTGACGAAATTATTTGTCCAGGTTTTAAAATGAATTTTTACATTAATATACTCATTGTACCAAATTCGATTAGAATCCGTAAAATTCAAGAAAGTTGGAGGACTACTCAGTATCGTACATTTAATTTTTTCCAATTTTTATTTCATCAAATAACTTACTTTGATTTAATGGAATTTTTCAGGTTTCTAGTTTGGCAGTCAAAGTGTTAAATAATACGTTTCATTCTGAAATCTTGAAAGTAAATTGTGTGTCACGGGGTTACCGCAGCATGACACTGCAAAAGAAACGTGTTTGGATTATGGATGTAACCTAACATTTTCAGCAATTTCTCGAAAACGCATCCCCAGTTTGCAAAGGCAATTTCAGCCTCCTTGTCTTAGCGAATCAGGCTAGCACAGGGGATGTAGGTAGCTAGGAGGGATGAAAGGACAAGGTATGGATAATCTGAAGGGCGAGGGGGTTCGTAGCCGAGAAATTCGCGACGTCGTCTGGAGGAAGGCGAGGGAGGGGGAGGGTCAAGCTGAATCGCGTGAATATTAACTCGACAGTTGGTCGCCACATAAACGCCAACCGTTGATATATCCCATCCTCACCCTCCCGTTGCCAGCACCGCAATAATACTCGAATGGTGGGTGCCTCCTCCCCCTCCCTCCCTCTGCTCTTCCCTTTTCAGTTTCTACCCTCCATCCAGAGAGAGTATCCTCGATGACGCCCCACTCTCTGCCCGGCAATGAACACACGCAGGCACGTACACAGAGATAGAGAGTGAGAGAGAGGGAGAGAGAGGGAGAGAGAGAGAGAGAGGAACGTTTCTATGCACTTACAGCTCGGTCAAATGAAAATTTTACTCGCGCCGAAGGGCCGCCCTTTATGACTTCGGGCTAGGCTCTCTTTGCATTGCCGAAAATTGCGCTGCGGCTGTCGTATTTAGCTTAAATAACCCACGCGACCCTGCGTCGCGTGCAAAACGCCACGTGGCAGACTGATGACTTATCAAATCGTTCAGCGTGCCTGTGCAAGAACGCACTTGCATTCCGAGATGCATGCAACCACTCGCATTTGCTTGCTTCCCTGCGATCCCTTTTTCCTTTGGCTACTCATTCTTCATACTGCGGATCTTTAGGCAAAATCAATTTTCTTTCTTAACACTAAATGTACCAGGCGTTCAAAGTGAATGGTGCATATTGTTTCTCAAAATTGCACGATTGAATTTATTCTGACCCTACGCCATTTTTTTATTGTAGTATACAGGGTGGGTCGCCACATTTTGCCATCTAGATTTACGTCATTATTATTACGCATAGTAAACAATTTTTTAGATTAAGTTGAATGGTTTTGAGAGGGGCACATTCTGACGGTACATTTTTTTTTTGTAGGTGAACGTGTGAAGGACATATGAAGGTCATTCATGTTTTTTTAAATGGAGCATATATTTTCTATTACATCAGCTGATGCTCCTTCATATTCTTTACAAAAAAGTATTAATCTATTTGTGTAAAAAATCATTAGTTCAGGAGATATTTTAATTCTAATTTGTTAGGAAATCTCGACTTTCTGGTCAATACATATTATGAATTCAATGTGATAATGTAGTAGGATACTTTTTTGTAAAGAATATGAAGGAGCATCAGCTGATGCAATACAAAATATATGATTCCATTTTAAAAAACATGAATGACCTTCATATGTCTTTTACACGTCCATCTACAAAAAAAAATGTTCCATCAGAATGTGCCCCTCTCAAAACCATTCAACTTCATCTGAAAAATTGTTTGCTATGCGTAATAATAATGACGTAAATCTAGATGGCAAAATGTGATGACCCAACCTGTATATACTTCTACAAGTTCCCATGAAGGTGTAATTTCGGTTATTGTAAAATAAGAAACCGGTCTTTTGACTGCATTTTCAGTGTTAACGAGCTTAACCTTTAATTAAGAATCGAAGACATTTTGCTGATATTTCCACTGTGCTTACAACACTTAAGCAACTTCTTAGACACAAGCATAGTAACGTAAAATTTCTTTTAAATAATAGTACGGCAATTTTTAGTGGGGTCTCGGAGCGGGCATTCGAGTGCTAAGGGTTAACAGGTTGGAAAGAGTATGACAGTATTTTTAAATAGTTTTTGCTTTTTCCTATTCCATCTGCCCATTGCTAAATGTATAAAGTCCGCAGTCTTGTCGCAACAGTATAAAATCATTATCACAACAATCACTCGTGGAAGCATTAATTACCGGCTCTAATTATCGACTCAACAGCGTCAACAGTTTCCGGCAACGTCAGAGATAGAGAGAGAGAGAGAGAGAGAGAGAGAGAGAGAGAGAGCCACGATGACAAATTCCATCGGCGACTGTTGCATCGTGAAAAATTTCTCGCGATTAATTCAATCCGATATTTATCGGCGGGCAAAAATTTATACGGTCACCGGGGACCGAAAGAAATATTTGCATTATACCAAATATCTCGACGCATTGAATTTCCATATTTATATTACATAATTAATTGCAGCACCGTTAACGCTTTAAGCTCTGCCTGCGTCGCGACGCGGTGCGCTGTGCCGATGTGCCCGGCGCGGCGGCATCGTCGGCCGCATTATGACATTCATGTTTTCGCATTACGCAGAAACTTTTAGCGGTATCGATCGGAACTTTTCGCTTACTTTTAACTTTTCACTTAACTATTACAACGCGGGACATTTAAATGGCTTCGGAGTTAATGCGTTAGAACAAAAAAAAAAGGAAAAAAAAAGAAAATACGATGGAAAGTGCGATGCGAGCGGAAGAAGAGTAAGTTATAATACACTTTCGACCTTAATTACTCGGCTACGATGTACAAAGCGGACCACCGAACTCGCCTAATTATTTCTAATATACTTATAAATACAGGAAATTCCTCGCGTCTGTGCGTCCGGAAAATTGACGCTTGCGAGCCGCATTATCTCGCAGCTGTTTTCAATGTTCCGACGCGATCGAGCGTGTAACGAAACAATATCTGCACAGCGAACTGGCTTCTCAATTTTTGCACATATGCGATGTAAACAAGTGTGTGCTTCAACGAAACATATTTCCACATCGAAATCGAACTAGCTCTTTAATGCACAGGCAATCGCAAAGAATTTTTCAAATGAATTCTTACGTTTTTGTCATGTTACAAATAGTACAATAATGTGGTACGTTACTTCAAAAACTGTCAGATTGAATTAACCCTTTGCACTCGAAGCCATTTTAACTCCAAAACGAAACATTTCTTCCGACCTATAATATTTCTCTTCTATATATATTTTTTCATGCTATACATACGAAAATGGTGCAATTTACTCGTACAGTACTGAAATGTTTAGTAATTTATTAGATACATACTTTAATAATGTAAAATATTTTTAATGATGATACAGCAATTTCTAGTGGCGCTTTACAGTCGCCATTCGAGTGCTAAGGGTTAAAATTGAATAAAAATTTTCACTCTGAAATTTGAATTAAATTTAAATTTTGCATTAAACTTTTTTCTGAATTAAATTTCAATCTTGTTCTTGATGCATTGCGTATTAGTTTTATACGTGAAAGTCTTTGCGCATCTACAGACACATAAACACCTTCACATCCGGAAAAGAAAATAATTCTACGAATCAAAAACGAATACAACAGAACAATAATAATGGAAATGATCTCCTGTTACCTCAATTTCGCAAACTACCGTTCCACAAAAATCGCGAAAGGTATCGGCTCGCAATAGGCGTGTCGGAACGATGATTGCGCACTATAGCGCATTAAATTGATATTCCGGTGTATCCATTTACCTATTCCAGCTCGTGTACGGCTCGCATTCTGTAGCATCTGTTTGCGGATCCGCAACGGTACGTGCTCTACACGCGTACGCGTGTGTATACCCTTCTAAACGCGTATCTCTATCGGCCATCAATTTCTATTATTTATAATATTACACCGTCCGAAAACTGTAAGGTACAGTCTCGGCTATAGCGTTTCGCTCTCGCGTAATCGTTAAAAGCTTTTTCGCGCCTGTCCCGGTTAGGTGTGCTCTCTTGTAAATATTGTAAAAACAACGGCAAAAGCGGTCGGCTAAGTGCAAGACACTCGAACGGCTTGCATACCGGTCTCTGAATACACGAAACACGATACACTCTTTCGTGGGCCTGTTTAGCCGAGAATATACACGCATGCGGGCGGTAACTATGGCTGCAGTTCACTGCCTTGGAGTAATTTTTGTTCGACGTTCCCGTGGACGTTCCCGTGCGAGTAGATGGCGAATTTTGGAAATTAATTCAGCGCGTGTTAATGCAGCGTTCTTGCTTTTTCGGCAAAAGTGGGGAACGGTGTTCTGCTGAATCTGGTATGTTATCGTTCGGTCGAGTGCAATTTTATTAGATACATTGAAGAAATACTTCTTGAACACTAAACGTGTCATTGTTGGTTAAACGACTGGCTTTTACATTTTTATTTCACCGCTATTGAAATTACATTAATTGTGAATTGTTGTCACCTTTATGAAGGAACACTTTAGTGTTGAATAAATCCTTATTTAAATTCAATTCTTTATTATTGTCCCCCCATGGTTACAACAATCCTCTTATAGGTTCATCACACCTATGCGGTCGGTCACCCATCTTTCGATGAGTCCCAAACCTACATCGCTTAACTTCAAAGATCACAAACCACTATACCACCGGTCGAGCCACCACTCGCCGGCTGAATAAATCCTTATTTTTATTTTTATTTTTATGTGCGTGTATCGATTGTTTCGTTTAATACTTTGTTGAAATTAGAATGATTCAGAGCACGTACATAAACGTCGTTGTTTAGCTCTAGCTGTTCGGACTCGATACAGACAATTTTTAAGTAAGCTAACAAACTATGATTTCCAGAATATTGAAATGATTTGTATGTTTCTCGTCTTCTCATCTTCGGTTTGAAATCGCTGCAGACAATTTCCATCGACCCACCAGATTATTGTGATACTTGATGTCGAATAAAGCAGATCCATCTATAACTAAAATGTTCATGGGCCCGCGTTAAACGATCATTTGATGATTCATTAACCTGTTCGGTTCGAGCGTCGATTACAGTCGGCGTGGCCATCAAATGCATACGTCGCTCGTCGAATGTCGTATGGAGTAGGTGCAACGTGCCGAATGGCTCGAATAAATGAAACATAAAAGTCGACACTTAAATTATCCGTCGGTCTGTCCATTTAAATCATCGACACTGTTCTATCCCAACCATTTTGTCTATCGAACGTAAAATAAAAGTTTTTTTAAATGGTCACCATGAAAGAAATTGTTAGATTCGTTCCCTGAATTTCTGTGGCTATTAAACAATTTATTAAAAGATGCTCAATCATTTGTTATCGATATTAATAAGAACCATTACCAGACTAAGGACAATCCATCGAGTATTATCGTCGCCACTGTGTTAGGCATATCTGACGGTATGTATATCAGCCTTGTGTATTAAAATCCAAAAGGTACAAATAAATCTATTTATATATTTATTAACACTTTGACTGCCAAGCTAGAAACCTAAAAAATTCCATCAAATTAATGTAAATTATTTAATGAAATAAAAATTGATATGATATTGAGTAGTCTTCCAACTTTCTGGCATTTTACAGATCCTTAAAAAATTTGATACAATTAATATATTAGCGTAAAAATTCATTTTAAAATTTGGACAAACAATTCCGTCACCCACATATGGGTGACAAGGCAATCAACGTGTTAACGGTATCTAAGACTTTGATATATGCCTAATTTTCTGAGAAAAATAAACTATAACGTCTCAAGTGTCCGCAACGTGTTAGGGACTGTTAACGGACACTTAACATCTCAGTTTTTCGCTGTGAAAAGTACAGCTTGCATTTGCAGGTTTGAAATAAAACTTTCTGGCGGCTTCCGGAAACAGAATCGCGGTTCTCCCATAAACAAATCGGCGCGTGCCGATGCGGGGACTAAACAATCCTGTTTACTTTCTATCACGGCGTCGGGTAATTGGCTGAATAATCGGTCCGAAGTGGATCGCGTCGTGCAAAAGGCCACGGTGCGTCAAGCGCGGCCATTTATCCGCAACAGGAGTATAATTAAATGCAGAACAGTGTCGCGCGATCTTTTGAATATCCGTCATTAGCCGTGCCCGCAGCGAATTAAACATCGAAACAGCAATTTCCACGGCAAGCAATACACACACACAGACACTCGCACACGTACGCATACAGAAACGATACACGTTTCTGGGTATGTCAAAACGAACGGAGATGGTATTATATGAGCATGTGTCCGAGAATCAACGAGTGCTTCTCACTGAGGGCCCAATGAAGCTTGTTTCTGTTTGGATCACTCGCTGGAGGACTAGACGTGGCTCGCCTACCAAAAGCGTCTTTGATTCGCCATAAATCCCGCAACCACATGCCGAATGCCACCGTGGAAATTATACACCTCCATGCATGATTACCGGTTTCATATCAATACTTTAATAAACAGGCTGAATACAGTCGGGCACAGTCGACACTGATTTGCTACACGTGAAATCGCGCGGACATGTCCTGCGGCATGCGGCCAGCAATTGCACCTTCAATCAACCACGGGAATTAGCTTGGCTTCCCACAATTTTTCATGTGCTTAACGCTAAACGTACCGAGCTATAAATGTAACAGACACATGTTGCCTTATAAAAATGACAAGATTTAATTTATTTAGACTTTGCGCGGTTCTTATTGCAATGCGTGCTCTACCGAATATATTTATTGAATCATTGCTCGTGAAAGCATCTTTGATAATCTCAAACATTGTCAAATAACAAATCTAGAACCGATCTGGTATTTGATCGGTGGTGGTACGTTTAGTGTTAATTATGAAGCCGACAAGATAAGCGCTAAAATTAAAACCGGGAAAAAATATTTCACACGTTGCCTTATAAAAATGACAAGATTTAATTTATTTAGACTTTCCGCGGTTCTTATTGCAATGCGTGCTCTACCGAATATATTTATTGAATCGTTGCTCATGAAAGCATCTTTATGATCTCAAACATCGTCAAATAACAAATCTAGAACCGGTCATTTGACCGGTGGTGGTACGTTTAGTGTTAAAATAAACTTCGAAAGACTGTCTCTGATTGGTACTGATTTTAAACATTTTCTTTTTACTTATCAAGTTGAAAATAACTAAGTACACTGACAATCTCGCACGCCTAACATTCGAATGTTTTCGAATTAACGCTTTCCACTGCGAATTTTTCTAACAATTTCGTTCCCAACAACGCAACAACATTTTAAGTACCTACATTATTTAACACATCCACGACCGGGATTTATTTCAATAATGGTTTTACGATTGTTACAAAGTTAGAATATTTCATTAACCCCGTTGCACTCGAATGGCGACTTTGAGGCGTCACTAAAAATGATATTGCAATTTTTTTTTGTTAATTCAATAAACGTGCTAAGAACAGTGTGTTAGTAAATACGCATAGGTTCATTTTTATCTTGTTCAGAATATGTTCTGGGTCGAATTAATTCTCTAATACCGATGAAATTCACGGATTTCATCGAACTAGCTTCGTGTGCGAAGCATATTTCCACATCGAAATCGAACTAGCTCTTTAATGCACAGGCAATCGCAAAGAATTTTTCAAATGAATTCTTACGTTTTTGTCATGTTACAAATAGTACAATAATGTGGTACGTTACTTCAAAAACTGTCAGATTGAATTAACCCTTTGCACTCGAAGCCATTTTAACTCCAAAACGAAACATTTCTTCCGACCTATAATATTTCTCTTCTATATATATTTTTTCATGCTATACATACGAAAATGGTGCAATTTACTCGTACAGTACTGAAATGTTTAGTAATTTATTAGATACATACTTTAATAATGTAAAATATTTTGAATGATGATACAGCAATTTCTAGTGGCTCTTTACAGTCGCCATTCGAGTGCTAAGGGTTAAAATTGAATAGTGTGTTAGTAAATACGCAAAGGTTCATTTTTATCTTGTTCAGAATATGTTCTGGGTCGAATTAATTCTCTAATACCGATGAAATTCACGGATTTCATCGAACTAGCTTCGTGTGCGAGGGGTTACATGCAATGTGTCCTCCTGTAAAATATGAAAGAAGATATCGTCACTACAAAGATTGTCAAACAAAAAATCTAAAACCGGTCATTTGACCGGTGGTGGTACGTTTAGCGTTAATCATGAAGCCGACAAGATAAGCGCTAAAATTAAAACCGGGAAAAAATATTTCGTGATTTTTCCTAAAATGTTTCCTGGGACCTCCGTCTATCGTTGGGCTCTTGAACGAACAACTCATTGTTCATAGAGTTTATGTTCTATTTATTATTTTTCTATTATTACAAAAAGAGCTCAATTACCATTTTCAGGTTGATTACCTGCTGCTATAACTGCTCCAACACCTATTTCTTCTTTGGTTCATTCTTCAACTTTACTAACTGCAGGAGTTTATTTGTTAATTCGTTATAATAAATTTATTTTAATAAAAGTAAAAAGATATATTATTATTATTTCAAGATTAACTATATTTACAGCTGGATTAATAGCAAATTATGAATATAATTAAAAAGAAGTAATTGCATTATCAACTTTAAGTCAATTAGGATTTATAATAAGAGTTTTAGATATAGGGTTAGTAAATTTAGGATTTTATCATTTATTAATTCATGCTTGTTTTAAGTCTTTAAACTTAAATTTAAACTTGAACATAAACTCATCCACCCCTGTATCAAGGGAGGGGGGTGGCTCCAGCCTCTGGAAAACTCGGCCACTTAATAACCGCCCACTTTCGGTTCACTTTTACTGCAGCGAATTCGCGCGAACGGCACCTGTGAAAGGCGTCGCGAACATTTTCCCAGGGACAGACATTTTGCGCTCGCGTATGTGCTCGTGTGGGTGGCCCACGAAGACAGTGGATCGAAGAAGAAGAAGAAGAAGAAGAAGGTGGGAAACACGTAAGTAATAGCACCGACAGCAAACCTGGCGAAATGAACGGATATACGAACCCGTGTACTGACTCCTATTTCCTCTCGCGTCTTCAGAAGTCAGCCCGCCGACGTTCCTGCGAGCAACGAAGGGAACCGAGGGATGCCGAGGGTTGTCGGGAAGACGAAAAGGCAGGGTAAGAACGTAACAGAGACTCGAGAAGAACGAGGGAAAGGAAAGACGAGCCCTCCTGCGAGGAAACAACCGAAGTTCCCTTTTTTCCCCCCAGGCCGTACCGTTCCTCGAGCTCGTTTGCCCCGGTGTTGAGCCACGGTTGTTCGATATAACGAGTGAGCAAATGACAAATATTCAAATATTCAGTGAACAAATTGTCAGTTCTTTGTTAGCTTGAGTTTGTGTTCGTACGACCGTATAGCGGTGATGTTAATTTAATGGGAAAACTTTGATTGGCTCTGTTCACTTGTTTCGCATTATTTTTTAATGAAACTTTCACCGACATACTCGCGACAATAATCGTGAAAATAATCGTGCAACGTTTAACCTCTTGCACTGCTATTTATTTTGTGATTAGAATGATTAGAAATTCTCTTCATCGTTCAGAATTTTATAGAAAAAGAAAGATGATTTATATTTATTGTATGCCTATCTTTTCTCCAAAGGATATATATCAACTACAACAAAGTAGATTTTTATTTCGGTTTAAAGAAAATTAATAACATACACATTTATTAGACTCTGTTCAGAATCTTCATCGCGAGTCTGACTCGATATTGTAGGGCAAGGGGTTAAGTAAACTCGATACTGTCATTTTCATAATGCAACGCACTTCTATAGCGAGTTTCAGTGTGCTCGGTTTTCTATTAAAACGTTCAAATACAATGGACGATTCACAAGTAACAACCTTGGACTTGTTTAAAATTCGTAGATAGTTCACAGTCGATATTAAAAATCACATCATATTGAATTTGAAGAGGGCAGTCTTTATCAGAGGCGGTAATGAATAATAATAAATAAATAAATAATAAATGTCGACTCATATAGGACCTACTTGCTGTAACACCAACTGCCAAACCAGCAATCTCAAAAATTCCAAACAACCAAATAATTTATTTAATGAAGTAAAAATGGAAAAGTTCCGATTTTACAAGATGCATATTAATGCAACAATTAATTTGTAAATCTCGGCGAGTGGTGGCTCGACCGGTGGTGTTGTGGGATTGTGATCGTTGAGGTTAAGCGATGTTGGTTGGGGCTCATCGAAAGATAAGTGACCGCATAGTTGTGAACTTATAGAGAATTGTTGTAACCCTGAGGGGAACAATAATAAAAGAATAGAATTTTTAAATCTGCACAAACAATTCTGTCCGTGTACGGGTGGCAGGGCAGTCAACGTGTTAATCAACCGAATTCGCGTTTTAGCGAGAGAAAAAAAATCCGCTTTCCCAAGGCCTAATGCGTTCACTGTGCCAATTTTCCCGCGCTTTGCTTCGAAAAAGACGCTGCAGGGAAACTTCCTGCACTTCTCACGCACTCGTTAACGCGAAGCCCGGCCTGGACTCCCTTATCGAGCGCAGGCCAAGCTCGCGGATATTTTCTTCGTTATTATTGTTTATAATGATTGCGCGGCGAAAGTGGCGCATTCTTTTCCCAGCTATGGGGGGAAGCAGGGGATTGTTCGCCGACTAATTCCCACCACAGGACCGAATTGGTGGCGTTCCTGCACCGCGAGCCGAGAAATATCCTACGGTTGGTGGCGTTCTGAATCTGTCGTCGTATAAAATGCGTCTGGAAAGCTTCGAAGCCTGTTTGGAAGGTCTTAAACGTCGGGGCTTAACCGACACTCGTGCCCGCGTAGCGAGAAAGCTTCGCTAAGAGACTACCAAGACATATTCTCGGCCGAAAAGATGACACACGTGTGCTGTCTCTCGTTTCTCAATGACCAATCCACGATTTTGCGACCGTGAGTTTCGCGGCGAGGCTTCCGCTCGGAGCATTTGGAAAATCTGAAAAGCGTTTTAATCAAAACATACTACGATCTACAGATTTATTATACAGGGTGTTCATTTGAAAACTTTCCAGCCAAATATCTCGAAATGTATGAAAACTTTTCCGAAGCTAGTGCGCGGATAAAATAATGTATCCTACGAAAATTGCTGGTCTTTTCACGTACAATTTGAAAAAACAAAGTTGACCTTCGAAAGACCTTGAAAACGTCATCCAAATAAAAAACTGATACTGCCCCCTCTTTCGTTCTCGAAATCCTTGGGCCCGTGTTTTACACTTTTTTAATATCTTTCATACTTCTCGAGTTATTCGAAAATGGAAAGTTTTCAAATAAACACCCTATATATCATTTGAAGGTACATACCTAATTTTCTAAGTCCTATTAAAAAATTCAGTGTCTACCATAGTATAATCGAAAAACTCGTCGTTCGTTCATATAATATAACTAGACAGCGGATCTTTATGCAAAATACAAATTTTCTACCAAAATTGCAACAAACTGGAACGAAATAGAAATGTATTTTCTTTCCTAATATGTTTAATAGGTTGAAAATAATATAACAGTATTTCTAAATTTTTCTAATGTTCTTACTGTTTTAAATTACACCTACTCATTTTTGTAATAAATGCATAAAATCCGATGTCTAAATATAACAATCACCATGGTGCTTACCTTAATCAATTTTATTTAGAGATATTTCATATGCGACAACCTAATAATACTTAACCTAATACTTTGTCGAAGTTTCTATTTTACTGTGTTCCTCGAGTTCGCGATTGACGTAACTCATGAAAATCTGAAACAGGGCAACCAGGTCTATGAGTCTACTCTACATCTAGAAGGTTCGGAAGAGCTCCTACCTTCTTTTGATCTTTTTACTTTCTCCCCGTCTCCATTATCTTCGCATTCGTATCAAACGTTAAACTGTAGCCGAGGATCGTGTTCAGATATTATAGAATGCCTTGTGGATATAGAATGCGGTCGAAAGCACGATATAAGCAGACAGGAGAGCGATTTCGCGTGCATAAATCAAAACAGCAGTTTTCAATTTGCATCCCGGATCTACAGTTTAAGAGTCAGGATTTCTTACGGAACACCGCAGAACTATTTTCTCTTTCCGGAAATGGAAAATCGGGAAACCCGTTTTTTGTGTAGGAAAGACTTTTTTCCATTGATGTTGTAAAATTTCTTTAAACCGTGCAAGTATAAATAAGACTTCTTTTTATTTAACACGTTCACCGCTATATCACCCATATGTGGGTGACGGAATTATTTGTTAATTTATTATTTATTTCATTATTATTTATTTTACGTTAATATATTCATTGTACCAAATTTGATTGGGATCTGTGAAATGCAAGAGAGTTGGAAAAGACTACTCAATATCACACATATAATTATTTTCAATTTTTGTTTCATTGAATAACTTACTTTGGTTTCATGGAACTTTTGAGGGTTCTGGTTTGGCACTCAAAGTGTTAAACTTCACATTTAGCACAACAGAAATAATACAGCAAATAAACGTACAGCTTTTCGAAGCTGGTACGAGCAGACTTCGATTACGGTAGCAAGCAACGTAACTGCTATCGGGTGACATGGGAATCGTGAGCTGATCAGAAATTGATCTCGACAGCCATTACCAGAAGGCACGGCCGACCGAGAATACCTGCATCCCCGAACTATAGTAACGAGGAAATTCCTATTTAAAAATTGCTCATGCTTCCCAGCGGTTCCCATCGAATTCCTACGGGAGAAGGGAGGAAAGCTCCTTAGCTCGCCGGGTTCCTCAGGTTCCTTAGCATTCAGCTAATCTTCTCTCGCCGGATTTACCCCCGGAGTCGCTGGTTTTTGCTGGGACGAGCAACCCCGCCTAAATAAACACCCCTCCGGAATCTTTCTCGCGACAAGAAACGTATCCGTTTCCGTGTCGGTTCATGCGATCGGCGGCTCGATTTTTACCCTAAACCTCCACCACCACTCCAACCCTCGTATAATTACCGCTAGAGAACTGTAACTAGCCATTTGATTTATACTGACAGCACATTGAATTCAGCAAACTCCATATGTTTTCATCGAACGCGTCGTAATTATTTATCTCTCCGTATCGATGCTTTACCATTGCGTCGAGTTGACACCAAGAGACAAATTCAATTGAAGATCATGAAGAAAACGTGAAGATTAAATTTTTCTGCCCCTGGCAAGTGGTGGCTCGACCGGTGGTGTTGTGGGATGGTGGATCGTTGAGGTTAAGCGACGTTGATTGGGGCTCATCGAAAGATGGGTGACCGCATAGGTGTGAACCTAATAGAGGATTGTTGTAACCCTGAGGGGAACAATAATAAAGAATTGAATTGAAATTTTTCTGCCCCATAGTAGGTTCGTAATTTGATTTGTGCACGATGATGGTAGCTCCTCTCGTTAGGAAGGAAATGGATGTCAGGGAATATTTGGAAGGAAGTCACGAATTTGATTGTGATTTCTGCTGGTTCCGAGGAACGTGAGACCTGGACATTCGTCCACGCACGGTGAATCTTGCGAGGAAATTAGCTAAGGGTCAAAGGCCAGCAACCGAGCCGCGGCGCTGCGCTGTCCGCAAAACCCGTGACAAAGTGTTACTAACTGGTAATTCGATTCGACTGCAATTCGAGTAGCTCCCCAATGGATAATGCCAGCGTTCCTCCGTCGGCGTTACCATACGTACCTCCATTAGGCCAGTTTACATGGTACACTTGCTGCGCCGCCAGCTAAATACCACATTCGAACTACCCCTGCGAATCAGGCATTTGGTTAATACGACTTAAGTAGCTATCTCGATCGATTTTAGCGCTGTCTGCGCGAAGGCACACACGCGATCCTGAAATGAAACGAGCGGCTCGACGACATCGAAAACGGAGTTGATCATTGTCATTGGCCAGCCAACAATGACGCCAGACATTCTCAAAGATGTCGGATGAAGTCAGATTTTTTGTTTGTCGACTACCGAATTTAATCAGTTCTACAGTTTCGTGTAACTTTGACATGGCATGCAGTAAGGTAAAGGCACCAGTACTTGACCATTTTATATAAAAACATAAAAAATAAGGTTTTTATAAACGCACTTATAAGTGCACTTTTGATGAAAGCGAACCTCGGATGCCATGCCGTCTGCTGTTTAAATTTCAAAACAATAAGAACATTTCAAACCTTATTTTTTGTTTTTCTATAAAATGGTCAACTACTGGTACATGGTGGTCAACTACTGGTGCCTTTACCTTAGCCCTTAGTATAACTCTTCAAGCTTGATAAACAAACATCGATTCGAATGACGAACGTGGCAGTAAGAATTGCGTTTGCACTACCGCGTTTGACAATTAATTGCATGGAAACAATCGAACCTAGTGAGCTGAAACTTTGCGCGTATATTTAGAGATGTTTGCAGTAAAAGCACAAATTTTTACAAGACATCCTACTAAAAACTGCGGGAATTATTAATAAATTACACAGGCCATGTCGCTGAAAATCTAACCGAGTATAACGTTTCGTCCATCCTAATTGTACGAAAAAAAACTAACAATACCTCATTTAACACGTCTGGAGCGAACCTCCCTTTAGTCAGCATATAAACAGAAGAACCATAATCGCCAGATTTCGGATTTAAAAAATTAGTGGTCGAAACAGGTAACAGTGAAAACATTAGAAGAATTTAAGAATATCATAGTAATATATTATGAACGTAATAAAATGATTAACCCCTTACCCTACAATAACGAGCCAGACTCGTCATGAAGATTCTGAATAGAGTCTAATAAATGTGAGCGTAATTAATTCCCTTTAAATCGAAATAAAAATCTATTTTGTTGTAGTTGATATATATCCTTTGGAGAAAACGTAGACATACAATAAATATAAATCATCTTTCTTTTTCTATAAAATTCTGAACGATGAAGAATTTCTAATCATTCTAATCACAAAATAAACAGTAGTGCAAGGGGTTAAGAGTCGAAATCAATTTTTATTCACCTCCTGTTTGTTGAATAGCAGCCTACTATCATTGAACTGCGGATTGAAATTTAATTTAATTCAACAAAATGATTTTAGAAAATAAAGAGCGTCAATATTACATTGTCTTGTACTTATTAAGATTACTAAAGAAGAAAAGGGAGGAGGGGTCTAAAACAATTTCTATTTTGCATAAAGATCCGCGGTCTACCGATTAACAACGGAAAAAATTAACAATCCGCGTCGTAGATCTCAACGCTCGTTTCCCGAAGTAGAAACATCGAGGGCAAGTCAGACACGTGATGAATCACAGCCGAAAATCCGTGCGCGTGAAACGGAGTTTCGAAATTCAATTTTCCCATAAACGAACCTTCTCTCGAAAAGCGTCGCGCGCACCCATTCTACGATTTTCGCGTCCCGTTTTTACACGGGGAATTCATTTTCCGCGAAGCGCCGTGTTCCCGGGTTCGTCCTATACGTGTCAAACACCATCCACCCCGCACCCCGGGGGGAAGAAGGAAATTGGCCTAAATGAATTTACGAACGTCTGGGTTGGGGGTCCCGGGGTGTATAGCACTTAACTAAGAGGAATTTTTGCGCCTTATCCAGCTGCAGGTGTGACACGAACGACGAAACTTCTTCGGCATATTCATTCGTCGGCCTCGAGTGATCTGGGAAAGTGCAACTGCAGTTTCCACTCTGCTCTCTCCTCATCCCCCTATCCTTTCGCGGCCCCACCTCTCTCCATCTCTCCTTCTCTCTCTCTCTCCCCTTATTCTCTATCTGCATTTCCTTTCGCAGTTCCTTTTACGGCGAGCGGTTCTCGCTTTCGCGTACTCGTTAACGCGCCGAAAAGCAGGCAAATGCCCGGGGATCGACTATCGACGAGTCCGAGGACTGGGGAGCAACAACTTCTCGGAGTTCGGAGCCGAATCCGATAAGTAGACGGCTCCGGCTACAGGAGCGGGCACATGGAGCAAGTACGGGGCTTTCTCTCTCTCTCTCTCTCTCTCTCTCTCTCTCTCTCTCTCTCTCTATCGTTATTGCGCGGGAAAGGTAAAGGGCGCACCGGATCCGCGCTATTTAATCCACCACGAATTCGAGCCAACGCCGCTTTTGTCTTCGCGCAACGTAATCGCAGAGAATCCACCGGTGAAACCGGACCGGGCCGGTTCGAGAGAGCGCGCAACGTGCATCTGGAACCCATGCTACCTGCGCAACGTTGCGATTCCTCCATGATTAACGGGCAGCGTCCGAATTAATAATGGAAAGTTCGGTAATTAGGCGGCGCCGGCAGACAAGCTTCAAGACCACTTCGATTCGCGATCCGCTAAAGCTCGATGAATATTCTTGCCGAGATGCTACGCAATTGTCCCGGGACCGTGTGTTGCGAAAGTAACTTTGCTTTTCGTGTATGCGAGGCCGTCGCTTCCATTTTTTGTTACCGGACTGCGGATCCGACGCATTTGCGATAAAAATGAATAGGTGAAAAATGTAGGATCATTATAGAAATCTAATATTATTCTATCATTTTGGACTTGTCGAAAATATTTCAAGAAGAACCACATTGTCGTTTAGCTTCCGTTCTTTGCAATCAAGTTAGACAATTTTCATTTTGCATGAAGATCCGCTGTCTAGTTCATTAAAGAAATCTAATATTATTCTATCATTTTGGACTTGTCGGAAATATTTCAAGAAGAACCACATTGTCATTCAGCTTCCGTTCTTTGCAATCAAGTTAGACAATTTTCATTTTGCATGAAGATCCGCTGTCTAGTTGAACTTATTGTAAGCCGCAAAATCATTGTAAGGTGATTTCGATTTTTATGAAATTTTCTGTATGCATATAAGTTATCGAAATCTATTCTTTTATTATTGTTCCCCTCAGTGTTACAATCCTCTATAAGGTTCACACCTATGCGGTCACCCATCTTTCGATGAGCCCCAACCAACATCGCTTAACCTCAACGATCACAATGCCACAACACCACCGGTCGAGCCATCACTCGCCGAAGTTATCGAAATCTACAAAACGCATTTTTTAAATTATCGTCACAAGATCAGATGAGAAAGTTGAAAAACATAATTTTTGAATTTATTTATCATTCCAACCAATTGCAATCTGAACAAATGTTTCTCTAGCAAACTAGTCGGTGTAACATCTCAAAAAGTTATTCTGCTTAAAAAGGTCTCAACATACGATAAAACCAGAAATAAATACTGCAAAATATATTGTATGCATACTTTAAGGAAAGTCGTAATGATAAATAGCGATGTGATAATGTTGTATTTACGAAATTGTACGCAAAGTTTGAAAAAGTCAATTTCAACGGCTGCTGTAGGTTTAGTTTTCAGAAACTACATAACACGGTATAAATGATATTGTTGCAAGCGGAGGCGTAGAGAATACACCCCAATTTATCGAATCCGAGCATAAAAAATTGGACATTCCATAAAAAAACAAAGGTGATCTCTATATCTTTTCTACGCCTCCACTTGCAAGAATATGATTTATACCATATTACGTAGTTTCTTCAACCCTACAACTTCTGTAAGTAACATCTTCTCGTATTGCTTGAAATAACCAAGATATTCAAGTGGACATAGTTTTCGCTCAGAGGATTCACTGTACATCTTAAATATGGAAAATCAAAGTGAGCATTATTTATCATTTTGCACCGCTTATTTAGGAATTGTTGGGAGCTCATTCAGGAATTCATGTTCCCACCCAGTCCAATATTTCCAGGTTGCCCTAACCCGCCGAGAAGCAAGAGCTTTAACCCCCTTTGCACTACTATTTATTTTGTGATTATAACGATTAGAAATTCTTCATCGTTCAGAATTTCATAGAAAAACAAGATAGTTTATATTTATTGTATGTCTACGTTTTCTCCAAAGGATATATATCAACTACAACCAAATTGAATTTTTTTTCGGTTTAAAGGAAATTAATAACATACATATTTATTAGACTTTGTTCAGAATCTTCATCACGAGTCTGACTCGATATTGTAGGGCAAGAGCTTTAAAGCCCAGTAAAGCATAGGAGAATCGAATTCGCGTGCTAACCGCGGCCACGCTTCCGTTGCGAACAATTCCGCGCGTCATACGACGTAAACTTTTTTTTCAGCCCTCCCTCCCCCCCCCCCCCCACCATAGCATTGACCGTACGGTCCCCCTAATGGCTTATAGAAAGTTTTACGAGATCCTCGCGCGGAATTTCAAGCGTTTCGGACAGGCTCGCTCGGAGAGAAACCGGGCCTGGAGCTTTTAACGCGCGGACCAGCCGTTTTAATCGATGATAAAGTCGTCGGCCGAGACTTTTCGACCACCGTGTCGAGTGCTGGACACGTGAACGATCGACGGTCGAACGGTACAATTTATAACCGTCCCGTGGTAGGACCACCACGTTCCAACTTCGACGTGCAAGCAAAAATTCTTTAACGAAAGGAAAACTGTGTAAGTCGAGGATTTATCGTTCGAGTGTGATCGTTAGAGTCACGCCGCACCAGACTGAGAACGTGATCATAGGGAACAGTGGGCGCGATTTATCCGAACGTTTTATTTATCGATATCGTGCTTCACTGCACTCAATTTTTCCTTATATGTATTAGGCGAGTACATTAATTCGTAGCACCTCGGATTTAATCAATTGTTGTCTTGATTCAATTTTTTCTGTGCCCATTAGAACGAGAAAATATGACACTTATGAACTCAAATATCTTTGTTGTTTCTAAAGATACGTAAAATATGGTAAGGACAAAGTTGAATGGTACAATGGGGCTGACACGATGCTATACAAAAATTTTGAATGACCTTGGAATAATTACTGTCACTGAATTCCTAATGAAAAGGACTATCATTGTAGGTGTTTAAAAAAGGGTGGTTCCATTTTTAAAAAAGTCAAGGTGATCTTGATATCTTTAAAATAAATGAAATAGAAACAAAATTTTTTTATAGCGTCGTGTCAGCCCCATCGTACCATTCAACTTTCTCCTTACCATACGTATCTTTAGAAACAACAAAGATATTTGAGGTGCAAACTTTAGGTGACACCCTGTATATACGTAATTTTTAATTTAGAACGTCAGATATTTCACAAGAAACTAATAAAAATCGATTTTACTCACTATTTTAGGCACTGAAATAACTTTGATGCAATGCTAATAACGATATTTCGCAATTGTCCGGATACTTTTGAGCGGTAGTGTATAATAGGAAAAGATATCTACTTTTTCGTTATACAGGGTGGTCCACGCAACTTCCACACCTATATAACTTCCAGAGTATGCGTTGCGGGAAAAAGTTTTGTATACAGAAGTTGCATGGTCCGAAGGGGTACACAATTTAGTGTATTTATACTATAATAGAAATACTATATTTTTTATACCAAAATATGGAAGAATATCAAATTTTGAGTAAAAAAGTGTTAACCTTTATTAGCCCTGAACCAAGTAATTAACGAGTAATTTCACTTTATTTCTTGAAAATTTTCTTCGCGTAATATCGCGTTAGAAATTCAACCTTATCACAGATTTCCGCAGGACAGCGGGATGTTTACGTGACAATGTTTATAAACATGACAACGTCTATCATGATCCGCAATCTCCTATCATGTCCGTAATTCAGTGTTGAAGTTACCCTCGGTGTATGTGCGTAATTATAAGTGAAGGAAATACATGTTTGAAACGGTAACACAAATGTTTAATAGAGCGTTTTGTAAAAATGTGTACTATCACCTCCAATACGTACAAACGTACATGTAAAATTTCAGTTTACCAGGTCTGACAGTTTTCTTGAAATTAATTGCCAAACACATGACGACAAAGATATTAAAATTCTGAAGGAATTCTTCTTTTGAAATAATTAAAGTTCTTCCGATCTCGTGTTGTCTTTTATAAGATTCTGGTGAAATTAATTGCCAAACACATGACGACAAAGATATTAAAATTCTGAAGGAATTCTTCTTTTGAAATAATTAAAGTTCTTCCGATCTCGTGTTGTCTTTTATAAGATTCTGGTGAAATTAATTGCCAAACACATGACGACAAAGATATTAAAATTCTGAAGGAATTCTTCTTTTGAAATAATTAAAGTTCTTCCGATCTCGTGTTGTCTTTTATAAGATTCTGGTAAAATTAATTGCCAAACATGACGACAAAGATATTAAAATTCTGAAGGAATTCTTCTTTTGAAATAATTAAAGTTCTTCCGATCTCGTGTTGTCTTTTATAAGATTCTGGTGAAATTAATTGCCAAACACATGACGACAAAGATATTAAAATTCTGAAGGAATTCTTCTTTTGAAATAATTAAAGTTCTTCCGATCTCGTGTTGTCTTTTATAAGATTCTGGTGAAATTAATTGCCAAACACATGACGACAAAGATATTAAAATTCTGAAGGAATTCTTCTTTTGAAATAATTAAAGTTCTTCCGTTCTCGTGTTGTCTTTTATAAGATTCTGGTGTAGCAATCGAAAACTGTGAAAAAACTAAAAACCGCCTGAAAAAAACAGCATCAAAAATTTGCAAAAATAGTAAAACATTCAAATTCCATTTTGCGTAATCGCTTCAACCCCGAACATCCCAAAATCACGGAAGCGTGCTAGAACGAGAACTCCGTCAAACCAAAAAGCAGTCCGCCGTTGCAAAAATAAATGAAATTTATTCTACAACCCGTCCTATAGGACTCGCAGCCGAAGTTGGCTCGAACTGACCCAGGTTCAAAGCTTGCGTCTTCGGAGGGTAGATCCCGGACCCGTCCAGAAATAATTTTTTATTTTGCCCGGGGGCGTAGGGGTCTAGATTGTGCATCGGCCCATTCACGGATCAAACTCGGAACTGTTGCATTCTGGGAAACGGACGGCCGCGTACCTGTCCACCTGGCTCGTTAACGAAACGGGACGGGCGTCGATGCGGGTCGGTGAGATTTTTCACAAGCTCGTACCGTGTCTCTTCGCGCGGGAACTACTAATTAGCATCAGCGAGGCAGAGAGCGAGGCAGAAGCGTTCCGGCCGAAAAGGATGCGCGCGCCCACCGCGCACTCGCCTAACTTCCACAGAGAAAATGCTCGCTTTATTAAATTTTCCGGCCGCGACCCTCGATCCGTAAGGGCCACTCGAAAGCAATTTTATCTTCATCTACGTTACCATACGAACCCGCCGTAAACTAATAGCCCGGACGCGATAATATTTCATTTTTGACGAGATATCGCGACGAGCCGCGTTTAAATTGATCGTTTCAACGTTGAACCCGGTTTCTGTCACAGAAAAGAACGATTAACGTGATCGTTCGAGGCCGACGGGATCGAGGGAAATTAAAAGATTCCTTAAGCCCTCATGTTGAGAGCGAATGCGGTTCCAGAGGATTTTCATTTTATTTGGAACGCGACGGTTACACTGCGAATCTTTATGCAATACAAAAATTGCATAGACCAATCGCAAGAAGTTGGTAGTTTCCTTTCTTCTGTGATAACTTCGAAAATTTCAAAATAATACCTGCTAAATAATATTAGAATAATAATGCTAAGACTAATAAAAATTTTAATTCTTTCTGTCTTCGTTTTTGCCCTAAATGCATACAATCTACAGTCTAGTGATCCAACGGTAATAGGGGCTGAGAGTATGCTAATTAATCCAGTTAATGATTTTATTATTTTTAGAGACGACTGCTGTTTAGTTTTTTCTTTGATTGCTGAATAATATGGATTTTTGCATTCTGCTTGAAATCGAAGTGTCGAATAAATATAAATCGATGAAGCTACGATCTGCTGTAGTTGATGATGATCTATATTTGTGTACATGTGTCTCGTTTATTGATTAGCTCTGCATCTTCAATGTGTACACTATTTTCAGGCCACGTTTGCTGTCTACTTTCATCCTTAATTGCTGTTGCGATTAGATTTTGGCGTTCAGTTTAGAATTGAGCAGCTGAATTATTACAAGTTGGCAAAGCTATTTTTATTATTGCAATTAATGGCAAACTAGATTTGTGTGTTCCGGTTTACTTATTAGGCGTATCCAAAATGGATCCACTGAATTAAATATTTATGTTAACATAGGTCGATAAGACTACGATAATTGTGGTTAGTGACAATCTATATTTGTAAGTAAATGTTTGGTTTATTTATTAGATGTGTCCTGGAACGAATCCAATACTTTTGGAGACACTTCTGTCGATCTCAATCTTTTACTATCAAATTAATGGTAATTCATATTTGCATTGACATGATTAAATTATTTATAAGGACAATGAACCCATCATCTTTGTATTTTCTTTCGAAAAATAAATTTTCAAATGAATGTAGCGTAAAATAAATGCTCGACATGATAAATCTTTTTATATGAAACAGAAGAACAAAATTTCCAACGTGTATAGAGACTCTTCATTTCGCCCCTTCGTTGAAAAAATACATGCTGAGAGTAATGGAAATTATTTTGAAGAAATAAAACCGGTGAAAAAAGCCTGAAAATATTTTTATGCAAGCTTCTCTCTACTGCGAAACGGCAGTTTCGTATGCATGAACTTTAATATTTATCCTGAAAATGATATCAAACAGCCTGGGTCACGTTTTGCTTGGAACAGAAATGAAAAATAATAGCTTGAAATAAATCTTACTACTTGTTCTTCTTATAAAACTTAAATACCGTAAAAAGTAATTTTATATTTCGTTGAAGTCAAATAGAAATTAGAACGTGTCGAGAAATGTTGTCACTTGAAATATTTCACATGTTCCCTGATCATTCTTCCGATACTATTTTACCAAGTAATTTATGAGAGCTTTGACACATATAAAATTTGTCTGTCTCTGCAAATCATGGAACAGAATAATAAGATCATATGAGGTTACTTCAATTATCGGTATGATTACCGAGAAATATTAAAGTTTCGTCTTCGTGGCCACAAAGATGTTCCTAAATTAATCAAATTAAACTGAAACGAAATAGACAATATAAATTAACGATGGGATCAGATGTAATTAACAGCATTGCTATTAAGTCGTAGTTTGTGGATACACGCGAATTCATCCTTGTGTAGCCAATCCTAAACCTTCTTATGTCTTTGTTACGAGCATCGTGAGCCTCTTCACACATCATGCCAATAGGCAATAGGCATGATTTATAATTATTTCTACACTATGAAATAATAATTTATGCACTGTAACGGGCATATAACTTCTTCCTGCTTCCCTAGAATGCCCATTCGGTCCACCGTACGGTGGACAATTGCGACAGGCGGGTTAGTAGATATCTGCAGCTGATTTTTGTCAGAATCCCTTCTATATAGTTTGAACTTAATGCAATAAAAATTTCAAGGTGGGATCTTTTGAGACTTTCTAGTTCTGCTCTATTAAAGTCAACTAACCGGCATAGCAAACTGGTACTTAAAAAATCTCTAAAAATTATTGTAAAGGACTTCATTAACGAACTTTGCGAACATTAATGTAAATATTTACTTACGTTAATATAAAATATCGTGCATAGAAGCTTAAAGATTCAAATTTATTGCTCTGACATAATTTTCTTCAGAACAAATATACAGTAAGGAGCAAAACTGAACACACGTACGACATTTTAACAAAAATAATTTTTTATTCAATATTTGCATGTAGAATACAAAAGAAACAAAATACTTGGTATTATCTACAATCTTTTGGCTTTTCAAAACAAACTTATGATATTATTACCATTTGTGATATTATTATTATTTCGTTTCATACAATTTTTTTCGTGTAGTCGGTTTTGCACCGCACTAAGATTCTCGGGATTAGGAACTGTAAACACAGATTTTGTAAACAACTTGGTAGTCCATCATGGTCAATGCCACGACCAGGATTGCAGTAGTTATTAGTTTATCGTTGTTGATGCGTTAACACGCATCGATATAACATCACGAAGCCATTATCTAAAGATATGAAGGATAATATCATTTTCCAATTAAAATCGGGTTTATCAACGCGAGTAATAGCTAGAAAATTTGTCGTCAGTCAGGGAGTTGTACATAGGATACGGAAAAAATACTGTAGTAAAGTCCCTGCAGCTTTTGGAGCCGTCCAAAATTATTATCTTGTCAGGAGAAGAGAAGATTTGATGAAATACATTACTTCAGAAATTGCAACGACGGCATCAATGGCTGCAGAGTTATTAGAAAGCGATGTTGGAAAGAAAATGAGTAAGTGAACGGCTCGAAGGGCATTAAAAGAAGCCAATTTTACAGCAATTGAGAAGAAAAAAAAACCTGCTCTATCAAAAAAGAATGTCAGGGCCCGTCTGAGTTTTGCAAGAAAATATTTAAACTGGAATATAGAGCAATGGAAAAAAGTAATTTTTTTCCGACGAATCTAGAATCAATCGAATTTCATCGGATGGACGTTCTTGGTGTTGGAAGAAGCAAGGCGAACCTCTTTTACCGCGCTATATTAAGCAAACAATAAAATTTGGTGGTGGTTCACTTATGGTGTAGGGGTGCATTACGGCGTACGGTGTAGGTTCACTACATCGAATAGAAGGTACGGTGAACCAGAGTATACGTATAAGGACATTTTAGAAAAAAATTTACTGGAAACAATTGAAAATATGCCGGTACCAGAGTGTGATGTCGTATTCTTTTACGACTTTTGTCGAATTGGCTGCAAACTCAACCATTTCAAACAACGATTGAAAATGTCTGGGCATACTTAAAAATGAAGTTACAGAATAACTATAGTGCTCCCCCAACAACGATAACTGATTTGTGGCAAAGAGTGCAGGAACAGTGGTATTCTATTACACCAGAATATTACGAAAATGTAGTATTAAGTATGCGTAAACGTATTCAGACAATTATCAAGGTTAAAGGTTCATGGACGAAATATTAAGTGTACGAAAATCTGAAATGTTTACTCAAAATTAGTTGCGGTGCAAAACCGATTACACGAAAAAAAATTGTATGAAACGAAATAATAATAATATCACAAATGTTAAGTTTGTTTTGAAAAGCCAAAAGATCGTAGATAATACCAAGTATTTTGTTTCTTTTGTATTCTACATGAAAATGTTGAATATAAAATTATTTAATGTCGTATGTGTGTTCAGTTTTGCTCCTCACTGTAAACTTACGATTTCGTCGTATTACGGTCCGGAGTTTTCAGGTATTGATTTCGATACTTATGTCGCTATTAAATGAATGGGTATAATTAGGCTATATTTTCTGACGTGACTGTGTTCCACCTAAAATTGTCAATTCGCGAGACTGTGCGTTGGTGTGTCGAGTCGTTCCATCAGATTTCTGTTCGTCGCGCAAATATTTTCATCCTCGGACCGATCCTCGGGTAACGGACCGCAAGCTTCTCGGTGGCGACGGGATAACTTCCGGTTCCCGTAGAACCGAAGGATCTCCGAGCTGCCGGGGAATTTGCGAGAGTATTTCGCTACGTATTCGCCGCAGCAGCTTCGGCGACCCAGTGTCATAATTGAATCTGCGAGAAACATCGCGAGAGACCCGAGGCGAGCAAGATTAGGGGGGTTGCGCGCGAGATGCCGCACCGATGCAACCCGCGCGAGATGCACATCCCCTCCGCCCCTGACCCGGTCTGTTGCATCTTGCATCTTGACCGCCGGCGTGCTTACACGCTCGTCGTTAAACACCCCCGCGCGCTTGCTATACCTCGGTTTCGAAACTGTCGCGAGATCTCGCCGTGAAATCCAAATACTACAAGCGAGGCACGTTCGCCCGTGTCAATGTTCAACTCGCCTAACCGAATTTTATTTTCCGGCGATGCATACTGTTCCGACGGCTGCTCTCCGTACGGAAAATTATATTTTTATGTCGGAAGCCGCAAATTGAATTCTAAAGAATTGCCGCGAGTCTTTTTAACAACTTGTTGTGCAACCTTGAATAGAGAGAAATCTCAGTCTTTTATGATCATTTCTAGGCGATGCACGCTAGGCTGCGAGATGGCTGTTGGCTAAAGAAAATTATATTTTTATGCTGGGCGCCTGCAAATTCAATTTGGAAGTGCGAGTTTTTTTTCTCAACTACTTTTAATGTTGAATAATGGAAATCTCTTTATTCCTTATTTTTGTAAATTTTTTATAAATTGTAATTTTCCAAAATGTTCTTTACGCATCGTCTGTGTAGTAGACTGATCCTTTTTTAGCTTTTTAAAGTCTTGCGTCGTTTGATGCAATTTTTAAACAATTAATCTGTTTCAAAGAGTGCTCAATGTCAATGTTTAACCATTTTCATGCATTCCTGTGGAAATATAACAAAATCGTTCAAAATACTTCACGGCTTGTCTCGTGAATTTGGGTTTAAAAAATTCAGATTTGCGGAGGACAGTTTAACTATTAAAGCGTCAAACTATTTTCCAACAATGGTGGAATCGTTCAAAAGTCCCTTCTAGTTCATTGATGCACGGTGCTTTTGTTCGTCACTTGTATCAATATCTATTGTGCATAGTGTACTATGTACATTCTATACAACATCAACGTTGGTGGTAAAACATGGGTGTTAAAAAAATAAATCTCATTTAAAGAAGAAACCTTCTTCCGTTTGAATAAAAATCTAAAATTGATGAACAATTGAAGATACACGAATATCCTCTGCGATGCACAGTGAATCTAGCCAACCATAGATATTCGAATAAAATCAGGTTAATTACGATTGCTCGAAAGTCAGATCATTATCTCGCGACATGGAACTCTCTATTCAACCAAATACCTATACATCTTTCCCCATTGTGTATTGTATCGAAGAACGAATCGAAGACCGCGGTGTAAAAACCCGTAACTCAATGTTCTTAGTAAAACTGTGCTCGTTAAATATTTTTTAAATAATATTTCTTAATATTTCCTTTCCTAAAATCTGTATCATTAAAATTCCACACCGAATTACCCCACGGTCAAAAGTGGTACGACACATCATTGTGCAACTATGAAAATTATAACGACACTTCCGTGCACGAAAGCAACACAAACAACTTCAAGAACGTTTAACACAGTTGACTCTGAAGCAACAATCACCTTGAATAACCTCCAAACACCATCAGGTCATTAAATTCGTCATTGAATGGGCTGCAAACCAAAGTTAAACAAAAACAGTTTCATCTAAACAAAAAGCAAGTTTCATTCGACACATTTTGCCTATATTTTGCGTACTAATTTTCCAAGGGAACACCTAGTACATACTCGATTAAGTTTGACGTGACAAAGACGGTGTAGCAACATTCCCGTAAGAAGTTGTAAACTGATTTAGCGTTGTAAAATTAACGCGTTCAAGCTCGATATATTTTCTAATTCTTTAATTTTCTTTCTTTTTTTTTTTACCGAATCTCTGCGAGTACATTTACACGTGACGAACGTCGCTCGGTCTCATCGCCGGAAAATATTACGGGGTCGACTGGATGGGAGCAAATTCACTTATGCACTTCCGTCACACCGTAAATTGAATCGGGGGAAATGAGGCACGCGATCGGCTACGATCGGCGACGACACGGACCAACGGCCACGCGATACAACCGTAAACGGTAGACAGACAAGCCTAGTTTCCGCGACGATCAAGGTCGACGCCGAAGTAAGTCAAACAAGATTGATAGAATTACCGAAGGCGATTCAGTGCCCCAGCTGCCTTGTTACCGAGGAGACCAACGCCGAGGATTTTCCCGAGGATTATCAATCTCGTGGACACGTTCCGTGCGCAATATCTATCTACCGCGAGAATAGCGGTTCGCCCAAGTACAGATGCGGTTCTCTTAGTTAATCCTCCGAAGACGGTGCCCGGATATGTTTTGAACCAGGTTTTCGACAAGTTCGGATATATCCCTGATTTATGACCGGATACTTGTAGAAATCGCAACGGAACCGACTCGAGAATTTTCGATTCTGTTAAGGGGCTCGTTGTAGTCGCAGTAGGGCGCGAAAACTTTCTGCGACCTATCAAAATCGCATGAATTCTCCTTCTTCGTTACTTCCGATAATCATCAGAACATCAAAATTTAATAATATTCCAATTAGAACAAGAATTGAAAGATGAACGTTTCGTACATGCCATTTTTATATTTCCCCTGTTACTTAATCATTAGACGCACGAATTAAGTCCTGACTCCTTTTTACGCGTTACTTCCGATGGTGATCAGAATACCATAATAAAACTCCAATTAGAACAAGAATTTAAAGATGAGCGTTGCGTATGTGCCATTTTTATATTTTCCCTGTTACTTAATCATTAGACGCACAAATTAAGTCCTGACTCCTTTTTACGCGTTACTTCCGATGATCATCAGAATGCCATAATAAAACTCCAATTAGAACAAGAATTTAAAGATGAGCGTTGCGTATGTGCCATTTTTATATTTTCCCTGTTACTTAATCATTAGACGCACGAATTAAGTCCTGACTCCTTTTTACGCGTTACTTCCGATGATGATCAGAATACCATAATAAAACTCCAATTAGAACAAGAATTTAAAGATGAACGTTTCGTATGTGTCATTTTTATATTTCCCCTGTTACTTAATCATTAGATGCACGAATTAAGCCCTGACTCCTTTTTACGCGTTACTTCCGATGATGATCAGAATGTCATAATAAAACTCCAATTAGAACAAGAATTTAAAGATGAGCGTTTCGTATGTGCCATTTTTATATTTTCCCTGTTACTTAATCATTAGACGCACGAATTAAGCCCTGACTCCTTTTTACGCGTTACTTCCGATGATCATCAGAATGCCATTGTAGCGGCTAGCTGGGCGCCGGAAGAGAAATCTTCGGCGCACAAGTGTTTAGCAAGATTTATGGTTTGCACAGAGTAAGACGCTATTTTTGAGAAGACATCCTTAACGATTTCGGCCACTTGGCGGACAGACGTGTCCCTGTAGTTTCTTTCCACTAACTCAATAGCGCAAGTGGACGCCATAAATTTTGGGTAGTCGAAGGGCCCCCAGCTGAGAGTACCCCAGCGGCCCGTGCTGGTTTCCATCAGCCCGGAGAGCTGGGCCTTCTTGACGAAAGACAGAAGGTACGTACCTCACTTAACGCAGGGTCCGGAAGACACCCCGCAGCATCACCAAAAGTACAAATTTAAGGAAACCTTACTCTCACCCTTCCCACGCACGAGGGGCGTGGAACGTGGGAGTTTAAGGCAAAATTCGCTGATTGGTGGAAGTTCCTAGAAAGGACTTCCACCAATCAGCCGAGAGACTCTATACGTATATATGGACCAGCGAGAGTCAGAAACGGGCATTAAGACTTCTACGAATTCGGTTGTTCGTTGCCGTAGACTCAGTTCATAAACCGCGACCGCGATTAGTATATTGTGAGTTAAAATAAACGTCTAAGTCAAGACACCCTGCGAACTTTATTTGAAGGAAAGATTCCACAGTTTCCCTCTTCCTTCACCATAATAAAACTCCAATTAAAACAAGAATTTAAAGATGAGCGTTGCGTATGTGCCATTTTTATATTTTCCCTGTTACTTAATCATTAGACGCACGAATTAAGTCCTGACTCCTTTTTACGCGTTACTTCCGATGACGATCAGAAAACCATAATAAAACTCCAATTAGAACAAGAATTTAAAGATGAACGTTTCGTATGTGTCATTTTTATATTTTCCCTGTTACTTAATCATTAGACGCACGAATTAAGTCCTGACTCCTTTTTACGCGTTACTTCCGATGATGATCAGAATGCCATAATAAAACTCCAATTAGAACAAGAATTTAAAGATGAACGTTTCGTATGTGCCATTTTTATATTTTCCCTGTTACTTAATCATTAGACGCACGAATTAAGTCCTGACTCCTTTTTACGCGTTACTTCCGATGATGATCAGAATGCCATAATAAAACTCCAATTAGAACAAGAATTTAAAGATGAACGTTTCGTATGTGCCATTTTTATATTTTCCCTGTTACGTGATTATTAGACGCATGAATTAATTCCCGGTTCTTTCTTCGTGTCGTTCGTTACTTCCGAGAACGATCAGAATATTAAAATTTAACATAAACCTCCAATTACGTTACACATGTAGGTGCCATTTTTCACATTTCCCCTGTTACTGAATTATTAGGCGGGCGAATGAATTCCTCGCTCTTTCTTCGTATAACAAAAAAATAATCTCCATTATTTCCTACTCGTTTGCTTTCATTTTATTTGCAAGACGACGCGACGTCGAAGAGAACAAAGTCGTTTTTCGGATAATAATAATTGTAGCTTGCTCGAGAAGATTATTTAACGAGGATTTCCTTGAAACAGTCTATTTAATGTTTCATACACGATTCTACGTATAGGGTGAGTTAATAACATGTATGCTGTCATAGTTTGCGTCATAAAATATTTTAAACGAATGTTCAACAGATTGCGAGTTATTTTAAACAAATCCTGGCGTAGTACCTAAACAGCAGAATAAATTAATTCCTCATCCTCAAAAGTATTTTCTCGAAGAAAAAAAAAAAAGAAAAATATTTTGCTAGTTTTGTATAATGAGCGGCATTTGTCACGTAATGATATCACCAAAGTATAAAACGACGAACAGCGAGGGCCAGAAATTAATATATTGTACACCTAATATTATATAATTAGAGAGCGGAGTTTAATGATCGAGTACAAGCGTCGTTGACCCTTCTCCTCTGCACCGTTGCCATAAGCATCGTTTTCCCTCTCCGGTAATTGTAACAAAGTCGAATTATTATTTTACTCTGCAGTTAATACTTGAAAGAGGGCGGCTGCAACTGCCGTCTCTTGAAGAGACACTCGAGAATCTCACTACAAACTCGATTGAAAACTTAGAGAGCTTAATATTCTGGTTAATTACAAATCTTGAGGAGCGCGCGCGCGTAGACTGTTTCCGCGTTGAAACCAGGGAACTTTCTTAAGAAAAATTCCCTCTCGGTCTTTTGACAAAAAGGCGATTTCAAATGAAAACGTTGTCCAAACGGTAAATTCCACTTTGACACGGTCCCCCACTTAAGGGGCACAATTGTCACCACCATTTTCATGTTACAATTATTGGATTTATAACGTTCCTCTCATCGGAAGCGACTGAACAATTTTTCCTCGTTCAGGCTCCTATTAGGATGAATAGCGGGCAAGATCTAAAGAAATTCGATCTTTTCAATTTTATGAAAATGATCGGCTGCCGATGACCGGAAACTGATGCCAGTCGATTTTAGTGCTCGGTTTAATGTTCGTATTTTAAGAATAATCGTACAGCTTTAGCTGGGAATTTATTGACCTATCAGTCTGCGAAGGTCATTCAATGTTATTTGTCGGTGTTTGAAGGTCATCTTCGTTAAACTTAATGTATTCGAAAGGACGATCTTGAACGGCAAAACGCAACGATACTAGACTAGAAAGTTCAAGAGAAATTACGACAGTAATGTCGTAAAGTTAGCTGACTATGTAAGGTAATAATCAGACCGCGGATTTTGTGCATTTATGACAAAAATGAGGTGTCATTTAAAATACTAAAAATATTCGAAGAATTTATAAATACTGTTTGCAACCTGTTAAACATATTAAGAAAGAATTGTTTGTTGCGATTCAGGTAGAACATTTGAATTTTGTGTAAAAATAACATTTTTATTAGGCAGCCAACGTCGGTTACTCTCGCTGCTCGGTAAGTTCAGCGTTGACAATTTCTCTAGCGCAAAATTCTTGCGACTCGAGCTACAATAGAGACGTGGTACACGTTCCAAAATTTAGAGTAGCGCAGATAACAGATTTTGAATAATTCACAACGTTACTTGTGTGCCGCCTAAATACGGGAGAGGGAAAGAGAATCGTCTCGAAAGTCCGGAGGGTGGTAGTCGAACTACCGTAGACAGTCGGCTCCGGCGATTGCTAGGCTGTCGGTGATGGTAATAGTGGCGACAGTGTCGGTGGTAGTGGTGCCGGCGGTGCTCTAGAAAGCTCGAGGAAAGCGAAGTCAAGGTGGAGCCAACTTTACAGACAGTTTCAACCACAATCCTTAAGTTCCATCGTTCCGCGGGTAGTGTAAGCCAGAACGCGCGCACCACCGTGCAAACCTAACTGCGGCTATTATTCCGAGTGGCGGTACACCCCCCCAACCCTCGCACATCGATAGTCAATTTGCCGTCAGCTACCCCACCGGAGCATCCACGATACACGCCCGGAAGATCCTGTCGAACGGCTATTTCCTGGGCTCCAGGTACAGGTGATCTAACCCCCGGTCCTCGATCGAACGCAACTATGTCTTCGTCTTTTTACGCGCAGAAATCTTTGAGAAACGACTTGAACCCCTCGGGGGCGGATTTAAAGGGCCATGGATCTTTTACGAACGCCTGCCGACGATTTCTGAAACGTATGAACACTGGTCTGCTATGCATAAAATCTTTTAGGAAAATCACTTTTTTTTATCGCGATCAGGTTTATACCTTTCGGTATTCCATGCTGTCAGAAAAGAAATTTGTTTTTCGTTTTGTGTCTGGATTTGGAAATTTTGGGAGTGTAATTAACTCTTTGGAATTATTAATTTCCTTTAGAAATAAAATGCTATTTTATTGTTGTTGTACAATTTGATTCTTCTTGCAAGAAATTGTGAACGACAAAGTAGTTATGACCAACGTATCGGTAAAATAAATCGTAGGTGTTGATAGTGCGCGGATAAAGAAAAGTATCCTACGAAAATTCCTGGTCTTCTCACGTACAATAAGATCCCATAATAAAAAATATAGGTTTTCATTTGAAAAAACAAAGTTGACCTTCAAATGACCTTGAAAACGCCACTCAAATAAAAAAACTGATACTGCCCCTCCCCCTCTTTCCCCCTCGAAATCCTTGGACACGTGTTTTACACTTTTTTAATATCTTTCATTTAATTTCTTTCTTTTCGAGATATTCGGTCTGTATTTTGGTATCATAAATAATTACTGAATCTTCAATTTGAGATTGAGCAAGAGATCGATGTCTCGTTTTGAACACATGTTGCATCGATAAAAAGAGTGCGAAAGGACTGACTTAATTTCTGCAGTTTAACACTAGATTTACCGGCTATTTAAGTATATCTATTTCTACCAAGACCAGTCAAAACGACTGGTCTTTAGGAAAAGTGCTTAGTGGCGTTTCCAGTCTTTATTTACTTTTAAAAAATGACAAAAAAAAAGTTGAATAATATTAATTGTAATACAAAAAAAAAAGAAATGCTAGAAATTTACCTTATATAATAACCTTATATAACCTTATATAATGCTTATAAATTTAAATTTATATCGAGTTCGCACTTACAGATAGCCAAGTGTCCGGGACCCAAGGAGAACCTTATGTGCGGTCTAAAACCTTGAGTAAATATACAATCCCAAGGCTCGCTAACGTGCTGCATCAGAAAAAACGTTGCAGTACTTATCAATTGTTGTAGCTGCCCCAATGTCATTTTATCACATAGAAACATGCACCAGTCATTTCGAGTGGTACTGGTATAAGTGTCAATAACAAAAAATATATTTGTTACGAATACATATAAAATAATATAAAGTTCATAAAACTGATTCTTTAGTTATGGCTGCAAAAGTCATGATATCGTTTCGGAAAGGAAATGTTACATGCAGTAGGAATTTTCAATTGAAATTGCAAAACCAGTCATTTTGACTGGTCTGGTAAATCTAGTGTTAATCATTGCGGATTGCAGTTCCACGTCAAATAAAGTCCCACCCAGCGACGATACATCGCACACGCGTGTATAAGGCACTCATTCTCCGGGAGGGAATTGAAATATCAATTCTCGGAAGCGTCTCTCGCGCGCGTAAGAATGTTTTTCTACGCGTTAGGGTAGGTGTACGCGAGCATCTGGTGCCCGGTACGAAACTCCGCGACGGATAATCCGTGGTAGGATTGCACGGAGCACAGTTTCTCGAACCTAGTCCGAAGCCACGAGATATTCGCAACCGAGAGTCGAAATCGCGGGCCACGCACTGTACATTGTAACTCTCCGGTTGTCCCGAGAGGACTCGATCGTTTTACAAGCGGCAACAAACACGCTCGCGATCCAACATGATAATTAAGAAGGGAACAACAAACGCCAACTGTTTCGCCACGCTAAAAGCGTTTTGAACCCCGAAGCTCCAACGGCGAGCACTTTGTACAGTTTCTTTTATTGCCACTTTAATTAAGAAAGAGGTATTAACTTTTTGGTTTACACGGGCGGAGGGGAAGGGGGAGGGGAGTGAAGTGCCCGGCTTGCATGCGCCGCAAAGAGGCGCGCTTACGAAAAGCTAACAGCGAAACTCGAAGAGCACTTTGTCTCGTAATTATTTTTTTCCATTTTTACTTTAATTAAGGAAGACGCGCAAGGCAACTTCTTTTTTATATGCCGAAGGCTCTTTTGTGTCACGGAGACACGCTCCATCCTCCCTCTACCTCCACCCCTCCCCCGGGGGGTAAAAAAAAAACGAACTCTGAAACTCGGACACCTTTCGTCCTGCTAATTAGTTTTATCATGCGCTTTGGGTGTTTAGGCCTGCGACCGGGTCCCTCGTGCGCGAAATGCAAGTGTGCAGGTGCAATATGCCGCTGAACAGATGCGCAAAATTCGTGGGAAATGGATTAGGTTGTCTAGCATCCACCTATCTCGCCGTTCATCTTCATTGTTAAAATATATAGACTGCGGATCTTTACGCGAAATAAATTTTTTATACGTCAATTGCAATCTATAGGAGCTAAGTAAAACTTTATTTTGCTCATTGATCATTTTTACGCGTTATAAATGGTATGTCGACATTGTTAAACTCTTTTAATCTCTTCACTGTTTTGAATTACACCTACTCATTTTTGTCATAAATGCATAAAATCCGCAGTTTATTAAAATATTTCATAAAACGAATCTTTTTTAGAAAATATACAAATTCAAACTCATTTTTGCGAGAAACTGAACACAATTTTTACTTAATCCCTGTTTCCCACAACGGGAACAATTTTAGTTTGCACAAAAATTCGCAGGCTACTTACGGAACCGCTGAACGATACAAGTTCAATCGATACGTTCCAGACTGATTTTTTGTACACGTCTGGAACGCTGTAAGATCGATATTCGTCTGATCTCGAATGATCCCGATCTCAGGCGAATGGAACGTCAATTCGGGGTAACGAACATCACCGCCGTCACGGTTGGTTTCGAAGCGAATACCAGAGCTATCCGGAGCCAATGGGAACCGCGCAATTCAGCTTTTAATGTCGCGAAGAAACGCCTGAACTCAATTATGCTCGACGCGGAACAATTGGCCCGGATGGAACAGCGCGCAGCACACGGCGACGGGGCCGCGTGCGTTTGTTAAGCAATAATTTCGTGCTCGCAACATTACGTGCTGTATTATATAGGATGCGCGGAACGGCTCGAGGCACAGAAATAGCTTGACGAAAATTATGTCCGCGGGAGAATTCTTGCGGTTATTGTTGACTGCTCGCCGGGATAGATATTGTTACGCGTGGCGTCCTAACCGTGGAACAATGCGCGAACTGTCCGTTCCCGAACAGCGAACAATTTCGTACCGGCCGGTCGGCGATCGACCAACAAACCCGTACTAAACAATCAATCCGAAAGGTGAGAATGCTTCGGCGAAAATCCGCGCGAAGAATTTTGCGCCGAGTTTCGAAACGTACATTCCCCGTGGAACAAGCTCGCGTCGCCGGTGGCTCACCGACATTTTATGCGCGATATCTTTCATGCTCTAACAATGCTCCGACCCATTGTAGGATTCTGTCATTGCTTTTGTATCAGACTGCCGGATGGAACGCGTAATTTAACTCCTTGCTAGCTGCACGCCTTCCATTTCCTTTCATATATGGTTAGTTGAATTCGAATCGTTAGTCGTTCATTCTGTTTCGGCCCGTTTTTGAGCCGTGTTTCTTTGAGTCGGATAAACATGCGACACTTTGCAAATTTATTACAGGGAAACTAGATGAATGTACAGATAAAATACCTTTTGGAATTAGCTCGTTAGATGATACGATATCGTGGACGAATTTTCGTTGCAGGGCTGCGTTTAATATTGTTTATTAATTTAATATTAATTTAACGTCTGGTAAAGATTGTCCACTATTAGATAACAATACAAATTTTCTGAATGTATAAGATTGTTTATAGGATCGTGTATAATCTACAATTTTCATTTTCAAACGGCCCATTCTCTTGCAAACCTTCTTGTAATGTCAAATTACCTGTATTTATCCTCTTGAACATTCAGCGATTTTTTTTTTTTTTTTTTTTTGCCGAGGGCATACACAGAACCAGTGTCAGCAGATGAGGGGAGAGAGCACGAATTGAGGGGAAGAAGTTACCCTCTCTCTGCTATTACCGGAGAAACTCAAAACTGAAGATTAAACAACCGAAATCTTAACTTCTCAGTTTTTGTTTTACTCGATAAATTGCTTTTGATGTTATCCAATTTTCGTCGCCGTGTTGGCGAGCAACGTGTTGTTAAACAACTGTCAAGATACAAAGTACTTGCTCAGAGCTTTATCCCAACATTGACAGAAGCTGAAATTGCAGCTTGCGCTAACAATCAAGAACACGCGGAACTTCCAGCAGAATCTGCAAAGACGGCTCGAAATTTCCAAAGTGCTAAAGTTATCCGGCAAAAAAAGCGGTGACTACCGGTATGTTAATTCGCAATGTGGTCGAACCGGAGGACGATTAGGGGATCAGGGCGTTGTAGAATCGGGTCATCGGCGTAAATAGCCGTCGAAAACGAGGGTTCGGCTTGTATCCTCGTATGAAAAAACTCGTCGGATCCGTGAAAGAGGCTTAGGGAGGCGATAGCTTGCTGGCACATTGTGCCGCAGCCACTTTGCGAAGACCGCGAATCCCTTGTTTCACGTGTTCTACCACAGAGAGAGAGAGAGAGAGAGAGAGAGAGAGAGAGAGAGAGGGAGAGAGAGAGAGAGAGAGAGAGCATGGAGAGCAGTATTCATCCACCGTTTATACGTCAAGTGTGCCTCTAACTGCGTGTTCCTCTGATTTAGACGGTAATAAGACCCGATGAATCTGTGGCGGATTAGCTTTTAAGAGGAGTGAGTAAAAGAGACCGCAGTAATTTCAGTCATGTAGGAACGGATGATAACGAGCACTTCGATCCAGACTCCTCTCTCTCTCTCTCTCTCTCTCGCTCTCTCACCGTGTATGCTCTCATCGAGAACAACTGCTGAGGTTTGAACACGTTCGATGTCAATGGGAGAGGGAGAAGATCCTGGGCGCTGATCCTTTGTGGGGATTTGATCCCACTCGGAGACGGTTCTTTAACGCACTCGAGCAGATTTTAGAAGAACTGTATGATCGTCCTGCTAAAACCGACGAAAATCTAACCGCAATTTTTCGTAATCTTAGCGCTGAATTTACGAGACTCGTCAAAATGATGGGATCTAATGTTTTTGGTTAACGTTTCTTGAGACTGCGAGTATGCGTCCATGAGGGACTCAACAAAGTTTGTTTCTTTGAGTATATTACGGAGAAAGACTAAGAATTTAGATAGATAAAATCTTGTTGCATTTATAACGCAATGTGGAATACAGTGTCTACACGACGTACAGTCGAGTCGGAAAGTAAGTTAACGACTGGTGTATGCAGGCAAATGAATATGACATGTCTTTAATCTTTAATAATGATAATACATGTTTTACTAACATATTTGTTTATTTCCTTACACCTCCTAAATAAAAACAATACAATAACTTGATTTTATTCATCATATTCATTGCCTACATATCACCAAATGTTAACTTACTTTCTGACTCGACTGTATGTCCAGAACACGGGTGTGGGGGGCCAGGGACACATATCGGCTAGAAAAACAAACAACGAAGTTTGAGTGGCCTCACCAACATATTCATGACATCTTTCTAATGAAAATAATGCCAAATATGACATAATTCCGATCATATTTAAGGTAAAGGCACCAGTAGTTGACCATGTACCAGTAGTTGACCATTTTAAAGAAAAACATAAAAAATAAGGTTTTTATAAGCTGTGCACTTTTGATGAAAGTGAAGTTCACTTAGTGAACCTCGGATGCCATGCCGTCTGTTGTTTAAATTTCAAAACAATAAGAACATTTCAACCCTTATTTTTTATGTTTTTCTATAAAATGGTCAACTACTGGTACATGGTCAACTACTGGTGCCTTTACCGTAGTTGTGTAATGAACGATGAAATTTACTTCCTATTAAAATTATATTGACGGAAAATTCGTGTAAATATGATCCGAATCATTTCGTGATCGGTATGATTTTAATCAGAAAAATTCCACAGATATACTGGTGAATAAATACATAATAAAAAATAACGAAGTTTTGCTATTGCATTAGTAGTGGTCTCCTGGTCTCACACCGATATACCAGACCCGCATTATGTGTATGGGGTGGTATAACCCGGCCGCAGTGGGGATAGTTCTGGGACTTTTATCGGATAGATGTTTGGGACATATATCGAGTAAATACTGTAGTCACTCTAGTGCTGCGTAGACTTGATGTCAACACTCGGGTGGTGGTTCATTTTTACAACTGCACAGTTGATATTGCTCGATACCATTTACAGTATAGTATAGTAATTCTGGAAACCTATTTTTCAAGCTAATAGACGCACAAATTATTCGTTTCTAAAGGATGTCTTAAGGGACCTAACACCTATACACGAGAGTGTATATGTTCGTTTCTAAGCTCCAGGATTCTGATTTAGGTTTTTAAAGGATGTTTTGAGTGACCTAACACCTATAGACGAGAGTGTATATGTTCGTTTCTAAGCTCTAGGATTCTGATTTAGGTATTTTAAGCGTTCTCTCTGCTCATGTTTTCGCACCCTCCCCACCCCCTCCCCAGGTTGTTCTCTCAACTCTTTCGTTCTCGAGTTTTAATTTCGCAGTGTCAATCTCGCGGCACGTCTTCGCCACGCTTCCCGAGCAGCAGTTCGTGAATTGTGTTTTCTTTTATACGGTGGTATGATCACGAACAGCTCGCGTGCTTGCACTTTCCTGTACACCGCGGAATTGAATTCCGAGACATGCTCGCAATAGAATCAGACAGTGCTAAGAGCTTCTTCTGCCGCGAGTATGTTTCAGGATTCGATCCTGCGCAACGGCATAGTAACCCTGCAATTGGAATGGGCAGCATCCACTCTATGGGATATCTACACTGCGAATGGAAAAACCCTTCGATTAGCTTCCCCCATCGAATTATTCGTTCAACCCGACCATTCGAATCAACCACACAACAATTATAATATTAAAGTTCTTAACAGACTCTAAAAAGATTTCTATATTAAAGAATAACGACTGTGTCTTTATTATTTTTTAGGACTCAAAACATTTTTTTTTAACACGTTCTCTACCATCGTTCGTTCCATTGCTTATCCCATCGTTAAAATGTTTGCAGTGGAAACTCGTGGACTCCATCGATATTATACTTTTCTCTATTTATTGCACAGAAGCTTTTCATTTTGTATACAAATCCCCTGTTCGCCTGCCAGTTAATTTGATTTGACTTCGCAAAAATTCTTTTAACCCCTTGCCCTAGAATATCGAGTCAGACTCGTGATGAAGATGCTGAACAGGGTCTAATAAATATGTTTCTTATTAATTTCCCTTAAACCGAAATAAAATTCTATTTTGGCGTTGTTACTATACAGCTATCGGAGAACATATAGGCATAGAATAGATATAAATTATCTCCTTTTTTTAGGAAATTATAAATTACAAAAAAGTTGTAATCACTAAAACCGTGAAATAAATCGTAGTACAAGGGGTTAACATTTTCAAAATTGCTATAGGGGGCAAACATGCTTGCACTGACGGGGCACAAAGGCCGATTAGTTGCGAACGCACCGAAGAACAGTCTCATAAGCGAGGCACACTAATGGCGTTTCCCCATAGACAATCGGAAGAAAGTCGACGGAGTTTGTTCGACGCGTTGTAAGCTCGGCGCGTGCAATGTGTGCACGGGGGTTGAATCGATCCCGGTGAACATCAACCGTGGCAACACGGAAATAGGCCATTATGGGTCCTAACACAATAATATGTCAAGTGCGCAGCGAATTATCGGCGTGGGCTTCACCGCACCAGCGTAATGCACTGCGCGAAGCAACCAAGTCGTACCCAGCGGAATCCACCAATAATTGCCGGAGAGAACCCATGTCGGAAAATTCGTGGCACAGACGGGGATGGTATACGTCTGAGCACCGGTCGCCCGCGCGATTACGTTCGCATGGACTCTCTCTTTAAAGCGGAATTTTCAAAGGGTCAGAAAGCCGATCGCTGATTCGCGAACATATCAGAACACGGAGCATCAAGGGAAGATCAATGAACAATAAATGGCAAGACGATACCGAAGAGAGAAGATAGCTACACGGATCTTCCTCAATTGTCGTTCCTTTAACCCTCGGACCATTCTTACCACTGCGTAATTGGTAATGTTCGAGGCTGTTCGTTGCTTTATTTACCCGTTTTTTTTTTTAAACATACAGTCGGGGATAAAAATAGCTTAAATTTATAATAATCATGTTAGTTCGACCGAGCTTCATTTTTACCTGTTTCCACTAACTGTCCACTTATTTTTGTCCCCGACTGTATTTCTGGAGGCACTTCCAGTAGTCTTTCTGTTATTCCTAGTACAACAATTGCTCGTTTCATTCAACACTAAGCCTACCATCACAGCTCGGATTTCATATTTTAACCCCTTGCCCTACAATAACGAGCCAGACTCGTGATGAAGATTCTGAATAGTATCTAATAAATGCAAACGTTATTAATTTCCTTTAAAACGAAATAAAAATCTATTTTGTTGTAGTTGATATATATCCTTTGGAGAAAACATAGGCATATAATAAATATAAGTTATCTTTTTTGCCCTATGAAATTCTGAACGATGAAGAATTTCTAATCATGATAATCATAAAATAAATAGTAGCGCAAGGGGTTAACACGTTGACTGCCATGTCACCCACATGTGGGTGACGGAATTATTTGTCCAGTTTTTAAAATAAATTTTTACGTTAATTTATTCATTGTACCAAATTTGATTGGGATCTGTAAAATGCAAGAAAGTTGGAGGACTACACAATATCATACATTTAATTTTTTTCAATTTCTATTTTATTGAATAACTTACTTTGATTTCATGGAATTTTTTAGCTTTCTTGTTTGGCGATCAAAGTGTTAATGATAGTAGGCTGCTATTCAACAAACAGGAGGTGAATAAAAATTGATTTCGACTCTTAATCATTTTAATAGGTTCATAATATATTACTAATGTTTTCACTGTTACCTGTTTCGACCACTAATTTTTGAAATCCGAAATCTGGTGATTATGGTTCTTCTGTTTATATGCTGACTAAAGGGAGGTGCGCTCCAGGCGTATTAAATGAGGTATTGTTCGTTTTTTTTTTCGTACAATTAGGATGGACGTAATCGTTATACTCGGTTAGATTTTCAGCGACATGGTCTGTGTAATTTATTAATAATTCCCGCAGTTTTTAGTAGAATGTCATGTAAAAATTTGTGCTTTTACTGCAAACATCTACAAATATACGCGCAAAGTTTCAGTTCACTAGATTCGATCGTTTCCATGCAATTAATTGTCAAACGTAGTAGGGCATCTTCAAGTCGGTTCTTCAATCCTCAGTTTTGAGTTCGAATCCTCGGCAAATGTTCAAGAGGAGAAATACAGGTAATTTGACATTACAAGAAGGTTTGCAAGAGAATGGGCCGTTTGAAAATTAAAATTGTAGATTACAGACGATCCTATAAACAATCTTATACATTCAGAAGATTTGTATTGTTATCTAATAGTGGACAATCTTTACCAGACGTTACACCTTTCGCATTGGATGAACTTCCCCAGACAAGTTAATCAACGCCACGCACAATAAACAATATTAACCCTGTGCACTCGAAGCTATTTTAATTCCAAAACGAAATATTTCTTCCGACCTAGAATATTTCCCTTCTATATATATACACTTTTTATGTTATAAATACGAAAATGGTGCAATTTACTCGTACAATACTGAAATGTTTGGTAATTTATTAAATTCAAACAAACTTAATAATGTAAAAAGTATTTTGAAAAATGATACATCAATTTTTTAGTGGTGCCTTACAGTCGCCATTCGAGTGCTAAGGGTTAACACGTTGACTGCCATGTCACCCATATGACGTGGTGATGGAATTATTTGTCCAGGTTTTAAAATGAATTTTTACGTTAATATGTTCATTGTACCAAATTTAATTAGGATTTGTAAAATGCAAGAAAGTTATAGGACTACTCAATATCATAAATTTAATTTTTTTCAATTTTATTTCATTAGATGACTTACTTTGATTTTATGGAATTTTTGAGGTTTCAAGTTTCGCAGTCAAAGTGTTAAAATTGTCGAAATTTTCGAGAACAAGGAGCTCGATCGCGACAATTCCTTCGCATCTGTACTGCCAAAGGGCGGCCTGCCCTTCCGTAATCGGTTCGGAGGGACGTAGGCAACCCTGCCACGTCACAATACTTATGCTCGAACGTATCGATGTCGTGATCTAATAAAAATCAAGGGCAACGGCTCAAGCAAGGATCATAGCTGGCACCATTTAACAGATCCATCGTCTATACATTGTGGACAATCCTCTCTCTCTCTGCAAACCTCGAGACCACCGATCGCGTTTCACACGCAATATCCTCAAACATTTGAACAACCCCGGCATTATTGCGCAGAAATACGACCAAGTTAATCCAAGAATTCTGAACAGCGTGTGCAACGCGCGAGACATCCAGGTGGTGCTCCACGCTTCCCCCGAATGCAATAAACGCGTAAGCGCGACGCGGCGCGGCGCCGAAAACGCAATGTCGTCGCAAACGTCACGTTGACGACACGGTTCCCGTTAGGATTGCCTGGATCGGTCTCCGCGGGGAGCAACCGGTTGCGTGTTTCAGATTTCGAGAGATAGCGTGTACGTATCAGACGACACGGGGTCTCGAGAACGAAAGGGATGAAGGGGGTTCTGGAAAATAGGAAGGACGAGAAGGAAAGAGTGAGAGAGGACCCCGGGTTATACGGTACAAGCGGAACCAACACAGGAAGCTCATTAAGTTGCACCCCGCGGCTTGGTCCATGCACAGAGGAGAGAGGATACATCAGGTGTACCCCTCCCTTCTTCGTCCCGCCACCTGTTCAGGGACGGTCTGTTGTTTGGCTCCTCTCCGATGCGCGAACGCACACCCGGGCTCCTCTCACTCTCTCTCTCTCTCTCTCTCTCTCTCTCTCTCTCACTCTCCACGCATTCAGTGTCACCTTCGTTAGCCGACATTGAGAAAGAATTATGATAATGACGATCACGCCCGAGGGTGTTCCCGTGGCTGGCTTTCTCCAGATTCCCGGAGCCCTTCTACTCCCACCTTTTCGTTTTGTAGCTACCAACACTCTCTGAATCTGCTGCTGATGCTGATGCTGCTGCTAGGGATGGGATCAAGTTCAATATGCATTTGCGGATAGAAATTTCAATGACAGAGCCTCGCGTTTTGTGCGTTTACGGGTCCTGCTCGAAGCCCGCAAATAAGCAGACAGGGTCGGCCACAGTGTCTTTTTAGATCCTCGATTCGCGTTAGATCGCGTTTAGAATCGCCAGTAGCCGATCGAATTAACAAACTAACCAAAAGGAACGTGTTCGAACTTTGACTTGCGGTTCTATGGCTTGCGTTTTTAACATTTTCTATGAAGTTCATTGATGTTGTTCAATTTTTTTTTTTTTTTTGGCAGTGGATCGTCACGTGTGGTTCGGCAGTGAAAGAATAGTATCTTCTAGTCGATAATTGTCCCTGGCCAGACCCCTGTTTTGGACAATTATCGTGTGGACATTGTACCTACACAAGCTCATGATCTCATTCTTATTACTCACTAGTTTATCGTATCATTTATCATTATTATTTGTTGTATTAACCCCTTGCACTATTATTTATTTTGTGATTATAACGATTAAAAATTCTTCATCGTTCACAATTTTATAGAACAAGAAAGATAGTTTATATTTATTGTATGCCCATGTTTTCCCCAAAGGATATACAGGGTGTTTGGTAATTGGTGGTACAAGCGAAAAGGGGGTGATTCTACATGAAAGAATAAGTCGAAAATATAGAATAAAATCTTTTTCATCCGAAGTTTCGTTATCGAGAAAATCGAGTTTGAAATGCAGCGAATACGCATGCTATTCGATAGGAATTGTCTGACGCGTCTGATCATGACCAACCAAATCTACTTCCTGCATATGCTAAAGCACACAAACCTGACAGATCCTCAAAGTCGATTTTCTCGAAAACAAAGCCTCAAACGAAAAATGTTTATTCTATATTTTCGACTTATTCTTTCGTGTAGAATCACCCCCTTTTCGCTTGTACCACCAGTTACCAAATACCCCGTATATCAGCTACAACGAAATGGAATTTTATTTCGCTTTAAAGGGAATTAATAACATACATATTTATTATACTCTGTTCAAAATCTTCATCACGAGTCTGACTCGATATTGTAGTGCAAGGGGTTAATTGCTCCGATTAATTTTTCCTCGTGATTCTCACGGGGAAGTACGCATCGAAGGATTCGAATCCTGATTTGTGTTTTGCGAGATACTTGATCCCATCGCTACGAGGCTCAGCATTAATTGGTTCGTATAAACGTGGTTCGGATAAAGGAAGTTCTACTGTACGAATGATTTACATCGTGGGGGTTAGTTGTGTAATACAGTGTGTACAGTGGCCTGCTCGGTTGTGGTTGCTTTACAAGGAAACTTCGGTGGAAAATGCCTTTTTTTCAAAAGTTTACAGGCTCGCGGGTGAACTAGATAAAAGTGGCTCTCGCGCGTCGCTTTCCTAGCCTCTTCGGGGTGGAAACTCTTTTCCACCCCCGTTGCGGATTAATCCGTGTTTACCTGTGTACCTTGGAAACTGTAATAAAGAAACTAACCCGCAGAGATTAGACGAGAAATTGTTCTGCCGAGACTGGCTATCTGCGGATCGTGCATCCGTTTCGCGTGTGACCAATTGTCGATCTTCGCATTAGCTTAGGGGATTCATCTGAACTGCATTTTGCGCGATGCAGTTTCACAGCTGAAGAGGAAGTTTCCAATGCAAGTGCCAACGGGATATAGACTTTTTTGCTAATTTTTATTAATGGGTGAAAGAATAAACCGGAGTAAGCGAGTACGAAAGGATTTATTTCGATTACAGAGTTCATCTGAACTGAATTTTGCACGATGCTTTTTGCAAAATAAAAAGGAACAATTTCCAGGCTATTAACGCTACGTCTATCAAATTGACCGGTCCCAGATTATTTATTCTAGAATTGTTGAAATTAAAAACAATCTTTAGTAGAAAATGATTGAATTTTCTTAAATCATATATATATACTTCGATAAAAATAATAAAAAATCTAGATAAATTTAATCTTGTCAATCGTATCAAGTATCACGTCCGGTGATTCGACTGCCAATAAATAATCAATCAGATAAGGAATTATTCATTGGCAGTCGAGCCACCGAACGTGACACAAGCAACGCATAGCACAATCACTTTTTATTCTCGGTAGGTACAGTGTTAAAACAGAAATATATAAAAAAAATAGTGACGTTGATCTTGTCTAGGGGCTACGAAATTAGATACGGGTTTAAAAGGTCCAAGTGGTTTCAATCATCAAAACTATTCCCCTTGCAAGCGTTAATATAACTCGCACAGCATTCAACGTGTCAAGAAACGTCATAAAATTTTTTCATGCTCTACCAACATGTGAGACGAAAATAAAGTTCAATTAGGCCATTTTTTACCCTTGTCTAATAACTGAGGCTTTCGATTTCATTTTATAAACTCTTCAATATTTTTCTTGACAAATTGCAAAATTATTATGCAAGACTTCTATATTCTTGGATAATTACTGGACTGTGGATCTTTATGTAAAATAAAAATATTCCGAATCAACTGTCACAAACACAAGGCAGATGAAAATATATTTCTTCTTCTAATAAAACAGTCTAACACCTTGACAGTTGTTTATTTAGTATGGTCGTTTTCCAGTCTAACGATCACAGATTAACCCTCAGCACTCGAATGGCTACTGTAAAGCGCCACTAAAAATTGTAAAAAAACTCAGTACTCTACGAGGAAATTGCACAAAAAATAAATATTAAAAAAAATATATATATAAATGTTTCTTCCATTTCTGACCTTGCATGACCTTGAACGTCACTGTGCAGTATGCGGATGAATTCGTCTAGACACACGCTTTCATGCGGTATAAAAAAATATACAGCATTCCATTTAAATAATTGAAGGTCACCCTCATATCTAACGAAATAGTATAAACACAACAAAATTACATACGCCATTGTGTTGCGTATAAAAAACAGTACTACTTTTTTCTCTCTCATTTTCTTCTAATATTTACTATTTGCAAGAAAAACGATGGCCAGTAATAGCATGAACACCCTGTATAGAAGGGAAATATTCTAGGTCGGAAGAAATAATGCAAAGCAAAGGGTTAATTTATATCCGGGGCATAAAAATACGCGTTGAAATTACACGGTGCAACTTCATTGTCAATATCGCAGAAGGATTTTTGGTTATTGACATAAGGGTGAAAAAAAGTGCCGTTTTTAGTTCCAGATGGTAAACGTGCATTTCTTGTGGGTCACAGCTCCCGGGGTGAGAGTAAATTTACACGCCGCGACGTCGAAATGAAAAAAGCGGCGTGAAGCGAGCGAGAAAGTGTAAGAGAAGAAGAGAGAGAGAGAGAGAGTTAGAGCGACGAAACGCAATGGGAATAGTTACCGGACCGCTGTCGAGATATTGAATACTGTTAAATGTTATAGAGGCAACCAATAACATCGAACGGCGAACAGTATCATCAGTCAATCCGCTGGCACGGCATGTTTATTACGGGCACAAGTTACTGTCAGCGGAACAAATGCCCCTACTGAACGGGAAGCCACCCTACCCAAACCTGTCCATTATTCCTGTCGTTCACTTTCGTCACTTTCCCCATATAACGCGTGCCCTGTATGCCCTATGTGCCCTACGCGACCGGAGGGTGCAGCCAACGGATGCGGAAATAGTGTTGGAACAGAAGATAAGATGATTCAATTTGCGGCGCATGAGTGGATCGTTAATTAGGTAAGAATCTTTGATACGCCAGGTGCTCAGGAACCATGTTAGAACGATGGCGGCCCTGTCATCGGACTGGAAATGTTTATGCAAAATTCTCTTACCCTCCCTCGTTAACCCATTAACTTATTTCTCAGCATCGTCTCTTTTGCTCGATAATTAAATATTCTTTGTTTTTCACGATCTCTTGTCACATGTGTTGTCTTTAATGCGAGTACTATGCATATTGATTTATCAACCCACCTTTTAGTCGTTTCTGACCCACGATATTTCATTGCAGTTTTCTTTCGATATAAGGCGCCGGTTCGGGACCGGTTTTCGTCGTATTTCGGATGAAGAAGAAAAAGAGGGGACATAGCGATCTTCTTATTTCGAAAAGCGTCGTCTTATATCGGAATAAATATTGACCGCTACGGGTCACAAATGACTCTGACATAATATACGGAGGGTTGATAGACTGCGGATTTTACGTATTTATGCAAAAAATAAATAGATCGAAAAACATTTGGAGAATCTTAAAATACTGTTGCATTGTTTTCAATTGTAGAAAATTATGAAGAGAAGAAGTACACGTCTAAGTGGCTTCTGTACCTTAGACTCCATAGACGATTTTTATTTTGCATAAAAATTCGCATTTGGTGAATTCTTTACTGTGAATCTCAGAAGAATGAAATAAGAAAAATGCAAATGACAATGGTGTAACTTCATCTAACAATTTCTCTTGGGAATATTATTAGAAAAACTGTTTCGTATGCCGCCAGCAACACAACTTTGTGTAACATAATAATTGAAAATCCTTTCTGTACGCCTTAGACAGATGAAGGACGAGATCAATTTAACCGTTGGAAAAATGATCGTCCCTGACAACTACAACTGGCGATGATTAGGTCAATTACAAACGATCGGAACCGTTTATTTATGAACTTTTCGTCTGAACGTCCTAAACTCCTCATTGCACCTAATTAAACTGCTGTCACGCTGAATTATTCGCTAGAACCCGACTGGTTGGCGACATTTTTAAACCGCTGAGACGAAATAAAATTTTGATTCGCTTCATAAAACAGATCGAGAGATTTCCAGGCGATTTTCTATCGAATAGATCAATTTGCCAGCGCATCGCTTTCGGGCAAATTTGTTTCCATTAGATCAGATGTTTTAAGCGTGTTCTGCGAGACAGAAGAATAGATTCAAATTTTCGAGTCCCATTTGTCGAACGCCATGACACTTGAAACCGAGCATGTATGCTCTGAAATGCTCTCCAATATCTCACAATATAGCGGTGCAAATTAAAAAATTGCAAATTTCGTAGTCGAGTCTGTCAGCATTGCGACTAAAATTACAATAGATTCTAGATTGCAAGGCACAACAATGGAGTAAAACATAGGATGGTTTATGAAGTGATGATTAAAGGGAAACAGGTGCTCGAGTTTATCTTTTTTCGAATGGACCGGAACAGGTGGAATGCATGCTCCTACGCGAAAACATCGGCGAACATCAATCACATGGTGCGTATGCACAATTGAAAAACTAGGCATAACGAAGTTAAAAACAACAACATGGCCGCTCACCGCCCGCTTGGCGTGCAGAAAGAATACCCGTGTGCGTTCGATTATTCGATTCAACCATATCGCTCTTTTTTTTTCTCTCTTATACGATAGAAACCAATCGTAGTAGCGATCTATCGAAGGTAGTTTTTTGTTCTGAAAATATGCAAACAAAAGTTCGTTCACATGCAACATACAATTCAATTAACCATCAGTTAACCACCCAAACAACAATAACGATATTAACGACACGACACGACACGATATTAACTTGCCCCAAATATAATACATTACGAGAAAGATACAAAATAGGAAGAACACCGAAAGAGAATCTTGACGAAGATAAAATACAAGATCTACTGGAATTTATTAAGGAATCGAGAATCCAGGAAGTTATACTATAATGATACCCCTGTTCGTCGCTAATAACCATGCAGATGATGCAACGTTAAACCATTATTAAAAAAAAAAAGTTCGTTCGATCGGTTCCGTAACGCAGTTCGAGTTTTGATGGATTCTGTCGCATCTTCCCCGTGAGTCACCCTATGTTTGCTCGTCTTACGCATCCTCCCCCCTAATCGCTCGCAAATCCTTTTTATCATCGGTTACGCAATTTCCAGCTGGCGAAAAGCCGCTGTTTTGAAAGCCGACCGGCGCAAACACTGTCGAACCAAACCGAATGAAATTAAAATGCCTTTTAATTGGACGATAGCCTCCGGGGCGTTATACAGCCAATTTCGTAACACAGCGGAAAAAACCTGTTCATCCCCGAGAATCCTTTACGCAATCGTTTCATACTCGCGTCAATCGTTATCGAAGTGGTTCTAACTCGGCCCTGCCCGTAACAACGCATGTGTTGCTTTTCGGAGCACGGTAAAGGCTCGATCTTTGTGCAAACTTTGCCACCGGAGTGTCACCTTCATTCTACACAAACTGTATTCCGAACATAGAAGAGAAACATCAAATAAATTATTCTTACTAATGATTTTATTCCGTCAATTTGTCCAACGTATTCGTTGAATTTTTCTGATTAAAACAAGCCCCAACATGCCACAGTTTGGATCCTGTTTGCCTGTTTAATCCACGATCCGGCAGAACCTCGGTTATGCGAACTAGTCGAGGGAATCCTGAATTGTACAACTAAACTTGATCGAGACTGTACCGTGTTTGGACTCATTTTGAACAGGTAAATGTCATAAATATCCCGGTAAGAGTTCCATAACAATAGAAGAATTAATTTATCGAGTGACACATACAAGAAATTTTGTGTCTGAATTATATAAATTCTAAAAGTTTCAACGAAATCGATTGACGCAGCCGATCGACAGACATCGGAAGACGTAATTTCGCAATAAAATGTTTGATTGTGTATGCAAATCAATTTGAAACCGTGTACATCGGGTGCTACCCGGTCGTTTAGGGTGAATCGAACGGAAACTGCAAAATTTGATATAAATGGGAATTCGACAGAAATTTCTTTCATGATTCCAAAAATATATTTTTCATTTTCCGTGGAGCACAGATTTCGCATATTTGCAAATATCATACACAATTCTGCGCATTCCATGCGTGTGGAGAATTTTTTTATTTTGAAAACTAGTTCGATGAAACACAACCGTTAAAAAGAGCACGAACTACAACACTATTCTTTTAGTTTCTGAAAATGTTCTTGTTACTCAAATATTAAATAAATAAATTGAGCTTTATCCCTCGTCGCTAGAGTGTACATTTTCCGTATTTACTGTGCACACAGTTCGCATAAACTCTCGCAATTGTCTCGATCGCTCTCAGCCTCTTCGGATTCGAATAAAATGTTAGTCGGTCGACGTTTAATTAGTTACAGCCTAATTGTTCGTTCGCCGGTGTTCGATGGATTTATACAAATTCGTAGCATAGTTGTGTAATAAACGAGGTTTGATTTAGAGTCGGAGTCGTAAAGGAAACTAGCTCAAATTCGACGGCAATTACCTGGATTACGACGGGGGGTTGAGGGTCGGGGAGGGGGGTGGTCGGAAAAAGAAGGGGGTCGTAAATCACGGTACATTAAGTGTAGTCGGGTTGGAGGAGGTGTTAGACCGGGATTTAGGAGTTAGGAAACTTTCGCTTTGCTAGCTCTCACTCGGGTGGCAGATTTGTCGATTTTTATAACAGCCCGACGTAAACGGGATTAATCGCCGGCCGATTATAAAAACCAATTGTAAATTATATGCCTCGTGCCGATAGATTACGGGCTGGCTCGTATAAATCTCCAAGCTGGCCTAATAAATCGTCGCAATTAGAAGCGTAAACGATCCGGACGACCGCGGACACGTAAATCAGAAGATTGAAACGCGTTTATGGTTTTTCGCAGAAGTTGTGAGGCGCGTGTGTGTGAGTGCGTTTGTGTATGTGTGTGTGTTTGCGAGGATACCGTGTATCGAGGAATATCCACGGAATCTTGTATTTTTGATTGCACGGATGGGAATAAGATATCTGTTTCGCATACAGGTACATAGGAAATGAGATTTGCTATGCATAGAAAAATAAACTGAACCTTGTTCCCATTTCCCGTTACAACTACACCGAATCCAATAGGCGCTCGACGGGCTGCTGCTACGTAACGCCATTCGAAAGAGAATTCATTCACTCCGGGACCGAGTTTACCATCCTTTTTTCTCTCCCCCTTTCTCTCTCTCCCTTTCTTTCTTCGTCCCCTTCGCTACCTCGGTGAAGAAAGCTCGTGTAATTAAATGAAACTTGAGAATTTCTTGATGCTCGCAATTGGATGAAGATCACGAGAATGTGTTTCCATTTCATGGAAATGCTCGATGAGAGTGCGAGCAACGATTGAGTAAAACGATACTCCAATCACGTGCGCGCTTGTATAATATGGACATGCGTTGCGCTACCCTTGAATAACGCGGTCGAAAATTGTAAACCGAGCCTCGAATGATAAAAATAAATTTCTATCGTGATTTTATGGAAGTTCTTCATTTACTAATTCATTCAGCAACAAATTGACTATTATCCACGATTAATTATTTTGATAATAACTTTTTTTAAGGACCGGTTATTTTGACCGCGCACGGTAGGAACAAGTAGACAAGAAGTGTCGGTAAGTTTAGTGTTAATGTGTTGACCGTTAATTCGACACGATAAAAGCCGTAAAAAATCAAAGCCTCTTATACGTCTTATAGTTTACGAAGCCATTTTTCGTAAACTACTTTACGATAGCTAGGGGGGCGAAATGAAAATCCGAGAAAAAATTCAGCGACGTGCTTGTTTATTCAAATAAACAGTCATGGCCTCTCGGTAAAGCATACAGACGATACAAACAGGTATCAAGCGATACAGCGAAGGAGACAGAACGAAATATAAACAACACAGAGTTGATACGTGAAAGAGGAAACAAAGCGAGGAAAACTTGCGAGGATGACACCGAACAGGAACGTGAAAAAGTAGCAAGAAATGATTATGCAAAAATGATATATGAACTTCTCAAAATTCAATTTGATTTTATTATTGATCTTTGCGTGAAAATGCTTTAAAGACGTTTAGGCAAAGGAAAAATCAAAATTAAGCTTTGTCCAAAGGGATTAATTAGAAGTGCGAGAATAGTATCAACAATTTAAAAGGAAAATCAAATATCAGAAAAGTAATGACATTTGGAAAATTAATACTGAGTTTTCATATTTTTGTCTACTCTTTCACAGACTACAAAATTGGAACAAAAAATTGTACCGATTGAATGTTACTATAACCGAGTTAACTAGATAAATTGACGGTAATTATTTACATTATCATTCTGATCAACTCAAATTATCATTCTGAACAACTTTTCTAACCCACACCTACTGCGATCACTTTTTGAGATGTTGAAACTCTTTTGCGAATATCTCGGAAACCTATAGCTGAGAAGCAGTAACATGTATAGGAAAAAGTTGTTCAGAATGATGACTTTGACAACATATTTCAAGGTCATAAAAATCGGTGAGGAAGCCCCTAATGTAAATAATTACCAAATAATGTTAAGTAGTCAGTTTTAATGCTTTGCAAATCTAGTGTGAAAGAAAACGTTGCATCCAATATTCTACATACGAATAATAAAATATAATACTAATGTACTACAAACTACATTATAAAATACTAATGTAAAGTGTACTTACTTCTGAATCTTCTGTACCTCCGTCGGATCCACAGCACACAATTATTGAGTCACGAGAATAGGTCCGAATAATTGAACAACAATCACTAAACAACACACTTAACGAAATCGTGACAGCAGACGAGAAGATGTTACTCCGACCACGAACAAAATAATACTGCGATTTTAACCGCTCCCCTCCCACGGACGAGTGATACGAAAACAGGGAATTCCGGGAAAATCGTCGGCGCCCGCCATAATTTTTTTTACCTTGGTTTTGTATTTAGTGTTTATAGACCCTCAGCGTCTAACCTGCCTTGGACAACCTGACCGTACCACCTCCGTAGAAGGGATCATTGTTAAAATCGCAGTATTATTTTGTTCGTGGTCGGAGTGACATCTTCTCGTTCGTTGTCACGATTTTATAAAATGTGTTGTGTGTGTGTGTGTGTGTGTTGTTTAGTGATTGTTGTTCAATTATTCGGACCTATTCTTGTGAGTCAATAATTGTGTGCTGCGGATCCGACGAAGGTACAGAAGATTCAGAAGTAAGTACACTTTACATTAGTATTTTATAATGTAGGATTAGTATTCGTATGTGGAACATTGGATACAAGGTTTTGTATCATATTTTGCAACGTATATTAACGATCATTAATGATTTGGTATATAGTATAATTTAATGTGGTTCAAATAAGATACTACTTTAAATGAAATATTTTTATTTTGATAACCAGATAGATAAAATGAAATATTTTTATTTTGTATTTCAAATATTTCCTTACAATAAAAAATAAGTTGAGCAAGTAGTTAATATTATAAATTATAATTTTTAACATGAGAAGCTATAATAGTTAGGAAAGTACTATTTGTAGTTTAATTACGAATATGTAACATGTTGTTAAACAGACTAAAATATCGTAGTAACATTACAGGCAACAAAATATCAGAAAAAAATATAAGTTACTGTCAATTATTTGAAGTACTATTTTACACAGTCCTACACACACCTACTCCGATCACTTTTTGAGATGTTGAAACTTTTTTGCGAATATCTCGGAAACTAAAGCTGAGCGGCGGTAACATGTATAGGAAAAAGTTATTCAGAATGATGACCTTGACAACATATTTCAAGGTCATCAAAATCGGTGAGGAAGCCCCTAATGTAAATAATTACCAAATTGACAAATAATAATCGTATTACTACAGAAAGTCAAAAATTGAAGCAAATTCAATCAGTATTAGTGCTCGGTGAGTTCAGCGTAAATTAAGAAATAAGAGATTATTACACTGCCACAATTATATTTTTAAAGCATTAACAACGTTGACTGCCATGGCACCCATATATGGGTGACGGAATTATTTGTTCAGGCTTTAAAATGGATTTTTACGTTAATATATTCATTGTACCAAATTTGATTAGGATCTGTGAAATGCAAGAACGTTGGAGAACTATACAATATCATACATTTAATTTTTTTCAATTTCTATTTTATTAAATAACACTGATTTCATGGAATTTTTTAGCTTTCTTGTTTGACGATCAAAATGTTAAATACACTCGCCACGAGAAACACGAATATCTTTTAAACTTCCCGAGCTCTCAACTTTTATCAGATCTATTGATCCTTGCTCCGGGAATCCTTCAAACACTATGAACGAATAAACATCCGGTCGAGTTGTAGAGCCTCTTGTCGATCGACGAGCGATACAAATTCAGCAACCCGTCGAAATTCGCTGCTAATTTTTGCGAAAGTCGTTTCGTTTAGCTGAGCGAACAAAGTAGTTCAGAGAAACAGCGGGAAGGAAGAAGAAGAAGAAGAAGAAGAGAGAGAACGGGGGAAGGAGAGATGCGAAAAGAGTAACCGGAAGAGGCAGTTTTATTTAATTCAATCTTTGGAAAGTTTGTGCCGAGGTACTTCCAGGGCATCGGTTACTACTAGCCCGAATTTCCTGGCGCCCCCGATCCCATTTCGGCGAGGTCCGTTTCGGGCTTGGCGTGTCCCCTTCGCGACCTCTCTCGCGCTATCGTCGTGACATTGCCCGAATTTTGAGCATTAGTTTGCGAACCATTTAGCACAACTACTACGCCTCTCTCTTTCTCTCCCTCTCTCCTGCTCTGGTGTGTCCCGGGGAGCCAACCCGTAGTTCGAAATCACGGGCACATACATCGTCCGTGCAGCTTAAACCGCAATGCTTAGTACGGAACCGCCTCGCAGTACAGTCATTGTACATTATGCTACACGAGTATAGTCTTCATACCGTATCCGCGGGAAAGAGCGGCGTGTAAACGGCGCCCGTACCCCGAATCATGCGCGAGGATAATTGGTGGCCCGGGAGGGGTTCAAAGGGGGTTGCTAGAGGAATGGGGATGACGAGATAGAGTGAGAGAGAGAGGGGGGGAGGGGGAGAGGGGAAAAAAGCAATTACACGCTTTCGGGAACGACGTCGAGACGAATTGAAACAACTTTGCGGGATGTACACGCTCGCTTTGCGTGAAATTTACACACGGAGTTACGGAGGCGGTTTCAAAATCGCCGGATCAAAGGACACCGCTCGTTCACCGGATAGTCGTGATCAAAGAGCGTGCACTGATTCGCATGCAGAATGCCGAGGAATCGAAGGACTATGGCCTGGATGCCGGCACCGGGTGCAACCGTTTCGAATAGAAAATGCTCGAGACGGCGACGCGCTTTTTCCGCGAATTCGCGAAACAAGGTTAACGCGGGCATCGTCGGTGACTGCCGCCGCTGATAAATTCGCTCGTGTTTCTTCGCGCGGATTAAGTACCTGGTAATTTTTCGAACGATGAATCGTCAATTGCAACAATACAACTACTGAATTTGATACGATGAGAGAAAATCGAGGAGCTCTCCTTGCCCTATAATCGTGTCAGACTCGTGATGATGATTCTGAACTGAATTTAATAAATATGTGTGTTATTAATTTCCTTTAACACGTTGACTGCCATGTCACCCATATGTGGGTGACGGAATTATTTGTCCAGGTTTTAAAATGAATTTTTATGTTAATACATTCGTTGTACCAAATTTAATAGGATCAGTAAAATGTAAGAAAATTGGAGGGCTACTCAATATCATACATTTAATTTTTTTCAATTTTAAATAACACTGATTTTGTGGAATTTTTGAAGCTTCTAGTTTGACAGTCAAAGTGTTAAACCGAAATCAAATTCTATTTTGGTTTTTGTACACAATAGATATACATTTTCTCCTTTTTTAGGAAATTACAAACTATAAAAAATGTTCGAATCACTGAAATCGTAATATAAATCGTAGTGCACAGGGTTAAGATACGTTCCCGTAGGAATTTCAAATTAATAAGGAAAATTGTAAAAATCAGAAATCCCGACCTCTAGGTCAGAGAAGGACTTCGGGTCCATTAAAAAATGTATTCCCGTAGGAGTTTCCAAAGTTTCGGGAGCTCGAATGAAGGCTAGAGGGAACGCACTTTATGATAGATGCATTTTGATTGAAAAGAAAATTCGAAGTCGTGTTGAAAAATCGAGAAATCCCGATCGTTCGCTCGGAGAAAAGCGCGAACCATGTCAGGCAGCTTCGCATCAATCTTCGAATGTATTCCCGTATAAATTTTCAAACTTTTCAATGCTCGAATCGCGAGACGGAAAAACGCACGGTTACAATAGGCTCATTTGGACGCGAAGAAGAACTTCCTTGGAATCGTGTTCACCGGTTTTCGTCGGCGGTCGAAAATTTGGTGAAAACGCTTACGGCCCCGCTTTCGTTAATTAGATTACTCGAGTCCACACTTCCGGCCGTGTTGGCGTACACGCGACAGTCATTTGCCGTTAGTTTATTTAACGGATCGAGTGTATTATTAACTACCCTCTCCGCCAGCGTAGAATCCTGCATCGAACCTGTTCGAAAGAATCGACGTTCACGGGTCTGTCGGTTACCTTTCGAAGAATGTTCCGCGGGCACGATGCTGCTCCCGAGCGAAGGCAAATCCGTTATCATTCTCGTCAAACATTGCATACTTCCGGATGGGGAGGGGGATGGGGATGGGGGGGGCGAGAGGAGCGAACTTTGCAAACAAAGCTACCAAAGGTCTATTCTCGCGGAGCGTTTTCTTTCACCTCGCTCGGCCGAACTTGGAACACGCTGTACAAGTACTCTAATATTTCTTTGTTCCTCGTTCCACCGGTTCCTGCTAATTATACACCGACTGCGTCGCTAACTTCCGCCATTTTCTTAAGAACCCTAAGAAGGTCGATACAAGCATTTCCGCGAACTTTACTGGACAAATCAATCCCTTACACTGGCAAACGAAGTTTCTTTCCCGGTCCGATTGGGAAACTACAGCCGAACGAATGTTCGACGCTTCTTCTTGAAAACATCAGTAGGATTATAAATCTAACAGTCTAAAAAGTAACAACACAAAGATACGATGAAATAAAAATAGAATACAAATTTATACACGGAATACAAAATTTTTTTTTTTTGCCACAGATTCATAAAAGTCTAGCCGTAAATCTAGTTTTCAGAATTTATTTTCTGTTTTTTACACAGCCCTTGCAACCCGAAATATTCTTCTCTTATTCTTTTTCTTCGAATGTTTCTGGGGGATGTTCAAATTCTAGCAACTTGTTTCCTGCATCTTCTAAATCGCTGTGCTACAAGCAATAGCGTGCAGAGGATTGAATTAATTGCCTTGAAAGATGTCGAACCGAAGAACTTACAAGCTATGTTTAATTCGTAGCCCCTACAATTAATTTGAGCTTAGGTTTAACACGTTGACTGCCATGTCACCCATATATGGGTGACGGAATTATTTGTTCAGGCTTTAAAATGAATTGTTACGTTAATATATTCATTGTACCTTTGATTAGGATCTGTAAAATGCAAGAAAATTGGAGGACTACACAATATCATACATTTAATTTTTTTCAATTTCTATTTTATTAAATGACACTTTGATTCCATGGAATTTTTTAACTTTCTTCTTTGGCGATCAAAGTGTTAAATTGAAACTAGATTGAATAAGTGAAAACAATGGATCTTCAAGATTTCAATGTAGTTCGGGGATTATACACCTCTTACCGAAAGTTGAAATTTCGGGTTTGCGCAGAATTACTATATCGAAATCGAGCCAACGGCAGTCCCCGTAGCATAATTGTCTCTCGTTCCATGCGAATCGTGTTCTCCGAGAACTTTGTATATCAGAGAAATGAAAATCAAACACTGATCAATTCACGGGGATCTGCTTCTTCGTGTCCCTCGGTTTTTTCAAATCCGACAAAGCACACGCTCCCCCTCTCCATTTAGGTATACCATTTGTCCCCGCGGACCATTAACATCGCGCAGCAATTAAATGTGCGTATTGAAAACGAAAACGCGAACAATCGAGCGAATTGAACGCGGGGCGGCTCGGCGAAGGAAAAATGTTGCCCGATTCGAGCAAAACACACTTCGTGGCTCAATTAACCGCCGTTTCTTGCGTTGCAAAAAAGTTGCGATTGCATGCGCCCCGGTAATCATTTCACTGCGATATTTACGTCGCTTAATTGAAGTCGGAAATATCGGTCATTCTGCGCCAGCGGAGGAAGTTGTTTTAGGGGAGGGTGAGGGAGAGAGAGAGAGAGAGAGAGAGAGAGAGAAACGGAAATTCTTGGCGCTTGTCTCGTCTCAATGGTGTCATTAAACCCGGTCGCCCGCGCTTTACCGGTGCTTCGTTTTATGAACGATTCCTCGGGAGTTTGTGAGAAACCTATCAAGAAACTGAAATTTCAAGTTCGCTCGATATGCCGGGGCACGCGAAACTCCCTCGAAAATTGAAACGGAAAAGTCGAAAGTTCCCACGGGTAATGGTCGCGAATTCAAAACAATGGTATTCCACACTCGGTTCCAAATCAAATCGCTTTGTCCATCGACGGAGAATCGAAACTGGGCAAATATGCAAAAGTAGATTCCGACAGATTCGCTCGGTAATAACAACTGCGACTACTGTAATCGCGATTCGGGACAGAAATAAAAGTTCGCGTTGCTCGACGCTGATTTACGGGAGCGGCTGGCGTCGAACCCGGATGTCCGTTTTGATGACATATTATATTGGACTTTTAACTGTATAAATATCTTAATTACCAGTAGCTCTTCCTTCTCCATGTCAAAACTAATTTTTGTCGTTTATATTTTGATAATTAACAATTTGGAGATGCAGAACGAGTTCTAGAACTAAACAGCAATCCTTTTGTCGCGTAGAAGATTAAATAGCGACAAAAATATTTAACAGAACCTTTTCTACTTTCCGCAAATTTGTGAGCCGAATAAATAAATAAATTCACAAGTTGTTCACGAGTTCTTGAAATACGCTGCTCAGATTGCTTTAATGTTTTTCAAAATATGAAGACAATAGACTCGCGCACAGAGAAAGTCTTTCTTTGCACACTGTTTTCACATATCCTACGGGGGTTGAGGGGTAAAATTGTTAGAACGAAAATGTTTGAATGTTAGGTTCAAAGTACTTGAATTGTAAGCCGCTAAGGATATTTCGCTGTTAAAAACGATTTCAGCATAACGGGTAATCATTCCAGTCAGAGTACATACAAGAGTATAGTTCGAATACTTGGTTGCAATGGCTACAACTCCTAATGGCATTGCAGAAGCAGTTAATCCAATTCCCAACCCTTTTCGTTAATTCACAAAGGTTAGATTAGAAAATAGCAGTAATTTCGAAATCCAGAACAGTCCATTATCATGCATTAAGGATACCGTTTCCGGTGGGTGGCTTGAAGTTTGAAAACCGAGTTGCACCCCGCGAATGATCAAAGAGAATCATATCTAACACTGGAACTATCGCACCAGTTAAAGTGATTTTTATCGAAATATGTTATGGAATCTATCAAAACACTCTTATAAAAAACTGTCGAATAAATACATGAAACCAGGCACTGACAAATTTTTACTGAAACGATGAAGATACTGTCGTGGACGATTTTAGAATAAATTCATTTATCCCCAAGTACGTAATTTTTATAAAAATTTAACACTGCAACCACTGGACCAGTAAAATAACTTTCCACTAAAACTATGAAGATACTGTCATGGAAAATTGTAGAATAAATTAATTTATTTGTTACTTCGTTACGTATTAAAATGAAAATTTTATACAGAATAAATAAATACAACCTTGCTATTTTTGGGTAATTTTAGTGCCCGGTGGTTCTAGTATTAACCCCTTATGTAGGCAACTAAAACGTACGCATCAGCTTCAAGCCCTATTTCTCAACACCTGGGTACCTTCTTCCAATTAGTTTTTAGAATTTATTGAATATTCTTGTTGATAAACAGCAAAATTCTGATGTTAACCCCTTGTGTAGGCAACCGACATGTATACAGCAGCTTCAACTCCTATCTCAATACTCAGCACTTTCACAAACTTATGTCAATATCTACTACACCGACCGACTACCAATTTGTTTTCAAAATTTCGTGAATATTCTCGTCGACAGATTCTTGGATAATTGTAAAATTTTACACGTTGAAACCATGAAGTACAATATTATATTAAATTACTGCAAAAATTCGTATCCTATTCCTTGTACTTTGATACTACATAAATCGGGCACGAACTGTTGCACTGATCTAGTACAATGTCAATGTAGTACTGACACAAGGGTTAAAAATGAAACTGTTCCATATAAATTGAATGATCTATTTCAGATTTCTATCACACAATATTTATTGAAATTCTAAAGATGCATTCACATAAAACACTTGAATAATCAAAACCCACTTGAAATCTAAATGAACTCTTGTCATTCTTATAAGACAACACACAGTCTTAAATTTTCGATCTCTATTATTTAAATCATAAACAAGTCATGAGAAACAATTGGGTGTTCAAAACTTGCTTAACATGTTCGCTGCCAGCGTTTATGTCGATCACAGCTATCACAGTCACAATTATATTTTATAAACTGCAATGTATCCTCTTATAACATATAAGATAAGCTTATGATCGTCTTCCCAATAAAACATAAAAATGATTAAGAAACCCACGGAGAACCGGATACCTAATGTCCAGTTGCCTGCAGAAGGGTTAACAGGGGGAGCCTGTGGTGAAACAATCGTATAAGATAAAATAAAAATTGAAAGAATGAAATGAGAAAGAAAAAGCTAGGAGGAGGAGGCGACTTACCGCGCGCACACGCGTGATGCTTGGACAGTGGAGCGTGTCAGCCAATGACGGGATGATCTGAGGGCATAACTGTTGCTCTTCAGGGGGATGACGATCGTAGGTTCGCGCGCCGCGACGCCGAGGGATGCCGCGTGCCGTGCAATCGGGCAGACGGTGCGCGACTGTGCGCCGATCACCCTCGCGGTCTCCCTTTTATGGGCCTTCTCGTGGCGCGTCTGCCCGCACATCGACTCACGGGGCTTGTCTCTCTCTCTCTCTCTCTCTCTCTCTCTCTCTCTTTCTCTCTCTCTCTCTCTTCTGCCCCCTCCCCCCTGATCTCGCACATCGAACCGCTTTCGCATTTTGCGAAAACGCGGCCAATCGTAGGCCACGGAAAATTGCAGTCCGCCAGACACAATCGTGGCACGCGATTACCGGGAATCCCCCTTTTCATTAACACGCCTCGTATGATACCGCTCGCATAATAATAAAGGCCTCCTGCGCTCCGCTTCGAGAAACGATTCTTAATTGTTCGACCATCGCCCTCAGCTACCTGCAACCATAAGAGTTCTGTAACGTCGAACCTATTTACATTTTATTAATCTGGAAAGTCTTACATTAATCTCTCACTTACACAGGTTGTTTTATAAACATTAACACGTTGACTGTCACGCGAACTTTGTGCGTTTCACCTGTTCTATTCGTGGAAGCGATCGGCATTGCTAATAACAATGATCGGTTAATTGATAACGCAGTTCTCACCTTACACTATAGTCTAGTTCATTTCAGTATTGATAAATCGATAAATCGATAATTCCATAGCGCCCGTCATTGGTGACCACCGTGACGTTCAACATGTTAAAATGAAGAAAACAAACTTGTTTTGTATAAAATATACTTCTAAATATGAACGCATTCATTTTTCCATTATTTAGGGAAACGATTATGTTTCCATTTAATATTTAAATGAGACATAATCATGTCTTTGCAACAAGGGCACACTAATTGCTGAATACATTTGCATTGTCCTCAGAAAGCATGGTACATAGAGTGCAGAGGGTTCATTTTGGTTGATACAGTCATTTCCTTCTTTTCTACTAATGTGTACGTGCATGTCATAAATGCCCAAAGATCCACAGTCTAGTGATTACTTTTTACAACTTTAAAACATATCCATTATGAACTGAGAACTTCATCCCTTAGTCAGGAATTTATTTACAAAAGAGCTATGTTTCTTTTAAAGTAGTTAAAGAGACCATAAATATTGAGCGAATGAGTCTAAAAGATTTACTCAAGTGATTGCAACAGGTTTCAATATTACTCTAAATTAATAGCAATTGCTTAAATCTGTTAAATCATTCAGGAGATTGGTCAAGATAAATGCAACAAGTATCGACGAAATTTTGAGCAAATAAAAGTTGTTTAAATCCATACAACCCTTAATGTGATATAAGCGAGTGATTCAGGATATTGGTCAAGGTGCCGCCTGCAACAGGTTCGAATAGATATAAATTCTTCAAACTAAAGAGAAATTATAAAGTCTGAATCAAGAAGGTTCACGCTCATTTTCTCAGTTGAAAACAGGCACGGTTTTATTGTAAACTCTTCGCCCAACTTCAATGTACAAACACGCTATGTACAACAACAACGTTGTTTAAACATTCGTTCACGGAAGCTTTCTTTTGGCTGGTTCTTCGTGTACTCTAACTTGCAGCGTGGAACGTGGACCACACTTCCAAACATTGCCGTCCTTGTCAAGTATACTGGCGCTCGCTGTGACCTGGTACTGCCCACCCCCTGTGTTCGTGTTGCTGTTTACACTTGAGCTGTTGCTTGCGCATGCTGTCGTTCCCGTCGCATTGCTTCCGAGGGACAGCAAAAACTCGCAGGCGAAGAAGTCACGATGCGGAGTAACTGTTTGCTGCAGTTCGTTTGCGTTCGAATCCTGCGGAGAAAAACGTTTCTCGATCATTGAACCAAGTGTAGACACAAGATAAATTCGAATAATTTTAGCTGTGAAGAAAATCACATGGCAACTGCTTGAGCCACAAATTGCCACCCTTTCATGATTAGTATACTCAATATAAACATTGATAAGAAGATTAACAAGCTTCTAGTAGCTATAGTGTTAAAACCTCGGTATTCCTGGCAACATTTCTGAATCTTTGGCCGTAGCCACCTCACCTTTTGGTCAGCGTTGATCTTCGAAGGAGGAGTGGTGGAAATGGAAATGCAAACAGCGGCGACGGACCTGTAAAGGGAAGCTCGACGCCCGTGTCGCAGTACTCCCTCAACTTTGAGCGCCAATTGGCTACCTTGAGGCACGGAAACAGGTTCGCCGAGTACACGAGGTTGCGGTGAGACAGACAACTTTACCGTCGTCGACTGTAACGACTGGAAGTAGTAACGAGGTATCGGCAATCTCATTTTCTTCCCAGCGAGTAGCATCACTTGCGAGATCAAACAGTTCACTCTGGAGTGACTGATGGCCGCGTTCTTTCCCTCGCTTATCCAGGGTGGCGCCAATCGTCGCAGTTCTGTACAACAGCGAGCCAATTGACGCATCTCAACGGTGTCACCGAAGTCGAAGTTTACGTCGCTCTGATGATATGTACAGATTCCTGAACCACCGCAAACCCGTTCGACGCTGTTCGCTAACAAACGACACATTTCTTGCAATCTACGTGCTCGGTTAAGAAAACTATACTGAAATTTAGTTTAGCAAGTGTTCCGAGTCTAGACTTCATCCGAGTTCAGATAGAAGTTCTTGTTGACTCACCCTATACATTTTGGTAAAGGATACGCTTTTATATTTGCTAATGAACCGGGATCAGCATCAAAAGCCGATTGGTATAATTTCTGATAGTTCTCGGCACAAGTCTTCAACTCTTGGGCCGATTTTCGTAACTGAAAAGCACACAATAATCATTATAGCAATTTCCCAAGACAATTGCAAGAAAAAGAAGCAGAAATAAAACCAAACTTTATCTTTCAATAATTTGAACAGGAAGAGAAGATCAGAAATACCTGGTGGGTTACACGACCATAACGCTGAAGGTCATCTTTCGTCGCAAGTACTACCGTAACTGCAATGGCTGGTGGCGGAGCTGTGCAAAGTGACCTAAAATATGTTCGTTCATTTATTAATATGCATTGTTGTAAGTACGACAGATACATTACCTGCACGAATGTAACAGTTGAACAATAGCCTGAAGAAACTCACAACGGAGTTTCGAGTACTCGCTAGCAAACTGTAAGCTCCGTAAAGGCGTGCTAGCGGCTTTCAACGATGCACATGCGCTCGCATAACGTGCAATAGCTCCGTTCAACTTCTCTACAATGTACACTTTCACTTTACTGTCCGTATCCTCCGTTTTTTCCCTATAAAAAATGACATTTTAGAAATGAAGATACATTTGCCACTGATCTAATAGTTTAATAAATCTATAACAGATAAATCTAGACTATACAAACATGAGGTGACTTTCAGCTTTTGTAACTAGTTCCAGACCAGACAACCAGAAGTGCAGTTGTTCGGATGCAACTGTTTCCTTCAGATTCTTAAATATTTGTGTTGCTATTGTGTGATGACCGTATCTTGCAGCACTTCGTGCAATTCGGTACTTGGCCCAGCCATCCACATTCCTGATAACTTCCTCCACCGCTTCTGTGCATTCTGTGTTCCATTCGTAGCCTCCAGCCACCATTTGGAAGAGTAATGTGCATAACATGACCTTTAAAAGAAATGTTACATATAGAGTCTCGTTTTTAACATTTTGAGTGCCACGTCTACCAAAAATGGGAGACTTTTTGATTTTAATTTCATTCAATAAATTGCTTTGATTAGAATTTTAGAGACTGTAAGGCAAGCACTAAACGTGTTAATAAGCTTATGCTAATTTTGCTGATTTTCACCTTTGTATGCACGTGTAGAGTCTGTTTCAGCTTCGCCAATATATCCGGTAAAAGTGGAAGTAAAGTGTTTTCCCCTAGACTTCCAATGGCGCCCAAAGCTTCGCACAAAGCGACCGCTTGTCTTTCACTCTGACCACTTTCGCTATTTGTATTGAAAAGAGTGCCACCAATAGCGTCAACAAATACAGAACAATGACTAGGCTGAGCCCAACACAGCTTCACAGTCGAGCGCAAACACACTCTCAGCTGATGCAGATATTTGTCGTCCAGGGCTAGTAATACAGTTAGAGATTCGAGGCAAGATACAACATCTTGTATTCCATAGGCGGGTAAACCTTCTTCATAACTGCAAACGAAAATTAATACATAAACCTGTATTAAGTAATTAAACCTTTCAATGATAGAATACATACCAGTAGCATGCAACTCTCGATAAAATCGTAATTGCTTTTACTGCTACAAAAGGGTCAGGAGAGTAACAAGCACTTACACATAGAGACAACAAAGGATTTCCTTCTTCCCTATTTGCATCGCACGTTACTGCACTCTGACTGAGCACCTAGAATACAAAAATTTATTGTTAATTTTTCAAACATGTAAACAATTTCTTGATTTAATTTTATAAATGATGAATGACCTCGATCACGTCTAGTGTTCTAATGAGAAGATCTTTGTTTCCAGCACCATCTTGTAGAAGGGTTGTGGTACTCTCTAAAATTTCAGGTTTATTCAAAATCTGTCTTTGCAATATAAAACTATTAGTGCAAAAGTTCGTACCCGATTTCGTATTCAAATACAACATGGAATCAGGGATGATCATTTGCACTGACCTAATATATACACGTTATATTTACCTATTAAATTGTTGAGTGCACCCTGTGGCCATAGATGCGCTCCTTTCCTCGCCAAACTGTGCAACAAATGCAGAGCATGACGCTTGATAGATAATCTTGGATCATCTTGTAGATACCGCAATAGAAGCACAACTTGTTGTGGAATATCGATCAATGTTGCAGAAGCTAGAGTACTTAAGGCACTTAGTGTCACCCTAACAAATTCAACTGCTGGATAATTAGCTAGGAGCTCCATGCACAGTTTATTCACCTGTAACGAATTTGATATTCAAAATATTGGAGATTAAATATTCGTACGATTTGCATACCATGGAAGCTGTGTAACTGTCGTGATGCATGTATTGCAAAATAGGTATGAGCTGTAATTTCATTGATGCTGGTGTTGCTTGTCCCCTAATCATGTCAGATATTTTACTACACATGGAGACAGCAAACAGTTTCGATTGTGCAGCAAACATTTGTGCTGCATATATTGCAGCTTCAACCTCGACTGAATCATGAGAATCCAATGACCTTCTTATACTGTGATGAACCTTAAAAATTTTGGCACTTTTCATATTGAACTTTGTACATATAGAATATAATTTTAACTCATTAATTTATGTTTTACCTGCTGTCTTTCTGGAATAATTCCAGCTACGCTGCCCAATGTTCTTAAAGTCAAAGCCCTGGCAACTGGATCATTAGAATGTATCACACTGTAAATACGGCGTACAAATTCATCAACATTAAGAATTTTGTCTAAATGCTTCTCACTCTGTTGGCACACCCTGAGCACCCAGACACGTAAAAAATTACTGCCAGTGCGGAAAACCTCAGCTAACTTCAACAGGGAAGAATTGATCAATATAGGAAAAGGGTATTTCTCGAATAATCGCGGGAAACGCACTATTGCTTCGCATTGTTCTCCAATTTTCGAAGAACGCAAACCTGCAAAAATATTATAAAACAGTCGATAAAAATATTACTTCTAAATGTAGTATATAAATGTACATATAGCAGGCTTCTTATTAATATTTGTTATGTGCAAAATTTGAAAACCTTTGGTAAGTATTAAGGAAATCTTGATTTAAACATAAGCTACAGAATATAAACACACCTTTGTCTAATTCTATAAGAGCTGTATTTGCATCTTGTTCCGGTTCACCAAGTCCCGTATCGTTAAACGCATTCATTCGCATTCCAATCATTTTGGTCAATGTACCACGCACATTCAGTAAAAACAATATTAATTATTCTTCATGACCACTAATCAGTTTTCCGGTATTTACAAACGCCCCATCAACTCCGTTTGTTATGAATGGACCACACAAGCTACAGTCAGCTACAGTACAGTACATTCATACTACTGCATACCGTGCACGCGCCAGATGATAGCTAGCAAAGTGTATTCGTTCTAACTCTAATTGTAAGACGGTTTTTGGGCCAATAACGACAATGCGCGCGATGGTAGGGGATCACTATTGGCCGAGGAATCATCCTAGAGTTAAAGCGAATAAACTTTGCTAGCCATCATCTGACGCGCGCACGGTATATCTATCAAAACAATAAAAACATAATAGGAAGGCTAAATATAGATAATTTGTTTCAGAATTTGCGTACCGTTCTACAACATATGTATATTCAACTTTTAAATTTCAATTAAAAGATACCTCCCTTCAATAATCTGAATTCAATTTTTTTATAAATGTCCGATGAAAATTATTAGTTTACTTTTGTAAATGCAATTGTATTATTTAATTATTTTGTTTTATTCTGTTCATTGGAATTTTTCAATGTCTGAATTTTTCATGAAACCGCAGGTTTTTAAATTGACGAAGTTGAGAAACACTGGCACATCGAACGAGTATCGGAGTATCTCGTTCAAATAAGGGATACCTATGTAGGAGTTCTGTGTTCATGTCAGTGCAGTTGACAATTGAACTTTGCCAAGTGCGGGCGTCGTGTTTCTACGTTCAAGGAAAGTGAGAAGACATTTTCTATTGCGGTTATACTTGGCGAATATCTAACTCGAGAAGAACGCAATAGTGACGAACAATTATATTCCACCGGGAGAAGAATGGTGGACTACAGCAAGTGGAAAGATATCGAGGTAAGCACCTCCATTTTGGTCCAGTATACTTATGGAATATTCTAGAGTGGCGGTAGAACCTTCGTAAATACAGTTTATTTATTATTCTAAGCAAACTTAGCACGATCAAGTAAAGTGATACTAACGTTTCTATTTTTATTTGAACTGTTTCCTTTCTCATGTATTGCATAATAAAATACATGTTTACAATTATTTTAAAAATATATCGAACCAATAAATGCACACGAATGTTTAATTTTCATCATGGATAAACAATTTCTTTGATTACTTCGATCTAATATTAATTAATTTTATTAATTTTATTGAGATATTACCAGTTGTAAACTGGATCTGTTTACTATCATCAGAATGTTTTTTCCTTTGTAAATAATAAATGAATTCAAATTTCTTCTCGCTAGATCTCAGATGATGAAGATGACACTCATCCAAACATTGATACACCATCACTATTCAGATGGCGTCATCAAGCCAGAGTTGAGAGAATGGAAGAACGACGACGAGAACAAACAGAGCTTGAAAAGAAGAAGGCAGAGTATGTTTACTTCATTTATATTTTGTGAAGCACATTGATCTTGAATATATTATTCTTATACAGGGTATTCGGCAATAATTGAGAGAAAATTTAAGGACTAAATCTTCAGGATAATATAAAATGAAAATCGGAGCTGGTTTGCATACAAAAACAAAGCTAAAATTGCAATATTTGTTATCTTGATTTTTATTTTATATATTATCATGAAGAACCATCTGACCTGTTGTTGAACACTGTATATATTATCTACTACGATATCTAATATAATTCCATGTCACTCTATAATTCTCATCTATTCGTAGAACCCAACAACTATTGAAAAATACAAAAGAGCAGCTTACAAGATTAGAAAGCGAAAAGAAGGATTTTGGAGATCTAGCATGTACATTGAGGAAGGCTTTGCAAGATCTCGAGGAGGAGGAGAAGAAGATTAAAGAGAAGGAAGAAGAAATGAAGAAGAAGGAGAAGTTAACACCGTGGAATGTAGATACTATTGGTCAGGATGGTTTCACCAAGACTGTGATTAACACAAGGCCAACTCGTAAAGATGATGACTCTGGCTTGTCAGATGAAGAAAAAGAGAAGAAGCTGAAACAGTTTGTCAAAGAGAATGAAAAGAAATTGAAAACATTTGGTATGTTACGGAAGTACGACGACAGTAAGAAATTTTTGACCGAGAACCCACAATTGGTGTGTGAGAACACGGCAAACTATTTAGTTATTTGGTGTATTAATTTGGAAATGGAGGAAGTGAGGACATACTTAATTATTTGTATTAGAAATCTGAATTGCTATTAAAGCTTGATTGTACTAACAAGAAAATTCTTTGCAGAAACACGACTTAATGGAACATGTCGCTCATCAATGCATATGCGTGCAGTATATCTTAGAATTGTCAAAGCAATTGGACGTCGATCCGAGAGCATGTGTAGGTTCCTTCTTCAGTCGCATTCAGATCGCTGAAGTCGAATATAAAAATTCCTTCGACGACGAACTTAGGGCATTCAAAGATAGGATACGTAAGAGAGCTGCAGAGAAAATAGCAGATGCTCTCAAAGAAGCTGAAGAGGAAGAAAAACAAGCACGTCTTGGTCCTGGGGGTCTGGATCCACTCGAAGTATTTGAAAGTCTTCCAGAGGTATAGCAGAATATAATATGTTAACAATCTACCGACGATTATTCTATAATTTTGAAAAGTTTATGATCGATGGCTAAGGACTTTCTAATGGATCCTTGAATAGCAATAGCAATTAATAATTTCTTTTGGTATTACTATGTAAAACAAGCTTTTTAAGCTTCCTTTTGGTACAGTGCAATTACCGAAAATTCTATTAAAAGGCTTCCGGTAAATAGTGTTAATAATAAACAAGAATGTTTCCGTAATTTTGAACACATTTATTACAATGATGATATATTCTTTCAGCCCCTACAAAAATGTTTCGAAACACAAGATATCGCTCTATTGCATGAAACACTAGCGACGATGCCTCCAGCAGACGCATGCCATCACATGAAGCGATGTATTCAAAGCGGGCTTTGGGTACCCGATGCAAAATCTAAAGAGAAAATGGAGAAAGACAGCGATATATCATTTGATGATTTACAAGGTGAAGCACAAGCAGAAACGCAAGGTGATGCACAAGCAACACCCGACCCGGAATAATGTGAATCTGTAAATTCTGTGTTGATATTCTTAACTCATTTATGCAAGCATGCTTTAGATTCATGAATATGTTAAAATAAAATATTGTCAGTGGACAATGAAATATGAAATTCTTACCATGGTTGGCTTCTTCTTATTGTAAAGAATTTGTATTGCCGTGTTACGTTTTGAATTACTTTAAGACTGAATTATCGCATAATTCCGATTTATAATGGGATATGTGAATATAAAAAGAATCGTTGATTATACAGAATTATTATGTCGAAAAAAATGTGATATGTTCTGCTCTAAATGTATTACGTTGATCATTTTTGTATTTCCGTCTAATGTAACGTTTGCACATATTGGTATTGTATACATATACATCGTTTAATACGATCATTGCTAAGCCCGTTTTATTTCCCCGCGAAAAGCAGCGAAGAACAGCATTCCCATCAATATTTTCGGTGAAGAATGATAGCGATAAATATACGACATGATCTCTCGATAACAAATTTATTTCATTTAGATTACAAACTCTTACTGTAATTCAATTTTTGCAACATGCAACACTGATGACGGGTAGTACAATAATAATTAATGTAAAAACGATACGAGGTGTTCTCAGTATATGCCCATTTTTCTGTTATTAACGTTTAGTTTTGTATAATAAATAATCGTGTTTGCATTTTTTAAAAACATTTACTTCTGTACATAGAGCATCGTTTGTAACACCAAATGATAAAGAAATAATAAATATTCATTTTAACATTTACTTCTAATTTTTAATTGGCTTAAAAAAAAATTATGAATAGATATATTTTTTTTAATGAGACTAAGTGTACGTAGGAATGCTGTTCTTTGCAGCATTTCTCAGCACGTGAAAATGGGATGAACATCTACTTTGTTCACTGGTGTATGTATTTCAGGTAAAACACGTGTGTGTATGTATATAAATTCCCCTAGGTATCCATTAAGCGAACACTTAATCTTTTTTGCTGTTACTTTACCTGTATATTGAAACCTGTATAAAAATTCAAATTAATATAAATAAAGGAGGTATATTCGATTTCTCTCATCTTGTAAACAATGTACATGTTTGCTAAGAATAGATAAATGAAATGTGAAATTCTTTTCTAGTTTAATACTTACAGCATTATTTCTTTCCACACAATGTGTAATAATTAGACTGTGGATATTTATGCAAAATGAAAATTGTCTGCAATAATTGTAAAACATAGAAGCTACATAGACATTTATTTCTTTTTTCAATAATTTCAATGAGCTAATATTAAGGACCAACTGAGTCAATCAAGACTGGATATTACATGGGTGACCATCCAATGATATTGGACCAAATGAATTTACTTGTGGCTTGAACACTGATTCATTTGAGAAGTGCAACTTGAGAGTTGCATCTTACTATTTTGATTCACTGTCTGATTGTTTCTACTTCTGGGTCTCTATTTGCGTCTGTATAAACTGAATGTCTACTGGTTTCTCTCTTTACTGAACTATTTGAATGTTTCTTTGACTCTGTTGACTTTCTACTTGCTTCTGACTGCACTAACTCGACTAACTCTATTTAACAATAAGCGGTGTCGAGCGAACAATTTAAAAAAAGAAGAGGGGATAGTGGTTTCCTTATTTTGGATAAACACCGTTGCCTCATGTCTGTGACAATAGATTACGAAGATAGATGACGAAAGACTCACAACAAATGGCCTTTCAGAAAGACTTACTCATGAAGTTTTCACAGTTTTATGTTTCGTCAAATCAGCAGTCTGGTAATGATGCTAGATTATAACAAGAACGACTTAATATTGTGAGTTTACTTTACCGTAAAGTAAAAAAGTTACAAATCAAGCATTGCATTCTAAACCGTTATAGTAGAGAATTCGAATTCGTATTACCCGCGTCACATCGAATGGGACATGGAAGTGCGATATTGCGAGACATCGATTGTTCACCGGAAGTTGTAAATAATCGTATCTCGAGCTTGCGATCCTTTCTTCCTTTTCCGGTACGACGTGCCACGGGCGTTTGGGTAATATTTTTCGTCTTTCATTCTCGTCATAATACGTTAGTTTCGTCGCCTGCGAATACACAAGCTGGCTTTCATTGGACAGGGTAAAACGATCTACTTTATTAGAAATCATTTTTTTTTTGTATTTGATAGACTCACTACCACAAATTATTCGATTCGATTGATTTTACCTTTAATCTGTACCCAATCTGATGGAAAACGTCAGCTTTTCGACATTTATCATAGCTTCAGAAAAATGCTTTTCCACTCTGCATGCTGACATCATTTATCGTTCATACAGTCATCTATCACACACTATCAGCTTGCTTCATACAAATGACGCAATTAAATAGTTCTTATATAGCAAGATCAAGTTTCTGAGCTCAAATATATATTGCGCATTTACGGTATCCATGAGCATTTCAACCAACCGAGTTTGATGATACTTTATCGATTTTAATCGAATGGAACAAATCTCGCGAGATTACTGATAAAGAAAACTCGTATTGATTGATCTCGGTTGTAGAAATCGACGCATATTTCAATTTGGTATAGTCAGCAACTGTTAATATCGAGAAAACGCGGGTTGTTAAGCACGGTTATATGATCTGCTCGATCACTGTAATTGCGCATATACAGAACAATCGAAAAACCGTCGCCAAGCATTCTGGGTAAAATATTCATGAGTAATCAAAATGGCTGTCTTACAACGATTTCCGTTTCGCGTCTACGTTTAAACGTGATTCGTGAAACAATAATTTTTCGAATGCATCGTCCGCGGATTCGGGAACGATAATTATGTCGAGCCTAGTGAAATGTGTAGTTTTATAATATTTCTCAGATACAGGTGTCGTAAAATGTTCGTTTTTATCGCATTTATAAGACGTTTGTAATAAAGGAGTTTTAGGTAGTGAGGGGAAAGGGAAGTACGTGTGTGCGCATGCGCACGCGCGCGTTGCATGATGGGACGACAGTCAGGAGGACGGTCGGGGAGGGCGAAAGAACGAGTCGAGTTCACAAAATGGCGGCCAAGCTCAGGCCTGTGACCATATAGTACGTGAAAATTCGATAGTTTTGCACGATGTCGCGACTCTATACATCAATAGTCGCTTAACATTGCGAATACGTGTGCACGCGGTAGTTTAATTGTTAAATTAACGTGATCTTGTGCGTGGTGCGTGTAATATCGAGATATCGGTGCGACGCGCAGACGGGACGATGCAGGTGAGTGGTCGGGTTCGAAAATTGTTTAATTCTTGCCATTTCTCGGGATATTTTACCAACAATTGTTAGTTTTTATTGTAAACCCGAGCGTAATTGTTACTGTCAATGAAGAATTTATGCGATTTTACCGCGGTGTTGTTTGGAGTAGGGAAAAATCACATTGTCACATGCGTTTCACTGTGGTACGACCAGGAAAATCCTTGTAAAAACGTAAAAAATCATTGCAATTTGATTTAAATGATATCTGCGTGTAGGGCGGGGCCCTATTGACCTTATGAGCTCAGGGACTTGTCTCTGCTAAATCACAATTTTTCATAACATTACATAGTTCCCAGTCTCTTAATAACCTATATGTTTGTTTACATTCATTCAATCTGACATTTATCACAGAAAATATCTTTGTTCCACCCTAATTTTTGTTAAAAATCATTCCTCGCATTCTCCTTCACCTTAGGCCCATGGTTAATAAAAAATTTGAAATGGACCCATTTTTGCAAATTAAGCTCAAAGATTGTGATGCACATTCTCTCCACTGTGATTGAGATTGTGTAGCAGAATCTCCTGTGAAAGTAAGTGGAATTGAATTTTCTTCAGTTGGAAATTATTAGAAATATTCGAACATTTTTCTCATTAAAGAATCCACAGATTTCTGTAATATTTGAACAATTTTTTCCTCTTGTGGATGAAGTTTTATTCTTCATTTTCTTCCTACAGAACTCAGAAAACTTGGGATTTCCATATTTGGTGCACCATCCCAGTCATTTTTTGTGTTTGTGATTAACAGAAAGATGAGATATTTATCACTTTCATGGAATTTCTCAATGAAATCTATGAATGCCGGTTGAAAAATTAAAGCATAAAATGATTCATATCGATCAGCAGAAACATTTGCAACAAAGATTCTGTTACAGTATTTGTTTTGACAACAAAATAACATGGAAAATTCATTGATGTTTCTTTTAGAAATATCTTTGGAAGTTATATAATCTTTAGTTTCTTCTAATGATACTGTATTTTTATCATTCTCTGATGGTAACAATAGTACATGGAAATAAACAATGGTACTTCAAAAATGTTAAGCAGTCAATTGATTATACCAAAAATTATTCTAACAATAATGTATGTAAAAGTTTTGATTTTCAAATTATAATACTTGGTGGATATATTGTTTCACTTATGTCATCTGTTGAATTATAGAAAATTTGATTACTGTGAACATAATGTACATGAAAGTACATCATCCTTACAGACGAAAGAAGTTATTATTCATTCATATGAACATCATTAATGATGTATATAACATAGTTTTCTAAATATCAAAAGTATTTATGCCATAACTATAATTCTTCTACACAGAAACAGCGTGCATTGAAACACAAAATAGTTGCAATGCTCATGCAGTTTTAAATATGCAAAAGTTTTCTGTTTTGTGAAGCACGTGTAATATTACTTTCACACAGTTCTATTTACTGTGTGCAACATATCTTGTTTTACACAGTATTGTGCTTCATAAAACAGAATCATGTTGCACTTCGCACAGCCTGAAACATTATTACTTATCCATCAAAATCTATTGATAACAGATGTTTTTATTTGAGAATACACAAGGTATCGTTTTGATATCAAACATGTCTCCATAGTGTTGGGTACAAAATTATTGTGTGTGAGATTTTAACAGGAATCGATGTCTCATACAGTTATTAAAACATTAATGTAATTTAAGTTCAGCCAAGTGTTGCCTTAAAATGTACTTGCTGAAATGTTCAATAAAGTTATCAATTATTTAAATGCTGAATTATACTTTTCTTTTAAGATACCCGCTATACCTTAGTTATTTACAGAGAAGATATTTGTGCGTCTTAAGCTAATCAACTATAAGATCTGCCACAGAATTTGTTGCGTTTTAGGCTAGTTAATTTTAACTTCTACAGAATTTGTAGTGCTTTATAGTACTGGATAAACATGCGAAGCGTATGGAAGGTTTCGATAGCAATGAAACAATAATTTCAAAACGTATTCAATGCTACACTGACCCTTCCTTTGTTCATAATTATTAGATTGCGGATCTTTATGCAAAATAAAGCTTGTCGAAGTCAATTTTGCGAAACAAGTTAAATGAAAATGCATTTCCACTTTTAATAATTCAAATAAGATGAGAATAATATAACATCATTCAACTCTTCTGATAACTTTACAGTTTTCTATTTCACCATTGTTGTCATAAGTGCATAAAATCTGCAGTCTAATAATTATGCTTGTGTCTGATTTATGCTACCATTGGCATTCAAATATACTGTATGTACCACTACGTAATAGAATTTCAAACTTCCAGTAAAAAGTACCATATGTGCTGTGCATTGAACAGCTTTGAAATGAAGTGTTTCAGGATTACAAAATGGTGGCCAAGAAACATAAAATGGTGGAAAGATCTGTATTTGTAGATGGCACTAGTACTTCATGTATAAGCTACTCTTTTAATATTAAGAGTAAACTTGTAAGTTCTGTGACATAATAATACAAACAAAATTTAGTAGAACACTCTTGTTCTGAATAGGGCATTTAATAATGTAGCAGGGTTCTATTTATACTGGATGATACAAATAGCGATGCTTAAAAGTATTTGTATACAAAGTTTCGTGGATAAAGAGCTATTCCAAACAACACAGCGATACAATTGCTTCTAGAATTTATGCGATGTTAGTATGGTCTGATTGTATTACAGAAAACGTTAGAATCTGAATCTGGTAAGGAATCTGGATCTGATTCTGAAAATGAGAGTAAGAGCGATAGCTCTTCCTCTGGGAGCAATACAGGATCTGGTTCGGGATCGGAAAGGTGGGTATTGAATTTATCCTAGTGTATCCCTTTGACTTCAGAAAGTCTGATACATGAAGAAGTTTCTGAACATGTACTTTTATGCAGAGTATTTACATTTAACTTTTAAAATATATGAATTTCTAATATTTATAATTTGAAAGAATAATTGTATTCCTTCACAAACTTGTTTTCATGTTTCTTTTTGTTTGTAGGCCATTATGTAATTTCTACTGGTACAGCAGAGCCAATAATAGAAATTGATATTAAATCATTAGTCATTAATGTATCTGGCTTTCTGATGTATAAGGGCTTTTTTTCAAAGATCACTTGACTTTGTGTATTGCTATAGCTTTATATAGCATTAACATGGCTTTGACAATCATGCTAATTTAATGTATCCCTCGAAATTTTTGTAAGCATAATCTTCAGATTTCTGTTATTCATGCAATAGTACCCGTTTCCTTGTATTCTAAAACAATTTAAGCACTAGGTAAGCTAGTTTTCTGCTTCTACTCATTTTACCAGTAATCAAAGTTGTGTCGATAAATGATGGATAGTGTTATGTCTGCTTAGGTCATACAGAAACACGATATAATAATATTTTGACATACCACTTGGAAGGTACTTTTCACAGAATAAGAATAGTTATAGTATTTTAAGAGGATTTTTACTATTCAATATGCCAATAAATGGAGATAGATTCAGATTATAAATATTTTATATGATAATCAGTCATTGCGTACATTTTAATAATTAAAAGAACTTTGATATATCATTATTGAAATTATCTGAAAATCTACTTTACACTGTATTAAGAAGATTAGTGAAGTAAATCATTACCTGGCTGCTAACGCAGTGACTCTAGCTCCTCGAGTGGTTCCGGGTCTGGATCAGGCTCTGATTCCGAGAAATCAGAGAAGTCGGATGCACCTGCACAAAGCGATAGCTTCCAGAGCAAAAGTTCGAATCACAGCACAGAAACAAAAGTTAGGCTTAAAAACGAGTCTAGTCGTGAATGGGATGAGAATCCTGATATATATGGCATCAGGAGATCTGGGCGTTCTAGAAAAGAGCCTGAGAGGCTTGCAACACAACGAGAAAGCGATAGCGATAGTCGCAAGAAATTTAAGAAGAAAAGGTAAGTACCTACCAGAAACTCAATCAAATAATTTAAAAAAATTATCCATAATTCTATAAAACATTTCTGTAGACTTGAATTAGATCCTTTACAAACACAGACATTGAGTCTTTGAATCTTTTTGCATCTTCAATAGCGATCTTCCAACAATTATCAATTACATCAAGGAATAATGTGATCATTTATAGGTTTAAATTGTACAATCTTCATAAAGTTACATTCATGATACTCCAAAATATTAAAAGTTATATATTTCAAATTGTGATACTAAAGATATTTTCAATAATTTTAATTTTCTTAGGTAACAAAAAAATAAAATCATTGTGTATTCATTATCAATGCTCAATTTCTGCATTTTAGATCATTTATAACATTTGTTTAGTAGGTTTGTATCTTCTTCCTTCAGTAGCAATAACAATTTTTCTAAGCTTCTATGTTCTTGCTTGTGTGTACGTGTGGGTGTGTACATAGCACTCTATGTTTAATATGATCTACATTAATGTTTATTAATGTGCTTTGATATCACATTTTAGTTTAGTTATAGTATGAACTTCTCTATTTTTCATATTAAATTTTGGTGGCCTAGAATTTTGAGAAGCTTTGATCAACATCAAATTGTATTTACTGCCATTACATTTGATCAATTAATATTTCAAATATGTTTTATTCCACTATTTACTACATACTTTGATTTATATTATCAATCATATTAGATGTATTTACCAATTTGATTAAGAGAAAGCATGCAGAATATCTAATTATAAAATAGAAACTGTACAAATTTTTTTAGTTTTATTATTACACAAAAAGAAAGTCGTATTTTCTATTGTTTTACTAAAATTTTTGTAATTTATTCCTGTGATTTTTTTTATGGATTAATAATATTTTACAAAAGTGTTTTTTATGCATGCGACTTCTGTAAGTTACATAATAATTTGTATTTGAAATGAGCTAAAGAATGAAATTGTTTTTAGTATCCCACTTACAATATCATCTTAAATGAAACCAATTGGAAGATTTCTCCAAATTTTTAAAATTCCTTCTTAATTCTTCTTACAGTTCTCACAATTCGTGGAATTCAGAAAGTTCAGATTCTGAGTCTGACGATCTTGAGAGTAGGAGACCACCACCTAGTAAATCGTTGAATAGACGTGCCGCTCAAAAGGCAAAAGAAAAAGCCAGAGTGCGGAAGAAGAGAATTTCAGAGTCATCTGAAAATTCTTCCTTTGACAGTGACGATAACAGAAGGTATTTAAATCTGTCTCTATATAGTCTCTGTAAAAAACTCTGAAAATAAAAAAAAGATACTAATCGATACGTTTCAGACAAGTTACAAGAAGAACTGGTACGGCAGTCAGTTACAAAGAGGAGAGTGAAGAGAGAACTGATAGCGAAGACTTGGTGGAAGTCGAGGAAGGTAGTACTGTAACCGCAGAGCCTGATAATGCAGAAACCATTGAGCGAATTTTGGGGCAGAGGCTTGGTAAAAAAGGAGGTTGGTTGTTCACAAAATTGCATACATATTAGGTTGTTGCATATGAAATGTCCAGTTTTTAACAATCATATTAAACAAATATAACCTGCCCTTAAATAAACTTATGGATAAAAGTAAACATCATGAACCCACTATAAAGAGAAATAAATTCCTATTTGGTTCCTATGTCTTGCAATTAGTGCAAACAATTTTTTTTCGAAACAGTTTGTAACATTTGTATTCTAAAATTCGACATTTCATATGCAACAACTTAATACAATCTATAAACATATTTTCCTCACGTCATTTTGTATCTTTTTTCCAGTCACAGGAAATGTTACAACAATATACGCTATCGAAGAGAATGGAGACCCGAATCCGGAAGACTTGTCGAACGAAGAAACGGAAATGCAGTATCTGATCAAATGGAAAGGCTGGTCTCACATACACAACACGTGGGAGTCCGAGGAGTCGTTAAAAGCACAAAAAGTCAAGGGACTAAAAAAATTAGATAATTTTATTAAGCGTGAACGAGAAATCAAAAATTGGAGAGACTGCGCTGGACCCGAAGATATAGATTATTTTGAGTGTCAATTAGAACTGCAGCAAGACCTCCTGAAAAGTTATAATAACGTTGAGAGGATTATTGCTGAATATAACAAACCAGACTCTGAACACCCAGATTACTATTGTAAATGGGAGAGCTTGCCATACGCTGAGGCGACATGGGAGGATGGAGCACTGATTGTCAAGAAGTGGCCGGAAAAGATTAAAGAATTTCGCGATAGAGAAGATTCTAAGAGGACACCGAGCAAACATTGCAAAGTTTTAAAATCGAGGCCCAAATTTCATCAAGTGAAGGGTCAGCCAGAATATATGGGTATAGGACGAGATTTAATACTTAGAGACTATCAAATGGATGGACTGAATTGGATGATCCATTCCTGGTGCAAAGAAAATAGGTATACCCCACTCTTAACACACGGACACGGCGGACCATGTTTTACAGTTGTATAATTGACGATGTTTAGGATTATACATTGCTTTATTTATCAAATTTTTTTTAACGAATTTTTACTGGTACTTCTTGTAGACACATTAGCCTTCCTGTTGATACTAGTATAACTGCTGTTAATTTAATTTAATCGCTAAAAAACGAGTAATTAAATGACGATTTTGATACTCAGCGTGAAACTAGACCCAGGCTCCGCCGTTGGAGGATTAATCCTCAGCCGAAGTTTGTATGCATCATATATTGTAAGTTAAAATAAATTTCGTTTTTTTACAGTGTTATTTTAGCAGATGAAATGGGTCTTGGCAAAACGATCCAAACGATATGCTTCCTTTATTACTTGTTCCATACACATCAACTTCACGGGCCATTTTTATTAGTAGTTCCTCTTTCTACGATGACTTCCTGGCAAAGAGAAATGTCGCAGTGGGCACCAGACCTGAATTTCGTCACGTATTTGGGTGACGTTACTTCCCGTAATGTTGTAAGTATTGTTTTCCATCAACTTCGGTCTTCCATTGAATGTCTGAATCTCTTATGAGCATTTTGTAAATTATAATTTTAGATTAGAGAATACGAGTGGTGTTACAGTTCAAAGAGATTAAAATTCAATGCCATACTTACCACGTACGAGATAGTACTTAAGGACAAAGCATTTTTGGGTGCCTTAAATTGGGCCGTGCTCTTGGTGGACGAAGCACATCGATTAAAGAATGATGATTCCCTCTTGTACAAAGCACTTGCCGAATTTCACACAAATCATCGACTTTTAATCACTGGCACTCCGTTGCAGAACAGCTTGAAAGAATTGTGGGCTTTGCTGCACTTCATAATGCCCACTAAGTTAGTTTATTTCTATTAAAATATTACTAGACTGCGGATTTTATGCATTTATGGCAAAAACGACTGCGTGCAATATAAAACTGTGCAGACATTGTAAGATTTCAAGAATGCTGTTACATTATTTTCGACGTATTAATCCAACGCACTCGAAAGTGCAAAGAATTAAAATTGTTAACAGAAGAAATACGTAGAATTTAGCCCGTGATCCTCACAACTAACGCAGAGAATTGTGATTTTGCACAAAGATCCGCAGTTTAATCATCGCGAACGTAACAAACACTCTACATTGACCAATTTTCCCTTGTAGATTCAATTCTTGGGAAGAGTTTGAAAAAGAGCACGACAACGCCGCTCAAAAAGGATACTCCAAGCTACACAAACAGTTAGAACCATTTATATTACGTCGTGTCAAAAAAGATGTAGAAAAATCGTTGCCCGCGAAAGTCGAGCAAATCCTGCGCGTGGAAATGACGTCTTTACAAAAGCAGTACTACAAATGGATATTGACAAAGAATTACAACGCACTGCGGAAAGGCGTCAAAGGGTCTACCATGACGTTCCTGAATATCGTTATCGAGTTGAAGAAGTGCTGCAATCACGCGTTCCTCACGAAACCCACCGAGTATGAGAGGAAGGAGAGTAATGAGGATTATCTGCAGCAGATAATTCGCGGCTCTGGCAAATTAGTTCTTCTCGATAAATTGCTGGTTAGATTGAGGGAGACAGGGCACAGAGTGTTGATATTCAGCCAGATGGTCCGGATGTTGGATATTCTTGGAGAGTATTTGCAGAAAAGGCATTTTCCATTCCAAAGATTAGACGGAAGTATAAAAGGGGAATTGCGGAAACAGGCATTGGATCATTTCAACGCGGAAGGATCACAAGATTTTTGTTTTTTATTGTCTACCAGAGCTGGTGGTCTAGGTATCAATCTAGCTACCGCTGATACCGTTATCATATTCGATTCTGATTGGAATCCGCAGAATGATTTGCAAGCGCAGGCTAGAGCACATCGTATTGGTCAAAAGAATCAGGTATGTAAACATTCTGGTTGTACGAAATATATTAGGTCGATGCAAAAGTTCGTGGCAGATTTCTTGTATTTTAATACGAAATACGATTAACGAAGTACATAATATGAAATACAACAAGGAGTTAGGCACGAACTTTTGTACTGGCCTAATATTTGATCGATAGCATTACTAAATTATTACAAAATTGTGTAGGTAAATATTTATCGATTAGTAACGAAAAATTCGGTAGAAGAGGAAATAGTAGAGAGAGCAAAGCAGAAGATGGTCCTCGATCACCTTGTGATTCAAAGGATGGATACCACTGGTCGTACAGTATTAGACAAAAAGAACGCAGGGACCAATAACAATCCATTTAACAAAGAAGATCTAAACGCTATTTTGAAATTTGGTGCCGAAGATCTGTTCAAAGACGAGGAAGATGGGGATGAAGAACCAACTGTAATATTTCTAAATAATTTGAACAATTACAAGATTCGTGCAAAAGTACAAAAATTAATTAATTGACATTTTTGTATAATTAGTGCGATATTGACGAGATCTTAAGAAGAGCTGAGACGAGAGACGAAGGGCCCTCAACGGTAGGGGATGAACTATTGTCTGCGTTTAAAGTAGCTAGTTTCGCTGCATTTGAGGAAGAGTCTGAACCTGTTAGTCAACCCAATGACAATGACGACGAGAGTAAAGATTGGGTAAGATTAATTTACATCATATAGTAAAAATGGTACGTTTCGATACAAGATCACTATGTACTGCTTGCTTTTCTTCAGGCGGAAATTATCCCAGAAAATTTCAGAAAGAAAGTCGAAGAAGAAGAGAAGTCCAAAGAGATGGAGGACCTGTACTTGCCACCGAGGAGTCGGAAGACTTTACAGCAAATTAATCAAAGTGAAGGTATGTTTTATTTTTATATGTATATATTGTTAACGTTGCTTCAACAGCAGAGGTTATTAGCAACGTGGTACAATTTTAAACTAATTGATGATAGGTAGCTGCATGTAAATTTCTTATAGAAGTAAAATCATATTTTTTGATACAGATTTATCATCTTTAGAAATTGAAGAAGATTACATAGATGTTCGTCAAAGTTAAGCAGTGTTGTTAGGTCGTTAAGTAATTTTATGCCTCAGTTTCTGATCAGATGTAATTGAAATCATGTTCACTCTCTAGGAAGGGGAAGGAAAAGGAAGAAGGCTGACGACAGTGAGGACGGTGAGGATTCCGGAAGCGAAGCCGAAGGCAGTGACGATGAACGTCCCAAAAAAAGAGGTAGACCGAGGGTTACACCCCGGGAGAATATAAAGAGCTTCACTGACGCGGAAGTATGTATATTTTTAATTCCACTGTAAGTCCTCGTTCGTGTGCACCAGAACAAGAACAATTACTTTGTTGTGCAGATACGAAGATTTGTGAAGAGTTACAAGAAGTTCCCTGCGCCATTGAAACGTCTAGACGATATAGCTGCGGATGCAGAATTGCAAGAGAAGCCGATGTCGGAATTGCGTTTCTTAGGGGATCAATTGAGAAGCAGATGCGAGGCTTGCCTGTCTGAATTTGAAAGCACTGCCAAAGAAAATAAAGGAGAAGAAGAGGGTAAAGGACCTGGTCGCAAGAGAGGCCGAGGACCTACGTTTAAGATTGGTGGAGTTATGGTTAATGCGAAATCCTTCTCGGCTGCGGTGAAGGAACTTGAGCCTTTGGAGCAGGCTTTACCATCAGATGCTGAGCAACGGTCTAATTGGCACATAGATACTAAGTAAGTGTATCTTATAAATTTTATTTTTAATTAACACTCTGAATGTCCAACTAACAGCCTCAAGAGTTGTATAAAATCAAAGTAATTTTTTTTTTTTTAGAAGATTAATATTTATTGAGATAAATATTTCCGTCTTCCATTTCTGAGAGACGTGGTACTCGGAACGTTAAACAAACATTTTGTAAGTAATTCTTCTATGATTACAGATTAAAGCCTGCAAACTTCGATTCCGAATGGAACTCTGAAGATGATTCTAGACTCCTGAGAGGTATCTATCAACATGGCATGGGCTCATGGGAAGCGATAAAGATGGACAATAGCTTAAAACTTGGTGATAAGATTCTACCAAATAGCAAGCTGCACTTAAAGAAAATTAACGCACGAGCTGAATACCTTTTGAAGGTGCTCAAGAAACAAATTGATACCAAATTAGGAGTGGTAAGGAAATATCTTATTTTTTAACGATCTGTGCATACTCATACCTTTTTATTGTCCTGGCAGGGTTATATCCTTATACCTCAATTAGAATACCAGTACAAGGTAATTACCCTATCCTTAATTTCCCTTTCTCCTACGTCACAAGTTTCTCGGATCTTGCAAAACATTAAACAGAATTTTATATAAATTTTAGTCATCTATATTCGGTATATACATATATTTTGAAATCATTTTAGACCAAAACGAGAAAACCAAGAAAGCCAAAGGAAATAAAATCTGCAATTACGAAAGAAATTGTAGAAGAAAATGATAGTTCAGGTGACGAGAGTAGTAAGGCAAAGTCGAAAGTAGAGAAGGTAAGTTTAATATTGACCTGTTATATGATTCATGAACACTGGTTGAAATTTAAATGTTTATGCAACTTAAGCCGCCTGTGAAGAAAGAGGAAGAAGTTGTAAAGAAAGAAATTAAGGAAGAAGTCGAAGATGTCCCGGAGGAGAAGAAGAAGGATAAAAAGACTAAAAAGGAGAAGAAAGAGAACAAAAAGGCTAAGAAAACTAAACAAGCTACCGGACCGATGCATTTTACCGCTAACAATGAGCCAAGAGCTCTCGATGTTCTCGGAGACCTCCAGCCATCTATATTTAATGAGGTCGTTATTGATTTTATTAGCGTGTGTTTTGTGTAGATTAAATATGAAGCATCGTAAACGTTCTGCTAATCTTTTCTACAGTGCAAGGAAAAGATGAGGCCAGTGAAGAAAGCGCTCAAGGCTTTGGATAGGCCTGATCAATCTTTGAGCGAGGCTGAGCAGGTTGCTCACACGAGACAGTGTCTTGTACAAATTGGAAATCAAATTAACACCTGTTTAGAAGAATATAGAGATCCGGAGCAAATCAAAGGGTGGAGGAGCAATTTATGGTACTTCGTGTCGAAGTTCACAGAGTTCGACGCGAAGAAGCTTTACAAATTATACAAACACGCAACAAAGAAGGGCGGCGATAGCAACACAAGCGCCACGTCCAGTCCAGAGAAGAAGGAAGAGCCTAGCAACGCCAAGGTATCATGAGTTAATCTATCTTTTTTAATTCGCGTACTATCGTTAGTAGATTCCAGATTTTATGCATTTATGATAAAAATGAGCAGGTACAATTCAAAGCAAGTAGAAAAATTTAGGAATATCTGTATACCATTTTCAACTCTCGAAAATTATTAAAGAAAGAAAGAAATTACTATCTGACTTCTACTTGTTACGATTGATGCAGAAGGTTTTTATTTAGTGTAAAGATCCGCGGTCTGACTATCATTGAAGAAACGATTGTAAAGACTCATGTTTTCCAGAAGCACACCGAGAAGACGTACGACAAACATATCGACAAACTACAAGTAGATACTAACAAAGAAAGTAGGTTACAAAAGCGTAGAGTTGAAGATATGGAGGAAACCTCTAATAGTAGCACGCCAAGTAAGAAACACTTCTCAGCCTTATCTGCTGTAAGCAGTATCAGCAATACATCTACGGTTACTATCGGTGCTATCACTATCACTCCTATTACATCGACTCCAAATTCTACGTCAAGTACCACTAACAGTACGGATACACCGCGACACAAAGAGAAAGAGTCGAAACACAACAAAGATGTTAAAAGAGACAGGGAACGCGACAGAGATAGGGACAGAGCGCACGGTGACAGGAGTATGGATAGAATGAGCGGAGGAAAAGATGAGAGGATCAGGAGAGATAGCGGTGGTTACAGCATAAGCGGCCACTATAGTGGCAGCAGAGATGATGATCATTGGCTGCCGCGTGATGGAAGAGATATGAGGGACGGAAGGTAGAGGACATGAAATGAAGGAATGTCTGGGAGAAAGGCGTATGTTACAAAGACGTCCGTTCTGCTCAACAAAAAATTACGAAACAATTCACGAACATTCTACTTAATAGTACACGCGACCGTGAATTTTTTCTAAATTTTTGACTGGAAAATCTTTTGACAACAATGGCACTAGAGGTTTTATATTATATTTAGAATGTTACATTGCTACATGGAGCAACGAATTGTTGTTTCGTATTTTTGTTTTACAAAATATAACATACACCCTTTTACTAGACACCCATTCAAATATTGGCAAACATATCATGCTAAGAATAGTAATGTAATAATAATAATAATCTTTTTACAGATTTGGGGATCACAAACGCGATCGTTTCGACTCGTACGGGCGGATGTCCAGCGGATATCATCGTGATAGAGACAGGGATCGTGATAGGAGCATGCACATGAATGATAAGAGGAGGTAAGTTGATTGTAACGAACTTTTTAAGGAGTGAAATTTCATGAAATTGGTGTTCAGCGATTATTACAGATATCCGTCGGGACCGCCAAGCTATGGTTACGGGCCAGGAGGATATGGCGGTGGAGGTGGTGGTGGTTACCCTCCATCGGATATTCCTCCGAGTCACTTCAGAGGGCGAGGATACCCAGGGGACGGTTATCCGAGCGACTGGCGACCAAACAAAGATTACAGACGGGACTATGATAGAAGACCTCCTCCGCCAAACGCCAACTCCTAGTGCTCTTTCCTTGTTACGGTACTCGAATGCGTTGTCGAACGATTGTAATCATCGACGGAGCCTTATGTTGTTCTACCTGACTGAGCACTGTACATTATTGCTCGCTTAAATGTGGCTATACGCTGAATTCTTCACACAGTTTTAATTCTGTGATTTAGTACCACTTGTGACTTGTACCTATGTATAAAAAGTCTATTCCAAAATGCTTACTTAAAATACGCAAAAAGAAAGAGAGCGAGAGAGAAATAAGAAGAAAGATGGGAATCTACCATGAATCCTTTTCAGATTTTTTGATAGAAAGGTTGTGCAAGATATGGGTAAGATAAGATAATGTCGGCGACAGAGCCGGTATATATATTCTTAGTGTACAATTAATACTTCTTTTTTATATATATCTTGCAAAAACACAGTGATAACGAATCCTTAAGTTTGTATTCGCTACCAGTTTTGTCACGCGCGAGTATTTACATACTATTTATGTACTCGAAGCCGTTTTATTACAGTGCAATTATAGCAAGATTCGTTCGATAACGAACGATACAAATCAAATTTGTGTTTCTTTTTTTTTGTTTGTTTTTTTTTGTTTGTTTTTTTTGTAAATGTATATTAACTTCGTACATATTTGGAATTCATGATTTTTTTAAACTTATATGCCTTCCGAAATCTCGTGTAACATATTTTGCATTTTTTTTTTCAATATCAATCATGTATGTTCGATAGATGTTTAGCCTGTATACAGTTAATCATTAATTCAAACTACATAGTAATACGTTTCTCAAACATACGTCTTCTGACTTTTACGATTGATTTTGTAGTTCGATGATTTATTTAGTATTGATCGAAATCTTGTTGCACTGCAATAAGTATTTAAGCCATCAGCGTTTCACTTAATACAGTAATGTCTGTAAAATTGTACAAATTAGTCGACATTATATAAATTTTCTAACAACTGAAAAAAAACCACCGAGATCTTGCATCATAAAATAGACAAAAAAAACCACTATGTAGTATAAACTTGGCGTCTTTCCGTGACAGTATATACGGTGTATACGGTGTACTGTATATAGGATATGATCCTGTATTGTCTCGTTGGACGCATGTATTTATTGTAAAATTAGAAGCAAAACGACAAAATATGATACTTGACGAACAGATATGATCAAACAATGTCGAAAGGAGAGAAAACACACACATAAAAGGAAATATACTAACTTACTTCTCTTTTATAGAATTTATACTTTCGTGATTGAAAAGTAGATAAGAATTCTATTTTTGCGTTGATTCTTTTAAAGTACCATAGTTTTGTATCCTATTCTGAAACGATGTGAGATATTGTAAATATTAGCATAAGGCGATAGTTATATTCGATGTATATTTAACTATGGAGTTAGTAACTGAGATAGTATTCTGCTTTCGTGTAGAAAGAATAAATGAAAAACGGTTAGCCTCCTCAGTTTCTGCTGCGGTTAAGAATGATTGAATATAACTATGATAACGTTACTAGAGAACGGGGAAATGAGTTTTTAATCATTCAACGATCAATATCTCCGAAAGAGTATTAAAAAAAATATTTCTCACTTAAGTCTTAAATTATGGTAAGGCTTTGTAAACTGCATAAGTTTTTTGCGAGAACATTTGTATTTTGTCGTTTGTCAATTATGACGCTACAAAATGATAATCGATTGCGCTATATATTTCCGTAAACACCAGAAATACACCTTGCGATTTTATATCCGTAAAAAAGAGAGAAAAAAAATGAAAGTGATGAATTTTTTGTATGTACGCATTAATTTCTTTGAACCTACGATCACGCGTCTGTCAAAATAACAAATAGCATCATTTATTTTCTATTGCCCAAATTTCTCATTGAAACGACGCTTTTGCTAAGCGGGATAACAAACGACAAATAGAAATTATTTTGTAGATTATTTTATTCGTGCGAAGCGAGTTGAGTAACAGTGAAGAAAAACAGATTCTACAACTTTTAGCGTGCATTTCTGTAAATAATAGTGCATAATATGCAATGGTGTTTGGCCAGGACTAACTGGAAAAATTGTACGGATTACGTTTAAAAGATATTTTGTGTCTCTTGTGCATACATGAAATGAGAAAGCATTAATACATTGAAAAATCACATCACCATAGAAATCTGCTAGCTTAGATTTTTAATTGCAAAGTGATATTCTAAACAGTGAGCTATTTATAATTTATTACTAGCCGAATACAAACCGTGAATAATGAGGCAAAGTATGTTGTAAATATAATATAAGAGAACGAAATAAATGATGTAGTAAAATAATTTAATACCGTATAATTAAAATGGATCATATTTTATTACTTGCGAAGATACATTTCATTAATCGCTTGCCAAGAAGTTCTGGAAACATAATAAACCTTGTTAATCGACAATCAAATTGTTCATTAGACTTGCTATTTAAGAACTATCGACGCATGCATATAAGCTAAACAATTTTACACTTTTACTTTCGAATTATGCATTTATTCAATTCGATCTCGATGAAACATTTGTTACAAATTTTTACGTTCAAACGTCTGAGCAAATACTGTTGTTATTTATAAAATTATATATAGTTAATCATTTTTTTAGCAAAGGTGCATTTATAATGTAAAAAATATGTATGACAGATTTATTATTTCTAATATTTGAAATTGTGTTGCATCGACTAGTTTGCTTTTTATTTCGAAGCAAGATGAGTTGTCAGTTGAGGTCGAAGTATATACTATATTCCGAGTTTGCCACCGTTTCGCGCAGTTTGACTGATCGCGAGAGGCGCTGCGAACCTCTAAACTCCCACTCCACCATCCACTCTCCACTGTGGGTTTCATATACGCGGTGTACAGTAATGAAACGAATTAGCATGAAATGCTACTGAACACTAAATAGACAATACTGTGCGAACACGCGGTATCATTTCAGTGCCACTGCGCGCATGCTCTGTGCATTGGGAAGGGAGCGTACGTACCACCAATCAGGGCGAAGATGCGCAGCGACGAACGAAAACTGGTCGAAACGCGGTGGCAAACTCACGCGGAATAAAGTATAGTGAAAAAATTTCCCCTTCCCTAGTCCTATTGCATGACAAAAAGTACGCACTTTATTACTATGGATACGTGAACTGTTAAAAGATACGCAATTGAGAGGAAAAATTTCTAAATTCAGCGGTGATCGTGTCGGCGAAGTTTTATTTCTTCTTTTCTGAATAAGGTGCTGTTTGCGGTGAGTAAATCCTGAAAATCCATTAGTTAATTACTTTGAACTGTCAAAATTACGCTGATAAGTATAACTGCACTGAAATTATGTAATCTCCCGGCAGAGTGAGTTGACACATTGTGTGCGAAATATGAATCACAATTGTTACGATTAAAACAATTAAATGTTCATCGTAGGAAATTTGTTCCAGGATATTATTTATTATTTGGTTAGTTCGATATGCGTATTTAATAAATCATTTATTCATTTACAAATTCTAAATTGTTAAAAATAACAATGTATCAGTTCTCTCTAAATTTCTATTATAATTCATCGAAAGACTCTGACACCGGAAAACTGAAAAATAAAACATTCGTAAAATCACAAACGTCACAGTAATAATTACGTATATATGTAGTCCTTTTCTTATAAAGTTTTTTTACCTGAGGAACCCAGTAAACAATTTCAGCCTTCGTTATAGACGGCAGGTCCGTAGCACTAAGAACGGACGTAACCTTGTTCTAAAAGTAAATACCGGGAAAAATCGAATTAAATTTAGAAATATATTTATAGATATAGCTTTACTTGTTAATTTCGCTTGTTCATTTATGTCAAATTTTGAGTGACCAAATCATACCAAATGCATAAGTCTTTGCTCGCAAAGTATGGTGCAAACATTGCGCTACATTTGCATCAAACGGCATTGGCTGACTGGGTATTGCGTAATATTATCGTATTTTAAATGACATTGCAAATTTCTGTTCATTTAAATTGCATATTAGTTGCTTGTCATAGCTTTACAATTTGCAGAAACTGTTTGTACGCTTTGCATGCTTAAGCAAAATAATGTAAAATTATGAAAGTATATTATGTTATGGATATTTTGTAGATATTTCTATCATGGCGAATGATAGACTGGATATTGTAATATTTGGTGCTACTGGATTTACGGGAAGCCAAGCTGTAAAAGTAGCAGCACAACTGTCTAAGGAAAAGCAGTTTAAGTTTGGCATTGCTGGACGTCGCAAGGAAGCTCTGGAAGGAGTTGTTAATGAGTTTGCTTCTGATATCAGTAAAATTATTTTCGATATAATGTTTACACAATTCGAACATTACTGACATTATTATTATAACTTGTCATTTGAAATTCTATAGTATGTAATTTCATATTGCAACAATTTGCTAATTGTGTTCGAATATTCCAGAGAATGTACCCATAATAATTGCTGATCTGAAAGATGAAGTGTCACTGAAGAAAATGACAGAACAAGCCAAAGTAGTTGTTAATTGCTGTGGCCCATATAGATACTACGGTGAGGCAGTCGTTAAAGCGTGTGTTGCTACTTGTACTCACCATGTTGATGTCAGTGGTGAACCAGAGGTCTGAATGAAAAAATTATCTTTACGAAACACTGCTAATAACAAGTATACTTGTGTAGAAAAATAATTTGCTTTTACTTAATCTAATCTGTTACTACTACGTGACTTAGTCTGCTATTGTTGAGTATACTGATCATTGTTTAACCCTTTTCACTCAAGAATTTTGTAAACATGTGTTAAATGTCGAGTCACACTCAACAAAGAAGTGCAAGGGGTTAACAATAATTAAGCACATAGGTGCATGCTTATAGGGTTAATAGTACTTTTATTTATGTTAAAGTATATCGAGACCATTCAATTGAAATATGACAAAGAAGCCAAAGAAGCTGGTATCTTCATTATAAGTGCTTGTGGATTCGACAGTATACCATGCGATCTTGGAGTACTCTTTACTCAAAACAAGTTTAATGGTGAAGTCAACACCATCGAAACGTATCTACAATGTTGGACAACCATAAAAAGAGATTCAGCCTTATTGCATTATGCTACTTACGAATCGGCCGTATACGGCGTCGCTAGTTATAATAAGTTGCGTGAATTGCGCACAAAATTGTACCCAGAAAGGTTGCCCGCGCTCCAGCCGAAATTGAAGAAAAGGTTGGAAGAATTCGCATGTGATATAAGTAGACTGCTATAAAAATTTTCTGCATTTATTATGAGATACAAGATTCAGTTAAGAACATTTTCCTTTCTTTAATAATTTTACTAGGTTGAAAGCAATATATTGATCCTATTCAGTCCTTTTAATATGTACACTGTGTCAAATTGCATCTACTGTGTCATAAATGCATGAAATCCGCAGTCTAGCTATAAACATGTTGTACATGTAGTCTTTGTTTATTAACGTTAATGATATTCGTTCCAGAAGTTTCTTTCATAAGTCTTTGTATGGCTGGGCAACATTATTCTTAGGATCCGATCGTTCTGTAGCGTTGCGCACTCAACGATTTTTATACGAGAAATATAATCAGAGGCCCGTACAGCTTCAAACATATGTCGCGTTCAAGTCAGTACATCTTATTTTTATTTTATCTCGAATGAGAATCTGATATTAATTGACATTAATATCTTGACAGGTCTTTCTTCACTATGCTCTCGACGATATTTTTCGGCGCTATTTTTGCAACACTGGCCATGTTTGAATGTGGTCGGAATTTATTGCTGAAGGTATAACATGTCATTTTTTGTAATACAAGGTGGTCCATTTTAACAAAAGTTAATTATAAGATTTTGGACCGTCCAGTGCATTATTACACACAGATAACTTGTAAATATATTTTATTTCATTCAGTATCCTTCATTCTTCACCGGTGGATACGTGAGCCATGAAGGTCCATCGAAAAATTTGCGGGAAAACACCCACTTCAGCATTAAATTTGAAGCAAAAGGCTGGACCGAAAAATTGGCTGATCCTACCGGCAAGCATGAAATAGCACCAAATAAATTAATAACCACTGAAGTTTCTGGTGTTGATCCTGGATATGGTGCCACAACTATTATGCTATTGCTCTCTGCCGTAATGATTCTTAAAGAATCTGATAAATTCCCGGAAAAGTATGTATAAACTTTCCTCTCGACTACTATTTTTAATTTGTTCTCGATCGCATTGTTAATTGTCAACAATTCCGTTTTGATTATTGCAGTGGCGGTGTTCTGTCCCCTGGTGCTGCATTCGGTAAAACCTCTCTGATCGAAGAACTGAACAAAAAAGATATTAAGTTCAAAGTACTTTCACAGATCGATTGGTAGCGACGAGAACCAATTGGAAGTTTGCATTCTGCTGGTTAACTAACTGCATTTCAATTCAATACTAATATTTTGCAATTTTGTAAGTAGCACTAACTCTGTAGATATATATTTTATATTTTGTATAACAATGTTTTTTACCTCGTCGAGCACATTCAAAAGGCATTTTTACAAAGGACCATATTTTTTTAAATTCATAAAGATTGAATTACAGATACAATGGATTCCGATTAATTGGGACACATTGGGACCGGATAATTTGTCCTAATTAAACGGTTACCTAAATAAAATGAATTACTGTCTCAATAAAGCGACTTACTGTCTCGATAGTATTGTATTCTAGTTTTTGTTTTCGTTCTTCAATATTTGTCCCAAAAGTTCCAATTAATCAGTGTACCATTTAACCAGAATCCATTATAGTATTACACGATAATTTATTTTAATGTATTAAAGTACAATAACTGTAGCTACTATTTCATCTTTTGTGATATTAACGTGTTTTAAGTTCAAAACACAACGACTATTACTATAACCAATACAGATATTCAAAGAAATTGCATACGAATAAGCTACGGCGAGTTTGTTTATAACTAGGTACTGGGCTTTGCAATGGTCGAATGTATTATATGTAATATATATTTAAGTTGGAATTGACCAAGTATAGTTCGATTATACATTAGACTCGATTAAAATGTAATGTTTTATAATGGTGAATTTACGATTCATATTTAAACAAGTAAAAAGCAGAACACTTTCTAGTCATTACATTTTCATTATCGACGTTAATTTTGTAATCGAATTACATTTTGCCCATCTTCGACATAAATAACTAATATATATTGTTTTTATATTTGTTAAAAATTAAATGCACAAATGCTTATGTTGCAATAATTAAAAAGGTTGTGTGGCATTTAAAGGAGAAATATATAATAGGGGCGTATGTTAATAATTTCTTTTGTACTTCGAATAAAAAGTGTTGCGTTCATTGTAAAAAAAAAAAAATGGATTTACATTGTGATCCCGCAACGTCATACCATTATAATAAGGATGTGCACTCGTGAACCAATTATATTGTACCAGTTGAAGCAAGCATGATGGTCACAAGCGCACGGTAAACATTACCTCAAGCGATCAGTTTATATAACAAAATTATAAATATTAATTCATTCGCATCGCTGATATAACGTTCTGCAAAATTAAAAACAATAATAGAATATGTGCATCCACAGATTCGAATGAGAAGAACTAATTCCATTTTTCCGTACCGTCAAATTCATCGAGTATTCTTACGGGCTACTCCTCACGATTAAATTGCGGACTTCATTCATTAAGATTACTTTCAGGAAATTAAAGTGATCAAATGCTATGATCGTTTATCTGTAATTAGCTGTTCTGTTCTTGCAGTTGCATCAGAAAATTTTAATTTTGCGTAAATATCCGTAGTACAGCCGTGATTCAACGTGCTTACGATAACGTTTAATTATTATTTTTTTCCTCACGACGAGACAAGGACTGCACTTGCTTCTGGTTACTTAGGTATTGCAATAAGGACGTAGACGATCGAAACCGTGGTGACAAATTGAGCGTGGTAGAAGTAAAGGGGGTTTTCCAAACGTTTTCCTGCCTTGCTCACTAGATATATAAATGTGTAAACGGAAGCCAAGCTTAGTATGTTCTTTCCCTCTAAAGAGAGCTTATTGCCGATTACCGATCATCGTTCACGTAATCCTGGGATTCCATTGTTTTAGTTCTAGAAGTGTTCCCGCAAGATATCGCAGATGTCCAGATACATTCAGAATCATCATAGCCTGAACGATGGTAAGCAGATTTTCTTCTTGTTAAATTGTAACAAACATCGACTCTTCTCCAACACTAACTCTAATTGCAGTCTTTTCATTGCCACTGCAACTGTAAAATTTCTTCATTTACTCTTCCAATATTAGCAACGACAAGTTTTTATCAAACTTGCATTACAGTAATCGTTTCATTAATACTTTATTGTTAATTCTAACAATGATGCTTTTGTTAGTGTCAGAAGATTTGCTTAAATTTTATTTTATCATTCGGTGGATACTGGTAGAAAATTATTTAGAGCTTCAAAGAATGATCTACTGAGAGGCTCGTATACATTTATATACTGTTTGCAAACTTGTGCAATCTTACGATTAGAAAGCGGATTTTATGCATTCATGACAAGAAGCGTAGAAATACAACAAAGAATTTTATACAGATTGTTCATGAAAGAAACTCGTACATGGCAATTGTCTTCCGAAATGTTTGCACCGAGATCCCCAGTCTTCTGATGACATTGTCCAAATAAATCTATAAGCAGGTCCATGCTATTTTCATAAATTACTGGTGACGTATGGGGACAACTATAGCGGAGCAGATAACCGTGATAATCTCGATCGCAATTTCTTCGGTCGTCAGACTAGAAACGTATAGATTTCCCGTGTCGCGCCTTCCCATATCCATTGCAATTAATTTTTAGCGCGCGTCGTGTTACTCGTAGATCGATATGCCAATCATATTGTATATCAACGAAACGATATTAGGGAACGGTATCGTGTATCTGTGTAGAGTAAATCGCGAAATCGGAATGATGAATATCGAGTTTCTCATATTGGGGTGAAACACATGATAGAGAGCAAAGAACTGTGTAGGGTTTCCAGTGTCACAGTAGAAATTCGTGGAATCGTCGAAATGGTTGGTCATCAGTAGTACACAGCGGATCTTTATGCATTTATGACAAAAATGAGCAGGTTTAATTTGGAACAGTGAAATTATTAGAAAAGTTTAAAAATACTGTTATATTCTTTTCAACCTATTAAACATATTAAGAAGGAAAATAAATTTTTATTTCACTCCAGTTTGTTGTAATTCGGGTAGAAAATGTTTATTTTGCGTAAAGATCAGTTGTCTAATCATTAATCATTAGTCTGCATAATTGTACCTTGAGAAATGAATTTGTAAAAATTATGTCAATTGATTCTTGGAAATGAATTTCTTTTATCAGTTAGTTTTGTTGCAGTAGGAAATAGGAAATTCCATTGATCTGTTAATGATACTCTTGAGGTTAAAGCCAATTACAATGCACGCCAACTGCATTCGATATGGGCACACTGTTGAATGCATCAACAGGTGGATAAGTGAGACAATGGTTGCACACGAATGGCAGATTAGTTCCTCAGAACTTCGGTTCAATTCACTTGCGTTAATTTGTGCAGTTAAATGTAGATCAGCACACGATGTTAATAATCAATAATATATATCAATAATATCAGTCTGCTGAAAATAAGTGTAACCCCTTGTGTAGACAACCAGGTATTCATTCACTATGTTACTTTTACCAATTTCTTATGTTCTTCTAAAAATACTAAAGTCGCTGAAAAAGTAATTTTAATTTTAATTAAAATTCTTTTTATTTTTTCGACACTGTCGCATCGATTGATAGTTTAAAAAAACGTGAAATGATAAAAGTGTCAAATATGGAGATATTGTTTGCACGTCTCGTGGTTGCCTGTACAAGGGTTGGAGAACATTATGACACCCTCTAATTGATAAACGAAGGCCGCATCTTGCAATCTATTTATGTAACCAAACAATTAGAGCGTCATCATAAAAACCAGAGTGCAACCATCATAGATCGCAGCTTCTTATATAAAAGTTCTCAATAAAAGTCCCGTTGACTAAGATCTTTCCGTATACGGTGCAAAAAATTATCGAACACAAAAAATCATTAGGCGTAGCATGTTTTTCTTCGATTAGCTTTTTCTTTACTGTTAGTTCTGTGGTTGATAATTTTGTTTCACAGAGGAAACATTTAGGTTTAAACCGAAAAATACAGAACGGTTGAGAAGTAAGGAAAATTTAACAATTTTTTTGTATTGTAAAATTAAGTATCTTCACAAAACCAATATATACATCTTGTTGTATGATATTTAAGTAGTGTTTGTTGAACATTTCAGTTAGAGATCTCAAACTAGGAGAACGTGGCAGCCATTATTCCAAAGCCATTTCTGCAAGGCACCGTATGCGATACCAGAAACACCTCTATAGGGTTTTATCTAACAAATCCGTCAATTTAGAAATCAAGATTTGGAAAAATATTCTCAAAGAGGTGCCAACGGTGTATACAATTCTTAAAAAATCCAATTTTTCTTGCTTCACAAGATATGGCAATTTAATACTTCCAGCGGCAACTCGGTAACCCCAAAAGTTCCATAAAATCAAACTAACTTATTTAATGAAATAAAAGTTGAAACATTAAGACATGTGATACCGAGAACTCTTTCGACATTCTCGCATTTTTCAGAATCCAATCAGGTTCGGTGCATTGAATATATTAGCGTAAAAGTTGGAAAAATAATTCCCTCCACTACTCCTACTACAATTCCTCTAATTCCGTTCAAATTGTTTTAAACTTTTCCGCGAAGCATTGGTTGTACAAAACTAATTCGCTTCTCTCCTAGTTAATCAATATCCTTTATATCGGATGAAAATCTTTCAATCAGCATATTGTAGATTTACAACTACTAATTGCACGATACGTGAGCCACGGGGACAAGTTCTTTTGTTAACAATTTGAATAAGCGTTAAAGTGCGACCAGTGGGGTAGAAAAAGAGACTGTACGGTTCCGCGAGCTCGTGTCCCATCAATTACGTTTTCCAGGATAGAGACAATCGCGTTTTAATTGCCGATCGGCCCCCGACGGCACGCGGAAGGATTTATCGTCCGATCCCCATGGCCACAGGATAAAAAGCTAGCCGACGGTTACGTTACGATTCGGGGTAGTATCTCGATATCTCCTAGCAGTATTCCTGTGGCATTGGATCGGTCTCCCGTGTGGTGTTACGTGAGAATGGCCTCGAGAATTCTTCGCGAACGTCTGTCGTTGTGTGTAGCATGATTTTCTACGCGCGACCGGCTGCCTTTCCTTCAGTTTTTCATCTGGTTTTACCAAGCCGAGCCTCGCAAAAAGCAGTTGTCGTCTCGGTGTGTTAAGCGAGAGCCACACGTTTAAATGCTTACCGTCCAGGGACGGGTATTCTCACGGATCTCTATCCGGGGGCCGATATGTATTATAGATCGTACCTCATTGTCTCGCTGTTGGCCACGTGTCCGACGTGATCGATAATTATCGGACCGGTATAGTATACATACATGCATACCCCAGGCCTCCAGCCACTAGGTAGCTTCTCGTTATCGATTGCGGCAAGTAGTGAAGGTCAGCTGAACTCGGACGTGGTTCAGTAGTGCGACTTGGAAATACGAGCGAGGACCTCGCGCCACTCTAATTCGCCGCGCCTCTCTGCTCGACCTGTTTTTCGAAAGAACATGATTCAAGTACAGTCCCTGTCGTTATAGTCGTCCACCCGAGCGAGCCCGAAGCAACGCGAATTGGTGGACAGCTTTTCTGACGATCGGTAAACGCTTCTTCATGCGATACACAGCATGCCGTATCAAAGATCACCGATCTTTACAATACGGCGGCTGCTTACTAGCGATACAAGGATCCAGGGACCTTATAGATCATCAGGGGATACGTTCACATGCTTTTAGTGCGAGGTACCATCCCACCGGCATACAAGTATACAATTTCAGGGATATAAGCAATGTTTTAGTGCTTAATGACGACAAATTATCAACAGCAACCATGTTGCACAATAATATTAACACTTTGACTGCCAAGCTAGAAACCTAAAAAATTCCATCAAATCGATGTGAGTTATTTAATGAAATAAAAATTGAAAAAAATTATATGTACGGTATTGAGCAGTCCTCCAACTTTTTGGCATTTTACAGATCCTAATAAAATTTGGTAGGATTAATATATTAGCGTAAAAATTAATTTTAAAACTTGGACAAATAATTCCGTCACCCACATATGGGTGACATGGCAGTAAACGTGTTAAAGGATCTGTTTAAAAAATCTGTAGCCCTGGACTTTCGAACAAATTATGAAATAATCGCCGGTGGAATAATTCGCGCGAACAATGTTTCCCAATCTCCGAAAGTCCAGAGAATGTATCTGTTTTTCCACTAAACTGCGTAACGAGCGATTGAAAAACGTCGTGAATTTATCACGACCAATCACCGACACGGCGATACGGTGTAAAAATCAGTCTGCAAGAGGCGAATGATGTCCACGCTATTACGATGAAGCATAAGTGTGCCGTTAACTCGAATCGTTCGGAGCCACCTTCGAGGCCCTTGTCGTCTAATAGCCCCGGCGGAATATCACGATAGCCTCATCGACGTTTAAACTTAATTACTGAAACAGCGAATAGCCAGTTGAACGCCGGCCATCATACCTTTAATTATTGTTAGGGCATACTAATTACCTGCAACAACGGTACTTATAATGGAATATCAATATCGCGTTACGCGGACAGGCTTCAGGGACGCTACGAGAACGTGCTCGACGCGTGTCTATTATGTCTTCCGAAGATGCATTAAATCTTGCGTGCGGTGCCGTTTATATCCACCGGCATTATTCTAATCCACCATTTAAAGAGCAACTTCTCGGATTTCTTTCGCGCCCGAACATCGATCAATAGACAACGGCCATTGTGTATTCACGCTTGCTGTTTTCACCGTGTACGCCGCGTAGCCTCTATAAAGTGCAGATCTTTTCTTTTAATTCTCCACTTTTTTAATACTTTCGTTGTCACGTCGGTTATACGTCGGCGAGATAAATCTTTATATTCGATGTACAAATTAATTCGCTGTCCTTTCCAGTACGTTTATCATTTAACACTTTGACTGCCAAACTAGAAACCTGAAAAATTTCATAAATCAAAGTGTCATTCACTGAAATAAAAATTGAAAAAAATTAAATGTATGATATTGAGTAGTCCTCCAACCTTCTTGCATTTTCCAGATCCTAATCAAATTTGGTACAATGAATATATTAACGTAAAAATTCATTTCAAAACTTGGACAAATAATTCCGTCATCCACATATGGGTGACATGGCAGTCAACGTGTTAAATATAATAATTATGAAATAGAAAATTTGAAACCAGACATTTGACCGTCTCACGGAAGTTTTACATGGAAGTGGTGTAGGTGCAGGGTGTCCCAAAAATGTTGTTCCTCCTTGAAAGGGGAGGTTCCTGGCGTCATTTGTAGTAATTTTTTCCATTGCGAAAATCTTGTCCGCGGCTTTGCTAAAGGGTTATTCACGAATAACACGGACCAATCACAGCGCGGCTACAGCGGACGGATCCCGGCTCGGCCAATGCCGACGCTCAGTGGGATCCGTACCCGCGCTTTGATTGGTTCACGTTTTTCGTTAATAACTTCTTAACGAAGCCGCGGAGTACATTTTTGCAAAAGAAAAAGTTATTTCGAATGACCCCAGTAACCTCCTCTTTCACAGAAACGGAATCACATTCAGAAACCTTCAAAGTTTCTTAAAAAAAAATTGATCTATAGATCGATAGACTATTCAAGAAACATACCTTTGAACTATTTCATTCAAAAAACACACTATCTAGGTACATTACGTATTCTTAGTTAAGAATAACTTCTGTTTTAATAAATAAAAATAATAAATAAAATATTAATTTGGAACATAACTAAGTAATATCTACAATTGAAGATAAATCCATATAGCCGATAATAAATCGCACAGCTATTTTTAAGTATGGTTGGAAAACCTGATATTACAGAAACCTCAACTTTGGACTCGCATATCTCTGACAGAATTAAACTTTAAGTATTGCAAAATAATGGCCAAAATATGCCCTGTTAGTTTATAAATAAAGTACGCTGTACAAATTTCTGAGAAAAAAGGTTTTTCGTCCACGAACTCGGCGGAATTCGCCACATCTTGAATTTGTAGGAGAATTGTTGAAAATGATTAAATTCAAACAATAACGAAATTACAATTAATATCGACGATAGTGCGATATCGCATAGCTTGCGGTTGACAGAGAGATCAGTCTCTGAAAGATCAAAGACGGAAGCTCATTCGATCGTCTGGATTACGCTGCCCGGGAATTCTCCGGAATTCCATCACCGCAGAGCTATAGTTTTTCATTTGGGGAATTTCTGAGCACCTTGACTCGAGCTTGACTTATGCATCATATACGTGGAACCAGGTGTATGCAAGACATCGGTAAACGGTCCTGCGAATAGAAGGAAAAGGGAAGTACACTCGAGGAACCGGTCTCTTGGAAATCACCGATGACGTAGATTGTGACTCGCGTGTGTAGGAAACCCTGCGATTCGAGAACTCGTGTTTTCTGTTCTCTTTTCGCGTTGACGTGCGAAATCTCTCTTCAATTTCTATTCCCAACGGCGTTGGCTACTTTGTCATTCCTTATAGGCCATTTTCCTTGTCTATTCCCGTCGACAGTTTACAACTCTTTCCTTGTCACTGATCGGCGTCTAACGCAACTGCTTGTCTGCGGTAATAAATATCCGTTAAGCATCGGATATTTATTACACGATTTTTTTTTTCTCTTATTTCCAGACAGACGAAATTATTCAATCCGATTGGGTAAATGTACTTTAAGCAACGGAACAACGCGATGTGTGCAACTTGCAATTAGACTCATTAGTGTCCGCAATACACCTGACATAGCGTTTGCAATCTAATACGAAAATTGTAATAAATGCAACTTTATTTTAAATTCAAATTTACTTTATCCTACGTATTCGAGATTTATTTATTAATTGCTTAAATGCAGAGACGTAATAGAGTCTATATTTGAGAATAGAATATATTTCAATTGTTTTTAAATTCAAGAAGAAGGACACCCTTAATAAACGGCTCATTGGTCCATTTAATCCGAAAATATAGAAACTAGAAAATAGACGCACGCACACAGACAAATGGAAAAGTCTTGTTCGCTAGTCGAGAAGACTTCGTCTTCGAGATTAGAGGGTTGATGGGAAGCTGGAAGGGTCAAGTAAAAGAGAATAAGAAGGTCGAACACTTATAAACAGCATGATGCTGGATCGATGCATTAAGCGAAGAACTGAACTGCAGTTACCGGAAACGGCCATTTTCAACCCTGTCTGTTGAAATGAAGCACTCGAAGGAAATTGATCAATTTTTTCTTTTTTTTTTTTTTAAATAGGCCATTAAGTCTTTACCTGAACCAGTCGGCAGACCATTAGATAACGGCCATTTAGATAACTCACGCGTTCGAATAATAGGGGACCGCTAATTATGCTGACCACGTGACCTTATCAGCGAAGTCGAATAACATTTTCGACCCGAATCTTCAGCTGGAACGTTAGTCTGTCATGAGAAGTATGTTCGTGCCTGTGCAGAGTGGTCCCAAAGCCGTAAAACTAAGCTGCCCCTAGGTGTCCCTGTGGTCGTAGCACTGTTTTTTGTAACGCAGAGTAGGTATTTTATGTGCTTTCGAGAAGTTTATTAAAAAATTTTCTCATGAAAACATGGAAACAGGAGCAAGTCATTTTGACTCATCCGGTAGTTCTAGTGTTAAACAATCCCCTAACAGCCTTTTCTCCATATGAAATCGATTGCTTCACACCACGTTAGACTATTTGTCAGTGTAGAAACTGTTGTGAATTTTAGCATGGCAATTTTTACCGGTGTCTCATAGTGTACAATCAACCAAGCAACCGGGTCAGAATCGCCTAACGCGCATCAGTGTATCTCCTGCATCGGTCAATGTGCCATCCGTCTGCTGTTCAACCCTGAATTCCACCAAAAGAAAAGAAAAAAAAAAAAAGAAAACAAATAGCTGCGATCCCAGCGCACGCGATCCTGGGTATTTCCCTCGGATCTCTTACGCATCGTGGCGGGAGGACATCAGGGAGGATCACGAAGAGGTGGGAGCCTGGTCTTCGTCCTCCCATGTCACTCTCACCGTGTCCCTCTCGCATTCTCCCGATAAATACCGATCGGGACGCTGCAGTCTGTTGGTCAGTCGCGAATCCTCGCTTTTCGGGGTCTGTGTCGTGTTTGGTTAGCTGCTAACAGCTTCAAAGAGCCCGACTCCTACGAACCACTTTGAACTCCAACCGCGAACTCATTGCAATAATCATTTAAACAAAACTCGAGCACACGGAAGGAGACACGTACAGAGAGCATACGGAGTCCTACAACTTCATCAAATCGAAATCCTCGAAGAGAAAAAGAGAGCCAAAGAGTTGAAGACAGGAGATACATATAGGGGACGTTTAAATAAATATCGTTAGAAAAATACAATACATAAAATTCACGAACGCACAGAGTATAGGCAACATATATATATAGAGAGAGAGAGAAACGAAAACGAACGAGATATACGGGGGACGAAAATAAAAATACAACTCGCACAAAACTCGAGCGTACAGAGGAGGCTAGTGTATAGAGACGAAAGAGATATACAGGGGACGTTTAAACAAAAATCGTTAGAAAAATACAACACATAAAATTCGCGAGTACACAGAGACATATAGGCAAGCATATATAGGGAGAGAAACGAAGACGAACGAGGTATACGGGAGACGAGAATAAACATACAACTGACACAAAGCTCGGAGAGGAGGTCAGTGGAAAGAGGCATATAGGGGACAATCGAAGTAAAAATCGTCAAAAATACAACACACACGCGAAACGTCATACAGACATATAGAGACCGTACGGCCGGCGTAGAGAGACGAAAGAGAGAAAAAGAGAGACGGGGAGCTGGAGGGAGAGAGAAACGAAGACGGAAGAGACATATAGGGGACATTCGCCACTCGCCACGGTTCCGCGCCGGTTCAGTCACACTGCGTCACTCGGCCGAGCGACTTCGCGCGGCCCTTCTTCCTTTTCCCGGATCGAGTCGGTTCTCGTTCCCTCTCCGTCTTCTTCTTTTCTTTTTACCGGTATCTATCTATCTATCTGTCTCTCTCCCTCTGTCTTCATCGAAGACCGTGTGCTACGCCCCCGCACGAAATCGTTTCGGATCTGTTGTCGACCGGTCGAGATCGTTGGCTGAGAGAGGAGTTCCCCACATCCTACACAGTGTTCAAAAGGCAGATCACGCTGATCCAGAACTGCACGTGAACCACCGAACGATCGGGACCGACTGAGAGTAAGTTTCGTCAGCTTCGCGAATGGATCCCCCCTTGGTACCCGTGGATCGTCGTCGCCGGGACCAGCGCCGCCGGTCATCGATCACGTGGCGGAGGCGTCGATCTTCACGCGTCCCCGCGAACGAATTTGCGAGATCCCCGGCTATTCCGAGATAACTGTCGGCTTCTGACACGAGAAAATGACGTTGCACGGTTCTCGATAAGTTGGCGCCGGTTGTTCGGTTGTTTGGTTTCATGCCGCCAGAGCGAAATTGGAAATTGGAGGAGACAAAAGAACCACCGGTCACTAAACGCGACTGACGTATGTGGCTTCGTGATAACGATTGATATTTATTTGGATAGCCTGCGATATTTCCTATGATATATACGTGGTCGATTAAAGTAGCGTGTTTAAAGATTTCTCGCGGAAATATTCTCGCGACTAACGTACGTTGATTTCTGATAACGACGTAATTGATTTTGTTGTGACATGCGTGTGCTCGGCTGAGGAAGTTGATTAAAAAATTTCTCGCAAAAATATTTTTGTAATTGCAACTATTGCAAAAGACTCAAAGTTAGTTGGGCCTATCTGGCAGTTCTCGTGTTAATATTACCTTGAGCATATGTCTGAAATTGTTGAAGGAAGATGTTTCTATTTGGCTTCTAATTGTCTGCTGCAATCGATGCAAATCAATGTAATTGTAGATAGACGGTAGATCTTCGTGCAATTTTCTGATCATTTTCTAAAAATGAATTGGGAGAAACATTTCTCTCGTTGATTGGGAAAAGCTGAACTGTAAATGTCATCGTATTTTAGTACTATAAATGCTACAAACGCATAAGGATCCACAGTCTGGTTACAATTTCTAGTCATTTTCTTCGCGAAGTATCGCAACACCTGTGTCAGAAGTTAACAAAAAAAAAAACAAAAAAAAAAAATCGTGCGCATGTGTCCGAAAGAAAAGTTGCGCGTCCGAGCGTGGGGTATCAACTGTTGCATTTTGCCAGTGCAATAGTCAGTACGAACGATAACGCGTTATTGCGAGGAGGGCCGCGCGTGGAACTTTTAATATCAACGCCACGATCCCCCGTGTTCCCATTTCCCTTGTTTTTTTTCTCCCTGCGTTGACACTTTGTCGCGACGCACAGTACGTTTTCTGTTTTGTTGTTCCTGAACAACCCGATTGGTCCGTTTAGAAGCGAGCGAAACCCGACCAACCATGAACGGGATCACGAAGATCATGGATAACAACTTTTACGACGACGAAAATGACCGCGCGATGATGATCAAAAAGCCCGCCCCGTTGAGGACCATCTCCTGGTCGGAGAGCGTCGAGGAGAGCAACCTGGATGTACCGGGGACGCCCAGGACGCCTCGGACGTCCACCACCCCAGGTATCAATGATTATGCGATTGCTAGATTGATAGAGAATTGATATCTATAGCGTACACCTCCCTGCAAGCTCCGATTTTCCTGAATAATTTCCTGATGGCTGGCACAAAGACAAAATTAATTTACAAGTCCAAATATTCCTTGTAAATATTGAAACCATAAATTTTGGAAAGATATCGCAGATTATGGGGTTGCTAAATAGGAATAAGATTGATATCTATTGCATAGATTTCCCTGTGCAAGCTCTGATTTTCCTAAATAATTTCCTGAGATCTGGCACAAAGGAAAAATTAACTTACACACGTCCAAATATTCCTTCTAAATATTGAAAGTATAAATTTTGGAAAGATATCGCAGATTATGGGGTTGCTAAATAGAAATAAGATTGGTATCTATTGCACAGATTTCCCTGTGCAAGCCCTGATTTTCCTAAATAATTTCCTGATGGCTGACACAAAGACAAAATTAACTTACACGTCCAAATATTCCTTGTAAGTATTGAAAGCATAAATTTTGGAAAGATATCGCAGATTATGGGGTTGCTAAATAGGAATAAGATTGATATCTATTGCATAGATTTCCCTGCACAAGCTCTGATTTTCCTGAATAATTTCCTGAAAGCTGGCACAAAGGAACAATTTGTTTGCTTGTGTACAATATTCTTTACAAGGTGACGTATAAATATTGAAAACTACGAAAGAGGGAGCTAGGAAAGATAGGAATCGGATAGGTATAAATGTTTCTGCAAACTTTGATTTTTGCGAATGATTTCTTTTTCTGCATACTTCGTAATTGCGAAACATCTTTGATTAATTGTAACACCTGGCTTACTGCAGGGGACCGGTTGTGATGAATGAATCATGAGACGAGTAATTTTCCTCGTTTGGATAAAATTGTGAAATGTGAACGGTACGGTATTATTCATTGGTCATAGGCTCTGCGAGGTTGTTCCTGTAATTTTTCCGAATACTTTGAACGTTTTGAACGATTATTTTGCAGAAACAAGAGAGAAATTCTCTTTCCTGCGATGATTGTAGTATTAGAATAGATTATCTCTGGCAAGTTAATTACATTCTATTTATTATTTTCTAATTTTACGCCAGTCCAACACTCTTCGATTTCTACGTCTATCGTTTACGTATACTTTGTCCTCATCGTCTCTTTTTAGTCACTATCAGACTTAGCAACAGTTGTCCGCTTCATTACGTCCACTATCACTTAATAATTGTCTTGTATCTATGGAGGAAGTCATCGAAGCCAATCATGCATCAGTTGAAATCATAATTCCTAAAGCACTCCTGCATTCCTTAGCACTTTACCTATCCGAATCTTAATAATGAAACAGAAATTTGAAGATGTTTTAAAAAATTATCTCAAGAGAGATTAACGGATTATGTTCTAACAATCCTTGTTAATCATATTTGTATGGTATTGAGGATGATATTGTTTGTTCAAGATTGAAATTGTGAATAATTGAGCGACACAATTTTGTGTCCAGGCTTATAAATTAACTTTAGCTATAATATAATTAGAATAACTGAATCTTATTAGGATCTGCAGTAACTACGAGGGTTGGCAAATCAATGTATTAGGGGGACCGGAAAGTAATGTCGTATTTTTCGTAAAATTAAAGTAGAGTAATTTTTTATTGACATTTTATTTTTAATTTGTGACATATAAATACTCTCTTACGGTTGACCATGATGAACGAAGCTTCCCCGAGAGTTCTACAATCGTCTGTCGAGGTAAAATGTTATTATCGAGTGCCACAGGCCTTCCTGATCGAGGTGCGTCAAAAAGATCGAAATTGCCCGATTCAAATTCACTATCGTTGGCACTTACGTACAGTCAATACTTCCGGATAAACATGATAAATGTTTCTTGTAGCTACTGCGCCATTGCTACCCTTTCGAAATTAGTATACAATGCCGAATGTGCAACTTTGCTGGATTTGAATCGGTCATTTCGAACATAGTCTCTAAAAACACGATATTTTTGTACAAAACAGTACTAACTAATCTCCCGAACCTGTAGCCATGTACTGAACAATGTAGGTGTACGAAATTAGCTGTTGTTATCAGTCAAATATTGACTTGCGCAAAAACGACATTACTTTCCGGCCCCCCTAATAATAAATCACTATGATAAACTCTCAAGTACGATTTTACGAAACAGATTACTATAATTTTGTGGACATTTCATCGTGTCAAAAAAATCACGTAATATTTAATTATTCAAGATTGAAATTGTGAATAATTGAGCGTCACAATTTTGTGTCCAGGCTTATAAATTAACTTTAGCTATAATATAATTAGAATAACTGAATCTTATTAGGATCTGCAGTAACTACGAGGGTTGGCAGATCAATGTATTAGGGGGACCGGAAAGTAATGTCGTATTTTTCGTAAAATTAAAGTAGAGTAATTTTTTATTGACATTTTATTTTTAATTTGTGACATATAAATACTCTCTTACGGTTGACCATGATGAACGAAGCTTCCCCGAGAGTTCTACAATCGTTTGTCGAGGTAAAATGTTATTATCGAGTGCCACAGGCCCTTCTGATCGAGGTGCGTCAAAAAGATCGAAATTGCCCGATTCAAATTCACTATCGTTGGCACTTACGTACAGTCAATACTTCCGGATAAACATGATAAATGCTTCTTGTAGCTATTGCGCCATTGCTACCCTTTCGAAATTAGTATACAATGCCGAATGTGCAACTTTGCTGGATTTGAATCGGTCATTTCGAACATAGTCTCTAAAAACACGATATTTTTGTACAAAACAGTACTAACTAATCTCCCGAACCTGCAGCCATGTAGTGAACAATGTAGGTGTACGAAATTAGCTGTTGTTATCAGTCAAATATTGGCTTGCGCAAAAATGACATTACTTTCCGGTCCCCCTAATAATAAATCACTGTGATAAACTCTCAAGTACGATTTTACGAAACAGATTACTATAATTTCGTGGACATTTCATCGTGTCAAAAAAATCACGTAATATTCAATTATTCAAGATTGAAATTGTGAATAATTGAGCGACACAATTTTGTGTCCAGACTTATAAATGAACTTTAGCTATAATATAATTAGAATAACTGAATCTTATTAGGATCTGCAGTAACTACGAGGGTTGGCAGATCAATGTAATAAATCACTGTGATAAACTCTCAAGTACGATTTTACGGAACAGATTACTATAATTTCGTGGACATTTCATCGTGTCAAAAAAATCCTAACAGGTATGACGTTTTGGAATTCTTAGGTTCATTCCGCCAAAAATTTTTTCGATTGTTTATTCCGTCACTCGGCCCGGTTGTTAACGACAGAATGGTATCGCGCGTATTCGGTCGACATTTTAATTTAATTTCGTGCAGCGTCGCTATCATTGATCAAGCCCGCGGCCCGTGAAAAAGATTTGGAGAGCACTCTCTCTCTCTCTCTCGCCATAGTTCTCGTTTCGGGGTCAATCGTACCGGCTGATCTCGAAATGATAAAAAAGCCTGGGAACTGTCGGGGTACAGTTACCATGTCCTGTGTAATACGTAACTGTAACGTTACGAGTGTACAATCGTCGTAGCATGACTATCGACTTTCCGTGGGAGAACGCTTTCGTTCATTTCGGTAGGACAACACCGGAAAAATTCCCCTTGTACCTGTCCTACCTGTCCGAAGACACCGTTCTGGATTCGCCCATCGTGATTCAACCATAATCACCGGCCACGATCTCTTTCTCTCCCATTTCTTTTGCGATCGATCTGACCCTTTGCAATTCGTCGTCGTTCCGGACACATTTACAGTCTTTCTTTCTTTTTTTGTTTCTGATTTTGTTCATCAATCTTTTAAAGGCCCGTTCTACTAGAAGATTGTTAATTATATTTTCAATGTTTATTAATCTGGCGGATTCCTTTTTCGTAGAAAGTGCATATAGTCGTTCTGAAAAAATTAGTCTGGAGGGCTTTGAAAATTGGCCACGAACTTTTGCAATCCATTAATTACTACACTATACCTTTGCACAATGATCGTACGAATCAGGATCTATGTTAAATCTTGATCTCTCTCTCTCTCTCTAATTTTTTACAATGCCAAAATTAAAAATTCTCCGACAGACTCGGTACGTTATCTCGAAAATCGGATTTTCGAAGATCCAGTGACCCAAAAATGAAAAAAAAGAAATTCTTCTAAAGTAAAAAATTTTCAAAGAATCTTTGATAGTCGTTGTGCTATTTCATGAAATCTTCATTATTAAAATCTTGATCGTTCTCGCGAAAATCGCGAGGGATGGTCGTCGCAAGGAGCCGAAGCCCGGTTTCCTCGAGGATTTAGCGTCCTCGAGATCGACTTTCCGCGCCGGGAGCAATTTAGATCGAGAGACCCGTAATTTTCTAACAATCGATCGCTAATCGCCCGACGCAGAACAGAAATCCCCGATAGCCGTGGCAGCGTGAACGTCGTTGCTCGATCGAATTACGCGATACGGTTCATTAGCGACGTCTTAACTTAGTTCTCTCGTCGCAAGCGCACGGAGTTCCGAGCCCGTTGCTGGATCCCGATCCTTCGCGAATAAATCTTTGCAGAAGTCTATCCCGGCTGCTGTTAACACGATTTAGATTGGCTCGCCGTCGCCGAGGCTCGGATTGGGTTGTTATACAAGCGACACGACACGACTTATTTCCATCGTGACGGGAATCTATGACGTTTGTGGAACGGTCCGCGCTCATCTTTAATCGTTATGCAACAGGTTCGGAACCGGAACGTCGAACTTGTGAAGCTTGATTCACGCCAACGTCGAACCGATAGCCCGTGATTTAGGTTTTCATCGTTCGCCTTTCCCCTGGGAGCTGTAGAATGATTTACGGCGATTGTCGTCATTGTTACGGCACTCGATTCAATTCTTTATTGTCCCCCTCGCGGATTACAATGCTTTACATCTTACTCCCTAACCTTAACCTATCTTTCAACTAACTTAACTTATAACTTATCAATACCCGCGCAGAGAGAGAGAGAGAGAGAGAGAGAAGTCTTAAACTAAAATATATATACATTTAAAGATATACAAATCTAACAAAATAAAATACAATAAAACAAAACAGAAGTCAAACAGATAACATTTAAGTAAACAATAACACTCATCATCGATGATAACAAAAAAAAAAAATACAGATGTACATAAGAAAAACTTAATCAAAACTATAAAAGATAATAAACTTAATCAAAACTATAAATTGTTCCGGCACTCTAAAGTCTTTATTTCTGTCGGTCTGCTGGATCTATCGAGAAAGGGAATAAATTGCTGTTTTAGTTCAGCTTGTTGCAATTTATGTGAAAGATCGAAAAATAATAATTTGTCAATAATGAATGAAGAATGAACTAACTAAAATATAAAACGTAAAGTAATTTATTTATTACTTGTTCTGCTCTGTGCGAAAGCGTAATATATCAATTGACACAGAGTTTGTATAAAGCAACAGAATTTAGAGTATTGTGTTAATTAGTCTTCTTGCATTTTACAAATTTGTACGTATCACAAACAGAAACGAATACACTTTTTTAATTGCTCGATGCAGATAGAACGATGAATCGTCTGTCACGGGTAGCAGATTAATGAAAAATACGATTTCATTCATTTTCATTCAATTTTCCTGTCCCACCGTGGTGATCATCAATAACGATTACTTTGAGCGGGATTTCGTTGATCGATCGAAGATTTATGTGAAACGTGAATGAAAACTCGAAATGTGAATTCGAAAAAATGAAAAGAAGATGTGGAACATCTTACATAATCTTATATTACATAAAGATCAAGATCGCATAACGATTCTTGTGATCGATTGTGCCGCGTTGAACGAGCGATCAAACGTGCAATGACTAATTCGCTGCGATTGCAACGAAACGTTTCAAAATATTGAAGGACACGTTCATTATTTTGAACGGCGCGGTTACGTGATTAAGAAAATTACGAAACGCCGGTTATCATATTGAACAATTGCAAAATATCACGAGTCCGCGAGTCGTTTCCGGATCGTTTAAACGGAATACAACAACCGGAGTGCATTATTCAAGTTTGCCGGGCTTTAATCTCCGGCGAACGGATCGTTCTCTCGTCGTGTTTCTTTAGGTACGATTAATGAAAGATAAAAACACGTCATGGCGATTTATCGGCGTTTACTGTAGGAAAGAAAAAAAAGTGAAACGTCGATTTTCGTTACCACACGCAGACGGATCCTCTGTCGTCGCGGGTCAACCGGATCGATGATAGGCGTTGTTGATGTTTAACATCGTCTGATTCGTTTTAAATTGAAAAATCAGAATAGATTTCACAAGCTGGCTATTGAAATAGCGAATCCGTGCATCGCTTGTCACGATGGACGAAAGAAATTTTCTTGTATTCAACAAACAAATGAATTTAACCCCTTGCCTTGTATCCTGTTTGACCCTTGAGAATTTTAAACTGAATCCACTGATTGTAGATGCCAGACTTTTAATTCTTCGAGGACTGATGTCGTCATCTTAATGGTATTAAGATCGTGTATCCACCTTTTAATGACGCTAATGAATAATTTAATTATTTAATTAACACACGATGAGCACGTAGGTTTCCTTTCTCTTGTTCCAGTATTTAACAAAAATATACAATTCATATAATGATCTAATGAGAAATTTCAATTTTTAGAATAGCAAAATAAAAATTTTCTAAATCAGTTGTGAGAAACAGAAATTAAATATGAATGTACTTCTTCGTTTAATAATCGTAATAGATTAAATGTAAAAATATTCTTAAATTTGTCTAATGTCTACAATAATTTTAGTTAATCATTGTTATTGTAAATGTTTACTTATCGCTTTTGTGCAATTATTTCTTGAAGAATGCACGCTATGTTTCGCAAGTATGCAAATGCCATAAATACATGAAAATCCACAGTCATCCTCAGTCTAGGATATCTAGATCGCTAAAAAATCTGCTCAGGGTTCTTTTTTCTTAATAGAGAAGAACGCAGTAAACTTGAGATTTTTGTTCGTTGTTTTACAGGCCACGAGAAGTGCACGTTCCATCACGATCTGGAGCTGGATCACAGGCCGCCAACGCGAGAAGCTCTGCTCCCGGAAATGTCAAGGAGTTACAGGCTACTCCTGAGCTCCCTAGGAGAAGATCCTGATCGGCAGGGTCTTTTGAAAACCCCGGAACGTGCCGCGAAAGCTATGCTATTCTTCACGAAAGGCTACGATCAGAGTCTCGAAGGTGCGTCATTGTTATATCATATCTCCCTCGTTGCTAACCGGACATGGTCCTCTTCATTCCATTTCGGGGCCATTGCTGGCATAACGACGGAATGCGGGCGAGACCATCATGGTAACGCTTTTCCCCAGTTCGAGAAGATATGGCTTTTCATTTAAAATTTTAATTTAATCCATTTCTGTAAACGTTGTTGTACCGAGGGTGAAAGATACCGATGATGATAGAAATTGATACGGTGGCTGTGCAGAACAACGATAATGATTATTTAAAGTATTATTTCTGTATCCATAAAGAAATGCTTTTCAATCAATCTTCTAAATATTGCTGCTTTGAGGGTGGAAAATGGAGATAATGACTATAGTGACCGAAATTGATACGGTGGCTGTGCAGAACGACGATAATGATTATTTAAAGTATTATTTCTGTATCCATAAAGAAATGCTTTTCAATCAATTTTCTAAATATTGCTGCTTTGAGGGTAGAAAATGGAGATAATGACTATAGTGACCGAAATTGATACGGTGGCTGTGATAATGATTATTTAAGATATTATTTCTGATCATTTTTAAGAGTATCCATCTGATCAAGAAATGCTTTTCAATCAATTCTCTAAATATTGCTCCACCGAGGGTGGGAAATGGAGATAATGACTATAGTGATTGAAATTGATACAGCGGCTGTGGAAGACAACGATGGTGATTATATCAGTTAGAGTGCTGTCTTCATTTAATTTTGAGAACATTGGGAGTGGAATTTATTTTTCTATCCAAGCAAGAAATTATGTTTAATGAATAAAAAATTCTGATGCCCCAAGGGTTGAGAATGAAGAAACCCGTAACAGTAATTGATGCAATGATTACATAATTTAGAGCATCGTCTTCATTGATTTTTAAGAGCATTGTTGCTACAAGGGTTCGAACTTTTTCCACCGGAGCGAAAGGTGGTTTTTAATGAATTTCCTAGCCGCCCTTGCGCCACGGGTAACGATTACATAATTTAGAATATGGCGGTCACGCGCTGCTGCAACTCAAAGTGCAATGTTAATTATGTTAGTTACGGTAAATCGTAATTACGTGCAATTACCAGTGATCGATTATTCTTCGGCACGCGGGAGTTAGTTTGCAAATCAGTCGTAATTAAGCATTGTTACGCTTCTTCTCCGAGTAATAACTTTGCCTTGGAGATCTCTGTGCGAATGTAGTTTGCATTAATCGTGTACGAGAATCAAGGATAGCGACGTGATGTAATTACGAATTACCTATAGAATTAACCGTTCGCGTAAAGTCGTTTATCGTTACACGATTCTTCCCCGATACTCGGGGGTCCGAAAGAAAAGTTCATTTTATCGATCCAAGGGTTCGTTAAATTATGCAATATCGAAATCCTCAATAGCCACCGATTGGAGTCTTTTTTTAACCCCTTAAGCCCTGTACGCCACTGTAGTGGCTTTCCGTGGAAAGTATCAGCTCGAACAGTACGAACCACTATAGTGGCTTTTTTGCCTTCCGCGGCTAGGCGCCTCGTCCCTGGGAAGCAGAGTTACGGACAAACGCGCCGTGCTTAAGAGGTTAATTCGTATTTCGTGAAATACTTTATAGGGACTGGAATAAAATCTGTGGCCGCGGTAGAAACCTCGATGAACCTCGAAAAAAATCCATAGAAATCTGCGGATGGTGAAAACTCAATGAAATTCTACGCTGATACTTTACCCCATTTTCATTCAAAGTGGCGTGAGCTTAAAATCGAGCTGCTACGACAATTAATTGCAAACTCACACACTTGCAAAGTTCACGGATACAAAGCCTTTTAATAAGTTTCTGGTCCCTGCTATGTCAGAAAGGAGTTAGCACTTCTCAAGTAAAAATACGAGGATCTAAATCGAGAGGTGTCGTTCCAAACAACTTGTTGGTTCACAGCAGAGATGGCTACCGATTTTATCATTCTCGGGCGTTTGCCTCCGATTTTCTGGAAAGACTATTAATCGTCGCAAAGAGTGTTGGCAAGGAATCTCCGGGTTATTAGGCGACTCGGGAAAGTCGATCGAACGAGTTCTCCCCCGAGGATAAAACCCCGATGAAATATGAAACCGCGAACAGACCCCACTCGAGGAAAGTGGCGTACTTCTCGTTCGTTCTACTTGAATCGAAGGCTCTCGAGGATCCGTCACGCGGAGAGAAAAAGGAAGACGATCGGGGGAAAAAAGAGAACGCCAAAGCTCACATTATAAATGGGTCTCAGGGACGTGGAACACAGTCTGAGAAGAATACCTTTCACCTTTTCCTTCCATTTGTCGTCGGCAAAGTACAACTGCCACTGTTCCGTAGTAATTATAAGCCCGCGGAACAAAATGGCGACGGCGAACAAGGTCCTTAACGAGTCCGACTGTTCTCTCCTTTCGTTGCGTATTAACGATTCTAATTGCCTTCTCCCAGTCTCGTATTCCGAATCCCTCGATGGAACATTATCGCTTAATTAAAATACTTCGGGATATTTATTCCGTCTTCGTTGGCTCGAAACCTTTCACGAATAAAAGTTCGTACCATTTTAACGCTCGAAAATATTTTAGTTCATTTTAATTGTAATATTTCATAGAAAAAAGAATTCTAACAGATGCCATTTCATCGTGTTTTGTTTATACACATGTGTACGGAAACCTTGCACAGCTGGAAAATGGTAGAGAAACAATATTGAATTAACAGCATTGCCTTCGTTGTTTAACATCCAGAATTTTTCAATGAAACGGAATACTGACGCTTTAATTAAAATCTTGCTGGATATTTGTACGGTTTTCGATAACTCTTCTGTTTTTATTTTAAAAAATCCATGCTACTCGCTTCTTTCACTTTTTTCACGTTCAACTTGCATTTCACGACGAACAGAATATAATTAGATAAAATGCCGTATTTTATTACATTCCTTGAATTATACAATAAATATTTCTATAATTATTAATTGTACGATTACTTATTATTATTGTTTACTGTATAGTATTTATTGTATTTATTTATTTTCTTATACCTTTCGCATCTCAAAAATTGAACGACCAATTTTCTCTACAAAAGTGTCTAAAAAAACAATTGTCAAACGACAGAACAGCATCTATCAGTTTCTTTTATGTGCAAACAGTGAACAGGTATAGCGACGTTACGTTTCAGAACGGAGAAGCCAGAGCTTTCATTAAATTGCATCTCACCGATTCTACATCTCCGATTCGCTTCCATCGGATCGAAGCTCATGAATGAAGTATGAGACCCGTGGTGTTTATGTATGGGTTTCCGGTGACCGGTTATCTGCAATCATTTTAAGTACCCTTTAATAAATGGCGCGACCCCAGTTCGCGCGAGAAATACGTCGAGTAGGAGAGCTACAAGTGGCGGAGAGACTTTAATTCACTTGGACTTAACCCCTACCCCGCTTTAGCGGAACCGCCCTCGAGATAAGCCCGGTTAACGGTGCCTCGACTCGACCCAGTGAATCTGAAACCAGTCCCGGAGCACTTTCCTAGAGAAAGCATCGGGTCCACCCTCTCCTAACCACCCTCGCCACCACCATCGAGCCATTCCCTTCTGACGATTTCTCTTCGCCTTTCATTCCCGGCCATAAGCTTCGCTGAACTCCTGCTGGAAATGTGTTCGTACGTTGCCGCACGAGACACTGAGATTCGCGACTTTCAGACATTCTGATCCAAAGTGCCCTTTTCCGGAACTTTTGCTGGATTTTATGGAATTTTAGATTTACAGAAAAAATTCAGACACCTGGGTGTTGCTTATATCGCTTTGCACTCGAAGCGCCACTAAAAATTGTTGTGGCACTATTTCAAAGAAATCACAAAAAATATTACAAAATATTTGTTACATTACAAAATTTGTATTTAATAGATTACTAAACATTTAAATGTTGTATCTGGAAATCGGATCAGTTTCGTACGAGTAAAATGCTAATATTCTAAGACGGAAGAAAAATTTTGTTTTAGAATTAAAATATCGCCGAGTGCAAAGGGATATACTACGCGCAGGGTGTTTTAGAAGACAAAACTTTTTTGTTTTTAATTATTTATGTATCGCCAACATACTCGTGACGTTTCCCCGATTAAAATGAGTACAAACACGACACAATTCGGTCAATATTTATTTTCCTAATCATCGATATAGTAGAACTTCTATTATGCGAACCAGTCGCAGAAAGAATTCCGACATCATCAGTTCGTTAATTGAACGAGCAAATGTAATCCGAATTGTACCGTGTTTGTACTCATTTTAATCGGGTAAACGTCACGAATATGTTGGTCAAAGTTTAATCAACTGGTTCACACCTTTTAATTCAGATCAACTGGAGTCTTACTTTAGAAAAAGACAGAACAAGGGGTTCTTAAACAATCGTGGACGAGACACGTCAGAGAACATGATCGACGAGTCTCACATTTTTTACGAACCTGTGGACGTCCGGATGATAAAAGCTTTTTCTTTGTGAACAAGAAGCCCGGTAATTAGGTGACGGCTGAGCGCATCGAAAGCCTAATTTCAGCCACTCTAACGGGGAAGCAGCGACGGTGATTCTCGCCCCCCCCCCCAACCTCTTTCGGCTGACAATGTCGAAATCGAAAAGTCTGTCGACTCAGTGACGCGCCAAATTGAAAGAATTAATCGAATCCCGATGAAAGGGTGATCGTGCCGAACCACCGAATCGAAAAATTAAGCTGCTCGCTTTGAGGATCAGGGCTCGGATAGCTGGTAAATAGACAAGAGGAAATTGCCCTGACTGGCTAGGTGTGAAGGAGGTCTAATCTACCCTCGAGCATGTACCGTGTATGATCAACAGCATGCGAGTAATTCTCCGAAAAGCACCTAAACACACGGTGACGAACATTTCCAAAATTCTTTGTAAAATACCTGATTTATTTCGACTCGCACCACAGCTATATTCATACTAAAAGCTATTTCATTTTTCGGTTTTAAATTATCAGCATGATTGACCTTACCAGCACAGGCCTTTTTCTGAGAAGGGACATTTGTTTAACACGTTGACTGCCATGTCACCCATATGTGGGTGACGGAATTATTTGTCCAGATTTTAAAATAAATTTTCATGTTAATATATTCAATGCACCACATTTGATTAGGATCAGTAAAATGTAAGAAAGTTGGAGGACTACTCAATATCATACATTTAATTTTTTCAATTTTTATTTCATTAAATAACGCTTTTATTTTATGGAATTTTTTAGGTTTCTAGTTTGGCAGTCAAAGTGTTAAGAACGCGCAGCTCATAAAATTTTAGATATTATGGCTTGGAAAAAATATTTTATGTACTCCGAAAAGCGCTAAATACGTGTGCAAAAGATCAATACGAAATAGTCATCTGGTCCCTTTAAGAAAATTCCCAAAAAATGGCACTCTGGATAAAAGTACTCTTTAAGATCCTAGCACACACAGTTTACGAGAAGAATTTCGAGCCTGTAAAAATGCAACTTTTGGCAATTGATTTTTCGTGTGACATTGATCACTCTGTATACATCAAGGGTAACACAGAATGACCGTTACACAATGACTCGTTGGGTAATTTTTTATCCGCGTGCTGGCTCGGTTACGTATGGAAATATACAGTTGATCAACGCGGGCCCAGTGTTCGTTTCATCATTGTCGGTCATTGTGAAGGTGTTTCTTGTTAAGGTTGCCGTGGAAACCGTGGAGAGCACCCTCCATTATACCTAGCCACCAACACCTACAAACCACCGATTCGTACCTACGGCGCCAGCACGGTAGTGTCGGCGCTATAGTAAGTAGGTCAATATCGAGTAAATCACAGACAGGATCGCGAGGACCTTAACCCACGTGCAGAGAGGATGTTCTTTCACGGAGCAATTTAAACGACAATGCTCCGCTATTCCTAAGCGTTTATGCTAGCCTAGGCGTTTCTTCCGAGCCCTCTGGCTACCAATTAGCCACTCTCCTAGCTAATGTTATTTCACCGCCGAAATAGGACGATAAAATTCCCGAGATATTTCGCGTTTTCGCTCGGCTCAACCTGGACACCCTGTAGCTAATTTACGGTCACCAAACTGTAGCTCAGAATCGAGGTACAGTTTAAGTGATCAACGCAAAATCACAGGATCAACGTTCATCATTAGATTCTGGATATATGCTCTGGAATATGTTTGTACAATTTCCATTAAAAATGGACGTTTTAGAAATGCCATATATATATTCTATATATATTTGTTCATGTTATACATACTAACATGGTGCAATTTACTCGTACAATACTGAAGTGTTTAGTAATTTATTAAAGACAAACAAATTTAATAATGTAAAAAATATTCATGAGAGTTAAAAATGGCATTGAAAATGAACATTTTAAAAACGCCATTAAAAATTGACGTTCTAGAAATTCCATTAAAAATGGACATTTTCGAAATGCCATTAAAAATTTCGTAAAAAATCCAACGTTTAACTGAGAATTCTAGTGTAACCAGGCATAAGACGGACAAAATTTCTCTGAAAAATTCGAATGCGATCAAAATATCGATTTCCCGTAATCTCGCAACCCTCGGACTAATCAAATCAATTATGTTCCTGAATTTTCAGAGGTGATAAACGACGCAGTGTTCGACGAGGACCACGACGAGATGGTCGTGGTGAAGGACATCGAAATGTTCTCGATGTGCGAGCACCATTTGGTCCCGTTCTACGGAAAAGTCTCGATCGGTTACCTGCCCTGCAAGAAGATCCTCGGCCTCAGCAAATTAGCCAGGTAACGCGAAATGAGAATCATCTTTACTGCACCGGATTAACACCGGCCGTGGCACACAGACTGCGGTGCAATTAACCCGCTCTGAACTCTGACAGGTTGTAGTGTGATCCTCCACACGTTAAGAAGGCCGATATCCTCCTCCAACGTAATGAAAATTAATTGCTTTCAGCTACTCCTTGCCGGGGAATTAAATCCTTTAATTGAACTGCCGTCTACATCCGTGTTGTTGCTCGATCGCGCTTCTATCGCGAAACTGTCTTGGATCCTGTACTGTGGTCCTACAGTTCTTACAATTAGGCTAGTCGAAACAATCACGCTCTTTGTATTTACACGATTCTTCTGGTAGAATAATGATCATTATTCGGTATCAACGTTTTTGGTTGCTTCTGTTTTAGGTGTACAAATTCATTCGTAGCCTTTTATTCTTAGTTTTAGTAATTATTGATGACCGCGGATTTTATGCATTTGTAACAAAAATGAGTAAGAAAGCAGTGGACAGGTTAAAACAATTTAAAAATATCAATGTACTCGTTTCAGCTGATTGAAACAATTTACTTTCCTTAAAAATCCACGGTCTATTTACAAATAAACAGAATACGTTCTATACTCTTCAAAATAATCTCAATAATCATTTTTTATGCATTTATTCCATCTCGCAAGTAAATTTTCACACAGAAATAGGCCACGCGGCAGAAACGAATTGAAACGATTCTTTGCACCAAAATGCACCAAAATCGTTTACATTTTTTTTTAGGAATGCGTTATTTGATCCACTTCTGTGCATCGTTTTCAATGAATTAAAACGGCCCAGATTCTCTTGGCCATCGAACGCCTAATTGCTGATACGAAGAACAATAAAAATGAACTCGTGGCAACAGTTGTTTAGTTTGCGTCACAATAAAAGTTCGCCGGGACGACGGCCGTGAACCGTGCAAAGTCCCGGGGATCAAGGGAAATCAATTTTTGCATGATTCCGGAGCATTTCGCGGCGATGACGGTGTCGCGTCACTGCACAGAAAAGTTCGCCAACGAACGGTACGGAGCGCTGATACGTATACCGCGTTTCACAACTTCGAGATAACGAATTGCATCGGCAATGGTCACGGCCTTGATTAAAGGAATATTAAAGCGTGAAGAAAAGAATACGCGAGATCGTAGGCGCGCCGAACACTTTCACGCAACGCGCCGATCGTTGGACGCTCGTTTACTCGTTGATCATCGTTTATAATTAATATTATTCAATTGTGCACCATTTACCCTTTGCACTCGAAGCTGTTTCAAACCGAAAACATTCTATTTCCATTTATGCGTATGACGTTCATTAGTAGACCGCGGATCTTTAAGTAAAGTGAAAATTGTGATTTGCTACGAATTTGCCAAAAAATTTGCAGGCGTAATTCCATGCCAAATCGACGCCAAAACCTGCCCTCCTGAAGAGGGCAGGGTCGGTCATGCTAAGAGCGGACCTAACATTGTTTTAAAAGTAAATAAGCAAAATCGGTATTGTAAGATTTCAGTATTGTCAGTATTTTAAGATTTGTAATTTAGAAATTTAAATAATATTCCGCTTACCCTCCTACAGCAGGTTTATTCCAATTTTGCACTCAAATATCAAACCATCTCTTTCCACGTTCGGCTCGGAATTTGTCGACAAGTTTAGGTCGGCAAATCCATAGCAAATAGGTACCAAATTTTGCTGGAAGCATGGCCTTGGCAACAAAACGATTGCATTTTGCTCGCAAAGTACGATTAAAGACATTCAATCAAACTATGCTCGAAGCAGTTTCGGCTGACTAGGCAGATGAACATTTCATTCTCACTTGAATAATTTTAACGAGCTTAGAATAATAAATCATCTTAATCTTTTTTACTGTTTTAAATTTCACTTACTCATTTTTTTACCATAAATGCCCAAAATCCGAAGTCTATTTAATACAATTACTCCTACTTGCAACACTTATATTATTATACATTTCTTAGTAACAAATACAGCGATGTAAAAATTGTTTTAAATAATAGTATGACAATTTTTAGTGGCGCCTTAGAATCGCCATTCGAGTGCTTAGATCGAGCCCCATTAATATTTACTATCAATTGTTTCTATTTCAGGATCGTGGAGATCTACAGCAGGCGTCTTCAGGTTCAAGAACGATTGACGAAACAGATCGCTGTTGCGGTGACCAAGGCCGTGCAACCGGCGGGGGTGGCTGTCGTTGTTGAAGGAGTGTAGGTATCCTCGCCTTCGACGGGCTCATGTTCGTTAATTACACTAATCGACGCGAATTTTTGCAATTCGATACCGAAGAGTTGGTCCTAGCTCTTCGAGAGTCACGATTGTCGGTTTTAAGAATTTTTTCTGACGCAACCGTAAAACCTATGAGAATGTTTTTTACGTAGAAAGATTCGGCAGATCCTCCCGAAAACGATGGTATATATTTTCTGTTACATTTAAACATTTAAACAATGTTTAAGGAAAGCGAGACGGGTTTGACGTTATCCCGTTTTGATCGAAAATCAAACGTCCGATGACGAAAGTTTAGTCCGCTGATTGTTTAGTCCGGAAGGGTTCTATATTTCATTCTTTTCTAGATCATCTATTATTCTAGATGACATGAAAGAACAACCGAAATCGGCGATCGAGCGATTTCGCTCCTCCCTCGGTTTCGTTTCAACGCGTTCTCGCCACTTGAGCAACGGTTTTCGCAAGGACTAATCGCATGTAAGAATGCGACCTTGTGCTAATAAGGTGCTATCTCTTGGTAAAGAATTAAAGCGCATTCTCTTAGCAGGGAATGTTGCGTTCTTCAGCCGCCGAGCTCACGAGGCGTTTAATAATTTCGATGTCCGCGGGTTTTGAAACGCGCGTACACCGACTACGAAATTTCCCTAAATTAACATTATTCAATCTGTTCCGAGCATTTGTAACATCTTCGTAATGCAGCATGTCCGTACTGTTCCACGTAAAACAAATCAAATTAATTTTATGCATTCGATTACGACGAATAGCAACGTATCGCGGAAAATTCGTAGCTTCTTTGCGAAAGTGTCTTTCTTCGTGTTTCGTAAGAAGATTATGTTTAACACTTTGACTGCCAAACCAGAACCCTCAAAAATTCCATGAAACCAAAGTAAGTAATTTAATGAAATAAAAATTGAAAATAATTATATGTGTGATATTGAGTGGTCCTCAAACTTTCTTGCATTTTACAGATCCCAATCAAATTTGGTAGAATGAATATATTAACGTAAAAATTCATTTTAAAACCTGGACAAATAATTCCGTCACCCACATCTGGGTGAAATGGCGGTCAACGTGTTAACACTAAACGTACCGAGCTATAAATGTAACATATACATGTTGCCTTATAAAAATGACAAGATTTAATATACTTAGACTTTGCGCGTTAGAACTACGGAGGCTACTGCCGAAACAAACGTTGGTGGCGTACGCGTTAATTTTAAAAAACCATCGCGTTAGAAAAATCAGTGCGTTCGCATAAGCTCGTAAGCTTGCTAAGTATGAATCGCAGGTTGATACGAAATCCTGAATGGCAGAGTTACGCATGCGACGCGTGACAGAAGATTAGCCGCGAGGGTGTGAACGCTACCGAATCCCATTAATGTCATGAATATCATTAAAATACCGTGGTCGATAAATTAAATACCGTAACCTGTCGGTATAATTGTTCTAATCTCGATCGGCGAACAGGTTGCGAACAGGTTAGTCGGAAAAAACACGCGTCGACGTCAGTTCGCGAGTCCTTGGAACGGTCCGACGACGACGACTACGACGAACGACGCCTTAAAAATTACGCAAAAATGCGGTAAATTAATAACGTGGATCAATTATGTGAACGCGTCCTTAATGCTAATCATCCTGTCCCCCTGTAACGGCTCGCGGCCGTGATTCACTCGTGATATCACGTATGCAGTGCAACGCTGATCACTATAATCTTTTACCACCGCGGATCAGGTAACAGTATCCACCGTTGACCTAGAATCCTGGACGAAGGAACAACATGTTAATAACGCGGCATTATTATTATTATTATTGACACGCGCGGTTAACGTTGTCGCGTCGCTACCGATTCTAACAGCTAGATCAATTATGCAGAGCTATGCAGATTAGACGACTATAAAAAGACTATTAACGACAGATTTTTCTTCAAAGATTAATGTGTTATTCAGGCCTCGTTTGCATACGTTTGATAATTAGTTGATTGGATTGGTACATTGCTGTTGCTAGTAAATCAATTAAACTTCGTTTTATAACAGTGATTATTGACGCGAATTGTTTGGAATAGATTGAACAACAAAATCTTAGTTGCATCGAATGTTTATTTAACCTTTTTGCACTCCTATGTCGAGGCTGAGGCGACATTTAACAGGTGTTTACAAAATTCTGGAGTGCAAAGTGTTAAATCGATTGCAAAATGGACTAGATTCTTTTTTTTTTTTTAATCTGATAAACAGCAATACGATAACAATAGATTGGTCAAACGGATCTTTGATTAATTCACGTAACCTATATAAAAATTAATTTCTGGAAAATAATAGAATAAATTTCCTTGTTCCTAGCGTTCCCATTTTTATAAGGCGACATTTAATGGTACAAAGAAAAAAACTGTTCAAAGACTGAAGATCGAACCTGATGCTCGTTGCAGGCACATGTGCATGGTGATGAGGGGAGTGCAGAAGATCAACAGCAAAACGGTGACGTCGACGATGCTGGGTGTGTTCCGCGACGACCCGAAGACTCGCGAGGAATTCCTGAACCTGGTGCAGAACAAGTAAACGCGACTCTCCGGGCTGTTCTCAAACGATGTCGTTACCATTGGTCGAGGAACCACAGAACCAAAAAATGGCCCCGACACGATTCTTGCCCTACCCCCTCCCCCGGAAACGTTTCTCGCCCCTCTGCTACCTCAAAAACTTAAAAAAAAGAAAAAAAGAAAAAGAAAAACAAAAAGCGTCCAAAACGAAGTCGATTTCGACCGGCGTTGCTTGCGCGATAACATCCCCTCGGTTGTTTCGTGTGAAGAAATATTATCGGACCCTTGTCCACGTTGTCGAAGTAAACGAAAAAAGCTATGTAACAATGATTCTTATTCGACCAGCGACTATGTTGACCGACATTGTCCGAACACGCGTCTCCGACAGGACGCTCTTAAACTGCTGACCGAATGACACAGAGACAATACGGTAGTTAACCGCGGAAACATTACGCGAGTTCGATCGATTATGCTACCGGGCGAGAAAACGAAGGAAAACGCAGCTTTCTTTCCCGGAGGGAGATCAGAACTTGCGCATCGTTTCGCGAATAACGGAAGCCAATAACGCGGGATGCTCAAGGACCATCGCGATTCTTTGATTGTTAGAGAGATGCTCGTGATTCTATGTGAACGCAGACAGCTTTGTAATTAGTGGAAACCCCTGCAACTGACAATCCGGATACGGAAAGCACGAAGATGAACCGACGACTCTTGACGTCCTCGAACTGTTGACAGTTTTCTGTATGTCTCGCAAGATCTACTCTTTCCGAATACGGTAGAATTCCAAGGATCCGGCAGGCTGCGAACCTTGGAAATTAGATTCCTTAATTAGAAAATTATTTCCGTAGTACTATACAGGCTGTTCACGCTATTACTAGCCAGCGTTTTTCTTGCAGATTGTAAATATTAGAAAGAAATGGAAGAGGAAAAAGTAGTACTGTTTTTTATACGTAACACAGTGGCGTATATAATTTTTTTGTGTTTATACTATTTCGTTAGATATGAGGGTGACCTTCAATTTTTTAAATGGAATCTTGTATATCTTTGTATATCACATGAAAGCGTGTGTCTAGACGAATTCATCCGTATACTGCACGGTGACCTTCGAGGTGGTGCAAAGTCAGAAATGGAAGAAACATTTAGAATATTTCATACCAATGTGTTTACAAGTGTTCCTTATTTGTACGAATTAGATGATGTTGTCATTCACATTCAGAGTGTTTACTTCTAGTTTCTACTATGACGAGACAATATCAGTATTATTTCCGAATGTATCGTTATTCGGTGGACGGGAAGATGGATATGGTACGCATTTATTAGCAGTGCAATGGAAGTAAAAGACGAAGTAAATTGAAATACCTAGAAGAATATCCGGACAGAGTGCAACCAAATGAAAATCAGTTTGTTTCGTGTGCAAAGCATTTGAAGAAAACAGGGTCTTTCCGGAATAAGTGTCATAATCGGAAATGTCTTCTTTCTGAGGATAAGAAGTTAGAAGTTCTCTTACATTTTGAAGAAAATCCGACAACTTCGGTACGAAAAGTAGCCTTACATTGCTATGAAATATTCAAAATGTTTCTTCCATTTCTGACCTTGCATGACCTTGGAGGTCACTGTACAGTATACGGATGAATTCGTCTAGACACACGCTTTCATGCGATATAAAAAAAAATACAGCATTCCATTTAAATGATTGAAGGTCACTTTCATATCTAACAGAATAGTATAAACACAACAGAATTACATACGCCATTGTGTTGCGTATAAAAAACAGTACTACTTTTTCCTCTTCCATTTTTTTCTAATATTTACTATTTGCAAGAAAAACGCTGGCTAGTAATAGCATGAACACCCTGTATATTTTTTTTTGCACCCGACGAATTTTATGTCTTTTCAATGCATCAACAACTTTGCGCCAAAAAACATTGTTCGAGCTGCCATCAGCAGCTTACTGTATAACAATATCAACGGAACATGATACATTAATTGAAATTGTAAAGCGAAGATGGGTGTCGCCCTGGAATTTTCTGTGCAACCATTTTCGAGGACCTCGGGAGGGTCAAAAGCCTGGTAGCAAACTGAGAAGAAAAGATAAAAACGGATCACGCATTGACAATATTTTTGCCGTCTTTGCGTTATCCTGCCACTCTCGCAGCGGGCTCCACCTGTTATCGAGCAGTCTGTGCATTGGCGACGTTATCAACGCTGCTGGACCAGCTGTAACCACTGTTTCGATTATTGTACCTTGAGAATACTTTTGGTAGCGTTGCCAATATATTATAGAAGCTGTTTTCGGGCAGCCGCGTTTTCGTCGTCGAGACGAAACAATTAGGAAATTCTCCGGTGAGCCTTCTCGGCCGGCCTCGACCGGAAGACTGTCGAAACAGCTCTTCAGGAAATGCGAATCGTCTAGATTTTTCATTCTCGTTTCCCTGAAAACGGTCTTCACAGCGATGCGTCCGAGCCGGCCGAGAACTGTAAGCGTGCCGCACGGAATGTTCTCTAATGAATTATGCGACCGCTGGACTCTCTATTTTGTATAAGCGTTCGCGGTGTACCTACACGTGTGTCGGTGATTATGAGAGCAGCCCAAGTCACAATTCCAAACAAATCGATCTTTTTCTTTGTTATGCATCACGTCCGATTGATTTTACCAATAATTCTACAGGGTATCTCAGCTAAAGGAAGCTATGAAAAATATTTATGGCATAATTTAGATGGTATTGAAGGAGGAATTTTTTTATCCGATAATTTTTTTCAGTTTTTCCAAGGTCGTAATTTTTTATCAGGAGAACTTATGTTTTTTCTTTTCTTTCGATCTTGTAGCGGCTGACAAAATACATTTGAATATGTTTAAGTCATGTCCTTCGGGTGACCTTCGGTACCAAAAATGTGATAAAATTATAGGATAATATTAGGATTGAAGAAAATATAGATTATATATATTATATGTATATTACATATTAAATATTATCATAGTCAAATATATTTTTCTTACCAAATCAGAAGCGAAAGCCTAAATATCTCGAAGAAGTAAGTCATGATTTGCGTCACTTTCATAATCATTGGCACAATTCCTGTGTAGGTTTGACAATATTGCAGGCGCGTTGTACCAGAAACTGCTACACCATTGTTCAAAATATTTTTCACGTTATTAAATTTGTTTATGCTTAACCCCTTGTACTATAACACTGAGTCAGACTCGTGATGAAGATTTCGAGCAAGACCTGTTCAAAATGTATATTATTAATCTTCTTTAAATCGAAATAAAATTTTGTTCGTTTGTTGCCGATACCACAGCCATCGGAGAACACATATGTATGCAATAAATATATTCTTCATTTTTCTCCTAAGAAATTTCAATCGTGAAGTAAATTATAGTACAAGAGGTTGATAAACTACTAAATATTTAATTATGAGTAAATTGCATCAATTTTATACGCATAAAATGAACAAAATCATATAGAATAGAAAAATATTCTGGGTCGGAAGAAATGTTTGGTTTTCGAGGTAATCTAGCTCCGAGTGCAAAGGGTTAAATTAACAATTTACTTTACGAAGAACAGCCTCGGAGAAGATCTTTTTAAACAATAATCTAAGACCGAGAAGAATAATTTGCGTCGTGCACACGGTTGACTTTTGGTCGCGTCGTTCGTTATGGGACAATCCGTGCTTTCGCGGATGTTCATGTTTCTCGACTGTAGAACGTCCCAGCCATACGTTCTGCAGCGTGGAACATCCAGAGACTTGCGTTGAAGCTGTTTGTATCATTTATTCAAACGATAGCGAAGGACACGTTCGCGACGCGTTAGAACGAACGCACGAGAAATTTTATGGTGAAAGTATAGGGTAAGGGACCCAACTACTGTGCCTACATTAATTGTACTTATTTTTAGAGCATAATGAATATTAAAAAAGAGATATATAATATATATATATATATATTAACTAATTTTAATGAAAAAAATTTAATATCTATTTTAATTTAATACTTAATAAATTGATATACGCACCGTAATCGGGTCCCTAACCTATATCAGGGCTGGGCAACTTGCGGCTCGCGAGCCACAGACCACTCCTCTCCCTACTCCTGGGTCCCCCCACCAACTCCTGCGGAGTGTAAATGTGCACGCATATATTCGCAGTCACGCGAGACAAAATATGAGATAGTGGGGGAACCGGTACGCTGGTAGTGGGAGTCGTGAAGCGACAGAGGGGAAGAAGTTGCCCGGGCCTGCCCTGCACAGGCAGTGTCGCCAGATCAAGACTTGTTCCCCCACTCTAAATTCCCCTTCTACTCCCCATGCTTCCTCCACGGGCCGGTCACGTGACGCGTTTCGTCTTCGTCGTGCATATTCCGGTACTGGCAGAGAGAGGGTAACTTTTTCCCCTCGATTCGTACTCCCTCCCCACATCTGGCGACACTGCATATAGGTGATCGGACGCGCGATGTCTCAGCCATACATCGTGCGTCGCGTTTAACTGTGTAAAAGGGGAAAAAGAACGCAATTGTTTTTGTCCCGTGTACAACATTCAAGAGTTTTATCTTTACTTGTCCGTTAACTTTACGTAATTTCTTTGCGGCTATTCCACCGAATGACCAATGACAAATAACGAGAGAGAGAGAGAGAGAGTTACTGCGTACGACATCATTTGTTTTTGGAATTGTATTTTTATAGCGACACCGCGGAAAGATGATCTTGATACTCAAAGGCACCGATCGTTTTAACCCTTTCGCGGCCGTTATTTGTTCTCGTTTCTAAACCACGATACTAAACATGTAAATAACTGATATACTTATAAGATCGACAGGGAATTTTGTATTTTGCACAATTGTACACGCTATAAATGCTTACAATGTACACAATATGTTTGTTATATTAGGTTGTTGCATATGTCCAATTTTTAACAGCAGCGTTAAACAAACATCACCCGCTGTTAAATATAAATTTATGCATCAAAGAATTGAAACCTCTTGATTGTATTACGATGGAAATTGAAATTTTTGGTCGCTCTTCGTTTACAAGATTGTTATCTCCACTTGGTGGTCTTCTCTACCATCGGCAAATAGATGATTGGTTAATATGTTATTCTCCACTCATATGAAAAGCATACTGGACAATCGCATTGATTGGACGTTGAAATAAACTTTATTTAAAAGTAAAATTCGACATCTAAATAAAAGTTGATGGTAAAACCTCAAGATCAGCTGTGCACCTTAAAATGATAATAGACTTGTAGACAGTAACAGTTTTTTTTTTAATCAGAATGCTGTATAACATTTGCATTCTGAAATCGGACATTTCATATGGAACAACCTAATAATCCATTATGATTCTTGGGAGAGCGTATTTCGTTTATTCATTGTTCCACGATTATCAGGTAAAAAATTCGTAAAATTATTTCCAAGTACAAACTTCTTCTCGTTTAGACGCAAGCGATAAAACAGATTGAATACAGATTTGACCGAAAAAGGGTTAAAATTTATCAGACCGTGTACCGGGTGCGTCGACCCTTCGCATCGTTGCAACTCGAAAGGAGGAAGATTGATGAATGCCAGACGTGTCGCAAGAGCTCCATTAGTATTATCTCGGGCGGCGTTGAATTCACTATACATTCATTCATCGAACTTCCGTGAACTTCGGAACACGGCACACGTTCGAAAGGTGTCACGTGGAAGGTTCAGACAGCGTTGCGCGACTTTTGGTGCAGCCTTCGATATTCTATTTTTCCCGACCTTCAAACAATGAAACAAAAAATCTTAATGTTATTTATGAGAATGAATGTTTAATATTTATAATATTTTTGTGACAATGTTATATAAAGTTATATTTATACTTTCAACTGAAATTCATACTTCTCTCCTAAAAGAATTTCTCCGGGTATCGTAAACTTTTACTTCTTACGACGACAGAAAGCCAACGTCACAAGCGACATTTCACCACCGATGACGTATTCCGAGAACGTGGATCTCGCGCGTCATCAGAATTGCATTTCCATCGGGTTGCGTCTGAAACTACCGCTGAATTACGAACGCGAAAATATGCGCGTGACGTCCGAGCAATTTGGTTCGCATTTTCACGCCTAACTTTATCGACGTGGGTAGTCTTGTGCAAATCGATTAATCCTTTGCAGTCCTGAGTCCGGTGTGACTCGGAATTTTTAATTTGCCTGTTAAAATATGAGTTCCAGTTTAGATGATTAATTTTGTTTACTTGACGCTTTGACTGCCGATTAAAAACCCCAAAGAAATCAAATCAGTATAGTTTCATTAATAAAATTGCGGCTGTACATGTTTGCATCCTAAAAGACATGGGAAAATTTATCTGTCTCAAATACATCGCAATACAAATTAATTTCTAAGCCTCGTCAAGGAATAGCAGATTTTACTACTTAGGAGAAATCTAGAACAGTGGCAGAATTAAAAGAATTTGTGATCAATTCATTAAATTGATTAAAGGAAGAAATTAATATTTATTTGGTTCTAGTATCTTGCAATTGAATAAATTTTTATTTCCCATAAAAGACTGCAGTCTAGTAATAAGTAAGCAAAATTGTTTAAAATTAGTACCAATCAAGAAACTGTCTTTTGGAGTACATTTTAAAACTTCGGAGTGCAAAGATATTTTTAACGCCATACTGACAACAGCTTGCTTCAATCGTTACAACGTATAACACTACCAATCGTTATTTTTTAAAACTAATTAGTAATTACTCATCTGGGAAGCTTCCCTCGCTTTAAAGAGAACTCGCATAAAGATCGCAAATTTAAAAATAGCTGAGCAAAGACAAAATGAGGCCGTAAAATCCAAAGTTTTTCAAAAATATGTACTAACAGTGTACCCATCGCGCGTCTACCGAACAGAACAGCTTCTTCAGGAACGTTTCCGGTTCCGTGATGGAAGGGTCGATTGTCCTTTGGGAAAACGACGATCAGAACCTCGGGCAAGGTGGTACCTCGATCTTCTTCATAACAGGCTGACCGCAGACTCGTGGAGGCGGAGGATCCGAGACGCAGAGATTCTCAGCGTCTCCCTGATGAAGAAGGAAGACCATGCTGTTAGCGGATGGTGTTTTCCGGTTCCTCTTTGAGGAACAACATGGGCTGCCGCAAGGCTGTTTCACGACGCTGGACTCTCGGACACATTTTCCGTTGCTACATCGTTGACTGACGAAATTTTTCGACATTCCATTCGGAACATCCCTTTTGCACACGGTTCGTTCCCTGAAAACGAAACTCGCATGAGCCAAAACCATTCGAATCGAACCTATCAATCGTTAAAAGTGATTGGTATGCATTGCCGTATAAAAATGGCACGGTTGAATTAATTTAGATTTGTTGCAGATTATCTCGGATCGAAGCACATTTTTGTCCTTCAAATTTCCTAAGCATCTCCAACCGAAGAAAATTATGTGCACCACGTAATGGGCTCCTCGAAGCCAAACAACTATGTATTGTCTAAAACGTTTCTTCCTATCTCAAAGAAGTTAGAAGTTATTCTATTTCATTTCTTTATACTATTTTAAACATTTGTTCCCAAAATCGCAAGTTCCCAGAATCGATCGGCAAAGAGCACAGGCAACATATTGGCGATTAACCGTGAACTAATTTTTTTATATTCAACGTGAGTTAGAATGGGTACGATTGTCCTCGACCTAGAGTACAGAGCTGACCAATCTACAGAGGCTATGGCTACAATTTTGAAAGGCTGATTGCAAGAACGTGGCAAGGTCCCGTGCCAGTTAGCGGGGGGTTTGCAGAAGCTACACACTATTCTTAATTCCGAAAAGATGACTCATTGATATCTCGAGGCAATAGAGCGAAGAAATTGCGTATCGCTTGGTCGCGAATGGAAATATTATCGATTGCACGACTGGCCGGCTGCAATAAAAAACGCAGGAAGAAAGACTGACCGATATTGTTACGAAATTTCTGATGAAATACGTTCGCGGCGTTCTACGAAATTACTCTGCACGTCGGTATAATTAATTCAAGGTCAAAATCGCCGGTTCTGATATCTTTAGTTTGCGATTATTGTAAAGACAGGTCCATGAGGAATTATTGAAAAAATTTATTTCCTTAGGTATATACTATTTAAAAATGGCTAAAAATTTGGATGAATATACACTAGGGTGGACCTTAGTTGCTCTTGTGCAAAATTTTTTTTTTAAATTCATTTGATGCGACCCTTGCAATCTGTTCTACTCGGTAAAAAACTAATTCCCTCCAAATTTCAAGTCGATCGGACAAAGGGAAGACGTGTCGCAACGAGTTTAAACACTATTTTAATGTAATGTTCTTATTATATCAAAGCAAAAATTAAATTGTTTAATGAATTTGTTTAAGCAAAATTTTTAATATTTATTTTTTAAATATAAAATTTGATCTCACATTAATATAAGGAAAAGTAGAAAAAGACAGTTAAATACTTATAATTAAATATTTTATTTATAGGCCTAATTATAATAAGAGTATAAATAATTTTTAAAAATCTGTACTTAATGTTGTTTTATCAATTTTTGGGTATTTTTCCCTATAATCGGTTACAATTTGTAATATGAATTGTTTTTCTTCTTCGTTTTTGCATAACGTTAAATTATAATCTTTCATTAATTTTACTTCTCTTTCTGCAACGTCATTCACAACTTCTAATTTTGTTATAATACCTATCGCTTCGGTATAATTATTATTAGTTTCCCACAGTGCTGGATCAATTAAAAGAAAATCTGAATTTATATTGAACCGTTTGAAAAAATTATTTGATTCAGATGATACGAAATGTTGTATTTCCAAATTCGCAAGATTTTTAATTTCTATAGTCGTTGTCATGTATCTCTTATAATTATTATTATTGTTTACATTTTGTAGTGCTTGCACCATCGATCTTTTTGTTTCTACTGAAACTTTTTTATCAAAAAACGATAGCGCCGCATTCTCCGGTGACAAGTACCATAAATGGTTCACAATTTTTTTTAATGCCACATCGCTTATTTCTTCGTTAACATTTTTGTAATGAATTATATTTTTGATGAATTCTAGATCTACACGTGGCGCCATAGCAGCCATTGGGGTCAAAATCCACGGCTCAATATAAATGTTAATTAGAAATACACATGTATCTCTAATGCTACTATACTCTTCCTGGTTGAGAGGAAATTCGTTTCGAAAAATAAATATTTTTAAAGTGTATATTATTTTAGCCATCCACCTCGCATGGTGAAATGCGCCAGGCATTTTGAATGAAATGCCACCCAAAGGAATCCCCCCAAGAAAAATTATTGCTAATTCTAAAAGTTCTTTGTAGTCATCTCTTGGGTGACTCATTTTTGTGTAATTTTTAAAAATTTCGATTTTTTTTTGTATATCATTAATATGTTTCAGAACGTAATCGTCGTGCGTTCCCGAGCGTAGACAATACAACGACGCGACCGTTTGGCGCGCTCATAGCTCTACTCCGTAATGTAATAAACCAAAATATTGACAATATTGTTGAAACTTTCAAGTAAAATTTCTTATTATACAACCAAAAGATGATATTTTTATGTTATAACAGTAACTCTTATCATTAAAACATAAAATTTAAGTTGCATGTAAAATTAAAGGGAAATTACTGAAATTTTCAAACTTCAAACCGATTGCGACACCCTTTCCTGTTGTCCAATTGAGTTCTTCTTTTGCAGAACTTATTTTTTTTGGATCTGGAACAGATCTAGGGGGTCGCATAAAAAAAATCAGATGGTCGAAAAATAAGGTCCACCCTAATATACACTCTTGATGGTAACGTAAAATATTAGTTAAATAAATTGCCAGTGCTCGTTTGAAAGACCTTCTTTTCAGGCTTCCACAGTGTCTTCTCCCCTTAGTAATTAAAAAGACGATTAAATATTTGTTACGAACGTGTTGCCAGGAGGACAAGGGCTGCAAGGGGTGCAACAGGGAATCGGCGGAGATTTCAGCACCCTTAAAGCTTCAACGTTCAAACAGGAAACGCCTCGCAACAGCGCTCTTTGTATAGCATTCTCGTATTCGGCGCGTTCTTTAATGATACGCTGATTTTCTTTCTTCAGACGTGCTATTTCCGCTTCGAGCTGTTTAACGTAATCATTTAAAGTTTATATTTTAATGCGGAGACGTGGTCGCGTATTTACAAGCATCTTTCTGTACCTCAAGCTCTCGTCTCATTCTGTCCTTGTCCTTCATCATCGCTTGAATAGCTGCATCCGTGCAAATGATCTCCACAGCCTTTGGACTTTCAATCACCTCTTGCGAAGATTGTACGACAATTTCCTCCGGTTTTCGCACACCAACGCTTTCCCGTTTCTCCGGCTGTTCCTCGGCGACTGGTTCCACTGTTTCCACTGTTTCCACTGTTTCCACCGCGTGTTCCGTTTGATGTACTACTACTTGCTCCTTCTAGGATAGTATTAACTTAAGTTAGAAACTTGAAAAGCCTCTTAACAAGCTTAACCCAGATTTGACCAATCCAGTGATCCTAAACCTTCAACCGGTCTTTACAATTATCTGTGGAGTTTTATATAAAACAAAAATCCTCTGCACCAATCGCAAAACAAGCTCGATCCCTTCTGTAAGTTCTTTCGATCCTTGTCGACTGTTTTAAATTCCCCCCACTCGATTTTTAATGGACGAATAAAATCCATAATTTAATTATCATTTCTGCGTAAAATGGAGTCTAGTATGAATCATTTTAGAGCGAGAAACGTAGCGAAGAGTTTCGTATACCAGCTTCTCCTCCTCGCATTCCGCCAGCTTCTTCTTCAAGTTTTCAATCTCGCAGAGCCTCGCCAATAATTCTCTGCGCATCAACTCGAGCGCCTTCCTGCAATCGTCTAACTTCTTCTCCACTATAGCGGTCCACTGCTGTATCCGACCGAGTATGTCGACGAACATCAGCTTTTACGTGGACAATAACAAATTAGAATTTCTTGGGACCGAACGATCCTCGATAAGGTCAGGTCCTTCGACGCGCCTACGTTTCGTGTACAGACTTAAATTTAATTGGTCAAAGAGTCGAATCGTTCGGAACGATCAGGAATCGTGAAATGATAGTTTGAACTCGTTTTATAATATCTTACACCTCGAGAGACAGAGTATCGGTAAACGTTACAAAGTGTCTTTATAGTCGTTGTACCCTCTCTAAACACTCCCCCAACAAGTCCTCCCAATTTTATGACGTTTCTACTTGCGTGCGGGGTTCAACCTTTGAATCGTGTTCAAAGTTCTCGCCTAAGGTGGCCAATGCTTTACCAGCTTCTTGCAAGTTCTGCTCCACGAGGTCGATCATTTCGTCTATCTTCTTGTCTCTAGATCCAAAGACAGTTTAGACGATTCTCTCTATTTGCAAAATCGGTCTTAACACTTTACCTACCGGAAGCGTAGGCCTTTCTAACACTAGGCTTACGAAACACTGAAAGTGACTATTTCACATTATTTGATCAAAATAACGAGAATGTGTTTATTCAAATTTCTTGCTATTTTTTTTTTTTTTTTTGTTTAAAATCTCAACAATCGTAAATTAAAAATATTAGAACGCGTCCCGTACACCTAGTGTTAACAGCAATAGAAATTTTAACTGTTCTGTACCAAGAGGAAGCTTAAAAATCTTCTTTTACATAACAATCATAAACGAAATTATTAAATTAAATTTACTATAATGGTGGTTTCTTGGTTCGCGACGGAAATTGCTATTGCTGCTGAAGGGTCTATTGAACGCCACTGAATACCAATTTATTAATACTGAAATTAACTAGATTGCATAAATTTAAAATAATAACTCTAATCGTTTCTATGATGAATGAAACTTGTGTGAAACGCACAAAAAGCGCGGAATTCAACGTGTTCAAAAAGCGGACCACAAACTTGAAAAAATTATGGAATAATCTCCGGTAGACAATATGTTAAATACGAGCTTACAGAATGATTTAATAAACGATCCTCCATAACAGTGATGAGCTAGCCGCGGATTGCAGTGGGCCAAAAGTGGATCTATTATTTTTTATTATTAGATAATATGTTGTGAAAATATTTCCAGGAAAAATGAGTCAGTGTTCAGCTAACAATAAATTATGTTAATGAAAATTTTCATAGAACCTTTCATTCAATAAAACGTAAATGTGAATACAATTTTTATTATGGAATCTCTTTTTTTAAAGAAATCTCTTTAAAAAATGTATTGAGGTACTTATGTCGAAAATTAATTAGTTTAGTGTGGCCCGCGGGCCGCCGATTGCTCACATCATTGCTCTATAATATTCCTAGAACAACATGAATTCCATACCCGACACATCCTGGCAATTGTGCGATACAAGTACAGCACGGTCCACCAGTAGTCGCGGGTCTCTCAATTTGCGAGACATCTTTCTCCTCCTCTCTCCGCTCCACAGTGACTGAGGATTCTCCAACTTTTTCTGTCACAATAGATGAACTTTCTTCCACAGTTTCCGACAAGTCCGCGCCCCCCATTAAACGATCCTCGGTTACTATGTTTGATGAGGATTTACGTCCCGTGCCGCTGACCGGTCTTTTACATTTTAGTATTTTTGAGGATTTTCTGTTCTCCTCGATCGCTGTAAATGAATGGTTAATTGCAGTCGACAATTAACTACTGCTCGTCCGGTTGATCGCGAGGTCTTACCGGTTTTGGACGTGTTCAATAAGCGTGACATTTTGATGCCAACGATGCTCAATGCCAATGTAACAAGACCATAATGATTATGTGTTCCCGAAACGGTTTGTTCCGTTTGGTTAATCTACACGTGATTTTGACGCATCATTTTAACGAGCTCGTGTGAAACTACCGTACGTTGAACATTGCGTTCGTTGTCATTTGTTTGAAAGCTTTCGGAAATAATGCATAGTTTAAAAATACAATTGAACCAGGGTTACCAAATAATTTTCGTTTCTTTTTATTTCGTTATGAAAGTATAAGTGAAAATGGTCTTTCGAGATATTTAAAATATAAACTTTGTATTAAACAATCGTACATGTACATTCATTCCGATGTACCGAGTTCACAGGTACAAACATGAATTAAATTGCATTTATCGAGAACAGCTCTGAATACCTGCACAATAATCGTCTAACTTTACATTATATATTACAAAATCATTTCAATCTACGTTCCCGTGGGTTTCGCGAAATCTTTGAGAAACATTATTTGCAGTCAACCAATCAAAAGATATTGCATACATTCTAGGGGGATAATGGTCAATCAAAATGATCTTAAAAATTAGATGATACATATATACATATAGAAGGTGTTTAAGTGGCTTTTTTCGGCGGCGGCCTGAAGACACCCACCACCACGGCGTGATCTCTCTCGTACGGTTCTAATGTGATTTGCTCCTGCGGTTTCAATTTGTCGGAGACCAACTTCTTCACTTCAGCGGCGAATACTGCTTCAGGTTGAGCCGTGGAGTCTATACAGCTCGCCTGCAAAAATAAATAAAATGTGAGCATGAGATTGCAAAAGATTAATCACTAGAGAACCCGAATGTGAGATTTCGAAATTTTCTCCCACACTTCGAGTTCTCTATTAATCGCCTATTTTAAGATTATTTACTGATGGACTTGCCTTAATAGAAATAACAAAGTGACCTCCGTTTTTAAGGAAGTACTGCGCATTTAAAGCCACTATTCTAGCTTGGTCAGGTTGTGCAACATCGGCGAATATCGTGTCAATTATTCCAACGAGCATTCTATACTTATGTGGGTGCCTAGCATCTTCGATTATTGGAATGATATTCGTCCGTTTCTTAGCAACGTTTAGGAGATCTCTACCAGATCTGTGCGAAAATTCTACTGCGTACACCAGTCCTTCCTGAAAACAGAAAATATACATTCAAAATGTTTGCATACTGTGGAATGCAAGTGAATTGGGATAAAATTTATAACATTTGTACACGCGCCTTTTTAGAGCAAGACAAGAACAATCTTGCACAATGAAAAACGAGTATGTAATTGTTATAGCATAACTTCGACACCAATTTGGCAATAATTCGCTAAACTGGCTCTAATGTATGCACAACGAATAGACTGTGAATCTTTATGCAAAATAAACATTGTCTGCATCAATTACAAGAAAGGGGAGTTACATAAAAAATGATTGCTTCTCTTAATAACTTTGATTGTAAATAATATACTAGCAGTATTAAATTCATCTGATGTTTCTTCTATTGCGAGTTTCATCTCTTCATTTCTACCATAACTGCATAAAATCCACAGTCTAATAATGTACATTTTTTTTTTATTACAATGAACTGTGGGTATACTTACTGGACCAACAATATCTGCTACATGCGATACTGTAGTTCCAGATGCAGCGCCTAGGTATAATACTTTGCTTCCTGGTGGCATGTGAATTTGATCTACACCACCAAGTATGGCAGCAGCCAACTTTGATCTGAATGGATTCCACACTCTGTACTCAATTTTTTCTGCATTGTCCCCCTGCAATGTTAATATACAAAATTTTATTATAATTGGTTATATGATTGAATGGGTGTCCAGTAAAAGGTTGTATGTTACATTTTGTAAAAAAAGATGTAAAAAAAATTTTTTTCTCCACTTGGTAATGAAAGCTAATGTAATATTCCACAATATGGAACCTCTAGTGCCATTGTTCGGCACTAAAAGCTTTCCCAAAGTAATTCGCACGTCACATTAGCTCTTCTTGCATGGAGAAATCTATATCAGAAAATGTATAACATATGCCTTTCTCCCAAACATTCATTCAATTACCATACTTCTAAATAAACTTGGAGAATTGAATTACATAAATTGCTATTGTATTATACCTCAACACTAATCCTCTTTTCACCATATACTTCTGAACCTGGTACTAAATTTAATGTGACTAATGCATCCTCTTTCCCCCTAGCTATGAAAACTCCTTCGTGACGATGTGGTTCTATGACCACCGTTTTGCCACCTTTGAAACCTCCTCCTCCACGTCCTCCTCTGCCTCCTCCACGACCCCCACGTCCACGCGGTGTGCCACCTCCTCTGCCTCCCCCACCTCCACCTCGTCCTCTAAATCCTCCTCCCCCTCCACCTCCACCTCCACCTCTACCTCTAAATCCTCCTCCGCCTCCTCGTCCTCCACCACCTCTGCTACCTCTAAATCCGCCACCGCCTCCGCCTCCGCCTCCACCCGGAGAAAATCCTGTGATTAAATAAACAGTACATAAATAATTTTCAGCCTAATTTAATCTATCCATTTTCTACATAATTTTTGTTTACAATTATAAGTAATATATAATTTCTAGAGATTTATGTACAGTATATATGAATGTACTTTTTATCTTTTTCGAAACAAGTACACGTTATGTTAGGTTAAGATATGTAAATCTATCTAAAGAAGTGAATATTAATGTTTACCTGACTGAATACTTTACGTATTTCGATAGAAAATGATTTACTATAGAAAAATAAATTTGTAGATGTGATAAATATTGTATACATACATCTTGTTAAGAAAAGACCGAAATAATTATTTACATACAAGGTTACCGAAACGTGTGACCAATATGTATAATTTTTTTTCTCAACTATTAAAACGAATAAACCATTCAGTAGGATGGCAAATAATAATTACCTGGCTTTCCCATTTCTTATTAAAAATAACGAAATGTCTATTCTTAATTAAATTATTACTTTAACTCTCCATACACGTGTGTATCGGACGCCAAACGTTCACGGAAATTATCGAGGTTTCAAACATCGACTTCCGGTTGAGCCATCGTTATCGAGTGCGGTTGTATCGATACTTGCGAATCGATTATATATCAAGACACAATTCAAATACTTATTTAAACAAATATCACTTTCTATTTATATATTTATTTTTTCCGAACAATATTTGTTTTCTTTGTATGTCAATGCATAAGAAAAAATATATTTTAGGATCACAATACGTTTCTGTCAGTACACAAAACTGGAATTTATGTGTCTACGTAACTATCGATAGTCTCAATAAATTATCGATAGCTTTCGACAACGATGATCGTCAGTAATTATCAATGGGACCATCGATAGTTCCGTGCAGCTATCGAGTAATGTTGCAGCTGTAACCTAACATTGAATATTTGAAAATATTACTGTCGTTATATCAATAAATAAATGACATTACACTATATAAGACTTATATTTATGTAATAAAAGATACAGAAATATGAAGTAAATAAGAACACTCATTTATTAACATACTCAAGTATCCCAAGAGCAACAACATTACAACCTGTTTATGTTTACAGAATCAGCGTCGACGGGTTACTAGTATATTTTCCTTATGATTACATTTATCCAGAGCAATATGCGTATATGCTCGAGCTCAAACGTGGCCTGGATGCAAAAGTATTTGTTTTACATATTTTTCTATTACAGAATCGTTGACAATGTTTCCAACACGTTTATAATGATTTTATTTATAATGTAGGGCCACTGTTTGCTGGAAATGCCTTCGGGCACTGGCAAAACAATCACTCTGTTGTCGTTAATTGTAGCTTACATGTTGGAACATCCACTGGATATTACAAAATTAATTTATTGCTCCCGTACTGTGCCAGAAATTGAGAAAGTCATAGAAGAGTTAAAGAAGCTTATAAACTATTATGAGAAAGAAACTGAAAGTAAACCTAAGATCGTTGGCTTAGTGCTTAGCTCTCGAAAAAATATGTGTATCCACCCAGAGGTAATTTCCTGTTATTTTTAGTTCTCTTGTTGCTTATAATTTTAAGCATGCAACGAAATGCATTAAAATAACTTATTTCAAATAGGTGAGCAGAGAACGCGAAGGTAAAATAGTTGACGGACGTTGCCATTCTCTCACAGCATCGTACATTCGTGAAAGGCATAATTACGATGAGTCTACTCCTATCTGTAATTTCTACGAGGGATTCGACATAGAAGGCAAAGAGCAGATTGTACCACCTGGAATATACTCAATTGATGACATGAAACAATATGGAAGGGACCGTAATTGGTGCCCATACTTCCTTGCAAGGTTTACGGTAAGCATCTGAAAAGGTGGGCCCTAAATTTTCATAGTAGCTGAAAAATAATACTTGTATATTATTTCAGATGTTACATGCTCAAATTGTGGTGTACAGTTATCATTATTTGCTGGATCCTAAAATTGCTGAAATTGTATCAAAAGAATTGAGTAAATCTTCTGTTGTGGTTTTTGATGAAGCCCACAATATAGGTATATTTCATGTTTGTTATATTTATTAGGTCAGTACAAAAGTACATGCCCGATTTTCCTTGTATTTTCATACGAAATCGGGCATGAACTTTTGCAATGACCTAATACAGTAACACTAGGTTTACAGGACACGTTTTAATATTTTCAATTTACGATTACGGAGATTGTAAAGGTGCATTCATGAGGAATTAGTCAACATTTCTTTGGGTATATATTAGAAAAAAAATGGCTAAAAATTTAGATAGACACATTTTCGTTATTTTTATGCAGTAACTTGGAATAGTCACTTTTGCTCCGTAAATCTAGTATTAAATTGTAAGTAAGTGAAGAGAATTCTAATCACTTAATTCATTATAGATAACGTATGCATCGATTCAATGAGTGTAAAGATAAATAGAAGATCATTGGAGAAAAGTTCTGCTAATATACAGCTCCTTGAAAAGACAGTAGCAGAGTGAGTCAATTCTCATAGTATTGCCACTACCTACAATAATTACTAATTTATTATTATGAATTTTATAGAATGAGAGAAGACGATGTAAACAAATTAAAGGAAGAATATGATAGATTAGTAGAAGGATTGAGAGATGCACAGGTTGCAAGGGAAACTGATATTATTTTATCTAATCCTATTTTACCGGATGAAGTTCTACACGGTATATCTTTATTACCATAAATGATAAAAACAGTTATAATTTTAATTAATCTGTTGCATTGTTACAGAGGTGGTTCCTGGTAATATAAGAAATGCCGAGCATTTCGTTAGTTTCCTAAAACGGTTTGTGGAATACCTGAAAACACGTTTGCGTGTGCAGCACGTGGTGCAAGAATCACCTGCTGCATTCTTGAGAGATGTACAATCAAAAGTTTCGATAGAACGAAAGCCATTGAGATTTTGCGCCGAACGATTGGCGACTTTGTTGCGAACCATGGAAATAAGCGACTTAACTGATTTTTCACCAATAATCCTGGTCACCCATCTTGCAACTCTAGTTTCAACATACACAAAAGGGTTTACTATTATTGTAGAACCTTATGATGATAAAACACCCACTGTTTTAAACCCAATTCTTCAATTCAGTTGCGTGGACTCGTCTATCGCAATGAAGCCTATATTTGATAGGTTTCAATCTGTAGTAATCACATCGGGAACACTGTCTCCTTTGGACATGTATCCCAAAATATTGAATTTCCATCCAGTCATAATGTCATCTTTTACAATGACGTTGGCTAGACCGTGTCTTCTGCCTATGGTGAGTTTACTAACAGTCTATTATCAATCAATAATCGTATTATTATTGGTTAAAGAATCACCACAAGTCGGGAAGACATTGGGTCAAGACGAGTCGGGTTCTCGAAAATTTCGGAATTCTCGAATATGGAATTCCTAAAAATATTCGAGAACCCTAATATGCTCGGGAGTCTCAAATATTCTCGAAAGTCCATCGCGATCGCGAATAAAATTCTCGTCCCATCTCGACCCGATAATTTTGAGTTCTCGCACAGCCCTTATTATTACTGAAACGAGAAAATTTTTTCTAACACTAGATCGTAGCGAAAGGTAATGATCAAGTAGCAATCTCATCCAAATATGAAACCAGGGAAGACGTTGCTGTTATCAGAAATTATGGTCAATTATTAGTTGAGTTTGCAGCCACTGTACCTGATGGTTTAGTTTGCTTCTTCACCTCGTATTTGTACATGGAATCTGTAGTGGCTGCATGGTACGTATTAATGAAATTATTTTGTTTAGATTATATTTTTATACTATACATTCTTTTTTTCTAGGTATGATCAGGGTGTTGTAGATCAACTGCAGAGGCATAAGTTATTATTTATCGAAACTCAAGACTCTGCGGAAACAAGTTTGGCATTAATTAATTATATAAAGGCTTGTGAAAGTGGAAGAGGAGCTGTTCTTCTTTCGGTTGCTCGCGGCAAAGTATCTGAAGGTGTAGATTTCGATCATCATTTAGGAAGAGCTGTTCTTATGTTCGGAATTCCTTATGTATATACACAATCGCGTATTTTAAAAGCACGTCTCGAATATCTCCGTGATCAGTTCCAGGTAAGTATTTGTGTGTTAATATAAAAATGGTAAAATATATTAAGTTTACCAAAAATATTCCTGTGGTCTTTTTCAGATCAGAGAAAACGATTTTTTAACTTTTGATGCCATGAGACATGCAGCACAATGTGTAGGGCGTGCAATTAGAGGGAAAACTGATTATGGTATAATGGTGTTTGCAGACAAGGTAATGATTAATTATTATAAAATATACTAATTTAATTAGCAATCATTTTCTTTAATTTAATTTTAGAGATTCTCAAGAATAGATAAACGCAGTAAATTACCAAAATGGATACAGGAACATTTAAATGATGGTTTGTGTAACTTGTCCACTGAAGAAGCTGTACAGGTAAGATTTAACTCTTGCTCCTAATTCGAACTTTGAAACTATTATTTGAATATCATTTTCAGATCAGTAAACGATGGTTACGACAAATGGCGCAACCGTTTACACGTGAGAATCAATTAGGATTATCATTGTTAACGCGAGAACAACTCGAAAAGGAGGAATACAGTAAGATTGAACAGCAGGCACAACAAAATTAAATACTTAGTATTGTGTTTGTAATAAATTATTTGTCTCACTTTTTGGACAAATACGATGACACGTAATATGTAAAGATATACAATAATTTGTACTTTACATACCATTTGTATTATAACGAGTATAGAATATAAATATCTTTTCATAAATATCGTAATGCAAATTATTTCCTTCGATAATATACAATCTTTCGAAATTAAAGAAATACGTATTTGTTAGTAGTGGGTAACAGTTGGTAAATTATTAATAGGATTCAGAAAATATACTTGTGCCATTAAAAAAGTTTAATAACAAAGTACGGTGGTGAAATTTTAACAGTGTACAAAATACAATTACATCTATGAACAATTTATTTTGTATCACCACCTCACGAGAACTTGATCCCCGTCTTGTATTGAGTAGTAGCTCAGTTCCTGAAGTAGTTTATCCAAAGGAATTTCATCTTTAGATAACTGCAAAACAATTAAAAAATTTTGTCTTACAAATGTCTTTGCAGAAAAGCGTGATTGCACTCACATTTTGTTGTATAAATGAGAGAGTAGGTATTTTTCCTCCGGTTCTGAAAAGTCTCTGTGCAAGCCCAATCACTTTCTGAACTTCCATATCTTTTAAAAGTTTCCTTTTAATTCCTCTAGGCTGATTTGGATGGTCTGGACATAAAAATTCTACCGTGATAACATTAGAAACCATTTCAACTTTTGGTTTATCCGATGGGATGTCAGAAATTCCACCTTCTAGAAATGATATAAATAACATATGACAATTAATTTAGACACGGTTGAAAATTGTATGTTATTATTTTCACATACTTGCAACCAGTAACGGATATCGAGGATGCTCAATTACGAATTCTTTTCTTTTTTCTGAATTATTTTCAGTTTCCATCCATTTTGGTAAATGCAACTTCAAATAATCGTATTCCGCGCCTCGTCTTTCGCCATGTGCTATTTCAGTGCCATTTAAAATCTTCAGTTTTGAGATTCTTGCTATTATTAGCTGACGTGCAGTCTCCAAATTTTGGTCTTTCAAAATTGGATTTTCCCTAAATTTCAAATCTTCTAAATTACTAAGTTTTTCTAATTCCGATACAGATCGCCACTGAAAATTTTGATAATAAATACTTCTTTGCAATTTGTACATTTATATGATAAAAATATATACCTCCGATATGTTATTTTGCGATAGATGTAGCTGTCGCAAAACTGGAAAGGCTGAAGTTTTTGCTGTCGGTTCAACAGATGGAAATCTTATTTCGTCTATCTTATTTAAATTTAAATTGAGGTATTCTAAGCTGTAAAATGAAACTTGGTAAGGAAAGATCTTCCTTTAAGTATCGTTAATCAAAACTTATGGAACGTTACCGTGGAAGTGAACCCAATTTGAGAACATCATCCCAACTGGATATCAAATTTCCTTCAAGCGTTAATCTAAGTATTTTCATTAAGTTTTCATCTTCTAGTGGTTTCTGCATAATGCTGACAGTATTGAAAGAAAGCGAGACTTCTTGGATAGATGGAAACATGCACATACATTGTTGAATATCAAACCAGTTGTAATTCATTCTTGCCATGTTTAAATATTCAACCATTGAAAACGAGGTACCCAGCGATTCCATATCTTCTTCAATGGGTAAATAATTTTCACTAAAAAGTATAGTAAATGAAGAACAATGAGAACCGTGACTAATACTAAATTTAACTAATTTACCTGACATTCAGGCGAGTAAGAGAATGAAGTTGACAACAAATATCTGCTACAATTCTCCAACTGTTAATTAAATTTCTAGATATATCTAATTCTTCCAAATTTGAACATAACTCTTCTAGTTCAGCAGGATTACCAGCATCGCTGACATATTGATCTCTGAGCCATACTATTTTCAACTGGTCGAATTTACTTTGTTTCCTATTTACTTTGGAGAAACCAACGAGTTCCAGGAAGGGAGCATTAATTTCCTTCTGTAAGCTCATTAACGTGTCTCTATCGATACCCGCTAACTCATCGTTGATGAGACCGTAACGAATCTTTATAGCTTGTGGGCAAGAGATTCCAAATTTAGCTTTACCAGGCCGTATGAATGAGCCCGACGTAGGATGCCTATCGTAAAACATACGTATTATAAAAATATTATACCGATTCAATTGCTGCAGAAAATGACGCATTTGCTTTACCTGGCTTTGAAATATTCTACTCCTTCGTATGTGCCATTATGTTTACCGCGAGTAGGATCATCCCAGTCGATACCGAGCCACTGACCTTTTGTGCTTCCGACAGGACCAACATATTTCAATGTACCTCTGTGTCCATCACACTCGATTCGGCTGTCAATTTCATATTTTTTGTCTTCTACCATACTAAAAAACAATGTTTTCTATAATATTCGTAAGCAAATCCGTTCGCGATACTTTTTGTATATCACGAACATCGTGACAATCGTGTCACCAAATGTCACTGTACTCTAAATTTTGATTTACATTTTAGTATTTTTATAGAAATTATTAGGTGCGTGTGTACATATACTTCACATTGCGGTCTGAAATCTAACCTCAATATAGTAGATGATCATTGAAAACAACGAGACAAAAGCGGGATATTAATATTTCAAGCAGGAGATAGTTGTCACACGGTATTGTCGCAGGTAATACTTATAACAAACACGAGCGACTATACAAACATGGTTCTATCAAAAGTAAAAGTCATATACGGCGATATGACATTTCTCTGTTGTATACTACAAAAACACCTAGGAGCTCGATAGTTCAAGATATTCCACTACTCACGGAATAGAGCTTACGATCTTCATCTGTGTTTGAATACGAATGTACGCGTGTGCGACACGTATGTGTATATAGAGAAATCAAGCAATAACGCTTTGTAGCTTTCTTTTCATTGACTAACAAATATTGATTAAGAAAGAGTATCTAAATCTTGCAGTATACACTCAGTACTGAGAAATGGCGTTTTATATGGTGAGTCTTTATTATTGATAATAAAGATTTATTATATATAATTCAATATATACTAAATAAACAACTTATTAACATATAAAAAGGAAATAACAATTGAAAAATAAATATTTTGATTTTATTCATCAAAAAGCACATAGATGTTACATTGTACAGAAAATACATATTTATGTATACATGCATACATAACATAATGTAATACGAGAATGTACAAATGCTAAAAATATAGTGTACCTAAATATTAGTAATTACGTTCTTAATATACATGTATACATACATACATATACATATGCATATATGGGTGTTCGATTTTTACCCTTTGTTATTGAGTGTTTGGTAAATATATATTTATACTTTGGTAAATATATATTTACCAAACACTCGGGCAGGGCAGGATATTCAAAGAAATGACTTCTCGTATAAATACATTAATGATTTAGAGCTGTATTCGCGACATTGGTCGGATTTAGAATTTCGATCCAGTAGCCGTCAGGATCTTTAATGAAGGCGAGCCCTTTCATCTTGCCATCGTTAGGCTTCTTCACGAATTCTACGTTTAACTTCTCAAATCTTTCACATGCTTTGTCAACATTAGGTACTGCAAGTCCAATATGTCCTGTAAATTAAATAAAAAATTTCTTGTTAAAAAACATGCATTTCAATGCTTGTTTATTTGTATATTATAGTATATTACCAAATCCACGCGGTTCACTGTTTCCATTATGGTATTGAGCATCAGGATCTGTTTCAGTGCCCCAATTACTAGAAAAGTGAAAGATACCAACTTAGGTTTATTTACAAATATCCAATCATGAGTTCATATAAATTTAAGTATTTTCTCACATACTGAGTTAATTCTATGGTAGCTTTACGGCTGAATGTCCATTCTATACATTCTCTTCTATCAGTTGGAATATCCTTTTCATTTTCGTATCCCATAAAATACAAAGAAAATTTCATTTCAGGAAAATCAAGTTTCTGTAATAAACGCATACCAAGTACTTCAGTATAAAAAGGTATTGATTTCCTTGGGTCTTTAATACGATACATTGTTTGCTGCATAATGTATCCATTTGTTGCAGGATCACGTTCCTTGATAAGTTCCTGCACTTCGCTATTTGTTAAACCTGAAGGTTCGCCCATCTGTAACAGGCATTAAGAAATTTTAATTAAACAAATAGATAACAATTATTTAATTATTAGTATCATTAACACGGCAAAACTCATTCATCAGTTGTACCTCGATAAAACGTAACACTCAATTGATCTGTAGATAAATTATCACTACTGTACAAGGACATCAGTGTCGATAATATTTCTACACTGAATTGGTAGATTGAAAAAATTATCAACGCAATTAATTGCAACAAATTGAAGAGATAAATACAATTGTTTGCGATTTTATTCTGGTGCCCTATCTTGCCTTGAAAACGAATAGGTTATCTTGAAGAAGTATTAATTTTTATACTAATCAAATTGTTACAGCGATAATAACGTGATTTTATGAATTGTCCATTAATATAAAACAGTAAATAAACTATTTTTCAATTCTTACCTTTTGATTTTTATTAAATAACGACGATTGACTTTGGAGCACACGCTTACACACTAGACGGAAGTGTACAAATAACTGTGCGATACTCATATCTCGCCAAAAAGTGGAATATCTTTCATTGAGTGTATGTAGTTGTGTAGTGGTGTTACGTCGCTGTTTTACCTTGATTTCACTTTATCTGTCAAACCAAACAAGGTAGAGTGTTCGATCATTATTAGGGGAAACAGGTTGATATTTAACTTTTTACATAATGGCACACTGGTTTCATCGTAATATGCTAAAAGCGACGACAAATCAAAAATTTGAATTCAAAATAGCGAATGCTACTGATGCTACAAGGAAACTGTGCAGGTTAGATATCAATTAAGATAATAAATCCAACGTATTTAATGTTCCAGAAGATTAATGTATACTTATAATAACACAATTTTAAAATCAATTCGTATAAAACAATAGGAATACAACTAACAAACTATCATCGCGTTATATTTCGTAGAAAATATATAATTAACTCTTTTATTTTTCAGTGATTTGAGACTGTCAAGAATGCGTCTTCTAGACCTGATCAAAAATCCAAATAATTCGAGTGATTCTATAGAACCAGCTTTTCACAGCTATTTAAGTTTGTTGTATGGATTTATGTGGGAGATTAGTTCGTCTGCAGATCAAGATCAACACAGTGGATGCCCAAATCCTAGTAAACTTAGAAATGTGCTTGTATACAAATGGACACACACATTGTTGGGATCAAATACTTAGTAATATGTCTATTATATTTATATTATTTTTTTATGATTTATAACAGGGCTGCCGAACTTCTTCTTCGCTGCTGCTTTGTGATCCTACTCTTAGTAATTTGGCTAACTGATACATTAACCATGTCCGGGCAAGAGAAAAATTTATTTTACTAGCCCTTCCCTCCTGTAAACTATATCCATCGAGTAGAGTGATGGGATTTGTTCAGCGTAGCATGCAAGTCGAGGAAGGAGCTGAAAGCTGCTCATGAGCAATTTGTTCGGTAGCCTGGATCTATACAAATATTATAATCTATATTTTTAATCAAAGCTCGAGAGCTGATGCCGTTTACGAGGCAGCTAATATGAGTGTCAACGTAGGACTTTGGTTTATGAAGCATGCTGCAATGATTGCTGCTAAAGATGAGTAAGTATTAAACATATAAATAATACTCTAATCTAATACAGAATAATATTAGAATAATATGATATTTCAGTATAAGTATGAACGAAGCGAAGGATGTACATACAATGCTGAGAAGAGCTGCAGGAATATTTACATTTGTACAAACACAATTCTTGCCGAAATTGGCAGATCCTCCACCAATTGGAAGTGACCTAGATCCACGGATACTAATTGCATATGTAAATCAATGTACAGCAGAAGCGCAAGAAGGTTGACTAATATATCACTTTACATTTATTATTCATTACTAATTGCCAATACATATGTATATACTTTTACTCATGTTGTATTACAGTTACAGTAGCAAGGGCAGTGGAATTAAAGCATAACTCCAGCTTAATATCAGCTTTGGCTAATGAAACAAGTAAATTGTTTCTAGATGCTGCTAATATTTTACGTCCATTCAAGCCAGAGATATCGGCTCAATGGATTAAATATTTGGAACTGAAAGCGTCGTTTTATAGGTCCTATGTAAGTGAATAAATACGAAAATAGGAAAATGTTGATTTATTGGAACATCAATCTTTTTAGGCTTACAACTATTGCGGTGAAAATTTATTGTCTATGGATAAATGCGGAGAAGCAATTAAAGCTTTGCAAGAAAGCGAAGCTTGCTTGAAGAAAGCTAACGCATTATGTCAAGAATATGGAAAAACGAAAGGACCAGCACCTACGGCAAAACCTAATGAGCATATTGTGTTTAAACGATTAGCTCCTACAGTAAAACTTACTCTTGATAAATGTAATCGAGAAAATGGTTTAATGTAAGTGCTACTTGTGTGACTCGTGTATACTTCTGTAGAAAACTTTAACTAATGATTGCTTTTGTTCATTTTTATTTCAAAGTTATCACCATACAATACCAGGAGAAGTTCCAACACTAGACACAAAAGCTACTTATGGTTTGGTGAGTCCTATCGATTTTGCAATGCAACCTCATCATCCTGTATGGAATCTGGATGTATACAATAAATTATGTAGCTTAAACCCAGCCTCTATAGAGAAGGAACAAAATCTGCCCCCTGTGAAAGAGGATGCAGTTCATCAGAGCACCAAGGATCCTAAAAACGAAAGTGGCTGTATATTGCAATAAGTTTAACGTAGGAATAGTCAATTAAATTCACCGCATTTTTATTGCAGCGACATTAAGTTTTGCTTTAAACTGTTACACAGTTGACAATCCAGTATTGCAACACTATTTTAACATCTCTTTTCGGCGCAATTAATACTATACACGAGCTTTTAAGTAAAAAGTACTGCATGAATTGCATCTATGATAAACGAACTATCGCGAGGAATATTTTCAAGTAAACGAAAGAATATGTACTAAACTTGTACATTTTAAGCACATTCTAATCATTACTAACATGTGTGTGCTTTAGATCTGTGCAATAGATATGCAAATACAATACATACGAACTAATGTATTTTGTAAATAATTTATGCGATGTCGTTTTACTAATTTTAAAAACATTTATAGAAGCTTATTGTTGATGAGTACTTCGACAGCTAGTCAATACTATAAAAAGAAGTATTTTTAATTTGAACATTTATTTTTGCGTAGGTGATCATAAAATGTCACTGATACACGACGTTTTACTAAATGAATTTTGTATGTGACATATTTACAAGTAATTTGTTATTGCTATCAGTCAGTACAATGGGAAGATTGTATGTAACAAAATATATTTTGAAATTACGTTTTATATTTATTGAGGCTATAATAAAGTGAGAAAAACTGTTTTATGCGATAAGTTACTTTTAATTTGTACATGTTCCAAGAATCGACCAATATAATTAATTATATATGTATATATATGCACCTTTAACTGTTATGTATTTATTTTTAAATACCAGAGGCAATAATTTCCGAATGAAAGATCGTACACCATGCACATTTTGTGTGAAACACCTCATGAATAAAGTGAAAACTAATAAAATGCAGATTATCGTTTATTTCTCTTCCGGCAGCAATTAATGAAATTAATACATCGATCATACATTTTTTATGTATATTTGAATTGTAGTGTTATTAAATGCGAAATATATTATATTATCACAGTCGAAAGAAATATTAAAATTCAAGGGAACTGCTGAGTATAGTGAAGTTGACATGCGCATTCAAGCATCTACTATACTTATTTGCAATTGACATCCGCCTATAGCGCTGCCAACACACGGTGCGCTGCAATATAGTTCAGTCATTCGACAGTGGTCGCTTCGTAACTATTGGGGAGCATTTTATGACAAAAAATTAGCACGGGAAAATGTAGAGTCTTCCGTATCTGCAATTTCATTTAATTTCACGTTCTGCTGCAGTGTCAGTAACTGTGAAATAATCTTCCGATAATCCTTGAAACATTCGTAAACCCGATAATCCCGTTTCCCATCGATTGATCGTCGCGTGAACGTGCCCGAGGGTAACATGCAAGTGAAATGAAAGTTGCCCGTGTCTTTGACCCAATTTAGTTCCTTGTGCCTTCAAGAAATGTACATTCCGAAATAGGATAAAATCCATTGCATAACGATAGCCGCGGATAATCGCATATTGTAAGTCAGTGCGTGAGTGGAATAGAAATTTAAATTGCCGTAATGACGAGCGCGGAGACACGTGACGTAATCCGTGTCGGATCTCGGAAAAGCGAGGTAAATTCCACAAATATCATTCTCGTTTTTAAAAAGGTGAAAGTCTGTTTCCTTTACTGTGTCTGCGCGCTGCTTCTTTCGCAACGCGATCGTCCGGGATTTATACGCCCCTTGGAAAGATAAATAATAATATTGAATAGACAAACACACGATATTAATCTTGGAAGAGATCAACACTCAAAGAAAATATTTTCCTTGAATCCGTGAGAAAATATGGACTGTCTTCTTTCAAGTCCCTTTAACGAATAGGACGCGACGTGTTATTTGTCAACGTTAAACGCATGATTTGTAGAATGTTTTAATTGACGTTTCTCCGTAATCTTAGTTACTCAGCATTTTTTAATCTGGCAATCTGGGATAGATACACAATGATGTTGCTGTGTATTCAATTATTGTATAACATTTTGAGGAAACAGTATCATATTTTTAATGACAATGTGCATGTTTAACTATTTCAGTTGGCATTAATTCAGACTAGGCATGTTATACAATGTTTAAAAGAATATCATCCGAAGAAGGAGTTTGAAATAGGTATGTGAAAACTTTTTATATTGTTTTTATACTGTATTTGTTAAATCCAGTGTCGCATACTATTTTTAAAACATCATTATATTTAATTATTCTGTGCTATGAAAGTTTTGTCAATTATAAAACGTATTTATGCGCTTACATAAGTAGTTTGTGTACATATGCTGTTTATACTTACATGTACATATAAATTTGTAGTAACAATGTCTACCAAAGGAGATAAGATCCTGGACAAATCTTTACCAAAAATTGGGGAGAAGTCATTGTTTACAGAGGAATTAGAGCTAGCTTTAGAAAATGGCCGTGTTGACTTTGTGGTACATTCATTAAAAGATTTACCTACATCTCTGCCAGAGGGAATGGCTCTTGGTGCAATATTAAAGTGAGTATTTAATTAACAAAACTCTGATGCAGTCATTTCACATGCTACCCATGTCTGGATACTTCAAAACGTTGGTCTAAATATCTAAAATTTAAATTTCCAACGAAATTATCATGTTCATGAAAAAAACATGATACTGCAAGCAAAGTAGGCTTGTTGCTTGCGTAGTAACTCTTGAATTTATAGCTACTCCCGGAAATATAAGTTGACCTATGTTTCAGGAAAGAATATACGTTTTTAATATATTTTGTTTCTTTTTAATATCTTGCAATAATAAATTCTTAGTTATATTTCTACGATTTGTTTCATAAAGAATAATTTATTACAGGCGTGAAGATCCACGCGATGCAGTTGTTATGTCTAAAAAATATAAAGATAAAACATTATCAACCTTGCCTGAAGGTTGTATAATTGGCACTAGTTCGTTACGTAGGTCAGCTCAGTTAGCTAGAAATATGCCACATTTAAAAGTAGAAAATATTCGTGGTAACTTAAATACTAGATTAAAAAAGCTGGATGATGAGAATGGACCCTATGCAGCTATTATTTTGGCAGCTGCTGGCTTGAAGAGAATGATTTGGGAAGACAGGATAAGTCAGGTAATTCTTCATATAAAATATCTACCATTAATATTCTACATATAGCATAATAACTACATTGCAGACTTATGATTAGACTTCAGATTTTTATGCAAAATAAAAATTGTCTGCTTTGATTGTAAGACACAAAATCTATATACACATTTATTTCGTTTCTTAAACTCTTTACTGTTTCTTCTACTTTGCATTGGATGCACTCATTTTTATCATAAATGTATAAAACCTACTTATGACAAAAATAAGTTGGTGACATTGAATTGTTACAATCAATGAAAAAAACCATTCTAATATTTTCCAGCTATTGGAACCAGAGGATACACTGTATGCTGTGGGTCAAGGTGCATTGGGAGTCGAATGTCGGGAATCGGATTTGAAATTACTGCCTCTTTTAGAACCTCTGTATGACGTGGAAACAACAATAAAATGTGTATGCGAACGTTCTTTCTTGAAAACATTAGGCGGTGGATGTTCCGCACCAGTCGCGGTATCTTCGAAATTGGAAGACAAAGAGCTTACTATTACCGGTGCAGTATGGTCTCTGGATGGACAAGAAGAGATCAAAGATACTTTGACAAGTACTCTTTATATACCCGATGACGACGGTAAACCTCCAAGGTGAGTAATGGAAAATAGAAAAAGAAAACAAAAGATCTATTTTTTGAACTTGAAATCCAGAATCTTCTCTTAAACAACGATTTATTAACAGAATTTCTATTTGATTTCTTCTACAGGAAATGTCCGTATCGTGAACCGAAGCTGTACTGTAGCGTTACACCCGGTAAAGTAAGCAGTCTAAGCCTAATGGGTGCTGAACAACTAGGAAAAGATCTTGCAAAGTGCCTTATAAAGAAAAATGCTCTGCATGTGATGGCTCAGGCGAGAAATGAAATTTTGAATACGAAATAGGATCGATAAATAGCGCTGTAAGAATTAGTTTTTCTTGATAATGAGAAGATACGTTGAATGTTAAACATTTACAGTGATTGATTTGATCCGGCATTCTAAGTCGCACTTGTAATTAAGACGGGTACAATATGATTTCAATCAACGATCGTTGCACATTTCGGTAATTTATAATTGTTGTCATATTTATTGTTATCTTTATTAGCTCAGAATATTACTGCCATTTTGTCAAATATGTTTTCCCAATACGATTGAATTCTGCTCTCTTTACCAAAGTGAACACACACTCATTCATGTATTTATTGTACATATAAAATATGCTGTACAGAATCTATTGATAGTAAATACGGTTTGAGTAAATGCTACACACTGCCATATTTTATTTTCGCAGTGGTGCAAAATTTGTTAATTGTGCAAAAGGATTTATAATGTATAATGTATTCTATAATTTTAATGAAATCATAAATACGTAAGCAATAGTTGAACTGTTCCGTACAAATGCATTTGCAGCTTCATTTTCTTTCCTGATGCAAATGTCATTGTCAAGAAAACTAATCTTTTATTAGAATACGTAGTATTAACAATGAGATATATTTATAAAATATCATATATCAGAAAAGGAAATATATAAATTTGTTGAAATTGGATTATATTACTGTGGAAATTATCAATACGTTGACGACTATTAAAAAGCATATTCTTTGTACAAAAAAATATTGTGCATAGTCATAATCATTATTGTATATTAAGGGGAATTAATGGAAGTGAAACAATTGTATATTATATATTGACTAAAAAAAACGCAAGAATTCAAAGGATTGTTTTTATTGAAACGATATCCAAAACCATTATGTTCCTTTGTTCAAAATGTGTTTAATCTTACAATACATTATTGTAAAAACGAAACAAGATCTTAATCCTTATAACATTAAAATTTTATCCTACAAACAAACTAATTACATTATGCACGCACAAAAAACGTGTACACAGTAGAGTATTTGTTATTAAACTTATTCTTTTTTTTTTTTATTAAATTACATTCAATTCTTTTCCACAAGATACAGATTTTAAGAAGAACGTTTTTGCTTGATAGAAACTATGATTCTTGCTTATTGCCCTTAGTTTTATAAGAATAGAATATTTTTTTATACAAAAAATAATTGTAAAGTGTTTAGTATGCTAGTGAGTACCATTGAAAATAATGTCATGTTATCTATGCTTAAGATGATACATCTATTACAGACATTAATTTCTTATTCATAAGGTAAAATAGACATTTGCATAAATTTGTGCAAATTCCTATAAAATATATTTATTTATAACAGTACTTTTTTAACTATCTGTAAATGCATCCAGAAAAAAAGTTCAAGACTTCAAGATCACATTTTACATGAATTCCCTATCAAAGGAGCAAACATCCTATGTAGTAAACGATCTGTAAGGTCTCCAGAAAATGAAATACATTGTTAACTTTTTTTCTAATATTAAATTAATTGTTATTCTCCTCAATTAATTGTTCTATCTTTGCATTTTGGAAATTTGTGGAACCCTTAGTACAAGCAGTTTTTTTTGTAACAATTCAATGCAGTGAAGACAAAAAAATTGTGTCTATCAAAGGAGCAAACATCCTATGTAGTAAACGATCTGTAAGGTCTCCAGAAAATGAAATACATTGTTAACTTTCTAATATTAAATTAATTGTTATTCTCCTCAATTAATTGTTCTATCTTTGCATTTTGGAAATTTGTGGAACCCTTAGTACAAGCAGTTTTTTTTGTAACAATTCAATGCAGTGAAGACAAAGAAATTGTTGTGTGAATACAAATTCATCTACGTTCTAAGTGTACTATGGTATATATTTGGCTGCCATGTCAACTAAAACATTGATTTCATTTGGTATATTATGGTGGTAGTCATTGTGGCAGTCCAAATGTTTGAATGGCTAACATTACATATAATTTTGGAATGAAGACATTATATTTTAACAAATTAATACAAAAGTTCTTTCCATCGGAAATTTATATACGTATAAATATATCATATTTTTAATTGATATACAATCATCAAGGAGCATGGAAGTTCAATCAAGGAGAACGAGAGATATACATTTAACAGGATTGACCAAATCGAAACCACACAAATGTCTACGTTATCAAAAGAAGCATACACTTTCTACTAATTGTTAAATTTTATTTTGAAATACTCAACGCAATTTATATATTGTTTTATTCAACGTCTTCCTCAGCCATTCCAGTTTGTGATACTAGTTTCTGTAACAATAAGTGAAACACCAAATATTCCTACTATCCTTTCCAAACCCTAAATACTGAAAAGAGACACATACCTGACCAACAGAAGGTAATCGTTGAAGTACAAGGTGGAAAACTTGTGGTGGCAGTGTCTTTTGAAGAACTTGCAACAATTGTGTTGGTTGTCCACAGATTGCGACTGCATTAGATAAATGTACAACTCCACCATCCACATCTCCGTACATAAGTTTCTCTTCTCCAAGTTGAATCTGACACGAAAACATTATAAATTAAGTACAATTACTTAATAAATACTTCGAAATTATCAGTGTTAGATATTTTATACTAACTTCTTGTATGAAAAATCTTTGTACACCTTCATGGTCTTTCATATCAGGAAGTCTTGAATTAGCCTTTTGAGCCTGCTTTCTAATCTTTCTTCCTGTAAATAGAAAACAATAACATTAATCTTCTCGTAGAAACCAAAAGGGAAAGGACAATGAGTGCGAGAAGAGAGAATAGTAAATAAGGATAGAAAAGAGTAATATAATGCAAATAGAGATAGTTGGATATGCAAGTAACATACAGAGGGAATATAGAAAAGTATGGAAGTAGTAAATAGCGAAACGTGTGAAAGTTGGTACAGGGGAAAGAGAGAAAACGAGAGGATGAGAAGAGAAAGTAGAGTGAGAAAACAGTAATAAATAATACTAATAAAATAAACATTAATCTTATCGCACATAAATAAATAAACTATACTCTAATATAATAACATCTAAATTTTGGAGTATTAACTACATATTTTGAGTTTAAAAATTTGGTTAAACAAAAACATAATATTCTGAGAGAAATCGATCGACTCGTACTGACAATCACACTCCTAAATACACGGTCACTGTCTTCGAACAAAATTAACATTCACAAACATGCACATGGCTCAAAAGCGTTTCTAACGATTAAGAAGATGATTCCTTGACTTACGTTCACGCAATTTCTTTTTGAAATCTGGATCACTGCGACGCTTTTGGTCGAAATAAAAGCAATATCCAACGAATAGTCCCGCTATGCCAACAGCAATACCCATTGCAGCCTTCGAAATCATCGTCATTCTAATATATAAATTTAAATCTTATAATGATGAAATTTACAAACTCCACATTGCACCTTCGGCCACCCTAGAAAAGGCTGCGTCTGCTATCAAACGCACAGAACTGAGTAACAGAAGCAGAATTTGATCATGTGCTCCAGAACGATGCCATAATACTGGGAAATTCCCTAGATCGATGACTCGTTTCGAAAAATATTATATTGTTATTGTACTCAAATTTCTACGAGCGTTTTATTTATGAGTCGTTCTGTCAATACAGTGTTACATTTTTATATATTGTTTCATCGATTTATTTGGCTACATGTATTTATTATAGTATGAAGGTAGCTCCAAAATTCCCTATTCAAGAGCGCATGCGTATACCAGCGGTATCCTACGGTAATGTTAGATAGGATAGGAGAGTGTTCACGCCCAGGGTTTTAGTGCCCCGGTATAGTGCTGCCCCCTAGTCTAATTTTGAGCCTGGACCAGAACCTGCATCAGAGAGTAAGCACAGACGAGTGAGAGTGCTCACGATCGGGGTTTTAGCCATCCTCTCTGGTTTTAGTGTCCCCACTTTTCTGTATCATCTTTTTTGCCTGGAACAGAACCTGCATCATCTTTTTAGCCTGGAACAGAACCTGCGTAAACTTTTTATCCTGCGTATCGGACCCATCGTCTTTTTAGCCTGGACCAGAAACTACATCATCTTTTAGGCTGGATCAGAGCCTATATAGAAGAGCCTCTTATAACATAGAAGTAGCATACACTCTGGCATTATTAGGAATCCGCTGCTAATGATGTAGGTAAAATGATGCAGGTTCTGGTCCAGGCTAAAAAGATGATACAGGTTCTGTTCTAGGCTAAAAAGGTGATGCAGAAATGTGGAGACATTGGTCCCTATTGGTCCCTATGTAGATCTCAAAGACGCAAGTGGACGCAAGTAACAAAGGTTCTGACAGAAGTTTCGCTTCTATTATTTTTTGTAGTTATAGACAACATGTTTGATCGAATCAGTGATCGAGAATGCGCGCCAAAGTATGTGTACAAACACGTACGGCCGTGGTACAAAGAATTGCAAAAGATCGCGAGTTCGTAATGAAGAATTCAGGAAATTGTTGAAGAAGAACTTGTATAAATATATTAAAAAATGCCACTAATAAAGAAACCTATGCGTTATGCACATCCAGAAGGACACACGGATGTTTGTTATTTTACCGGTGAAAAGTAAGAAACATTTAAAACACATTGTTAACGACTGTTGGGTACGAATGTGATCTACAATAAACAATATAATTCGCTCAAACATTGTTCTAATCAAAGTCACGCTCTTTTCACTCTCTTTTTCTTTTTGAAATAGAAAAGAATTTTTAAGAAATTTAACATGCGTGTATAAAAGATCGAAACTTGTGCGTTCAAATTAAAAAATACTGTAAATACATTTTGTGATCTAGGAAAGGCCTCGTCACTTGTGGATCCGATGGAGATGTACGATCCTGGTTAAATTTAATGGACGATGACCCGGCTGCAAGTTGTGTTTCAGAACAAGCTATATCAGTAATATCAAAGGTACAGAAAAAATATATAAAAAATACTAATCACAATGTACATTGCACATGTTATTGAAATTTATATATGGAGTATATAGTATTAAATTACTAGTATTGTTAATTACTACTGTTGATTATTTTCTTTTGTTTTAGAATGGAAAAATATTTGTTGGTAATGATAATAACACAGTTCAAATATTGAATTATCCTGATCTCGAAAAGGAAGGAATAGTTACCAGATTTTCAGCACCTGTATCAGCATTAGCAACAACAAAAAACAGTAATATTATAGTATCAGGATCATGGTATGTAGTACATATGTATCTTTTATATTTTTACAGCAATATATTAACACATTATCTATCTGTGATTATCTCGTAATTTTTGAAAGTCAATGGTCTGTTGTCCATGGCTAAGGATTTTTTAATAGCTCTTTCAACAGCAATAGGAATTTTAATCGCGAATCTCCAACTCATGTCCAATAATGTAATCTAATAATTCTATTTGGGATTACAATATAAAAAAGAATTTCCAAGCTTCTTTTTTGTACAGCACAATTATTAAAAAGTCAATCAATAGGCTTCTAGTAGATAAAGTGTTAATATGTAAGATTTATGAAGTATCTTATGTACAATGTAAATTATAGTGACATGAGGATACATGTTACGGACATCACTACATCAGATAACACAGAGCTCTTTGGTCACGAAGCACCAATATTAGGTTTATCATTGGATCCTAAGGAAGAGTTTGTGGTTAAGTATATTTTATAAAATATAACTTACTGTTAAAAATTTTAACTTTTTAATGGAACAACAGCAGTTTATTAATATAGTTATATATTTAGGCATCGTCAAGTGCAGATGGATCAATAAGAGTATGGAACATTAAAGAGAAACGTGTTGCCAATGTTTGGAATAACATTGTACCCAAATGTAATTCATTTTTTATAGCGAAAGCATATTGTACTCCTTCCTTTCAATCTACAGATGGAAGTTGTCTTGCATATCCACATATGAAAGATGTAGTTGTAGTAGAAAGAGCTTCTTGGAAAGAGTTGTTTCATTTAAAATGTATTAATATAAAAAGTGTAAGTTGTTAATTTGAATGTCCTATTTAAAGAAGCCTGTATAGCATCTCCTAATGTTTATTGTTCATAATATAGGAAATTAGTATTTGTAAATATTCTGAATGTGGTATGTACATTGCTGCAAGCACTGTAAACGGTGAGATAATTGTTTGGAATGAAAAAACGAAAGGTTTAATTGGATATATTGAGCATCAGCAGAATACTAAAATCACGTCACTGGCTTGGAATTTCGATGGATCAGATGAAATTGCGTTTTGTGATCATTTAGGCCAATTAGGATGCCTCGATGTGGTACGTATATTGACACGTGTAATTCACAGCTTCAGAAATCATTTTGGTCTTTTTTTTATTTATGCAGATATTTTCTGAGAAACCTAATAGCAATGAAGAAGCGGTAGAAACGAATGGGGATATAAGAGAGGATGATTTTGGTTTACCGGATGAGGAAGACGATGACGGAGAAAATGTTATATCTTTAGAAAAAATTAAAGCGTCTGTGAACCTTGAAGACGATGAGAAGAGCCATTCTGATGCAGAATCTGTGAAACAACGAATAGAAGCAAATATTTTCGGACCGGAAATTAATTTACAACCACCATTTCAACCTGGTTCATCCCCGGCTCATTTATTATCTCGTTTCATGGTAGCGAATGTTCAAACATTAATTTACGTCAACACAGTATTTACCGGCGATTATTTCCTAACTTTTTAAAGTTTATGGTCCATGGTTAAGGGTTTTTTAATAGTTCCTTCAACAGTAATAGCAATTTCAATCGTGAACCTACAATTCACGACGAAATCTAATAACTTTTCTTAGGATTATTATATTATATTGATGCAGTGTGATTATTATTTACTATGAATGAATGTTTAATAGGTTTGGAACGATACTGGTATGGTGAGATGTTTCACTGGCGAAGATGGGGATGAGTCTAGTATTGAAGTTGAATTTCATGACGCTACAATTCATCGTAGCATGCACATCAATAATTATTTAAGACATACTATAGCAGCTTTATCGCCACACGCACTTGTATTGAATTGTCCCTCGAGTAGTGATACGCCAAGTAAACTCGTTGTGATAGCGTTACAGGGTTAGTATTATATTTTAAATATAAAAAAGCAACTATTATAATTTAGTAACTTTAATTAAGCCTTATTACAATTTAAAAACAGGTTGGGGTTCTGGAAACAAAGAATGGTTCGTGGATCTCCCAGAAGATGAAGAAGGACATTGTATTGCCGCTGGCGATACGTTCGTTGCACTAGCAACATCGAAAAGGAATTTAAGGCTTTTTACAGTGGGAGGCACGCAACGTGAAATCATATCTTTACCGGGTCCTGTGGTCGCAATGAATGGGTTTAGAAATGCTCTAGTAATTGCTTATCATAATGGAATAGGTATGCTATTATCTATTAATTAGGGGTGTGCGGGATCCCGGTCGGGACGGGAATTTTTCTCGGGATCGGGATGCAATCCCGAGAATTTCGGAATCCCGAAAACATCCGGGATTCCCGAGAATTTTCGGGATCCCGAAACCATTCGGGATTCCCGAAGTTGTTCGGGATTCCCAAAAACATCTGTGATTCCCGACATTTTAAGTTTCTCCCTACTTCCAACAATTACCAGCATCCGAAAGCAATTGTGTTCTCGAAGATTACATATCTTATTAATCGGGAATGTTCATATTAGTAATATTGTAGAAAGCAATCGCAAATTTGGATAATTCTGGCAATGCAGAATTTATTTATTAAAAAAAAAAATGAATTAATAAATTAATAAATAAATAAATTATTATAAATAAATAATAATAATTAATAATAATAATAAAATAATTAATAATAATTAACTGTCTATAATTATTGATAATTTTATTATTAATTATTATTATTTATTTATAATAATTTATTTATTTATTAATTTATTAATTCATTTATTTTTTTAAAATAAATAAATTCTGCATTGCCAGAATTATCCAAATTTGCGATTACTTTCTACAATATTACTAACATGAACATTCCCGATTAATAAGATATGTAATCTTCGAGAACACAATTGCTTTCGGATGCTGGTAATTGTTGGAAGTAGGGAGAAACTTAAAATGTCGGGAATCACAGATGTTTTTGGGAATCCCGAACAATTTCGGGAATCCCGAACATTTTCGGGATCCCGAATATTCTCGGGAATCCTGAATGGTTTCGGGATCCCGAAAATTCTCGGGAATCCCGAATGGTTTCGGGATCCCGAAAATTCGCGGGAATCCCGAATATTCTCGGGAATCCCGGATATTTTCGGGAATCCCGTACATATTACGGGAATTCCGAATATTTTCGGGAATCCCGCACACCCCTACTATTAATCTCTTTCTTGTATTAATCGGGCACAAATTTCTGCACTGGTCTAATACTATCAAATAATTTATTGCAACAGGTGCATCCGGTGATCAAAATATGAATCTACTATGGATCCAAATTCGTAGCCTAACTTTATACAGTCGAAGATTGTCACTTCCACTGTCTCCTTCGTCAGAACTTATGTGGATAGGACTGTCCGACCTTGGATCTCCTGCCATCATGGATGCTGATGATGTCATTAGAGTATACAACAAGAAATCGTCTCTTTGGAAAGTTGCTAGCGACTTGAGTGGACAAGTAAGAACATGTACATGCACCTGCACATGCATTGCATATTTTATGCATTTATTACTAAAAATGAATGAGCGGAAAACAAAACTGTAAAGACATTAAAGAAATTTAAGAATATTTTTACCTTCTTTTCGATTTACTAAGATTATTGAAAGAAAAAATATATCTTTATCCGACGTCTGCACATATTACTGAATATTTAACTAGTCTAATTTGAACAGTCCAAGGGCAAAGCAGATCACTATTTCATCATTGGAATCAGCGAGCAGCAGAGCATTGCTCGTTGTGTTTTATGTAAAGGAAGTCATTATCCGCCAACTACACCTCGTCCTGTAATAACTGAAGTATCTTTACTTCCGCCGTTATGCGAATTCGGAAGCGAAAAGTCAGAGAAAGAATTGAAACTGTGGAAATTGGGTAGTAATCCTGCAGATGAAAACGAAACAGTGCTGGCTCTGTTTGCGGTACACATAAATTAAATATTTAATCCTTTGCACTCGAGTGGTGACTCTAAGGTGCTACTAAAAATTGATTAGCTAAAACAATTTTCAAGTATTATATATAGACTGCGGATTTTATGCATTCTAGACAAAAATGAGTAAGTACCATTTAAAATGAAAGAAAAATTAAATGAATCGAGGAGAGCATTATTATTTTGCATAAAGATCCGCAGTCTAGTTATAAGTTTGAGTGCAAAGGGCCAGGTATCAATAATTAACTGATATTTGCATTAATCAGTTCTATTCGATCAGCTTGCTTGCAGAAGTAATTTGGAATACCGAGCAGTGGAACTATGCGAACAAATCGCTTCCGGGAAAGTCATAGAATTGGCAATCAAGTATGCGAGAAGATTGAGCAAAATGGCTCTGTCGAATAAACTAGAGTCTATCGCCGATGTAAAGGAAGAAGAAAAAGAAAGAGAACAGGAGGTCACTCAAGATAACGATATAGAGGAAAGCAAAAGTGACGATGAAGCCCAAAATGATGAGGTTGAAGAATCTACGATTTCGTTGGATATTCAAAAGAAACCGGACGTAGAAATTAAACCTTTGTCCATGAGCGGAGCGCTGTCGATGAGGAGGAATAATCCATTTTTAAAAAGTGGAAACTCGCCTTCGAATAAAGGTACTGTGTTTTCAATACTTCGATTATTTTTCGTAGCATTCAATCAATTTTAACTTGCAGGTCTAGCTGGACTAGAAATCACTCCAGAAAAGCCACAAAAGTTGTTGGCACCCATCCCTACGAAATCAAAAACGAAGGAGACGAAGGATGGTCCGAAAAAGGAAACGTTTATCGGTTGGTACGCCAAGAACAAGAAAAGCTTGCAAGAAGAATTTCCCGAATTGAGTCCTGCCGATTTAACGAAACAGGCGTTGGCAAGATACAAGGAAAAGGATGTGACACCACAAAAGAAAGGTATCTTAGACCCCGCAGAATCCAAGAAAAGGAAGTTGAGTCCCGATAATGAACAAAACAAACCAAAAAGATCTTCCAGTGCAGTTCTTAGCTCATTCGCTTTCGACTGATGATTGCTACCTCAGAAAATATAAAATGCTTTTAAATTTTTATTTTATGTAACTAAGATTATTTATTATTTTGTGCAACTTCGGTTGCTTTTACTACGTTATACAAATAAACAATACTGTCTTTTAATAGGGGTGTTTACTCGTATTTATAATTTAATGGTGTGTCCTATTGTAAGGATTACGTTGAAACATTTGTGGAAAATGTAAATCGTGTTAACAATAATGTGTGATCGTTAAAGAGATCGATAAAGTAGATATTCTTTTGAGTATTGTATTTTCCACTTTGCACCCGTGTCGCGATAGATCGATAAAACAGATAAAGAGAGTTGCTTCAGCTCGTCTTAGTCCCGTTAAATCACTTAACGCGAAAGTTGCAGAAAGTTACGAATATTCAGGTACACTGCGTATATTGCGGTGGCAATCACTGCACAGATCGAAAGAAAGTGCAGTAGGAATACGCGGATATAATGCTTCAAATGGCGTTGAAAGGTAAGTTGATATACTCGGCGTAGTTCTATATATTTTGTTCACATTAGCATTCGAAATCGGGACCAAGTCTAAATATACATTCAAGTTTGCGGCACTAGCCGCGCGTCTCCATTGCATCATACTGATACGCATGCGAGAAACCAGTTTAAAGTTCACGATGGCACGGAGATTAAAAAAGAATAGAATTGATAATTGCAACTGTTTATCTGAAGCGCCACGGAATTTCATAAAAAATATTAAATTATGTCAAGCAACTAAAACTTTCCTACAATTATACAAAGCTTTGCACTTTAAAACGTTAAGAATAGCATCAGCAATTCAGTAGGCCGAGTATTTTAATATACAATTGTTGTTTAAACTCATAATTTTCGCTTAATATTTCGAATTTGCAAACAAGATTTTTAATATGAAAAAATACATTCTACTCTTATTCATTTTACGATTTTATAACAATAGTTAGTATACATTAAAATATATGTACATATTTTTACTATTGTTTTGGTAATAGTTATATCAAAATTAATTTATTAATAATATTTATATTCGTCCGGGACTTTAGAAAAATCGAATATCAATTAAATAAAAATTATTTCAGAACATTCGTTCGTGGATGTCATACAAAATGCAATGGGTGTCATGGGCCCATGGCATATTGTGATAGCAGTAGCACTTTCTCTAGTAAAATTTCCAGTTGCATGGCACCAGCTATCAATAGTATTTCTCGCACCTCCAACTAATTTTTCGTGTGCTGCACCAATATCAACAACTAATGAATCTACTATAATGAAATGCTTCATAGATACCGGGAACGGTACTATGGAAAAGTGTACAAGCTTCAAATACGACAAACGCATATTCAAAGAAAGCATTATAACTCAAGTGAGTTGAACGTTGGCTCTTTTATATTGTTTAAATTTAGGTCGATGAATATGATTGAAACCATGGACTATCTTTTCCAGTGGGACTTAGTCTGCGATAGAGAACAACTAGCAAATTTTGCACAGACTTGCACGATGTTTGGAGTCCTCGTTGGTAACTTAGTATTCAGTATAATGGCTGATCGGTGTGTTGGTGGTTATTACAAGACAATTAAAAAATGTATTAGATCAGAACACAAATTCACGCCTGATTTTGTATTAAAATAAAACAAGGAATCGGGCGCGAATTTTTGCGCTGCTCTAATATATTATGAATGTATTCACAATGCATGGAAATTTGTTTCCAGAATTGGCAGAAAGAAACCACTGATGCTTGCAATAGCATTGCAGTCAATAACTGGATTTATGAGTGCATTTGTTTCTTGGTATGAGTTATTTTTAATATTTAAATTTATCTCTGCTATAGCCACTGGCGGTACTATGCTGGTTAGCTTTGTTTTGCGTAAGTAAATAATTTGCGAAGTATTTATTACTGCTTTCAACATATTTTCAAATGTACTATTAAATTAATTGCAGTCATGGAAATTGTGGGAGTTGAATGGCGCTCAACTTTGTCGGTACTCTTTCATGTGCCATTCTTGTTAGGTCATTTAATGAACCCTTTAATCTCGTACTTAACCCGTACATGGGACGGATTCCAAATGGCAGTTTCTATACCTTCTATCTTCTTATTGTCATACTACTGGTATGTACAATTGATGATATTATCATAATCAGTGATGGTCAGCATTATTAGTCACTTATTCTTATAAAATCAGTATTTTTAGTGACTTTTCATTCATCATAGGATTATTCCTGAATCACCAAGATGGTTACTTGCTGTTGGAAAACTATCAGAAGCAGAGCAAATCTTGCTTAAAGCAGCTAACAGAAATAAGATACCTATAGAGAATGTGAAAACAGCAATTGATACGTATGAAGCTGCTGCCAAAATCAGACACAAACACGCAGAAGAGAAATACAGTATCACACATTTGTTTAGGACTCCAAATTTAAGACTAAAGACGATTTGTATATGTATTAATTGGTTTGTTTGCGGTGGTTGCTTCTTTGGTCTGGCACAGTACATGGGCTACCTTGATGGCAACATTTTTGTGAACGTTGCTGTATCAGGTAAATTATAATGTAAGTAAGTATACTTACTCATCAGGTAAATTATAATTTAAGTAAGTATACTTACTCACATTCAATGCTATTATATTATTAATTAAAGAGAGTATATATTTTTTCTAGCTGCCGTGGAACTGCCTGGAACTATAATAGTCCTTTTCCTGATATCTCGTGTATCACGCTTAAGGATTTTAATAAGTGGCAATATTTTGTCAGGTGTAAGCCTGATCCTGTTAACCGTAATATCAGATTCTACCTTGACAGTGTGTCTAGCTACTTTAGGTCTTGCAGGAATGGCACTCAGTTTTCCGACCGTGTATCTATATAGCAGTGAAGCGTTTCCAACCGTAATTAGAAACGTTGGTATCGGACTAGGAAGTGTTTGTGCAAGAACTGGAAGCATGATCGCACCCTACATAGCTACCATGGTAACGTTTTCCGTGTGCTCTCAATGCGTGTCATTTACCTGAACGATTTATCCTTATCCTTACTTTTAGGGAAATATCAAACCTTGGTTGCCACCAGTGATATTTGGCACTGGACCATTAATTGGCGCTGCGTTGTGCTTTTTTTTACCAGAAACAATGAACTGCAAATTACCTGAAACTATCGAAGATGGTGAAAATTTCGGAAAGTGAGTATATGTAATAATTGGACTGCGGATTTGATACATTTGTAACAACAATGGGTAGATCAAAATAGTGAAAATATTAAAAAATAATTTAAAAATACTGTTGTATTATCTTGGATTTATTAAAATGTTTAAGAAAAGAAATAAATGTATATGTAGGTCATTTATGTTGTAATGAAGGCAGACAACTTTTATTTTACATGTAAATCCGCAGTCTAATCATAACAATTTCAGTAGTTTGCAATAGTATATCTCAAGTGTTGCGATGTATTCTAGGAAAAAGATCAGAAGAAGTACATGAAAGTGATAAGATGTGATTGGGAGAAGAAAAGCTAGAACATCGTAACCTTCCATCTAATGAGTAGATATTTTTTTATGATTTACATTTGAAAAGAGCTCATTAATATATTTGATCATTACTCACTTCTCCTGTGCAACTATTGTGGAAATAGAAAAATTTTCGAATACAAGAGATTAGATTTATTTATATTAATTATCAACTACTACAATACGACTTATTATACTTAAGCATATCAATATATTTGTATATGATAATATTATATTTTACAAAACATAAAGTCTGTTTTTATAATTATCATGTAAATCTATAATATGTTTACTATAGTTTCTCGAAATATTTACAGTATTACTAAATGTAATATATAAGTATTTATAAGAGATCATTTTATGCTGCCCTCACTAAAAACTATTCTTACTATGTTTATATATGTATTTGTTTTGTTGCATACGAAGACAGATCTGTGAATGATTTATGACTAAATCGAAAGATTATGTACATTGTTAACTGCTCAGTAACAAAATATACATATGTTAGTACAAAAAATGTATTAAAAATTAACTGCTTAAAACACACATACAAAAATAAATAGCGACAAATCAGCCTTTGCAATGTAAATGGATATTCTTCCTCTTTATATAACTTTACTATTGAATTAATTTATTGTACTACTGAACGTTATTGAAAAGGTTTAATATACCTTTGTAGAAGGAGTTCGGGATTGTCCTGGACAGTTCTCGATTTGTTACTGTGTCCAATACTTTGTCCAGGATTTAAAAGTTGAATGACTATGAAAGTTGGAGTCTAAATTATTAATTTACAGAAACAAAAAACCAAGTGTCATGAATTACCTTTCCTAAAATATCAATTAGTAGTATGGCCCATATAAAATACTTTACTAGGTAAACCATTTACTACACCACTAGTTTTCTTTTGTACAGTACCAATCATATGATTACCATATTTCACAGTGTTACTTAAAGATCCCAACCACGAGGTCATGATGCTTTTACTTGGTGTCTTTTCGATCGTATTTGTTGTACCTGAAACACAGAATCTTTTAATATTTATCAAAAATAATTTAATTACAGTATGCAATTGACTGACCTATAAGAAACTTTAGAATTGCTTTGTTTACTACATCTGGTTTTTGTTGGTGCGGAAAGTGTTGTGCTCCAGACACTACCTTCACATTCAATTTCTCTATATATTCAGAGCTTTGTACAATATTTTCTATCGATACCAGAGGATCTACGTTTCCAATGATCAGCAATACTTTGGTTGAAATCGGTTCATTGGACTCTGTATTAAGCCTTGTGAAAGGGAGATTTCGGTAATAGTTAATCGCACCCGTCCAATCCTCTACAGGAAATAGTAATAGTCATGATTTCGTATATCTACAGTCATACATTTAACATGACCTAATATTTACCTTTCCTGCTGAATGAATATTTGTATGCTTCCACATAATTCTTTTCTGTGCTCGTTTGATCTACTTGAAGATGTTGAAAGGTATCATTTATAATAGATAAATCTTCTTTGAGAGCATCAATTTCTGGGAGGAATGGTAATCTACTAAAGTGTATCCATCTGTGAAACAATGTTAATCAGAGACTAAATATATTCAATAAAACAAATAAAAATTCATATATTAAATATCTACTTTGAGTCAAATACAGAGTCTCCAGGCAATCTGTTCCAGTAAAAATTAGGATGAGGACTTGATATTGCAATAAATTTGTAGATCATATCCTCGTATAAGGCCACCATGTACCAGCCTAACAGTCCTCCCAGGTCATGACCAATTATACTACATTGCTTTACTCCAAGGGATAAAATAAATTGTTTTAACTCCTCAACTAGGACTTCTAGCCTATAGGAACGTTTAGTTGATGGTTTATCACTGTCACCAAATCCCTTTAAATCTATTGCCACTACCCTGAATAACAAAGTTGTTTATTAAATATAATTTAAAGAGCTGTTGAATTAAGAAGGCTGCTCCAATCTTTAATAATTAAGTAGAGCTTCCACATTGTTATGGCAAGCCTAATCGTGCATCATACCTAAAATGTTCAGAAAGGCATGGTATTTGTTCTCTCCAAGACAACCAGCAGTCAGGGAATCCATGCAAAAGCAATACAAGTGGTTTATCTTTATTTCCAGCCTCCACATAGTGAAATTTCACACTCTAAATGAGAAACAAATTACCTATATTTTATTTTTTTTTTGTTAATTATTGCTTATTATGCGACGGTAAAAAACATTATTAAATCCTCTGAATAAAAAATTTTTTATTTTAATTACGAGTAATTGTTAATTAATCCCTTCTATATAATATATTTTTCACCTTAATATTTTCCTAGTAAAAAAGAAAATTTATATTTATTGTGTGTGTATATATTTATTGCAATGCTTAAATACTGATGAAATAAATTTTATTTCGATTTAGAAGACTCGTTATTATAATAATGGTATATATGATAAGTAGTTAATTTTTTATTTATTGCATCGATTTGAAATATAAATATTCCTGAAATAGAAGAGTTTAAAATTCGGGACCATTTTTATCTAGATTCAAAAAAATAAAATCGATGTAGCATCCGTGAGAAAAGAAACGTTACAATCACCCTTACCGATCGAAATCGGACGTGTGCATTGGGCGGTTACGCCGCAAAGAGTTTATCAGAGGTCGAGCATTTTTACAGTATTTTTGGATTGCTGTCACATCGAAGTATAACTTTGTGTCGCACATTTTCTCCAATGACCATTATCTCGATGAAACACATTACCTTGATTTTCACATAAGAATGCGTTCCCAAGTTGTTATCGACTAGACACGGTGGCGGTTTATCCCGTTGTTGCATCATAAAGAACTTTTTCGGGTCCCAGGCCCATTTCAGAAACCTTTTCGCTATTAAATATAAACCGTACACAAACGACAGGAAATGTAACTTAATTATTTCCCACGTAGATATTTGCACGATCTTGTCGTTTGTAATCATAGTTACTCATAAAGCGAGATCAAATTTTTAAAATTTTAAATGCTTCTTGTTGCACTAACACAGAGTCCACACACTATCAGATTTATTATAAGCCACGTGAGCATGCACTCACTTTTTTTCAAAGCGCACGTGTGTTTCGTCACGAATAGGGAGATCAAACGCGTTCCGTAAATGATCCAGTGACACGGATCGATATGATTCAAGAGGTTAATCAAACATAGATCCTAATTCGTAAGTTTTCGTCAAAACTGCCGCTGAATTACTGATTAAGGCTCGCGACCGAGTACGCACGATCGCCAGAGGTCATTATCAGCTGCGACGAATCTTTTTATCGCGATCTGCACGCAACGTCAAAATATACATCCATGACGCTGACGTGATCAGGTGCTGGGTACCCCGAATTTCTATTTCACGAAATTGTTAGGACATCTACAGGGGTTTTTCGGGGATAAGCCGCTCCGGGAATGATGAATCGTTTATAACGGGACTTAGATCTGTACTTTGAGCTTGTCATGTTTCGTGTCGATGAATTATTACGAGACGCACGTGATACGGCATTGCTCGTTACCCGGATATGATTATAGAGAAAATGACACAACGATTTGATAAATGACTGAGCTACTCACTCGACAAGATATTAGATTTTTTTAGTCTGGATGATACAAAGTAATATATTCGACTATTTTCAAATTCCGTCGAATACATGCTACAAATTTTGAGAAGCCTGTAGGTATACAAATTTATATATCTTTTAAGCAAATTGCTGCTACATTGGCGGCAGATTGGCGGCAGATTGGCGACAGAAGACGCGGAATCAGTGTCGCCAGACAGGGGAAATTGAGGGGAATTGAGGATACCTCTCTCTATCTCGCTCAAATAGAAGCTTGTCTGATTGTCAGCCACTACAATTCTCACGACCACGATTGGAAGAGAGTACGAAAGGCAACATTGTAACGCATTCAACAAACTGCAAACAATCCATGAACAAACTTCATGAACAATCCAAACTCTTTTGTTATTAAAAATATCGTAATGAAAATATTACCAGTCGATTGGAGATATATTTCTGATGAAAACGAATCTAAATTCAATATAAATTGGATAATAACGAAGATTCAAATAATATTAAAAAATTTCATGCAAAACATTTTTCGGTAACGAAACCAGAGAGGAAATGAGAGCGCTCACGCTCGGGGTTTTAGTGTCCCCACTTTTCCTGCATCATCTTTTTAGCCTGCTACAAACTGCTCGGTTCTGTTCCCTGCTAGAAACTGCTCGGTTCTTTTCCATGCTAAAGGCTGCTCGGTTCTGTTCCAGGAAAAGCTGCTCGGTTCTGTGCCATGCTAAAAACGGCGATGTCAAGAAGGTGGGAACGCCGAAACTCCGGGCGTGAGCACTCTCCTATCCTCTCTGTGTTTACAAAAGGGGACCCTGCTTCGATGACCTTGGCCTTGAAATATGTTGTCAAAATCAAAATTTTGAACAACTTTTCCCTATACATGTGTCCGTCGCTCGGACTTAGTTTTCAAGACATTCGCAAAAAACTTTAAATAAATCGAAATTACGAGTAGAGTTTATTCTGCAAGTTTTCATACAGGATAGTCAAAAATAAAATATTAATAGCTTGAATCAATTGTTCATTGGATACATTCTGTTCATTATTTCAAAAACTATAATGATCTTATCAATTGCAAAGTTAGTTGGGACTAAATTCGCGAGGGGGTGAGGAGGGCCGGCTCGACGATACATACATACAGAAATCTATGTAAAAATACGGAATATTGCAAGCGTACCACCCCCACGCCCAACCAACTACAATTATACCATCTTTTTGAGACCCTGTAAATGTTTCTCTATATTTTAACTACTGTTCAGTGACAGCTTGTCTCAGATTAAAGAGTACTTGGAATCTATGCTTAACTATACAGTCTCTTTGCGAATACCTCGGAAAGTAAGACCTTGTTGACCTTGACAACATATGTGAAGATGAAAATCATCGCATGCACAGTCTGTACGGATCATAAGTGTGTGACGTGAGACAGAAAAATATATCGAATAATTGATCTATTCCTATACCTTGTCTGTGGGGCCATGGGGCGCATTTACCGACCGGTTTTGGACCCGTTTGGGCCCACTTACTGTCTCGCTGAATACAGGGGCTGGCAGTCTCGTCAGTGACCTTGGTCTTCTTTGGGCTACCCTAGGATTGATCAGATATTCTGCAGGGCTACTGTAGTCTAATTTAACCTAGCTTGGCCTAGCTAGAGCTGGTCTAGTAGTAAAAACAAACAGATAAAATATAATATAATATAAACTTACGGTGAAATTAAAGATGTTTTCCTCAACCTGTTATCCCTCAAAACGTCTCGACGATTGCAAAGATGATAACTCTCAGGTTCATTTAAGCTTGTTCATCAATTTTTTAATTTGTTGATCTTATTACAACAAATCTCACAGAAGCTTCAGAAAATTTCAATCTCTCATAAAGAGTTTGACGAAACAGTTCGACATATTCCGCTTCTCGTTACTGTAAATATGTAAAATATAAATCAAGAATATCTACACTTTTTGCGTATTAAAACGTATATTTTCACATTTTGAAGCTCGCACGCCAAGAATGGCATACAGCTTTTCGTTAAATAAGGAAACAGGGAAACGAACGGTGAACTTAACCAGTTCTAATAGTACGTTACAGCGTTATACCAGTGTTATATATATATATATATATATATATATATATGTATATATAAAACGATGGCTTCCGGTCTGCGAAATCTCTATACACAAACTGCATGCTACTGTTCTCGCGTTTCGTCGCAGGTATTACAGGCTTTTCGCGAATCCATAACGAGACGGATTCACATTATTACTCGAAACAATAACACATCCGCGTATATTACTTGGGCTATGCAATTCATTTATTGTTACACCTTAATTCGTAGAAAATAAAATGATAATATACAATTTTATGCTTTTGTTTCTTTTCTTTTCTCTTGTTTTTTTTTTCTTTTTTTGATCAACAAAGATAATACAATTACAGTACTGACAATAATACAGTTACAGTATACGCCGAGACCGCGGGTTCTTCGAATAATCGATTTTCAATTAAAATTTCCGGTAACCATGTACAAAGCGAGGGGGTGGGGGAAGGAGGGAATGTTCCTCGCACCATTCGTTTGTTTTCAATTGACGATACTGTCTCGTTCGAAACGCTAACATCATTTGCAAATAACTCGACAAAAACGATCCAGTTGATACAGCTCGATCGACAACAATATCGACGATTAAAAAACAAAAGTTAACGGTGCACGGACACCTTCCTATCCTGTAGAACTGTAAAATGTCTCGCTTACGACAGCTATTGCAACGTTGCGCTTCACATTCGTGAAATTCGTGTATTTATTAATTTAACAACGACGAGCTTTAAGTTCAAAGAGGAAACTAACGATTTTTTAATGGCAGTGAGAGGAAAGTTGTCCCGCACAACGGTAAGCAACGGATTCCCTCAGGCTAAAAGTGAAAATGAAAGATGACCACTCTTAACGAGAGTGCGCATGTATGTGTGTGTGCTACGTGTGCGCGTCAATACGTACGCAAGTTGCACACTCGATAACGTAAAAAGATTAATCAGCTTGATGGGTCTCGATCTCGATCGTTCACCGATCAGAATCGTATGAAATCATTATCAACAAGCTCTCGAGTTGGCCTCGAAGCGTCGCCATAGTTAAACGGCCTCCTCCTCGCCGACAATCCTAACTTCTCCTCGAATGCACTCGTTTAACCTGTTGAACGCGATAGTTTGTTCGTGTTCATTATTTATTTAATTTACTTTTTAATTCGTCCGACAATTCCTTCTGCTCTTGGTTACTATAAGGTGACTGTGGAAGTTATGTACTTATAGCGTACGCTAGAGAATCAAAAATTGACCCTAGCAGGCTTACGATTGTTTTGTGGAAAATCATACAATAAATCTGTACCTCAAATGTTAATAAAATATCCATGAAAAAAATTCAATGTCCTTTAATATAGATTCCTTTACATTTCTTTTGAAAATGTATACTTGCATAAACTTGCACAATCAACCCATAAGTATTACAAATTTGCCTTCATATTTATTGGACAGTGAAACACAAAAGCATAATCGCAACCATGTCTTATACGCAGCTTCTCTCAACTTCTATAACCTATAGAATGATATATACAAGATTAATGATTGCGATGAGAAGCAAAATTTTTGTCACTTCAATTTCATTCGAGAAAATCGCCTGATCAACAGGTTAAACAAGCATCGCCAAAGTATTAGCGTGAACACGTTCACGGTCTCGTTCGCGAAATTTACACGCGCAAAGAATTTGTTTCCCATGGGAAATTTTAGTCTCGAGTCGAATCGAACGGAAAATACTTTTGTTTGATCTTGATTTCCATCGTCAGAAGCACGAGTGCAAATTGGAGAATACGATCCGCAAAATATGTACAGGTGACCGACAAAACCGTGAACGCGTCAATGTTTTCTTCGCAACCCGTATGCAACCACGAAAACTCGCAATCGATTCAGAGCTTTCGATCGTCCCAAAAGGTTCTAACCGGTAGAACCCGACGGGAATCGTTTTGCGAGATAAGAAATTGCCAGGGAACGAGTCTGGCTTCTTTCTGGATGAATGGAGGCTCTTTCTAGCTTACAAATTGCAGTCGACTGTCCGCCAAGTTCGTGCCGCTTTCATTTTACAGGTAATTTCGTCGTCTCGAGTCACAGATTTCGATTAAAAATCCGCAATAATCCTCAATTCTTTGTACACTTTTCTAAACAGACATTTCATTGCACCTACTTAAAAAAAAATCTCAACTTTGCTCAGAAGCGACTCCGCAATCTCTTTCGAGATTCATTTCCAAAAGAAGAAAGATTTTTAAGCTACTTTTCGACGTAGAAACATTGAAAGTTTCGTTCATATAAATTACTCGAATAATATAATTTAATTAATTCTTTTGGAATTGTTATGTACATAAAAAAGTTAAAGGTTCTTTCAGCTATAAAGTATAGTCATTAAAAAACGTGCCAACAGGCTTCTGACATGTAAAGCATTAATAAAAATATATTACAACATTTTGAGTCGCTGAATTTCATTGATTTGTTGAGACTCGCAAGTGTTTCTTATAAATGCCAAAAATTCACAGCATTGTCGGCAAGCAGAAATTGTAATTTCCAGCGGATTTTGGAAAACAGAAATTCGCACAAACTTGTCAGACGATCCGCCGGCAAATGATTACAAAATCGTTCTCTCGTTACACACACGCAGAAACAATGGAAACGCGGTACCTATTCTCGTAAAAGATTCTCGCAAAAATGACGAATTACTTGGTGAGGAGGTGGGGGGGGGGGGGGTGGATGGGGAGGTTTCGCTGTTTCTTCTCCGGTTTATGATGGACCGTCGCCGTTTCGCAAAATCTGAATGTACAACGGGCGAAATCGGCTCGTTCTCTCTCGCGTTTTCGAACCGATCCGATCCGATCTCTGTTCAGTGACAGAGCTCGCCGTACCCATTATTCTCGAGAAGAAACTCGCCGGAGCTACGCCGGAACGAGAATAGTCGAGTCGAATAATACAATAGCATCTTTTCTTTTCTTTTTCTTTCTTTTCGTTTATCACAAACTTTACAGAATGTATATAGATCGATTAACGGACATACTATCAAGGAAAATTACATCCTATTTGTATATAATGATTAAGTTAAATTACGGAACGCCCTTAAGTGTTATTTAAATGCTCTATTGCACGGTGGAGGAATGATCGCCGTGTGGGCCTCGTTTGATCAGGTTTGCGAAATTTTGGGACTCGAGTCACGTAGAACATCGAGTCGGCTTCCCATCAAATATCTCGGTTAATTAACTGATCTAATACTGATTTCTCCGCCTGGTCCGTCCTCCCTATTTTTCTTTCAATCAAACTAAAACATCCTAGTCCTTCTGTGATCGTCGTCGTCATCGTCGTCGCTAGACTGCGAATCTTTGTGCAAAATAAAAATTGTTCCCATCAATTCCTAAAACATAGAAGCCAAATAGAAGGTTCTTTCTTTAGTGGTGTTAAAAATAGTGTATCGATGCCTCTAATGTTTTTCCTATTTTGCCTACTTATTTTTGTCATAAATGCATCAAATTCCGCAGTCCAGTCATCGTCATCGTCGCCGTTGAGAGTATACATCTTAACACAAACACAGGACGAAAAGAAAAAAAGATGTGCACATATATTTAATAGAAATGTACAGCAATCCGTGACACGTTTACGCTGCCGCGATTGTGTTTCGCTAGATAAAAATGTGATCGGACCGCGGATCCTCGTGCAAATATTTCAATCAACAAATTCGTCCCGACAATAATCTGCTCTGTGAAAGTTGAATGCCAAGCGAATTGAGAACCACGTGATATTTCGATACAGATTCATTCGATCCGCTGTCCAGTCATACGAAAGGAAGTATACTGTGCGAACGAACGAGACATAAACTACTTTGACCATTTTTAACGCTGCCGCACGATTGGGTAGAACTATCTTATATTTCAGAGTGCATTTCCGCTCCGCGCACGATCGGAGTTATAGCGTTTCCTTCTGAATGCGATGAAAGCTCATCTACTGTGTTTTAACGCGTTGGAAATTTTTGCAGGAATTTTACAAGTGGAATTTGTGGGCTCCGGAGGAGTTGAAACCGTGATTGCCGTGATGAATTTAATTTACTTTCGTCTCCGGTAACTCGATAACTATATTAATTAACACTTTATATACCGGGAGCCTATTGGCACTTTACGGACCGGAAGCCTACTACATAATCGACTTTTCAATGACTCAGCTGAATGCAGAAGAAGTTCCATAACTTTCTTATAAATAATACTTTCAGAAGAAACTGGTGCGCTATATAAATTCGAAAAATTTGTTCAATGATCAATGAAATTCCTGTCGCTTTTGAACAATTTATTGAGACGTTCTCGGCCGTTGATCTTCGGTTTAAAAAAGACTTGTAAAATCGCCGGTAGGTAAAGTGTTATGTAATTATAAGACTCTCGGCGAATGTTTCTAAATAATGATCGAGAATGAAATTGATTAAGCAATCCTCGGTTGTGAATCGCAAAGTTTTGCGAAATATTCTCTATCGGTAGTTAACTATTCATTATGAATTGAAACTCTGTGCTTGCGTTCACTTTCGCTGCTAGTTCATGCAAACATGAGATTGAAATTTGAAGTGTCATCGAATTTATGTCTCTCGAAAGATTAATCATTGCGTATCGTAGTTCGTACAATCACGCCTCGAAAGATTCGAAAAATTTCAGAGCGATTTCACAATTCGCGAACCTCGTGGATCGTACGGTAAAAGTCTATTTGGGCTACAAATTGTTGGAAAAATATCAAAGGCACAAGTCACAACAATAAAAACAAATAAATAAAAATGTTAACTGATTTAAAAATAAGGATAACATGTTTGAATGACGTTGTACGAAATCACGAGAAATCACTTAAAACCTATGGGAGCAGAATGCAGAATGCAAGTACCTAACTCCCCCCATATCTGAAAAGTAGGTTGAACAAAATTAGAGTAGTATTAATGATTTTGTGCTTTGTGCTATTGATAAACCTATAGAGGTAGCCCTAAGGAGGCAGAAGTATAAATCCGCCACTGGCACCAAGCGGAAAAGTTGAAAGATCGCTGAACGATACACGCGAAGAAACTGAGAAGTCGGTTCGAATCTTTCGAAATGCTATTGCACGTGTGTAAAACGTTGTAAATACTACATGCTTTACACGCAACCGAACGAATTTCTATCGTAGCTTCAACGAACAAATCGAACGATGAATTATGCGAAATAAATAATTGGTCTCCCGTTTACAATGCGCTCACGATTACCATACGCACCGCGTTCGACGCTAGAACTGTTCCAACAACAAAAATTGTTGTGGGAGTAAATGAATTAATTTTAACAATTTGTATGCGTTTATGATAAAAACGAGTAGATGGGATGCAAACCGGGAAAACGTTTAAAAATTGCTACGCAATCTCTATGCAAATTTCCATTGTTATGGTTTGTTCATTCAAAAGCAGTGCAAGAAACCTTCATCTGGATGACGAAACAATTTTTAACGGTAAAAATAAAGTGAAAAATTATTGTAGCTCGTATACATGTTTCTTGGTAATTTACAAAATAGACATCACAAATGCATAAAGATCCGCAGTCTGATTTAATTATTCTCAAAGCAATATTAACCCTCTATAATGCTATGTAATTTTGTCGCACATTTGTTGCGCTCTAGTTTAAGTCTGATTTCTTGATAAAAAATTCGTGTTTTGTTATTATGCAGGTTTTTCAACGTCATATATTTTTTCAGCTACATATGTATGTTTTGTTGAAAAGAATAGGGTGACAGAGGGCTAAAGATGGAAATAAATATCTGTTTAGCTTCTGCCTCTCACGAGCGAGGCAGAGAACGTTTATTTCATATAAAAATCTGGATTCTAGCAATTACTATAGCAGTTCTAGCGTGTGACGCGCGATGTTATTGTGAAACATAACGGGGGGGGGGAGTGTGTATGAAATGTTTAAAACGTACACCATGTAATTGTCTGGCATTTGTCGAAAAAAAGAACTAAGAAAGAAAGAGAGAAACAAAAAAAATATATATGTACATATATGTATACCATGTAGAAAAATTGTTTTCGACCGAGAAGCATTTCAGTTTTGGATGCTCGAAAAATCGCGCGACTCTTCTAATAATAATTGAGCCTGAAGTCTCAACGATTGACAAAAAAACCGTTTCACAATCGAAACGACGCATTGATTTCATTGTCTACGTCTACGTGTACAGCAAACGGTTCAACGCAAAAGGATCACGTTAATCAGATAATCTACTCTTCCTTCACTTCTTCTCCTTACTCTCTTTCCCCACACCGCTTTTTCTTTTTCCGTTTTCTATTTCAAAATTCCCTTTTTAACTCTCTCTCTCTCTCTCCCTCCCTCTCTCTCTTTCTCCCTGGCTCTCGACTCGCTAAATGAAATTCTCTTAGTGTTATTAATCGTTATTATTGTTGTTGTTATTATTATTTCGTTACTATATTCGTAAACGGTGTATTCCGATACACATATTAACGTGCGTGTTTGTTGTGTAATACATCGATATACAGAATACAGTAATGAATGATTCACGTATACGCGCACGTACGTGGGCGCGTATCCGTGAGCGAAACCGAACACGCGGTACACGCATACCTACGCGCGCATATATACAAGCATATATATAATATATGTATATGTATATATATATACTTATATATACACACGTATGTACATACATCTATATGTGTACGTATATATGTATACATATGTGTATATACATGTATATATGTATATGTATAAGCATTATGTACAACGTTTCTCATGATATCTCGATCACGCAATCTGAAAACAGCAATTAATGTGTGCTACCTAGTATTAGCTAAATTAATTATTTAATTATTATCATTATTATTCAATTATTATAATAATATCTATTTTTATACATAGTATAAGAGTATGGATCTTCCTCCTTTGTCCTCTCTTTTTTTTTCTTTATCTACCGAAAACAGGTGCAGCTCAGATTCAATTCGAACAACCGTCGGCGCATACCCCCACCCGGGCTTTGGATGGAGGGATGATCATCTATGTTCGAATTCGTTCGTTATAATTCTACACGCGTGAATTTTTTTCCCCGTACGATGCATAAATATTAGTAAAAAAAAGGAAAAGAAGAAAAAAAAAGAACGAAACAACCTCATCGGTGTCGAAGGGTAAATCGATATTATTGAAAGACCGTAGATCGTCGAGCCTGTCTCTTGTATAAAAATCATATATGTACAGAATAATTAATACAAAAACAAAATCACCGCTTTAGTGGCTGCGATACCGTTGGTACCACACACGTCAGCATATTTCGTTAACGGTGGAACGATAAACGAGAACCGCGTGAAATTTCCCATTTTTGCTTTTCCCCGCGAGATCGATCCGAACGCGCCACTCCTTTTCTCTCGACCGTTTTTTGCATTTCACCGTGAAACAAAGGACTGCACAGCTAGGCCTTGAAGCATTCGTTGTTAGAAGAACAAGAGGCGAGGGGAAATTCAGACGGCGAACACGGTAAAGAACGCAACTGAGAGAACGCTTCTAATTTGAATCGTAGTGGAGAGAGTGTAACTCGTCGTTTCTCTACCTCCAGCTCTAGGAGCCACCTCTAGAGGTGGGGTGTTTACGTAGAACGGGACAAGGAGGCCTGCTTCCGCACGCCCAAGTTTCTGTTAATAGTTTGTTCAAAGCGGAACCAACAACAATTCCTATTTATAGCTGTTAAGAGTGCGGGAAGTCGATGGTATGCGTCTCGTTGCCGAAGATCAAGCGCAGCCTTTTCATCGGCGGCGGCGGTGGGTCCAGATTCAGCTCCCGTTTCTTGTGCCGTCTCTCCCGGTCCCGAGTTTTATGCTTCTTCTTACGTCTACTTCGTTCCACGCCCTCAACACGCAACACTTCGTACTCAGGCTCGTAGCTGTCCTCGCTGAGACTCGTCCCCGACTCCACGATGTCCTCCAAAACCGGCGAACGCTTCATACGCAGGGTCAACTTTAACCGGCCAGTCCTCTCTGGCGTGGTCGGACAAACTTGGCAGTTCGTCGTACTCGTCTGCCACTGGCACTCGGTCAAGCTGGCCGGCTTTTGTGCATTTTCATTGTTGTATGTTGATAATCTGCAAAAGACCATACATCAACTTCCATTCTCTTCTCTTCCTTCCTCTTCACTTTCAAGCGACCTTCAGCAGCATGGAAACAGATAGAATCCTTTTATAGTAGTAATTTCTTAATTATATCTATTTCCATTTATTTTTGTGCTTAAGGTCGCGCGAAGGTCGCAATTATAGTAGTAGGTCATTGAATTCGACTCGACCTTGGCTGTCATGTGCTGACAATAAAAATATACAGGGTGTCCCATTAACTCTGTTACAACGCGATATTGTCAAAAGGTAAAATTATTTGGTTCTCGAAAAAAAATTCCCACCATAATATATGTCCTCCCAAACTAAATAATTTGTCCTGTATTAAAATAGCGAAGACGTCGCCTTATAACAGAGTTAATGGGACAACCAGTATAAGCCAAGAAAGTTGACCTTCAAAAAAGTGGTTTGTCTGTTTGAAAATAGCCATGTGTTTCTCTGACATTTTTGTTCTGCTATGAATAATAATGGAGATACTTGAAGTGCTCGAGTTAGATAGACTCTACACATGTTCATCCGACTATGCAGTTACTCAATCTCACGCTATCCCCCTTTATTTCAGTAAAAACTGACCAGCCAATGAGAGCAAGACTCTAAAACACTACTCGCTGCTTCGGAACGTCTCTCGAGCAACGCGACGCTATAGGGAGAAATTAGAGAACGTTGATTGATTCACCTTTTCAGACTTTCGCCGTCGACCGAGTTCTCCCTCGATTGACTGCTGGTGTCCGAGTCTGCGAACTGATTTTGATTACAACTCGTAGGCGGCCACGGCTCCTGCGGGACTAATACTGGCGGCTCGGCTTTATTGCATTCGTCATTGTATTGCATCTCTTGTAAATGCGACGTGAGCACGGACGCCTGGCGAGTGGTCTCCTGCTTCGTCCGTCGCATGATCGACGGTATTCTAATGTCCTCCAGATTGCTCTCCTTTTCGCTAAATTCGTAGATATCACCTTGAATACCTGAGTCGTCGTCGGCCACGCCGATGTCGGTGCTTGACAATTTCTGCCGATCCCTTTTTTGATTTCTCGTCAGACGGCTCTTTGCCTTTGTCACTTTGCTGCGAGTCTTCGAGACGGTCGTGATCCCGTTGTCTCCGGTTTTATGCTCGCCCGTTGCCTCCAGTTCCTCCTTCAAACCGGACGAGACAGACCTTTTATCGCTGAACAACTTTTTCCGACTCTTATGCGATCTCACCGTGGCGTTCGATATTTCGTGCTGCTGCAACGACTGTTTCAACAGAAAATTCTGACTATCCTCTAACAGATTGTGGCTGTTTGCTTTGCTGTAACTGTTGGTCGCCATAACACCGAAGTCCGAAGCGTTTTCTTGACATGGCTGTGTCCGAGAATCCGCATCCGTTGCGCACGGTTCGACGACGGTCGGTTTCTCGATGTTCATCTCCGAATTCTCAACGTTCACTATGTACACATCGTTCTTAAGTAATAAATCGTTTTGATGAGTCGTTAGTACCGCACCGTGACAGTTGACATTTTTCTCGGCATCGGTTTCCATGCTCGAGTTGTCCTCGATGAAATTTGTTTCGCTCTGCTCGTCGTTCACAGAGAACTTTATGGGCTCCGGAATAAATGTGTTGAACTTGCCAGTCTGGTTCTGCACGAGACACTTGATCAACGTGGCCGAATTGATTGGATCGCTGGATTTATGCTCCCTGATAGGATTTTGAGTGGTGAACAGTGCGGGAATATTTCTATCGCTTTCGATAATTTCGTTCTCAGGCGATTTTACGCGAATCGGAGGCGTCTGCTTTTCAATCTCACAGAAATCATCTGTTTTCGTGGGTTCGTAATTGGCTACTTTGTTCTCGTTGGAGTCTTGCTGTTCCTCCAGTTCTAGAAGATTTCTGAGACAACTGTCCGACTTTATTGCTGTCACGGGCACGCTGTTCGCGTCCTCAGAATGTCCGGTTGGGGATAAACTATAGCGACAAGTCCTAGACTGGTACTTCTCTTGCGGGATTAATTCTTTGTTACTAGCCACGTCTAAATGATCGAAACGAGTTGCTTCGGGTATGGAACTTACATGAACTGAATCACAGGTATTTGTACTATAATGATCTTTTCTAGAATCGGAAGCATTAACATTACCTATTGAATTAGAGTTAACTTCTACGTCGCATGTTTCTTTTTCGTCGAACGACGATTCGCTATCCAATTCTCGGTTATTTTTCAGAAGCGTGGGTAGACACTCTTTCTGTACGTCGGAGCAAGTCGACGACTGTTCTATCATGTCACGGTGCGAGGACTGAACATGGCAAATGTCGTGTATCTCTGCGTTCAAGGTGTTCTCTGAATGCGTTTTATGGAGTCTCGAGTATACCACATCCTCCGTTACTTCCACTCTGTCGGAATCCTCTTTGCGATGACTTATATCTTCTATCTCGATGTTCTTCGCTATGGAACCGTTCAAGGGAGACCTAGCTTTTTCCGAGACTCTGCTTTTTTTCGTTTCCGTTCTTTTGTGTAGCCTGCAAATCAAATGAAAAGCAGAATTTCACGTTAGTTGTCGGTGACGGCTTCGATAACCTTGACAATGACATGTTATCAATAGATTGCGGACCTTTATGCAAAACAAAAATTGTCTACATCAATTACTAAAAATAAAAGCCGAATAAAAAGTTCTTTCTTTCTTCAATAATTTTAAAACGTTGAGAATAGCTGATTGAGCCTCCTATTCTCTCATGTTAGTCAGAAATACATAAAATCTGCAGTTCAGTTATGAATTATTCAAACTAGGTTAGGAGGATGTCCTTGACAACGTATGTCAAGGTCAAAATGATCAGAGTTACCTCCCCTAAAGTAAATACAGTGATGTTTAGTGATTATTCGACCTGCAGACTCACCTGGAGGCCCTAAGGGTTTGATTGTTTTTCACATTGTTCTGATGGCCGTTGTTATTGTCGAATTTACTAAGCTGCTTATTTCGTAGGTTCCTCGTCACGGAATTGGTAATGGCGGATGGGTGCGGACGTGATGCTTGCAACACGTTCTCTCCATTGTTTATACTCGGCTGTTGCTGGGCGATGTCAGAAAACCGACAACCTTGCGCAATCAACAATTCCGCGTCGTACTTCGTCAAACCCTTCCTCCGTAGCTCCTTCATGCTGAGACTCTGCGGTGCAACTGCTGCGTTACCAACCAGCACCGCGTTTCTTTCTGTTAACGCAGTGTCCGCTTGTTGTTTATTGCGATTCAATGGCTGCTGTCTATGTTTCGTACGATTAATACGATTGTCCGTTTCCCTTAGACGATATCCTGCAACAGTTTTTCCATTCGTTAGCAACCAATACTTATATCATGAGAAGAAATTAATAAACGAAGTTGAATAATCCGAGCTGAAGTCAACTTTAGAAAGTACCAGAGGAGAGCTCTTCGCCAGGCTTTTGCTTTTCGAAAGCTCCAGTTCCTCTCCTTTCACAGGTTTCACACTCGCAGTAACAGTTACCATCCCCGAAGAAGTCTTCCCCATAGAAGCATGTTATTTCCTCACCCACTTCGATGTCACGAAGTACCTTAACACAAGCAGTGTCTCTTCCTGTTGCCACAAACTGAGTTTCATAGAAATTACATGGAATGAATTATTAGAGCATAGCAGCAATAGGATAAAAAGAGAAGTAAACTGGATATACTTATCGACCTTGCAGTTAGCCCTGCAGTCATGATTAATGTACGCTGCTGGACCCAACCACAGTTGCGCGCAATTCTTCCTACAACTAAACATTACAGAAAAATCGTTCTTTCCGGGATGAAGTAACGCTGCTTCCTCCTGAAACGTCATTTCACGAGTAAATGGAAATTTCAGTTCTTCTCCGCTTTTTCTATCATCGCGAACAAACCTTTTCACTGAGCTCAGCGATACAACCAACTAGACAAGATATTTTGTCGTGCTTCAACCATTTTCGAGTTGCACAAATTTTGGCACCTTTTTGACCCTCAAGAGAATATCTATAACACGGTTCTATTGCAAATCCAGAATCCTTGTCGAAAACTCGTAAGTATCGGTAAATCTATAAAAAAAAAGAAAATATATTTGGTTTTCAGTGGAATTAAACAGTTCATTGTAAATATTTCCTTTTCGCCAACACAACTCACATGCTTCTCCAAATTGATCTGCTGCTGCTTAGATTTTGTATGCGGAAGCCGTGCACCCCAATCACCACCCATCAACTTTTTGTATGTTTTCTCATAATTTTGCGTTTGAATAAATTCACAGATAATTTTTTTAAGTTCTTCTTTATTTGCTTTGAGTGGTCTATACCTTTATAATTAAATAATGATGTTTATAGACATTTAAATCGCTAGAAGAATATCTTACTTGCTCACACAGATATTTACCTAATGTTCATTTTATGGGTGGTAAATCCTAAATAAGGATCTAACACGAGAGAAGTTGCTAGGTCATCGTTGTCGGAGAGTTCCTTGGGCGTCATGCCACCGCAACTGCCAACATTGTTAGGTTGCATTTTGGCACCCACAGACCCGCCTAATCTTCGCTCCTGCTTCCGTACTATAGCTGCTGAGCTTTGAATGGACAAGCAATCCACCACCATTCTGTAATCTGTACTGTTACTGCAGAAAAAAAAGGACTCGTTTTACTTTTCACAACAGCATAAAAAGTCCACATTATCTATATATGCAAACACAAAGTATTTCCCATCTCTCCGTTACAAATAAGAAAAAGTTCATTGGTTATTAAATATCCTGTGTTAACTGTGCAAAGCATACAAACGAAATTATCTTGAATGTAGCTAGAAACGCTTATTTTTACAGTCGGCACTCGTTCGTTCGAAAATGACATTTTAACTGGACAAAACGAGTGCAAGTGTGACAAATCAGGAAAAGATCAGTGACACAAGATACATCGATGCAAAGAAACGGAAAGATCATTACGAGATAATCCACTGATTTTAGGTTCACACGGTGACGCTTCCAGGGAAAACAGGTAGAGAGTAAATACACGAAACTCGGGGCGAAACGGAAGAAAGTAATGGAGAGAATAATATATTGTTCGGTAAAGAATGCACTGCTAAAAATTTTGGGACATCGACGCATCGATCGTATCGGTGAATTTGTTTGCGAGTCGCGTAAACGTTAAATAATCGAGAGACAAAGCATGTGCGGGGATCGGAGAAGCGGCACGTCGGTGTTAGGTGTTGTTTCAACAATATAACACGAATATCTGGAGATCATGCTCGCGAACTCTAATGGCGCAGACGAGCCAGAGCGCTCCTAGAGGCACGCTGCGCTCCAATTTATCCAGAGAATTTCCGTTCTTCCAACGAAACTCGAGAACGATCGAAATGTCCCATCTCGATCCTGGAACCGCACTTACCTTAAAGAAACTCTCCTGACAATAGAAAACACGCATTTTGCTAGCAATCTCGGACTTTTTTCGAATAGGACGAAGACGCGTTCGGATCTATCATGGCAGTTCTACTATAGGCACGCACACTTTCCCTATTTTCGTGCTGTAAAGGTTCTGATCATTGTAACTGAATCGCTGCGATCCTTTCGTAACTCGAACGGAACTCGGCGCACAGCTTGTCGAAAGAAATCCAGAAACGATGACCATTTAATTGTGAATGTAAGCGAGAAAATCCATGTTTTGGAACTACAGAATGTCGCGAACGTCATACATATATATGTCTTGAACACATCGGTCTAGTAACATTTCTGACTTTACCGAGCTGCCTGAATTACTCTAAAGCTTTCGCGGCCCCAAATTTCTTCGGAACGATCCACGAGTGGCTTGTTGAGAAATTACATTGCTCCATGTGTGGATACGAGCTGCACGCTCGGTGCGATATACATTTTCAGTGAACATTTCTTTCTATCCCTTGTCAGAATCGAGCTGAAGTTGTCAGAGGTCGGAGACATTTATTTGGTAACGTGAGATTTGAAAGATGTAACACTGCGTTTCCATGACAACCGTTTTGATATTTCAGTTCTCTCTGTAAAAGAGTCTGGCGTTAATCGATTAATATTTTTAATTTGATTGATTAATTAATGCTCGCAACTATAGAGGATTAATCGTGGACAATTGCGATCGATTCGATCGACTGGTGGAATTAGTTGCCGATTGCTGGCTAGTATTATATTAATCATTGATCGTTATATAGTTATTACTTTTTAACTTGTACAGTCAAATATTTATGTAGTAAATAAGTAACTCACTCATCCATTCAATCGATGATTAAATGCTTACTTTAATTAATTGCGATTGACCGTAGAATAAATGAAAAATTTAATCCCTAACTTTCATCACTAAATTTTATATTTTGTTTGTAATCGTTAATTGCATTAAATATTGCTCGACTCTGTCTCGTAATGTTGAAATAATTTCAATACAAATTATCACGATATCTGCAAATTTTTCATTGTTGGTTTTCATATTTTATCGCGGACTCATACACATTTTAACATTATTGAAGTTGATCGGATGTGTATATATATATATAGATAGGTTTAGATAGTGTGTGATAAAGAATTAATATGTAAACCGAATTCGTTTTCACGGTCAGGAGGCTGAAAATAAATTATACTACTATACTGTTACTATTACTATAGAAGCTGATATTAAAAAAATGTAAATGAATTTTTAAACGAAAAAGTTAGCATTCTGTTAAATCAATTTCTTACAGTATTTGTGTTAAGAATTTAGTTCTGCAAGCTTTTGTAAATAAAATAATGAGAAATGCAAAAGAAAAAAAAATGGATGACAAAGAAACACACATAAGGGAGAAATAGTATTATCGCAGGAGCGGCTTATCAGTTAAAGTTAAGCGAAACAGCTGATATTGTTGATTCGAACGGTCGTTAAATAAATGAAAAAGTTAATACACCCGAAGAATACGTGAACTATGATTTCCACATTTACCGTTATCAGTAATCATACATGAACTGTTACCAATCAATGAGCAATATGTACATACCTCGCTTTATCAATGACACACATGTGTACGAATTATGGTCAATTTCCTCGTTAACATCTCATAATTCAGGAAGCACAACGAGACATTAGGGGAGGGGTAAAAAAAAGTTATCTTTGCAATGATTGGCTGACAATTTACAACCGCGACCGTGCTGTCCTTACTGCCAGAGACAAGGGACTATATTACAGCAGTGACAACTTTCAGCTTGTTTCAATTAATTTTAATTGCATTTTTGAATTTAAAATATAAATTATATTTTTAAGCAAAGTTATAGTTCCTCTCTGTTCTTCGCTCTTAATAATGTAACATTTGAACTCGCAACTTTTCTGATGGAAAAACGTATGTGGCTCTTGTGTAATACTTCTTTTAACAATTACTACTTATTATAATTATATTACCATAACAAATACATAAGTTTAATATATGTAAAATTGCAATTTTTCATTGTATCGCTTTGCAACTACACGGACGATTTTGTATTTCCCGCTCATCGTCCATTCTCTTCCTTAAACGCCTGCGCACAGATCGATGTACAATGAGGGAGTGGGGATAAAAAATGCGACGTCAGAGGGGTCGCGAAGCGCGACGTTTGAGAAACAATGTGTCTATTTAAACGCGCGTGTGTATTTTACACAAGATATCCACAAATCTGTGCTGTGAATATCATTCTGTAAATACAGAATTTATAAAGCTGAAGTTTCAGAGTTCCAGACGACTCGTACAATCAACAAATGGACTTTCCTTCTTTTTTCTTATCGGATGGGGAGCAGTAGATAGGCCACAGTCTCAGTGAAACCACGTGCTAACCTATTCTTCTCATTAAAAAGCCAAAGATCGGTTATTAACATAAAATAATAATGACAGACGATGGGAACAAACGATTAAAGACCGTAAAAGATGGTCTAATTGATTTTGTTGCTGGATCACTTGGTAAAAACACACCTTAATGAATTTGAATCTTCTTGTTCAGCTTTTATATCTGTCAACAATATTCGAAACAGTATTAACGCGAATTAATTGATCGATAAATTTGAATTAAATTCGTTATTTTCTAACAAAGCTGTGTTTCAATTTTAATTCGTGATTACATGATAAGATATCATGTCATGATATATCCTATACGATATATTCTAATTACATATCCAATATCCAATCGTATTCGCGAATATTCTGTATTTCTATATTTTTCTTTTATTTATCATTTCAAGGTGGGATAGCACTTGTGTATGTTGGACAACCATTAGACACTGTTAAGGTAAAGATGCAAACATTTCCTTCCATGTACAGTGGAATGGTTAATTGTATCGTTAAGACGTTGAAAACGGATGGAATAATACGTGGTTTATATGCAGGAACTGTCCCTGCAGTGGTTGCAAATGTTGCAGAAAATTCAGTTCTCTTTGCAGCATATGGGGGATGTCAAAAAGTCCTTTCGAATATATTAGGTAAAATCATTGTCCTCGCGGAAACGAGATTTTTATTTCTAGTTTCAAAAAAATATGTTTCTGTAGGAGTAAACAAGGTGGAGAACATGACGCCTATAGAAAATGCATGGGCCGGGTTTTTCGCTGCTTTTTTTTCCTCGTTAACATTATGTCCAACGGAGCTGATAAAATGTAAATTGCAAGCGATGAGAGAAGTCGAAAAAGGAATGAACAAACTGACGACTTCCGCTAGGGTAATTTAAAGGGCAAATCCTTCAAATTACATTAATGCATAAATATGATATCATCGGTAATTGAATTATCCTTTTTTTTTAGAAACGTATTAGCGCATGGGGTTTAACGAACCAAATTCTTAAGGAACAAGGGGTACGGGGTCTTTTCAATGGCTTGTCGTCGACCATAGCACGTGAAATGCCTGGATATTTCTTTTTCTTTGGAGGTTATGAAATCACACGAGAACTGCTAGCAAAACCAAATGAAAGTCGAAATGACATCGGCTGGCAGAAAACTATGGTTGCTGGTGCCGTTGGCGGCACTATACTATGGCTCGTAATATTTCCAGCGGACGTTGTTAAAAGTAGGATACAGGTTAGTTTCGTGCGTCATTAATTTATGCATGTGTATTCGTAACAAGCGCGAAATTCAAATTACAATTCTGTTCAAAGGTGAAAAATCTAAAAGAACCGGCGTTAGAAGTAATGCGAGACATTATCAGGAAGGAAGGTTTTACTTCATTGTACAATGGTTTGAAACCATGCTTAATAAGGACGATACCAGCGACGGCGACATTATTCGTTACCTACGAATATACGAAAAAATATATGGACAGCTATTTTAACTAATACCTACGATGAAATTTGTATTCCTTAATTTCAATTACATCAAAATGAGAAATGTGGTTACTGAATGATTATATATTTATATGCATATGTAAGTATTATTATATAAATATGTTTTCACGCCAATGTAAATAATGCGATCAATTGTAATAAAAACTATATTACTAAATTTCTGGTACACCATGAAATCATAAGTATACTTGCCTCATTCAGCTAAAGCATCGATACCAGTGGGAAATGAATACAAAATATGTAATAATATTTCTGTTTTTTCATTTTTGACTACATATTATGGTATTTAATCTTTTCAATAATTGGTGGGTTCTTTTTCCAAAACTAATTTCTTCAAATAAGAACATTTTTCCTCTTTGGTCTGATACTTGTCCCACTCTTCTATATCAAGCTGCAAGAATTTTGATAAATTCGTTTACATTGGGCTTTAGTAAATTAATTATCAATTGCAAGATATTCGAAATATTACTGGAATTGGTATATATCCGATGGATTGGAGTTGCCTCAGTCTTGCATACACTGGACCGCTATATCCGTGGTTCATTACTCGTGAATGATAACTCAATGGAACTAATATTTTCCACTTTATATTCGGTACTCTTTTAATCGTTCCATTTGGTATCTCTGATAAAATTGGTTGGGCTGGTACGCATTTGTTTTGCTCATCGAAACCAATAATAATGTCTCTCATATAATAATGCGGCAGGATGTGATCGACGTGAACATCTGGTCCAAACACCTCCTATTGTAATCAATTTAAATGATCAATATCTGTATTAGCTTGAAATATCTTCTTGGGTATGCTTTCTTAATGAACGTACCTTGCACATGTACAAAAGTTCCGTTCGAAACTTCAAATAAGTGGTGCCCTGTTCGAGGGTCTCCCTACTACAAAATTTCTACAACAATAATACCGTCGAGCGTAAAGAAGCTTTTCGTGTGCTCCGAATTTGTTAATTGAACTTAAAGAACTATTAAATAATACCTTTACTAGACAAGTATGCAATGCGTCGTCCAGTAGTGGACCTTTATAATCTGGTAATTCTATTTCAATAGTACAATGAAGAATTAAGATCTCGAGTGTTATTTGCCACATATTGTTCTTGTGTGTATTTTTTAGATACATGGGATCAAATATAAATCTAAGTAGCTCTTCCGAATAGATCTTTTTATATGATAAATATATGAGAATGCGAAGAAGAATTTTTGGATGGCTGTAATAAATTGTATAGAATAAATTAATATTTGTTTTAATTCCTGGTAAGAACATATTCAAGACAAACTTACTCCTTAATTTCATGTGCCCTAGTGGATTTATATGTTAACAATAACAAATTCAAAATCCTGTTACAAGTATCACGGTATTCAGAAGATAGGGTAATTGTACAGACAGCATAAAGAATCCTTTCAATATCTTTTAATCTTGCCGTTGAAAGTTCCTTCTCTAATCTACACTCAATCTCAATATTAATCTTCTTAAGAATGAACATATCATAATTACTATTGTTTTATATTAACCATAAGTTACCTCTCAATAATATGCTTCATTACAACAGGATCGTATACACGTAGAGAAGCCATTGTTTGTGCAACATGTACTAAAACGAGCAATATGCGGTTTTCCATATCTGAGCGAAATGCTACTAAGAATTCATTAAATTTCTTTTGAACACGAAGACTGGCACTATATCTAAAAGCATGTATATATGTGTTAGTTATTTTGATAAGAATAAACAAATGTATTTAATAAAAACTACCTTTCTCTACCTCATTTGCTTCATTACTGCTCCTAGGGTATAATCTTGCATGGTAGGTATATTCTTTGAAGCTGTATCCATGATCTGCATGATCAACTGTGAATTCTGAAGTTTTCTTTTCGACATAAAGAAGCCTCTACATGCGATACCTATCTCGTCCGCTGTAAGTTCTGGTAATTTATCTAACAATTGACACTCGATCTCGAACATCTGTACATTCGGAGCTTTGCACATACTTAAATAAAATAGAACTTGAACCATTTTTTTTCCATCTAGTTTATACATTTTCGATGCTACTTTTCTTAAGCCACGCCACATAAATTGAGCATTGAATAAGTGCATTTGATAAAATGCATCTAGAGTAAATAATAACACTTTGACATCCGAAGAAAAGAATCGTTCTATACATTGTTTACTCAATTCATTAGCAAAATAAGTATATGGTTTAGTTCCTACCCACTTCTTATTCATCACAATTAGATACGGCATTAACATATGGATTTCCTTGTCGGTGAATGCAGGTAGTTTTGTAACAAGATTGTTTAAAATATTTACGTACATCTCGTCCAGCAGACATGAGCCATTTAAATGATAATGCGCTAACTTTTTCATAGCGTTTACACAGTCGAGGGAACTTTCTTGCGTCCAGTCCATGTTAACTATCCTCTCGATTTCTTCCGCGGTAACAATGAATGTCGATTTAATAGTGGGGACTATAGTCTCGGTAAAATTCACCGACTCTTGTAAAAACTTATGCATTTGATGATGCTCGAATAACTTTTCGACTTCATTTTTCGGAGATTCTTCTTGGTTATACGCAATGTTCGTACATGTTCGTTGCACGGAAAAGCGTTCATATTCCTCTGGAAATCTTTGAAATGCAATGAAATTTCTTTTGTTCCACTCATTATTGCTACACGACACGTGGTTTGATTGTTTACATAATCTCAAGTTAAACAATTTCCGAACATTGCCGCGTCTACAATTAAAAATTCTTCTTACAATAACACTCATTGTTCCGGTCGATCGAAACGATGCAATTTTCTAAATGTACATTTAAGTTCTTTTATTGTTTTGTACACATTTCGATACACAACCGTAAATAGATGTACTCGACTTGAAGCTAGAGGAAAATATAAAACACGTGACTTTTTCAGGAACGTATCGAGATGCTGAAATTTTTGGGGAAAGAAGGGGGTTAGAATAGGGCATCAATCGATTAAAATTTTCAATTGGATCGACTGAAAAGAATTTATCGTGAAATCGTTCATTTCGTGGATCGTCAAATTAATCATTTAAATGATAAGTAGAAGAAACTGTTTTGCTTACACGATTAAGAATGTCTTGAAGAAGTTTGCCCACGATTATTTTGAATAGATACGGCCCTACCCGGCGAGAAAGAGACCAATAGTAAGTTTTGATAACATTCGAATCATGAATGATCTATGTAGCTATCTTCACGCAAGTTCACCGAATGAACATCATTGAAGAATAATAATTTTTACCAAGGAACAGTTTCGATTCATGAGGAAATGGGGCCAGCTTGTTCACAACAAGCACAAATAAATTATTGACCGTTGCTTTCTTTCGCTACATAAGTCTAAGAATTTATTGTAGAACTTGTAAAATTTCAATATATTCAGATTTACACATGTCAAGATATCTCTCGTGTGATCGCACAAAATGTTACGCGCAATTTATCATTATGTTAAACGCATCAAGAACGCACGAAATTATATCTGGAAATAAATATTTCGATTAATACTGTACCGTCGCTTTCGAACGTAACGAGGTTATGACTAATTGTCGAATAATCGTTTATGTACAAGTGTTTCATTTACTGGTCACTCTTACTAGCAACGATTACAATAATCGGTAATTACTAGAATACGGATTTGATGCATTTAGGAGTGGGTGAAATGCAAACTATAGTAAAGATATTAGAAGAATTCGAGAATTCTGTCAAACTATCCTAGATTTATTGAAATTATTAAACGAAGAAATACATTTTTATTTAACATCTCTTTCTTTACAGTTCACTTTGAAACTATCAATTTTAAATGATCCGCAGTCTAGTAGTCACCTACCGCGGAGGTCCGACACTGTCGACAATGATTAATTTCGTATTTTCTTTTTGATAGGATAGTCCAAGGAACGTGCTTTCTAATGCTTCAGCAGACAATGTATTGTTAATAGCGTGGATACAATGTTTCCAATCAGATCGCAGTATCAGAGAAAAACGAGGGCAGACAAAAGGAATGGTTACATGAGACGGTCACAAGAGGATGGAGGGGCAAAGAGAAAGAGCGAGGGAGTGGAAGAAGGGAGTTTTATTCTCGATGTAAACAGTATAGAAAGAGGGCAAAACACACACATTTCTGAAAGTTCGATTAATGAAAAATGTTTGCACGAGTCGAGCAAATATTTATTTCCAGATCAGTCCATTTAATAGTTGGTGTCCGATGATTCCAATTCCGACAAAAAGTTCTCCAAGGGTAGCCTTCGTTCGTCCATCTCGTTGTTCCTTTGTTTGTGGCGGGCGGAGTATGCCGCGTCCCTTTGCAGATCCTGCGATTGAAAAATCAACAGAATTGGTTCTACATTCTGTATTTTAGTTCACTTCTCATTCAAAATTCGGAACACTCAAAATATGTATGCGTTTGACAGTAGGGTGTGTAAGGCTTTTATCAAAGGCTTAATTGTACGCGCATGCGTATAATTGACCGGTCAGTCGACTGACATTTAAAAAGCGCGCGAACCGCCAATCGTCAAATGTTAATATCTTTAAAACAGAAGCCTAATTTACAAAATGGTAAAGGACTTTTTGATTTGTATTTTCGTCGATAATTAATACCGTTTGAACAAAGAATTATTTATTGCCGCTATTAATTCCATGTAAGCAAGCAATTAATGTACAATTAATTTCAAGGTTTGGTACTTGAAACTCAGGATCTATTTAGACCCCGCAAAGATGAACTCCGAGAAGCATTTAAGGTATTGTAGAACGAAATCACAGCAATAAAATGCGAAAATTTCATTGAGTCAATGCCAGAATGCATAAAAGTGCATGTTGAAATGCAACTAAGTATCAGGTAATATGAATTTCTGTTCTGTGTTGTAAATTATCAACGCTTGTATACTTGACGATGAAGATGAAGGGGACTTACGTTATCGAGGAGAGACATCAACAGTTTCGACAGCGACAGCGAACTGTAAGGGTTGCGATGTCTTTCTTCGAGCTCCCTGATGCAGTTCACGTTCCCTTCGCTGCCATCGCAGCCCAGCCTGTATATGCCTGTCGGAAACATCGTGCGTTTCCTCGACATTGAGCCTCTGCACTGTATATGGAACGGGTGCTTCCTAGAGGGTTTCGAAGAAGAGCGTGTTTTAATGTCGACGACACCATATTACGCGTATAATCGATGCTCGCGTGGGTGGTGTATGAGAAATTAATTAAAAGAGTAACGAACGTCAAGGAGCGTCGTTCCTCAAGAATTTTGTTTCTTTCTTGAAGAATACGATTCTCGTTCGTAAAACGAAATAGTCTCTAGGAATTCGAATCAGAAGTAGTGCTCCTCCAAGTTTTGAACGACCCTTCGACGACCCTGCGAGCGTCAAGAGGATGCGCATGTATACTCACTCGCAGTCAACCTCGTCTGCAAGCTTCTCGCCCCGGATGTGGAAGTAGCACAGGAAAATGGCGAGAACCACTATGCACCGTTGGACGTACACCACAGCCTAAACACAGAATTAATAGTCGCTCAATATCTTGCCAAGTGAACGCGATGTTGAAAAGAGAGGAACTAATATTAGGACATTACTAGTCAATAATTGTATGTTATTGTAGGGTTAAATTGTGGAACGCAGATTACCAGTAGCTTCCACTTGTTGTAACAGATATATTAACCCTTTGCACTTTTGAATGTTCGTTTTGAGAGGACATCAAGAAGTAAGTTGCTGACAGTGAAGCTACACAATGAACAAATATGCAATTCGAGTGTAAAGAGGTAAACACCATTGCTTGGAGGTAACACCCTTTTCAATAAATCCATTGGAAGCCTACATTCTGTTAAATGAAACGGGCTATATAGCACAGGCTTTCTTGTTGCAGACTCATCAATTGCAATTGCGAACTAGCTGCTTCGAACGGTCCACGGAGAGTGATCGAAGGTTCTACCTGTTGCAACAGCGAACAAGGAAGCGGGGCAACAACGACCGCGAATAATCAATAAGCGTCCCGTACATTCGCGCGTAACGAGGCGGTCGAGTCCGTTAAGTTTCGCGAGTCTTGTTCCGCCGGCAAACGGGAACAGGGCATCGAGTATTTTCATTCAAAATCGATATATCAGATGCCCATTTATTTTCCAACGGAACTGGGGGGCGGAGAAAAGGGAACGGTTGCGGTTGCAGTTGGCGTTGGCAGTTGCATCAGCCAATTTGCGGCGAGTTTGTACTCTCATCGATGCGGCTCTTGTTACTTGCCGGAGTCATCCATGTTGCGACACGCTTAACAATCCTGGCGCTCGGAAAATATCGCGCGCGGAGAACCGCGTGGGACGTCTCGGAAGATTTAGGCGACCGGCCCTGTTTATGACGAAACCGGGAACGTTCGACCGTGGATAACGAGTAGACATGTAACTTTTGCATTCTATTGGAGAAACAAGCAGCCAAAGTTACGGTCACAGTTCCGCTCTTCGAAAGTTTCGAGACGATACCGTGCAAAACAAACGAACTTCAGAACTCGAGGATACGTATTCGAGCTCGCCGGAGTCTGTCAATGGATTCGTTTCTTCGTATCGCCGCTTCGATCAGCATTTTACTCTCCTCTACTACCCCTACAGCAACTATTTATGACACGTTAGAATTCTGTGCGATGATTGCTAGAAATAGGAGGAAACTTGTTTCTTTTGATAAAATTATGAGAAAATGACAGCCGCACCCAGGGCACGTGAGCGTTATAATTAAACGGTGCCAAGCAGTTTGCGGGTCAAATCCGAATCACTCGATCAATTTCCAGCTCGCGACTCGGGTTTCCCGTGAGGATATTGCTGGAAGCATATCGGCATTGGAAAGGTGGGAGACGTTCGGTGCATCTTCGAATGTTGCATGTCTGATTATTATGCGAAAAAGCACTGACGCAAACGTTCGATGAAAGTAAAATCGTTTATGATAGACACTCGGAGGAGTCGTAAAGCTGTGTGAAATTGACAACACATGACTGTCATAGCAATCTTGAACTAAAATGGACTGTTCGAACTGTAACCTATTTTCTTGCAAACAGAATTTCAACCAATTAAGTCAATTGCTGTTCTAACCGTTCGTGGGTAATCTGAGTCGATTATATGTCGCGAGTGTTGAATTTCGTTCTGTCCAATATTCAGTTTTTTTTTCCCATGAATTCTTGAGAAAACAACGTGACGTTTCAGCGATTTTATATAAAACTAGAGACTTAAATACGTGTTCCAGAATTTTTTAGATTTTTTAAAACCTTTTGAACGTACAATTTCATTGAAACTCTCTATACCAGTGTTCGACGGACGCTCGAACTATTAGAATTAGTTCTACGCTGACTAACATTTGTTTATATTAATCAGATTATATCGGGAAATCCTGAAAAATCACGGCAATAGCACAGCCTGTGTGGCAACCCGAGGCGCGCTTGTAATATGTATCGGGTGTTTGATCGGTTCGATTTAGATCCCAGAGACCGATTGCCGGGTCTCGTGAGAAATCGGTGGAGGAGATCACCCGGTACGATCGTTATCGATTAAAGGACGAGCCTATCGAACGGTAGACACGTAGACAGTCGCAAAAGCCGGCTACGCGAGATAAGTTTTAACGCGTTCTCCAGGCTGGCTTTTTGCATATCGTCGCGATACGGATTATCGTCGTGATAATAAGTTCGTCGTTCCGCATATTAATACTCCTCGAAACGCGACTCGAACGTTCATTCCGAACGGCAAGGTCGAACGCGTGACTTTTAAACCCTCCCACGCTTCGTTTCTTTCACCTTCGTAGTTTTCTTTTCCTAAACGATCTCTAATGGACTGTTGATGCTGTTGGTTTTACTGCGCGAACGAGTGCCCGAAAAAAGTGCTCGTGCGTCACTGTACGCGCATGCTGCACTTTGCAGAATATTATTTTGCAATCGGATAGCTCGGGGCTCGCGAAGTTACAACAGTTTACGAAAGGCGTCTATTTATCTACGTGAAGTTTCACGGATAGGCTGTTGAATAAATTCATCGTAAATGCGCCTTTGCAAACTCAATGATCGCACCAAAGTTAAAGTCTCTGGGACCCGCCATTTTGTCGGGCGCCCGTGGCTGTCACAGCCGTCGTACCGTAATTAACACGTTGATTGCCATATCACCCATATGTGGGGGACGGAATTATTTGTCCAAATTTTTAAATGAATTTTTACGCTAATATATTGATTGTATAAAATTTTTTAAGGATCTGTAAAATGCCAGAAAGTTGGAGGACTACTCAATGTCATACATATAATTTTTTTCAATGTTTATTTCATTAAATAACACATTAATTTGATGGAATTTTTGAGGTTTCTAGCTTGGCAGTCAAAGTATTAAATTCTTTGAAATCTGAATATTTCTAAAATACGAATAGGATGAATGGAAGCCCGCGTTCTCCGCGCTCTTTTGTTTGTTAGCATCTGTTATTTAGCAACTATTATTTAACATAATTTGCGCGTTCGCATAGTATCGCTGGGGAGCGGGAGCCGACAAAACTCGGATTTTACAAATAAGTGGTGGGCTACAGTAACCGTTCGAAAGCGTGTGTTCGGCTGTAGTTCAAATTACGCATTATCTGTGTATAGAAGCAAAAGTTGTCCGCACAAAATGTGTTGATAGCTTTCAAAAGTCTAGGATTCACAGCCGAAAATTTCTTGACCAGTTCCGCTTGTAACGTAACTTTCGGAACTGTAATTTAACGATTTCTTTTGGGATTATTATATCTAAACTAAAATTATCGAGTTTCTTCTAAATCTCAATCATAGAAAATTCTAGCGAGAGCCACGCGCACTCGGAACGAGTACTCAAGAGAGTAGAAAGAGACACAAGATACAAAAAAGAAAGGGAACAAGAAAGATAAGCGCCGCATATTAGAAGCAGAGTCATTGTTATTCAGACTGGAATTTCCAACATCGCGAAAACAGCGACTTCGCAATTTCATGTGATCGATGATCTCGCAGCGATGACGCGACCGAACGCAGGCGTATATTAACCCGGAATTTATCAAAGGAACCGCTGAATTTCGGGCGGATGGTAGGTGGTGACGCGCAACAACATCGCACACGGTTAATTTTAGTTAATTGGTGGGCATCCTAATTACGGAAATTATGCAAATGGATTGCCGATCGACGGCGCGGCCCGAAAAAGCTTCCCGCGTGTCCACCCGGCAGCGGTTCACGTTTCGGCGTTTACTTGCTTCTCCGGGAATTCGGCGAGAGCAAGAATTAAAATGGGTCCGGGTTCCAACCGAAAAGCAAGACCAAGACAATGCGCGCCAATCAATGGGCGCCAAGCGTGGTGCAACTCCCACGCGGATTCGTTCGTCGTGCATCGGCGGGAATATTTATTGTCAGCCGTCGTCGAGCTTCTCCGACAGTTTGATCGTCGTCGGCAGCGAAAATATCTTCGCTAGACACGCATCGATAAACTGCAGTTCCGCCAAACCGCATTACTTAACTCTTTGACGCTTGACGCAATTGCGAGATTGCTTCGCGTTCCGGGGAACGCGTTTTTGAGAACGGCGGGTGCAGGACGCGACAATTGTCTGATTGTAATTTGTAGATTGCGGTTCTGTGTGCACAATCGTTCCCGTATTACAATGTATATTCATCCTCATGTTACGTAATGTTCATTTACTGACTTTTGAAGATTTCAGTCAAGCACGAAGATCCGTAGACTATTGATTCGGGTGCTCGTTAATTAAAGGCGACGGGATTCTGGTGAAACGACAATCTTGAAATCTTGAGTCTGTCAAACGCGGCCAATATTTGACTTCCTTTGAAATACCGAAGACGTATCAGTTGTACGCACAGACTTTTAGAACTGAAGGTCATTTTGTGGACTACAGATTTTCATGGAATTTATGACGAAAACGTGTCGGAGAAATTTAACACGTTGATTGCCATGTCACCCGTATGTGGGTGACGAAATTATTTGTCCAAATTTTAAAATAAATTTTTACACTAATATATTAATTGTATCAAATTTTGTAAGGATCTGTAAAATGCCAGAAAGTTGAAGGACCACTCAATATCATACATATCATTTTTTTCAATTTTTATTTCATTAAATAACTTACATTAATTTGATGGAATTTTTTAGGTTTCTACACTCCTGGACAAAAAGATAGCACAAGTGTGCTATCATTTAGTTCTCAATGAAAAATCAAGAATTCTCTGAATTCTACAAATGGCACATAAACATCGTCTCACGGTAGTATATTATATAGCGACAAACTGGAACTACTCTGTCCGTACATGTATTTATCAACAAAAGTCGTGTAACAGAGGTCGGCGAAATGATAGCACACTTGACTTTCTATTCGGATTTCTCACTGTTTCTACGTTTCGAGTCATATAAACATAACGTTGTGTAGGCACTCAGTCTTGGTAGAATTTCCAATCATCATTGAACAAAATGGGACGCGGCAAGAAATTAAGGGTAATTATTTACATTAGGGGCTTCCTCACCGATTGTGACGACCTTGAAATATGTTGTCAAGATCATCATTCTGAACAACTTTTTCCTATACATGTTACTGCCGCTCAGTTTTAGTTTCCGAGATATTCGCAAAAAAGTTTCAACATCTCAAAAAGTGATCGGAGTAGGTGTGTGTAGGACTGTATAAAATAGTATTTCAAATAGTTGACAGTAACTTATATTTTTATGATATTTTGTTGCCTGTAATGTTGTTACGATATTGTAGTCTGTTTATCAACATGTTACATATTCGTAATTAAACTACACGTAATACTTTGCTAACTATTATAGCTTCTCATGTTAAAAATTATAATTTATAATATTAACTACTACTTGAGGAACTTATTTTCATTGTAAGGAAATATTTGATTTTATCTATCTGGTTATCAAAATAAAAATATTTGATTTAAAGTAGTATCTTATTTGAACCACATTAAATTATACTATATACCAAATCATTAATGACCGTTAATATACGTTGCAAAATATGATAGAAAACCTTGTATCCAATGTTCTACATACGAATACTAATCCTACATTATAAAATACTAATGTAAAGTGTACTTATACTTCTGAATCTTCTGTACCTCCGTCGGATCCACAGCACGCAATTATTGACTCACGAGAATAGGTCCGAATAATTGAACAACAATCACTAAACAACACACACAACACACACACACACACAACACATTTTATAAAATCGTGACAACGAACGAGAAGATGTCACTCCGACCACGAACAAAATAATACTGCGATTTTAACAATGATCCCTTCCACGGAGGTGGTACGGTCAGGTTATCCTAGGCAGGTTAGACGCTGAGGGTCTATAAACACTAGATATAAAACCAAGGTAAACAAATTATGCCGGGCCCCGACCCTATTTCCCGGAATTCCCTGTTTTCGTATCACACGTCCCTGGGTCCGAAGCAATTAAAATTGCAGTATTATTTTATTTGTGGTCGGAGTAACATCTTCTCGTCTGCTGTCACGATTTCGTTAAGTATGTTGTGTGTGTTGTTTAGTGATTGTTGTTCAATTATTCGGACCTATTCTCGTGAGTCAATAATTGTATGCTGTGTATCCGACGGAGGTACAGAAGATTCAGAAGTAAGTACACTTTACACTAGTATTTTATAATGTAGTTTATAGTACATTAGTATTATATTTTATTATTCGTGTGTAGAATATTGGATGCAAGGTTTTCTTTCATATTTTGCAACTTCAATGTCCCTTTAACACTAGATTTACAAAGCACTAAAACTGACTACTTAACATTATTTTACAAAAATAACAAGAACGTGTCTATCCACATTTGTATCAATTTTTTAAATAATATATACCCAAAAAAATAATTTTGTTGAATAATTCCCCATGGATACGTCTTCGCAATGTCAATAATTGTAAATTATAAATATTAGATCCCGTCATTTTGACAGGCCCCGTGAACCTATTTAGTGTCAAATTTCGTTTGTCTCGAGGCACGCACACGATTATGTTCCATCTCACACACTGTACACTTTACATTAGTATTTTGTAATGCAAGGTTTTGTGTACAAGGAAAACAGACAATTTGAAAATATGAATGAGTTAAAACAGTGTCTTAAGGATGAATGGAGTAAATTGTCACAAAATTATATTCGTAAATTGTTTAATTCTTTGCCAAAAAGAATGATCGAAGTCATTGTAAATAAGGGAGGTCCTACACACTACTGAGAAATAAAGTACTTGTTTCAACTTATGTCATTTTTGTTACATAAATGTTTAATTTTTGTTAAATAAATGCTTCATTTATTAACATGTGTTATCATTTCGCCGACCACCGCTACGAGATTGTTGTTAATAAATACAAGTACGGACAGCGTAGTTCTAGTTTATCGCTATTTAATATATTACCGTAAGATGATATTTACGTACCATTTGTAAAATTTAGAGAATTCTTGATTTATCCTTGAAAACTAAATGATAGCACACTTGTGCTATCTTTTTGTCCAGGAGTGTAGCTTGACAGTCAAAGTGTTAAAACAGACAGGACCAAACTCCGGAGCATCTGCATGTCGTTTTCAGTTTAATCGATTTATTAAAGAAAAGACGATACTCCTGTTTAACTACGGTGTCTTACGATACAGATCCACAGGCTAATAATTAATTCGTGCTAGTGTTTGGTGGATTGCGGATTTTCATGAAAAATAAAAGCTGTCTACGTTAACTAAGATATACGAATTCTACAGACATATTACTCATTTTCTTATGTAATCTTTAAATGCACTTGTCGTTTCATATTCGATGTGTTTATTTTCGACGCACGTAAACGCGTAAAATTCGCAGTCTCGTGATTAGAAATAGTAAGAGTAAAATATTAATATCGAAGCGTGTTACACAGGGGAAGCTGCGAGATATTTCTGACGAGTAATAAAAATCCCCAGCTACGAGGAACCGGCGGTACGTTTATCACATGTATTATACGATTACAGTGACGTGCGTTTTCCCGTATCGGCTTTACTTCGCGTCGGGAGACGAAAGGTAACATCTGGCCGCTTTTTAATTGAGAAACATTGCGCGGGTGTTCGGAAACGAGTTTACGGTTACATGCTCGAACGTGTCACGGTACGTTTGCCCCCCACCACACCCCTTTACAAGGTGTCTCTCCCGCGATCCCGCCCCTATTTCTTCATTAAGACATGCCCGGAGTACACTGTGCTTTCCGCGTGCATACAACAACGCGCGATTTCGTGTGTACGGTGACGCAAATTGGAATTTCAATCGACACGTTGATTCGTTAGGAATCCTAATTGAGGGAACTCGATGCGAATACAACGCGAAATCATAACGAAGTCGCAGAGAGACCATACTCTCGCGAAATCAAAGTACTACAAATGGAGAAAAATTCCACGTTCCACGCGTTTTGCGAATTGCATTGAACGACGCACAAAGAAATCCGGACAACCGTGGTAATTAGACTGCGGGGGTTCTGGAAAAATATAAATTTTTTCCATCACAGGCAGGATACGAGCGTTAAATGGAAGTTTGTCCTCTTCGTAATTTTAAACGCTTAAAAATAACGTGACCACGTATTCTTTTGACTTTTACGTTCGCGTTTCACCTGCTCGTTGTTCTCTTAAATGTGTGTAAAATCCGCAATCTGGTCACACCGTTCAATTTGGTTCGTCCTGGATCAATGTGTTCTGACGAGTTTCGAAGAGCGCATAGCTGCACACCGTTCGCATATAAGAATTTATTATTCGGAAAGTTGTTCCGACTCTTCCGACGCCTCCGACGAGTCTGCCCCGTCGAGGCGAGCAGTTTCCCGCGAAAGAAAGGAACCGAAACGCCACCAGGTCCCGCACAATTTAATTTAAGGTCGTTTGGGCATCGATTAAGGCGACCGTAAACACCGGGTACCGGTAACAATCCGCAACAGAGAATTAATTATCGAAGGACACACCCCCCACCCTGTTCTCGGTATCAATTACTGCGTTTTCGTGGAACCATGTCGTTGTTTGTTCGAGGGACGACGACACGCACCAACGTTACACGATCGAACACCGTAAGAATAATGTCGTAGCTTTTCGCTTCGATTCTCCAAAAGACAATTCCCCAAGGTACTCTCGAACCTTTCGTCCTTGGACGAAAAACCTTCGGGCCGGGAAAGGGAGTTTGCTGAGAAATTTCCCGAAGACACGCCCTTCCCGATGGAGCACACGTGCGCCTCGTAAAAATCTCGCTTTTCCATCATGTATCCGATATACGAACACGACATTAAAAATTACGGTATCGATCAAGCTTTTTCTTTTTTTTTTTTTTTTGCCAAAGACTCGCGGGGCTTCGAGCATTCACTTTGATCATTTCTTCCGCGGATTTTTCCACCGCGGTCGGAATCGGATTTCCCGAAGCTCTTATATCCGGTTACAATCGCGTGATCGATCATTCACGGAGCATGTTCGACACGCGCTGCTAATGATCACGCGCCGTGAACCTTCATGACGAACACTCGAGTGGCCGGAAAATTAACACTTTATGTGCCTATAACGTTCGTTTTTACACTCCATGTTCAAATTGACACAGAACTAACAATTTTAATCAAAATTACGTGTAATTTGCTTCAAAAGTAACCTAAAATCGTTAACAAAAGTCAATCAAACAAAGCATAACGCCAAGTATTAGTGAAAACCGAAATTACTTTTTTTTTTTTTGGGCGTTTTAGGTCACATGCACCTTGTAGGTTATTAGTGACCACATTTGGGTTGCCTAGTGGGGCCTATCGTATTTAGAGCAATTGATATACTTTAATGTCTTTTAAAAAGTTTAGGGCATTATTACAGGATTCTGTTCCTTGTAAGATTCTTGCCAACCTAATACATCATAAACCTCCAGTTGAGTTTTTGCTCTATCGAATGAATTGCTTCGATTGCCGTTTATCGTGCCAGGCTATCATGTTAATAGGATTCGGTGAAGGCGTTCGTTCGCAATCGCGGATGTTTGCCTCCCACGCACCCCCATCTATTCCCCACCCCCTCGAAGCAAAAGCGTAACACCGAACGGGAACCGTCCTAAGTTTTCGCGTTATGGGAACCGTCGCGTCGTCGTTGGGCAAAAATATTCTCGATCCCTCGTTTACTTAGCGACGAACTTCGTCCTCTCGACGGAGGAAAGAATGATCGGGCTCTTCCTCTCTTGGACCGGACGCGTTCCATCGTTCGCAACTGAAACGGAACGGCGTAACAACAATAAGGGAATGTGGTTCACGCTGTTTGGTTTTTCTTTCTGTAACTAATCAAACGCCTTTCACGCGACGCGACGGTGTGTGCCAACGGGTGCGTAAACATTCGCTCGAGCAATTTGCCTGCGTAGTTCAGGTGAATTCTCGTGAGTTTCCTCGACCATTTACCGCCACACGCGTGTGTAGTTACCGTCTAACGAGATCGAGACCCAACAGACAAAATTAAACAGGAAACTGGGAAGACAAATTCTATCGTTACATTGTGTCGATCATTGTGCATATCCTTGCTTTCTTTTATGGACTCAATTTATATGTTACATTTCTGTTCGATGTCATACATTGCATTTACATATGAAAGTACTATCTTATTTTACAGGGTGTTCATTTGAAAACTTTCCAGCCGAATATCTCGGAAAGTATAGGCATAAGTATGAAAGATAGAGGGGGAAAGAGTATCTCCGAAACTAGTACGCAGATAACAAAAAGTATCGTACGAAAATTGCTGGTCCTTTTACGTACAATAAGATCCCATAATAAAAAATATAAGTTTCCATTTGAAAAAACAAAGTTGACCTTCAAATGACCTTGAAAACACCACCCAAATAAAAAACTGATACTGTCCCCCTATTTCCCCCTCGAAATCCTTGGACACGTGTTCCACACTTTTTTAAATATCTTTCATACTTTTCGAGATACTCGGCTGGAAAGTTTTCGAATGCACACCCTGTACAAATTGAATTTATATATCAAATTTCTACTATTTTTTTCCATACATTTTTAACGTTGCATTAACAGCAGAGGTAATTAGCAACGTGGTACAGTTTTAAGTTAATCGATAATAGTGAATTTCTTATAGAAGTTGAATCATATTTTTTGGTACAGAATTGTTATCTCTAGAGGTTAAAGAGGGTTCGATTACTCTCTCAATTAAGTTTCATTTTGTTAGACGGATTCGTAAGATGGATTTTGAACAAATGGATCCTAATGTGCGAGACAAGAAGAATAAGTTTCTGGAACAGACACACCGAGTGTATATTCTTAACTGAAATCTTCTTAACCGTACTCGGATTGTAACAAAACGCATGTCTCGCTTCTGGAACGCGATCGATTTTGATGAAAGCGTTCCCAGTCGAGAGTCGTGATCTTTTTAGGGAATGGGTCCCGCGTTAGACAACTGTACCCTATATATACATATTGAAGATCGAGAATCCTCGAGGACTTCCATTCGACGACATCGTAGGCGTCTCTGAAGAGCACTGTCGATTCCCGGGGAACTCGCGGAACCGTAAATTGTTAATTTACCGTTCTCGCGTTGCTAGACATGGCCGCGACCGAATGCACAAAGGATTAGGCGAAAGGTTATTAAGTCGCGGAGCTTTCCACGAACGGAAGAAGAAATTCTGCCAGCCGAGATGAAATTATGATGGGGAACGGATGCCGGTTAATGCTGTTGCGAAGAGCGTTGATGTAACAAAAGGATGAAGACGAACGACGAAGAGGAGCGCCAGTTACGGGAAAAGAAGATGAAGAAAAAGGGTTTGTAAAATTTAGATGAGCGAATTAACCGATAGCGAGCAGCGATGGGACCGAGCATCTTTCACCCGAGTTAGAATCCTCTGTGAGCATTTCTGAAAATAGCAACAGAATTTCTTGTGGATACTCATCGAAACCTTGCTAGTTTTTGAAATTGATAAAACGGGACACATCGCTCGCAGAAATTCTCCCAAATTTTCACCTCTGTTCAATAAATTGCGAGAACGTTCAGATATCATACTATCGCTACATATACACTCCCGTCCATAACTCACTGGACACTTACTCGCTTTCGTCGTTTTGTACCGAACACCTCAAATTTCGACCCATCGGTACACAACACCTTTTACCAATCTTCAGCAGTGTAATCTTTATAAAATTTTGCCTACTACAGTCTTTTTTCTTATTTTGAGTCCTTAATAACGGGTTTTTAACTGCAACACACGTTTATTTAAATAACTAATATTTATTTCTATTTTTACATACCGAAATTATCGTAAAATACCTAAATATTACAAGATCAACAATAAAATCAAGCTAGAGAGCTGTATCTGTGTTTTAATCATTCTTTTGCCGAAAACAAGTATGTGTCCGGTGATTTATGGACGGGAGTGTAGATTTCTGAAACTGAAAATACTAACGATTAGTATACTGATTGAAACCTCTCCGAACAGTAATCGAAGCTGAACAAAATGGGACTTGCTCGCAGAAATTGGTTCGGATTTCGCTCTCGATCCGATCGCTAATGGCGAGAATGCTCAGATATCGTTCTTGTTGGAGCGGATATCCGAGAGTTGTTCAGACAAGAGCGAGGAAACGCGGCGATCGCTCAAGACCCGACAACATCCTTTTATCTCGATCCAGTCCGACGGTCGATCGCCGATTTTACTTTCTGGCGAGATCAAATAGAAACACGACAGCAGCGTAAATAATCGGGGAGGAGGGATAAATAGAGAAAGAGAGATAGAGAGGGGTGGAGGACACGAGAGCAAAAACCGAGAAGCGCCACGAACGCGCGATTTAACCCCCAACCAGCGTCGGTATGTGGGACGCCCTGGCGTCTCTGCGTCTGCTGGCATACAAAAACCTTCTTCATCCTTTTCTCTTCGGGTACCCGCAGTTTCTGCGTTCGTTGCGGCTTCTTTTCGAGCCAACTTTAGTTTCGTTCCCTGTCCATTCGAATTTATCCCGCCAGTGCGTATCATCGACACGTGGCTTCCGGCTGCGGTGTTTCCTCGTTCCTACGATAATCTATTAGGCTGTGCCATAAATTCGTGCCGTTTACCATTTAAATTCGAAAAATAAAATATGTAATCACCCTTTCATTCCACAACCTCTTCTGACAACACATCATTAAAGTACATTTCAATGGTGAATAATATAAACATATCCACGGCCACGAACTTATGGGACGACCTAATACTTGATCCCCGTGCAATTTAGTATTTTTAATTAATATTTAAAATGCCTCCCTCCCAAGAGGATAACACCTTTTCCAGAGTTTAATTTTGATGCGAGATTTCTAGCTTTAGGAATTTTTTACGATTCAATCGTAGAAACTACATGAATATTTAAGATCGTTCTACGGACTCTCTGAAGCACGATGGTAATTTATTTTGTAAATAAAATATGCGGATATATTTTGCCTCGAATCGCCCCAGCCATCTCGACGATTTCTTCGATCGTTTCTCGTCACTTCGCGTATGTCCCGACCGCTGTAATTATGATGGAAGCTGGAGAATCGGATAAACGGAATTACGCTCGTAAATAGTTATGGTTGCCGACTGTACGTGCAGTAACGAGCCGCGACGAAAATCCTTGGCGCCACAACGAGCTCGCTCGAACACTATCAAACGAAACTTATCCGCAACGGGATTCGGAGGAGTTCGAGACGAAAAAGTTCAGCTCCTCTATGACTTGTAACAGCCATAAAAATTTATGATCCCGTGAGAAACGCGTTTTGTAATTTTGTATAAAGAACGGCATATTGAAATGGCGGATTGGTTATCGTAAAATATGGAACGGAAGCGTTATGCTTTCGTCGTTCAATGCCGTGAATCGGAAACCGTTCTTCTACCTGGAGCAATAACTCAAAACGACAATGGGGCTGTCTCATTGTCGCGACAAATGAGCAATACGATATTCACACTATTTATGCTGTTACCTGGGCACTCCCTAGCGTTCTCTTCGCAGAAATAATTCGATAAACAAATTGCGAGACGTGTAAAGAAATTTTATTTTATATTAAAATCCTTTAAATCCTTTAAATCCTTCAAAAATTGCATTTATGCAATACGAAGCAATTTCTATCCCTTGTAATTAAAGCAGAAGACTCTGTTCAGCAAACTAGTTTTGCTCTATGATTCACATTTGGCCTCTCACAATAACTGTAACATCTACGTCGTTAAAAATTTTTCACAAGGAAGATAAAATTTATATTTATTGTCCGCCTATTACATTCTCAATAATATCGACTAGAAACTAAATCGAATTTTATTTTTATTTCAATTATTTTGCAGACGTTTTCATCTTGAAAATTGCTCGCAGATGCTAAACGACAGAATCTACTGGACCGTTCACTGGACCCGACTTTAAGAAATCGAGAGTAACTAGATGAATTCTGAATAACTAAATGAAGTGGAGAGATACGTATCTCGCGTCGCGCGTAGAATGTATGAATTATGCGGGCGGTATCTTTCCCGGCAAGATGTGCCGCGTTATTATCGAAAACGGCGCTGTGCCCACGTGTTCTTTTGCCACAGATATCAGATACCATTTACAATCGCCGAAGGGTATACGAGGGAAACAGAGGGACCGTTTCAGCGAACCGTTGCGGCCCACTTTGTCAATGATTCCCGCGCGAACGGTGTTTTATCGAGTTCGCGGACGCCGATAACGCGACTCCATTCGAGACCGATGCAATTAGCTTCCAAAAGTTTGCCACTTCTTATTATGCTCTGCTATTCCAAGGTTTTCCAAACTGTGTGACGCTTGTATTCGTGTCTCTGCTTCTTCGTTTCTTCATTCCTCTATATCTATTTCGTGTCAGACGCATCGTTCATCCTCGACAACTAATCGTTAGACTGCGGATGTTCGTGCAATTTGCAATTTTGAGAATCAAATGAAATCTCATTTTCAGTAGTCTTCGCGGGACTGAAATAAATAAAGATCGTCTTAAATCCTTTTGAAAATTTTCAGAAGCCATAAAGATTCGCAGTCTACCGATTGTTCGTAGAAATTACGATTGGAACGTTTGTACCTTGCGATATCAGACGATAAATGTTAAACATTAAAATTAAATTAAATTAAATGTTAAAACGAAATCTCATTTCATGTAACACTGCTTCTTTATAAAGTAAAGTGTTTCAGTCAGTAGTCGAATTGGTTGAAATAAATTTCCTGAACAATCAGTGGCTCCTTGAAATTGGAAGACCTTTTCAGAACGAACGTATGCTACTTCAACAATTTCCTCGAGTTTTTATCTCGCGATTCCGGGCTCAATTGTGGCCGCGCGCGTCACCTTTGAACTTCTCGGGCGGCGTTCTTATGCCGATATTGCATATTTATGCATCCCCGCCCGATAAACGGGAATCAATGATAGAAACAACCATGAATTCTCATTTTCGTGGTATCATTCATATATCCCAGGGTGCTTCGCGATTCAATTCGATCCGGCAACCGATGAATTATCGTCGAGCGTATTTTATCTCGCCATAATAACGTTCTCCGGAGTGTCGTGGCCCGTCCGGCGGAATGGAAATAAGCGCATCGAAATTTCCCGATCGCCAGTAAATAAAAATAGATCTCTGAGTTTTACGATCCTCCCCGGAGGATGATCGTTCCCGACGACGCGACAGTCGCGCGAACGATTGCTTTACCGACGATCCTTGAATGATCTAATACGAAAATATTCCTTTCCAAGCAGGACCAACTCTGTTCTACACCGATTCGAAATATTAGAACCAAAAAGTTTGTGCTATTTTAACTCCGACCTAGAATATTTCTCTTCTATATACAGTGACTCCAATTAATATTCGTACACTCTTAAAAATTGCATAAATTTGTCAATGTTGGACTATACTACTTGAATTTTTTTGAGAAATTAGAACAATTGGAGCGTTAAATAACGTTAGAAAAATGTTTGATTAAAATTGTAATTGGTCATGCTCCTTGAGCATGATCCTTGTGGATCTCGTTAGACTAACAGCTCAGCTGGGAACCTGCGTACTCAACTTTTTGACTTGATTCATGAGATGTTCGAAAGTAATTAATAGACAGATGATTTAAACGTATAGTTCGATAGAATTTAGTATGATTTTGAATCCTTTCGGATCCGCAAAGATAGGTAACATTAAACTTTTACCTAGTAATTAAAACTCAAAACTGGAGTTATCAAAAAGTATGCAAGGAAACGGCCGGAATCTTTCGATGATAGAAATAGTAAGAATAGTGGAAGACAATCTTTACTTTTCAGGAGCCTTTACCCAAAGCATTTGAGACATAAGAATCATCGAAAGCAAGAAAATCGAATTCGACTGTGATATGATAATTACAGAGTCTCCGCGGCTTAGTTTCACCGTAACGCGATATATTTATTTTACAAACCGCAAACGCAATATCACGCGTACGCCGCAAATACACATGCACAGCGGAACAAACGGTGGAACACAAAAGAGGGACATGTCGGATCACAAGCACCTGCATAAACTTTTCTTGCCGTTTTCGTGTCCTGAATTCACCCCCGCACGCTGCGTAACTCCCTCGATAAATTAGCATCGTGTGTACAAATTCGAACACATTCGAAGCTGGTATACTAAAATCCAGTTACTTCTTCGTTCCACCGATGGCGAAACTTTTCCGAAAGCATCGTCTCGTCTATTAATTCTACGGATTAATTGAGCCCGCGTCGGGGAAAGCGCGCGAAACTTCAAAATCGATCCGAAGACATTAGGAACCGGGTCAGAGCTGCTCTAAAAGCTCCGAAAGTGGACAACGGTATTCCACGATGGAGAAAGGCGACCACGATGTTTGTGCTCGTCGTAACCCTCGTGCACGTCACACCTCTGTTTCCCTTCGCCCTCGACCCCGCACACTACCCAACGTATACTTTAAAGCAAATTAGGCGCGCCGCGGCCTGCAGCCACGAAATCGTTCCGCGTTAACCAATACACACGTACTCTCGGTTACGTCTTCCGCGAGGATTCCACACGAAACGGTGTTCAATTTCCCGAAGATGTTGAGTGCCCGACAAACAACCGGCAAAACTCCTCGCGGGTGGAACGCTTTTTCTAATTGGAAAGGGGAACCCCGTGTCAAACTATTAGCCATGGCAAAATCAATCGTCATCCGAAATGGTGACTGCCACTGGCTGGCCATTTTACCCTTTGCAAAAGGTATTAAGCTGTACCTGATGTTAACACCAAACGCACCACTACCGGTCAAATGACCGGTTCTACATTTTTTATTTGATAATTTTTGAAATTATAAAGATGCCTTCATGAGCTACGATTCAATAAATATCTTTAGTAGAGCACGCATTGCAATAAGAACCGAGCAAAGTTTAAATAAATTAAATCTTGTCATTTTTATAAGGCAACATGTACCCGTTACATTTATAGCTCGGTACGTTTAGTGTTAAAGCTTCCGTATCTTGGAAATAGCGCAGACTACTATAGTAGTAGCACTACTATACACTACTATATTTCTTTCTTTTTCAAGACAGTAACGCCGGTAATGTAGCAAATATTAAGGGCCGGTTCAAATTTGATTTCTTCCGCCTGTCTTGGTTTTATTTCATTCGCGAAAAAGTTGCGTTAGACGCAAGATTTTCTATGAACGATTTGTTGAAACAATCGAGCAATTTTTCTATGAGTAAGAATTAGGTTACATTTACAGCTCGGTACGTTTAGTGTTAATAATCTCGGGTACTTTGCACGAAATGGATTCCATAATTATTTCAGTAACATTGTTTTACAGCGACAGATGAACCGAGACGGTGACGATCGCTCCGAATGCCAATTTACCGAGCTAATTGCTAATTTAGTTAATTTGCCGAGCCGCATTCGATGTTAAAATTGTGTACTTCACACGAGCTTCGTTTTGTAATTTTTCCATGGAGTAACATCGTTTTGGATTTATGGAGACAGATTGCCGCGCTGCGTTGGCCCCAGTGAAACGATTACTTTACCGAAACTATGACATCAACGGTGACATCTTATCTTCAGCGGGACTCGTGCGTGAAGGATTAACGCATGCTTTGACTATCATGACGGATCCTTAAGAATGTCGCGATGTCGAGGCAATTTGCTGAATGAAACGAATATTGAAAAGTTTGTCTCGTTTCTGGGAGACGTGACATTTAAAATGTTAATCTAGGAACCGAGCAATTTTTACGCGATTTTTTATTTTTTAGTACACATTTCCCCCCGAGAATACTGGAAGGATGTAATTGAGAACTTGAGGAATCTGGATGTGTTTCATGACAAAACTATCAATCTACGAATCAAGTTATTTCTAAATATAAAAACAAGTCTTGTAGATGTGGATTCAAATAAGAATCTTCAAGTAGGAATGACTAAGAAAATGGACTAAAATATAGACAAGAAATAGTCGTTGTACACGTTAAGTTTGATACGAGAATCACCAGATAAAAGTAAATAAGGCAAATAGGAATGATCAGAAACTTCCCGGTAGAAAATGGACAAGACGACCGCGAACTATTAAAGCATACATTGGTATCACGCTGGTCTCCGTGCAAGAAAGTAAAAAGACACACACAAGAACACCAAAAGTGATTAAAAAAGTACGTACATCCTCGTAGCGAAACCGGACAATAGTAAAAAAAAAAATATATAAAGTACCAAAAACCGTGACGATCTAAACTCTAAAATCCCCACAAGAACCTCCAACCAAAAACTGATAGAAGACGACCGACAATTATTGAAAGAAAAACCCCGTTGTGTTTTACAACTTTTAACACATTCGCGACCGGCAAATTTTTTCCGTTTCTAATAGCACCGGCGAAAATAATGAAATTCTGAAGCTGGTTAAAGCAAGGATAAAAATGATAAAATTTGTTTTGATATATCAATGTTGCAGTTATGTGTTGTTTAACACTAGAACTACCGGATGCTTCAAAATGACTTCTTCCTAATTTTTCTTTTAGAGATATTGAAATTATGCATATGCTTCCATGAGAAAATTTTTTAATCAACTTCTCTATCGAAGTAGATATTTAAACAAAACGGCAATGTATGAAAGTTGCATTTAGTGCTTGGTAGTTCTAGTATTAAAAAGATTTTTCTAATTTGTACACTTGCTTTACAGGTAGACAATAGAACAAGGAATAGAATTTGAAATGAATTCACGTCAGAGGCAATCAGGAATAGAATTTAACACTTTGATCGCCAAACAAGAAAGCTCAAAAATTCCATGAAGTCAAGGTAAGTTATTTAATAACATAGAAATTGAAAAAAATTAAATGTATGACATTGTGTAGTTCTTCAACTTTCAAATTTGGTGCAATGAATATATTAACGTAAAAATTCATTTTAAAGATTGAATAAATAATTCCGTCACCCATATATGGGTGACATGGCAGTCAACGTATTAAAATGACGTGAATCAGCGGTCATGAATGTGTTGACACGAACGTACAACAAGACCGGAGGAACCGGAAACGTTCCCGGCGAATTATTGTCTCGTTTATGCGAACACTGCAGGTAAGATAAAGTTGCGGGTCATCACTCACCGTCGTCATCTCGATGATCGGAGTTGGACGAAGCACGCGGACCCGGCGTCTCAAGTCCTCCGGCGGATGAAAGAGGGTGAGCAGCAGCAGCAGGTGTGTCGAGCGTGATTGGTACCAAGGTAGTTGGCGTGTCCGATCGAGGAAGAGTATTATCGTGGTCACGAGTCACGGAATTTAGCGGATTCGAGTCGAGTCGAGTCCGAGAGGTTTGGCGGGTTCTTTTCGCGATTCTGTCTCGTTCGACGAAGATAGAAGGGGGTTGGTGTGGTACCGCGGGAGCCTCTGAGTTTGGAGGTCAGAGGGCGAGTGATTGGTGGAGCTTGCGCGGGCCACATTTATACTGCTACCACTCGCCCCTCTTCGACGGCGTTCTTCTGTGCCACCAAGAGGCCCCCCTCTGTACCCGCTGTACCCACCACCGACGTGTTCCTCCTCCACGTTGTTAACGGCCGCCCCGTGTGTGTTCTACACCCTTCCCTCCCTCCCCTATCTCTCTCTCTCTTCTCTCTCGCCCTCTTCTCCGAACGCTCCGTTTCTCTCTTTCCCTCTGTGTGTTTCTCTTTCCATCGCTCCCCGTTACGTCATTGGAGCGAGTCTCCACCCCGGAACGATGATATCACAGAGAACCGCGTCGATGGAACCGCAACGACCGCCAAGAAAAACTGCTTTCGGCAGCCCCTTACGTAGATTCATGAATGAAAGTTCGTGAATGGAGCCACGCCACCAGCCTGGAGCCCAGTTCGGCCATCCCACCCAGCACTTTCGCTCGTTTGCTTTTACTATCGAACGATCGACGCCGTTGTTTCGCCGATTTTCATACCAGCCGGAACGTGCGTCACCGATTCTCCGCTGATCGACCACCTTGCTGCATGTTGCTCGAATCTCGAGGACTTCTAACAACAGCATCACGGTGAGTTCTGTTTGATTCTTGGATTTCTGCTCTTCCCTCGTGTCCTTTCATTTTTGGTCCGGAGACAGCGGTCTTGGACTGTCCGGTCCTTCGGTGGCCATTTTCAAAAGACTTACTCGGAGACCTCGTACTTCCTGCCTTGATAATTCAGCTCTTTAACAGTCCTGCAAAAATGCCGGCCATCTAAATCTCTCACAATGTCCAACCTATCCAATAAAAAAGAAAAAAATACAACTCGAATGAGGGAAGGATATAAATTGAATTTGAAAAATTGGGTTGGAGTACACTGCTGTCAAGAATTGACCTAGATCAATCAATCTTGGGACCCAACGAGCCGAATTGTTAGCCGTTCTCGTCAAGCTTTCTGCTGACTTAACATTGAATCCTACCGCGGTCGGATGACCGGTTTCTTATTTTGCAATTACTGAAATTATAGAGATGCCTTCGTGGGAACTCTTGGAACTATAATACATATCGACAAAAATCGCACAGAAACAGGATCAGTTCAATATTGCCATTTTCAGAAAGCAGTGTGCGCATCATTCGCTTTTAACACTTGTTAGGTTCAGCGTGGATAAAAGTTTGAAATTCGATACAAATCAATGAGCAATGGGGAAACATTTTTAGACAACGGTGAGCCGAGCGGTTCGTGCGCAAAATCAAGGATCCCATTTTTTTCCCGAAAAAAAAGGCCAAGCACATCGGTGAAGTGGCCAGACACCTACGAGTGGCTAGTATAATTGTAGTGATTGCACGTGTACAATGTTGCCGCTCGTTAACCCTTGTCAAATATTGATTTTTTGGGAATTCTGTCTCTATCCACGGATTCCATTCTATGAACTTTCCGTTCACGATTGTTCTGTTCGTTGGAAATGTATATATCCTGCCATTTTACGATGTTTATGTGCCAGAGTATAACTGTGCATATACATTCGTACTCGCAGATGAAAATACCCTACGTGCTGCTTTATTGACTTGCACATTGTTCGCAATACTATTCGTGACGTCATGGATGCTGTTCCATCAACGCGCCCTTTCAATTTCTAACCACGAAAAGTTGCGACAATGTCATTTTAGGACATTTTACGCCACAAACAAGCATGGCCCTCTTATTCTTCCAAATTTTCGGCGTACGGCATTAGAAACGTGAATAAACAATCGTTCAATTATCCGCAGCTGTTCTCCATTACAGCCACGGTCTGTCAGCCACGGAATGAACAACAATGATCGCCGGTGCGCGACGGCAGGAATTTTTCCATAACATTTCGAGCTAGCTTATCCTGTCGCGTCCGCCGTCGCTGATGGATTGATGTTACAGCGGTATAGTTTTCAGCCGAATTAAAAGGACAACGTGTGACGCTCGTGCAGCGTCGCAGCTCGCAGATTCCCGTAGCCGATGATTGAAGGGAAAAGTTGCGGGTGTCGGGGCATAGTTTGACACCGGGAAGATGGTCTTCCGGGCACAATGCGTGTCGCCGAGCGTCGCAGGAATGCTCGTCGTTGTAAATGATTACGCCTGCGAGCTCTGCCCACCATGATGATGTTCGTCCTACGCGAAACATCCGTCCCTTATTTTGCGTCTACAAGTCAACCATTTTCCAAAAAATTATTCCACAACCAAGCTGCAATTCTCCAGCGTTGCGACGAATTTAAGAACAATTCTGATGCATTTCTGACGAAAATGCGTAGGTGCAATTTAAACCAGTGAACAGATTAAAGCATATCACAGCGTATTCAAATTGCAGAAGAGCGGAACTTCTTCTTCGGTTTCTGCTTTGTTAGTGCAAATAATTTTTATGAACGTCGGAATAAATAGAAACGTATTTTTTATCGCAGACAAAACGACTGTTAGCTCCAACAGTGACAGCTGTTTCAGACTCTTTGTGTTCTTGGAAGTGTAGAGATTTGTGTGCATTGTATAATGATTTTGCAACGGATCCACAGTTTAGAGGATCGTAGGAAATACGTGTTAAATGGTCGACTCTGCGAAGTATCCTTTCGCCAGTACCATAAATGTTCCGCAGCGAAACAGTATCAGTAAGATAGCGCTCCGTTCTGCGTTTTTGCAGATGGAAAAGTGAGGATGTATTGGGAAGGTTAGTTCCGGTAATCTTTGGGAACGGCTGCGATTGATTTTCAGAGCATTCGTACGTACTCCAGCATTGTGTTTCGATGTATTAAGATCGTTTCGGATCCGCTTGAGTGAAAGAGACCTCCTACTTTATTTCCCTCCCCTTCGTTCCACCATCTCGCGGTTTCCATCGATCATCGATTAATCTAGCCGACGGTAATACATTATTTTTCTCGTCATAGAATCGACTCATCAATATCTTCGGAGATACCCAGAAACATTCAATATCACTTCGACGTTGGAGCATACTAACAAATACTGCCCCAATTTTGAATCCGAAATCATCTCGGGCTGTTCTAAAATGTCCGCGCCATGGTGCTCCATAATATTAGGGTTACCCATAAGTAATCAATTATTTGCAAAGAATTTATTTCGCCTTTAGTTCTGTACCGATCGTTGAAACACGTATTCTTTTACAGTTTTCGGTAAAGCAGCCTGTGTTGAAAATATTCTAAAAAGTATAATTTTTTTTACAACCCTGTAATAAAATGGCGGCGTCCGTACCTTCCAATGATCATATTCGTCATATTGCATACTTTTTCATTTTCATGCGGGATTTAATGCACCGGTAACAACAAAGAAAATTTGGTGTCAACCTTGGTTCAGAAGGTTTGCTGCTGATGATTATGACCCCCTGACTGTTCTCGATAATGATGGAGATTATATAATAAATTAAGAAATAAAAACTTGAATTCACTACAAAGTTTGTTTTAGATTTCAAAATAATTGATCACTTTTGACTCCCCTTAATAATTGATAAATTCTACGATAAACAGTAGAATTGTTCGATTTTTATTGTCCAGCTCGTTTCTCATGGACACCTCGTAACGGCTTTGCTATGTTGTATTGTCGGGCTGTCCCAATTTTTGTATAATAAAGATAACAGTAAATAGTATGGTATAATCTTTATTACACCAAATAAAGAGAAGATGTACAGCTCAAAATGAAGACGAGACTGACTGACCTGGATAGGACAAATAAAACAAGATAAAATACCAGTAAATGTTTCGAACAACATTAACACGTTCACGACGGGGCCGTATTTTGACCATTGTATTTGTACATTGTATTTGAAATAGAAACGCGACCAGATAAACGTCCCTGTGGATGAAGGTCTAAACAAGGATAATCCTGAGCAGACGGTACAAATCAGGAATCAAATGTCTAAGCTCCTGCATCTTACAATTAATGCAGACAATTTCTATTTCAAGATAAACGGCGATCGCTTTGTCGAATGAAACAACGTTTCAAATAACTCTCAGCTTTTACCGGAAATAGCCACAGTTGGTGTCGCTGCCAATGCCAATCCGGTCGAGACTCGTTCACAACAGACAACGCACGCATCGCATTGGTATCAGCATCGAGGAATGTACTCGAGAAATTACCGGCGATGGTTAACGAACGTAAGAATTACAGCAGCGAGACTTTTTTCAGAAATAATTAACCCACAACACGCGGGCGCGAGCGCGGGTCTCATTAAAACCGACAGGCAAGACTTGGCAGGCAGGTGTCTGTGTAATGCGAAAAAGCCGTCGTTCGCATCGTCTTGGCATCTTTTCTATGAATAATACGAGAAATCCTCGTTTTTCCTTCGGTTCTCCCTTTAATTTGTCACGTGCACGGAAACTCGCATTGTTTGCTAACACGGCCCCTGCGACAAAATGTCGCCGAGGTGCAATGTTAACCTACATGTGCACGTGCAGGTCCGCGGGACGCTGACTTTATGCGTTTTATTGCTATCGAATCGCGGTGGTCATTGAAAAAGAATACGATACTTGAATCATCAGAACGATCAGTTTAAAAGAAATTGGATCGCAACTGCACGGGGGAAAGTACTAAAAAACGATGCGGGACCGAGTTTATTTGCACACCTAACAGACCATCGTTTCGCTCATTTTGCGCACGGTATCCGGGCCGATGAAATCGTAACGACCTTTTTCTTACTCTGCTCCGCCACGGAAAAAATAACAGAACCGGACGAAGAAAGGGTAACGACCACCGTGGTCGGCGGCAATTAATTTCCAATTACCCGAGCCCCCAATGCCAGCAGAGAAGGTGAGAAATGGAAAAGCGAAGGAACGCAAGAAATCGAGAAGAAAGCGAGCGCGCCACGTCGTCGAGGTAAGGACGACAGCCGTCGCGGCGCCTCCGCGACCAAGGATTCGCGTAATTCGGCATTTATCACCGCAATGTGACACGCTAAAACCGATTACGTCGCGAGAGATATTGCTCCGAGTCGTTAGCCTCTTCCCCCGAAACCAATTTCGGCATTCGCTCGCCTCAAATTAATAAACCCGCTACCGAAAAATCTACGGGAAATAGGTCAAGCGAGCTGCGATCACTATACCAGCTGGTTTCGGATCGAGCAGTGTCCGCCGCTCTCAAGGCACTCTGGTGAATGAGAAACGAGAGGCAACTTTGCCATTTTACTCGCCGTTTCTACTTTTCACGCGGATCACCGCGATCGCCGACGATCCGACACGTTTCCGGAAGCTGCAACGAAAGCCATAAATGTAATAAGAGCGGATTGATTAACACGCCCGCTACAAGCGCGACACATTTCCAACGACAACGATTATACAGGGTGTTTGGTAACTGGTGGTACAAGCGAAAAGGGGTGATTCTACATGAAAGAATAAGTCGAAAATATAGAATAAAATTTTTTCATCCTAAGTTTCGTTATCGAGAAAATCGAGCTCGAAATGCAGCGAATACGCATGCTATTCGATAGGAATTGTCTGACGCGTCTGATCATGACCAACCAAATCTACTTGCTGCATATACTAAAGCACACAAACGTGACAGATCTTCAAAGTCGATTTTCTCGAACACAAAGCCTCAAACGAAAAATGTTTATTCTATATTTTCGACTTATTCTTTCGTGTAGAATCACCCCCTTTTCGACGTGAGTAACATCAGATTAATTTCGTTGTATGCGGATTTTTACAAAGAAATTGAATAGAATATATAATAGTGAAGGATTAAAAACCCGAAGAACGTTGCTAGGTTGTTTCGAATATATTAGTATGATGAAATCAATTTCTATCGAACCCCTTCTGCCTAGAAACGATGTGAAAGATTTTTCTATTGCACAAAAATCTGGAATCATTACTTAGAATTGCGTAGAATTAGATTCGGAGAATTCCTAATTATTCTGCGACAATATTTTGGTTCATATTTCATAGGAGGATATGTTACATTCGGTTAGATTTTTTAACTGTGGGGTCTGTTGTCGAAATAAGGCGAACGAATTTTCAGTGAACGTTCCTTTCGGTTTCCGTTCGCAGAAAATGGAATTTCACTGGAATTTGGAAACGCGTATCGGCGAGCAAGATCATCCGATATGTCCGACTACCGTCAACCGTGACCACTTATTACAAAAACAGACGATACCACGGTGTTATCTCCTGTTGATCGGTCTCGCTGGAATCCGTGTAATCGAAACACGTATTTATCGATGGCAAAGCCAGTAGATACAGCCGATAACGAACAGACGCGCTAATTTCCTTGGACTGCACTCTCGCTCGAGAGCGAAAAATGTAATAAAAATGTAATCCTTGAGCAGATATCAATAACGCTTTTTCGATTCTTTCTCGCTTCACGGTCGCTTTCTTGTCTCCGTTGCCTCCTGCTCTGATGGGATTAACCGTCAACATACTTCGAAATCGATGGGTCTAAGAGATGGACCAACGTCACGGTGTTACGTAGTTACAGGAAAATTAGATTGAGGGGGCGTTTTGGTTGTTAATTGCGAGATGATGCAGGGAAAAGCACATTTTGGTGTTACACGTTGGTCGGCCATGATAAGTTTCGTTCTCGGATACAGCGTTGTACCATTATGTTATTTAAGAATAGTATTAAAGGGACCCATAAGTAATCATTTATTTTGAAAACTGTAAAAGAATTCGTGTTTCTTCTTCAACGACCGGTACAGAACTAAAGGCAAATCAAATTCTTTGAAAATAATTGATTGCTTATGGGTACCCCTAATATTATCGAATGAAACGAGCAACATTTCAACGTCCTCGAAAGATTAACCCAGCGAGGTAAAGATTGTTTTCGCGCGGTAAAACTATTTGGCCAAGCTAACTCTATTAAAATCCCCCACATTGTGTTCTTCCCTTCTGTATTGTTTCTTGAAAAATTGAATGGCGCGGGAAACGATGTTAGGAAAACAGTCTATAGTTTCAGGGAGGTTCGACTCGATGAAACGGAGCTTTTCACGCAGCCAATTTGCTCGAGGATCCGGCAGGTCAGAGCTAAATGCGATCCTCTGAATTTTCCTCGGTCGCAGATTCTTAGGGAGCTTCGTTGGATTTCTCAGTTTTCGATGTCCAGATGTTGGTTGTTTATTCGAGGGAGAATGGGCGCTGGATGACGCAAAATCCTATCAAGATAAAAAGAAGAAGAGAGCGGAGAGAGGAGGGTGTCCAGTTATCCAGCGTGTGCAGGATAGAAGCGGCATTTTTCCCGGCGCCTACGAGTACACAACCGGACACGTAAGTTTCGCGATTACGAGGTGTCGGGTGCGAATCAATTTAAAAAAATCGCTCGGTTATTATCCGCGGCATGATTCCCGGTGTACAGGATAATAAAAAAGAAAACGAGGCGGAACGTGACGCCGACGATTTCGAGTAAAATTATACGCTGCCATTAACCGAGCAATTCTTCTCCCAAATATCTATGAATGTCAGACAAGCTCGTCTGGGCGCCAGCAACCTACGCTCTCTCCAGTCTCTCCCCCTTTTGTCTCCCCGCTCCTTCGCCCCTTTACGTCCTCTCCCTTTTTAATTCCCGACTCCTTCTCCCTCCCTATCTTTCTCCTCGATCGGGAGGAAGACGAACAAAAAAACAAAAAAGTAAAAAGAAAAAGAAAAAAGAGAGAATATTCTATTGCATTTCGTCCATCCCCACCGGGCAGCTCGTGCGGCCATTTCTCGAAAAATCTCGAGCGAAATACGAGACCGTATACTCGGTAGATAGGAGCGGAACTGGCTGCCAGCAAAACGAACAGGACACCGTTGAAACAGTACGACTGACGTATTAAAAAGTTCATTCGGTTTGCTGCCGTGGCCGCTCGTCGACGAACACCCCGAGCAGTTTCAACGACTCGCCGCGGTACCGGAGGAACGCATTAATGCCTGTTACCTTCGCTACTTTATGGTAGATCCATTTAGGTTCGAAAGAAAACGCAAAATAGCGTAGAGAAATTCATACCCGAGAGTATTCGAGGGTTTATCCAGAATCTATTTTTCGGGAAACTTAGGTTCTAAAAGAAACACGAAAGCCTACACGTCAGCTCGGACAACGTTGACCCGATTCTACGGCGATTCGTCGAGCGAATTCTACAATGTCTTCCTGCGGGGAATTTTTTAACGCTTCAGAGTTCAAATTAAAGCTGAAATATCGTACTTCGTGATGGGTACGCTTAAGTTTGAAGGGATATTCGATATCATATGAAAAAATATATCTGCGAGAAAAATGATTGCATTTTGAGAAGTTGACTCGGTTCGATTTTGAAATGTCTTCCCGTGGACATTCTTGAACGTTTAAAGGCTCAAATTGAAGCTGAAAGATCGTATTTTATGAGAGGTACAGTTTAGTCTGAAGGGAAATGCGACATCGCGTTGAAAAATCGCGAAACCCTTATTGATTTCTGAGAGAAAAAATGATTGCATTTTGCGGGGTTGAAATTAAAGCTAGAGGATTGTTGAAAACGATACGAGTGACATTTTAAAAAGTTCATTCGGTTTGCTGGCGTGGCCGGTCGTCAACAAGCACCCCGAGCAGTTTCAGCGACTCGATGCGCACCCGAGAAGCGCATTAATGCCAGTTTACCTACGCTCGGAGCTGAACAAACTTGTGTTACATGCACAGCTCTGTTGACAATTACAGTGTCCCCTCTTTTAACAGCTCGTGGGTTTCACTACATCGCTCCTACAGGACCACGCGAATTGGGCAGCGCGTCTTCAACGCTTCAGCTGTTGCTTCACCTGAAATGTTTTATAAACTTGATGTAATTTATCTAATAGAAATACTCGCTGTATCAATTTAAAAATTAATTTTTGAAACCTGGCCAAACAGTTCTGACGAAGCATTGAGCATTCCCAGACAACGCATTACCATTTTCTGAACTTTTCTTTCGCTACAGTAATTTGTTCAAAAACAGACTCGAAGTTCGATGTCCAGTCTCGAAGAGCTTCGTCATGTATCATTTCTGTATGGACTGCAAGTATCAGAGAAGCGTTATGACTGTTCGATACTTTGGCAAAAGTTGTTGTTGTGTTCGTAGGAGAAATGATTACATTAGTTTCCCTACATTACATTAGTTGAGGGAAAAACATGTATTGCCAAGGGTCAATTTTTTCAGCTGATCCGGATCCCGTTGGACCACTAATCACGTTAATCTGCCGGTCGTGATTGGACAGAAAAGTTGGATAATGCAATGAACGGAAAAGCGTAGGACTCCGAATAAGGTGATAAACGAAGACGCCATGACAGGATGTTACGAAGTCGGATTTTTAGCGTGCCTTCGGAAGGTCTCGCTGAAAAGCCATTGCCGTGCCGTTTGTGAGAAATATATTTCCATAAATTTCTCACCGAGTCGACGCTGTGATGTGTAAGGGTGTTTCTCGATCCAGTCACGATTGCGCAAACAATCTTTTTATCAGGATATTCCTTCAAATAGAGGCCAGGTGGAAGCCAGCGAAGGGCTATCAGAACGTAGCTGATCGGAATAACGATAAATTGAAGAAGCTTCAAAAGTTTCCGATCTAGTTCCGATCTGATTTCAGAGTGTCCCGAAGATTGCGGATGTTGTGCAACTGTTAATGACAATCAAACCACGGTTACTGATAAAATTACGCGCTAAACGTTGGAGATCTTCGCGCGAGAAGACCGTGCAATACCGTGTTATTACGCGCGGCGATCGTTAAAAGCGTAGGAGATGTGAGGAACGAGCCGTTTGGCCAAGATTCAAATAAATTTTGTTGTTTTCTAGCTAGTATAGGTATCATTGAAAGCTCCGTAGTTCTCGCGATGATGACGCAAGATTAGCAACGGAAACATTATTAATCATTACTATTATTAACATTATTTAACATTATTTGCTAGATGTAAGAACAAATGTGTGGAAAAAGTTTCGATAAAGAATTTGTGAATAAATATCTATGAACATATCAAACCTGTTCCATAACATCTTGTAATGCAATGGCATCTTCGTTTGATATTTGTATTAACATGAATAAGATTACTTCGAGCTATGATCGTTCTGTCTTACATTTGGGAATTGGTCAATTCTTTCACATGATTTCGGCATGATTTTCTTTTAAATCTTTGTGGTCCTATTTCATAGTTAAAAATGTGTATCGAGTCAATATTGTACGAGCTGACGATAGGATTCTACTGAATTTTCATGTGCTTTCGTATTTCTTTTTAAACCTAAGTGCGCCTACAACAAGATACCATCCTCTATTTGTATTGTAAGTTCTCAAACGTTCAGAAATTCCTACGGGAATACATTCTAAGATTGGCTCAGAAATTCCTCCTAAAATCGTGCAAACTTTGTCAAAATTGGAGGCCGCGCTTTTTCGATTTTTTAACCCTATTTAATATTTCTTTCTGAGACTAACAATATACCTTATGCAATGTACCTTATGCATTTATTGTCAGAAAAATACGTTGTTCGATTGACCTGTTCCTACACTTCGACTGTGCCAACGGTAATATATACTGTCGATAATAGAGGAGGAACCTGTACCACCTCGTGTGCAGTCTGGTAGCGACATCTAGCTGCGGTTGAACTAACTCGCTATTCAACGATTGCGATCCATCCGTATATCCAGAAACTACGAAAAAGAGACGCGAATAGAAGAGCGAGAGAGGAAGAACCAAGAATTTGACGGATACGGAAGGACGGCAGATACCTTGGACTGAGAAGCTACATCGACACCGAGCGAGAGAGTAAAATAAAAGAACGGTTCAAGTTGAAGCAGGAACGACTGTACCAGGGGCTCGCTCGCCACAGTTACTGCAAAATATTTGATGCGGTATCGTATTAATCGCAGCTAACGTTTCACGGTGAATATTTGAAATCTTTCTAACGTCCTCGAACCCCACGGATCCCGCTTTAACATTACATTCGCTTCACGAAAATAGCGTCGACGTTTTGTGCACATGTCACAAATATGTCGTACGCCATTAATGTTGTGATGCACGGATGAGGTCCTTATCTATTTTCGCAAACACAGCGCTTCCAACGAATGACTCGATCGTCCGTGAGAAAATCATGTGAAATTCGTTGCTCGTTGGTATTCGGAACCTGAACGAGTTGTTGTCACAACAACAAATGATCGTGTATAGAAAACCACAAAAACACTTCGTCTTCGCAAGAAGCTCAGTCCTTTTAGTTTATATATAATCCAGATAACGGATATCAGAATTTGAAGTTCGGATATCTGAACTATGATAAAACTACATTTACAACACGGATAGGAACTTTTATACGTTGATTAATAGATAGTGAATTCAAACGGAAGTGTATTTTGTTTTCTAGACGGAGGCAAAAGATATTTTCGCAATCTCTTCACGCGCCAATTTCGCGACATTTTATTTTATTCGTGATTATTCATTGGAAATATTGTGCCTAACCCTTAGATGCCTAACATCAAACTACAAAGCTCAGACGGAGAGGTCTTCGAAGTTGATGTTGACATTGCAAAATGCTCAGTCACTATAAAGACCATGTTGGAGGACCTTGGCATGGACGACGAAGAGGAAGAAGTTGTTCCTCTGCCCAACGTCAATTCTGCTATCCTCAAGAAAGTGTTGCAGTGGGCAAGTTACCACAAGGATGACCCACCACCTCATGAAGATGAAGAAACCAAAGAAAAACGTACAGACGATATAAGTTCTTGGGACGCAGACTTTTTAAAGGTGAATGTCTTCAACGTGCTGTATTTATTAGGTCATCCCATAAATAATATCATTTCTTTCTAAATTTTTCAGTGATGCTATATATTTTTAATCATCTGTGTGTTGATTGTCGCTTTATTTGACCCTGTTCCACTTTTCAGCTATCTGTTTTACACCATTTTTAGAATAGATAGTAATTAGTCGGTACAGGAACCATGGAGTATGATGGGTGTAATACAAGTTCCCATCTAAAACTTTTAATTCTTTCTAAAGTATTTTATGCAGTCTGCGGTCTGGAATCATTACGATAAAAGAAAATAACTTTGCAATTTACTGATAACGGCCATCTGTTAGTTAGAGATGTCTGCTGTTATAGTGTGATTTTATGGTAAGAGTTCAGAGGACGACAGAGAAGAGGAACATTGTAAAAAACAAATGGAGAAGTTCCTGTAAATGTAAACATCGGCTTTACATTAATTATGGGATGACCACAAATGCGTTGTATATTTTGTATGTCCAGCTGCCTTAAAAACAAATCTGTTTGCAGGTCGACCAAGGAACTCTATTTGAATTAATTCTGGCAGCTAATTACCTTGATATTAAAGGGCTTTTAGATGTAACATGCAAAACAGTTGCCAACATGATAAAGGGGAAAACACCTGACGAAATTCGAAAAACGTTCAACATTAAAAATGATTTTAGTGCAACAGAAGAGGAGCAAGTGCGCAAAGAGAACGAATGGTGTGAAGAAAAGTAGAACAACATTCGAGAGTGTTAAACATTTTGTTTTACTACAGAATTCCGTCTTAATACTCGAAAAATTTATGAGCCGATACACCGATTGTATTATTCGAGGAGAAGTTTCTTAATGGTTATTCAACTTTTGATTAATACACCAAATAGTCATTACTTAATGCCGGAAAATTTGTCTCAATGTGTATATGGTTTATTTATCTCGAATCTTTGTATAACGTTTAATAATACTACTTACTATGCATAGTAAACGTCACATGGATATAAATTAATCTTGCTGTACCATTGTTACATTTACTTAGCATCATAAATCTGCAGAATGTTTAGTATCGTAGACCTGCAAAAAATTTGTTTCATCTACTTAGAACATAAGTCCGATTTCTTTTCTTTGTGATTTAGTTTCCGATTTCTCGTTTTATCGAACACGTTCGTGCAAATGTACGTTTTAAACGAAATTGTACACTGAATAGTCATATTAAACTATAACGAAAATTCCAGTTTCATTTATGAACATTTCTCTATATTAATAAATTTGCGAGTTACATTTCGATGTACCAAGTACTAAATGTCTGTTTTGCTAAAATGGAAAGCGTGATAATATTTCTAAAATAAATAATTGTTCATGTGAACAAAACTGAGAACTTATTCCCGCGCATATTCGATTCATGGTCAATCTCGAACGTAAATAATTCTTCTTCTGATTCTTTTTCATAAAGAAATTTACATTTTTCCTCCATTAGTACTATTATTACTTAAGTGGGAAAATATAATTCCGTATAGCGGATGACTTTACGATTATGAAATGAAAATGTTCGAACATAACCTTCGCTGCAGCCGTAGAGTGTAGAAAATGTTGTGTACATAGATGATAAGCATCGAAACAGTTCTCGATTCCAATAAAAATATAAATGGAAAAGAAAAATAAAGCTTGTTTTCGAAAGAACCTTGAATCTCATAATAATCGGCAATGGCTAATTACGAAGCTAACGGTGAATAAATCGATTAAAACTTTAGAATTACAATATAGTGACAACTTTGACCTTTGACTTGATGAGTAATCATTGCAGATGCTGTTCAAGAAAATGATTCACCTGGTTGCAACGTGCCATTAAATACAATACGAAAGTTGCATGATATTTGCAACTGGAGTGAAATTGAAAATGTGGCGATAGAATATCATGATTTAGACAATACAGTTTCCATAAATTATAAAGAAATTCTTGCTGCGAAAACTATGGTCTCCGATTTCTTACAATGCATAAAAGGCTCCGAATTTTTCGGTATACATTTCGATGTTCCTGAACATTGCGTGGTTTCTCTAATTCTCGGGTAAGAGGTTCAACTAAGCAAATTAATTCGATGAGAAAAACATTCTTCAATTAGATTTCTTGTAGGATTTTAACTAGTAAGCACAGTTTTGTAAATATACCGTCCAACGCGACAGAATTCGCAAAGTTGAAGGAAACATTGCGCATACGCTACTTATTTTGCAAAGACATAATTGGAGGAGATATTGTAAAACAATTTGCAATTCATAATAAACGTATTTACTTGACAAAACTCGAGGATATTCAAAAAGAAGATAAGCCGTACAACAAAGGCCATTATGCATATGCTATTACTACATCTGGTTCAACTGGTGAACCAAAAGTTGTTAAAGTGACACATGCTTCCATAATTCCGAATATTCTAGACTTGAAGTCAAGGTTAAACATCCGGAAACAGGATAAGATTGCTCAATTTACAAGTTTCACGTTCGACCCGAGCATTATTGAAATTTTTCTCGCTCTTTCGTCTGCTGGAACATTGTTCATGGCCTCGAAGGCCCTGAAAAATAACACTAATAGGTGAATATTCAAATGAGTATCCGATCAACTGGTCTGATCAATGCTTACCGTTCCTACTTAATGTACCTGCAGAATTTCGATCTGCTTCACTATCGATTTAGCGACATTCTGTATAATATATTTTTTACATGATAATTTTTATTTCCATAAAAAAATTCTTTATTTTCAGACTCCTGGAAAAAGCTCATTCTAATAACATTTCTGTACTGCAAACGACTCCATCAGTCTTCTTGCACAACTGGACCACTGAAAGATTAAAATCCACTATTCTGAGTGATGACACTTCCCTTAGAATTCTTCTTTTAGGTGGAGAACCTTTCCCTAAATTAGATCCACTTCTTGAAGCGAAACATCCTCGTAATCATACGAGAATATATAATATTTATGGCATCACCGAGGTATCTTGTTGGGCTAGTATTAACGAAGTTGCGATTGCAAATGAGCAAACTGATACACAGTGCTTGGGTCAAGCAATGTCACAAACTGTGCTGCAAGTTAGAAATGAAAAAGGAGAAGTACTAACAAATGGCACGGGCTCCCTTTACATAGGTAGTTACTGTTTATATTATTTGTTGATAAGATTATTGTTAATTTTATAAATTTGCATATATAGGCAGTGATAGCAGAATTTGCACGATAGACGACGAAAATATTCAAGACTTGGAACTACCAGTGTTTCGTGAGAGCGGTGATACTGTCTCTGTAAGCATAATGCTTACACATAAGCATCCCTTAGCGCCCTTCTCTGTTCACATAATTAATTATTATCGATTAAAAGTAATTCTATCCTAGATCGATGGAGAGGGTAGATTATTTTACCAAGGAAGAAACAACAGCATCATTAAGCGATTTGGGAATAAGATCAATCTAGCAGACCTTGAAAAATTTGCATTGCAACTGGATTTCGTTAAAAATTGCTATACATTATGGGATGAGCACTATCAGAAGTTATATCTATGTGTGTCTACTAAGGAAAAAATGACAAATTATAGCAACACGAATGTCATCATGATGGAACGTTTCAAAAAATTACAATCCTTGCACAGACCAGATAGAATTTTTTTCATTGATCATTTCGAGTTTACCGCGAGCGGAAAAATATCTAAAAAATTTTTAAAGAGGTATATAGCAAAACAGACGGCTAATACAGCTGCTAATGTAGATATTCAAAATGTCGAACAAATTTTTAAGTCCATTTGGGAGAACAGATTAAAGTGTGGAAACAGTGGATTTGTAAAGTTAGGTGGCGAGTCTATAGCGGCGTTGCAAATATCCAATGCAATGTCCAAAGAAGTGAATACGGAGTTTCCAGAATTAATTGGCATGCTTCTAAACGATGCTACCATTGATGAATGTCTCAACTATATAAAGGGAATTCTATTGTGCAATCCCAATAATTCAACAGACAATTTGTTTCACTATTTTTCTAACGACAATCAAACAATACCTTTAGTTCATAATGCAAATGAGGAGTCATCAAACGATGCAAAAGATCATGAATCCATGATCATGGAGAGCCAAGTTTGTATATACCAATGGCATAAATGCAGAGGGAAATTAAACACCAGCATTGCAATTAAAAATGAAACACCTAAAATACAATGCAATGCAGTGTCGAAAATTGAGATATTAAAGACGTGTGATTTACGCAAGTGCATAGACGCGTCGCCAACTGTCTTTCATTATTCGAAGCAAGTATAATTTAAAGTAGTGATATTGGATACAAGACATGGAGACTCAATTTGTTAATTATCTAATATTTCATTTAGTGGAAAGACCTATGCAACGGTTGGTTCACATTCCGGATTGATAAGTACAATTCTACTGGAAGAAGAAAGCTGCTTTCCTGCATTTGTGGTGCAACTACCTAACAGAATTGAAGCATCAGTTTTAATTTTGGATAATTTTAGGGGTATAGTAGGTAAGTTATTGTAACTAACACTAGGTTTACGAGACGCGTTCTAATATATTTAATTTATGATTATTAAGATTGTAATAAGGAATAATTCAATAATAGTTTGGGTATATATTATAAAGAAATGGCTAAAAATTTAGATGGACACATTCTTGTTCCTTTTATGAAGTAATGTAAAATAGTCACTTTTAGTGCTCCGTAAACTTAGTGTTAATCAATTTATCAATTAACTATTAATTCCTCGATCCGCAGGATGCCACGATGGGTACGTGTATTGTTTAGACTTGAAAACAGGACAAACTTTTTGGAAACATCAAACGGGAGATGTTGTAAAGTGTTCAGCAATATTTTGCGAAGAACGGAAAAATTTATTTGTTGGTTCTTACGACTGTTTTATATACTGTATTTCTGCAAAGGTACGCAAATCAATTTTCTTTAAATTGTACCGTCGAAAGTGGACTAAAAGGAAATTGATTTAGGATGGATCTGAAATTTGGAAAGAAAAGATTGGAAATGGGAGCATCAGTGCTTCGGGTTGCTTACACTTACCATCGAATAGCGTGTTGTTCGGGTCTTTAGACGGTTCTTGCGTGGCACTGGAACAGTCGTCGGGAGAAGTGATTTGGAAACACAAATTAACAGACCCGATCTTTGTCTCGCCAGTAACGTTAAAAACCGGGCTTGCCGTATTTTGTTCTGTAACAGGAACGTTGATATGTTTCGACATCAAAAACAATGCTAAGGTAACACTGTGTTAAAAGATCATTAACAAGACAAGACCGCCAGCTTAGAAATTAGAAAAAAAAATTATGGAACTTTGGGGACGAAATTTTCATAATTTTTATAATCTACGAACTGGAGATCTTGCCTTGTAAAACGAAAATGCTCGAATTTAATTTTCTTTCGCAACACTGTTAGATGTGGCAGTACAAAATAAACGGCAATGTGTTCTCGTACATAGTGAAGCACGATGATGCATTCACAGGACACGAGACCATTATTCTGGCTAGTCAGAACAAAAATGTGTACTGTTTGGAGTCACCAAATGCAAAGTCCGAGACCGAGCCCACTGTGAAATATGTATTGCATCTGGAGTCATCAATTTTTGCTACTCCCTGGTGCGAGGGCAACATTTTGTTTGTGGCGTGCACGGACGGCAGTTTGTACATTTATAATTTTATAACAAAAAGACTGACAAAAACTGAGAGGCTTCCGGGTGAAGTGTTTTCGTCGCCCGTTGTTGACGATGGCAGAGCGGTCGTTGGATGCCGGGATAATAATATTTATGTACTGAAACTTGCGGATGACAGAGTGTGTCCTCTTCGATAGGAATACAAACCATTGAAATTAATACAATACCGTTTATTTTTTTTTTTCTTTTTTCTGACGACCGTCACATTACAGTTACGTGAGTAACGCTTTAGGTAAGATAAAGGCGGGACACGTGGCCGTACCTCCAATGGATTCGCACGTGACACGAATCCGCGGTGCGCTTATAGTTTTTCCAAGCAAGAATGCAAGCGAATTAAAAGTTCTGAGGAACAGCCAATCACTCGGTAACAAAACATCCACGCATACATTTAATGCACACGCATATAGCGGTCCTAAAAACAATATGCATGTCCGTGTATAGTTGTCCTCTATCGATCCGCCTCCTCTCACGAGGTGCATCATCCAAACGTTAATCACCGATTTTAACACTCGGTTTACCGGGAATTAAAAGTGACTATTTACTTTATAAAAGTAACAAGAACCTATCTATCCACATTTTTATTATACATACCTAAAGAAATAAATTTGTTAAACAATTCCTCTTGGATGCATCTTTACAATCTCAATAATAACAAATTCATGAACCTAGTGTTAATCAAATTTTGTATATTTATTTCGCAGCCAACAATATATCGCAAATTTGGACAAATACCCTAAGCAGTTCCACTACTTATATCATTAGCCTTTTTCACACAAAGAACTGCAACGTATAATAAATATTAATTAAAAAATTATTTACTATTGTGGCGCCGTCTGTTATTTTTCACAAATTTTTCTTTCACCATATTATTCTTTAGAAAAATCCAGGTATTTAGTTTCAGAAATAATTTCACCCTTTAAACCTAAATATATTTTTGAATGTGCAAAGTTTCGTCGATATCAGCGATTGACGTTTGAGTGTTGTTCCTGGTTTGTCGATAATGATCATAAATACTGGACAAGGGAATAGTCTGGCCCTCAAGCTCACATAAAATAACAACGTTTCAACGACTCCACCTTCTCTATACTCCCATTCTTCTAATATCTGAGAACGAGAAAGAATATACATATATATCTATTTAATTTATATATTTATATGCTTGGCCGCTCTTTCGATCATTTCTTCCCTCCTAATATTTCAATATAGATTCTCTCCTGTAATTATCCCCAGTTACAGGTAAACTGTTCTTCGCGAGAGATTCGGCTTATGCTTGTGTGTTCTTTCGGTTTGCATTCCTGTGAAATGCGTGTGTCTTTAGTCTGAAACGATACCGGAACTAAATGTGCAGGAGTATGATATAGTTTTTCTACGACTAAACGCGCTACCTGAACGTCTGGGTGCAGATTTTACCGGTTTTGTTAGCTAATAATTCGTCTCTTGTACCATAACGTTTTACAACAATTTCGATAAACAGTTTTATCTATGCTCTTTCGATCGACAGTCGAAACACGATATATCGTGTATATCCGTGATGTGGTGGCAATCGTCGGTGTTACGTTTACTCTACGAAACGCACTGGTGGTTGGTAAATGCATGGAGAACACACGAATCGTCCCGTAACATTTATTTCGTTCCCCTTTCAGAATGTATCGAAAAATACTCAAATCACAAATGGTACAAGTTCCATTATAAACCCTTTTTTCGGAATATGTCGTATCTGCGTGTATTCCATACAGAATAAAAAAAGAGGGAGAAAAACAAAACGGTGTAATGAAAGAATAGAATGTAAAATGGTATTTAGACAAACTTAAAAAGGTAAAGGTAATGTTCGAAATATTCCGTTCTGCCCTTGGTAGTAGTTTCTCCGCGAAAGAGAATCTAGAATTATTAGGCGTGAGTCCTATCGGCAGATCGTATCTGCCTCAAGACTCGATTAAACACCGACGCGATCGGTCGATTACGCATTAAATTACGTTGCTCACTCTTGTTTCGTTTCATTATTTTTTTCTTTCATTAAATTCAGGATGAACTAGTTTTCGAGTAATGACCAGCAGCGGTTAGCTGTCGCACGGTTACTGGTCTTCGTCGCCTAGGTCTTGTTTCACTTTCTTGAAGTCAAACTCCTCGCCGGTGGCCCGCTTGAATATGTCGAGGACGTCTAAACAGGTCGTCTCGAAGTGCGTTGTCGCATCGTAGCTCGTCGATATGAAAATCTGACTGCTCACACCATCGTCGGTCGTCTCCATGTAGTCGGATACTGATATGAACTTTTGTCTGATAGGCCCGAGCAAGTCCAGGCCCGGCTTGATCTCGGCCTCAGGATTCTTCGTCTCGACCGTGGTCGACACCATCGCTATGAACCACCCTTTCGCAGCTACTTGATGAGTATGCGACACTAGGGACACGTAGATGTCCGAACTACGATTGACCTGCGGGACAAACAAATCTTTTGTAATGTCCTGTTGAATCCTACTACACTGCCGGTTTGCATATAACCCCTTGTACTATAATATCGAGTCATCCTCGTGATGAAAATTTCGAACAAAATCTGCTACATATGTATGTTGCTAATTTCCTTTAGCTTGATATGAAATTTTAGTCTATTCTGTGTATTGTATACAATAAACAAAAAAATTTTTTTTTTTTTAATTACTTTATCAAACGTAAAAGAAGTTCTAATTATTGTAATCGTAAAGTAAATCGCAGTGCAAGGGGTTAAAATAAAAAATTAATGGGAATGGACATTATTTTTGGTAAATAGAAAATTCGCGTACTTGTTTCTGAGGAATAATGATTTGCGTCGACAGAGCGTCTCCTGTGTTCGGTATGGGGTGATCTAAGAGGCAAATGCATCTTATGACCTGACCCACTTTCTTCACGCGATCAGGTACGTACGTAGGATCACAAAAGACCTGTTTACACTTAGCTACCTCGTCTCCGGAACGTACGCCGACGACCTACAAAAGAAAAATCGATAATCAACGGTCAATTTCGCTGTACACGTTGTGGTCGGCTTGTAAACATCGTTCCGTGGACGCTCACCTTTCCGTCTTTGAGAACGATTTCGTCGATCGGCTTGTCCAGCATGTACGTTCCACCGTAAATGGCGCTAAGTCGGGCGAAGCCTTGAGGAAGCTCGCCCAGACCGTACATGGGGTAGAGATACGGTGATTTTCCATAACGCGCTAAACTATCGCTGTACAATTTAATTCTTCTTATAGTATTAATTGCAGGTTGGTCTATATATTCGTCGTCCCTGAAACCGCCAGACATCCCATTAGCAAAATGAAACGAAGACATTAGAGTGCATCATCTCCCACGACTAGACTGCGGATCTTTAGGTAAAATAAAAATCGTTTGTATTAAATACGAAACATAGGAACCAAATAGGAATTTCTTTCTTTTTTTTAACAATTCTATTAAGCTTTAAGAATTCTATCAACACTCCGAAATTTTTTTACCCTTTTTCTGTTTGAAATTACAGTTAACCATCTTTACCATAAATGCATAAAATCCGCCGTCTAATCATGACTAACTGAAGCAACAAAAGGCATTTTAAACCGCCGCGGCCGCATGTTTTCAATTATACCGTGTAACATTACGAAATGATAAAGGGCAACGGAGCAACGGTGTATCGAACGGTGCAGCTATTCGAGGATCTTCATAAACTTGTATCATCTCGTTACGCTCTGGATGCTACAAGGAAGGAATAATTTTGAAGGCCGACTCAGGGGTCGAGAAATACTCGACCGATTATTTTTATGTCGCTTGAGTTAGGTCACGATGGAAGACGATCTCGACGACCGGTTGTGTACCTATAAAGTGCTAGCGCGTGACCAGTGAAGTCCTGAGTATTTTTGTCGAGGTTGAACATTTTGTACATCGCGCTCATGTTATTGCTGAACGGGTCGAAGCCGCCCCAACTTTGAGGCTTGTCCTCCTGCATGTCCTGCACCCACATCAGGAAGCTGCGGAACCGCCTCTTCTCGAAGAGGCCCATCAGGTCGCTGGACAACGCTTCCTGCTGGTCGACGGGCACCTTCGAGATCTTCCCGGACTTGTAGACGTACGAACCCTCGACGCATTTGAACTCCACATAACGCGTCACACCCGTATGTATCAGTAGCTTCACCAGCAACCCGTTCGCCATCAGGAACTTGGGAATTAAATCAACGTTCCAGTCGCGGCCACGGCCGTAGCTCTCATCCGGCGGCGGAGCCTTGAATTTCCTAGATAACACAACAAACGAAAATTAACGATAACAGTTTCCGGCTGTCGCTCCCGTTCATGCAATTTATGTACCATCACTTATAATACGCCAATCTGTCGCTCTAACACCTGACCTCTCGAGAGACGTTTAATCTCCGTGCAATTATGCAATATTGCATCTCTGCGATAATAATACTGAGCTACGCAATTTTTCAGAAACTCCTTTTTCACGGAAAAGTCAACTGAGAATTTTTTCTGATCCAACTGTAAACCCTATGGAATTTTTGTTTGTGTATCACGTTTCTATACACTTTCTCACATAGAGTAATATTTTTTGTGTTGCATTATAAACATTTAAACGTGTCCCGATAATTTTTAAAGCTAATAGGACACGCTGCGAGGACACCAATTTTTTCAGATGTTTTTTTACTCTAAATATAACTATTATGTACTGTTAAGTACCATAATTGAAAATAGATTTATATAAATTAGTAAAATTCGATTAGATACATAAATAAAATTATAAAATAACTTTTGCTGAATTAAATTCGATGAGCCAGTTGAGCACCGCTGCTTCATGGCACGATTCCGCTATCGCGTCAACACCGAAGGAATAACGAAGTAATCCAATCACAAAAATTTTTATCAGAAAGTGGACTGGTCTGGACACGGATTTGTTAGCAAATCGAAACGCGAGCGTATGCCAGGTTTCAGTCCGTTACATATTTATGTACATCGCGCGAGACGGAGAGAGAGAGAGAGAGAGAGAGAGAGAGAGAGAGAGAGAGAGAGAGATACTCATCGATTTCCATCGACCGAACCGTTTAATCAAATAAAAATATTCCGTTAAATATTTACAGGAACAAGAACGAGCATCTTCGCCCGCGGCAGCGTGAAGAAAAAGTTGCATTTCGCCGAGTAATTGTACTAATTTGATTATTCATCGTTCTAGTACGTATCCGAGTTTTCCCTTTACTTTCACGTTTTTCAAACGGTCGTTGCATCGTATTATACGGCGAGTGCAACGCAGCCGAGGCAATGGTTGCGACGGGCGTATTAGTTTAGACGCGTGTTACAATTTATTGAGCACAACCGGACACTCGATGATTATCTCTCTCTCTTTCCGATGAGCCAGATGCGTAATCACGCGGACGCGTTATCGCATTAATTTTTTCGTTTCGCTAGATTCCGCGGCGAACGGAATATTTGTCCTTTCCCCTTTATCTTTATCAAATTTCGGCTGGGTTTAACAGCGCTCTCTTTATCTCAATCATCTGCTAATTAACCTGTCTTTCCTTCTTCTCTCAACCAGAGAAGACAATCTATCGGCCTACATAAGGCCTACGAATGGCCTACATAAGACTAATGTGCGAATTATATTTTCAGAAATTTTCGAAACAGCGAAAGCTTATAAAATGCTCGTTCAACAGATAGCGACAGCAGCGTAGAACATTTTCTCTAATCCCGAATCTACATAGATAGGCGAACATATGTTCAAGTTTATGGATCGAGGATGGCGTACAAGTAACGGTGCGCCGGCCACTCTGTTACTTAATATTTTCTCTTCGTAGCTCTTCAAGCGTGAACAAGCATGATTGTAAGTCCCGCTATACGTCATAGTTTGACGCATACGACAATAAAACTCGCCGGCGATCAAAAAAGAAAAGCGTTCTTGTCCGCGACGATGGGAGCCGGCGAACCAATAATTTTGTTTGCCGACGATTCGAACATTGAACAGTCTGATCAATTAGTATTCCATTGCAGAGAGAGAGAGAGAGAGAGAGAGAGAGAGAGAACATTGCTGAAATGGGAGGACAGAGTCAGCGTCGAGCATAGAAAAAGTGTTTTCAAAGAGAAAACAATGCGGTGTTCTTTTAGCTGTGCAAAGGAGAACAGGTACGCCGCCGATTTTGCCACGTTCTTTGCCGAACTCAATTGTAGTTTAACAACGGTTGTTCCAGGAAAATAAAACCGTCACCGTGTTCCGTGAAATCTGTGTTCTAAGAGGCAATAAACAACCGTGTAAAATTCCTATAGGAACGTTAGAACTTTCTTTTCTAAGTTCCTGAGGGCGCCCTAAAATTCGAACCTTCAAAGTATTGACTTTCAATCAGATCCGTGAGTAGGAAAAGTTTCATTGGCAATGAATAGTTGCATATGCAGAGATAGATTGTTTCAGCTTCGAAACAGGCAAAGGCGTTTGGGTCAAAGGGTGGTGCAGGTCCACTGGGATTTCGGGGATTGACAATCAATATCCAGCGAACGTTGCAGGCTAGATGGCTAGAATTATGTGAAATCTTCGTGACGCGGGAGGTCCGCGGGGTTCGGGAGAAAAAAATCGGCGTGGCGAAAATTGGAATTCGACGTGGAATGGCTCGCGGTTCGCGGGGCGGGCCCCTCCCCCCAGGTTCGTATCGAGTGGCATTCTAGCCAACCTTGTGGAATCGTTTGGAGAAAGGGATGGGATGGGATGGAATGGGATGCAGCCGCACGGCAACGACGCATTATCGCGGGTGACGGTATACGTCACGGTTCGTCTCACGGACACGCTCGACGGAGAAACTCGGCCGCAGGCGAGCGACGCGCGATCCTGTGTCCCCGCACGAGAGAGAAAAGGTGGCCGAGTTGGGTAAAAAAAAATCAATATTTAAGACGAGCCATCGCATCATGCGGGGACGAGGATAATCAGCGGGCTGGCACGCCGGTTGCGATTCGGCCTTAAATGCTATCGTGACGCGAGACGACACGATTCGTCGGCGACCACGACCGCGTCGCGCGGCGATTTCGGCGACACTTACGCGAACAAATCCTCCAGCGGTGTAATGGAGGCGGACTCGCCGCCGTAGTACTTGTTGCGGTCGATGTGGAGCACCTTTTTCCCGCTGACCGACAGCATACCGGAGAGTATGCACTCCTTGAGCCCCGTGCCCAGCACGATCGCGTCGTATTCTTCATTCATGTCGCCGGATCGAGGATGCGAACCACACAATCACTGAACCAACCGAACGCACGCGAAACTAGCCGCGAAACCACCAGTTCCTTCCTCCTTCTCTCGACTCTGTGTCGTCGAGCACACGGAATCCGAACGAAAACGATCGAGCACACGGGACCACGCGACTGCTAACTCGCACGACTATTATGCCGGAACGGAAGACCTCGTTCTCTCGCTCTCGCTGGCTACCGATGACGGAGCTGCCGATGAAACGATAGTGGTGCTGCTACCGCTGGTGGAGCTACTGCCGCATCCGACTCTCCCTAGGCGCCTCGCGATTCCCCACCAGTTCAAATGTCGATTGGCGTCGAGATCTACGTCTCACGACAGATTTCTTCATCTCTAAAGTCTGTCGCATAATTGGTTTCTTTTTTATATACGATTTATAACATTAGAGATGTTCTTATGTTACAAATCATTTCTTTATGAATCACTTTATCAATACCAGTATAAGAGGAAAATTGATATCTCACTGATCGGAGCCTAAATATGTGCTTTGAAGTTTGTCAATACAACATTATTGTGTTCTAGTAGTAATGGCATTTTTCTCAAGAAATTGAGCAAAGTGTGACGCAAGGTAAAAACCAGAAGAAATAATGGGATAAGAATATAGGAAACAAAGCACGAGAATGTATACCTAATAAATGAATGTGGTAATGAATTGTTGATCCCCATGGTTAAGGGACAAGTTCAACGAGAATCTGCGAATTCATTCTTCGCGCGTTTGTTTGCCGGATCCAATTAACTGTAATTATGCTTCATTAACCGCTGTCATGATCGCAGGATGACATTCGAAAATCGAGGAGCCCGCCGTCTAGGGACTTTTCATTACCGCTGTTGGGCAGGGTTTAATGACACGGAGTACCACACTAGATGCGAAGCCTATGTCGAAATTTTTTATGAGAATGCTCACGCTCGGGGTTTTAGTATCCCCACTGTGGTATGATGATGCAGGTTCTGGTCCAGGCTAAAAATTAGACTAGGGAGCAGCACTATACCGGGGACTCTAAAATCCTGGGCGTGAGCACTCTCATTTCCTTTCTGATACAATGTAACTAGTCGCAGGAGCATGCGCGCCGAGACCGGTGCGCGAAAAGCGCGGGAGTTTCGCCTCTGCGAAATGTTCCGCGTCCACGGAATAGAATGGCGCCGACAGATGGCGTCCGTGTTGTTTCTCGCGGTGACGGTTGGTGGTCCGGCCGATACGAATTGTCAGTACGTGCACGGCGATAAGCTGACACGGTTTGGAGTCGCGGGTTGCAGTTGGTCGTCGTGCGAATGTACAAAAGGAGCTTCGCGCGGGCTCCTCGAAGCGACATTACGCTTCGTCCGGCTCCGTTCGCGTCGGGTATCCGTGACGTGCCGCGATAATGTGCGGTGGCAAGACCAGTTTCCCGGGAGGAATGCACTGAGTGGACACTCGAGAGCGAACGACTCTGCGCTCCGTTATTTTCTCTGTCAAAGGGAGACACGCGAAAGTTACCGGTGAGATTTTTCGTGTTCAACTCCGCGCACACGTACACCTACATAGACACGCATAGGCGGCTCGCGGTTTTCCCCAAGAGCCACTGCTCTCGCGTACGATTGTCCGAGAGGGGCGAGCGCATCTGAGACGCTCTTCAGAGTTCGAAGACACCGTGGGGGATAACACCGCCACCCCTCGTGCCTCCTCGACCATTACCAAGGCCACGTGGACCACGTTGGGAGCCTGGACAAAATGTGAGTACCCCTTTATCCGTCTTTACAACCGTAATATCGTCAAACGAAAGCTCCTTTATCCGCGTAAAAGAAAGAGAAAACCACCTTGCACAATCTCCCTCTATTTAATCATGTTCTATGCACAACTTTGGACTCGAGCATCTGCTATTCGAATTTATAATCCGAGACTTTCTATGTTACATTTTATGTAGATTTCATTCAAATTTGAGAAGTACGGTTACACATAGAAGGGATTAATAAATTTGGAGTAATGCGAATGATACGCTCCGAAATGGAAAATAAGGGTTCCCTTACCGGCGTAGAATGGTAGGAAAGTAATTTATGGGGTTGAAAGCGTGCTGGCTGGGGGGCGGGGGGACTAAAAGCTTCTTTATCGACGTGGAAAGGAAAGAAGTAATTTATAGGGTCAAACGTCGCCGCGTTTAACCCGTTTAATCAAGGAAGGCAAGTGAGACGTTCGCGTTCGCTCGAAACAACTGGCAAGATTCTGGATTTTTTTACTTATTGTATAAATTTGATGGATAATTCTTGCGCTTCTGTGCGTCCAATTTGTACTGTAATTTAACGCTTTCGCGAGAGCTCGTAATTGAAAACTCTCCCGGTCAACAGGTCAACGGCAAAATATCGAGTACGTTAAAATCGAGATTAAAACTCGAACGTGCGACGGGGCCAGGCCACGAAGATTAAGTCGATTGATATCGCGGAACACGCAGAGGGGTGTCGCATTATTTATCCGTAGAAATTGAGTCGCTGAATTCTGTGGCTCGAACATTATTTCTTGAGATCGTTGTTGGCAAGCAATTTAATTTCTCATTTTTATTTCACTGAAATATGAATTTACATTGTTTTAGACACGAGAGAGCCCTTGACAACTCGAGTGCCATGTCTCCCAGAAATGGAGGACAGAATTATTTGTCCGGATTCGTAAATCGTGACGTTATCGTCGGCTACATCATAATTTTGAGACACCAGGCTCCGATTTGTTATGGCGTAGTCATATCGCGAGCAACACGTTGATTATCGTCGAGCGTTTATGTCTCCCCCGTGCAAGCGCCTAACTTTGCGACGATTGCACTCTGCTCCGTGCACGGCGAATAAGATGCAAATTGAAATCTCCTCAGGAATGAAGGAGTTGCCGCCAGCCTATCGTTTCTTTTTCACTTGGCACTGTTTCTGTGGAACGGCGAACGTGGAACATTTACGGTATCCGCGTGTCGTGGAATTCTGATTGATCCCCGACGTTTTTATTCAACATCCACGTAGCAACTTCTGTTTCACGAATATATTCATTTATTCAAACAAGAACGCAGAACGTGTCCGAGGAAGATTCCGAGGTGACACGCGTAGCTGGAACAAAAAAAAAAAAGAACAACGAATTCGTATCGAGTAGATTCTGTTGGAAATCTTAAAAGTTTGACCCGATATTACATGGCAAGGGGTAACTCTTATCGGATATTCTGTGTTGAACATTTTCTTACAGACATTCCACGAGACGTTCGCTAAACGTTCTTCCTTCTTCGGGCAATCTCGTTACCGTTTCGCTACAACAGTTCCACGCTTCCGCATTTAAATGAGACTTTCTCGTCATAATTAAGAGCCAGTCGTGAAACGTTAACAGTCTGAATACCCATCGAAAAATTGCTCGATTATTTCAACAAATCGTTCGAAGAAAGTACTACGTCTAACGCAACTTTTTCGCAAATTAAAAAAACCAAGACAGGCGGAAGAAATCTTTGAACCGGGCCCTAATATAGAAAGAAATATAGTAGTCTATAGTAGTGCTACTACTATAGTAGTCTGCTCTAATTCCAAGATACGGAAGCTTTAATATCTCTCGTTGATCCTTTCAACGAGATAATGAAACGGTATTTCTACTGTTTTGCAAATGATCGAACCAACAATTCCAGAAGAACAGATACTCTCTTGAACAAAGCATATAAACGGGACAGAATTTTTGTACAAGCCGTGTACTATTCCGATCCCCGAATTCACCGATCTGATTTTTGCGCTCGATCGGACTCGCAGCTTTCGCGAACGTGTCCGAGGGGGTCGAAGGTTGCCGGCCCGGAATGGATCGTGGTTTTGTGTCTCGTTTTGCAGGACTGTTTCCTCGAGAGCGGTGGTCGCTTTGGTCTGGGTCCGCGACCATGAAACCGGTTACGTTCGCCGCGATCGCTGCGATCGAGCCTCTCGTAGAAACTCTCCTAGACTCGGAACGCACGGGAAGAGGAAAGATGCTTGCGGAAAAATAGAAACGGGGTCTCGTAGAGCGAGGCTGTGTCCCTGTTCTCTGTGTTCGTTGTCCAGAAGGCCGTTCGAGAGAGGCTCCGTTCGTTAAATTGCATAAGCATAACGAGCGAGACGCGCATCGAGTGCTGGTGGCTTCGACAGGAGTCAAGTTCACGTGGCACGCGATGCATCCACGCTAAAGCGCTTCGAACTTGAACTTTTCCTTCTGCTGGGAAAATTCTCGGCCGAGACCCACATTACCTGGCTCGAGCAACTCCGGTATCAATTTCATCGCTGGATGCACGTCGGAGCAAAAGGAATCTAATTTCGACCAGCGCGCAGCGTCTGAATCGAATCACCATGAATATTGAGGGAAGAATATATTGGGGCGAAGTAATCAATTATTTTGAAATCTAAAACAAACTTTGTAGTAAATTCAGGTTTTTATTTCTTAATTTATTATATAATCTCCATAATGATCCAGGACAGTTTTCAATCCCCCTCTTATAGAAATCCAGGGTTCTCGATAATTCTTGTATACTTAATTTTTGATCAGCTTCCACTAGAGATTTTAGGGTGTCATTATCAAATTCAACTGGTCGTCCACTTCGAGGCCTGCCAGAGAGATCATAATCACCAGCAGCAAACCTTCTGAACCAACGTTGACACTTGTTGACCTTCAATACATCTCCATAAACAGCGCAAATTTCCTTTGTTGTCACCGTTGCATCAAATTCCGCATGAAAATGAAAAAGTATGCAATGACGAATATGATCCTCGGATGGTACGGACATTGCCATTTTATTACTGGGTTGTAAGAAAAATTATACTTTTTAGAATATTTTGAACACGTGCTGCTTTCAACGATCGGTACAGAACTAAAGGCAAAACAAATTCTTTGCAAATAATTGATTACTTATGGATACCTCTAATACTTGCAGTGTCTTAAGTAGAAACTTTATAAATCTATGCACTTTCCAAAATGTGCCTACACAAATTGATAGATGCGAACGGTCTATGGATTACTAAAAAGCTCTAGCTTCCGAGAGTTAATGGAGCACATGCGTACCGGTTTGCATTAATTAGCGAGCAACACGTGAACCCTGTACGGAGTAAATTGTGGTTGTGAAAGCGGGAAAAAGCGGTTTTCGGTGAACGAAAAAGCGGTGCATCGTGACACCCACCGAACAAATGGGCTTTCCAAGCGTAGCTTTTCGGCAAAACATAAAACTAAGAATAGATGACGGCTCTTGGCGCAATCAAATATTCCCGCGTATTCGGGTCAAGCCGATAAAACAAGCAGACCTTAGAATCGAGTTTCCCAGCGGGCTCCTCTCGCTCTTGAAATTTTTAAGACCGTTCGACACGTTATCGGCGTATGCCGAGCGATTGATAGGAGTTCATAGTGTCAGTTCGAGCGAAATGATTGCACTAGCCGTGTGCCGTGCGGTAATGGCTCGTTATCGCTCCCGAGGAGCCAACCCTGCCGATTAGGGCCGTCGATATTCGCACGACCCACTTCCGTCCCTCAGCCTTGCTACCCTTGATATTGTCCGTTTACATTAGAACTCGGGATTCACGTCGGCCCGATGACTGTTATCGATCACTAACGGAATCCTCTGACCGACCCGCGTCTACACGTGACCTGCGAAAGCTTTTCGCGAGTCTCTGCTCGTGATTTATTTCGCGATTCGAGATCCCAACCGGTTGATAAAGAATCAGCGCCTATGGGAACCCCTAACTGTTCTCCGATTCTTCTGTTACCTCGGCGGCTCCTCGATTTCTTCCTGAAGCCTCTATGTGTACATCATAATTTAGATGTGTGGGTGCTGAAAGGATTTTCCAGACGTTGAAGACCGACTAAGACCAACTGTCTTCGCATTTTTCTGTTACCTTAGCAGTCTCTAAATTTTTTCGTGATATCTGTAAGGTCATGATTTAGGTCTATGGATGCTCAAAAAATCTGCAAGGTGCCCAACTTGCAATTTGCTACTTATTTTATAGGGGAAGGTGGGGTGAAATAGGAACGTCAACAAGGAAACGTGGCATCGTATGGGAAAGCTGTAAAAATATTACTTGCAGCTTCAAAAAAAAAATTCAGCATAGAAAGTATGAAAAATCTTTTAGTTTGTAAGAAGTTAGACAATTAACGTGCACCAGCCTTTCGATGTCGAAACGAGACAATGGCATCAGAAGAGCAGAACGAATGCCTTGACAAAATCCCAACTGCAACTGCACTACAACTTTTACATTCCTGACTGGCATACCGGTCTAGAGCCAATTCGAACTCTGCAACGATTCGTATAAGTATATTTAGTATATACAGTACATAATATACTTACATAAGTATATGTAAGTATATGAAGATGCTTGGATCGTCGAATGCACACTGTAAACGTTACGAATACAATTTTCGACACCATTAAAACATCTTTTATCATTCTCACTGTGTACACTTATTACTGTCATCTTAATTATCACTCTCTCGGATAGTTTACGTTCCGCTCCTCGTGCTGCTCTTTATCTTTATCATCGACTCAACACTTTACTTTCCGGAAGCCCATCAGTCGACTTCTCGACGTCTGCACGCTGTGTAGAAAAGCTGCTTAACAATCTTTTTTAAATAATAATCCCGAGAGAAACTGTCACGTTCTGTCGTTCGAGAGCACTTGTTGCGTCGCGATTGCAGTTTCCGATCGCATCGCACCCTGGGGGTCGAGAAGTCCATTAACAGATTGCTGATTGAATTCATTAAACATTCATCCTCCGAATCGAAAAAAATGCGTTCAGCTAACCTTTAAATGTTACATGTGGTTTTATATATTTACAGATGCCCGCTTTTATTTGTCTTTAACACTTTCATACTTCTTCTGACGATTCCTACTTTTTAGAATAATTATAGATTAATTTGTAGTCTAGGCATAAAAATACTGACGCTGTGAAGTCCACGAGCTAGAAATTAATTTGTACACCGGGTATTATGCGCTCCACCTTGTCTTAACTACAAGACAATATATCACACACTCGTTATAAAACACTTGGGGTATTAACCTCAATTTTTTCACTGTTATAGGTTTTAAAAAACTAACAAAAATTCTGAAACACGTATTGATGTCCCTGTTTTAATGATCGTTGGAACGTCAAATGTTCAGAGCATTAGCGGGCAAAAGTGAGTATTGGAAAGAAAGAAATTCAAGAGTGAAATTTCTCTGGGGGAATGAACGACCCAGGTTGAAGGGTCAATCGATCATGCTCGCGAAGCAGCAAACGTTTCCAGGATTTTTCCTCGGAGCTTTTCCGCTGGTCGCATGGATCTGGATTCCTCGCAGCCTACCGAGCCGCGTCCCGTCGTCTCTCATCGTCCCAAAGTAAACACGATTAACGTAATCTTGCCGGTGTCGTTCTCCTTGAACCGATAATATTTGTCCAGCAGACGGTTGCGTCCTACCATCCACAGTTATCGTCGGTCCTGTCCGATGTGTATTCCCGTCGAGACGATTGTTTGCTGCTGCTTTTCACCTCGTTTCCACGTGATCGACGCTCCCCGGACGTACATACACGTCGCACGACCCTCGTCGAACACGTTCCGTGCCCGCGACGTTGATTCGAATCGTTTAATCCACTTTGGCCTAATTAGCCCGACAACGTGTCGTTAGCGGCCGGTTGTCCTGCCGAAAACGCGGGCCGATCGATTAACCTGTCGGTTCTAATGGTTTCGGGGTAATTGAACTTTTTTCGGCGAGTCGTCTGCTAAAAAAATTCCAGAATTCGTATCCGCGAAAAACTAGATTTCATGGAAAATATTTTGAGAGAAACCAACAGACTGTGGACGTCAAGCATTCATGACAAAAATGGATAAACGATATATAAAACAGTGGAAACATTCCTCCGTTCGCAACCGCAATTTTTTTACTTTTAAATGAATGAGTGAGGGGGATGTTTTAAGAACGTTCCAGAGGAAACAAATCCGAAAACAAAATTTTTCATCCTCTTCCACGACCCATAGAAGGCCGGCAAAGTTCGAGGAAAAATTTACCCGATGTTTAAGTGCAATTTAAAAGAAAACTATTACGAATGGCTGAGTTGAGTTTACGCGACACGAAAGCTTACGTATTTCTAGGATTTAAAACGATTTTAAAACGAGCAATTGTTGATGCATTTTGAAAATTATAGTTCTTTCAAGTGAGCACAGGTTTTTCGCTTGAATTTGAACTTTAAATATGCACATCTCAGCCGGAACCTAATAGAACCTATCATCGACTGTACCGTGATAAACTGGTTTGATGACCAAATAATGCGAAAAAATTCATTTGCGACAACTTGCAAAAAATGTACCAGACATTACGGATTTACTTCATCAATATTAATGCAGAGGAACAGGTATCGTTCCACTTATTCTATAGTTTGTATGCAAATCTGTGTAATTAGTATCAACCGTGTAAATTCAAATTGATTTTCATCGCAATTCGAAGCTGTAAATGTTACCTCTTTAACTGTTAAATTTCATTCCATTATCTCGAACTTTTTGAAAGTTATTATTTTAGAGCGCCAAAATGGCATTATATCAAAATGGTACACTGTTCATGTTGGCAACTGATTTTTCTACTGTTCCAGGCTTTCAAGAAATTTTTAGAAATTCTGGAATACGTGTTGAAGTCCCTGTTTGAATATATAATCGTTGGACCGTCGAATGTTTAAAGAGAAGAAAGAAATATTCAAGAGACCCTGATTAGAGGGTTAATGAAACTGTTATGGGAAGAAATATATTTCTTCATATATCCTGCCTCTCATAATCGACACAGACAGTTTTCATTTTGCACAAAGATCTGCATTGAAAAAGCAGCACAGGATTTTGCTGCTAACCGCAGTAAAAATGTGTCCCATTTTACTCGATTTTTCGTACCTAGTTTCTTTTATGAAAGCGCTCGTCAGAATTTTGCACACAACGCTGGGAAGTTGAAAATTGCCAAACGAAGAGCGACTGAAATTAATCTTGCCTGAACCAGTGCCAAGATCATCTCAAGCATGTCAAACATCTTTGTTTACAACTAAACCTACCGACGCTTCTTGTATACCTGTTCCTACCGTGCGTGGTAAAAAATGACCGGTCCTTACAAAAAGTTATTGTTAAAACATTAAACGTAGATAATAGTCAATTTGTTGCTGAATTCTGTTTTATTTATACGGTCAACTGAAGTCACTTATGAAGCGAAATCTCAGCGAGGATCGCAACCAAAGGTTGTCGAAGACAAAACTTGTAGAATATTCACCATTATTGACATTCGACTCGAGGTACTCGATGTACGGATTCTGAATGTTTGATAAGAATCGGATAGGAAAGCAATTTAATCAGGTATGCTCGTGGCTGAAATAAAATGTGCACCTAACCGAAACATCGCGAATCAAACGTGAAACACGTATAGCGATTGACAGTGAGGAGACACTGATTCCATACCACGGTATTCAATCGGTGATCAATGTTAGCACAGATGCTTCATTATCGGTGCTCATTAATGATAATCGAACGTTATTTGCGACACAAATACCCTGTTGCGCAATTGCTGAATCTTTTCATAATTTTGTCAAGCAGCAATTAACACTAAACCTACCAAGCATTAATAGTATCTGGTAAATATCGCCTTCTAAAAATGATAATCCTAAAATTAATATTGTCCGTAATTTTCGATATAATAAGTGCTTGGACAAGGAAATTTATTCCACTGTTTTCCATAAATGAATTTTTATAGTTTCAATAATTATAAAATATAAAACCGGTCATTTTGACCGTGGTAGGTGTACTGTTAACAAAACATGGTAAATCGATGGGTTCCGACAATTTTTAGAAGATTCGCGATAATCGTAAATCGTCGATGGTTAGAAGGTTAAGAGATTTTCTTCGAAAACTATGTCTGACTAGTTGTAATGCTTTGGTAAACTCGTGGGATAGGATTCGTCGGACGAAACGGCGATAGTTTGATCCGGTTGGGGCCGCTATTGGATTATTCGGTAACCTGATTAGGGGTTCGCAATATTTTATAAAATTTCCGGAAGCACCGTCGACGCTTTTAATCCACCGGTTTCTGCGGTGTCCACTGGTTCGCAAAAAGCTTTCTCTCTCTCTCCTCTCCTTCTCTCTCTCTCTCTCTCTCTCTCTTCCTTCTCTCTCTCTCTCTGTTCCCCTCTGCGTCTGTCTGCAATCTTATTAATAGCGTATCTGTGTCGGGCAAGTGCAAGTGCACCCAGGATCGCGGGACCGTTCGGCTGGAAATGCGTTGCTTTCCTGCATATCGCGCTCGATGCGTCGCGTCGCGTCGCCTTGCAACAGCTTTTCTACGAGCCGGTGGACAGCGACCCTTAAAATTGTTAGTCTGAACCGAAAGTTGTTCCTGTATTATTGGATCGTAAAATATGCTCGGTTGTTTTCAGTATCTCCTTTTATTTTTCACGGAATTATTTGTCCAGGTTTAAAATGAATTTTTACGTTAATATATTCATTGTATCATTAGGATCTGTAAAATGCAAGAAAGTTGGAGGACTTCTCGGTATCATACATTTAATTTTTTTCAATTTTTATTTCATTAACCCCTTGCACTACTATGCCTATGTTTTATCCAAAGGATATATATCAACTACAACAAAATGGAATTTTATTTCGGTTCAAAGGAAATTAATAACGTTCACATTTATTAGACTCTATTCAGAATCTTCATCACGAGTCTGGCTCGTTATTGTAGGGCAAGGGGTTAAACTTACTTTGTTTTTGTGGAATTTTTGAGGTTCCTCGTTTGGCAGTCAAAGTGTTAAAAGGGGAATTGTATGCAGTAGACTACAAGTAGTTTCTATACAATCACTGCGGACTTTTATGCAGTTAGGAAGAAATTGACTAAAATATAAAACTATTAACTGTTAAACTAAAAAATATTATTGGTATGTTGTTTTCAATGTATCAAAATTAGGAAAGGATAAAATCATCTCTTATTTAATCCCTGCTTCCCACAGTCGCAGAACAATTCTATTTTGCATTAAGATCAGCAGTCTGTTAATTGCAGTCACAAGGATTTGCAGAACCAAATCGTTCAAACTAGAACACATTTATATTTGCAACCGAATGTATTCATGTTACAACCCATTACACTTTGCTACTGTTCCCACGTTGTTCGATTTATTTGTTAGGCGCTGTTTAACGTTATGCATTAATTCTGATTGATTCGCTGAATCCTAGTCTCCGTGTCCCGATAATTGTGGGAAATTTGCAAATTTGCTCCAACGTGATTGCCACAATCAGGGTCTTAATGAGACGGAGATGACGAGGGAGATTAGCCGAGTTGATGGCAAGGATGTCACTCCGAGGAGAGTAAAGCGAAGATAACTTATTGTTAGATTCAACCGATTGAAAATTTGGTTGAAAGCGAGCGATTTTTTGGAGGAATCGACTGTGTTTGTTGGCAGAACGACGGCCTGCAGAGAGCACTGACAGTCTCTTTCGATTGTTTATACTTCTGCGTGAAATCCGGGGCTCGAACTCGCAATAACAAAGTTCGAAGAAGAAATCGTTCGAGGTGCTTCTGTTTCGTGTCGAATTGAAACTCTCGCGAATCAACTAAGAGGACTTTGTACCCAAAAAGATAGGTAAAAGCCGCGAAATTTAAACGTTTCGTGGAAGTCAACCAAAATTACATATTTGCGGTAATCTTGCGAGCACGGAAGCAAAAATTCGCGTGCAGAAAATTTTGCCAGTGTTACGAAAGTGCCGCAGAGTATCCGCGCAGGGTAGAAAGAGTGTTTTCTCACGTTTGTCGAGGTTGTTGTCACCACAAGTGAAACGCCAATCTCGCCTCGAGTTTCCGTCACAGAAGGCAAGGGAAACGCTGAAAAAGCACGACACCCACGTCCGCGTGCATCGGAAGTGCATTTCGAGCCTGCGTTCACGCGACGTAAATAATCGTTTTATTTATCGCGTGGAAAATCTGATTAGATACACGATAACCCAGGTGCTTCGCGGGAAGGTGTCGGGAATCCATGTTTCTCGAGGAGATCGCTCAAAACACCTTTCAAACGATGCTTTAAAATGCTCTGAATTATTTTTCTGTTCGATCTTTACGCTGGTTGTTCTACTTGAAATTTCATTGGATCTTTCGGTTTCATTTCCTGCAACGGAGATCCGCGAGGATAGCGAGGAAGAAGTTTATAGGAAGAACGAATAAATAAACCAGCGGGGTAGACGTTAATTTTTAACGCAGACGTGGTCCATGAAAACATGGTCGGGGCAATCGATTGGAAAGCGTTCGATTAACATAACTGAGTCTGTTCTAGCTCTAGCAGCATCTTAAGATTTCGTCTGTTTACACAATTTATATAAAACTCCCTCGTACACGAAGCACTTTTAATTCCAAACTCAAGGCATTTCTTTCAACCTAGAACATACTCGTTCTGTGCAATCTTTTTATTTTGAAATTGAACCTGTTTTCTCATACAACTCTTGAGTTTTTAGTATTATTTGTGCAATATAGACGAATTTAATCGATTAACACTTTGCACGCCAAACAAGAAAGCTCAAAGATTCCACGAAATCAAAGTAAGTTATTCGATAAAATAGAAATTGAAAAAATTAAATGTATGATATTGTGTGGTTCTCCAAGTTTCTTGCATTTTACAGATCCTAATCAAATTTGGTACAATGAATATATTAACGTAAGAATTCATTTTAAAGCCTGAACGTGTTAAAAACTGTTTTGAATAATAGCATGACAATTTTCACTGGAGCCTAGGAATTACCATTCGAGCGCAAAGCGTTAGGGTAGACTGATTCTCTGTAATCGAACAACACGACACATTTTTACCCTATCCGTTGCCGGATAACGATTCTTGTACTTGGTTTTTGAACCGACAAGAACACGAACGGAGGTCTCGCTTTTTTGTTAATGTACAAAGTGAGTGTTTCGATCATTCCTGACAAGCCTTGGCGATCCCGTGGATTTTTTACCAGGCCACCAATCTCTGCTACGACCTCTGCCCTCCTTTGGTCTTCGTTGGCTACCACCTCCTGGCTTTCCCCCCTCCACACCACCCTAATTTTCTTGGCCGCACCACCCTCGTCAAACTTGGCCATTTTTACTCATCTCTGGCAGCGTTGGCCGGAACGGCCAGTTTTTCCAGCCTCCCTAACCGCTCCAATTTCTTCGACTAGAGTCGTTTCCTCCTTCAGTCATGTTTCGCCGGCCACCCTGACGGTTCTCGATCATCGTCGGTCGTAAGAGCGTCAAGTAGAAGCTACATTCCAGTTTAGATCCGTTTGCGTTTTCTTGAGGAACACACTTTCGGAAACGTGTCCCTGAAAAACAGTGTCACCGAGTCTTCTGAACCGTCGAAGTATTAGCGTTGATTTTCTAGTATCAGCAAGTTTGCCGATAATTTCCTGTATGTGCGAACTACGAACATAGATTCACCTAATCTAAATTGAGCGCTTAATCTCCACACGCGGAATTCCTAGGGCGGGGCAAGTGGGCGTGGCCAGGCCACTCCCACCTTCGCCAGAGGGCCCGGGCGGGCCACGAGCACGCTCCTCGCAGTTCACGAGCTGATTTCGGTGCGTTTTCTGTTCGTAGATGTGCCAGCATGTCCGAAGCCGAGGCGCAGGAAGCAGCGAGCGGGGAGATCGACCGGCAGGCGTCGGTTTACGTTTTCCCGGGTCCGGGCCGTCCTCAGTTTGGGAGCAGCTCGCAGGCCCCGACCGGTGGGCCCGTGTCCGAGAGCTCGGCGGTCGTCGGGACGGTCGGGACGGTCGCGACCACCTGCAATTTGTTCGGGAGAGGCGACGAGGAGGACGCAGGATCGTCGGAGACCTCGAGGATCAGGAGGAGGCCCCGGCCGATGACGCACGCAAGGTCTGCCAGCCATGGAGGAGTGCTCGCCGAGAGCCTGACGAGCTCCGGACTTCAGGGCTCTTATCTGGGACCCCTCTCCGCGGTCGGTGGCGCGAGACCTTCCGCTCTGAAGAAACCTGGACACCAAAGGGCCTTCAGCCAAGGTCAGGTGGTCGACGTTCAAGGCCACACGGTTACCGGGCACAGCAGGGTCGGCTCCAGAACCGACTTCATACTACCACCTGGACACAGGGAGGAGCCCAGGCCCACCACTGCTGGGAAGACTCCCTCTTTTCGAGGTCACTCGCGACAGGCTTCCAGGTAGACTCCTTCTCTTCGTCTTCTTCTTCATCGTTTCATCTCAATTGTTGTTTTTTTTTTTTAATGTGAATTCGTTCTATTGCTCGTTGGACGTTGTTTATCATGAAGAAGACAATTTCTTGGAGAGTCTTTGCACCCTAGTGTTTTAGTTGGGTGTTGTTGAATCGAGTGCCTTTAAAAACAAGATACGTTTGTTTCGAACTTACAAGATTCTCTTCTGTACAAGGTTTGCTGTAGGATAATCGAACTTGTTGTAATTGGCTTTGGGATCAGCAAAAAGTTCGAGATTGGCTGATCCGTGTCAGATCGTAATCAGATCACAGCGACGGAAAATAAAAGCAAGCGACTGAACGAGTGTTCTGAACTGTGTCCACAGATCGGAGTCGATATACACGATAAGACGTAGCGCGGAGCCACCCTGGTGGAGAAAACTTTGGTCTCGATGCTGCGGCCCCTTGCCAGAGGAACCTCGTCTCAGGACCATAGTGCCGAACCACTTGGTGCCCCCCAAGACCCCGCCGAGTCAGCATCCCAATGGGAAAAGGGTGAACAATAGGTAAACTCTCGATTTATCAACTTTGAACCCTTCACTTTGAAGTGGCGGCGAACGAAAGGTTCAGCAAGTTTTTTTTTCAATGTCAATTGAAACGACGGATTGTTCACAATATATTACCAAAGTAGAGTGTACCAGAAGATGACAGGTCCTTCAAAGGTACAGTGAATTCCCGTTATAAGTCTCTTGCGCGGTTCTGGACATTTACACGAAATCTGTGGTTCCGGTTGAACGTTGGATTGGAAATGCACAGTGCACGCTGGAAATCGAATTTGGTATAATTCCGATGATATTTACTTGGCCCCACACGGAGTATACCCGGCGGTGGTGTGGGTAGTTTCAGGGACCTTTAAACGCGAGGCTTGTAGGGACTTATATCGGGAATTCACTGTAGCTAAAATGTTGCTTTCCCCGTCGGAATCCCTGATATCGTACGACTAGATTGCGGATTTTATACATTTATGACAAAAATGGATTCGTCAAATGCGAAACTGTACAGGCATGAGAAGAATTATCAAAATTGTTAAAGGAAAAAATTAATTTTTAACTAACTTCTGTTTCTTACAATTGGCTTGGATAATTTTGCATAAAATTCCATAGTCTATGATTTTCCATTTTGTGTTACTCGACAATTTGATCGAAACGGTTCCCATCGTTCACGAGGTGAATGAGTTAGGTGGCTCGTAGATCATGACGAACAGTCCTGAAGCTGATTGAAGTCCCGGATCGTTCGTTCTGCTTTCAGAGTACGCACAACGAAGTACACCATGCTGAGCTTCCTACCTCGCAACCTTCTCGAGCAATTTCACCGCGTGGCCAATCTGTATTTTATATTTATCGTTCTGCTTAATTGGGTGCCAGCCATAAACGCCTTCGGCAAGGAGGTCGCCATGATACCCGTGACCTTCGTGCTGGGCGTGACGGCGCTGAAAGATTACTTCGAGGATCGGCGAAGGCTCGCCAGCGATCGTCGCGTCAACAATTTCACCTGTCGCGTCTACGTCGGGTAAGTGGCAACCACCTTACACGAGCAACATTTACCCGGACGAGAACCCGTTCAATTAACACTTTGACTGCCAATTTAGCAGCCTAGAAGTCCTATAAAATCAAGGCAATCTATCAGATGAAACGAGCAGTCCTTCTTGCGCTTTATAAATCTCACACTGAGCATATTAGCGGCAAAATGAATTTTTAAACCTGGAGAAATGTACTATCATTTTCGAGAAACGTGGCGCTCAAAGATTCACCTTCAAAGCTTTACGCAAAACCTCCTTCCTAGGGTGTCTCCGGGAGAACAATCTCCGCCAATTGTTAATATTTTTCGGCAAAAAAAAATTACAAGAATCACACAAAAGTATGCTCTATCAAACCCAAGAAGAACTATTGCGAAAGGTTTGCAATTTTCCTCTAAAAAAAAATTCTCGTAGATCACCTGTTTTTCCTACGATAACCAAGACTTACACTCCTGTCCATAAGTCACCGGACACTTACTCGTTTTCAGCAAAAGATTGATCTTGTAATATTTAGGTATTTTACGATAATTTCGGTATGTAAAAATAGAAATAAATATTAGTTATTTAAATAAACGTTTAAAAAAGGAACTGCATGCGTAAACACTCATTTCGTTAGGTTTCCATTCGGTACATGTTGAGATATATTGTTCGCTTTGGACGTTCAAAACCATCAGAGGACTATATTTGGAACATTATAAAGAGTTTATAAACACTGTAAGAGGAGTTTTAGACTAAATAGAGATAAGCATGGAGCTGCGAAGGCGAATTCGCTGTTTCTTCTTCATTTCAAGTTTGACAGTGCATGTGAACAGTATGAGCAATTCTAGAAAAGAATTATCTATTCAAAAGCGTTCGAGTATTATTACTCTTGCTAAAGAAGGCTATTCTGTGCGGGAAATTGCGATAAAAACTAAAATTCCGAAACAGTGCATGATACAGTGAAAAAGTTAACAGACACTAATACTTTTGAATATAAAAAACGAGCTGGACGGCCCAAAAAAACAACAGAAAATGAAGACCGCTATATACAAACGTTAAGTAAACAAAACAGGAGGATGACAGCAACAGAAATTGCGGCAGAAGTTAACAAAGTTCGAGAGGTTCCAATTGGTACAACAACAGTTAAGCGACGTCTTTTGCAAGCAGGGCTTCGCGGTTGTGTTGCAGTTGAAAAATCGTTATTAAAGACTCAAAATAAGAAAAAAAGACTGCAGTAGGTAAAATTATATGAAGATTACACTGCTGAAGATTGAGAAAAGGTGTTGTGGACCGATGAGTCGTGAGGTGTTCGGTACAAAACGACGAAAGGGAGTAAGTGTCCGGTGACTTATGGACGGGAGTGTAAGTAGCGGTAGATCCTCCTCGGATCGCGATCGATCCAGTCTCCCGAGACGTAAAAGTCCGGGAAATCGTGCGGAACGGCGGTAAACCGGTGCGGGCAATCGAGCACACGTTGTGGTTCGCTTTTCTAAAGAGCTGTTACGTCGCGAACGTTCGCCTTCGGTATTTCTAGCCTCGCAGTGGGACTTCAAAGCAGTCCGAATCGCTCCGATCGAACGATCGTCGCGTTTTTCGGCTGTGTTTTGGTTCGAAGCCGGGGGCGGCATTCGCGGAAAGGTAAACGCGGGCGTTTCGATTCTGCGGCGACGGCCAAAGACAACGTCCAGCTCCTATTTTCGGTGTTTGCCGGACGTGAGTTTCGGGAATCGCGTCGACGTTCGCGCGATCCGCGGAATCCGATCGGTTTCGATCGACCGGCATGTAGGTCGAGGCACGCTGGCGAACGTTCGATCCAACGAGGAAAAGAAAGTGTTCTCTCCTTATCCTTTCGCGGAAGAGAACAGCCGTTCATGCTTTGCACTCTAATTTCGCTAACTGCGCCGTCGAATCGGCCGTTCGACGGCCTTCTCGTCGCACGGTAGTCGAGAATCGCAAAAAGCTTGACACAATTTCTGTCTCTTCGTGCGAAACAAGAATTTCCAAACGGAATATAGAAGTTAAAGAAAAATTTATTTTCCTCGTTAATAATTTTAACACTTTGGCTGCCAAACTAGAAACCTCAAAAATTCCATAAAATCAAAGTAAGTTATTTAATGAAATAAAAATTGAAGAAAAGTAAATGTATGATATTGAGTAGTCCTTCAACTTTCTTGCATTTTACAGATCCTAATAAGATTTGGTACGATGAATATATTAACGTGAAAATTCATTTTAAAACCTGGACACATAATTCCGTCACCCACATATGGGTGACATGGCAGTCAACGTGTTAATATTTTGAAAATTATATACCGAGATATTGCTGAATTCTTTTAATCTTTTTATCGTCTCGAATTGTACCTACTCGTTTCACGCAACTATTAAAAAATGAGCAAAACTATTTTAATATGAGCAAAATGAGTGGGGGACATTTAGAATAGTAGAATGATTAGAAGGTGGACATCGATATGTAATGTTGAATTTTTTAAGAATCGTTAAACAAAGAGGGACATTCTGTGCAAACAGCGCATAAATTCTTGCAATAGTTGCGAGCAATCTTTATCTGTGATCAAAAGGTCCGAATAATCATTTTCTCCAGGCTGATGCTTGACAGTCTGAGGAGGAAACGGTTACCGGAGCGGCTAGAGGATCGGCTAAAATATTGAAATACATGAAAGAGGCTGAGGGTCAATTGGAACAGCGTTGACGTCGAGCAAATCGGTTAACAGGTTAATAAGTCAGGGATGATTAATTCCAGGAACGGCGGCGGGCTCGTTCGCGGAAAGATCTCGTACTTTCATCGAGCAAATTGAAAGGAAGCCGGCGTGGCAGTGAACGCGAAGGGCAAGGTCGGGACGAGTATTATTTTTCAAACGGCTGTCCCCCGCGTGCTGGAATCGTGGCGCATCGATCGGTCTCGGTCAACCCTGCGGAATTGAGTTGCATTATAAATAACGCGCAGTCCAATCGTCGCTAACCGATACAATGCACAATCCTCTTCTCTCTCTCTCTCTCTCTCTCTCTCTCTCTCTCTCTCTTTGTCCTCTTCCTCTGTCTGCTCTCTGTCCGCCGGAGATGTCACAGAAAGATACTTTCATCCGTTAATTACATCGATTCGATGCATTTCTCACTGAAAAGATTGCATCTTCTCGCCTTGATTTATTGTTTATCGGTTCGATCTTGTCTTATTTGGACGCTGTTTTCAATTTACAAAGTCGGTCTGTTCATGGAATTGTTTCTCGTTCAATTGGGACAGTGTTTCGTCATTGTATCGCAATTTGACAGATTAAATTGCGAACGTAAAAGCTTCTCTCGATTCGTTCTGCTACGAGGGCCATGTAAACGATTAAAAATGCCTGAGTTCCGAGGCACTGAGACTCTCGGGACCCGAGAGGTCGCAGCCGCAATCTCGCGAACCTCTCCCACTTTCGTCATCGTCGTCATCGTCGCCGCAATCGTGTAAACGCCGGGGTCTCATCGTTGCGCGACGAGATCCTTATTTGTGAGCCGCGTGTGCCTCGACGCTTGAAAAAAAAAAAGAAAAAAAAACCTTTTCAAGGCGTTCCCATACTGCTCCCGACGGCTCTTATTCCTCTACTTTTTCCCAGAGTGTTGCGTGAACGGTTGCTCAATAACCGCGAGCAGATTTCACGCTTTATGCGCGTCCTCCGAAACGAATGGGCTCGTTACGCCCGAATAAAGAGCGGAGCTGCAAAGCGATGCCCGTTTTTGGAAACCGTTAAAAACAATTAAACGGTTGTGTCTTGCGACCGTGAGCCACCTGGATAGTTCCCAAGAATAATTGATTCTTACAAGATTCTCTCATAGTTAGCTGTCCGCTGCAGAGCGCGAAATTGTCAGTGGCGAGCAAAACGTTCAAAGAACTCTAGATAGTAGTCAGTTAAACGTTAGTGAATCATTTGTAATGATACTACCCAGCGGATGGATAACGCGATATAATTAAACTAAATAAATGTGGGCGTATTGCAAAATACTAAGAATCTTTATTCACGACAACGGTATACGACGACAGTTAGAATAAGAATGTCTTGCTGTCCCAAAAATCCTCAGCCGTGAGAACGCCTTCGACAGTATGCCTCTTTGTTTATGACACCCCCAAGCTAAAGGACTTTCCCTTAGGGAGGAGCAACGCGGTGACAAAAACACATGGCCTGACTCGACCATTTGCTTACTTCGATTTTTCTAACACATTCGTATTGAAATTTTCTTTAACAAAAGAAAACATCGTCTTTTTTCTTTTTAACTAGTTAAGTGTGTTTGACGACTATATCCGTCATGGAGATGTGGCAGAATTTTGTGTCATGACGACTATATCCGTCATGCGTAAAATTTTGTTACAATTTGATATTTAAATTGTAATTCTGGCGAAAACTAAATTATATTCGTAAATTTTAATATGTTTAAAATTTAAAATGTATAACTTCCTGAGAGCTAACTCGTAAGCAGTATGTATATAAGATTATCGCGACACACACTGGTGGGCGCTTTGCAAAGAGATCGCCACAGTTAACTAATAATCAAGAGAAATGATTAGATTCTACTATCTGCTGTGATACGTTAGTTCACGATTGAAGTTGCTATTGATAAATTCATTACGAAATCTTGGGCTATTAGCCACGGATTTATTAAAAATTGTGTAACAGATAATCACCGGTAAACAATGTGTGAAAAATCCCGCGACCTAGAATAGGAGAACAACCTGTTCCACCGACCGGGGCGATTTAAATAACATTAAAACACCGTTGATCCCCGTTAACATAAAGTTTCCCCCGTGGCTGAAAAATTTCCACACACACGTGCATACAAGGCAGACCGTAATTACGTGACATGCACGCTCGAATACATTGTCCCAATTCAATTAAAATCGTTCCGCTGGCCGTAAAGCACATGCTGATGGTCGCAAACAATTTTTTCGCTTAGCGTAACCGTTGTTTGAACAGCCTCGGGGTGTCTACTACAGAGACACCTTGGCAACGAAGACTGACGTAATTCCGGACATAAAAGTTTCTATCTGAATAATCAGAACCTAAAGCGATCCCCATGCCCTGATAAACAAACACGTGATGTAATCAACGCTACGTTAGATATTACAACACGGCTCGCCATGATATCGGAGCACAACTGGGAAAACAATCGCATCTGTTGTTACCTACGAGTCCGCTCGTCAGGGTAACGCTTCAGCTTCTGGAAGCCTATCAATGGAACGACAGTGAAAGTCAATCATGCCTTGGAATAACAATCTCGGAAGAAACTATACTTAATTCATGCCCCTCGGTTTATTTTCAATTTAAATCTTTCGACGAAAATCTTGAATCGAAGATTCAGTAATTATTTATAAGACCGAGGATATAGAGTGTACCACGATTGTTAACAAATAATCATCAAATCCGCAAAGAGAAGGCTGCAAATTAATCTGCACGCGTCAGTTGTACATAGTACACCGAGGTTGCCTCTTAGTTTACGAATAGAATTACCATTAACCCTTTGACTGCGGATCGCTCTCGGACGAATCCATCTATATGGACGGCGCGTTTTTACGTGTACAGGGTGTAAAAAAAGGTTTGGTCTAGGCAAGCGTAGGCGTATTCTACATCTTCGGATCGATGAAGATTCAAGGTCAAATTTTTTTTATTGCATTGTATTCTACTCATCATGAGGATAAAAAGTGTCAAAGGAACCACGGGTCAAAACTTGACCGTTCTCATAAAAAATAATATTACAGTTATTACTAATAAAGTAAGCAGTTACTATTATTATTATTATTATTATTATTATTATTATTATTAATTAATAACGTAATTGATCACAATCAATATTACCTTTCAAGTCATGAAAGATGTTCATCATCTATTTCTTCTTCTAAGCCAAAGAACCGATCCATTCTGATTAATATTTCTTAATAGCCGAGCTTAAATGCCAGCTTCAATATGGCCACCATTGTTTTGCAAACACGTCTCTAATCTGTTCTCAATATTGTTTCTAATTCGCTGATGTAAATTTGGTATATTTCGTAAATGTTGGAAGGCATTCTCTATTCGAATTTTTAATTCTTCCACAGTTCTTATTTCTTACCCCGATCTATATATTTGCTCTTTTACTGCTCCCCATAAGAAAAAATCTAATGAATTTAGATCGGGCGATCGCGGAGGCCATATAATTGATGCAGACATTTCATTTAAAAAGTCTCGAACTGAACGACTACAGTGTGGTGGTGCTCCATCGTGCATAAAATTAAGAAATATTAATCAGAATGGATCGGTTCTTTGGCTTAGAAGAAGAAATAGAAGATGAACATCTTTCATGACTTGAAAGGTAATATTGATTGTGATCAATTACGTTAGTAATTAATAATAATAATAATAATAATAATAGTAACTGCTTACTTTATTAGTAATAACTGTAATATTATTTTGTATGAGAACGGTCAAGTTTTGACCCATAGTTCCTTTGACACTTTTTATCCTCATGATGAGTAGAATACAATGCAATAAAAAAATTTGACCTTGAAATTCAAGGTCAAGGACAATTTTGCGGCAACTTTTTTTACAGATCTTCATCGATCCGAAGATGTAGAATACGCCTACGCTTGCCAAGACCAAACCTTTTTTTACACCCTGTACGTAGAGGAGCAGTGTAATATGAAGACAATTGATTGAACGATATTGAAACAATTGCCGATACTTAGTTGCTATGTTACATAAGACAACAAATTCCATGTTGAATCAGTTGGTAAAACAGTAATAAAAGTCTTATAATTAAAAAATACAGAGGGCGTATATATACGCTTTTCGTATATATTGATGGATTTGTGAGGGCGTATATATACGCTTTTCGTATATATTGATGGATTTGTGAGGGCGTATATATACGCCTTTAGCAGTCAAAGGGTTAAATAATTAATTAAAAAATTCCCAGCCGTTGATCACGGTTAACGTTGCTCCGCGCTTGATCTTTTAATCGATCGACGCCTGTTTTTCACGTTCAGCGTCGATACGCATCGCGGTCGATTTCTTTTTCAATTTTATCGGATCATTAGACAGCGGATTACCCGATGTGTCTCTTGAATAATTAATCGAGGTGCGCGGTCGCGATAACGAGGAACTCTCGATGATCGATCGGGAGCGTGTTCGTCGTCTTTGTGCGTCCGATCATCGTCGTTCTGGATCTTGCCGAGCGAATTCTTCGGCTTTATTCGAAGTGCAGTGACGCGCTACAGTGTGCAATACCGCGTGACGAATTAATTGCATCGATACGGCTTTATTGCACGCAGAGTCGCGCAAATACAGGCATCGTGGGACCCGTGTGCCATAACGCGGAGCTTCTTACAGCGATCAGGGTGCGCGCTGAGATTCGGTGGCCATTTAATTCGACTTCGCGATTTCTGGATCTCTGCGGATCTAAAGCTTCCGCGGAAAGCCTCGCGGTTGGGATTACAGAGGAATTTTTTAGCGAAACCACTCCCGTGGGAAATTGTTGAGACCTTCGCAAGCTTTCCGCTAATTTTTGTCGCACTTTTCTGGTTTCTTTTGCTTCCTTCTCGTTCCCGGTTTTATGCTCCTTCATTTTTAACTCTGTCCCAAAGCGCTTATACAGGTGCAGTCAATTATTTGTTCATTGTACACTGCGACGTGGACCGTTTGCGAACAAAATTGAACAAGGATTTCTTTTTTATTGAAGCTCTTCAGACCCTTAAATGGGTCCATTTCGCTGTACAGTATGGTGATATACAATTATTAAAGTCGGTGTTTCGATGTTACACTGTGTAGTTATAACTATAAAAAAAAAAAAATATTTTTAAACAGATAATTTACAATCTTTGTAGTATAACAGAATACAATCGCAAGCCTTAATATTAGGTTTTGCTATAAATATATCTATACTTAGGGGTAGTTGGTAGCCCATTTTGCCTAAGGAATCCAGAAGCTTGAGTCTTTGGACGTCATATTTGTTACACTGCCGTGTGAAGTGGTTTAAAGTTTCTTCACCATATCACCCGAATATTTTTCATTGTAACTAGAAAGTGAGTGAATTTAAGGAAAACGATTAAAAAGGGAATAAAAATTTTATTTGGCTCCTGTTTTCTTGCAATCGATGACTAAAATTTTTATTTTGAACGAGGATTCGCAGGCTGGTTGCAACTTGCTTCGATGCTCGGATACTGATAACAAGGGAATAGAATTTTATCTTGATACGAAAGGAATTAACATTTACTATGCTCGACTCGATATTATATGGTAAACGATTGATTTGCCTTTGCCTGTGCAATACGATCTCGAAGAAGTTTAGAAGAGCCAGCGAAATCCGATTCAACGAGAATCGGCGCTGGCCGAGTCGGATCGTTTTTCTCGAATTTGTGAAGCCACTGTGACTTTCGTTTTCGAGACGATGCATAATCGGTGCCCGGCGATACGATCATGCGGTACAATTTAAAAGTTTCGAAAAGGAACGTGCGTCAGCCGCGAGGAACGCGAAACGCGAGCGCATAAACTGGGTCTCGTGCGATGAATTCCTGGAAACGTTTGTCAACCGCGATGCACGATGCCCGATGCACGATGCACGATGCAGTTCCATTGCGCCACCCTCCGTTACAGAGCAGATGGAGGCGCGATTGACGGACGCGTTCACGGCTGTCCGCTGATCGAGAGATATTCGCGATCCATCGATCCCGGCCGCGATTCCGACGATCCGTTCGCTCGTGACCGTGATAGGCGAATCCATAATGCGAGCCGAGCGTCGGCAACCCACCAAGAATGCCACGCTAATGACTCGTTTTTAAATAAACAAGGATTATAGGTTGGACCGGTGTTCGTTAGTAGACTGCGGATTTTACGGATTTATGACAAAAATTAATAAGAAGAATATGAAACAGTGAAAACTAGACGTTTAGAATTTTAAGATGGTGGAATCAAATGAAATCTTATTTTTAGTAGTAATTGCCTTTGTAGATCTGAAATAAATCGAAATTCTACTGATTTCTGTCGAATTTTATATTCTACCATTTTTTGAAAATATAAATGTCTGGTAAAAACATTGGAAGAATTTTAAACTATTGTTACACTATTTCTTAAGCCTATCGAGAAGAAGAGTTGATTTTGCTCCAGTTTGTTGTGATTCCGATAGAGAATTTTCATTTTTTGTTTTTCCAATCATTAGGATTGGACAGTGGAGATTTTATGCATTTATTATAAATGTGTTCAATCGAAATTGTTCTTCAAGTGTTCATTCGCTGGACAGGTAACCCGATATTAACACTAAACCTACTACCGCCGGTCAAAATGACCGGTTACAGATTTTTTATTTTACAATTACTGAAATTAATGAAATTAATAATTAAATGAATATATTTAGTAGAGCATCTATTATAATACGAACCGCACAGAATCCAAATAAATTCAATCTCATCATTTTTATAGGATAACATGTATTAGTTACTTTGAACGGTATGTTTAGTATTAAGGGACAATTACTATGGGTCCATGTTGAGTTTATTTGAACACAAAACGAAGAAGAAGAAACTAATCGTCGTACAGATAGACAGGTTCTACGCAGTCCAAGTTAAAAGTGGTCCCAAGGGTCGCGTCTCTCAAACTTGCCAGCAAATGTGCATTGAATCACGTTGTTGAATCACGTGAGCGTGGGTGAACAGGCCTCTTCATTCGCACAGAGAACAAAGCTCGTACAACTGCACGTACAATTCACCGTATTTTCAAAGACTATATTGCTTCCGGTAAATCGTGGTAATGAACCTGTTTGAGCACTTGTCCCGAGGGATCGCAGAAGTGGAACGCGCCCTAGGAGGATTTTTTCTAATTTGCCAGTCAATGTGCGTAGAATAAGCGAAATTTGTTTAATCGCACGCAAGAAAATAAGGATTTTCGGTCAAAATTTTAACTAGAAGCATATAATAATAACTGAGGGTTATAAATATATTTATATACCGTAAGATTTGCACATATAGATTTACCTAAACATTTATGCAAACATTTTTACAAACAAAACCGTATTTTTCGTGCGAAATTCGTCTAAACACACGTGTAACGAAAACAATTGAAAATATATAGATGTTACAAATTTAATATTTAGTATCGCCCATGTTACTTTGAATTAAAGCGAAAATTCGTTTTGTCATTGGATTTATAAGACTATTAATTAATTTTTTCTTATAAACTGTCAATATTGGCGAATTGACGGCCATTGGCGTATACGTTTCTTACCGGTGTGCCCCATAAATTTTCTATGGGGTTCATATCAGGGCTACATGGTGGCCAACTAAAATTTCAAAAATTTAAAGATGACAATATATTATTTTTCATCTATTCAAATTATTGAGGCGAGAAATAACATCATTTGTGGTATCTATTTCTCGCAGTCGATGCAGATAATATTTATTTTGCACGAAGTTCCGCAGTCTAATTATCAAGCACTACATCGCTTCCGATTAATTGTGGCAACGAACCTGTTGACGTCCCAAGGGAACCCACAATAGTCGGGAGGATATGGGCGATTAGAAAGGGAGATGGACGTTCGTCCAAGGGACGGAGCCATAGTCTGGGAGCCCAGAAACATCCTTTAGAAGCTTCATTTAGGTATGATATTCTCGGCGGCGTGGCAGCAGCAGCAGGTTCTCGGTTCGGAGCTGGCAATTCGAGGGACCTCTCTCTGTTTCTTCCGAGTTGTTGGTCGCGCGACCTTTACCCAGTTATTTGCCCGCGGTTGCGCACACGCGCGTGCACTCGCGCACAAGCGCACGCACGCGCTGACCTTCTTCGGGCTGCCGCTTAATTTCGTTCACCGACGAGACCCGATCGTTCTGCCGACCATCCCGCTGGCAATGTCAAGAACGGACAGACCTTCGCCACGAATTCCAGCCAACGATTAATTAATCCGTTTCGACCGGTGCCACTGTCTCGAGGCTGCCTCGCTTTTCGACCGTTCAATTACACGCGATTCGAGAGCCCGACCCCCGTCGATTCTGATTTTTACTCTTCGTGGTGGACTTCAGAAACTCTTGATCCTTTGCACTGTACCACGTCCAGTCGTCACGAAGGTCTCGGAAAGAGTCTAGCAAATATTTATGGTATTTACTTTCTTCAAGCTGAAATACAATTCTATTTTGTTGAATTTTAAAGAAATACAATTCTATTTTATAGAGTCTTAAAGAAATGAAATTCTATTTTGTAGAGTCTTAAAGAAGTGAAATTCTATTTTATAGAGTTTTAGAGAAATTTTATTTTTCTATTTTATGGCATGCTATATATAAATCTTCTGTTTCTTCTAGGAAATTGTGAACGACTAGAATTGCAAGGGGTTAATAAAAAATAAAGAAAGAAATATCGTCCATCGAAGTGGCACCTACAGTAAGGAGCATAACTGAACCATTAACCACAACTTTTGTGTAAATTATTATTTATTGCTAGGAATATAGAAGAATAACAAAAAATCAACATTATAATTGTTTTTGTCATAGTAAGACGTAACTTAAGAAATTTTTTTCAGTAATTAATGTCTCCTCGATTAGCAATGACGACAAAAATAGATTGATTCGGTTTTGCACCGGTCCCTACAAGAAATGTTTACGTGGGATGTTCTAGTAGTATGTTTACATCTAGCACTTTGGTATGTTCACATACTATTAGTCTACGTCTTAACACTCAGTTCTTCGCAATCAGTCGAACGCAAAAGCACGCAAGTGAAGTAAGAATAAATATGAAGTCAATTGCTCCAAATTGTGTAAAAAAAGTCATTTCTCTTTTGAATGACGGCTTTTCAACGCGTAAGACGGTGAAAACCTGCAATGTTAGTCAATCGACAGTGCAGAGAATAAGAAAAAAATACTGTAAAAGTATATTATTAAATGATGGAGAAAGACCAAAAATATTATCACCGCAGGATGAACGAAGGATTATACGGTTTGTCACATCTGGTGAAGCTTCAAGTTCCATTATTGCTGCAAAATTACTAAAAGAAGATACGAATATACAAATAAGTCAGTGGACAGCACGAAGAACCCTCAAAGGAGCTGAGTTTAGAAGCGTTCAGAAAAAAAAGAAGCCAATGTTATCGAAAAGAAAAAATATTAAACGTCGTTTGGAATTTGCTAAAAAATATCAAAACTGGACAACTACTGACTAGGAACGGGTTATTTATTCAGACGAGACCAAAATTAACAGAATTTGTTCAGATGGCATGTCTTGGTACTGGATTCGTAATTATGAAAGGAAACCACGACATGTGAAACAAACGTTAAAGCATGGAGGCGGATCCCTAATTGTTCTGGGGGTGCCTAACAGCATTTAGTGTTGGATCACTGCACCGAATTAATGGCATCATGAATCAGTACATGTACCAGAATATTTTACAAGATCGTTTCAAAGATGCTGTTGAAAATATGCTTTTTGAAGAAAAGAATATAATTTTCATGCATAACCGAGACCTTAAGCACACTGCTAAAAGTGTAAAAAAGTGGCTCTGTACTAAAAAATGTTCTGTTCTGGATTGGCCTGCACAGAGCCTCGACTTCAACCCCATAGAGAATCTATGGGGTTTACTAAAAAGACGATTTTGGGATTCATATGACTTCCAACCAACATCAATCACAGATTTGTATGATGGAATTCAAAAACAGTGGGAACAAATATCTCCGGATTATTGCAAAAAATTAGTAGAAAGTATGCCAAAGCGAATTAGTGCAGTTTTACAAGCACAAGGGTTGTGGACGAAATATTAAAAATAAATAATATATTAAATATTTCCAAGTATTGGACATGGTGCAAAACCGAGTCAGTCTATTTTTGTTGCCATTGCTGAACGAGGAGACATTAATTATTGAAAAAAAATTCTTAAGTTACTTCTAATTATGATAAGAATAATTATAATGTTGATTTTTTATTATTCTTCTATATTCCTAGTAATAAATAATGATTTATACAAAACTTGTGGTTATTGGTTCAGTTATGCTCCTTACTGTATCTATTCGCAAAGATCAAGTCTCGCAGAATCATTACAGAATTCTATAATTTTCGAAAATTTGTTTGCGAAACGATCTGAATTGAAAACGCTCGAGCAATGGCAGGGATGCCAACGTTGCTCGAACGATGCTAATATTGCCAGGAATGGCGGCGACGCGTGTCTCCTGCGTGTCCTTAGGCCCGCGCGAATTCGCGACGCTCGTTAATCGCGCGAGCTGCATCGAGCAGAGCATCACGATCGAAATAACGGAGCGCGGCGTTCCTTTTAGAAGAAAGAGTAGGAGGAGGAAAGAGAAGAAAGAGAAGGAGGAGGAGGACAACGGGTTCCTGGGGGAAGAGTTCACGGTTCGACTGCCGGCCTACGCGGCCCGCGATTTTCCCTCGACCTCCTTTCCTCTGCCCTCCTCGAAAACGCTATACATACTCTGTCAGCCCCGTTAGCTTCCTTTCAACGTCGGCCAGCCGTCTCCGCGAGCGAACGGGATTCAACCCTGAAATCGCCGGAGAATCGTCCAACACAGGGACTTTGAAACTTTCCGTACCATTCTGTTTTTACTGTGTCAAAGATTGTCGGATAGTTGTTTGTCGCTCCGCGCTAGAACGAGTTTCATCAAAAGTCGCTCTCCGATCCTCTGTCGAAGGTTGTTTCAAAATTGTTTGCTCCTCCGCCTCGAAGTCAGTTTCATAGAAAATAGCTGTCTCATTCTCTAAATCGGAAATCGTCACAAAATTATTTGTCCCGTACCAAAACAAGTTTTATCAAAAGTCTCCGTTCTGCTCCCTGTGTCGAAAGTCGTTGCAAAATTGATGGCTTTTAAATTGTTTTTCTGCACCGAAAGTCTTTCTGTCCCCCCAAAATCGAGAATCGTCACCAAATTATTTATCCCGTGCCAAAACGAGCTTCGTCAAAAATGTCTTTTCGTTTGGCTCCCTCTGTCGAAAGTCGTTGCAAAATTGTTAGCTTTTAAATTGTTTTTCTGCGCCGAAAGTCGCTCTGTCCTCCTAAATGGAGATTCGTCGCAAAATTATTTGTCCCGTGCCAAAACGAGTTTCGTCAAAGATGTCTGTCCCGAAGTGCACTGTGAAGTTTATCGGATAATTGTTCGTCCGCTCGTTCATTAAACGATTGCGCAAATCGCCAAGTTTTTCCGTGACTGTGTTCATTGTTTTGCGGTTCTTGTTGCGACCGCGATAAGCTGCTCGAGCACACCATTTGTTTCACTGTTACTTCACTGGTGGCCGAGCAAAAAAGCATGAGGCAGAACTTATAGTTGCGCGGAAGAGCACGTTTAAAGTGCAACATATGATCGGGAATGCAACATTAGATCTCGGACCGTGAAGGTTCATGTACACATTGATTTCGCTACAATTGCAGGAATATCGTACAATTATGGAGAACAATTGGAACAGATTAGCAATCCTGTTCAATTAACCGAATATTAGATCAGTTCAAAAGCTCGTGCCGGATTCCTCGTTGTATTTTAAATCGTTGAATACGTAAATTTTGCGTTTTCTTAACCTTTTGTACTCGAGTGGCGACTCTGAAGCGCCGCTAATAATTGTTCTGGTATTATTTCAAAGAAATTACATAAAATATATCACACAATATTTGTTACATTACAAAATTTTTATTCAAAAGATTACTAAACATTTAACACTTTGACTGCCAAGCTAGAAACTTAAAAAATTCCATGAAATCAATGTGTTATTTAATGAAATAAAAATTGAAAAAAATGATATGTGTGGTATTGAGCAGTCCTCCAATTTTTTTGGCATTTTACAGATCCTAATAAAATTTGGTACGATTAATATGTTAGCGTAAAAATTCATTTCAAAACTTGGACAAATAATTCCGTCACCCACATATGGGTGACATGGCAGTCAACGTGTTAAATATTATATGTGGAAATCGAATCAGTTTCGTATGAAACTGATAGTATTCTAAGTATTCTAATTATTCTAAGTATTCTAAGTATTCTAAGACGGAAGAAAAATTTAGTTTTAGAATTAAAATAGCGCAAAGGGTTAATGGACCACTGTGGAGCCATTTTTATGTCTTTCTCAATTGCAAAATTCGCCCAGCATTAAAGAAACACTAACTCGCGGGACATGAGCGCGAATTAGGCGTGATCAGGGCGAATTCCGATGGTGTTTCACCTGGCAGGTATTATTGCGCTTGGCGTACAGAGAGAGGATAGTTCACGGAGCTTGTGCTCGTCCGAGGAGACGTTGGGAAGCGGAATAAAGCAGAGCCGAGCGGAGCAGAGCGGAGCCGGAGGAAGGCACGGCAATAAAACCGGTTGCCGTGTCCCTCGAGCCGTTTTCCTCGTTTCTTTCCTGGATACTACGAACCGAGAGAGCCGGTACGCCGCGACAATGAAACTCATCGTTCCAGCCTGGCTCGTTCCAGCTCTCCATTCTTTGAACCGACGACGACGACGACGACAACGACGACGGGGAGGCGTGGCCGCTCAATTAATAAAACATTCGATAGCGCGGCCGAACTGAACAGAATTATTCCACTATTCTTGCCCATTAATCTCTCGCACGGCTTTAATCAAATTCGCTGCCGTAAATCTGGAACATCCAGACAAATCCTTGACCACTTTAGCAATGAATCTAAAAGGACTACAAAAAGCGAAAAAATTGCTCGTGTTGCTTCGTGGCAATAACAAGATTGGTTTATCTGCACGTTCCGCCACTTTTATTATAATCAGACTGCGGGTTTTATGCATTTATGGTAAACATTGCCTGGTGAATTGAAGAAACGTTAGATGAATTTAGTGTGATTGGCATTATTTGCAACCTATTCAGATTGTTAAATGGAGGATTCAATTTTTACGTACTGTCAGTGTAAAAATTATTAGGACGCTATTAAAAGGACGATAAGTTTTTTGCAATTGTACCAAACGGACTGATTTTTTGAGAACAATAATTATTAGTTTATTAATTGAAGAAAAAAGGCACTTTTGTGCCTTTTCTTCGGGCAATGAATAAACAAAGGCACTTATAAAACTTTTATTTGAGCCCCTAATGAAAACTTAAAATACGCGTTTTGTAGGTCTATGTTAGTAATACACGCGCTGAAAACTTTATCGAAAGCTACTAAACATTAAAAGTGTCTCGTGAATATTGTCTTATAAAATTGGCAACACAAAATTTATTGAGCTTGTCCGTAATTATCAACATAATAGCCGCTTCGACAAGGAAATTAATTCCCCTGCTTTCCGCAAATGAATTGTTCCAATTTCGATAATCGCAAAGCATAAAATCGGTGAACTGACCGTGACAGGCTTAGTGTTAATATCGAAGGAGTGCAAAAAGTGGTCTCAAATTTCTCATTAAAATTCAACAGATAATTTGGCGTGTGAAGCTCGAGCTTCATGTAGAGTTCAGAGGCGAGCGTTTCAATCAACTGGGACGGCTCTCTGAATCAATTAAAAAAGGATCTTGTCTCGAGAACGATACCAGCAGAATCCAATCGAGATTGGATCTTTCTACGCGCACGGATTTTTGTCTCATAGGCGATGAAAAAATCCGAGGATCTTTCCGCACGGTCCTTATCATACTCGAGATCGAAACCGACGATCCACGAGCCCGAATAAAATTTCCGAAAATCTCGAGTTTCCAATTTATCGAAATTTCGACGGGGCAATCTGCATCGGGGAAAGGGTCGAAGGTTAATTTTACCGGGAATCCCGCATAGCCTCGGACACGCGGGTCTCGAAAGCGACCGTCATGACGCGTCAGCGAGAATGTCAGTTGATCGATTTATCGGAGCCAGGTAAACATTTTATCGGGCGAGGTTATGAATGCAATCGACGTAAAAACCGCTCCGTGGTCTCTCAATTACCCAATTTCAGGGCCGATTGTATCTTTATCGAGCTAGCCGATAAAGGCGCGTCGATACACGCGACGATATACATGTACAGTGGGGGACAAAAGTATTCGCACACTTGGAATATAGAAATAAAAACAACAATGTTTTCTATATTATTAAGTATATTCAAATATACGTAACTGTATATTATACATTACACTTCTAACAACAAATGAGCAAAAACAAAGACAATAACATCACTTGGTAACTTGAAATGAATTCAAAATTCACACTACTGTAAGAAATTACCAGGACAAAAGTATTCGTACACCACCATTTCTGTTGATAAACACAGCAGTTACGAAGGAATCACAACATTTCGATCAATGTAAACATTAATTTAGAAGATATCATGTTAGTTTCATTAATTCTAGTCGTGGCGAGTACACGTTATTAGTGAATATTTGCAATATGGGGAGAAAACGCAATGAAACTACGTTGGAAGAACGAAAAATTATTGTACAGTTATACGAAGAGGGCAAATCATATGGAAATGTATCAGAAATACTAAAAAGAAGTCGATCAACTATACAGAGTATAATAAGTAAATATAAAAAAGACAGAACATTGCAGAATAAAGAAAGAATCGGCAGACCCGGAAGCTAACTGTGAGAGAGGAGCGTAAAATCGTCCGAATTATTAAAAAAAAACCAGATATCAGTGCATCGGAAATCGTGACACACCTTCAAGAATATATGCACAAGGAAGTTCATCCGAAAACAGTACGAAGAGTGCTACATCGGGGAGGATATAACAGCAGAGTTGCGAGGAGGAAACCACTCATCAGCAAAGTAAATAAAAAAAAGAGATTAGAATTTGCAGAAGAATACATAAACGCTAGCGACGACTTCTGGAAGAATGTAATATTTTCCGATGAGTCGAAATTTAGTATTTTTGAGTCGAATGGTCATAAAAAAGTGTGGCGGAGAGCTAATACTGAATTGGATCCCAAAAATATGCAACTGACGACGAAACACGGAGGTGGAAGTGTAATGGTGTGGGGATGTATTGCTGCTTCCGGAATCGGAAAATTAGTAATGATAGATAGAATAATGGATAAACATTTATATTTAAATATTTTAAAAGAAAATTTACACGAAAGTGCTGATAAATTAGGTATTGGGAGAACATTTTACTTTCAACAAGACTGGATCCGAAACATACAGCCCATATAGTGTGTCAGTGGTTGTTATATAATACTCCCCACATGTTAGTAACTCCTCCGCAATCACCTGATTTAAATCCCATCGAACATGTATGGGCGAAACTTGAAGAAAATGTACGAAAATACGACATAACATCGAAAGAATATTTAAAAGAAATATTAAAAAGAGAATGGCGTAATTTAGAACCTGACTTCATTAAAAGTTTAGTATTATCAATGCCCAATAGATGACACGAAGTAATTCGTCAGAAGGGCTATCCTACTAAGTATTAATTTAGAAAATTCCCGTTAAATTAATTGCAACACTTGTAATAATGAAATGTACGAATACTTTTGTCTCTGCAGTTTCTCGCCATTTTGTGAAATTTTTGCCATTGTAAGTTGCGCATTTGTTGTTATAAGTGTTGTATACAATATAAAGCTACATATGTTTAAATACAATTAATAACATAAACGATATTGTTGCTTTTATTTCTGTATTCCAAGTGTACGAATACTTTTATCCCCCACTGTATGTACGTGGCTCGATATACAGCCTCGATAGGATCGAAACTCGTCCGCGATGTGCGTGTCTCTCTGACCGAGCATGAAACCGCGAAACGACGCCCACGCGTTCCTTATTGTTGCTGCACGATAGAAACTGGAGCCGACTAGAGGCGCGAAATTTCAAAGAGGAAACGATTGCTCCGCTATTTTTATCACGGACACCGATGCACAGGCTCCGAAATCGATTCTCGTCGATTTTCGCGAGAGAAATTCCGGCATAAACGCTTCGGGCAAATGGCAACCGGACGCGTCTCGAGTATTGGCCATCATCTCCTCTCTCAGGGAATTTTAATTATAGACCCAATTGAACTGCATGCAAAATAGCTCCTAAGGATTCAGGCAATTTGTTACAAGCAGACTGTGGACTTGCAAACGGTAGAAGCGTTAAAAGGATTTAAGAATTTCAATATACAGTGAATTCTCGATATATGTCCAGCGTCATATATACCTGTGTTATACTGCATATGGGGACGTCCAAGACTACGTCCGATAGTGGGGATAATTCCGCGACTTTTATCGTCCATGGCTTGGCGACATATACAGGGTCATCCGTTTTTAAACGGCCAAACGTCAACCAGCTATAGAGGACCCCAAATGAAACAACTTTCACCCCTAACACTTTTTTCGATTCGGACTTGATTTTTAGATAATTGCAAAAACCCGTCATTTTTTGCGTTCACTTAAGCTTAAATATATTAGGACTGCAATTATGTATCTAGACGATTTTTCCTTTGTTTGGTTTAAAATAAATAGGGGCATCTTTTTTATTCAGTCAACTTTTTTGTATGACCTTCGGATCTTGGTTTTTTTGACATGGAGCACCTCTATAGCTGGTTGACGTTTGGCCGTTTAAAAACGGATGACCCTGTATACAGGGTGTTTCACCTAACTCGAGCATCTAAAATATCTCGCTTGTTTTTTACGATAGACCAAAATTTCAGAGGAAACCGTTCGTTGATTGAGAGGGGCAAATAAGAAAACAAATTTGTTCGAGGTTATATTTTTTGAGATTTCGAGGTCATCAAAGTTATTTTAAATGGAATAATATATTTTTATTATCGCTATGTGATAGCCAAGGTCAAAGCGAATCCAACGACCTGTAATATTATGACCTAAAAACAAGCGAGATATTATAGATGCTCGAGTTAGGTGAAACAGCCTGTAGATAAATCATTGTATTGTCTTTGGCATATTGAGATTGAACAGGTCTGTTCGGTTACCGTTTCTTGCAATTGAAGCGAACAATTTTTATTTTGTACAAAGATCTGCAGTCTAGCCATAAGAATTCTGTCATCCTAATTGATTATGATCGTTCAACTTGATCGTTCAACTTATGATCGTTCTACCTTCCATCTTGATCGCGAAACGGAACGAGCCTTCGGTTCAACAGAATATTAGCATGCGAATTCGCTCGAAAAGGAAATCATGGGAGACAACATACTTGTATTTCTCTTTGCAAACAAAGTTTGCGGTGGTCTCCGTTAAATAGCCGTTGACGTCACCGATTACATCAGTGTGAGCGTGGAATCGGCATTGTGTCACGCTTGTCCTCGTGTCACGGACATTCTCCGGAATAAATTAGCCAATGAAACGGAGACCCTCTTCAGGGAGTTCTTCCACTCGAAGGCGAGGAATCAAGGTTCGGGTCGTTCCCGAATTATTTTCGCACATGCTATCTGCTTGTACCGGGGGCTCCGGCTGCACCCGTCGACCAATCGATGAACGGGCAAACTAAATAAGTAAAAAAAATGTACGAGATTCGAATTTTCCGGCTGAGCTGGTGTTCGGGAAAATTGTGTTCGTACCTTTAGCTTCGCGTGCTGTTGCATGGAAATGCATTCGTGCGTTCGCTTCTTATCTGTTTACCCTAGTTTCGCTTCACACCTGGTTTTCCCTCTGCGAATTCTCGAACCGTACCTTGCACTTGCGGTATATCGCGTGAACCGGGCGCTTTGGATACTTTAAACCTAATTAGTCGGCAATTACAATCAACAGTTTTACTTCACAGACGTTTTCGAAAGGAAATGTTTGCGAACAGTTTCGCCCGATTTTCGAGTGCCTAATCGCGTCGGACCTCATTACAGTGGTTTTTGGATATATGTCGCCGAGGCCTGGATGATAAACGTCGCGGAATTATCCCCCCTACCGCGGGGAATACTCGTAACAATACTGAGCAGTGTAAACGTAACAGGGCTCGCTGACATGACCCGTGTTGTTGACTGTATATCGAGAATTCACTGTACTCGGTGATTAAAGAGAGGTAATAAAAATTTCAGTATTTGCAGATTATTTTGTAAACGTATTTTTGTCTAAGCGGTAGTTAGTGTCGATAGAATGATACGATTGAGTCGAGTCATAATTTCTGGCTGTTCTGTCGACGAAAGAAACAGCGATTACATCTTCATGAATGATGCATTTGCAATTATGCGCAATGACTTTTGCCATTTTCAGCTAATTCGAGAACGATGAGTCGTTGGAGTTGCGTGTAAATATGAATATTACAGTATTAGAATTTGTTCCTAGATAAAGAAACTGTTATAATATTAATATTATCTGTTGTTGTTACATGTGTCTCTTTGAATAATGTATACGCGATATGATAACGCAAATTTGCACTTTTCATTACTAGAAATGCTCAAGAGTAATCGTTCACAGAGTTCAGTGGGATCTGATTCGATTCCTTATTTTTATCCGGGCAAAATGACTCTACTGACATAACACTCTCCTGGACCCGTCTTCCTCGAAGTTGGCCCGCAAAGTTACGAGCATCCTTCATAAACATCCGCAATTTTGAAATAAGAATATTGCACAGATCTTGGCAAACATGTCTGTCCATTGCTCACAGTTTCTACTTGTTGCACCGTCACATTCTCTAAAAATTGCGGCTCCGCGTTATAAGACGCTTTAAGCTAATAAATGAACAGCACGACAGCAGGAGATCACAATCGAGAAAGTTGCACCGAAATATAGAACAGGAAATTTCGAACATTTAAATTATAGAACTGTGAAAGATAATTATTTACATTAGAGGCTTCCTCACCGATTTTGATGACCTTGAAATATATTGTCAAGGTCATCATTCTGAACAACTTTTTCCTATACATGTTACCGCCGCTCAGCTTTAGTTTCCGAGATATTCGCAAAAAAATTTCAACATCTCAAAAAGTGATCGGAGTAGGTGTGTGTAGGACTGTGTAAAATAGTATTTAAAATAGTTGACAGTAACTTGTATTTTTATGATATTTTGTTGCCTGTAATGTTATTACGATATTGTAGTCTGTTTATCTCAACATGTTACATATTCGTAATTAAACTACATTAATACTTTGCTAACTATTATAGCTGTTCATGATAAAAATTATAATTTATAACATTAACTACTTGCTCAACTTATTTTCATTCTAAGGAAATATTTGAAATACAAAATAAAAATATTTCATTTTATCTATCTGGTTATCAAAATAAAAATATTTGATTTAAAGTAGTATCTTATTTGAACCACATTAAATTATACTATATACCAAATCATTAATGATCGTTAATATACGTTGCAAAATATGATAGAAAACCTTGTGTCCAATGTTCCACTACGAATACTAATCCTACATTATAAAATACTAATGTAAAGTGTACTTACTTCTGAATCTTCTGTACCTCCGTCGAATCCACAGCACACAATTATTGACTCACGAGAATAGGTCCGAATAATTGAACAACAATCACTAAACAACACACACACACACACAACACATTTTATAAAATCGTGACAACGAACGAGAAGATGTCACTCCGACCACGAACAAAATAATACTGCGATTTTAACAATGATCCCTTCCACGGAGGTGGTACGGTCAGGTTATCCTAGGCAGGTTAGACGCTGAGGGTCTATAAACACTGGATACAAAACCAACAAAAAAAAAAATTATGGCGGGGCGCCGACCCTATTTCCCGGAATTCCCTGTTTTCGTATCACTCGTCCGTGGGAGGGGAACGGTTAAAATCGCAGTATTATTTTATTCGTGGTCGGAGTAACGTCTTCTCATCTGCTGTCACGATTTCGTTAAGTGTGTTGTGTGTGTTGTGTAGTGATTGTTGTTCAATTATTCGGACCTATTCTCGTGAGTGAATAATTGTGTGCTGTGGATCCGACGGAAGTACAGAAGATTCATAAGTAAGTACACTTTACATTAGTATTTTATAATGTAGTTTGTAGTACATTAGTATTATATTTTATTATTCGTATGTAGAATATTGGATGCAAGGTTTTCTTTCATATTTTGCAACTTCAATGTCCCTTTACCACTAGATTTACAAGGCACTGAAACTGACTACTTAACATTATTTTACAAAAATAACAAGAACGTGTCTATCCACATTTGTATCAATTTTTTAAATAATATATACCCAAAAAAATAATTTTGTTGAATAATTCCCCATGGATACGTCTTCACAACCCTAACCCTAATGTCTTTATCTTCCCTAACCCTAACCCTAATGTAAATATTTACCTTCAAATCTAACCCACACCTACTCCCATCACTTTTTGAGATGTTAAAACTTTTTTGCGAATATCTCGGAAACTAAAGTTAAGCGGCGGTAACATGTATGGGAAAAAGTTGTTCAGAATGATGACCTTGACAACATATTTCAAGGTCATCAAAATCGGTGAGGAAGCCCCTAATGTAAATAATTACCCTGTGAAAATTATAGCACAGAAAAGTTTTTCAGAAAATTGCCTCTGAAAATTAACTTCATACGAACGACTAGTAGAAACAGTCATACATGGACGGACAGGATGTACAATGAATTCAAAGTAGTGGAGATAATTCTGCGACATTTATCATCGAGGTATTGGCGACATATATAGAGAAATTACTGTAGCTCTCTTTACAAAACCATTAACCCTTGATCGTTTTCACGACTCAAAATTGAAACTTATTCAATTTTTAACTATTGGAAAATTTAGATGAACTTTCATTGTCTGACTAAATTCACAACAACAGACCAACGTTGTAGCAAATGTTTCTATTTCGCAATTTATTACAGATAATTTCGATTGACAGACACACACACATACACCAGTCGTTATTCTAATTACCCCGCGCGTTAGCCTGCTCGTATAAATATAACTTTAATGTTATCGTGCGCAATTATTAGGATGGATTATTGTTGTCCTTGTTGCTGCTGGCAGGACACCCTGTATATGTAGTTGGCGACAGCGTCACAGAATACGCACGTGGAGAGCGTCCAATCAATAACAAGCGGTTCTTTCTGCGTGCACCACCTTCGAAAACAGTGTTCACCAGAATATATTGTTTAGCCTCGAGTTTTATCTACCTCAATTAACGATAGTACAGCGATAACCTGTCATCGCGTGATGTCGGTCGCGATTATCTACCATTTTACAGCTCTTTCCTAATCTCAATCGTCGAAGCAACAAATTATGCACCGAAAGCATGTAAATCCTTCCAGGACCGCTGTCGACATTGACTGACAATATGAATTTACTTCCCGAAGTTGTAAATAATAATTCAATTACATGATACATAATCTGTGTTTTATTTGCAGAGCTTGCTGTGCTTTAATCGTGAAAGTTGCATCGCATATTTTTTTAATAATACTAATCGAATCGATACCCTACTTCTCTCTTGAGAGAAAGAGAGGGAGAGAGGAAACTTTGTTGCGAACTATTGAGAGAGAAAAAACAATGGACACACATAGGTCCACGTATCGAGAGCAATTGATAGGGTACTTCTTGGAAAGATATTCCCCTACAGCCCCGTATAGCGAACTATTGAGAGAGAGGGGGGGGGGAATAGAGAGAGTACTCTGTCATAATTGGTTAAACATGTTTAAATATTGTTTAGTCAGGTGGTACACCTTTCGTGCAATTTGTACGATCGTTACACAAGGCGATGAAGTTGTAACGTCTACGTCCTGTGCACACTGAAACACGTTTCGTGCCATAAGCGTTCGATCTCCGTTACCTAACCGAATTTCACCGTGCAAATGCTCGCGCGAGGGTAATAAACGTTAATCTTTTCGCCGGAGCGGTGTTTACCTTTGCGATATAATCGCGAGCATACAGTAGAACACTATAAGTCGCTGTTCGGGTTTCCCGAATCGAGATACTGCTGTTTAAACATTGATTTCGATCCGTGATTGAGCGTCGATACGTCAGGTCGTCCTATGAATCGATTCTATTCACTGTCGTCATCCACGGACGATTTCTCAGCCATCGATCTTTCAAACTTTCAACGAATTTTGTAGATTCTGAATTAGAAAACTTCAGAAATTCAGTTTCTCTACTCGATAAATGTCCCAAATATCTAGCCTATAATTGTCCTAGAATTATCCCCAGTACCGCGGAGTGTGTGAAAGGCCTCTAGAACTTCGCTGTGCTTTTCAGAGAAAGAACAGTATCTTCTAGACGATAATTGTCCCCGACCAGACCCATGCTTTGGACAACTATCGAGTAGGTACTGTATGCAGAGACACATGGAATGTTTTTTTCTTTTTGATTTTCTGCTTTTCATTCGTTCGGACCATGTACGCCGCGATCGAGGATCAAGGTCGGTCACTGTCGATCCTTGTGCCTCCGATAGCGTTATCGGAGCTTGCGTTAGTCACCCGAGCCGATCTTCTCGAATTTTTTTTTTTTGCCGGCGACTTATCGCGAAAATCGCTCGCGACCAATGTTTGACGTGGGTTCACCGCGATTGGTGCAACACGCGACACTCAAAATGACGTTCCATTATCTAATTAGGCGTTATCTATGCGAAAGCCGCGTTGCATAAACGAATTCCTAAGGCTACCCGCCCTGTTGCCGTCACCAGCGGCCGATTTATCAGTAATTCGTTATCGTGGAAATTCGAAACCTTCCTGTTCCGCGAATGAAAACAGGGCCGCGGAAAGAACGTCGTTTCATGGAAAAATGACCCCCGGCCGCACGAAACCATTAACAGACTGCAGATTTTATGACGGAACACAGAAAACGAAGTACAGAACAAGTTACGTTATCTTCGACTGTGTTAATGTTATCGATACTTTATCTATCAGAAGCCTGATAAAGGTGCTTTAATGATTCTAGCGCATTTAACAGATTTTTGCTTTCAATTTTAATTTTTCTCTCCGAAATATACCGAAGTTAATATTGCTACTAGACTGCAAATCTTTATGCAGAATAAAAATTGTTTGGCGAGACACGGTAGTCATTTCGAAATGGTTCTCGAATAATCTTAACAAGCTGTAAACTTGCTTTCCTCATAAAATTTACAGTCTAGTTATTGCTCAATTGGACATCCGTAATTTGTTTAATATTGCACGCGAGCTAAGAACTGAATGTTTTTCCAGAACGTCAACTATAGTCTAATTAAATTAGATTAAGTTTAATTTGATTCATGAGGCTTAAAAGAACCAGAAAATTTTCCCCCAATTATTGCTCAATTGGACATCTGTAATTTGTGTAATATTGTACGCGAGCTAAGAGCTAAATATCTTTCCAAAACGTCAACTATCGTCTAATTACGTTAGATTAAGTTTCATTCGATTCACAAGGCTTAGAAGAACCTAAAAATTTCCCCCCAATTATTGCTCAATTGGACATCCATAATTTGTGTAATATTGTACGCGAGCTAAGAGCTAAATATCTTTCCAAAACTTCAACTATAGTCTAATTAAATTAGATTAAGTTTCATTTGATTCACAAGGCTTAGAAGAATCTAAAAATTTTCCCCCAAGTAAAAACCCTGATTGGACACCATGCTACTCGAAGGAAGTTGTTGTTGTTGCTTTTAAGAAAATTGATTGCGAGACTTCGAACGGTTGGTCGCTGATTTTTTAGATAATAGGCAGTGATCACAGGTAGGCGAGGCGTCGAGGCAATATTTCATTCGCACAAGGATCCGGACGGTGTAATGACGAAGGATTGCGCGACCAATCGCTTTGAGCACGCGTACGGAAAAATAGCAACGTGGACGGCGGCTGCTCCTTTGTGCACCGTTAACCGTTCATCCTTGAAAACACGTAATAATAATGCTAACCGGCGTTGCCCGTTTTGCCGGAGAAAAGGAGGCGCGTCACGCGACCTCGGGAATAAGGAAAATGCAAATCGGAACGGTTTCGGTTTGTTACGGATTCCGTCGCCCACGTGACGAACGATGTATCTGGTGTTTGTTACCGTGACAGTTATCGCGGCGAATACTACTTCGCAGTCTTCGCGAACTCTCGCGGCTTCCGTTGCGCCTTCGAATTTTCGATTTGTCACAACAAGACCCTTGCCCTTTTGATGCACTGGCACAAATATCGTTGGACCGCGAATTTTGTACATTTATAGCAAAACTGGTTAGAATAAAAATGGAAAGATTAACACTTTGACTGCCCAGCTAGAAACCTAAAAAGTTCCATCAAATTAATGTGTTATTTAATGAAATAAAATTTGAAAAAAATTATATGTATGATATTGAGTAGTCCTCCAACTTTCTGGCATTTACAGATCCTTAAAAAATTTGATACCATTAATATATTAAAGTAAAAATTCATTTTAAAAGGACAAATAATTCCGTCACCCACATATGGGTGATATTGCAATCAACGTGTTAAAAGAACTTGAAATAATCAACTTACGACTTCATAAAACTATTAAATTGTTACGTCCCAAGTGGACAGATCTATGATTTTAAGAGGATAGTACGCAGTTTCGAACCTACCTGCATTCACCGGCTACGGTTCGGGAAATTGAGGATTGTTTAAATAATGATTATACCCTTTTAACAATAACAACTAATTTATAGATTTATTCAAAGTAAGATTCTGAATCAGATGTTAGAGATTACATATAATATTTAGAATACGGATATACAAGAGTGCAAATAATGGGGTTACAATAATACGAATAATAGTAATGTTACCGCAATACAATGTTCAGGAACTGGATCTTGTTTCCTGGCTCACGGAACTTAGAGTCTTTTATAAGAGTCTTTTAACACCACGTGTTGACGCGGTTTCGCGATTACGATTTTCTCGAACAATTAGAACTGACTGTAGTTGATTTTACGGTTCGCGGATATATGTCTTTCGGTGATGATGGTCTTGATTATAACTGCCTGTTGGGGAGTTGATCCCCTTATTTATAGGATGGCCAATTCTTTGTTTCCCAAAAATGCTGGCTCAGGAGTCTCTACCTTGCATCTTCTAGTCTTTTCTTGACTTGGTCGACTCCTTGTCGTCAGGGTCTTTTTACTAAGGAGTCGGCATTTTTTCTCATTGCTTTGCATGGTGTGATGCCTCTCCTCATGATTCTCAGGATGTAAACCGATCTTCATTTGCGCGTTTTGCAGAAGGCTGAGTTGCTGTTTTTGGCTTCTCGTTACTGCGTCACGGTATTGCGCAGTTTGGGCTCTCTCGAGGCATTATCGGATTTTTGTGATAGTTCTTTATTATATAGATTAATCATTGATGGTCGAACCACCGGACGTGACACCATCCCCCTTAGAAAGCAAATTTCCAAGGGAAATTTGTTGCAAGCTCCTGACAGTTCTTCCGAGTTTTGATGTGCTTGGGTCATTGGTACGAGGCAAGTTGTCGTTGGAGGTCGTCTCGTCAGCTGGTTGGGTTCTGTTTCTTCGCCTGCCGGCTCGTTGAACCAGGAGGTGCGTCAGCGAATTCCATGCGACAAGGTGAAACTGCATCCGTATAGCGAGTGCAGCTGATAACCTTGTATTACTATGTCGACAATTGTCTTTATAGATTTGAGTATTATGGAGACTGCTAATATTCTTGCACTGAACGATCCAATTGCAATGAATCCGTGCCATAATTTTTCCGCTGCGTTTACTGCTATTTTCTTCATTCATCGTGTTCAGTTCTCCTGTTGATGTAAAGGGTCGCGTAACCGTGGAGTTGGCCTTCTTCCTACGGACATTGTACCGTGCATGTGCATCCCTTTGCACTGTTCTTCTGTTATCGGTTCTAGATATTATGACCTTGCACTGGATGATGTCTGCGTAGCTGTAATCCAATAGTTGTAGTAGCTGAATGAAGTCTTCTTCCGTCCTTGTATTGTCGTGGTCAGAGTGTTACAATCGTCGGTGGTTTTGAGAGATAAGGTAGTAACATTTTGGGTGGTGTCCATTACAATCGTATTCGATAATGACACGTGAGGGTTGTATTAACACGAGTACTAGCCAAAGGCTTAACAATTTTCTGTAAGCGTACGTACTGTTCTTCTAATGCTAATATACATTCTTATTGAGTTGTCTTTTAATTTGTAAGTAGGAGTTAATATGGAGATAGCGGAGGAGTGCCTGTTGAAGGTATTCTGAATAGTTATTGTGTGAGTAGAAAAACATTTTGTCTTGTTACTGTTCCATGACGGTATTCGTCCGCTAGTTTGAGATAGGGTTATTCTTCGTTATTTTTACAAATAATATTATTGGTATGTTATTTTTAATGATAATGGTAGAAATATTTTACTATAGAAATTTTATGTTTTGTTAAATGGAGCCATGATCCGATGGGTTAGCATCGGTGCTTATTTTATTGCGATAGTAATATCTTCCTACCAAAGTGAAATCTTATGGTCTATTAGGTAGTACGCATTTCGTGTAGGTATATATGTGTGTTTATTTTCGTATTGTATCGTTAATCGGGTCTATGGTGTGCTAATTTTAATTTATTTATGTGTACCGTACGAGGGTTTCCGTTAATTAGAATTTTTACGTTTTGATTTGGTAGAATCTCTATGACCTCGTGAGGTCCAGTATATTGTGCGCTGAATTTGCCTTTTACCGGTTCTTTTAGCAGATATACGAGGTCTGTCACCTTGAAGTTCTGTGGGTTGATTTTCCGATCATAATAATGTTTTGATCTTACTTTAGCGGCGTTTAGGTTTTTGGCTGCCGACTGTTGTAACTCGTTGATGGTCATGTGCAAGTCTCGGAGGTAATCCGCGTAGGTGGGTTCTAGATTTTCTTTTATTAGATCTTTGCTGGTTGGTTCGCGGGCGATTTTTCCGAAAACTAGTTCGTGTGGAGAGAACTTAGTTCCTTCATGTACTGATGTATTATAGGAGAACATGGCTAAATCTAGCCAGTGATCCCAATTGTTCGCGTTATTTATATATTGCTTTAGGTATTCCATCAATACATGGTGTGATCTTTCGATTGAGCCGTTGCTTTGTGGATGGTAAGCTGTAGTTTTATAATGTTTAATTCTAAATTTCTTTGCCACTTGGCTCATTAAGTTAGAGGTGAAATTTGTTCCTAGATCCGTTAAAATTGCTTTAGGAGCTCCGAATCGGCAAATGAGATTTTTAATGAAGGCGTCCGCGATATCTGTAGTTGTGGTTCGTGCCAAAGGCACTGCTACGGAGTATTTCGTTAGAAGGTCTTGCATAGTCAAGATGTATTTATTTCTTTTTCTTGTTTCTGGTAGAGGCCCTACAATGTCGAGGCTGACTTTGTCGAAAGCTTTTCCTGGTGTGTCTGTTAATACCATAGGTTGTTTTGTTTTAATTCTTGTCAGCTTTCTTAATTGACATTCGCTACATGTGCGGATAAAATTTTGGATGTCCTTTTTCATTCCTTCCCAGAAATATGATTGTCGGATTCGATGGTAGGTCTTTGTTATGCCTTTATGTCCACCTACAGCTGACACGTGTTTTTCTTCGATTATATCGAACCTATCAGCTTCTGGGGGTATTGTTACTTGACCAGTGCATATGGTTATTTTTATAGGTTTATTCCAAAATATTTCTTTTAATTTATTCATGATGAATTTCCAAGGTATGTCTTCGATGTTGTTTGATTTCCTTATGCTGAATGAATTCAGGTTCATTTCCTCGACTACATCTAGTAATGAGGCGATGCAGTTGACAATGTTTTCTGGTTCGATGGGAATGCGTTTCTCTTGTTTAACCGGTAGAGCAATGGTATAGAATTTGTCTCGTGGTTGTAATCTAGCTCGTTCAAAAGTTAAGTCAATGAAACTGTTTAGTAGATTAGCTTCCTTTAGCTCTTCGCCTCCTTTGTCGATCGGGTTACCGTTCATGTCAACGAATATTACCTTGTGTGTCTTGGCCATGTATAATGGTTCGTGACTCTCTCGGATTTGCAAGTTGTGCTGCGGGCGTCGTATTACGCTGGGCTGTGCTACCTGGGTGTCTGGTAGGTCAGGGATTTGAGACGGGTGGTCATTTCTTTCGTTATGTATCGAGTTTGTGCTGTTATTATTATCAGGTGAAGTTGGTGGTTGATACTCTGTTTTTGTTTGTTCTTGTGGTCCAATCTTTCTTTTCTTCTGTGTTGTATCGTTTAAAGGTGAATCTTCTGAAGTGGTGGTGGAGATTTTTCTCTTTCGTATTTGCGTTATCTCGTCTGTTCTTGTTCGTTTATCATTTCTGTCTAATTCTACCGAGTCTTCTGATGTGGTTGATAGTATTCTTTTCCTACTTGATTTCCTGGCCAGAGATTGTAAAGGTAGGCAGGTTTCCGGGGGGTTTCGGGATAATGCATCTGCGTTAGCGTTAGCTCTGCCTTCTTTGTACTGAATATTATAGTCGTATTCCGATAATTTCAATTTCCATTTCCATAATCTGGAGGTCGGATCTTTGATGGAGTGTAGCCAAACTAAAGGTTTGTGGTCGGTAATTATATTGAAAGTGCGGCCGTATAAATATGGTCGGAAATGGGATATGCAGTAAACGATTGCTAAACATTCTTTTTCTATGGTCGAATATTTTTGTTCGGCTACATTCAGCAAACGGGATACGTATGCTACGGGGAGATCTTTACCAATTGGTCCTTGGCTGAGTACTCCTCCGATAGCATATCCCGATGCGTCGGTAGTGAGGTTAAATGTTTCTGAGAAGTCTGGGAATTGTAATATAGGTTTGGTTGTGAGTGCTTCCCTTAAAATCCGAAATGATTTTTCTTGTGAATCTTCCCATTTGAATGCGACATCCCTTTTTAATAAATCTGTAAGAGGTTTTGCGGTTGCTGAAAAATTTGGTATGAACCTTCGATAATATCCGGCCAATCCTAGGAATTGTTTAATTTGTTTTGCGTTTTTTGGTTTAGGAAATTTCAATACTGCCTCAATTTTCTTTGGATCGGGTTTTAATCCGTCTTCACTGATTATGTGTCCTAGATAGTTTACTTCATGACGCAAGAATTCGCATTTATCTGGTTGCAATTTTAATTTTGCTTTGCGTAATCGATCCATTAATTTATTGAATTTAATTTCGTGTTCTTGTAAGGAACTGGAATACATTACTATATCGTCAAGATATACAAATAATTCAGATCCTTGAAGTCCTGCCAACACACTGTTCATCAAACGCTGAAATGTGGCTGGCGCGTTTTTTAAACCGAAAGGCATCCTTTTGAATTGAAAGTGCCCATAGGGTGTCGAGAAAGCTGTTTTATGGGCGTCTTCTGGTGCCATTTTAATTTGGTGGAATCCCGATGCTAGATCGAATGTGGAAAAGTATTTGGCACTTCCAAGTTGGTCTAAAATTTCCGTTATGTTGGGCAGGGGGTATGCATCGCCAATAGTCTTTTCGTTTAAATTTCGATAGTCAATTACAAGACGCCATCGTTTGTTTCCTTGTGAATCTGGTTTCTTTGGTACGATCCATACCGGCGAGTTATAGGGCGATGTTGATGTTTCGACAACATCTGTTTCTAATAACTCTTGTACTTGTTTGTTAATTTCTCCTTTATGGATCGGGGGAAATCGATATTGCCTGGTGTTTATCGGAATGTCGTCGGAGGTGTGTATCCTATGTCGTAGCACATCAGTGCCTTCGAGGGTTTCTCCAGGAATGTGGAATCTGTCTTGATTTTGGTTTATTAATTTCATAACGCTTTCTTTCTCTTCCTTATTGAGGTGATCCAGTCTTAGTAGTTTCAATACGTCTTCGAATCTATTATGCTTACTTACTGTTGTCGCAAGGCAGGATTTGACCTGTCGATTGGTAACCTCTTTGAAAGGTTCCAACTTTATCATGGGTACGTCGAAGATGAAATCTTTTAACGTAGTGTTCGTGATTCTGAGGTAGGCTCGCCCCTTGTTATTGGTGACGACTGTTTCTCCAAGAAATATTCCCTTTTCCTCCGGTATTCGGGGAATATAGCCTTGTTGTAGTTCCGGATTTACTATATTCATCGTTATCGGGATAGATGTCCTCTTAGGAACGATTATTTGCTGGGGTTCGAAGAATGGTATGTAAGTGGTCCCGCATTTTACGTGTTTCTTAGAGTAATCGACATTTGCTTGATTATTTTGTAGAAAGTCGGATCCTAAGAGTCCGCTTTGATCTATCGATATTCGGTTGCTAACAACATGGAATGTTACTTGATGGCCTGCTATCCTGATTGATGCCGTCCCTAGGGTGGCCAGGACTTCAGCCGATATTCCTCGAATACTTATAGCGTTACTTGTGTCGATTTTTGTAGATATTGGGATCATTGCTTCCTTTATAAGGTTGATTTCCGAACCTGAATCGATTAGTAATGAAACTGTTCCTTGGAGGTCGGGGGATGTGATCATTATGGTCGGAGTATAATTGGCAGTATCTAGTCGAACAGTGATAGCTCTTCTAGGTCGATTTCTTCCTGAGTTGTTTTTGTTTCTTTGATCTGTTCCATTTTCGGGGTTTCTTCCTGTTGGAAGTGGTTGGACTGATCGTCCTGTGAGTTGATTTTCATTACGGCGCGGCGCTCTGAGGGGTTTGCTCCCTTGGGTGCGCCGCTGGTCCCTGGGGAGTATCTCTCGTTTCCCGACCTTTGTTGGGAATAGGGCACTATCTCACCCGATTCTACCTTTGATTTGAATTTATAGCAATTTTTAATGGAGTGTCCCGAATTTTTGCAGTAGCTGCAAGTGACAGGCGGGTCAGTGGCTCTAGCCCGATTATCATTTCCTGTTTGTTGGTTGGTCTTCGAGTTACCGTATGGATTCCTGTTATTTTGATAAGAATTATTGCGATAGGGAGGAGGATCGGAGCGCCAGCGCGATTCAGTGTAGTTGTCTTGTCTCGGAGGGGCCTGATATCTGCTTGAGGAAATCTGATATCTTTGCTGAGTCGCGCCTCTGTAGTATGTTCTGACTCGTTCTTCTTCGCATCGGATTTGTTTCGCGATCTTTATTGCATTGGCGTATCCTTCCTCTAAATTGGTATAGCCTTCTAATCGCAATGCGACGCGAATTTCTGATGGTAATCCCTTTAAGAATGCTTCCATGACATCGAGGTCTATATTGTTTAGTAATTCTTCTGAAATTTCTCCGTGTATGCTGCGTTCTCCATCGATAATAGCGAGTCGTAGATCTTTTATGCGACTTATGTAGTCCAGAATGTTTTCGTTAGGGGTTTTAAAAATGTTTCCTAATTCACCCTTATACTGATTAACCGTTTTTTGAGGTCCGAACGTAAGTTTTAGTTTTGTTCCGAATTCTTCTAGGGTGTCTATGATCGAGTCTTCGATGGCTATAAATGCATGTCCTCTGAGTTTGTTTGTTAGCAGTTTAACCAAATATGGTTCCTTATTCGACGGGAGCATGGCTTTAGCTCTTTCACATGCTTTTAAGAATTGAAATACAGAGGGCTTATAACCATCGAACACTGGTACAGTTTCTAACGCGTCTTTGATTTGTATCGGGTTGTCTAGCTGTTCTGTTAGTCTGTGTGTCGGTTTTTCTGGAGTCGTTCGTTCGGGTTTAGTCGATGTCGGTCGGTTACATATTGTATTTAATGCATCATGTATATCCGCTACTTGTTGACTTAATTCTCGAAATTTAGTGCCAAGATCGGCTATGAAATTGTTACTTTCTTTGGCCCTTTTTATTTCTTCTATGGCCACTTTTAATACATCTGATTCAGATCCAGGTAATTGAGATCCGTCACCACCGGGATTTGCCATTATAGTTTTAATATGAGAAGTTATGGGTAAACTGTATTTTCCAATCCTCAATTCTGCGCTCTATCCCACCGCTGCCACCAAATTTGTTACGTCCCAAGTGGACAGATCTATGATTTTAAGAGGATAGTACGCAGTTTCGAACCTACCTGCATTCACCGGCTACGGTTCGGGAAATTGAGGATTGTTTAAATAATGATTATACCCTTTTAACAATAACAACTAATTTATAGATTTATTCAAAGTAAGATTCTGAATCAGATGTTAGAGATTACATATAATATTTAGAATACGGATATACAAGAGTGCAAATAATGGGGTTACAATAATACGAATAATAGTAATGTTACCGCAATACAATGTTCAGGAACTGGATCTTGTTTCCTGGCTCACGGAACTTAGAGTCTTTTATAAGAGTCTTTTAACACCACTTGTTGACGCGGTTTCGCGATTACGATTTTCTCGAACAATTAGAACTGACTGTAGTTGATTTTACGGTTCGCGGATATATGTCTTTCGGTGATGATGGTCTTGATTATAACTGCCTGTTGGGGAGTTGATCCCCTTATTTATAGGATGGCCAATTCTTTGTTTCCCAAAAATGCTGGCTCAGGAGTCTCTACCTTGCATCTTCTAGTCTTTTCTTGACTTGGTCGACTCCTTGTCGTCAGGGTCTTTTTACTAAGGAGTCGGCATTTTTTCTCATTGCTTTGCATGGTGTGATGCCTCTCCTCATGATTCTCAGGATGTAAACCGATCTTCATTTGCGCGTTTTGCAGAAGGCTGAGTTGCTGTTTTTGGCTTCTCGTTACTGCGTCACGGTATTGCGCAGTTTGGGCTCTCTCGAGGCATTATCGGATTTTTGTGATAGTTCTTTATTATATAGATTAATCATTGATGGTCGAACCACCGGACGTGACAAAATCAATTCCCGTTTGGTTCGTGCATCTTGCAATTAACGCTAAACTTACCAAGCACAAAACTTAAAATTTGTACGATTTTCATTGTTATATGTGCTTAAATGAAGAAATCAATTCCGTAATTTCCTATGAAAACGTTCTTGTAATTTCAATAATTGTGGAGTAGTAAACCGGTTATTTTGATTTTTGGTAGGTTTAGTATTAATGAGAATAATTTTGATTTCGCATAAAGATCCCCAGTCTGCTTATCATTAGATGTATGAATTATAAGTTCTTTATCAGAACTATATCTTGAGCCATTAATTGTTTACGCACAGCGATAGTATACCTTGCACGGATGATCAAGTTGATGTCGATTCAAGGTCCGAGCATATACTCGAGCGACGCGACGCCATTTTTCCGCTCTGGCCAATACAGATCGGAGAATGTATCAAGGGTGATCAAACCCGACCCAGACTTTATTCGAGAGGTCAACGTTACGCAATTTTTTTCGCCGCTGGACGGGGATCATTGATCGGTAGCCTATTTGACCCGTGTGTCCCTGATTATTATACCTTTAACGAACGCTATCGTGGCGTCCAACAAAAACGCTCGAAGTTGACCCGGCGAAGTTTGACCCACGCGAGAAACCAATTTCTCAAACGTATCGGACGTTGACTTTGAGATTACCAACAATTTCGAGGTCGACGAGGAGGAAAATCATATTGGTAGATCGTATAAAAGATTCGTCGTTTATTTTAATTCAGTCCTCGAATTGACGTGATGGCGAATGATCGAAGCGATTAAGCAGACAGGTCTTCCGAATTGATTTATACGGGGCACGAAAAATGTTTATTGAAGGGCCACTCTGGGTCTAGTCTTTCTCCTCTGTTTTATCCCACTGATCACGTCACCCACGCTTTTTCAAAGATACTTGTAACATGTAGGTATGTCCATTAGTCAGTTTCAATACAACAACACGTTGCGAGGTTGTAAAGAGTTACAATCCTCTTTCAAAGTAATAAATTGGGCAGTGTAGATAAGATTCTGATAAGATTAGACTGTTGATCTTTTAATTACCAACAAAGACGTGCGATAAGACTAATGAAATTGCGGAAATAGACATTTTGACGCAATCAATACAAATACAATATAGTGTACGCGGATGGAACCAATTAAGAAAACTGATTGGTGGAGTTACGAAGAAAATATATAATACAGTGATTTCTCTATATATGTCGCCATGGCCTCGATGATAAACGTCGTGGAATTATCCCCACTATCGCGGGGTATATATCGAGAATTCACTGTACTACTGAACAACAATCACTGAGAATTACCGCAGAAAAATGATTAATTAAGTTCGTCTATTCCGATTAACAGGTTTAAATAAGATTATTCTCGAAACATGTATGAAAATCACTCAAGGGACAGATGAGGGTTATATCGAATATAGTTATTAGATCGAATATTGTATGTAGAACGGGAAAGCGAAGCGATCGGATCGATTCGGTCACGTCCCAGACTGTTAGACGGCCGCATTTCGAATTTATGTCCGATTCCAAACAGAATTCTGTTCCAGAAATATTATTACGAGCGCTGCGATCCCCGAAGAGGATCTTGACTATTTTCGTGAGATTTACGCTTAGGTCGAAAATAGTCAAGAGCGGCCATCGGAAACTGTGGGTGGTGCGATTATCGTTCTGATTTATTTTAGGGTTGTACTTCGAGCTTTTCTATTTTTCTATCCCGTGAGCAGCGGTTCTGATTTACGATGTTGCGGGCGCGAAGGGTTCGATGATCTAGATCTTTTCAAACTGTGCAGCTCTTAAAAAAAGTTATTGTTAATATAATTAAACGTAGATAATAATCAATTTGTTGCTGAATGAATTAGTAGACGAACAACTTCCATAAAATGACGATACAAATTTATTTCCATACAATTTTAATTATACAAAAAATACTGCGATGCTCTCTCTTCGATTTACAAAATTGTACTGTGTCGTCCACCTTTGAACGTATATACAGGGTGTTTGGTAACTGGTGGTACAAGCGAAAAGGGGTTGATTCTACATGAAAGAATAAGTCGAAAATATAGAATAAACATTTTTCGTTTGAGTCTTTGTTTTCGAGAAAATCGACTTTGAAGATCTGTCAGGTTTACGTGCTTTAGTATATGCAGGAAGTAGATTTGGTTGGTCATGATCAGACGCGTCAGACAATTCCTATCGAATAGCATGCGTATTCGCTGCATTTCAAACTCGATTTTCTCGATAACGAAACTTCGGATGAACAAATTTTATTCTATATTTTCGACTTATTCTTTCATGTAGAATCACCCCCTTTTCGCTTGTACCACCAGTTACCAAACACCCTGTATATACGCTAATGATGCAGATGGGTTAAAATTAAAAAGTGAAATGGATAAGGAGACGAAATTCACTCCACGGTTCACGTGTTAACGAGTGCTCGAACGTAATTATAAAAGATCGGAAAATTAGAACGTGCACAGTTTCATCACTACTCCGAAAGTAACAATAAAGTAACCGGTCTTAGTGCTCCCTATTTCGAGCATCGATACCCATTCATGTCAGCCGGGTATGTTTTCCTGTGTCAGACATTTCCAGGATCGAAGATGCTCTCGTAACGAACGTAACCAGATAGCTTTGACGTCACTAGTCAGTGGTAACAGTCTGTATCTGATCAGACCCGGAAACCATGAATGGAAGCGTGCTCGCGTGGGAGGACAGGGAGGCCATCTTTCTCGCTGTTGGAATGCAGAATGCAGAATGCAGAGAGCATTCCTCCGAGCAAATTTCAGGTTCTTTTGTCGCACGGCAATTTCCCGTCGTCCAGGCAACGTTCTTTCGATAACTTTGGCCAGAGGGGCTCGGAGATCGAGCCCACGAGATACCTTCGTGCTCCTGAGGTTCGATAATGCGACTGTCGAGGGAAAAATGCTGGCCAGACGACGATAGGATGCAAGTTCGATCGACCACCTCGTGACACGATGGCAGAACCGTTTCTAGGAGACGCAACTGTGCAATCACGGTGCCTGCTAGGGTTCCGGGGAAACGCGACGCATAATTGTATTCGCGAATCGGAGACGGGAATCGAACGGAAATTTCGTTATCTCGTTATAAGGGATGCAACGCGAAGCGGCGCGGACTATGCAGTCACTGAAATGTCTGTAAAAGATGAACGACAATCAGGTTGCTCCTAGGAAATTCGCAATGACCCAATTATGCTATTCATTTTCATTATTTAACTCTTAACACGTTCCTCGGCGACGACTATCTTATGAAATTGAAACGTTCGCAATTTCGTAAAATGTTACTCAACAGCGATGCCAATTTTCATCACGGAGCAACAAGCCACCCTTAAGAATATGATCCAATCCTTTCAGATTAGACATAAATTATTTTTACAATAATTATTTTACAGTTTGTGATCATTTATTTCACGAAAAGACACGGACACGCACACATGTACGCTCAGTTCTTCCGAGATTAAAATGTTTCCAAGTAAATGATAATTAACACTAGAACTACCGGATGGGTCAAAATGACTTCCTCCTAATTTTTTCTTTTAGAGATATTGAAATTATAGATATATGTTTCCATGAGAAAATTTGTTAATAAACTTCTCCATCGAAGTAGATATTTAAACAAAACTGATACGAAATCTAAACAAATCTTATTTTCTTGTTATTATAAGGCCATGTATGCCAGTTGCATTTATTCATTGGTAGTTCTAGTGTTAAAATCTGTTTGAGGGCTGTTAAAGTCTTAGAATAGCTAAAGCATCGAAGTAGATACTTAAACAAAACTGATACAAAATCTAAACAAATCTTATTTTCTTGTTATTATAAGGCCATGTATGCCAGTTGCATTTAGTGCTTGGTAGTTCTAGTGTTAAAATCTGTTTGAGGGCTGTTAAAGACTTAGAATAGCTAAAGAATTAAAGAATTAACACGTTCACCGCCATGTCACCCATATGTGGGTGATGGAATTATTTGTCCAGGTTTAAAATGAATTTTTACGTTAATATATTCATTGTACCAAATTTGATTAGGAACTGTAAAATGCAAGAAAGTTGGACGACTACTCAATATCATTTTAATTTTTTTCAATTTTTATTTCATTAAATAACCTACTTTGATTTTATGGAATTTTGGAGGGTTCTGGTTTTGGCACTCAAAGTGTTAAATTAAAGAATTAATGAAAGAATGAAGACTTAGAAGAGCTAAAGAATTTCCCCAGAGTAAAAGCTAAAGGGTCGTCGTACGGGAGCACTGACATTTGAGTCGAATAAAAAATTGAATGATTTTTCTTTCGCTTTGTTCGTCCCTGAGGAGGTTAAAGACAGCGAAGTCCGGTGGCGGGGGATGGTTACGTCGATGATACGGTTCGCCTGATTGCAGGGAGGACGACAGGTATGCAAAGGTGGCGTGGAAAGACGTGAAGGTCGGCGACCTGGTTCACCTATCGAACAACGAACTGGTGCCGGCCGACGTGTTGCTCTTGCGGAGCAGCGATCCTCAGGGCTTAGCGTACATCGATACCTGCAACCTCGACGGAGAGACCAATCTGAAACAGCGACAGGTGGTCCGTGGATTCGTCGATCTACAGGACACCTTCCAGCCGGCCAAGTTCCGTTCTGTGATCGAGGTCGATCAACCGAGCACTAGGATCTATAGGTAATAAATATTATCCCTCGACAACGATCTTTCAATCTATCGCGAAAGATGTTCACTAAAAGATGTTCACTCAAAACCTTCATACTCGAAGGTTTCACGGAGCCGTGGTTCATCCTAATGGCGGCAGAGTACCTGTTTCTACGGAAAACCTCTTACTCAGGGAGTGTTTGCTGAAGAATACCGATTTCGTGGAGGGCATAGTGATCTACGCCGGCCACGAGACCAAAGCGATGCTGAATAACGGCGGACCGAGGTATAAGGTACGTCCTATAGTTCGTAATCGTTCAATTACAACGATTCGAGCCGAGAAAATATTGCTTGGAAGTCTTGCTGTACGTTTTTGAGACGATCGCGAAAGTGAAAGTATAAAAGAGATCTATCCGAGATCCGTCGCGATTGTAGTTACATGAAAATTAATTCTAGACAACTTGCCTATCGTGCATGGGAATTACAAACAAGACTGCATTTACAGAGTCCCAGTGAGATTCTCATGATAGTGCACTCCAGTAGCTAGTTTCTTTCATCATAAATAAATAACAACACAAGATTTTCATTTCGATCACGAGCATTTAATCTATCATCAGCATTTTTGCAGTCCAAGAAAATCGTGAAAGAAAAAATTCCCTACCTGTCGAACTTCTCGAACATGGGGCAGCCGAAGAATAGAATTGTATTAGGTCGTCCCATAAGTTTGTGCCGTGGATATGTTTATATTACTCGCCATTGAAAAGTATTTTAATGAAAAACCGCAGAAATTTTATAGTGACGGTAAGGTAAAGGCACCAGTAGTTGACCACACCATGCACCAGTAGTTGACCATTTTATAGAAAAACAGAAAATAAGGTTTGAAATGTTCTTATTGTTTTGAAATTTAAACAACAGACGGCATGGCATCCGAGGTTCACTTTCATCAAAAGTGCACTTATAAGCGCGCTTATAAAAACCTTATTTTTGATGTTTTTCTATAAAATTATCAACTACTGGTGCCTTTACCTTATGATGTCTTTGCCAAAAAGGTCAGAAGAGGCTGTGGAATGAAAAAAGGATGATTACATATTTTATTTTTAGAATTTAAATGGTACTTATGGGACGACCTAATAGAAAAAATTACAGAAAAGAATTTCTAGAAAAAATTGCAGAAAAGAATTACAGAGATTCGTTTGCCGATCCCCTCCCTACAAGAGACTTGCTCCTCTTTCAGCGTTCCAGGTTGGAAAAGCAGATGAACAAGGACGTGATCTGGTGCGTGATGATCCTGTTGCTTTTGTGCGTGATCGGCGCGATCGGTTGCCGATTGTGGCTGTCCGGTTACTCGGGTTTATCGTTCGTGCCGTTCATCCCTGTCCTCCAGGAGCCCAGCTACGAGAGCATGCTGACGTTCTGGACGTTCGTGATCATCCTACAGGTGATGATCCCGTTGAGCCTGTACGTGACGATAGAGATGGCGAAAGTGGGCCAGGTGTATCACATCGGGCACGACGCGGCGTTGTATGACGCGGACGCGGATCGCTCCGCCGAATGCCGTGCGCTCAACATCACCGAGGAATTGGGTCAGGTGAGGGCACAGATTGATCGGCTCGGTGCCACCGTGCTATATGGATCAAGTAGCGATCCTTTATTCCGCCGTTCCCTACCTGGCCGATCGAAGATCTAGACGGTGCTCGGTAATCCTGGCAAACGCAAATCACCTTATTCTCTGAAGTATTCGTTACAATTTAGTCGATCATTATTTAACTTTTCAGCCGGCGAGTGGTGGCTCGACCGGTGGTGTTGTGGGAATGGTGATCGTTGAGGTTAAGCGATGTTGGTTGGAGCTCATCGAAAGATGGGTGACCGCATAAGTGTGAACTTATAGAGGATATAGTAACCCTGAGGGGAACAATAATAAAGAATTGAATTGAAAATATATTTAGCCTTTCAATGTGTGAAACTATTAGGAAATTATTCATTTCCCCGTCTTCAGGATTCTGGGATTATTCTCTGCTCAGAATGAGAAACTGTCTTTTGATGTTTTTCGTATATGAAATTAGGTGACTATTTTTAACAGGTCCAATACGTGTTTTCCGACAAGACCGGCACGCTGACAGAGAACAAAATGCTGTTCCGACGATGCGCAGTTGGCGGTCAGGACTATTCGCACACGGGTGAAGGTGAAAATTTGGTACCCTCGTCCCGGTTGAAGGAGGATCTGCTGATCGGCACGTTCCGGCATAATCTGCAGGAGTTGCTGGTAGTGTTGGCCATATGCAACACGGTCGTTGTGAACTCTCAACCCCACTACGACACCATGAACTCTAGCGGAGTGATCGAAGAGCCGCAGAAGAACGGAGACGAGACAGGAAGGTTCGTACAGGGGTTCATTCTTTCGGATCGATCCGCCTCGAATCGATTCTCACGCGAAACTCCCCCACGGGCTTCTCTTTCCAGGTACACAAGAATGATCGAGGCTAGGAGCTTGACCCCTTCGCCTGTCATTCCGTTGGCCACGTTCTCGCACCCGAACAACCTTGAGGACAACGTGTCCTCCATATCCTCCATGGTCGAGATGGAGTCTGTTCTCAATCATTCCACTAAACTCTCCAACAAAGTGCCCAGGTCGGTTTCTCTATCGAGCCACAGCTCCTCATTTAATTAAAATTAATTGGTTCATTTAAGCTTCGACCTCTGGACAGGCCGAAAACGATTCCAAACGGTGTAGACATCTTTAAACAAAATCCCAGACCTGTACCCTTAACGCGTTCGCTACTTTATTTCATTGCTTATCTTCCAAATTCAGAAGTATTATGAAACGTTACAATTAATTTGACTGTTTTTCAGTGAACTGTGGTAGTGGACGCGTTGAGCAGGTTTTTAGAGGAACTTTTCCCAGGCTGACAAGTCAAGCCGATTTTCGTGTACCTATTAAGATCAATAGAAGCAAAGTGTTGAACATATTGATCGAGTTGTTGCATTCCTGAAGAACATATCGAGAAACCATGTAACACTTGAACTCTACGATACATTTTGTTTCTTATATGTATACATGCGAGCTTCATCTACGAACGACCAAGTATAGAAATTAATTCGAACCTGTAGATTGATACACGTGGTGAAAGATAATCATTAACACTTTGACTGTCAAACTGGAAACCTCAAAAGTTCCCTAAAATCAAAATAAGTTATTTAATGAAATAAAAATTGTAAAAAATTAAATGTATGATATCGAGTAGTCCTCCAACTTTCTTGAATTTTACAGATCCTAATCGAACTTGGTACAATGAATGTATTAACGTAAAAATTTATTTTAAAACCTGGATAAATAATTCCGTCACCCACATATGGGTGACATGGCAGTCAACGTGTTAATTGAAAAGTTAAACGATGTATATGACAAATATATTAAACGAGTTGTTGCATTCTTCAAAACCACGTTGAAAATCTCAAGGTACATTTTATTTCTCATTCGTATGTACACGATTTTCGCGTGTAGACTTTCTCCTGAGGATAATATACAAAGTTGGTCGACATCGTTAAGACTAATCTTGCAAAACGCATTGAAGAACGCGCATAACCGCAAGCGTAATTAGTAGATCCGATGGTTGTAGACCGAAGTTCCTGAACGTGACGTCCATACCGAGCCTGGGAATGGGACTGCTGGGGCGAAAACTGTCGCCGAACGGCGCCCAGAAGAGACGCAGCCCGCTGAGTCCCGTTATCGACGCTGCCAGGAGGAACGGGGACGAATTGCTACCCGCCGCGGCGATCTACGAAGCGGAAAGTCCCGACGAACTCGCGCTGGTGAACGCGGCACGGGCCTACGACGTGAAACTGCTGAAACGGACGACTCGCAGCGCGATCGTCTGTCTGCCGGATAAATCTATCCTCACTTTCGAAATACTTCACGTAAGCTCGTCATGGACTGTTGCTCCCTGCACCTACGACGCCTCACTTTCTCCGAGCATTACCGACCACCTTTCTTTCGCGTTCCTGTAACCGATACGCAATTCAAGTTGATCCTTTCTGTCAGCCTCGGCTCCTGAGACATTCTATTTTTGATCTTTCATGGTCGTAGAAGAGTCTCTCTTGAGGAATTTCGTTCCTCGTTTCTCATAGCCAGTGCAGACGACAGTAGACCACTTAGTCTAGAAGATATGTTAATTGACATGTTTGACATATTTGTTTGACTAGAAGAAATGTTTAATAGGAGACATACACAATTCTAGGTGATCCTCTCTGTCAGTCTCGGCTCCTGAGACATTCTATTTTTGATCCTTCATGGTCGTAGAAGAGTCTCTCTTGAGGAATTTCGTTCCTGATTTTTCATGGCCAGTGCAGACGACAGTAGACCATTATAGTCTAGAGGACATGTTAATTGACGTGTCTGACATATTTGTTTGACTAGAAGAAATGTTTAATAGAAGACAGAAATTCTATTAAACATTTTCAATCTCAGGTCAGATTCGTTTCTGCTGTACTAAGTACAATAAACAGTGTATACATTACACGTACACTTTAACTTAAATCAAATTGGATTTGTGGTTCAGAAGTTTTTGAGATTCGACTAGGACAACATGGACTTGCAAAATGACTGAGATCGCCAGGAGCAAGCACCATGAGCGTCATACTTGAAAGACACTATCCTCATACCCGTAGCTAACTGACCACAAATTGCAGGTGCTGCCATTCGACTCGAGCAGGAAGTGCATGTCGATTCTCGTGCGGCATCCGCTTACCAACGAGCTGATCCTGTACTCCAAGGGCGCGGACACCACCATCTTCTCCTCGCTGACTCCCCAAGAGGAGAACTCTGCCACCACGTTAAAGATTCGTCAGCACTTGCAATCCTACGCGCGACAAGGTCTCCGGACCCTGGTGATGGCGAAAAAGTCGCTGACCACGCAGGAGTATGAAACCTGGCGGCAAGCGCACACCGAGGCTGAGCTGGCGATGGAGAATCGGGAGCATCGTATCAAGGACTCGTACGCGATCCTTGAATCCCATTTGACGCTGTTAGGAGCGACTGGAATCGAGGACAAGCTGCAGCCTGGTGTGCCGGAGACTATGGCCAACTTGGTGGCTGCTGGGATCGTTGTTTGGGTTCTGACAGGTATAGAATCTTGATAGAGACGATTGAAAGACTCTCAAAGAAAGAGTCAGATGATCGATGACCCCAGGCGCTCTAAGTCTGTGGAGCTGACGGACAGTTTCTGTTGGCAGGAGACAAGCCGGAGACTGCGGTGAACATTGCATACTCGGCGCGTCTATTTTCACCAGCGATGCAGCTGTTATGGCTGCAGGCGAGGTCCAAGACCGTTGCCGAGACCTTGATCCGTGGATACCTTGAGGCTGCGAAAAGGGAGAGCATGGTTCACGGTAACGATTGGAGAGACAGTATCAGGGAGAGTGCAATGTTGAACCGTGATCCAGCGGAGAATGATGCGCACAGGATAGACAGCCCTTGGCCGAAGCAACGAGCGTTGGTCGTTGATGGGAAAACGCTGACGGTTATCCTGGATCCGAGATCAGGATTGATCAGACCGTTTCTTGAACTGACGAAACTGTGCACCAGTGTTTTGGCTTGCAGGGCCACGCCGCTTCAGAAGGTATGTTTCAGATGTTTTCGTGGTGTAGACGTTTTGCGAGAGTACACAGGAATGAAATGCTGTTTTGTTACAGGCATACATAGTGCGTATAGTGAAGGAACAGCTGGGAATGAGAACCCTGGCGATAGGGGACGGCGCGAACGACGTTAGTATGATACAGACCGCGGACGTAGGAGTTGGTATCTCGGGACATGAAGGTACACAAGCCGTCATGGCCGCAGACTTCGCCATCTCACGATTCTCGATGCTTAGCAGGCTTCTACTGTTGCACGGGCACTGGTGCTACGATCGTCTGTCTAGGATGATTTTGTACTTTTTCCACAAGAACGCCACCTTTGTCTTCCTTGTATTCTGGTTTCAGGTATAGCAAATTTTGCGCTCATTTTACAGTAGCGTAGGCTTACCGAGCGAAATTGAAGTTTGTGGGAGGAGCCATAGAAAGTGGGCGGAGTAAGTTGAGGGAGCTCACCGAAAGTGGCCAACGAGACTCAATGGGAGGAGCCTAATGGTAAAGGATAGAGTAAATTGATAGGTTTTACTGGAAATTGTATATGAAGTATCGAGCCTAGGAATAATGAACGGAATATACTTAAGGTACCTACCGTGGGAGACCAATAAGAATCGATGGGAGGGACTGGAGAAAAATCATGGGCGTTATTTCCCCACGGCACCGCCCACTTTCTCCTTACGCGCGTTGCATACGTTGATATTGTTCTGTAGAACAACTGATTGTTTTTTCGCAGCTGTATTGCGGCTTCACCGGGACGGTGATGGTTGACCAGATCTACTTAATGTTGTACAACCTGATGTTCACGTCGATGCCGCCCCTCGCGCTGGGCGTGTACGACCGAGTAGCCTCACCTGCTGTTCTAATGTCTATGCCCCACCTGTACAAAAGAGGACGTCTCGGACTCGTCTATCGGCCACACTCGTTCTGGTTAACGATCGCCGATGCTTTGTATCAAAGTATCGCTATCTTTTTCGTAAATTACTCCGTTAGTATATAGTCTTAACATCCAACCGAGTGTTTCGTGACGAGCTATCACCGTTCTAATGAATTGTCGTCTGGTTTAGGTGTACTACGACTCGGTCATAGATATATGGGAATTCGGAACCACCGTGATGACCTGCTGCATCGTCGTCATGCTTGCCCACGTTGCCATAGAGACTCGATCTTGGGTAATTCGACGTGTTTCTTCTTTTTCTTTTTTTTTTTTAAATTAAATTTCACATTTGATAGCATAAAAAAACGACGTTGACTTTCAGACTGTAATCCACGTGCTAGCTATACTGGGATCCCTTGGCGTGTTCTTCGGATTCTGTCTGATATACAACGTAGTCTGTGTGAACTGCATGGGCCTACTTTGTTCCTATTGGGTGATGGAGATGGCTGTCATGAGGCATACCTACTGGCTCACCGTGACACTTACCTGTGTTCTAGCATTGTTACCAAGGTACACTTTCTCCATTTGTGGGAAGACTGACCATCAAAATTCAATGCATAATGCTCGATGCTCTGCTTGCTCAGGTTACTGTACAAGACCATAACGTGCACCGTATCGCCGGACCTCGCGCAAAACGCCTCGTTTAAGGCGCCGTTGAAGACCGGAAGCCATCGGCAACGAATTGCCGAGAGAAGCGAGAATAATTTTATCGCCGGCTGGTCTCGCTCGACCCAACACGCTACGATAAGGTATGCGATGATTATAATTAGGCTGCGGATCTTATGCGTTTACGACAAAAATGAGGAGGTGCAATTTTAAGGACTAAGAAGATTAATAATATGGATATTTCGAACTTGTTCAAGTCGTTGGAAGAAGAAAAAAATCATTATTATTTTGCGTAAAGATCCGCCGTCTAATTATAATTTACTAATACACGCTACGAATCGTTCAATGTTAAACGATCGTTTCAGGTCACGTCAGCTAATCTCCGTTTCTCGTGTTTTAGAACCGGAAGCAAAAACAACGCGCTGACCACTATCGTTGCATGACACACCCCGAAACACCCAGCAAAACTGTCAGCGCGTTTAGGTAGACTCATCGACGCTTTCAAGGTCGCCGCCTCGATCGAGACCTTGGCCAGTGGACCGGCGCAAGTCGTTGCGATTCCATCGTGTACTGTTCCTAAGGTTCGAAGAAGTATTGCTAGGAGGTTTACGTTAATTTTAGTGTGCATCCTCGGTTCTAACGGAGACCAGCTCGATTGATGTATCGTCGTTTCGAACAGTGTCTTTTCAGTTGAATCCGAGTGGCTTTACATTTCCGACTACCGTTGTTCGTTGCATTTGATGGCTGTGACTTTTAGGGACCAAGACTGTTTTAGTCCGTTAGCGATATCGTCGTGCATCGACGGTTCCAGTGCGAAAGAGAGAGAGAGAGAGAGGGAGAGAGAGAAAGAGAGTGGGAGAGCTCCATGCGGGACTTTTGTTCGAGACGCGGGTTGCATATCGAATTAAGTAGAATGTAATTCAGGTCGTAAGTGTCCTCTTAGGAATAAGAAAACAGGAAGTTTACGCTGTAACTGGTGTAATGTACACCCGGAGGTGTCTGTGCGCGAAGGTAGCAAACCTTGCGGCGATGCAAATTGTGGTCAGGACACGTGGGATGAAAGGAACACTAGTTTTGCTAATCTTTTCAGGAGCACTGTCGTGGGCTTATTAATTCCAAACTGTTACATAGAGCCATTTATGTAGGATAAAAGTGCGGCGATTGTGGTTAAAATTCCAAAGTGCCTCAAATCATGGGAGATTTGGGCCTCTTTAATATCTGAGTCCTGTAGAAAGCTCCCAGGCTCTAGAAGTTTAAGAACCTAGATCCTCGTGAATATTTGGGCCTTCCAATTCCAGTGTTTAGGAACGTGGAAACTTTGAGTTCCACAAAAATATAAGAACTTGAATCTGCATGTATATTTGGGTTCTACGACCTATGGAGGGGGAAGTGGCAATAGCGGATTGAATTCTGAAGTGCCTGGGACCGTAGTAGATTTGGTCCCCGTCAAAATTTGAGTTTTGTGCAAACTTCAGATGTTCTAGAGCTCGTACAGGTGGCCAGAATTGAAAGGAGCCTTTGTTTCACGGTTCGCTGGGTTTGCCACCTGACTGTATCATCGCCTCCGAGCATATGTACATTGTCCTGTGCGAAGTTAACGTTGTACAAATAGTATGTTTACGCTGTAAACGCGGGCGGGTGTTAAATGAAACACCTCCCACGCTCGCGACTGTATTATTAACGTAATATCGGAGATGTACGTGTATAAGCGCGTTCTGCCAGCATAGAGGTTCTATTATACATGTGTATATTCAACATTATCGACGACACGTTGCACGTGTTGACATAGTATTTTGATATACGATTGACAGCAACTGCGTGTATTGTAGCGACGATAGTAAACCGAATGTTCTTTACATTTTTCTGGTTTATTCACGACGAACGTCCACAGATTCCTGCACTCCTGTAACGCGAGAACAGTCGTCCACGCTTTTCGCACATGGCTGTGTTCGCAAATTGTTTTCTACCGACCTTGCGATTTTAGCATCGGATTGAAAAATTCGATTAGCGTGTCCCTTGATATACGTGATTTTTACGAGTGCTAAAAGAGTTTTCTGTTAACGATTTTTCAATGTTTTTGCGAGACATGGATAGAATATGCATATTTTGGACACGTGAAAAGTTAGGACTTCAATTTGGGCCCGTTATGCGATTCATAAATATTACTGATTATCGTCACTACCGTCATTAATTCAGAAATTTACGCGTTCGTACTTTAATACATGACAAGATAACATATCGGAGATTAATTTCGTAAGCATCTGCTGTTCGTCTCGCATAATTTCATCCCGTTTCGAACAGAGTTACGTTCACTCAGTTAAACATACATACAGACGGTAATCGGTTCGATTGCCACATACACGGTGTAGACGACCTTTACATAAACAAACTTCGCTTAATGATTCGTAAACACGCGGCAGATATATACGCGAACGAGAGTGTAAGAAATTACAAGACACGATAGAATAACAAACAATACGGAGCCGTTGCTTAATCGGCTCCTTGTGCCTACTCGTTACGAGCGTTCACGGCGATTCGAATGTTGCTTGGATAAGAAGCTAGCTCGTGGCTCATCTGCCTGGATCCTGCCTAGATAGGTCCGAGTGACGCAACTATCTCACAGAAATCGCGTCACGATCTCTCGCAAGATCGATCGAACTCGATCTTGCTTTCTCCGGGAAAGTCCACCGGCGAAAGTGTTCTCGGTTTTAGAGTACGTTTTGCTGCAGCCGCAACTCGAGCGCGACGATAAATGATCGCAGAGCGAAAGAAAATCAGCAGGAAACAATATCACAATAGAATTCAACCCTTAACTTCGGGGGTTGTTCCGACAATGTGGACTATCGGTGGCAAAAAAGTACTATATTTTTGCTAAAAACTGTCTGTAACAAATTTAGTAATTCATTTCTTGGATAGATATGCAACAGTTTAACACGTTGACTGCCATGTTACCCACATGTGGGTGACGGAATGATTTATCCAGGTTTTAAAATGAATTTTCACGTTAATATGTTCATTGTACCAAATTCGATTAGAATCCGTAAAATTGAAGAAAGTTGGAAGACTACTCGGTATCATACATTTAATTTTTTCCAATTTTTATTTCATTAAATAACTTACTTTGATTTCATGGAATTTTTTAGGTTTCTAGTTTGGCAGTCAACGTGTTAATCGACAGCAAGGCAACATTTTATAACTCCGGTAAAAAGCATCGGGCAAATGCGGTCACTGCAATCACCTAAGTGGTTCTTACATCGCACAGTAAATCTTCGCCAACGGGGGTAGCAGAGGGATGAATATTCATTGGCGCTTGAAGTGCTCGCAGATCAGGCTAGAAGCTGAGGTGTCCCGGTGGTCGTAGAAGTTTGCAACCCTCAGAAAGAGTTGAAACCCCGCCGAGTTTCTTGCAGCCAGTTTGAGCGTCTCTCGGAGAAAGGGTTGAGGATCGCTGAGGTGCAGTGGTTTTGCTTGATGAACCAGGCGGCTGAGAACCACCGTTCGATGCGGAAACAGGGGCTGTAGGTGGGGATGGGATCGAAAGGCAGCGGGCGGAGCACCGGGGGATCTTTTGGCGTGCTGCGACAACGGTTCTCTCAGTGCATGCTCGGTGCTCGCTCGGCAAAAGACAGCGCAGCTGCGGGTTCGCGCGGACCCATTGTCGACGGTTTGCTCTCGCGATCGTGCACGCTTCGAGTGGCCAGTGTGCTCGTCCTCGATCCGAACTTGTTAAACAAAGTCCCCGAAGAGAGGGGAACCAGCCGCCGGACCTTTGCCGACTGATTCCGGGCCTCGGTGTGCTCTACTCCTTTGTCACGAGGCCCGCGTTCCGCTCCGTCCGACGGCCTCCGGCGCTTTGATCCAGCTCCTTCGGGATTTTTGGACGATTTTCCCGGGAAGTTCCTAGGACTCTCGGCAGCTGCGTCGTCAGATCGATTAGGGTTTTCGCGCTCTCAGCCTCGCAGACTCGCCTGACAAAAGCGGACAGGTAAAGGGTGACCGTGAGTCGGTGCATTCTCGGCTGCAGTTCAGGGTACCGGGTGTCCTAGCAGTCGCGATGCAGTTTTGACGACTGTTCCGGAGACTCCTTATGATTTTTGGTGTTGCTCGTTAGCGAAAAGAGAGCTTTATTTTGCCAATTAATATGAAGCTAGCGTCGCACAGACCTCGGAGCTATTTTAATTATTCGCTTCTTTTAACCGCTTGCCCTACAATATCGAGTCAGACTCGCGATGAAGATTCTGAACAGAGTCTAATAAATATGTATATTATTAATTTCCTTTAAACCAAAATAAAATTCTATTTTTTTTTTTTCTGTAGTTGATATGTATCTTTTGTAGAACACATAGGCATACAATACATATAAGCTATCTCTTTTTTCTTTGAAATTCTGAACGATGAAGAATTCCTAATTATTAAAATCACAAAATGAATAGTAGTGCAAGGGGTTAAGTCGAAATAAAATAATCGATGCTTAAGCATTGCCGTAAATTTTCCTTTTCCCTCTAGAGAATTATTAAGATCAGAGGGAAGTTTAATTGTTCTGAAATGGTTATGGGGAAAATCATACGGCAAGGCGTTGGCTTTCGATCTTTTTATTCAGGATGAACGTACACGGTGCAGGAACGACTACACTCCTGGAATCTGTTGCAGGATATTATGCAATTTCGACCTTTCCGAAACTTCAATTGTTTTCACCGTAGTCGGTTTTTAAAATATCGCAGAGTCGCGGTAATTTGTTGAACGGATCGAAAGCTGAACAGTCAGCTGTCATTGTTATCTTTGTTCATCTGCATTTAGTAGCACGTAACGGCGTTTGCCGTAGTTAACATACGAATGGAAAATTAAGTTATTAAGGGAAGATGAATAATTGCGTGGAGCATGGTTGTCGACAAGGAAATCGAAGACGCTTTTTGTTGTATCGATAAAACTAAAATATCCTCTAACTGTGTCTAGCTGTGTAGGTTACAGATTTCTGTCGCGTCGCAACGTGCGCGAATTTTCGAGTGCACGTGCATACTTCACGAGAAACAAAAATTGAGTAAGGTGTCCGTAAAGTTATTTCGATTTGATTCCGCGGGAAAATGGTTTTTTTTTTTTATCTTGATCGTACAAAACAGAAGACACCTACTTCTATATTTGATCGCGCGAGATTTTGCTACTTAAAAATATCGGAATCTTATCTGATACGCGTAAGTTCTCGATTAAAAATACATCAGTAGAACCGGTGCATACGCGTCAGACAGGTTCGACGAGTCGATTTTACTGGCATTTCTCCTGATCGTTTTAAGGTTCCAATAAAAGCGTTTTCTCACGAAGAACAGCTTCGCTCTCGATCGCTAGGACACCGGCTACAAACAAGTAAGCTTTTCTGGTTGTTGCGTGACATTTAACCTCTTCAAGGATGCCGGCACACGTGTGTACATGTAGCTCTAGGTTGACATCTAGGCTCGACGTTCTCGCACGAGGGACCGTATCACCTTCGAATATTATTGGACCGTGAACTTTTGTGTTTCGAATAAAAATCATCTATGTCTATTCTGAACAATTTTTCTCTCAACAATTCTACTAACGTTCATTGCGCTGTCTTTACTGTCGAGTGTACTTGACTGAAACATTACAAATAAGAATATTTTAAAATTGCATACGTTTAGAGTTAGGGGTTCGTTCAGCCCTGTTTCATCGAATCAAAAATTGTATCATCGAACAATTCTTTCTTGTTTATTTCGATTCCTGTCTCTATACAGAGAATGATGGACTAAAAATGAAAGTTATCTGCATCAATAGTGAACCTTACAATTGCAGTCAGGGGTTGATGCAACCCTAATCGAACCAGTCCACGATCACTCCAAAAATTCTTGTGTTCTTGTGTTTAGCTGTTCCAATCCCTGCTCGTTTATGGTAAGGAACCCAATTACTGTGGGGGTGCCAATTACTGTCCCTATATTACTTACACTTATTTTTAAAGCAATTAAAATCAGTTAGTATATATTTCGTGTGTCTCTTTTTTAATATTCGTTATGCTTTAAAAATAACCTACGATCAATATAGGCACAGTAATTGGGTCCCTTACCTAGACCACGCAACCACCTACAAATGAAAACTATTTTGTTCTTAAAAAATTCATCCTTGGACGGAGGGAGAGGCTAGACCAGGGGTGGTTTTAAAAAGTGATAAATTGACTACGGATTTGATGTATTCGTAGGAAGAATGACTAGACAAAATGTATCACCGTGTCAGCTCGTGAAAATTATTGGAAAAATAATTTGAGTCCTACAATTAATGTAGTATGTATTCATAGGAAAAATGACTAGACAAAATGTATTACCGTCAGCTCGTGAAAATTATTGGAAAAATAATTTGAGTCCTGCAATTAATGTAGACAATTTTTATTTTCCATAAAAATCGGGAGTCTAGTGAGGAAGGTGAGGAGGGAAGCTGAGTCAGTTTTGATCGTGATTGTGCGGCCAACAATGTCCTAAAAAAGAACCGAATTGGACTGGTACCAACGGGATGGTAGCTCGTTGTTTGAGAACGGTCTCCGTGCTTTCTCTTCTGCGTCATCTTGGTTTCCCCCGACGACGACGCGACGATGACTGCGCGACGCACACGTGCTCGCTATGTTTGCTATGCTCGCATTAGCCGGAGGGGCCTCCCTCGAAGGCACCGTCAGACTCCTCGGAACTATGATCCGTCGTTTCACTCGTCGAACGCATGGTTGCATCGTCAACGCGCCAAATTATCGGATCGACCGACTGAGATTTGATTAACCTCGTCAAAAACCATTTAGCTGTTTTTTCCCCCGTTTCGCGGAAACCGTTCGAATGATCGCGAGATCTATCTGCAATCTGTTAGACGGGAAGTCGAGCGAATCCTAGATAGCTGGGATGAAGTAATCGATACGAATATTGGCTGTATCTATTGCAAATAACGGGTTTTTTTTGTGTTTAGTTTGCACGTCTGTTTGACTCGAGACATCAAAAGTTAACCGTGTGAAAAACACATTAGGGTGTGTTGGACTATTTATTAGTCGACTTTATAGTTATTTACCGGGTACAAACAAGTGGAATCTAAATCCTCTATACAGCGGTTTTCCTTTTTCTAAAAAACGGGGGCTGTAAAGATAGCGTAATTTTCGATATTTCGAAAATACATGAAAAAGAGTTCGGTAATAAATTGACTGCGGATTTTATGCATTTATGAGAAAAATAAGCACCGTTATATTATTTTCAGTTTACGTAATTTTACTAAGAGACGAAATAATTGTTTCAATTGATGCATACAATTTTTATTTCGTAGAGAAGAGAATCCTATTCATTTTAAAGTATGCGTACAACTTTGAAAATAGAATATTTTATTCGATGCAATATGTTTTTAAAATATTAAATAGTAGTTGAAATATTTATTTTGCCAAATATTGCCCACCACTGGATCAAACCTAAAAGCTTAATTCTCCACTCTTGGAGATTGATCTTCCTCGTCGAGCGCATACGTTCACTGAAAATGATCATGCGACATAACAAGCGCTGAAGTTCGTCGGAATTCTTTCAAACATCGTTACTCCGAAACCATCTGGGTCTGTTGGTTTATTCAATAGTCGTAAATCTTGGGTGCTCGCGTACGATAAGCCGATTCGTGTGCGGAATCGGCGAGGCACGGTTTAATGGCGGTGTACCACCGGTAAATCGAGGCGATCGTGGAAGGCCATCTGTGACCTTATCGCGAAACAATTGAGTAAATGCCTCGATTATAATAAAAATAGCGAGAAACCTATACACGAACTCGGTCTTGTCATTCTCGTGAAACGGCACAGTCACTCTTAGCGCTTGAGTCGATTTCTACAACATTCGCTATAGACACTCGTGACTGGAGACTTCTCGAACAAAGTACATATTGTCTCTTTGCTATAGAAATTGTCAATTGAAAGGACAAGACAATGAAGTGTCGCTGAAAGCGTCGCACTATGAATAGCACTCGTGTTCCACGGTTAACAGTTTAACTCCTTCATTATGAGAATTCCGATCCCTATTTCCAACTAAAAATAAAATTCTCAATACTGAAACATCGAAGCATTGAATGTAGATAAACACTAATTTTTTTCAAAGAAAGGATTCGGGACAAGGCAGTTCTAGTAGTACGTTCTAGACTGCGGATAACCAGATACATAAAATAAAATGTTTTACTGTTGTATTTCAATTACGTATTTCAAATATTTCCTTATAATGAAAATAAGTTGAGCAAATAGTTAATATTATAAATTATAATTTTGACATAAGAAACTATAACGGTTAACGGTTACTTGTAGTATAATTACGAATATTTGCATGTAACATGTTGATAAACAGACGACAATGTCGTAATAACATTACTTGTAACAAAATATCAGAAAAGTATAAGTTGCTATCAACTATTTGAAATACTATTTTATACAGTCCTACAAAATAAGTCTCACTATTTTTAATATTTTTCAAATAAAATACTATTTTTAAATAGTGTGCTTTGAAAATAAAATAAACTATTTACTATTTTCTATTTCAAACACTATTTTGACCAGCACTGCTGCCTTTCCCGTAACCGACACCAGTCCAGTGATCACGTGGAAAATTTCCTAATGAAAATTACAAGGGGTTAACGGCGTGGCTGAGTTCTCGTTGCACAACCTGTCGTCTGCGATTAGTGCGTTAACAGATGCTCGCCGACGCGTATGTGGAGTAGGACGGTAACACGATAACGGGCCGCGATAAGGATCTATAAGCAAGGTTACGAATCAGGTATATGTACCTGCTATCGCGATTACGTTGGTTTCGAGCGTGTCGCGATCGAGAACGGCCTAGGATGCCGCGGCCTGAATACACCGGCCCGTGAAATATAGAACGAAAATGAGTCATTGCACCAGTAACGGAAGCGTGTGACAAAGGCTCTCTCGGCCGTTTGCCATCGTTTTCTAGCGGCCGCGGGACGTTATAGTGCCATAGTACGCGACGCTCATTCATTATCGACCTCCCGGCTCTCAGGACGACTGTCCTCGGACCGGGCTAACAAGGCTTCGTTTCTTGGATGTTTACGCCAATCTCGTGACAGACTGTAATGGCGAACGTTTCGGTCGTGATTTTGTTCTACGAATCGCTTTTGTTCTGGTGTAAGTCGAGTCTCGTTTGTTTGGTTTAATACCGCGTCTCAAGGGTTATAACTAGACTGCGGGTGTTTATGCAATTTCCAATTTTTATAGAAAAATTTTAAGAAAGTGGAATGAAATAAAATCCTATTTTTAATGGTAACAGTCTTTGTAGATCCAGAGCAAATAAAAATCGTGTTAAATTCTCTCGAATTTTATATTATAGCATTTTTTAAACACTTCCATAAGCCATAAATGCATAAAGATCCGCTGTCTAGTTATAACATATTAGGGGCACCCATAAGTAAATCAATTATTTTGAAATCTAAAACAAACTTACAATTAGTAGTAAATTCAGATTTTTATTTCTTAATTTATTATATAATCTCCATCATTATCAAGAACAGTTTGCCATCTTTCCTGCAAATTTATTATCCCCCTCTTATAAAAATCCAGGGTTCGTGAAGCAAAATATGACTCAAGGAGCCTCCTTACATGTTCTACAGAAGTGAATGTTTTATTTTTAAAATAATGCTCCAGAGATCTGAAAAGATGATAGTCAGATTTTAGGGTGTCATTATCAAATTCAGCTGGTCGTCCACTTCGAGGTCTGTCAGAAAGATCCTAATTACCAGTAGCAAACCTTCTGAACTAACGTTGACGCTTATTGACCTTGGATACATCTCCATAAACATCGCAAATTTTCTTCGTTGTTACCGTTGCATTAAATCTCGCATGAAAATGAAAAAGTATGAAATGACGAATATTTCTCAATATGTTTAATAGGTTGAATATAATTCAACAGTATTATCAAATTCTTTTAACGTTTCTACAGTCTTAAATTACACCTACTCATTTTTGTCATAAATGCATGAAGATCCTCATTCTAATAATTATACTCTTCCAAATTGCGCCTGGCCATTTGCGCAATAAATGCATAAAATTCACAGTCTACTAATAACTGTATAAAATCCGCACTGTATACTGCATGGATTAGAAACAATGTTCTTTTTATGCAGGAAATAAAACGTTATGGTCGCACATTCATAGCCGCGCGTGTGCAATCATTTCTTGTAATCTCGCATTAACGGCGGAGAGCATAAATTTTAATACGCGTTTAAAAGCTTATCGGCGAAACAGTATTTCATTGTCTTCCGTCGCTTTCCTTTGTCACAAATTAGCATCGAGCATTTGGGACCCGAATAAAAATTCACAAAAATTCTAAAGTGTGTTCGTGAAGCAACGAACCCATTTCGCGACAGCAATTCGAAATCTCATCGATTCTCACCGATTGATAAATCCTGCTATCGTTAGCGACTCATTAATTTCTGGTTAACAATCGTTACGATTCATTATCGAGAAATAAATGTCGGTCGAATGCATTAGGTCAAGTTTCTTCTTTCAATCGCTTTCAGTGCAATGTATTTTGCGATTACAATGGTTCAGACTTTTTTGACGTTTATAATTTACTTGTAAAACAAGAAAGTTTTTATTTGTCGTATATCCTCGCGTTCTCCAACGGCTACGTATTCACTACGATAAAATTAGAATTTCAACATAAAGGGAATTAACATGTTCAGCTGATTCGGCTCGAGGTCTTCATTACGAGTCTGACGTTCTTTTTATTCCTTTTATTTGTGTTGTTGACATACACTACCGCTCAAAAGCTATTTCACTGCCTAAAGTAGTGACTAAAATCGAATTTAATTACTTTCTTGTGAAATATCTGACGTTCTAAATTAAAAATTACGTATATACAGGGTGAGTCACCTAAAGTTTGCACCTCAAATATCTTTGTTGTTTCTAAAGATACGTAAAGTATGGTAAGGACAAAGTTGATTGGTACAATGGGGCTGACACGATGCTATAAAAAATTTTTGTTTTAATGTCATTTTTTTTAGAGATATCAAGGTCACCTTGACTTTTTTTAAAATGGAACCACCCTTTTTTAAACACCTACAATAATAGTCCTTTTCATTAGAAATTCAGTGACAATAATTATTCCAAGATCATTCAAAATTTTGTATACCATCGTGTCAGCCCCATTATACAATTCAACTTTGTCCTTGCCATATTTTACGTATCCTTAGAAATAACAAAGATATTTGAGTTTATAAGTGTCCGGATACTTTTGGGCGGTAGTGTATATCGAGAATTCACTGCACCACACCGACACAATTGTAGATACCTACTGCTCTTCTATAAAGAATACATTATGTTGTTATCAGATATACGACAGTCTTCAATCTCGTATCCACTCCTTCGATTCTTTAACAACCGGTGTTGATAAAAACCGCTGTCACCAGTGTGTTACAAACCTCGGTCCACGCGTGAACTGCTTAGTCCTCGGCTCGCAACATGACAAATCCGGACAAATAATTCTGTCTTTTGTTTCTGGAAGACAGGGGAGCTTCAAAGTGTAAACAAATGATTGCTCATCCTGTTTGCCTTTCGCCTCTGGTCTAGCCGTGTCACGGCTTCCCCGGACTATAGATAAGGGTGGTATCTAGAACCGGAGCAATAAAATGCCAACTCGACTCTTCCAAGGAGTCGATGAATCATCGTGGAACGCAATCTTGAATCGTAGGTCGCCGGCACTCTTGTCGTCGCAGATCCACCTGTGGAGTGAGCTCGAGGCGGAAACGGACGAGAGGCACTAAGCTCGCGTGAACAACAAGTCTCCAAAGACAAAGGGAGACTTACGGAGAGAGAGACAGAGAGAGAGAGAGAAAGAGAGAGAAAGAGAACAGTGAAACGTTTGTGAATTAATATCAAGTCCGAGCGACCCGAGGGAAAACAGTGGCGACGATTCATTCGGGGAAACGGAAGCGTAGCGTGGGCCGTCAATCAAGACCGAGTGTTATTATCAATATCGAGCACCTCTTAACCTTCACGGAGTTAGGGTACGTTTTGATTGAAGCTGCCACGACAGCAGGCGATAAAACAATGCTCTAAGATTATTGTCTTTGTTGCGTTTATAGTGGAGAAGTAATACAAGTTTTCGATCGCTAATCAATTTCTTTGTATCAGTCGTCGAGTTGAATAGTACCTGTTTCCATTCGGTTGTTCATTTGTCCACCGACAATATAATATGCATCACATAGGAGCGTTAATACATTTGGAGAACCCAGAAGTCAATCAGCTTGCTTCTCAATCGTTTCTTTCGCATCTTATAAAACACGGTAAAAATGCCACTGCTTGGAAAAACCAGGATCAGGAGAATTTACTGATAACGAATTTATTTTTAAAGAACGCAGCGGTTCAAACGAATTGATAGGAGTTCTGATCGTCTTCCGCGCACTTCACATGGTATTCGATGCTCTCGTATCGACTATTATCGTCTAGAGAGATTGTTGTGTTCGCTTCTTCAGCATAGACGGTTCTACAATTCGAGAAACAATAGGATCTATTTCCGCTCTTTCAGAAACGCGTGATCAACGTTCGCGTAGAGAGCATCGTCGTCAAGGTCGGGAGTATTTCGACGAGTACGATCGATCTTTCGTGTTCTCCGGGAGGATCAAGACTACTTTCGCGAGGATCTCGGGCAGCGTCGGTTGCAGCGCGTGTTGCGCAATCGGTTCTCGCACGCAAAGACCTTGTGCCTCGAGGATGACCTTGGCGATGGTGTTGCCGCCTGTGCGTGTGTCGTCGAGAGAGAGAAGTGCTCGGTGATAAGGCCGAGCGCGGGCTAATTAGTGTCTGGCCGCGATCGTGCGTTCGAAGAGTCCGGGGACGAGCTGCCGACGAAGAAGAAGAAGAGGATGATGCGGCACGCAACCGGGAACAGATGACTCCTGCGACGGGGCCCTCCTGACGAGATCCGACTGGTGGCTGAGACAGCTGAGACCGCTGGGGGACAGCTGAGCCAACTTTCGTCGTTTCGCCAGCGCTCGATCGTCGTCGGAACGAGAGATGACGGTCACTTACACCGCCGAAGTCGCCACCTGCAGAGGTCTTGGTTGCTTTCTAAAATTACTCCTAAGGTAAGCGGTTTCGGACTTGGCCAGCGAGGAAGGTCGCAGCGCCGCGCCGCAGACCTCTCGCTGAAATCACACGCTTCTGATCCTTCGACCCTTTGCACTCGAACAGCGACTATAACACGTCGTACATTATTCAATTTTTTTGTATCTTATAAATTACTAAACATTTTGGTATTGTACGAGTGAACTCCACCGTTTTCGTATGTGTAAAATGAAAAGAAAATATATAGAATATTCCGACCTAGAGGTCGGAAGAAAGGTTTGGTTTTGAAGTTAACCCTTAGCACTCGAATGGCGCCACTAAAAATTGCTATATCATTATTCAAAATATTTTTTTACATTATTAAATATGTTTGGATTTAATAAATTACTAAAAATGTCAGTATTGTACGAGTAAATTCCACCATTTTCGTAGGTACAACATGAAAAACAAATATATGGAAGGAAAATATTTTAGATCGGAGGAAATGTTTCGTTATGGAGTTAAAATAACTTCGAGTGCAAAGGGTTAAAATAGCTTCGAGTGCAAAGAGTTAAAAATAATTTGGTATCACCTTTTTAATGTTTATTACACTTTAAAAATATGTACAGTTAATGTAGACACAGTAATTGGTATCCCTACAGTAATTCGGTTTCTTACCCTAGCAATTTTTAATGGCGTCTCAGTGTCGCCACTCGAGTGCTAAGGGTCGAAGGATCCCTAAATTAAAAATTGCCCATGTTGAAAGCATTGTAACTTGAAGGAAAAACGTCGTAGAATATTCGTTCTGATCTCGTTTTAAAGCTTCAACTTTCCACCTTCGTTCTCGTTTTTCTCAACAGTGTGTCTCACACCATGTAACAGGTGAGACAGTCAACATACATTTTAGTTTTGAAAAATGTTGAAAATTTAAATATTCGTACAGAGGTTGAAAAATTGTTTTCATGAATGGAACTAACATACACTTCAATACGTACCTTTAAAATACCTCTCCCCACCCCGGATGGTTTCTGTACGATTTTGTTTGACCGAGTTATTGAATATCGAATGAAATGTGAATTCTGAGTGTATGTTCACTTTCTCACCTGTTACGTAGCGTAGAAAACATTATTCAGAAAAACTAACAATGTATTTCGAGAGTAGAATGTTTAAGGTATGAAACGAGACCTGAACGAAAATTCTACGACGTTTTATCGTGATGTTACAAAACTTTTTCCGTGGACAAATTTTAAACAAAAATGACCTTTGAATGACCTTTGACGAATTGACCTTTTCATTTGCACCCGAGCGTATATTTTCATATTGCTAGCCTACGTAGAACAGCTGGGAAATACTAAAATTGTTATTACATACACCACGAGTAATCATAAGTATCTATAACATTATCGTAGACGTGGAACCGGAATTCCCTTTAATTTTTAATTTATTGAACGTAGACGCGTGTAGAACAGTTTTATCGACCGAAATTTCCGCGAGCTGGGAATATCCTAAAGCGAGCTGTAAACAGTTTAGCAGAAGTGTGATCGTACGAGAGAAAATCAAATAGCGCTGGTGTGACGTCAGCGGCCACTAACCGCAGAAATTCAGAGTGCCCTGTACATGTAGCTATAATACTATAGATTACACTGGAGTGAACGAGAACCGCGTAGAGTCGTTGTGAAAAGCAGATAAGGAAATGAGGCCTGATAAAGTCTAATGCTAAGGGAAAAGGAAAGCACAGAAGAAAGAAAAATACAATACAAAATGTAAAGTCGATCTGAACTCTCGTCAGTAACTACAGCAATTTTCGAAATTTTTATTCGGCACATGAAGCGATAGAAAAATTTGGCGACTCATTTAGAAAGCGATTGAAACGATCAGATATTAGCTTTAACGTAAAAATTGCTCTAAAGATTGTTTTAAAAATCTTGTGCTGGTAGGATAAATATTCTGCAACTCTTTGCCTCGATAAAACGAGGAAGAGTGATATAAAAATATATTGACACATTTAAGAAGAGACTGAAACGATCAGATGTTAGCTTTATTGTAAAAATTGCTCTAAAGATTGTTGTAAAAATCTTCTGTTGGTAGGACAAATATTCTGCAACTCTTTGCCTCGATAAAAGGAGGAAGAGTGATATACAAATATATTGACACATTTAAGAAGAGACTAAAACGATCAGATGTTAGCTTTAATGTAAAAATTGCTCTAAAGATTGTTGTAAAAATCTTCTGTTGGTAGGACAAATTTTCTGCTACTCTTTGTCTCGATGAAACGAGGAAGAGTGATATAAAAATATATTGACACATTTAAGAAGAGACTGAAACGACCAGACGTTAGCTTTAATGTAAAAATTGCTCTAAAGATTGTTGTAAAAATCTTCTGTTGGTAGGACAAATTTTCTGCTACACTTTATCTCGATGAAACTAGGAAGAGTGATATAAAAAATTGACACATTTAAGAAGAGACTAAAACGATCAGATGTTAGCTTTAATGTAAAAATTGCTCTAAAGATTGTTTTAAAAATCTTGTGCTGGTAGGATAAATATTCTGCAACTCTTTGCCTCGATACAACGAGGAAGAGGGTCGCGTTTGCCACTTGCCGCTTCCAAACGAGAATACTGTAATGAATAGGATCGCGTTTCTACCGATTCGACGCGAAGCATCGATAAAGACATGCAATTTGCTTATGTCACCAGCTCGTGGTCTATTAGCGAGTAAATAATAGACACCCCGGAGCGTTTTCCGAAGAGGACAACGCTGCACAGTCTCGATCTCCAAGAAAATTCAGCATCTCTGTCCTTCGAATGGCAATTGTTCATTTAAATGATTCACCGACGATCGAAAATTGGAGGAGCGTGGTAAATCGTCGATTAAAAATTCTAAACACATAATATCCTATAACTTCGAGGGAAAAAATCGTAAAACAATCTATCCGTGCTTCTTTAAAAGAGCGAAGCCTGTACTTTCACATCTCTATCCCACATTTTTTATTTAAAAATGCTTTTGCTTCTACGAACCTCCGAGAAAGTGAACGGCGCTGCTCGTACTTTTCTTTCGCTCCAACTGCAATAAAAGTGCAGTAAAAAATTGTACATCGAATTTTATGGGATCGTTGTAAAGATAAGACTTGATTCTACGAATCCGTGATGACTGGAGCCGTGAGAAAATATTATTCCACCTCTGTGGAAACGTTAATCTTGTCAAAATTGAGAAACAGCTAATTTCGGCATACTATGCAGTATAAAATCATATCCGAAAAGAGAACAACTTAGGAGAGTACAACAGTAGAGGTTTCACACTAAAAATAAGTGTAATTAACACGTTGACTGCCATGTCACCCATATGTGGGTGACGGAATTATTTGTCCAGGTTTTAAAATGAATTTTTACATTAATATATTCATTGTACCAAATTTTATTGGGATCTGTAAAATTCAAGAAAGTTAGAGGACTACTCAGTATCATACATTTAATTTTCTCCAATTTTTATTTCATTAAATAAATTACTATGATTTCATCGAATTTTTGAGGTTTCTAGTTTGGCAGTCAAAATGTTAATATAGGCACAGTAATTGGGCCCCTTACCCTAGCGTTAACTATTAATTTGTGAATTATATAGCCTCCGCTGGATTCCTTTCTCGCAAAAGCTGCGTGGTTTTTCTTCGAAGAATGCCTGGAGGTCCACGGAGCCCGCTTTTAACATTTCATCTATTTATTCTATGACGGTAGTGCGAAGATTCTAAAAACTCGAATGTGCAATATCCGGTGTGGGGATGCGTTCGCTTTAACGCGAAACAGTGATCTCGCAGAATTCCGCGTTCCTCGCGAATTCCTGGGACAAGAATTCGCGTCACCATCGGTCTCGCGGCTTAGAAGATCGTATCGCGGAATTCCTGGTACTCTTGTCGCATTAATTGGTCGCGCAATAATTCATCCATGGCTTACGCGATCCGCGTAAAAGGCAGTTGTTTGCCAGCTGGAGAAGCGACGTCGACATTATCATCCAGAAACGAGGCGAGACGCGTCTTTTCGCGCTTCGTTTCGTTACAAAACAGACAAACAAACGTTTCGCAAACCGAGGGAGGAATGCTAGACGGGGTCTGCGTTTCGCAAACGGAGGAAAATCCGTTGACGGTTTTATCGAGCTCGTTTCTCGAAATTGGTCCCCGGTTTCTTATAGTGTTGCACTTCCGGGTCTGCGACCCCGTCTATTATTGCAACGACCGCTCGTCCCGGCTCGAAATTGCACAGGCGTCGCTCGTTTCTTCTCGGAAGGATCGTTCGTCATCGCAGAACTACGCTCGAGTCGTTCCTTTTTCGCAATCCGCGAGCCGCGGGTTCGTTGATCGATCCGATCGAGAAACTCTTTCGCTCGCTTTCGATCGGCTGTTTCGGATTTGATAACGTTCGGTATTATTCATCGTGTCCGTGGCAAGATTTATGCAACGCACGCATAATGGAACACTTATTGCCTGTCGGCAATTTCACGCTCAGCAATACTCCTGATTATGCGTCACGCTTCGAACTACAGGGTAATTCGGCGGTTCGTGTGTGGCTGCAAGCGATTTTTTCCCCATAAGGCCCGGGAAAGTTTGCAATCAATGTGCGAATCTACTGAGGTTCTACCTCTTGTTACACCTGTGGAGACGTTTTCCCGGAAAACTTGCTGACCATCTTGGACCCATCTTTCAGAGACTATGCGCTCGAGAACTCCCAGAATTTTTCGGTTAAAAGATATTGATAACCGAGAGTCTTCAGTCTGTTGAATTATTATACAGGGTGTTTGGTAACTGGTGGTACAAGCGTAAAGGAGGTGATTCTACATGAAAGAATAAGTCGAAAATATAGAATAAAATTTGTTCATCCGAAGTTTCGTTATCGAGAAAATCGAGTTTGAAATGCTATTCGATAGGAATTGTCTGACGCGTCTGATCATGACCAACCAAATCTACTTCCTGCATATACTAAAGCACACAAACCTGACAGATCTTCAAACTCAATTTTCTCGAAAACTAAGCCTTAAACGAAAAATGTTTATTCTATATTTTCGACTTAGTCTTTCATGTAGAATCACCCCCCTTTTCGCTTGTACCACCAGTTACCAAACACCCTGTATATTTTCGTAACTTGAGTCGCAGAATAAAATACCTATTTGTACAAGAAGAAAATATTTCTCTTTCCTCTATTTCTTGTTATAACAAAATTCGAAGTGGATCGATCCAGCTACTTTTTCGACAGCCTCGAGAACATAATTTTTACAAAACCGTGTTCTCAATATCTTGTCGCCCGCTACAGCCTCGATGATTCATATTTATCACTATCCCCTCCAGTCTCAAATCATTTCCTCCTCGATGGATCGTGAAACTCGGTCCATCACATGATCCACGTTCAAAGATCGCTCGTCTTCATTTTCGAATGAATGAATTTCGCCGTGTTCAACGGTACAGCAACATCTGCATAGTAATAAAAAGCGAAGCCACCGATGCGCACCGATGGCGCTATACCCGCGAATTAATGTTAATGAATGATTAATGATAACCATAAACACGGTACATAAAGAGGTCATTGCAGTTGGCCTAGAGCCGCGGATCGATTCGCGCCACTTCAACGTACGCTTCGCGATCCAAGCATGGGCGTCCGTGAATCCACGAAACCTGATCCATTAAAACGAAATCCGGATCGGTTGAAGAGTACACAATAAACAATGGTTGACCTTTGGTCAGGCGGAGGTCGACCTCGAATTCCAAAACTTCATTCAAACGAATTCCAAAGTTCATCATTTGAAAATAAATCATATCTACACTACCGCTCAAAAGTATCCGGACAATTGCGAAGTATCGTTATTAGCATTGCATCAAAATTATTTCAGTGCCTAAAATAGTGACCAAAATCGATTTTTATTAGTTTCTTGTGAAATATCTGACGTTCTAAATTAAAAATTACGTATATACAGGGTGAGTCACCTAAACTTTCCACCTCAAATATCTTTGTTGTTTCTAAAGATACGTAAAGTATGGTACGGACAAAGTTGAATGGTATAATGGGGCTGACACGATGCTATAAAAAAATTTTGTTTTTGTAATTTTTTTAGAGATATCAAGGTTACCTTAACTTTTTTAAAAATGGAACCACCCTTTTTTAACCAGTGAAGTGTGTTTGACGTGTATACACGTCAATCCAAAACTCTATTGTGGTGCCGTTAACGTTAATGAATTATTTTCTTATCGAATAAAAATGTAATTTTTGAACCCTTGCCCTGCCCCCCCCCCCCTTTGAACCTTTTTTTTTATTTTTTTTTCGTGTATATTCCGCATTGCATGATTTTAATTCCGATCCGTGGGGGATTTCTGAAATTGAGCTCCACAATTAACTGGTTAAACACTTAAAATGATAGTCTTTTCATTAGAAATTCAGTGACAATAATTATTCCAAGGTCATTCAAAATTTTTTATAACATCGTGTCAGCCCCATTGTACCATTCAATTTTGTCCTTACCACATTTTACGTATCTTTAGAAACAACAAAGATATTTGAGTTTATAAGAGTCCGGATACATTTGAGCAGTAGTGTAGGTCCGGAACGACCCGGTATCCGGACCTTGAGTAGACGCACGAGGAAATCTTGTGACGGAAGAGAAGTCGCGTGACATGCTCTGGAATGTTTCCAATGTTTCGCGGGATTACGCAGTCTCGTGTAATGTCCTTTGGACGCGTGGCTCAGCTGTCTGTCATTTTTTATGGACCGTGGCGGCCGTGAGATCTCGGGCAAGAAGGAAATAGTTAGAGACACTTAGGCGAACGACCAAGTCAATTTTCTGTCGGGTATCGTTCGCGTGAGATCGCAATATTCTGCGATAGAACTTCTTGAGAATTTTCATACGGCCAATGCTTTTAGGGCGAAATATATTGGAGACGTTGAAGAGTAATCGATAAACGAATTGGTGTAGCTTATCCTCCGTAGCGTCGCGACTCGGCCACGCCCTTGGCCGCATTTCTGCCCCCACCACTCCCTGCGCGACCAATCGCGAGTCAGCAGCCAACGAGGGCGGAGAAAAATTGTCTCCAGTATTTCCAAACAACTCCCTTCAACTTCTGCATAGTGAGACGTTACGGAAAACTGTACCTTCTGTTTCGGAAGATGATTTTATTCTTGTTTTGTGAACTATTTAATCCTTTGCGGTCGAATGATGCAAGCAGCATCATACTGTTACTTATTAGGTCGAATGTCGCCTCTGAGGCGGCAAAAATATTTTCGTTATCTATGTCAGTACTGAATATATTTTCTGTACAACTTTTTATTATTTTAACATTTGCAAGCCAGCGCACACCACAAATTAGATCGATCATTATTTTTCCGCTTCCCTTCTCACAGTAATTGAACGCTGTATACGGTGTCAGTGCATGCAGCGTAATAAAAAGCAAAAACTAAACCATATTATTACTCTCTAAAATAATAAAATAACTTCGTTCAACAATATTTTTTACTTAATATTTTTATGTTTTTTTTTAAAGGTTAAAACGTGAAGGAAATGCGCATAGACAATTGTTGCCTCGGTTTTATTAAATGAGTGCGTACAGCTTCCCACAAGTGTAAAATCCATGGAGCTCAGAAATGGAGCTTTCGAAAGATTTGCGAGCCTAGCTAATCGCAAGTGATCAAGTTTATCCGGGAAAGATAGTATCGAAAGGTGTCCGTTTCTAAAAATACGCGGACGAGATATCGAAGGTATTTTGCACTGGATCGGCTCACGAGATTAAGAAAGTGTTTGTCAATCATTTTTCTCGCGGTTTACGCAACGGTGCAGGGTATTAGATAGCGTTTTCATAGTCCAGCGATTTACGAGCGTCGACGTATCGTGGCACAAGTGGATCTCCTTGATTGATTGCCTAAGCATCAAGTAACTGTACCGTGTCTGTTGGTGTGCAACGATTGCCACTTCCAGAACCGTAGGTTTAGGGGGCGGTTTACAGCCCTTAGGTATAAGCGACCCTTACAGGAAAGAGAAAGCGAAGGACTGCAGTCAGTCTTCAAGAAACCATCGACTCAAGCGCGTCAACACATTTTGGCTAAAGAACCATTCAACTGTATTTTGTCATAGAGTTCCATATATATCGACTACACATACTTAAACACTGTACACGATACGTATTCAATAAAGTAAATTCCACTACGTATTTAAATAAAGTCTAACAGTGTCCATAGTCGAAATAGGAAAAGCCACTTACAGCGAATTCCCGATATAAGTCCCTTGCGCGGTTCTGGCGAGGGACATTTAGACGAAATCCGTATCATCTTACGAACAGCGAGACTTCCAGTTTCTTTTAATTTTTTACAAAATCTTTCACAAATCTTGTGCGAAGGGCATATATTATATCGAGCCAGAATTGCGTTTCTCTTACTTTCGCCGTAAATTAGAAGCATCTCTAATTGTTCTTCGAATGAAAATTTCATATTGACTATCTTATGTTGTCTAACTGACAAACTGACTGACACTGAGAGACGTCAGAAGTCTACCAATGTTTACATTTTGACGTAGAGAGCATATCCTTGAATGCGTTCCATAATGAAAGTGATAGAATGAAAACAGTCAAATATCTCGGCAACGGTATGTTTTGGGACAAATACACTTTAGTACTTTTATACTCGGAATAAATCTATCGAAATCGATCATAAAAAATGTATACATTCCATTTTTAAAAACAAAGGTGACTTCTATATCTTCTCTACGCCTACACTTGCAAGAATATCATTTATTATGTAGTTTCTTAAACCCTACAACTTCTGTACGTAACACTTTCTCGTATTGTTTGTAATAACCAAGATATTCAAGTGGACAGAGTTCGTGGGACACACTGTATAGACGGACAAAGACAAGAAGGCTGATAAAGTGTCTTTCTGTTTCATTTTAGTCAGAAAAATGCCACGAATATGTTGGTCGAAGTCCCATAAAAAGATAATGAAAATCAAAGAAGTTTTGTTATTGTATACCCCGCGGTGGTGTGGGTAGTTCCAGGAACCTTCAAACGCTTGTAGGGACTTATATCGGGAATTCGCTGTATATCGCGAATGAGGTTCTAGTCCTGTTTCTTTATCTGCGATCGATAGAAGATAATGAAGAAGGAGAAAGAAAGAAAGAGAAAGAATGGTTTGATTAATCCTTAGCACTCGAATGGCAACTGTAAGGCGCCCCTAAAAATTGATGTATCATTTCTCAAAATATTTTTTACATTATTAGTACATATATTATTATTAATACATTACAGTAAATACGAGTAAATTGCACCATTTTCGTATTTATAACATGAAAAAATATATAGATAGAAGGGAAATATTCTAGGTCGGAAGAAATGTTTCGTTTTGAAATTAACACTATTTCTACCAAGAGGTGTGAAAAGACACCTTTCAAATTTTAACTTAACATTATTCTCCAAGTTTAATCATTTCTCTACAATTAATTTTTTTACTTTTCGTACAACAGTTGTTAAATTAATTCAGCGATATCATTTTCCTCCAGCTCATCCTGGATTTAAAAATGTGCATATGGTATATCTATTTCTACCATGAGGTGTCTTTTGACACCTTAAAATAGCTTCGAGTGCAAAGGGTTAAAACTAGGGCTGTTACTTTTCCGAAGCTTCGACACTTCGAAGCTTCGAAGGATTCGAAGGAACGAAGGGACCTTCGACGGTGATGAAAATCGAAGGTTCGAAGGTGCGAAGGATCGAAGCTTCGAACCTTCGCACCTTCGACACTTCCAAACTTCGATTCGTTTCCAGTTAACGGATAAAAGGAATAAATTTTCATAATTTGTTTCTATATTCACCATCTAAACTATTTCAATAATTTATTGTTAACGTAATATATTTATAACTTGAATTATCCTTTCGATAGCACATCGTGAAAATAATTGTTTAAATAAATAAATTTTCATAAATTGTTTCTATATTTATTATTTGAATTATTTCAATAATTTATTGTTAAAATAATATATTTATTATTTGAATTATCATTTCGATAGTTCACTGATAAAATAATTGTTTAAATAAATAAATTTTCACAATTTGTTTCTATATTCATTATTTGAATTGTTATTTCAATTATTTATTGTTAAAATAATGGTTTAAATGAATAAATTTTCAAATTTTGTTTCTACATACATTATCTGAATTATTTCAATATTTCATTGTTAAAATAATTATTTAAAGAATGTACAAGTATTTACATAATGAATATAGAAACACATTTCTATAGATTATAAAAATTTTCGTAGATTATAAATTTTTATACTCTATAGAAATGTGTTCATATATTAATTATGTAAATACGTGTACATTGTCTAAACAGTTATTTGAACAATAAATTATTGAAATAATTCAAATAATGAATATAGAAACATATTGTGAAAATTTATTTATTTAATAAATTATTTTAACAATAAATAATTGAAATAACAATTCAAATAATGAATATAGAAACAAATTATAAACTTTATTTATTTAAACAGTTATTTTAACAATGTGCTATCGAAAGGATCATTCAAATTATAAATATATTATCTTAACAATAAATTATTGAAATAATTCAGATGGTGAATATAGAAACATATTATGAAAATTTATTCCTTTTATCCGTTAACTGGAAACGAATCGAAGGTTCGAAGTTTCGAAGTGTCGAAGTTTCGAAGTTTCGAAGGATCGAAGGTTCGAAGGTTCGAAGCTTCAACCGAAATCTTCGACCTTTGAAGCAAAGTAACAGCCCTAGTTAAAACCACGATCGAAGGAATTCTCGGTCCGATTGCTCACGTTTTTCCCGTTCTGCTTGAATTTTAGATGGCGGGCCAGCGTTTACAAGCTCGTCTGGATAGATCTAGCCCTGTTCCTCGTGATCTACTACTCGTTGTCGAGCATCTACCGGCTGCTACTCGACGAGGAACAGAAGAAGACCTTCGAGGCGGTGGTGGCCTACTGCAACGAGTACAGCGACCTGATACCGCTGTCGTTCGTCCTTGGTTTCTACGTTAGCATCGTCATGACCAGATGGTGGAATCAATACATGATGATACCGTGGCCGGATTCGATCGCGGTCTTCGTGTCAGCAACTATTCACGGGAACGACGAGAGAGGTCGATTGATGCGTCGAACTATCGTCAGGTACTGGTCGATAACGCTATCAATAGTCGCAACAATCGCTTCGTCAGCGTTCTACAAATTCCTACGCTCCTGTATACTGCAATAGTGCGGCTGCAATTCCCTGAAATACAGTCCTGTTCCCATCATTTGCATATTACTATACAAAATTACAGTGGCGGTAAACTTTCACCGAAAAGTTGGCCAACTTTGAACGGTTGCAGCTTCGTGAAAAAAGATCGTAGGGTAGTCTAACTTCGCTCATTTTGAAGGACGAAGCCTCTATATCGACGGCCCTAAATTGATTTTTTCGTATAAGTCTTTTCATTGAAACACAGAAACATTATCCGCGACACCGTTCCAATAAATTGAAAGATAATGTTACCGAAAAGATGGCAATCTTTGAACTTCTGCAACTTCGTGAAAAAAGATCGTAGGGTAGTCTAACTTGCCTCATTTTAAAAGGCAAAGCACTCTACTTTAACTCCCCAAATTAATTTCTTTTTAAATCGTGTTATACCAAATGCAAACGCACTAACAATAACTCTATTCCCCAAGATTAGAACATACTGACATTTTTGCCGAAAGGTAAATGTCGGTATCTTTAGCTATAGTAACTTCGTATCTTACAAATCGTAAGATAGTCTAACTTGGCTCATTTCAAAGACCAAAGACTCCTCTTTTGGACCCTCCAATTGATTTTCATCAGAGACGCCTGTAGGTTAAAAAATGGAGCGGAGAAGAACCTCGGTCGAAAAATTCCCCAAAGTCTCAAAAATGTACTAAATACTATGTAATATAATTAATCTTGAATCGAATGAAGGATAATTTTGCTTCGTTCTTAACGCGCAGCCGGCTGTAGAATTTCAAAGAATCCTACCGGTGCAATATTCCCACTTTCAATTATTTTAATCACTGAAAAACCAGTGCAGAGTCATCACAGTAATTCCAGCCAGTTTAACAAAGTAGAAACATCGAGGTCTCCATAAATATGTGCAATCTATCGAGCGGCAGAGGTTAGCAAACATCCTTGAGCACCGTAAGTTTAGTCGTAGACTGTTCGGCGTCGAGCATGAAGCGCGAAGAAATCCCGACCGTCGCGTCGTGTACTCTAGCTAATGGATCGAATCGATCGCGTGCGGTCTTCTTCCAATCGTGTCTCGATCCTCGGATCTCTGTTCGCAGGTACGTGTGCGTGTGTTTGACGATGGTGCTGGCGATGGTTTCGCCCCGCGTGAAAAAGCGATTCCCGACGTTGGATCACTTCGTGGACGCTGGTCTGCTGCTGGAGAACGAGGTGGCGATCTTCCAGACCCTGAACGATAAATTCCCGAAGCCGAGCAAGCACTGGCTGCCGATCGTCTGGGCCTCGAGCATCGTGACTCGCGCGAGGAAAGAGGGCCGGATCCGCGACGATTTCGCCGTCAAGACGTTGATAGACGAGCTGAACAAGTTTCGCGGTCTCTGCGGCAGCCTGATGCACTACGATACTATCAGCGTGCCGTTGGTTTACACGCAGGTAGGCGCGTCCACCTTGAACCGCAAGCCGATTCATTTTATACGCGGTTTTCTCCATCCTTCGCGTCTCGCCGTCGTTTCACGCGCAGCCGAGCAACAATTCAAAACTTCATGCAATTCTATATGCACAGCACGCGAACGTCTCATGTTCCCTCTGTAGTATCGCGTCGTTTATAAAAGTCGATTGGATTCTCGGTATACACCGATTTCTCTATATACGTCGCCGAGGCCTGGATGATAAACGTCGCGGAAGTATCCCCACTACGGGAGGCCTCGGTCGCCAAGACCCATGTTGTCGGGTGTTGCACGGTGTTCATTTGAAAACTTTCCAGCCGAATACAGTGACTCGCAATAATATTCGGACGCTTTTAAAAATCGTATAACTTTGTTAATATTGAACCATGCGACTTGGATTTTTTTTTTTAAGTTAGCACAATTGATTTGCCATATAAAATGAAAGGAATTTTTCACAAAAATTGCAATTGGTCGAAATTGCAGAGAAAATACTAAAAGTTGTATCTGGCAACCTTTTAATGTGTACTTACATTGAAAATTTAGAAAGTACGATTTGTAGATCTGTATGAATTATACATATTCTGAGAATTTCATCAAAATCGGTCGACGTTGCGATGAGTTGCAGATGTTCCAAAATTATCACATAAGGGCGAAATTCTCTGACAAGGCCAAACTTCTGCGACTTTCGCCCTTAAGTTTTCATCGTTAAACGTTTGTAGGTCAGTGCAACGTTGATCGATTTAGATGAAATATTTAGAATATGTATAATTGATACAGATGTACAAAACGTACTTTTTAAATTTTTAATATAAGCCCGCATAAAAAAGTTGCAAAATACAACTTTTATTATTTTCTCTGTGATTTCGAGAAATTTTTCCCACGTTATGTGGTGATCCAATTGTTCTAACTTCTAAAAAAAATCCAAGTCGCATGGTTCAATATTAACAAAGTTATACGATTTTTAAAAGCGTCCGAATATTATTGCGAGTCACTGTATGTCGAAAAGTATGGAAAAAAGTATGGATTTCGAGGGAGAAAGAGGAGGGAAGTGTCAGTTGTTAAATATCTCTTTAAATATCTCCGAAATTAAATAAATAAAAAAAAGTATCCTACGAAAATTGCTGGTCTTTTTACGTACAATCAGATCCCATAATAAAAAATATAGGTTTCCATTTGAAAAACTGCCCCCCACTCTTTACCCCTCGAAATCCTTGGTGTTCTACACTTTTTTACTATCTTTTCGAGATATTTGGCTGGAAAGTTTTCAAATGAACACCCTGTATATCGACAATTCACTTTAAATGGAATATTGGGTCGGAAGAACAATTGTGCCCATAATTATGAAAGTGGTCTAAGTCAAAATTTTCTTTCATTTTTTTTACATTGAATAAATTTAGTTTAAAATCATGTCGTGTGAAATAAATGATAAATTCATTTTTTTTTTAACTTTGACTTAGACCACTTTCATAATTATGGGCACAATTGGTCTTCGTGCAGACAATCATTGAAAAATATTCAGTTTTAACATTACGTTTACGGGACGCGTTCCAATAATTTTAATTTTCGTTCATTGAGATTGTAAAGACGCATCCACGTGGAATTATTCAACAAATTTACTTCTTGTTAGAATAGTCACTTTTAGTGAAATAATTTTGGCACGTTCTTTTCCCATAAAACGTTTATCGAGACGGAAGCTGCAGATTCTCTATGCAGATTTTGTTCCATGCAGGTGGTGACGTTGGCAGTGTACACGTACTTTCTGACGAGCGTGATGGGCCGCCAATGGGTGCAGACTTCGTCCACGTCGAACATCGATCTCTATTTCCCAGTGTTCACCACCCTGCAGTTCTTCTTCTACATGGGCTGGCTCAAGGTCGCCGAGACTCTGATCAATCCGTTCGGCGAGGACGACGACGACTTCGAAGTCAACTGGATCATCGACAGGAATCTGCAGGTGAGTCGTTTTCCCTCGGTGTCGGATTCAGGCGAGTCGTTTTCCTCTGGTATCGAATTCACTCGAGCGAGAATGAGTCCGTTCTCGGGCATCCAATCAACCCCGAAATATAAATCATTTCTGCGAGTATTTTTAGCAGAATTTTTTCTTGAAAATCAGAAAGAATTCCCACAGAAACTCTCTATTAACACTTTGAGTGCCAAACCAGAACCCTAAAAAATTCCATGAAACCAAAGTAAGTTATTTAATGAAATAAAAATTGAAAATAATTATATGTGTGATATTGAGTAGTCTTCCAACTTTCTTGCATTTTACAGAATAAAAATTCATTTTAGAACCTGGACAAATAATTCCGTCACCCACATCTGGGTGACATGCCGGTCAAGGTGTTAACCTATTGCAGTCGAATGGCGCAACTAAAAATTTCTATGTAATATTTCTTTCATTATCAACCCTCTGCAGTCGACTGTCCCCTTTGAGGCACCACTAAACAATGCTATAATTCGAAACGGTCCGAGCGTAAAGGTTTGATAGTTGAGGAGAAGCGATTCGTTCTTTTCTTTTTTGACGAAAAATCGATTTTATTCGGGGAAAGGTGAGCTACCTCATCGTCGACGAGATGCACCACGAGCATCCGGAGTTGATCCGCGATCAGTATTGGGACGAGGTCTTCCCCACCGAGCTTCCGTACACGGCGGAGGCTCAGGCACTCCGCGAGGATCATCCGCAGCCTTCGACGGCCGGAATTCAATTGCCTCCTGCTCAACCATCCTCGGTCAGGATCGACGAAATGGTGGCGGACGATGCCGCGTCTGGCATCCACTTCACGGCGACGGGAAAAATGTCAAGGTTGGTACCGGGAACAGCTCCGCCATTTGCTCGTGCGATGCGCTCTCAGTTTCTTTCAAGTTCTGTCGTTTTTGTTGTTTCGCTGGCTAGAACGTTTTCCGTTCCCTTCGCTGGTTTATGTCTGCCTCGGCTGTTTCATTAACACTAGAACGACCAAGCACTAAATGCACAACTGGCATACATTGCCGTATAATAACAACAAAATAAGATTTGTTTAGATTTCGTATTAGTTTTGTTTAAATATCTACTTCGATAGAGAAGTTTATTAAAAAATTTTCTCATGAAAACATATTTATAATTTCAATATCTCTAAAAGAAAAAATTAGGAGGAAGTCATTTTGACCCATCCGGCAGTTCTAGTGTTAAACCCTTGCGCTAGAGGAGTCAGACTGGCGATGAAGACCTAGAATAGAATTTCCTAAATATTTATTAATTCTATTTAAATTGAAATTAAATTCTATTTTAGTCAATATTTAGCCATTACGGAACGCGCGATTTGACAATAAATATAAATTTTCTATTTCTCCTAGTACATTATAGTTAAACTCCTAGTAGTTAAACCGAACCCCTTCATCTTTGTTGTACCGTAGGATGCATTTCGAATTCGAGCTGAAGATAAGTCGAATTAATCCTTTCACCACTAGTTTTCACGTACCGTAGACTCAGACTCGTGATTAGACAATAAATATAAATTTTCTATTTCTCCTAGTACATTATAGTTAAACTCCTAGTAGTTAAACCGAACCCCTTCATCTTTGTTGTATCGTAGGATGCATTTCGAATTCGAGCTGAAGATAAGTCGAATTAATCCTTTCACCACTAGTTTTCACGTACCGTAGACTCAGACTCGTGATTAGACAATAAATATAAATTTCCGATTTTCTCCTAGTACATTATAGTTAAACTCCTAGTAGTTAAACCGAACCCCTTCATCTTTGTTGTACCGTAGGATGCATTTCGAATTCGAGCTGAAGATAAGTCGAATTAATCCTTTCACCACTAGTTTTCACGTACCGTTGAGTCAGACTCGTGATGAAGACCTCGATCAGAATTTTCTAAATACGTATATGTAATTCTAGCTGTTATGAACCGTAGAATTTGTTCTTCGATCTTGAAGAGCTCGAGTAGAACGTATTCTTTGAGCATGAATTTAAGCCTAGAATAGTGTTCAAGCTAACCCTCTAGTCATTACCTTTCGTGTGTCAGAGAATTAATTTTTCAAGCTTGAATTCAAGATCTTTCAAACATGTCCATGGGAAGGCATCGATTTTTCCGGGATCCATCGGTAACGGTGTTGCGATCAAACCTTCCTGCAATGCGGCGGACTAGTGTAGAAAAATTGATGTCAATTAAAACCAATTAGAAAGATAATAAATAAGACTTCTCTTTCTGCGCCACTATAATGCATCGCTGACTAATTCATACTGTAGTTAGAGCATCAATACTGCAGTTTAGAGCGATCCTGTTGCAGCTAGTCCGGAATGAAAATGATAGAACTTGTCAGAATGACGTCTGAACCGTGATCGTAGCTTCATGTCCGCTTACTAAATTTTTTGTTCCGGCGCATACGCTTCGATCGCTTACCCAGGAGCTGTACGGAGACCGGCAAGATCGCGAGGTAATAAATGTCCGCTTACGCATGCGTGTTTCTCTGCATGCTTCTGGAACAAGTGTGCAGGTTAGTTTTTCGGAATAATCACGATGTAACAACAAGCGTATGTTCGTTCGCAGGAGCGCCAGTCGAGTGAGCAATCGGGATCGCACGTTGAGCGGCGGATCGACGCCCAGCAATATAGGCGGATCTCTGACTAGAGTGAACAGCGTGACCAGCGTGCTGAAGAGGTTGTTCAGCAAGGAGGACAGACCAGACGGCGGCGTGTTCAGCGGCACCAAAACTCCGGCCGCGTCCAGTTCCACTGCATCTTTGCAGAACCGCGCCGTCGGTAGGTCCATTACTTTGCAACAAGATCATATCAGAGGGACCCATATTGAAATCTAAAACGAACTTTGTAGTAAATTCAAGTTTTTATTTAATCTCCATCATTACCAAGGACAGTTTGCCATCTTTCCTGCAAATTTTCAATCCCCCTCTTATAAAAATCTAGGCTTCGTGAAGCAAAATATGACTCAAGGTGCCTCCTTACATCTTCTACAGAAGTGAACGTTTTATTTCTTAAATAATGCTCCAGAGATCTGAAATGATCATCTAAAGCAAACTTTGTAGTAAATTCAAGTTTTTATTTAATCTCCATCATCACCAAGGACAGTTTGCCATCTTTCCTGCAAATTTTCAATCCCCCTCTTATAAAAATCTGGGCTTCGTGATGCAAAATATGACTCAAGGTGCCTCCTTACATCTTCCACAGAAGTGAACGTTTTATTTCTTAAATAATGCTCCAGAGATCTGAAATGATCATCTAAAGCAAACTTTGTAGTAAATTCAAGTTTTTATTTAATCTCCATCATCACCAAGGACAGTTTGCCATCTTTCCTGCAAATTTTCAATCCCCCTCTTATAAAAATCTGGGCTTCGTGATGCAAAATATGACTCAAGGTGCCTCCTTACATCTTCCACAGAAGTGAACGTTTTATTTCTTAAATAATGCTCCAGAGATCTGAAATGATCATCTAAAGCAAACTTTGTAGTAAATTCAAGTTTTTATTTAATCTCCATCATCACCAAGGACAGTTTGCCATCTTTCCTGCAAATTTTCAATCCCCCTCTTATAAAAATCTAGGCTTCGTGAAGCAAAATATGACTCAAGGTGCCTCCTTACATCTTCTACAGAAGTGAATGTTTTATTTCTTAAATAATGCTCCAGAGATCTGAAAAGATGATAGTCAGAGTGAGCAATATCCGTTGCAGTACAAACGTTGATACTTAATTTTGGATCAGCTTCCGCTAGAGATTTTAGGGTGTCATTATCAAATTCAACTTGTCGTCCACTTCGAGTCCTGTCAGGGAGATCATAATCACCAGCAGCAAACCTCCTGAACCAACGTTGACTCTTGTTGACCTTCAATACATCTCCATAAACATTGCAGATTTTCTTTGTCGTTACCGTTGCATTAAATTGCGCATGAAAATGAAAAAGTATGCAATGACGAATATGATCTTCGGAAGGTACGGACGCCGCCATTACATTACAGGGTTGTAAAAAAAAACATGATTCTTTTTAGAGTATTTGGAACACAGGCTGTTTTACCGAAAATTGTAAAAGAATACGTGTTTCAACGGTCGGTACAGAACTAAAGGCAAAACAAATTCTTTGCAAATAATTGATTACTTATGGTTACCCCTAATAGTTCCCCGATGAACTTCCTTGAGAACTTCTCAACGAGCTGCCCGCCTAGTTAAAACTGCAGTTTGCGAGAATCAAAACTTCGTTCTCCAACTTTCTTCGTTCTAGATGAAAGTCTCAAATATTCAGGAGACGCCCGCTTTTCACCACCTTTGAAAATTTCAAGTGGGCTCTCTAATTCGAAGGGAATTTTTTCGAAGAAAGACACCGAGTACAGTAAATTCTCGATACATTAGATCGTCCCATAAGTTCGAACCGTTTACTCTTGAACCATTTAAATTCTAAAAATAAAATATGTAATCACCCTTTCGTTCCGTAACTTCTTTTGACCTTTTTAGCAAAGACCATTCCGTTACTATAAAATTTCTGCGTTTTTTCATTAAAACACTTTTCAATGGTGAATAATATAAATATATCCACGGTACGAACTTATGGGACGACCTAATATATCAACAATTCGCGACCCCTCACGGGGTATAGCCCGCGGTAGTGGGGATAATTCCACGACGTTTATCGTTCAGGCGTTGGCGACATACATAGAGAAGTCACTGTATAGTAATTCCGTGTTTGGTATACTTGTTGCCCATAGCTCGAGATTTTAACCCTTAACACTCGAATGGCGACTGTAAGGCGCCACTAAAAATTGCTATACCATTATTCAAAATATTTTTTACATTATTAAATTTGTTTGTATTTAATAAATTACTAAACACTTCGGTATTGTACGAGTCAATTGCACCGTTTTCGTATGTATAACATGAAAAGAAAATATATAGAAGGGAAATACTCTAGGTTTGAAGAAATGTTTCGTTTTTGAATTAAAATAGTTTTGAGTGCAAAGGGTTAAGATCGGAAAACTGTGAATCAGTTATTGAAATGTTTGTCGACTAAGACTTACTTGGATGTGTTTTGCGACAGTTGGGGGAGGCTCGATGAGGATAGGAGTGATCAAAGAGGAGGCTGACGAGCAGAGCACGATGACGTCGATGAAGTCTGAGAAGAGGCCTCACGTGCAGAGCATATTCTCACCTGGACCACCGCCTCCCAGTGCTCCGATGACCGTGCCCGGCACCGAACATTCCAGAAACGGGGAGATATTCGCTTGCAGCGCACCCGTGACCGGCTTAGGGGGCAGCGACGGGGATACGAACGAAAGCAGCGTTGACATAAGGTACGCGGCAAGATCAAGGCTAATAGCCACGCGAACGTGTGGTTACCTGCTCGTCGCATTTGCATATTAAATCGCTTCCCCGAACGACTTTCTTCGGAGAAACGCGCATCTTGTCTCGTTTCTGCCGATTAAAATCTCCCGTTTCGCGTTGTTCGATCGACAATGACCGAACCAGCAAAACTTACTCTGTCGTTTGGTTAACACGTTCACTGCCGTGGTGGTCACCGGTCATAACTAGACTGCGGATCTTTATGCATTTATGAAAATTTTCAAAACATGCTATAACGTAAAATTCGATTTTTATATGTTTTGGATCTACAGAGGTATTTTTAATCATAATAATTGTATTAAAATTTAATTTTACTTTGAAAATTCCTCTAAATTTAAAATAAAATTATTCTCGTCAAAATTAAAATTGGAAATTGCATGAGCATCCGAGTCATAATTAGACTGCGGATTTTATACACAAACGAGCGGGCACAATTTCTAATAAACAATAAGAACGTCAATGTACCAGCCTCGGCTTATTAAAATGATTAAAAGAAGAAAGAAATTCCCGCAAAGATCCGCAATCTAGTTGTGACATTAATTCGATGTGCTTGTTCTAATACGGATTAAATTATAGCGTAAGGTACAAACTCGATGATCAAGTAACTGTTAATAATTGTTAATAACTCTGATCGTTTGTAGGGGCGAAATAACCAACATTTCTAAGCAACCCTCAAAATTCACGCGGCAGTCGACGTGTTAGATCACGCGTTTGGAGCAGCAATTAGGAAGCGATGGAGACGAGGAGAAAGAAGATGGGGAAAATTAGATTTGTTAGAGTCCAGACATACATAAGTAGCATAAAAGCCGTCTACAAAAGTCCCCGCTGCCGCTGAGCACAGTAATTTAGAATCTCCTGTCCAGAGACTTTCGAGATGATTCCCCAGGAGTGAAATTGGTCAAATTCCAGGAATCAAAGGACAACGCAATCGGCACGATCCAGCGTGGCGTACGACCCGACTTTGAGTTATCCCGGCAGTGTGACAGTCGACGATCTGATCAGCACGCAGAGCTCGTCCTCCGCCAGCCTAAATTCGGACGACGAGTTCACGAAGCTGCAGACGGATAAGGAGAAACAGAAGAGAGAGAACATGCTGAGGAGGCTGGCTAGGAGCACCAGCGGACAGACGAATCTACTGGGAGGACAGTCGAGGAGCGCACCGGATACGGAAGAGCTGTTGCTGGCGGAAATGGCGACGACCTCGCGACAGTCGATGGCTGCCAGCGATCAGGAACACAAGACCGACAGCGATCGGCTCTAGCATACCTGCCGGTGGTTCTTCTTCGAGGCCTAACTGCCTTCTGGAAATGATTCGTTGCGGGAACGTCTTCGAGTGACGACTCCTTGACGAAACTTTGGGGGGACGTGGTTCTTGAAAAAATATTCGACACGTACTCGTGTAATCAATATAAGGTAAAGGCACCAGTAGTTGAACACCATGTACCAGTAGTTGACCATTTTATAGAAAAACATAAAAAATAAGGTTTGAAATGTTATTGTTTTGAAATTTAAACACCAGACGGCATGGTATCCGAGGTTCACTTTCATCAAAAGTGCACTTATAAGTGCGCTTATAAAAACCTTATTTTTTTATGTTTTTCTATAAAATGGTCAACTACTGGTGCCTTTACCTTACACTTTGAAACGACAATTAAAAACACGAATGGAGTACAGGGCTTGATAAGACTGTGGTTGGTCCTTGTACAGCTTCTTTTCATCTGGACCTGTGACGAAAATGTGCACAATTCGTTGCGTAGACTCGTGTCAGTTACATCAATGCTGAAAATATCATCGACCAATCTGAGCTGCACATGTGATTGAAAATCATGAAGATCGGTTCTAGAACGAAGATCTTCAATCGGTTGTATCTCATAGCAAGCTTGCACGATTTCGATGACACTTTCGTATGTAATTCACACCAATCTATAAAAACTGTACAAAGTAATCTGTTTTCCCCGGCATTCTGGAAAAGTTGTCACTGAACTGCGGACTTTCATGGAAATTAAAAATTGTCTATAGCAATTGCGAGAGAAAAATTGTCTATGGCATTTTTTAAATAATCGTAAAGAGTTGAAAGCGTTACGACAGTATTTTTATATTACACACATTTTTACTGTTTTGCACTCGACCTAATTATTTTTATCACGAATGCATGAAATCCGCAGAATTGAAATGTGCCGACATCTTCTGCAAAATGGTGCGACTTCTTCAGAGTGTAACAAAATTTTCGAGTACACCGCCCATCAAACGCGTGTCGGACATTTTTGCAAGATCCGCATCCTCTCGGTGTTTCGTCAAGATTCGGGGATGCGATTCCCTGGTGCAGGGCCCGAGAGAACTCCGGTGACATTTAACAAGCAGACTACCGACCGTTCGCGCGGTCGAGCGAAAGTATAATGATTCTTCACGACCGTCGAGAGTCGGAACGGACGATTGTTAGTGTACATACGAACTTTTTACTCGATGAGCATGGGACGCATGCATGAACCAAAACCAGAGGGAAATGGACGAAGCTTGCGGGAACAGCTTCGAAACATTCCGTCGATTTCTGCTTTCGCTTCTGGAAATTGTGGATCGAGAAGCCGGGCGACCGTGGACGTTTGCTACCAGATTTTTACACGCATAGTATTTTATACACTTCGGTAGAGAGCTTCGTCCTCGAGGTCCGTGGTTTCTCGAGCAAGTGTTACGGAAACTATTACGTTGTTGAAAGATTGTGTTAACGTGATCGTCGCTGAAGCTGTAGACTTTGTACATACCGGTATACCTGTCACACGAAACTTTACGTATCTATTATGACAATAATTGCGTGAACATTGTCATCGAAACGTCGTCGGTTCCCGTGAAGTTTATTTACATCGACGCGAACTATAGTCGAGCATAGCGATCTCCAGGCACCGGGTCTTGAGAGGAGAACGACTCGGTGAAACGATTGTATATTATTTTCAGAGAGAAAGATAGTAGTTTGTACCCCGGCTGTTGCAGACAATGTTCCTTCTGCCGTGAGGTCCGCAGGCTAGAAATTCGAATCGAAGCTTACATTAGAGAGGCCTATGATCCTCATCTTTTATACTCGATCGGTGTAGAAAATGATGGGAAACGAGGGGATTAGCCTACTCGTAATAGCAGTAGGATTTTTCTGACACGTCCTATTCGCCGGAAGGATTGCGCGCGAGCGAGAACTGCGATCGCTGAAAAGTATGTGTAAAGTGCCTGCCTCGTGCCTATCTCTGTCCAGCTGGAAAACGGCACTCGATGTGTTGTGTACTTATTTCTCCCCATTTTTCTACAGCAACGCGTTTCCGTGCACCGCACATTCCAAAAAATCGTCGAAGGATCTACTGACAAAGTCGATAAAACGATCGCACATTCGCAGGATAACGTCGAGAGGGAGAGACTCTAGATTTCACGCGGTCTTGCGACGCTGATTCTCGATACCGAGAAAAATTAACGGAGTACGCGAGGATTCCGAAACGATCCGCAGACTGTCGTTGCTCGATGGAGTGCCGTATCGCGTTAACATTAATCGGTACTCGGCCATTGTATTCGCGCGATACGCGAACGATTTTCGCTTTTCGTTTCGGGATTACATTCCAGGGCGTGAATGGATCCTATGGTGCTCGTGGTTCAGCGATTCGTTCAACAGTATTATAGTAGCGAAACGCTTGTTCGGAATGTCGCAGAAAAATGTTGATTTCGTCTAAATAAACGAGAGTATGGATTCAACAAGTCCTGGTACACTTGAAAAGAGACGCGCGCGAAAGTGTCTGGACAAGCCGTAGCGACAAGAAAACAACAAGAAAATGGTTTTCTAAAAGAGAAATTATTTTGTTTGTTGCCGGTCTTAGTTGTTATCAACTTTGCGGCTTGTCCTAGCGCTTTCGCGAGCATTGTTTATTACGCCTTGCATTCCTGTCCTGAGATAAACATTGTTTTAATTGCATGTAACAGAATAATAAAAACACGAGATTCCCTCGTATCCTGAGACAAACATTGTTTCAACAGTATGTAACGGAATACAAAAACGCGAGGTAAATAAAATAATAAAAGTTAATCACAACTGAACGGTATCATTTGTTGCGGGATAATCTCTTGAACACACGGCTATTCACGTCATGAATCGGCAATATTTTTTATTTATTCCAGCTTGCTCTAAAGTGATTATTAGACAGCGGATTTTATTCATTTATGACAAAAGTTTAACTGAAAAAAAGTAAAAATGTTATGTTATTTTCAACCTATTAAACGTATTGAAAGAGAAAATAAGTTTCCATTTCACTCGAGTTTGTTGCAATTCGGGCAGAATATTTTTATTTAGCATAAACGACCGTTGTCTAGTGATTATAGATCAGAGTAAATTATTCTTAACAATTGTTTTTTCTAATCTACCTGGACTTTTGACTGTATTTTCGTACTGAAAACTAAAAAATTTCTGACTATTTTCACCCGTAATATTAGCTGAAAGCATGCTGAAAGAATATACAAAACCGTAACTTGATCGGAGATGCATCGTTCTTTCGAGATTTTACCGTATTAAAAAATGACTAACAGCAGTAAGAATCGCCGATTCGAACGTTCCCGCGGCGGGGATCGGGTTCGCGAGTCGATCGGCAGAGGTCGGGCGAGTTCAGCGGGCGATCTGAGTGGGAGGGGATTCGTGTGCGGTCGGCTCCGGTCGTCGCGCCTCGAGGTTGTTCGCGAGGGCTCGGCTGGCAGGGCAGGCGTCGACGTCTTTCATGGTGGGGGTAGTCGTCAGTGGGTAGCCGTCGGCGAGAGGTGGCGGTGGTTTTGTACGGTGAAGAAAAGAGGGGTTAAGTGAGCCGTGCCGGGCCGTAGAAGCGAGCTAGCGGTGGCGCGGCCCGTGCTCGTGCCATAGGGCCTCTGCCAGATAGTAGTGTGTTCGTTTACAAGATGGCAGACGGTCCGTCCGCGGAAGACGCGGCCACCGACCTCGGGGACGGTGATTCCCGTTTAACCCGGAACCGACACAAACGTCAAGAGGTACAGTCGGCGACAACGTCCCCGAGCACGGGTCAGGACACCGCGAGACGCAACCACGAAGACGCTCCGTCGCTCGAGAGTCATCCTCATCATCACCGCCAGTATCAGCCGCAGCCGCAACCGCACCAGCACCGACCTCCCCGTCGCAATTGTCACTCGTACGCTCCTCGTCGTTACCCGACCAACAACAACAATAACAACAACATCAACAACAATCATTACCATCGTTGCGAGTCGAGCACCAACGAGAACGGGGAGCATGACGAGGCGGTGTTGTTGGACGTGAGCAGCGAGCGCGTTAGTAAAATCGAGAGTGTTCAGCTAACTTGTGCGGATACAACGTCGACGTCGACGACGCGGGTTCTGCAGTTTGCATCACCGATGCGCGAGGATTACGAGGAGGACGCGGAAGAGGACGAAGACGAGGACGAAGACGACGACGACGATGACGACGACGACGACGACGACGACGTCGACGACGATGACGAAGAGGAGGAGGAAGACGAAGATAGATCGTTGGACGGGGACAGTGTTTCGAAGAAGTGTCGCGCGAGTGTTCGTGTCGAGAATAAGATCGCAACAACTACCAAGAAGAAGAGCATCGAGGAGATCTGTAACAGCAATGGGAATCACAACAACAAGAAGAACGGTGTTGGTGCCGAGGGTGGCGGCGGTGGTTTGTCGCGCGTTGACAATGCCGCCTCCTCTTCGGCCGACGGTCGACGCTCCAGGCCGGCTGTGTTCGACGACGAAGACGAGGACGACGGTGACAACGACAACGACGACGATTCCGAGGACTCGGACAGGAAGCTGTCCCGCTTCGCCGCCGGCAAAGAGAACAACAACAAGACAACTGGCAAACAACGGCAGGAAATCGTCGTGGCCGACAACAACAACGGTGGTGGTGGTGGTTGTGTGCGCGCCGATCACGAAGAGCTGGACGCCGCTCGTAGCACGGACGGGATCGCTAGTGATGCTAGTGGTGATGGTGGTGGTAGTAGTGGTAGTAGTGATGGTGCTGCTGCTGCTGCCGCTGTTTCTGCTTGTTCTGGTGCAGCGGCTGGTGGTGTTACAGCGAACGGCATGGCCGCCAGGCATCATCAGGGCAGCCCTTTCAAGGGACAGGTTAGGACCGCCGAGGACACCCTGGTCGGGCCCTGCGGCAAGAAACGGTGCGCCGATCGATACGACAGCTCCGAGAGTTCCGACAGGTGAGTGAGAACGATGTACACCGTATACGTATATCTATGCGCGATGCGATCAGATGCGATATGTGCATCATTTCCAACGTAACCTATGGTGTGGACGTGCATACGGTTCTATGCGTGTTCCGCGGCGGTTCCTGGAACGCCTCAAGGAGCCCGGACACGGACCAGGACCAAGAGGCGGAACAGGACTGATGATGGAGACTCGGGCCGCGGTGCCGCTAGCTCCACTAGGGCTCCGATGCGCGAACTATTACGACGTTTGAACCACTAGACACTCTATCTCTGATCAATTATCTCGTACTCGATCCTAATCATTTTTCCTATGTCGGTACCTTATCGCTTTAGGCTGGAAAATTCGAGGGGAATTTTTGTACTATACACTCTTGATGGATGGTGATAATTGTATAATACCACAGACGAGGTATAGGATAAACCTATCATCCAATGTATTTTTGTGGCCCACTTCTTTGGGGCCACATAACCTCATTACCATTTTCTTGTCGCATTTTGTATTAACGATTGCAACTAAAATTTGTTGACAGCATCCTCAGTGGTTGGAATTAAAATTAAAAATAGCTATACTAAAAACCTAATTTTTTGTACAGTCGATATTTCAGAACATGAGACGTGAAGTCCCATAAGATGATAGGTGTATCCTTATACCTCGTCTGTGATAATACCATAAGAAGATGTAGGTAGAGTTGCATAAATTGTAAGAGATGAGAGCTAGATTTAATTTTTTAATCATTCTAACACGTTGAAAATTGAATATCGTTGTTCCTCAAGTATTTTAACTTGTTTTCTGGTTTAATAGGATTCTAAATAAAGATTAGACTGTAGGAGTATCTTCAGCGTGCAGCAGTTTGAATATTTTCATTTTTGGTGCACCAGCCTTGACCCCCACCAGTACCAAGAACAACAACTCCGACAATTGGGTCGAGTCTAAGAAGCTTGTGTGAGAACCGACGTAATAGGTGTTGGAACCTTGTCTATTACAGTTTGCATTATGTCTAGTTCATATTGGATTATAAATAGTCAGGGAGAATCCACTGTAGAAAGTTTTTACAACGTACGAAGAAAGCAGTAGAATCCTCTGCTCCGTTTGAAGTTCAGAAAATCATCGAACCAACATCTTACTCTTCCTTTTAACGCAATCTTAAATTCTGCGTGACGAGAACAAGCCTAACAGTTTTGTTTACACGAGCTGTTCCGTTCTCGAAGAAATCGAATTCGAAAACTGGCGAGACACGTGCTAGACGAACAGTCTGTCTGATCATGACTCACCGTTTTCACTTCTCGCGTGTACTAATGCATGCGCGTTCGACGCACTTTCGAACCCGATTTTCTCGAAAACGAACGTTCCCGTGGAAAAACCTAATTCTACATGTTTATCTCAGTTTTTCGCGTAGAATCACCCTCTTGCCATCGATCCTTGCACACTGTTGACACAGCCTGTATTTGTACATATCTTTGCACAAGATACACGCTTACCTGTGCCGTTTCACTGGATACAAAAAAGTAATAAAAATGGTCACATTTCAATGGAACGGTGTAGTTGTTCCCGGTTGTTTTTGAGCAAGGATGGAGCCTTGTACTCGGTTTTGTCGCCGATGCATTTCGGTCGGTCTCGTCGGGAGGAGCCACCTGCGTCGAACGGGGACGAAATTGATTGCCGCCGTTCGGGATTTTCGGAAAACGAGTGGAGGAGCCTTGAGATTTTTCGAGGCGAGCGAGACACGCGACGGAGCATCGTAATTAGCGCGAAGGAAGGCGCGTTCGACGCAGGCCAGGGGTCGTTGTACCGCGATTACGAGACCGGCAACCGTGGCTGCGTTCGATCTGTGTGCGCGGCGTGTTTATAGGTTCGTAGATGCTGCCAACTCGCTCCGTTTCCCTTCAGCCCCCTCTCCCTTTCTCTCTTTCTCTTCTCTCTCTCTCTCTCTCTCTCTCTCTCACTCTGACTCGCTTCGCCTCCTCTATCACGTGACCCTCGTGCTTCCTCTCTCTCTCTCCCTCTCTCCGTCTCTCCTCGTTCCCTCCATCTGGCCCTCGCCCTACGCGAACTTATCACGCTAGACCCAGCATTCGTTGCTCGAACCTTCTCTGTAGCCTTTTATTTACAGTCTATTACTCTAAACCCCTTGCACTGCAGCATCGTTTCGACCTCGTAGAAAGTTGCATACAGTGTTCGCTAAACATGTTCTTCACTTCATCTAAATCAAAATTTCTATTTAGGTTAAGGGACCAAATACTGTGCGTATATTAATTATTAAGCTGCAGATGCAAAATAAAAGTTGCTTCCGTCAACTGCAAGGCACAGGAACCAAATAGGAATTTGTTTTTCTCTTTAATAGTTTTAATAAGAAGTATGCAATGTATGAATGGTCTTAAATTCTTTTAATTTTGCTACTGTTTGAAACGTCACCTCCACATTTTTATCATAACTGCATAAAATCCGTAGTCTGCTAATTATATTAAGTATTAAGTATAATGAGTATTAGGAAAGAGATATTACATTTTTTCATGATATTCATTATGTTTTAAAAATAAGTGTAATGTGCCCCCACAGTAATGGGGACTCTTACCTTAGTTGTTATCGATGTGTAACTACAAATTGCATTTCTCCGGTAGGAAATTAGCAACCAGTTTAGATCTAATCAGCGCACCGAGTAAATAGAAAGTGCTCGGTCGATCTTCCTCACCCGCAATCGACACAGTCCAATGGAAAAGGATTCCTCGCACGTTTCGGAAATCATGTTCTAGAACTTGGCAACGTGTTCGCGCATGGCTCGCCTTTTGCACTCGCTCCAAACAGTACTGTACGCGTGACAAACAGGCTCGTCGATGCCGATTTTCTCGAAAACGGTACAACAGGTATAGACTCTCGCGTGTCGAACGCATTAAAATGTGCTGGGACGGGCGCGAGGGGTACACGTTAGAGCTGTTATTGAACTTGCCTCGAGCGACTTTGAATATTCTCTGTGTACACACGCCCCGCTAAACAGGACTCCGCTAACGCGTCTGTTTATTGCTTGCCGTTTCTACTTAACGCAACGCCTCGTGCTAGGTTTCCCCGAACGTATCCACAACAAATTTCGCCTTGGATCACGGTTTACCAACCCTTTTTTGTTTCCTTAATGAAATCCGTCTGTTTGGTGCCCCTTCTACTAAATAATCTCCAGCATACAATTGGTGGAAATAGTCTGAATGATCGCGATGTTTAGATTTACCAATCCTAAACATCTATAGAAAATAAAGTGACTACAAATTGAAATTTCTTCTCTGTCTCGACGCTATTAGCTTCCTTAAGGAATCCTTTTTAATCTGTGCCTCTTCTGCTAAATAAGCCATCCATCATTCTTCATCATAAAAATACTCTAAGCATGTACAGGGAATAAAAGAAATATAAAGTGACTACAAATAGAAATTTTTCTCAGTCCGAATCCTACTAGCTTTCTTAAGGAAATCTTTTTTATTCTGTGCCGCATCTGCTAAATAATCCATCCACCCTTTTCCATCATAAATATTCGTAGGAATAGTCTAAATGCAACTGCTCTTGCAACTAATGGATTTATCAATTATAAATATGTATAGAAAATAAAAGAAACAAATTAACTACAAATTGAATTTTTTCCCCTGGTGCTCGGGTTGGTTGCTCTAGAAAATTTGGAACAATTGTGTTCACAAAGCTAGCGGTGATCCATGAGCAGGCTCGTAGGCGTGATTTGTTAACGAGGCTCAACAGCCACAAAGAAGGTAAAATCTCAAGCAAACATCTGATGTTTAGCCTCGTCGTCTGGGAAGTGAACACAGTGTGGATGTTCTTCGTACGATAGCGAGCGATATCTCGAAAGTTCAGCGTGTCGACGAGTGGCGGTCGACCTCGGTGGTCGATAGGCTTTGTTACGGATTAGTTTTGTTTACATTCACAGTAGCGACGAGAGATCCCGTAGTCCGAGCCGCGATCCTTGCGACCGTGAATCCAGATTTCTTATCGATTTCTCTTGTTCGCCGTGATTTTTCTCCGGGTTTTTCCTACGTAACCGGAGACACTGGCCGTTAGTCGTTGATCAGTCGACCGTGCACGCAATCATGCGAACGATTATCGCCCCGTTACACTCGCTCGGAAAGATCGCGACGATATTAAGACCACTAAAAGGGAATACTCTCGAAGAAGTTGATTAAAAAATTAATTTTTTCACACTTGGAATTTTTGTGCACCTTCCCTGTAACGCTGTTTAACACGTTAAGTTCTAAAAATCAATCCCTAAAGTAATTTAACCTCTTAACGCACAGTTTTTTTTTTTAAAAACCGGCCAAAAAAAATCAATGGAAAAGGTCCGTTCCATGGTTCCATGGAAAAAGGCTATATTTTATTCTTGAATAAATAAGTGTTATACCTTACAATCCCATGTAAATGATAAATATCAATAAAACGATTTTTTTTCTTTACTTTCACATTGTTATTTTCAATTCTCGATTATATTCGAGTGTCAAAAATTATAACAGCATAAAATACAACGCCGCTCGAATTATCTCGAGTGTGTACAGTTTGGCCTGTTTAGCGCGCTCGAATTAACTCGAGCGTACAAGTTAAGGGGTTAATTAATAAAACCGAAACTATAGAAATTTAAAATATATTATAAGAGACGCTGTTTTAAGGCTTTTTAATTCTAAAGATCCTAATAAAATTCGGTTTATCTGGATATGTCACAATAAAAATGAATTTCTAATCCTAGTCAAAAATCACTGTCAGTCATCGAAGACTAACGTGGCAAATACAATTTCTGCAAATCTCTGTTCCGCAATTTGATCGTTAAAAATCTAAGAACTTCGTTTCAGGCACACGCTGCAGAGACGGTGGGCCATCAGAAGTTTTATTAAACGTTTTGGTAGCCTCCTGGATCGAACAGGTGAGCGTCAGGTTGTAGTCCTCGCACCTTTCCAACTTTTCCCTGGGACGAACGCGGTCAGGCCCGATGCAAAGGAGGCTCGCAATAAAAGTTTAGTACCCTAACGGTTCTCGTCTGTGGTACACTAAACTCCAAGCCGTTTCCTAGGAGAAACGTCACCCGCTAACCGCATTATGGCACTCTGCCGCGCTTCTTGGCGACCGGGTACACGTTCGGCGAACCGGTCGCCTAACTTCCGTTCGCCACCTGCCATCCCGAAGGCGTTCCGAGCTTTCTGTATTTTGTCTAGCTGTCCCCCACCATCGGGGTTTGCGTGCTCGCGAACAGGAAGTGGGCAGGGGCACCGGTCCCCGGGCACGATTTATATCGAAATGTAATTAGATCGAGCTCGAGGGGACCCTGGACCCGGTCCCGGAACACTTGCAGTCGCCGTTCGAAACCGGACTTGTTCCCTTTCTTCCCTGCGTCTCGAATGTCCCGCGATTTCATTGCTTTCTTCCTCTTTCTCCTCTTTTCAGTCGCCTGCGCTCCCTCCGCCGGTTCTTTATGCACCTTGATCTCTGGTCAATCGCTTTATTAACAAGTGCAGCTACTCAGCCAACTCGTTTTATTAATATTCATTACATGCAACGTTTGCACTGACCTGATACACGATTGAATTAAATATCGTCTAGAAACGTCGAAGATCGCCACTAGAAACTCCAAAAATGTAAAATTGTAAAAAATTGTTAATACAATTAAATTGTATACCATACGTGGTTTTATATATTTGTTAGAGTAAATGTATTTCTGAATTATACAATGAATTGCCGATATACGTTATTATGTTTACATTCGTGACCCCTCACGAATTATTTATCATCCAGGCTCTGGTGACATATAGAGAAATCACTGTAGCAATTTCTAGCCTAACTTTTAATTTATTTCCGAAACAGCTTACGCCGAACTTTGATTCTTCGAATCGATGTTTCTCCGAGGAAACGACACTAGTTTTTCAGGTATTTGAGTGCTATATTTCCCAGTCTCTGTACTGTTAAAAAAAAAAAACTAATTCAGAGAGACAGCGAGCGTTTTGCTCTCGTTGGATAACGATTATGCGATTACCGGGCAATAAGCCAGCGACACGTGTTTCCCGAGCTGTTTATCGATTTCTGTAACGTAACTGCCCGCGGATAAATTGATCGCAGGATCGAACGAGCTCACGGTTTTTTTCTCTTTCTTTATCTCGATCCGTTTTCCCGATGCTATAATACGTTTTCATTGTTTGCCGCGGTTGACAGACGAACAACGGGGACTCGGTGAATAATCATAACTGTCCCCGACGCAGAATGAGTGTGCGCGCCGCCTCGGAATCAGCTGATTATTCAACGTCTGCGAGAGTGATTAATGTCGGATCGTTCCGCGGCAAGCAGTGCCGTTTTTTCCTCCTTTCGATCTGCGTTTTTGCCGGTAAAGGATTACAGTCGCTCGCGGGAAGATTGCGATAAAGAAGGTCAGTCGCGCGTTCCTCGATTGCTCTATCCTTCGTCGTTTCTTTTTGCCGCAACCTTGTTTACCCGAGTCTTTTTCATTTTCACGGGCACAATCGATTTCGAGTCTCGTTACGGCGAGTTAAACTTCTTCGAATGTTCGCTCGTTTGTAAAAATGCGACTTCTTTGCGCTTACACTCGCGACGAGAGGTGTTCGGGAACGATACTCGACTTGCCGGGCATCATACTCGATAAAATACTAGTTCTCGAATAGTCGAACCATTCTATTAAAAATTCTCTCGCACGTGAACCGATAAGTAACCAGCAAAATAAAAATTCTTCTACTGAAGCAACATAAAAATTGATTTCCTTTCTTTAACCCTTTGCACTCGAGCGGTAACTATGAAACGCCAATAAAAATTGTTCTGGCATTATTTCAAAGAAATTGCAAAAAATATCACAAAATTTTAATAGATTACTGAACATTTAACACGTTGACTGCCATGTTACCCATATGTGGGTGACCGAATTATTTGTCCAAGTTTTAAAATGAATTTTTACACTAATATATTAATTGTACCAAATTTTATTAGGATCTGTAAAATGCCAGAAAGTCGAAGGACTACTCAATATCATACATATAATTTTTTTCAATTTTTATTTCATTAAATAACACATTGATTCGATGGAATTTTTGAGGTTTCTAGTTTGGCAGTAAAAGTGTTAAATGTTATAGTGGAAATCGGATTAGTTTCGTATGAATAAAACGAAATTATTCTAAGACGGAAGAAAAATTTAGTTTTAGAATTATAATAGCCCCGAGTGCAAAGGATTAATAGTTCTAAATTGTTTAAATGTTTGCATAGAATCCGCGGTGTAATGGTAAAACGAGCTACAAAGCTGCAGTCGAGATTTCCGAAATTTGTTTAGATACAATCGATGTGTAAAAATTGCTTTAGCTGATCGTTTGAAGTGGGAATCGAACGATTGTGAAAATCTGGAATCACCGGGTTTTCGTCTCCGAATTGAAACACAGCGATCCAGGGATCGTTTCGGTCTCGATCGCCGAGAAGGCACACGAGAGTAATTTACAAGGCACTCGAAACGCAGCGCTTGCTGCAAGGTTCGCGTGCACGGGTCCTTCTGGCGCAGGCCTTCTGGTAATATTTTCATGGCTGCGTCGGGGAATCGACTCCCGCTGCGGCCGAGCCCGACCGGCCGCCTGTTTTTCGTGTTGTAATCGCCAGCCAGGCCTCTCTGGTACGGTTCACTTCGTTTTCTGTGGGCCGTGGACCGTTCGGAGGCTTGTTATCGCGGCTCGAATGCGTCCGAGATAACGAGAGAAAGAGAGAATCGAATTCTGCTCGATTCGGAGAGCGCCGATAGGTTCTTTTTTTTTTCGAGACGGAGCCGCCTGTTATCTCCAAACCGGGCCGGGTACAGGGAATTTTGAAAGTTCCCTTAACAATAATGTTCATCCTAATAATGTTCTACAACGTTCAGAAATTCGTAGTTAAAATGGATGCGAATTTAACGCTAAACGTACCACCACCGGTCAAATGACCGGCTCTAGATGTTTCATTTGATAATTTTTGAAATTACAAAGATGCTTTCATGAGCAATGATTCAATAAATATCTTTTAACACGTTGACCGCCATGTCATCCAGATGTGGCTGACGAAATTATTTGTCCAAGTTTTAAAATGAATTTTTAGGCTACTATATTAATCGTATCAAATTTTATTAGGATCTGTAAAATGCCAGAAAGTTGGAGGACTACTCAATATCATAAATATAATTTTTTTCAACTTTCATTTCATTAAATATCTTACATTGATTTGATGGAATTTTTGAGGTTTCTAGTTTTGCAGTCAAAGTGTTACAGTCTAAATAAATTGAATTTTGTCATTTTTATAAGGCCCTGTGTACCTGTTACATTCATAGCTCGGTACGTTTAGCGTTAATTGACAATTGTCCAAAAATGCAGGAGTCTACAATGATTTCGACAATTTTGAAGAGAGATTCAGAGGGTTGAAATCGAAGGTACGGGGAGGGATGGTTTGCCCCCCCCCCCACGGCAAAGATTGCTCCCGAGGAGTACACCTGGCACGCGATCGATGCCTAAACACCGGCAAGCCGCGAGGAAGACCGCGAAACGACCGATCAGATGTCGCGGTTGATAAGCTGCCACGACTATACTTCGATTGCAGCGAGCGAACGCGTGCAATTAAGTCACTTCTATTATTGGACCGGCGTCGACGAAACCTTTTACGCTCGTTGCGGCGAGAGTAGCGTTTGTCGGTCAGCCGGGTTCTCTCGGACGTTATTCCAGTTCTCCAAGGCTTCTGTGATAGAGCACGGTGCTTGGTCACGGCGGTACGTTCCTTCATTTTAGATATACACCACTGGATCCTCCCCACTCCACTGCAGAGGTCCTTAAGTGGGCGTGGCTTGTCTGCTCCGAACTCGAATGCAGCCAGAACTGTGGCTTATAGTGTAATCTTTCCTCTTGTTCATCTTAAAGCATATTACAATCTCCTACATGTTTATATTTCTTCACCAGAGACTGTATTACTCTACTCTGTGTGTAGCGGTGTTCTAAGTGGGCGTGGCTTCACGGCTACGAATTCTAAGAGTAGTGTCCTGGAGGAGAATTCTTGCCCCTGTATGTCTATGTCAATACCTGACATGTTTCTATGTTTCTTAATATTATAGAAAGCTATATCGCTCGTCTGTGTATACATAGCATGTTTTAAGTGGGCGTGGCTTCTCTGCTCCGAACTCTAATGAAGCCAGAACAGTGTTTTATAGTGTAATCTTTGCCCTTGGTCAGCTTAAAACATATTACAATCTCCTACATGTTTATATTTCTTCACCACAGAGACTGTATTACCCTACTCTGTGTGTAGCGGTGTTCTAAGTGGGCGTGGCTTCGCGGCTCCGAATTCTAACGGACTAGAGCAGTGTCCCAGAAGAGAATTCGTGTATGTATATGTTAATACCTGCTGCATTTCTATGTTTCTTAATATTATAGAAAACTATATCGCTCGTCTGTGTATACATAGCATGTTTTAAGTGGGCGTGGCTTCTCTGCTCCGAACTCTAATGAAGCCAGAACAGTGCTTTGTAGTGTAGTCTTTGCCCTTGTCCAGCTTAACATTTCTTCACCAGAGGCTGTGAGCCTGTGACTTCTCCTCTGTGTGTAACGGTGTTCTAAGTGGGCGTGGCTTCGTGGCTTCGAATTTTAATCGGGCCAAAGTTGTGCCCCACGAGGGTAATCTTTGTTCTCGTTTGGCTTAGAATAGCTCATAATCTTCTGCGTTTCTATATTTCTCAATACGAGCCTGCATTACTCTTGTCTCCATACAGTGTACCCAAAAGGGGCGTGACTTCTTTGCTCCGAATTCCCATGGAGCCTGAGCAGTCTCCCGGAAGAGAGTAGTATATTGTATGTTTATCTTAATACCTTCTACGTTTGTTGATATTATAGAAGACTGTATTGCTCGTCTGTGTGTACATAGCGTGTCCCAAGTGGACGTGGCTTCTCTGCTCCGAACTCGAACGAAGCCAGAACAGTGTTTTATAGTGTATTCTTTGCCCTTGTTCAGCTTAAAGCATATTACAATCTCCTACATGTTTATATTTCTTCACCAGAGATTGTATTACTCTACTCTGTGTGTAGCGGTGTTCTAAGTGGGCGTGGCTTCGCGGCTCCGAATTCTAACGGACCAGAGCAGTGTCCCAGAAGAGAATTCGTGTATATCTATGTTAATACCTGCTGCGTTTCTATGTTTCTTAATATTATAGAAAACTATATCGCTCGTCTGTGTATACATAGCATGTTATAAGTGGGCGTGGCTTCGGGGCTCCGAATTCCGGCAGAGCCAGAGCAGTGTCCCACAGGACAGTCCTCGATACAAGTTTCTCCTGGACAAACTTAATCGAGTCACTACCACAGCTCGGATCAGTATCGCGAGAGGCGAAGGGGTCCGATTCTCTTTCTCTCTGTCTCTCGCTTCCGTGTCTCTCCTTGGCCCGGCGTCGTTTATTTTTTTCCTGGTCGAACGGAGCCGCCCGGTGCTCCTCGGGACGTGGCGGGGGCGATCGCGATTCTCTCGACTCGCCTCTCGATTCGGCTCGACGCGATTCGCGTGGTCGTGGCCGTGGCCGTGAAAGTGAAATTCGTGAATGAAACGAGCGGAACAGCCGGCGCAGACCGAGGCGAAGGTAAAGGTTGCCGGTTTCGGCCGGTTTACGAGCCTCGCGCCGAATATCCCCGACACACCTTGAACCACGGAGTCATGCGTTCATGACCGCTTCTTTCGCCTTCTTGCGCCTCCCCCCCCCCCCCAGATAATTATGATGTAACGTTCCCAGCGTTCATCTGCTACTCGATTCTGCACCGAAGGACGGTGTTGCGTGAACAGTTACAACATGCTGCTCCACGAATTAAACCGATCAGATCGTTTCAGAAATCCCTACAGGTTCTTCCTTTATCGATCTATCGATCTACTGCTGCCGGTTTTTTTATAGTAATTATTTCTTTTATTGTTTCCTAGTATTCTTGTAATATTCCCTTTATTTTTTAATATTGTATTGTAATATTCTAATAATAATAGATATTATTAATATTGTAATATTGTCTTCGATACAACGAAATCATAGGATTTTTATTTTGCATAAACATCCTCGATCTAGCGATCCCCGCAATTCTGTATGAATCTGTGGTCACAGCTAGTAGTATACTGTAGTCCGATCCTTCTGATGACTATACTCAACCGTTCTCTTTATCTTCCACAATAACAAAAATTGTACCTTGTACCGGAAACAATAGAGAGTCGAGGTTCAGAACCCAGCACGTTTCGTTCGTCGTATCAGAACTTTTCCTCGGCTCGGAAAAAGTGAAAGCCGGCAGGCTTCAATAACTATGCATCACACCACGCGTAGGCACTGCATAACGTCGCTAATGTTGTTTAACCCCTGACTCTCGCCTCCTCGAGAATTTCTCGCAAATTTCTTGAACAATAGAGCTTTAACATAGCGGTCGCCGGTATCATTGTGCTCCTTAAGAACGATTATCATAAAACGAACAACGTTGCAAACATCAATTTACCACCGTCGTAATTAACACGTTGCCACAAATGATGGCTGTAGCCGTCGTGCACATTTTAATCAATAAAAAAAAAAAAGAACAGCGTTAGTACGAAGTGTACTAACGCATACACTTGTTAATTATTGAGTAATGCATCGAAAAAAAGGGTATAGCATGCGAGACAGCATATTAATTGTTCTTTTATGCGTTTTTTCATGCTTTATCGCTTCGGAAAAATAAAATGTGTTTCTGAGCACGATCGTCAAATTAAAAGTGTGCGGCAACGTGTTAAACCAGATTATAACGCAAGATGAGAAACAAATGAAACTTGCACACAATATTCGCGCGGCCATTCGTGTCCAACGATGAATCGTTCGGAAGATTATCGCGAACTGTTCGGAACGCGTACGCATAATCGGCGCGATCAGGTTCCCGGGATACGGTCGTTCGATAGCGTTCGCGAAAAAGTTGCGTGCAGTTCTCTCCGCGGATTGGCTCGGTGTCTGGTGCGCGTGGGCGTATATGTCGAACTAGAAAAAAGCGAAAAAGGTTTCGCATTGTGCGCTCGGCATAAAGTCTGCCGGTTAACGAGAAGGTGGACGCGGAGGCGGAGGCGATGTCGGGGCCGATTCCCATGAGCGTTGCCATGAGCGCGCAAAAACGCCTGTGCCGCGCGAACGATGTCGCAACCGCAGTTAGAAAGCTCAGGGCCCGACCGCCGCGCGATCATGCCCGAGTAGCGCGCTTGTATTAATATAAATTGCATCGTACTCGCCGCCTTAGATGCATTGCACCGTTCCCGGTCGTAACGCCGAGGGTTGCTAAACGCTGCAACCAAAGAGAAAGAGAATCAGAGAGAGAGAGAGAGAGAGAGAGAGAGTCGTTCCTTTTTTACGCGTCTATTGACAAATAGCAAGCGGACCCAGCAGTCTCGCGGCTTTCTGCCGCCTAGCGCAGAACTCGCCGATTTATGGAGCTGTTAATTTAATGTTCCACCGACGCAACCACGGGATATCGATGTCGGGATTCGGAGAAAAAACCTATCGCACAGCCGAGGACACGTGGTCGTTGCTCTGCGAGGAGGAATCTCGCCGTTTATAACCCTCGATTTATAAGTGGCGTTCGCCGGATCTCGAAAAACTGTTGGCCGCACGGTAATCTGGCTGCGGTCGATGCAAGAAAATTTTAATGGCGTCGTTTGGTTCTTTGGAAACCGTTGACACCTCGAAAAGTGTTAAGTACACCGTAACGTGCCCGGTGTTTGCTGCCATTAAACAATTTCGGCGGTGTCGTTCGGCTCTTTGGAGAGTATCGGCTCCTCTAAAAGTGTTAAGTACACCGTAATCTATCTGTGATCGCTGCAATTAAAATTTCGATGGTACCATTTGGCTCTTCGAAGAATAGTGGCTCCTCGAAGAGCGTGGCCAACAGGTTAAGGCGTCGAATATCAACTCGAAACATTTCCATAAAGTTAAAGTAATCTAATTCTACGGTTGATATGAAAATCTTAGACCAATTTCAAAACAAACGGCTCGTGTATTAAGTGTTTATCTGACCTCCACCGTACAATGGAATAAACGTCGATTAGTTCTGATTTAATACAGTTCGCACATAACGCAATATTACACTTTATAACTATTACATTGAAATATAGGGTGGTCCACGCAATTTCCACACCTATATAACTTTCAAAGTATGCGTTGCAGGAAAAAGTTTTGTATACAGAAGTTGCATGGTCTGAAGGAGTACACTATGTAATGTATTTATTTTTTTTACAGGTGGAAGTGTTTCGGAGACTTGAAGGTCGACTTTGTTTTTTTAAATAAAATACTACATTTTTTATTCCAAAATATTCAAGAATGTCCAATTTTGAGTAAAAAAATATTGACCTCCATTAGCCCTAAACCTAATAATTAACAAGTAATTTCACTTTATTTCTTGAAAATTTTCTTCGCGTAATATCAAGTTAGAAATTCAACCTTATCACAGATTTTCCCAACCTGATATTACGCGAAGAAAATTTTCAGGAAATAAAACGAAATTACTCGTTAACTATTAGGTTTAAGGCTATTGAAGGTCAATACTTTTTTACTCAAAATTCGACGTTCTTCCATACTTTGGTGTAAAAAATATAGTATTTCATTTAAAACAACAAAGTCGACCTTCAAATCTCCGAAACACTTCCCCCTGTGAAAAAAATAAATACACTAAATTGTGTACCCCTTCGGACCATGCAACTTATGTATACAAAACTTTTTCCTGCAACGCATACTTTGGAAGTTATATAGGTGTGGAAGTTGCGTGGACCACCCTGTATACCCAGTGGCAGTTGGAAAAACTGTGAGAACTGTAACTAGCTCGGTAGGCTGGCTCGAACCTTACCTAATTCCTCCTCGGGTCCTTTAGCGCGGAAAAAATGGCGGTGTTCGAAGTGCAATAAACCGCAGATCAAAAAAGACCTCCCTCTCCGCATGTTCCGTGCATTTCGGTGTACAACGCACAGTGGTAAAGAGACTTCTACGAGTCGCGAAGGACGCTGGAATCTCCGCTGTAAAATTCGTCAGCGATGTCGTTCGGATCTTCGTCATCGCAGGCTGACAGAAGTCGAGTATAAGTGTCGATGATGTCGAGCGGAGCTCGGACGAGCGGGCGACAAGTTGCGGTTAATTTCAACGAGTCCGCGGTCCTCCTAATTAGATGGGGACAAAAGATCTGTCGTCGGAGGGTGGACGGGACATGTTAATTGGACCGGAGGGGTGTGATCCTCCGGTTTCAGGGAGAGACGCGAAATAGGGATCGGTTGTGTCGAGTGACACCCGTTAGAACCGGAGAGAGCCCCGGAGAACTTGTTGCTCGAATCGAGAGAGGGCCAGGCGAGGCCAGGCCAGGCCACGAAAAGGGCCGCCAGCTTGCCGGGTATTGATCCAACAACCGGCTACCCGCCTCAGTGCATCGCTGCATTACCGGTGTACCCGCGGCTCCGATCCGCGGGGAAACCCGTCGTGCTTCTACGATTGAAAACCTCGGCATTTTTAGATATTCATTTCCATGATATTCCATCTCTGTTATACAGGGTGTTTGGTAACTGGTGGAGAAAAGGGGGTGATTCTACATGAAAGAATAAGTGGAAAATATAGAATAAAATTTGTTCATCCGAAGTTTCGTTATCGAGAAAATCGAGTTTGAAATGCAGCATGCTATTCGATAGGAATTGTCTGACGCGTCTGATCATGACCAACCAAATCTACTTCCTGCATATACTAAAGCACACAAACCTGACAGATCTTCAAAGTCGATTTTCTCGAAAACAAAGCCTCAAACGAAAAATGTTTATTCTATATTTTCGACTTATTCTTTCATGTAGAATCACCCCCTTTTCGCTTGTACCACCAGTTACCAAACACCCTGTATATTAGGGGTATCCATAAGTAACCAATTGTTTGCAAAGAATTTGTTTTGCCTTTAGTTCTGTACCGATCGTTGAAACACGTATTCTTTTACAGTTTTCGGTAAAGCAGCCTCTCTTCAAAATACTCTAAAAAGTATAATTTTCTTTTACAATTCTGTAATAAAATGGCGGCGTCCGTACCTTTCAAGGATCATATTCGTCATTGCATACTTTTTCATTTTCATGCGGGATTTAATGTACCGGTAACAACAAAGAAAATTTGTGTCAACGTTGGTTCAGAAGGTTTGCTGCTGGTGATTGTGACCCCCTGACTGTTCTTGATAATGACGTAGATTGTATAGTAAATTAAGAAATCAAAATTTGAATTTACTACAAAGTTTCTTATGGGTCCTCCTAGTATCTATTCGAAGATTATCTCAGAATTTTTAGATAATCGGAGTTAGATTGTTTCCCCGCCATTTTACTCGCTCGTTACGGGCTTCCTCGAGCGTTTTCAGATTTTATCCAAATGTGGACACTCTGCTCCCTTCCCGGAAGCTCCGCCGTTGCTGTATTCGATTAACCTTTCCTCCGGCAGCCGTTTCGCGGATACTTTACAACGTTTCCACGCCGATGAAAACGCGACGAGTCGGAGTTTTACAGCGTCTTACAGCGAGCGTTAGATTCCTCGAGAAACGAGCACGAATGCTCGAACAGCGTCTCTACTCTCCAGCAAATTCTCGAAAACTTCTCCGAAGCTTAGCCGCGAGTCTTGACCTCTTGACTCCGGATTTCTTTCGCAACTCTGTTCCACGAACCCGCTTCACCGTTAATACCCTATAAAAATGGGAATCCTCTGCCCGTCGTAAATTTATGTTCGCTTCGAAGATTCTACAATATTTCTCTCGGTCTCACGTGAATCAATGATCTTGGCACATTCCATTAAAATTTCTAGCGACGATTCTGGTACAATGTTATAGGACAAGGTGTTCAAATCTTTTCACGTTTATGGCAGTCAATTCCCCCACTTCTTATTTTGCTAGTAATTTTGCTGCTTTTATAGAATTAGGGCCTATTTCATAAAATCAATTTTTGTTATAATTTATCAGTAACAGATTGAAAATATAGACGATTCTTAAAAAACTGTTGCCTTACAAATTAAAACACGAAGTTTGTACGTACGACGATCGGCACAGATCTACTGATGTACTGGCTACAATGACTGATCATGAATGTCAAAATTCAATTATTTCGCTCATCATTTGTCTTAAGAATGGGAGAGGTTTCGTTACCCTGGTAACGTAACAAAAATATTTGCCGCTGGTTGCTTAAGTTGCCGATTGAATCGAAAAAAACATATGAAAACTTTAGTACATGAAAGTCGTGGAACTGTTTACTATGCCGTGTACTATGTCTTTGGACTTTGAACCCTATCGAACTAATTTGACTGTCTTTAAGCAAACCGCGGGGTTGTGGTCGTCACTTATCCGTGACGGTGGTAGCGAACGTGTTGAGCTAGTTCTGGACGGCAATGTTTCTCTCAACAACATTCGCAGCCTAGTTATTTACTGAATTAATTAACTGCGAAGAAGAAAAACATTTGTACTAGTTGTTAATGGTACTGATCGTCTGCGAATTGTAAATTGTTTTTCGACGCTGACAGTTTAAGACCGTGTGGTCTTCTTCGACGGTTTTGTGGGCTAGTCGAAAACGTAGGTAATTATAGAGAGGGCAAGGTGCGCGAGGATCCATGATCCACGAGTCCCTCGGATCAAATTTCCCGGGAATCGGTTACCTTGGATCTCTGGGAACGATGGGAGCCCAGGCGATTTCACGCGCCGTTAACGTGCTCCGCTGCGAGCAACAAAAGATCCACGACCACCTACAGCGATCCAGAAAAGTTCGAGCGTCGAAACTTGAAGGATCGCGACGGAAGACATTCCCGACATGATCCAGGGAACGCAGTCGTTCACGTGGGCAGTGATTACAGTGATTTCTCTGACAAGAAGCTCGAGAGACTTAATTTGATAAGTCACCGGACACTTACTCGCTTTCGTCGTTTTGTACCGAACACCTCAAATTTCGACTCATCGGTCCACAACACCTTTTCCCAATCTTCAGCAGTGTAATCTTTATATAATTTTGCCTACTGCAGCCTTTTTTTCTTATTTTGAGTCCTTAATAACGGTTTTTTAACTGCAACACACCCGCGAAGCCCTGCTTGCAAAAGACGTCGCTTAACTGTTGTTGTACCAATTGGATCCTCTCGAACTTTGTTAACTTCTGCCGCAATTTCTGTTGCTGTCATCCTCCTGTTTCGTTTACTTAACGTTTGTATATAGCGGTCTTCATTTTCTGTTGTTTTTTTGGGCCGTCCAGTTCGTTTTTTATATTCACAAGTATTAGTATCTGTTAACTTTTTCACTGTATCGTGCACTGTTGATTTCGGAATTTTAGTTTTTATCGCAATCTCCCGCACAGAATAGCCTTCTTTAGCAAGAGTAATAATACTCGAACGCTTTTGAACGGATAATTCTTTTCTAGAACTGCTCATACTGATCACATGCACTGTGAAACTTGAAATGAAGAAGAAACAGCGACTTCGCCTTCGTAGCTCCATGCTTATCTCTATTTAGTCTAAAACTCCTCTTACAGTGTTTATAAACTCTTTATAATGTTCCAAATATAGTCCTCTGATGGTTTTGAACGTCCAAAGCGAACATTATATCCCAATATGTACCGAATGGAAACCTAACGAAATGAGTGTTTACGCATGCAGTTCCTTTTTTAAACGTTTATTTAAATAACTTATACTTATTTCTATTCTTACATACCGAAATTATCGTAAAATAGCTAAATATTACAAGATCAACAATAAAATCAAGCTAGAGAGTTGTATCTGTGTTTTAATTATTCTTTTGCTGAAAACGAGTAAGTGTCCGGTGACTTATGGACGAGAGTGAATGTCCGTGGCTAGACCGGTGTTTTGGACATACATCGAGTAAACACTGTATTTCACAGAATTTGCCGTTTTCGCGAGGGTTTAGGTAGCAGCGTTACCCACGGGCAGTTTAGTTGTGCAGCGTTGAAACGGAATGCTTTCCCCGTTGAAAAGGAATGTACTTTCAACTCTCGATTCGATGTGACCAACGACAGTTTTACTGTTTCCCGAACGTGACTGCAGGGTTAATTAAGATTAGCTGTAAAACCGTGTATCGGCCACATTTTGCTGCACCTTTCGGGTCTCGCACGAATGGCAACGAGAGTTTTACCCATTAAGCGGGTTTATTGTCGAGGCATGTAAGCGCGAGGTGTCAGAGAAACAATGAGTTATTTATGAGCAGTAAAAAGCAACCTACTTTTAGAGACTACATAATGTCATTCCACCGGTTTCAACATGGCCGCCGGCTTAATTCCACATGCGATGTTTGTTATCCTCGGCCTCGTAACCACTAAAATAAACCTGAGTGCAAGAATCTATTAGGCGTTTTATTCCCCTGCAATGTTGCTTGCGAAAGAGTCCAACTAGTTCACTGTAAAATTAAGAATACAATTGGGATCTTTGTGCAAGATAACAATTGTCTGCTTTGGCTCAAACAAAAATCACCTTTTTTGTAATATTTCGATATTTTATTTGAATAAGTTACTTGGAAGAAATGCGATTATGGCAAAAGTGAGTAGGCGGGACACACTTGAATATGATTACCTATATAATTTTCAGCAAATTAATGTGGTTAAGAAGTAAGTCATTCAAAGACGCACAATCGAGAGATTAGATTAGGCATTAGGTAATAATCTTAACGAATCAAATTCTAAACAGATAAGTCTCTCGACTTCTTTTTGGCAGCGGGGAGTACTTGTTCCTGCCACGAATGCATAAAATGCATTCCGAACACAACGCCTGATTACCTCCGAAATTTTCTGGGACATTATGCACCGTTTCCATCGGAGAGTTTCACTTCCTCGAACAGCATCCTGTGTCCCGCAGTCTTCCGGTGTTCCGCAACAACAGCTGATGCACTCGTGCATAATGCGCCGGCGATCCGTGAGAGCCAAGGATCCCCGAAATATCGAAATAGCCTCGGTCGACCGCGCGTCACGCGATCGATACTGCATACGCCAGCCGCTGCACTAATCTTATCATATTGCAATCCTCGATCAACTCCAAAACGCATTGTCTATCGGAGTTTCCGAAATTCCCGATCAGTTCGACGGCGGTACCAGCTTTACCAAGATATTTCGGTGCATCGCGAGTGCACTCCGTTTCAGTTGCAGCCCGAGACTGCAACCTAGGCCTAGGTTCGCGTTTCGCAACGGTTCGCAGCGATTTCGCAAGCGAACTATGTTTTCGCGCTCGCCTAGACGGCAGAAGTGTTCTAGGTCTTTCGGGCTTTCACTCTCTTCAAATTGCATTCCGTGCTCGCTCGCTCGCTAGTGCATTCTGCGGCTCGAAAATGCAATCTGAGGCGCGCGATTCCATCGGTCACGGACCTGCTCGGCTGTTGCACAAGTCAACCTCCAATTTCCATGAAACTCACCTGCGATACCTAGCTGTTCCGGTTAGGTTACAGCGGTCTCTCTTACGGGCAAGACTTGTTTGCTTTATGGAAACGTGAAATTTTATTTTAGTCAAGATAGTTTGTTTCGCTGCCTTCAACATTTGATCGATAATGCTGAAAATTGCAGTGTTTCACGACTATCGAAATTGCGATTTTAGACAATATTACTGTTCCCAAGTACTGTGCTACAAATTACATTAAATACAACGCCCCTCCCCTTTTAGTCCAACTCTTATATTTGATTTTCCAGGCAACAAATTTTAACTATAAAGAACAAGCATATATTATAATTTACTGAGACAAACAATTTCATCCCCCATTTCTAGCAACGTTCGTTCCGTTACGCAGCAACATAATTAACCCTGCAATATCACGAGTCATACTCGTGACGAAGATTCTGAACAATAATAAATACGTTTGTCATTAATTTCCCTTTTTAAACCGAAATCAAATTCTATTTTGACCTTGTTAATGTTATTGAAGCTATAGGCATACAGTTATTGAAGAACATATAGGCATACAACAGATATAAATTTTCTGCTTTTTTTTTAGGAAATTACGAATTACACAAAAGTTCTAATCGTAGTGCAAGGGGTTAGAGAAGCTTTCTTTCCACGCCTCCAGTATTTAATAATTTTTCCAACGAATGCCATAAACGCGTAACTTAGTGACAGCGATGATGGGTGAACGCACGATTATCGAACGGCAGAAACCGGGCCGTGCGAATTGGATTCCAGCGACCAAGAAAGTCCCCGTTACGTCGCGATCGCGATCCAACGCTCGGGACGGGATCGAATCCCTTTCGATCTCGATCGAGGCGACGCGAGGAACCCGCTCCGAAACAACTCTCGCTGGTGCGACGCCAGAGGAACGCAGAAAAACCGGGCATTACCTTCGGACACGGGGCCCGAACGAGACCCGAGCTTGTCGTTTGTTATGCGTGGGCAGTTTGTCATCCACGCCGCGCCTTCAACGCCAATACATAGTCCGCGCGCGACCTTTACGCTACGTTTATGTCTGTCGGAGCCTGTGATCGTATGAATCAAGTGCCTCGATCCGAGCGGCGATAAAACCTGCTGAAAAATCTCTGTCTTTGTCACCGAAGCTGTGATAATAGTATCGTTTTTGTTGTTCATGGTCCGGCAAGGATGAGACACTCGACCGCGAGTGATTCTAAGGAGAAATATGGAGGATAAAAGGGTGCATGGTGGACGTAAACTTTGCGTGTGTACTATTAACACATGACTGCCATGTCACCCATATGTGGGTGACGGAATTATTTGTCCAGGTTTTAAAATGAATTTTTACATTAATATATTCATTGTACCAAATTCGATTAGAATCCGTAAAGTTCAAGAAAGTTGGAGGACTACTCAGTATCATACATTTAATTTTTTCCAATTTTTATTTCATTAAATAAGTTACTATGACTTCATCGAATTTTTGAGGTTTCTAGTTTGGCAGCAAAGTGTTAACACGTTAACTGCTACGTCAGTCACATATGACTGGGTTTAGAAATTCATTTTTATTATGCGATATCCAGATAAACCGAATTTTATTGGAATCTTTCGAATTCAGGGTTAAGACAACGTCTCCTATAATACATTTTGAATTTCTAGTTTTGTTTTCATTCATTAAATTACTTTGATTTTGTAAGAATCTCTGGGGTTGATGTTTGGCGCTTAACGCGTGACTGTTTACTATAGCTTTTTTACTCAGTACAGTGTATCCTATATACCATATAAATATTGAATGGATTTGTTCAACACCCTGTATAAAGAAATATGGCTGTACTGTGTTTCGCAACAGAGCTTTCCAGGAGAATCTTCCCATCCTTTTTGCTCGACGAGAGGGTAGGCTGTTGGCCGAATAGTGAAATAAACAAAAAGCGGCCCGTATGGCGCAGCCCCCGCAGATCAAAGTTAATGGATTGCCGCTGTCGTTGTTGTTTGAAAATTGACAAGGCGACGCACCGGACGACGCGATTGGAATTCGATTTCTGGCGGTGCAGCGTTGCACCCGTCGCGCCATAGAAGAATGCGAACGTTTCGTAGGCAACAAGAGGCTAGACAAAGGGATCGGGCAGGGCCGACATTCCCATCCGGGCTGAAATATCCGATCCAATTAACGGTGAACCATGTCTCTCTCTCTCTCTCTCTCTCTCTCTCTCTCTCTCTCTCTTCGTCGTCCCCCTCCCCGACCGTTTTCCCCCGGAAATTGTCCTTTTATATTGTATATTTTGCAACCTGGAGCACCGACTGCCCCAGAGGGCACTGTTCTGGCCCCACGGGAGCGACGAGGCCACGCCTACTTGCCTCACTTCGCGCGAATAGAGTGGAAAACGCGTGCGAGCGATCGCTCGACCGCGGAGCCAACGCTTATGCTCGCGCTTATGCAACGCGGATGCATCGCGATAAGGCCGTGCAATTGTTCGGCCGACCGAGACGAGCTGGCAAGATGTAGGGGAATTCGCCTAATGTCGGACAGACATGCTTCTATCGAACAATTGAAACGATTTTGCCTGGGAGAGAAAAGAAAATAATGGAATCCGAGGAAACTAACGGCTCCATGAAAATCATGGAATAGAACGAGCATAGACCTTAACGTTCGTAACTGCACTGCAGGTTGTATACATTTACGTCAAAACTATGGACATGTTAGAAGACATTCAGAACGTTGTTAGATTATTAACCCTTTGCACTCGAAATTATTTTAACTCCAAAACGAAACATTTTTTCCGACCTGGAATATTTCTCTTCTACATATTTTTTTTTTCATGTTACACATATGAAAATGGTGCAATTTACTCGTACAATATTGAAGTGTTTAGTAATCTACTAAATACAAACAAACTTAATAGTGTAACAAAATATTTTGAATAACGATAAAGCAATTTTTAGTGGCGCCTTGCAGTCGCCATTCGAGTGCTAAAGGTTAAAATTATTGAAACTACGATTTTATTTTATTTCTGTTTCTCACAATCGAGACAGGAAATATTTCTTTTATACAAAAGTCCACTAGGCACCGTGATTTCTGTATATATGTCGCCAAGGCCTGGATGATAAACGTCGCGGAATTATCCCCACTACTGCGGGGTATACCCTGGACGATACAAAACGCTGGCAAGACCTGTGTTGTTGACATATATCGAGAATTCGCTGTACAGTCAATTATTGATATATGTCGCCGAGACATGGACGGTAAATGTCGCGGAATTGTCCCCACCGCGGGCTACACCTCGTGTGTGAGCGGCCAAGAAGCTCGAGACGCCTCGGACGCCGAAGAGTGTAAACATAACACGGCTCGGGAACGTCTCCTGGACGATACATGTCGCTGCCAAGACTCGTGTTGTTGACATATATAGAGAAAACACGCTGAGGAAACCGCATATGTACTTTACGAGTATATTGTGAATTTTATGGATTTCTCGATCTTTCGGCTGATTTTCACCGGCATCCACCGCGCCAACTGTCGCTCGATTAACACGGACAACCGTGATTTTTTTTTGTCAGGCGTACCGAAATTGCTTTTATCGTCGGCGATTGCTATTTTCTTCCGGCCAAAGCGTAAGATTGTCGCCGAGGTTCTCGTCAGGGGGGACGAGTCGTCGCCTGTGTTCCCCGTTGTAATTTCCGCCGTGCCAGCGCCATTTCCCTTTCGCCGAATACCGTTAACGATCAATTAACAGTAAGCAGCAATCGGCCGACGGTAATGGCAGCCCTTTCCGATGGCTGTTCGATCGTGTCAATAGTGGAATCTCCATTCTGGCATATTTCTCGATTCGCTGCTGACAACGTGCTCGCGCATCCAAAAATATGTTGTACATTCTATAAACTAAGTACCCGGAATTTGTAAATAAAACTCAAATTGCTTACTTAATCATCCAAAATTTTGTCGCCTTCAAAGTAGGCCCCATCCTATCAAATTGAGCGTAATCGATCAAATTTAGCGTAACAACTGAATACAATGTTGCCTACTTACACACCAAAATTTGTTTCAATACATCCACTGTGGGATTTGAAAGTGAGAAATTCCGGGAACTTATTTTACACAATGTATATCGAAAAACGATGCAACGGGGATTAGACTGTTTCATTTGATAATAACAGTATCCACTGAGTGTATAAACAGGATTCGGGAGTCCTTTGAGAAATTGAAGAACTCCATGGCGACGATGATAGTTCTTCTATATTCTAACTCGGAGATCAGAGACAGGATTCGAGTGGTTAGGATAGGACAGTTTGATACGGATCGATCGCAGAGGAGCTCGTGGGAAAAATCGCAAGAAGTTGGTATCGGGCAGGATCGGGCCTGACCGTAGGGACAGGCGAAGGATGCGGCTTCCGATTTCGGAGAGCCGAAGGGAGAGTCCTGTCTGCGAGGTTTAGGTCCGTGGCGAGTTTGCACGGTCCGCTCTCGGCGGGCCAGGCGGATCCTTTTTGCAATTAAAAAACCGGATGGACTGGTTCCAGCCTCGGACATTCCGCAAATTCTGACCGCGAAATCGAGGAGGTGGAGGGACGAGAGACGGGTGGAGTGGGTTCAAGGGATAAATAGCGGGGTTAGAGATCTTTTTCTCTCCCTTCTTCTCTCCCCGTCGCTCTCGGACGCTCTCATCCTCTCTCTCTCTATCCCTCTCTCTTCTTCTCTCTCTTCCTGTTTCTTTTCCCTCTGTCCCCCTCGATCTCGTCTTTTTCTTCTGCTTTTTCTCTCTTCTCCTCGATCTACGCAGCACTACTCTCTCGGCCCTGCCTCTCTTTCTCTCTCTCTTGGCCTCGTCCAGCTATCTCGACTCGAGCCGGGATAGAAAATGAAACTCGTTCCTGAACGCCCGCGATTTCGACCTACTAGACCCTCTAGGAGAACCTCGGGCTCACCTCGGGCTCATCTCGGGCTCACCTCGCTCCTTCTCGTCACGCATCGATTCGCGTGAATTTTATTCGAGGGACCCCGGCTAGGGACACACGAGTCTCTTCGAGGAACAAAACCGGTGTTCTCAACTGTCTGCTTTCGAATCCCCGTCGACCCTCGAAAATCGACTTCCTCTCCTTGTCAACTGGCTTTCTTGACGAGAAGCCGCTTCTTCCCCAAACAGATCAATTCCAGAAAATACGAAGAGCATCGATGAAATAGATCAAACTTCATCGTTCGGTAGTATCGAGCTCAAAGGGCCAGGCCTCCGTAGATCCGCGGTAAGGTAGAGCGACCACGTTACCGACAAAAAATAGACGAAAAATGGTTTTACGTGCCCCAGCTTTTCGTCCTTGTATGAGAATATTTTTCGCACGTTTTTCGTTTTAAATATTACACAGGAATTTTCGTAGCTATTAAAAATTCACATTGGCAAATTTTCAGGACTATCTGTACGGGGTTAGGAACCCGTATGGGGCTAGAAAAAATTATTTATACTTTTTAGTACGTCTTAAAAACGTATGGTATATTAAAAATTTCTTTTTACTCAATTCAATTTCACTCGCGTTCTTATTCTGTGTTTAGCAAGTTAAACGTCGAGCTAATTTGCTTTGCATTTCGATGTCTATTGAAATTTAAGTGCAAAAACACGCTTGTGCGTAAGCGAAAGACCCCATGCCGACCCCATTTCTGTTCAATCCGTTTCAATTAAATCTATCGAGACATGGAACATATTTTTTCATATTGCATGAATTCTATATTATTTTATAAATTCGATACCGTTGGTCTCCAGGGATTGACATGGCGTGTAACGAATCGAATGAAAAGAGTATCACAGCTGCATCGATAACAATTCTCTAACGTTTTCGTCGAATATACTCTTAAATCTCCAACTTCAAAATGTCCACGATCAAAAAATAACGAATCGAAGGGAAAAGGAAAGAGCACGTCAGAGAAATCAGGTTTAACTCGAAACCCGGTCTGTTATCACTGTGGACGCGCTGTTTCCAGATACGATGTCTGTCTTATCAGCCGCGAATCGTGCTCCGATTATCGCTTCCTGCGGTAATCGCGAAATTTACAAGGGAAAAATCTGCGTTCGCCGAGGCGGGGAGGGGTAGGGGGATGCGAAATCTTCGGCAGAATTGAAAACGAGCCCGGACTGCCGAGACTTTATGTCGACGCGATGAGATAATGAAACAAGTTCGAGATAGCGACTCGGTGATTATCTGTTCGAGAGAGCACCACGGCACGTCGAACATCTCTCCGTTAATTATCGTTCTCTTATCTCGTTCCGTCGCGATCTCCTCTTTGTCAGATTTTTCGATCCGAGTTAATTGCCCGATAACCTCGCGCTTCGGTCGAACGTCGACTCCTCTTCACGCTAAATCTGCCGCGCGATTCAACAACCGGTTGCCTATTTCACTATTGTTCCAATTATAACGACGCTTGTCCAAGCGTGCAGTATAATCAGAACCGTGCCGCGATCTAAATAAATTCAATTTTCTCGCTCTTGATTCGTTCAGCGGATGCGGACTTATTTTAAAAACGTATTGCAAAACAACAGTAGAAGAATTTACAAATATGCGGTACGTATTTTTAGTGAGCCTCTGGTTCTCGTAATTGGGGCCGACAATTTTTATATTGGTACATATATGTCGAGACGTAAAGATTGTCTGCATCTGTTACAAGAAACATTCTTGATAAAAATACGTGTATTAGGGGTACCCGTAAGTGGTCAATTATTGTGAAATCTGGAACAAACTTTGTAATCAGAAAAAAATTTATACTTCTTCAACGATCTTCTTCTTCTTCTTCTTCTTCTGCTTCTTCTTCTACTTCTTCTTCTTTATACGTGGCTTTATGCGTTTATAAAGGCAAAAAACTTCTTTCCAAATAATTGATTACTCATGGGTACCTCGAATATTACGTCAGAGAAAAAATTCTTTCCGGTTTTTTGTATTAAATTACAACATGGAATCAGGTATGAACATTTGCACTGACCTAATATTTCGTACTCGAGAATTCTTCTCTTTCTACGAACCACAGTCTAATTATTATGTTCTTCCAAATCGTCCAACTTATTTCTATACATTTCTACCCAAAAGATAATTAAACTTAAGATAATTGAACAGTCTAGATGGGTACTAAAGTCTTGTGTAGCACTGTAGAGCTGTATACAGTGTTTATTCTATATATTTCCCAAATGCGTAGCCAATAAAAGTCCCAGAACTATCCCCTAGTTATTTCAGTGCCTAAAATAGTGACTAACTTCTAATGATATCTAAATATCTAACGTTCTAAATTAAAAATTACGTATATACAGGGCGAGTCACCTAAAGTTTGCACCTCAAATATCTTTGTTGTTTCTAAAGATACGTAAAGTATGGTAAGGACAAAGTTGAATGGTATAATGGGGCTGACACGATGCTATAAAAAAAATTTTGTTTTTATGTCATTTTTTTTAGAGATATCAAGGTTACCTTGACTTTTTAAAAATGGAACCAGCCTTTTTTAAACACCTACAATGATAGTCCTTTTCATTAGGAATTCAGTGACAATAATTATTCCAAGGTCATTAAAAAATTTTTTATAGCATCGTGTCAGCCCCATTGTTCCATTCAACTTTGTTCTTACCTTAATTTACGTATCTTTAGAAACAACAAATGTATTTGAGTTTATAAGTGTCCGGATACTTTTGAGCGGTAGTCTACATGGAGTAAACACTGCAGTAGCAAACATATGAATGGAAGAAAGAAGAAACAGAAAATAGTCTGAGGAAATCCACTAATTATAGTGTAATGGGTAGCTTCGAAGCTTTTCTCGCGCGTTTTCTAATTGTAGCGTAGATTTTCCGGCGCGGGCGTGATTTTTCGAGCGTGTTTTCACACGGGGGAGTAATTGCGGCCGATGTGTTGCGATTAGGGCGATCAGCAGTCGTCGACTGGATCTCCCTTTGTTTCCCGTTGTTCCGGTTTCCTCGCGGGGTGTTCTCTGGGATCGCGCGAGGTGGTCTCTCTCTCTCTCTCTCTCTCTCTCTCTCTCTCACTGTCGAGCAATTGCCGGCGATCTCTCGACGCGATCTCTCGAGGAAGTCAGGGTGTGCACGGTGTACACAGCACGCGGTGCCGGCCTCGTTATCGTGAGACCTTCCACCGGATTGCGTTAACCCACTTTCCGTTGCGTTTTTTTTTTTTCGCCGCGAATAGCTGCGTCGGCCGAGAACCGAGAACCAAGAACGAACGCCTCTGCCCGCGCGCGTAATCTCGACGTAACACGCGATCCGACGGCACTCCGTCGCTGGAAATATCAACGCGGAGACGTCGCAAACGTTCCCGTGAACTTTACCAGCGACGCCATCACCTTTGCCTCCCCGGCGTCTCTCGAAATCGCTCCCGGATCGAGCAATCGAAAATCGCCTCGAAACGCGTAAGGTAAACGTCCCGGTGGCTGACCGAGTCCCGGTGTCCGGACAGTGATACAAACTTCGTTTATTATTTACCTTACTTGTTAGTATAATCAGAAATAAAAATTAGCAGCATAAAGTAGAAACACTAAAACTTATCAGTTAAAAATTATTATTGTGAAACATGTGCCATATCTATAACAAATCTTGAAGATTTTCTTAAGCTTTTACTAAGAAATTTCGCTAATTTATTAAGCGAATATTTCACTGTATCTGGATATTTTATGTTACTAGAATATTAATGAAATAAATATACTTTAACCCTTTGCACTCGGCGCTATTTTAATTCTGAAACAAAATTTTTCTTCCGTCTTAGAATATTTTCATTTTATTCATACGAAACTGATCCGATTTCCACATATAATATTTAAATGTTTAGTCATTTATTGTATTAAATACAAATCTTGTGATGTAACAAATAGTTAAATAGTCCCACAACAATTTTTACGCTTCAGAGTCGCCGCTTGAGTGCAAAGGGTTAATACGTAAACCAAATACTCAAACGTGCAAGAAAATTAATTTTTTTACTATAAAACTATAAGATTTACATATTGGGACAACAGTTTCCTCATTGTATCAGCACCTTTGTCGGGTAATTCCTACTAGCAAAAATTAAAAATAAATTGTTACTAAAACACGTGGTTTATTTCAGTATGTAAAACCTTTTCAAATTGTCGCGAAACACCTGTTCAGGTTCAGAGGAACATAGCTCTATTGGGGGGCATACGACTTGGATTTTTTGAGGAAGTTAGCACAATTGGTTTGATACATAAAGTGAAAAACAATGTTTACAAAAATGTCATTTGGTCGACATTTCAGAGAAAATACTAAAAGTTGTATTTTGCAACTTTTTCTCGTGGACTTGCATGGAAAATTTAGAAAGTACGATTTGTAGATCTGTATGAATTATACATATGCTGAGAATTTGAATTCACCCTTAAGCTTTCATCGTTAAACGTTTGTAGCTCATTGCAACGTTGACCGATTTCGATGAATTATTCGGTATATGTATAATTGATACAGATGTACAAAACGTACTTTTCAAATTTTTAATACAAGCCCGCATAAAAAAGTAGCAAAATACAACTTTTAGTACTTTCTCTGCCATTTCGACCAATTGCAATTTTAATCAAACATTTTTTTCGCGTTGTGTAGCGAACCAATTGTCCTAACTTCTAAAAAAATTCAAGTAGTATAGCCCAATATCGACAAAGTTATGCGATTTTTAAAAGCGTCCGAATATTAGTGGGAGTCAGCGTATATCCTATTCGTCTGAGACATTTGTTCGTGTCACCTACAATTCTCGAGTAATGGAACCTTGTCTAGCAAAGAAGTTTGATAGAAATAATTTGTCATGGCCCCATGCTTCCCAACGATCTCAGAACCCTGAGTTCACGGTGAAAATCGTGTGTTGGAAACAAGACCTCACGCGCAGACCCCGTCGACTCCCTGTGTCGTCTATGGGGGCTCAGGGGCTGTTTTTTCTGAAAGAACAGTGAATTTATGAAGGTATAACCAAAGGAAGCCGTTCGGTAAGAAAGAGACTTTGCCTTGGGGATACCCGGAGACACTTGGAAGGTATCGATAAATTCGATTCGGAATTGATTCGTCTCGCTAAAGGTCTGCCACACCCATATCCCCGTTTGCTTTTGCCCGTCGTGTCCCTTCCTCGTTCGACCTTTTACCTGGTTCCCCCGGCGCAAACAGAGGAGAGACCTTTCTCGCGGAATCGCATGATTTATTCGCAAACGCGCGCATAATGCGCAGCCTCGGCGCAGCTTGTCCCGCGCGCGCGCACCGCGTTTCTCCGGTTTCTTCTCCAAAGGGTATTTAAAATCTTGCTGGCGGCGGTCGTCGAGAAGGGTGGGGGGAAAGGGCCCACGAAAGGGGCGTTCCTAAACGAGCAAACCAGTTTTAGGGAGCGTAAGAGTGGTAGGGCCGGGAGCCCGACGCTACGATCCGTCGGTGGTTTCCTTTTGGTTTGTAAACCACACCGCGCTTCCAGGTCATGGTGTACCAGAGCAATCCTTCGTGTAGAGAGCCCTTTCGGTCTCCTCTCTCTCTCTCTCTCTCTCTCTCTCTCTCTCTCTCTCTCTCTCTCTCGTCTTTCGTCATCGAGACTCAAAAACGCGTCCGGGAGCCGATCCGTTGCTCTCTGGGAAACTCGTCTCGTCTCGAACCGAGTTGCTACAGCGTGCTCACGGTTTGTTAACACGCTCATTATCGCTCCGCTTTAGGATCGACCAACGAATCCCGGTTTCTCCGGATTGTTTCCCCGAAATTCGAACCGGGCCCTAGAGGTGAAAACGAAATGAGAGAGAGAGGGAGAGAGATTCTCTAGAAATAAAGTCCTCTATTGTTTGATTATCTGCAGAGTTCCAATGCGATTCTGAGCTTCTATCAATTAGGAAAGTATCATTAGCTCACCCACCGAAAACGATGATGCTAAGACGTTAAAACGAAAGGAAAGTCGAAGGAGAAGAAATTCAATGCTGTTATTCTCATAAATACAGTGTTTACTATATGTCCAAAATACGTAACCTGTAAAAGTTCCAGCACTATCCCTTAGTAGAGCTTCGCTGTTCTTTTCTATGTTCGGCGTGGATCTCCTGGCCGATATATGTCCCTGGCTAGATCCGTGTTTTGGACTTATATCGAATAAACACTGTGTACACTCGTTTAGGGTTCGGTAGTTCCAGTGTTAACCCCTTGCCCTACAATATCGAGTCAGACTCGTGATGACCAGAGTCTACTGAATACGTATGTTACTAATTTCATTTAAATCGAAATAAAATTCTATTCTTTGTTGTAGTTGATGTATATCCTTAGGAGAAAACATAGGCATACAATAAATATAAACTATCTTCTTTTTCTATGAACTTGTGAACGATGAAGAATTTCTAATAATTATAATCACAAAGTGAATAGTAGTGCAAGGGGTTGAGCTTTCATCGTTAAACGTTTGTAGATCATCGCAACTATTATTTAGAATATGTATAATTGATACAGATGTACAAAACGAACTTTTTACATTTTTAATACAAGCCCGCATAAAAAAAGTTGCAGAGTACAACTGTTACTACTTTCTGTGCAATCTCGATCTAATTTTAATCAAACATTTTTCCACGTTATGCAGCGAATCAATTTTTCTTGAGAAAAAGAAAGAAATCTTCTTTTTCTATGAACTTCCGGACGATGAAGAATTTCTAATCATTGTAATCACAAAATAAATAGCAGTGTAAGGGTTTAAATTCCTAAAAGGCCCGAGGAGAAAATGACTAGCCTCCCAACGCGCGAAACATACGTCACTCTCGAGATCAGCACGGTGTGCTTCGTGTAGCGCTTCGACAGGAAATGTTCTGAATACTTGAAGACATCGTCTCCGGTAAACGGTTAAATTGTATAGGACAGTTGATCGAAAGGCCTACACTGCAGTTATTGTATCTCCCGTACTATAGACTGACAGTAGCATCAGACAAGCGAGACTATAAAAGAGACTGTCTCATCGCGCTATAAACGTGCTCTACATAAACGGTCTGAACCTTCGAGGAAGCCCTACCGGAAGATAGATTGTCACGGTGTGGCAGCTCTCTTTAACATGTTAAAGGGGTGTCGACCTTGGCCGAAGACCCACGGTTCACCTATTTCTCCTGTCAATCTAACGAACTTCGATTGTTTCCTGTTTCCTGCGCACCTTTGACCCGCAACTGGATCGTCAACCACATCCTCCCGCGTCATCAAGGATATCTGCCAGGTCAGCAGGCAGTCTTCGTCCTTTATCCCAGTTTTTTGCTCGATTCCTCACAGCCTCTCTTTCTGGCTCCTCCTTTTTGCGATGCATCCTCTATCCGAGAATAGAGAATTGCTTTTTTCTGACGGAGGCCTGCTCGCTCGTTCGGCCGAATACTTTTGCCAGGTCCATATTTTTTCTCTCCTCTCTCTCTCTCTCTCTCTCTCTCTCTCTCTCTCTCTCTCTATCTCTGGCTGTTTCTCCCGCCGTTACTAATTTCCAGCCGCAGACACACCCCTCTCGCGAGGGACTCTTTATCACACGCTCCCCTCGTGTTTCGCGGCGCCGAACGCTCGCTCGTTCGCGTCTTTTCGGCCGCTACCGTCGTTCGATCCCTCGGGGTTCGAGTTTACGGCCTGCGAGCACCGTCTGCGAGCACCAGGCTGAAAGGATTGCCTTCAGAGGATAGGACACTCGACCCATTATTAATTAGCCGCTTAAGAGCCAAGACACCGTAGATTCGCGAGAAGGTAGAGTGTGACCACGTTACCGATAAAAATAGGCGAAAAATGGCTTATGCCTCAACTTCTCGAATATTTTTCGAATATTCTCTCTCTCTCTCTCTCTATTATATATATAAATTGTAAGGAATGACCGGGATGAAAGCAAACAGTTTATTATTTAATTACACGTCCTTCTCTGGTGTCGGACCTGACGAGACTGCTCGTCCTTGTTTCATATTTGTTAACAACATGAACAATATATACAGTGGCGGATATGTTACAGCTTATCTTACAATATATATATTATATATATATATATATATATATATATATATATATATAGTAAAATATTCCCTGAATAAACGAGCGAGATTTCTTAGCTTAAGAAATTCTTCAATATTTGTTATACATATGGCACATGTTCCAAAATCATTGTTTTAACACTAAACGTACCACCACCGGTCATATGACCGTTTCTACGTTTTCTACTTGACAATTTTTGAAATTATAAAGATGCTTTCATGAGCAATGATTCAATAAATATCTTTAGTAGAGCACGCACTGCAATAAGAACTGCGCAACGTGTAAATAAATTAAACCTTGTCATTTTTATAAGGCGACATGTACCTGTTACATTCGTAACTCGGTGCGTTTAGTGATAATTTATATTGAGTGTTTCTACTTTAAGCTGCCAATTTTTATTTTTAGTTACACTAACGAGCAAGGTAAAGAACTCAGCCATTGGGACATTTACCCTACAAAGCATTAACAGTTTGACTGCCAAGCTAGAAACCTAAAAAATTCCATCAAGTTAATGTAAGTTATTTAAGGTAAAGGCACCAGTAGTTGACCATTTATAGAAAAACAAAAAACAAGGTTTGAAATGTTCTTATTGTTTTGAAATTTAAACAACAGACGGCATGGCATCCGAGGTTCACTTTCATCAAAAGTGCACTTATAAAAACCTTATTTTTTTATGTTTTTCTATGAAATGGTCAACTACTGGTCATGGTCAACTACATACTGGTGCCTTTACCTTAATGAAATAAAAATAGAAAAATTATATGTATGATATCGAGTAGTCCTCCAATTTTCTGGCATTTTACAGATCCTGAAAAAATTTCATACAATTAATATATTAGCGTAAAAATTCATTTTAAAATTGGGACAAATAATTCCGTCACCCACACATGGCAATCAACGTGTTAATTGCACTGTAACAATCAGAATGCCAAAGATCTGAAATTTGAATCGATTGGAGATTGAAAGAATTTTCATCCGACACGTGGGTCCTCGTGTTCGATAAGATAGAATGTCGAGGATTCTAAAGTCTCCGTTATCAGAACCGTTGGCTAAGAGGACAGTTCGATGCTCGTTACCATCTGAAACACCGTGTCGAACCGATCCAACACCGAATCGGCGATCAGGATTTCCCCGGGACGCGATCATCTCGCGAAGTTTCTCGGTGTCGCGAATCGATCGCGTTCGCCAAGTTGCTCGGATACTCGAACACAGTTTCCAGGCACAGCGAATGCATAATCCTGGCTGACCCGAATCCTCCGGGGTTTTATGCGACGGATAAAGAGGAGGCGCGTTCTATTTCGCGCGACACTGCGGCTCGTCGATACGTATACACGCGGCTGAAATGGGTCGCGTGTCGATCTCATTTAAGGAGAATGGTTTTAAACAGTCCGGTCTAAAACACCGGTCTCGCTCGCGGTCGGACGAAGCGTTTATCCGATCCAGAATCGCGATTAAAACGATTAAAACCGTCCGTTCGTTTGCCGTACGTGCGAACGAGTTAAGGTCGCGGCGAGCAACGCGGAAAGTCGCGAACCGTCCGGTTAATTATTAGATACATTTTTATAGTCACTGCACGCATTTCCATGCTGAACGACATTTTTATTCGTGTGCCTCGAGGAACGACTTGATTACGACTTGCGCGGTTTCCTCGCGACTCGAAAATAGCAATCTCTTGTTTTGCATTCCGAATCTGATCCTTGATAGTTTCTGACTACGACCTAGAACGGAAGGAAAATTTATATTAATTGTATGCCCGGCGTTTACGTTTAACACTAGAACTACCAAGCAGTAAATGCAACTGGCATACATTGTCTTATAACAACGACAAAATTGCAGTTGTTTAGATTTCGTACCAGTGTTGTTTAGATATCTACTTCGATAGAGAAGTTCATAAAAAAATTTTCTCATAAAAACATATTTACAATTTCCTTATTTCTAAAAGAAAAAATTAGGAGCAAGTCATTTTGATCCATCCGGTAGTTCTAGTGTTAATGCTTTGTCTGCGTGATATTGTGTAACAAGGGTTGATAATTCTCTGCTTCTTTATCTAAAGAAATACAGTGAATTCTTGATATATAGTAGTGGGGATAATTCCAGGGCGTTTAGCATCCAGGCCTTGGCGACATATATAGAGAAATCACTGTACCATTATTTTTAACTATCGAAGAATGCAACGAAATTGAATCGAAACAAAACAAAATATAATAATAATAATGTTAGAATGGCTAATTACCGATAGTTGTTCTGAATTATCGCATGTTAGTGATACCGAGTTATCGACAGAGGTCACTTACTTATTATTTTTATTTTTCGCTCGCGTGTGCGTTCTTTTGTCTGTCTGTTATGTTATGTCCGCATGACGACAACGAAATGTTTGTTTTTAACACGCGCTCCTACTGATATCATAGTATGTAGTAATATTTAGCTTTTACATTAAATAACGATTATACCAAACGTTCGTGTGGATTCTCCCCTGAAACCTCGACAAACAAGAATTAATTAATTCCTGGAAAAAGAAACTAATTTCCTAATTAATTTACTAGAAAAGGAAAGGTTTCTTAATTTCTAGAAATTTACTTCTTAATTTTATTTAACACACTATCGGCGGGAAGGGTATTAATAATTTTTATGCAGAACGTACGTTGAATGTTAATAAAACACTTACCAATGCTTGTTTTTTTTTCATTGTCACTAATTTTTGGGCAGGAATGATGTTTTTGGTTGTTTTTCGTAAAGCCTGACCAGTGTTTAGTCCTACATTTATTAATTTTTAAGGAAAACTAATGAAATTGCACATTTTATGAAATGTGCTATTGTGACACTGCATGTTTCGTGCTTACAAAGTAGCATAAATTCAGTTGATTGATTTTGATAGCATTGAGTGTAAGTTTTCTGTAAGTATCAAGTTCATATGTGACGTTTTACGGAAATGACAAAATACAAAGTTTCAGGACGTAATAATAAGTGCATGTTTTCTAAAAAGTGCACTTTTTTCATACTTCACTAGTTTTCGCCCGCTATACGTGTGAGTCAAGCTCACGATGTTACCCGCCGATAGTGTGTTAATTTCTAGAGGAAATTTTTATTTCTTCCAGCTTGTGTCTGGAAAATGTATGACCAGAATCTACAAATTCAGAATGATAGGAAAATCTCCGTTCTCTGTGTAGGTCTCCGACAAATGCACCGTTATGTGGATTTGGGAATGAGTTCCGAGGACCGGAAATTTCGTGATCCCAGGTAGCCAGGTATCGCGATCAGGTGTTAAAGGAGCCGCGTACAGGAAACGCGCTCGAAATTTCGATATTCCGTGTCCGGTGTCACGCCTCCTTCATTTCGACGATTCGGAACACACGGAATCGTTTGGCAACCCTCTTCTTCTTCGACCGCGAGATCGCCGCACGACAATAACCGCCCCGCTGGTTCTTTGCGAGCTATTATCTGCCGTTCGCCATGGCGCGGCAGCTGGCCGGCTCTAATGAAAGTGCAGCATCCGGTGCGGCTTCGTTGCGGCACCGGGTCTCGAATTTTCCTCCGGGTTTCTCCGTTTGTCGATCGAATGGGAGGAAAAGCTTGGTCATGCTTCTCTAAAATCGGAGCAGGAGGGAGGGGGGACGCTTTAATACAGGAAATCGGGACCGTCTGTTAATTTAAAAAGGAAACACTTTGATTCCTAAGTTAAGGTGGAGTGGGGTAAGTGCATAAACGGACTCTTATTAATATAAGAGACTCTTATACGGACTCTTATTCTTTTTATATTGATCTTATTTTACTAATCCCTTTGTATTCATTTATTTATATTATTTATTGGCTTTACTCCAAAACGAAACAACATGTTTGAATGCGGTAAAGAGCATTTTATAGCAGACATATGTATCAATAGTTATGCTCTTGCCTCGTAGCATACAATATAAGGCATCAAATAGATTTTAACCCTTTGCACTCCGCTGTCCCCTCTCATGGGACATTAAAGTTTATTAGCGATTACGGGGAATTAATTTATTCCAGCGCAACTTTAAATAAAATATTGATTTTTTTGTAAATCAAAATTCCTCGATGTCAACCAATTCATATAAGTCCAATACCATTATAATACGTTACTTGGTTCCAAAATTATACTAAATAATACGAGAATTTGTACATTTCTGCCAGAATGGTTCGGAGTGCAAAGGGTTAACTGTCGATTGTGCACTTGCCCCATTTTCTGGGAAAGTGCACGGTTGTTGCAATTTTTTACAATTTTCTTAAAAACTTAAAATATACAAGTGGAATTGGCATTATTGCCAATGTTAATTAAAGAGTATTAACTCAAGTATTCGTTGATATCAATAAATGTTAAATTATTATAAAACAAATTCAAGATATTTGGGTTGAAAGTCAAACTTACTAAAAACTGGGATGCACTTACCCCACTCCACCTTATTTCTCCTCCTTCCGTCTTTTTCAAAATAATTGAATACATATTCTCCGGAGCTGTATCGAACAATTTTAGAGTTGTGTACATGAGGACGTGCCAGATGTAGAATTGATTAGGTTGGACAGCACCCAACAATTAATCTTTTACTCTCCTATAATCTTCCCTTATTTTTACTGAGATGGGGAAGTACATTTTCTTTTGGTTATGAGAATATTTCTTCTCGAGCTGCAATAAAACTTCTAATAAAGTACCGAACGATCTGAAAAGGGAGAATTTAATAACTATTTACTTTGTGATTATAATGATTAGAAATTCTTGATCGTTCAGAATTTCATGGAAAGAAAAAGATAATTTATATTTATTGTGTGCCTATGTTTTCCCCAAAGGATACATGTCAACTGCAACAAAATAGAACTTTATTTCGGTTTAAAGGAAATTAATAAGAAACATATTTCTTAGGCTCTGTTCAGAATCTTCATCACGAGTCTGACTCGATATTGTAGGGCAAGGGGTTGAGGTGAAAAATATTTTCGAGGCTCGGGAGATCAGTTGAAAATAATTTTTAGTCTGTCAGGTGTTCGGGAGATCGTTTTCTGATTTCGGATTTGTCAGTTTTTCGGTCGGCTTTCGTAAAATTGGCAAAGTGGAACAAGAGATCATTTGATCGGACAAGTAGCCGCCGGTGTCCAGGGTGCACACAGAGAATTACGTCACAGTAGAACGGTCCATCGAACCCGGGGGTTGCACGGGCGATATCTCGTTCGACCTTTCGCCCTCCCTCGGCCCCGTTTTCTCCTCTTTAGAACCGTTCACACGAGATCTGTCGACAACGAACGGCGTCGGGCGTACGTGCAGAAAAAAGGCCACCCTCGCCCTCGAAAGTATATACCGCCCTAGGAAGCTGCCCTTTGGACAAGACTAATCGATACAGCCGGTTCGATATGGACCTCTCGGCGTACAGCCCGTTGCAAAACGCTCTGCTCGCTCCGACACGTCGGCCCATCCTGGAAGAACAAGTCACGGTTGTTTATGTAACTGTTCTTCAAAAGCGAGAATTCGTTGCTTTTATCTTTCCATTCCGGTGTTATACTTCGTTTCTATGCTGGCCAGTTATTTGAACATCGATCGTCGACGTCTTATGCGGTCGGATTAATGGCGGGCCACATGCGTAACGCAGATGGAAGACAGTTGTTTCGGCCATTCAATTTTTTCTTTACGATTCTGAAAGGCTTCGTTCAATGCGAGAATTATTAAACATTATTACCGCTAAACGCGCACCGAGCACTAAGAACGGTGTGTACTGTCTCCTAATAATTACCGTGCGGTTTTCATTGTCGTGCCTGCCCGAACGAAAAAGTTCGTCCAATAATTTTGTCACGAAAGCACCCCTATAATTTCATCATCCATTCCTTTCTCCCCTAGTAAATTATAAGCGTCAAAGAAATTCTAATCATTGTAACCGCAAAATAAATGCTAGTGCTTGTTGACGTATATGTATAGAGAAATTACTGGAAAAAATAATTTTAACTATCGAAGAAATGCAACGAAATTGAATCGAAACAAATCTTAATTTCTGGAAATTAATTTCTTCGATCTAATTTAATTTCTGGAGGAAACAAAGCGTCAAAGAAATTATAATCATTGTAACCGCAAAATAAATGCTAGTGCTTGTTGACACATATGTATAGAGAAATCACTGGAAAAAGTAATTTTAACTATCGAAGAAATGCAACGAAATTGAATCGTATCAAATCTTAATTTCTGGAAATTAATTTCTTCGATCTAATTTAATTTCTAGAGGAAATAAAGCGTCAAAGAAATTCTAATTATTGTGATCGCAACGTGTTTTGGAATTCGGCGTAAAGTTAGAGAACACGAAGTGACAGTTTCTCTGATTATCTCTGGATCGGAGTGGTGGATCGATAACGGGGATCTCCGGCCATTTAGATCAGTGATTCCTCGGAGAGTGAGCGCGATCGTTCGGCGGGCCGGCTAATAAAAACGGACGGTCGTCTTGCGCCTTGTGCCGGTGCCGAACGAAGATTCCGAGCAGTCAAATTACAGGTACAAAGTTGTAACACGAGGGCGAGCAGACGGAGATGGAGATATCGGGAGGCAACACCTGGTCCGCGCACCTTGCAAACTGGTCCCCGTCCTTCCCCCACCCCCTATCCACGTCCTCCGGACTTGCGCGACTTGCTCTTCTCTCTCTCTTCTCTCTCTCTCTCTCTCTCTCTCTCGCTCTGTCTCTCTTCTCTACTCTACTCTCTCGCATTCTGTGCACGCACCTTTAATTTCGCGCCTCGCTGACAGCCCGTGAGAGACAAAAAACGAGACCCGAGCTGAATGTACCTCGATCCCCGACTCCGGACGGAAGACAGATTAATGTTGGTGAAACTGTAAATTTAATCGAACGAAATTCGCGGTGTGCGACGAAAGAGATTGCCAGCGTGCTAAATATTTCACGAAAATCAAATTCGTCGCGCTTGAACGAACTTTGAGGAAAGAGTAGGCACAGTGTTTGGTTTGATTCGAGTCCATTTCAATTTGCAACTTTTTATCAAAGCGACGCACACAGACGGCCGATTCTTAAGAACAACCTTTGCGTTGGTAAAACTGAAAACTGTGAAGAGATCAGAAAAACTTAACGATCTTATTTTACACAGTTTTTCAAGGACCAAAGATACAGTGTTTACTCGATACTTGTCCAAAACATGGGTCTAGCCAGCGACTTGTATCGTCCAGGAGGACGATACTGTTCCTTGATCCACGCTGAAAATCGCACCCGACCCGTGTTATGTTTACACTCGCAGCCTTTTCCGAGGCCTTCAATTCAATTTGCAATTTTTTCTCAAAGCGACGCGCAGTGACTGTCGATTTTTCGAAACAACCTTTGCGTTGGTAAAACTGAAAACCGTGAAGAGATCACAAAAACTTAAGGATTTTACTTTACACAATTTTTAACCCTTACTGGGTCCAATGCTGCGTACATGGCGGCAAATATTAAATTAATTAATAATATAAAAGTTTAAATTTATAACATAAATATTTTCCTTTGTATGCTTGATATAAAAATGTTGAGTCCACAGTTTCTCTTCGTATGAAAAATAGCTTAGACCTGGTGGGATGTAAACTTGACATACTTCCGGACTGTTGAGGGTTAAAATACCAAAGATGTTTACTCGATACTTGTCCATAACACGGGTCTAGCCAGCGACATATATCGTCCAGGAGGTACTATTATTCTTTCATTCGCGTAAACATTGTACCCGAGCCGTATTATGTTTACGCTCAAAGTCTTTTCCTAGGGGATAGTTCTGCGACTTTTATCATCCAGATATTTGCGACATATGTCGAGTAAAAACTGTACTTGTATTTAGCTCCTATTTCTTACAATATAAAGAAAATCTTTATTTTGTGTAATGTTAGCTCCTATTTCTTACAATATAAAGAAAATCTTTATTTTGTGTAATGTTAAAAAATACACAGCTGGAATTGCACTTTTAACCCGACACTACGAGTCACAGAGTATCCCTAGGGAGAACGGGATAAGCTGCTGTCGAGGGTTGGAACTTGGAGGGCCAAGGAGATGGGTCGACGGGTTCGACGATAGGGTGCGTCGATATTAAATTGTGGAATGACCAATCACTCGGCTGGGATGGACTTCGCGGATGGCTCGGCATTTCGCGAGCAGCCTCCAATTCTCGCGGATATTGGATTTCTGCCCCGTTAACGATCCCGTCCCCTGGGGCGCCTAATCGAAAAGACGCCGCGCCGCCAGGTTTCGCTGTCTCTCGACGCCGCTAATTTCGATACCGGCGGCAAACGTTGCCCATAATCTGACTGCCGATATTCCTGTCGGCACAGACTTCGTCTGATCTGTTGTCTTGCCAAATATCTAGCGCGAATATCGCTTTAAATTACTGTGACATTAATTGTACATTTCACTGTGTTTCGTGTGATTCTATTAAGATTTAGCATTGAATTCAATGTGAAGTGTGTTGTACAGTGGATTCTCGATATTTGTCAACAACACCGCTAGCGTCATGTTTCGTCCAGGAGACATACCCTAGCCCTGTTATGTTTACAATCCTCGACGTTCAAGGTCTCTCGAGCTTCGTGGCCCCTCACGTGATATGCCGCGCGGTAGTGGGGATAATTCCGCGACGTTTATCATCCAGACCTTGGCGACATATAGAGAAAAATCGGTACTACATTAAAAATATAGTGTACTATATCAGTACTATATTAAAGATATAGAGTACTATATCAGTACTATATTAAAAATATAGAGTATTATATCAGTATTATATTAAAAATATAGAGTACTATATCAGTACTACATAGAGGAACGACTGTAGATACAGATTCTACGAAAGAAAAATTTTGATTTTATGATTCACCACATCATTTGGTGTTCCCGTAGAAAGTACACGTGATGCAATTTCTTACCATGAAATGCTCTTTCGGAAGAGAAGGTTCTTTTGGGATCATATTGACAGGAAATAAAAGTTCGGAAATAAAAGAAGATCGTCCATGCAGCTCTGGCTACGGTAAATAGAACGGTGGACCGAAGGGCCATAGCGATTGCAATAATATCGATCAGAAGGGTAGAAAACCCCGGGTGGTAGTCGCACGATTAATGTACCCCGCATCTGTTCCCGTATCCAACTCGGTTCGACTGGATATCCCGCGTCCGAGGGGTTGCGCACGTGCGCATTCTATCGCGCAAACATCGGTAAACGCGATTTACTAGCGCACGGGCTCTTCGCGCATCTGTGATAACGTTTAATTAGCTGACCGTTGCCCTGCGGCTTACCATGGTCAGCTGGAAAACGAAACTCTCCGATTCCGTCTTCCGTCACAGTTATTGAAATTAGAAAAATGTGTTCACAGGAACAACTACTGAATTGACTTCTTTGGTTAAGCACATGTCATAATGAAAATCGTTCAAAGTTTAAATAAATTTAATCTTCTCCCTCCTTTAGAACTTTAAACTTTTATATGTTCTCGGTAGGTTTAGCGTTAATGGCCGGACTGCAAATTTTATGCATCTGTGGAAAAAATGAATACATATATACGTCATATATCATATATATGTATATACCTACGTATGATATATGTCAACGATACTGGTCTTATCAGCGTCTTGTATCGTCCAGGAGACACACCCAAACCGTGTTATGTTTACACTACTCGGCGTTCGAGACCTCTCGAGATTCATGGCCCATTCCGTGACGTTTATCATCGAGGTCTTCGCGACATATATGGAAAAATCGTGAAACGTTGAGATTGTAAATTCAGCGTCCATGAGGAATTCTTCAACAAGTAGTATATATTATATACTATTAAAAAAACGGCTAAAAATTCCGATAGCTAAATTCCTGCTAATTTCATAAAGTAATGTAAAATAGTCACTTTCAATTATCCGTAAACCCAGTGTTACAAGAAGCTGGAAAGACCAACAATGAATTTAAAAAATGACTTAAAGGCGGAGTTTTCCTGGACTACATATTTTCCTCGCGAGGGTAACGGCACAAATTTTCCGTAGCATAGTCGCACGCGGTCACCAGGGCAACGATGTTTCCGTGTCCCCCCGTGTTCCCCGTGCCCCCAGGTAAACGGCCGGGCTTCTCTCCGACAACAAAGGCGGTCGCATCGCGAACAACGAAGCCGAAAGACCGATCGAGCAGCCGGAGATCGTCGGATCTGCTCGGAGGGTCGCCGCCTGTACGCGTGTACGCGCGTACACGCGTCCACGCCGCATGACGCATGACTCACGCGTGTTGCACGCGAGCCCCCCCCCCCCCCCCCTCGAGTCCACGCGTACACCGAGCCGGTTTATTCGGAGCAGGGGTGGGGAGGGGGTCGAGATCCAAAACGGGGATGGATCCACGAGATGAAAGAAGACAGAGACGAAGGGAGCAAAAGTAAGGGGATGGGGAGGGGGATAGGAGGGCTAACGATGGCCAGCGGTAGCCAGCAACCCCTTGAGGATTCCGCGGACGTACCCCCGTGTAACGAGGCTCATCCACCGTGGAACTCGTGCCCTTCCTTTGGAAGAGATCGGTTTTTTTTTGGTGATTGAGGGAGGGAGAATCGATTGATGTCTGGAAGCTGGGTTAATTGTTGATTTTGAGCGGTAGATGCAAGACCTTGGGCTGCATCTTGTTCGAATGTTTACCGATTCTTTGCAATAATATCGTTCAATATTTCCGCTGTTTGTCATCGAACCGTGCGATGCACCATAGAATCTTTAGAATTTAACATTTCATCCCTTCCGAATTCGATCCGTTTTCGATCTTTCCAGAAAATCCTACATCTTCCTCAAATGTATTTGTTCAGCAATTCTTTGCAATAAGATTGTTCAGTAGATCCATCAATCGACATCCTGTAAAGTCTCTAAAATTTAATGTTCCAACGTTTCATCCCCTTCGAGGAGGATCCACTTTCGATCGCTCCAGAAAATCCTACATCTCATCTTCCTCAAATTTATTTGTTCAGTAATTCTTTGCAATAAGATTGTTCAGTAATTCCACCTGCCATCGACCAAACGGTCGACAGCCTGTAAAGTCTTTAAAATTTAACGTTCCAACGTTTCATCCCCTTCGAAGTGGATCCGCTCTTGCTCTCAGAGGTGTCCATCTTACAATTCTCATGCAGTTAGAGTACTGTAGGGCGATGCAATTGTTCTCCATCAAAACGGTATTGCATAAAATCGCTGGAACTATCCCCCTCTATTGCTCGTACCCCCTGATTCCAATTAAATAGCTCAGTTTTTTTTGTTACAAAGACGAATAAAAGACGTTTGTTTCGTAGGGATCGCGACGCAGATCTTCGGAGCGTTCGAGCGTGGAATCGAGCGAGTATCGGTCGGTGCATCTCCGGGGGTGTCGATGCATCGTCTGTCGAGTGCACCGGGGCGACAAAAGGGTTAGAGACGCGTTGCGAGTAGGGTGGTTTTGTCAGTCGAATTTGCAGCGCTTGCTGCTCCAGGGTGGTGTTCGAGGCTCGTAGAGAAGGATCTGGGAGGGCGAGGGTGGAACGATCAAGGGGAAGACGGGAGATGATGTCACCGCAGGGGATGGCTAATTTAATGACTGCTGATTGGCTATGCATGGGATACATGAATGGGCGGCCACTCCTGCCGAGAACCAATCTCTTCCCACGTCTCCGGGCTTTCGTCGTCTATTCCCGTCCGATGGGACACGCGGATCCGAGCTAATTTTGCACCGATTGTGCGTCTCTGCCGTTCGACGAGCCATCGGAAGTACTATGCCGGGCCGTGTAACGTGTGTTGTTGCACTATGGTACCGCCGCGCCGTCTCTCTATGGTGGTCGCCGTCGTTCCTCAGACTCGGCAGCCTTTGTGCCGGCAGACAGAAGATAGCGTATCAAAGCCGACCAACGGACCAACCGTTCGCTGTCTCCGACGCGTTTCACAGTCTGCCACACGGCGTTCTCAATAATAGACCCGTTATAGGCAGCGCGCGAGCTATACTTAGGCTAGATCGACGCGTGCCGTTGCGTCGTCGCGACACTTGCGATTTTACGCTCTCTGAGACGCGCGAATTTTTCGGATGTCCGACACACTCCCCGAAAGCCCCTCTCATTTGTTGACGGGAAACTAGTCGCATAAAGGATGACATAAGCGTTTCGAGCAGAAGAAGAAAATACTCAAGTTGCTCCCCGATATCGTGAAACGTTCAAATTTCTAACATTCTGAACATTCATTTCCAGTGACTCTGAAGTTTCTAAGTGATTAACACTGAACCTACCACAGTCAAAATGACCGGTTTTATATTTCACGATTATTGAAACTATAAAAATTCATTCGTGGAAAATAGTGGAATAAATTTCCTTGTCCAAGCATTTATTGTATTGAAAATTACGGACAATCTCAATAAATTTGGGGTGGCCATTTTTATAAGGCAATATTTATTAGATACTGCTTGGCAGGTTTAGCGTTAAACAGAATCTCTTTTTAGTGTCAAACATTGAATCAATTCCTGAAGCTGGTCCCAGCTACTGTGGAACCACCCTGTAACAGTTCAAGTCTAAACAGAAGAGCTCTCCTTTTGAAACTATAACAATTCATTCATGGAAAATAATGGAATAAATTTCCTTGTCCGAGCACTAATTGTATTTAAAATTACGGACAATTTTAATGCTATTTTTATACAGCCATGTTCACCAGATAATGCTGCTGATAATGTAGGTCTAGCGTTAAACAGAATCTCTTTTTAGTGTCAAACATTGAATCAATTCCCGAAGCTGGTCCCAGCTACTGTGAACCACCCTGTAACAGTTCAAGCCTGGAAATGAAGAGCTCTCCTTTTGAATCCGGCTGTCATCAATTACAAAAGCAATCTTTTTTTTGCTGAATGGAAATGACGTACCTCGTCGAATCCGTTCCTAAAGTCCGTTCCATGTACTACGAACAACCCCATAACATTTTCAGTCTAGATAAAAGTGTAGCAAGAGGTCGAAGCCTTGTGTTGTCGATCGTCGAAGCCAATTTTCCGCGATGCCAGTGTTACCATAGTCAGGAGGAAAAAAAAACGGAAAGAAGCCATCAGGGCTGTCCGTCGCGTGATCCCCCGTGACTGACGGACACAACGGAGGGTGCACGACAGAGCGGGGTCGTTTGAAAGGAACACGAAATAATCGTAATCCTTATCCTGGAAGATCCATTTTGGACGGCTCGTAATTCCCAAGTATTTGCATATTTTTGGCCGAGGCCCTTCGTCGCGAGCTCTGCTTAATATCGGACAGGGGTTCGTCGTCCGATAAAGAGAGAGAGAGAGAGAGAGAGAGAGAGAGAGAGAGAGGGAGAGAGTTTGCAGGGGTGGGAACACTTCGCCCAAGGGGGTTGGGGGTGGGTAGGCAGAAGGATCGATGAAACTGCTATGAGAAGCATAAAAGCATTCCCGTTTTAATGCGAGCTGCACGTGATGGCTCCCATGCATCTATGATACCGGTGTGTCGAGGAGAAAGAGGCAGGAAAAAAGAAAAATACTCGGCGAAACAGAAAGGGTCTCGGGGAAACGGTAAAAGTGTTCGGTGCTGTGTTTTCCCTTTGACGGTGGATTTTCAAGAGAACACTATTGGGAGACGCAGAGCGCCGGCCGACGTTCCTTTCGCGATAGTTCGCGCGAGTAATTTCGCGGTTTCTGTCGCGCTCTTTCTAGCCGGTATCTGCCGGGCTTGTTTGTGGATCATTACTCGCATAAAACCCCGTGATACGGTGCAACATGCTAGTTTTTTTTTCTTATTGAAGCTCTTCAGACCCTTAAATGGGTCCATTTCGCTGTACAGTATGGTGATACAATTATTAAAGTCGGTGTTTCGATGTTACACTGTGTAGTTATAACTATAAAAAAAATATTTTTAAACAGATAATTTGCAATCTTTGTAGTATAACAGAATATAATTGCAAGCGTTAATATTAGGTTTTGCTATAAATATATCTATACTTAGGGGTAGTTGCCCATTTTGCCTAAGGAATCCAAAAGCTTGAGTCTTTGGACGTGGTGGGCACGTTTAGGTCTGTGGAATATTATTGTAGGTGGATAAGATCGGCGAACTCGACTTTTCTCACATCTGTCACTCCTGGCTCGGTTACTTAATCCATTCGCATCGTAAGGAAATATGAAAAGAAGGCCTTTATCAACACACTTTTTTTTTCATTATATTTAACTATAAAGATGACTGCAAGTAACAGAACTTCGTATTTCAACATTATAAGAAAAAATTAGAATTACTAGTTCTAATCTCCAACACCCTCCATTTCTATTTTTTAGCTAACGAATAATGATAGTGACCAACATGACGAAGCATGACCACGGCATGCACATCGTCAATTTTTGGCCTGCTTCTAACGCTTGTATTACCAAATATCAACATAATCTCGTCAGTCCATGACGAGCCCTTTCCCAGCGAAAAATATTCTCATATAAGAACGAAAAGTTGGGGCACGTAAAACCATTTTTTGCCTATTTTTGTCGGTAACGTGGTCGCTCTACCTTATCGCGAATCTACGGGGTCCTGTGGTAGAACTTAGAACTTACTCTCTTTCTGCGTGTTTCCGAAAACACCTACGGAAGACGAACACGCGAATAAACGTCCACGCGGCAGTTAACACTAGAACCACCGGATGAGTCAAAATGACTTGCTCTTAATTTTTTCTTTTAGAAATATTGAAATTATAAACGTGTTTCCGTGAGAAATTTTTTTAATAAACTTCTCTATTCAAGTAGATATTTAAACAAAACTGACACGAAATCTAAAGAAATGCAATTTTGTTGTTATTATAAGGCAATGTATGCCAGTTGCATTTAGTACTCGGTAGTTCTAGTGTTAACACTTTGACTGTCAAACTAGAATCCTCAGAAAATTCCATAAAATCAAAGTAAGTTATTTAACGAAATAAAAATTGAAACAAATTATATGTATGATATTGAGTAGTCCTCCAACTTTCTTGCGTTTTACAGATCCTAATTAAATTTCGTACGATGAATATATTAACGTAAAAATTAATTTTAAAACCTGAACAAATATTTCCGTCACCCACATATGGGTGACATGGCACTCAACGTGTTAAGGGAAAGAAACAGCCATAACCTAGAATTTGCATTTGTCCACCGAAGTAATCGGACTTTTCGGCCCGCGTTTATGGAGATGCGCGCGCCTGTAATTGCCGGTTAACGATCCAAATCAGTTTTTAAGGTCGAATAAAAAGCCCGTTACACTTTATGGGGGAATCTGTTTTTGTCGGCGAACCTGTGGACGAGCAGGTGCGCGTACGCGTTTGTCGTGCGCGAGAACAGGGAACGAACGGACACGTAACAAACGCGAGTACATGTCTTCTCTGCCACGCCTCTCCTCTTTCTCTTCGTGATATACCCCCGGCGGGGCTTTCTTGCATCCGCCAACTGCGTTAGCGTTGCGTAAGCATGCGAACGCACACGCGCGTCGCTCCGTTGCTTTTTCTTAAACGCCGCTTCCGCGCGCGCCGAGCTGGCACGTGCCAACAGCTGACAGAGATCGGCGGTGCTCGGCCATGATCCATCGATCGCCGCACGCGATCCCCAGGCTTCGTTCTCGACTTCTTCTGGCTTTCGGTGATCGATGTTCCACCGAGAAAGTTCTGCTTTACGCGAGGCGACGTTTTTATTGGCAAATTCGAGGAACATGAGGTTGCAGGAAATTTTTTACGATACTTCCCTGACAAGTGGTTTTATTCGCACGCTTTGCCATTTAACCTTTATAGGACGCTCTCTGTTCTGGGACAATACTTATTCCAGTCTCGATTTCCATTCGAAATGAACAATTTTCCTTTTCTTTGCTATCTTATATTTTACACGTTCCTTGCGACGTGGATAGAGCGTAATTTAATATTCTACAGTATCTGGCAACAGTAACTGGATGAATATTCGGTAATTTATCAAATTTTTTTAAATTGAATTTTGTGTTGTTTCTTCGATACTCTTGTAGAGCATGAGAAGACGAATCCAACAATCACCATAACCATATCGTTACAATCATTTAGTCTCAAGATATTTGTGTCCAAAAAATGATCCTACTTCTTTGATCCTTTCGGACAGAAATATCTCGAGACTAAACGATCGAAACGGTACGATCATTATACTCGTTGGATTCGTCTTTTCATGCTCCACAATAGTGTCCAACAAAAAACGTATCGTTTAAAAAAATACCGATGAAATCTCTCGAAGAAGTTTCGTCCCACAGCAAGTAAATAATGCAGATAATTAGGCGATCTCTTTGACCCAGTATCTAAGATTCTTGCATACGATTTAACTCGCCGAGGGAACAGATTTCGACGTTCTAAAAAATCGTCGCCGGCAAAGGCTCGGATGCTCAGCCTTTCGAGACAGGCGCAGAGGGAGTTGGGAAAGGGTTGCAAGCAACGCAGAGACTCGAGAGACGGGTCCTGAAGAGGGAGGGCCCGTTTTGTTCTGGGATTGGGGAACGGGGCACGTGCCCCCTCGAGAAAATCCGAGGTGTCAGGCGAGATGCACGACGCATGGCCAAGCAAGATAAAAGTGCGCGCGTGTCGCGAAAAAGCCGACGTCGACGGATCCCGACGACAATGGGACTAAGGGGATGACGGGGGGGAAGGGGGAGAGGAGGGGGGTTGAGAGAGACGAGGGGGTTCGATCGAGAACCGACGATTTTATTGAGAGCGGAAGAGCCCCGTCGGGGGACGGAGGAAATTGTAATTGTGGCGACGGAATTAAAGGAACGGCTGAACCCATAAATAAACTGGACTTCGGGCTGCGCTGATTCGCCTGTTTCTCTCCCTCTTTCTTTCTCTCTCTCTCTCTCTCTCTCTCTCTCTCTCTCTCTCTAACCCGATCAAACAATTTTAGGGACGAGTCGCAATCTGGAGTAATTATCCGCGGAAAGTGGATCGACGTGCCAGTTCGCTTCCTTTGGCGAGCGCGAGCAATTATCGTGTTTTCTGGTTTTTGCTCGACGTCTGAAACAAATTATCCGGCGCAACCCGTCGAATGTCGGCGATGACGCTATCGTCGTCATCAATCGACGTGCTTATCGCTTTTTATCGCAGGCTTTCTAACGATCCAGCTGTTTTTCCTCGTCGATTTCGTAATTCTCTCTATCACGTATGTACTTCCAGAGATTCTTTTCCACACGAACGTGATAGAGCCAGCCCGATATAAAGATGAAACATTTATTATGATTTTATACAAAGTACAAAATTGTCTGCACCAATTGTAGGAAACTCCAGCTTAGTGAAATTTTCATTCTTCTTTTGATAGCTGCAATGCGATGAAAATGATACATAAACATTCTTTACCCTCCGCACTGTGTTGTTTACGTTGACGACTATTTTTTTTTTTACGATTCTAGGCTTTCAGAAAGTGTAGAAAAACTCTGGTGTACGTACTAAAGTCCCTATTTTCATATATAATCGCTGGAACGTTCGTTCTAGATTTCCAAAAAATCTAGAATAATTCTGGTACATGCACTGAGAAGTCCCTATTTTCATATATAATCGCTGTAACGTTCGTTTTAGATTTCCATTAAGTTTAGAAAAATTCTGGTACATGTACTAAAGTCCCTATTTTAATATATAATCGCTGGAATGTTCGTTCTACGTTTTCAAAAAATGTAGAAAAATCCTGGAACACGCACCGAGAAGTCCCTATTTTAATATATAATCACTGGAACGTTCATTCTAGGTTTCAAAAAATCTAGACAAATCCTGGAACACGTACAATACAATACAATCGCTGGAACGAGAAACGTTTAAAGCATTAATGGGAAAGAATAAATATCGAAAAGAAAAACATCCGAATTTGGTTGCCCATGAAGGGTTAAAATTTGTCTCCAATTTTTAATTGCATCTACCCATTCTTATAATAAATGCATAAAATCCGCGAACTAATTGTGACCTATATTTGATCACGAAAATTCGGATTTGTTAATTCGGACATGATGATTAGCAGCCTTAGAAAGAGTGTCCTTTCTTTTCCTAAAATTCGAAACAGGTCCCGAAAAATGGTCGCCCTGAGGCGAGAGACGGGGGTGAACAAGTGTCGTTTTGAAAGCAGCTTGTCGAGCAAAAGGGTCATTCTCATGGCGGCTGTCGAGACAAGCGCGTGTCCAGGTTCGGTCAGGCAAAAGTCGACCGTTGGGATCCCGGTTTACACGACCGCGAACCGACTTTGACGTTTTCCTCGTCAGTGGTTCGAGAAACGCGCAGGTGCTCGCTCCTCGGGGCAGGTTCCCTTCTGTGCTCTCTCCCTTCGCTCGACTCGTCCCGATCGAACCTGCCCGATTCCTTTTGACACCCGTGTCGCTTACTTCGCGAACTATAGTTTCGCCTGCCACTCCGAGCGGAACGATAACCACGATGTTCGTGACAAGACGCTCGAGCTAGAACCGCCCGAAGAGCGACTGGTCTTACACCGAAGAGACACCTGGTCTTTCACCGATCGCCTCGCCATTTTCTGTTACACTTCGTGCCTCTTCTATTACCTGGGAACCTTGTTGCCTGGCCCTTGAAACATTTTAATTGATTTCGCGCGTGGGAAAAATGTTTCAACTTCATTTCGTTCATTAAACCCCCTTGCACTGCGATTTATTTTCGGTGATTACAACTTTTTTGTAATTCACAATTTCCTACAAAAAAAATACATGTTATTATGAACCATATGTTCTTCGATAGCTGTATATTAACAACGCTAACAAAATTAATAACATACATATTTATTAGACTCTTTTCAGGATCACGAGTATGAATCGATATTCTGGACAAGGGATTAAGAAGTTAGCTCTCTTTGAAAAGAGTGTGTGTCTCTGTGCTTTTGGCCAAGATAAATCATTTGGAAACTGTTTTATTCTCTGAATATTTGCTTTCAAGTTATTTTTATATTAACATTGAATTTGTTCGTTCAATATCGTCCGACTTCCCTTTTATCTTGATTCTAACTCGTAAGAGAAAGCCATTCGGTCTTTGCCTTTTCCACTGTTTGATTTGTTTCATTCTCTACAACCTTGTCTTAATAGAATCGGTGATCCATCAAACTTATCAATGTTACTGCATTGAGTGCTTTCTGATCTTAATTGCCATGAAACGATCGAGCAAGCTGACTTCAGGCCTGTGCTATATCCGCAACTTGTCAGTCTATGTCGGTCTCGATGGAAGTAATTCCAATTTATTTGCTAACACTGTGACTGGACTTATCTGATTCACTATGAAAAGCAACGTATGGAGTATGAAAAGAGTTGAACACATGCAACCGACATATAACTGCTCAAGTGTTCCGTATACAGTGTTTTCTCGATATATGTCAACAACACTCTTATGTTTACACTCCTCGGCGTCTGAGCCCCCTGGTTCTGCGACTTTTATCAACCAAGTATTTGACAGAGAAGTGATTGTACTGTCATACGTAAAATTGTGTGCATTTATAAAAGCAAAAAAAAAAAAAACGAGTAGATCAAGTGCAAAAAAGTGAACGCATTCAAGCGATTTCAAAATATCGTCGTATCGTTCTCAACCTTAAGAATTATTAAAATAGAAATGCATATCAAAAAATGCAAAAATCCTCGGTTTAGTCACAAGTACATACAGTCGGGGACAATATTAAGTGGACACTTTTAAAAATTGCATGACTTTTTTAAAATTGATCCAAATGACTTGATTTTTTTAAAGATGTTACACTGATTAGTTTGCTAGACAATGAGTAAACAAAAATTTCTTTAGATTGCAATTGGTTCGAATGATATAAAAATGAAAAAATGATGATGTTTTAACTTTTTTATGTAAACCTATAATGATAATTTACGAAATGCGTTTTGTAGATTCCGGTAACGTATATGCATACTGAAAATTTCATCGAAATCGGTCAACGTTGCAATGAGCTACAAACGTTTAAAGATGATCACATAAGGGCGAAATTCCCTGGCAAGGTCGAAAATCTGCGACTTTGACCCTTAAACTCTAATATTAAAAAGTTTGTAGCTCATTGCAACGTTGACCGATTTCGATGAAATTTTCAGTATGCATATACGTTACCGGAATCTACAAAACGCATTTCTTAAATTATCATTATAGGTTTACATAAAAAAGTTAAAAAAGTTTTTTTATCATTCGAACCAATTGCAATCTAAAGAAATTTTTGTTTACTCATTGTCTAGCAAACTAATCAGTGTAACATCTTTAAAAAAATCAAGTAATTTGGATCAATTTTAAAAAAGTTATGCAATTTTTAAAAGTGTCCACTTAATATTGTCCCCGACTGTACATCTAGATGATAAATACATAAATACATATTGCCCACATAAATTCGTTCCTTTTTACAGAGCGTTTCCAACTATTTTCAAACAGTTCTTTTCCGTGAATTTGAAGCTAGCAACAAAAGATGAAAGCGATTTTCCCGGGCCAAAATCGACAATCGAAACCCGAGCATCGCGTGTCAGCCGAAACGCCCGAAATCGAGATAGGACGATGAAAGCTCGAGGGGACGGGAGAACGAACCTCGTTTCGATTCGTTTGCAGGAGAATAGGTAGTCCGCGGTATAATTAATAAGTATAGTTTCGCCGAGGGGCAGGATCGCACGGGGGTCTAATTCGATTTTTAAGATCAATGGAGTCCCCGCGCCGACGTATGGCCGGGCTGTACCCTAAAAGCTCGGCCTAATCATGGAGCCCATTACCCCCGCGGCTCGCACGCCATGGCAACTAATCTCGAACCTGGGTTCCCCTTCTTCAATGGGGGAACTTCTTCTCCCTCTGCCATAGTCACCACGGCGTCGACGGTTTTTCTTTTTCCGTATCCCGACGCGTTCGCTCGACGTGATTTCTGCTCGACGAGGATGACGAACGTTCGACTTTCCTAGGAACTCGGACTGAACGATCATTTATGATAATTCCACGCTATCATCGATCAATTACGCTCGAGGAAAATGCGCGTCGAACGATGTCTCACCGTGGGCGAGAATCTAACTGGAAGTTGGACACCTTATTCTCGTTTTATTTGTAAAGGGTGTTTCGAAATGACCTGACATTTTAAATTGCATATTTTTGTGGCGAACGTAGAGTACCAGCCTTTGACAACTGGCTTCAGAAAGTATCGAGGTTTAGTCGTGGAGAATTGCACGATCTAGCAACCCATAGAAATTGTGAAAATTCGTTACAAAAATGGTGAAAATCGATAATGAGTTTTCGATGAAAATCATCTTCGGCGATGAGGCGCATTTCCAACTTACTGGCTACGTAAATAAATAAAACTGTCGAATTTGGGGGACTGAAGATACGTTTTATTAATAAATTAACACTTTGACTGCCAAACTAGAGTCCTAAAAAATTCCATCAAATCAAAGTACGTTATTTGATGAAATAAAAATTGAAAAAATTAAATGTATGATATTGAGTAGTCTTCCAACTTTCTTACATTTTACTGATCCTAATCAAATTTGGTGCAATTAATATATTAAAATGAAAATTTATTTTAAAACCTGGACAAATAATTCCGTCACCCACATATGGGTGACATGGCAGTGAACGTGTTAAAATGTCAGGTCATTTTGAGACATCCTAGACGATGCGATACATTTTGCTTGTACGAATAACTTCATTTACACGTTGTCCAATCGTTCTTCTATTTCATTCTTTCTATTGTAAGAGTATTAACACATTGCGTATGGGTCACTGCGCGTTCAACACGAGCTCAAAGCCCGCACATTTTCGAACGCTCCAGAAGCATGCTTGGCGAGCAATAGGAAGCGGATACGTACATTTCTAATTTGTATTTGGCAGAACATTTTCTGTTGAAAATGTAAATATACTTGTTACATTAGAGCAATGATTGTTTTATTCAGCACAGTTATTATTTAAGGCTTAGAACAACATATATACAGAAACCACGCGTACTGTGCATATTCAACTGGGAGAGGCTTCGTTACCCTGGTAACGTAACAAAAATATTTGCTTAAGTTGCCGATTGAATCGAAAAAACATGAAAACGAGATATCTCGTGACCCGTACGCACGTTCGATTTGCTAAAAACGAGATATCTCGTGACCCATACACAATGTGTTAATACCCGACCCGCCGACAGTGTGTTAAGATGTTCTCGATGTATCGCGAAGTGAGAGAGGAAATTCTGCGTTGACTCTGCTCCCGACGTCACGAGTTTCCCCTGTCTTCGACACCGCGGTATCTTCGATTCCGTGTCACCCGACGTCACGATTAACCGAGTTGTTGAACGAGCAACCGCACCGTTCCGCTGACTAAGCTAATTCCAGCGACCGACTTCGCGAAGTTTATCGTTCGCAACAGTTCCCCGTGACGCGCCGGATGCGTTGAAAACACGCGGAGAACGCGACGCGACACTAGCCTCTCGCATTATCCTCGCGTTGACTCACCGTAGGGAGAATAGCGGATCGTTGGTGCGTTTTAAACCGCGCGCTTCCGGGTTGCAAATTGATTAAAAGTAGAAGCCCAGGACCGCGAAACTGGGGCTACGGGCCGTGTACAGTTAACCGAAGTAAAACGCCGGACACGGTTCTTCTTTTCTCCTAGCCTAGATGTCGAGCAGCGGCGCCGCCGACTTGACGTGTTATATGTAATATCAATTGCGTCGATCGGCGAGCCGAGAGGAAAAGAAAGAAAATCCGATCTCCGTGTTGGCGGCCCGAGGCACGCGCTATCTTTGGCAACGATCCAGAACGATTACTAAGTATAATGAGTAATGCGGATCTGTAGGCAAAATCAAAATTTTCTCCGTCGGTCGCGAGACACAGGAGTTGCATTGACACTTCCTCCTCTCTCTCATAATTTTAACACGTTGATTGCCATGTCACCCAGATGTGGGTGACGGAATTATTTTTCCAGGTTTTAGAATGAATTGTTACGTTAATATATTTATTGTACAAAATTTGATTAGGATCTGTAAAATGCAAGAAAGTTGGAGGACTACACGACATCATATATTTAATTTTTTTCAATTTTTATTTCATTAAATAACACTGATTTTATGTAATTTATGAGGTTTCTAGTTTAGCAGTCAAAGTGTTAACCCCTTGCAATACTATTTATTTTGTGATTATAATGATTAGAAATTCTTCATCGTTCAGAATTTCATAGAAAAAAAAAGATAGTTTATATTTATTGTATGTCCACGTTTTCCTCAAAGGATATATATCAACTACAAAAAAATAGATTTCTATTTCGATTTAAAGGAAATTAATAACGTTCACATTTATTAGACTCTATTCAGAATCTTCATGACGAGTCTGGCTCGTTATTGTAGGGCAAGGGGTTAAAAACATTGCTTGTCCATATTCGTCAATTTTTTTAAAAAATGTTTGAAATTCACGATCTAACAATACCCCACAAAAATCAGGATTCTCGGGATCTTTGTGCAGGCCAAAAATTGGCTGCATTGGTCGCAAGATCGCGGGAGCAACATAGACATTTCTTTCTTAGATAACTTCAATCGGTGGAAAATAATGACAAAAAGTCTTAAAATTCTATTTTCGTGCACCAATTTTTCTCATAAATGCATAGACTCCATAGTCACATCGAACACACGTTGCAACGAACCTGTAGCGAAGGAGATCTAGGGAAGATCTAGGGAAACGCGATCCAGAGGATTGTCGGCTGGAGAACGACAATGTCCGAGAGGGTTCCCGGCGAGAATAGGAACGAGTTTATTTTGCGAGCAGCTTTTAATCCGAGCGATCTCTCCGTAGCGTAATTGAAAGTCGCCCGGCGACGGGGAACCGGAATATTTAAATGGTCCTGGACGGTGGGAGCGTTTGCTTTCGTTCCGAGCGTTTTACATATTTTCAAAACATTCGGCTGCGACAAGGAAACGGGAGCCAAGTGAAAGGGGAGAGGGGCGGGGGGGAACGGAGGAGAAAGAGAGCTTATCGCGAAGAGCAATCCGAGCGGAGAAGAGGAACCGAAGCACACAGAGCCATTCTTCGCCGGTATCTCCTGCAGGCACGAAAGAAGATGACTGCCGCGTATCTCTCACAATTCCCGGCCTCTTTCGGGGCTTTCCAGGCCGGCTTTCGTTCACTCTCTCGACGGGAAGCGCGATTAAACGTCCTTATTGTCGATGGAATTCTTCCAGGACTCCGGGTTCGATGTTCCTGCCGTCTCGAGTACACCAGCTGTCTCCTCCTTCTCCTACCCCCCTTCCCCTCCCACCGATTTCTATTCGACGAGCTTTTGTGCCGCGGACAGGGAACGAACGGTCGTCACTGGATGGGCGGGGCCAATTTTCTAGGCTGGCTCCCGGTTTCGGCTCCGGGGCCATTCGAACCACCGGAAGATCCTCAAGCGCTCCACAGTGAGAAACATTCCCCGCTATATCGTGCAATCATTTTTTAGGAAAAATATGGACAGTGGGTCGCGAAAGTAGAGACTTCAAGCTTCGAAACCAGCCTGAGTTTATTGTTGTGCGATTATTTTTCACCGAGTTATACCAGTTTAAATATTTGCAATCTTTCGAGGTCGACTCAGGGGCCATCGACGCAACTCGAACGATTCCGAACTCCGAAAGTGGTGGAAAAAATTGTCTGCTACATCATGACATTTTTTTTTGGAAAATATGACCATTAGATCGCGAAAGTAGAGACTTCAAGCTTCGAAACGAGCCTGAGTCTATTTTTGTACGATTATTTTTCACGGAGTTATAACAGTTTAAATATTTGCAATCTTTCGAGCTCGACTCGCGACCCATTGACGCAACTTGAACGATCCGTAGTGGTAACAATTGTCCGCTACATTACGAAAAAATGTTTTCGGAAAATATGAACAGTGGGTCGTGAAAGTAGAGACTTCAAGCTTCGAAACCAGCCTGAGTTTATTGTTGTGCGATTATTTTTCACGGAGTTATAATAGTTTAAATATTTGCAATCTTTCGAGGTCGACCCAGGGGCCATCGACGCAACTCGAACGATTCCGAACTCCGAAAGTGGTGGAAAAAATTGTCTGCTACATTATGACATTTTTTTTTTGAAAATATGACCATTAGATCGCGAAAGTAGAGACTTCAAGCTTCGAAACGAGCCTGAGTCTAATTTTGTACGATTATTTTTCACGGAGTTATAACAGTTTAAATATTTGCAATATTTTCAGTTCTACTCGGGAGCCATTGACGCAACTCGAACGATCCGTAGTGGGAAAAATTGTCCGCTACATTATGCAAAAATTTCTTCGGAAAATATGAAGAGTGGATCGTGAAAGTAGAGACTCCAAGCTTCGAAACCAGCCTGAGTCTATCGTTGTACGATTATTTTCCACGGAGTTGTAACAGTTTAAATATTTGCAATCTTTGTATCACCTGTGGAAAATTGTTTGAAAATGGCCTGGATTTTGATTACACATGAAATGCTAACTCGATGCAAATGAATGTTGAGTGATTCCGAAATGTATACGACGATCAGCTGTTTTCCTCGAATCAAGCATTCCTCCAAGCTGCACGTGGCATATAAGAATCGTCGTTGGCCTAAGCGACGTCCTCCGCCAGCACACGATTAAGAGTACAGATGTTCCGTGGCGATCGTAAACAGCAAGAAGAATGTTAAGTCTCGTGGGTAAGGAGTACTGATTATGCGGGTCGGCCTCTGTGCACGTTAACTTAATTTACTGTGAATTACGGAGGTGAAAAATGCGATATTATGTATGGGATGCGGGCGAATTATAAAACCGCGTGGCTGGCAGACATCGTTAATTGTTAATTAACGCTGTAGAACCGTCGGAGTTGATATCCGCCCTTGCACCGGTTTCGCGTTGGTGATTATCTTGTCTCGAGAAACAGGATACGAGATGTCCGCGAGTCGACCGTGCCCAAGCTGCGACTCGATGATGACAAATAATCGAATTAGGTGAAAAAAGAATCAATTCTTCGACTTGTTCTATTCTCCTTCTTTAGTTTTCTTTTCACGAATTTAACGCGGAAGATCGTTAATTCCACTTGCAATTCCATATACTTTCCTTTCTCTCTCCGCCATTAGTTTTCCCTTCTTTCGCAGCGCACTTCGATCTAGCACATGCTCCCACGTCTATTCCTCCCACATACATTACCACTGGCAAGTATTTGCCCCGCAATTACCAATCCATAATTAATCATTCAATTTTCCAGCGGGTCCGCTCTGACGGACAAATATTTTGCTTCACATCGTTGCTTGTCAGGGGGGAAAACACTGTATACTTGCACTGAATAGTATTCAATATTGCATGAACACCTTCCCTCGCCTCTTACGTTTTCTTTATTTGCTACACTTCGCCCTACCCGTAAGAAAAATTAAGTACGTACTTACTTCGTTTGCAAAGTATTATGTTAGCGCGAAAGTGCGTGTTCGATTCCCTGCTGTGTTTCAATACAAAATCGGGCACACGAACTTTTGCACTGACACGTTCCCTCCATACTTGCATTCCCTTTATTCAGTCGCTAGACTTTATCACTAGACCAGATCTTCGCAACAAAAGTCGTCTGTGTAAAGTATACGAAACATATGTACAAGTATTCGTACCCTTATTGCTTGAAAAAAAAAATATTTGTTGAAATCAAATGATGCAGGTAAGAGAAACCAGGAAGATAGATCTTCAAAGTGAAACAATGTTTAGAAGCAAAATAAACTCAACTCTGTCAATCATGGTACGAATACTTTTGTGGTATGTTATTATGTATTATGTAGATTAAAATTAATATAATTTTGTTATCAATAATTCAATTTTGTTAAAATTTTGTACACATATAGTTTATGCATCTGTTATTCGTAAGAAAAAACTTACTGCAAAATCTTACACGTATCACTTGATATCAGCAAATTTCTCTTATATGCAACGAGGGTACGAATACTTATGAGACTGACTGTATGTCGCAAATACCTGCCTGATAAAAGTCGCGAGACACCATGGACGCCGAGGAGTGTAAGCATAAGTTAGCGTGGATGAAAGGATAGTATCTCTTACTATTTCCTGCGCTTTCTTTTATTTAATCGTGACATTTAATTATTCGGAAGTTGCGTTCGAGAACGAACTTTCAAGACGAATATATTTCTGAATTAAACGGCGAGCTAGCGTTTGCCAATACTGGCTCCTCTGTTCCGTCCCAGTTAGTAATCTAAACTACCCTTATCAGCCTTCTGCTCTTCTCGTTCCGTTCCACGCTGGTCCTATCTTCGTCAATTTATATTCCCCGCGCGAACGCGGAATAGACAAAGAGCAGACCGGGTCAGAAGTTACGAACCTCCATAAAATTCGCGAAGAAACGGTGCCTCGCATCGAGGCACAGGCTCGTCCCTCGCTGTATCTCATTCGCGTATCGCTGTTAGCCGGCCGCCGTCGGTTTTTCTCTATTTTTCCCAGCTTCCTGTTGGCCGATCGAGAACGACGTCCGCAAAGATAACGCCCGCATTATTACGTAATAAATTCTCCGGGACTGGCTCATTCCGCAATTATTGTCTCTTTACGGTCCGCAATTTCAATTCACGGTGCCCGCCATTTTAATCGAGCGAAACGGATCCAGCTGTCTTTAGCGAATTCTATTTTCCCGTTATGGTTATTTGAAACACCTCTCTCGTAGCTGCGAGGGGAATCGTAAAACGAGGAACTTGAATGATCCGTGTACACGTGTATCGTTAGCAGATATTTATGTGAGATAAACAATTTCCTCGGTTGCGATAAACTGCACGTAACTGGACACTGATTTCCTTTAACGTATTTGCATCATAAGGAAATATGAGAAGGCCTTTGCCACCAAACTTTTTTTTTTATTATGTTTAAGTAAAAAAATGACTACAAGTAAAAGAACTTCATATTTTAGCATTTATTTTAACATATTTTTTCATTGTAAGAAAAAATTCCATTTCTATTTTTTAGCTAACGAATAATGACAGTGACCAACAAAGTTGAACGTACGCATACGGCTCGGGTGATAGTGACCAGGAAAATTGAGCGTATACTTACGCTAATGATGCAAATGGGTTAATGCATTGCACATAATGTAACAATAGCTTTAAATTCTTTATAACGTTCTCACTGTGTTCCCTACACATTTCTGTCACAAACGAAACGAAATCTATACGGAAAATAAGAACTCCCGCGTTAATTATATCACATAGAAATTCGATGAAAATGTGTTTCTTCCCGTAATAGTCTCAATAAATCGAAAACGACAATATTTTCGAATTCTTCCCACTGCTCAGTAAATCGCTTCTCTATTTCTGCCATGTCTGCTAGGAAAGATGAATAAATTTCGCAAGTAATTTGAAAAATGTTAAGAATTGCTGAAAGAAAACGGAAAATTATGAACACGTGTATGTCAACCACGAAACGACGGAATTTCGATAAGTCACGCACGAATTCCAGACGGACAAGTTAGCATAAAAAGCACGTCAACCTCCTCATATTTCACCGAAGACAAATTGCGCTGGTCAAAAAAGAAAGAAAGAAAAAAAAAACAAAAATTCCCGCTGCTTCGAGAATTGATGCGACAAGTGTCCGGCGCAAGAGCAACAATTATTCTCGCCGGACACCGTCGCCACGATAATTTTCCGATGACGCGACGGAGCAGCTGACCGCTCGGGCGCGCGAGCGCGATTATCGCGTGCGACGGATCGAGGCTGCGATCTATCGACGAGGATCTGAGCCGAACAGCTGGAGGAAATGTCACGAGGACGGATCCTGCGTTTCGGTAAAAACTGCACGAGCGATAACGAACGATGCTTATTGGCGGGCAGGCTCGGGCCCAGTACTGTAACAATGAAGTAATTTAATTGTGGCGACTCGTTTCCATAAATAGCCTGGCCGATCGCTGGAACAGAGCCACGGTCTCTCTTTGTTTCTCCCTCTCTCTCTTTCTCTCTCGTTTTCTCTTGTCGTTCGACAGTGGGTCGTTTGTCGCGCGACTGTGTCGAGACAAGCGGCGTCGATGGATCGAACGGTCGATCGGAGATCGAAAGATAAGGGTGCACTTACTCGCGTAGCCGGTGCGTTCGACTCAGAAAAACAGCTGTGACATCCTTCGATCCTGTCGCTGTCGATTTCCCTCGGATCAAGATTACCCGCTTCGGCCCCGGGCCCTGCGAACCAATTAACTTTATCTCCTACCCTCTCCTTACGACTATCTTCTCTCTCTTTTCCTTCCTCGATGCCTACAGTGGCTCGCAAAAATAACACACTGCTCCTTATCCTGTACGCTCTGCACCGAAGAACGATAGAAGAGCAACAGATTCTATGGAGTCCGACGCTATTCTTTATTATCTCGGCACTTTATCTACTGGGACCTAATTAACAGGCTACCGAAGCGGCGTGTTATATTAACACGTTGATTGCCATGTCACCCATATGTGGGTGACGGAATTATTTGTCCAAATTTTAAAATGAATTTTTACGCTAATATATTAATTGTATGAAATTTTTTAAGGATCTGTAAAATGCCAGAAAGTTCGAGGACCACTCAATATCATACATATAATTTATTGAATTTGGTAATTATTTACATTAGGGGCTTTCCTCACAGATTTTGATGACCTTGAAATATGACCCGAAATATGTCCGTATATGATCTGTCAACATAAACAGACAAGACAGTGTGTCTCAACTGATTGAAGTCGTTTTAAGTTGTGACAGCAATTTCATATCTAACCCACACCTACTGCGATCACTTTTTGAGATGTTGAAACTCTTTTGCGAATATCTCAGAAACTATAGCTGAGAAGCAGTAACGTGTATAGGAAAAAGTTGTTCAGAATTATGATCTTGACAACATATTTCAAGGTCATCAAAATCGGTGAGGAAGCCCCTAATGTAAATAATTACCAAATAATGTTAAATAGTCAGTTTTAGTGCTCTGGAAAACTAGTGTTAAAGGGACATTGAAGTTGCAAAATATGAAAGAAAACCTTGCATCCAATATTCTACATACAAATAATAATCCTACATTACAAAATACTAATGTAAAGTGTACAGTGTGTGAGATGGAATATAATAGAGTGCGTGCCTCGAGACAAAGGAAATTTGACACTAGGTTCACGGGGCCTGTCAAAATGACGGGATCTAATATTTATAATTTACAATTATTGACATTGTGAGGACGTATCCATGGGGAATTACTCAACATATGGGTATATATTTTTTTTTAAATTGATACAAATGTGGATAGACACGTTCTTGTTATTTTTGTAAAATAATGTTAAGTAGTCAGTTTTAGTGCTTTGTAAATCTAGTGTCAAAGGGACATTGAAGTTGCAAAATATGAAAGAAAACCTTGCATCTAATATTCTACATACGAATAATAAAATATAATAGTAATGTACTACAAACTACATTATAAAATGCTAATGTAAAGTGTACTTACTTCTGAATCTTCTGTACCTCCGTCGGATCCACAGCACACAATTATTGACTCACAAGGATAGGTCCGAACAACAATTGAACAACAATCACTAAACAACACACACAACACACTTAACGAAATCGTGACGGTAGACGAGAAGATGTTACTCCGACCACGAATAAAATAATACTGCGATTTTAACCGTTCCCCTCCCACGGACGTGTGATACGAAAACAGGGAATTCCGGGAAATAGGGTCGGCGCCCCGCCATAATTTTTTTACCTTGGTTTTGTATCTAGTGTTTATAGACCCTCAGCGTCGAACCTGCCTAGGACAACCTGACCGTACCACCTCCGTGGAAGGGATCATTGTTAAAATCGCAGTATTATTTTGTTCGTGGTCGGAGTGACATCTTCTCGTTCGTTGTCACGATTTTATAAAATGTGTTGTGTGTGTTGTTTGGTGATTGTTGTTGAATTATTCGGACCTATTCTTGTGAGTGAATAATTGTGTGCTGTGGATCCGACGGAGGTACAGAAGATTCAGAAGTAAGTACACTTTACATTAGTATTTTATAATGTGGGATTAGTATTCGTATGTGGAACATTGTATACAAGGTTTTCTATCATATTTTGCAACGTATATTAACGATCATTAATAATTTGGTATATAGTATAATTTAATGTGGTTCAAATAAGATATTACTTTAAATCAAATATTTTTATTTTGATAACCAGATAGATAAAATGAAATATTTTTATTTTGTATTTCAAATATTTCCTTACAATGAAAATAAGTTGAGCAAGTAGTTAATATTATAAATTATAATTTTTAACATGAGAAGCTATAATAGTTAGCAAAGTATTATTTGTAGTTTAATTACGAATATGTAACATGTTGATAAACAGACTACAATATCGTAATAACATTACAGGCAACAAAATATCATAAAAATATAAGTTACTTTCAACTATTTGAAATACTATTTTACACAGTCCTACACACACCTACCCCGATCACTTTTTGAGATGTTGAAACTTTTTTGCGAATATCTCGGAAACTAAAGCTGGGCGGTGGTAACATGTATAGGAAAAAGTTGTTCAGAATGATGACCTTGACAACATATTTCAAAGTCATCAAAATCGGTGAGGAAGCCCCTAATGTAAATAATTACCATTGGAGAAAGAAGGAAATGCTGACTTTGCTCCAGTTTCTCACAATATTTATTTCGCATAAAAATCCGCAGTCTAGCAATAGAGTCGCAAGCAAATTGTTAAGAGTCCAGCTGCAAAAGCTGTTCAGTTTCGCTTTTTCTGGAGCGAGAACGTGAAAGATCGGTATCGTCGATGTGTTATTTTTGCGGGCCACTGTACGTGCACGCGCGCGGGCGCTCCTTATGGAAATGCATTACGGGCCGGAGGATCGCATCTGCAAAATTGTTGGTGTTGCGCGAGCAACGCGGCGCGGCGGCTGTTACTTTTACCCGGTAGCATTTTTCGCGATCACGAGGTAAACAAGTATTTACCGTTATGATCGAGAGCGCTCTTGTTAACCGGTCGCCGGTGTCGCGACATTCTTCCCGGATAAGTCGGCCGGGAGCTAATCGGATTCAATTAATTGCTACATAATTTCGTAATTGGCCGGCGACGCGCGACGACGAGAAACCGGTAAGATTTACGACCGTGCACGGTGGCGAACCGATCTCTCTGATCATCGATATCTATGATAAATACGTTTCAATTCATAAAATTAATTCTTTGACAAGATACAGAATGATCGAATCGATTTATCGGTCGAGAATGTATCGAGGATTAACGCGTTTCACCGATTTTATTCATTCAAGCGATCGGTATTAACAACAGAAAAATCAGTAGGTGAAATGTATAGCAGTAAAATGTGATCAGATCGTTTTAAGAACACATTGTTGTGGGATCAACGAATCGGTTGGGAACTAAAACAATTTATTTAGAATGAGATTACACGCATTAAATTAAACAGTAAAATGGTGGCAACTCTTCTGCTCAACTCAATAACTCATCGTATTTTCCGATCAGTCCTTTCGACCCTTCCGACCTTTCCCGAACACTCCCGACTTTTGCCAAATGGCCCAACCGCTTTCACTTTTATGCCCTTTCAGGCCCCACCGCCCGGTCCCCAAAATTACGTGTTCAGGTAAAACAGTAAAACTACAGAACCCTAAACTATAAACATACGCTTGGCAAGGTTACAACGAATAACTACGATACTACATTATTTTTTTAATTTATTGTAGTTATTAGAGGAAGATACAAATTTCTACCTGATTCTTACAATCATCAAATGAAAATTTGCATTTTGCATAAAGATCCACAGCGTACTAATTGCTATGGTTAGATAACGAAGTTCTCACGTTACACTATAATCTAGTTAATTTCAATACTAAATTAATTCAGTGGTACTGATTCTATAACAATTATTTTTTAAGTAGTTCCATAGATTCCTGCAAGGAGAAGGATATTCAGATTTATTGTGTGTGTACATTCCCGATATAAGTCCCAAACCTGGTACATGTAGACGGATAGGGACAAAAAGGCTGAGAAAATGTCTTTCTCTGATACAATGTTGCACTTAGTGTTATGTTACACTCCTCTGCGACCGAGGAGCGTGGTGTGGGTAGTTCCAGGGACCTTTAAACGCTAGGCTTGCACAGGGACTTATATCGAGAATTCACTGTAACACTTTCACTATCACTACCACTGTAACTGTCAATATAATTATCGATGGTTGCGGATTCAACCATCGAGAATCGTTGATATTTCTCATCGCGACCGTAAACTGCGTAAAAAAATTGCGAAACGAAGTTTCATTAATTCGATGGGATTCGAGGAAATCGAAGTCGACACGGCGGGAAAATCGAGTATCCCGCACCTAGGAGAGAGAGAGAGAGAGAGAGAGAGACTCTCTTTCATCCATCTTCAGTCGTTCCCTCTAATAAAAAGCAGCACGAAAGACAGGGTCTTGGCAAATTGTTTTTTTACGGCTTTATTTATACAAGGGGCGGAGCAGGATGTCGTGCCTCGAGGGTCGAAATGAACCCACGTCTACGGTACTTTTCCCTGGGAAACGAGCCCAGTCGACTCGAATCGAACACTATCGACTGCGTTCTACCTAAGCGAGGAATCGAGACCGACATCGACGGTAAACATTCTCTTTTCCTCTTCCGGTGGATCTTGAAACGCTGTGTCGTCTTTGCACAAATTTAACGTTAAACCTACCGAGCCTTAAAAGTAACTGGTACATACGGCCCTTAAAAAAATGACAAGACCGAATTTACAGTGAGTAACGAAAGTATTCGAACGCCTTTTAAATCAGTATAACTTTTTTTTTAAGTGAATCAAACGACCTGACTTTTTTAGGAGTTAGAAGAATTGGTTTTCCAAATGATGTGTAAAAAAGATTTTGAAAAAATTGCAATTGGTAAGAATTACATGAGAAAATAAAAATGGCACTTTTCACAACTTTTTTATTTGAACCTGTAGTGAAAATTTAAAATATGCGTTTTGTAGATATATGTTAATTACGTACATGCTGCAAATTTCATTGAAATCGATTAAAAGTGCCATTTGTATTTTCTCATGTAATTCTTACCAATTGCAATTTTTTCAAAATCTTTTTTACACATCATTTGGCAAACCAATTCTTCTGACTCCTCAAAAAAGTCAGGTCGTTTGATTCACTTAAAAAAAAAGTTATACTGATTTAAAGGGCGTTCGAATACTTTCGTTACTCACTGTATTTAGACTTTGCGCTAAGTTAAGAAGCGTCTTGTATAGAAGTTGTAAAGTGTCCTTATGATAATTGTAAAATAAAAAATCTGAAGCCGGTCATTTTGACCGGTGATGGTAGGTTTAGTGTTGCTATTTAGTCAAACAGTTGTTCTTGCAAGCTGTGTTCGCTTCAGAACGATTAATTTTACTTGGATAAAATCTTTCAACCACCATGTTTGAGATTAATTGATTAACCCCTTGCATTATCATTTATTTTGTGATTATAATGATTAGGAATTCTTCATCGTTCAGGATTTCATAGAAAAAGAAAGATAGTTTATATGTATTGTATGCCTATGTTTTCTCCAAAGGATGTATATCAACTACAACGAAATAGAATTTTATTTCGCTTTAAAGGAAATTAATAACATACATATTTGTTAGAGTCTGTTCAAAATCTTCATCACGAATCTGACTCGATATTGTAGGGCAAGGGGTTAATTATACGATCCTGCAAATGCACGGAAAACAGTGGAGAATATTTCAAAGAATAGAATGTGTTACAGTTGTTTGGAAATAATTGATAATGAATAATCCCGCGACGTTTATCATCCAGGTCTCGGCGACATATACAGAGAAAATCACTGTAGTTCAGTACACATCAGCACACTAAATTCTAGTTCAGGATCCCGGTGAAATTCATGACGGTAATCTACACTGGTCATGACTGTCATCGAGGCTCGTTAAAAGGGCCTTATTAGGCGAAATTCTGATCGCACTCGAGATTCGCGGCTAATGAAAAGGTATCGGAGTCGAAAAAAAAAAAATCGTTGGATCATTTATCTTCCCGGGAATCCGATCGGTTTCCGGATCACCGGTCGAATCGCATCGGAGGGCTCTCAGGGTTCGAATTTGCTTATCTGTCCGTCGGACGAGCTGCGAACGCGGCCATGAGAATGCAATTAACTGGAAGAACGTCGGTCCTCCTTTAATTTCGGCTCGCGTGCGTACGAAAACGAGGCACGCCAGGAAGCCGCCGGTTTAGATAAGATCTAGACGAGCAGAGGCCCCTAAGTACATCCCCCCTCCCTCCTATCCGAGTCGTTACACCCCATAAAACGTACCCCCGCGCGCAATAACCGACGCCGACCCTCCTTCTTTTATTCGCCCCGTGATTCCACGGTGTCCTTTGCAAATGATGCAAAGGACGCTCCGCAAACATCAGCGGGGAAATATTGATACCCAATCCTGTCGACAGTTTTCGATTGCTATACCATCGGATAGCTGTCGGCTTGCCGGCTCCAATTCAATCCTGGCGGAAAGGAATCGAGATTCACCGATCTAATATAGAATATTCGAAAAAGATGTATTAAATTTCTTTCACTAAAATCAGTTAATAAAAACATAAAATATGTAATCACCCTTTCATTTCACAACCTCTTCTGACCTTTTTTTGGCAAAGACGTCAGATACCGTCGCTATAAAATTTCTGCGATTTTTCATTCAAATACTTTGAAATGGTGAATGATAGAAACATATCCACGGCATGTATTTATGGGACGACCTAATATGTTAAAAATTTCTTTTTAAAAATAAGTCTAATTAAGGTAAAGGCACCAGTAGTTGACCATTTTATTGAAAAACATCAAACATAAGGTTCGGGCTGGACGAGCCTAAGTTCCGACCTCCGTAGACGATGTTTTAATTCGCGAATTGTCTGCTTTCTGTTTCAGGTACGTAGCGCAAGGACACACGCGAACGTTCCTGCCGCCTGGCCGCGTCCCACTAAGTAGTCGGTACCCTGGTATGTCCATCGATCGCCATCTTGCTCGGCTTTTCGTGCCGTTCGTAGACCAGAAACGGTTGTTCCGGTTCCACTGGAATTGGCACGAATTCTCAACTGAAAATTAGGGGACGGTTAAAAAATTATCAGGGTCGCATATAAGGTAAAGGCACCAGTAGTTGACCATGTACCAGTAGTTGACCATTTTATAGAAAAACATAAAAAATAAGGTTTTTATAAGCGCACTTATAAGTGCAGTTTTGATGAAAGTGAACCTCGGATGCCATGCCGTCTGTTGTTTAAATTTCAAAACAATAAGAACATTTCAAACCTTATTTTTTATGTTTTTCTATAAAATGGTCAACTACTGGTACATGGTCAAGTACTTGTGCCTTTACCTTAATATAGATTCAGTAATTAGGTTCCTCTCTCTCTTCTCTCTCTCTTTCTCTCTCTCCCTCTTACCCCGTATAATTGAATAATTTTTCTCTTATGTGAACAGCCCGGTGGCTTCGTGATTAGTTCGAGTAAAGGGGGTTCCACTTTCGAAACGATGCTCGAGTCATCGACGAGTTGTTTATGATTCGATAAATCGTCGAAGGTACCAGCAATTTCGAGTTGGAAGCAGCTATACTATAGGGATCCTGGTCGTAACAATGAGAATTGCAGGCGAAGGTCTCCTCGGAAGCATTCTCATCGTTATTCCCCGAGGATACGGGGTAGTCGAAGTTTTCTCGTTTTTCGGGGCTCGTTTCGGAAGGAACGAGCCACGGCTCGATATCGAGTAGGCTCGGAGGAAATAAACTCGAAGGACTCGGTGCCGGTATTACCACGTCCGGAATCCCCTGAAATATGGAAATGCCCGTGGGGGTGAACGCCACCCTTTTTTCGACCCCGCCGCCTCCTCCTTGTTTCATCCCTCCGGCTAGCTTTCCCTCTCCCTCTCCCCCTTGTTTTTCCCTCTTTCTGAGCGCGCCACCTGACCCACCGGCAAACTTTGTTCGTCCTTGCTCGATATTGGATTTGCACCGGGTAAACGTGCCGGCGTTCAGACGCGAGACCGAGGTGGCGTCTCGACCGGAACAGATTGTTGTTTGGTATTTGCGCTGAAACGGCCAGAAACTTCTTCCGACGGGGAAGAACGTCTGGCGGTGGTTATTAACCCTCGGCTCGGGCTTCCCGGTCAATGTCGTCAGCTGCTGTCTCCTCGAATCCCATAGATTCGACCCGTCTATTCGACTGCCGTGCGTAATTCAAGTTACAAATCACCGCGTTCGCGATTTTTACGCGTAAATTTTCGTTGCAGGAAAATCGGAGGCAACCGGTTCTCTTGGCGATTTCCTGTAATCAGTACGAATCGTTGAGGATCTTTGTGCGAAATAAAAATTGTTTCCTTCTTTAACACGTTAACACGTTGACTGCCACGGTACTTTTCAGGATTCCGGTGTGAAAATCCAATTTAATTTAATTATCATCGCAAAAGACTGTTGTTCTCAAATAATTGATCATTTTATACGCGAATGTCATTTCTTAGTGCAAAAATATTATTAATTATATTATGGCAAGTTAACGAACTACGAGATAACTTGTAGTTGGCGTCCTAGGCAATAACACAAACTACGAGTTATCTCGTAATTGGCAGTCAACGCGTTAACTGCCACGTCAGTCACATGTTATGACTGACAGTAATTTTTGACTAGGTTTGGAAGTTCATTTTTATTGTGACATATCAATTTTATTAGGATCTTTAGAATTCAGAAAGGTTAAGACAGCATCCCCTATAATTTTGAATCTCTAGTTTCGGTTTCATTAATTAAATTACACTGATTTTAGGAGAATCTCTAGGATTGATAGATAATATATATAGAGAAATCACTGTAACGGCAGAACAATATGAAGACAATCAACTAAAAAATATTGAAACAATTGCCGAGATTCAATTGCTACTTTACGTAGAACGATAAATTCCATGTTGAAACAATTGGTAAAACCGTGAAGGTGTTAAAGTAAGAAAAATGTGGAGGGCGTATATTTACGTCTTTCGTATATATTGATTGACTTGTGAGACACTTGCGAGATATACATTAGCTTCGCATAAAAGTTATTTCAGTGCCTAGAGTAGCGACTAAAATCGATTTTTATTAGTTTCATATGAAATATCTAACGTTTTAACATTAGAGCTACCGAACCAGTCAAAATGACTGGTTCCCAATTTTTTCTTTCACTATTACTGAAATTATAAAAATGTTTTCATCAGAATTTTCTGAATGAACTTTTTTATTGAAGCACACGTTAGAATAAAAATAGTATTAGGTTTGAATAGATCTTGTCATCGTTACGAAGCAATATTCATCAGTTGTATTTATTACTCGGTAGTTCTAGTGTTAAATTGAAAATTACGTATATGGAACTTACCAATACTACGCTAAAATTAGTATATTAGTATTATCCGGATACTTTTGAGCGGTAGTGTATATACGTCTTTCGTAGTCAAAGGGTTAATAATTTTAGGAAAGAAATGTATCAACATTCTCGAACTGAACGGAAACCACCGTGTTGAATTGGACGTCTCGATTTCGGCTTCTCTAAGCAGCCGTTCGACGGCCAGTAGTATTAAAAATCAACGGCACAGGTTGTCATAGCGCACGTCAGGCGATAAATGGCGGCTAGCCGGAGGCGTCTTTGTGGAGACGTTGAAGCCAGCATAGCGGAAAGCATGAAAGCGTCGCGGAGGAGGCAAGAGTCTTATCGGTGTTCTCTCGTAGAAGAGCCAAAGAGTAAAGAGGAACGAGGGCTTCCTCTCCTCGCCCTTCGTACAAGTCGTTCCCCGTCTTCCCGGCTCTTTCACCGCCCTTCCGTCCCTTTCGTCCCGCGCCTCTCTTCATGGCCTATATTCGAATCGAGCGGACGAGCCAGACACGCTGCTGGAACGACGTCGCGCCCGCGCACACCTGGACGACACCTTACTGCTCGAATTTTCCCGAGAAAATTCCCGAGAAACGCGGTCGAATCACCGAACAATTTCTGGAGCCACTACGCATTAACACGTTGACTGCCATGTCACCCATATGCGGGTGACGGAATTATTTGTCCAGATTTTAAAATAAATTTTCATGTTAACCCTTAGCACTCGAGTGGCGACTGTAAGGCGCCACTAAAAATTGCTATACCATTATTCAAAATATTTTTTACGTTATTAAATTTGTTTGTATTTAATAAATTACTAAACACTTCAGTATTGTACGAATCAATTGCACCATTTTCGTATGTATAACATGAAAAGAAAGTATATAGAAGGGAAATACTCTAGGTTAGAAGAAATGTTTCGTTTTTGAGTTAAAATAGCTTCGAGTGCAAAGGGTTAATATGTTCATTGTATCAAATTTGATTAGGATCAGTAAAATGTAAGAAAGTTGGAGGACTACTCAATATCATACATTTAATTTTTTTCAATTTTTATTTCATTGACACTAGAACTACCGAGTAATAAATACAACTGATGAATATTGCTTTGTAATGATGACAAGACTACATCTATTCAAACCTAATACCATCTTTATTCTAACATGTGCTTCAATGAGAAAGTTCATTCAAAAAATTCTGATGAAAACATTTTTATAATTTCAGTAATCGTGAAAGAAAAATTTAAGAACCAGTCAGTTTGACTGGTTCGGTAGTTCTAGTGTTAAACAACTTACTTTTATTTTATGGAATTTTTGAGGTTTCTAGTTTCGCAGTCAAAGTGTTAAACAAATTCATCGGACGCGTTTAAAGTCGCAGAAAATCAGGACAGCTTCGAGATGATTCAACACTTTGATCACCGTGTTTTCCATATTCGACTATTTCTCCGGACTGGAAAATTAATTTTTGCAGTGGCACCATAAGCGGTGCTTATGGCCTGCGTGATGCAAAAGGATTGAGAAAATAATTACCACCGCAAACCTAAATTTCTTAGTTTTAGATTTACTAAATGCTTCGTTTTGATTTGAGTCAATTACTGTGTTACCGCTTAGTAAAGCGTAAGTATACCGGAAACCTGTGAACAGAATTTTTAATAATTGTGCTGTACCAAAAGGAGAAGTGTGCTGAATTTGCTTATGGCCTGCGTGATGCAAAAGGATTGAGAAAATAATTACCACCGCAAACCTAAATTTCTTAGTTTTAGATTTACTAAATGCTTCGTTTTGATTTGAGTCAATTACTGTGTTACCGCTTAGTAAAGCGTAAGTATACCGGAAACCTGTGAACAGAATTTTTAATAATTGTGCTGTACCAAAAGGAGAAGTGTGCTGAATTTGCTTATGGCCTGCGTGATGCAAAAGGATTGAGAAAATAATTACCACCGCAAACCTAAATTTCTTAGTTTTAGATTTACTAAATGCTTCGTTTTGATTTTACTCAATTACTGTGTTACCGCTTAGTAAAGCGTAAGTATACCGGAAACCTGTGAACAGAATTTTTAATAATTGTGCTGTACCAAAAGGAAGAGTGTGCTGAATTTGCTTATGGCCTGCGAAATGCAAAAGAATTGAGAAAATAATTACCACCGTGAATCTTAATTTCTCAGTTTTTGATTTACTGAACGCTCCGTTTCGATTTTACTCAATTATTGTGGTGAACGTGTTGCCGCTTCACTTACCGGAAGCCTATTAGCAGGGTTTTCAATAATTGTGCTGTACCAAAAGGAAGCTTAAAAACCTTCTTCTTCTAATTCCAAATAAAACTATTGGACGACGTTACCGGGGGTGACTTGTTGATTCGCAATAGTTGTTGAAGGATCCATTAAAACCGCAGACCATAGACTCTCTTCGAAATGATGAAATATTCGCCGGTAGGTAAGAACAGACAAGACAAGATTCATCGCAGCAATTACAATTTGCGAATAAAATTTTAATTTGAATATCGCCGCGGAGTTGCGTATGGAATTAGTCGGCGACGTCTCGAGATTAATTCCATTTCCGGTGTTGGAACGTCCTGGGATCGCGTGATCCGTCTTTCGCGGCTGTTGTCCGTCGTCCGCGGGGCAACATCAAACGCGTTTCGTTACACCTGGACGCTAATTGCATCGTTTAGGGGCTATTCGATTTATTTATTGCCCGCAAAGAAACGATCGACGAGCGGCGCAGGTTGTCCAGGTCGCCGCGCCCTGGAATAAATCAAGATTTTAATAACTTCCGCTCTCTTTTATGGAAAAGACGGGCGAAGAAGCTGGCCGACGAGTGGTACACGTTTTTGCTCTATTTTCTCGCTTTTATCGTGGTTCGCGATTCTCTGTCACGTGTTAAAAGTTCGCGCGGATTAGCCTCCTCCTCGAACCTCTCGCTCGGTCCTTGCACTTTTCTCGGCCCGGGAACGAGTTCTATCTCGCGAGCGCACGCGAGATAGTCGACCAGCGTGCCACGTAAACCTCCTGCGCCATCGAGCAGGTTTCCGACGCTGCAAACGGACGATTAGCCTGACCGAGGATCCTCGAGCGAAATTATATTTTCAGGCTGGACCTCTCAGCGGTGAAGACTGCGTTCAGTTTTCAAAATAAAAATAAAATAAAAGTCGAATAAAGAAGCCATAATTTGTTCTGCCTTCAATAGTCTTGACAAGTCGGAAAGTATATTTCAAGGTTCTCAAGTTATTGCAATCGTTGTACTATTTTAATCCTTTGCGGTCGTATGTCTACTCTCAGCCACCACAGCAAAGAACCGACACCGATCTCATATTATATGAGAATATTTACACTAGTAATTCAGATAGAAAAATATAAAATATAATTTTCACATAAAATTAAAACATTATTGTGTTACATACATCTAAAGCTTAAAAAAGGATCAATAAATTTTGTTTTTCCTTCATAATCTTGGATGTGTTACTGTTCGTTCAACGAAAATTAATTCCGATCAGCATGACACCTACGTACAAACTTAATACGACCGCAGAGGGTTAACCTCTTAACTTAAAAGCCCGAGAATACTCGGGCGTTGTACACACTTTTACAAAATAATTTTTAAGTTCAGAACTCTCGTTTTTCTCTGTTATAAATGCCAAAAGACTTGATATGCATTCCCGGTCTGAATCATGGAGGCGTAATCTACTTAATCGATGAAGCATCGTTCTGTTCCATGACGCGGTGACAGAGTCTCCATTTTATCTTATTGTGCTTTTTATTATTTCCGGAGCGTTTACTTCCGAGGCTACATCATCGGCGACTTCTTCCAGCAATGTAGATTTTGGATTTGGTCCTCCCAGCATGTTCGAAACACTGTGCATCGGTGAAACAAGATGTTTTCCCGCAGGTAGCGAGGTGCAGTCGGATAGAAGCTCCGGTGGCTCGAAGGTGGCGCAAAAGCGTGGAAAACGGGTCGGACAGAAGGAAGGGCGGAGGGCAGAACGTGAGAAGGAAAAAGAGGGATATACCCCCCCCCCCCCGTGCGTGGAGAGGTGGAAAAGGGTCCTCGTGATATCTCGCTTCCGCACCCTCCTACGGGCAAAGTAGCGCACGTAGCGCCTGAAGGGTGCTTCTCCTCCTTTTTTCACCCCGTTCCCCTCCACATCGCCGTCACCGGGCCCTTCTGCCTTCGTTCTACCCCCTTTCGTCGACCCGCCCTTCCTGCAACCCCTCTTTCTGTCCTCCTCGTCCCCTTTTTCCCGTTTTCCACGTTTCTGTCTCCGTTCGCGTCTCTCTCGCCTCTTACTTTCCTTTTCTCGGTTAGCGATGGGCTCGAGCTGCTCCCAATTAAGGTTCAATCGTACCCGATGTCGTCCTAAGTCGGGAATTGTTAATCAGGAAACGAGCGAAGGGTTACATTTCTTGGGTTCGTTAAAATCGCGAAGAAGCACGACGATAAAGAATTCTACAAGATCCAAGCGATCTAATTGGCGATTCCTGTACAATTTAATTTTATCACAGCGACAAATTCGTTAACCTTTCGGATCTTGCTTGTCCCAATGAAATTTCTGCCACGTAACTATATCACGACACAAATTCATTCATAATGCTGACGTGGCAGTCGAGGTGTTACCTTCGTGCAGTACGATTTTCTTTGTGTGCATCTGCAACGATTACAGCTTCCTTGTTCTTTATAACTTCTTGGAAAAAGAGGAAAATGTAAATCCTTTGTACTCTTACATGTTCGGCAATTCTTGAACATGGACTTAAACGTTCTTGAACGTGAAGGATTATTTGTTCAGTCTTTAAAATGAATTTTTATGTTCATATATTCATTGTACCAAATTTGATTAGGATCTGTAAAATGCAAGAACGTCGAAGAACTACACAATATCATACATTTAATTTTTTTTTAAATTTCTGTTATTAAATAACTTACTTTGATTTCATGGAATTTTTGAGCTTTCTTGTTTGGCGACCAAAGTGTTAAACAGTTAAATACAATTTTATTTCTATTCAGGAAATCTGATTCTATTCGCCGCGAATCTGACCTGACATTGTAGGGCAAGGGGTTAACAGAGAACAGCGAACCACGGAACAAATTGATCAACGCCAATCGATCTCAAAAAATCGCGAAGGGTAGATCGTGACAGGAGCGTTTCTTCGCCCTCTCTCGTCTCTCTGTCTTTCTCTCTTGCTTATGCTCGTCTCTCGCGCTCTCTGCCCTATTTCTCTCCGTCTCAATCGTTCTCCAACCTCTTCCCTCCGTTCTCCATCCCCGATCATTCCCTCTCGCTTCAACAACCCTCTCATCCCCACCTTCGTCTCTCTCTCTCTTTCTCTTTCTCTGTGTCTGTTGCACACACCCTCTCTCTCTCGTCGGGAACCCCACAATACCGTTCCCGACCTGGTCGATACGTCTAGTACACCGCCCCCGAGCGGCTTTCGTCCATCCCCTCCGCATCCCTAGCCCCCCGCCTCCCCCCTGCAACCCCGCAATCCTCTTCCGTTGGCCGCGCGTCTGTTCTCGCGTGTTCGCGCACGCCGTAACACGCCGCGAACAGCTTTTCGACTCGGAAATTTTCGCCGGTGAAATGACGTATGGCGACGGAGATAGAGAGAGAGAGAGAGAGAGAGAGAGAGAGAGAAAGAGAGAGTTAGAGAGACGAGGATGTTCATGATACTTCGATCAACGGGGCTCGAGACGCCGGGGGATCTCGGGATTCGATCGTGTGGAAGTAAGTGTCCCTGTAAAGATGGAGCACCGTTCGTTCAACCCAGAAGTCGATTGACGTGTAACGCTGTCCTATAGTTTCCCCGATCAATTGAAATGTCATTTTTTCCCCGATGTCCCTCCGCCGACTGCCACCGTATAGCCTAACTTTACCGTAGTACACGTGGTTTCACATTTCAGTTCTTTAGTCCACGTAAAATACATATCAATGTACATGTAATTGAAACAATCCTGGGTTTGATTTTGTTCGAACGTTGCCGAACCTGAAAGCTTGCGAACCCTCAAATTTCCCGTCCACCAGTATTTTCAATGTGGACGGAACGAGCCTAACGACCCTGTGAAACAATTTGATGAATCTTTATCCTGTTCTTTTATTCTCTGATCCTGCTCTGTTTCTTGAAACTCACATACAAGTACATTCGGTATAATTTCTTTAACCCCTTGCACTACAATAACGAGCCAGACTCGTGATGAAGATTCTGAATAGAGTCTAATAAATGCGAACGTTATTAATATCCCATGAACCGAAATAAAATTCTATTTTGTTGTAGTTGATATTTGGAGAAAACATTGGCATGCAATAAACATAAACTATCTTATTTTTCTATGAAATTCTGAACGATGAAAAATTTCTAATCATTATAATCACAAAATAAATAGTAGTGTAAGGGGTTAACCTTTTGCAGTCGGATGACCCCTCTAAGGGGACATTATGAGTGTAGAATCGATGGCTCCGAGTGCGAAGGGTTGAGACGGTCCAAATCGAGCTTCCCTCTCTCTCTCTCTCTCTCTCTCTCTCTCTCTCTCTTGCTTCTATTTTTGATCTTAAATAATTCATCTTTGTAAAGTGGATTTATATTTCCTTAGAGTTATTGTATTTATTGAAGATATGATAGGAGTGGAGTTTTTCTTATCATAAAACACAGCCTTAGCGAATGGAGGAACTTTAATATGAAAAACTCGGAACGGTGAAGTTCGTACATAATATACCAGGTACAGTGATTTCTCTGTATATGTCGCCGAGGCCTCCATGAAAAAGGTCGCGGAATTATCCCCACTACCGCGAGGTATACTCCGTGAGAGGCCAAGAAGCTCGAGAGGCCTCGGACGCCGAGGATTGTAAACATAACACGGCGCTGGAAAGACTCGTGTTGTTGACATATATCGAGAATTCATTGTATGTCCTGTCTAAGCCAAATATTTTGTCCTGATACTCCTGGATGCGAGTTTCATTTAGAAATTGACCATTTCATTTCAACAGTATGCGAGTTAGATTTACATACACTCCCGTCCATAAGTCACCGGACACTTACTCGTTTTCAGCAAAAGAATGATTAAAACACAGATACAACTCTCTAGCTTGATTTTATTCTTGATCTTGTAATATTTAGGTATTTTACGATAATTTCGGTATGTAAAAATAGAAATGAATATTAGTTATTTAAATAAACGTTTAAAAAAGGAACTGCGTGCGTAAACACTCATTTCGTTAGGTTTCCATTCGGTACGTGTTAGGATATATTGTTCGCTTTGGACGTTCAAAACCTTCAGAGGACTATATTTGGAACATTATAAAGAGTTTATAAAAACTGTAAGAGGAGTTCTAGACTAAACAGAGATAAGCATGCATGGAGCTGCGAAGGCGAAGTCGCTGTTTCTTCTTCATTTCAAGTTTCACAGTGCATGTGATCAGTATGAGCAGTTCTACAAAAGAATTATCCGTTCGAAAGCGTTTGAGTATTATTACTCTTGCTAAAAAAGGCTATTCTGGGCGGGAAATTGCGATAAAAACTAAAATTCCGAAATCAACAGTGCATGATACAGTGAAAAAGTTAACAGATACTAATACTTTTGAATATAAAAAACGAACTGGACGGCCCAAAAAAACAACAGAAAATGAAGACCGCTATACATACAAACGTTAAGTAAACAAAACAGGAGGATGGCAGCAACAGAAATTGCGGCAGAAGTTAACAAAGTTTGAGAGGATCCGATTGGTACAACAACAGTTAAGCGACGTCTTTTGCAAGCGGGGCTTCGCGTGTGTGTTGCAGTTAAAAAACCGTTATTAAGGACTCAAAATAAGAAAAAAAGACTGCAGTAGGCAAAATTATATAAAGATTACACTGCTGAAGATTGGGAAAAGGTGTTGTGGACCGATAAGTCGAAATTTTAGGTGTTCGGTACAAAACGACGAAAACGAGTAAGTGTCCGGTGATTTATGGACGGGAGTGTACATACAATTTAGATTCGCATAGAGCGAAAAATCCGTAGGAACGATTCCCAGAGACATTGGAAGACAGAATCGGTGCGAAACGCGATTACCAAGGGTCAGATTGGCCAATTGAGGAGGTCGCATACGGAAGCGGTCGCGTGGCGACCAATAAGCGTCGGCGAGCGATTCTTTTTGTTGGTTCGCTCGCTCGGCTAATGAACCGCCATGCTCGACGCCCACCGCGTCCGGTCTCGAAACTTTAATTCCGAGCCGACCGCTAATCTCGGGGCTAATAGAATGTCTTTATCAGCGGCCGAGATCGCACGCTCGATTACTCCCGATAGCGCTCGATGCCGGGCCCTGGCCCGATCGTACCGTATACGCGGCCGTGTTTTCTTTCGCAACCGAGGCTCGCGAGTATGGTTTCGCAACCGAGGCTCGCGGACCGCGATTTCGTGCCGGTGTTCGCGCCCGACAAGCTGGAATTCGTTTGCTGGGCTGCGCAATCGATTTTCTCTCGCCCGGTGAAAAATCGGCGACTCCGGACAACATGGTACGCGTGTTGCCGACAGGAGAACGGGATTATTTAAATTACCGCACCGCGGTTGTTATTAGACCACGGATTTATGCCACTGGAAATCTCGCGAAATCGATGTGGCGGACGATTAAATGAAGCTCGACGATTCTCTCTGCCTTCGTACTTCTGCTCGATCTCGTAGATTCTGCTCGATCGTTCTCGCTTTCTCTCGCAAAGAATTTTCAACAAAGACAATATTAGTGCCCGAGCGTTTTCAAGCGGCGTCGCGCGCAGCTCCCGACGCGATAATGATAATTGGCGGCGTGTATCGATCAGCGGCCGGTACAGAGCGGGTACTCGCCGAGTCTCTCTGCCAGCATGATCGCGCGAACGCGAGGAGATCAGTCAGCGAACGTTTCGAGTCAGACCAATGCCTGGCGGTTTCGAGATCGGAAATTTCGAAACAGAAATGTCCAATTAGGTCGAGGGGGTGTCGTTTCCTGACGCTCAAATTAGTGGGGCAGACCTTTGGACCATTAAAAAAAAAGTAGGTCTGACCTCTGGACTAGATATAGGCCGAGATTGTCTTATGGCACGCTGCCTTAGCTTCGTTGAAATCAGGGGCACCGACGCCACGCCCCTTCGGGGCATGCTCCGTAGGAAGAGGAAAGAAACCACGCCTCTCGGTCACTCCTCGAAACAGGAGGAGCAACGAAACCTCTTGAAGAGTCAAGAGATCATGTCCCTTGAAACATACTATGAAGCAAAGATATCACTTCTTTGTGAACACTTTGAAAAGGAGGAGCAACGAAACGACATCTCCCAACATTCTCTAAATGTAGAGAACAGAGAAACTACGTTCCTCAAAGTAAACTGGATAATGGAAGACGAAATCACGCCTCTCGAGACACCCTAGGAAGAGAAAGCAGTGAAACCACGCCTTTGTATACATTTTACACAAAAGGAGCTTTTCTCCTTTATTCCTTTATTATTTTTTTCTCCGTTATTTCTTTAAATAACGTTCCTCTATAGCACTCTATAAAGGAGGAGCAACGAGGTGACGCCTCCTGAGGCACTCTATACACAAATAGAAATGCAACCACGCCCCTTGAAGCACTTTAAACAGAAAGAGAATGTACACCACGCCCTCAGAGCTCTTCTTAAAAAAGGGTGCAAGAGGAAAACACGCCTCTTGAGGCACTCTAGACCCGGATAAAGACGGAACCACGCCTCCTGGTGCTCTCTAAACAGAGAGAGAAAAGAAACCACGTCTCTTGAGGTATTCTAAACATAAATAGAAATGCAACCACGCCCCTCAAGGCATTTTAAACACAAAAAGAACGTACACCACGCCCTGAGAGCTGTTCGCAAAAAGGGGGGAAAGGAAAACACGCCCTTCGAGGCACTCTGAACCCGAATAAAAACGAAACCACGCCTCCTGATGCTCTCTGGATACAGAGAGAAAAGAAACCACGCCTCTAGAGGCGCTCCAAGTGCACAGAGCAGATAGACAGTTTCCCTGCCGCAGAACCAGGCTCTCTCTTGTTCGGCGGAGAAGTTATCGAGGTAAATTCACGTGCGATAGCTCGATTACGCGGCGCAGGGCGGCGAGAACGTCTTTTAATCTGATCCGCGGCTAGAAATAGGCGACGCTCGCTTTGTAGTCCCGCGGTTCGCGCACTGGGGAACTCTTGTAACTGCATTGTATCGCATTCCTCGCTCGCAGCAACACCACCTACGTCTTTGACCTCCTCGCTCCGCGGTCTTTTCCTCAATTACAACTTGTAACCGGCTATATTCGCCGTTTCCGCGTGCACGTATCGCGAGACGTGGGGAGCGGGCTCGATCCCGCTTCCGGGTGGTTCTCTCGTTGATTTATAGACGCGGCCGGCATCGGCGGTTGTCGTTCTCTTTGAGAATCGCGGCCCTCGGCACTCGGTTCACGGCGAGATCGATACCCGCGCGGATGTTACGTGGCCTAGCGGCGCATAGCGCGAGCCCGAGCCTGGCAAAGAAAACACGCCACGCTTTTAGGACAGTCCCCGTAATAAGGTTGACGAGGGCACGCGAGCACGTAGCTGCCGCACGGGGGACGACCGTGCTAGCGAGCCTACCGAGCGCACAACCGCTGCGTCAGCGTCGCTAATGATGCGAACGATGGAGGAAAGCTGATTTATGTCGAGCCACGGACCACGCCGGTTCTACCCCCGACCCTGGCTTGTTCGTCGAAATTCAATAATTAACCTCTCAAGCCCGCTCGGCCGCAACTCCATCTCCCAGGGACGGCGCGCCTGGCCGCGCAGTGTATAAAAGCCACTATAGTGGCGTTACCGTTCAAACCGATGCTTTCCACGGAAGCCACTACAGTGGCGTACCGTTCAAACCGATGCTTTCCACGGAAGCCACGATAGTGGTATACAGTGCTTAACGCTAGACCTACCGAACCAGTCAAAACGACTGGTTCCTAATTTTCTCTTTCACAATCACTGAAATTATAAAAATGTTTTCATTAGAATTTTTTCATGAGATTTTTTATTGAAGTATATGTTAAAATAAAAATGATATTAGAATTGAATAGATGTGGTCTTCTCATTATTACGAAGCAATATACATCAGTTGTATGTATGACTGGGTAGTTTTAGTGTTAAGAGGTTAATCCCTTGCACCAACATTTATTTTGCGAGTTTAATGATTGAAAATTCTTCATCGTTCAGAATTTCAAAGAAAAAGAAGACAGTTTATATTTATCGTATGCCTATGTTTTCTCCAATGGGTATATATCAACTACAACAAAGTAGAATTTTATTTCGCATTAATATTTATTAGACTCTGTTCAGAATCTTCATCTTCGCTGAGAAACGGAGCGAAATGTCAATGGCAACCGAAGAGAACGCTGTTAACACTAGAACTACCAAGCAGTAAATGCAACTGGCATACATTGCCTTATAGCAACAACGAAAATGCAGCTGTTTAGATTTCTACTTCGATAGAGAAGTTTATTAAAAAATTTTCTCATGAAAACATATTTAGAATTTCGTTATTTCTGATAGAAAAAACTAGAAACCACAAAAATTCTATAATCAATTCGATATCTTTATTGCTTCCCCTTAGGGATTACAATCCTATACCATCTATACAGCTTTCTTACCACTAGCCTAAATCTACCGCACGCAAGAGAGAAAGAGAGAGTGATTCGCGACGTCATCCTTACACTACGTAAAATAGAACAATCGCATACATTATACCTTAAAAGAAATAAAAAAACAAAACAAAAAAAATTCTATAATCAAAGTAAGTTATTTAACGAAATAGAAATTGAAAAAATTTAAATGTATGATATTGAGTAGTCCTCCAACTTTCTTACATTTTACTGATCCTAATCAAATTTAGTGCAATGAATATATTAACATAAAAATTTATTTTAAAACCTGGACAAATAATTCCGTCACCCACATATGGGTGACATGGCAGTCAACGTGTTAATACAGAGTGTCTTACGTGATCTTTGATTTGTACGCTGGCCGGTTCACGAGAGCGCAGTAACCAAACGATCGTCATTAGGAACAATCAGAAGTTTCGAAGTTTCTGCTTGGAAATTTCGATAGCAGCGGGACAACGGGTCCGTTGGTTCCGGCATGGTGGGACGGCCCAGAAAGCGGCCGCTGCTAATTATCCGCGACGCTAAACGAGCTCGCTCGGTTTTATAATGGTCGCCTCTGAGCGCAGGGCGCGGCGCGCGGGAGGCGAAGGCGTCGCGGACAATGCCGCTTGTATATTAATTAAGTAACTGCAGTGACATCGTTGCAGCTAATTGCTATTCGCCTCGCCAACGCCGCCGCGCCGCCTTACTTGCATCGACCTGAAAATTTCCGGCAACCCGTCCCCGCTCGAAATCTGCGTCCACTCGTGTAACATGTTGACTTGATAACATGTTGAGGAGTCGTTTGGGAGAACGTCTCAATCGCGATAAGAGTCGCCCGTAATCCGAGAATCGACTTCTCACGATCGGAATGACCGCAGTTTCCGTCCCCGCTGAAGAGCTAAATCCTCGCATTCGCGTCACTTCGGAGGCTGTGGATCTTGGTCGCGAGCCTAAGGATAAACGTAAACGCGGAATCCCGAGCGCTTATGCAGCCGGCGGGCGACCCACGCGAACGACCATCGAGTGTACTACTTTCTTGCACTAATATTATGCATTCTATGCACGCCCACCGGCCTCCTCCTACGCCGAATCCTGATTTATCTCGGTCCGCGGATATCTGAAACACGAATTCCAGGTATGCAGATCTTTGGCGCAGTTTATCCGGGTTTAATTTTGGTTATTTTCATCTCTGCAAGAATTAATCTTTGGCGGACGCGAGCTCCATCGCATTGTACAGCACGCGTGTAAATACAGATTGCATCGTGGCCCACTGCCTTCGCTCTGTCGAAAGCGAGAGCAACAAATCCACGCCCCCTCGGGGCAATCTACACACAGAAGAAGAAGAAACCACGCCTCCTGGAGCAATCTATGCGCAGAGGATCTTGAAAGTACGTCCTTGGTAGTGCTCTACTCTCTGAGAATAATGGACGAATGATTCTCAAGTCATTTTATATGTCTGGGGCTACGAAGCCCTGTATGTTAGAGCACTCTGTGGATAGAGAGGAATAAAACCACGCCTCTCAGAGTACTTTACGCAGAGGGAATGACGACAATGCTCTAACACAATACAAAGGACGAAACCACGCTTCTTAGAGCAATCTACGCCTAGAGGGCACCAAAACCACGCCTTCTAGAGCAATTCACGCCTAGGGAGCACCGAAACCACGCCTCCTGGAGCAATCCACGCCCTGGGAGCACCGAAATCAAGCTCTTAGTGGCACGCAACATTCAAAGAATGATTAACCACGCCTCTCTGGACACTGTAAACTTCGGGAACAGCAAATGCTCGGCCCTTAGAGCACACTACATACAAAGGGTTACGAAACCACGCCTCTCAAAGCACTCTGCGTATAAAGAGCAGTAAAACCACGCCCACAGAGTACTTTACGCATAGAGAATAACGACCTATGATACTCAGAGCACTCTGACACAATGCGAAGAACGAAACCACGCCTCCTAGAGTAATCTACGCCCAGAGTGTACCGAAACCACGCCTCCTAGAGCAATCTACACCAAGCGAGCACCGAAACCAAGCCCTTAGTGGCACGAATCATTGAAAGAATATTTAGCCACGCCTCTCAGGACACTGTAAACATTGGGAACCCCTCCTTTTAAAGCACTCTACATACAGAGGGGCACGAAACCACGCCTCTTAGAGAACTTTACGCATAGGGATCAATGAAATCGCATTCCATTAGTACCGCCTTTTCGATTCAGCTTTGTGTCCCAGAGGATCTAGTGGTTCCCTAAAGCAACGAATGGAGCATAAACGACGAGTCGATGCGTCTCGTCTGGAGGCGAGGTTAAACCGCGGCCGTCATTCCCGAAAATCCCCGACGCACATTAACGGGCGTCGAGGATGCGTTGGGCGAGGTAAGCCCCGTATTGCTATGGCTTCCGGGAGCGTCCCGGTGCCATGGAGGTTATGCGGACGGTAGTCTTATGAGCATTCCATGGGCTACGGTCTCCAGACATATGGCGTCGCGGCCACTGCACGATGCTCATTCCTCGCGTGTCAACGGGCCCCAGTGTGTATAGAGGGTCGGTGGTATATATCCACGGGGTCTCAACCCTCGTGAAAACGTGCTCGTCCGAAGGGTCGCGCGACGTCTCTCGATCGCACCGAGACTCACGACACAACCGTCGTCGTCGTCGTCGTGTAGCGTTCTTATCCGCCAGCGGGTACCACCGGCTTATGTAATTCAATTAAGACGCCGGCGTCGAATAAAAAGCGTCCGGGTTACGCAACTCGCCACTCCCGGCGATTGATTAATCAAAGGGGTCGTTGGTTTGCGCTTAAACGTTCCGGCCGCGTGGGATAAGGATACGACGAGTTGCGCACCGTGCTCACGAAATGTGCGTGCGCGTCAGCTCGCCTGGCTAAATGACGGCCGATGCGACGCGATACCGCTCGCGATACTACACCTCGTTTAATTTTTACGAAGTGCTATTTTAACGGGCCCGAAGCGATAGCAATATCTTCTCCGTTCCATCCACCTTCTGCATAGCGTGCGCCGAATCGAACGGAAGTTGCGTGCTAAAGGTGCTCAAGCTATTGCAAAACTAGATCGCAATGTAGGTTCCACTTTGAAACTCACCTTTGGGCCTGGCTAGATGTTAGATCGAGTTGTGAATGAAAAATAACGCGGAGAAATGAGGTACTCTGGATGCGCGGGGCAAACATACCACGCCCACAAGGAACTCTAAACCTAGACGACAAAGAGGACACGCCCCCTTCTAAAGATTGATAGTAGTGAGATCATGTCACCAAAGACGCTATGAACATAGAGAACAAAGGTACTACGTCCTTCAGAGCACTCTACATATAGAGTGCAAAGAAACCACGAACTCAAACAGCTCTACCTGTATTGAGCAAAGAAGCCACGCCCCTCGGAGCGCTGTTAAGAAAAGAATAACTGTCCGAGAGCGCTATTGCGCGATAGCTATTGCACCTCGACGGCAAAGAGGACATGCCCCCTTCTAAAGATAGATAGCGCTGAAATCATATCACGCTCTAAACATAGAGAACAAAGGTACATACTACGTCCTTCGGAGCACTCTACATATAGAGTGCAAAGAAACCACGAACACAAACAGCTCTACGCGAAGCCACGCCCCTCGGAGCGTTTTCAAGAATCGAATAACTGTCCGAGGTTGCAATTGCGCGATCTAAAAAATTAGTTTCAAGGAATTGAGACTCACGGCGGACGTATATCATCGCATCGAGATAGCCGATAGCGATAACGTTGATCAAGGTTCCGTCAAGGTGGCCGGCTTATAAATTCTCGGTGTTTAAAGTCGTAAAGCGTGCGCCGGATCGATTCGAGGAGCGTTCTCGAAGAGGAGGCGTCGCGGCTCGATCAGAGGACGCAAGGTGCGCGTCGATCGACCACTGCGACTCGATTCGATTCGCGGCGAGGCAAGACGAGGCGAGGTGAGGCGAGGCGAGGTGAGGCGAGGCGAGGCGAGAAAGCGGTTACAAATGGGAGTCGTATCGCGTAGGCCGATATCTCGTTAAGGACGTATCATCGGGACTTATCGTGTGCGTGCGTGCCGGAGGAGTAGCTTGTCGCGTATATTCGCATGCAAGTAAGTCAATGCGTCGCAGCTGACCCGACTTAGCCGCGCTGAATCGTTATCGCCTGCCTCCTAACCGGTAATTACAGGTGCCACCGGCCGAAACCACCTGTTACCTGCGACAAGTTGCAAACGGCGGCAGCGATGGGAGTGCGCGCGCGCGCGCAAGCGCAGGCGCGACGTCGTGGGATATTTTTCGAAAAATTCCTCGCCTATTGAAAAGCGCGAAAGCCTTCCAGCATACGAGTCAACGTCGCGACGCCCGAAACAAGAAGCTCCTGGGACAAAAGTTGCGGAACGTGTCCGCAATCTCAAGAAACTCCGAACAACTTTTAGAACAATTCTCCAGCATGCAAATTGTCTTGCTTCGAGAGGCTCTCTGCAAGGAAAATGTCCGGCGTCGTATGAGAACAGTTTCAGCTTGAGAATTGCTGGTTGAATGTTCGAGCTGACCCGAGAGGAAGACGGTTCGACGAAGCTGTTTGCAAACTGTGACGAAGACGTGTCGGCGTGGCGGAGGAAAAACAATCGCTTTCGCGCAACGAGAACGAGACGCGGCCGGAACGAATCCGAAACAAAGAAACCACTTTGTCCCGTGCCGCGCGTATTTATCCACTGAATCACCGCGAACGACTTATTATCCTCGTTAAGCGAGCCGCGGGAGGAGAAAGAGGGAACCAGAGAAGAAGAAGAGGAGAGTGCCAGGTGGAGCGAGACACCCCGAAGAACCACGGGGAATGCTCGCTCGGGACGCGTCCCCCGTGAAAAACCCTCGGGGAAAAACGCGATCCGAGCAAACTGGAACAAATTCGCTACGCCGTCTACGGCTCGCGGAATCGATCCTCGCGATGCCCTTTTTCGGGAGAAAGTAACGAGCTACGGGACACCCGGGAAAAAATTCCTGTTCGCGTCATCGTCCTTTCTTCCTCCCCTTTTCTTTCCGCGTCGCCGCGCCTCCGGGACTCTTTCGTTTCTCTTTCACTCTTCCACGCATTTTTCCAACTCGTTCCAACGTTCTTTCGCATCGGAGAAAATAGTATTTGAAATAGAAAATAGTAAATAGTTCATTTCATCTTTAAAGCATAAGGTAAAGGTACCAGTAATTGACCAGTTAAGAAAAGTCTTCCACGTGAACAATAGTAACCGCTAGCTCTGTCATCAAACAGCGAGATTATGTAGCAAGACCACTGTTTTTTAAAGAAATTTAATTATACAAATTTAAAAACCATATAATCTCTTCCGCGCATTTTTCCAACTCGTTCCAACGTTCGTCCGCATCGGAGAAAATAGTAAATAGTCCATTTTATTTTTAAAGCATAAGGTAAAGGTACCAATAATTGACCAGTTAAGAGAAGTCTTCCACGCGAGCAATAGTAACCGCTAGCTCTGTCATCAAACAGCGAGATTATGTAGCAAGACCACTGTTTTTTCAAGAAATTTACTTATACAAATTTAAAAAACATATAATCTCTTCCGCGCATTTTTCCAACTCGTTCCAACGTTCGTTCGCATCGGAGAAAATAGTATTTGAAATAGAAAATAGTAAATAGTTCATTTCATCTTTAAAGCATAAGGTAAAGGTACCAGTAATTGACCAGTTAAGAAAAGTCTTCCACGCGAACAATAGTAACCGCTAGCTCTGTCATCAAACAGCGAGATTATGTAGCAAGACCACTGTTTTTTCAAGAAATTTACTTATAAAAATTTAAAAAACATATTTAAAAATTCAATAATTGCTTCAGAAGTTGACCACTCGTGAGAAAATTAGTAATTGACAAAAACGATGCATTCTTATAAAGCGCTGTGAAAATTTGAAAAGTAAATAATTCTATGGATATTTTTACCTGAACCGTAAAGCTGTTCTTAACACACTATCGACGGGTAACATCATGAGCTTGACTCACACGTATAGCGAGCGAAAATTAGTGAAGTATGAAAAATGTGCACCTTTTAGAAAACATGTAATATCTTCACATCTAATAGTAGGATTTCAATTAAATTTAGAAAATAGGTATCACATAGTATTTCGAAGGTGTAGATGAAATTAAAAAAAAATTCAATTTTTAATTTAGTTTTCTATTACTTCATTTAATGTATACCATGGACCAAACAATAATTGTTAATTTTTGAAAGTCTTAAAAGTTCATGTAGTAAGAGAAAAGCGTAATAATGTGCGAAAAACAACCAAAAACATTATTCCTGTCCAAAAATTAGTGACAATGAAAAAAAAACAAGCATTGGTAAGTGATTTACTAATACTTAGCGTACGTTCTGCATAAAAGGTATTAATACCCTTCCCGCCGATAGTGTGTTAACAGAAACGTTAAGGATATAGAAATATAACGGCATATTACTTACCTCAATGAATTTAGACGTCCGTCGGTAGGTTCAGCGTTAAGAGACGCACGAATGAGTAGATTGGATGCCGAAGTATGCCAGAAAGTGGGCGAACAAATGGAGCAACGGTTGAACGATCTCCGAATCAATGAATTGGAACTTATCTACGATGTTGGTTCGATCAGTTGCATTTTATTGGATCGAATTACTGAACAGGCTGCATGTGCCGGTGCGTCTAAGCTTGTACAAAGATACCTGTCGATGAACCATCCTTTTTCCCGTTCCAACGTTGCGAGACTAGAATGCGTTGCACGATTCTCTGTCTAAATGTAAATGTTCGTTTCTGTCGTTGTTGATTCGTGGAAACGGAAATAGTCGAAAGTCACTGTGACGGGTTTGAATTTCCCAGCTACAGTTCCATGAACCAAATTGAATCGAATCTTGTCATTCCTGTCACTTTTGGCTTGCAGAATCTCGGGAAAAGTCGACAGAGTGTCCGATGCGACCAATTTGAACGTTTCAGTCACGGTTTCATTAACCAAATGTAATCGACCCTTATCATTTCTGACGCTTTTAACACACCCGCACCGAGCCATTTCCAACACTACTAATTAACGTGTCTAACTCTTAGAACGTCCATTACGGCACATCAGAGGACGAATTAAACTATTCAAAAGGTATTGCAAAAGTTTTGAAGAATCTAAAAACGCGTCTCCATACAGGGTGTTTGAAAACGGTTGTATTTTCTTGGAAGGGGTGATCCCTGGCACAATTTCAAGTAACTTTTTCCTTTGCGAAAATGTTCTCCGCGGTTCCGTTAAGGAGTTATTAGCGAAAAACGCGGACCAATCAAAAACGCGGATCCCTCTGCTATAGCCGCGCTCTGATTGGTCCGTGTTTTTCGTTAATAACTCCATAATAAAGCCGCGGAGAAAATTTTCGCAAAGGAGAAAGTTGTTTCAAATGATCTCAGGAATTACTCAGAAATTATTTCAAGGAAGTCCATCATTTTTGGGACACCGTGAATATTTCAAAATTGATTACAGAAGATCAGACTATTAGTTGCGACGTGTTTTCATGCATTATTGTTCGGTTTTAAGAATTTTAAGATAATCAATATCTTAAAATATTAGCACTCGAATGGCGACTGTAAGACGTTGCTAAAAATTGCTATATCATTATTCAAAATATTTTTTAGTATTGTACGAGTAAATTCTAAATTCTAAAATATAAAATTATAAACTAGTAAACTATAAAAAATATATTAAAGTATGTATAACATGAAAAGAGAAATATATGTATTGAAGGGAAATATTCTAGGTCGGAAGAAATGTTTCGTTTTGGAGTTGAAATAGTTTCGGGTGCAAAGGGTTAATCATCATCATCCCGAATGATTGTAGGATCTGAAAGAGCCCAACAGTCACTGCGACTAATTTGAACGTGTCAGTCTCGGTTTCGTTAACTAAGCTGATCGAATGCCATGAAGTCTTTTAGAAAAATTTGCTGCCAGGTCGACGGCAATTTCCCTTAGCGTCGTTTCGAGCTTTTAAGCAGCGCGTTTAGGATACTAATCGCGAGACCACGATGGCGTCTTCCGTCCGTTCGACGCGAGAACGAGAATGAAAGCGGGTTCGCCCCGTCCGTCCCGGAATATACCGTTACCGTCATTCCGATTCGCGGCGACGGTCGTTTTAGGCATTTCCGATCGGAAGACAGGGCTTCAGCGGTCGCTCGCCGAGCCGGGGTTTTACTGTTAGTCAGCTAGCCACGGAAGACAAAGGCTGGCTTCGTGGCCACGCTCATTGCGAATGAAAGCCGCGACGTCCGCGCGGATAGAAGCTCTTCTGCATTCTCTCCACTCCTCTTCGAACCGTTTCTTCGACTTTGCTTTTTTTACTCGAACTCTCGCTTCCCAGCTACCGAGCACGAATTCCCCGCTGCAAACGCATCCGAAAAAGCTGCGAGTTCTCTCAAGCAGTGTTGTTCATCGATTTTTTAGAACGTATTTTTCACGGCATTTTATCTAGATCCATCGGTCTTCTGGTTGTACCCGATTGCACAGCTTGCGATTGAAATGCTGCTGGTTTTATGTGTTTGTAATAAAAATGGGCTGGTACAATTTAAAAAAGGAGGAGAATTGAGGTATTTGAAGGACAAAGGTAGACAATCTTCAACGTGTTAAAATTGTTTAAGAAGGAGTTGAATGCGTATCACTGCGAATTTTATACATTTGTAATAAAAATGGGCTGGTACAATTTAAAACAGGAGGAGAATTGAAGAACAAAGGTAGACAATCTTCAACGTGTTAAAATTGTTTAAGAAGGAGTTGAATGCGTATCACTGCGAATTTTATACATTTGTAATAAAAATGGGCTGGTACAATTTAAAACAGGAGGAGAATTGAGGTATTTGAAAGACAAAGGTAGACAATCTTCAACGTGTTAAAATTGTTTAAGAAGGAGTTGAATGCGTATCACTGCGAATTTTATACATTTGTAATAAAAATGGGCTGGTACAATTTAAAAAAGGAGGAGAATTGAGGTGTTTGAAGGAAAAAGATATACTCTTTTCAATATATTAAAGTTCTTCAAGAATGAGTTGAATGCGTATCACTGCGAATTTTATATATTTGTAATAGAAATGGGCTGGTACAATTTAAAACAGGAGGAAAATTGAGGTGTTTGAAGGAAAAAGATATACTCTCTTCAACGAGTTAAAATTACTCAAGAACTAGTTAAATGTGTGTCTGGCTCCCATCTCTTGCAATTGGTTCAGAACATTAAAATGCTGGATCAAAATGGATCCCGCCAAGAGTTTTATCCCCTGTTTTGAATTCGAGCATTTAGTAGGTTTAGATGTTTAAACAACCAGCCGGGCGACAAATGCGTAAACTCAGCTCGACAAAGGGACAAGCATTTCTTTAGCCGAAATAAAGGGACCCGTTGCGTCCTGTTTCGAGGATGATCGATACCGGAAGCGTAGGACCGTCGCCTCCGCTCTCGCGGCCCACGCGATCCTCTTTCTTCTGCTGGCCATTCTTCCGGCGAATCTCCATGACAAAGGGTCAAATTAGCCGAACCTTTTATCGCGTTCATCTTCGTCCCGGACTCGTTCTCTTTCTTCGCGAGGCCCCGCGCGAATTAGCGTCCGGAAATTATCATAAATTATTAGCTTTCGTCTCGTGCCGGGAATACACGGCTTGGTCGTCACGGCACCGGGGTCTCGAGCGTGCCCGGTATTTCCATATTTATGCTCGATCCCGCGGACACAGGAAAAAAACGAAGAGAGAGAGAGAGAGAGAGAGAGAGAGAGAGAGAGAGAGAGAGAAAGAGAGAGAGAGAGTGGGGTGGGGACAGGAAGGAAGCAGCCTTGAAACATCGAGGGTGGTTTTACGCGCGGCTCGTCTCACCTTCGCCTCTGAATTATTCACCGGGACCCCTCTTTCCTTAATTTCGCACGGAAACTCCCTATTCCCGGCGCCGGGATTTTCCTTTTTCTTCCGAGACGCGAGAGTATCTCCTTTCGGCTTATCTCTTCGCTCTTCAAGATCTTCTTCCTCCCGGGGATCTTATTGTTGTCGGACAACAGGGCAGCGTAGGCCCTGGACACTGTGACTCTTCTGACCCACTATTTTTCATCCCTCTGGCTCAGTGCTGTCTTACAGGGCGTAGGACAATGTTTCTTTTTTTAGAAATGTGTACATAAATCTTGTGGTACACACCCGGGCACTAAAAACCTGCAATACCATTTCGCCTGACGGGCCTCGTTTTTTAGAAAAACGAGTTCAACGTTTCGCTTTACGATCAAGAAGAACGTGCTACTTTCTATTTTGTAAATCCAGATTCTCACAAAATTACCAAATATCACCAAATCTACTTCAATTTCTAAGGATGACAAATCTGATAAATGTTATTTAATTTCTATTTGAACGTCATTTACCACGTCGCTAATGACCCCTGCTGTTAAAGAAACGTTAAAAATGTATAGAAAAAAGAAATATTCATTTTCTTGCCATTACACCAATACTCGTGTAGCGTATAATGGCATGAATGTTGTACAAAATGGTATCGAACGAACAGTACGATTGTCATACTGACTAATCCATAGGAATTTGAGACTGTCGTGTGTGCACTGCGAGCAAATATACTCGTGGTAATATATCATGGTAAAGACATTACAGCTCGTATCAATATATAAACGTAATTAAAAATTGATTAACAAGTTCGCGAACGCGCCGGCGTACCGTTAACGATCGTTCGTCTCCTTGAGGATTTCGAGGTCTAGTCGAGAATGGCACGGACGAAGGCGACAGCGTCTAGAACGGTCAACCTTCTCCCGGAATCGAAGAACGGTATAAAACGATGATTGCGATTCTCAAGGAGGCTCGTCGAGCGCCTCGGGATCATTCCGCGTCGCTGGAAAGGTCCTCGGAAAGCGTCCGAGAAACTGTAGTCTCATATCAGGATTAGGTTCGTCGACTAAATCGAAGGCGCGGGTACTTTGATTGGTCCATCGTTCGACACCGTCGTACGCGCGAGGATTTCCTTACTCGTACAGAGTTTCGCTCGCGCTCGATCGCGAAACAATGCATCCGCGAAGGCCGGCCGTTATGCAAACGCGTTTTGCACCTTCTGCCATCGGCGTTCGTGACAAACTATTATGTAAAAACAGCCTTGGACGAGTGCAGAGGTTTCGCTCGAGCCGCGCCACGCCGCTCCGCTCCGCGTCGTGAGACCCGGTCGATTTTGCGAGACGGAGTTTCATCGCGAGCGGACACGCGACCGCCTGGAGAATACCCTGGGCTCTTCCCGCTTTTATCTCGGTTTTAAATTCGAGCGGATCGATAACGCGAGCTGTATCTGCCGTCGCGTCGCTCCGGTGTGAACTCGACCACGTGAATTCCTAGAGTCGTTACCGGAACGACTGTATTAACCCTTAGCACTCGAATGACGACTGTAAGGCGCCACTAAAAGTTGCTGTATCATTATTCAAAATACTTTTCATATTATCCGCGAGCCGCGATCGTTATTTGTCAGCAAAAGTGATGTGTCTTTGTCCTTATGGTATGAACTGAAAATTATTTGTATTGTCTCCATAGCGGAGCCCTCGAGTTTGAAGACAAATTTTAAATGGCTCCGCTCCGGAGCCCTCGAGTGCAAAGGGTTAATAGAATCCTCTAATCGCGTTGGTCCCGAGTCGATGATACGGAAAATTGATCGGGCAGCCGTCTCGATGGAACGCAGACGCTTCTGTCCATTATTCGAGCGGTGGGCCAGCTGACATTAATGGAAACGGGCTTCCGCAAACTTGACCGTGAGCCCTCTTCAGAAAATACAAGCTTTATCAGTGGATCGTCGTTTGGAGCCGAAACTCAGTTTCTTAAATGCAATTTTTCTTGGTTAGGAAATGTAGAAAACATTTTCTACGCGATACTACATGATATTTCTTCCAAGGTCGCGTAGAAACCACGCCTTTCGGGACACTGTGTACACACAGGGCACTGAAATCACGCCTCTCCATTCGCTCTATCCACAGACAGCAAGAAAGCCACGCCTCCCGGGGCATTCTATACACACAGACCATAAAACCACGCCCCTCATGGTACTCTATGTACCCTAGAGGAACAAAACCACATCTCTCAATATCTGCATAGACGGAATAATGAAATCACATTCCTTTAAGTATTGCACGCATAGGAGCCAATAAGCCACGCCTCTTCAGGCATTCTTTGCGTAGAGATCAATGAAATTGCATCCAACTGAGCAATCTATGTACATACAGCAACAAAGCCACGCCTCTCACGGCACTATATACACACAGACCAGCAAAACCACGCCCCTCGTGGTACTCTATACACCCTGAAGGAACAAAACTACTTCCCTCAAAACAGTCTGCATAGACGGAATAATGAAATCACATTCCTTTAAGCATTGCACTCGTAGGAGCCAATAAGCCACGCCTCTTCAGGCATTCTTTGCGTAGAGATCAATGAAATTGCATCCTGTTGAGCATTCTGTGTGCGTACAGCAGCAAAATTACATGTCTAGGAGACTCTATACACAAGATGCGCGTAGCTACGCCTTCTTCAAGCTTTCAATACCTAGAGACTACCAAGCCACGCCTCCTCAGGCATTCATTCAGATCAATGAAATTTCATATCGTTGAGCATTCTATGTGCGTACAGCAACAAAATTACGTATCTGGGTCACTGTATACACAAAATGCGCGTAGCTGCGGCTGCTTCAAGCTTTCAATACATAGAGACTACCAAGCCACGCCTCCTCAGGCATTCTTTGCGTAGAGATCAATGAGATTGCATCCTGTTGAGCATTCTGTGTGCGCACAGCAACAAAATTACGTATCTGGGATACTGTATACACAAAATGCGCGTTGCTGCGGCTGCTTCAAGCTTCGAATACAGAGAGACTACCAAGCCACGCCTCTCGCAGCACTCTATTCACACGGACCAATGAGATCGTGTCCCGCGAGGGCGATTTAAAACGCTCCCAAGACGCAACACACATCCTTGTCCCGTCGAACGTGAATGATTGTGCGTCCGCAGAATCCACGTTATCGCCTAGAGTTCCGCTTAGGCAGAGCCTCGGGGAATCGGAGTGCTCCGAGGGGCCACGGGCTCGTTTCGCGAGCACGTGCGCGGTTCGACGAAGCTCTGCCGTCAGGTACGAAGGCGAGCTAACGCGGTGATTCAGACGTGTCCACGATTGCGGGGTCTGTGAGAAGAAACGTTCTCCCTCTGCCTCGACCGCGTCATTAGGCACAAGGCTAGACCGAGCGCGCGCGAGCCGTTGCACAAAGCCAGCGAGCGCGAGCAGAAAGCGAGAACGCGGCCGGAGAGAAGAAGAACCGTGGAGAAGGTGCTGGTTCCGTTTCGTGGCCTCTTCGTGGCGTATCGACGGGTTCGACGCCGGCCGACATTCAGCTAGACCCCCTTGTTCCCGAGTAAATCGAGCTTCCCTTACGACGGGCTGATTCGTCGTCAAGGAAACCTAAGCGCGACTCCATCCGCTGCCACGTTCAAACCTGGCCCCGAGAATCTTTGCCGCTCTGTCCTTTCTTCGCGCGAGGATAAGAATTAAGAGCCAAGACTACGTAGATTCGCGATAAGGTAGAGCGACCATGTTATCGACAAAAATAGGCGAAAAATGATTTTACGCGCCTCAACTTTTCGTCCTCATATGAGAATATTTTCCGCTCTGAGAGGGCTCGTTCGAAAGAGGAAGGTCGGTCGGATTTTTAAAAAGCCGTTCTATTTAACCCCTTAATGCACAGTTTTTTTTTTAAACCGGCCAAAAAAAAAATCAATATAAAAGTTCCATGGTTTCATGGAAAAAGGCTATATTTTATTCTTGAATAAATAAGTGTTATAGCGTACAATCCCATGTAAATGATAAATATCAATAAAACGATTTTTTTTTCTTTGCTTTCACAGTGTTATTTTAAATTCTCGATTATATTCGAGTGTGAAAAATTATAGCAGCATAAAATACAACGCCGCTCGAATTAACTCCAGTGTGCACAGTTTGACCAGTTTAGCGCGCTCGAATTAACTCGAGCGTACAAGTTAAGGGGTTAACAGTAGGTTTAAAAGTGACTATTTTACGTTGTAGAAATAACAAAATTGTAGTTATCCAGATTTTCAGTCATTTTTATTGTAATAAGTGCTCAAAGAAACGAGCCTATTGAACAATTATTCGCAAGTGCATCCTTGCACACTTAATAATTGTAAATTTAAAACGTCCAGTCCGTTCGTGAATCTAGTGAAGACTCCTTAGATTCGCGATAAGGTAGAGTGTCCACGTTACCGACAAAAATAGGCGAAAAATGATTTTACGCGCCTCAACTTTTCGTCGTTATACGCTCGAAAGAAAAGTGATCGAACATGACCACCAACGAGCCTGCGTATTTCACAAATAAATTCCAACAAGAAAACTTTCGTTTACGATCAGGGTTTGGAGATAGCGAAAACATTTTGGAAAAGGTATCGGCGACCATTTGAAATGACTTTCTCCTTGTTACACTATCAGCGATTTATGAAGTACAAATTCGGTGTCAAGATTGTTTGGACTCGCGGTACGATCGTTTCTAGCAGTGCCTTCGATTTTCTGAACATCGTATTCTGACCTTTCTATTGCATCACAAGTACAGCAACAACCACACGGCAGGGACTCGTTCGTTCTCGAGTATTCTGACACCGTAAAGTTCACTCGAATCGGCAAGAAAATCGGTTTTCCATTTTTGCGATGTGCAGACGACGACGGTGTTTGAAGCGCGAGATAGGCGAATCGGTGGCGCGTGTCTCGCGAAATGCCGAGGCCGCGTGTCGAGTGACTCTGTTACACACGTGGAAGGAGTGAGAGAGAGAGAGAGAGAGTTAGAGGAGAGGAGAGAGGAGAGGAGAGAAACGCGAGGCTCGACCTTTGGCGGAAACAATGTTGGATACCGATGGAAAGCGTTCTCCGCTCAAGGCCCGCAACGTTCCGTTCCGTGCGATCGCTGCTGCACCTGTGCAGCTCTAGGCTTTAATGCATCCCAGTAGATGTCGGCTGACGTAGCGCTCGCATCGGATCGCCGCTCTCGATCGATCGATACAGGTTTACGAGCCGGAGAAGCGGTTATCGCGATCACCGTCTCGATCGAGAGCTCGCGGCTAGAGAAACCGCTCCGAGTCGCGTCGATCGCGAGCCTCCAGTCTGAATGACAGCACCGATTTTCGAAAAATTCATTGACATATTTTTCGAAGAAGATCACACCATTTAGGTATAATGAAATTAAATGTATGTCCGAGACAAAGCTACAAAGACAAATTAGAAGAACTCCAGAAAATCATTCACCCCTTGCACTGCGATTTATTCTACGATTTCAGTGATTAGAACTGTTTCGTAATTCGTAATTTAGTAGAAGTAACGAGAAAATTTATATCTATTGTGCGCCTATTTATTCTTCAATAGCTATACATTAACAGTACCAAAAGCTTTTAAAGGAAATTAATAACATACATATTTGTTAGACTCTGTTCAGAATCTTCGTCACGAGTATGACTCGATATTGTAGGCAAGGGGTTAAAAGAAGAGCACACATTGTCGTTTAACTCGCGTTGCTTACGATCGACTTGGACAATTTTTATTTTGCTTAAAGATGCATTTTAATGAATGCTCCGTTTGCACGGAGCTTCTAGAAAATGTGTTTCTCTATTGTTCGCTAATTAATTCTTCGGGAACGTCATCTGTGTTCAAAATAAACATTTTTTATCTGAATTGCAACGAACTGAAGTGAAACAGATATTTATTTTCTCTCTTATTACGTTCAGCAGATGGAAAATAATATAATAGAATGTTGAAATTTTTCTAATATTTCTGCTACTTAAAATTACACGTAATAATTTTTTCCATAGACACATAAAATCCACAGGCTGATTATCAAGCGCGACACATTTCTATCGATTAGCGTTTGTTTTCTAGAATGTGGAACTAATTATGATGAACACGGGAAAGTTCGATTGATTCAGATATAACGGCAGCATTTGTAACATTGTGCAACGCTGAGATCGGTCGTGAAGGGTTAATTGGAGAGTGGCAGAAGCGAGGAGACGCTTCGTCCTTGGATTCCGAGCGCCATAATCGTGTGAACTATTCGCGCCCGAGGGGTTGCAGCGCAGAAGAAACTCTAGTAGCGGATTACGCAAATTCTGGGGATGACTACATCGAAGGCGACACGAGTCTCGGTGTCCTGTATGTAACACGAGCCGGTTTCTGCGCGACTAGTTCAAGGTGTTTCTGGACAACGGGGAAGAAAGGAGCCGGGATGCTTCCGACGTAGGTGTTAAAATCGAAAACTCTGCCGCGTCGAGACAAGGTCCCTTACGGTCGCAGGATCGCACACCTGTTGCCCCAAGAAGTTGCTTCCGCTGTGTCGTACTTTTTGAGTGACGCAGCCTTTCTTCTTTCCAACTCCTCGGGAAGATCGGTAACGTTGATCGAGAGCTGATCTTGTTCTTAGTTCACGACAGGTGAACTTAACTCGTGTTGAAGTAATGTAGTTAGTTTGTAAGTAAAACTCACATCCGAGAATGTCGGGGCATCGGCGCGGCGCACAATGGGCAAAAACGGCCTTTTTCGATTCAAAATCAAAGAACTTTCGATAGGAATGAGGTAGACCGATGAAAATTTTTTTAAATGAAAGCTGAAACTTTGTAGAATATGGGAAAAATAGGGAGATTACGGTACGAACGTTTTTTAACCTTGAGAAAATTCGTTAAAGTTGCACAATTTCAAGAAAATTTTGTTCTTGCCGCTACTACGCGCGGAAAATTTTTTTTAACATGCTATATATCGCTTCCCATAGATTTTTTCACGCTGATTTCAAATCTGTTTTCAAAATTTGTCTACGACCTCTGGTTTTTGAAAAAAAATAGATTTTTGTGACAAAAATTAATGAAATTTTTTCGTTAAAATGACTTCATAACACACTAGTTTGAAAGTATATCGTATTCTCATATATAAAACACAATAAAAATAATAATAATGAAGTATTTTAACGTTTTGAGTTACTTACGAAACATGAAGTACTTCACATCTCGTCATCACTAGACGTATCGCTGTCATTACTACTGGCACTTTCTTGAAATTGTGCAACTTTAACGATTTTTCTCAATGTTAAAAAACGTTCGTACCGTAATCTCCCTATTTTTCCCATATTCTACAAAGTTTCAGCTTTCATTTTAAAAAAATTTCATCGCTCTACCTCATTCCTATCGAAAGTTCTTTGATTTTGAATCGAAAAAGGCCGTTTTTGCCCACTGTGCGGCGTCGCTTTGGCTGTTACAATGTAACAACGCGAGAAAGCCATATGGAGTGTGCGCCATAATTCGAAATGACGATCTGCATCAGATGAGAGTGGGGCAGACGTTAGTTGCACGTCCGCCCAGGTTCAGTTCGAAAAAGTAATCGGTCAAGTAAAGTTCGACACAAGAATCGGTTTAGGCAGGACATACCTGGTACATATTGTATTAAGTTCTCAGATAATAGTTTCATATTAAAGATCCTTTTATTCGCTAACGCTGTGATTTGTGATAGGAACAATACCATTCCTATCATATATCCTGAACAACTCGTATGATTTATTTTATTTTATTTTTGTTGGAGTATACACCGAAATGCACGAAACATGCGGAGAGGGATGTCTTTTTTTGACCTGCGGTTTATTGCACTTCGAACACCCCCTTTTTTCGTATTAACTCTTTGCGGTACAGGAATCCAGGTCATAAAATAGACCCATGTTGCACAGGAATTTTATTGCGTTAAAATTACCTGCACTATATTCAAATCACATTTATAGTTTTAAGAATATTAAAACATAAACAATAAATAAAAATATGTTTTTTTGTATTACTCCCCAAGTTGCATGGTGGGACGAATAAAATCCCACCATACTTTCATCATTTGCAAACAAATTTAATCTTTAGTTTTTATTATAAAACACTTCACTTGTTTATATAGAACTAATTTTTATATAAATTAACTTACCTCTACGATTTTTCACATAAAACCAGGAAAAAAATATTATCGCAATAAACCTTCCGCTTACAACAATTGTTGAACCGGCATTAGCATGTTGAAAGTTGCCAACATAAGTGCGCCAACATAAGTGCGCCAACATAAGTGCATACATTTGTAACATTGGATGAATATATTACCAACTGCTTTACGTAAATAAGACGAAATATAAACCTATACACATGCAGCTATTGCTTTTTTAATTTTAATCCCACAGTGCCCCAAAGAGTTAAAGGGCTTAAGGAGGAAGAAGGCAACAGTCAGGCCAAGCCAGTTTACCGAGCCAGTAACAGCTCCCACACTTTTCTATTCCAACTACCAATAGTCACACTTTCAGTGTATCAATTAAATACAGAATTGTGTTATTGCACAATATTATTGCAACAAGCAACAACGTTTATTCCGTTGCGGAGTTTAAATAAACACTTAAAATATAAACTTGCATTTAATCTCCTAACCTCGTCATCCCAACAATTTTACAACTTGTTCGTCTCGCAAGAGCTTCTAGAGGAAAAAGGAAATCGATGTCCATCGTATGTATTTTCTCTAATGGTCGCATATCCGTGGCAGAAAGATAGAGTTTTATTCCGGTTTGAAGGAAATTAATAGCACGCAAGTGTAATTAATTCTACCGGTCTTGAACCGACAGTAAAATCGATTTTTGCAACCGACTCGATCGCGTACAGTCTCCGGCAAGAACCAGCGAAGGGGTCAAGTTCCAGGTATTGCTGGCAGTATTTCCGAATTTCGCCGACGCCGAAGGTAGCCAGAAATAGGAGAAAAAAGGGGGGAAGGTTCCCGGCACTTAGCGAAATTAGGCCCGCGAACCTATCGAGCCGCTGGCACCCGTTAAAACCAGACGAATCCATCCTGTTCCGAGGACAGCCGAAACTTCCGTTTCGCGTCGACGGGATTCGCGAATTCGCAGAATTTGCATACGCGACACCGCCTGAGCTGGTGTGCTCTTACACGGGATTCTGGAGCTACGTACTTCTGCGAAGCGGACCACGCGATTGTTAGGGACGCGTCCGGAACGTGTCCGAGAACAAGCAGGAAGAAATCGGACAGATTTTGGGTTTGAAACATTCAATTTTCGGAATTTTCTGTGCTTCAACCGTGGAAGATAATGTTTCTCGTATGGGAGGGTTCTCTGTGGACTCTCGCGAGTGTGTATATTTTTCTATAATTATTTTAAACTTGTTTGAACTCTTATCGGTAAGGGAATGTTCCAATTGATTTCTAAAATTCAAGATCTTAGGTAAAATTGAACTACTTTACGCGATAGGCTTCTCAGGTTTTGGACTATAGAAAAAAGTACAGTGATTACTCCATATACACTATCGCTCAAACGTATTCGGGCACTTGCGAAATATTGTTATTAGCATTGCATGAAAGTTATTTCTGTGCCTAAAATAGTGACCAAAATCTAACGTCTTAAATTAAAAATTACGTATACATGTGGTACTTACGAATACTAAAATTAAATACGAGGTTCATAGACGTATCCACCGCGGATTGTCCGGATACTTTTGAGCGTTAGTGTATGTATGTCGCCGAGGTCTGCATGATAAACGTCGCGGAATTATCCCTACTACCGCAAGCTCCAAGTGCCTCGGACGCCTAGGAGTATAAACATAACACTGGTATGTCTCCTGGACATGCGCTGGCAAGACCCGAGTTGTTGACATATATCGAGAATTCACTGTACAGACTATTTCGGAGCGATTTAACCACGAATTGTTAACTTGTGTCAAATTGTCTTCGAGAATTCACTGTAGTGACGAGTGATTTAACCGCGAATTGTCCTATTGGATTATGCTCGGAGAAGGGGAGGTCACATTCGAGCCCGATTTCGTCAACTATGTCCGGCACGCTCTGAATTTCCCTGCAACGCATCGCGAAGCAGCAATCCCGCAGCAATCTCGCAGCAGCATCTGCGACTTCGTTGGGACATCCGTCTGGAAACGAGCGGGCTCACGGGAGGAAGCTCGTATCACCTGTTTTATGGCAGGTCGGTGGCATTGTCCTGACGCGAGATGGTCGCGGCACGGTTGTCGAGGGACATTATCGACGCAAGAATCGCTGACGCTGCTTTTAGCGACGCCGTTTCCTCCAGGATAACGCGAGCCGGAGAAAAGGACCTCGAGAATCCTGCCGTATCCTTCTCGGACGAAAAAACGACTAAAGGAAAAGGGCGGACGCGCCCTACGTTTCTCGCAGACGATCGATCATGCGAGTCTTATACGACCGCGTGAGACTCTGGATCACGTCTTGTTACACCGGTTGCTTCTCTAACAATTTTTTTAATTGGCTCTCATTAGACCGTGCTTGTAGCACAATGCTGGTGATAGTCGTCTTAATATAGTGAATTCTCGATATATGTCAACAACTCGGGTCTTGCCAGCGTCATGCATTGTACAGGAGACATACCCGAGTTATGTTTACACTCCTCTCGAGCTTCGTGGCCCCTCATGGGGTATACCTTGCAGTAGTGGGGATAATTCCGCGACGTTTATCATTCACGCCTTGGCGACATATATAGAGAAATCACTGTAGTTTCTGGGTAATGAAAGTCCTCAGAATTTTAATACGTCTCTCCTGTGAAGCAATTCATGTACTAATGATTTTGTTTCCAGCTAATGTTTTTGTTCTCAGCTAAATAAATACAAGAACTATATATAAATATATAGAATAGACATAGTCATGGAATAAATATAGCTGTAGAATAGGTATAGATATGGAATTGATTACCGTGTTAGGTTTACATTCCTTTTGAGCTTCGTGGCCCCTCACCGGGTACACCTTGGGGTAGTGGGGATTATTCCACGACGTTTATCATTCAGGCCTTGGCGACATATATAGAGAAATCGCTGTAGGTTCTGGGTAATGAAAGTCCTCAGAATTTTAAGACGTCTCTCCTGTGAAGCAATTTATGAACTAACGATTTTGCTTCCGATTTATGGAATAGATATAGCTGTAGAATAGGTATGGAATAGATATTTCAGAATCCGTAACAATCCTCGAATAAACCGTGCAAGATTTCCGTTTATGCGTTTAGTTTTCAAGTTTTACGACTTCTGTCTCACCTTTCCGTCTCGACGAAAATTCGCTGGTTTCGTGGGCGGCTTAAGCCGCGAGGAACCAGGGTTGGAAAAGCTTCGGCAGCCCTTCCGCTCTCGACGAGGCCTCGTATCGATCCCAGTACCGGCCGAAACGAACCGCGAGCCCCGATTCTCCGAGAAACGATACTAATTGCTGCGTCGAACGTCTACTTCGTTTTCCAAGTTAACAGCGGCACCTCTCCCCGTCGTATTCGGTGGTCTTCGCGACCGTCTGCACGCGGCTAGGATTATAATTACCTCAATTATGGTTGCAACAGTCCTTTACAAAGACGAGCCTTGAGAGGAGCTCTCGCTCTCTCGCGAATACATACATACGTATAATTCGCCACGATCCGCCACGAAGTGCGTGCTCGTGTTTCGGGCTGGACGAGCCTAAGTTCCGACCTCCGTAGACGACGTATTAATTCGCGAATCGTCTGCTTTCTGTTTCAGGTACGTAACGCAAGGACACACGCGAACGTTCCTGCCGCCTGGCCGCGTCCCAGTAAGTAGTCGGTGCCCTGGTATGTCCATCGATCGCCATCTTGCTCGGCTTTTCGTGCCGTTCGTAGAACAGAAACGGCTTTTCCGGTTCCACTGGAATTGGCACGAATTCTGAACTGAAAATTAGGGGACGATTAAAAAATTATCAGGGTCGCATATAAGGTAAAGTCACCAGTAGTTGACCATTTTATAGAAAAACATAAAAAATAAGATTTGAAACGTTCTTATTGTTTTGAAATTTAAACAACAGACGGCATGGCATCCGAGGTTCACTTTCATCAAAAGTGCACAGCTTATAAAAACCTCATTTTTTATGTTTTTCTATAAAATGGTCAACTACTAGTGCCTTTACCTTACAGTGTGTCCCAAGAACTCTGTTCAGTTGAATATCTTGGTTATTTCGAACAGTAAGAGAAAATGTTGCTTACAGAAGTTGTAGGGTTTAAGACTCCGTGGATTCGCGATAAGGTAGAGTGACCTCGTTACCGACATAAATAGGCGAAAAACTTTTCGTCCATATATTTGCGACATATATCGAGAAGAGACTGTATATTACTCAATTTCGAGACTGAAGCATTATAAGTAGTGTGTCGATCCTTCCCTACTTTCTACTGGCTTGATCACTCGATAACGCTATAGCTGATAATAATAATTTCCTGTTCGATGTAGACGCAATATCGATTCACTTTTATCGTCTTGATACAACCTCACCTTTAAGCAATTCCAAGAATTTTCTTAGTCGTCATCACTAGACTGCGGATTTTATTTATTTATAGCAAAACTGAACGAGTATCATTTCAAGTAATGAAAGTATTAAAAGTATTCAAGAATACCAACACATTTTTTGAGGTTTAATAAACCCACTGAAAAGCGAAATACATTCCTATTTGGTTCCTACTTCTTACAATTAGTGCAGACAATTTTTATTTTCCACTAAGATCCGCAGTCTAGTCATCGCTTATGGACTGCGGATATGTATGCAAAATGAAAAATGTTTGCATTGATTTCTTCCTTCTTATAATCATCGTATTATGCTGAAACTAATGAACCGATGTCGTTAAAACTTTTTAGTATGTCCACTGCTTTAAATGGCACCTATTCGTTTTACTCATGAATGCATAAAATCCGCTGATCACCGTAAAAAAAGAAAAACAGAAAAATAATCTCCAACCTTTACTTCAACGCGGAAAAATATTTTTTTACCAAAGATTGAGCTAGATCAAATAGGTCAAACACTATGAAACCATCCGGTTCTTTATGCAACTTCCACAAGAACAGTTTACAACGGCACAACGGAAGCCTCGAATCTCTAATTAGTAGACAACGGATTTTATGCATTTATGACAAAAACGAGTAGACGTAATTTAAAACAGTAAGAACGTTAGAAAAATTTGAAAGTACAGTTATATTATTTTCAACCTATTAAACATATTGGGAAAGAAAATAAACTTCTACTTCGTTCCTGTTCGATGCAATTCAGATAGAAAATTTGTATTTTGCATAAAGATCCGCTGTCTACTAATTAGGATCAGATTTGGCCCAGGATCTGGATCATGATATCTCTCCGAGGGGTAGGAGGATCGATAGAAGGGGCCATTATTCCTTTCAATCGCTAAAAAGCATAATCCTCGAGCGGGTAGGCGACGGTACATGATTCTTCGGAGCGAGAACGAACCTCGGCGCTCCACGGGGTGGCGTGTGTCTCTTATTAATACGCGTTTGGTCCTCGTGGGGTGCCAGGATCGCCGGGGAGAAGCGTGATCGTAGATCGGTGGATCGTCACGTGGCCCGACTATGGGGCACGCCCGTTCCCGAGGCGCAAACCAAAATAAAACTGACGGTGTTCTGTACTGACTCTCGACGGCCACCACGTGGGGCCAGTTTCTTCGGGTTCGTGGACCGAGTATGCACTCCGGGAAACTATAGCCCGGTACTCGCTTCGATAAACAATCCCGTGTCTTGCTTCGAACATTCCTTTTGCAACGTGGAAATCGAGGAAACTCAAGAAGTAATTTTAAGTGGAAAAGTCACCGTAACAAATTTCACTTTTGGTTCTGTTAACGCTAAACCTACCACGGTCAAAATGACCGGTTTTCTATTTCACAATTATTGGAATTATAATAACGTTTTCATAGGAAATTACTGAATTGACATCTTTATTTAATAAATTCAATCTTCTCACTGCTATAAGACTTCTACATGTTTTGTGCTCGGTAGGTTTACTGTTAAATTACTGCGATTTTGTGGAGCTCACGTGGAAAGTGTTCTACGCGTCCAGAGTGTGCGATGAAAGTGAAAATTCGACTGTGAAAGTTGCCATTATCGTTGGAGTAATCTTCCTTACGCGAGGATTGATTGAACATTCAGCGAGGGTGCAGCCGGAGGTCTGTAAAAGCTTGACCTAATCGCGCCTGTAGTAGCGAGAGGAGCGTCAAGGGGAAGAACTATGAAACGGAGAGTCAAGTGAGTTGCCGATGAATTGCTATCGATCGCTATCGACTCTTTTGATCGAACGCTAGTGCATCAAATACTGAAATTCCTTCTCAGAATACCAGATCCCTAGTTTACGTTTAATTAGCTTTGCCTAGAATTAAACACGTTTCCTTTCCGGTGAAGAATACACAGGAAAAATCTTGAAAATTACGAACGCGTACGCAGCGTCGATCCATGAAAATCATTAGAGGTGACTGCAGAGCGTGGACAGTCGAGATATCGATCTTATCACGTGGGCGTTATCAGCAGAAAATCCGGAGTACGGGCGGAGATTAGGTCGATAAATACCAAGGTGTTTAGTGTACCTTGCAGCCGAAGATGACACGTCTAATGTTTATTCTGTCGTTGTTAGTGTTGGTTCAGTGCTCGGGGATACTTCCGTTCGTGCAAGCACACAATCTACCGAATGTCGAGCAAGATATTCTAGTTGAACCTCGATATAAACTTCTCTGGCTGGACGATCGATAGCGTGCTCCACGCTCGGAACACGAACGGGCGGAAGGTCGTTCAAATTTCACCGGGCATAATGAGCTGACTGTTCGACGGCGTGCTCGGTCGACACGCGCTGCACTTTGAACAATGCTGCGGCTACCGGAGCGATGCACTGGGTGTCCCAGTGAATCGTGACAGTGCTGGCTCCTGCCCCAAAAAGGTCGCATAACAGGTAGTCTTCTGCACAATACTTGTACGAATTCTCGTTTCCGCGGGTCTTATTGTTGGACGCACAAATGAGTCTCAAAATTATACACTTAACACTCTGGATTTGTGGGACGGGACGAAATCACGCGGTTTATTATTTTTAATACTTTCACTGCCAAACTTGAAACCTCAAAAATTTCGTAAAATCAAAGTAAGTTATCTAATCAAAATAAAATTGAAGAAAAATTAAATGTATGATATTGAATAGTCCTCCAACTTTCTTGCATGCTACAGATCCAAACTAGAAACCCCAAGAATTCCATAAAATTAGAGAGTTATTTAATGAAATAGAAATTGAAATATATTATATGTATGATATTGAGTGGTCCTACAACTTTCTTACATTTTAGTGATCCGAATTAAATTTGCTACAACGAATATATTAACGTAAAAATTCATTTTAAAACCTGGACAAATAATTCCGTCACCCACATATGGGTGACATGGCGGTCAACGTGTTAATACCGTGCACCCGCGAGGAATTATCCGACAAACTTATTGCTCAAAATTTGGATACACACGGCCCAGTTATTTTTGCAGAGTGACGTAAAATCTAAAGTAAATTCTTACATATTCTTTTGCATTCGAACACAAATTTATTGAAACTAACTAGACAAATTTTAATTTGACTGTGATTCCTAAAATTTTCTAAATAAATTGCACGTACTATGAGCGCAGAGAGATCCACAATTCATAATGTCGAATCAGTGGAATCAGACAGCGGTGATCAGACAAGTCAGAATTCTATACGGTCGCGCGAAAGAACGATGTGCAGTAATTTTTAGCATTTTTAGGGGAAGTCGGGGCACCCTGTATATTTATTATGCGGCCGAACCGTGCGGTAGAAACAGGCTGGCTTAATTGCGATCCTCCCGGGTCTCCTCTTCCTGTGCCTCGGCCCTCTAGCTTACGCCTGTGTTTCACGATAGAACAATGCTTAATGAATAACGTCTTGCCGATGACGTCCACCGACACTTATCGTTCTAGACTGCGATCGCGATGTCGCTCGCGGTTCCATACGTAACTGTCGCGTCGCTCGTACCGCGGATGACACAATTCCTTTCACCCAGACACGAACTATGCTGAAATCTATAAACTACGAGAAACTTAAACAATCCGCGTCGATTAAATCACAGCAGGACTCGATAAATCCAGATAATTAACCCAAGTAACAGGTAGATGTTGCCTTATAAAAATGGCAAGATTTAATTTATTCGACTTTGCGCGGTTCTTATCGCAATACTGCTCTACTATTACTCATGAAAATAGCACTACTGTGTTCAGAAGATAAGGTAAATTTTCAATTTAACACTAAACGTACCGAACTATAAATATAACTATATAAGACTATATAAGATTTAATTTATTTAGACTTTGCGCGGTTCTTATTGCAATGCGTGCTCTACTAAAGATATTTATTGAATCATTGCTCATGAAAGCATCTTTATAATTTCAAAAATTGTCAAATAAAAAATCTAGAACCGGTCATTTGACCGGTGGCGGTACGTTTAGTGTTAAGAAACGGAAGGCTAGTTCCAAATAAAAATTACCGTGTTCCGTCAACTTTCGCTGCTCAACGGCGTGACCAAAAATTCTAAAATAAATCCCCTGCACCTCGAGAACCTGGACACACGCTCTGAAATATATTTTTGATTCCTAAATGGTGCGTTCTGGGCGCGGAGAACCTGGGAACCTCGAAAACGGGGGATGGCAAGAGGAGAGCATTCTTGTCGGGAACGACGGAAGTCCGCGTCGGTCGATAAATCGGCCGCGCGAGTCGGACGCGTCGATAGCGGTGATTTATTGCTCGAGATTTGCGGCCGCGGTCGCGGGAGCATTAATTACGGAGGAGTGTCTAAGCGGGACCGGTTTCCGCGCGCGGGAAACACACCAAGACACAGACGACGAGAGAGACCGCGCGCGAGGGCTTGGCCGAGCCTGCCGATCGCGTAACGACGAGCGCCCGGAGAAAACGAGAAAAACCAGCGTTATCGGTACCTTGAACTACGCCGTTGCATCTGGTCAGGAGGGCGGTTCTTTCGCGCGGGACACGCGAGCCGAGGCCGACCGCTGCCTATAAATCACGGTAATGACGGATCCGTGTCAGCCGACGTCACGGACCCTCCCCCCGCCCACACCCCGATTATCGTCTGAGAAAAGTCACCGAGGTCGCCGATCCGATCTGTCAGACCCTGCAACCGTGGACTGTAATCTGTACCAGAGACATTAGAATTTTCTACTCCTTCGAATTGTCGGACCCGTCGTTCTTGAGGGACTTTAGCATTTTTTTGCACACTTACGGTAACAGTTACTGGGACGATTTTTACGTACGATGATTCTTTAGACACTCTCGAATAGAACGGTATTTTTTTCTAACTCGATTAGGATCGTTTAAACGTGTCTAAACTATGGATCTACCCACGTGTCGCGACGTCACGAAGTTCAACTTTGAAACGGAAAGGAAATTACACCTTTAGGATTTTCTTGCGAGCGATCCGTGAAAGTTACTAGGACGATTTTTACGTAGGATAATTCCTCAGATTCTCCTTAATAGAGTGGTATTTTTTTCTAACTCGAGTAGGATCGTTTAAACGTGGCTAAACTATGAATCGACCCACACGTCGCGACGTCACGAAGTTCAACTTTGAAACGGAAAGGAAATTACACCTTTAGGATTTTTTTGCGACCGATCCGTAAAAGTTACTAGGACGATTTTTACGTAGGATGATTCCTCAGATTCTCCTTGATAGAGTGGTTTTTTTTCTAACTCGATTAGGATCGTTTAAACGTGTCTAAACTATGAATCGACCCACGTGTCGCGACGTCACGAAGTTTAACTTTGAAACGGAAAGGAACTTACACCTTCAGGATTTTTTTGCGACCGATCCGTGAAAGTTACTAGGACGATTTTTACGTAGGATGATTCCTCAAGATTCTCCTTGATAGAGTGGTATTTTTTTCTAACCCGATTAGGATCGTTTAAACGTGTCTAAACTATGAATCGACGTACGCGTCGCGACGTCACGAAGTTCAACTTTGAAACGGAAAGGAAATTACACCTTTAGGATTTTCTTGCGACCGATCCGTGAAAGTTACTAGGACGATTTTTACGTAGGATGATTCCTCAGATTCTCCTTGATAGAACGGTATTTTTTTCGCGATTAGGAACGTTTAAACATGTCCAAATTATGAATCGATCAGCGCGTCGCGAAATTTAATTTTCCGAGGAGAGAGTGAACTTGCAGGTGTAGGAATTTTTTGTGCTCGAACCGCGGCAGCTACGCAGACGTATTTTCCACAGAACGATTCTAAAGACTCTCCCGAATGGAATAGGATATTTGTTTGCAACATTGGGTTGGTTTAAGCGCGTTCGAACGACGTTTAAAGCAAAGTGGGTCGCTGCAATCGCCACGGCCGGAAGCGCTGGCGACTTTCCGAAATCTCGGATTTCCGTGACGAGGCAAGACGTATCGACCGCGCTAGATTACTCTAATCTAATCGGGCCGACGAACGCCGAGCAAATACGGCCGCCTGTTATCTCTGAGCGTGCGCGGATCGGCGATTCACTTTGGTGGAAGGACCGTGCCGTGCTATCGCGCCTTCTGCTAGCAATTTCCGTCGAAAGCGGTATAGTACACCGAGTCTCTCGCTTCCTTGTGCTCGCGCAAATCAGCCTCGGGCGAGGAGCGCAGCACGGTGCAACAGCACTGTCGACATAGAGAACGGGAAACATAAATTTCACCGTGTATGGGGCTACCCTGTTCCGCGATTTCTTTGTCTGTGCAACACTTTGTTTTACGGAAAATAGAAATTTCCTGCTCTAGACATTAAAACCCCCCTCGTAAGACATGACTATGCGACTGCATAAAAGATCCTCATACTGATATTCGCCTATCCTTGCTTCACACTTTAAATCAACATGTTCCGTTCATATCGTCTCATTTTAACCCTTTGCACTCGAAGCTACTTTAACTCCAAACATTTCTTCCAACCTAGAATATTTTCCTTCTATATATATATTTTTCCCCCATGTTATACATACGAAAAGGGTGCAATTTACTCCTACAATACTGAAATGTTCAGTAATTTCTTAAGTACAAACAAATTTAATAATTTAAAAAATATTTTGAGTAATGATACAATTTTTAGTGGTGCCTTACAGTCACCACTCGAGTACTAAGGGTTAAAGAAGTGTACATATAGTATGAAGGGTTCCTGCTTCAATAGGTTTAATAAGCTGAGAGCAATTTGACAAATATCTTCAAGCGAGGTACAGTTTATCAGGCCTCGGCGACATATACAGAGAAATCACTGTATCCTCTTATGAAATATAAACATAGTATTCGCCTATCCTTGCTTCACACTTTAAATCAACATGTTCCTTTCATATCGTCGCATTTTCCAGAAGTGTACATATAGTATGAAGGGTAAACAACAGTGATCCTGCTTTAATAGGTTCAATAATCTGAGTACAATTCAACAAATATCGTCAAGTGAGGTACAGTTTATCAGGCCTCGGCGACATATACAGAGAAATCACTGTATCCTCTTACGAAATATAAACCCAGTATTCACCTATCCTTGCTTCACACTTTAACCCCTTGCCCTACAATATCGAGTCATACTCGTGATGAAGATTTTGAACAAAGTGTGCCAAATATGTATATTATTAACACTAGAACCACCGAGTAATAAATACAACTGATCAATATTGTTTTGTAATGATGACAAGACTACATCTGTTCAAACCTAATGCCATTTTAATTCTAACATGTGCTTCAATGAAGAAGTTTATTCAAAAAATTCTAATGAAAACGTTTCTATAATTTCAGTAATTGTGAAAGAAAAAATTAGGAACCAGTCATTTTGACTGGTTCGGTAGTTCTAGTGTTAATTTCCTTTAAACCGATATAAAATTCTATTTTGGCGTTGTTAATGTACAGCTATCGAAGAACATAAAGTCATACAATAGATATAAATTTTCTCCTTTTATTAGGAGATTACGAATTACAAAAAAGTTTTAATCACTGAAACCGTAAAATAAATCGTAGTTTAAGGGGTTAAATCACGAAAACATGTCCCGTTCATAACGTCGCATTTTAAAGAAGTGTACATATAGTATGAAGGGTACAGTATAGATCCTGCTTCAATAGGTTCAATAAGCGGAGAGCAATTTAACAAATATCTTCAAGCGAGGTACAGTTTATCAGGCCTCGGCGACATATACAGAGAAAGCACTGTACCCTCTTACGAAATATAAACGCAGTATTGCTGACACGAAAATTACGTAAGTACAGACTATCGCGGTTTTACAGAATGCGCATAATTAATTCGCTGTTGCTTGACACACAAAATCACGGGAGTAATGCGCGTGCATTTCGAGGCCCCGTGGCTGATCTATCCGTAGGAATGAAACGTCGCGGTGGAAAAAACTCACGGAGGAGAATTAGCCACGGGGCTGGATGTCGAGCCGCATTCATCCACCCACATATTTACCACGTGGAAACGTTGGTCGGAGATCCGGGGAAATGATGAAAGGGGGGTGGCAGTGTGCTAGAGCCAGTATGCGCGGATGGGAAACGGCCGAAGCGAAGAGGGAGCCAGGGGGAACGTCGAGAATCATCGGACCGTTCAACAATGGCCGCTTGAATGGAACGAAGGGCCACGAAAAGATTCGAGGAATGCTCGCGGCGGTGACCGACGGATTTCACGGGCCGAAAAACCTGACCCGGCCTCCGTCGTCGTTCGCCGTTTTCACGCATTCCTGCCGCCCGGGACTCGTGACCAACTTGCCGAAAAACAATCGCGTTCGCTCTCGGGGTTAACGGGCCCTGGAATCCCGTGGAAAGTCGAAAATCTTCGTCCTTCAACTTTCCTGCGACTTTGCGTTCGAAGTTTCGAGGCCGAATGTCAGAAATAAAGTAAAGTCCCGTCTCTCGCATATTTGTCTCATAGAAGGACCCCATTACTGTGGGAGTATATTAATTACACTTATTTTTAGAGCATAGTGAATATTGAAAAAGATATAACACATCTATATCAACTAATTTTAACGAGAACATTTAATATCTCTTTCTCAACCCCTTGACTCGTGATGAAGATTCAGAACAGAGTCTAACCCTTTGCACTCGAAGCTATTTTAACACCAAAACGAAACATTTCTTATGACCTAAAATATTTCCCTTGTATATATATTTTTTTATGGTATACATATGAAAATCGTGCAATTTACTCGTAAAATACTGAAGTGTTTAATAATCTATTACGTACAAACAAATTTAATAATGTAAAAAATATTTTGGATAACGATACACTAATTTTTAGTGACGCCTTACAGTCCCCATTCGAGTGCTAAGGGCTAATAAATATGTATATTATTAATTTCCTTTAAACCGAAATAGAATTCTATTTTGTTGTAGCTTGTATATATCCTTCGGAGAAAACATAGGCACACAATAAATAGACACTGTCTTTTTTTCCTTGAAATTCTGAACGAATTTTAATCATTAAACTCACAAAATAAATAGTAGTGCAAGGGGTTAATATTCATGATGCTTTAACACGTTGACTGCCATGTCACCCATACATGGGTGACGGAATTAAAATGAATTTTCACGTTAATATATTCATTGTACCAAATTTGATTAGGATCTGTAAAATGCAAGAAAGTTGGAGAACCACACAATACCATACATTTAATTTTTTCAATTTCTATTTTATCAAATAACTTACTTTGATTTCGTGGAATTTTTTAGCTTTCTTGTTTGGCGTTCAAAGTGTTAAAAAGAAGTACATTTATGTTGGAACAGTAAGTGGGTCCCTTGCCCTGATCAGGTTTTGTATATAGGTAGAATTGCGGTCTCCGAAAAACTAAATGGTCGCGATGAAGCGTTCTGGTGTTTTTCTTTTTTTTTCGCAATGTCGACGGCCTTAGTCATGGAGGGACGATAGCTCCGAGCCACGTAGCCATAGTAGCAGCCGAGCTAGCGGCTCGGAAAGTTTATCCACGGATAAACGCACTTTATCCCGTTACGTAAAAAAGAGAATCGATCGAGCCCGCGAACCGTGAACACCGCATTACTAGCTCAGTGGTTCTGGTTGACCGCGGGCTGGCCGAACACGCGAGCTGGACAGTATTATACGTATGCGGGGTCGATAGCAAGCACTTAGGCGATTTCAGGTTCGAGGTGGCTGCCTCGCGAAATTCATTCGACCTTCTCGTCCTACCTTCGAGTCGTAATCGGGCCACTGCATCGCTCTATACGATCGAGAGATACCCTGTTAATTATTACAGAATAATAGATCAATACATGAACAGAAATCGAGCAAAGTAACATCAAGACCTCGTTGTTAAGAGGGCTAACAGTGTTGCAAGGACTAACAGCGCGAGGTAGACGACCGACTTCGTGGAATTAGATGAAATTAATATCGAGATAGGGTAAAGCACCCAATTATTGTGGGGGACCCAATTACTGTTACTATATTAATTATACTTATTTTTAAAGCGCAATGAATATTAAAAATAGAGGCATGTAATATATAGATTAAATGATTTTGGGCACAGTAATATTGCCATTATAGGCACAGTAATTGAGTCTTTACCCTAGTTGTAGAAGGCTCGCTTTAACCCCTTGCACTACTATTTATTTTGTGATTACAATTATTAGAAATTCTTCATCGTTCAGAATTTCATAGAAAAAGAAAGATAGTTTATATTTATTGCATGCCTATCTTTTCTCCAAAGATTTTTATTACGGTTCAAAGAAAATTAATAACATACATATTTATTAGATTCTGTTCAGAATCTTCATCACGAGTCTGACTCGATATTGTAGGGCAAGGGGTTAACCAGTCCTGCTACTAAACTAATAACCGTGTCACTATTCTAAAAAAAAAAAATTCAGGGACTACATTAGATTTCCTAACGCTTCAAAAACCGGGACCTGCGAGATTTGACAGTGCGGCGCGCACAAACGATTTCGTGGAATCGGATGAAATTAACACGGAAGATTGCAACAGATTCGCTTTAATTAGTCCAACTGCTAGAACAAGGATCCCGCTGCTAGTATGCCTGGAAAAAATTCAGGAACACGCGTGTTCGTTCCGCTTGAAAAAATCGGGACTCGCTGACTTGAGAAGTGTGACGGTAGCGAACGACTTGACGGAAATCGATAAAATTAATACGCGGTGAAGATTCACGCTGATTAGAGCAACCGGTAAAACGTGGATCGGCCCACCGATACGTCAGACAAAAGAAAAAAAAAATTCCGGGCCAGAGGAACTGGAGCCGCAAATTGAAGACGGGGTCCGTTTCCGAGGCCCTAATCGCGGGCTCGCGTGAGCTCTTTGGAGCCACGGACGCTCCCAGCGGCTCCTGCTGTTCGAGGAACAAAGGAACGGGTCGAAAGAAGACCGGGACGAGCCTTTAGAAAGGGAACGGGACGGAACCGGCAATAATGCGCGAGAGGATAACGCGGCAGCCACGCGACCTACATTCCTCCGACAGGTGAGCCTTACCTCACGCCACGGATAAAGAGCCGAACGGAGAGAATAACGCGGGCCCGCGATCGGGGCCCAGTCCCAGGGCCCCGTTCCTTTCATAGGCCACGGTTCTCGGAAGGAGACCTAACCGGGCTTAGGAACGCGCATTCAACCTTTGCGCGGCCGCAGCTGCGCTCAGAAAATAGGTGAGAAGTTTTCCGAGAAATCGAGCTGACGGAACGCGTCTCGATTATGTCAGAAACGTGGGAGGGTGAAAATTGGACTGCGGGTTTTAGGTGCTAATGGGTTTTTATCATGGTCGTGCACTCAAACAATTTAACCCTCTCTTGGGTGCGGAAAGAGAAGAATGAATACGAAACATCCTGTATATTAATAAAATGTGCAAGTACGCAAAATAATTTTATAAGTTCACAATATCTATACGAAACAATTTTCCAGATATAATATTGTTTTACATTTGCTTCAAGTCTAGATTATTTGTTAGTTTGTCAGTTATGTGTTATCGTAATCATTTTGTTACCGCATACAACCAAGCAGATTCGTTGAAAATGTGAATATTACTTACTATTGATTTAATGCAATGCAAATGTTTTGCAATCACTGCACTGGTAACACTTTCATTAAAAGAATTTTAGACATAATTTCAATTTTACCAATTTCAGACATTTTTTCTCCAGTGTTGTTAGAATCCAGTAGGTTATGAAATAAGCTAAAGCTAAAAGTCCGTAGTACGTGAAATAAAACAAACAGAAAACAGAGTTTGTTCAAGAGTGAATACAAGAGGAGCTTCTCGCTCAAGCGCTTCAGTTCACCTAACTGTGTTCAAAGTCTGACCTCGGAAAAATGCCATTTTTACTGATGCTCATAAACCAGTGGGAGAACCCAGGTATAAGGGACAGCGACAGAGGAGACTTTCCTTTCGTACTTACATACATTCTAAATGTATACTTTAACAAGTATAACCTGTGTAAATTATTCCCTCGTTCTTGTGTTTAGTATGGCGATGGTATTACATACGCTGATCAATATTCAGACAGGAATAAATTCTCTGAAAGTCTCTACGTATACAATGAACGAGTATTGTATTATTTAATGGAATGCGACGTGCCTTTAAACATTAGAATATGTTCGAATACCGTTCAATCCGTCTAATAATAGACAATCTTTAACAGAACGGCGACTTGGCTAGGCCAGAAAGTATTGCATAATCATGACAATTATGAACGAGCCAAACAAAAGAACACAGCAGAGAATACGATAGAACTGAATAAGAATTGCTCAGGACAAATGGTAGAACATTCCTTCCATTCTTTTGGATCTTCGCAAGATCCACGGTCTTGTAACAATGGCAAAATCTCCCTGACGAGCCAGCTATTAAAGAATACATTGATCGAGCTCATTGTTTGTTTCGGAGCGTTTTCAAAGGACGTTGATTATCGGTGGATACGTTTCAAACGTTACATCAAATATTTTTTTAAAACAATGTCAATGACGACTCGTTTTTGTCATGACAGGATTTACGAAGGTTGTAAGGAATTTTTCACCGAACAGAGGAAGCCCTGTGTGCCGGAACAATGGAACCGCAATCGCTGGACGCGGTCCAATTCGAGAGCGAATCGATTCTGAATGGAAATCGCGGCAAACCCGCAGACGTCGATTTTTGCGAGCGACACGCAGAAAATGACGATGACTCCGTGTGCCCCGGTGTCTGGTTTTTAATCGAGCCGGGTAATAGTCATGGTGGTCGTTGTTTCTCGACCGGTCGAACACCGTCATCGTTTCGGAACGTCCAGCGATTTTTCCAGTTTTGCGGTCAGAGGGGAATCGAAGCTCATGGCGAACAGACCCACGAAAGTGTCTCTCGAATTTGACACGAAGTTAGGCAATAAATTAGCCTAAGGGTCGAAGACTCTTGAACCCGAAACGACGGGACTAGTCCTGTTTTTTCTGCGACTTCCGGCGCCATAACATAAACAATTTAAGACAGCGTCTGGACAACTTCTAACGCTCTCACCCCCAACTTTCTCCCATTATTATTTACCACCTCCACCACAGATTTCACATCCCTTAACACTAGATTGCCTAAGCAAGTCATTTTGACTGCTTTTGAATTTCATTTTTTTTATTGCTAATACTTATTAATAACTTGTTATATGACTGTAAGTGATATAAAATATATTAAAAATTACTGTTAAACAAATTTCTTTGCGCATTAGTTATTTTTTCACAATGCAGTCATTTTGACTGCTTTCAGGCAATATAGGTATATACTAAGCTCCCGTCTTTCTAGTGTTAAAAACCCACCTTTGCGCACGAGTCTTCAGTCTTCAGCTAGTCCTCATTTACACCACATCTTTGTACAGTCGTTGTAATTAAACTAAGTGTTATTGTTATTAACGAGTCGCCCAGTTTTCTACTCGAAACACGAGAAGAAAACTGGAAGAAAACTTTTCTTCTCCTCACCCTTTAAAAGAACTACCTAGCACGGTTTTAAGTAACCGCGCAGGAGTGATAGATGTGAGAAAAGTCGAAGTAACTGATCTTCTCCATTTATGCACGTACACATGCTCACGAAAGTAATCGAACGCCCTTTAAATCAGTATAACTTTTTTTTAAAAGTGGATCAAACGACCTGACTTTTTTTAGGAGTTAGAAGAATTGGTTTTCCAAATGATGTGCAAAGAAGATTTTGAAAAAATTGCAATTGGTAGGAATTACATGAGAAAATAAAAATGGCACTTTCCACAACTTTTTTATTTGAACCTGTAGTGAAAATTTAAAATATGCGTTTTGTAGATATATGTTAGTTGTATATATGCTGAAAGTTTCATTGAAATCGATTAATATACACACGAGCTACAAATAGTTAAAAGTGGTGAAAAGCGTAGATTTTCGCGATGCGTGCCATTTTTATATGCGTCAGCCGATTCTGATGAAATTTTCAGTACGTGTATAACTAACACAGATCTACAAAACGCATATTTTAAATTTTCATTACAGGCTCAAATTAAAAAGTTTTGGAAAATGTCTTTTTTATTTGCTCTTATAATTCCGAGCTTGAATTGAAATTTTTTTAAAATCATTTTTGCACGTCATTTGGTAAGCCAATTCTTCTAATTGCTCAAAGAAGTCAGGTCGTTTGGTACAATTTAAGAAAGTTATACTGTTTTAAAGGGCGTTCGAACACTTTCGCGAGCCAGTGTACATACAGGATTGGATCTCGATGGTATAACCGAACCTGTACACTCTCGCGGTTCAGGAAATCGTTCAGAAATAAAGGGCGACATTTGTCCTAAAGGGACGAGCGTTTTTGGCTCGTCTCTCGATGGACAGCTGTTTCCAGACCCGCGAGGAGCATCTGCGAGGCCGAAGGCGGTTCGAATAGCACGGGACGCGTGCTCGTTAACAACCGCGACCATGGAAACAGGAGGAAAGGAAACGTTTGCTTTTCTTCGGGCATGTTTCCGACAGTAAATCCTGCCATATGGTCGTGGCTGGTCGATGCGAGACCGACCGATCGATCGCACGTGCTCGATCGGCTGTAGCCTTCCTACGTAGTTATGCTTCGCGAAATCATCGGCCACGTGACATCTTCGACTAAGTTCATACTCGTGAAACGGGGCAATTTCTAAACTAATTTGCAAGTTTAAGTTTGTTTGGACATAGTGTGTCAACGGTGCACGTGTACTCTAGACACGCTATAGTTCTCTTGTAAATAGGGGGTTGCATTGATAAACACAACGGGCGACACCGACGATGTCGGGAATTCATGCTTGCGCATACGTGTGCATTCTTGTAAGCGAGCGACAGGAATTCTTCGTTATGCGGCCAGGATGGATTGAAAGGGTATTGCTGATGCTAGAAAATTGCTGAAGCTATTTAGACTGAAGCTACAATGTTACTGAAGCTAGAAAATTGCTGAAGTTAGCTAGACTGACGCTAGAAATTCTTGAAGAATGAAGCTTGAAGTTCTAGACTCAAGCTACGAAAATTCCTGAAGCTAGAAAGTGGCTAATGCTAGTTAGAATGAAGCTAGAAAATTGCTGAAGCTAGCTAGACTGAAGTTAGAAAATTACTGAAGCTATTTAGACTGAAGCTACAACGTTGCTGAAGCTAGAAAATTGTTGAAGAATGAAGCTTGAAGTTCTAGACTCAAGCTACGAAAATTCCTGAAGCTAGAAAGATGCTAATGCTAGTTAGAATGAAGCTAAAAAATTGCTGAAGCTATAAAATTGCTAAAACTAGTTAGACTTAAGTTTGAAAATTGTTGAAGCTAGTGAAACTGAAGCTAGAAATTTGCTGGAGCTAAAAAATTCCTGAAACCAGCTAGACTTAAGTTAGAAAATTGCTGAAGCTATCTAGAGCTAAGAAGCTAGCTGTCTGACCCAACTAACCAGATTGAAGGTAGCTAGACAAGACGAAAACCAGGTAACGTCGCGGGACGTCGCGTCGGGGGCGTGAGGATATCTCGGTTGCGGATATCTTGGGGTGTTTAAAGATGGCGGTTCGATGTTTACCGCGTCGTGGGTAACCCGCCCCTCCCTCGTCTCCTTCCGGCCAGGTCTCCAGATCCTCGTCCGTGGATCGTACCTGTACTAGAGCCAGAAGAGCGAGGGAGAAAGACGTTTGGGGGAGCCTCGCTGGAGCGAGAGGATTCTGGTCTCTGCGCGCCGTCAAGGCCCATAAAGGCTCTCTCGCTCTCTCGCTCTTTCTCTTTCTCTCTTTTTCTCCCTGGTTCTCGGTTCGCAGAGCCGCGTAGGGTACACGAACACACACCGGGCCCGAGGAAACGCGCTCGTCCACACAGCTGTGCGACGCGGTTCTCCGTGTGTTGCTGGTGGCTGCATCAGCTGTCGGCCTTGGTAGGGTGCAATTACCCCGGCAGAGCAACGACGAAGAGAAGACGACCGGGAGGAACGATCCGGCGAGCGACCGACCGACCGACCGACCGAACGAACCAGCCAACCAACAACCCATGCAAGAGCGAACAGGAGAAAGGACATGCGGCAGAAGAAGAGAGAGAGAGAGAGTGAGTAAGAGAGGGAAGAGAACAGAGAGAAAGAGAGAGAGAGAGAGAGAGAAAGTCCACGGGGCTTCGAACCCACCGATGGACCTGACTGCTCGCTACGTCTGTCTATCCCGCTCTCGCGGACTCGAACGCTGCGAGAAGTCTCTCTCGAGATGGCCCCTCGAGGTGGCCAGCCAGCCCAGACACTGCCACCCTGCCTCCAGGCCGATGCTACTCGCCAACTTCGACTATCCTTACCAGCGAGAAGGTTGCCTAGGATCAGCCCGAAATATTCGGACCTGTCGCCCTCGATACCGTGAACCTGTTGTCGGACAGAGGTATCACTGAGCTATTCCCAACACTTGCTCCAATTTGTTTCCATAATAAGAAAGGGCGTTCTCGCTCATTCCACTCCCGAGTGCCCTTTACGCGAACCTTCGTTGCATGTCGTTCGACCAACGTGCGGGATGTAGCTTTCGCTGGATATAGTAATTATGTGGAGGCGATGGGAGTCGCGAGTGTTTCTTTGTAATTTTATATGTAACTTGCCACCGAAACGTCCCAGTGGCTGACCATGGCCCGGTGTCCGGACAGTAATACAAATTTCATTTATTTTTTAGCTTATTTGTTAATATAGTTGAATAGAAAAATTAGTACCGTGAGGTAGAAACACTCATTAAATTAAAATAATCATTGTGTAAAATTAAAACTTGCTAGTTAAAAATTATTATTTTGAAACGTGTGCCAAATCTATAACACATCTTGAAGAATTTCTTAAGCTTTTACTGAGAAATCTCGCTAATTTATGATATTTATTTATGATATTTTATATTACGAGAATGCAATAATGTAATAATATATACTTGAAAATTGTAAATCGAGTATTCAAATGTGCAAGAAAATTAATTTTTTTACCATAAAATTATAAGATTTACATATTGGGTCTCCAGTTTCCTCAATGGACCAGTAGAGGACCGTTGTGTAATACTTGCAATTGACCGATCAGCACAGGTGACTTTTCTTGTGGAAATATTGAGGATTGAATTATGTTATGCAGTAAATTGTAATAAATAGTGTCTATTTCTGACATCTGTGTATTCTTGAAGTAAGCATATGTACACTATTTTGTGCACAACCTTAAAATTTTATATTAACCCTTTGCACTCGAAGCTATTTTGACTCCAAAACGAAACATTTCTTACGACCTAGAATATTTCCCCTCTATATATATTTTTTCATGTTATACATACGAAAATGGTGGAATTTACTGGTACAATACTGAAGTGTTTAGTAATTTATTAAATACAAACAAATTTAATAATGTAAAAAATATTTTGAATAATGATATTGCAAATTTTAGTGGCGCCTTATAGTCGCCATTCGAGTGCTAAGGGTTAACATTTATTCTCTTATATATGTAACATTAATTCTCAAATACAAGTCCCCCAAAACCAAAGCCAAGCTGTTCCACTCAAAATACTCTCTAAATCTCTCAAAGTAATAGTCTCACTAAAAAATGCGCTCTAAATCTCTCTAACTTCGCGCCACGCTGCATCTGTTCACTCGCACATGCTCTCTCTCTCTCTCTCTCTCTCTCTCTCTCTCTCTCTCTCAGGGTACGAGTACAACGGAGCTGCGATACTAGCCGACTGCTAAACACACGATCGTCAAAGGCGCCGCTCTCTTCGTTAGTATCGCCACAGGTATTAGTATCGTAGCTCAGTTGCCTGTACTCGTACTCTAACTTCACGTCACCGTCCACACTCACACGTAGAACTTCAAACATTCCGCATCTGAATCGTACCACGTCTCAATCCTACTCTCTCCCATACACACGCGCACACTATTCTATCTAAGCTTATAGTATCCAAGCTTAAACAACCATTTCGAACGAAACATTCAGTTGTCTACTGAAAGTCAGTTTGCAATCGTGGGAATTAAAAGTACAGTCCTGATATGTTGATCCTAATAAGACTGCGGATATCTGTTCGAAATAAAAATAGTCTGTACCAATAAAACGTTCTACCTTTCTGCAATAATTTGAATAAATTGGGTGACAATACCGTTGACGTATCTAGACTCTCGTAACATTTTTACTGTCTTAACACTTTGCCTGCCAAACTAGAAACCTCAAAAATTCCATAAAATCAAAGTGTTACTTAATGAAATAAAAATTGAAAAGAATTAATAGTCCTCCAACTTTCTTGCATATTACAGATCCTAATAAAATTTGGTACATTGAATATATTAATGTACCATTGAATATATTAACGTAAAAATTCATTTTAAAACCTGGACAAATAATTCCGTCACCCACATATGGGTGACATGGCAGTCAACGTGTTAAATTGCAGCTGCTCATTTTTCCTCATATATGCATGAAATTCGCAGTCTACTCGGAGGGTTAAAAATATTTATTTCGACTAGACGAGTGGACCATGATGGCAGAATTTATTGATATTTCGGATCGTTTTCGAGACGGTGTGCATCATCCCCGAAATTTGTCGGCGGATGATCGATCCTCGGGAAATCTTGGTTCGCTCTGGGTTAGGTCGTAGACGGGGCCGTCGTCCCCGACGAGCTGCTCCATCAACGCCGCGTATTATTATCCCGTCAAGAAGTTCATAGGTGGCTCGAAATATCGAGGCCCTCTCGCCTCGTATATTTTCCGGGGCTGCATCTCCTCCTACTCGAGAAGTTTTCCGGCGCGAGACTCTCTCGTCTCTCCGCTCCGGCCCCGGCTTCGGCTCCGCTCCGCTCCACACCGTTCCGCGCGCGCGCTTCTGTCCCGCTGCTGATATGAATAATGGATCGCGCGAGCCGCACCGAAAACGACGAAGCCAGGAAAAACCGAGAGACGACGGAGAGAACGAAAACCTCGGCCGAACGGATCAAGCGAAAGAGAGACGGTGCTGACAAACAACGGTCAGAGATAAAAAGTGGATAAAACAGGGATGGAGGAGAATGAAAGACAAACAGGGGCTGCTTTAGATCCTGCGAAACTGAGAGAGAGAGAGAGACCGCTTGAGGCCGAGAGATGGTCCAGAATATTTCATTTCATTTTCTTAACGGTTGTTTTGCATGCTGTATAGGCTTCACAGATGTCAGTTCCCATAAAAGTCCCATAAAATCAGAGTAACTTATTTATTGAAATGAAAATTGAAAATTTGAAATTCACGATCCCGAGTAGTTTTTCAACTTTTCGGCTCTTTATATAACGAACATACAGTGTGTCTCACGAACTCTCTGTCCACTTGAATATCTTGGTTATTTCAAACAATACGACAAAATGTTACTCAATATCTCAGCACCGGCAAGTTTCAGGACAAATAGACTTTAATACTTTTATACTCAGAACACGCTATTCCATTACAACTTCTGTACGTAACGTTTTCTCGTATTGTTTGAAATAACCAAGATATTCAAGTGGACAGAGTTCGTGGGTTGCACTGTGTTAGTGTAAAAATTCGTGTTCCAATTTAGAGAAATAGTCACTCGTATGCGGGTGATACGGCAGTCAACGTGTAAATTGAATTATACTTCGTTTCCGTGAAAGATTTCTGGGGTTGCGGCCCCGCAGTCTTCAACTAAACACAAAGAAATCATGGATGACGCATGTGACAGCTAGCGGATGTGTCAAGCAAAGAAGCGAATTGTCTTTTGAGGGGTAAAGCGGGAGGGGTAGAAACGAAGCAAAAAGGAGAGAGATAGATGGAGTAGCAGAGACGGTAAGGAGGGAGGAATATGGCCTCTATAGGCAGGGGGACAAATGGTAGGGTTACCGAGCCGACAAAACCCGCAGGAGAAGGACGAGAGGAAAAGCGGAGAGACTCTCTCTCTCTCTCTCTCTCTCTCTAGAGAGAAGAAGGAGCGAGAGAGAGAGAGAGAGAGAGAGAGAGAGAGAGCACTGGTTCCGCTCGGGGCAGGATGCTGCCAGCTAGAAACAGGTTTGTCCGGACGCTTTTCCAAAGGTTGTCCGGTCAATTTCCGCGGTCATCGACGTTATCCTAGCGGCGATCGCGACAACGATACCGTTCCGAGTTCGCGGGAACACACGAAGAGAGCCAGGCTAACGAAGAGCCGCGCAGTTACGCGTAATTAGCAGCTAGGCTGCGTCTGGCAGCTGTGGATCATGGACGCGATACTGCATCCTAAATTAACCGCGATGGTTTACCGCGTCAAAGGCGCTGTCGGGAGAAAGAGAGAGAGAGAGAGAGAGAGAGAGGGGTGAGAGGGGGTTCGTCGATCAACGGTCGCGGATCTTCGGTGGAACGAACGGTTTATGGTCAAAGGAATACCCACTTTCGTAATTAACAGCCAAAGAAATTTTACCGTACATCGCGGACGCTCGGCTCGTTCTCAGTCCGGGATACGCTGCGCATAATAAATTCAGAGAACTATCAAATGACACGAGAGCCTACGACCTCGCTAATTAATCGAAGGTGTTTTTGAGAGCCGCTCTTGTCTCGCGCATGCGCCGTTCGCCAACACGGGAGCCTAGGTTTCACTGACTTCAGGGAAAACGAACTTTCGACCCGGAAAGTTCAACTGCTTCGTTGCTTTCGATATTGTGGTATTTGTTGTAGAGATACTTTCGCAAACGTCTCCGTACAAGCTGAATAATTTTTAAGACGGGCTTGTACAGCTGAACACGTTAGCCGACGCACACTAAAATTTTCGGGAGAATCGCATCGAATCGGTTTCTGTATAACTCGTTTATCTGTCACCGGTCCATTGAGGCGCTAATTTTTCAAGAAGAGCAACTGTATTTTTTTTTTACAAGAACCATGTGTATCGAATATTCAGTCTAGAAATGCAGGGTGAATGTGTCAACAGTAAAATGACCGCTTTTCTATTTTTCACAATTATCGAAATTATAAAAACGAATTGATTAGTAGTATATTAAGTAGTATAATTGATTCGTAGGAAATTACCGAATTGATTTCTTTACTTAAGCAGATACTATAACAAAAATCATACAAAGTTTATGTAAATTCAATCTTCTTCTTTCTACAAGACGTTCCACTTTTATATGCGTAAAGAAATGGTATTTCTTTAATTCAAACTTTACCGCGCCTCGCGCGTTGTAGAGTAGAGCGTACACTGTAGAGCACCTACTGTTAAAGAAAACAACAGATGATTACGTAACCGAGCACATGGTTACGTAAGGAGTTACATTAAGAGAGTGATAAAAGTGTAGATACAGGAGCGATACGGAATAAACTTTAAATGTCGTTTCTTTGTTTACAGGTAAGATTGTACATAGCGTAAATAATTGTTGCAAATACGGTATAATGAATAAAGGGAGAAAACTTTGTTTACAGGGAAACAATTTCTAGTTTATTTTGAAAATCCGACATAATAGATAATTGTCTTATATATATATGTTTTGTGCTTGGTAGGTTTAGTGTTGAACGATAAACTTTCAGTGAGCAAACAAATGCAACGCGGTTCATTCGTAATGCAACCGTGTATCTTGACGTACATAAAAATCCGTTCAAAGAGGAAAGAAAAACATCTTCGGTGGCCCGGAACGTTTCTCGCAGAAAGAACAAAAGTGCCAGAAATTTTGCGTAAGCAAACACGCGCGTCGCCTCTCGTATTTCGCAACTGCATGAAGCTCCGCGACACAACTTGTAGATTCTCGTTGGGCCTCGGTAAAATACGTAGACGTGCGGAGTGTTTCGAGCGATATCGCCCGCGGGTTCACTGCACCGGGTAGAGAGCATGCAGCATGCAACGAAAGGGTGCAGCGCGACGATGCAACACAATGCGTCCGAATCACGCAGCAGGGGCGATGCATCGTCGGAGCGTCCCTGAATCGAGTCCGCGCCATTGATAGGTGGCTTCTCTGGATCACGAGAGAGAGAGAGAAAGAGAGAGAGAGGGGGATTAGGCTTTTCCGCGAGTTTCGCTCATTCGCGGCGTCCCTCGGAAGATTCCACGGAGTCCACGAGGCCTGCGCCTGGAAACGGTTGCAGGGAATATGCATTCCTGCCCTCGGAAATCCCGGTAAGCCGGCGATAACGAGTTCGGTTGATCGTTCGAGTGGCTGGAACGGGATCGGGATGGGTGGTGGCGCAGCACCGGTTTGCGACTGCGCCCCTTTCAACCCCTCAGAGCCCAGGGGTGCAGTTCCTGCTCGAATAGCGCGCCTGTGCGCGCGAGCAGGACGCATTTCCAAGCGTGTTACGCGTTCGATCACGCACTGTCCCGCTCGACCGGCTCCCTGTCACGCTCCGAGCGGGTTAAGGAACCCATCGCGAGCTTGCGTACCGTCCAGCTGACCCGACGTGACCCGCGATTAACCCCTTGCCCTAAAATCAAGTCTCCGGGAATGGGCTTCCGGTCGCAAACTCGATTACAACATGTCCGCTACATTTACATCGCGGTTAGTCGCATGATAGTGGACCTTGAGCACGTTTAAGCGGTATCGATTCCTTGTAACAAAAGAATCATGGTATCACAAGCATACATGATTCTCTGGGCATCAAAAAGTATCGATCCCTAATGATAGTTACTCAGAAGCCTTGATCCTTTTTAAGTACATGGGTTTGTTATAGATACTATCACAATCCTGTGGTGATTGAGCGATAACAACCGAAAGTTGATATCTATGATAGATATGAGCGTGATGTCTGTCATTCTCGTGATTTTCAAGCAATTCTAAGCTCGAATACTTATTTGGTAAGTTCGATTGTATGAAAAGATTCGGTGATTATTATGGTGAGCACGATAACCGCTTATTTATAATTAATACATGATAAAAAGTCTAGTCATGTAAAAATAATATTTTATTTAACACATTGTCTTTTTATTCGATTTCTTGTTTTAGTAATTATGTCGCCAGGATTTGTTCGTGCACAAGGTTCTTCCTGATAGTTATAGTATTCTTCTGCGTCGTCCATGATGTCCTTACATTATCCACCGGTTTATGGCTAAGGATTTTTTCAATCTTATAGCAGTTTCAATCGCGGACTCGCCCTGAACGACGTAATCTGATAATTTCCTTTTGGATTATTGTAAGGATTTTAAAATGTCGTGTTACGAGCGCACAAGACACTACAGCTCCGTTTGTAATAATTAGACTGCGGATCTTTATGCATTTATGGCTAATGAAAATTCTCGAAAAATGCTATAATATAAAATTCGATGGAATTTAGTACGATTTTTAATTATTTCGGATTTACAAAGGCTGTTCCCGTTGAAAATGTGATTTTATTTTATTCCGCTTTCTTAAAATTTGTCTAGAAAAATTGAAAATTGCATAAACATCCGCAGTCTAGTAATAATTTACCCAGGAAAGCTGTAGTTTGTAAGTGCAAGTGCTCGAGTGTTTGTTCGTCGATGCAGGGATGCACAGTTGCACACGCAGCGCGATGCGCTATCGATTCCATAACGCTCTCTTGAGCACCGTTAATCCGTGATTCGTTCCCGGTCCTCGATGCTCGCGAACAGCCAATTAATAGCGCGCGCGATTCGTTCGAATCCGCTCGTCGGATTGTTTGTTTGCGCCGCGTTGCTGATTAACGGCACAGGCTACCGAATCCGAGTATCGATTAGCCTCGATCTTCCTGGCGTGGGAGATTTGTTGACTGAATCTCCTCCGGTCCCCTAAACATCGTTCCATCTTCCTCATTTATACCAGGTAGAACTTGCAACCTGTCGGGGAATCTAGTATACTCTTTGTCGAACATTTCTGGCTTTTTGCGAAACATTGCGAAGATAATTCCAAAAGGAAGCAGGACAAGCAGATTACAGTGGTTTCCCTAAATTCTAAAGTTTCTAAAAAACGCATTCTAAAGAAGTATACATGACGTATGAAGGATAAACAACAGTTCAGACCCTGCTTTAATAGGTTCAATAAGCTGGGAGCAATTTAACAAATATCTTCAATATCTTCTCTGATGTACAGAGTGATTTCTCTATATATGTCGCCAAGGACTGGACGATAAACGTCGCGGAATTATCCCCACTACCGCGGGGTATACCCCGTCTGCGAGAAACGCATTCTAAAGAAGTATACATGTCGTATGAAGGATAAACAACAGTTCAGACCCTGCTTTAATAGGTTCAATAAGCTCGGAGCAATTTAACAAATATCTTCAATATCTTCTCTGATGTACAGAGTGATTTCTCTCTATATGTCGCGAAGGCTTGGATGATAAATGTCGCGGAATGATCCCTACTACTTCATGAGGGACCTTGGACGGCGAGTACTGTAAACATAACACACGGGTACGTCCCCTGGACGATACATGACGCTGGCAAGACCCGAGTTGTTGACATATATCGAGAACTCATTGTAGATTGCCTGGAAAGGCTACGAAAGTAAAGTGTGGGTAGGGTAGATAGGAGGTTAGAGAAGGCAGTTAGGAATGGAAGAAATAGGGAGAAGAAAGAAGTGGTGAACGGAAACCAAGTTCGATTCCTAGTGACGAGGCTGAACAAATGAAATGTATTATTAATTCCGAAAGGCATGCCAGCACCGTGGAAACGGTAAAAACCGTGGAGGCTCGGGGCACGGATTGCGATCTCGGTTGACAAACGAACATCGATTTGTCAGCCGAACGAATGACGAGAACGATCGCTGCGCGGCCGTGGAAGAAAGATTAGGATTAGCGGTAGCGTACCGCAGAAAAAGGCCCGCGAGGCATGGGACTTGTGCATGCTCGTTGCATAGATCCCGAGATGCGCGGCTCTCCGGGCCCCTTTTCTGCGAGCGTGTCCGTATCCGTGTCGATGTGCGTGGTGGCTTGGTGGCTCGTGGTGGTTCTCCTGGTAGCTGGGCCCTCTCTGCCCGACTGGCTGCCCCGCGCTTCACACAAGGAAGCCCTCTGTGTGGGTCTAGAATGTGTCCTTGGCCGAGGTGCGTTGACCTTCCCGTGTGCTGGACTCCAGACTTCTACTTAGAGAGGGCTAAAATCTCCATCCGGAGAGGTTGGGACCTGCCTCCCACCGGTCCCCGGGGGCCCGGGCAGATACATACGAAACTTCTTCGGCTTCTTTTCCACGGGCTGTTCTCCGTTTAGGAATTCCTCGGGAGATCTGGTCTCTCGTTCTTGTTGCCTCGCCGAGCCACGCTCTTCCCTTTGTGGGCCAGAGCTCTCCTTCCTCGGCGTGTTTGCTACATTTTTGCTCCCGGCTTTCGCTACGCCCTCTCCGACCTTCCGATCCGAGTCCTGTCCAGACACCTTCACACGCATCCTGCAACACGGGCTCACCATTTCGGGTCTAGCGTCCCGCGCCTGCGGTCGCAACTCCCACGCCTCGACCTTCTCTTCAGCCTCGGGGACCTATACACCGGAGAGAACAGTGATCAGTGGTCTACTTGCTTATTGCTTCAACCAGTGATCCACTTTGTTACTTCTATTCTGCAAGTTTAGATGCGTCGCTCTCTGACTTGTCGCAGCCATCGTCGACATAAACTCATTCTCAGAAGCTAGAGCAAGAACACTTTGTAGAAGAAGTAGAAGTAGAAAGAGACTAATGATCCTATGAATTTGACGTGCATAGACGCAATGTATAGATGCATAGATCAATGTTTAGGTAGTTGAACACCTGATCGATGTGGCATTTGCAAGTGTCAGTTGCGTCGAAGAAGAACGCCACGAATTTTTTCAACAGAGAAAGAGAAAATCCTTTTCGACCGGCCCACCGCATTAGAAGTTGAACACCCATGGTGCAGACTGTTCTCAGGGGGCGTGGCCTCGAACCGGAGCCCCACGAGGTAGCCCATATTTCATGCCTGATAAATGTACGCTCCTTTTAACTGTCCATCTAACTCGCACAATCCGTACGTGCTTGTCAGAAGAGAACATCTTCCGAGTAAAGTTTCTCAAAAGCTGCGCTTCATTTTGAACACTACCGAGTCGTACAAACTAGTAGAGTACAGTATAATGTTGTACATATTAGGTCGTCCCGTATGTTTGTGCCGTTTACTCTTGTACCATTTAAATTCTAAAAATAAAATATGTAATCACTAGATTGCGGATGTTCATGCAATTTTCAATTTTTGTAGACAAACATTAGGGAAGCGAAATCAAATAAAATGTAATTTTCAGTGGTAGTCACCTTTGTAGATCTGAAAAATAAATAAAAACCGCAATAAATTCGGTGGAATTTTATATTATAGTATTTTTTGAAAGTTTTCAGAAGCCTAGTTTTCTAGTCAATTTTCTCTAATCACTCTTTCATTCCACAACCTCTTCTGACCTTTTTGTCAAAGACATCAAATACCGTCGCTATAAATTTTTTGCGGTTTTTCATTAAAATACTTTGAAACGGTGAATAATGAACGATCTAATATGTTATGTATCTCCTTTTCAATATTCATTATGCTGTAAAAATATGTCTAATTAATATGGACAGAGTAATTGATACCTCCACAGCAATTAGGTCCCCTTACCCTATGATTGAATGATTTCTCTCTTATATGAACAACCTTTTTGGCAAAGACATCAGATACCGTCACTATAAACTTTCTGCGGTTTTTCATTAAAATACTTTGAAACGGTGAATAATGAACGATCTAATATGTTATATATCTCCTTTTCAATATTCATTATGCTGTAAAAATATGTCTAATTAATATGGACAGAGTAATTGATACCTCCAGAACAATTAGGTCCCTTACCCTATGATTGAATGATTTCTCTCTTATATAAACAACCTTTCACTTCAATTGTGAATAATATGAACAACCTTTCACTTCAATGGTGAATAATATAAACATATCCGAACTTGTGGGACGACCTAATACATACTTGGAATCAATCCGGACTCCTGAAAACAATTTGAGCTGAAAACAATGTTCCACGTTCTTCCGATAAACAAAGTCTTCTTTCGTTTCCTCTGTTTAATTTGTTTTTTTTTCCGTCGACACACAGGTTTTTCACGCGAATGCCAGGCGGGATTCCCATGGTGCATCGCGCAGCACAGTAGCGTTTCTTCGCGCTAGACCGTGGCGTGCACGCGTTAACGCACCAGGTACACCCGTGTCGAACGATCTACAGGGTGTCCGGCGAACAAACCGACAAACCTTGCAATCTCGTGCCGGTAATAAAATGTTCGATTATAGATAAAACGTTCTACGGAACGGCAACAGATATTACATAGATAACAGCTGTCCCGCGGATCGACGTTTTGCATACGCTGGCGAAACACTCTGTAGAATAAGGTTGAACCAGTTAATTGGGTGAAATCTCGACCGCGGGTACCCGCGCGGACAAGTGAAGGGGAATGATAGCAATCAGGGGCGATTTATTCTGCAATAAATCCAATTATAACTTCATTTACGCGCGCGGGCCTTGTTTGTGTGCGGCGGGACTCGGTGCGGAAACCTCTAGGAAAATTAACCTTACAGAAGAGTGGATGCTAAGCGAACATTTATGCAAAATCGGCGAATCTTTGTGCAAAATCAAAAAAATGTTCTACTCGAATCGTAAAACACACTGGAGTGATTTATTTTAAAGTTTTTCTAATGTTTTTACCGTTTTAAATCGCTCATCCTTGTTACGAGTGATAGCTGAATTGCAGATTGCTTTTGCACTAGAAATAAGAGTGCCTGAGTCTATTTTTTCACTATTCATTTTTTTTTTTTTCTTTTTAATTACTCAGTTTCTGACTGTAAAGGCTAACGTGTGCACCAGACGTATCTCTAAAAGTATGTTTCAAAAAATTGATAAACAATGCAGGGGGTGATCCTGAATTTCAAAATGAATCGTACATACAATTGTAAGGATGATCCGCTGTCCGAGTATTAAACAAAACATCTTCGTAAACAATGCTGAGTAAAGAATTTCCATGGGAACAGAAACGCGGAATCTTCGTCTAATTCGGGCCCGATAAACGTCCCGAGGGATCGCGCCGGTTTGCCGGGGATCAACGAAGAGTAAATTTTTTCGAAAAAACGTAGTCGCCTCTCGTGCAAGCGCGCGACATTTCCAGCAGGATTTCAGCCCCGGGTAAATAGCAGGGAGCCGTGTGCAGGTGCAGGAACACGGGAGAACGCGCGTGCACATAGAGAGGCACGCCTAGCACCGCGGTGCACCGTGTACCTGCGACAGTGGTTCCGCGTGCAGGCACGTACCTAACAGGCTGGCAGGTAATCGATAAGCTCGGGCATGCCATCCCGGTTATGCGTGCGAAATATTCCGGTTTTTCAGTCGTTCACCCTGGCCAAGCTGCCGCTCGAAAGAAATCGCCTCGCGCGTATCGGCACGCGCGATCGATCGGTCATCGAACGACCAGCCAACCACAGGCTCCGGATCCTTCCCCCCTCTACCTTCTTTTCGCCTCCGCCAACTGCGCTTCTCAATGAATCCTTCCCTTGAATCACGAATTTTCTAGACGATGCTCTGCCACGTTTAAATTCATTTCGCAGTCTTTCGGTCGCGAGAAATTCTCGATTCTTCGAGTCGAATATTTTTCCGTTCATTTTGTTTCTATCTTTACTATTTTATATCGTTGATCGACTAATTTCAAGTCCTCCGAATTTCATTTCGTAGAGGAATACTCAAAGATTGAGGACCCAGGTGGTCTCAGAACTCGTTCGAAATTGTGACGCGAGTGTCCAATTTCAACAATTTTTTCAAATATGTAAGTTAAGCTGTAACGGATCCGCCACCGTATATATTGTTGGATATAACTAACAAATATGTTCATCTTATTGATAAGCGATTCATCGCCAACGACAAGCGAACGTGTCGAAAAAAGAAAAACGAACGGGATGAAAAAAGGACGAGCAGTCTCGTCAGGTCCGACATCGGAGAAGGACATATTAATAAATTACATACTCCCGGTCATTTCTTACAAATAGAACAACCATGAGGACCATAGTACAATATTTCAGGAATATCGTTCATCTTCCATTTAAATGTAGACGAATATCTTTTACCGAAAATAGTGGAATTAGACACCGAGAAAAATCGTTTATCGAGAATATCGAATTTCAAAAATCTTTTTTCGGACAGAACAAGCGGAAGGTCCACTGTAGAAGAATGTTCGTGGTTCGTTTAAACGAGGAAAAACGTTTCATGCCTAAACACAGGCTCGGGGAACAGCGGCGGGATAAAATTAGCCGAAAATTCGGCAGACGTTCGCGGGGCTAATCAGCGGGGCTAATCGGTCGGATAAGGCCTTGGTAACAAACGAGCTTGTTCTCGCCGTGGGAAAGGAGCGTATAGAGGTGGCTCGTCGAAGGCCTCTTCAGAGCTTGCTGACTGGAAAAGGTGTCCCGATTAGCATATTCGTTGGAACGTCGCCGTCGGTAAAAGGTGTAATGGCGTTTCGCTAATGGCTCGGTTCGCGGGATAAGAAGCCGTCTAACGTCTAATTGGCGACGCGGAACTTCCGTCTGGACTTCTTGCGCCGGTAGACGCCGATGCGCACGGCAGAGTGTGCAGAGCGACAGCGCCGCGATGCAACGCGGTGCAACGCGATGCAACGCGATGGGACGCGACAGTGGAGCGCGCGAGTTATTTATCGAGACGGAAACGCGCGGGGAACGTGGATCGCGCCGATTTAATGAACGTTGTCCCGCAAGGATCTTCGATTTCCCGAAGCGCAACGGCGATTAAGGTCGCGGCAAGAAAAACGAGAGAGAGAGAGAGAGACCTCGGAGACAAGGAAACGGCCAGAGGCGGCTACCAATGAAAACTAACGCCGGGGACTTTCTTCTCGTTTTTCTTGTTCGCGCCTCTCTACACCGCTACCTGTCGCTCGGACGCTCGTTCCCTGTCCTTACGATTATTCACTCTGCCAGTAAACTCGACGGCTGTTGCGTCGTGCCCGTCAGGATTGCTGCTATTCGGCTTTTTGTATCATTTGTGCCAGCATAATCTTACACGCGTTTGTTCTTTCTTTTCCCCGCGGACTTTTCCCGCGTGCGAATTAATGAGTTTGCCAGCCTCGTTTACGAGCGTTCGGACACTTGATCGAAGGCTCTTAGCGAACTGCTGCGGCCTCGAGAACAGAGCTCGAACGCTGTGAACGAACTCGCGCGACAACGGGTTAGATAAACTTCTTTATCTCCGCGGCACGGTCCAAAGTAAAATGAAAATGAATTTACTACCGCTGATGACCATTGGACACGTCATCATCGGCTTCGCGATAAATGTGTCAACAGCGACGGCAATTTAATTCGTAAACTAACAAGATAGCCCCGAGTATCACAGTTGAATTCGTTTGGGATAGTTCCTCGGTAAAAAGAATTATTAACGCTCTCCTAAGCAACGCTACAGTAGGCTGCGGATTTTTATATACGAAATTCGATTACGATTTTAACCCTTGTCACTCGAATGGTGACTCTAAGGCGCCACTAAAAATTGCTACGCTATTATTTAAAACAATTTTTATACTATATCGGTATCTAAGAAATTCATAAAAATTTGTAAGTACGAGTGACAGACGTCGTATGCGTAAAAGGAAATAAATTATGTACAATGGACATACTCTAGGCCAGAAGAAATCGTTTTAAAACAGCTTCGAGTGCAAAGGGTTAATTAATTTCAGATCTACAGAGGCCACTGAAAACAAGATTTAATTCGATTCAACATTCTTAATCCCTCAAACTAAGATTTATTTTACGGTTTCAGTGATTAAAACTTTTTTGGAATTCGTAATTTCCTAATAAGAGGAGAAAATTTATATCTATTGTATGGCTATATGTTCTTCGACAGCTGTACATTAACAACGCCAAAGTAGAATTTTAGATCGGTTTAGAGGAAATTAATAACATACATATTTGGCACACTTTGTTCAAAATCTTCATCACGAGTATGACTCGATATTGTGGGACAAGGGGTTAAAGTTCGTATACAAAAATTATAAACTGCATAAACATCGGGAGTGTTGTGATTAGAAACCTATTAGCAGGCTGGCGACACTCGAAACTGTTAAGGAGATTAGGAAAATGGGTGTCAGACAGTGGGATCGCGAAGGGGGGGCGGGGCTGATAGTCGATCCTAGAATAGCCTCGATTGGAGAACAAGCTTCAGACATCGTTGACACGGTAACAGACGCAAAAGAAAGACCATGAATTTCTCTCTCCGTGGAGTTCTGCGCGCAAGGTGGAGAGAAACAGAGAGTGAGGGGGAGGGAGGGAGGGAGGGAGGGGAAGTGGCAAAGACGAGGAGGGGCGGAGATCGTGCGGTAAACGCGGCGTGCGAGTCGCGGTGGCGTTCCGCCAGCAGACGAAACACAAGGTTGCATTGTGTTTCATGGTAGGCCGTTAACCCAGGTCAGCAACTGCGAATCCGCGGATCGCATACTCTCTTGCCCGTCCGCTGGTTTCGCGCTGCATCGCTCTATAACGCCTCGGTCCCTTTGGTTCTCCTCGCGAACGGTGTGACGCAGTTCCGGTCCCGGCCGGAAGCTCGTCGGCTTCGCTCCGCTTCCGACACGCTTCGCGGACCGACGCTGCGTGCAGCGCCGGTGCAGCGTCGGTGCAAGACGATCCGCCCTCGGATCATCCCCACCCATGCCAACAACGACTACCTGAGCCACTCGATCTCGGATCGTTAGCCCCGAGATTCCATCGGTCCCTCTCAATTAACCATTTTGTTGAAACGTCCCTTCGTCCACCTGGAATTGCCAATGCACCTGAAATTGACAGTGTACGCTCGTTCAGGTACATTCATGGTCATTTATGCACATTCGTGCGGGACATTCAGTCGATCTCAATTGGCTGTATACCTAAAATTGCCTGCATTTACAGAATTGCATCCCTCAATGAATTATTATTGTTATTCATCACTGGACCCTGGATTTTATGCGGTTACGACGAAAACGGACGAATCGAATTCAAAACAGTTCGAATAGTTAAGGAATTTAACCCTTTGCACTCGAAGCTGTTTTAATCCTAGAATATTTCCCTCCTATATATATATATATTTTTTTTTATCTATACAGAAATGGCACAATTTACCCGTACAATACTGAAATTTTTCGCAATTTATTAAATACAAACAGATTTAACAATGTACGAAATATTTTGAGTGATACAGCAATTTTTAGTGACGCCGTACAGTCGCCATTCGAATGCCAGGGGTTAATAGTACCGTGGTATTGTTTTCCTCTCGATAACATGATTAAAATAGGAAACAAATGCCTATGTAGCTCCTCTGTCTCGTATTTAACACTGACAATTTCCATTTCGCATAAATATCCGCAGTCTATTCATTAAACTACGATGTATCCAAAAATTTGTGCGAGACCCGAGAGATTTCGTTTCACCAATCATAGATAATCATTAGACTGCGGATTTTATGTATTTGTGACAGAAATGGGTAAGCACAATTTAAAGCATTGGACACAATAAGAAGATCTAAGAGCACCAACGTGTTGGTTTCAGCTTGATAAAATAATTAAAAGAAGAAAGAAATTTTTATTTCGCTCCTGTTTCTTGCAATCAATGCAAATATTTTTTATTTTACATAAAGATCCGCAGTCTAATAACCATTTATCTGTCCGATATATAAAATACCTGGGCCCACTTCTTTTAATAAAATTGTACCTGTCGAACTTGTACAAACCTTTATGCATTGCCGATCGTTTGTGGCAAAAATCGAACACCATTCGAAGGACTTTCGAGTATTTACTCGATATATGTCCAAAGTCGGGTCTAGCCACGGACATGTATCGGCCAGGAGATACTTTTCTTTGATCCACCTTACACTTCTTCGCGTCAGAGGTCTCTCGAGGTAGTGGGGATAATTCCGCGACATTTATCGGCCATGCCGCGGCGGCATATATAGACACTGTACAGGGTCTTCGATTTGAATTACATACACGTTTGATAAAGGCCGATTTGGACGTACCCGGTGTGTTTGTATTGACCGATGGTTGTTCTCGTTAATTTGCATGCGGGGCTGAGACCGGTGAAAATATGGAAGTCGTACATTTCCGGCGGACCCTCGTAAATCGCGACCCCGGCGCGTCGCTAAGCGTCGTAGAGCGTCGCAAAAGCGTCGCGAAGCGCAGATACGCGGCGAGGACAGGTTCACGATTCGGTGGACACGACGCGACGCGATGGCGAAATTACCGGCCCGCTCCCGAGAATATTTCTCGCTCGTCCCCAACAGAGGAAATGAAAATGGCCGCGTCCGTCTACCGCGATCCTGACCCCTTGTCTACCTTTACCCCGACCAGTCTCGCCGAGTCGAGTCGACTCTGTTGGAGCCCCTACTTCTATCACTGTGTCCAAAAAATTGGGCGAATTTTCTTATAAAACGAAAAATCTTTATTTATTCTTTTAACTCATTTGCATCATAAGGAAATATGAAAAGAAGGCTTTATCACCAAACTTTCTTTTTTATCATATTTAAGTACAAAAATATGACTACAAGTAAAGGAACTTCATATTTCAGCATTATAAGTAAAAATCAGAATTACTATTTTCATCCCCAACAACACCTTCAATTTTTGACCAGAAAAATTGAGCGCATATATACGCTAATGATGCAAATGGGTTAAATCAATTTCATCCCCCTCAAATCAATCCCCATACGACATAATGCACTTATGGTCACGTTATTACCACTCCCCTCGAAAAAGCCGAAAAAGTCCTTTTCAAGTTTTGTTTCAAAACGGTGTCCCCGGTGCGGTCTTTTGAGTTTACTGAATTTGAATTTTATTAACGTGAATGGACAAGCGTATCTCAAAAACTACTGAAGATAATGATATAAAATTTTACACAGCTGGCAGTCACAGAGCTAGCAACCTACAGAATAAATATTTATCAATTTTAATAGAGCCGCAAAGTTTAACACTAAACGTACCACCACCGGTCAAATGACCGGTTCTAGATTTTGTATTTGACAATTTTTGAAATTGTAAAGATGCTTTCATGAGCAATGATTCAATAAAATATCTTGAGGAGAGCACGCATTGCAATAAGAACAGCGCAAAGTCTAAATGAATTAAATCTTATATAGTCTTATATAGTTACATTTATAGCTCGGTACGTTTAGTGTTAAATTGAAAATTTACCTTATCTTCTGTATACAGTAGAGCTACAGTTAAGTGTCCCACCAGATAACTAGTGAAATTAATCTGAAAGCCTCGTTGAGGTGCAGTGCAGGAGAGTTAGGAACATCTGTTTTGAATGGTAAAAGTTGAGCATCCATCGAGCGCTTTGTCTCGGTGGAATAAACAAGATCGAAAGGTGATTAAATGAATTAACAAATATACCTATTCGAATAATCGAAAGGTGAATCGTTCCGATACACCGTAATGCACCTGTGAAGATTTGCACCAGCACCTAGGCCAATTGAAATCCTCGGTGATTCTAATCCCGTGGAACAGTACGGGACTCGTTCGAAAACGCGATAGCAGTTTCGGCGATCGGGAGATAAAGCGAATACGAACGAGTTACACCGATCGGCTCGCGTGCAACGAATTTCTGCATCGTTATCGCGGCGAGTATCGCGGTATCGATGCAACGAGTCTCGGCTTGCAACATTCTTATCGGGGATCCGTGCACGGTGACTCACGGGGCCGCGGCCATAATCGACGCGGGCTAGAAGATATCGTTCAAGCTAATCTTCTGCATTCGCGTCACAAGGAATCCCGGGCTGGATTATCGTCCCGGCTTTATCTTGATCTCGGTTAATTACAAACATCGCCGATTCCCGATCCGTTCCCGTTCGTCATTCTCCGGCGCACACGATTAAATTAATACCCCCCTCCCCTGATTTTCTTTGCTTGTTTTATCCGATACCTGTATCTGCGATCGGGTTGTTACCTGGAATGTCGTTTCTTGTTATTCGAGTCGAGCGTTTAGCCTCCTTCGAACTTCGCGTGCTCGATCGAAATCGTTTTCGCGCGATCCCGCCGAGACTCCGGTCTTTCTGGGAAAATTCGCGTTTGCCTCGTGAAATTAAACAAAAATTTAGAAAATCGGTAAATTTATTAAATCGATTGAAATCATCTTCGCGTGGTTTTGCGAAGATTCGCAATAGTTTCTCTGTGAATAAAAATCACATTCGTGCGATCCGGTCTTGAGATAAAAAAAGTTCTTGAAAGTTCCACATCTGTGATTTCGAGCCGATTTGTTCGAGAATGATCGCGCAGAACAATGGCGCACGCTGGGAAAGAAGCCCTCGATTCAGAAAACGCGGCGACGCGATATTTATAAGCAGCAAGACAGGATAAGAAAGGAAATAATGAGACTGGTTAGGAAGTGTAGTATATTACGCAGATTAAACGAAGAACAAGACTATTCAGGTTGCGAGCGGAAGCACCGACGAGATAGCAGATTTCTTTTTGCGTGCCTTGCAAAAATTCATTATCCGGTTCGCTGATCCCGGCGATAGTAAGCCCCGTTTGTTGATTGCAGTTTTTTCTTCTTCTTTTTTTTTTGCTTCGCCGACATCTGTCTTGAAAAATTGAAATGTATCTTAAGCTCTTTATAACGTGATTAAGGTCCGTTAAAGCCCAGTAACGACCAACGAATCAGATAAATTAACACAACTTTATGAAGAAAGTTACGCGGATAACACCTGTAAAACGGTTTTACTTTATGCTTCCTCGCGGGACCGTTCAACACCTTTGCGTTCCCTTTCGTTTAATCATGGCGGATGACTGGTTGTTTCCTTTGCCGGCGAGTTTTCCGTTTCGTTGGCCCTTTGCGACCCTCAAAGCACTAAAAACATTTACCGGCAGCCTTCCGGCCGCTTCCGATACCAGAAGATGGCTGCCAATGAAAACTAACTGTTCAAAGGGCGGGGAACATGCTAATTTTTCTGCTGGTTTCAAACTGATAATTAAGCTGCGGATCTTTATTCAAAATAAAAAATATCGCGCGTCGATTATGAGAAACTTCAGCCAAGCAAAAACGTTTTTTCTGTCTTTAATAATCTTGGTAAGCTGGAAATAATGTGCATTTGTGCTTCTAACTTCTCCTAACCTTTTCACTTGACCGATAATAGTCGCAGAGACAGTAACACGGAAATACAGATTGTTGGATTTATAAATTTGTTCCTCGGTATATTCTAAAATATTTCAGTATATTCTTGTATATTCTGGTATATTCAAGATTAGTATGATATATTCTAGTATGTTATAGTATTTTCTAGTATATTCTGGAATATTCAGGTATATTCCGGTACATTCTGGTATATTATGGTATATTATGGTATATTCTAATATATTCTTGTATATCTTGGTATATTCAAGTTTAGTCTGGTATATTCTAGTATGTTTTAGTATGTTCTAGTATATTGTAGTAATTTCTGGAATATTCGAGTATATTCTGGTATATTCTAGTATAATCGGGTATATCATAGTATATTCTGGAATATTCTGGTGTATGCTGATATATTCTAGTATATTCTTGTATATTCTGAATTATTCAGGTATATTCAAGTATATTCTTGTATATTCTGGTGTATTCAAGTCTAGTCCTGGTATGTTCTAGTATATTCAAGTTTAGTCTGGTATATTCTAGTATATTCTAGTATATTCTGGTATATTATGGTATATTGTAGTATATTCTGGTGTATCCTTGGATATGATGGTATATTCTGGCATATCCTAGTATATTTTGGAACTCTGGTGTACGCTGGTATATTCTAGTCTATCCTTGATCGGCAGCATTTCTATATAGCAAAAAGATCCTCGGTCCAGCGACGATTAGGTATCCAAATCGGGAAGGTGTGCATCAGGACAGGTGTGATAAGATCGGATCAAGTTCAAATAAGATTGCTCGCAGCGTTTGTAAATAGTAGAGCGACGATTGTAGTGTGCTTGTCGAGTGGGTGGTACGGATTAAAAGATTGCGGGAAGATTAGGTGAAAGGTATTGGAAAATTGGCAGATCGGTGACGGAGCTGAGCGATTCTCGGTAAAGTGTCGACGCGACGCGATGCGAGCCGAGGTTGTCCCTGGCCCATATAGCGTAGGTAAGCTCCATCCGCAATTGCGTAACTGCAACAGATAGTAAAACGCAACTGGCAGCCAGTTGCAGTGTTCAGCGGCAGAAGGTGGAGGGGGGGGAGCAGGAAACGGGGAGGGGGGACACGTAGTCGGAGGGAAAAGGAAAGCAGCTCGAGCGGGAAATTCTCGTTCCACTCGATCGGCCGTCCCGGTCGGCCCTTTCACGAACCAATTATCCGGAGTCGTTGCACCTTTCGTCGTTTCGTCGACCACCGAGCCGCGGAGCCCGTGAGCCGTTCGTTTTTCGCGAGCCCGTAAACAACGTTTGCGAAACCGAGCAACTGGGTCGGCGATTTTTGCCCCGGGACGCTTGCCGCTGCCTCGCTGGGGCCACCGATCTGCCCTCCGTCTGCCTCGCACTCTATTATACACGAAACATTCCTGCTACAATAGACAGTGTGCAAATTTATGCAAACAATCGTTTCGCATTGTTACGCGGTGCCGTGTTCTCGCATGCAAAATCTCCTTTTATGCGGGATGCACTTCTCGTTAAATCCTTGTATTGCTGACCTTTCCGAATGTTTTGATTAACCCTTTCCGAATGTTTTGATTAACCCTTTCCGAATCTATAAATTGTAACAACGTTCTAATAGTGGAATAAGTAGAGATTAACAATTTGTAAATTAGACAATGAAAGATCGAGAGTTGAGGCTCGCTTAGTGAAAAATTCGATAATCGCTGGTAACAATGTCGTCCACGAATAGTACGGTTATCTAGAGTTAAGGAAGTCGATATTTCATGCTGCAGGTAGACAGTAGCGCGCCTAATTTAGATTGTTTGCATAACTGGAATCGGAGGCCGCCCATTTGCTCCGGAATCTCCAATTCAAATCTGCTGAATCGATATCTTCTAGTGGTTCGGGCTTCGACGAGTGGGTGAAAAAGGAAGATTCAATTTACTTAGACTTCGAACGACAACGCTAATTATCTGCCACCATAGTAACCGGGGACATCGGTAATATTCCTAGACTGCGGATTTTATACGATCATTGCAGAAACGAGTAGATTCGTCGCGCTATTTGCAACTCGTTACACTGATTAAGAAAACGAACGATCAACCATCTATCTCCTGTCTGCCAGTCGATGCAGGCGATTTTTATTTTATGAAATCTGCAGTCTGATTATTCATTAAATAAATTATAAATTTTGTTTGATTTCTTTTATTATTCATTTAATTTCCAATTATTTCTTATTCCTTTTATTATACATGGCGTTGCCGTACAGATACACTTTCCCGTATAGGATGCGAGCCAAAGCGAAACAAGTTTCCGTGTCATTCTTCCTCGTCGCAGGACAGAGACAATGGTACAAACCGCGTGCTGTTCTGTAAGCGGACAACCATTGAGAAGAATAATTTGCCGACCCAGAGAGCGCACAGCTTAACCAACAGTTTACGAAAATAAGTTCCAACAGAGATACCAGATTAAGAGTAATACGAGTGCAAAGGGTTAAACAGGTTTTCGCGCGTCCCTCACCACGGAACCCACCCTACTCCCTTTCTCCCTTTCTCTGGCGGCCCTATTTTTAGATCCTTTTTGTCCCGCGGCCCATGTGCTGCCAAATATGAATCTCGCGAGTCAGCATACGAAAACATCCTGTTTCCTCTAGAATGTTCGAAACCGAACATCTAAATTGAACGGCCATGCAACATTAGTACCTACACTATGCTACCTACACTATGGACGTTCATGCAAAATTTCCCATATCGAATTTTCTTTCCATGAATTTTCATAGGAAAGACGGCAAACTGTCCTTGATAATGATGGAGATTATACAGGGTGTCCCGTAACTGGTGGTACAACCGAGCAGTGGGTGATTCTACATGAAAAACTGGGTCGAAAATATACAATAAAATTTTTTGATACAAGGCTTTGTTTTCGAGAAAAATGAGTTGGAAAATTTGTCTAGTGCGCGTGCACTCGGCTTACTTGCAGCTCAACGGACTTTATTCCGAGTTACCTCAACCTTTTTTCGCAAAAGTTTTCGAGATTTGTATACATCGAATAAATCGAAGGTCGAGGCTACAATGTTAGAATTACCTTTGAGGAATTCGTTTAATTCGTAAATTGCTGGAAGTGCTGTCTACGTTGATGTAAACATAATTCTGCTATTCGTATTAAATTCCTTCGAACCTCTTGTAATGTGCAATTAGTATGTTGCTTTAAGTGTTCAAACGCTATCACAATTTTTTGTTGTAATTATTCGATGCTCGTTATGTCATCACGATACACAATCGATTTCACCTGACTAGACAAATTTTCACACTCATTTATCTCGAAAACAAAGCCTTGTATCAAAAAATTTTATTCTATATTTTCGACTCAGTTTTCCATGTAGTTTTCATCCCCTTCTCGGTTGTACCACCAGTTACGGGACACCCTGTATAATAAATTCAGAAATGAAAAGCTGAACTTACTACAAAGTTTGTTTTAGATTTCAAAATAATTGATTACTTATAGGTCCACCTAACATGTCGCATACCACAGCTCGAGTATGTCTCCTGGACGATACACGACGCTGGCAAGACCCGTGTTGTTGACATATATCGAGAATTCACTGTAAATCGTAACGATTCCTCGACGGGAAAACGAGAGCCAGGTTTACGGCGATTCTTCCGACACGATCGTGACACGAGACGCTCTCGCTGCGCTAGTGGAACGTTCCCCGGGCATTAGAGCAGCGTCGTATTCAAACTGTAGCACTGTCGTAATCGCTTAGAACTGCCGGTTAAATTATGTCTACGGTCGGCCGTACGAGCCAGCGAGATATTTAACCATATGTCTCTCTCTTTCTCTCTTTCTCTCTCTCTCTCTCTTTCTCTCTCTCTCTCTTTCTCTCTCGGTCTCTTTCCACGCTTCTAACTGGCTTTCGCTCTGTTTCCCTCTCTCGTTTTCTCCGTGGCCCGATGTCGTTTCGAGCCTCGAAGCCCATTACGGGCGCTCGAGTATCTCACGAAGTACGTGTACCCCGATTGCGAGAGAGCACAGGCATTCGAACGTGATACCACCGGGGTTTTCAAGGGTCCACGGTAACCCCGGCTCTGCTTTTGGCGACCGCGGGTCGAGCTCTCCCTGCGAATCCGACCGCGGTCGCTAAAAATCCCAGGATGCTCGACGGGCTGACCCTGTCGATCGACGCGGCTTCGATTCTTCCTGGTTGGATCGGTGTTTCATTATTTTTTGAGGTCGCATGATCACTGGTTCTTGCATCTTGGAGTCTAGGGTAAGGGACCCAATTACTGCGCCTATATTAACACGTTGACTGCCACGTCACCCATATGTGGGTGACGGAATTATTTGTCCAAGTTTAAAAATGAATTTTTACGCTAATATATTAACCCTTTGCGGTTGTATGTCTACTCTCAGCCACCAAAACTTATTTACCGTTCCAGTCGTATGTCTGCTCTCAGCCACTACAGTAAAGAATAATGCTGATCTTACATTACTCCCATAAACATATACAAAGAATCCATATAAAGAAGATTAAATGATGAAGAGCTATAAAATATAATTTTCACATATTCTTGTTATTCTAACATATTCTTGTATTACATATATCTAAAGGTTAAAAAAGAATTAATAAATTGTGTTTTTCTTTTGTATCACTGTTCGTTCATCAAAAATTAATTCCGACCAGCACGAAACCTATGCATAAACTTAATCCGACCGCAAAGGGTTAATCGTACCAAATTTTATTAGGATCTGTAAAATGCTAAAATGTTGGAGGATTACTCAATACCATACATATACTTTTGTTAAATTTTTATTTCATTAAATAACTTACATCGATTTGATGGAATTTTTTAGGTTTCTAGTTTGGCAGTCAAAGTGTTAATTTTATTTATTTTTAACACGGCATCGGTCCCTGGGGACCGACAGTGGGCTTTTCGTTTGGACAGCATTGGTTCGTGGGACCGACAGTATCAAAGTTGAAAAATAAATGTAGCAATTTATTTATTTATTTATCTCTGTTCATTCCTGTAAATTTTTCGCAAAAAAGAAAACGACGTGACTTACGGGACGATCGAACGCTAGATTCGTTTCCGGTTCGATCGAAACGAGGGATCGTCGATCGAAAGGGAATCGATTCGTAGCGGAGAGCAGAGCGGAAGGTCGAAAGTGCATCGACTCCGGCCGGTGCACCCGTGAGACGCGGTTTAATCGAATGCAAATACGTGCAAGTTCGTCGGTCGGCCGAGCTCGCGGCGCGAGACGCCTGGATCGGAGAGTGGGTGCTTCATTCACAGAACAGCCGGCTTTCACGATAACCTCCCATACGCGTCCATTTACGATCGGTCTCTCTCTCTCTCTCTCTCTCTCTCTCTCTCTGGCTCCCTTTCCCTCTCACATTTCCCCCTCCCCGTCGAGTGCACGCTCTCGCGGCCCACGCCTCCTCTTTATTTCCAACTCTGACGCATCCTTCTCTCTCTATATATATATATATATATCTCTCTCTCTCTCGATTCTCTCCGTTCGTGTTTCTGTGTCACTGCACCTTTCTTTGAAGACGACCACGTCGATTACAGGGATCCCGGTCGGCTCGATCCGGCCCGGGGCATCCTCTTTGTCGGGGCACGGCCGGAACAAACAGCCGGCCGAAATCTTTTCGCCGGAAAACGAGGATTGCAGCTCGTTTCACCGCGAACGAGACGGCTCGTTGCGAAAACGCACCCAAAACGGAAGAACGGCGACGAGAAATTGCAAATTGCGATGAGAACGTTTTCGATCGCAAAGTTTTATCGGATCGACGGTATCGTCCAGAGAAACGGTTTGTGCGACGACGATCGATGTCGAACGATTCAGTTGCCGACATCTACGGACTTTAGTACGTGTTACGAAACGTGTCTGCACGTTGTCAAAACATGTCGATACATATTCGACAGATTGTCGGAGTGCCAGTTTCGAACTGGCTAGAAGATGTAGGTTTTTGAAGTTGAAGGATTAACACGTTGACTGCCATGTCACCCATATGTGGGTGACGGATTTATTTGTCCAGATTTTGAAATAAATTTTTACGATAATACATTCATTGTACCAAGTTTGATTAGGATCTGTAAAATTCGAGAAAGGTGGAAGGCTGCTCAAGGTTTCCAGTTTAGCAGTCAAAGTGTTAAGTTTCAGTCCTTGGTAACACAGGACTGCTGCACTTCATGCAAAATAAAAATGTTCTCTGTCAATTACAAGAGGCAGGAGCCATTCTAAGGAGTGGAAAATAATTGTCGTAAACTCATAAAATCCGCAGTTTAACAATCACACATGATGATACAGTGAATTCTCGATATGCATATGTCAACAACACTGGTATAGACATATATCGGCTAGGAGATACCATTCTTCCATCCACCTTACACTCCTCCGTGACCGAGGTCTCTCGTGTTTTGGCGTATACCGAGTAAACTACTTTATTTAGCAAATCTTGCAATATCAATTATCTCGCATAAACAGGGTGTTCCAGGTTTTAATATTCGAACTTTGTCAATATATTCTATGGCACTAAATAAGAAAAAAATGTTAGGTAAACATAAGTTTCCTCGAATATTAGCTCGAATAGATCAATGTATTTACTTAAGTGGCCTCAGATAGTAAACACAGCTTACGTAAACACACTGAATGTAAATATTGCTGATCTATTTGAGCCAATGCTTGCAGTAACAGCAAGTCGGTTACAATTCCTATATTACTTCTATTCTCTATTTGTGTTACAACTAGACAGCGGATCTTTATGCAAAATAAAAATTTTCTTCCAAAATTGCAACAAACCGGAACGAAATAGAAATTTATTTTCTTTCCTAATATGTTTAATAGGTTGGAAATAATATAACAGTATTTCTAAATTTTTCTAATGTTCTTACTGTTTTAAATTACACCTACTCATTTTTGTAATAAATGCATAAAATCCGATGTCTAGTTATAACTTATTCATAAAGTTCTATGTGACCTACAGTGGCGTGCAAAAGTTCCCGGCCAGATCTACGTCCATGCCTCGTCGCTGTATTGCTGTTATTGCTGTAAAAGGCATGGCTAGGAAATATTAATTATGACATGTTCAATAATGTACTGCAAAATTGTTACACAATGAAAAACAAGCATAATTTTTTCGTTAAACACACTGGCTGAAATTTGTTAAAATGTTAATTTATTTATTCTGCAAATAAACAAGTAAGAAAAATAATTAACGTTGATTTTTTTTGTAATATCCTTTCATGTAATACGCCCTTATATATGATTCTAATAAAAACTTCTTGACGCTTTTTTTTTGGAAGAAAAATGGCAAAAACCATCTGGCCGGGAACTTTTGCACGCCACTGTATGTTCACATAACATTTTTTTCTTATTTAGTGCCATAGAATATACTGACAAAGTTTGAACATTAAAACCTGGGACATCCTGTATAATATAGTGTACCGTTATACACTGATCCCACAATCTTCGTACACTGGTTTTCGACTTATTCAAACTATCGAAGAAAGTAGAATACGTTCAACTTCTGTTCCACGTAATTGTCTCGGCAAGTTACTAGATTGCACGAAGATCCGGTGACGAATGAATAGATCGATTCATGATTTCCACTTGAGCTAATCATCGTTCGTTCATACTTTACGAGTCCGTGGCTGCCATAAACGCACAGGGGTTCACTGGGAAGAGAAGCTCTCGCAAGGCCGATCCTCCGGAGGTTTGTAGCCAAAGTTTCGAGCGGTATGTCGGCGATCAGGATGCATAAGTTTAGGATCCGTCGTCGGGCCGCTCCTCGCAGCTCCCCGGTCTCTAACCAAGATCCGAGAGCTGAGAGCTCAATCGTGTGGGTCGCGCGACCCCATTTTGCGTGGGCGTCCGAGCGGTTCTCCTCGAAAACATCGTTCCTCGATATCCCGCGAAAGAAACCCTTTCGTTATCCTTTGAAAAAGAAAAAAGCAACAAAATCCGAACGACACCGTCTCTAAAACCAAGTCGTATACTCGTTTGTATTTTTATTTTTCGAAAAGACATCGAGACCGTTTCGAAACGTTTTCTTAATTTCGCCGCGGCAGATCGGGGAAACAAAGTTTCGAAACCCGTGACTCCTATATGGCTCGCAGCGACAGATAATGAACTGCGATACCGAAGTTAATTTCGAACGGCTTTTGCTGCTCAATGGAGCGGGACGATTCGCGTTATACACCGATGTTATCGAAATTTATTTATTAACTGGTTCGATCCCGTGCCGATCGAAAAATGTAGGGAAAGGATATCGCGGACTATAAGCGCATGCGAGAAGGAATGCTGAGAAAGGGAAACGTCGTCGGGAGTTTAAGGAGCTCGAGCCGATTTAAATGCAGGAGCGCGCCGAGTATGCAAATTCTATAGTAACACCACACGCTCGTATCGACTGCTCTCCACTATTTCAGGAGAAATGAGTAGGGTGTTATGCTAATGTATGAACGCATCTAGGCAACAACGCTCTTCACTCATTTTCTTCTTATAGGCAGATACGTTCCACTGAATGTTAGGATTGGATAAGCAGTGGAAGTTGCTATTATTAACACTTCGACTGCCAAATTAGAAACCTTAAAAATTCCATAAAATAAAAGGGTTATTTAATGAAATAAAAATTAAAAAAATTAAATGTATGATATTGAGTAGTCCTCCAACTTTCTTACATTTTACTGATCCTAATCAAATTTGGTGCAATGAATGTATTAACACTTTATCGACCGGAAGCCTATTAATAGGCTTTCCGATTTCTAACGCTTATCGACCGCTAGCCTATTAATAGGCTTTCCGATTGCCAACGCTTATGGACCGCTAGCCTATTTATCGGCTCTTCGATTGCCAACGCTATTTATTTTATGAATGTTAGTTCCCAAGGTCCTTTATTATATAAAATAAATGCAAAATAAAGTATAAATATCAATAAAATGACACTCCTTTGAAACAAAAGGAATAAGCACAACACAATAAATAGCGAAAATTTAGCCGGTACTGGGGGTAAATGCGCGGCGGATTAAGCCGGTACTAGGAGTAAATACGCGCCCGACTAAGCCGGTACTTGGTGAGTGGCAGCCTCAAAAACGAGCGGTCGATAAAGTGTTAACATGAAAATTTATTTTAAAATCTGGACAAATAATTCCGTCACCCACATATTGGTGACATAGCAGTCAACGTGTTAAGTATAGATAACTCGGAGACATGTTTAGGATATATGATAGGAATGGTATTTATATATGGTTCCTATTATATTATTATTCCATATACATTATTATATATGGTTCCTATCACAAATCACAGCGTAAGTGAATAAAAGGATCCTTAATATGAAACTATTATCTGAGAACTTAATACAATATGTACCAGGTATGTCCTGCCTAAACCGACTCTTGCGTCAACTTTACTTGACCGATTCCTTTTTCGAACTGAACCTGGGCGGACGTGCAACTAACGTCTGGCCCACTCTCATCGCATGCCGATCATCATTTTATTTTCCCGATCGTCATTTTGAATTATGACGCACACTCCATATGGCTTTTTCGCGTTGTTACATTGTAACAGCCAAAGCGACGCCGCGCCGACGCGACGCCCCGACATTCTCGGATGTGAGTTTTACTTACAAACTAACTACATTACTTCAACAGTTCAATCATCTGGGATTGAGCGAGAGATACGTAGACGGGTCCGGGCAGACAGTTCAGCGATTTTGCATCTTCATCGCGATGGTTTCGCGCGATGGGATCGCCGGGACAGTTCCGAGGATCGGTTTGATCGGGATCGGCGAACGACGAGCGACGATCGGCGTCTAGAGAGCCTGTTAAGGAGCTGCAGTGCGCGACCGACAATAAAACCGGCACTTTAAAACTCGTTTAGCCGGCGTGCACTCGCGAATAAGGATACCGGTGCAACCTGCTCTCGATTTTTGCCCTCTCCGTGTTCGGAGACCATCCTCCCGCGATAAAAGGGATCGAGAGAGAGACAGAGAGAGAGAGAGAGAGAGAGAGAGAGAGAGAGAGGGAGAGAGAGAGACAAAGACGGCGTCGCGACGCGAGCAGCGTCGAAAGCGAGGCGAAACACGCGTGATATAACGCGACGTAATATCTCGGATCTCGTGGCCAACCTCGGGCAACGAGTCTCCTCGCGCCGACACGCACCGAGAAATCCTATGCACGCGGCGAAAACCTCTTCCAACGATCGCCCCTCGCCTTTTATAGGAAATTCTGCCGCAGAAGCGGCATTCAAAGTCGCCACGATCGGTCTTCTTGCTAACAGCACCATTTTTCCACCGGGAATTCCTCCGGCAGACCTGCTCGAAGGTTATTTGCATCGTTCGAGCTCGCGTACCTTCGAATTACTTTATTCTGCGAGGATTCTTGTCGGTCGTTCTCTATACACGTCGCCAACACCTGGAGAATAAACGTCGTGGAATTATCCCCACCACCACAAGCTTGAACGGCCTCGGACGTCGAGGAGTGTAAACATAACACGGCTAGGATTGTTGACATACACAGGCTCACGAAAGTATTCGAACGCCCTTTAAATCAGTATAACTTTTTTTTAAATTGGATCAAACGACCTGACTTTTTTGTAGAGTTAGAAGAATTGGTTTTCCAAATGATGTGAAAAAAGATTTTGAAAAATTGCAATTGGTAAGAATTACATAAGAAAATAAAAATGGCACTTTTCACAACTTTTTTATTTGAACCTGTAGTGAAAATTTAAAATATGCGCTTTGTTATATACACGCTGAAAATTTCATTGAAATCGATTAATATACACACGAGCTACAAATAGTTAAAAATGGTAAAAAGCGTAGATTTTCACGGCTTTTGGTCAGTTTCTGCTTAAAATCCTCAGATTCTAACATATTTCTGTATGAGATTGAATAGTCCGCCAACTTTCTTGCATGTTACAGATCCTAATAAAATTTGGAACACTTAATATATTAACGTAAAAATTCATTTTAAAACTTGGACAAATAATTCCGTCACCCACATATGGGTGACACGGCAGTCAACGTGTTAAATGAGTTATGTTTACACTCCACTTCGTGACCCCTCAGTGAGGGGCCCTCACAGTGTATACACCACAATAGTGGGGATAATTCCGCGAAGTTTGTGATCCAAGCCTTGGCGACATAAATAGAGAAATCAGTGTATTTGAATAATACACTTTGAATAATGAAACGGCAACGATACTGCCGGGGGTAAACGAGTGCCGCCACTTTCGTTCGGCAATGAATAAGAACTAGCCGAAGCGAATTACACCGTAATAAACGCGAGAGGAAAGCCTTCTTTATTCGAGGTTCAATCTCGACGCATAAAAAGTGCAGTCATTGTTCCCATTAGCCGACAGTCCTGTCCCGTGACACGAAGGTGTCGAGGAAACAATGGAGCAAGACACCCTCGGAGCCAATAATCGTATGGATTATTACCTAGCGCCCCGGTCAGGTCCGGGGACCATGGACTATGGAGGCGAGACAATTGGTCCTCGGTGTCCCATTCATTTGTCGAGGAACCTTTCATCCGGTAAACCCTCTGTTTCGATGAAACTACAGCGGATTAAGCTAAGATTTCATATTTACTGCTCGGCCGACACCATTACCCTTCCGATAACAATAATAATCTCGGCTGTTCTGCCCCTTTGACGGATCACAGGTATTGAAGACAGGTATTGTCCCGTGAAAAGGAGTTTGATGCGGAAACGATGCTTCGCGAGATCACGAATCCTATGCACAGAAATCCGTAGCTCACGACAAAAATTACCAGACGAAACACAAAACTCCGGAAATATTTAACGGCAAATCTACCGACCGTTAGAAGCGACGAGTTTTGGTTTATGAAAATGGCACGGGTGCAATCATTGTTGAATAAAAGATCTGAAACCGTCATTCGACTGACTGCGGGGTAGGTTTAGTTTTAAGAGCCAAGATTTCGTAGATTCGCGATAAAGAGTGACCACGTTACCGACAAAAATGGTTTTACAGCTTCTGTAGCTATTCTATAATCTTTTCATCTTTTCCCCATCCTCTCGACTTATTACGTTTTTGATCCTGACACCATTTCACTATCCCCACACTTTTTCACACTATAAATGTCCGCGCGTATCTCACGTATGGTAATACTCCCGCGTCTTGCAATTTTTATTTTGCATAGAAGTCCGTGGTCTGGAAATAAGTAGGAGCAAACATTTCGTATGCACAATCTAATAGATCGTAAAAATTCTACGATACCTTAACGATTCTGTAAACATCATTTCTGAAAAACACTTTTACGTGTATGGAACCGAGTGTTTGCTTGAGAAATCGCTACTAAAAGCTTTTTTACCCGCCTTTATGCGCGCGGCGCAAAGCCCGCGATAAATTAGTAAGTATAAAATCGGGATGGGAGCTATACAGACGTAAGAGGAATAAGAAAAATAGCTGGTAGAATGCTGCGGTAACATCAAACACGCACTGCACGGAAAAACGATGGGAAACGAAGCGATCTGAGAGAAGCGCAAGAGAATTGACGGTAATTATTTACATTAGGGGCTTCCTCGCCGATTTTGATGACCTTGAAATATGTTGTCAAGGTCATCATTCTGAACAACTTCTTCCTATACATGTAACCGCCGCTCAACTTTAGTTTCCGAGATATTCGCAAAAAAGTTTTAACATCTCAAAAAGTGATCGGAATAGGTGCGGGTTAGATTTGAAGGTAAATATTTACGTTAGGGCTTCCTCACCGATTTTGATGACCTTGAAATATGACCCGAAATATGTCCGTATATGACCTGTCAACGTAAATAGACAAGACAGTGTGTCTCAACTGATTGAAGTCGTTTTAAGTTATGACCTTTACAACATATTTCAAGGTCATCAAAATCGGTGAGGAAGCCCCTAATGTAAATAATTACCAAATAATGTTAAGTAGTCAGTTTTAGTGCTCTCTAAATCTAGTGTTAAAGGGACAGTGAAGTTGCAAAATATGAAAGAAAACCTTGCATCCAATATTCTACATACAAATAATAATCCTACATTACAAAATACTAATGTAAAGTGTACAGTGTGTCAGATGGAACATAATCGTGTGCGTGCCACGAGACAAACGAAATTTGATACTCTATCACGGGGCCTGTCAAAATGACGGGATCTAATATTTATAATTTACAATTATTGACATTGAGAAGACGTATCCATGGGGAATTACTCAACAAAATTATTTTTTTGGGTATATATTATTTAAAAAATTGATACAAATGTGGATAGACACGTTCTTGTTATTTTTGTAAAATAATGTTAAGTAGTCAGTTTTAGTGCTTGTAAATCTAGTGTTAAAGGGACATTGAAGTTGCAAAATATGAAAGAAAACCTTGCATCGAATATTCTATATACGAATAATAAAATATAATACTAATTTACTACAAATTACATTATAAAATACTAATGTAAAGTGTACTTACTTCTGAATCTTCTGTACCTCCGTCGGATCCACAGCACACAATTATTCACTCACGAGAATGGGTCCGAATAATTGAACAACAATCACTACACAACACACACAACACACTTAACGAAATCGTGACAGCAGACGAGAAAATGTTACTCCGACCACGAATAAAATAATACTGCGATTTTGACCGTTCCCCTTCCACGGACGTGTGATACGAAAGCAGGGAATTCCGGGAAATAGGGTCGGCGCCCCGCCATAATTTGTTTACCTTAGTTTTGTATCAGCGTCTAACCTGCCTAGGACAACCTGACCGTACCACCTCCGTGGAAGGGATCATTGTTAAAATCGCAGTATTATTTTGTTCGTGGTCGGAGTGACATCTTCTCGTTCGTTGTCACGATTTTATAAAATGTGTTGTGTGTGTTGTTTGGTGATTGTTGTTGAATTATTCGGACCTATTCTCGTGAGTGAATAATTGTGTGCTGTGGATCCGACGGAGGTACAGAAGATTCAGAAGTAAGTACACTTTACATTAGTATTTTATAATGTAGCATTATATTAATGATTTGGTATATAGTATAATTTAATGTGGTTCAAATGTGATACTACTTTAAATGAAATATTTTTATTTTGATAACCAGATAGATAAAATGAAATATTTTTATTTTGTATTTCAAATATTTCCTTACAATGAAAATAAGTTGAGCAAGTAGTTAATATTATAAATTATATTTTTATTTTGATAACCAGATAGATAAAATGAAATATTTTTATTATGTATTTCAAATATTTCCTTACAATGAAAATAAGTTGAGCAAGTAGTTAATATTATAAATTATAATGTTTAACATGAGAAGCTATAATAATTAGCAAAGTATTATTTGTAGTTTAATTACGAATATGTAACATGTTGATAAACAGACTACAATATCGTAATAACATTACAGGCCACAAAATATCATAAAAATATAAGTTACTGTCAACTATTTGAAATACTATTTTATAAAGTCCAACACATACCTACTTCGATCATTTTTTGAGATGTTGAAACTTTTTTGCGAATATCTCGGAAACTAAAGCTGAGCGGCGGTAACATGTATAGGAAAAAGTTGTTCAAAATGATGACCTTGACAACATATTTCAAGTTCATCAAAATCGGTGAGGAAGCCCCTAATGTAAATAATTACCGAATTGACTATCGACGTCAAAACTGGAATCGTGTTCTGGCAAGAGTAACTTTGAAAAACAGCAACATTGCAACGGAAGTCTCAGATTTTCATAATTCTCGAATCAGGCAAGAGACAGAGGGAGAGTCGCGTGTTTCTGGGCAATCGTCGATCGAGAAAAAAACCTACACGGGAATTTGCAAATAGATCGTCCGTCACGCGACGCATAGGGTCAACCTGTGCGTCCCTTTCCCTTCGCGGTGTCTCTCGCGGTTTCCGATTCGCGCGAGGACACAGAAACAGTTTGTACTCTAGATGTCGAAGGTTTATAACGCTTCGAACAGAAGATGACGCGTTCGAAGGGAGTCCGAGGGCTCGGGAGGGACGAGGACGAAGGCGAGACGAGACACGGAGAAAGAGAAGGACCACCCGCGTCGCGCGCAAAGGACTCGAAAGCAAAACACGGTCTTGGCAGGACGTCGTTCGCGTACGAAACGAGAAACGACACCGGCAAAAAAGTTCCCCGGTGTTGAGCAGCGAAAGGGCTGCTGCCGTTGCTGCTGTTGCTTCTGCTGCTGCCTGCCACGATTTATTTGTCCCTTTTAGGGCCGCGATGAAAACCGAGCGCGAAGATCCTGCAACTCTTTCGCCTTTGACTTCGTTTCTTCTTCTTCTTCATTCTCGCGATTCTTACTCTACTCGAGACTCGCAAGATCAAGACTTGTGCGTCCACTCTAAGCTGCAATGCTCTATCCACTCGTCATTGTTCAACAGTCTGTTCCAAACCTGTAATTAACACTTTGATCGCCAAACAAGAAAGCTAAAAAATCCCACGAAATCAAAGTAAGTTATTTAATAAAATCGAAATTGAAAAAAATTAAACGTATGATATTGTGTAGTTCTCCAACTTTCTTGCATTTTACAGATCCTAATCAAATTTGGTACAATGAATATATTAACGTAAAAATTCATTTTAAAGTCTGAAAAAATAATTCCGTCACCCATATATGGGTGACATGGCAGTCAACGTGTTAATCCCCTGCTATTCGGTTTTCTTCACGAATAGAGTAACTAGAATAACTTTTAATCGTTTCCTTGAAGAGAAGAAAGATTGGTATTTATTTTATACCCAACGTGCCACTCATGTATGAATTATTTTTCGTCCAGATGTACAGTAATTTCATAAATTTTTGTCGCCAAGGCCTGGAGGATAAACGTCGCGGAGTTATCCGCACTGATTTTTGGTCTGTGCTTCTCAGCATATTCGGTAACATATTATACGGTAGTAATATATTCAGTGTAACAGATTTGGCTGGGATCTGCAAAATGCTAAAGCGGCGTCATACATCTCTCGTAAGAGAGTAATGCCTTAGGGGGATTAACAATTTATTAAATTAGTTATTAGAGCTTGCATAGGTCACCCGCTTACGGAGGATTCACTACCGTTGATCTTATGATTCATCGCATCCTTGCCGCTCCTACAAATTTTTATTCCATTAAATACACTGCTTTGATTTTTATAAAAGTTTCGAGGCAGTCAAAGCGTTGAATAACGTGTTAAAGAATTTTACGTCGAATTTGAAGAAAGGAAGAATTCTCTCTGAAAACCTGCCATTGAAACGGTACATATTGAGACATCGAGGGGTCATCCTTCGGGCAGCATGATCGTTGAACGGATGAGAATATTCAGGATGAAGGATCAACGCAAGTATGCAGTTGGCTAGCCCCTCGATGCGGCTCGCGTCCGCGGTTTCCAATTAGTTCGAGCGGTTTCTGGGAAAGATCGCGGCGGCTTTAATCACCGGCCGAAGATCACGATCGGCTGGATCTCGAGCGTCACGCGGCGTTAACGCGATAACGATCTCTGCGAGTTATCGGACGCTCGGTGAACTCGAGAGAAGGTTGTGCAACGAGCGCACGCGGTGCGCAGCTGTGATTCCCAGCGTGGTTGCCGATCGCCGGTCCGATCGGATCCGCGTGGACCTGTTTGGGAACCAATACAAGCCACGTCTTCCTCGTCCGGCAACCGTTCACACCGATGAGAAATTAACAACGTCACGAGCGAGACTTGGAAACTGTTAAAGTGTTTTAATATCAACCGATTTTTGCCGTCCAATTGCTAATGAGCGTCGGCCGATTACCACACAGAGTGAAACCCGTTCTTCGCAATTATTTTTACTGTGCGTATTCGATGTATCTTGATTACGCAGGCGTAATGAGAAAAATGAGACATGTAATTGAGCATAATGAATAATTATCTTCCGATAATTAATGCCACCGAGAATCGGTGTTAGGCGAGAACTTTATTATCGAGTGATTAACCATTATTATTCGTAACGCTGATCGCTCTTCGTGCGAAATAAAAATTGTCTGACTGCGTTGAATAGAGATACCTAAATATTTTTTTTCTTTTTTAAAATTGTCAATAAACTCGAAGTAATGTATCGATGTTCTCAAATTTCTTCGAGATTTTCATAAATCCGAGGTCTAATTGCAACAATCAATTTTCTTATTCCTTCTTCTGGAAATCTGTAAATTGCTAAAACACTTTTGGCGATACCGTAGACAACATTGTCCCCCACAAGCGAACACATTGCTCGTTCTCTGATGATTTGATCATCCACCGCAGTAAAATTGCTGATCGTTCCAGCATTCGCTTGTCAATTGGCCAACGAACCGCAGACAATACAAACACGCTGTGTTATGGTATCGATTCCGGTTCTTATCACGGCCGCGATATTACGAGAAATCTTTCGAAAACTGTTTACGGTTATTCATTTCCGGCGCGTCGCGTCACGTCGATCCCGTCACGCGATCCATCCTGTCGCGCGTCGCGATCGTTCCCCGGATCCTCGATCTTCCCGCAGCATAATCTAACAGGTCCCTTGTTCTCTTTCTGTTGCAGGTAAGCAAATCCCATGGCAAATTCCACGATGGGATAAGCGAGAGGAGATTCCAGGCGAGAGAGAGCCTTTCTTCGTTTTGCGAACTTTGTTTTGCCAACCAGCGGATTTTAATACTGGTTTGAAAACGGGTACAGACGTCTCGGGAGATTTTCTGCATGGGACTTCGGTCCCGGGACGGTTTCTTGGGAACCCGCGGATAATTACTAGCCGCGGTATCTCGCTCGCGTTTCTCTTATTAACCATCGGACACCGGAGACGGATCATTCCGATCCTAAGCTCTGTTGCTGCGTGCTCGGTTTCGGTTCTTATCGCTTCAGCCGCCCCGGATTACCGAGATATCGTGCGCAACGATCACGACAAACAAACACACGAACGCGGTCCAACCACTTTTCATTCAGACCACGAAAATATTCTACCCTGAAGATATTAGGCGTACAAATTAATCGGTGACTCTCCGGGTTTTATTCCACCGCCTGTTCATTTGGGAACTTTCGAACCGAATATCTCGAAAAGTATGAAAGTTATTAGAGAAGTGTAAAACACACGTGTCCAAGGATTCCGAGGGGGAAAGAGGGGGGCAGTATCAGTTTTTTATTCGGGTGGCGTTTTCAAGGTCATTTGAAACATATATTTTTTATTAGAGGATCTTACTGTACCTAAAAAGACCAGCAATTTTCGTAGAATACTTTTTTATATCCTAATTTTTAAGGCCTCGTTTCGCAGAGGGTCTACTTCGTTTTCGGGAGAAATAATTTCGTATCAACAGAGTGTGAAAAGCTGTACGCGGATAAGAAATTAAAATGGCTACCTTTATCCAAGATTTTACAGATTCGAACACTACTACAAACAATTCGTTCCGTGAATTACCATGACAGTTACCAATTTTGAGGATCGAAGTCTCGCAGTTGCGACGAATCAATAAAAATCGACGCGCGAGTTTTCGTTGCAGTTTTATCACAGCTTAACCCACCATTTGCATCATTAGCGTATATATGCGCACTGTTTTCCTGATCACTATCATTATCCGTTAGCTAAGAAATAGAAAAAGGAGGGTGTTGTTGGAGATGAAAGTAGCAATTCTGATTTTTTCTTATAATGCTGAAATATGAAGTTGTTTTACTCGTAGTCATTTTTGTACTTAAATAAAATAAAAAGAAAAGTTTGGTGATAAAGGCCTTCTTCTCGTATTACCTTGTGATGCAAATGGGTTAAGACCCGCCGCCCTTCCCAAGAGTAAATTGTAGAGAAAATTAGTGTTTTTCGCGTTCCGCATCGCGACCGCAGAACGGAGCATCGAAATTCGTGCCGGTATCGAGCGAAAAGATTTCCCCAGGCGTGTTCAATTATCAACACCCTCCTCGAGTAAACAAGCGAGTCGCGGCTCCTGGCCGGTCCGAAAGTTCCGCAGAGAACAACCCTCCGCCTCGAAATCATTCCCCTAATTAATCCCCATTTAGAGGATCGGTTTGTTCAAGCTCGGACACGGGGACGATATGGAAATTGGCCGCGTCGCGTGATTGTCGCTTGCTGATCCTCTGCCGGACTGAATTAGGCTAAATACACCGACGGATTATCAATTTCTGCACGCAGGAACACCCGCAATATTTTTATCTGCGGATTATAACCCGTAGCTCGGATGTATACTGCAAAATTTAGACGTTTCGTCCAGTGTAGAATATATTTGTTGCGCACGACCATTTACATTTTGTTCATACAATATGCACTCGTGCTTGACCAATTAGCAATATCTTAAACGTGCAGTCATAACATCATATCATGTGCAGTCATACAGTAATTTAGACTGTAGATTTTATGCATTTATGACAAAAATGCAAAATAGTGAATATATTTAAAGGATTCGAGGATAGTCTCGTACTATTCTCGACTTATTCAAATTATTTAAAAAAAAATCTCACAATTAAGGGACAGTTTTTATTTTGCATACAAATCCGCAGTCTAGTTAGGAATTACAGCAATTTTTAGCGGTTCCTCAGGGTAAACAATCGAGCACAAACAGTAAACCCTTTGCACTATTTTTTATTGTCTTCCGACCTAGAGTATTTCCCTTCTATATATTTTTCTTTCGTGTTACACATACGAAAATGGTGCAATTTACTCGTACAATACAGAAGTGTTTAGTAATTTATTAAATAAACACAAATTTGATAATGTAAAAAATATTTTGAACGACACAGCAATTTTTAGTGGCATCTTACAGTCGCCATCGCAGTACAAACGGTTAATAAAATTAGATTCATATTAGATTTAATATTAGATTCAAAGTTAGTTTTCATATTTTACAATTATTGAAATTATAAAAAGTCATTTATGGAAAACCTTGTCCAAGCATTTATTATATGGAAAATTACGGACAATCTCAATAAATTTAAGGTTAGCATTTTTATAAGGAAGTATTTACCAGATACCGTTAATGCTTGATGGGTTTAGCGTTAAACAGAGCGTATGGACGTACTTGTGCCAGTATCAAACAATTTCGAACCGAGTCGAGAATTCGATCGAGCAATCGAATATTAAATTGAGGACCGGTATCCGAGGACTTTTGCCATTCGTTTTCTCTCGCCGTGTAGTGCTAGCCGCCCTTCCTGAACTGACGGCCTCCTTATCGCTCCCCTGGTTTTATCTCGGGGGAGGATACGCGTCGCCGGGGTAGAACGAGCGAAGAGCGTTGATTAAAATTTCAGCGCGCCGACACGAACTCCGTGAAACATGCTATAGAGCGCTCTGTACTGGTGCACTGCTATTGCTATACTGGCCGTGTGTCCCGGTGGTCGAAGGGCGCGGGTCACTCTAAGTAATTAAAATCTCGTTTCTCTATTCCGCGATGCCTTTATTTCACCGACGCCACCGGAATCGAGGTCCTTTCGAGCATTCTTCCGTTCCGCGAGGTCGCGGAAGTCGCCAGAGTGCTTTGGAGCTAATTTGTTTCCTGTGTGCCGACGGTCTAAACCATTTCCATCGGTTTAATAAACATTTGTCAAAATACCCTCGACGTTGGGGAGGTCAACCGTACCCCAAATAAATTCCACAAGTGTCGCAGTACTACCGGAGCGTCAATTGAAGAATTCAATACCAGACGTACCTATTCGTAGCACAAATAATACATTCGAAAAATAATTTCCATTCTTGAATAAATGCATTAATTCCTTCGAATTTTTATTTTTTATTGCCAACAAGTTTAGATATTTTTGCTGGAAATTAGTGATTATAACAAGCACTTTAGAACATATTCCCAGATGTGCGTCAATTAAAGAATTCAATACCAGACGTACCTATTCGTAGCACAAATAATACATTCGAAAAATAATTTCCATTCTTGAATAAATGCATTAATTCCTTCGAATTTTTATTTTTTATTGCGAACAAGTTTAGATATTTTTGCTGGAAATTAGAAATTATAACAAGCACTTTAGTACATATTCCCAGATGCGCTAAAACATTATAATAATATACAGGGTGTTCATTTGAAACGTTGAAGGGTTTCTGGTGTTTCGCGGGAAGAATATTGCCTGGAAGATATTCATTTCCACTTGATCGACGAAACCCAAGCTCGCGGTAGGGAGGGTCCGGTGAAATTTAATTTGGCGGCCAGTTGAGCGGCGTCGGTTCGGTTCGGTTCGGGTCGGGTCGGTCCTGATGCCACCCCCGCAGGGCGGAATCGATGATAAATCTCGGCCGGTTTTCGATCCCGAGGCTCTCTCGCCGTTTTAAGGTATTCGATCGATCTCTCGCGGTGCGCGCGTGCAAACACAAAGGGACTCCCCCGGGGGATGAAGCCGCGAGCGAGGCGGTGGCAGAGGGCCGGGGAGAGAGAACACGAGGACCGCCCTTTGTGCCTGGTTCTACCTCGTTCTACCTCGTTCTGCTAGGCCAGGCCCGGAGAATGCGCGAATTACCGTTCGATTTGTAAATCAAACACTCGCGCCCCGACCGAAAATGTTTTATCGGCCGGCGCCGACGCCGATCTCGCGCCCGCTAATTCAACTGGAAACTGTGGCGCGATCGACGTCCCGCAGATTGCAACCCGCCCGGCAATTTTTATCCTGATTCAGACCGGTTCTGGCAGCCCCCATTGATCCCGAATCGTGATTTTCGTTCTGTGTTTCTCAAACCCCGAATTTCAAGCTTTTATTTGTTTGCGGATCGAACTATTTACCTGCTTGCCTTGCGATTCATTGTAAGTCCATGTCACGGTCTGCGTATGAAAACGGGTCTTTCCAGAATAAGTGTCATAATCGGAAATGTCTTCTTTCTCAGGATAAAAAGTTTGAAGTTCTCTTACATTTTGAAGAAAATCCGAAAAATTCGGTACGAAAAGTAGCCTTACAGTGCTATGAAATATTCAAAATGTTTCTTCCATTTCTGACCTTGCATGACCTTGAAGGTCACCGAGCAGTATACGGATGAATTCGACTAGATACACGCTTTCATGCGATATAAAAAAATATACAGCATTCCATTTAAATGATTGAAAGTCACCTTCATATCTAAGAAAGTAGTATAATCACAATAGAATTACGTACGCCATTCTGTTGCGTATAAAAAAACAGTACTACTTTTTCCTCTTTCATTTTTTTCAAATATTTACCATTTGCAAGAAAAACGCTGGCTAGTAATAGCATGAACACTCTGTATAGCATTGTATAATATATCAGTACAGCATACGTCAAACACAAAACTTCCCGATTTCCTCTCTTTTTAATCAGTCTGAAAATAAAACTGCGATAACCGGTAAGGTTTCACGAATTTACACGATAGGGTAAGGGAGGTTACTGTAGGGGTGCCAATTACTGTGCCTACATTAATTATACGTACTTTTAAAGCACAATGAACATTAAAAGGAGATATTGAATTTTTTACCATTAAAGTCACTTAATATATTTGTTATATATATCGTTTTTAATATTCATTATACATTAAAAATAAATACTACTGTTGTATTATTCGCGGCTCGTTAGTGGACCACAAATTTTCTTCGTGTATAACAGAAATGGGCAGATGCAACTTAACATTGATCAGATTAAAGGAATTAGCTAGTTAACTGCGGAGTTGAATTTTAAAAATCCCTTACGGACGCGGAAATAAAATCAAGCACTGACGAGTATACACGTCGAACGCAAAATGCCGCCAAAGTAAAGTAAAATGGGGAAGAATTACATTTTTATTCTTATCTACACACACCTGTTATTTCTCATAAAATTCCGCGGACTAAATATTATTTTAAACAGCCGGAGGGGCAAATAATAAAACGGAATTAAAGTCAAGCACTGACGAGTGTACACGTCGAACGCAGTCCAAATGCTGCAAAAGTAAAGCAAAATGAGGAAGAATTACATTTTTATTCTCATCTACACACAATTTTTATTTCTCATAAAATTCCGCAGTCTAAATATTATTTTAAACAGCCGGAGGGGCAAATAATAAAACGGAATTAAAATCAAGCACTGACGAATATACACGTCGAACGCAAAACGCCGCGAAAGTAAATCAAAATGAGGAAGAATTACATTTTTATTCTCATCTACACGCAATTTTTATTTCTCATAAAATTCCGCGGTCTAAATATTATTTTAAACAGCCGGAAGGGGGGAAAAATAGAGAGAAGCGTGGGGAGGGAGGGGGATAGTCAGGCGGCGGATTCAGCGTTGGAAATAGCACTCGACGAACAGCAATATTTGTCAAAAACCCGTGGTCCGCGTGAAAGAACGGGTTAACGGATCGTGCAGCGTGAAATGCGCCGGTTTAAACCGATCGTCTGGGTTTCCGCGAGCGGCGCTGCTGCGTGTCCCAGCTATTTGTTTTCCCACGTCGCGTTCCTCGTCATGTGCGATTTACAATGGAGTGTAAACGCGAGCGCGTAACCGTGATCGACGAAAAAGAGGAGAGGAAAAAAACGGAGGTAAAAGTGAGAGAGGGGAAAAAGAGGAGAGAGGTGGGGGGAGGGGGGCAAACGGAAGCGATCGCGGCCGGAAACGCCCTCGCGTTACGTCAAGCCGGAGGCGAGGAGAGCCGCGTTGCATCGACGAGCGAGGAAAGGCCACGTCGTCGTTACGCACGTGCGTGCGTAGTGCGTGTACAACACGCCGCGCGCCGTGTTACACTCTGTGCAAGTCTCTCCTTTCCCTCTCCTCTCCTCTCCTCTCGCTCTCCTTCTCTGCGGAGCCTCTCACTCTTCTGTCCTGTCCATTGTGAGAAGAGCGTCCGTTCTCTTTCTCTCTCTCGGCGTGCCGAGAGCCGAAACAGAGAGTCATCGGAGCCGTCGTGCATTGCCATCAAAGTGTGTATATCCGGTGACTACGAAACGTGCAGCCGACCACCAATTTCCTATCGCTGCAATTTATTTTATTCGTTTCACCCCCGGCTTTGTAACTTTCCTGCCCGCCCTCGACAAATTTGATTCTCTGGTCGCGAGTCCATTTTGTTTTCGAGCATCTTCTTTCCTCGCAATCGGCCAAGCAACGGATTGTTATCTATCGTTATTTATTATGATTAGACTGAGGCTATTTGCACATTTTTCAAATTTTTTAGACAAATGTTAGGAAACCGGAAACGAATAAAATGCAATTTTCGGTGGCAGCAACCTTTGTAGATCCGAAATGAATAAAAATCGTACTGAATTCTGTGGAATTTTATGTTACAGTATTTTTTGAAAATTTTCGGAAGCCATAAACTAGAAGCAATCTATAATTATGATCGTTACCTTCCCGCTTGGGATAACTTCCAGCTACGTCTACTTACATTACATTATCTTACAGCTGACTTAAACTATTATTCTTTGCTTGTACAGATAACTGTATTGCTTATCAGTACACTGGGGATTTTATGCATTCATGACAAAACTGAGTAGGGGAAATTTAACATGGCCGGAAAATTAAAAGAATCTAATAATAATTTACGTAATAATAATATAATATATAATAATATATATTTACTTTGAAGGAAGAAATCCATTTCGTAGTTTCTACAGGACGAACGTATCTTTATTGTTTGAACAATTGCAATGTCGCATAAATGCATGAAGATCCATGGTCTGATAATAGCGACACGTGTGTGTACGGGAACGGTGAGCACAAACACAAATAGCGATAATGCAGCGTAACAATGTTACGCGTGTTTTACATTTACATACCTGTTTTACATTTTTCAGTCATTTTTCAACCAAATGTTACACATTTTGCAGTCTCAATTGTTGTCCCATCAACACGTTGACCGTTGACGATACACTCTCTCGTGTCTAATTTCACGAATTATTATATATAAATTACTTTAACGTGAACGGTTTGCACACGAGTTAAGAATCAGATTGTTTTCAGAATTGAACGTCAACTGTGATCCAATTTCCAATTGCCTGTTTAAGATTAAACCTACCACGGTGAAAATGACCGGTTTTATATTTTGCATCTAACGAAACTATAAAAATTCATTTATGGAAAATAGTGGAATAAATTTCCTTGTCCAAGCATCTATTATATTGCAAATTACGGACAATGTCAGTAAATGTAGGGTTGCCATTTTTATAAGGCAATATTTCCTAGGTACTGTTAATGCTTGTCAGATTTATTGTTAAGCATTTTTCCATAAATTATCAACAAGTACAGTGAATAAATGACTTTAAATCGAAATGAATGAAAGTAAATGCAACTGGGATGCTCCAATTTCCTGAACAGCGCTGGGTAAAATAAGATGAAAGAATCTTCGATAAATGAAAAAACATTAACAAAGGAGGCCATCATAATTTATTAGAAAACGTAAGAACGAACGTAAACATAACTGTAATTGAAAATGCAAAAATGTCCCAATTCCCAGGTGCAGGTTAACATAAACTGCAGGAATCCTGAGTCCTGGATTCGGAAGGCAAAAGCAAGGAAATTCTTGCAAGTAGAAAGAAGCACAGAATGCGAGTGCATGCTAGCTGCATAATCGAGAAGCCGCGGAATGCGGGCAGGTGGGAAAGAGGCTCGCTCGCCGATATCCGAATTAACACAAGATTTACCAGACCAGTCAAAATAACTGGTTTTGCAATTTCAATCGAAAATTCCTACTGCATGTAACATTTTCTTTCCGAAATGATATCATGACTTTTGTAGCCATAACTAAAAAATCAGTTTTATGAACTTTATATTATTTTTTATGTATTCGTAACAAATATATTTTTTGTTATTGACACTTATACCAGTACCAGTCAAAATGACTGGTGCATGTTTCTATGTGATGAAATGACATTGGGGCAGCTACAACGATTGATAAGTGCTGCAACGATTTTTCGGGACAGAATATATGATTCCGGGAAAATCATGGTTCTGGTGTAGTACGCTAGCGGCCCTTGGAATTGTATATTTACTCAGGGTTTTGGGTCGCACATAAGGTTCTCCTTGAGTCCCGGACACTTGGCTATCTGTCAGTGCGAACTCGATACTCGGGGTTGTGATCGATGAACTACAAACAATTAAGCTTTTGAAAGACTGGAAACACCACTCAGCACTTTTTCTAAAGACCAGTCATTCTGACTGGTCTTGGTAGAATTGGATATACTTAAATAGCCGGTAAATCTAGTGTTAATGAATTTTTTCCTCGCTTAGAGCGGCGATCTTTTCCGCGTTCCCCTTCTCCCGACGAATTTTCATTACGCGTTGAATTTACCGGATCCGTTCCGGGAAAACCGATCGTCGGAAGCGACGTTCGTTCGGACTGACAATTCCCTCGTCCCGGAAAGTCCCGTAAACCGTTGGACTTACCTGTCGGGTACTCTTACCTGTTCCCCAGCTTATAGTCAACCATTTCAGTGTACACGATGGTCGCATCGGAAACGAAGCACGGAGGCTTCTTCGACAATTCTCGCAGGTAGGTGGAAAATATTAGTCGCGAAATTGCTTCTTTAGTTGGCCTCGCTCCGCATTGGTAGTTGTAGAGGGTGTTTACGCAGGTTCTTCATAGCCGCGTCACCGAGACAATGGTCGTGGACATTTGCTTAGCTATGGGTCTCGAGCAAATTTGTCGGGACCCTTCGAACTATACAACTTGTTTCTTGGTTCCCCTGAGCCCAGGATTTCTACCTGGGAATGCGCGCAAGGTGAGTCAACGCGGCCAGTGATCCGCAACGTCGTTAGAGAGAGCCTAATCCCTGCATGCAGTTACTTCAATCCCTAATACCCTCCCTCAAAATTGTTTGAAAACCAGACATTTTTACTAACAATTTGTTACACGTGTGGGCGAGTACAATTTTTATTCTACTCCTGGTTAATCAACCTTCAGCCTCCCTCAAAATTGTTTGAAAACGAGACATTTTTACTAACAAATTGTTACACGTGTGGGCGAGTACAATTTTTATTCTACTCCTGGTTAATCAACCTTCAGCCTCCCTCAAAATTGTTTGAAAACGAGACATTTTTACTAACAAATTGTTACACGTGTGGGCGAGTACAATTTTTATTCTACTTCTGGTTAATCAACCTTCAGCCTCCCTCAGTAGTCAGCCTCTGTAAAAATTGTTTGAAGAAGAGACATTTTTACTAACAAGCTGTTACACATGTGAGCGACTGCAATTTTTATTTTACTCCTGGTTAATCAACCTCCACCCTCCCTCAAAATTGTTTGACAACGAGACATTTTTACCAACATGCTGTTACACATGTGATGACAATTTTTATTTTACTCCTGTTTAACACAACCGAATGATCACCCTACACAGAAACGAATGAACATGCTTGTCCTTCGGTAACTGAAAAAATAGGGTAGAATCAAGGCGATTTATTTTATGAAACTGATTCTTGTGTTGCATAAAGATAGAAGTCTACCGATGATGTTTCTTTTGAATTTTGTACAAAATTACTTGCATTGATTTGGAAGTGATAAATCCTGACGTGGGATAGCCGTGTGCCTGTACTATGGAAGAGAACCTGGATCCTACGGGACACCGTAGGATAAACGGACCCTCTCAGTCACCGGCACCCCTCCCGACCAACCCCTCTCCAACTCGGCCTGCTCTCTCTTGCTCTCTTCGTCGTTTCGCCTGGCCTGAACCCTCCCCGCCACCGCCGCCGACAAGAAACCCTCTTCACCCCGTCACGTACGCACCACGAAGGGACCCCTACAATTCGGTTTCCATTCCAGTCTTCCTCGTGCCCCGCTATGGGATAGATACGCGCCACAGTACGGGGGTTGTCGACGCGTCCACAATTTTCTAGCTTCCAAAAGCGTGGCGTTCTTCGTCTTTGGTCGCCGAAGTGTCCAGTACGTTCTCTCAAGTGTGTTTTCCGAGTTCGGTTGACTAGGATTCGTTGAAAACCCCTCTGGTGAATAGGATTCGTTGGAAAATATCCTGAAGAGTGAGGAGGGATCCCAAACAGTGACTAGGAATTGTTGAAGAGTGCCTAGAAATCTTGGAAAAATCCGAGAAAGTGACTAGGATTACTTTGAACACCCCAAAAAGTGACTAGGATTTGTTGAAGAGTACGGTTCGTGGAAAAGTCCCAAAAAGTGAACGCCTTGGAAAACCTCGGGTGACTAGGATTTGTTGAAAAGTGTGTCTAAGATTCGTGGAAAAATTCCAGAGAGTGATTCCTTGAAAATCCCCGAAGAGTGACTAGGATTTGTTGAAGAGTGTGTCTAAGATTCGTGGAAAAATTCTAGAGAGTGATTCCTTGTAAATCCCCGAAGAGTGACTAGGATTTGTTGAAGAGTGTGTCTAAGATTCGTGGAAAAATTCTAGAGAGTGATTCCTTGAAAATCCCCGAAGAGTGACTAGGATTTGTTGAAGAGTGCCTAGAAAAAAACCCGAAAGAGTGACCAGGTTTGTTGAAGCCTACCCTAAACAGATAGTTCGTCTCTTGTTCATGGTGCATCTTCATGATCCAGAGGTGAAGTTACTCGATTAGATCCTAGCTAGCTGCCTAGGAAGCGTCCGATTAGGACCTCGGCGATGTTGACGAGGTTGGGCCCGTCTCCCATGAGTTTCCACGTTTTCCACCCTGTTGATGGATGACGAGAGAGCCAGCTGTTCCCGAGGAGGGTGAACCATTCGGAAAGGTTGCCACGAGTTGTCCCGACGATCGATCGGGACGCACAAAGGGTGGACGAAAGCGAGTCTCGCCGCTTCCCTGCGAGTCTCCGGGCGTCCACGGGATCCAGGATTCTTTGCAGGAGGACACTGGCATGGTTCTAAAGTAGGTGACAATATTTATTTTCCGACCAGCCGGTTTTAACCAGGATTTCCCGGACGGGTTCGCCCGAGTCCCTTTCAGAGGTCACTGATCCCTATTGTCGGAAATTCCGGGGGTATTCGGTTTCAAGTAACTAGGAATTTCACGGGCCGAGCCTTGGCATACCTGAAACTGTAATGCCCCCTGGATCTCGGCGAAACTGAGACACTTCTGTGCTTCCGAATCACAGCAAAACACTGAAACTTCAACGTCTTCTAGATCTCGGCGAGACCGGGGCTTCAGTGCCTCCTAGTTCTCAGCAAAACAGAAACTTTAACATCCCCCAGATCTCAGCAGAGTTTAAACTTTAACGCACACTAGATCTAAGCGAAACTGAAATCTTAACGGCTTCAGATCTGAGCAAAACTGAGACTTTAACGTCCCCAAATCTCCAGGAAACCAGAGCTTCAGTGCCCCCTAGTTATCAGCAAAACTGAAACTTTAACATCCCCCAGATCTCAGCAGAATTGAAACATTAACGCACACTAGATCTAAGCGAAACTGAAAACTTGACGCCTTCAGATCTGAGCAAAACTGAGACTTAGACGTCCCCAAATTTTCAGGAAACCGGAGCCTCAGTGCCCCCTAGTTCTCAGCAAAACTGAACTTTTATGTCCCCCAGATCTCAGCAGAGTTTAAACCTTAACGTCCCCTAGATCTGAGCAAAACTGAGACTTAGACGTCCCCAAATTTTCAGGAAACCGGAGCCTCAGTGCCCCCTAGTTATCAGCAAAACTGAAACTTTAACATCCCCCAGATCTCAGCAGAATTGAAACATTAACGTCCCCTAGATCTAAGCGAAACTGAAATCTTAATGCCTTCCGATCTGAGCAAAACTAAGACTTTAACATCCCCAAATCTCCACGAAACCTAGATCTAAGCGAAACTAAAGCCTCGATGCCCCTCGGTTTAACACCTCCGAGTCTCAAACTGGAATTTCAACACCCGCCAATTTCGGAATCTTTTTAGAATCTGGAAGAACAGATTGCGAATGAGACAAAAATTTTCGTCGGCCACGTGGGTCTCCAGGTTATCCTACGAATTGTTCAGACGGGCGAGAAAAGGGTTCCCAAGGGTGGGGCGGGGGGGGGGGGGGTAATCAAGGGCACGAGAGTTGAGAGAGGGAACGGGCCTCTAGGAAGTGTCCGAGGAGGATCGAACGGTTCGATCGAGTTACCGGTTGTCTACCCACGGCAGCTCTTCGATCTTGTTCGAGCGCCACGGGGGAACAATGCCGAAGCGGGCCGCACCCCTCGATTTTCCAGCTACCCTAAACCAATAATGCCACCCCCTCCACACCCGGGGCAAAATCCTCCTTCCGAGCGTTTTAAGGAACAGCAGCTGTTCGAACGGCTCGATCGCGTTTCTCTTTCTTCTCTCGTTCTCTATTTTTACGAGGTTCTCCGGCAAGCACACGTATCCTCGTTCCGGGCTCTTCACTACACTTTTTTTTTTTCACTTTTCGAGAGCCATGCATACAGCACTCTCGCAGCGACTAGACGGCCCGATGCGTCGCGATGCATCCGGCCAGCTTATTAACCGTTTGCACTACTATTTATTTTGTGATAATAATGATTCGAAATTCTTCATCGTTCAGAATTTCATAGAAAATAAAAGATAGTTTATATTTATTGTATGTCTACATTTTCCTCAAAGGATATATATCAACTACAAAAAAATAGATGTTTATTTCGATTTAAAGGAAATTAATAACGTTCGCATTTATTAGACTCTATTCAGAATCTTCATGACGAGTCTGGCTCGTTATTGTAGGGCAAGGGGTTAACTTCGAGCGTGCAACGTGGACGAGATGTCTCGCGATAGATCATAGCTGAACATGTCTAAAGTTCGGTCACATAATTTATGGCATACCTTAACCTCTTAACTTAACAATTATTTTGTAAAAGTGTCTATTACATTACATTGTAATACCCGAGTATTCTCGGGCTTTTAAGTTAAGAGGTTTAATGTTCATCACACGCGTCCTTCTAAGTAAGAAGAATTAGTTTACCAGATCACGTTTAATGAAAATTGTGGAAAAATTGCGTTCAACGCGTATCGATAAAATATACTATATATAATTTACACATTATCAAAAAATATGTTCGCTGTCTTAATAAATTCGATTGGAACATTCGCTTACTTTTTGCGTATTTTTTAATTAAAATTTACTTGAAAAGTGAAGTAGAAAGCGAGACGAAATTAGCTCCGCGTCTAACGTGTTAACCGGAATTGCTACAATAGCAAAATATTATACTACTATACTATTAGTACTACACTAGTAAAAATTGCTTTGCACAACTTTTGTTGTTCAGGCTCGTAACGAAAGTATAAAAAACTATGTTTTGTAGATTCATAGAAGTTGTATGCGTACTAAAAATTTCATCGAGATTGGTCAATTGGTTTATTAGTTATGAACAGTCTACGGATCTGCGTGCAGATTGAAAGACTCGAATACAAAGCATCGATACATTAAGGTACAGGCACCAGTAGGTGACCATTTTATAGAAAAACATAAAAAATAAGGTTTTTATAAGCGCACTTATAAGTGCACTTTTGATTAAAGTGAACCTCGGATGCCACGCCGTCTGTTGTTTAAATTTCAAAACAATAAGAACATTTCAAACCTTATTTTTTATGTTTTTCTATAAAATGATCAACTACTGTTGCCTTTACCTTACTTTCGACCTAGCAGAATTACACAAAAATGGAAAATCCTTAGAACAAATGCAGAAATTTTTATTTCGCATAAAGGTCTAGCTATAAACAATTAAAAATGGCGAGACTAGAGTCGGACCGTGCATCGAAAAAGGAATCGGATACAGTTACGTACACATTTGCCGGATATTGGTTGTCCAGGACGATTCCTGGCGGTCGAAATCGCCGGAAAACGGATAAGCGAAATAAGCCATCCTCTTTTATTTCCGTTTCGATCTCCGCGCGAGAAAGACGCGTCCTCTTCGGCAAACGTCCGCCCGGTCAGGAGGCAAAAGGGACGGGACCGAAGAAGAAGGGACGCAGGACGCAGGAAAGGTATCCGTCCTGCGCTCTCGTAGAACCGCGTGCTCGGAAATTCAAGGGCTATCTTACGATCTTCCAGGTCCTGACCCCGCGTAATTCCGAATTCGAGGCACGCCGAGGCCGCGGATACGAAGCCGAGGAAACGTAACTTCCTTTCTCTAAGCAGTCGTCGGGCGTCCACGCCGTTATTTACTATATTGGCGACGTGACTCGGACCTACGGTCCTTTGTCGCGTCTCGTCGCCGTCGAATTTCATTTACCGGTTCTGGAAAATTGTTTTCTAGCCGACCGGTTTCCCTAACGCTTCTCGCAGCTCGCGGAACACTCGCGGTTCCGCGATTAATCGGCAGAGCAACCTGCAAGTATGTGCAGACACCATTAGACTGTGGGATCTTTGAATAAAAAATTTCTCCTCCAATTATTTCGAGAAGCCGAAGCAATTCTTTTCAAATTCTTTCATTCTTCGTACACCTCCGAATTGCTCCCACTCATTTTTACCATAAATGCGTCAAATTCTTTCGTACTCCTCCGAATTGCTCCCACTCATTTTTACCATGAATAAAATGGAGAAATTTTTTAACACGATTTTTTAATCGATTAATCGATTAACACGTTTACTGTCATGTCACCTATATGTGGGTGACGGAAATATTTGCTCAGGTTTTAAAATGAATTTTTACGTTAATATATTAACTGTACCAAATTTAATTAGGATCTGGAAAATGCGAGAAAGTTGTAGTACCACTCAATATCATACATATAATATTTTTCAATTTTTATTTCGTTATATAACTTACTTTGATTTTATAGAATTTTTGAGGTTCTAGTTTGGCAGTTAAAGTGTTAAATAGACAGTTGCTGTGTGTGTGTGTGTGCATTAGAGGCAATGGAATGATTGATTTATTCACAGTACCCTGGATAATACGTTTTAAAAAATTGACGAATATAGCAGTAAATAGTCCGCTGTCTTAATATTATGCGAAAGTAAAAAGTCTTTTACTGCTATAGAGTAAATTAGAAATTGCCCTCAGAAAATTGCCATTGAACAGAAAATTTCATCCCCAAGGACAGTTTTACAGGCTCCGGTGATCAGTAATGGTGGTTTTACTGACGAAAATCATTTCCCGAGCAGTTTCGTCGATGGTCCCCTTTCCACCACGTCTCTCGGAGCATGATCGAGCGTCTCGCACGCTTTCGTTCCGAGTAAAAGCGAACGCTATGACATAACGCACCGGTACCGGGAAGAACGCGCGACCTTTTCGCAGATCCGAACCGATTTGCATTTTAAACGAGCTGTTGCTGTTCCCCCTGTGATCGTCGGTCGGCTACCGTTTTCCTCCGTTGTTCTCTCGCTCGGCCGATTATCGGTCAAACGCCGTGGTCGACGTCGGAACGACCTTAGACGAGCGATCGATCGATCGACCGCGTCTCGAGGGTAGCGAACTACAACCGACTTCCGGATGCGATGACCGGTCGTACACGGCTGTTACAAGCCGATACTCGCGGACCGATCGATCACTATGTAAACGCGTTCACTGTCATGAGAATTTTGCTCCAAGTATCGTTCACCTTACGGGATAAAAATATTTCCACGATAATAACACGTCGCTCGACAAATTTAAAACTTGTCCGCTCTGACGCGCGTTGAACTTTCTCTGCAGACCCTCGGCGCTGTTCACACACAGTGCTGTCTCGATGCACTTAGGCTTGTGGAGAATATACTGCTCTAGTCCAGAAAGTCGGTAGAATTAATCTGTATAAAAACCATACACAGAACGTTCATAGTTGAAGCAAGAAAAAATTGCTAAAGTCGAAACTCTTGTTCCCATGAAAATTGAATCTCTCGACATCGGTAGATCCGAACATTTTTTAAACACGGTTAACACCAGAACGACCAAGCACTAAATGCAACTGGCATACATTGCCTTATAATAAGAACAAAATAAGATTTGTTAGAGATTTCGTATTAGTTTTGTTTAAATATCTACTTCGATAGAGAAGTTTATTAAAAAATTTTCTCCTGGAAACATACTTATAATTTCAATATCTCTAAAAGTAAAAATTAGGAGGAAGTCATTTTGACCCATCCGGTAGTTCTAGTGTTAAACATGCCCGATGTTATTAAAAACTTACTAGTCTACTCGGAGGAGTCTACGGAATCGTATTACCAAGGAATCATTCCCACAGCTTTCCCTGTAGAATCAGACAAAAATTCGTGAATTAACACCGTAACAAATTGACGCATAAACATTCTCCGTTTCAGGTATCGTTTAAACATACTCGAATGTTTACAACGCCGTAAAGAAAAATATTATTGCACTCGGAGGAGTCGGCGGGCTCTTCCCTGGCAAGAAACGTTTGCATAACATTTACAGTCAGAGCCGAGGAAATGTTTGAAACCGACGATTCCGTCCGACGCAGTTGCAAAGTAGCAGTTTTATTGGCGTGCGATTAACTACCCTCGAGGATCGCCAGGATTCCGTGAAGCAAAGGATATTCGGGGAAGCTCTCTCGCCGGTATCAAGGATCGGGAAAGTAACTGTTCGCGATAACCCTCCTTGTCGTTATCGGTCTCTCGGGTCACGACGGCACGAAACTTGCACGATTCCTTCTTTCTCCCCGAGAGTTTCGATTACATTCTTTATTTCCGAAGGGACTCGACAGAGGCGAGCGACTCGGATAATTTCGGCCAGCGCCTTTGTTGGGAAGCGTGTCCTGCCGGCATAGTCCTCGACGAAGGACCGTCCTTCCGGGCTGCTTTTCGTTTTGCGGTTTCCCCCGAAATGCGGTTTCGAAGCTGCCACCGGGTTCCAGCTGCTGCGGAATCGTGCGTGCGTCTCGCCTAACAGATTCTGTTTCGTTCGTATTCGGGAAAGCCTGTCTCGCCTCCATTTTGGTCGTTCGCAAACGAGGATTTCTTAAAACGTTGAAAACGTTGCCCCTGAACAACTGACTATTGTTGATCGAAGTCCGAAATGCTGGGGCAAAACGATGCATTTAACCCCTTGCCCTACAATATCGAGTCAGACTCGTGATGAAGATTTTGAACAGAGTGTAATAAATATGTATGTTATTAACTCCCTTTAAAGCGAAATACAATTCTATTTCGTTGCAGTTGATATATATCCTTTGGAGAAAACATGGGCATACAATAAATATAAACTATCTTTTCTTTTTCTATGAAGTCCTGAACGATGAAGAATTTCTAATAGTTATAATCACAAAGTAAATAGTAGTGCAAGGGGTTAATTAGATAGATTAATTATAAAAATGAATAGGTACTGGATAAATCGATCACTAGACTGCAAGTCTTTATGCAAAATAAAAATATAGTTCGTCAACTGTAGGGACCACTGAAACAGTTCTTTCTGTCTTTAATTATTGTAGTGAGTTTAAACATCGATGTTCCTAAACCCTCTTATCTTTTAGACTATTCGAAATTGGACCCACCAATTTTTGTCATAAATACGTAAAATCAGGAGTCTAATAGTTAGAACCTCTAGTAATGTGCTATGGACTCGATTTCCGGTTGATTTACATACAAAATTACACACAGAAAACTGTTGATTGTATTACGGATTCAGTTTCTCTAATTTATTTACTCTCTTGCACCTACCTTGCTGTGCTCCTTGAAAAAGTTGTGTTCTTTTCCGGTTTAATCACTTTCTAAAAAGCGATACAACCAGCCAGATTATTTTAACTCCAAAACGAAACATTCCTTCTGACCTAGAATATTTCCCTTCTATACATTCTTCTTTCACGTTGTACATACGAAAGTGGTGCACTTTACTCGTACACTTTGACTGTCAAACCAGAAACCTAAAAAATTCCATCAAATCAATGTGTTATTTAATGAAATAAAAGTTGAAAAATATTATATGTATGATATTGAGTAGTCCTTCGACTTTCTACCATTTTACAGATCCTAATAAAATTTGGTACAATTAATATATTAGCGTAAAAATTCATTTTAAAACTTGGACAAATAATTCCGTCACCCACATATGGGTGACATGGCAGTCAACGTGTTAATAATGTAAAAATATTTTGATTAGTCATACAACAATTTTTAGTGGCACCCTACAGTCTCTATTCGAGTACTGAGGATTAATACAGGATTATAGAACGAAAAAGTTCCGATCAGCCTAGCTAGTAGACGCAATAGTAGTGGTTGTATGAAAATGTTTGAGGTGATGTCTCGACAATTACGATAGGTATAGGATAGGTGTCGTACGAATCGGAACATATTCGTAGCGAGTACTTTCTTCTTGTAGGGATTTAGTAAAGACGAGATAGATCCGAATCGGCGTTTCCGCGGAATAAATAAATAAATCGTAGCGCAAGGGGTTGACGATCGTGGTGGCGATATTCTCGCGTGGTTTGACGATCGGTGACACGGGTCTTCCGGATGGATCACCTGCCCGGTCCCTTTCGGACGTGTTTTGGCCAATGGCAAGGTTCGTGTCGCGACGACAATGAACTTGCGCGGAAGTTTTGCGGCAGGGGCGGCGAAACAGGAGGGTTCTCCGATCGACGGAACAGTGACATTCTCCCTTCTCTCCCCTATCAATCTCCGTCTCTCTCCTGGCCTCTCTCTCTCTCTCTCTCTCTCTCTCTCTCTCTCTCTCTCTCTCTCTCTCTCTCTGCTCGGTTCTCTGCGAACTTTGGGACAAGGTTAGTGTGTCGAGCCCGAAACGCACTGGATTCGGCCGCGGCCACGAGCCGAGCGACGCGAAGAGGGGGCAGAACGGGTATGGGGGACCGTACGGGGTTGTGGCGGAGGGAGGAGAGAGAGAAAAAAAAGGGGGAGACCGGAATAACGTGTTTATAAAGAAAGGGCCATCGAAATCGAGCCCGATAGTCGTTTTTGCGGGGTCGCCGGGAGAGCGCGAGCCCTCGCAGCGATATTTCTGCCGCGACGCGATAATTATTTTCCCGCGGGATTTATCGCCGCGATTAATTTAATGGCACCGCGTAAATTACTTAACCCGAGAGCCGAGCAATACGCGCGCCGCGTGCCATTATTAACGACGAGAGCCCGGGCCCGATCGGAAGCTCCGACGCGTTTTTCCCGCGGAGAGGGACAAGCGCGCGGATCTCTTTACTTCTATGGGAATCTGTATTCCCGACGGGCAATCCGGCCAATTCCAAAAATCGGGGGAATTCAGGGAAACCGAGGATCCTCGGTCCCTGCATTCCTGAGGCGACGTTCCGCGAAGATGCAACTTCGCGTGCATCCTGACTGGAATGCACGTGTCATCTCACGCGATTCTCGATTTCACTTGCCACGATCTGTCTCTTTCAATTCCGTGCCTACTCACTGTGCCAAACCGTCAATCGTGTCCAGTAGCATAATTGTTCTATGCGCATCGTTGTAACCGTTCGAAGGTCTAGATAAATATCCGTACAGGTAAAAATGTTAGAGAGTGTTACACAGCTTTCTCCTTTGTCTACATTAAAAGACTTCTTACTTTAATGAACGATTTTGTACCGAGGAAATGTCCGATGTTCATTTAAAGTTAATCTTAAAAATCAGACGTTTCATATGTTACAACCTAATACATTGACCTTCAATCAGATTCGCGATAAGGTAGAGTGACCACGTTACCGACAAAAATAGGATTTTACATACGTTTTCATATTTCGTTGACATATATCGAGAACTCACTGTAGCATGATTGAACTCGCTCAGCGAATGAAATATAATATATTATATATAATATAAACATTCGCAATACAGTGTTGCGAAACAGATGTACGCGTCTATTACAACAAACGGAAGCCAAATAAAAATTGCTTTTATTTATACACGACGAACGTGGTTTTCAATTAATAATGAACGTGATTGTTTAGACCTATGCAAAAGAAGCGATCGCATAAAAAGGTGGAAGATTGTAGCCATTACGATTACAAATGATCGTCGATACACATATACAGGGTGTTCAGAAAAACCATTCAATATTTATATATAGAACACACTGTGCTGAAGAAAAAAACGATAGTAAAGATAGGTCGACAGGTCAACCGTTTCTGAGGTATAAACATTTTTGTTTGCCAACATTATGATTCACTTATTACCGGCCTTTTGATATTTACAGAAGATTTTCCGATACACAACTGACCGATTCCGGATGTAATCTATTATCGGCACTTGAGTAAGGACATTCAGAATGCCGTTTATAAACATCGAATTAACACTTTGACTGTCAAACTAGAAACTTCAAAAATTCTATAAAATCAAAGTGTTATTTAATGAAATAAAAATTGAAAAAAATTAAATAAATGGTATTGAATGGTTCCCCATCTTTCTTGCATTTTACAGATCCTTATCAAATTTCCTACAATGAATATATTAACGTAAAAATTCATTTTAAAACCTGGACAAATAATTCCGTTATCCGTAAGTAAGTTGACCATAATGCGAGTAAACGAAAATATTCCGAATAATATTTTTACTATGTTTTGACCTATGTTTACCAAGGCTTGTTTGCTCAGCACAGTGTGTTCTATATACCGTACAAGTATTGAACGGTTTGATGTTTTTGAACATCCTGTATATCGATAGCATTACTTTGGATCTCATTCCCGTTTTAAATCTTGCTCCGGCAATTTTCGCGATGAACGGCAGAAAATCCTCGATCCGCTGATACCGGTCTAATGGTTGCTGACGGGAGCGTAATTTGCGGGCAAAAAGGCAGGAGCTCGTTGATTGGGGAAGGTAATAGAATTGGAAGTATCCGCAGGTAAAAATAGCGGGGCCGGGGGCCTGGCCCCTGACGTTTACCTGGCGCGAGTTACAAACTGCGAGTTACTGCATGCCCGCCACCGGCCGTCCGAGTTATCTCTTATCTCACGGCGATTGGTTTATATAGCGCGTGTCGAGTTACCTTGTAGGTACAGCGTATAAACGGCCTTCTTAGCTCGTGACACGCACACCGATTCTCCTCTTCGTGCGTGCGTGTCTGCCTACCTGCGTGCGTGCGTGCACCTCGCATCGGGTTCGAGAATGCCGTTCCACGGTTAGGTTCGCGGGTTCCCACATTTTCGATCCAGCGCGAGAACCCGCGTTCCGCTCCGACCGCATTCTGCGCCGAGGACGACGCGTCCTGAACAGTATAGCTCGCTATAGCGTTGCGTCACGATTCGCTATCGTCCGTACGCACCAATCGACGAAAGCAAACTGCGTGTTCCGTTCCGTTTCGTTCAGCCCGGAAGAACGCTTTGCTTTCCCCGTCTTTTCTGCTCCGAGCAAATGTTTCCTTTCCCGGACACATCCGAGCTGCCAACGCAGAAAGATCGACGTTATCGCGCTATGATAGCAGCCTGAACAATCATAGACAAATACCCGCGCACGATAACGCAGATAGCGACGGTTTTCGCGTTTACGATAACGCGCGTTAGCTGATACACCGGGTCGTACGCATCCTCTAGACAATTGTCTATTGCTACGGGGAAGACAAACTGATAGTTTCAGCAGTAAACATTGACAGTTTTCTGTGCTTCCTTTTTGCGGTTCTGACCAAATTTTTAGCCCTTTGCATTCGGCGATATTTTAATTCTAAAACAAGATTTTTCTTCCGTCTTAAAATATTAACATGTTACTCGTACGAAACTGATCCGATTTCCACGTACAACATTTAAATGTTTAGTAATCTGTTGAATACAAATTTTGTAATGTAACAAATATTTTGTAATATTTTTTGTGATTTCTTTGAAATAGTCCCACAGCAATTTTTAGTGGCGCTTCAGAGTCGCCACTTTGAGTGCAAAGTGTTAACAGTTTTTTAGTTACAAGTTACGTGGGAAAATTCTACATTTAACGCCGAACCTACCAAGCACAAAACACATAAAAATTAAACATCTTATAGAAGGGAGAAGATTGAATTTACTTTGTACAATTGTCATTATAATGTGTGCTTCAATGAAGAAGTCAATTTAGTAATTTCCTACGAAAACGTTTTTATAATTACAATAACTGTGAAATAGAAAGCCGGTCATTTTGACCGTGGTAGGTTTAGCGTTAACTAACAAATATGTGATTTATTATCAAGTTTGCTCCCGCACCCTGTTCAGCGATAACCAGCAGGCTTAAGAATTATTTTTTGATGTATACGAAAAGTATCAACATACTCTTCCCGTACTTGATTCACATTTCGACTGCCAAACTAGAAACCTGAAAAATTCCATAAAATCAGTTTTATTTAATGAAATAAAAATTGAAAAAAATGAAATGTTTGGTATTAAGTAGTCCTCCAACTTTCTTGCGTTTTACAGATCCTAATCAAATTTGGCACGATGAATATATTAACGGAAAAATTCATTTTCAAAGCAAGGCAAACAATTCCGTCAACCACATATAGATGACGTGGCAGTCAACGTGTTAACAAAAAGACAGACGATCGATAAATTATGCTCTTCGTTATGCAGATTTGAAAAAATCGCCGTAAATAGTAAACATAACAACTCGATATATATTGTTCGAAACTATATATTTCACGATAAGTGTTCCCATTTTGAGAAACAATTTCATAAACAGTTTTTCCTGATTTAGGTTCGTAAAAACGGAACGTCTTGGTTGCAATATTCTCAGCATGCTTCACCGCAGCAGAAACACAGCAGTTTTGAGCAGCGAGTTTATACGCGCGGTCCTCGCGCGATAACAGCAGTTTCGTAATCTCGCGAATTGCTTTCTAATTACGCCGACCTTTCCGGTGAATAATTGACGAACGGCCGGCTCGGGGGTGTTTTTCCACGGCGAAAAGGTCAATTCCATGGGGCGGGAGCGTCGCAACCCCTAGGGGCCACCCTTCGCGCAGAGTTATTTCTACCTTTGTAAAAGGATTAAAGCTTGGCCCTTCGTTTTACCCCGGCTTGCTTTCGTACACGGCCGCCTTTGTGTTTCCCGTTAGATTTTCCCTGGCTTCGGGGCTTGTGTCCGCTGGACGGAACTTGTCCCACACTGTTTTCCAAAGCGACCCGACCCGGCCCGGCCCGACAGTGTTCGATCGCTGTTAATTCCACCGGATAAAGTAAACGAAGATGTTCCAGTCTTCGTTCTTTATCCCTGGATAATCAACCTTTGCAACATCCTCTTACAACATCGCCGTTTCTATGCATTGGCATTTTAAAATGTCTTATCAAGTGCGAACAAAAAAATCATAGATTCCTCGAATATTACTCTCCGCTTTGCTTAAATATTTATAAAGAATGGCGTGGACTGGAATTTCATTCCAAACTCAAAGAAGGGAATAACATTTGCATTTACTAGACTATATTTGAAACTTTCATCACGAGTCCACCTCCATACTACTCGAGGTTCTTATTACAGTGAATTCTCGATATACAGTGGGGGACAAAAGTGTTCGTACACTTGGAATATAAAAATAAAAACAACAATGTTTTCTATATTATTAAGTATATTCAAATATACGTAACTGTATGTTACGTTTTATGTAATACGTATGTATGTTTTGCTCATTTGTTGTTATAAGTGTTGTATACGTATATGTATAAGTATGTAATTAATAACATAAAAGATATTGTAGCTTTTATTTCTATATTCCAAGTGTACGAATACTTTTGTCCCCCACTGTATGTCAACTATATAGCTATGTTATGTTTACACTCCTCGGCGTCCGAGGCCTCTCGTAGTGGGGATAATTCCGCGACGTTTATCATCCAGGCATTGGCGACATATATAGAGAAATCGCTGTATATACAGCAATCGATGCTTGACTTTCCTCTCGCAGGAGTGAAATGAAATGATTAAAATTTTGAAAAGGCTCCTAGCATTGTAGCTTCGAATTAAACACTAAACCTAGGAAACTATAAAAAGTCATTTACGGAACACAGTGGAATAAATTTCCTTGTCTAAGCATTTATTAACACTTCGAACGCCAAACAAGAAAGCTAAAAAATTGCACGAAATCAAAGTAAGTTATTTGATAAAATAGAAATTGAAAAAATTAAATGTATGATATTGTGTGGTTCTCCAACTTTCTTGTATTTTACAGATCCTAATCAAATTTGGTACAATGAATATATTAACGTAAAAATTCATTTTAAAGTCTGAACAAATAATTCCGTCATCCATGTATGGGTGACATGACAGTCAACGTGTTAAAATTACGGACAATCTCGTAAATAAGTCAATATTTAGACACTGTCGATGCTCGGTACGTTTAGCGTAAAATGCAAGTGGCATCGATGGCTAGTCACGACTAGCATAATCGATCGTCCCGTGTCCAGAGGGTCGAGAGAGTTGGTCGTGCCGTAGGTTCGTTCGTGCTTGCCGGGCTTATTGAATTTTTTTGTTGCTGGAGCCGTCGTTGAAGGAGTTTGAGTTACATGTAACGAGAGTTTATTACAGGGTGTTAGGCGGGCAAAAACGCGACGATTTTCGTGTGGCAGACTGTTTGTCAGGCCGGGAGAGAAGGTCGAGGATGAAACGGAAGGCTCGTTGGCCGGGGGAGCGGTGATTAAACGTTTACGAGAAGCTTTTCGAGGTCGTTTCGACGGCCCTCCTCGCCTCGCCCCCTTCCGGATATATTCAAATCGGTCTTAATGGGGGGGACTCACGCGAGGTTTGCGCGTTCCCGGCGAAAAGTTTTGCGAAACCGCGCCCCGACGTGACGGGTACCCCGACCGGGCCGGGCCGGGCCGGGCCGGGCCCTTTCTTTCCTCGTCGCTCCTCTTCTTCTTCGTCTTCCACGAAAGCCCGAAAGTTAGACCCCTAGGACAAAGGCGCGCGGGACAAAGTCGTTGATAGCGATGGCTTCGGGAGCCCTTCTAGTATGTTCCGGTTTATACCCCGTCGGCCAATCAACCTCTTACCGACGCGGACGAATTTAACGCTCCGGTTGACGAGGGTGCGACGAGGAACGCCGATTTCTGCGGCCAACCCCTAATTTCCACGGTAAACGTACATCGATCTAGATACGCGGCTAATGTATGCGTATTATAATCTCGGTTCTACACGCCACGCATTATGACGCGCGTCCCCCGGCTTGTAACGTCGAACACCTCGCCCCGGATTTTTAATTGAATCCATTAAGGTAAAGGCACCAGTAGTTGACCATTTTATAGAAAAACATAAAAAATAAGGTTCGAAATGTTCTTATTGTTTTGAAATTTAAACAACAAACGGCATGGCATCCGAGGTTCACTTTCTTTCAATAGTGCACTTATAAGTGCGCTTATAAAAACCTTATTTTTTATGTTTTTCTATAAAATGGTCAACCACTGGTACATGGTCAACTACTGGTGCCTTTACCTGACTGTCATTACTTGTCTATATTTTAATATCAATTTTCAGATTCCTTACACAATTAATTCGATTTCGAGGAATTCTTACGCGACAACCCTGTCATTTAAACAATCCTAAGCTTGGTGACATTTAAAGTAATTCGCCTCGATTAACACGTTCAACGTCGGTCACATGTGGGTGACACAATCCTTCATTTATCTTCGTACATTTGATGTCTCTATAGTCGAGTCTATTAGGCACGTTCCAGAAGAATTCCAGAAGCAATCACTGCGGCAATTACTTAATCGTAATCATTGCAAGAAGACGTGTTTCGAGAAACAGTCTCTCATAAACGGACGACGGCGGTGAAACAGGGGATAAACCAGCTTTTTAACGTTCTTTATTACTTTATCAGCAGTCTCTTGTTTCAGCCTTTTTAAGAGGGCATTAGTCTCCTGTGCATCAGAGGGTGAAAAGATTCGTGTTCTAAGTTAATGAGGTGGGTGGCAAGGCCTCGCTGGTTGATGGTCTTCGGGTGGAATCTAATTGTTGGTTAAATTCTATCTGATGCGAACGACGAAAATACATATGTAAAACAATGCTGGTCGCGATGCTCTTTTTGCGTTCGTGGCCTGTGTAAGTCTGTAGAACACGAGGCAAAGTGTTTTAAGTTGCTGGCGCGAACTGGTTAAAAAAGAATTTCAAGGAAAGCACAAAAGGATTGCGAAGAGTGTTTATCGTTTTACAATAATACCCCCTACATTACGATTTATTTTACGGTTTCAGTGATTAAAGCTTTTTCGTAATTGGTAATTTCCTTAAAAAAGGAGAAAATTTGTATCTATTATGCCTTGTATCTCTTTGTATGCCTTGTTCTGCAATAGCTGTACATTATTAACGCCAAAATAGAATTTTATTTCGGTTCAAAGGAAATTAATAACACACGTATTTATTAGACACTGTTCAGAATCGAGTATGACTCGATATTGTAGGGCAAGGGGTTAAAATGCGACTCTTTACGCATCGGTGGACTGTGTAATTTTTTCGGATTGCAAAGAAAAATAATATTTCGAGTTGCAGGTCTATAATGCCTCGAGAAAAATGTGCGAATTTCTTAAAAGAAATTCTTATAAGAAATGTTTCGGATTTTATTTTAATATTTCGAGTTGCGGGTCTTAAGAAATGTGCGAATTTGGATCGTGGGATTGGAAAGAGTGTTCATCGTTTTACAATAACACTAGTTAACCCCTACATTACGATTTATTTTACGATTTCAGTGATTAAAGCTTTTTCGTAATTGGTAATTTCCTTAAAAAAGGAGAAAATTTGTATCTATTATGCCTTGTATCTCTTTGTATGCCTTGTTCTGCAATAGCTGTACATTAACAACGCCAAAATAGAATTTTATTTCGGTTCAAAGGAAATTAATAACGCACGTATTTATTAGACACTGTTCAGAATCGAGTATGACTCGATATTGTAGGGCAAGGGGTTAAAATGCGACTCTTTACGCATCGGTGGACTGTGTAATTTTTTCGGATTGCAAAGGAAAATAATATTTCGAGTTGCAGGTCTATAATGCCTCGAGAAATGTGCGAATTTTTTAAAAGAAATTCTTATAAGAAATGTTTCGGATTTTATTTTAATATTTCGAGGTCCAGGTCTTAAGAAATGTGCGAATTTGGATCGTGGGATTGGAAAGAGTGTTCATCGTTTTACAATAACACTAGTTAACCCCTACATTACGATTTATTTTACGATTTCAGTGATTAAAGCTTTTTCGTAATTGGTAATTTCCTTAAAAAAGGAGAAAATTTGTATCTATTATGCCTTGTATCTCTTTGTATGCCTTGTTCTGCAATAGCTGTACATTAACAACGCCAAAATAGAATTTTATTTCGGTTCAAAGGAAATTAATAACGCACGTATTTATTAGACACTGTTCAGAATCGAGTATGACTCGATATTGTAGGGCAAGGGGTTAAAATGCGACTCTTTACGCATCGGTGGACTGTGTAATTTTTTCGGATTGCAAAGGAAAATAATATTTCGAGTTGCAGGTCTATAATGCCTCGAGAAATGTGCGAATTTTTTAAAAGAAATTCTTATAAGAAATGTTTCGGATTTTATTTTAATATTTCGAGGTCCAGGTCTTAAGAAATGTGCGAATTTGGATCGTGGGATTGGAAAGAGTGTTCATCGTTTTACAATAACACTAGTTAACCCCTACATTACGATTTATTTTACGATTTCAGTGATTAAAGCTTTTTCGTAATTGGTAATTTCCTTAAAAAAGGAGAAAATTTGTATCTATTATGCCTTGTATCTCTTTGTATGCCTTGTTCTGCAATAGCTGTACATTAACAACGCCAAAATAGAATTTTATTTCGGTTCAAAGGAAATTAATAACACACGTATTTATTAAACACTGTTCAGAATCGAGTATGACTCGATATTGTAGGGCAAGGGGTTAAAATGCGACTCTTTACGCATCGGTGGACTGTGTAAATTTTCCGGATTACAAAGAAAAATAATATTTTGAGTTGCAGATCTAAAATGTCTCGAGAAATGTGCGAATTTCTTAAAAGAAATTCCTATAAGAAATGTTTCGGATTTTATTTTAATATTTCGAGTTGCGGGTCTTAAGAAATGTGCGAATTTGGATCGTGGGATTGGAGGGGGGTTGTGAATCGTTTCGCGTGGGCGGACAATTTGCCCGAAGGGTTGGAAGGCTCTCACCTGGCCGAGTCGGTGTCCGGTGAACGGTGTCCACGGAAAGAGACAGTAACTGCGGAGGATCTCACTTTCGGCGGGTAACGGTTAGCACGGTCTTATGCCACAGGTTGCGGGTAGGTGTCGGCGTGCGCACACAGGTGTGCCGCCGTGCCGTGGGCGTCCGTGCGGGAACGTCGTCGCTTGTGGTCGCCACGTAGCTCGCAGCCCGATTGTGCTTGTGTAACCTGTTATAACGGACGAAGAGAGACGCGTTTCTTAGAATCGTCTGCGTGCCCACGCGGTTCCAAGACGGCCCGAGAGTCCGCAGGAAACGAATGTCGTCGGCCGCGACACGCTCGGATTTACGAAGCAGATTGCACGGCCCGTTCGCCTATTCGAGTAAAGTGTCGCTGCAAAAGTCCCGGCACTCGCTTGGACGCGATTAACCCCTCGGCAAGCTTGATTATGACGTCTCCGAGATATGTCGTACGATTCCTAACACTGTTCTTCGGGTTCTTGAGAGAGAATACTCACACGATTTCTTTCTTGCTTCTAACAGCACTCCTCCGCGTTATCCATGTTTCTTTTTTAACCCCTTAACTTGAACGCTCGAGTTAATTCGAGCGCGCTAAACAGGCCAAACTGTGCACACTCGAGATAATTCGAGCGGCGTTGTATTTTATGTTGCCATAATTGTTCAGACTCGAATATAATCGAGAATTGAAAATAACAATGTGAAAGCAAAGAAAAAAAAATCGTTTTATTGATATTTATCATTTACATGGGATTGTAAGCTATAACACTTATTTATTCAAGAATAAAATATAGTCTTTTTCCATGGAACCCTGGAACGGACCTTTTCCATTGATTTTTTTTTGGTCGGTTTAAAAAAAAAACTGTGCATTAAGGGGTTAAGCTAATCAGCTTAAAAGTATTATTCACGTGGAGAAAAATCGAACAAAGAACCATCAATGAAGTGTCTAACTCCATCTTTTTACGAGAAAATATTATTTTACTGTTGGACATCGAAGGACTCATTGCGCACATCTTATTCAACATCCTCCAGTGAAACTTCTTCGATATTCTACGAATATGATACAAAAACGTATGAAGAGATCAGAAGAGACGAAGATCGGAGGACACAAAAATCAAATCGCATTCTTCCGACATCCTTCGGACGTTTCCTCGGCACGACCATCTCACCATCTCATGATACAACCAAGTTCTCACCGTCGCACCCTCCACACCGACGCGTTTCCTCAGGATTCGAGGCGCAAAGGGATCTTTTATTCCAACTCGAACGGATCGGCTGGCAGTGAGCGTGTTAGGGAAGGGAACGAAGTCCTGGCCGACAAGATTCGGCTTTCAGGAAGCGTCACGAGATCCCGGGACCCTATCCTGTCCCACAGGAAGGACTAATGCGACGATAATGTGGCCGCGCGACGGGAAGTCGAGGAACAAGCGACAATCGTGGAGCACGCGAAACAGGGGAGGCAGAACGATGACGGAGGGGTTGCGTTTTCGTGACGTAGGCAGTGGCTCCGCGTCGAGTTCCCGGCCCTCGAAATCGCTCGATTTCCTGAAGGAGGGACCCTTCTTTACGAACGACATAATATCACAAAAAATCTGCCAAGAAACTGCCTCGATCGAGACTCGATTGCTTTACGCGCGAGAAGCGTCGAAAGATCATTAACCCCTTGCACTACGATTTATTTTACGGTTCCAGTGATTGGAACTTTTTTGCAATTTATAATTTCCTACAAAAGAGGAGAAAATTTATATCTATTGTATGCCTGTATGTTCTCCGATAGCTGTACATTAACAACGCCAAAATAGAATTTTATTTCGGTTCAAGGGAAATTAATAAGAAACATATTTATTAGACCCTGTTCAGAAGCTTCGTCACGAGTCTGACTCGGTTTTGTAGGGCGAGGGGATTAACCCCGGATAAAAATTTATTTTTGTCCACAAGGTTACGGTAACAATTACTATCTAAACTTGATGAAAAAACGGGGACAGATTAAAGAGACATCCTGTGAATGCCCACTGGAAAAATTATTTATTGTCTGCCTCCATTTACTTCGAAAAGGGGGATCAACGTTGCTATTCTTTTTCAAACGTTTTGTCTTGAGTTCAGGTCGATGTGGAAAGGGACAGCGAGGTCTCAGTCACTCTCGAGCTGGTTTCTTCAGCTCCCAGGGATAACAAGACGGAAAACGGGAAACCGAGAGAGCGTGTCTCAAAGAGCGGAACGATCGACAACGATGATAAAAACGGGTTTAGAGCGGCGGTAATAAGCGCCGGTAATAATCTCGATACGCCCGGCGATAAATACGATTGAAATTCACCGTGAAATTACGGCATTAAGATAAGTCTCGTTACGGTAATTTCGTGATCGACGCGTCCTTGGTCGATTCGACGCCGGATACGCGTAACACCGTCGCGAGAATTATTAAGAGATCGATGGGAGGAAATTGCTTTCGCGCCTCGAGGCCTCCGATCGATTCCCTTCCTCCCTTCCTACCCTTTGCCTCCCGTTAGTCGGTATTTTTCTAGCACCGTAATTTCTCTCCGCTTCGCTGCTGCAAAGTTCGCAGTAAAATCGTCGTTTATCGAGAGAAAAGTCGTGCCGGTCCGCGTTTGCTAAGCTCTGCCCTCGACACAAAGGGTTTCGTAATGCATCGAGTCCTCCGCTTCGTTTAAGTTTGATTAAGAGTGACGTGTTCGACGAAAAGTCCTGAAAATACATTTCATTGCAAGGAGTAAGGTAAACGTCCCGGTATACGGACGCTTAAGGAATGCGCGGTACGATGTTTCTTTATTTAACGTGTAAAATCATCATAAAATTCAACAAGCTTCGTTTCATTTGGAAGCTGATGTAATTAATGAAAGTTAGAACAGTCATGCGTGTTCATTTTAACGAGTATACAAGAAGGTAGAATGTCCCAGTTAGCGGACAACCTGAGAGCGCATGTCCCAGTACCATAATTACATTGTCCCATTAACCGAACATGTAATATGTGCTACATTACCTCTTCCGATACAGCTTCAAAAGCTTGTTTTAATCGATCTTGTGTATATTTGTGTTTTTTCGCTTCTGCCATGCTTAATTTCTGAAGGAAAATGGATAAAGTTTAATTTTATACGAATCTAAAATTTTATGGTACAAAATACTGTGCATATACTTCAAGAATACACAGATGTCAGAAATAAACGCTGTTTATTATAATTTACTATATAACATATCTAAATCCTCAATATTTTCTTAGTAAAAGCTTAAGAAATTCTTCAAGATTTGTTATAGATACGACACATGTTTCAAAATAATAATTTTTAACTAGTAAGTTTTAATTTTATGTAATGACTATTTTAATTTATATTAACGATTGTTTCTACTTTATGCTACTAATTTTTATTCTTAACTATATTAACAAGCAAGGTAAAAAATAAATGAAATTTGTATTACATGGTCAGCCACTGGGACGTTTACTTTACCGGATCATGATATCTGCGCATGTTCAACCATGCACCCTTTTCGTTTGTGCAATTTCAGTTTAGTGAACAGTTAAATTTAGCGTGCTATTGTGACTGATTTACACGAAGGATCGCGCACAGATCGTTAACTCTCTCGATCTCTTAGAGCTAAGTAAACAGAAATGGAGCTTAAAATTCGAAGTACCAACAAGAATGGCACCGTATGTGCTCAAAGTAAAATCGTAAAGAATACATTTTAGCCATAGTTCAGAGCGCAAGTGTAAATACAATGTACACAATGTATAATACAATACAATACTCTTCTCTCTGCATCATTTTAACACGTTGACTCCCATATATGGGTGACGGAATTATTTGTTCAGGCTTTAAAATGAATTTTTACGTTAATATATTCATTGTACCAGATTAGGATCTGTAAAATGCAAGAAAGTTGGAGAACCACACAATATCAAACATTTAATTTTTTCAATTTCTATTTTATCAAATGACACTTTGATTTCGTGGAATTTTTGAGCTTTCTCGTTTGGCGTTCAAAGTGTTAATTGAATAGACAGCGAAGCCCGGTGCATCGTCGTGATGAATTCTTAAGCTCCCAGAAAGTTTATCGAAATAACGAAGAAAAAGTAGACTTTCCCAGCTCGTGTTTCGACTGGAATTCGAGGAGAGACTGCGAAGGGGAGATTGGAAGATGTTAAATGCGACGTGACATCGGTCGGACAAATTGAGAGTCGCTGGTTCGAAGCCGATTTCCCTCCGGATCGACGGGGTTCGCGTCAAGGGTCACCCATATATTGGATTAAGTCCCACGATCTATTATCGGGAAAAAGGCCAGAAAAACGAGGGATCGAGATAAGAATGGAGTTTCGAATTTCAACGTTTCCCTTCGGCAGACACGCTGCCGCGACCCTCTTTTTCGCTTTTTTTCTTTTCTCTCCCGGTCTTCTGGTTCGATTCGTAGCGAACCCGATGGAATACGGTCGGTGGACCCTTCGCAACAGCCCTTGTACCAAATTCACTGTTGGAAACGTGACTTCCGTGTCCTGGCACGAACGACTACTTTCGGTCATTGTGATCGTGTATAAGGCTCTGCATTTATGTTGAAATTGCAATAGAGCTATAAGAGGTGGTGAAAGACGTCGAAAAGTAGCCTCCCTTGGAGTGCTTATAGTGGAACAATAACAGTTGTGGTTCTCGAGCATTCGAGTGGATCAACTCGAAACGAATAAACATACCAGGAAATTCAAAATACATAACATTATTAAGAAAAGTAATAAATTAATGTAGACTCGTTCATAGCGAAGCCAAATATTGAAGCTTGTCTTAGTATTCATTCCTTTTTCAAAAATTGTAATCTGTATATTTAGTGTTAACGGACATTGTTATTGTATTCACTTGTTTTATTATGGTATTCTTCTTGTATTATTTCTGTATTCTATATTACTGTAAAGCGAAATAAACCCAAAAAGGTTTCAGACGCTTAATAAAAAAAAAAGAAGTAATAAATGTCTATGTACAGTGAGTTCTCGCTTTATGTCAACAACACGAGTTTTGCTAGTGTCAAGTATCGTCCAGGAGACATTATGTTTACACTCCTCGGCATCCCCTCACAGAGTATACCCTGCGACTGTAGGGATAATTCCGCGACGTTTATCATCCAAGCCTTGGCGACGTATATAGAGAAATCACTGTAATTTGAACGTTACAGGAAATTTTGGGTATTGAAGAAGCAATCGAGTATCGAAACCCGGATCGATGAATCTCCGGAGAGTTTAAAGGGTGCATAAAAGTCGACAGTCCGGCATCGATGGTGAAAATATCTTTGACCGTGTAATGATCCTCGACTAATTCCATTATAACAGTTTTTACGCTTATCGTAATCGTTCTTTCGATCGTTTATCACAGTTTGAACATAACCGTACATTCGTCAATAGCTCTCGCGACTGTTTGAGGCTCGGCCGGTTCGGCAATCGCGAACAAGCAAGCAAGCAAGCCGAGGGTTTGCGCTCGCGCATGAATAAATAAACGAAGAGACGGTGGTAAACGAGTCGGCGATAAAGGAGCCGGGATGCTCGAGCCACGATTGCTCTCTCATCTTGGCGAATTAATTGATCGCGTCGATTGTTCCTCGACGAGAAGTGGAAGCAGAAGCGGAAGAAGGGTTGTGCCCGCGGCTCTCGGCCCGTTTGAATCGCGGAGGATGTCTCGAATCGAGAGGGACATCCATTCGAATCAAAGGACACCGCATTATCTCGGGGAAGAAAATTCCCCGCGTTTGTCCACGGCGCGGAAAAAACACCGAAAGACGCCTGCGCCTCTCAACAATTTTCATCGGAATGATCGTCATTAGACTGCCGGACATTTATGCGGAATAAAAATTTCGAAGACGTGGGAGCCGAATAGGAATTTATTCCTGTTTCTAATACTTCTGAAAAGAATGCGACAGTATATTTACACTCTCGAAATGTTTCTACTGCATTCGATCTACATATTTCTATTATAAATGCACAAAATCCGCAGTCTAAGTGTCAGTAATCCCACAATGGAGTTTATTTTCTTTTTAGACTCGTAATTGAATGTCGCACGACAGAAGACACTGTCCTTTGTGCGTTTGTTGTCTTAATCGTTCAATTAGAACTTCGCTTTAACCATGAAGGTTTGTCCTACTATAATAACGTTTTTTTTTTTTTTTAATAAGAACACGAGAGGAACCTGTACGAATATGAAACGTAAAATCGCTCGTGTTTCGCGAACGAGATCGGTAAGGTAAAATCGATGACAGTTTGCGGGAATCGGTCCCGATGAATTCGAGCCGGACCGAGCCCGTTAATGAAGCAACTATTCGAATGATAATGGCCGCTTGTACCGCGGATAGAGCCAGTGTAATTTTAACCGGCGATGTTTGAATGCCGGTTCGACAGCTGGCTGGCTGGAAAACAATCCGTCGTTCGTCAGCGGGTAATTTAACCGTCATTATTGCGACCATTAAACAACGATCTTGGTATCCGACGAGAACCCGGCGACCGGCCGAGTCCGCGGCGGGTAGCTCTCTCCTCGGCTCGAGTGCCCGGTGCTCTCCAACGAATATATTTAAACGGCTCGCTAGAATAATATCCTGGGAGAGGGCTCGAGAGTCGAGCACGATCGCTCAAAGGAACGTCCTCACCCTTTGAGTCGTTCTCGAATCGGTCGTTGACGAGTCGCTGCCCTCTAACGGGAGGACCCGGCGCGTCGGGTCGCTGTCTGCTGTCTACTGTCTCGTGGGAAACGCTGGGGGATGATGGGAGCCGTCGACGACCCGCCCCTCGACCCGCCCTCCGATTCAAATCGAACTTTTCGGGGGCCGGGATCGTCAGCTTCGAGAATAATCGAAAACCCTGGTCCAAAACTTGGGCAAGTCTTTAGGAAAATTCTACGCGTTGCAATTTTTTATATTTTCCGTACTGATAATTATTTCGAGCAAGAATCGTGCAATCTTCGAAACTTGAACTAACTTAATTTTAGCACCAAGGTCTACGACTACTGTTAAAACCCAGATCGATGGAAAGAATGGTAAAACTGCTATATTTAGGCGGTAAGTAGCTCACAGCGTGCAGAAGAACGCTTGCTCTATTTAGGTTACTGTTTTAACTTGTTCGTTTGGAAAAATTTGAAAATCCTCTCACAAATTAGTGGATACTTATCGTCGGAGATGTGTGTTCGAGGCGCCGCGAGAATCGTCGGGAATATATTATTGTCACGTCTGGAGCGACACCAAAGATCTAACAGTTAATTTATATACGAACGGTGCAACGTTTGTGGGGATTCCTGTATCCGGTTCAAAGGCTCAAAGCGTCGGAAATCCTCGAACCGTGTAGAGACACGGGAGAACGACGAGCTTCCGCGAAAACGTTCTGGCGGTTTATGTCGACGGTTTCGGCGAAAAACGCAGCCCGTCGTGAATCTTCCGCGAGGCGGAGACTCGTAAATCTCGCGGTTGCTGCGAACGAGCAGACACACGCGCGCGATATCTGCACGGAATGAATTAGAATTTCCACGACCCTCCATTAAACAGGAAAAATCAAACCACGCCTCCTCGGGGTACTCTATGCAGAAGGACGAAAGAAAAGATTCGACACTCAAAAGATAGACACTCTACACACAAAGATCAAAGACACCACTCCTAATCAAGACACTATATACAGAAGGAGCAAAGAGACCACGCCTCCTCGAGGCACTATATACAGAAGGAGCAAAGAAACCACGCCTCCTCGAGGCGTAAAGATACCACGCCTCCTAAAGACACTCTAGACAGAAGGAGCAAAGAAACCACGCATACTCTGGTTACTGTATCGAAGGCCAATGAAAAACTCACATCTTTTCAGGAGACTCTACGCATAGGAGGCACAGAACTACGCCTTTTAAAAGCACCCGGATTAGTGGGGATAAAGAAACCACACCTACTCGGGCACTCTATGCATTAGGGGTAAAGGACCCACTCTTACATTGACACTCGAGGCACTGTACACGGAACTGTCTGGTAGGCAGGCGCAAAGAAGCCACGCCTACTCAGGGCATTTGTAGCAGTGGGAGCAAAGGAAAACTACGTCTATACTGTACACTCGTACTTTGATACTCGAGGCATTGTACAGAGTGGGGTAGCGAAGATATACCAAGGAACTCTCTGGTGGGTACATGCGAAGAAACCACGCCTACTCAGGGAATTTTAAGCAGTAGGGGCAAATGAACGACGTCTAATCTGTTCAATACAAAAGGCAATGAAATCACGCCCACTTCAGGCACTCTACGCAGTGGTGCAAACGGAGCTACGCCTTCTAAAGCACTCCAAACAGCTCCAGGACTATAAAACGACGCCTACCGAGGGCATTACGCGAAAGTGTACCGAAACCCCGCCTTATTCCAAAGCGTTGTTTTCTAAGAAATGCGGAGCGTTTCCAAGGAAAAGCCTGGTTCGCATCGCAGAGGAAACGAACACTAGAAGCGAGGGAGCAGAAAGCATGGAACATGGGCGATCGAGTGCAAGAGATTGTACGTTCGAGTTACAAAGAGTACGATTGTATAAATACACCCGTAGTTTAAGTTGTTAAGATATACGCGAAGATCAGGTGATTCGAGTGGTCGATCCGGACCCCGTTCGCTCTCCGTTCACCCTCGTACGCGAGCGTACAAAAGACTCCTTTCGTTTCAAGAGAGTTAAACGCGAAGCGGAAAGAAAGAAGGAGAAAGAACGAGAGCGAGAGAGGGGAGGGGAGGGCTGGCTAGAAGGAGACGAGGGTTAGGCCCTCCTGCTAAAAGCTGGTCATTAAAAGGTCAAAGGCTCGCGTATCAGGACGAACAAAAACGGCGCGCGGAGAACGGAAAGTATTTCCAACTTACTTACCCTCGGTGAGCACTCTTTAGAGACCGGCACAAAGAGTTCCGAGAGCCTCCGGGCGGAGAACAAAGTTTACGTTCGGGGCCGGTTACGAGGCGTTGACACGCAACGAGGGTGTTTGTCGAGCAGCACGCGTCCGAAACGCGTTGTTGTTCCCTTTCGTCCTTCTCGCGGCGAGGAACCGCGAACAGCCGTTCCCGGTTCCCGCGTTTTATAGCCAAACCGACGACGATCGTGCGTCGGCTTTTTTCTCGCGTCGCGTCGCGAGACTCGCCGGATCGACAAAGCACACCGGCGCGACCGGTAGCCGCGGCCCGCACAGCTTTTTCGACGGCATTTTACGATTATTGTCGGCCAATTACGCCGGCCCACGCGTTCCCTGCTCCTCCGAAAAAACGACCCGCCCCTGCCGCAGGACAAACGGTTATTATCGTACGGCGTTCGAGCGCCGTTTAAACTCGCCGAATTCATTAGCGTCGCCCGCGATTTCGCAGATAATTATCCGGACACTTTATGCCGTCGACCGAGTCCAATCGGAAATTAACTTTTCACGTTTCTCCGCGGTTGCGATCACCAGAATTCTTCTGGCTGCACCACCAAGCTGTGACTTTTTCTTGTTAGAGAAATACAATTCTCGGTATATGTCAACAAAGCGTCATGTATCGTCCAGGACACATACCCGAGCCGTGAAGGGAATAACATTTGCTAGACTCTATTTGAAACTTTCATTACGAGTACACCTCGATACTACTCGAGGTTCTTATTACAGTGAATTCTTGATATACATTCTTGTATGTCAACATCAGGGGACATACACTGCCAAAGAAAAAGATAGCACACGCGTGCTATCTTTAATTTCTCGCGTTATAATTATGGTACAGGAAATGTGCAAATGATACAGAAAGACTATCTTCTACTAATATATAAACATAACTTTTATTGACTTTTCTTCAACGAATTCTCGTCGTAAAAATACAAATGCCCAAATGAGTACAGACAAAATGATAGCACATCTGAAAAATATTCCATATTATATAAATTTAAAATAGACAAATATGAAAATGATATAACTGTACCTGTGTTTAATAATGTATTAATTGAAGATTGTGATAAATTTTTCCATTCCTCTTTAATACTGATTTTTAAGTCATTTAAATTTTCAAATTGTCTACCTTCTACGTAGACAGCTCTTAATAATAATCCCCAACAATTCTCAATTATATTTAAGTCCGGGGAGCTCGCCGGCCATTCCGCAACAGGAATTTTCTCTTTTGAAAAATATTCATGAATAACTTTTGCCGTGTGTACGGCAGCATTATCTTGCTGGAACACAAATTTTGGACCTGCAATGCATTGTGCATACTTATCAATTTGGTTTTTTATTAATCTCAAATAACTTGCACTATTCATTTTTCCTTGTATAAAATTAATATCCGTTTTTCCTTTGTAACCTATGCCGCTCTAAATCATTATTCCACCTCCTTTCATTTGTCGTCTAATTCTTGTTAATTGTCCTTTTCGAATGTCATGATAATAGTATGCACTATTATCTGGACCATTCAGACAAAACCGTTTTTCATCTGTAAAGATTATATTGCTCCAGGTTTTCCTCCAGTGTATATGTTTCTTCGCAAATTCAAGGCGTGCTTCCTTATGCTTCTTTGTTTATCGTGGCTTGGCTTTTATTCTTGATCGGTTTATAATATTATTCATTTGCAGCACACGTCGAACATTTTGAATATTAGTTTGTACACCAGCTTTGCAAGCAATTTCTCTTGCAGTAGCACAAGAATTAGATGCAGCACAAAGTATTGCTGTTGTGTCACGGTGCGATAGAGCTGCTAGCCTTCCAGTGCTTTTCCTTTTACCGTAGTTATCCACATCTTTTAATACGTTATATACAGCTTTTCTGCTTCGACCAATTTCTTTTGCAATTTCTGTAATCGTTACTTTCCGTTTTCTTAAAATAAGAATTGCGTTTATTTCACTGTCAGATAATCTTTTATCACGGCCCATCACGAAATGCGTCAGATACCAATATCAAGAAGCACTGAACACCGACTGACCACTTTAACTTCCTTAAACCTCGTGACATATTGAAGAAAATCAAAATAAACCTTGAGTGTGCTATCATTTTGTCTCTGTCTATTTGTATGTTTACATTCCTCCTAAGAGAATATCTCGTAGAAATTCCAACATAGATAGTGTTTACATATTAGTAGAAGGTAGTCTTTCTGTATCATTGGCACATTTCCTGTACCATAATTATAACGCGAGAAATTAAAGATAGCACGCGTGTGCTATCTTTTTCTTTGGGAGTGTACACTAGCTATGTTATGTTTACACTCCTCGGTGTACAAGGCCTCTCGAGCTTCGTGCCTCTTCACGGGGTATACCTACCCCGCGGTAGTGGGAATAATTCCGCGACGTTTATCATGCAGGTCTTGGCGACATATACAGAGAAATCACTGTATATTGTTGCGTTCTGTGAGAGCAACTGTCACAAGTGCCCTTAGAAGAAGAATAATTGATATCTGTTACACGCACACTCCCGCTCATAAGACTTAGGACACCTCTGGTTTTTAGTGAAGCTCTGGTATTTCGTATAGATTATGAACCTCTAACTGTCTTAACTGTATAATATAAATATTACAATAATTACAACTTCAATGTAATAATTCATTAAAAATTATGAAATAGCCACACCGATCACCAGATTTGAACCCCATAGAAAAATTAAGACAGAACAAAATTAAGACAGATAAACTGGACAGAAGGGTACGGAACTTTTGCCTGTTTCGTAAACACATTTATGGAATATTTTGGAACGAGAATGGAATAATATAACGACAGAAAGTATGAAAAAATTAATCACGCGGATGCCAAGAATTGTGGACATTGTAGTAAAGAAACGTGGCGGATTATGCTATAATAAGAAGATTAATATAAATAATATATATTAATATATATATATTATATATATATTATATATATTATATATATTAATATATATTTATATTTAATATTTTTTTACTTTTTAGTAAGATTTTTGATGTATGAGAGCAGCATCCTTTCTTTCTTCCTGTCTACGCATCCTTCAACGATTATTTCATTTTTACAAAGTTGAAAACGAATATGATCACTGTTCTAAGACTTATGAGCGGGAGTGTATGGATTCATTTTAGTGCTTACACATTGATAAGATCCGTGCGCAATAGATTCAGCTAAATTGCATGGATTTTATGGCACCGCAGCGAGCAACGTGTTCAACGGTAAATTACCGACATTACTAGTTCTTTCTAGGATAAAATCTTGCGCGACTCGCGGCTCCGTGGACGTCTTTTTTCGCGTTTTAACTGGTCGAGGTAACGAGGCGCGAGTAAACGGCTGATCAAATTATCGCGTGACTAAAAAGTTGCCGGTGCAGTCGAAAGCGCGTTGAAAAATTGAACCTGTCGGATGCGCGCCGGTGTTATTAAACCGGCTGGGCTAGCAATGCCATCGCGTAATATTAGTCGGAGAGGTCGTCGACACACGGAGGATTATACTTCCCGCTTCGAGCTTACTTTCGCCACCGTTCCGCTGTTACGTTGCTTTCGCGCGGCGTGGCGGTCTAGATTTAGTGATCTCTAAATTAACCGCGGCTCCCTCGAGGCGAGCGCCGCGACGCCGTTTCGCGAGAAACAATCGCGATCTCGCCTTCTCGCCGATCTTCGAGAATCGACTCGACCATCTCTTCGAAACGATTAGCGTATCGAGCAATTTCTACCCCCAAAAGTTTCCTCGAAATCAAAACAGAGCACTTCGGAAAATCGAAACTGGAAAGCTAAAATTTATCACAATGGATTTATTTTACATTTTAGAAATGCCAATCAAACTCGATTTAAATGACCAGTTCTTTATTTTTCTATCAGTTAAATTATGGAAACGCTTTCCATTTTCAAGCCGCCATTGCACCGTTAATGTTAACGATTAAAATCTATAAAAAATATTTTTGTTTACATTATAACGTTAATAAATGATACCCCCAATTTTAAATCAATCTACGCGTTACATTTTTCAAAAAAAAATTCTTGAAAGCCAGGCCATTTATACAAGGTCTCCCCTCAAAGCGATGAATACGATGTGTATCGAAACTGTCGAGCGAATGAAAACTGTAGAGTTCGCATCAATGCTTCAAACCTAATCTTTCAGCAGTCTGAAATCGCAATTCAACGACTGGTGGATGAACGGATTGAACTGTTCGGAGTTAAACACTGTGCCTCTCGTCCGCGAAGAAGAATGTCGAGCGAACGAACACCGTGGCATTCGCAACAAGGTTCCAGAACCGTCTGCGATTCGAGAACCGAGGACAACAAAATTGCAACCTGCCAACCGAAATTCTCAAACGTCCTCGTCGAATCGTGAAATCGAAATTCCCGTGGACGCAGGTAGTAATTTCAGATGTAACGCGGCAAGTTCATCGGTGCCGAGAAGTCTGCCCTTGCAAGCCGGGCCCGGAGAGTACCAGCGCCGATGCGTTGCATTTAATTAGAGCTTCGCCTGTAATTGACCAGTGTTTGCGCAATGCGTTACCATCGCTTAGCAACGACGCTAACGTTGGTGCGCGCGAAACACCGAGGCTCGGCTCCGAACGAAACAGACGGTCGCTTGGGCAAACAATGCTTCTATGGGCAATCAAAGCGGACAAATAAACTGGAAGGCGATTTAAAACGATCGAAAATACTCCACGCGAATGTTCTTCACCCCTTGCCCTATAATGTCGAGTCGGACTCGCGACGAAGATTCTGAACGGAGTGTAACAAATATGTGTGTTATTAATTTCCTTCAAACCGAAATAAAATCAAATAAAATTCTATTTTCTTCTAGTTGATATAATATCTCAACAACAAATATCTCAGCAACGGCAAGTTTCAGGACAAACACGCTTTAGTACTTTTATACTCGGAATACGCCAATCTATCGAAATCAAATATAAAAATGTTGGACATTACATTAAAAAAAAAAAACAAAGGTGACCTCTATGTCTTCTCCATTTGCAAGGATATGATTTATACCATATTACGTAGTTTCTTAAACCCTACAACTTTTGTAAGTAACATTTTCTCGTATTGTTTGAAAAAACCAAGATATTCGAGTGAACAGAGTTCGTGGGACTGTATATACTTTGGAGAAAACATAGGCATCTTCTTCCTTTTTTTTATGAAATTCCGAACGATGAAGAATTTCGAATCGTTATAATCACAAAATAAATAATAGTGCAAGGGGTTAAATTCTTCTAATTCAATTCTTGCTGTTTTATCTTTCGCCAATGAAATCCGCAGACTATCGATTATCTAGGACTATCTTTTAACCATCGATTCTAGACTCTTATAGGGGAGATCCGAGTGCAAGGGGTTAATGTCTCGCAATTTGTACGACGAGGTTATCGTGACGAGAGATCGGCTCCGATGAAGAAGATCGGCGCGGAATCGCGAGGCGGATCTCCGCGCGTCAGGTTGCTCGATGGAAGAAATTCTTCGGTTCAGGATCGATTCTGTTTCGGTTCCGTTGTATCGCGCGACACGATCCAAGCTATCGTTAACCGCATCGACATCTGCATCAGCGTGCCCGTCCCCGCATGCGGATTGGTTACAGAGACTACTTGGTATTCGACGCGATGCTCCAGCCCCGGCCTCGTGTACACCTCGTCCTCCTATACTTAGAATAACCGCGGCTCTCTTCCTCTTGTTCCTCTTGTTCTCGTTCCAGCCTCTTCGTCGGAGGCCCGCTGAACCCTCTCCTCTCCTCTCAACTCTCTTTACGGTCACGAGCCGCTTCCTTTCGGCCCGATCGAGACCGACCAGCCCGATTTTCGGCGACTAGGATGTCACGCGTCGCTCTACTCCTTTTTAAGCATGATTCACAGTACGGGCACGTGCTCGCATTGTGCCCGCGACGTCTCTTGCCCCCCTTAACTGTATTCCCCTCCAGCCTTTATCTTCTAAAAATGTTCTATTTCTAAAGATTTTCGGAAAAATAATCACGATTAGACTGCGAACTTTATGCATTTGTATGAAAAGAACATTAACACTTTGACTGCCAAACTGGAAACCTCAAGAATTCCATAAAATCGAAGCAATTTATTTAGTGAAATAAATTAAATATATGATATTGAGCAGTCCTCCAACTTTCTTGCATTTTACAGATCCTAATGAAAATTGGTACAATGAATGTATTAACGTAAAAATTCATTTTATAATCTGGACAAATAATTCCGTCATCCACGTATGGGTGACATTGCAGTCAACGTGTTAATGAAGAGAAATTAATGTTGGAATTGACGCAGACAATTTTTATTTTGCATAAAAACCCGCTACTTATAACTTTTTGTATTAATACTTTCTTTACACTTACTTTACTTGTACTTTTTAATATTTGGCATGGCCGGTACGAATGATTAGTACATCTTTACGCATCGATGACAAGGGTCAATTTCTAGAACGCGATAAGACGTGTGTGTCGATGTCGAGGATGTGTACAGTATTCGCGAGGCAGAAGGGTGGGAATGGACCCAGCAGCAAAGTCTCCTCCGACTGACAGAAGGGAAGCTCGATTTGGCGAATCGGTGGCGCAAAAAGAGCCGCTCGCGACTCGTACGGAAATTTCGAAGATTAATCGGCCGTCGAGGCGAATCGACTCGCCGGAAACGTGACCTAACAAGGGAAGTTTCTTGGCTGAGCCCGGCCCGCGGAGTATTAATTTCCCCCCGGTCGAAGGCTCGGCCCTCGAGTCAAGTTTTTACGTGGCGAGCTCCGTTGTAATAGCTTCCAGATGGATTGCAGCTCGCAGCCCCCCATCGCCGTCGCGTCTGCGAGAAAGGGGTGTCGATCGACCCTCTCGTTCCTCGAAGTCGAAAAGAATCCGAGCGGCTTAACCCATTTGCATCATTAGCGTGTACTGACTGCTCCGGAATACGCGGAGAAAACAATTTTTCACACCTCTACAGCTTCATCCATTAAAACGTCACGCCCTTACTACACCCTTACACCGTTTTCTCAAAGAATTTCATTTTCGAAGAAACAGGACTTTACGTTGTTCATCGCTCGTTCCCTATTCTCTATCTCTTGATAATGGAATAATTATCTATACTAATATCAAATAATACCTCCCTCGATTGTTTATGCTATTGGAACACCCTGCGCCATTTTCCTGGTCACTGTCGGTCGATTGTATTGTTCCCATTATCATGAATATTTATGTACGCGTGTAACAATATGTAGCAGAGCGTAGGCAAATTTGGACTAGCGCCTAGGTTGCATTTAATTTTCAATTTATAGTGAACCGGCGCCGCTAATAACATACAGTGAATTGGTACCGCGGATAAAGCTGTATTTACCACCAGTAACGCCGTAAATGTTGTACGAGACTGTGTCAGACTTGAAGCACAATTCTCAATCAATTGACACAGTGAATTCTCGATATATGTCAACAATACGGATCTTGTCAATGTCGTGTATCCTCTAGGAGACATAACTCGAGCCGTGTTATGTTTACACTCCTCGGCGTCCTGGGCCCCTCGCGGAGTATACCCCGCAGTGGTGGGGATAATTCCGCGACGTTTATCATCCAGGTCTTGGCAACATATACGAAGAAATCACTGTAGTATGGATAATACTGCAACATTCTGTAGCTATACCCACAACAAAATTGATAGGCATTTCACGCCAGCAACAATGTTGAAGAAACTTTTCTTTCTAAAGACAGATTATGATTCTACATACAGGCGTCGCTTTAACAACAGAAATGTACAAAGTACATATATGATTTGCCCTCTTCGTATAACTGTGTAATAATTTTTCTGTGTAATAATTTTACTAAGTGATGTCTTTGTTTTTTGCTCATTTGTTGTTAGAAGTGTAATGTATAATATACAGTTACGTATATTTGAATGTACTTAATAATATAGAAAACATTGTTGTTTTTATTTCTATATTCCAAGTGTACGAACACTTTTATCCCCCACTGTAAGTCACGGGGAGAGCCGGGGTCAAGTTCATAAATTTTGATGCGACTCGCGTTATCTCCCGCTACCCTGCGGAATTATCGTCTCGGAGGAATTTCTTGCGCCGCGGCGGAAGTGTTCAGGAACCGGCGGAACGAGCCGGACTTTTCCACCCTTCCGGGGATTCGAACCTTTCCACCCTTTGCGGCAGAGAGAAAGGGAGAGGGACGGACTCTCTCTCTCTCTCTCTCTCTCTCTCTCCCTGTCGGTGTTGTGCGCGCGGTCGCGTGACCATGTCGAGGACCACCGGATTGGGCGTAGGTCAGTTACGCAACGCTGCTGTGACGGCCATCGAATCTCCACCCCCGCATCGGCCATCCGTTCACTGCACTCTCGTTCGAACTCTCGTAAAAATCCAACGTTGGACCGTTGTCGAAAATGCGTCGAACCCTTTCGCAAATTCTTCCACCGAAAACCGCAAAATTTTGACAGCGTTGGATCTGTTTCTACCGAGCAAAATTGGCTGAACGTGTCGAAGACTTCGAACAGAATATACGTGTTGTCGATTCCCTTTAAATTGGCATGAAATTCTATTTTATTGCAGTCGGTCGCTAACCATTACGTGGCTACACAATAAATATAAATTTCACTTTTTCCCTAGTAAATGGTCAAACGTCGAAAAATGTCTGATCGCTGTAACGGTAAAATAAATTTCAGTGCAACGAGTTAAAACCCTTCGCACTACGATTTATGTTACGATTTCAGTGATTCGAACTTTTTTTTATAGTTTGTAACTTCCTAGAAAGGGAGAAAATTTGTATCTGCTGTATGCCCATATGTTCTCCAATAGCTGGAGATTAATAAAACCAAAATAGAATTTTATTTCGGTTTAAAGGAAATGAAGAACACAGTAATAACAACATCACGAGTCTGACACGATATCGTAGGGCAACGGGTGAAGGAACATGCCTAAATGATTTATCGTTGTCCATTTTCTCCTTGCTTCGCTTTATTCGATAACCCCGGGCCCTAAAAGTGTTGTCGCACGAGGCTGGATTTAATTAAAATAATTGCGCGCCATGGAAGCATATTTCTCGGTCGCCGAATCTCATGGACCAACAGCTGATTAATTAAAAAACAGATCTACTCGCAAAACGTGAGCAGCCGTCAGGTGGCACGCAACAACTTTCGCGAACGAAAAATTTCCTTTTTGAAGGACGAGAAAAGGGCTTGGGAATTCCCTGACAACTTCCACGACCGGTTCCGGGGCAGGACATCGCACGAAAAGATCGGATCTCGTTTTCGGGGATGGAGATCGAGGCTGGCAGAGAAGTCTGTCTAAATCCTGGGATTACCAGGGGTTAGGCAGCATGAAAAATTTAAGGGAATTGATGGGAATCGACCGATGCGATGGGCGGTTCCGTCGTCTTTTCTGGAACAAAGAAGGAAATCGCCGGATGGCGGGGGTGTCTGTCAAGATGGCCGACCGCCACGCTGTGCCACGCCGCTTGGGGGTTGACCTTTTCTGCGAGAGCTGAAGATTTCCTGGCCGAGATACCAGACGTTGAATCCGTGAATAATAGAAGTCCTTCGACGATGAAAACCGACAACGAGACATCTGCTTCCCGGACGCGTGCGTTTTCTTACAAAATCAGCCGCGAGGGGCGGGGGAGGGAAAAATGGCGCAGGAAATTCGCATTCTTGGAATTCTCGCCGAACTAGGTATCTGTTCGCACTGTTTACAGTGATATTCCTTCGATTAACCCCTTGCACTACAACATCGAGTCAGACTCGTGATGAATAGTCTACTAAATATGTATGTTATTAATTTCATTTAAACCGAAATAAAATTCTATATTGCTGTAGTTGATATACATCCTTCGGAGAAAACATAGGCATACAATAAATATAAACTATATTTTTTTTCTAGGAAATTCTGAAAGATGAAGAATTTCTAATCAATATAATCACAAAATAAATATTAGTGCAAGGGGTTAAGTCTTGATCTGTGAGCTAGAGTGCGAAACTTGTTGGGAAGAGGACTTTATCGGTAGACTGCAGATTCTTCTGCGAAATAAACATTATATCAATTGCAAAGTACAGGAGCTACTTAGATTTCTTTTCTCGACAACTTTGTGGAGTTCGGTACAAGAAAACAGTACAACAACAGTACAACGGTACAGCAATATTTCTAATATTCTAATATTTGTGATATTCTCGACAAGTTTCCCGGAGAATTGCTGAACAGAGAGATCAGGACTTTCAATCATCAGCATTTCCGAATTCAAGTTGCAAATCAACCAGCAAAGTTCCCAGTCGCGGTACCAGGAAATCTTGGTCGAGTTGTGACCGGAGCCTCGCGAAGACGGATAAGTTAAATTTATATTGAAAAGCTAGAAGCACCGCGGTCGCTTTCGGCCAGATTCCAAGATGCGGTTCCGACCTCTTGGAACATTTCAGCTGGGACTGGTTGGAAGCCGTCCGGAGAGGCTCGAACAGCTCAGGAACTCGTCAGATCAAATTCGAAACCGAAACGTCCGGCTTTCGTTCGGAGGGATCATGCTCGCGGCTGTCGCTCGTTGTCCACCGACTGCGGCAGTTGGTTCTAGCTGTGAATATAACTCGAGGTATTTAGGTGAGCATGCATTTCCGCCGGCTTGCGTTCGACGAGGACGTTCCGAGGGAGCGAACGAGAGGACGATAATCGCGCGGACGCCGTTTTCCCGACGGAGACAGAGCGCTTAGAGCAGCTAACTAGCGATGGGACCGACACCTGCATGAGACATACGAAACAGAGTCAAAATCACGTCGAACGAAACGATCGAGAAACCTGAGAACTTGAAGACTTCCACAGAAGGTTAACGAGTGCAACTTTGGGAAACCGAAACGCAGGGAAATTTAACACTTTGACTGCCAAACTAGAAACCTCAAAAATTCCATCAAATCAATGTGTTATTTAATGAAATAAAAATTGAACAAAACTATATATACGATATTTGAGTAGTCCTCCAACTTTTTGGCATTTTACAGATCCTAATAAAATTTGAAACACTTAATGTATTAACGTAAAAATTCATTTTAAAACTTGGACAAATAATACCGTCACCCACACATGGGTGACATGGCAGTCAACGTGTTAACGGTTGATGACTAATTTCTTCTTGAGATCTCTTAGGTTCGCGGTAAGGTAGAGTGACTACGTTACCGACAAAAGTAGGCAAAAAATGATTTTACAGTTTCTCTAGCTATTCGATAATCTTTTCATCTTTCCCCCGTCCCCTCCACTCGTTACGTTTTTGATTCTGACACCCTTTCACTATCCCCACACTTTCTTCAGTTATAGTACAGAGACGCCGTCCGCGAAGGATTACACAAATTCGTACAGTGCGAAAGACCAAACTCCACTTGAAAAGTGAAGTTCTAATTTTTAATAAAAGGAAAAGGACAACCGTGAGACAATTTAGAAATATTCTTCGGGGTCAGTGTGGCGCGTAGACGTCGTTCCTGAAGGATCAAATAAATTCATTGAGTGGCTAGAGCCACCTCGCTCGACTGTTTAAGATAAGTTCTTAATTACCCACGATAGGGGTAAGTTACAAACAAACAAGTTTTGACAAACGTGCCTGGATGGATGTAGCTATACAAAGCGAATCTGGTAACTACAGCGTTCAGTCGATATATGTCCAAAACACGGGTCTAGTCACGGACATATATCGGCCAAGAGATACTATTCACTTTTATATGTTTTGTTCTTGATAGGCTTAGCGTTAAACCGAAATCGAATTCTATTTGGTTGTAGTCTATATACATTCTTTGGAGAAAAGGCATACTATCAACATAAACTATCTTTTCCTTTCCTATGAAATTCCGAACGACGAAGAATTTCTAATCGTTATAATCATTAACTCTTTGCACTCGAAGAAATTTTAACTCGAAAACGAAACATTTCTTCCGACCTAGAATATTTCCCTTCCATATATTTTTTTCCATGTTATACATACGAAAATCGTGCTATTCACTCGTACAATACTAAAGTGTTTAGTAATTTATTAAGTACAAGCAAATTGAATAATGTAAAAAATATTTTGAATAATGATACAACAATTTTTAGTGGCGCCTTGCAGTCGCCATTCGAGTGCTATGGGTTAAAATAAAATAGCAGTGCAACGGATTAAATCCGCCGACGATCATCAGCGATCATTTTCGATCCTCCACAGAAAAGTAGTCCGAAAAATCGTCCGTCTGGCAGGGGTTAAACCCGCAGCACCCTCCTCGGTCGTTGAACAAGACTCAGGTGCGAGGTCCAGGTTACCGAGTACGAGAAGGTCCCTCGGTCGCGCGGTACCTGCGATCAATTACACCCCCACGAGAGTAATCGAGTCGAGCCGGAGAGAGGTCGATAGCTCGTGCGAGGGCGTCATTCCCATCGCTAGTCGTCGCTTCGTAGCCGGTTGCCTGTCGACGAAGACGGGGAACAGGCTGGCTAGAGGATAGACGAAGAGAGATAGACAGACAGCGAGGGAAGAAAGGAGTGGGGAGAAGTGGAGAGAAGGACGCGCAAGGAGGACAATGAGAGGAGGAGAAGAAGAAGAGGAGGGGGCGAGTAGACCAGCGAGAGTGAGTAGCGAGAGGAAAAGCGGGGGACGGACGGAGAGCGAGCGAGAAAATACTGTCGGAGGAAAGCGGAGAGGGGGTCAAACAGAGAGAGAGAGAGAGTGAGAGAGAGAGAGAGAGAATGAGAGAGGGAGTCGAGAAAGGGCGGGAGCGAAGGACGCGCTGGAACGAGCAGGATAGATTTCCCGGGGAGGGAGCGAGAGGGCTCGAGCGGAATTCTAAGAGCCCGAGCGACGAGGACGCGGCTCGCAACGGGAAGCTCGGGGAACCAGGATAGAATTCGGTGGGGGAACCAGGGAGTAAAGGGGGGCACGGACAGAGACGACGCCTCGGCGACGCGACCAACCACCTGGGGGATGAACGGAGACACCGAACACAGGGATGACGGCGCGGGGATCCAGGTGGGGGTGGGGCGGCTGCGAGACACAGGGAATTAAGGAACACAAGAGGGAAAGGCTAAACAAGGGGATGCGAACCAGAGAGGAGGACAAAAGAGGCGCGGTGCTTGCTGAACTGGAAGAATGAAAGGGCGGATAAAAATGGCAGAATTGCCGGAAGAATCCGCTGATAAGAGCACCGGAGCCGGGCAGGTGAAACGGTACCGACACGAGATTCGTCTCCGTGAGAAAAAAAAAATGATTTCCAACGTGGTTCGTAGCCTTTCGAGGGAATGTTTCACTGGACCGTCCCCGCGGGCCGTTGTTGAATGACTTTTGCTGATTTAGTCTTTTGGTGATGTGCAGTCGCTGTCTTGACGATGCACTAAGTTGAATCGTCTTGGTGCGACCCTTCGCACCTTTAGACCCTGAAACGAACTATGAACTGTAACGTGGATAGACTGCGGACTTTATGCATTTGCGAGAAAACGAGCTGGTGCAATTTGAAATAACAGAAATATTTTAGGAACGTTAATATATTGCTTTGGGCTTGTTGAAGTTATTGAAGAGAGAAAGGATCTTCCTGGTTAGCGTTTCATACATTTAATTTTTACATTTTGCGCAAAGACAGAGACTGCGAGGGTCCACGGTTATCACTGCTTGATCGTTCTTGGTAAACTTTTCACTCGTAAAGATGCGTCCAACCCGCCGAAGGTTAATGTCCGCGTAAAACGCGTCAAAGCGTGCGCGTGTTTTCAGCGTCGGCCGGTTCTAAACTTGACGAGGAAGAATCGAGAAGTCGCAGGACCGTGTTTTCGCGTTTCCCATCGCCGGGGACCGTTTTCGATCGAATGCGAGGCGAGCGAGGCTCTGTCGACGGCGCGGAAAAATCGAAAGGAAAGGAGAGAGAGAGAGACACGGAGGAAGGAGAGCGACAGTGAACTAGACAAGGGATCCCGAGAGTGAAACGGCCGCTCCGCCGAGTAGTAAAAGCGCGACGGATAGAGAAAGCCCGAGAGAGGAGGGACGGCGCTGGCGAAACGGTACGGGGAAAATAAGAGAAGAACGTGTTGTAGATAGCGGAGCGGAGAGAGAAGAGACACCGTGAGAGAGGAGAGAGGAGAGAGGAGAGAAGGGTGTGCTCGATAGAAGCGTGTCGACGTGTGCGAGCATCGTCGGAGCCTTGGTGCACCACCGAGCGGAGGAGCCACCTGCAAGGACGATGCAATCGACCAAATGCACAGTGCGATCCCCAGGAATCTACGATCCTCCGGAGATCCATCGATCCGAGTTCTCGATTGTTCCTTCAATAACCAAAATTTTACTGTGACGTTCAAATTACAATGATTTCTCCATATATGTCGCCAAGGCCTGGACGATAAACGTCGCGGAACTATCCCCACTACCGCGGGGTATAGTCCGTGAGAAATCACGAAACTCGAGAGGCCTCGGACGCCGAGGAATATAAACATAACACGGCTCGAATATGTCCTAGACGATACACGACGCTGGCCGTGTTGTTGACATATATCGAGCATTCACTGTACTAACGGATCTTTAGTATGCATTTAATATGCATTTCCTCGTCATTTTAGCAAAATAATATAACATCATCTAATTGTTGTAATGTCTTTGTAGTTTATATTTGACCAGTTCAATGTTATTGTAAACATGTAAAATCCACAGTCTAGTTACTACATTAACACGTTCATCTTTGACCGGCTCGGAGAATTCGCAGCTCTTTGCAAAAAATATGTTATGCTTGATATACTACTGTAACCTTTAAACCAGCTAATGTGTCTGACGCCAGAAAATAAATCTGTTATTACTAAACTGCGGATTTTATGCAAAATAAAAAATATTTCCATTCACCGCAAGACGCAGGAGCGAAATAAAAATTTATTTCTTCTTTTAATTATTTTATCAAGTTGAAATCAATACGTTGATATCTTTAAATCTTTTTATAGATAATATGTCCACTACTTTAAATTGTGGTTACCCATTTTTGTCATAAATGCATAAAATTCTAGTTACTAACTATCCGAAGAAATATCGAACTGTTCAGGTCTGGCTCGTTTATTTTAAGACAGACGTGTGATAAATAGAGTGCGGATTTTATGCTGCGACAATAAAAATAAACACGTCGAACTCAAAACTGTGAACACATTAGAAGTGTTCGAGAATATCTTTACACTGTCTTAGGGTCGACAAAATGATTAGCAGCAAAATAAAAATTCAGAAGAAAAACGTTCCATCTTCAATTTTTGCAGTGTCTAAGTTGAAAATAAAATAATACATCGGTGTCTCTAAATTCTCTTAATCTCTCCTGTAAATCGTACTTACTCATTTCTCTAAGCCAAAAAGTCCAACAAATCGCGCAAATCTGTCCACAAGTGGGGCAACGATCGAGAACTGGCAAAAGACACGATCGTGTCGGATCTGTCCAACGGAAGATCATCTCGCTCTAGAATTCGGGATCGAAATGGAACATGATAGTACTCGCACGATTAGAAAAATCGCCGACAAGGTGTCGCCGTCGGAGAATGATGAGGGAGAGTGAGAGACGAGAGACGAAGAAAGAGGGAATCGAGAGGTAGAGGAAGAGTGAAAGGAGGCCGCTCGCGCGCGGTTTTCGCGGCCGAAGATATTTTCGGAGGCGTATTCGTGCCGGGCCGAGCCGGCGACGTCACGGAAGAAAGAAAGACACTGACCTTTCCACATTACGATTCCTTTCCGACATTGCGTTTACGCAACGACGCACTTCACCGGCCGAGGAACCGGAGGCCAGCCGGCTCAGTGTCGGAGAGAGAGAGAGAGAGAGAGAGAGAGAGAAAGAGAGAGAAAAGAGAGATGGCCGGCCGTTCATTAAACCCCGGCCGGCTGAATGACGGTCATTGTGCCATGAAATTCCTCTTTTTATCGATCCTCGAATCTCTCTCGGGCCGAGGGGAGCCCCGGCTACACGACAAAGCCTTCGCATCGATCCGTGATCCCCTCCGTGTGTCTACCTGGATCCCTCGTCTCGCCTGGTCTCTTCGCTTCTCTATCGCTCGTTTCCGCTCGAAATCTAGTTCCGCAGGCTCTGCCGAGGTAAACGTTCCACCAGCGCGGCGCGAGAACTGTCTAAATATTTCGTCTGCCGGCCCACGATAACGACCAGTCGCCAACGAACGACCGGAAGTATGCACCACTCCGGGGAACGCACGGTTCTCGCCCTTAAAACTGCCTCTCGAAACGCAGGGGGCTGTTTTAGGAGCTAACGAGCACTTACAGTGACTCCAACTAATGTTCGTACGCTATTAAAAATCTCATAACTTTGCCAATATTGGACTATACGACTTGTATCTTGTTTTAAGAAGGTTTGCTACGTAAAGCGAAAAACATTTTTTGCAGAAATTGCTATTGGTCGAAATTGCAGAGAAAATACTAAAAGTTGTATTTTGAAACTTTTTTATGTGGACTTACATTGAAAATTTAGAAAACACGATTTGTAGATCTGTATGAATTATACATATTCTGAGAACTTCGTCAAAATCTTTTCTGCAATTTGTCGCAAATGAATTTTTTTGCTTCGTTTGATCAACAAATCATAGTTTATTACAGCGTAGTCGTTGCTAGGTTCTATTAGGTTCCGGTTAACATATGCATACTTGAAGATCAAAGATGAAAAACTTGTGCTCACTTGAAAAAGCTATAATTTAAAAAATGTAATAACAATTACTTGTTTTAACATCGTTTTAAATCCTAGAAGATGTAAGCTTTCGTGTTGTCTAAACCCAACACAGCTATTTCTAATAGTTTTCTTTTAAATTGCACTTGAATATTGAACAAATCATATGAAAGGAGACAATTTCACGTTCTTAATTTTTTCCTCTGGATAAAAATTTTTTTTCGGATTTGCTTCCTTTGGAACGTTCCTAAAACATCCTCATCACTCATTTGTTTAAAAACAAAAAAAAATTTGTGCATTTTCGAGCGCCGAAAAGGATTTTTGTTCGACGGCACAAAAGCCACTATAGTGGTTCGTAGTGTTCAAACTGATGCTTTCCACGGGAGCCACTACAGTGGCGTACAGGTCTGAACAGGCTAAAACACATTTTTTATTCATATTATTTACACACAATTCACAACTTCACCGACAGTTTAATTCACCCGATTCGATTGCAATGTCTCGAACACACATCGCGAGGATCAGGCTGGTACAAAAGCCACCGGAACGATCGCAATCGCGTCCGCTCCGGGCAGCTTCGTTTCTGATCCGTTTTCGATGGAATTTCCGATGTTTTCGGAGGCTGAATCGCCGAGGCCAGCGATCGATCGTTGCCCTGTCGAATCTCGAACCTCGAAGCGACACAGCTACGACACACCGAGAGCCTAATTCGACTGCGAACCGTTTCGAGGCTGATCGATGCACCGTTCGACTCTCTCGTTCGATCCGGAACCGAGGGAAACGGTCGAAGGTGCAGGTTCGCATCGAGCGCGTTTACTATCAAACGCTCTATCGATCCGGTCGCCAGGCACGCACGCGTTCGGCTCCGCTTCGACGCGAATCGATTATTCGCGGACCGAGCAATGATCCAGCTGGCGAAACGTTGCGCACGCTGCAACGGTGTGCAACCCGCCGGAAGAATTATGCGAGCTGCAAGGAGGGCCGTAAGTTCCCGAGGCGCCGATAATTCCACGAAAACCGCGAGCCACTTCGTGCGGTCCCGATTGAATTTAGATCAACTTCCGATTCGTTGTGCTCCTCCGATCGTTAACGCTAAACCTACCACGGTCGAATAATCGGTTTCTTATTTTACAATTAAGGAAATTATGAAGACGCTTTCGTGGGAAATTATTGAACAGCATTTCTTCTTTGCTAAAGCACATACTTTAATAGAAATAAAATAAAAATGCTAGGTTCGTACTTCGTGCTCTAAAGTGTTGCATAAGGATCGTCTTGGATCGAGCTATTTAAATTTGTAGCCATCTCAACTGTATCCAGCGTTTAATATTTGTTGGGTTAATATAATTATATTTAATAAATTCTATAATATTGGTTAAATACACTGGTTACAATACTCGGACTCGTACGTCCGTATCGCTTGGAGGTCGAACAGAGAAGAAGGAAACAAAACACGTACGCACGTTAGCGAACGCAGAAATACAAAAACATTTAACGACGCATGACAACAGATGTCGCGATTATGCTGTTTACGAACATTCCTACAGTATTATATTCGGTATTATCTGATATTAACTATACCGCTGTCACTCTGATATATGCACGACTATTTTGTGCGCTTCTGTCTTTAGAACGAAAAGAAAGAATTAATTACAGTTGCATTTTACGAAGGTATTGAGATTTAGTCGGCTCCTTGCGTTGAAGGTCCATTCGAAACGTTGATACAGTGATTACTCTATATATGTCGCCAAGGCCTGGACGATAAACGTCGCGGAATTATCCCTACTATCGCGCAGTATACCACGTGAGGGTTCACGGTCGCCGAGGAGTGTAAACATAATATACGGCTCGGTATGTCTCCTGCACGATACATGTCGCTAGTAAGACCTGTGTTGTTGACATACATCGAGAAGTCACCGTAGCCCGAGGCGTCGCGTTGAGCAACGGGTTGCGTTTCAATCGTGGAAACAGGAAGACCCAAAGTCACGGCATCCTCGCGCGGATTCCGTGCTAACGAAGGCGAGATAATATTCGTTTACTCGCGGCCACGGAAACGATACTCGTCGCGGCAGCGGTGTTCTTTTTCGTTCTCGTCGACGAAACGCGATGCCACACGTGTTTCGAGGGAACCGGGGCTCGTGTAACGCAGGTGCCCTCGTCCACCAAGGTTTTCCTTTTCGCGAGCTTAACGCACTTACGAGGGAAAAATTCGAGGAGCTAGTCAGAGAATACTCCGGAACGATGATTAGACTGCGGATCTTTATGCGAAACAAAAATGTTCACCGATTGTAAGAAACAGGAATCAAATGAAAATATCTTTGATCCTTTAAAAATTTTGTACAGTTGAAAATAGCATATCAACAGCCTTAAATTTTTGTAATCTGTTTGAAATTTTACCAGCACATTTTCTCCCATAAATTCGTAAAATCCTACTCATTGTAAACTGTGGCTGTCAGTCCAGGCTTTAGAGAAATAGTAAAACTACCTATTTATCAGCATATTATCTTTACGTGTTACGTATTATTAGTATATTTAACACGTTGACTGCCATGTCACCTATATGCGGGTCACGGAATTATTTGTCCAGATTTTAAAATAAATTTTCATGTTAATATATTCGTTGTACCAAATTTGGTTAGGATCAGTAAAGTGTAAGAAAGTTGGAGGACTCTCCTCAATATCATACATTTAATTTTTCCAATTTTTATTTCATTATATAACGCTTTTATTTTATGGAATTTTTGAGGTTTCTAGTTTGCCAGTCAAAAAGTGCTAATTACCGAAGAATTTACTTGTTACGAAAATTGAAAGCAGGAAAGTCAAAATATTATAGTAAATAGTTAGTATATTGGGTTGGCAACTAAGTAATTGCCGATTTGTTCAATGAAATAAAAGAGTTTTTTTTTTACTTGGAATGAACTTTAATCTATGATGTATTTTCCATTTTGTTCGATGACCTTTTGCCATCTTTCGGACAACTTGAAAATTCCACGCTCGTAGATAGTCTGATCCTTTTCGGCCAAAAACTGAGTCAAGTTATAGTTTCATCTATAACTGAAATCGGCAATTACTTAGTTGCCAACCCAATATATTTACGTGCAAAGTGGAGCACGCTGGTTCTAAAAAATGTAAGCTTTTTGCTCTCTCCTGGAGGAGAATTCTGGGTTTTCTTCGAGTAAAGAGTTCGTCGAGAGCGATAATAGACGTCGGAAGGAAGTATGGGAGAGACTGTTACATTCATGTAGAAGTAATCCTGAAGAATACGTGTTCGGAAGTTAGCCGGGATCCTTTCAGGCGAGTTACGTGCAAATCTGTCGAGGATGAGCGAGCCCGAGGCTCGTGGCCCCGTCGGGCTCCCGAAACGACGGGCCAATTACCAATGTCTGACCCTGTAATTAGGTTCGCGCTGCTGGTAATATCGTTACCCGGTAAGCGTTGCAATTTCCCCGTGGCCGTTTCCGTCCTCTCCGACCCGAGCCGTCGATTTCGAGAAAACACCGCGGAACCAGAAGTCTCTCTCTCTCTCTCTTTCTCGTTGCCTGATATTCTTGTTTGCCCTCCGGTGCAAACTAGACCAATTTCGTGTTAGTTTCTTTTCGCGAAACCTTGATCCCTAGGAAATTTCTGTGTTCGGGAAGAAGCGCGTTGATTTAGTGGAGAGGCGGATCCTTTTCTCCACCCACGTCTTTTTTTGCAACGAACTGGCGATCGATCGGTCTGCTTCACAGCCAAATAACCAGCCGGTTCCAATCGGGCTCGCTCGAAGGTTATAACGAAACTTCCTCGGGATATGTTTACGGAAAGCTACCGGAGCTTTCTCGCGATCGTCCATCGACGTCTATCGGTTGCCTGGAAGAGGAAGGTCGATCAGACAAGAAACAGAGATCCGTCGTCTCTGACCCACATCGGGTGTCCGTTCGCTGATTACTTCAAAGTTCTAGCCTCCGTATATTCACGTAACTGCATACGGTTTTATAAAATCGATTGCGTCGGTTTATCTACCGAATTGTATCCTTCGGTTGATCGGCATTCAATGAAGCATACACAAGGAAGTTTAAACATTTTGTTTCAAGTAGCGATTTCTAAAGACATTAATGAAATACCTTACCGAAGCAGATTCGTTACGTAGACACATAGTCGCCAGTGTATCAACACTAAACCTACCACGGTCAAAATGACTGGTTTTCTATTTCACAAGTATTATAAAAACCGACTTGGTCTATTTATTTAAGCACATATTATAACAAAAATCGTACAAAGTTTAAGTAAATTCAATCTTCCCCCTTCCAATAAGACGTTTCACATTGTTCTGTGCTTGGTAGGTTTAGTGTTAACATCTAGTACCAGCTGCCCTAAGAAAAAAGGGTGTTTCCTTAAGCAATGAAGAGGAATCACAAAAGTTGTCGTTTGAAAATGATGATTATTTCACGGCAGCTTGACTGGAACTAGGGCTGCTAGAAAGTATAAAGTAGCAGCCCCCGAAAAAGAATTTTCTTTCAATCCCCCTTAACCCCTTGCCCTACAATGTCGAGTCAAACTCGTGATGAAGATTCTGACCAGAGTGTAATAAATACGTATGTCATTAATTTCCTTTTAAACGAAATAAAATTCTATTTTGTTGTAGTTGATATGTATCCTTCGGAAAAAAACATAGGCATACAATAAAATATAAACTACCTTTTTCTTCTATGAAATTCTGAACGACGAAAAATTCCTCATCAATATAATCACAAATTAAATAGTAGCGCAAGGGGTTAAGAAAAATGCTGAAGAGCTCCTACAGCAACGATAAAGATTTTATAGTGGCCCAAGTAGAACTTGAATTGCTTCTAACAAAAATCGATTTTCCTTACACAACGGACTCCCGAGTCCTCTTAAGATAAATGTTGAAGAGCACGTTTTGGGAAGTGTGTTATATGGATTCGTTTGGTTTTCTTCTTCCAGTGGCGTGGCAGTGTCCTGCGGGGAGTGCAGCAGCAGCGGTACCAGCGACATCACGGAGCCTGGTTCCCCGTGTAGCACGAGCAGCGACGAGGGGGTAGCGATACGTGGCGCCTCAGCCAGTCCACTTCCGTCTCTACCCAAGCTGGCGCCGTCCTCGCAGATCGGCACCAGGCCCCACTGGCCCTGGACCCCGCCGTTGGCGGCCACCGCGTGCTCGACCTACAAGAGGCTCAAGGGCGAGCCCGAGGCTGGCGCTGTGCCGAGGTCCGGGGCCGCGGATCCCACCTTCAGAGGGACCAGCAAGTCCGGCATCACCAAGCCGAACGCCGGGCATCATCATCACGACTCTCAGGGGAAGATCACCGAGTACTTCAAAACCCAGATCAAACCGCAACAGTCCAAGGTAACGTACTTCCACCGCTTGTGCATTCTAGCCTCTCCTGCCCGAGAATAGAGGACACGAATAAAGACTATCGTAAGGAAACATATAAGACAATTGTGCCCATAATTATGAAAGTGGTCTAAGTTAAAATTAAAAAACAAATGAATTTATTACTTATTTCACACGACATGATTTTAAACTAAATTTATTCAATGTAATTATTTTTTTTTTATGACTTAGACCACTTTCATAATTATGGGCACAATTGATTGAGGATTTCAATAATCAACCAGAATTTGTTTCTCTGTAAACCAAAGTTTTCCGTTATTTGTTTATGTACATTTAACTATTATTTACACTATATACACGATCACCTGTAAACCAAAGAAACGACAATTAAAGTTAATTAATTTATCCTTTTTCTATCTGCACTATTAACTTCATCTCTAACAATTACTATTAACTTCTTTTCTATCTACTCTGCCTCGATCTTGCACACGTGCTCTATCTTAGATCCCTATAGATCGATTTTGCAGATTCCCTCTTGATCTACTCTACTGAGACGCGGTACATTCAACTAAAGAAAGTACACTTTCTTTACAAACCTATTCCAAGTAACAAATACATAATAAACATATTCCAAGATCACCGAGTACTTCAAAACTCAGATCAAACCGCGACAGTTCAAGGTAACATCCTACCACCGAATCATCCGCTTGTGCATTCTAGCCTCTCCCACTTGAGAGTAGAATAGAAAACATATTCCAAGTTAATCGATTTTGATGAAACTTTTGGTAGAGGTGGTTGTTAGAAGATGGTGATGATTTACGTGTGGGTTCGCAGATCAAGAAGAGCAGCGAAACGATGTCGGTGCTGGTCGCGAAGAGCTCGTCGGAGTTCAGGAGGCCACCCACGGTGCAGAGGAACAAGGGAGGCCTGGCGAAGTACCTGGGCACCGTCTCGCCGAACGGCCGAGGCAACGCCTCCAGCAACGACTGGGAAGTCCGGACCCTGACAATGTCGCCGCCGCCGACGAAAAAGACGCCGCCGGTAATCGTTCCGCGGACCAATGGTAAGATGGACAAGAAGTTACCGAAACCGGTGCCCAGTCTGCCCATCTCGAATGACGTATTGAAGAACATACCGAGCTGCAAGATCTCGTCGATAAGGTAGGTGATGGTTCGACTAGGGACGCCGAGTTAGGGGATACTGTTAAAACGGTCGGTTCACCTAGCTCGTTGCGAACCGTAAACCCGAACAGTATCGAATCATCGGTATCGATCAAGTGCCATCGATCGAGGTACGGAAACCACCATATGAGCATACAAATTGTAAATCTCAGTTTGACAATAGTTTTCTGTTCGTTGTCTAATGTTTATTTTCGCGAGACGTATGTATACCTCTGCAACCGAGGGGACAATGGAGTGTCGAACGAACAGACCGCAACCTCTAATCCAGTTCCCTGTTACCATCGTGTAGGTTGACATCGGCGGTCGAGGCGAGCCCGAACCCGAAGACGGTGTCGCAACAGTCGACCCCGACGCCGGCCACCACCACCGAGACCACGACCTTGGACTTCAAGGGCTGCATCCTCGCGAAGCCGCACGTCAACGAGAACAACAACCTGACGAACGGCTGCGCCGCCGGGATACTAGGATCGTTGAGGTCCCAGGGTGGACAGGATCTGTTGGCGAGGCTGCAGGTTCCCGAGGACACCGAGGCCAAGGTGACGCAGGTAGTGCCGGCGGACGAGGACGACGTCGAGGAAGAAGAGGAGGATTCACGGAGCAGCGAGTCGAGAAGCAGCGAGTCAAGAAGCTGCGAGTCGAGGAGCAGCGAGTCCAAACCACCCTTGTCGCCGATACTCTCAGCGCCGACCACTATACGGTTTCCAGCTAGGGAACCGGAAAAAGACAGGCAACAGACCACTGACAGCGGGGTCTGTCGATGGGACAAGTGCGAGGAGAGCTTCGAGTCCAGCGGAGAACTTCTGGAACATTTACAGGTACGCTGAAGACGACGACGCAACAAGTAGAATCGGCAGGAACAATAATCGAGATACAGTGAATTCTCGATATATGTCAACGACACGGGTCTTGCCACTGGCATATATCGTCCAGGAGACATACCCGAGCCGTGTGTTATATTTACACTCCTCGGCGTTCGTATACTTCATGGTAGTGGGGATAATCCCGCGACGGTTATCATCCAGGCATCGGAGACATACACTACCGCTCAAGAGTATCCGGACACTTATAAACTCAAATATCTTTGTTGTTTCTAAAGATACGTAAAATATGGTAAGGACAAAGTTGAATGTTACAATGGAGCTGACACGATGCTATAAAAAAATTTTGAATGAGCTTGGAATAATTATTTTCACTGAATACCTAATGAAAAAGACTATCATTGTAGGTGTTTAAAAAGGATGGTTCCATTAAAAAAAGTCAAAGTGACCTTGATATCTCTAAAAAAATGACATAAAAACAAAATATTTTTATGTCATCGTTTTAGCCCCACTGTACCATTGAACTTTGTCTTTACCATACTTTACGTATCTTTAGAAACAACAAAGATATTTGAGGTGCAAACTTTAGGTGACACGCTGTATATACGTAATTTTTAATTTAGAACGTCAGATATTTCACAAGAAACTAATAAAAATCGATTTTAGTCATTATTTTAGGCACTGAAATAACTTTGATGCAATCCTAATAACGATATTTCGCAATTGTCCGGATACTTTTGAGCGGTAGTGTATACAGAGAACTCACTGTACTTTTGCATTCGGATTCACTTCTTTTCTGATTGTAACACCTGACCAGGAAACACCCTATGCAGGGTGGGCCACTGAAACTGTACCAGTGAAGGTTGATGGAATCTCCAGCGCGTGTTTGGTCAAACTCAACGATAGCTTGTTTGTTTTTCATTAGTTTTTGACGGGACTTCCAGAAACATGTTCGTGACGCTTTTCTGTTTAAAACGATACCCAACACGATGCAGTTTGGATCGTATTTACTTGTTTATTCCACAGTTTGGTAGTACCTCGATTATCCGAACTCGGATATTGAGAGTTCTATCGAATCGTGGAGTATCGTATTTAAATTCGTTGTAACAAGAAAAACGCGAAAAATGCATTACCGAGAGATTCAGTATTTGCTCGATATATGTACAAAACACGGGTCCAGAAAGGGACTTATATCGGCCAGGGGATATTATTCTTTGATTTGCGTAGCTCTGGAAAGCCTTGGTTCAAGGTCCCTCAGGGGGTATATCTCTTATCACCTATGCATTTGCGACATATATAAAGTGGACACTGTACTTCCACCAAATATTAAGTAAAAAACATCTCGCTAATTGTTACGTTCCCACCGCATATACCGTAATACTTTTTTACTCGGTATTCGATGCTCTTTCAAATTACACATTTAAGCATTATATGAAACAAAAACTCAGGGTCGTCTTCCTATCTTGACAACGAGGTAAAACATCAAGGAACTAATTATTAAATTTCATGTACCGGGGTTAAGGTAAAGGCACCAGTAGTTGACCAAGTACCAGTAGTTAACCATTTTATAGAAAAACATAAAAAATAAGGTTTGAAATGTTCTTACTGTTTTGAAATTTAAACAACAGACGGCATGGCATTCGAGGTTCACTTTCATCAAAAATGCACAGCTTATAAAAACCTTATTTTTTATGTTTCTCTATAAAATGGTCAACTAATGGTACATGGTCAACTACTGGTGCCTTTACCTTAATGTCTGAAAACTTTTGTTTGACATATTCCTTGACACCACACAAGTAGGTTACGAATAAATTCAGATGGTATAAGTGACTCACCCACTATAAGTGTCATCCGCTTGCTATCGAAACGGAAAATTAACAGCGTAAGAAAAACGAGTTTCGGACTCGTATCGAGTTGCTCCGAGGAACACCGCTTTGTTGCTGACCTCGAAATTTCGTAATCGATATCCGCTACCGTGTATCCTTCGGTCAGGTGTTCCCGTGTGCATTCGGCGTGCACTCCGTGTCGATTAGACTCGGGCCCGTTGGTTTTGAGTCGAGGACTGATCGAAACTGTTTGGAAAATTTTTGACAGGCGGCGCACATCAACACGCAGACGGGCGGCGACAACTTCGTCTGCCAATGGCAAGGCTGCAAGGTGCAAGGGAGGAGTTCCTGCTCGAGGAGGTGGTTGGAGCGGCACGTGTTGTCCCACGGCGGCAACAAACCGTTCCGGTGCATCGTCGACGGCTGCGGCAGCAGGTTCAGCTCTCAGGTATAGAGTTGTATCTCGGTTACCACTCGCGGTATTACCCAGCGAATGTTGTTGTTGAAAGTGCGCGGGCAATCGGTCTACACGCGCGCTATGTCTACTGGTGAATTGTTCTCGAGTTGTTCGACGGTGCTCTTGAACCAGAAACACACACGAACAGTGTGGTTCTCGTCTCCTCCTCGTGTTTACAAGCGAACTCACGGATAATCAGACACGATCAACACGCACGAACTAATCCTTTTCTTTCTCCTCCCAATAAGCGTCCGACTGGCAACGCTAGAGGACGATGTTCCTCTGTGTTGTTGGCGCTCAACAAGTTCGGTAACGTATGAAAGGTTTGAATCGGGGACCAACAGGCCGCTGTGCAGTTCGTTACTTTTTGTGAGTTTCTTTTCGATTGGACCGATCACTGCTCTCGTCAGTGCACACACTCTGGTTTGCTGGCCCCGGGACTGCAAGACAAACTCTTCCGCCGAGAGGCGTAAAAAAACAGTCTGACCGGGACACGTCCGCGTTCCGTCCGCTCGTCTGAACATCCTTCATCGGTTTCCCGACATGCGACGAAGGCTCTTCGAACGACGTTTATCGTCTGCACCGTCGCCGTATGGCCGAGGCAATCGCCTCACGGTTGCCTCGGTCAGACTGACTTCGGAAGACGGGCATTTTCCAGGGACAGCTTTCCCAACAACTGTCCGCCCGCAATTGTTGCCACTGCGTCGCTCGCAACGTCTCGTCGATCTGTCTCTGGGTGTTGTCTCTCGTCATCTATTATCGTCGCCTAACGCACTACTACGAACAGAGCCGGTACCATTGGTGTTGTAGTCCATCTCCGGCCCGTGTATGGGTTGGATTACAGCGGAATCGTTTCGATTCGATAAAATTGTTGCCTCCCGGACGATGCTCGGGACTCGCTATCCCTGGAAGGTGCCAAATTTTGGTGTACTCACGGTGGATCTCCGATTTTCAGACCGCCCTCGAGAGGCACGTCAACGGACACTTCAGCCAGCCAGAGACTAGCAACAATTCGGGACGAAGGAGCTGCGAGAGCGGCGGCAAGCTGGTCAGAAGAAACGGGAAACGGCTCAGATATAGGCGACAACCTTGGTCGGGTGAGTACTCGCTCTTCGGGGTTCGATTTTCCTGCTATAGACAAGAATCAACTTGTTAACACACTATCGGCGGGTAACATCATGAGCTTGACTTACACGTATAGCGGGCGAAAATTAGTGAAGTATGAAAAAAATTTGGAAAATAGGTATCATATAGTATTTTGAAGAAGTAGATGAAATTTAAAAAAAAAATTTAGTTTTCTATTACTTCATTTAATGTATAACATGGACCAAACAATAATTGTTAATTTTTGAAAGTGTTAAAAGTTCGTGTAGTAAGAGAAAAGCGTAATAATGTTTAGGAATATTTTATTATTCAGTTCCTTATATAGTAACTTTATTGACTCTAATATTTTTTCAAACTTTTTCTTTTATTTTTCTTTTCTTTTTTTTTTCATATTTATTCACTCAATGCTATCAAAATCAATCAACTGAATTTATGCTACTTTGTAAGCACGAAACTTGCAGTGTCAAAATAGCACATTTCATAAGATTATTAGTTTCTCTTAAAAATTAATAAATTTAGGACTAAACACTGGTCAGGCTTTACGATAAACAACCAAAAACATCATTCCTGCTAAAAAATTAGTGACAATGAAAAAAAAACAAGCATTGGTAAGTGTTTTACTAACACTTAGCGTACGTTCTGCATAAAAGGTATTAATACCCGACCCGCCGATAGTGTGTTAATAACGTCAACGTCAAATTAACAAATAGAGATTTTATATGGGAGCGTTGAATGATCTAATCGACCATGATTTTCTGCACGTTTCAGCGAGACTGTTCGACTACTTCGACTCGGGAGTGATGGAGGGTCTCCAACACAGGTTGCTGCAGCTGGCGAAGTCGAGGACGCAAGGTCGCCTCGCCGAGACACCAGGAAACTCGATGGCCCTAACTAGTCAAGTAAGCGAATCTCCATAAGCTCGAAGCACTGTCGTCCTCCCTCTAAAATCATTGAATTAACATCAACTGGTTTCCGGTTCGCAGGTTTTAGCTCGGAGAGTGGAATTGGACGGCAAGACTAAAGTGCTGTTGCGGTGGTACCCTCCAGACATGTGAGTACTCGAAGTCCTTCCGCAATTTTGCTACCGTTAGCAGTTGAAGAGTTGGCAGTTTCTTTTCAACCACAGTCATTTTTACTTTCAACGTGTGTTCAAAATTTGATGTACATCCTTGTCGTCAAGTAGCACAATTGCAATAGATAAAGCCACGGGAGCATACAGTTTACGATGACGTTAAACATTGTAGGAAATAATGATAATTGCGACCGTATTTATCAACAATAATAAAACTAGAACTAGAATAAACCAAAAGCAAATCACAGTCGACTGCCATCATCTCAGCTCGCTATAGGAGATACAATTCCCATCGCGAGAGTCCAGAACCGTGAACGACAAGACCTTTTGTTAATTCTTACACCCTCTCTAAATAAATATTCTTGACGCATGCGATACACCGAAGAGGGAGAGGAATCTCTAAATTAGAATAACATGAGTTAAGGTTATAGAACAAAGCTAGGACTATTTATTAAAAATCTACTATAGCTAGATGCTATTTCTCTGTGCTGATAGTCTCTAAAACCGCTTTAGAGTAAGTCTAAACACGGTAACCACTAGCAAGAGTTTTGCGACGTGTGAATGAGTGTTCCTGCTGTCATGGTAGGGAACGGTTCTGGACTCTAGCGAAGCTTAATACAGTTTGCAAGGATTGTCGCATGAACGTGAAATTTTCTGCGTAGCGAGCCGGACGAGTGGGTGCTCGAGTCCGAGGTGCGTACCACAAAGAACGTTGATATCCGGAAGGCGGCGTCAGCGAACCCGGAAGAGGTCAGTGTGGCTTTGTACTCGGCGATAAGCGGCGGTGCACCACCGACGACACGGTCGAAACAGCGCCGGAAACCGGTCAAGAACTCGTGATAATGCCGGCCGCGGTGATCGAGGACAAGTGTGAGACGAAACAGCGACGACTAAGCCAGAAGAATTAGGGACGAGTCCTGTATCAGGACGATTGTGCTTCCTGGTCTGTGTAGAATGAAGAAAGGGAGAGTGGAGAGAATAGAAGAGGGGAGGAGAGGGAACCTAACGAGGGATCCGAAGCCTGAACGTGTCCAGAGGAACGAACGACCGGCGTTAGACGTGTTCCGTCAGCGTGGGAGAGCGGATCGGTGAACCAGAGCGAACGAATCGGCAGACGAGTCCAGGACGAAGACTACAGAAGACACAGATCGGAGGATACACACGGATCCGCGATGCTTCTTTTAATATAGATCGCATTGCGGATCGAATCGGATCGGAAAGGGACGAATAACACAAGGCGAACACCGAGCAATGGAGGAGAAACAATACATTCTAATTTATTTAGCCTAAAAATCCATCGGGATGATCGTTAGGTAAATATAATAGTAGTCGTGTATAGCGACGAAACAAAGGATATTCTTGTTGCCTATCGATATCGAAAATCTCCATACGTTTGGGATCGATTCCTGCCTGTTCCGCGAGCGGTCTGCCTTCGAGATTCAGACAAAAAGAAGAAGAAGATGAAGAACGACGCTCGTCGGATTGGGAAGAGCTGGGCTGGGGCCTCGAAAGTGCCTCACCGCGGATACGTTTTATATCGTTGACCGCCGTGCGCGAAGACCAATGATCGGAAACGGTGGACAAGTTGAATTTAATAATGGAATTTAGAGAAGAAGAGGGAGAGGACGAACGGAAGAAACCGCGAACACTGCGACGGAGATTTCAACCGTGACCATAAAACTAAAGAAATAAGCAGAAGCGAACAAAAAGAAAAAAAAAGGTAATAGAGGAGAGAAAAAAAATAAATGAAAACTGTTAAACGTTAGTTAACGCGTGTGGTGTAAGGAGATAATCACTCTGGTGGCCTTAGGAATCAATTAATATCTAGCTGCGGGCCCCTTGGCGCTTCCGGGCCCTGTTCTAAGCACCCGCGACAGAAGCCAACGAGATAAGGGGCGACGATACACGGGGGACGTGAAACACGAACATTTTCGACTCATCCTTAGACCCTCGAGACCAACTTTCGAAAGGAGATGCATCTACCTCGATCTTCGGCTCGGTAGAAATTCGCGCTGGCCGTTGTCACGCGCGCGACAGGGGGAGCATAAACCAGGAAAGGAACAAATAGAATGAGAGAGAGAGACGCGATTAGGCTCGTCAATAGACATCAAGAATCTCGGCGAGGACACCGCTCGAACGACCTGCCAACGGGATTTCTATCGAGATCTATCCGTATTAGCTTTTTGGAAGGACGATGTACAAAACGAGTTAAAAAAAAAAAAAATAAAACGCAAAGAAAAAAGTAAAAATATCCCGAGGGACTAGCGATACACGCGTCTTTGGCCTCGATAATCGCCTATTTTTTACGAGGACGATCCTCGCGCAGAGAATTGAGAAAACAAGTTGTTTCTTTCCAATTTTATTACCCCCTCTCTGGTTCTTCTATCTTTCGAGTCGGGCGTCTCGAGATGTCGTCGCCGATGAAGCAGCAATCTCCGGATCGAGTTTCCGACCGTTTTTCATTTTTCGCCATCGTTCTCATCGAGTTACCGAGATGATCACACACACACTGCCTCAGTTTTCGAACAATTCCAACACAGCGAGCCCAGAGAACAGCAGAACACGGATCGGATCGATTTTCGGCGAGTCCGTTTTGCTCTCTGTACTGTGAGCGGGGATGGAGAACATGACGATGGCTGTGCGACATTTTCCACGGAGTTTGGGGGATCTATACGAACAACAGGAATAAAGAAAAAGGAGAGGGAGAAGAGCAAATAAAGGTAGAGGACGAAGATGAGGAGGAGTAGGAGAAGGAGGAAGAAGAAGCGAAATTCTGACCGACGAAGAGGAGAGACAGGAGGGTAGACTCGCGCGCAGAAAGCGGATCCGCGTCGAGTCTTGCTATTTTTCATAGATCAAGTAGACAGGGCCGTGATCGTAGGAGTATTATTTCTCGCGTCGCGTACGACTACTTTTGACATCGTGGAACAATGTGATCGCGCACGTGTACACATTAACATATAATCTAGTGGATACGAAAACAGAAACAAAAAAAGAGAGAGATAGACGGACACTTGTAAATTAAGAGAGAGAGCGAGAGAGTAAGATAGGAGAGAAAGAGTTAGAGGATACGTGTTGTCGATGACGTGTTGTGTGTGGCTAAGCACGACGAGAGAATGTGTACAGAGACAGAGAGAAAGGCAGCGAGAAAGAGCGTGTGTGAGAGCGAGAGAGAGAGAGAGAGAGAGAGATAGTTGGAACACACACGGACGGAAACACACTTACACACACCAGCTAAGAAACACTGCCAATACGATTGTAATTAAGAACTCTAGGCTAATTGATCGATTAATTATTCTTACTATTATTATTACGATTATACGTGTAATCCGATAGATCTCTAGCTGCCGCGGACGTACGAGAGAGGCACGCGTCCCGCTCGTGTTCTTCGACACCACTCGTCAAAGTTCATTTTGTAAACCACACAAGACAAGACACGCGGGATGCGGTCAACAAACAGCGTGTACATAGTTAGTCGAAATTTTTGTCGATGCATCGCCCGCCCGGCGGTGCCAGCCTATCAGCTTGCGACTTCAAGCGGAAGAATGATTGTTCTTTTGAATCCAGAGGCCACTCGTGTTCGGGGAGAACCACCACCGCACCCTCATTCGCAGGAGCCCCCTGGACAAACATTGCTGTGTTCGATCGATGCACTAAAATGCGCAGTAAAATCGTTTTTGTTAGTGCTGTAGAATCATTCTTTTGGTAGAAAAACTGACCATTCAAGAAGCGAGGCTTTATTGTTCTGTGTAACGCTGTCAAAATCTTGACACATCCTTAGCCCGCGTATCATTATGCAAAACAAAAATCTTTTGCATCAATTTCAGGGAACAACATCCATTTAGAAGCTTGTCCATCTTTTCAATGGTCTTAACAAATTGATAATGATTCATCTCTCCATCTTTAAATTGTACCAACTCGGTTTTGTGATAAATGCATAAATCTGCCTATGGTTCTTCACAGTTAATTGGGAAATCCATGACGCACAGCTAGGGATTTCCCACTGAATTTTTCCATAGCAATAACAGCTTCACTCGTGCACCAATAAACAATCCCATATTACTATTTAAGAGGAGAATTTCGAAGCTCCCTTTTGAGCACAACGCATTTCGAACAAGTGAAGCTCACCATGTGTGTTCAACACGAAATTCTTGAAAGTTCTTCTTCATTCCACAGTATTATTTCCTAGGAGAATCATAGTTTGTCCAGGCGTGTTTTCTGCGAATGGTGTTGCGCGAATCGCAAGAACGCGGCGGCTCACAGGATCGCATCGATCGAGGCAGAGTTCAGCGATCAAAGAGAAACGCGCCACTGCCAGAAATCGCGCACTGCCACCTACAATTGAAAGCCTTATATTTCATCAGCATGCTCGCGTCGATCGTTGTTGATCCTGCGACCCGCGAGCGCCGATATTTATCGCGACCGTTCCTCGCATCGATCCCATTCTCAGCGAGCGTGTTGTCGAGACACAGCCGCCAACTGCCAACCATTAACGTCGACGGACGCGAACCAAGGTACTGCCATCGAAACATAACAGAGAACAAACGTGAAAAGACGTATATATGCATATATGCATATATATATACATATATACGGTTCTGTATGTGTATATTTATAGCCGTATCTCTCTGTGTATACGCGCGATCATCCCCCGTTCAGACGCGACCGATCGATTTTTCCATTCTGAAGCGTTTCTCCTCTTTTCCACGCGTCGCTCGAGAGATGATCATTTTCCTCGTTTATGCTAGGCTTTCAACAAATTTCCCGTACTAAATTTTCGTACGGGAAATCCCATATTTTCGCGACGCGTGTTCCCTTTCTCAGTCCCTGACGACTGTTTTCATTCCGTTTTTTTTTTTTGTTTGGCACGTATCCTCGGTGCCATACTTGTGTCCCGTGCGTGTTCATCGATTCTTCTCGTGGCGTGATCACGGCTCGATCGCCGTTCCCTCTCGATCCACTCTCGTCGGCTCACGTTAGATCGTCGCCCCGTTCCTTCGAAACGTTCTTCATCGAAAAGTTCTTATCACGGCTGGGACCAATCTCGCGCGTATCCTCGCTAGGATTCACAGTTCCGTTTTTCGGGGATCTAGTTCTATAGCAGCGTCCACATCTACGATCGCTGACCCTCCTTCTAGATCCACACATTTTTACTTGCTAAGTTCCCAAACAATCTTCTTTTGTATGGTTCAAAATATCTCTGAAAATTCTTGAACGCTCTTCCACGTTTCTAGAATATCGTCCAATTATTTTTATTGTTGTGTGGAAAGGATCAGACTTTGTTTGGAGATTTATAATTGTTAGGTGAATATTTTTGCGTTCTCTGATGGAGGGTTCAGATCGAGAAGTCGCGTTCTTTAGATAGAGAAGTAGAGTACGAACGATACGTTGTTATCGTTCGCATGATTCACGGGGGTTGAACGGCGGGGGAGACTTTCGGCCACTGAGTCGCGCTTGATCTCGTGATATAATTGACCCGTAGCGTAAACTATCGTAGCGTAAACGTAGCTCTCGGGAGCTCGAATCGTCTGCCCGAAAATTTCTCCGTAAACGATGCTCGTCGTTCCCTTTGATTAGTGTTCTCGGTTAGTATCAGACTGCGGACTTTATTAAACGAAGAAAGAAAGAAAGATGGAAAAAATACATTTTTACGGAACTTCTCGTAATAGTAGAGAGAAAAATTGTTGATCTTACATAAAGATCCGCAGTCCGGTTAGCGTTTAATTAGCGTTCGGAATTCGTAGAGGAGTCGTTGAACGAGGAAAATTCTGCTCCGCGACTGCGAAAAGAGGCGAAACGTCGAGATAAATGACAAGGAGGAGGGGCAAGGGGATAAAACGATCATCGTGCCTCCCAGATTTGCGTTCGATTCGTGACCGATTCACCGTACGCTTGTTTCATCCCCATTTCTCAACCCCGTTCCGTCGCCGCCGTAGTTATTCCCGTTTCGTAACCACCCTTCCCGGTCCCTATCCTTTAATTTCTTTTTTTTTTGTATTTTATATCGAGGGTTTTTTCGTGTTATACTGACTTTTACCCGCGCGATTCTATAGCTGTAAATGTATATTTTAGCGAGGCGTTGTAAAGATTTTGCGTAAGATACTGTGTAGATAATCGGTCGGCTTGCGAACCAGTTCGCTCGGCTTGCGAGGGCTCTCGCAAAAGACGAACTCTTTCTCCGTTTTAGAAGAGTCGTCGTTTTCGGAGCAGCTTCTCGATCGTCGCGCTAGGATTTTTCGACGGCCGACGCTGCGTTTGTACATGTGTAAAACGTGCGAACGACGAGGAAGAGAGACGCTGTGCGAGAGAAAGAGAGAGGGACGACGCGTACAAGAGAGAAGTGTTGACGACGACGCTGTGTAAATAAGAGCCGCGATCGATCGCGATTTTCCGGGCGGCAAAGCGAGCCGAGCTTCGGGCATCGGTTGATTAAAATACTCGGGAAACGGCCCTTTGAATAATACATCGTCTCCGATCGGTCTTCAAATCAATCGTGATTTACTTGGGCGAGCAAACTCACAGGCAGTCACGTATCGGTTCGAGTACCCTTTAAATCGGAATAACTTCCTTCAAATTCGACCGAACGAGCCGAAATTTTCCAGGGAAGGACTAACTCGCTGGATGGCGTGAAAATAAATTCCGAAAATAGTGAACGTTAATTATTACGGCTTTTCTAACTGTGCCAGTGGCGAGAATTTTATTTTGTAGACTGATATGGATTACTATGTACAGGGTGTTTGGTAACTGGTGGTACAAGCGAAAAGGGGGTGATTCGACATGAAAGAATGAGTCGAAAATATAGAATAAAATTTGTTCATCCGAAGTTTCGTTATCGAGAAAATCGAGTTTGAAATGCAGCGAATACGCATGCTATTCGATAGGAATTGTCTGACGCAACTGTCTGATCATGACCAACCAAATCTACTTTCTGCATATACTAAAGCACACAAACCTGACAGATCTTCAAAGTCGCTTTTCTCGAAAACAAAGCGTCAAACGAAAAATGTTTATTCTATATTTTCGACTTATTCTTTCATGTAGAATCATCCCCTTTTCGCTTGTACCACCAGTTACCAAACACCCTGTATATATGATATGAAAAATATAGCTTCTCAGGGAAACTGAAGTCGCTCGGTCTAATTTTGAAGAATCTGTTCCGTTTTGAAGTGTGTGTTTGATCGATCACGCGAGTCGCTGTATTCGGCCGTGCCTCACGGAAATGTTTGAAGCACTTGTACAGTTTCGATATTCAAATGAAATTCGAAGAAGCTCAGTTGGACACCGTATTTTTTCAAATCTAGAAAAACAAAAAAAAACATTGAGAGAGACACATTAGAGGAACGCGGAAACCGATTAAACGGAAGAGAAGATTTTATCTTGGGAAACGAATCCCTCTCTTTCTCTCTCTCTCTCTCGCCCTGATTCTTTGTCGGCTCCGACTGTCGCGTTCCCTTTGACAGCGTTCGAAAGCACTCGCAAATCAACCCCTTCTCTTTCGAATCGTCGCGACGCCCAGCGATCACTTCACCGGAATCAGTTTTCGAGGTAGAAACCGATCATTTTCCTTTCACGAAGGCCGACGGTTGCTCGGACAGAATTCCGCCATCGATCGACCCTCGAGTACGAATTTCCCCTTTGACCCGCAAAAAAATTGTTCAGGCTATTGTTCCGAGACAGCGAGATGACGGAGCTACAAATACGGCGTAAACTGCAGCGAATTCTCGATATATGTCAACGTTACAGGTAGTGGGGATAATTTTGTGACGTTTATTATCCAGATCTTGGCGACATATATGGAGGAATCATCGTACTCGAGGGTTAAATCGATCGAACCCGGCTCGACGTGCCAGCGGGTCGGAACGAGACCGCTCGATCCGCAGACCAATATATCGATCGATAACTCTCGCCCCACCCCCCTTTCCACCGTTCCAAAAATTCTCGTCCCGAGATAAAGATTCGCGCAGACAAAAGGATCCTCGCGAAATCCTTGATTTTCCAACCCTCTGGCACCGGTCGAGTCGAGCAGGATGTTTGAAACGCGTTCTGCGATCGGTCGAGAAAGATGGAAGCCTGATCCGCGTCGGAATAACGAACGACCAGGTTCGTTATCATACTAAACGACCGGCGATCGGGAGTTTTACTCGTCGCGACGCGGCTTTCCGGTTTTCACGGCTCTCGGAGAACGCCCCGGCGTCTTTCGTCGCGCAGCGAGGACATGACTTGTAAATGTACAAAGAGTATAAACGAAAATAAACGTAGTGGACTTGGATGGTTTTAGCGTCGAGTTTACGGGCAAAGGGGGACCGGGGTGCTTCGCGCGGCTAATGGCACGAAAAATTCTATTTTTCGAAGAGGCCCGTGTCCGCAAATCGGTAGACATGTAAATATCTATATATATATATAAATAGAACGCGGTATATAACGCGGCGCGGCTCGATCTTTCCTCGAGCACCGCGCCTCGTAGCGTATCGTGGATATAGTGTTCGCATTTATTATAAAGTCTATGTAAAGCGCGTGAGACCAGGGCAGCGGTCGTGACGACCGGTTCCCGGCCGATTCCTCAGCATGATCGAACTTCAAGATAATAGAACTTGCGTTCCAGATCGGTTACAGTTTCCCCGTTAGACTGCGGATTTCACTGTATTCGCGAGAAAAATGAATTTAAGCGGAATAAACACTGTGACGACTGAGAGAATAATTTACGTTTGCGAATTTTTTGCGAAGCCTGTGAAGCAAGCGGCTCATCGATTCCTTCCGCGTTAAATTAGTTACCCGTTAGAGAGAAGAAACAAATTTTTCATTGAAAGATATTCGGTCGTAATTTTGCATAAACTACTTATGAATTTGGCGCTGCAAACTGAAACGACCGTCGATCCGAACCTAGATAAGTAAACTAACGTTAAAAGCAGTCAGATGTTTCTTGAAGAGTATGAAAGCAGTTTCGGATAAGGGTACGGAAATCTTAGTGAATATTGATTTTTTACAAGATGGCGGAGGTCTGAAAGAGAATCCCCAATTGCCGTTAGATTCACCAGCATTTTTCGCCGTCACAGTGTTCCTCCCCTTTGAGAATATTCTAATGCTATTTTCGACTTACGAGAGGGGATACTCTGTTCTCGAGGATCGACTTAGTGATTTCGCATGACGATCCGCAGTCTGTTGATGATTTTCGCGGTTTCCCCTGCTCTCGAATGTCCGTCACGAGCGCTGCGGAGTCGCCTCGGTTTAAAGAAAGGACGGCTTGCCTCTTGCATAAAACAAGTAGAGAAATAGATCGCATAGTTTCAGGTAATACGAGTTCTAGGCTGTAGGGATCTCGCGTCGCGACGCGTCACGTCGTTTCGACAGCCGACGCGCGCGTTTCGAGAGTTCGATGGAAAATCGAGGGGAGGAGTGGAGGAAGACGAGAAAAGAAGAGAACGAGAAGGGAAAGAGAAGGTGCACACGACGCGTGTAAACACGCCACCGCGCCGCGACGTTTGCGACCGAGTTTTCCCGATCGTGCCGATTAGCAGAACAATCGGAAAGCGGAGCGCTCTCTTTCACCAGTGAAAACTGGAAAGCCCGACACGCCTGTCGTTTTCAGCCCGAGAGCGTTTTCGTCGCGTGACGCGTCAAACTCGATCGCTTCTTCGACGACCTATTTTTTCGCGATCCAACCGACGATGTGGCAGCGTAATCTGTGATTAACCTCCTCAAGGATACCTCCGTGGCCGTGGCAATCTCGTCTCGTTTGACAGTAACATGTTAACTACCGCCGTCGATCGTGCACGGGTGACACGATTCTTTGTTCGGCCGTAGGAATCGGGACTCGCAGGGTCAGGGGCTGCAACCGCAATTTGCTCCGATCAATCTCCGATCGATGGACTTTTTCATTTTGCACAGCACAGCACGTCGATTTCGGTGTTCAGAATCATTTAGCTGTTTCGTTTTGCTGCGTCCCGCTTCTCCAAATTGACAGACTTTTTGCTACGCCTCTTGACACTTTAAACCGTAATCCCCCGGGGGAGGGGGGTTCTAGATTATATTAACACGTTGATTGCCATGTCACCCATATGTGGGTGACGGAATTATTTGTCCAAAATTTAAAATGAATTTTTACGCTAATATATTAATTGTATCAAATTTAACCCCTTGCACTACTTTGACGAGTCTGACTCGTGATGAAAATTTCGTGCCAAAATTGAATATCACGAGTTTGACTCGTGACTTATTAACTGTCTGCCCATTCCGGCGGACAAGTTTGGCACGACTTTTTCAGAGTTTCGGCGTAGTGCAAGGGGTTAAGGATCTGTAAAATGCCAGAAAGTTGAAGGACTACTCAATATCATACATATAATTTTTTTCAATTTTTATTTCATTGAATAACACATTAATTTGATGGAATTTTTGAGGTTTCTAGCTTGGCAGTCAAAGTGTTGAAACATATGGTTGCTATCGCTATCGAGCAACTCGTCGCGAAACTCTCAATTCATTTGTTTTCGATTTTACAAGAATGTTTAAAATGCTTTTCTCGTTCGTACGATGTACCGACAGCTTTATCGTGAAAGAAGGACTACGTTAGATAAGAAAAGTGCCGACAAAAGATTGGCTTCCGCGAACTTTTTCGTCGAGTCGAACGGATTTAACTCTGAGAACGTTTGCGGGACAATAGTACGGAGAACAATTTTCAGAGGACCGTCTGCCATCTCGTCGCGAGGATCGCAACGTGACTGTTGTCTTCTCACTGCCAAAAACGGTGAGGGAGAACATGGCGTCTCGCGCGTTTCGGATCAGTCTTGTCGAGCGATCGTCGGAAGCACCGCCGGTGTTCATTGATCCACGGTAGTGGTACACTCCAAGAAGGACTAATAAAGAAACGAGAAAAACGGGAAATGTGTAAAAAAAAAAAATGTGGTACTATACCTAGGCGAAAGCGGACGCGGAGATTTTTTTAACCGAACCCTTTGTCGAGCGTGATTCGGAGGAAAAAGAAGCGTCGAACAGTGCTTTGGACTTTTTTGGATACTTTCATGTACAAAACACGAACGATTTATAGCTCAATGAGAACATTAAAGAGACAGATATTGTAAGAGAGTAATAATAATTTCACGGTTACGATATCGTACACAGGGTGTCCACTTTAATCACCACCCAAATCCTTCGCCGTGTCTCTCCATTCATCGTTCATTCTTACGGTAATCAAAACTATAATGTTAAATCAGAAGCTAATGCTCGCTGATCCGACTTCACCGGAAACTCGATCAATCGAGCCGCAGTTGCAGAAAGGAAATCGATTACATTTTGGTGGTCGTTGGAATTGTGAAACCATGTTACACGTTTCCCAGCCATTATAATCCTAATAGAAAATCGTAAACTTGTTACCGGCTAATACATTTGCTATAATCGTATTGTACATTTAGTGCACTTAGAGTATATCTAATTTTCTGCTGGAAGTTCGATAAACTTTAACAAACCGTCAAACTCATTAGCGCCATTGGAACCGTTCATGGCACAATTTTCTCTTTGTTATTTTACGATGCACTGTCGGCACAAGTTGCTCCGGGGTTTTCAGCGACCCAGCCGTCGTTTCGTGCGTCTACTCACCGCGAAACAACAAAGTTTTACAGGTTTATAAAATTCTACCACGAATCAGCAGGTGATTGTCACGTGCGGTGTCAGCCGGTCACGAAGACCCAGCGGAACGAAGACTGTTCGAGGAATCGAAGCAGCACCCGCCCGGAGAAAGTATAGTTTTCTGGCGCAGGTTCTGCCAGAAATATTGTTGTGCGGGTGCATGGCGGCTTATGGAAACGGGGCTCGCTTCCGTTTCCGGCACGAACCAGCCCGCTGACAGGGAATACGATATTACCGCGAGCCACGGTAAAACTACATGAAACCCGATCCTTGTTCCAGGATCGGCCCTCCGCCGGACAACCTGTTGGCCACGGTGAAACGACGTCGGGCCTGGCCCGGCCCGGCCCGGCCGGTGCGCTCTCTCGCCGAGAAATTCGATAAGCATCGACTCGCGTGCCTTTTTACGGATGAGCAAAATTCGTATCGATCATGCGAGAGGGTAAAAATGATGATATAATTAGCCGGCGACGGTGTACGGTTACCGGACCGACTCTATGCCCAGTTTTTTTTTTTTATATTCCCTCTCCCTCGTTCTTCCCAATTGGCTCGCGGACTCGTTAATTACGGCTCGATGATCGGTTGCACGACGACGATGAGCCGACCGGACAAACCGCGTTATTGTCTCGTCGTGTCAGCATCACGATCCATCCGTTCTTTTCCGCGAGGAGGATCCCTTGCCGCGATCTATACAGAGATCTACGACGATCTATTCGTTTTATTTGGCTTTCCGCTCCCGCGCAGGAAAATTAATGTGGAAGGATGATTTCGAAAGAAGATGCCAAAGTGTTGCAAATTAATTTCCGCAACTGCTCGGAGCATAACAGTGGATATCGAATCTGTAAAATCACGTATACAGTGATTTCTCTATACAGTAAGGAGCAAAACTGACTACACATTATTTGACACAACATAACTTTTTTAAAATTAGATCAAATGACTTGAATGTTATTGAGAAGTTAGAAGGATTAGTTTATTAGACGAGGTGCAAACAATTTAAAACAAAAAAAAATTGAATTGGTCGGAATCGCAAAAGAAATACTAAAAGTTGGTTTTATGTTGTGTCAAATAATGTGTAGTCAGTTTTGCTACTTACTGTATATGTCGCCAAAAGCTGGATGATAAACGTCGCGAAATTATCCCCACTACCAAGGGGTATACCCTGTGAGAGGACAGAAAGCTCGAGGGGCCTTGGACGCCGAGGAGTGTAAACATAATACAGCTCGAGTATGTCTCCTGGACATATATCGAGAATTCACTGTGAACATTCGTAGTAATAATCATATGCTTGATCTTACCGATCAATCCAATTGCTACGTTCGCGTGGAATCAGTGAAACTGCGTCTAGAGAATACTGTGTTGATCTACCATTGGCTGCGTGAACAGGTAAGACAAACATTTGTCTTGTGAGAAGAAAAATTGTTCACGGGAAGCTTTGTTACCGAGAAAATTGATTTTAAACTCTTCCGGACACGTACGTGTACGCTTACGCGGCCTTTTACGAGAAGGGGATACGGTCAGCCATAATCAGACACATTAGTGGGTATACCTGCTCTATGAAACGCGTTGCGTCAGAGAATTGTGTACTGTAGACTTCGTTTAACTCTTTCCGATTGTAGTATAACAATACTATAAAGCAAAGGCCTTTTCAAATGTTCGTTCGAGTGCCGCGTCCGCCAGAAATGGGAGACGGAATTGTTTGTCTAGATTAACAAATAAATTTTGCAACAAAGGTTGCACGACTACTGTCATAGCATTATAAATCTTAATATTTCAATTTTTATTGAATTCAATGCACCGTTTTGATTTTATGGTACTTTTTAATTGTTATATAGTTTTGATTTTATTTTATTTCTCAAAGAAGAACAATGAAGATAGACGTTCAACCCCTTGCGCTATAACATCGAGTCAGACTCGTGATGTAGACTTTGCACAGAGACTAGTAAATATTATATGTTATTAATTGCCTTCAAGGCGAAATAAAATTCTATTATGTTGTTGTTCATGTATAGCGATTGGGGAACACGTTCTTCTAGGAAATTATTAACTACAAAAAAGTTGTAATCACTGGAACCGTAAAATAAATCGTAGTGCAAGGGGTCAAGAAGATCCACGGTAATTTTTCAATTAAATATCGATTGTTCAACAATCTCCTAGCATTGGCAAAAACCGATTGCACCCCTATTTTCTTAATCGACTATTCCCCAACGTTTCGACGCTGTTGAAGAGCTGCGATTGCTCCAAGGGGCAGCGGTATGGTCCCGTAGAAAGCGAGAGCAGCAAGGCCACGCCCCCTCCCCCGCCCCTCGCATATATCTTTCGTCTAGATTCCTTCCCATGCCCGAAAGCATAGTCCAAGGAGTAATCCTCAAAGAGAGTAGCCGTTCCCGAGGTAATCTAATAACAATTAAGAATCCACGGTAGTATTAAATCGGTTTTTCCGAGCGCCCGCGCTGTTTCCGTGTGTACAGTTACTCCCATTATTCTCCTCGGCGCGTCGGTTGAATTCCCGTAAGGGGAAAGCGGTGGCGCAAAGAAGTTGACGGTGCACGCGGGCGCACAAGTTGCACACCGTATGCACTCGGGGGGCCAACGAAACGAGGAATCGCGAGGATGCAGACGCGCAGGAGAAAAACGAGAAAGAAGAAGAGAGTAAGGACGGAGAAGAAGAAGTAAGTCACAGGCCGGGAAAAACACCGGGGCGCTCGGTAATCGGAAGACGCGACCGATTGTTGATTTACTCGGTCGGCTTGGAAATACTGTTTACCAGCTGCCCGAAGAAAGAACGGGAAGAAGACCTGGAATGGTAATGGTAATGGTACCGGTGCAGAACGTCGGGAACGCGGATTATACGAGCGTCCGTCCGTTTCTTGCGTTTAGTCGTCCCCCTCTTGCCGGGCCCTCTGCTACCCCATCGGCGTCGTCCTCGTCGTCGAGTTTCTTCGACGAGCTACCGTGTACAGTTAAGGAGACGCCGGGATGAAATTGACTCGGCCCGTTGTCCCACGGTCGTTGACATTTCGTCTTGCCAACGATCGGCGTCGCCGCCGCGACGTCGCGATCATTCTAATTTCCGCGATCCATCTCCCGAAACCACGCCGATTTCGGAACGATCTCTACTGGCTCCGGAAAATATTCCTGGACAATAGTGGTCGCAATTTTCTTGGTCGTTCAATGCTTGATCTTTGACCCGAAAGTGATATCATGGTTTCTGTGAGATCCTAAGGTTTACCATGATTTCTCTATATATGTCGCCAAGGCCTGCATGATAAACGTCGCAGAGTTATCCCCTCTACCGCGGGGTACACCCCGCCGTGGGACCACGAAGCTCGAAAGGCCTCGGAAGCCGAGGAATGTAAACATAACACGGCTCCGGTATGTCTCCTGAATGATGCACGACGCTGGCAAGACCCGTTTCGTTGACATATTAGGGGTACCTGTGTTATTAAATAAAAACTTGAATTGACTACAAAGTTTTTTTTAGATTTCAAAATAATTGATTACTTATGGGTCCCTCTAATATATCGAGAATTCACTGTATACCCAGATAGCACTGGACGGCTTAAAGACGTCTGTTTTACGTCCATTTTTGGTCTGAACGTCTTACGTCCTGAAAAGACGTCTTAAAGACGTCTCGTAAAAGACGTCGTTTTTACGTCTCATTTCAGTCGTCTTTAAGACGTCTTTTACGAGTCGTCTTTAAGACGTTTCATTTCTTGACGTTTCAGTCATTCTAAACTGCTACAGAAAAGCTTTACAAACTGTACACACGCAACACAATATAACGCAATTTTCCATCCTTCGAATAGACGTTTATTTATTTAGGAAAGTTAAATAACTAATTTGTTAATTTAGTACTATTAGAATATATTACATATATATTCACAATAGAATTTAGCAATAAATATTGTTTAATAATAACACTATACATTATATATCACAAATCCAAAATCCAAAATAATATATCAAAATAAATAGATAAATAAATAAATAAGTTAAATAAATAAATAAAGCATAAAATGTTAATGTGCGCGGATATGCTGAAAAACATTCTTTTAATTTATTTTTTTTATTTATTTAATTTTTTTGTTATATCAAACATTCAATTTATATTTCTTGTACATGTATACAATATTCAAATTCAATATTTTTCTCACAAGAAAAAATGTGGCTTAAAAAATATTTTTCCAATATTTGACAAACATATCTATCTAATATTTTTGTGGTACTAGGGGTCTGGTTCGGGACGTCTTGAATACGTCTGTTTCGAGACGTCTTAAAGACGTCTGTTCGAGACGTCTTAAAGACGTCGAACGGACGTCTTAAAGACGTCTTTAAGACGTACAGTTTTTTCACAAAGACGTTCCAGAGACGTTCAGAAGCCGTTCGGAAGCCGTTCGTAGGACATTCAGACGTCTTTGACAGACGTCTTAAAGACGTCTTTAAGACGTCTCTGTGCTATCTGGGTACCTTCGAAACCAATGTAATTTATATTTTTCATTAAAAGTAAAAGTGTTCCCGATCAACAAAAGGAGAGCCCTCGTTTGTTGTCTTCGTAGGAATTGCTTTCACAGGTCGCAGACTCCGTAGATTCGCGATAAGGTAGAGTGACCACGTTACCGACAAAAATAGGCGAAAAATGGTTTTGCGTGCCTCAACCTTTCGTCCTTCTATGAGAATATTTCTCGCTGGGAAATGGCTCATTCGAAAGAGGAAAGAGGTTCTATCCTCAAAGACATTGTCCTTCTCATCCATTCAAGGTTAAATTGGAAGACGTTCTTGCAGCGGCCAGCTAGTCGGATCTATTTCACAGGACTTTGCTATCGTATGGACCGTTGATCGCCGAGCATAAACGCGTTTAGTGATTTTGACTCGAGCCTCGGGCAGCGATAAAAACCTGTTGTAATGACGGTTAACGATGATAAACATAAACAGTTCCCCCGAACGTGTAAAAAGAGGCGCACGTGTTGCGAATTACTGTTCGCTAAATACCCGCTGCAAGTAGTTATCATTTAATGCATCCGTTTCGAGGTATGCCTGTCAATCATCGAATCCTCCGCGTTCCGGAAGATGTCCGAGCGATCGCGCAAAAAATCTCAACTGTTGCAATTCGAAAGTATGTAACGGCATTTGCCGGTCGGTGTCTCGTAAGGGTCCAGCTTTCTTTCAATCGTCCCGATCGGAACCGATACTAACTCGCGAACATTACTGCAATAATTATAAACAATCGCGACTGATTGGCTTCCTGCGGTGATTGCAAAAATGCTGCAACGCATTACATGGAAATGCATCCTGTGTGATCTGGATAGTATGTACAATCGAATCAAATGACACGATGTTATTGCATATTTCCGACATTTTGGGAGTTTTTCATTTTTTACGTCCACAGTTTGTAATAAAAAAGGATCTAAAAAAATTCTCAAAAATGCGACTTAGGATCCAAAGTATGCCACATTTTTTACAGAATTTTAGATGTCTTCCAACGTAGAATGTTTCTTTTCTACATATTTGTTTTCTTGTTATACATACTGAAATGTTTAGTAAGTCATTAAATGCAAACAAATTTAATAATGATTTTTAGTGGTGCCTTACGTCGCCATTCGAGTGCTAAAGGTTAAAAAGCACTTTCACATACCATGAATGATGCAGATGACAGTAGAAGCGTCCGAAGAGATGACCCCGGTGCAAGGACTATTATTCACACTAATATTTTCTTTATATTATCCCAGTCGCCTTCGTCGGTAATCCAAATATTTTCCAGGTGAAACGTAGGGATTGTTTTGATAACAGATGATCGTTTCGTTCGATCGACCGCCCATTGCCAGGGGGGGGGGTGTATTAATTATCAGAAACTAATCATCCGGTTTGGGTCCGAAGCGCGCCCGCTCGGGACGAATCGAAAATTCGTGCACGCTCGGTTTGGTTCGGCTTCCGTCGGCGGCGCCTCGGTCGTTCGGCTCGCGACTCCGGGTAGTCGCGAGCGCGAGTTCAGGCCGGTAAGACGTGTCTGCCGTGGTTCTCTCGTTCGTGGGTAAATTGCTGCACGTCAAAACGCGCGCCGCGTAAAACCGGGAGAGGGTGTTGATCGTGGTCGCTCGTGTCGTATAGTGATTCAATTGACGGGAGTGCCAGTGGTATATTATATCCGACGTTGATAAACCGGGCAGTGTCATCGAACTTGGTCTCTCGATCGTGGTGCAGAAGAGAGAGATAGAGAGCACTCTCGTAGGCGAGAGCTGGACGACAAGCGAAACAGAAAGTTTACTCACAGCCAAGGGACGAATTTACCTCCGAACGTCATCTTCCTCGCCGGGTGGTGAGTACTTGATCTTCTCGTTCCCAGTATACCGGAAGCTGCGCGTCGTCGAACGTTTCGCCGGTTATTCTCGATCTCCCGTGTACGAGAACGAACAATTAGACAATAGAATAGTAATCGTTTCAGTGGAGCTATCCACCAATGAACGTAAACACGGCGCAATTGACGCCAACCCAGACATTATAGTACAGTTAGGAGCAGGAACGTTTAGAAGCGCAAAGAGGGAAACAAGAACTCGCCACAGGATGCAGTTGCATACAGCTGACTCGACCTAACCTGTTAACCGGGGATGACGAGTTTACTCGTCCACGAACCTTAGAAACTAGAAATTACGTGTACTTAGATTCTCGTACAGCAACCCTTATGCAAACTATACTGACCGAAAAATATTTTTAACAGCGGTTTCAGCATCTCAGTTGCATTATGCGCAAGACCGACATAAAATCGAATTTGAATTATTCATCCATAGAAAGGCGGCTCGCGGGCTTTAAGCTTCCGACTAAATAGATTTTTGCAATTTAAATCAGCGAAAACATTAAATTACTGGTATACTATCTTCGAGCTATTAAACGTATTAAGAAAATGAATTTCTATTCTGTCTCTGGTCTAGTTATGATTAGACCGCGGATTTTATGCATTTATAATAGAAAGGAGTAGGAGCAATTTAAATCAATTAAAAAACCTAAATACTGTTATATTATTTGTAAAATATTAAACGTATTGAGAAAATTAATTTCTATGCAGTCTCTGTCTAGTTACGATTAGAGCAGGAGCAATTTAAAACAATAAAAACATGAAAATCTATTCAAACCAATTTTAAATCAATAAAAACACGAAAATACTGTCATATTATTTGCAACCTATTAACCCTTAGCACTCGAATGGCGACTGTAAGGCGCCATTAAAAATTGCTGAGCCATTATTCAAAATATCTTTTACATTATTAAATTTGTTTATATTTAATAAATTACTAAGCACTTCTGTATTGTGCTGAAATATATAACATATTCGTATGTATAACATGAACAAATATATATTTAAAAGGGAAATATTCTAGGTCGGACGAAATGTTTCGTTTTGAAGTTAAAATACCTTCGAGTGCAAAGGGTTAAACGTATTAAGAAAATGAATTGTCTAGTTGCGACTAGACCGCGGATTTTATGCATTCATGATAAAAATAATTGAGTGCAATTTAAAGCAGAGGTCAGATTAAAACAACTTAAAGTTTCTGCTAATTCGAGCGATTGAAGAGAGAATGAAATTTCTATCCGGGGCTCTCGGTTTGTACAGTTCGCACAGACGAGTTTTCTTTTGCATAAAGATCCGCAGTCTAGTTATGACAAGGCCGTGTAATTGCAGTGGATAGGGCGGATTAACTGGTCTTCGGGAAACGCGTTCGAACAGGTTAACAGGTTAAGATTACACGGAGCCGTTCGAACGTTATCGATCGCTCGTAAACGACAGACCCTGATACGTACTCGCGGGACACGGTTTTCGCGCGTCGCGTCGCGTCGCGCCGCGCCGCGCCGGTCGATTAGTAAATAAATATTGCTCGCGTGAAGTCCGCGAGTGGTCGGTCGATCGATTTCGAGCGCGCTAAATGTCCGCGATTACCGAGTCGTCCAGATCGAGAAACCCGTCCCTCGTTTCTCGGTATTTTTCCGCGATGATAATAATATTCAGAGGAGGGGGGAAGGGGGTTCCCTGATCGACGAGGAACGTGAAATCGAGACGAGAACGACGTGTCCATAATTAAAAGCCGGCGGGCCGGTCCGACCGCGGGGATCTGTACGCGTTACGACTCACTTTCGATTATCGAACGGTCCTTTTAAACAAGGGGCCCCGTCGATCCGCCCCGCGCGTTTCAAAATCAATTTCGCTCGAATTTAAATTAGGAGATCACAGGACCGGCGAAACAACCGGTTCCCTCGGTCGCAGCGAATTATATTTAAATTCGAGAGTTCGATTTAAATATTCAAATTCGGGCCCGCGCGGTTCGAACTGCTTGCCGTTCAAATTGTTTAAGGAAACTTAAAAACAAGACGGCAATTAGCCGAGCTACACCGTTCCCAGCGCCTCTCCGTTCGCGGTACGGAAAATGTTGCGTGGGCGTTTCGATTCATTGAATTGTTATTTAAAAACGTTATCAGCGCGCCGGTGAAATGTTCGCGTGGGATCGGTTGATCGATCGTTTCATTATTTCGATATTCTCAAGCGCAGTTATTCCCCGGCGGAAAAACGCCGCGAATTAATCCTCGGGAAACCGGAGAACGTATTGTTCAACCTGTTTAACGGGAAACGCGTGTTTGATTTCACGTTTTGGTCGTTTTGACCCTCTGTTTGTTTATTTACGACTGGAAACGCTGAGCCGAAGTGGTCGGAGAAATTTTTCAAATATGTTTGCGGCGATTCGCGACTGCTTTAGCAATAATGATTCGTTAAACGAGAATGAAGAGGACAATATTCGCGCTTGATACTATAAACACTGAGCCAGAGTAAATATGGAGATTGTAAATATATGTTTGTCGTCGTCGTTCCGAACAATAATTCGACTTTATCGAGCGGTCATTAAAACGGAAAAATGAAGTCGATGGTATTTATGCTCGACCGTAAAAATACAGAGCCATAGTGATTACAAAAATACGTTCGCCGAGATTTCGAGTGGCGTTCATAATAATAATTCGACTTCATCGAGCATCCGCCATTAAAACTACAGAAGAAGAATAAAAAAGGACAGTATTTATGTTTATAAAGCATCGCATAAGATAATGAGAATAATGACGGTGTGCACGGGACGAGGTTCAACGCGTTTAAGCAGCGTCGCTCTTAAATCTAACCCTTTTATGGTAGCACGCGCACGAACAAATGAATTTCTTTAATGATTTCCTACGAGAGCGCCTTTCTTAGCCCCGGTTAATTGAAGAATAAAAGATCCGAGGGGATTGGTTTAATCCGTCAAGTGGTTCACCACGTTAATACATCACGCGCATTATCATTAAACTATATCGCATCGCATTATTTCCAATCGTTACGCACAACGACAATTAAAACGTAGACAGTACAAGAGAACAGGTAAATTTCAAAGTGAAGACGCAATCGATGCCGGTGGTTTCCTCGAGCGATTTCGTCTACGAGTGTCTACCTTTTCGGCCAAGGGTACTTTGTTGGTAAACAAACGGTTTTTGCGGTCCCGGTGGCGAAAATATGCGGTCACCTAGCTACGACGTCGCGTAATGGTTTTGCAATTCGCGCGGTGCAGTAAAATTCTTCCCTGTTGCCATACCCATTGCACAGTTTCTACGAGTATAAACTTTGAAAAATGTTCTATATCGAAAATAAGACAACACTCTCAACGAGACTCATAATTCCTTACCGCGAGTACTCTTTTTCCGTTTCAAATTTGCTCACTACTTCCAATTTGACCCTCGAATCTATAATCATTATGACTGCTGGAATATTTGCTACTGTTAGTCGAAATTTTGGTTATCAAACGCGAGCGCGATTTTCAAGACTACTAGAATAATTCACCACGGTCAATGAAAATTTCAACCACAGTAATTTCTTTATACAGGGTGGCCTACATAACTCTTAACAGCTCAATATCTCGAAAACTATACCATCGATTTTAAAGTTCTTGGTCTTAAATTGCATGGATCTGAAGGGCCTTTCTAATTACATAAGTGTGACGTGGCGCCCCCCTTTCCCTTTATAGAGGGGGCCGGGATACCTTTATAATTTTAAATGGAACCCCCTATAAAACGTAAGGACTCAAATGTGTACAAGTCGAAACTTCAAACTGTTATATCTCCTTATTCACTGTATCGGTGGCACAATTAACAGCGTGTCGTCGATTCGATCACCTTGGGCGTCGAGATATTACGTTCTCCGGGAAAATTCTGGAGTCCTTCGTTTGCATTTTTTCACGACCGATTGGCATGCGCGCGCGTTTTCCCCGGACGTGTCGAACACAACAGGTTTTCGCGCACGTAAGTGTTTACCTTTTGCTTGCGTAACACGCCGGCGAGTCTCGACAGACTCGTCTTTCCGTGGTTCGACGAGATCTGCGATCTTTCTCTCTCTCTCTCTCTCTCTCTTGGAGAAACTGCTATAACCGATCGAGCGACAAACGCCGCCGCGACCCTTTCGCTCTCCCTTCGGTCCTTTGGCCCGGAATGACAACGTATTTTCGTTTCTGTTCGGCTGAAATTCCTGGCGCGTTCCGTTTTGTCGCGTTTATTGCGGATAGCGGTTCGCCCGGAAATTGAAAAGGAAAGGGAAGCACGCCCGAGAGGAAAGCGTAATCGGGAAGAATGGAATCGCGTTCGTTCGAGAGGAATTTCGTTGGCGCAGGATCGATGCTCTCTCGGGGCTGAGGTGCACACGGTTAACTGTCGCTTTCTGCAGTGGTGGCATCGACTGTTTCGTGTCTACGGGTCGCTTCATTCAAATCAGCCCCTTATAATATCTAGCATTTCGTTTGAATCAGCCTCCTAGTGAAATCTTGTTAATCTTATCAAGTCAACAATTTCAATCTTTCAACATCTTGTCTGCTTGTCTTTCCGAATTTTTACCGAATAAAGTTGCTGTTGCAGACTGCGGATTTTGCGCATTTATGACAAAAATTAGTAGACGTAATCGTAAGCAGCAAAAATATTAGAAAAATTATATATTATTTTCAATCTGCTAAACATAATAATAAAGAAAATAAATTTCTGTTTCACTTCTGTTCGTTGCAATTCAGGTAAAAAAATTTTATTTTTAATAAAGATCCGCAGTCTACTTATGACATACGGTACTTATACCGAAAAAGAAGTATATAACATCTATATAACATCTAAGTATTCATTATGATTTAAAAAGAAGTACAATTAATATACGCACAGTAATTGGTACCCCCGTAGTAATTGGGTCCCTTACTCTACGGCTCCTTCGAAACATGGGTTGAACTATTTTGATTTTGGTGTAGAATGACTTAGTTTTGAAAAGTTCAGACAAAAAGTTTTTATTTTGCATAAAAGTCCGCAGTCTAGTGATCAGAGAATTGTATTGTTATAAATTGTGGATCGTTTGAAGTAAGAACTGAACAATCTTCGGAATGTGCCCGAGTGTTTGCTTGAAAGTGTTCACATTTTTCGGAGGCAGAACGCGGGCAGTAAAAATGGTGTAGAATGACAGTTTTGAAAAGTTCAGACAAAAAGTTTTCATTTTGCATAAAAGTCCGCAGTCTAGTGATCAGAGAATTGTATTGTTATAAATTGTGGATCGTTTGAAGTAAGAACTGAACAATCTTCGGAATGTGCCCGAGTGTTTGCTTGAAAGTGTTCACATTTTTTCGGAGGCAGAACGCGGGCAGTAAAAATGGTGTAGAATGACTTAGTTTTGAAAAGTTCAGACAAAAAGTTTTCATTTTGCATAAAAGTCCGCAGTCTAGTGATCAGAGAATTGTATTGTTATAAATTGTGGATCGTTTGAAGTAAGAACTGAACAATCTTCGGAATGTGACCGAGTGTTTGCTTGAAAGTGTTCACCTTTTTCGGAGGCAGAACGCGGGCAGTAAAAATGAAAGGTATGTAGCATTGTGGAGGGTTGAATCGCGGTGACGAGTAGACAAGAGCGTCTCCCTCTCTATCTATCTATCTCTCGAGTGGCAATCCGTGACAGTGTGCATCGCAGCATGCGGTGCATCGCCGGTTCGTCGACTCCGGTAAATTCGAGTCATGCGCTCGCGCGCGCGCGCGGCCGTGTCGTGTCTATTTAGAATTTCAGCAAGATCCGCGGAGTTGAATTCCGGCACGAGCGGTCGTATTTCAACGGGGCAAAGGGACGTGTACGGGCATCGAGAGGGTTTCCGCGCAGCGGCGCGATCTCGTTAGTATCTCGATGAAATACACAGGTGCGAGAACGAACGTTCCGCGTGTTTTCACCTTCGCGGCCGGGGCAGATAAGAAAGGTCTCGCCGAGAGAGCCACACGGGGGACTGTTTATGTTTCCACGACGGAGGTCGCGCCAGAGCCCGGGAGAACCATGAGTAAACGCGCGGCCGGCAAACTAGCCGGCAGCTCCGCGCGATGACGAAACCGCCTACCTGTGCAGAAACACCTACAACCAACTTCTAATCGTTATGGATAGCAAGGAAAATCATAGTGCAAAGTGCCGACGTCCGAGCCTCCAGCGATAATCTGTAGCAACTGAATGCGTGAAACTTATTGCTAACGATTAGATACAGTCTAAGCATGAATCATACACATTCCGAAAATTTCAGCAAAATCGATCCACGTTGCAACGAGCTATTAACGGTTACAGATGGCGAAAATCGCTGTTTTTCCGCATCCACAGATTTGCAATTTTCAAAATATATGTAATTCATACAGAACTACAGATGCCTAAAAAATTTGTAAAATATAACTTCCACTAACTTTATATTTACCCTGTAATTTCGATTCAATCTTCTCAAAATTTTTTTTCGTGTCGTGTAGTAAAGTAATTCTTATAAGTTACAGAAAAATCCAAGTCATATCAGTATTAAACATAAAGATGTTGCCTTTTTAAAACTGTGCCAATGTTACTGTGACAGACCGTAGATCGCGTTTGCTTTCTTTTTCCTAGGAAGTCAAAGCCACGAGGGGAACGCGGTCGATCGATCAGCCGAAAATCGAAAGCGTTTCGGGCTGGCTCGCGTGTCAGGGTCGAGCGTGACCCTGCGAATTTTTCGATCGCGCGAGGCACGCGATGACGAGGCGGAAATTATTTCGCACAGTACAGCACGCTTCGCTTTCCGCGTCCGGAGCGGCCAAGTATTGCCGCCTCGTCTCTTTCTTGGTATCGCGATGGAAATAACGCGAAGGTTATAAATTGTCCCGACTTCATTTTACGCATAATTAGCAAGGAATGTTTTGTATTTATGAACAGAGGATCGACACAACCGCAAGAATCTGCGAGCTGTACATAAATAAATGCATTCTTGTGATACGAATGTACGGTATTACAATGACTTTTAATTTAAATACATGTATTTTAATTTGTGCAAGGGAAAGTGGAAGCGTCAGATTGAAAACGAAAGCTTGACCCGTTTAACGGTCAACACGATTGCTACGTTCGTGTCGGGTCTATAACAGATTGTAGGGGTGATTATGGTTCTATGATAGGTTGCTCGGAAAGGTGAAACGAGGACGGAGAATAAAATTTGTTTAATCGAGGCCTTGTTATCGAGAAAATCGATTCGAAACACTGCCGGGCTCGTGCGCGTCCGCGAAGGGGATACGGACAACCATGGTCAGACACACTAGTCGATGACTATTCGACGAAACGCGCCGTATGAATCATTTTTATTCTACCTTTTTCACTTATATCAAGTCTTCTCGATTGCGCCACAATCATACAGACACCATTCCCCGTGTCTTTGTTTTTATAAAAAACTGCAATCTGCATACCTCAAGTTATGCACCTGCAACGAGGCACAAAAAATCGTGTGCGCTGAAGGTGCGTAACGAAAGTGCTTTAACCTTGCGTTGCAAATGAAAAGAAAAAAACAATGTCCGCAAAAATATTCGTACGCAAGGATAAATTCTGTAGAAATTACATTCTCTGGTACTTTAAGATTATTTATAGAACAGTAGCATTTAGTGACAAAAATTCACAGATTCGGTAGTTCATAGGTTGGTACTCGGAATTAATCAATATTTAGGCGTTAAACTGCAATGTAACGGGGACAATAACGACTGGTAGAACGTCGCAGCGAAATTACCGGGAGCATGAGTCCGCGCGATCGAAAATTCATACGCGCGCGTAACCGTGAGGCCAGGCTAATTGGCGCGTGCTAAAAAGCGCAAAACAACGCTGTTACGTCTCGAACTCGTGAATTTGACTTTTTCCTGTCCAAGGACACGACCGTTCTCTCTCTCTCTCTCTCTCTCTCTATCCCCGCGATTGTCGCGTGCTCCGCGCCAAATGGAACAATGGGACGCAATTTAGATAAACGTCTGGTCTCGTCGCGACTCGTTGGTGGGTATCAACCGTGCGATCGTTTCCCCAGCGCCGTATCGCGAGAGCGTTTTCGTAAGCCCTCTCGCCCCGAGGCAATTCCGCAAATTGCCCCGAAGGTGTTCGAGCAACCACGATTTCCTACGGCCCGGTGTTTATTAGCAATTTTTATTACACCGCCCGTTTCGTCGAGTTGATCCAAGCGGCCCGTCACTAACAAAGATAAATGTTCAAACATTTTTATCTCGAACACCGGCAGCGCGTCAGTTTCGACGGCTCCCGAGCGGCTTAATCGATGCGGTCACGGTTGCACTTATCAATAAAAGTAAATAAAATTCCACATAAATGCCTCTACACAAACTTCTCCATGGGTAGTGTCATCTTCTAGACTCCTTCATTTTCTACTCTTTCCTAAACCCGAAAAATTTAACCCTTCGTGCAACTTTTCGCAAGTTAATTATCAGCAACGCGATTATTTATTCATTATTTATGGAAATAATTGTTCTCCTAGAGTGAAACTTTAGTCTCCTTTAGTTCTCCTTGAGTGAAACTCACATACTGCTATTATGAAATCAGAAAAATAGGTCTTGTAAATACCAAATGGTCGAGAGCAAAGGGTTAATAAAAATCAGAGTGGTTCCTCGGAAATCGCGGTTTTTTCGGGAGATTTTGCAGATGATTTTTGGTCGCGCAGCAGCATAGTTCGCCGACAGGAGACTTACGCGTCGGAAGCCGTGCAGCGCGGAGCGGAGTCGATTAATTTTAAAGACAAGAACCGGGGGTTCGTCGAGGCCCGGCCCCCGACGCCATTCACTCGGGGCCCTTTGTCGCGTGTCGCGTTATTGTTTACGAGCAATTTCGCAGGACAACGCGTAAAAGATGTATGCGAACGCGCGAGCGTAGACCGACCCTTCCGGCGAGGGGCGTATAGGGCGCAGGGCTCGGTCTACGGAACGGCATTGCCGGCCGTCAAACAACTCTTTTTAGTTTTGCTCGCCCCTTTTCAGAGCAGACTGCCAAGCATCGAGAGCAAGCTGGCCCGTTGAAAAACACTGCATAGATGTGGCCGGATCCGAGCGTCGCGACGCTCTCCGGCGCCTAGAGCGTCCGCGCCGACGGTTCTCCGCGCGTTCTATGGATTTTCCCAGAACCAGACAACGCGGAAACGCTCGATAATCGACGCCGGAAGTTGCCGCGAACTAGATTATTTTTACCGAGCGATAAGCGAGCCTTTCTTTCATTTAGAAAGAGAGACGTATGCTTCTGAATTGGATACTACATGCATTTCGCAGGTCTAACAGGACGTTCCATAATGCAATCTGTTTTTAGATTACTCTGTACATATACTGTTAGCACGACTACTATTTTACGACCGATCGTTGTTTGACGTTGACCAGTGTCAATAATATCTGAGTACCCACTTCCAGTTTCTACTTAGAAGTTCTTTAAAATGTTTCTGGTTGACCAATAGCAAGGTTATTGTTGATCTTTAAGATAAAGGTACCAGTAGTTGAGCATTTTATAGAAAAACATAAAAAATAAGGTTTGAAATGTTCTTATTGAATGAGGTTTACTTTCATCAAAAGTGCACTTATAAGTGCGCTTATAAAAACCTTATTTTTTATGTTTTTCTATCAAATGGTCAACTACTGGTGCCTTTACCTTATATGCTTGAATGATCACTAGACTGCGGATCTTTCAGCAAAATAAAAATGTTGTGCATCAATTTCGAGACACAGGAGCCGAGTAAACATTTATTTCCCTCTTTAATTTTAATATATTGAACGTGATAGATCGGCATTCTCGAATTCTTTGAATCTATTCAACGTATAAAAATATGTCCAACATCAGTGAATGTATCGTAGAAAATTGTAGTCATTGACATAAGGGTTGAAGGGGTTCAGGAGACAATTACTTTACTGTCAAAGTATTACAAAGTATTACTAAGGGGACATTGTAAACTTATGGTATCTATGGCTCCGAGTGTAAAGGGTTAATATTTTTTCCAATTTTTTCGAGACCACGGAAAACATTTTTCCGGTATTCTTCATCGCGTTGTTCCACGTTCCGGCGTTCTATCGATCGATAAGAGAATCCAGGAATGAATAACGCCGAGTATCTTAGGCGGAAGATAAACACGTTTACAGATACTTCATTTTCGATTTTTCGTCGAGGTAGAACCGCATTTTAAACGAACGGGCAGCGTCTCGCGGCGAGGAGGCGCACGCTGTATGTCATAATCCAGATGCACGCCGAGATAAAGCGACGACACGCCGCTGGTATTTGTACGAATGAACGACACGCCGCCGCGTGTACGCCGGGATGATTTATCGCGCCGCGCCTCAAGGATGCCTCGAGCGGCCCGCGTTATCTCCGACAATTATGCCCATTGATAACGCGCCGGCCCGAACGATACAGGCGTAGTTACTTCTGTTTCGACGGTACCTGCCGCGACTCGACTCGTGGAATCGACCGGGGTTGCTATCGAACCAGACTGTTCAATTACCGGCTCGAACCCTGGGCAGCTCCAGGTGTTGGATACTTCAAGGATGATCCGAGGCCATTTCACGATTTTGGGAAAAAATGTTCGAGATTTTCCTATTTGCCATTGGAACCCGTAATTTTCGGGTGGTTTTTTTTGAGACTAGGTCAGACCATTAGCCTCCTGCAAATGGTGATCAGACCGCGATCTTTATGCATTTATGGTACATATGTACACATTTGAAAAACACAAGAACGCCGATAACTTTAATCTTACCATAAGAGATGTGCTAGTTTGTGAACTTACCTTTTACTGGCTGTTATAAAATTAAAGAATTTGTACAATGACCCATAGTTTACCTTTTCGGAGGATATAAATAAAAGGCTTGAAATTTCGTGAACATTTTTCGATCATCCCTTGGAAAACGAATTATATGAAAGAAAAACTACTAGACCGCGGATCTTTCTGTAAAATAAAACTTTTCTACCTGAATTGCGACAGACAGAAAATAATGTAACAGTCTCTTAAAATTCTTCTAATGTTCTCACTGTTTTAAAATACGCCTACCCATTTTTGTCATAAACACACAAAATCCGCAGTCTAGTGACTTTTGACATACTCCTCAGGGTCAGTACGAGATACAAACGTCGTCCCTGAAGGGTTAACCCCTTGCACTACTATTTGTTTTTCGATTGTAACGATTAGAAATTCTTCATCGTTCAGAATTTCAAAGAAAAAAAGGATAGTTTATGTTTATTGTATACCTATGTTTTCTCCAAAGGATATATATCAACTACAACAAAATAGAATTTTAGTTCGATTTTTTTTTTTTGTTCGTTTTAATAACATATATATTTATTAGACTCAACAAAACAAAATCAACTACAACAAAATAGAATTTTAGTTCGATTTTTTTTTTGTTCGTTTTAATAACATATATATTTATTAGACTCTGTTCATAATCTTCATCACGAGTCTGACACGATATTGTTGGGCAAGGGGTTAAAATGCAAAAATCGATGTATGAATTCATAAGCTAGCTATAACATATCGCGAGTAACATGGTTAGCTCGATTGTTTTGGGATTATCGTATAAAATAAAAATATTAGTGTTCTTTTTGGTCACAGTCATTAAAAGGCAATCAACGAGCCCACGGTAAGCAAAGTGCCAGCTTCCTAGCGCCCAAACCTTCTCGCCCAGACAGAACGAGAGAAGCGTAACCATAAACACGAGGAAGTAAAAACAATTTAGCTAGAATCGCATAAACCAGCGTGCGTCGCGTCGCAATGTCGCGGCTGCCGTCGACGGGGTGCTCTCCTCACCGTGAACCCCTCTCACCCCTAACCCCTAGCACCCCGCGCATCCCGTGCCCGGCCCAAAATCAATATAGGCGCCGCCACTGCCGGCGACGCCACCGACGTCGTTCCACCCAGAATTTTCCACCCTCTCGTCGCGTGCCTTCGTTCTCCGCGCCCCCGGAACTCGTGTCGCCGCGTTTCACTCAACTTTCCATCCGCCTCGCCTTGTCACCTGGCTCTCTTTGCGCGAGGGCCCGAGTTTCTCGAGAGAGTTAATTGATCCGCAGCAACGCCGGAAATGAGATCCTATAATGCGCTCGATGGCGCGCGCACGCGAGAGAGAGAAAGAGAACCACCCCTCTATCCACCTGCAGCGTCCTCTTACAGGCGAACGGGTCTGATCTGTCAGCGCCCTTGCCGCCCTTTCGTTTTCGCAGGATCAACGTGACTGCCGAAATTGTTCTCCGCATGCTCGTAACGAAACATGGTCGTTTTTCTAAAAACTATATGGTAGTTTTTCGTGTGGCGTGCTCGGTTCAGCGATTTTTGCAACGGACATCGATCCGAACTTGTTGCCACGATTGTTCGCTTCTAGCTTTCAGTTGTTCTATGCAATTAAAATACCGCGGATGCATTTTTGATAAAAATTACCATTTTCATATATTAACCCTTTGCACTAGAAGCTGTTTTAAATCCAAAATGAAAAATTTCTTCCGTACTAGAATATTTCCCTTCCATATATATTTTTTTTTATGTCGTACATACGAAAATGGTGGAATTTACTCGTACAAATGTTTAGTAATTTATTACTAGATTGCGGATTTTCGTGCACTTACAACAAAATTGAGTAGATAAAATTTTAAAAAATTGAAAATGTCAATATACTATTTCTCATCTATTAACACATTCGCGACCGCTGACGTGAATTGACGTAATTTTAAATTCTATTACCGATTAATATTAATATTAATATTCAGAATAGAATTTAAAATGACCTGAATTCACGTCAGAAATAACATTCTACCTAGTTTCTATTTCTTGTAATCGATACAGACAATTTTGCAGACAGTTGATTTATAACATACAAACAAATTTAGCAAAAAAGTATTTTTAATACAGCAATGACGCCTTATAGTCGCCGTTCGATTGCTAAGAGTTAAAACAGGGACTTCGGTATTTACGTGTTCCATCGTATCCCTGAAGTATCGTTCGCCTAATTTGAATATTCAGCGAATGCGCATATCTGCGTGGAAAGTATCAACAGAGTGCGAGATTTCTCCGAGTATCCTGGCGTGTTTCCCTTCAACCCCTTCGCGTCCATAAACTCGCATCTTCGATCACCGTCGGTCGCGTAGCGAGTACCATAGACGAGAAACCTCATCGCAACAATATACAGCGCTATCAACGAAGTTCATCTTCTTTGATAAAACTGCGAAGTTCATTCGCGAGGAATTAGCATCGACGATGGCGTAGAATAATCAGGACCGTTGAATAAAAGATGCGCGATATCGTCTCACAACAAACGCCTCGTCTTCGATCAAACAACATTACATGCCGCAATAACTTCCCCGCGTATCTTTTATTTATCGCTTCTGATTCCCTCGACCCGTTCGTTTAAAGAAGAAGAGGCAGAAGAAGCTGTGCGAGGTCAAGCATCGTTGCGTCAATTCGCTCGATAATTCGAGACCGTTTAACCCTGCCGGGCAATGGTACGAATACGCGCGCCCGTGTGTCGCTCCGGTAAGAGTTAATGAACTTTCACCGAGACGGGGAAAGGGGAGGGGAGGGGACGAGGATAAGCTGATGCCCGATCAATTGGCTTTCGATATCACTCGGACAAACACTCGGCTTAAATCGATCTCGAAGCCCCGCGAAGCTTTTGCTCTCCGCACCGGCTCCGTGGAGTTCTCAACAGTTCCGTGGAGCTCTTGTGGAGCTCTCAACAGCTCCGTGGAGTTCTCAACAGCTGCGTGGAGTTCTCAACAGCTCCGTGGAGTTTTCAGCAGCTCCGTGGTGCTCCGTGGAGCTCTCAACAGCTCTGTGGAGCTCCATGAAGTTCTCAACGGCTCCGTGGAGCTCCGTGGAGTTCTCAACAGCTCCGTGGAGTTCTCAACAGCTGCGTGAAGCTCCGTGGAGTTTTCAGCAGTTCCGTGGAGCCCCGTGGAGTTTTCAGCAGTTCCGTGGAGCTCCGTGGAGTTTTCAGCAGCTCCGTGGAGCTCGGTGGAGTTCTCAGCAGCTCCGTGGAGCCTTGCAGAGTCTTGCGGAGCCATGCAGAGCCATGAAGAGCTCCGCAGGCCCACGGAAGCCTATCGCATTCAATAGACGATCGTCGAGAGCGGGCCGAGCAGATGCTATCTCTTATTCACGATGCTCGTCCGCAGTGAAAGCATCTTGTCGCGTCCCATTCGGCGCATAATTGCCATTGTTGCTCCTTGCCGTACGCGCATTTATCGTACCGCCGCGCTGCCGCGTGTCCCCTATCGTTTCTCTTCCTCTTCTTCTCCGATCTTCTCTGTTCCCATCTCTTCTTTTGCTCTTCTCTCGCTCTCCTGCCGTGATCCTCCGACTCGTAAACGAGCGGATGGAGCCGAGAGGTTTACGGCTGCTCCCCGGTCGCGTCTCCATCCGCTCGGAGCCGCTTCCTCTCGTCGGCGAGCTACGGTCGGGCGCGATCATCCTCGAACGCTATCGAACGACCTCAGACCAAGATCCGTGCACAGCATCGCAGCACCTCCAGCCGACCCTGTTCGCCTCTTACTTTCACCCTCGCGGACAAACCGTCCATCGATCGATGCACATTTTTCCACATTTTCAACGGTTGCGCAACGTCGCGGCGACCGGGGACTTTCGAGCCGTAAAAATTGGCACGCGAATTATCGAATTGCCTGTACACATTCTCGTCGTCGGTGTACATCAGCTTGTGCTATAACAGACTGTGAAATTGACGCGTTTGTGAAAAGTAAAAAGATACGTTAGAAGAATTTAACACTAAACCTGCCAGTGGTCAAAATGAGCGGTCTTTTTTTATTATAGAAAATTTCATATGAGATTTATTCCAACATGATAAAGAATACAATACAAAGATTAGAAACAAGAGAAAAAGTTTTTACAGAACAAAAAACTGAAGGTACACTACCGCTCAAAAGTATCCGGTCACTCGTCGGTGGATACGTCGATGAATCTCGTATTTAATTTTAGTGTAGTATTGGTAAGTTCCACATATACGTAATTTTTAATTTAAAACGTTAGATATTTCATAAGAAACTAATAAAAATCGAATTTAGTCACTATTTTAGGCACTCAAATCACTTTTATGCAATGCTAATACATGTTTCGCAAATGTCCGGATACTTTTGAGCGGTAGTGTACATAAACATTATAATGAAATCATTAATACTAGACACAGTATATACCAACCGCTTGTACACTAAGGCCACAGCTTTTAAAAAATGAATGACCGGTCTTCTATTTCACAATTATTGAAATTATAAAAACGTTTTCACAGGAAATTACTGAATTGACTTCTTTATTTAAGCACATACTATATAATGAAAATCATATACAGTTTAAATAACTTCAATCTTTTTCCTTCTATAAGACGTTTCACTTTTATAGGTTTTGTGCGTGGTAGGTTTAGTGTTAATGATGTTACATTATTTTCTACTGATTAACCTCATGCGTCGGTAACGTGGTCACTCTACCTTATCGCAAATCTACTTTACGGTTTCGTAAAATCAACTCGGACAAATTTTATTTTGCATAAAGTTTCAGAGTGCAATGATAATCACTTCTCCCCATGGGTCACAGCGCAACAGTCATCGATTCCGAATCGGAAGCGAAGGATGCGGTTTCTCCATTACTTTTCGTTCCCCGGAGTTTTATGCATCCTGTTCGCGAAACGACCGACTCGTTCCCGGGAGCTTTCACTTGTTTTCGTTCTCGCGCGCGTGCGGAGAAATTGCAAGCTCGGGACAAACAAGGGGGTATCCTTTTGCAGCTATAAATTACGATCTCGTTCGCTCGGCAATTGGAAGAAACGCGTCGGAAGACGTCAAAGCTATCGGCTCCGCAGTCGCAATCGAGATGGATCGCAGACTTTTAATCGGAGCACCAATCATCGACGATACTCTTCCTGGCTGGCAAGTGGCGAGCTGGCAAGCAGTTGGCCAAATTGCGTTCTCTCTCTCTCTCTCTCTCTCTCTCTCTGTCTCTCTGTCTCTGCTCTCCTCGTGGCTCTCCGAGCGAGACGCAGTCTCTCGAAGTTGGGGTCGTTGGACGATTTCGGAGGATAATTTATGACGCCCCGGCGTTTCAGTCGCGACGGGGCCAGCATAAACAACCTTCGCTTCTCCCGACCACCCCTTCTCCGTTTCTTTCCTTTGTTTCCCTTTCCGTTCGCTCCTCGGTCACCCTCTGCGGGGAGCATCGCAGGGAGAGAGGGAGATCAATACGGAAGAATAGCGCAGTTTTCGCTCGCTTTTCCTGCTTTTCTCGCGAATGCTCGAATAACAATCCTCTTCCGCGTTCGTCGGCCCTATCCGTTCCGTTCGTCAAAGATTTCTGTTTCCCTGGCGAACCTCCACAAAGTCGTCGCGATTAAGCGTACAGTAAATAAGACACATACAGGGTGTTTGGTAACTGGTGGTACAAGCGAAAAGAGGGTGATTCTACATGAAAAAATAAGTCGAAAATATAGAATAAACATTTGTTTATCCGAAGTTTCGTTATCGAGAAAATCGAGTTTGAAATGCAGCGAATACGCATGCTAGGAATTGTCTGACGCGTCTGATCATGACCAACCAAATCTACTTCCTGCATCTACTAAAGCACGCAAACCTGACAGATCTTCAAAGTCGATTTTCTCGAAAACAAAGCCTCAAACGAAAAATGTTTATTCTATATTTTCGACTTATTCTTTCATGTAGAATCACCCCCTTTTCGCTTGTACCACCAGTTACCAAACACCCTGTATAAGTCCCGAAGCCTCAACACATTCGCGACCGTCAAATTTTTCCGTTTCCGTGTACCGGCGAAAATAATGAAATTCTGTAGCTGGTTGCCGCAATCTTGTATCGCTACAGCAAGGATAAAAATGAGAAAATTTGTTTGGAAATATCAACGTTGCAATTATGTGTTGTTTAAAATAAAACGTCAGATTCGTGTCGGCGGCAATCAGGAATAGAGTTTGAAATAACGTGAAATCACGTCAACGGTCGCGAATGTGTTAACGAAATTGGCGACTCGGTGCATTTGAAGAAACACTTTTTACCGTCCCATTTTCCCGCTTTTCCTCCGATCACATCTCTATGGGAGAAGAACAACATTATTTCGTGAAACATGACGTTCTGGATATTTGTGCAAGCGTGATTAACTCCTTGCGCTGCGATTTTCTCTACACCAGCAATGATAAAAGTTTCTTTGTCACGTGTAATTTTCTGGAGGATCAAAAAATTGATGTTGTTCGTATTCTTATATTAATGCTTGAATATTGATAACAGAGAAATAGAATTTTTTTAGAATCAGTAGATTTTTTTTGGAATCTTCATCGCGAGTTTGGCTCGATATTACGTGTAGAGCAAGTGCGATTAATAGACTGCGAATCTTCATGCATTTATGGAAATGTTTAAAAAATGCTATAATATAAAATTCGATTTTTATTCGTTTTGGATCTACAAAGGCTGTTCCCATTGAAAATACGATTTTATTTCATTCCTCTTTCTCAAGTCTATAAAAATTGGAAATTGCACATCCGCAGTCTAGTGATTGATAAAATTGGCTTCCACGAACCAAGCGGTGAAAATCGAAACGAACAGAAGGTGCAAAAACAAAAATCCCGATACATTTTGAACAAATACTCGAACATCTCGAAGCACATGTTCTTCCTACACCGAGTCGTAGAATACCAACGACGACACGAACGCACGAACCAGCATTCGAACGATAATATTCGCCATTGTGTTGCAAAGTTGCACAGACACTCCTATCAAACCCTCCAGCACTTTCAGCCAGCTTCGATATATCTTGCTGTTCTTATTCTACTATTCCAAGTATCATCGATGCTTTCCCAGCATTGTGACTTTTTGCGCGGAAATGTCCCGGGGCTTTCAGCAGCTAACCTATTCAACGTTTACAGATGCCTAACCGATAAAAGTCCCGAAACTATCCCCACTGCTGCGGGGTATACTCCTTGAGGGTCCAAAAGTGTAAGGTCGCGTAGATCAAAGAATTTCCTGGCCGATATATGTCAGTGGCTAGACCCGTGTTTTGGACATGTATATAGTAAACACTGTAGTCGAGCTTTTAATTTCGGATTTCCCCCAAAGTTCTTCACCTCCACGGCTACTTGAACCGCTGGAATAAATTTCTCTCTCTCTCTCTCTCTCTCTCTCTCTCTCTCTCTCTCTCTCTCTCTTTCTCGCCCCGACTCGTTTTCGTCGAGTTTTTTTTCGGTACTCTCGATGCTGAAGCACTTGGACACCCCCGGAGTCATCGTTCGCTTTCGCGCCACTTTCCTTTCCACCCTATATAACACGAATCCCTCTCGACGGTCGTTCGCTGACGCGTACGATGCACAAGGTCCGAGCGAGGCTTTGCTACATGCTTCCACCCCCGTAGCGCACGAACCATTTACAGGGTAACCGATACTCTTTCGATCAGGAACGCCGTTGCTCGCTATCAAAACTGTTCTATTTTATATTCTTATATCCCGAATAAATCATTCTTGAAGACACACCCCCCGTTTCCGGGTAAAACACAATTTTTACTTCAAGGAATTCTCGGTACTGCTGCTATCCTATAAATATTTCAAACTATTAAGCTATGGCCACGCTGAAACAACATCGAGCAACTTTTCTCTTCTTTTTCACGAAATAAATGTATGTGGGCGGAGCTGTAGGTTGCCAGCTAAATTCGCCGAACTTCCGGTTCTCGCCTGCTTCTTTTTTATTTTTATTGTAGTTTATTTTCACGTGGACCACGTGGCGCGCAATTAACTGTAACATAATTAACATGCAATTTGCCTTGTTGTTTCGTCTCTCTATTCCGACGAGGAACTGAAAAATTGCAAATACTTGTTAATTGTATAATTTGAATAAGTGATTTCAAGAGAATGTGAAGTCCACGACTCTAGTTGGCAGTTTAATAATAAATGCATTGGAAGGATTGAAAGAAGAACGAGGAAGGTTCGAAAACGATACTCCTTCGATCGACACGGAGGGATGGAAAGACAGGATCTTTCGCTGTCGAGAATATTAGGTCGTTCTCTGGGGGAAAATGTTAGCGAAGACGAAGTAGGTGAGGATCACTGGCCTTAATCCGATATTCCATTTGCTCTGGAACAGGCGCCATTTATTCTAACGCCTCCCCTGTTCTCTATCGCGAAATCGGTGTACCGTTGCCTTATAAATCGGCTCCATGATTCGTCGAGGGATCGTGCGATCAAATGGGCCAGCAAGGTTTCCTGGGGACACTCTGAGTCACCGGTGCTGATCGGTTTCGACGTCCCATCGTGCGAGCGGTTTTAGGTTTACGACAACAGCGATCAAAGAGCTGTTCATCCCTCCTTCCCCCTTATTCATCCCTTGTATCGATCTGATGCGTTTTTGTGCTGCTTGCTCGGAAGCTGCATATATTTGATTATTTCTGATAATTTTATTTAACACTATTTCAGTCTTTTCCTCGTTCGTCCTTTGTATCGATTTAATACAATTTTATTATTTTTCTGATCGATCTGCAATGCGCACGAAATCTAATATTTCCCGAAACAGAAGTTGATGACAAAAATGAGTAGGTGTAATTCAAAACGGTAAAAAGATTAAAAGATTTTACCAATGTCGACATACCATTTATAATAAAATTATCAATGAGCAAAATAAATTTTGACTTAGCTCCTATACATCGTAATAGACGTATAAAAATTTTATTTTGCATAAAGATCCGCGGTCTAGTAATTACTCAACCCCTACTGCTGTCTGATGCAGTTTTTGGCGAGTAATAATAATTTAAAAAATCTGCAATAATTCATACAGCATCTTTGAACATCCTAAATTGAGATTATCCGGATACGACGGTTTACAGTTCAAGGGTTTTAGAGGAAAGACTGGATGTTCGGCGTCGACAAGCAGACCGAGAAGTTTCAAGATCAGTATGCCGATTCGTGCGACCGCAGCCGGCGCCAGGAGCTGCGAATCGTTTATTGGTCGACGAGCAGAGTCGGCATTAGGGTTGCAAGGGTTAATAAGATTCGAGGCGAAGTCGCGGAAGTCGAAGCGGATGGCAGGCGATTTCTTTGTTCGCGAGGGTAGGCGGGAAGGACGAGGGGCATGTAGAAGCTGGCACGATGGCACGTTAAATGCCGAGCATCGTCGCTCGGGACACGATAAGGGCCAGGTCTAATCGCTGCTTAAGTTAATTAACGGAGAAAAGAGAGAGAGAGAGAGAGAGAGAGAGATCATCAAGGTCCTCTGGGACCGAAGTCACCGTTGTCCCGAGGCCCCTGACCGACGACGTTGCTTCCGTTTCCTCTTTTTGCTCCGTGCGATCCTCTTCCTCGTCGGGTATCGATCTCTCGTCGCAGTCGATCGTCCCAAATACGTCGTCGCCGTGAACGCCGCTCCGTTTTCCGATAATTACGTTCCCCCTCGGAACCCCGGAACTTTCGCTGCAAATTAACTCTTTGCTCGACGCGGATGCTCCCCTGATTCCGTCGTGTTCCGAGAACGTCTGGTCCTTGTTACCCAATTTTCTTGATTTTCACTGTAGTCTCTGTGCCAGCCACTTTTCAATAAACAGAAAAACACATACCGCCAGGCTACATTATCGATGACACGTTCATCACCAGCATTTGCTTCACTGTTCATCTTCGACGTTAAAACAGAAAAGTAGTTGCGAAGTTCAGGCAAGCTTGAAGTAACGACTTGTCTTGAAAAACAATTTCTCCTGCTCACAATGAACAGTTTAAAATTACGAAAAAAATACAGGAAGTATAATTAACGTCTATGTATCCTTCACTTCTGGTTTCATTTCAATATCTTGCACAGTGGCGAAGAAAACCATTTACAAAGGTTGATCTAACCAGGGGGTGGTTTCCGAAAACAATTTCTCCTGCTCACAATGAACAGTTTAAAATTCCGAAAAAATACAGGAAGTATAATTAACGTCTATGTATCCTCCACTTCTGGTTTCATTTCAATATCTTGCACAGTGGCGAAGAAAACCATTTAAAAAGTCAGTAGAGCGAACGAGGTTGATCTAACCGGGGGGTGGTTTCAGAAAACAATTTCTCCTGCTCACAATGAACAGTTTAAAATTCCGAAAAAATACAGGAAGTATAATTAACGTCTATGTGTCCTCCACTTCTGGTTTCATTTCAATATCTTGCACAGTGGCGAAGAAAACCATTTACAAAGTCAGTAGAGCGAACGAGGTTGATCTAACCAGGGGGTGGTTTCAGAAAACAATTTCTCTTGCTCACAATGAACAAGCTAAAATTCTGAAAAAACTATACGAAATAGTGTTAACATAGACTTACAATTTGGTTCTCGTTTCGCTGGAATATCTAACAAAGTGTCAGAGATAATTTCATAAAATGGGCGATGCGCGAGTGTAAATATAAAAAATGACAGGGTTGAGGGTTTACGGTGTGCTAGGTGGGTTTCGGGTCCGTGGCGTCGAATTCCTGACGGACGAGGATCAACCAAGGTGGAGGGGAAGAGGGGAGGGGAGATGGGGAGCCGAAGGGACTCGTTTTGATCTTGTTTAGGCGGAGAGGAGCAACGGCAGAGAGCAGTGGCAGAGCGGAGCAGCATAAACAGCGGGGCCGAAGAGGACCCAGGCCATCTCGGCCGGATGGCCATCGGCATCGGGGGCTGTGATTTATTCAGGGTTATTGTCCTGCGCGGGGTTTTTGTCCTGCGAGTAGGGCCCCGGCGCAACAACGCGCGTATATGCACCGGGAAGAGGGCCGAGGAGGAGGCGGCCGGCGCGAGTCCGAAACGGCAAGAACGCACTTGGACCAGCTGGGAGCGGCGAGGAGCCGCGAGGAATAAAGAGGAACGAGGAGGAACGGAGAGGAACGGAGGATGCAACGACATTACTCAGGCAGGCCGACTCCTTCGCCTTTTTCTACTGTGCTCGAACGTGCCACCGGGTGCATTGACATCGCGGCGTCGACGTAATTCTCGGTACGACGCTTCCGTATCGGTCTTACGTTTTCATTATAGCTTACGCGGACAACTTGTTACGCGAGTCCCGCGTTTATAAAATACTGGCCCCGCGCGAGAGCGGCCGAGAGCGGTGTCGCCCCGCCAACCACCGCCAAGTCAAACAGGATTCCGCGCTGCCACTCGATCACTCGGTACCGAATCCTTCACCGGGCAGATTCGGATCGAACCCTCGAAACGACTCTCTCTCTATCGCTCTCGTTTTCCAGCGATACTCGTTCATTTTTTCTCAGACACTCTTGCCAGACGAAAGAATTCAATCTGATGAGAATACGCGTTCGCGAGCGGTTGTTCGTCGAGAGCGGGAAACATTATTTCGTAGAAACCACCCCTAAAAGGTTCCCTTCTCCATATCTCCATCGAGAAAATTGAGAAACGTAAGGCGCACTGCCTGCACTTCGTTCAACGAGTCGGTAAAGGATATGCACGTAGCAACCACTCGAGTGCAACGGAGTTGAAATCACATTTCTTAGATAGTCGGCACTCGGAGGCGCGATTGAAAATTGCTCTTTACCATTATTTAAAATATTCTTGCAAGGAATGGCCGGGATTAAAGCAGGCAGTATGTAATTTATCAATATGTCCTTCTCCGATGTCGGACCTGACGAGACTGCTCGTCCTTTTTTCATCCCGTTCGTTTTTCTTTTTTCGACACGTTCGCTTGTCGTTGGCGATGAATCGCTTATCAATAACATGAATATATTTGTTATTTATATGAACGATATATACGGTGGCGGATCCGTTGCAGCCTAACTTACATTCTTTATCATGGAAATATTCTAGAAGTGTTTGGTTTGAAAGCTAAACAGCTCCGAGTGCAAATGGATAGCTGATCAAAGACACTTACGAAATTAATGTTATTTCCATGCAGCAGTGTCTCAGAGACCTCGGACCTCATTCCACGACGATAAACGCTAAAAATGGCGGTGGAGCGAACCGAGAGAGTTCCGGCAGCGGAACTTTGCTTTACATGCTCGTAGAGCTGTCGGAACTTGTGACGGAAGGCCTCGGTACGTGCCCGAGCGGTGAGATACGTGGCAGCGGTGGTTTCCATGGAAATTTTCGGGCGTACATCCTTTTATGAAGCTAGTTTCGCGAGCAACTGGATCCGAAGCAAACTGCAGTTTAGGACGCGTTAAGCCGCAGTTAAATCTAAGCTCTCTCCCCGGCTCTCTCGGGCTTCTCCGTCTCGGAACGTAAATCTTCGCTGTTGGCGTAACACCGTCCGCAAGCGGCTCTCTAACACCGTGGGCGTGGAGCAAGTTTTAGGTTTGTTCGGAGCTTCCGCGATTCTCGGACGCCGCTCCTCTCTCTCTTTCTCTCTCTCTCTCTCTCTCTCTCTCTTTCTCTTGTGGAGAAAGTATCGTCCTCGAGACGCTTGTACTCTCGTTCGACCCTGGCTGTCATGCGACGACGCCCGGCGACCCGTCTGTCTGACGCTGTCTAGCCGTTTCTCCTGCAGGAGATCGTGCCACTTTGCTCTGTTCACGGCCACAGCCGCTCAAAAAGTGTTAGGGGTAGCCATAAGTAATCAATTATTTGACAAGAATTTGTTTTGCCTTTAGTTCTGTACCGATCGTTGAAACACGTATTCTTTTACAGTTTTCGGTAAAGCAGCCTTTGTTCAAAATATTCTAAAAAGTATCATTTTTTTTAGAACCCTGTAATGAAATGGCGGCATCCGTAACTTCCGAGGATCGTATTCGTCATTGCATACTTTTCATTTTCATGCGGGATTTAACCAGTTAACTGTGGCGATCTCTTTGCAAAGCGCCCACCAGTGTGTGTCGCGATAATCAAGCTGCACTGCTTACGAGTTAGCTCTCAGGAAGTTATAAATCCAACTCAAATTATTTATAATTTTCATTCGTTTGTTTCATTTCGTCTTGACCTCTAAACAGTTTAAACATATTGAAATTTTCGAATATAATTTAGTTTTCGTCAGAATTACAATTTAAATATCAAATTGTAACCAAATTTTACGCATGACGGATATAGTCGTCGTGACACAAAATTTTGCCACATCTCCATGACGGATATAGTCGTCAAACACACTTAACTGGTTAATGCAACGGTGACAACAAAGAAAATTTGCGATGTTTATGGAGATGTATTAAAGGTCGACAAGCGTCAACGTTGGTTCAGAAGGTTTTCTGCCGGTGATTATGATCTCTCTGACAGGCCTCGATGTGGACGACCAGTTGAATTTGACAATGACACCCTAAAATTCCTAGTGGAAGCTGATCCACAATTAAGTGTACAAGAATTATCGAGAAGCCTTGGGTTCACATGGTCAACTATACAAAAGCACCTATACACCAAATGGGAAAGGCATATAGACAAGGAATATGTGTACCGCATCAATTATCTGAGACCAACAAGAATATTCGTCGATCAATTTGCACTTCATTGCTATCCAGATTTCGTAGAGATCCATTTCTTAGAGATCCGTTTCTTAGAGATCCGTTGCAGGATGAAATACCAGCTTGCCGGTGATTAATGGAAATCGATGGCGTTCTTAACGAACGAGATTTTCCGTTGCACGCATTTTTCTCGAAGGCCGAGGGGTCGAGATAACATCGAAACGCAATGGAAGCCAGCCGCCGCCGGCACTCGGCTCCGCCGATTTCAATCGACTCGCACGACTTTCGATCTGTCGGTCCCGCTTTCGGGCTTTCCGCATTCCGCGTCCGGTTCCCGCGTTGCGATAATTAATCTCTCGCATTCGCTCCCTTATCCGAATTCGTCTTATTGCTCTTTTGGTCCCTCGTCTCCTTGTGCAAAATAAAAATTGTCTACATGAATCGCGAGGCACGGTGACCATGTTAGAAAAATTTCTTTCTTTCCGTTCGCAATGGCACGTACGATGTAACGATTAAAAAAAGAATAGTGAAGAGCTATGATTTAACCCTTGGCACTCGAACGGCGACTGCGAGACGCCACTAGAAATTGCTGTATCATTATTTAAAATATTTTTTACATTATTAACGCGTTAACTGCCATGTCAGTTACTGCGGGTGATTTTTTACTAGGTTTAGATATTCGTTTTCATTGTGACATATACGGATAAACCGAATTTTATTAAGATCTATAGAATTCAAATGGGTTAAAACAGCATCCCCTATAATACAATTAAAATTTCTAGTTTCGCATTCATTAATTAAATTACTCTGATTTTGTAAGAATCTCTGGGAACGCCATTTGGCACTTCACGTGTTAAATTTGTTTGTATTTAATAAATTACTAAACATTCCAGTATTTTACGAGTAAATTCCACCATTTTTTCGTATGTATGAAAAAATATATATGAAAGAGAAATATTCTAGGTAGGAAGAAACGTTTCGCTTTGGAGTTAAAATAGCTTCGAGTGCAAAGTGTTGAAACAGTCGAGAGAATAAAACAATTTAAGGATATTATGATCAGCTTCATAAAATTAAAAAAAAAAACAAATTTAAACTCGCCTACTTTTAATTACAATTGAAATCCGCTTTATCCGTGTAACGATAAAGCTGCCGATGAAACGGTCGGTGACCCATCCTCCGGGGAACGATTACGCCGGTATAATTATATTAGACGCCTGTAATTACAATGGAACTGCAGATTTTCTGCGTGTATCGTCGAAGCAGCTTCAATGTGAAGGAATGGGGTGGTTGATAACATTTCAGAGCGTCGAGATATTGTTTCCAAATTATTCCGATGTTGAGAGAAAGAGATCCGCATGTCACAATCGCGAGAAGATCCGAAAAGCAGCGGAAGCAGGGTGCTTCCGAGCGGAAACGACGCGCGTTTCGACCGACTGGCTCTAATTTTCGCAGGCGGGTCGCTGAAATTTCGACTGAAAGCGGCACACGGGTGTCTCGCGTTTTTTTGTTTTCAGAGGGAACGTGAAAGGAAGAAAGAAAGCAAGCAGATCCTCAATGGAGCGGAGCAGAGCGGAGCCGAACCGAGCCGAGCCGTGAAAGGCAAATGCGCTCGACGAGCGGCCGCGAGAGGGAAAGGGGAGCCGGCTCTCGTCTTTCTCCTTTCCTCCGATCGGCTCGCCGTTTCGCTAGAACGAACTAGTTCCGTTCTGGTACATAGTCCTACATATACACGCGAAGCGAGAGAGAGAGAGAGAGAGAGAGAGAGAGAGAGAGAGAGACGGATTAAAGAAGAGAGAAAGAGAGACAGAGGGTCGTGTCGCGCGCGTGAACGCGACTTAAAACCGGTCCCACCCACGCGCGCGCGCGCGCACTCGCTCTCGCGAGGGTTGCACGCTCGCGGAACGAACGAGATAGCTCGCCGGACGCGGGCAGAAATGAAAATATTCTAATTACCGGAGACATTGTTGCGACACGGTGCAAGAAGGCGCAACGGCGTCCGTGATGAAGCGGTTTTCTCGCTGGTAAAGCGAGCCGAGCCGAACCGAGCCGAAGCGGATTCGTTCGACGAGTAATCCCGTCGCGACGAAAACCGTGACCACCGACGAGAAACTGCCTTCTTTCCACGCTAATGCAACCGCGGATCCAGGCACCCAGTCGGCTAACCTAACTCCTGTCTGGGAACTTTGATGTTTGTTACCACCGGACGCCGCTCTTGCAGCCGTTAATGCTACTAAACGTGTAATCGACGAAGTATACCAGAACTTCAATTATCGGAGTCTTCGGTATCCGAGTTTCTTCCGAAACCCGTCCATATCACGACTCAAGGTGAAAATATTTTGTTCGCGACGAATGCGAATATTTCGTCATTAGACTGCGGATTTCATGCATTTGTGAATTTATTTTCAGGAATGGAATACCCAGTAAATTCTCGTTTGCAGTCAAACCTATTTTTGTGCGGTAGATAAGGACCGCATAAAAGAAACGACGCAAAACAAATATTCAGAAACTTCATAAATGGCTATAACAAATAATTTTTCACAACATATTAAAGAAAGTTTTCTCATGCGGTGGAGGGAGACCGCATAAACAAAGTCTCACTTGAGAAAGTGCTTTGCAAACCAAATAAATAATTAAATTACATATGGAAACATTAAAAAAAATTTAATTTCTCATTTTAAATGTACACAATACTACTTGTCGTAGTCCAAATCGCACAAAAAAGAAAATCGCATAGAAAAGGACCGCACGAAAACAGGATTTTCTATAATAAAAAAAAAAGAAAAACTAGGATATTGAAATACATTTCATCTGAGATTCTCTATAACAAAAAAAAAAAAGAAAAACTAGGATATTGAAATAAATTTCATATGAGATTTTCTATAATAGAAAAGCTAGGATTACCAAAAACCTCTGATGTCTGTATAAAGAGGTGGACCAGAGGAGGGGAAGCAGAGGGGAACAATGGGAGGGGAAGAGGATCGGTAGGTGGGTTGGGAAATCGGTTTAAGAAGATGAACGACCCCGCCGGAAAATAACTCTGAATCCGGTCGAAGCTCGTTTCGGACGTGTGCGGAATGATTGCCGAAAGTTGGCCGTCTAATGGGAAGTTTCCCACGCGGAACCAAACGATCCTCCCCTGTGCCTGAGCATGGGGGCATGGGGGAAGAAATTGCAGGCTCGGTGGCACGCACGAAACGCCGCGCGCCGCGCCGCGTGCGGCTCACCGCTTTGCTCCGGGTCAAAGAATAGGCTGCGGCTCGCTCGAATATCGACAAACTGCATTCCTCGGCCCAGTTTTCCCCTCGCGCTTACGATCGGCCGCGAGAACGACCTCGTAAACTATTAGAGCCAGGGTCTCCGCGAACCAGCCGGGAACGTGTGTCGGAGTCGTTAATAAAATCGTCGTGTCGGGTACGCTCCCCTGTGACGCTTTCCGCTGTTGGCCAACCGCTGCGAATCGTTGCGAATCACTGCGATTGTCGCCGGTGGCCGGCAGCCAGTTTGTTCACAGTCCTCCGAACAATCCCAAGAATCCACCGAACGTCAGAATTCTTTCGATTTCACGAGCAAATGGAAATCATTAACCCCTTGCACGATAAGTCAGACTCGTGACTAAAATTAGAGAAACGCTTTTGTCGTTCAATCTCGGAATTTCTTTCAACTTTGTTATCCAAAGTCGTGGTATAATACTTCAAGATTGTCATTCTTCTGCTAAACTCTTTCAGTGTCTTGTGAAGAAGGTTCTGTGCACCCAACGCTGCGCATTTCCAGATGCCATTTTCAAGCCGCCGTTGCACCACTGATATTAACCCCTTGCACTACGATTTACTTTACGGTTCCAGTGATTAGAACTTTTTTCGTAATATATAATTTCCTAAAAAAAAGGAGAAAATTTATATCTATTGTATGCCTATATGTTCTCCGATAGCTGTACATTAACGACGCCAAAATAGAATTTTATTTCGGTTACGATTCTGACTCGGTATCGTAGGGCAAGGGGTTAACGATGAAAATTTGTAAAAAATATTTTTGTTTACATTGTAACGTTAAGGAATGATGCCTGAAATTTTAAATCAATCCACGCATTACAGTTTTCAACAAAAATCCTTGAAAAACCCATTCACACAAGGTTTCCCTCGTAACAGCCAAGACTCCGTAGATTCGCGATAAGGTAGAGTGACCATGTTACCGATAAAAATAGGCGAAAAATGGTTTTACAAAATTCTGACTCGAACCTGCTCGATCGAATAGAAGTTCGTCACTTCGAATATCGATAACCTGAACGAATATGCTGAACACGATGAACGAATAAAATTAATAAAATTACTTGCTAACGAACATCTTCTCAACGACCAAATCTTCAGCTCCGCCGTAGCCTCGGCTCGCGCACGAGCGATTCAGAGTCCTAACGACCCAATAGTTTCGAGACAGGGTTAACGAGTCACTCCGAGGCCAGGGTGAACAAAGAGCCAACGAATTTCGATGAAATCTCGGGAGAAAGAGAGAGAGAGAGAGAGAGAGAGAGAGAGAGAGAGAGAGAGTCCTCTATCCGAGTTGTGGAGCTCTCGGTAGCGGTCGCATCGCGTGAGTGCGTAAAGTACGCCACGGAACGATCCCGCCGGCGGATTATGTTAATTAAACGTAATGCAAGAAGCCGGGGGAAATTAATCGCGTCGCCGGCTCGATCGCTCGTTAATGGCGGTGCTGGTTCTCTCCGGCCGGGTCGGGTATCTTCTTCTTCTTTTATTTCTTCGCGTTCTCCCCTTCCTCCTCTTGCACTTTCCTCTTCGAAAGAGAGAGGAGCTATACTGTACTCCCCCGAGCACAGGGGCGGCACATTTTCCTGTTGGTTTCGAGAGGTGTCGGAGATTTTGCTCGCTGTTAAAGCGGCGCAAACAAACGCGCCTTCACCGTGCTCCCCTCGAAATCCCATTGCGTTTTGCCGCCTGTGTACGGGAACGCGCATCTTAAAGTTGCGTCTTCTGCAAATTAACCCCTTGACGTTCAACACCGTTTGGAAACGCTTCAACTGCAATCTTTGTGTGCAATCAACGTTTCCTCCTATTAGAGACTATTCAAAAAGCGTTGATTTCCTTTAAACAGAAATATTAGGTCGTCCCATAAGTTCGTGCCGTTTACTTTTGTACCATTTAAATTCTAAAAATAAAATATTTAATCACCCTTTCATTCCACAACCTCTCTTCTTCTGACCTTTTTGGCAAAGACGTTATACCGTCGCTATAAAATTTCTGTGGTTTTCCATTAAAATACTTTGAAATGGTGAATAAAATAAACATATCCACGGCACGAACTTATGGGGCGACCTATTATATAACTGTCGGTCATCGATATTTAGTAAGTCAAAGACACAGGCAGATATTAATTATTTTCTTCTTTCGGCAACATCGTCATTCAGCGTGCTCGTTTGCGCGTAGTCAGCTCGCAGAAAATCCTCGAGCGAAGCCGTCCCCTCTGCGATTTTTCCTTTTGGGCCGTGGAGCAGCTTTTCATCGAGCTTTATTAATTATCATCGAGCCCCGCGATCCGTTTTAACGAGCACCGGTTCTCTCTTTCTCTCGGTTCGCCACGAATATTCTTGCCGCGGCGCGCATTGTGTCCTTCGCGAAAAGAGAGAACCCGGGAGGACCGGGTACCCGCCGAAGAACAATCGCGGTCTCTCGATCATCGATCCTGCTGGATCCCCATTCTGCTGTCAGCCGACCGCATTCTTGCTGGTTCGTTCACTATCCTTCGAAAACCTTCCACGAAACCGTTCCCGGAGATTCGGTGGAGCTCGACGCGAGTCTCATTTTTCACCTTCTTCCTCTCTCCCTTCCTTTCTCCTCTCTATACTCCCTTTCCGCCTCTCTCATTCCACTTTCGTTTAAAATCCTTAACGATCCCTCCCCGATCAGAACTTTGGCCATTTCCCTCGTGAAAGTAAGAGCGCGGCTATTGCGAAGCAAGGAAACCCTAACCCAATGATACGCATGAAACTTTAGCCGTAGTTGATCGACAATTTTGAAGAAGTTTTAATTTCCTACGATAGAAATTGCAGTGGCAACGAGAGCGATTCCCACTTAACGCTTTGAGTGCCAAACCAGAACCCTAAAAAATTCCATGAAAACAAAGTAAGTTATTTAATGAAATAAAAATTGAAAATAATTATATGTGTGACATTGAGTAGTCTTCCAACTTTCTTGCATTTTATAGATCCCAATCAAATTTGGTACAATGAATATTATTATATTACCGTAAAAATTCATTTTCAAACCTGGACAAATAATTCCGTCACCCACGTCTGGGTGACATGGCGGTCAACGTGTTAATAAAGCACTCTTAGGTCAATCTTATCGCGTCACGATGATGCACAATGCAGTTTGAGTATTTTATAAAAATCGCAACCAATAAACGAAGCTCGATAAAAATATTTCGTATCGTTCGGAGGATCGAGGTGATCGATCGAATAAATAGTAAAAGATCGAACAACCGCGCGAATAAGAGAGAGGCAAAAAAAAAAAATAAAATGTTTCACGCTACAAATCGACGATGCTCGAATCAATTAGAGTTCTCAAGATTGTTGTCCGGTTCGGCAAAAAGAGTTCGATTCGATCGATCCGCAAGATCGGGTCGAAGAAAAGGTGTCCGATCCCCTGATTGGCAGCGCAATGTCCGATCCTAATGCGCTAAAAGCAAAAAGGAAGAACCTATCCTCCTCGTAGCTCTACGTCTCGGTCCCGAGCCAAGAACATCCGACATCCTCTACGATTATTACCGATGTACGGGGCGAGGGGTGGGGTGGGGGGCAGACTTGCTCGATGAAATTGAACGTTTTTTGCGAACGGGTTTGCGCCGTGACAATGGCTGTTGGGTAACGGCTCGTCGGTGGAACGCGGATACACAGTTCGGCAGGTTCGCCGGCTCGGTTAAGGCTGATTTATCGTCCCGAAGACGCTGCCAAATTGGCAGCTCGCTTTGTCGAAACTCGTTACGCGGGCCAATCGCCGCTCCGGGATCTCCTGCAGTCCGAATTTTGGATAATCTCGAGGAGGATACGTGAGATCGTTCGCAATTCCGCCGGGAGAGCCCGTTTTCCCCCTGTTTGGTCCCCCGTTTCGTCGTCTTCTTCCGCCCCGTTTCACCGTGCCCGTGGCTCCTCCCGACGTTTTTTGCCAAGTTTCGCATCCTCCAGAACTTGCCGAGTCTCTGTACTGTTCGCAGTCCCCCGATCATGCAGCAGGACCAAGTCTCAAAAAATTTTACCCCTCGCGGTCGTCTACCTTCCGTGTGGTTGCACAACGATCTTGTTGCGCGAAGTCTTACGTCCACGCGAGAGTGGATTTTAAAATTTAATAAAGACAGGATTTCAATTTTATAAATCAATAAAATTGAAATTAGTTTTATCGTGTGGACAAATTGCCCGTCAAATAGGATTCAAAAGTAAATCTTATATATAAATAAAATTGAAATATTAGTTTTATCGAGTGTACCAAATTGTCCGTCACTTTCATTAGAATAAGTCGTAGCATAGTAAATTAGTTGGATAACGATTTGGTTGTAGCAAGTCTAACGGCTAGTTTGCCACGAAAACGATTTCATTCGAGAGTCCGTTCACTGGTTCGCGTCCGATCAACGATTTTATTTGCCTAGGTCCAAAAGCAGAAACAACGATTTTATTCGCTGGTAGTAGATTCTGTTTTGGGCGTTGATATAATTGTGTAACGTGTGAAAAGAGCTTACAAATTTCGTGATGGTTTTTCGCTTTTGTTCGAACAAATGGCACCCGTTCCGCGTTGCACAGAGTCGTATCGATTCTCTCGAATTGAATTTAAGGTTGGAAAACATAAAAGCACGGCTTTGTGCAGCCACCTATCCGTTTGGGGGGGCCGGTGACGCGGTCGTGCGAAAGATCGCCGAATTCGCCGTTGGTTTTTTGCGGCTGGCGACCGGATAAGAAATTGAAAGTTGTGTGTGGGAAGTCGTAAAAGGTTCGCGCGGGCCAATACGGCGCGGCGCGCTCGTTTCTTTTCGCGCCGATAAAGGAGGCGGGCTCTCGCAACTTGGAATCGAATTCTCCGGTTGGAAGAGACGGAGAGTAAAAAGAGGACGGGAAAACGTGTTCCAGGTTTTCGTTGCGATGCGCGACCGTGTCGCGATGACGTAAGGACGCCGAGTTACAGCTTCCGCGGCGGACCGTTCCCTATAGATTCGCCTAACGTCACCGGAAGCTGTAATAATTCCGATGACGACGCGCTCCCTCGCTCAATTGCGGCGCGTAAACGAGATCGCTCGGAAACGCTCCCGTGGATCGGTCGCTGCCCGTGCTAAACACCATCAAAAAACCCATGGAAACACGCAGAAATGCTGCTGTGTTCACAGGCGCCAATTACTTATTTATTACCATTCTTCAGATTCTCTGCCGAATTTAACTTTTTCTCTTTGCGGTCCGTGTCGAGTAATTTCTGACGTGTCGTCCGAAGATTGATATATTATAAAATATTGGGTGAGGTGATTCTAGAAACATAAAGCTCATAAACAGTTTGCCAATCTCTATGAACAATAAAAATTTCCAGCATCAGTCCCCCGAAACAGTGAGATACAGAAAATTCTTGCTGTCTTGATTGATCTCGACAAGTTATATATAATATATAGCTATATATATAATGATTAGAAATTCTTGATCGTTCGGAATTTCATGGAAAAAAAGATAGTTTATATTTATTGTATATTTTCCCCAAATATATATATCAACTACAACAAAATAGAATTGTATTTCGGTTTAAAAGAAATGAATGACCACCTCTACGAACCTGAGAAATTGGGTCAATTTCAAGTGATCATAACTCCGGCAAAAATTGTTGTATCGATATCGTTGAAAAATCTTTCGAAAGCTTGAAGCCTCTACTTTCAGATGCTTTTTTAAATTTTTAGCTAATTTGTACGCGTCAGCGTCGACGTGTTCGGACTTGACTCCCCACCCTACCCTTCGCCTTCTACGACGCTGTTCTCCCACAAATTGAAAATTTTCATAAGCGATAATTGCGTCTTCATGCATTCGCAGGCGAGTAACAAACCAATTTCTCGGGTTCGTAGAGGTGTTCTTTTTCCGTGGAGTGTAAATGTTACACATCGTTGATCGACAAGCAATTAGCTCGTACTCTACTTGCAAGGCACGGATCGCGTTGATTTAATAATTTGCAACAAACGTAACCGAACAGGAATTCTTTGGTAAAGTATCTCCACAAATGAAACAGCGATTCCGCGCGTAATTCGTCACCCGGCGAATTCTGACGCGTCGCGAGGTCGAAAGGAAACGAAGTTCCGGGGGCATTTTCGATTTTTCCAGAGGACGGCCGGAGGTTTTCAGCGTTTCCAGTTCCGAAGCCAGACAAATCCGCGCGCAATTGCAATTTCCGCGCGACGCTGCGCCCCGTCGAATGCAATTCCCCTGACGCGACGGCGCGACTCAACTTTCCGCGTCTCCGACGAGAATTCCGTCGATGAAACAACGTTTCCGGTTCCCAGCAACACGAGCAGAAAGTATTCGAAACCCTCGAAACTACTCCCTTTTAACGCCGTAAATGTTCTCCGGCAATTAAATTTTCCATGTCGCGCGACAAAAGGTATTGTTGACTTCGACGTGATTCGACAATCTTCAAATCATGAGACAAAAATGAGTACGCGCATAATTATAATAATTAACACTCGAGCGAACACAGTCGGTGCACAAAGGCCTTTATATTTCCAACATCGTGTCGCACAGAACTAGAAACCCAAATTTTTTATCAAGTATAAACCCCTTAACGCACAGTTTTTTTTTAAACCGGCCAAAAAAAAAATCAATGGAAAAGGTCCGTTCCATGGTTCCATGGAAAAGGCTCTATTTTATTCTTGAATAAATAAGTGTTATAGCATACAATCCTATGTACATGATAAATATCAATAAAACGATTTTTTTTCTTTACTTTCACATTATTATTTTCAATTCTCGATTATATTCGAGTGTGAAAAATTATAGCAGCATAAAATACAACGCCACTCGAATTATCTCGAGTGTGCACAGTTTGGCCTGTTTAGCGCGCTCGAATTAACTCGAGCGTACAAGTTAAGGGGTTAATATAATAAAATGTATAAGTAATGAATGTGCATTTATATGTAATAAATATGTGATATGTTTAATGTGTAATATACCTTGAAAGAAATCGAATCATTTCGCTTTTTGAAATGATCCGCTTGTTTGAGAGCAGAAAGAATCGCGAGGAAATGGAAAAACTCGTTGAACCTGATCCTACGCGAACGTGTTAGGGTATTTCAGCGTCGTATTTCAAAGTAGCGCTTTCGAAGCGGACAAGTACCTATTGGCAGGCTAGCATTATCACTGTTATTCGTTCTGGGAAGCGAAGGGACGTGCGCCAAGTCGAGAAACGAAGGAAATCCGCGGGCGGAAGGAAAGGGTTCGTCGATCGGAAGGCGTAGTCGCGTCCGTATCGCGGGTAACAGTCCCGTCCATTCCGTCGAATCTATTTAATGCGCGTTTTATCCGTCCATTGGGCTGCACTATAATTTAATCCCATCTGTTCTTACTGGTTTCGCCTGGCGCGGCGGTCTGCGGATCACGTTCATTCACCACTTCGAGAGCCCGAGAACGAAACGCCGGGCGCAGATGTGCGTCAAATGCGTGCACGCATCCGTTCGGCCGCGGCCGTTCCGTCATTATGCTATCAGACGATGCAATTGCCAATTGCCAGTGTCGACGGTGAACTTTCTCGACGATCTCGCCTTGAACGGATCCGCGAGGGGACGCCTCGATCGCGATGGATCCCCGAGAGCCTGACATCACGCTTTCCGATCGACCTCTCCCTCCCCTTGCTGCTTATTATTGCGTCCGTCGGCTGCCTCGACACTCGCTTAACCCCTTCAGCTGCTATTTGTTTACAGGCAATTATATCGACGCGTAGCATTTCATTTTTACGGAGCGCCGATTAACATGGGAGCCGCCTGTAGGCTCGTTGTTCGAACCGGATCGGTTATCCGCAAGACGCTTCGTTTCTAAATAATTTTTGCGTCTCTTTGTCGAATACTTTTTTTGCACCCTTTGCGTGGGATTTCTTCTCGAAAAAGCCTTGCACCGAAATTAACCCCTTAAGGGAGCAGAGTGGACATATCCGCTGCAGACAATCGTTTAATCTATTTGGACAATTTTGTATCTAATCATGTCCTACGTCCATGCGGCTTGATTTTAACTATGAGATTATTGATTCTCGTCTAGAAATAGATGCATAGTCTTTTCGAAGCGACGTTTCGCACAATGGTCGTTAACCTTCTGTGTGTTCGTATACCCCATTCCGGAGTTGCAGATCATTCGCGCTACTTCGGCGCCTGTCCGAAGACGCAACAAGTCCGAAGACCGTGTTCCCGTCGACACCGTTATCCTCGCCGAGATATTTAGACGACAGGTGTTTACGTAAGCTTTTTAGCCCGAAACGCGTCGGCGTAAAAAAAAAACTGATTGGCCAATTACGCCGACGTCGAACGACCGTCTCTCGTTCCCTTGGGCTCGGACGTAATTATTATTTTCCGAGACGCCGGCCGATCGAGGGGGTTACTTCGGGTTAGGGAAGCCGTACACGCTGAGCTAGACGGTCCCTGAGGTCGGTCCTCGGGTGCATCGTTACTATAGACTCCGGTGTAACGGGGACGATTAAATGAAATTGTTTGTTCTAGAGAATATTCGAAGCTAGGCTTCAAATGTTTACATATTTATGGCTTAAGCTAGGTATATTCGAGGCTTATCCCTTCCAGCTGTAGGAAATAGATTCCTAGCGGAACGTGGAGGAATATTCTTCAAGTACTGAGTTGTTGGTTCCTGGACTGGGGATCTTTGTGCAAAATAAAAATTGCCTGATAGAGAAAGGAGACAGATAGAAATGTATTTTTTTTTCTCAATAATTTTGACATTCCGAAGGCAATGTATTGATATCTTTCTTCTATTTTTATAATTATCTCAAATTTCATTTGCTCAATTTAATCATAACATCCACAGTCTACTAACACCAACAACTCTGTTTATGAAACGAGTCATTCCGAAAAAGAGTGCTTCTTGAAAGAATCTCGCGCAGTGGGCGAAAATGCTGTTTTGACGCTCTAAAATTAATAATAACTTCTAAACCGTTAGAGACAATTGAATGAAATTCAATAGGTAAAAAGGTAACATTTATAGCTTCAAATTGCAATAAAAATCGATTTGAGTTTACACGGTGTTTATTAATTACACAGGTGTTGAACAAATTATAGAATAAGTGGAATCAATACACTTGTTCCTCTGCATTAATATTCCCGAGGTAAATCTGTAATTTCTGGTAGATTTGTTGCAAGTTGTTGCAAATGAATTTTTTTGCTTTGTTCGGTCAATAAATCATAGTTTGTCACAGTGTAGTCGGTGGCTAGGTTCTATTATGTTCCGGCTGAGACGTGCATATTTAAAATTCAAATTCAGGCGAAAAACTTGTGCTCACTTGAAAAAACTATAATTTTTAAGATGTAATAACCATTATTTGTTTTAAAATCGTTTTAAATCCCGGAAGATGTAATCTTTCGTATTGTCTAAACTCGAGTTAGCTGTTCCTAATAGTTTTTTTTTTTAATTGCACCTGAATATTTGCGACAATTTCACTTTCCTAATTTTTTCCTCTCACTTTGCCGATCTCCTGCAGGTCGTGGAGGAGGATTAAAAAAATGTTTTCTTCGGATTTGCTTCCTCCGGAATGTTCTTAAAAAATTCCCACCACTCATTTATTTTAAAACAAGAAAAAATTTTTACATTTTCGCTCAGTTTGCGTCGGTCTCGGTTAGATTCGCCGGCTGTTCGGTCGAGTCGTGTGTTACGCGCGAGTTTTGCGTAAATCGGAGACAGTCGGATGAAGAACGACGCTCCGTTGTATCACGGGGAGTCTTGGTACCTGGCCAACCGGTCTAAAACTAACGCTCGGAAAAAGAGGACAATCAGCGCCGTTTGTAGCGGCGGCTGCTAGACCGTCGCCGACGATCCTCTTCGTCGGAGTCTCTTTTCGATCGATTCGATAAGTCGGTCCCGGGTGTGCAGAGACATTTCGACGAGCGGTCGTCGTTCATTTCGGTACAGGCTTCGGTGCGCGCCCTCGGAATTAAGGATCACCGACCTCTCGTCTCGAGGAACCTTGGTCTTGTTTCGCGAGACGCGCGGTAGCCCGGCGTCCGACGCGATCCATTCCAGGTCGTGCAGCGCGGTTTTTCGTTTTACCGTCTGGTTCCCCTGGTCGGAGAATGATTTTACGAGTAACAGAATTGCCCATCAATTCCCAGTCCTCCCTGCGGACAAAGGAGCTCCGTGTCGACGGGGTTAATCGAGTCGATTCAAAATCCGAGCCGCGCGGAGAAGGTAGACAAAAGGTGTAAACTTAACGCCGGGGACGAGCGTGCATTTATTTATTCAGCGTGCACCGCGAACCATGCAAATCGAGAGCAACGACACCTCGGCGTTTTTCCGATGCAGACGAGCGAGGAAAATAGATCCTTTGATGGTAAGCTGGAGGGTTCGGGAGAAGTTAGAAAATTTAGAGAGTGAGTGCAAGGTTCAGGAGAAGGCGCAGGGTTCAGGAATAATAGTAGCAGAGTTCAGGAGGAGGTATAGGATTCACAAAATTGAGAGGAGTTCCAGAGCTCAGGAGTGGGAGGTCGAAGGGAGTTCAGGAAGAGAAGGGGGTTCGGGAGATTGAAGGGAGTTCAGGGGAAGGTTCAAGGTTCAGGAATAATAGTAGGAGAGTTCAGGAGAGAAGGTTTCCAAAATTGTAAGGAGTTCAACAGTTCAAGGAGGAGGAAAGTAGTTCAGAAGTAGGAGGTCGAAGGGGGTTCAGGATGAGAAGGGGGTTTCAAGAGATTGAGGGGTGTTCAGGAGAAGATAGGTGGGTAAGAGTATAGATGAGGGACAGGAAAGGGAAGACAAAGGGAAAGAAGACAAGAATGAGAAAAGGAAAGAAAAGAGAGGGAGAAGGGTTTCCACCGGGGTATCCTTCAGGGACTTTTCCTGGAATCTAAAAATGTCCTGCAGCGGACGAACCCCTGGGACTCCTCCTAGCTCCTAGACAGTCCGTCGAGCCCGGCAGCCCGAGAAGGACTGCCAAATTTTGGCAGCGCAACTTTATACGCTCGCGTGGATGACCAATGGCGCCTCTGCCCTGAAAATATGAACAGGTGTCGGCGACAATTGATCTTTCGCGTTGCCCAACTCTAAATGGCGAATTTTAGAATTCGCACGTGTCGACACCCACGCGTACGTTCCACGTATAAATAGTACTCGTAAATGTACATTAACAGATGTACATTCAACATACTTTTCAGAAACAAATTCACTTTCTCCGACTGATTGATCGCTGCTCGCAGTAATGAAAAACGTCCGGTCTCCGAATGGCCGGAGATGATCTCGTCAGCTGGACCGAATTCGTGGCCCGAGGCGACTGCAGAGCCACGGCGGAAGGAACTATATACGAGCAATAGTGAAGCCGATCGACTCCGGGGCAATAATTAAAGAGTCGTGCAGAAGGCAGCTCGATCGGAGCCGCGCTGCGTCAAGGATCGCGCTAATTGCAGGAGGTCGAGCAAGTTCACGGTAGCGCGGCACGAGAAGGTTACTGTTACTTTTCCTGGTCGACATCTTCTAGCTCCCTCCCGGTGTGTCGCGTCCCCTCTTCTCGATTCTCGGTCTCGTCGATCTCCTGTGTCCCTCTCTCTTTCCGTCTCTCGTTCCCTCTCTGTTTCGCGTTGCAGCGGCGCAGAACGACGGCGCACGGTGTTCCGATCGGTAGAGTGCACCGGCTGGACAAAACGCGAGTAGAAATCGTAAAAACAGTAGCAATCCTAAGGATTAACTTTGTACGCGAGCCGATTCGTTTCGGACCTCTCACAAATTTTCAGCACTGTAAAATTGTAGGTGTACGTGTTCGTGCTTGGATGGGAAAGACCGGTGAATTTGGCTTTCCTCGCATCGATCACTCCGGCTCGATTACTTAAAACCGTGCTCGGTTATTCTTATAAGAGGTGAGGTGTTTTGAGTCTTAAATAAATTAAAGACTTTTTAACACCAATAACTTTTAATACTGATAACAACTGTACAAAATGTGAATGAAGACTATATGCTAACGGAAGACGGAATGAAGTAAAGACTGAATGAAGGTTAACTGTATACTGGGTGAGGACTTACTGAAGATTGGGGACTAGGACGCAAAGATAGGTATATAAGGGCTGTAAATCTGTGGTGGAAGTGGTAAACATTCGTAGGAGAGCATTGGGGGTGAGAGCTAAGAAATTATCCAGACGCTGTCTTGCAATATTTATGGCGCCGGAAATGAGGAATGAATAGAATGAGTCCCGTCGCTTGGGACTCAAGAGTCTTCGGCCCTTGGGCTTATTTATTGCCTCTAGATGGGGGTCGAAGGGTTTTTGGAAGTCTGTGTAATTCGAGAGACACTTTCACGGGTCTCACGTTGCGTTGCGTCCCAACAGTAGGACTATTTGGAAAATCCAATTAGCGATCTTGGTTCGATTTCTTTCGGTCGAAATTGAATTAGAACTTGGAGGGGCATAAAAATACAGTTTCGTCCGGCTAGCGGCAATTTCCCGGTGCGAAAGAACGAGGCGCTGAGAGGGAAAGAGGAAGAAACGGAGGAGGCAAACGTGGAGACACGGGAAGAGAAGCCCGGGGACGGATGATTGGCTCGTTTCTTCGAGATAGCCGCGAACCCGGTCGCGGCCGGCAGTCGTCGTAGCGTTCGGTAACAGAAGAAACAGCGGCGAGCAGAAGCATCGACTCTTCTGGGTTGCAGAAGTTGCGGTACTGGTCTAAAGGAATTACCGTTAGAAGAGCTGCACTCGTCTTACGTGCTTCCTAGACTCTCCTCCATGTTACACATCTGTGTCTGCGTTTCTATGCACCTGTGTGTGTGTGTGTGGGGGGAGGGGGGTGGGGTACGCTAGTGTTTGCCCGGTCTGCGTGCATCGCCGTGCATCGGCGTGCATCGCCGGCACCGTGTACACAGTGCACACGGCCGAGCGCGCTGTCACGCGGCCACCGAGCTCGATCCACGATATACAAGGTGTCTGTCGCGACTTTGAACCTGTTCTCGTCCGGGACACCGGTCGATGTTAATTGCCGCGACAAGGGACACCGCGACGCGATTTTCTCCCATTCGCGGATCCCATTGGTTCCCCTTTATCCTGCATTTGTTCCTGCAATCTGGAGACTGAACTTTTAGTCACCGGGAATTTGACAATCTTCTAGCATGCGTACGATATTTCGCTATAGCGAGCACACTCGCGGCACCGAACGTTTTGAATACTCATGTTTAACTCAACCCTAAACCCTGAACGCTAAAACAAAATTATTATTTTTTTTCTCTGCAATTTTTATTGGAACGGGCACTCTCCTTTCAAGCGACAGAGGCACGTGTCCAATGGCAGGCAAGAATTGTTTAACTCAACCGAACGCTAAAACAAAATTATTATTTTCTTTCTCTGCAATTTTTATTGGAACGGGCACTCTCCTTTCAAGCGACAGAGCACGTGTCCAATGGCAGGCAAGAATTGAACCATTTTTGGCGAACCAGAATTTAAGTGGTAGCCTGTAGACGACTACGAGAACGACGAATGTTGCAATTCGCGACTCGTGTCTCTCCAATTTAGGACAAGCACGCGATCGGGCCTGCCACAGGCGTCTGGGTCGTTTCGATTAACCCGCTAAATGGGTAATTCATCGAACCCCGATTTACAATCAAGTGTAACACAGATGAGACAAAATATTCTGCTCCCTTTGTCGATCCGTGTCCAACTCGTGATCGTGTACATTTGCGGTTTCGCGATTTTTAATCGTACGCGACAATTGACCCACCCAGTAGACAGTAATTGACTCGCGAAGCTCAATCGAGAACGTCACCTTGGCGCTAATCGCGAGCAGGTCGATCCAAAATCCAGCTCTGGTTGAGCGAAAATTAAAAACTAAGGTAAAACGTATTAATCTTCGAAGATAATTTACAACCTAAATCAAACTCCCTGGTTTGCTCCAAATCTTGCTGACTATATCAAAAGTGGTTTTATATCCACAGTAAATCGTATCAGGGCCAATCATTATAACCTCGCTGCCTCTCTGTGTCGAGTAAATATTGTCAGTGATCCTAGTTGTAAGTGTAATTATAGCTCCGAGGATTTAAATCATGTTTTATGGCAGTGTCGTCTTTATGATTTCCAAAGAACTAAATTGGTAAATAAGCTGCGCAAAATTAAGTTTTTTCTACCATTAAAAGCGGACGTTTTCTTTGCTAAAGCTAATGTTAAAGCCTGCGAATGAATCTTCCAGTTTTTAAACGACTGCAATCTTCATCTCTAGTGATTATGAAGATATCATTGTTCGCTAACTGTAAGCCTACTGTATAATTGTTAAAGCTGAAATAAACCAAAAATGGTTTCAGTGGTTCAATAAAAAATATTCCTGGATTAGATGCACGTACCGAACAGAGAATAAAAATAACGCGAAGCATTAGAAAGTGTTACAAGCACAGCTTTTTCTGATGACAATTTTATTTAGAAATTGTAGATATTTATTTCTGAAATTGATCTGGACATATATTGCGAAAATATTCCGAGGTTCTTTTCTCGCATGACCACAAAACGAAGATGATTTTGCCGAGGCAGAATCGCGCGTTAAACGTAGACGAGGCGTCTGGTTAAACGAGGCCCGAAGACGCCGCAAGAATTCAATTTGCCGAAAGAGATCGCGAGCCCCAGGGAAGACGCGAAATTTCTGTGTATCCCGACTCGGAGATTAATCGACAGGATACGCGAGCGAGAGTTTAGGGCTTGCCGGCGTGGATAAACTAGTTACAGTCGATCCTTAACGAGGCTGGATATATCGAGGGCTTAAGGGAAACACGGTGAAATTGGATTTCGAACGCCGATAGACAACTTCGTTGAATTTCGATCGAGGATGGCTCCTCGCGGCTCCGCGGTTCCAGAGCGGCGTCTACGCCAACCGAGAAATTCTGCATCCGATTAGCGCATTATGTGTAACCAACTCGGTGAACGTTCATTGAAAATTATCGCGGATAATGACCGAGGGATTACGGCACCGTTTCACGGCGCATCGATCACTCTCGGTTTCCGCGAGAAGTCATTTGCAATTTTAGAGGAAACCATAAGTGTTCTCGATGCTTTTTATCGGTTGATAGACTAGTTTCAGTGCAGGTGTATTTTGCACTCGAAGCTATTTTAACTCCAAAACGAAACATCTCTTCCGACCTAGAATATTTCCCTTCTATATATATATATTTTTTTTTTTTCGTGTTACACATACGCAAACGGTGCAATTTATTCTTACTTTACTCGTAAAAAATATTTTGAATAATGATAAAGCGATTTTTAGTGGCGCCTTACAGTCTTTGATTTATACAGGGTGTTTGGTAACTGGTGGTACAAGCGAAAAGGGGGTGATTCTATATGAAAGAACAAGTCGAAAATATAGAATAAAATTTTTTCTTCCGAAGTTTCGTTATCGAGAAAATCGAGTTTGAAATGCAGCGAATACGCATGCTATTCGATAGGAATTGTCTGACGCGTCTGATCATGACCAACCAAATCTACTTCCTGCATATACTAAAGCACACAAACCTGACAGATCTTCAAAGTCGATTTTCTCGAAAACAAATCCTCCAATGAAAAATGTTTATTCTATATTTTCGACTTATTCTTTCATGTAGAATCATCCCCTTTTCGCTTGTACCACCAGTTACCAAACACCCTGTACATCTCAAAAACACTATTCTGAAAACAAGCTTACGGTGTAGATGAGATTTTAAGGAGCATCTTCTTTTGAAATTTTTCTGGAACGTTACGGGACTAATTTCTCAACGCAAAAAATTATCAAAACGAACTAATGTTCCCTGATTGAGATGAAAAAGTTGTCAACTCGATTCGGCAAACGGTTTCCTAGATGAAAATCGACGAGTCCTGTGTGTTTCAGCGAAGATACGAGAATATTGTTGAAGGAATTAATTTGAAGCGGCGTCGATGTGGGTCAATCGCGTTAATGTTTTCTAATTGAACGCGGGAGATGGCAGCACGGAAAATATTTGCATCGTGTGGTATAATCGATGAAAAATCCCGACCGCCCGTTAAAATAGCTACCCGTTATAATGGCCGTCGCGGCCGATAACGTTTCAATGCCGTTAATTAACTCGAAAAGACGGTCCGCGCGGTCTAACGGTGACGGAGGCGAAAATGTTTGCCGAGCAGGATCGGGGGTCCGGTCGGCGAAACTTTCGCGTAAACGAAAACAAATTGATAACAATTATCTCGGATCGTTTGCACTTTCATCGTAATTGCCCTTTCGTCGAATAGGTGGCGGTTTAACGCGACGTGTCTGATCAAACGAGAACGATTAGAAAATTACCGTAGCCTTCGCGGGTGATTCGATCGTTCCAATCTAGTTGAACAGGATTTTATCGAAAAGTCTAATTAGAGACTACTGTCCGCTTGAAAAGAGAAAAAACGGGGAGCGTTTATACCAGTCTGATGTCGTTCGAGCTATTAGACAAACGAGTACTTTTGCTAATTATAATTTTTCCGAAAGCTCATCTTCACGTATCTTTCGATACCTTTGTTACATATTTTTGATCAGCTCAATTGACTTACAAAATTTTTCGCTACAGCATGAACACACGTACACCACCGCTCCAACGTATTCGGACACTTGCGAAATAATTAGCAGTGCATACAAATTGTTTCAGTGCTTAAAATAGTGATTAAAATCGATTTGTATTAGTTTCATATGAAATATCCAACGTTTTAACCCTTAGCGCTCGAACGGCGACTGTAAAGCGCCACTAAAAATTGCTGTATCATTATTCAAAATATTTTTTACATTATTAAATTTATTTGTGTAAATCGCACCATTTTCGTATGCATAACATGAAAGAAAAAATTACATAGAAGGGAAATATTCTAGGTCTAGGTTTTGGAGTTAAAATAGCTTCGAGTGTAAAGGGTTAATACTTTTGAGTCGGGATACTTTTGAGCGGCAGTGTATCTCATTTACCATAGCAAAAAAGTGACAAAAATCATTATCGATAAAAACGAACTGTGTAAATGCGAAGGATAAAAGTAAAATATCTGGTAACGGTTGGGGCTTTTTCGAGACAGAGAGGATCGGGAAGGGCACGGTCGGCAGAGGTTAATCGAGGCAGCAGCGGGGGCGAACAAAGGGGTGGAAAAATTAGCACGGTCTGGAGGGTGTTCGGTGCCGGCTGTACCCTATACTGTGGAGCGTTTGTCGGTACGTATAGGTTGTCGGCACACCGAATACACTGTACGCGGTCTAGAGTGTTTCTTTCCCTTGCTCCTCGCGCCCCTGACCCTCGCACTTGGCCACTCGGTCATTGTTCGGCTCACAATGAACCGTTCCGATGTACCCCGGCTTGTCCGCGGGCTTGGCTCTGCTTCCTCTTGGCGTCGCGACGCGACTTAAGGCCAATGCATACCTCACAGGCCAGGCCGGCCAGGCTCAACATTACAGCCCTAGTTTTGGTCTTAGCGTTTAGTAGCCGGCAACCGTGTCAGGCTTTGGAACCGAATTTCTTCTCTGGCCTCTCGGGCCTTCCCAGATGGCCTTTCGAGAGCGCGTTGACAGTTCCCTGCTGTGCGGGGCACAAAAAAAAAGGTTTATGAGCTCTACAGCTCTCCTTAGGTAAACTATCGGTATCTCTCCTTTACAATACCATGAAAATAGGAAACGTTCCTGGCACTTAGTGAAACAGCATCGCACATCCTTATATGTATTTTATCATACGTAAATTATACATATAAAATTCTTCTTAAATAATTTATCATGTTATACGCAAATGTAATTTCTTAATGAAAATATATTAGAAACATCTTTGTTCTGCAAATTCTCCCACCGGTTATAAAGTGTAAAAAATTTTTTTAAAATATGGTCGTATTCTACGATTCTTCCTGTTTGAAATTCCGTTTTTTAATTCGCGAAGCAAAAAAATTGCAAATATTGGGTACTTGAAATTGTTATAAAAATATATTAGGTTGGAGGGAAAGTTCTACCGTATTTTAAAGAAAACATTTGAATCAATTCATAAAAAAATACGTATTTAATATTATTCAATGATATAATTTCCATTATTTGTAAGGACTTGTTGCCATCTTTCAGGTAACCTGTGCATTCTTGTTTCCCAATGACTCAATAGCAACATGTGTTTTTGATTTACAAGACAAATTACCTGCCTATTTAAAAAACGACAGAAGTTTCCTTCAAATCCAACATAGGGTAGCTCGAACCGATAGCTCCGAAAGGGAGTACCGTATTATTAATTATTCTGGTAGCTTTTTCCACTCGTCAAGATTTGGGACGGACAGCAATAATGCAGGTAGAAGGTGTTGAACCGTTCGCCCGCTAGCTCAGGCCCATCAATTGGGGATAGGTTTGTTAGCGTAGTAATAAATTGTTACTTTGTTTGTTATAACATTTAAATTCTTTAACAAGGTATTCCCCATCTATTACCACGAGGAACTCTGAAATGCTCTAGTTTACAGCTTCTTAAATATATAGTAATGACGAATTGTTTCACCGCACAGATTGTCAGATGATATTCTTTCTTTTTCGTTAGCGTAGTAATAAATTGTTATTTTGTTTGTTATAACGTTTAAATTCCTTAACAAGGTATTCCCCATCTATTACCACGAGGGACTCTGAAATGTTTTGGTTGATAGCTTTTTAAATAAATACAGCATGTTCATTCTGTCTTCGTACTGCCAGGCCACGAGCCTGACAGGCTAGCCTGACGATATTCTCGTCGAGAATAGTCGCAGGCTAGCCTGACAGGCTCTGCTAGAGCCTGCGAACCCCTGGGGTTCTGGTAGCAGAGGACACGCGGTGCCTTTGTTCGAGCCTCTCAAGTGGCTGTCCCGGACCCCAAAATGCTTATAAACTGGGGTGTTGAGCCTGGCCGGCCTGGCCTGTGAGGTATGCATTGGCCTTTATGCGCCGCGCCGCACCGGCATGGCACGCCTGTTACGTTCCTCGCGTCGTCGCTTTAATTAGTACCGAGGTTTCTAGTTGCGGGGCGAAATCGTCGGACGATGGAACTACCAGTACACGCGACCATAAGTCCCGCGAAGAAAGACGAACCCAACGGTTCTCGATGTTTCGTTCACGTAATCCGTTCGTTTACAAAAGCAAAACCGTTTTTCAGAGACCCTACGAACTTTACGAAGTTGCGAAAACCTTTCCAGAATCTCAAATAGGCGTGGTTTTGCTCCTATCTCTGTGTAAAGTGTCTTGAGAGGCGTGGCCGCATTGCGTCCTCCCTGTAGAGTTCCCTGAGAGTTCTAATGGGCGTGGTTTCCTTGCTCTCTACTTCTAAATAGCCCCGAGGGGCGTGGTTCCATTGTTCTCTATTTATACGTGTCCTGAACAGGTGTAGTCTCCTTTCCCTCGCTATAGCATGTCTTGAGAAGCATGACTTCACCGTTCTCCATGTCCCAAGGGGCGTGGTTTGTCTTCTTTGCATACGTACTGTGCCTTGACGTGTGTGTATGGCTTGAGCAGACGCGGTTTTACTTCTCCCGCTGCATTGTGTCTTGAAAACGAGATTTCATCGCTCTTTATGTTGAGACTGTTCCAAAAATCGTGGGACACGCCTCCGTGGGCGTGGTTTCCTTGCTCTGTATTTATATACTGTCTTCTGATCCGTTGCCATTTCGTTTCTCTGGCCACGTTGCATCTTGAAATGCATAGTTTCATCCTCGTTCATATGTAGAGAGCCCCGAGGGGCGTGGTTTAGTAGTTCTACTCACGTGGAATACTCTGAAAGGCGTGGCTTCGCTGCTCTCTGTATGTAGGGTACTTTCGCGGTCCTGTGCGGTTCTCAGCTATGTAGAGTACTTCGATGGGCGTGGTTTATTTGCTCGATCTACGTAGACCAGTCCAGGGGGTGTGGCTTTGCTGCTCTCTATGTCCAGAGTAGACTCCCCATGTCGTTGTAGCTAGGACACTGTTTCTGTGGTCCTCGCTGACATTAACTTCGAACCGTTCGATAAGAAAGAAAAAAGGGGCTTTCGGTGGACACGAAAAGCCCTTTCGAGGCAAGCTCTGGCAGTAATCGAGGCAGAAGACCGTAACGATAGAGTCGAGCGAGAAAATTGATACGCGAGCGCGGAGCCACGAATCCATCGGTGGCCGGCTCGTCGGAGCGTTGCATGATTTTTATCGCGCCTCGTTTCTCCGCGGATTGATAGGCCTGGCACGATGATTAAACGCACGAAAAGGTCAGAGACGGGAATTTCTCGTGGCCCGAACTAGCTCGGGCGCCCGCGCGCGCGATCCGCTCGTATTCTCTCGTTCTCTTTGCGGAGCGGCGCGGAGCGGTGCGGCGATCGGCCGTTATTTATGCGCCGCTGCTCGCGCTACGGTTCTTTCCTGTTATTTGCTGGATATCGCGGCGCGCTGCGCGTCGTTCATTCTACTGAACTTTTAATAGTTTCAACCCGGAAATTCCTACGTACCCTTCACGGTCGCCCCTTCTCCATTAACCGAATCGTGTTCGGGTCGCCCGCGGCGATACTTTGTTACAGATCGAACACCGAGAGAACGGGAGGGAGTGTGTGTGTGTGTGCGCGCCCGCGCTCTCGCAAATAATTCTGCGATCGCGTAACACACCGACGGGTCACGATACCCGGGAAATAATTCGCCCGCGGTTGATCGACGTCGATCGAACCGCGGTAAATCAAACCCCGAGATCGAGATCGCTCCTTCGCATCGGGACCGATAACGAGGACTAACGAGCACCGCGTACCGGCAATTACCATAACCGACTGGACAAACTTCGAAATTTTGTTGTCCTTTAACCCTCGGCGGCCTCGTTTCATCCTCGCATGCAGTTTGATCTGAACGAGGACCTTTGCATGCAATTGGAATTCTTCTGATTGAAACGTAGAAATTAATTCAACATCAAAAGAAAAATTGACCAGGTCAATCGTGTGAAACAGAAGTTGAATAATATTTCACCTTTTAATAATTTCAGCAAGTCGAAAATACTGTGACATTGTTCGATCCCTTTGTCTTTATATTTGATTATTTTTCCTATAAATGCGTCAAACCCGCGATCTAATAGTGACATATTTAATCCCTCGCCTTAAAATGACGTCCGAGAGTCGTCGAACAAGAATAGAACAAGAATCTCTTAATTTATTCAAAGAAATTTAAAATAGTAAATTATAATTTTAACTTGAACTTTCAAGATTAAATTAAATTTTAGAAGAATTCCTATACCCGAAAATAACTTAAGAGATATTCTTATTTTCCTATTCTTATTTTTAGAAGTTTCAGACGCCAGAATTAATTATTTTTCACTGTCCATCGTAAATCACCATAGGTAACAGTAACCTAGCCATTCTACGATGCTTACTTAACATGCATTTATTTCGCCGGACAAAACTAAACGGTACGTTTTAATGTGAGACCGAGTAATGAAATTGTAAGGCGAGAGGTTAATCGACTCAGTTTGAAATCTTCATCAGCGCTCTTCATCTCTAAAATTGATTAAAGGGCGAAAGGCCAGGAAAAATGTAAAATAATATAATCTCGCGAGCGCCGACGGTGTATGCATAGCGATGTCCTTTCACGACGAGCGGCACGCGCCGAATTAATTGCCGTATCGGGCTAATTATCGCTTACAGGCCGCCGCGCCGTTTAATCGTCGAGAAAGCGTCGGCCGTATCGTCGACGGTATCGAGGTAGCCTTTCTCCGGCCTCGGAGGACTTTCTTATCGAATTCAGTTTCCTCTTCTACCTCTAACCGATTATCAATGAATCGATTACCGGCGTACGAGGTCTGTTCAAAAGATAACCGAACTTTTTTAACCATCAGCCGACCTTTTCGTGTTCGCCGAATTGAAATCAGCAGACTGCGCATCTTTATGAAAAATCAAAATTCGTCGATTCTAAAAGACTGGACCGCCAGATAGACGCTTCATTCTTATTTCAATAACCTGAACCAGTTAACCGCGGAGTTTAATTTTAAAAATTCCTCACGGGCGCAGAATTGAAATCATGACGAGTATACACGTCGAACGCAGGCCAAATGCCGTTATTAGAAATTTGACGAAAAAAGTAAAGCAAAATGAGAAAGAATTACATTTTTATTCGATAAGAAATTAACAATTCATTAACGTCGACCGCACTGCATTAGAGATTTTGTCCGTCGTGTATGCACGTCAAACATGCTTAACTGCTTAACAAGCTGGAAATAGAATTCCGAAATTATTTTAACATCCGCACTGTTTTAAATTGCGTCCACTCATTTTTGCCATAAATGCGTAAAATCAGCAGTCTAGAGGCTTCGACATTATCTAGCAAATTGTACTATAATAGAAATGAGATTCTATTTTATCGTAATCAATATGCAGTCATTACAGAACATACGGTTGCACAATAAATATAAATTTTCTATTTTTCCTAGTAGATTATAGGCATCGACGAAGTTCTAGTCATTGTAATTACAAAATAAATTGTAGCGCAATGGGTTAAAACAAATTCAGAAGTGGAAGATGGAGGATACTTGGAAGGTGGCAAGGTCCATAGGCAAGCTGAAACAATTTATAAAAATAAAGCACGGTTACTGAGTGGAACAGACATCGTAGACCGGAAGTAGTCGTGTTCGCAGACGCTCGAGAGTAATCGTTTGCGAGGATTTTCGTCAGATTAGCAAGAGAGAGAGAGAGAGAGATCGACGGTTAGAAGATGAAAAACGGATATCGTTTGGTGTGTAGTCACGGCTGCGCTATGCAGGGTTCATAACCCGGGTTCGAAAGCGGGAGGGAGCGGTGAGTTACACCGGTAAAGCTTCTTAATAGGGCTCTAGGATCGCGGAGAAACGTTGTAGCGAGCGCGTGTACCTCGTTTGTAATTAGCGCTGAACCGTACGTATCCCGGGCCCGGTCCGACCCGGCCCGGCCCGGCGCGGCCCGACGCGGCCCGACGCGGCGTGCAATAATTCCTACGTGGTTTGCGTTCGACGCGAGAGCGAGCTATAGCGCAGAAAGGTATACTGTAAAGGAGAGCCTGAGCACAGCCATGCGTGGAAAATTTACTCTATCGAGGGGGAATCGTGTTTCGTTCGGTTATGCCCGCGCGCCGCGCCGATTCGAGCCCACGATGCAACGCGAACAACCACGCCTAAATTTAACGCTCGCGGTCCGCCAGGACTACCGAGCATACCTTAAATGGGTGGGGTAATGGATAGGTGTATCCCACGTGGACAGAAGAACGTGGACCCGGCCGGATCGATTCAATTCATACCGATATCGATCTACCTAACCGCTCGAGCCTCATTGTCCCAGCCATACGAAAACGAATTATACTTTTCCCTCTCTTTCGTTTCTTCGATCCTGTCGCGTTATCCTCCGGCCACGAGCGTTCTCTGCTGCTCCTATTTTCCGTGGAACGTTTTCTGATCGTCGCATCCGGTCATTGCGGATTTTTATGCAAAATAAAAATTGTATTAATCGTTGTATTCCGTTGACTGGTGTTTATTATATTTAATAAGAACTCGGTACAAGCACGGAACTTAAATGAAATACGGTTGCGCGTACAATAGATATTCTAAAGTCGATTCTTAACGGTATTGCAAGGACTGTTCGGAGGATAAATGCTGATTTACACAGAAACGGGTCTAGCGGTCAGTAAGGGATGAGACATTCAGGGCGAAGTTCGAAGATGAGTATTAAAGGATCACTGGGAAATGTTTTGGGACGTTTGCTGTCGATGGCAATCGTTATCGGAAAGTACCTAGACGACTAATACTATGAGAATATGAGAAGATTTTAGATGATCTTAGCGTTGGTATACAACATAATTGCCAGATACGGGAGCTACATAGACATCGATTTATTTTCTGGATAATTTTACAGTTTTAAATCCTATAAATGTAAAGAGATATGATAGGAGTGGTGTTATTCCTATTGTAAAGCACAGCGTTAGTGATTAGAGGAACCTGGAACGGTGAACCGATACATACAATTTAACTACTTTGTTTCAACATTCTTCCTAAAACTCAACACCCAAAAAAAATTTACTGCTTCCTGAGCTTTTTCAAATCGCTTTACCGTAGCAGTGAAAGCGACACCCTGACACTCCTGGACTTGAGCTTTATTTTCAAATTAGCTCAAACTACTTTATTCCAACACCCTATAGTACATTTTAAATTGCTCGTTTTTGGTTCCATTTGGTAAGAATCTGTGGTGTTAATATTTGACACTTAACGTGCTAACCTTTCGCTCTGTTTATCTTCTGTCTACGCCCAGCACTTCCATCATTGGTTTCCCTGCAAGCGAGCGTCTCTGTTTATGCAAACGACGTCTCCGAAAACCGAGTGGTTAATCTCGAGGTCAGCCAGGAAAATCGGCCGATTTATCCTTCGGGCAAGCAGAAGCACAGAGTAAATAAAGAAGCACCCTATCCCGATGACGCACCGGCACCAGAAGGTCGTTTCTAGGAGAAGGGAGCATCCTCCCTTCGAACTGGAAAAGTCTGATCCGAGTTAGGTGATGTTGCGTGGAATAGACGCGTGAGAACCGGCAAGTCGTTTTAATTGCGTCGCAGCGCGTAAACGTATCCCCGTGAACGTGAACCCCGTAAAAGCGATCGCGGACTCGCTGCTATGTGCGCACGCATGCACGCACGCACGCACGTACGCGTGACAACGCGCACGCGGACCACTAATTACGAGCATGAGTCCGGCTCCATTAGCAGCTCTTACAGGTGTAACTTACGGGACGAACGTGCTGCTTTGGTAAACGCAGCTCCGACTCGATTCGGGTTATCAAGCGCGAGTAATAAGGCCGCGGACCTAATTGACGAGACCCACGCCCATGCGAGTTTGCGCACCCTCGTTTACATCCGCTCGTTTCACCCTCTCGAATGAGTGTTTACTCTGTTTACACTGCCACTTGGGAATGTGTACCGCTTCTGGAGTGCTGCGCGATTTTTCTTGCTACATAAATTCACCCCGTGCGCGTGTGAAATTAATTATGGGTTCACTGTTTTTCAATTTTGTGCTCCGAAAGTCACTTATGATTTATTCATTTAGGGTAAGATTTTATCTGATAATTTTATCTCCTCTGGTGCGTTCAGAATTACAATTAAAATAACCGAGTATATAGAAGTTTGGGCACATCCCTCCTGTTCACCGTTGAGGGTGAGCCATTTTATTCGCAAACACACCAACCCTCTCTTCTTCTGAAGTGGAGGTAACGACTCCCCCGCGAGATACAAATATTTAATCGATCTGGAGACCTTTCATGATTAAAACCGTTTCGCTCCACCCACGTTAGGTCTATAAAAGAGGAAGCTCGTCAAAGGAATCGTCAGCGAATCTCCAATCGAACAAAATGCGCTAACAATTTGCCTGTGCACGGTCCTCGGACAAAATAAATCTTCTACGAGCGCAAGCAGCGTTTCTACAATTATTTCCGGTTGGCAAATTTCAATAAACCCCCATACATGTTGACTTTTAATCTTTAGTAATTTTTCAATCTTGTCATATGATTAATAATGTTCTCTTCTGAAGTTAAAATGTCCCTTAAATGTTTCGGAATAAAAACTGAGCTAACATAAATTCTTACCCAAGGAGGATCAAGTTACAAATCAGAAGGGGCGAGTAATAAGGCCGGATGCGCGATTACTGCAGGAGATAGGATAAATGGAAGAAGAATTCGTTAGTTATCTCAAGGAGAGTTGTTTTATCTTAAACTGCGAACGATACCCAACAGAATTCAACGCTCGGAACGGCATCAGCCAGACGTTTCATCGCGAAAAAGCAATCTGCGTCGTTGTGTCCCACGCTCGAATCCTGAGAGAGACCCAATTCACGACACGTGAGAGGTGTCATAATCGTCGAGATATAAACAGAGTCTCGCGTTCTATGAAACAACTTATAGGGTGGTATCGCGCTTCCTCAAATCGCTCGGGCCATCGAGAGATTGCCGTTCGAGGAAAGGATATTTTTCGAGAGAGTAGGGGAGCCAATTGATGGAGTGTTTCCTTTGGATCGTGTTGACGCGATCAAATCTCGCGATCCTTTCATCTCCCGCACGGTGTTCGCTCTATCGCGCCGGATAAATAAACACGCGAGTGCGAGGAATGAAACGCGCACGGCCGCACCGCCGCGCCGCCGCGCCGCTCCGCTCCGCCCCGCCCCGCCCCGCCGCGCGAGTGGCCTGCAATTTAATTGACTCGTCGAGTTTTCCCCCCGTCTCCGCGAATTCACACGAACTCTCGCCAGTGGGAAGACTTTTAATGGCTCGCGATTCGAGCTCGTTTCATCCCAGAAGATTCACCTAACTGTACAGCCTCGACTGCTCGCAAATTGCCTGCCGCATGGAAAAATGCATCATCCTCGTTAGCCTATCCTGGTTTCCTCGAGTTTCGATCAAAATCATCCGATATTAACCCTTTGCGCTTTGCACCTGCACCCCTTTTTCATTCCGTATGATTTGGGTTCGAAACAATAATGGAAATAATATTTTGAACAATGCTAGGGAAGACCGGGATAAGTTGTAGCATGACTAAACTTTTCTGTACCGCAAAAATCCGACGACTCGAAGGTTGCAATGACACCGGCGCGGCTTTGACAATATTTTAATAAATTTTAATTCAACTTACCGCGTGCTACAACCTACAGTAACTCCCACTAATATTCAAAATCGTGTAACTTTGTTAACATTGGACCATACAACTTGGATTTTCTTAAGAAGTTAACGCAGTTGGTTTGCTACATAAAATGAAAAACATTTTCACAAAAATTGCAGTTGGTCGAAAAGTATGCAATTGCAGAGAAAATACTAAAAGTTGTATTTCGCAACTTTTCTATGAGGGCATACATTGAAAATTTAGAAAGTACGATTTGTAGATCTGTATGAATTATACGTATTCTGAGAATTTCATAAAAATCGACCAACGTTGTAATGAGCAACTTTGTAAATTCCTTGAAAAGGCCAAAATTCTGCGACTTTCGCCCCGAAGTTTTTGTCGTTAAACTAGCGTAGCTCATTGCAACGGAGACCAATTCAGATGAAATATTCAGAATATGTATAATTGATACAGACGTACAAAACGTTCTTTTTAAATTTTTGATATAAGCACGCATAAAAAAGTTGCAAAATGTAACTTTTAGTACTTTCTATGCAATCTCGACCAATTGCAATTTCAATCAAACATTATTTCCTCACGTTATGTAGCGAACTAATAGTTCTAACTTCAAAAAAATTCAAGTATTATAGTCCAATATTTACAAATTTATGCGATTTTTAAGAGCGACCGAATATTAGTGGGAGTCATTGTACTCTGAACAGCAATTTTTAGCGGCGCCTCAGAGTCCCCATTCGAAATACAAGGGGTTAACATTCAAACTGTAGTAAATCGAGACACGGAGCTCGAGTGACTAATTCCAAGAACGCTGACAATTGTAAATGCTGAAGATAGATAGCGATCTTATTGTACGAAATGAGTTACAAGGAAAAATGGTCAGTCAGCTAACAATAGCGTACAAGGAGCCGTAAAAGTGTTCACTTCCTCGTGCGTTCCTCAGAAACGTAAGTGTGTTATTTACACGTGCGAAAAGTTCGTATAGCAGTACTCGCATTAAGGGCCCGGGATAGTCACGTGACTTTTTAATTAATAATTTCCATTCCCACAAACTTAAGATCCGTCTTGGTCCGTTGAGAAGATGTTCGTTAGCAAGTCATTTTATTAATTTTATTCGTTCATTTTATTCAGCATATTCGTTCAGGTTATCGATATTCAAAGTGACAAACTTCTATTCGATCGAGCAGGTTCAAGACAGAATTTTGTAAAACCATTTTTCGACTATTTTTGTCGGTAACGTGGTCACTCTACCTTATCGCGAATCTACGGAGCCTTCATTAGATTCGCGGGACCCGTCTAAATAACGGACTCGAGGTTTTAAATTTACAATTATTGAATGTGCAACGACACACTTGCGAAGAATTGTTCAATAGGCTCGTTTCTTTGAGCACTTATTACAATAAAAATGGCTGAAAATCAGAATAGCTACAATTTTGTTATTTCTACAACGTAAAGTAATCACTTTTAGTGCTCCGTAAACCTACTGTTGAATAGAACGGCTTCTTTAAAATCCGACCGACCTTCCTCTTTCCAATGAGCCCTTTACCAGCGTCAAAATATTCTTATACAGGGTGAGTCACTACATTTTGCCATCCAGGTTTACGTCATTATTATTACGTATAGCAAACAATGTTTTAGACGAAGTTGAATGGTTCTGAGAGAAAGTCGAGATTTCCTAACAAATTAGAATTAAAATATCTCCTAAACTAATGATTTTTTTACACAAATAGATTGTAAGGAAAAATACCGAGAGGATGGATAACGTGATATGGTTAACTTAAATAAACGTGGGCGTATTGCAAAATACCAAGAGTCTTTATTCAAGACAACCGTACACGACGACAGTCAGAGAACAAGAATGTCCTGCTGTCCCAAAAATCCCAAGCCGTGAGAACGCCTTCGACAGTATGCCTCTTTGTTTATGACACCCCCAACCTATAGGACTTTCCCTTAGGGAGGGACAACGCGCTGACAAAAACCACATGGCCTGCCTCGACCATTTGCTTACTTCGACTTTTCTAACAAGATTAATACTTTTTTGTAAAGACTATGAAGGAGCATCAGCTGATGCAATAAAAAATATATGATTCCATTTAAAAAAACATTAATGACCTTCATATGTCCTTTACACGTTCACCTACAAAAAAATGTACCATCAGAATGTGCCCCTCTCAAAACCATTCAACTTCATCTAAAACATAGTTTGCTATGCGTAAATCTAGATGGCAAAAAATGTGGCGACCCACCCTGTACAAGGACGAAAAGTTGAGGCACGTAAAACCATTTTTTGACGGTAACGTAGTCACTCTACCTTATCGCGAATCTGCGAAGACCGGGCTCGCGTGAAGCTAGAAAACATTCGTCGAAGGACTTCCTTCATTTTCGAGTTCCCATTCTCCCCGAGCAGTCGCTGCTGACACACATTTCCCGTCCCTCGGTTCGTGGATTTGTTTCCTCCGGCGCACGGGGTGTCGGATTACGAGATCGCGGCTGCATTTTGATCGCGCCCCTTCTGGCATCGGGCTCCGCGACAGAGCCGTCTCTGTTCCGCTCGGCGCGATAACGCTCGGGCTCATTGTCGGTTCGTTATCTGCACGCGGCCGCGACGCTGACGGTGCCTGAGAACGAGAACCGGGCCCCGAACCACTCGAACCGTCACCGTCCCGTCGTGCTGCGCGACGTCTGCGACGTTGAAAGCTGAAACAGAAGACGATCCCAGGAATTCTAATCACAATGTAAGCGAAAAGTTGGCCGGCCGAGTGCTACGCGCCCCTCGGGGTTCGTCAGTCCTTCTCTCCGCTTCGAATCGAGCGGATCGGTGCTCCTTGTCAACCTAACCAAGTCACAGTTTCAACCCAGCGTCAATTTCATCGGTTTCATATCCCCGTGCATACTCGCGTGGAAAACCGTGTGTGTCAGTGCCGGTCAGGATCTCGTTCAGGTACCTCGGAATTTATTACGATCTATCCGAGAGCTCTCGATCTCTCGCGAGGTAATCCTTGCACTCGTTCCAGAGAATTATCATCGTTTCGAGGGTAGCAGAAGATCGTCGGAAAGGTCTCGGAAGAATGATCCGAACAGAGAGGGACAAGAATAGGGTCATAGAGTCGACGAGCTTCTAACTGCTGATGGGACACGGTAAAGAAAGGAGACAGGTTCACCTTGTTTTATCAACGGCAACGTAATTAGCAGATCTGCCATTCTCTGTTTTCAATGCTTTCCTCTGTGCTTCTGTTTTCTCTTTCTCTTTCTCTCTCGAATCGCAAAAACGCGTCCCACATCCTTGTGCATTCGTAATGGCGTCCTATATTCGGCGCTTTCCACCAGAGTCGCGCGTTTTCGTTACGCTCTGCATGGTGCGTTAGTCGTTCCTTCTTGTTCTTCTGTTGTCTCCTCTTTTTCTCGTGCTTCTTCTTCTTCTTCTTCTTCTTCTTCTTCCTCTCTGACAGTTTCCTGCGAGCTTTCTTTTCCGGGATGTTCGCCACGTTCGAAACTTTCCACACGATTGTAGCGTGTTTTTCGAAATTGGAGGTCCGAGTGCTGTTTGAAACTTGTTTGACTTCGCACGGAGGTATTCCCAGTGATTTTCTTTCTTCGCTTCGTTCTCAATTGTCAGGGGGAAACTGCACCGAAGTGGCGAAAAGTGGGATTGAAGTCGAGCGGGTCCTCGGGGAAACGAATGGTTGTTTTCGTGGAAGTTAGGCTTGCGTAGGAAGCACACGAATTACTTCCCAGAGATTTGCGGTCGGTTGTGCCAATAGATTGCGGACGTTTATGCACTCGTGAATGGTTTTCCGGAACAAAAATTTCCATAGAGCTCAGCTCTACGTATGCACATATTTTTAACAATTCTATCCAGTTTCTAAACTCGAAAATGTCTATATTTTTTTAGAGTGATGGAATAACGTCGATTTTCTGTAAATAATCGAAATCAAGCTTGAAAATTGGTTTAGAGTTCTGGAATATGGTTAATAATAAAATCCCAGGTATAGAAGATAAAATAAAATAAATTTTAGAACTCACTTTCCAGTCCGAGTTTATAAGATTCGTGCGTCGCACTTTGAAGTCTCAATGATTCACCGTTTAACCGAGCAAAAAGGATAGCGAACAGGAAGAGAAACGTATCATAATTCTTTTAGAGATAGATCCCCGGGTCCGACGCGTTTTCCGCGTTGCGAGCGGCGGCACCGGTGTACCGGTAAATCGGGGCTTTGATTTATTCAACGCCAACGCAATTAACCGGCTGTTATTCGAGATAGCCGCGACTCGGAGGTAGATGTATCCCTATCGTGCTTCACCGAACCGCTCTCGGTATCGAAAGCAGCTTGAACACAATACGATGTAATCGCTTGTCGTTCGCGGAAGGCTTACTCATTCCTTGCAGCGTGCGCTCGCGCAAGCGTCCACCTGCGAGACTAATCACCAGTATTTTTAGATGGGACCGTGTTCGAGCATTAGTACAGAACAAACTGCCGGCGTGCTCGTAAATTTTATCGTGCCTCGAGGTGAACTGTTAATCGACGCTCGCGAGACGTTGTGATTAACGCGCGCTACGGCGTGGTTTATCTCGCTAAAAACTCATAACCGGATCGCGGATCTCCATGCGAAACAAAAATCTTCTGTATCACTTGTATGGGAGATAGGAACCACGTAAATTCTTTCTTTTCCTCCTTCATAAATCTGATTAGTTGACGCTGTTACATTCGAGTTTTTCACCGAGCTGATGGTCGGGTTTCATAAATATTTTCGACACGATTTCGAATTTCTTTTTAATCCATAGTGAACCTATCGTAAAGTACGATCTTTCGCCTCTAATTTAAGCTCTGGAACGTTCGAATATTCCTACTGGAAAACGTTTTAAAATTGCCTCGAGCATCACCCTTATATGTAATCGAGTTTTTGTCCGTGCTGATGGTGGGGTTTCATAAATATTTTCTACACGATTTTGAATTTCTTTCTCAAACATAGTGAACCTATCGTAAAGTACTATCTTTCATCTATAATTTAAGCCCTGAAACGTTCGGATATTCCTACTGGAAATCGTTTTAAAATTGCCCCGAGTAACACCCTTACAATCAAGTAAATGTTGTCCGAGCTGATGGTCGGGTATCATAAATATTTTCGTTACGATTTCGCATTTCTTTTTGAACCATAGTAAGCCTATCGTAAAGGTATTATCTTTCATCTCTAATTTAAGCCCTGAAATGTTCGAAAATTCCTACGGGAATAAATTAAAAAATTGACTGATAGATTCATTTAAAATCGAGCCTATTTTGTGCGAGCATTCTGTAAACTACTAATTTGTAAACTTATTATTTCACGCCCTACATTAACTGTAATGGTCTAATATCGGCAATAAACAAGTAGAGTATTATTTCGATTTAAAAGAAACATTCGGAAAATCCTTTTTGAAAAATCGCGTTAACGAGCCTGACATAATGTAACAGGGAAAGGTGTTGATTGGTGGATAAGATGGATCGGAGGATAGGCAAATTAAAAGATTGGGAGATAAATTCTCGGAAGCGATGCGCCGTTTACGAGGCGGGATAATTTTCCCGAGGGCCAGATAGCAGTGAGGAACGCGTGCAATGAAGACCGATTAGCGTGTATGTTCGTCATCGGAGGGAAGATCGGAAAAGATTTCGTTGATAGATAGGCCGAGCAACAAGGTCCGTTTCCACAGGGTTAGATGATAGGGAACTGGCAGGAGATAGACGATAGAACATGGCTCGGGGAACATCCGGCGACCATGATGAATTCGTGGAACGCTGCGCGCGCCTTCCGGTAAATCGGAAACGTATCGCGATTTTTTCCAGCTGCAGGCCTTTCTATCTGAGCTAGGAACGTCGGTCCGTGCACGGTATTGTGTTCGATACCGATAACAGAACGGATAGGGCGCAGATAGAGAGCGTAACCGAACGTGGAACGAATCGCGGGCATTTTGCACGCGCGCTCCGAACCTAACCGATCCGATCCGATCCGAGACGGGACGATACGAACGTTCAAAGCGGACCGATACGCGCCATATTTAATAGCGATAACGGCTTAGCTAACGACCGATCGCGTCCCCGCTGGCCGATACCGCGAATGATCCATGGATCGGCCCGCTAGATCGTCTCCGACTTCTTGCGGCCTCTGGAATCGCGGATTTCCGTGCCTCGCTGGCTGTAGTTGAACTCCGATTATCGGTTACGTCATCAATCAAAGATTCATCGATCCTCTGTGAAATTATTGTCGCTGTTGCTCGGCTCTAAAGTGCAAATATTTTTCTTAATATCGTACTTACGCTTATTAATACACTGGGAGTTTGTATGCGTCTATAACAAAATTATTATATTATTCTCGACTTTTCAAGATCATTAAAAGAGAAAATATAATTTTATTTAACACGAGCCTCTTACAATAGACTCGGACAGTTTGCTTGTTAGGTTACATTTTAGACAGTGTCAAGATTATTTCCGAAATTGGAGAAAATTTTTCCGGGAAAATCTCGACCAAAAAATGCTAGTATGTAATTGCAGTTCCAAGGAAAATAGATGAATCTAGTTTATAATTGCTTTTATTCGCCTAAGCTATATCGTTGAGTCCGAGACCTCGTAAAGAATAAGAGAGGTATCCATAATTCGTCGATAATCGGCGTCCACACCTTGTACTTTCGCCAATTCCCGTAGAAAAAACTATAGTGGTACATTCTATCGTGGAAACGTCGGTAAAGGGTTTTTGCAGGCTGCGGTTATTCCACGGTTTCCCATTATTTCCGAGGGAAAGAATCGCGTGGCGTCGCTTTGCGTGCGTGCTCGATCGGATCTCGATCGAGAGAGTAACGGTACCCCGGTTTTTGCATTTAAACAGATCGATCGGATCGCGGCTTCTTACCGATCGTAAACTCCCGCGGAATTGGCTGTTTCGCGTGGCCGGCAAAACCGAGATTAATTTCTATCTTCGGCCGCGGATTAACGCCGCGATTTCCTCGTCTTTCGATCGCGTTCGATTTTATCTGATCAGCTTGTTCCGATGTTGCTCCGATGATAATCGTTTGGCGAACTCATCTCACGATTGCGACACGCTACTGATAACAGCGCAGACTTCGACCGTTCGCGTAAATGTTTTACCTTGAATCGAGCTGTTTTAATTTTCTTTTCAATACTCCTCTAACATTCGGAGATGATTTTGCTGTTTTTATCCCGACGAAACCGTGATTTATATAATCTATTATTAAACCACATTTGTTCTACAATTCCGTCTGACAAATGAGCTGCGTATTTCACGATCGTAGGTTGTTTGTAAAAATTAGTCATTTTGTTCGTCGGTTGGGAAATTCTTTGTGGTCAAGACGAGGAAAAATCCTGTCTTATTAATTATACATTAATGATTTCTTTCGTTTGCAAACGCTACGTACAGTAATATAATTGGTTACTCTGCTATTAATCGCTTCTCTTTGTGGTCAACGGAATAAAAAGCGTAGCTATTAATTTCTAATTTGGTGCTTTGAGATGTAAATCGTGTTCCTTCGGAATTCTTTTCGCATATTAACTTCTCGGCGTTCTCGGGGCTAGAATTTCAGCACAATGGAAAGCCGGAGGAGCGAAGTCGCGACCTTCCCTCGCAAGACTCGGTGCGCGTACCTTTCTTCTTCTTCCGCTTGAATTACCAATTTATTCTGTCTGAACTTTTACAAGCGCTCGTTAAAGAATCGCGAGAGTTGTCCGCGAAAATTACGAGCGCCGCGTTCGCGCCGAGCATTGGTTTCAAGGAGAAACTTTTTTCGCGGAGCTATTGCACGCAGTTGCACGCGGTTGCACGCGGTTTGCCCGGTCCTAAGAAATCGGGTTAACTCAGAGCCACGTTCACTTGTTCCGCGGACAAAGCTGTTGCGAGAGCACGCATAATTGCGCGTAAACCACTCGCCAACGATTCCCGAGGAAAGTTCTATTCTCTTTTTCATCCGCCCGGGGTCCTTTCTCCGGCAATATCGAATTTTTCTTATCGGACTTTCCACTGCGGCGAGACGATTTATCGCCACCGTTCGCAATTTCAGCGTTTCCCTAATCGCCTTCAAGTTTCTACGATCCTTGCAGTTTCATTTTTTCAAGGAAAATTACTGAACACATTGATTTGAAACTTTGTGTGCACACGCATCGATCCTCTGAGAGAAGAAATTGATCGCCGATGAAAATGGAACGCTTTACGAGAGAAATAAACCATTTTAGTTTCCCCGGAATAAAAATGATAAAGATCGCTTTCGATCCGTACGATTGCGCTGAAATAAACGGGAAACGATGAACGATAAAATTAGTCGTTGCGTGAGCAGGAATAAGTTCCGAATTAATTGAGACGAGTCTAAGGTAAATTGGATAATCATCCAAGTGTAATTGATCTTCGGAGCATGGTAGCTCGGGAAATTTGTTTGTACAGGAAGCTGGAGGTGGATCGTAGAAATTGAAAATCTCGCGAGCGGTTTAGACGACGTTGATTAGCGAGCTGTGCTAGGCGGATTAGCGATGGATCCTTGTCGAGTGGGCTCCGTGGGCGTTCACGTGTACCGTACTCGCATACCAGGCCAAGCGTACCAGTTGCACTTATTACCGGAGATTGTACGCCGGCTCTCGTTTACATCTTACATGGCCACGCGGGGAACGCGAACCTGCACCAAATACGGCTGCAAATCTAATTAACTGCACTTTCGAATTATGCATTCTACCCCCGGCCCTCCTCCGGGCCATTCAGAACGCTGTTGCTCGCCTAAATCCCGGCACAAAACCACTTCTCCTTGCTCGAAATCACAACGAACTCTACGATAACGCAGACGAATTTCTGCGAGCATTATAAATCCTTCTATAAACACACAAAATGTTTTACGGGGTTCGCCATCTTATATTTCATGAGTCGTATTTAATGAGCATAAAAACTAACTCGTACGTATTGCTTCGTAGGAATGACAATTAGTATAATATATGGTTAGGAAATTTATTCAATCTCCTATGAAACGAGTCTTTATAATTTCAACAATTTTCAAATATTGAATCCGAGACCGGAGCTGGAACGTTTAGCGTTGAATCAATTGACAAGTGTCTGAGAAATTAGGAGTTCACAGTAATTTTGCCAATTGTAGAACATTAAAATTCCGAACATTATTGTATATCATCAGTAGATCTTTGTGCATTTATAACAAAATTGGGTAGACCAAATTTGAAATTGTAGGAAAATTTAAGAAATTGAAAACACCAATATACTATTTCTCGTCTATTAAAATTAGCAAGCGAAGAAATAACTTTCTACTTAATTTCTATTTCTTGTAATCGATGCAGACAATTTTTATTTTGCATAAAGATCCGCAGCTGAATCCTCAGAAACTCTATGGCTTTCCTTCGGCTTCGTTTGTTTTATTGCATGCAAAAGTATTTATGAACTATAGATTGAACCTTCGCATAGTGACGTCAACGGAGTGCAAAGGGTCAAAAGACAATTTAAAAGCGAGTTCCCTGATGTTAACCGATAGGACGCCACTCTAAGGCGCCACTAAAAATCATTACATCAAAATATTTGTTGCATCGGTTTAATAAAATGAAAAGAAAATGATCTAGGTAGGTAGAAATGTACAGTTTTCGAGTTAAAATAGTTCCGAGTTCAAAGGGCTATTTTGGTGTTCGTGTTCGATGAAAAATAAAATCGAAATCGGACACTTGTTGCATGTAAACGTACGGTTTCGAGTGTATTACACTGAACAAAAAAAAAAAGATCGATAAACAACGGAGCAAATCCAACAAAAATCCACTGATATCATTTGTACGGAGATAAATGTTACGATGCAACGTAGTTCATTGTTAACACAGCTTATGAACAAGACCATTATTAACGACATTATCGAGTAGCCTATTATTGTAGACATTGCTAGAGACTGTTATCGAAGCGATTTTCAAAATCATTGTAAAGTACAGTGTCTTTGCTCGATATATGTCCAAAACCACAGGTCTAACCAGAGGCATATATCGGCCAGGAGATACTATTTTTTGATCCACATCGAACACAGAAAAGGACAGCGAAGCTAGAGGCTCCGCGATAGTGGGGCTAATTTGGCGACGTTTATCGTCGAGGCCTTGGCGACGTATATAGAGAAATAATACAATAAAGCTGGGTTTTGGAAGGAAAGTAGAAGCACAGGGGTAAAAATTTCGCGCCGGTTTCCTCGCCGAACCGGATCCCGTCGGAAAAACTCTTGGCAAGAGCGAATTGCCGGTCGGATTCGATCCGATCCGGAAACCAGTCGCGAAACGAGTTTCCCTCTTACAAAGTTTCGATCGGAGGCACACGCCCCGACCGATTTACAACCGATCCGGGTTTCCGTTCGCGTGGAAATCGCGTGTAGCGTGTAGCCTCGCCGCTCTTGCGTTATTTACGCGGCGAGGCTGTTCCCGATGCTCGAAAAACCGTGTCGGACGTATTTATTTGCTCGTAATTGCGAGAGCCGAGGAATCCGAGGAGCACGCGCCCGTCGATGATCATACGTTTCGTCGGGATCATACCGGCCGGAGTATACGCATAATTCGTCGGGTCTTTAGCCACTTTTCTGGCTCCTCTTTGGCTCGTTTCAGCTCTTATTCTGCTCGTTAAATTTCTGCGTGCACATTGTGCGCCCCTTTAAGACTGTAATTTGAACTCGTTTTAGTTTACCGAGATTTACAGGATTCTATTGGAATTGCGAGGACGTATTTATGGGGAATCGTTCGTGGAATTTATTTCGTTGCGGATGTACTATTTTTGTACACGCGAAAGATACAATGCTCTATAGATCTAGACCCACGAGGATAACCGAGGGAACACATTTTTTAACCGGCTATAATCCTTCTAGATAATCCTTTTGGGTGCACGCAATTTCGGCACAATCAATGGGAATTTTGTGAAATATTTTTTGAGCTCGGAACCTGTTCTGTAAGGTGTCTAGTCTTAAGGTTTCTCCATTCAGATATAGTCTACACGAATTGATTTATCGATACAAAATCAATTTCAAGGCACTGTTAATCGATTTTACTGCCAGCAATAGCGCCATCACTCGTAAACAGGGGATTAGCATTTTTCTACCGTTTATCCACTTTTATAAACGTCGAGGGAGTAATATATACTACTGTAGGGAACTTATCGATCGATGAAACAATTTTTCTAATTATGTTCGCTGCACACCTAGAATGCTATCGGTGCCCTGGGTCGTCGGTTATCTGGACAAGCTGGTTGACAACTCGATCCGATAAATCAAATACTCCTGTTATCGGAACCGCAACCTAATAACGGGTAATCCTGTTACGTTTCACGGTGGCAAATTGGAAAACTTTCCTTCTGTTCCCTGTACCGAATCTTTGTATCTGATCCAATTCACCGAGTCATGCGAACTTGTCACAACATCTCAACGGTTGTCTTCAATCTTCTGTGAAATGATCGAGCCCGGTTCCTTAACCCCTTGCGCTGTAATTTATTTAATGATTACAATGATTGGAACTTCTTTGATGCCTGTAGTCTACTAGGAAAAATATAAAATTTATATTGAAAATTTATATGTGAAATGATCGAGCCCGGTTCCTTAACCCCTTGCGCTGCAATTTATTTAACGATTACAATGATTGGAACTTCTTTGATGCCTGTAGTCTACTAGGAAAAATAGAAGATTTATATTTATATTGTCTAACCACATCTGATCACTTCTGTAATGGCTAAATGTTCACTACGATAAAATAGAACTTCATTTCAATTTATAGGGAATTAACGCTAAACCTACCAGGCATTCACAGTATCTGAAAGCCCTCCAATTTTTTGGGAAGGCCTATGATTTTCTGGGAGGCTTCAGAATTTTTTGAAGAGCTCTATGTCTGTTTTGGCAGCTCTACGATTTCTGGTGGGAGCTCTACGGCTCCTTAGAGAGCTTTACGATTTTTTGGGGAGAAACACGTTTTTATGGGCAGCCCTACGATTTTTCGGAGAGCTCCACGATTCTTTAGGAAGCCCTCCAATTTTTTGGGAAGGCCTATGATTTTCTGGGAGGCTTCAGAATTTTTTGAAGAGCTCTATGTCTGTTTTGGCAGCTCTACGATTTCTGGTGGGAGCTCTACGGCTCCTTAGAGAGCTTTACGATTTTTTGGGGAGAAACACGTTTTTATGGGCAGCCCTACGATTTTTCGGAGAGCTCCACGATTCTTTAGGAAGCCCTCCGATTTTTTTGTTTTATTAACACTGGGCGTTAAAAGCATTAAAAGATCTTTATCACACTCTACGTCCAAAGAAACGAATCATTGAATAGTCCGTTCATTTTGATGGACCTCCTACTATCAAATGCAGAATCCGCTTAACGCTAGATTCGCTGAGTACTAAAGGTCGCTATTTTACATTAAGGTAAAGGCACCAGTAGTTGATCATTTTATAGAATAACGTAAAAAATAAGGTTTGAAATGTTCTTATTGTTTCGAAATTTAAACAACAGACGGCATGGCATCCGAGGTTCACTTTCATCAAAAGTGGACTTATAAGTGCGCTTATAAAAACCTTATTTTTAATGTTTTTCTATAAAATGACCAACTACTGGTGCCTTTACCTTAATTTATAAAAAGAACAAGAATTTGTGGCCAGTTCCTCTATAATTTTCTGAATTATCTAGAAAACGAGGGAAAAGCTATCGCGGGATGACGAACGGTTGTTCGATCATTTTTATTTGCGGCTCGAGAGCGAGAGATGACGGCGGACACGCGGCGTCGCGTCAGTGGCGTCGTTGTCAATCCCGTATCACAGCGAACGAAATTAGCGAAGCACAGGGATGGGAAGGAACGAGCTATCGAATTTATACGGGGCGGCAATCAATGCGTATTCACGGCTCATTGATTACGCGCGAGCCGCTTGGATCGAGCGCTCGCTCGTGGATAGACCGCACGAAAGCGTCTTTTCAACCGGACAAACGAGGGAAATCTAGACGAGAGCCGGGAAATCTGAAAGCTTCAAAGGTCCCGGCGTCCGCGGCCGGAACGATACGATTTTTCAATTGGAGGTACCATGCAGAACCTGGTCTCTTTGAGAGCAGAGTGCTCGCTCGATATCTCCGCGGTATCGACAGAGAATGCCGATTATCCAGATATTTGAATCGTTCGCGGTATAATTATTTTCTCCTCGTTCCCAGCTGGCTCTCGTCCCGTTTGGCTCTTGCCTGGACACGCTCGTTATTATCGGCCCGCCGGATCTTCATGCAAATGTCCGTTTTTAGAGATCATTTCATTGAAATCGCAACGATTTTAACGGCATAGACCCCACCCCCCTTACTAGTAAATCATACCGATACTATCGGTATTTAGTTGTGAAAGCATCGAATCAGTCCGGCAGGTTCTGTTTCACGTGAACGTGAGGTGTACCAGCTAATTAGTTTTCATTAACGCTAGGACCACGGATTATTGAGATTTCAACGCCACTGGTATAATAACACTGTCCAACAAAATAAAACTTTTTTCGGTTTTTGCAATATTCGTTGGGTGATTCTTATACACCTTGTCGTTCTAAAGCCGAATCCACAAACAGAATTTCTCTATCACGCAACGTTTTCGAAAAAACTTGGTTTTTGTAAAAATACATAATTTTCATAAAAAATGACGTGTTACGCAAAAATATAGTCAATTATATTTTTATGTACTTCCTAATAGTTGTAGATGGTTGTTAAAGTTTGAAAATGTGCCGACGCGGTTACTTTTTACGCTCTATTTTTGTATTTATGTGAAAAATCCTTTATCTAGCAGAAATTTACTATACAGGAATGCATTCTGCAGACATTGCTACAGGTATTGCAAAATTTTTTTGGTGTTGGACAGTGTAATCAACCTTTGCGCTCTGTTACCCAGAAAGTTTCTGCTAATTGGTGTTTCAAATTTATCGCAAGTTCTTCTTGGACAATCCTCATTTTTTTAAACGAAGCTCGAGGTGTTTCTGCTAACAAAATGAACAATGGTTCCGATCTTTAGCGGTCGTAGGTCACCTCTCACGCGTGACAACAGTACTTTGCGGTCGTAGCGTCCGATACGTGTCACAGGGTTCGCAGGGTTCTGTTTTCCAACTTTCGTGTGATTTTCTCAGCCACTCTTCCTCAGCTTTCCGCCTTCTCTCTGACTTTCTTTTTCTCGTCTGCTTTCTCGCTCTTCGCTTCCGATACTAAAAGGCCAGATACTTTCAGGGATCCAGGCGATCCAGGTTCTCTCTCTCCCTCGCTCGTCCGTGAAAATAGTCGCGTTCGGCGCAGGGATCGCCACTACGTCGCAGAACCACCTGATTCTAAACGGGCACAGGACGTCGGGCGCGACGGGTCCGATACAGATCTCCAGGACGCCGTCGTCGCGACGCTCCTGGACCCGGTGTGATGTGCCGTAGTGGATCTCTCTGCGTCGTCTTTCCATCGATGGGGAACCATTCGGAGGAACGTGATTCTGTCAGTGAAATCTACGCTCGTTTCACTAGGAAACAGACGCAGGAAACGATATTTATAAACTTTGTACGAATAAACCATACCTCCCCTCCCCTCGGACTCTAATGTCACGGCGAAATTGTTCAGCGAACTCGATTCGGAGTTTCCGAGATTTTTAGATGCATCGATAGATACGTTTATAGTATATTTACAAACCAGAAGCACATTTACCAACCCTGCGATGCGTATACATTCGTACGTATTGAATGTGTTTAAACAAAAGTGCGCTCGTGGCTGTTAAGCTTAATTTTGTGTGACCAAAGACCCTGTACACTTTTTAATTTATTATTTATGTAAACTTCACAAATTCGAAACGAATATGTTCCAAAATTTTACCTCGATGTGCACAATAGCATAAGGAACACGTCTCTTCTCAGTTGACTGCGAATCTTTGTGCAAAATAAAACATGTTTGTATTATAACACGGCTACGTCTCCTGGACGATACAAAACGCTGACAGGTCCCGTGTTGTTGACATATATCGAGAATTAACTGACCGATTGATGTTCTTAACACGTTGACTGCCATGTCACCCATATGTAGGTGACAGAATTATTTATCCAGGTTTTAAAATAAATTTTTACGTTAATGTATTCATTGCACCAAATTTGATTAGGAACTGTAAAATGCAAGAAAGTTGGACGACTACCTAATATCATACATTTAATTGTTTCCAATTATTATTTCATTAAATAACTTACTTTGATTTCATGGAATTTTTTAGGTTTCTAGTGTGGCAGTCAAAGTGTTAAATTCCTTGTACTTTATTAGAATTTTCATTTGAAACTACTCGCTTTCGTCACAATAGCGCGAAACCCGCAATCTACTTATCAGAGACGTGTTTGTACATGAAAGGGTTCGAATTCTTGAATCAGATATGATTTCGAATGAAATTAGCTTGTTACGCGTTTATGCATTATGATGAAACCAGCGAACCAGCGAACCAGCGTCACCAGCGTCACCAGCGTCGAACCTGTCGTCGATCCGGTAGGAAATGTGTCGCGAGGCGGATTCGTTCCGCTTGTCGCCTACGCGCCCGAAGACAATCGAGCTCGAACGGTGCCACGAGGATCGACTGGCTCGCGATCCAATTTGTATCCGACCTAATTATCGTTGTTTCCCGAGCGTGGCTGTTGCGCCACGTCGACTCTCGAACACATCGAGAGCGTCGGCGGGCCCACGATACTCCCGAATGCCGGCGTTCTGCTGCTCTCGAGCTACGACTCGCAACCCGATTTAATTTTCATCGCGGGAAACTGAGAGACGATCGAGAGCGCCCACTCGAAAAAACCGGGTCAACCACCCGGCAATTAATTATTTATACTAACAAGGAACGTCTGGCGAGCGGCGCACGCCTTTTTCTCGCTGCGCACTCGAGATAGCAATCGAGAACGGTTGACGGGCTTTCCTCTCTTTTTTTTTTCTTGTACATTTTCGAAATTGGACATAGCTCTCGACGTTAAAAAATTGAGGTATTAGATGATTGCAAAGTTAATCTACAACTTTTTCCTTGACAATTTTCAAGATTCCTTTTCGTAATAAACGCGTGTCTAGATGTCTTCGAAAATATGGACTTCTGCAATCGTCCAATATATACAGAGAATATGTTAATAAATACTGGTATGTTCTATTGTAATTGTTTATCTTAAGAGGAAGGCAGATATTCATTGCGAGACGAGCAACATCAATTGTATTTTTATCTTTGATAATAAACTGTGCAAAACTCTGCAGTATCAATGTTAGACCTGTTGGCTTTTTGACAAGGTAAGACCCGAGTGTTTCTAATTTTAATAAACAATGACAGCCCTGTTCGAAATCCTTTTTACCGTGGGCAAGCTTCGGAAAATGTGTTGCGTCCATAGAGAAAATAAACAACATGATCCATCACTGCAAATATTCTTTGCGATATAATGATTTGTTTTTCAACAGAAATCCTCAGGATGACGAGTAGATCAAGATTTTCGTAATAATTGTTTGAAGTGTTACTGAGCTTGTCAGAACAAAGTTTATGGTACACCTCTTGGAGTATATTTAAAGTTAATAAAGTTTCACTGGAAAGTAGTCATTTTTACAGACACAACGACTAATAAAGCGAAGGTCCTTTTCGCGTTATGAAAAATATCACAATTATTAAACATTATTAAATTTTTTGGTAAAACACCCTTACAACGAGTTTCTAGTACACCTCTTAAAGTGAGTTTCCTCGAAATTTCATTGAGAAATACAGTAACTCCCACTAATATTCGGTCGCTCTTACAAATCGCATAACTTTGTCAATATTGGATTATACTGGTTGAATTTTTTTGAGCAGTTAGGACAATTGGTTCGCTACATAACGTGAAAAAAATGTTCGATTAAAATTTTGATGTAAAATTCTCAGAACATGTATAATTCGTACAGATCTACGAATCGTACTTTCTAACTTTTCGATGCAAGTCCACATAAAAAGTTGCAAAATACAACTTTTAGTATTTTCTCTGCAATATCTTTTTTTCACTTTATGTAGCAAACCAACTGTGCTAACTTCTTAGGAAAATCCAAGTTGTAAGGTCCAATGTTAACAAAGTTGTGCAATCTTTAAAAGCGTCCGAATACGAGTGGGAGTCACTGTAAAGGCATTTTTCTGAACACGGTAAGGTAAAGGCACCAGTAGTTGACCACCATGTACCAGTAGTTGACCATTTTATAGAAAAACGTAAAAAATAAGGTTTGAAATGTTCTTATTGTTTTGAAATTTAAACAACAGACGGCATGGCATCCGAGGTTCACTTTCATCAAAAGTGCACTTATAAGTTAATAGAACTCATAGTCAACTACTGGTGCCTTTACCTTAATCAAAGAAGCGAAGCACTGAAATTTCGATCGGCTTTCCTCCTGAATTAAATTTATCCGTGGAAATGGACTCGTCGGAGCAGAATTCGCGCGGAGACCCGAGGATCGTGGTTGTCGTTCGCCTCGGGCACGCATCTTGCATCATTTCCGGCGCGTGTGCTCGATCGTGTGATCCGCGGAGGATAATTAACGCGAGCTCCGCGCTCTTCTCTCTCCATGTATGGGTTTCGGTGGCGGTGCTCGAACGATTTAATCTACAATAAATCACAGAGCGATCCCGGTGTTCGTCCCGGCGAGAGATGCGTTTTTTCCAGGCGGTCTGGTCGACGAATCCGCCTTGATGCGTGGCGCAGGGTACGTTAACACTTTGACTGCCAAGCTAGAAACCTAAAAAATTCCATCAAATTAATGTAAGTTATTTAATGAAATAAAAATTGAAAAAAATTATATGTATGATATTGAGTAGTCCTCCAACTTTCTGGCATTTTACAGATCCTTAAAAAATTTGATACAATTAATATATTAACGTAAAAATTCATTTTAAAATTTGAACAAATAATTCCGTCACCCCCATATGTGTGACGTGGCAATCAACGTGTTAATTAAGCCGAACGGAAGCATTGCCAGTCTGAGCTAGGTCAGTAACAGTACCGTCTTGTCGCGATTGCGACTCGGCGTCGCACGCGTAACGACCCACTTTCCACGGGGAATTTCGAATTCGCGTGTCCGCCGCGCCGTTTGCTTGCGATCGCAAAAAACGATCGATCCCCTCGGATCGAGAGCCCGGCTACTGCTCCTAAGGGGATCCGTCCACTCACCCGACCGGAGAAGAAACGCCGGTACAGTTGGCGAATATTGCGTAACTGTACGGGCAATCTCGCGCTGATTGGATGCACACCGCTCCGTATCCCGTAAAAACGAGAAACAAATTCGTAGCACTCACGCCAGAGCCATTACCGCGCCGCGGATATTTCGCTTCAGCGGAATAAACATCTTCAGGCTTGTTTTATTAGATCGCCTACCGGCGCATACTTGTCGTTCCAACGTGCCCTGATGCCGGCGAAAATCTACTTCGGTGGTCTCCCCATCCCTCAGCAATTTATTGCTATGTTATATCAACACTCGGAAGGCGGCCGGTTTTGCTGATTATACCGACAGGTATGGTTTAATTCCACTTAAGCAGCTCATTTTTGTTTTTTCAAGCATTTTCAATGGTACTTTACCTAGATCGTATTCACTTTGTTATTGCACCCAATCAATTTTCCATTCAGATTAATCACTGCGAACCGAGTACCTACGGATTTTGAAATGCTGGGTTACAATGGACCCAGGCACAGTTTTCCCGCCTCTGCCGAAGACGTATCGATCTGAAATTACGCTGTGCCAGAATTTGTTCCCACTTCGTTTAATCTTTGCTATCACTATAGATTGCGGATGTAAAATAGAAATTTTCTATACGAATTGCAAGAGCCAGGAGCCAAATTGAGAAGCGTTTTTAATCATTATGAAGAGTTGAAAATGATGTATTAATTCGGAATTTTGATATTCCGAAATTCTGCCAATCGGTTATGTGTTTTAAATTGCACAGACCTGATTCTGTCATAAATGCATAAAATCAGCAGTCCAATTAGGGTAAGGGATCCAATTACTCTGGACGCACCAATTACTATGCCTACATTAATTGTACTTATTTTTAAAGCGTAATGAATATTAAAGAAAGAGATATATAACATATATGTTAACTGATTTTAATGAAAAGATATTTCTTTTTTAATATTCACTATACTTTAAAAACAAATGTTATTAATATAGGCACAGTAATTGGTATCCTCACAGTAATTGGGTCGTGGTTAAAACTTGCTTACGGTTGTTCGTTCGATCATGCATGTAAATGTACATCAATATCGTGACGGCTCTCATATGTAGAGTTCCAAGTAATATCTGTTCCCAGCAGGATAAAACAAAGTACATTGTCTTCAGGAAAAACATGGACTTCCTGAAAGAACAGACGTTCTCCTCCATGTTCGGAACTGCGTCAGACAGTTTTGACTTGCAAAGAGAGACAAACCCAACAATTCGCTTCATCGAAGTCTAAATAATAATAAATGACTCTTTCGATTCTTATCGACCCTATCGCTAAAATTATCGTTTTAACCAGTAAGCACGGTAAACTTTTATATGACACGTACAGACAAAGATGAACACAGTGAATTCTCGATATATGTCATCAACACGGGTCTCGTATACACCGCGGTAGTGGGGATAATTCCGCGACATTTATCATCCAGGCCTTGGTGACAAATATAGAGAAATCACTGTATAGGGTTTTATAGGGAACCTTGAAGGTTTTCTTGACGTCTGAGTCCTGTATAAATAGGGTGGATATTTATTTTGACGAACAAACCAATGTCAAGAGTGAAAATTGCGTATAAAAAATTATAATACGCTATATTTATTTATTGTGCCTGTAGAGATAAACCGGAACAGATGACATAAGGCATACGGTGTATCAATAAAGAGAATAATCATTTCTAACCAGACGTTCTTCTCCTTTCATTTTCCCAATATTTCTCGTGCAATTTCGACCAACGGCTAGGTTCGCGCACGCCGCAACATGGTCCACATACCTAAGAAACACGGGATAAAAATTCGCGCGACCAGGATGACATAGCAATCGCGTTCTCGCCTCGTAATGCTCGGCGGAGAAGTCAAGGGGCCGGGAAACCGTGACCAGGCGACACAGAAACGCGGCTGACGCGTTCTTAACGGCATTCCCGCCTCTGAAAATTGCATCGAAGGGAGAGGCCTCGATATTCGGTCAGGGTCGATCGACTTGGGACGTCCGACGCACACACACGCACACACATACAAACACACGCAGGTTTCCTGTGTCACGTTCGGCGATCGTTTTTCCCGGATTCCTCGAGCGCCGACGCCCCGGAGAAAACGCGGAACCTAATTGCAGGCTAATTACACGCGACCGTGTCGTTTCGCCGTGTCGATCGATCCGCGAACGAGCACCGGTCGCGATTCCGTGCTCGATCGTTCAATTTATGTTTCCACGCGATCGGAACGCAGCTGACCGGCACGGAATTGCCATCGGAATATCGATTCTCGGTCGAACCATTCGAAACGAATGACATCTTTTGCGTGGCATTAAGGTAAAGGCACCAGTAGTTGACCACCATGTACCAGTAGTTGATCATTTCATAGAAAAACAAAAAATAAGGTTTGAAATGTTCTTATTGTTTCGAAATTTAAAAGTGCACTTACAAGTGCGCTTATAGAAACCTTATTTTTTATGTTTTTGTATAAAATGGTCAACTACAGGTGCCTTTACCTTAAGTGCCAAGGGTAGTCACGTGACTTTTTCAGAGTCATCTGGTCGGTAACTGCTGTATAATTTCCGTTCACAGCCTTCAGCCACTGATTTAACATCAGTCTTGGTCTTGATCCGACAGGTGTTAAGTCTGTGACTAAACTTGTCACATTTTCTGCTCTATATTATCGGTATTATGAATTCTGACGCCAGAAACGTGCTTCAAGTTTTTGGCTTTATTTCGAATCACGACAAAATACAGCTCGATTTGTAAGCTGTAGATATTTTCTAGCGCGCGCTACTCTCGATTTCATCCAGAAAACTCATCCAATGGCATAAAAATGCTCGGATTCCACGACACGCGTTTCGTCAATTTTTGGCCTACTTCTAACACTTATATTGCCAAATATCTGCATAATCTCGTCAACTCATGACTAGCGCGCGCTAGATTGAACCTTCCTCTTTCGAACCAGCTCTTTTCCAGCGAAAAATATGCTCATATCAGGACGAAAAGTTGAGGTACGTAAAACCATTTTTCGCCTATTTTTGTCGGTAACGTGGTCACTCTACCTTATCGCGAATCTACGAGAAATTTCGCTGAGACTACCGAATCCTCGAAAGCGAAGAGCTGATCGGTCACTTTCTATTCTCACCCCCGGCTCCCGTGAGTCGGTGAGGTTTTAGCCATGGATCTCGAATGTGTGAACAAAGGTTAGACATATGTAGAAAGTTGCTATCGTTCGTTCGAGATTGTTTGAAAAAAGTTTGAAGATAAAAGAGAGCCAGGACGAGTAGATTTTTTTAAATTGACGTAACTCTGTTGTACTCTATCTTTTCAGGGGAGAGGGTGTTTTGTAGTTTAATAATGCGATATCAAAGTGTACCTCTTTGTGTACAAGTACGTATAAAGCGAAAGGGATAAACCTATTACACCCCTTTAAAACACACTCTTTTACGAACCTCTACCCTATCACATTCCCCCGTCTTGTTTACGCCTACAAAGGCTGTTTCGCGCCTGGATGTGCTCTTTAGAACCTCCTAAACTTCCTCAATTGGGTTTCCGAGACCCCATCAAAATTTTTAAGCACGCTATAATCCGGCTGTATCCGCTATAAACTGTATAAGCACAATTTCAATGGTACCACTCGCTCGCGTCTTCACACTTTTTAATCCACAATATATCCATACACGGGAATGATCATCAGACATCTAATTTCTGTCTTAACAATTTTCTGTATATTTTCCGCGAACAATGGATCTGTGTAACTTCGAACAATAGAATGGATTTAAATCTCCAAAGGTAGAAATGAACTCCTATTTGGTAGCCAAACAATTTTTATTTCAAATCTTATTCACGCTGAAACTGTCAGGTGTCACGACTATAATGTTATTTACTCGTTAACTGGCATGCCATTTGTATTTGAGCGACGGAATAATTTCTCGAGATTGAAAAATTCACAACCTGTGCCAAATGTTCTTATTGACACTCAAGAGAATTGTCGTTTTTATTTTACCGAATTTTCGTGAGCTGTGATGTATGGGGGGTGAAGTCGAGGCAGCCACGAAGAAGAAAACTCGGCGTTATTTTCTGAACAATTTGGACGATACCCTGAGCAAACAGGGACGCAGGATTTACAATTTGGCGAGGGGAAGGAGCACGGGGAACGAGATATCGAGGCTGGGGATCGAGCGGTGTTCGAGGGCTCCGGAGAATGTCCATTATTGCACCCCTTCGGACGGTCGCACGCGTCCGATCGGCTCAGAAAATATTCGCTCGTGGTTCTATCCGCGTTCGAATCGCGTCGCGAGCGAGAAAGACAGCGTGGGTAGTCCCTCCTTTCCACCTTTCCACCTTTCCCGTGGGCTCCCGGTGGCCATAAATCCACGGCCGTTCGATTAACACGTCCCGCCGCTGTCCCCTTTTCTCGTACCGAACACGTCCATCCCCTCGGCCGATTGGCGGCCACGCGAGCATGAGCAAGAGCCTAAGCCGGACAGCAAGAGCAAGAGCACACCAGCAAGAGCGTGAGCGCGCGCACGCCTATCAACGACTCGTTGATAAGCCACCTCTAATTTATTCGTTTTCTACAGGATAACTGCCGTTCGGACGGCCACTGGCTGCCAGCAGACCGACTCAATCCCCTGTGTGTTCCTGTTCTATTCCTCCCCACGGACTCCGCCGCCCTTGTCCTTGCCCATTGGCGCCGAATTTTTGAATCGTGCAATGACCGAGGGAGCCCTTCTCTCTCTTACTCTACAAAATTTCAGGAAATTATTTATCCCCGCTTGCATCTCGTTTCGTATGATTTCCTTCGTGGAATTCACATTTATCGTACTTCCACGTTTAACGCTTAAACATTGATCAAGACGAATGCAATTTCATTTCGACACGATAGAGATGAATGGCATTCGTATTTGATTCATTATTATACGGTTAGGAGTTAACGGAGACACGAATCACTCAATATACAGGGTGTTTGGTAACTGGTGGTACAAGCAAAAAGGGGGTGATTCTACATGAAAGAATAAGTCGAAAATATAGAATAAACATTTTTCGTTTGAGGCTTTGTTTTCGAGAAAATCGACTTTGAAGATCTGTCAGGTTTGTGTGCTTCGGTATATGCAGGAAGTAGATTTGGTTGGTCATGATCAGACGCGTCAGACAATTCCTATCGAATAGCATGCGTATTCGCTGCATTTCAAACTCGATTTTCTCGATAGTGAAACTTCGGATGAACAAATTTTATTGTATATTTTCGACTTATTCTTTCATGTAGAATCACCCCCTTTTCGCTTGTACCACTAGTTACCAAACACCCTGTATGTGTAGACTTTGACATTCTTCTGGTACACTATTATTGTAGGATCCTCAAAATGACTCATCTTTTGTTAAACGAGAGTTCAACATTCATTGATGTACAGGGTTTTCCAAAGAAAGTCCTAAGAAGACCTCTTAAGGGGTGGGTCCTGGGGTGATTGAAAGTAGTTTTTTACTTAGGAAAGTATATACAGTGATTTATCTATTTTTGTCGTTTTTTGGCTTCGATGATAAACGTTGCGGAAGTATCCCCACTACCGGGGGGTGTAAACATAACACTGATGTTGACATATATCGCGTGTTCACTGTAGTTTATTAGAATTTGCAAGGTTCGTTCGATTGGGAAACAAGGTTCGATATTCTTAGAACCTCAAGGGTTCAGATTCATGCTAGTCCGTGAAAATCCCCTAAACCTCGCGTTTCTCTATCCGTCGCCGGAACCTCGCATCGATTTTCCTCCAACGTTACCCTCCGCCGTCCCACCAAAACGCCGGAATATGTCTGTCAATTATTTCGGAGAACTCCACCGGAACTTTCCACCCTTTTGCTCGGCTTCTCGATCCGCGCTCTCGAATTTCGAATCTCGGCGAGGTGGGGCAGATCCGGCGAAGCGTTCTTGTAGTATCGCGTTGCGGAATAGACTAACAACTCCCCTAATTCATCTGTTCTCAATCTCCTTCGAGTCGTCATCCCCCTTTAATCGTAATCGATTTGGCTGCAACCCTTCTATGCCTGTGTCTCGAAAATATATCTTCAATAGGAGGAAGAATTAAATCAATCAATGAATTTTTCTCTCCACAGAATTGCAGTGCATAAATATAGTGCATTATAATTTTCTATACATAATGTTCACCCTTGAAATTGGTTTGTTCGTGAAAATAAATAGGCACCCTATTTATACAGGACGCAGACGTCAAGCAAACTGTCAAGGTTCCCTACAAAACCCTACACAGTGATTTCTGTATATATGTCGCCAAGGCCTGGACGATAAACGTCGTCCAGTCATCGAGTATAGCCCGTGAAGGGTCACGAAGCTCGAGAGGCTTCTGACGCCAAGGAGTGTAAACATAACACGGCTCCTGGACGATATATGTCGCTGGCGAGACCCGTGTTGTTGACATATATCGAGAATTCTTTCAATTTAAACTTTCAATTTCTTTTATAACTTCATTAATATTTATATCGAAAATGACAAAATTATTGTAGATTGTCACGTTCTTGACTGATCACGAGTTCATTTAAGTTCGAGGCATAAAAATCTGCATCGAGATTGTAAAGTGCAACATCACCGAACATCTTGGAAGATTTTAGTTATCGACATAAGGGACACGAGGGTTAATTTCGAGGGTGCCACCGCATCGATTGTGCTCCGTTTCGCGCAATCGTGTCCAGCAATTAATCACAGCTCGTTACATCAGGATCGAGAGTTCGATATTCGCGAGGCCGACAACGATCTCCGACGAACGATATCGCCGACGAGGATGATGCTCGCGACGACGATGACTGTGTCGGCGAAGGTCACGATGAGACAACAGTCTTCGGCGACGTACGCCATTGCACCCTCGTGTTTTCCGCGCGGTGCATCGTGTGTGCACGCGTCGTGGAAGAAAAAACCGCGCGAATGTTTGCGCGCGGGTAACTCACGCACGCGCGTGTGTACACGGGGCCAAGCAAGCGGACACAGGCAGAGGCAGACGTAGTCAGGCAGTCAGGCAGCCAAGCAGAGGCAGAGGCAGGCGAGCAAGCAAGCAAGCAAGCAAGCAAAGCAGGCACACGGGGTGACTCGGTGATTTACGAGCGGCGATTTCTCGTGCCGGGGCCCTTCTCGTTCGCCCTGTCGATCCGCGCGATAGATTCGACGATCGGGAAGGCGTACTCGACGGATACGGACAGGATTAACGCGATGCCAGTCAATTTTCGCGGCCGACAACTCCTCGTCGGTTTCTCCCCCTTTTTTCTCCTCCCTCCCCCGTTCGCCGTCCGAGAAATTAATAGCGGCGTCGAATTTGAGTTACTCGCGGTATTAATAAATTTCTCTGAATAATAACCCCTTCTCTCCCTCGTCCTTCCTCTCTCTCTCTTTCTCCCTCGGTATCTCTCCAACCCTCGTCGGCCCGTTTCGAAACGAAAATCTCGAGAATATCGAGGACGAATCGCTACGAAGCGCCGCGCTGACGCGAGCGATTCGTCACGCTGAATCGACCACGGTAAAAGAAAGAGAGAGAGAGAGAGAGAGCGAGGAGTGTGTGTATCGGCGCCGATAGCGAGCAGGATTTCGATGGATCCGATCGACGGAATCGTTGCGAGACGCCCGATCGACACGCTCCTCGATCCGCAAACCGGCCGGAACGATAGAGCCGTCTCGAGCGTATCGCGACCGCGATCGTTGCCGTTACTAATAAGCAAATTGATTCTCTGCTCTGTGAAACGTTCGACGTTAAATTACGGATCAGCTGACTTCCATAGTGACGTGATAAAAATTAGTGGCTAAACAGGAATAAATTGAACGAAGCCCCGTCGACGGGATCGATTCCATGTTCCGCGCAATATTTCGTGCCGTTTACTCTTCCACTATTTAAATTCTAAAAATAAAATATGTAATCACCCTTTCATTCCACAACCTCTTCTGACCTTTTTCGCAAAGACGTCATACCGTCAGTATAAAATTTTTGCGGTTTTTCATTAACGTTAAACCTACCACGGTCAAATGACCGCTTTTCTATTTCACAATTATATAAAACGTATTTATAGGAAATTACTGAATTGACTTCTTTATTCAAGCATATATTATAATGAAAATCGTACAAAGTTTAAATAAATTCCATCCTCTCCCTTCTATAAGACGTTTCACTTTTATATGTTTTGTGCTTGGTAGGTTTAGTGTTAACACGTTGATTGTCACTTCACCCATATGTGGGTGACGGAATTATTTGTCCAAATTTTAAAATGAATTTTTACGTTAATACATTAATTGTATCAAATTTTTTAAGGATCTGTAAAATGCCAGAAAGTTGGCGGACTACTCAATACCATACATATAATTTTTTTCAATTTTTATTTCATTAAATAACTTACATTAATTTGATGGAATTTTGTAGGTTCCTAGCTTGGCAGTCAAAGTGTTAAAGTACTTTTCAATGGTGAATAATATAAATATATCCATGGCACGAACTTATGGGACGACCTAATATTAGACGAACGAATCGACTGACTGCAATTTTCACGCACTCGGAGATAAAAATGAGTGGGTGAGATACGGATGAGTACTGTCGATGATTCTACCGCGGGACGTCTAAAATCGAAATTGAATCGTAGGGCAAGGGTTAATGGCCGCTCGGAAGCACACGACTGTAGAAAGCGGCTGCTCTCTTCCTCGATCTCCGACGAATAAATCGAGCATTGTTCGCGAACGACCGCCTCGGCGCGCTTCTTTTTCGCCGCGTATCGAGAAAGCGCGTCGCGACACACCTACGCAATCCTCGATCTCCATGATTCGACTTTTCGCGCGTTAGACACGGTTTCTTCTCGACATTGTGCTGCCTCTTCATCTGCGTTTCAACCGTCGAGGCCTACGTTTAGTCTACTCTCCTCTTTCCATTGTAACGAACAGCGAGTGAAAAATTTTTCACCTGAGTAGCAACAAACGGTAGTGAAATAGAAACTTAGTAGATATTAAGAAAGACAATAAGAACTATTTCATAATTTTTTATCTATAGTCCATGGTTGAGGACTTTTTTAATAGATTGTCCAACAGCGATAACGACTTCAATCGTAAACAAAGAAATCAACCTCATTCGCGTAGTTTAATAATTTTGTGTGGTATCATAATATTTTTGACTTGCCTGTTAATGGGCTTCTGGTAGGTAAAGTGTTTTTAGTAGACTGAATATGATGCAACAGTATTTAAAAATTTTTCTAATATTTTTACTGTTTTAACATTAAACGTACCAACCACAAAACGTACAAAAGTGACACGACTTATGGAGGGGAGAAGATTGAATTTACTTAAAGTCCCGCAACGTTCATCATCCGGGCCCTGGCGACATATACAGAGAAATCACTGTAACATGTGGTTAAATCAATTCAGTAATTTCCTATGAAAACGTTTTTACAATATCAATAACTGTGAAATAGAAAACCGGCCCTTTTGATAGTGTCAAATTTAGTGTTAAAGTACACCTACTTGTTTTCATCATAAGAGCATAAAATGTCCAGCAATGAAGCTTAAACCTACGATTTTCTTCTTCTTCTTCTTCTCTTCGGCCTGGTTGCTTCACCGAAAACCTAATTCAAGTTCTTTTGCTATCGATAAACCCCTGTCCAACCTCACGGGACATCCACAGGTTTGGGGTTATCTTATCCCCAGTTGTCTTCTCCAAAGCCTGTGCTCTGACGTCCCCGAGTCTTCGAACTTGTTAACTTTTCATTTCAGAGCCAAAGTTGCAGCTGCCCTACTAAGGGAGCACTGCAGTCGAGGTGATAATCCAGGTTCAGGCGTTACTATTTCTTTAATGCAGGCCCTTGATCCTGTAGGATCTGCAGAATCAAATCCCGGGACGTTAAGTTTTCATTCTGGATCTAAAGTTGCTCCTCCTAGTCCCTTAATGCACTTTCAGGGTCCGAAGAATGCGAACCGTGTCCCGGGATATTAATTTTATACCGCTGAGCCCGAAGGACGCGATCTTAATTTTCTCATTGAATTGAACTAAACGGAGACTACCCTCTGCAGCAGTTACATTGAAAGACTTGTTCTTAGAACAATTCGTTTCACTTTCTCTGCCGTTTGTAATGCCATTTAATCCTCTATTCTCTCTATACCTCGCTTTAACCCTTGTTCACTGCTCGGTAAACTGGCATCTTTATATTTGAAGTATTAAATTAGTCGATGCTCGAATCGGGAACAAATCTAGTTCTTCTCTTGTGTGAAATGTATTTGTGAGACGTTCAATTAACACTTTGATTGTCAAACAAGAAACCTAAAAAATTCCATGAAATCAAAGTAATTTATTTAATGAAATAGGAATTGAAAAGTATTAAATGTATGATTTTGTGTAGTTCTGCAACTTTCTTGTATTTTACAGATCCTAATCAAATTTGGTATAATGAATATATTAACGTAAAAATTCATTTTGAAACCTGAACAAATAATTCCGTCTCCCATGTATAGGTGACATGGCAGTCAACGTGTTAATTACAATATTTCAGCAAGAAAAATTACAATTACAAGAAAAGAGAAGATAGTAAAAAAAAAAGCAAAGTTGTAAGGAGTAACAAATGTTACCTTTCATGTACTTATATTACGAAACAAATTCGCAGAAGTTTGAAAAGGTCGATCTGACCGGCCGTGGGAGGTTTAGCGTAAAAAGATTGTTCGCGTTTCTGTGTGAATTTGTCAGTGAGGTAGAAACGGTCACTCCGCAGACCCGAATCCATTTGCCCGATGAGTCCTCGACAGATCTCAAACAGAATCCGATTTGCCTTTTCGAGAAAGGTGTGTCGTCACTCGAATACGGATGACACGGAGCAGTCAAAGCGTTAATTGCTCGCCGAATAACTCCCCCCGGGGGATCGTGACGGACGTCCGCTCCTTTAAATGCTAATCTCGTCCCATTCGATATCGGTTAATCCCCGGGGCCGGTTCCATCGGAGGATTTTTCTCGGAATCTGTCCACCCCGGTTTCGATGAATATTTAATCGAGAGACGTCAAGGCGACGCGGACTTCCACCAGCAAGAGTCGCTTTTCATCCGGAACGGGCCGACAATATTTGTTACGTCACCACCAACGGGCCGAGAATGAATGAACGAAGAAGGCCAGCCGGTGCGCAGCAATGAATGACGCTGTTAATCGCGAATCTGGAGTGCGTACTACGCGGACGCGTGATTTAAAAGGCCGAGCAACGGGAACCGCCGTACAACGAGCCGCGCGTCGCTTTAAAACGCGATGGTGGCCGAGCAAACGTTCGAAAACGAATCAAGGAACAACCTCTTACCCGTTGAAAATTTCCGAAGCTCGTCGAGCAGAGCCTCAATAATTAAAAGGTTCTACATCCTCTTCGGAAAATCACATATTGATCGTGCCGGAGACAATAAAGATGAAAACGACAGACAAATTGTCATTCACAATCCCACGAGACACATACCCGATTGTACCGTTCGATATCGCATACTTTAACACGTTAAGCTCTAAATATCAACTCCAGAAATTCTTACAAAATCAGGGTAATTTAATGAATCAAACCAAAATTTGAAATGTAAAATGTATTATAGGGGATGCTGCTTTTGGATTCGAAAGACTCCAATAAAATTCGGTTTTATAAACCCAGTCAAAAATCACTGTCAGTCATATGTGACTGACGTGGCAGTTAACGCGTTAAAAATACGTGAGGTGTACAATTGTATTCTCGCTTCAGAAAATGTGTATTAACAAAAACTCCAGGCCACGGTACACTGGAACAGAGTAATCATTTCCAACGCTCTACTATTTTCCACGAAACGAAGTACACGCTCGGTGCATCGAGATTAAACGAGTTGCCGGTAGATGATCTGGAAAAAAAACCCGAGTGCAAGGGATTAATTAACAAAGTAAAAATAGACGTTTTTCAAAGCGCGTAGCAGGATTTCTCGAATCTGTCGGACCAGTTCTACCTGATGACAAAGGATCGAAATGAATTCTTCCGAAGCGAAATACAACGCGTTAAACATGGGATTATGCAGAAATTACGCAAGCGCTAATAACATTGCAAAATGAATGCAGGAATCGCGCAAGGGACTTTCGCGCGGTAACGCGTTCTCGTTGTAGGTAGGCACGCCGTGGATGAAAGTAATCCGAGCAATTAGGTTAATTACCCGCGGAGCACGAAAATAGAAATCGCGATTTCGAGGGGGTGGCACACGAGAGAGGGGAACGGGGGGGAACGGGGATCGTTTTCTGCAGTTTCGATCCCGTAGGTAGCGATATTTGCGAAGCGGAGGGCGCAAAGAGCGAGGGATGCAGCGCCGACGCAATCACCGAGGATCGATTGCATGGAAATAAGCGAGGCTGCATTAGCCTAATGACCGCGAGCGAACGAGCGCGGGTGATCCGATGATCTACGGCCGGTATTCTACCGGGGAGACGTTGCGTCGCATGGATCATGGTCGCGCGCGAGCGATCGCGATCGCGATCGTGATCGTGATCGTGGCCCCGGATCGGCGCAATTACGCCCGGCCATTCGTCACTCGGCTATCCGCGAATTAAAATCCTCCGGTGGATGAACAGCCGCTGCCTTCCGTGGTAAACAATCGGATAAACTGAATCGACTAATGCCCGCTGTGTCTGCCATATTGCGTGCTCGTTTTTCACGCTTGGTCCAGAAAAATAGTATGAAATTCCAAAGTTAATCGGAACCCCTTGCGCTATTATTTATTTTGTGACTGTAACGATCAGAAATTCTTCATCGTTCAAGTTTTCATAAAAAAAGAAAATATAGTTTATATTTATTGTATGATTCTATGATTTCTTCAGAGGATATGTATATATATCTGCTACAACAAAATGGAATTTTATTTCGGTCGAAAGGAAAGTAATATCATAGAATTGCTGGAATTTTCTTGTAGACTTTATAATAGTTTCATAGATGCTGCAAGTTTTGCGTGGGTTTTACACTGCCTGGGTGACGTCCGACAACTTTTTGATAGATGTTCTACAATGTTTTGGCAAGAGCAACAATTATTTGGTAGGCGTTATAGCCAATTTGATAGTTCTCACAATTTTTGTAAGTGCTTTACATTATTCTGGTGGGTGCTAGAATTTTTTGATAGACTTTACAGTAATTTCTTAGATCCTACAAATTTTGTGTGGGTCTTACACTGCTTGGGTGAAGTCCGACAATTTTTTAGAAGACGTTCTACAATGTTTTGGTAAGAGCAACAATTTTTTGGTAGGCGTTACAGCCAATTTGGTAGGTTTCACACTTTTTGCAAGGTTTCTACAATATTTTCGAAGGTACTAAAATTTTTTGGTAGCTCTTTTTGGAAGCCCTACAGTGATTTGGTATGTCCTGTAACATTCAGATGGGTCTCGAGAATCTCTAAGAATATCCTAGCGGATCCTATAAATTCTCGGTCGATCCTACAATCATCGAACAAGCGTTGCAACGACTTGGTACGTGCCAGAATTTTCTAACAATCGCTCAAATATGGTCTGATACCTGTATCCTGAATGTTTGTTCGATAAAACGTCCTGGTTAACGCGATAATTGCACCGATCCACACAGTTTCCACAGAAGAGCGCATTCCACGCGATCGGCAAGATAGTCACAGCGCAACGCACCCGTGCGTGCATCTGTTGTGCCCGAGGGGGAGACAGAACGGCCAAAATCGAGCAATTAATTTCGCGGGTGTAACAGTGATTGGAGCCTTTGTAAATTCCGTGGGATCGCGTACGGAGAAACGCCGGGGTTAACGAGGCGATTTCAGGCGCGAATCGATTCGGGCTTGTGCTTCGAGAGGCCTTGCACCGTGGTGAAGACGGTCGGCCACGTACTCGCGATAAGGTCATTTGTATCCCATGTTAAATGCATCGGCCCGTTCCTCGCGCTCTATCAACTAACCGGAGTAATGGCGTGGCTCGATAAAGAACGCAAGGGGTCCGAAGGATAGAGGGCCGATAAACCGAGCGCAAGAGAGCAACGGAGCCGCGGCAGAGCGGGAGATTTAAGCGCGGCAATTAACCAACCTTCTCAGACCGAACTCGCGTTTCCACGATACACTTGTCCCGATAGGAGATCCCCCATCGTCGCCGAACTCCCTCGCGTAATTGGACGAATGTATTTCGCGCCGGGACGCGCATTCTTCCGCTCGATCGCGATACCCGCTACCAACCACCCTTGCTCTCTCTTTTTTACTCCCTCTCTCTCTCTCTCTCCTACCCTCTCTCCTATTCCCGTATCTCGCTTTCAGAACGTAGCGCCGACAACCGTGAATTTCGAACCGGGAAAACAAATACGACTTGCAGCAAGTTTATTACCTTCGAACGATTGTTTTGCAAAACTCTCTGTTGTCCCGACCGGCGAGCCCGCGCCTGGGATAAAGCCAGCCTAGCCGACGAGAGCCTGGTAAACCGGGGAAACGGGCGTCGATACGAGAAACGTGATAAAAAACTGAATGGAAAAACTCGCGGGGACCGGCGATATTGGAAAATTGGAGCCTGGCCGTATTTACCAAACAATTATACCGTTGGCGCCCCGAGCTACGCGAAATTCGGCCGCGGAATTAACGAACGCACTCTCTCTCTCTCTCTCTCTCTCTCCAGTCGTCCTGCTCGTCCACTTCTTCCTACTCCAACACCAAAAAGAACCATTAAGGTAAAGGCACCAGTAGTTGACCATGTACCAGTAGTTGACCATTTTATAGAAAAACATAAAAAATAAGGTTTTTATAAGCGCACTTATAAGTGCACTTTTGATGAAAGTGAACCTCGGATGCCATGCCGTCTGTTGTTTAACACTAGATTTACGGGACTCGTCAAAATGACGGGTTCTGGTACCTCTTAATTCACAATTATCGAAATTGTAAGGATGCATGAAGAAGATATTATTCAACAAATTGGTTTCTTTGGGTATATATTGTAAAAGAAACGGCTATAAATTTGGATACATACATTTTTGTTATTTTTATAAAGTAATGTAGAGTAGGCACATTTAGTGCCCCGTAAACCTAGTGTTAAATTTCAAAACAATAAGAACATTTTAAACCTTATTTTTTATGTTTTTCTATAAAATGGTCAACTACTGGTAAATGATCAACTACTGATGTCTTTACCTTACTTCAACCCTGCATGTCTCAAGCAAACTGAATAGTCCTACCTCCACTGTTAAAATGTTTCATGAAATACGACTCGCCTCGGTCACAAAGTACAGTCAATTCTCTTTAAATGTCAACAACACGGGTCTAGCAAGCAACATTTATCGTCCAGGAGACGTACTCGAGCCGTGTTATGTTTACACTCCTCGGTGTCCAAGGCCTCTCGAGCTTTGTGGCCCCTCATGGGGTATACCCTGCAGTAGCGGGGATAATTCTGCGACGTTTATCATCCAAGCCTTGGCGACATGTATAGAGAAATCACTGTATTATGACTCTGAATATTATGACTACGACGAACCAAGCACGAAACATTTAAAAGTGAAACGTCTTATAGAAAGGAGAAGATTGAATTTACTTAAACTTTGGGCTTAAATAAATAAGCGAAGTCAGTGATTTCCTACGTAAACATTTATATAATTTCAATAATTGTGAAATAGGTAACCGGTCATTTTGACCATGGTAGGTTTAGTGTTAACCCCTTGCCCTACAATAGAGTCAGAGTCGTGATGAAGATTTTGAACAGAGTCTAATCAATATGAATGTTATTAATTTCCTTTAAAGCGAAGTAAAATTCTATTTCGTTGTAGTTGATATATATCCTTTGGAGAAAACATAGGCATACAATAAATATGAACTATCTTTTTTTTTCTATGAAATCCTGAAAGATGAAGAATTTCTGATCATTATAATCATTACAAGATAAATAGTAGTGCAAGGGGTTAAGTAAACTGCGGAGTAAATTGAAATTAAAGCAGACAGTATGTAATTTATTAATATTTCCTTCTCCGATGTCGGACCTGACGAGACTGCTCGTCCTTTTTTCATCCCGTCCGTTTTTCTTTTTTCGACACGTTCGCTTGTCGTTGGCGATGAATCGCTTATCAATAACATGAACATATTTGTTATTTATATGAACAATACATACGGTGGCGGATCCGTTACAGCTTAACTTACAATTGTGAATGTCACATATGTATGACAAGGAACAATGATACCTTTTTCACCGTTTGCCGTGTCTCGCACTTGGCTTGGGAAATCTTTATTTTGCAGAAAGCTGCGCACTCCTCGGATCGGGTTGGCTCAGGAGCGGAAGGCGCGAGCATGATCGCGCCCGTGCGCATTATTTCCCGGGGTAACCGTCTTCGGGGACGGTTGGCTGGTCTTGTCTCGAGTCGGAGGCGACGTTGCATGAAAACCGCGCGAGTACGCATCGAATCGGAGAATCCTCGGTCGTTAGTAGCGCGCGACGAGGATCCCTGGCATAACCCGTTCCCCGCTCGGCTCTGCTCGCAGCCTAAGAATGCCAATGCATCCTAATGAATGTCGATTCGTCGTCGAGATATTAAAGATATGTGTACGCACGCACGGGCGCGGGCATGCCCGCTGGGATAGTACTATAGTACGATACTCGCTCTGCTCGCTCGGTTCTACCTAAATTCAATGGCTCGACAAGAGCCAGCCCGATGCAATCTGCTTAATGAATATTTTATGGACGACGATTTTTCTGCGCGCGCGAATATTTTTCGTTGGAAACGACGAGCTGCTGCGCTACGCGCGCGCGCGCTATTCGAAACGGTTAGGCGATATATCCTACGCGCAACTTTGATCGTTCAGCCTCCACGGACCTCTCCGACTTTACTTATTGCCTCGACCTTATCCACGGACGATGTCCCGAGACCGTCGTCCATCGAACTACGGGGCGCCAGAAGTCTTTATGGCCGAATACGTTATCGTTGTCTCATGCCCCATCGGGCGTATAGCTCTTGCTTAGCGGACGCAGAACTCGTAAAACTTCACCGAGGCTTCCCTTTCTCCGCGCAGAAATTTTGGAACGGTGGAACACTGTTTGCGAGACTCTTCGGACCCCATGGTTTCGTTTTAGAAGCCTTCAGGAATCCGTGGACCTGCAGTTACGTTTGACAGATCCCCTTTTTGCGTCCTTTTTGGGACACGTTTATCGTTTTGCACATTTGTTTCATAAAATTCGCAGTCCACAGTGATTTTCTCGATATAGGTCGCCAAGGCCTCGATGATAAACGTCGCGGAATTATCCCCACTACCGCGGGGTATACTTCGTGGAGGGCCACGAAGCTCGAGAGGCCTCGGTCGCCTAGGAGAGTAAACATAACGACGCTGGCAAAACCCGTGTTGTTGACATATATTGAGAATTCACTGTAAATATTATTTAGTTTCTTTATGCGTTTGTTAGCTTCTGAAAGTTAGAAATGTCGATAGGTCGCGTTCAGTCAGACTGTTGTAAGATTGTGTTATGTCGCAGTTTCGAACAAAACATTTACAGCAACATTGTAAATTACACGGTTATGCTGATAAGTCACCCATGCAGTCGTGCTAATAGGTGAAAAATGACTCGATCGTATTGTGGCTGTGTTTTAACGAAACAAAGAGGTTGGAACACCGCTTCTAGCACTTATCGCGCCGGTTCTTGTTAAGCTAATAGTTGTCTATGCTCTACCCTGTCCTCATACTCTGCGCAATTATTAGCATTAGCTTTTGTACAGGCTCCTATCTCGATAACGCGCACACGTTGCAGTGGATCGTTTAGCAAATGAGTATGGTTCCTAATGTTTGCGTTGCGTTGTATGAATTTCAATTGTAGTTTTCCTTTCTGAGTCACGTTTTCGAGTGGTTTCTGCGTCGCCGCCTTCCACAATATCCTGCAAACTATACGCTACTATTAATTTTAATTAAACGAACGATGTCCTTCTCAATTTGCTAAAATTAACAGAGGGAATATCCACTGTCCCGATTCTGTGCATTTATGACAAAAAAAAAAACAATTTTCACACAATTTATGATGAAAACAATTTTTAGTTTGCTTGAAGATCCGCAGTTCAGTTACAACTACTGATAAATAAATTAGAATCTGTGCTCCTATATCGTACACACGAGCATGCAAGCACAAATGATGAATCAGAGGAATCGAAAAGAATTTCTTTCAGAAAAAAGAATTCGTATAAATTGAAGTGAAAAAAGTTTGTCTAAAGGGATCCTTCTTGTTGCAGAGAAAGTGCAACATATTGATAGAGCAAATTCCTGCCCAGCATTCATTAAAAATACACTTCGTCTACTAGAAGCTTGTCTCTAGACTCCTTAGAATCGCGATAAGGTAGAGCGACCACGTTACCGACAAAAACAGGCGAAAAATGGTTTCACGTGCCTCAACTTTTCGTCCTTATATGAGAATATGTTTCGCTGGGAAAGGGCTCGTTTGAAAGAGGAAGGTTCAATCTAGCGCACGGTGGTCACGAGCTGACGAGATTATGCAGATATTTGGTCATATACGCGTTAGAAGTAGGCCAAAAATTGATGATGTTCATGCTGTGGAATCCGAGCATTTTTATGACATTGGAAGAGTTTTCTAGATGAAATCGAGAGTAGCGCGCGCTAGAAAATATCTCGAGCTACAAAAAAAAGAAAAAAAAGCCGAAAATAAAGATCTCGAAATAAAGCCAAAAACTTGAAGCACGTTTCTGGCGTCAGAATTCATAATATCGATAATACAGTTTAGTCACAGACTTAAGACCTGTCGGATCAAGACCAAGACGGATGTTAAATCAGTGGCTGAAGGCTGTGAACGGAAATTATACAGCAGTTACCGACCAGATGACTCTGCAAAAGTCGCGTGACTACCCTTGGCTTTTAACACTAGATTTACCAGACCAGTCAAAATGACTGGTTTCGCAATTTCAATTCAAAATTCCTACTCCATGTAACATTTTCTTTTCGAAATGATATCATGACTTTTGTAGCCATAACTAAAGAATCAGTTTTACGAACTTTATATTATTTTATATGTATTCGTAACAAATATATTTTTTGTTTTTGACACTTATACCAGTACCAGTCAAAATGACTGGTGCATGTTTCTATGCGATGAAATGACATTGGAGCAGCTACAACAATTGATAAGTACTGCAACGTTTTTTCGGGACAGAATATATGATTCCGGGAAAATCATGATTCTGATGCAGTACGCTAGCGGCCCTTGGAATTGTATATTTACTCAGGGTTTTGGGCCGCACATAAGGTTCTCCTTGGGTCCCGGACAATTGGCTATCTGTAAGTGCGAACTCGAGGTTTCTGAGTGTCTTGGCCGTGCTCGATCGTGCTAATGTCTATAAATCTATTTTTGTATTACAATTAATATTATTCAACTTTATTTGTCATTTTTTAAAAGTAACTGAAGACTAAAAACACCGCTAAGTACTTTTTTTAGAGACCAGTTATTCTGACTGGTCTTGGTAGAAATAGATATACTTAAATAGCCGGTAAATCTAGTGTTAAGACGAAGGAAAATCCTCTTTCTGCAGGAAATATGAACGCCACGAAAAATGAGAATAAAGCGGGGAATTTAGTGAATTTCACGACTGAACCGGATGGAGGGAAATCTGCGAAGGACTACGGCCTACGCCACTGATCGCGGCAGAGTCCTGCACGCTGTCGAAAGAAGCTCCTGCGTACGTAGGGTGCGCCGTACGGTACCGCAGGAATCCGCGGAATTCCAAGGTTCCGCACACAGGATACTGGCGACGACGACGCCAGCCGCGGTATCGATCGATCGATTCTCGCAGGGAACTTCCCAATTACACGCCGCGCCGAGGGGGAAGTCCCCGGTTCGTCGATGGAAAGGGAAACCGAACGAGAGAGCCCAGAGAAAACCGTCGTTCCAGCGTTTCCGGTTCGATGTTCGTCTTCGTTTTCCTTCTGTCCCGTTTTCGTACCTTGTCCGACAACTGTGTCTCCAGAAAAAATTAATTTGTCAAAATCCAACATGCACCTAGAAGCTTTTCGATACGTGCCGCAAAGTCTGCAGAATTTTCTAGATATTTCAACGCAAAATCTGCGTGAAAATGACGGTCGTTTTTACTTTGCGCAGTCGTATCGGCAAATGGTCCCTTGCACTGTGATTTATTTTACGATTTCGGTGATTAGAACTTTCTTTTAATTCGTAATTTCCTAATAAAAAAATAGGGGAAAACTTGTAGGTATTGTGTGTCTATATGTTCTTCAAGAGCTGTACATTAACAACGCCAAAATAGAACTTTATTTCGGTTTAAAGGAAATTAATAACATACATATTTATTAGATTCTATTAAAATCTTCGTCACTAGTATGACTCTATATTGTACGGCAAGAGGTTGAGGAAGGAAATAAATTTCTAGGGCGTTTAGAATAATCACTGATTATTTTCTATCACTGGACATCAGAGTTTATGCATTTGTTACAAGCAATTTAAAATGCCAGGGACATTAGAACAATTTAAAAATGTCGTTGTATTATTTTCAGCCCGTTCAACATTATTAAAAAATAATATAACTTTCTATTTCAATCCGGTTTGTCGCAGTTCAGATAAAAAATTTTCTGCACAAAGATATTCGCAGTCTATTGTTGAAGCAAAAATGCTCCTTTGAAGAAAATATACTAACGTTACAAAATCCAACGACGATTAAACCATCGTTCCATAGTTAATACTGTACAAATTCGGTATTAATACTAAACGTATCACTGTTGGTCAAATGACCAGTTTCAAATTGTTCCATCCATTGGAAACGATCAAGCACACTCTTTTATTCAGGAACACAGAAAAATGCACCTCTACTAACAAAAGATAATAGAAAAATCGATTACCCAGCGACCGCGGGAGTTTCGGTAATTTGTTTTGAAAACAACGATTCCCCGAAGCTGTTTCCAAGTTTCCACATATTGCGAGCGGAGTCGCGGGGACTGAAATGGCGAATTCGCGAGAAAACGCAGCGCGCGGGTTATATCGCTACGAGCGTTTGAACGTCTCCGGAGTCTCCATCCTGTGGCAAGCGGTAAAAGTAACTTTTCCATTATCATAAACACGACTCCGGCAGCCGTAATACCAGTATAAAAACCGTGGTGGAAGGGTTAAGGATACAGAGGGAGCCTGAAAAACACCGGTTGCTCGTCGGAGAATGATCGCGCAACCGATTTTTCCGGCTGGCAATCGGAGAACTAGTTTGCCGCGGAGCGATCGACTCGTTTTACCTGCCGATCGGACGTTAACGATCTCGGGCAAAAGAAAAATTTCGACACGCTGCCGCTGCTCGCTGCTGCCGAGGCTTCTAACGAGACGGACACGGTTCTCCGGCGCGGATCTGCGTCGAGGAAAATTGATAACGCGTCGAACGAGAGTCTAATCTCTCGAGCGGATACGCGCTTTCTCTCTCTCTCTCGTTATGGTTCTACTCGCGGTGTCGTCCCGAGCATGCCGAGCGGAATCGAGAGCGAACGCGCAGGGGAGATGTACCTTCCGGCGAAATTTCACCTTACGCAATTATCCCGACGCGGAGCGAAGCTGATCTAAAGGCGCACAGGCGGATTCGAGCGGACCCGTTCCGCTGTTACGTGAACGGGCTCTGCTTTACACGCGTGATCTTGCCTCCGCACCTGATCTTGCCTCTTGCCGCGGCTACCGAGAATCTTGCCCTGGCAATTCGTACTCGAGCGACCGAGAGACGCGTGCTCCGCTACTCGTCGTATTTGCGGATCGGTTTCCAGGCAAAACGAACGAGTCGGCCTACTAGGTAATTAGCCGTTCCGTTGCTGGGCGTCAGGAAACCCGTGTCCGCGTAACGGAGCCACTTTGTTTCGCTTTTGCCCGGCGCACACACCGGGTGGCTCGACAAAACCCGCCGCGAATCCAGCGCCGTCCCTGAAACGCGGATTTTAGAAATTTTCCGACAAACAAGGGAAATATCGTAGAAAACTGTGAATACAACTGTTAACTACAACTGTAACTAAAAACTGTGAGCACGTTATTAACCGTTTGAGTACGGCGAAAACATTCTTGTAATAAGTGGGAATAAAAAATATTTTTGTTGATCAAAACTACTTGTTATTATAATAATTAGTTAATTATAACTATTTTTATTGTTTTCCAAAAAAATTACTACGCATTTCATTCCGCACTTTTAGCATATATATAAGAAAATTCTTCAGCACTCAAACGGTTAACGCTAAATCTACTCAGCACAAGACATATTAGGTCGTCCCATAAGTTCGTGCCGTGGATATGTTTATATTATTCACCATTTCAAAGTATTTAACTGAAAAACCGCAGAAATTTTATAGTGACGGTATGATGTCTTTGCCAAAAAGGTCAGAATTGGTTGTGGAATGAAAGTAAAATTATCTTTAGAATTTAATGTTATTTTTAGAATTTTAGAATTAGGTTTAATGTTAAACAGTTGTTTCGGGGACTATTTGTATAGGAGGCTCGAGTCAACAATCTCTATTACGAGGGATGGATCGAGGACATAACGTGAAACGATTCGATCATTTTTATGCTAGAGATCCAATTGCGAGCGAGTATCGTTAGCCAACGATCTCTATTACAGGACCGAAGGATGAACGGTTTCGAAGATATAAAGCGGAATGATTCAACTGAGAATTCTTCTGCCGGAGACCCAATTGCGAGTCTCATGAATCAACGATTTCTATCGGACGATCCTAGGACGGTTCTGAACGAGCGATTCGCCTGATCAAGTGCCTTTTTAAAATTGGACCGCTTGAGACGGTCCATTGAACAACTTGAGAATTTTTGAGAGATTAGGAGGATTTATTAGATCCCGCTGGATGTCCGTTTAAAAATTACTCGCAGCAGCCTCTGATAAAAGAAACCTAGACAATCACGAGTTTTAATGCAACTTCGAAGCTCCGCAAATGCCGCAACCGCGCAAAGAACCGCAGTCTAATTATCAATATCCTATTAATTCGATGGAATCTGGTATACAGGGTGAGCCACGCAATAGCAGTGGGTTTGATCTAGATCTTGGTTCGACCAGAGCTAGGAAAAGGAGAGTGGCAAAGGAAAGTCGATTTTCTCGCGTTTTTGCCATCTGTGTTAACAAAACATCGAAAATGCAACAGCATATTTCTTTGACGGAGATCCATCGTACGGAATACATTGGTTTGCAGAAAGACGTCAGAGTGTATTGCTGGAGGAACGATCAGTATAATCCACCGATTAGAAATGAAAATTCAAGGTCCCTCCAAGCGGCGCTGTTTTCCAGCACTCGATATTGTCATCTGTGTTAACACAACATCGAAAATGCAACAGCATTTTTCTTGGACGGAGATCGATCGTACGGAATACATTGGTTTGCAGAAAGACGTCAGAGTGTATTGCTGGAGGAACGATCAGTATAATCCACCGGTTAGAAATGAAAATTCAAGGTCCCTCGAAGCAGCGCTGTTTTCCAGCACTCGATACATACTCGTTCGCGATCCCCTTTGGAAAATGGCCGATGAGGCAGCCGCGAAGAATAGAAATCGACTATTCCAGATCTCGCGCACCTACCTAGTCACCCACTCACCCACCTACCGTTCCCGGCAGCCTATTCACTTCTTCTTTCGTCTCTGTTCACTCGTCTCTCTTTCAGACGAAGGCTGAAACCCGCCTGTTGCGAGCGCAGCCCGTTGTCGTCGCATTATGGAAAAGTTCCGCTCGCGTGTACCAGCACCAGCTCCGCTGACGCTATAACACCGCGAGCATAACCGACTTTGTAATACTTGTCCACGCCGTGCCGGTCTCTGCGCTCTCTCTCTCTCTCTCTGTCTTTGTCTCTGTGATCTTGCAACCTCGCGAACTGTCGTGCTGATAATAGCACGATCCATTAGATTGTTCACGCGATCGAGGAAAAGAAATCATTCTGGACACTTTCGTACCAACCTTCAACCCCTCTCTTGCGTCTTCCGCAGCTTTAAAATTGCTTCACACTATCCTGATGAGCACTTCTAAGCTCCTTCGTGTCTGATCTCGACAATTTTGTCAATGGTTTTTCCGGAAACTTTGGGTTTAATATAATTCTCTTGAGAATCCTAACATTTTTCCCCGCATTAACTCTACAATTTTTTTTTCGAATCTTGCAATTGTTTTACCGACGCTAAAATTTTTCCGTTGGCTTTGCAACCATTTCTGTTGACTCTAAAAAATTTTCCATCGATCTCACAATTCCAGAGCCCTTTATTTTATCTATGTTTGAGAACCGTAACATTATTCCATCGACTGGCATTACTCTTCAATTTTTTCCTAGATCTTGCAATTGTTTTACCGTCGCTAAAATTTTTCCGTTGGCTTTGCAACCATTTCTGTTGACTCTAAAAAATTTTCCATCGATCTCACAATTCCACAGCCCTTTATTTTATCTATGTTTGAGAACCGTAACATTATTCCATCGACTCGCATTACCCTTCAATTTTTTCCTAGGTCTTGCAATTGTTTTACCGTCGCTAGAATTTCGCCGTTGGCTTTGCAACCATTTCTGTTGACTCTAAAAAATTTTCCATCGATCTCACAATTCCACAGCCCTTTATTTTATCTATGTTTGAGAACCATAACATTATTCCATCGACTCGCATTACTCTCCAATTTTTTCCTAGATCTTGCAATTGTTTTACCGTCACTAGAATTTCGCCGTTGGCTTTGCAACTATTTTTGTTGACTCTAAAAATGTTTCCGTCGATCTCACAATTCCAGAGCCCTTTGCTTTATTTATGATTGAGAGCTCTGAATACTTTTGCATCGTCCTCGCAGACTTCTCGCTGGCCCTACAATTTTTTTCTTGAACCTTGTAATTGTTTTACCGACGCTAGAATTTTTCCATCGATTCTACTGATCACGTAATTAGTTTTACAATCTTTTTGCGAGTCCTCCGGCTCTCCTCGAAAAGCATTCGACGCGAGTCCCGCGGCATTCTCATTGGACCTGCAGTTTCTCGTGTGCACTCGCAGCAAGTGCATTCGATTCGCGGTGATCAAATAAGTCGATCGAACAGATCGAGAAGTCGATTCATCGGAGCCTAGTTCGGTCCCAGCGCCAAGGTTATAAAATATTTGATCGTCGGAATTGGTTCGGCCGGTAACGCGACTACTATGGCGCAAACGTCGAACGTAATCGACGAGAAACACGGGGAAATTCAATAGGGGGATGGCACTTTGTAGTTGCGAGCGAGCGATCGTTCGATTGAATTCGCTGGCTCGCGGGAATTCGCCGGTTAGCGGGTCCACTTTGTAATTGAAAGACCGGCCAGACGGTGATTCGTCGTGGGAACGAGCTTGCTTGTGAGAGAAAGAGAGAAAGAGAGAGAAAGAGAGAAAGAGAGAAAGAGAGAGAGAGAGAGAGAAGGCTCTCTCGGATGAATGGGGCACGGGTACAAGTAATTCCGCGATCGTGTTCCCCTTTCATTCCGGCCGCGGCCGGTCGCGTATCATTTCGTAACGTTTTGTAACCGCTGCGTCGACCGGAGATATTTCCTGTCAACGCTCGGGATCGTCGGCTAATGAGATTCTTCTCAGAGAGAGAGAGAGTAGGGTTACCAGACGACGTGTATTCCCCGCTAAACGCTTCTCCCTCCACCATTAAACGTGCCCCTTTTCTCCTCCAGCGACTCTCTGCACGAGGAGAATTGTGACGTCACGTTGTTCCCACTACCGCGGTGTCTAACTACTAGCCAATCACATTCTGCTCGCGCATAGAGTCGCTAGAGGGGAATCCGATGACAGATAGAGTAGCGTAAAGACTTTTTCTGGGAACGCTGAGGGAGGGAAGACAGCTCGACGAGGATAATCGTTCGATGGGGCTCGAATTCATTTCAGCCGGCAAACGGTATCGAATAAATTCAAATTATAGGTTCGCTGAACGTCAGACGGAGAACTGTAAGCCGACGGTTACGGACCCGGTTGAACGGTGCAGTAAATCGGTAACAAAAAGTCGCTCGTCGAATTTTATAGACTCGTCGGCAGACGGGCCGGCTGCGATCCGGCAATCCGGCCGGCGAAAGAGACGTTTCAAGCTCCACCAGAAGCGTTTGAATTTGTAAAATCGAGAAAACGAGCAATCCTGCCCGTTCACGTTCGATTCCCGGGCGAATGAAGTCTCTCGAAAGGAAAAGTCGGCTATGCCAGCGAAAGCATAGTCTTCGGTCGTCTGCGAAACGATCCCGGGCACGTCGTTGTCGGATGTTCGAAGTTGAAACCGAGGAATCGCGTGCTGTCCGCCTCTGCCACTTTTGCCGAGCCATTTCCTTCGAACTACGATCGCGTTTAGAGATCGTGTTCGGCTGTTAACGATTCGCAAGTTGACCGGGAGGGGAAAAAAAGCGCAAACGGCGCAAGCCAGACCGCCCCTATCGGCCGCGGATTATCGCGAGTCCTCTTCGAGGCTCACCGAAAAAGGCTCGCGATGAAATTTCAGGCTCGCGTGTGCAGGCGTCGCGTTATCGCGAGTCGCGCGATTTTTCAAGAGCCGATCGGCGTCCCGTTGTCGTTAACGTCCTCGCCGCGACTCGTATTTAAACAATAATACCAAACGCCTCGAGTGCTCGAGACCAGAGCCTATCGCAGATTACTCCGTTTAACGCCCTCGTCCGATCACCGAGAACACTCGCATTCCTCAAGATATTAGGTTGGCAAGAAAGTAATTTCGGTTTTCACTATGGTTTATGGTTTATTCTTTTCTTTATATACATAAAGATGGCGTTGAAGTGCCTTAGCTCTATCTGCCCAAGGTTTTCACTAACACCTGATGTTATGTTTTGTTCGATTGACTTCTGTTAACGTTGCGTTTGTTTTCTTTCTGACATTTCATAACTGCATCTTTTAGGTTACTTTTGCAGCAAATTACACGTAATTTTGATTCAAGTTGTTTGTTCTGTGTCAATTTGAACATGGAGTGCAAAAACGAACATTATAGGCACATATTGCTTTTTTATTTCGGTAGAGGTAAAAAAGCTTCCGAGGCTCGCAAAGATATATGTGAAGTTTACGGTATGGATTGCTTAACAGAACGCACGTGCCAGAATTGTTTTAAAAATTCCGTTCTGGAAATTTCTCTCTTGAAGACGGCCAACGTTCTGGTCGACCATCTGAAGTTGATGATGACCAAATGAAAGTTATTATTGAATCGGATCGTCATATAACTGTCCGAGTGATTGCAGACAGGTTAAATATCTCGCATCCAACAATATAATAACGTTTAAAAAGTCTCGGAATCGTTAAGAAGCTCGATATTTGGGTTCCACACGAATTGAAAGAAATTCACTTGACGCAACGCATCAACATATGCGATATGCATCTCAAACGAAATGAAATTGACCCTTTTCTGAAGCGAATCATCACTGGTGATGAGAAATGGGTTGTTTACAATAACACAACTCGAAGACGATCATGGTCCAAGCGTGATGAATCAGCCCAAACCACACCGAAAGCTGAATTGCACCAAAAGAAGATCATGTTGTCAATTTGGTGGGATTACAAAGGTATTGTGTATTTTGAGCTGCTCCCAAGGAACCAAACCATCAATTCAGATGTTTATTGTCGACAACTAACAAAACTGGGCGTAGCAATCAAAGAAAAAAGGGCCAGAATTGGCCAATCGCAAAGGAATCGTGTTCCACCATGATAACGCTAGGCCACACACATCTTTGGTAACACGTGAAAAGTTATTGGAGCTTGGTTGCGAAGTGATGTCACATCCACCATATAGCCCTGACATTGCACCATCGGATTATCATTTATTCCGAAGTTTACAAAACTCTTTGAATGGTAAAACATTCGCTAATGATGATGATCTGAAATCGCACTTGGATCAGTTTTTCACCGAAAAGGATCAGAAGTTTTACGAGCGCGGAATTATGAAGCTACCAGAAAGATGGCAAAAGGTCATAGAACAAAATGGAAAATATTTTACTGATTAAAGTTCATTGCTTTGATAAAAAAATTAGATTTTATTTCACCTAAAAATACCGAAAATACTTTCTTGCCAATCTAATATATCGTAACCTTTGATTTTAACCCGCTATAACTCCGCGAGAGAATCGCTATAACTCCCCGGGACGTGTCAATGTCCGTTCAACAAAATTTCAACAATTTAGAGGGTTTTCGTGTTTACGTTGGTTTGAGAAATTTCGATGTACCGTTTTTCTCGTTGTTGTTTTACGGTGGTTTGCACGAGAGGTGTAACGGCGGGGAACCGAAGTGTGTGTATCTTGTAGAGCGTATTATCTATTTCCAGAGAATTTGATCGGTCTCGGAGCGGAGAACGATCGCTAGACGATCGACCGCAGCCCTCCAGCGAAAATAAAGAAATTTCGTTGCGCATCTCGCAACCCGATACCAGCAAGAAAATCGATATCGTTAGAAGCTGCATTATATACGTAGGTCGCGCCGGTGCAGGAGAAAAACCGTGTGCATCGTTCCCCATTATAAAACTACGATCGTGTTACTCTCTCGGTGTTCTTCTCGAGGGAGCGGAGCTATCGCTATCGTTCAGGATGTCCCGCTGATCTACAGGAAACTCAGTTAACTTGTAAGTCAGGATGCTCCCTCGAAGAATGGGACCGGGAGATCGCGTGTGCAATCCTCCGCGCCGATGGAAAAAGAGGAAGAACATTTCCTCGTTGCGATCCGATCGCCTCCTTACGCAACGAGCAACTCTCGGGCCTCCGACCGGCCCGACTCTTCTCTTTCTCCGAGTCATTGTTTCCACCGGGAAATTGGGGAACGCGGTTCCCATCGTCCTTTACGGGCGCCTTCTACTTTCCCCGGAAATTTTTCCACCTGTTCCGCGTCCAATCTATTCTCTTCTCCATCTCCGATGCATCTAATCTTCATGTAACTAAACGGTGTCTCAAAATAACCTGACATTTTTAATAGCACCATTTTTTTTTTTTATGGCGACCATAGAGTACTGATCTTTGACAACTGGCATCAGGAAGTATCGAGGTTTAGTCATGGAGAATTACACGATCGAGCAACGCATAGATATGCTGGAAATGCCCCCTCTTTCCCCCTCAAAATCCTTGAACACGCGTTTTACACTTTTTGTTAGACTTTATTGAAATATGTAGTGGAATTCTACGATATTGCGTATACAGTGTTAAAGATATGAATAGTTGAGTACATACAACTCTATGACCAAAATACACTGAAATGGCTTTTCAGAAAAATGTGACGACGCTTTAGTTTGACGGTTTTCCTGCGACTGACTGCAGTCCTCGCTTTTTCTTTACTGCAAGCGTCGCTTATACCTGAGGACTGTAAACCGCCCCTTGAACCTACGGTTACGGAAGTGGCAATTGTTGCACACCAACACTTTTTTGGCACTTTGACTGCCAAACTAGAAACCTCAAAAATTCCGTAAAATCAAAGTTATTTAATGAAATTAAAATTGAAAAAAATTAAATGTATCATATTGAGTAGTTCTCCACTTTCTTGCATTTTATAGATCCTAATCAAATTTGGTACAATGAACATATTAACGTAAAAATTCCGTCACCCACATATGGGTGACATGGCACTCAACGTGTTAATATCTTTCATACTTTTCCGAGATATTCGGCTGGAAAGTTTTCAAATGAACACACCCTGCACATCGATTTATTCCATTCGTTGAAGAAGAGAATTCCGAAGGATTCTCGTTTCTCGCAATTACCGTAGACAATTCTTATCTCTCTTAGAGATCCGCCGTCTGCTTGCGTTACATTGTAGGTTCGTCGGTGAAAATTTCAATGGTAAATTGATACTGTAGATTGTTCGATTGCCAGCGGTTCGAGACCGTTCTTTCGGAAGGGGAACAGATAGCGAGCGGATCGATGGATTAGTCTGGGAAAATAAAAGCGATATCGGCGGTGTTCCATTCACGTCGAGCCGGAGCTGGTTTCAATTGGCCATCAACAGATGGTATTAACGCGTCGGCCCTCCGCGGCTAGATAAAGACGTGTTTTCTCTCCGTGGTCGTCTCTCGTTGAATAACGGAGCGGCAGCCACTGGCAGCAACCGCGGCAATCTCGAATGCAATGGTCGATCGGATGCAGGCCTTGAACCGTTTCGCGTAAGAGGCTGCGCCGCGCTGCACGGTCTGCACACCGTCGGAAGAACGGCAACGCGAGTATTCCGGCTCGGTGCGCCATTGTCTCGGACAACGAGCAGCAGCCAGGTTCTAGGAACTCGGAGGATCGTGGCACCGATCGATCCGGAGAAGAAGGAAGACGCGGAACGTCTATTCGCGCGTGCACTTGACATTTTGCAAGCCACGCCGCCGTCTGTCGGTGTCCGCGGCACGCGTCAATCCGACGTGGTCCGCTTCCAGTCACGTTCCCGGCGAACACGTTTGTTCACCGGGATCTCTTAATTCGTTTCTTTCTCCCCCTCCTCGAACAACCTGTCCGCGCCTTCGCGAACCTTCGTTAACCCTGGACAGCTCACCTGTCGTCGACGAACATTTTACCTGGGATGTTTGGTCGAATTCAAAAATTAAACGGTCAAGGCGATCCTTTCGTCTCATTTAACGCTTTGACTTCCAAACTAGAAACCTCAAAAATTCCATAAAATAAAAGCGTTGTTTAATGAAATAAAAATTAGAAAAAAATTAAATGTATCATATTGAGTACTCCAACTTTCTTACATTTTACTGATCCTAATCAAATTTGGTGCAATTAATATATTAAAATGAAAATTTATTTTAAAATCTGGACAAATAATTCCGTCACCCATATATGGGTGACATGGCAGTCAACGTGTTAAAGCATTCTTGCTTTTCTAACATCTCCTGGGACGTAGTTTTAGAGTGAACTTAATTTTTCAACGAGAAAACTCTACTTCTTTTGTTTTTATTGATCTTTACTGATTCAATTTCCTGTAGAAATTGGTTTCCGATATGCTTGGCGATGTTGCCATTAATAACCAGACTGTGGGATTTTTTGCGGTATTTTCAGAAAGTGGAGTCAAAGAAAATCTTAGATCTTTGTAGATCTGAATGATCTGTCGAATGTTATATTTTAGCATTTTTTGAAAGTTTCCAGAAGCCGTAAATGCATAAGTTCCGCAGTCTATTAATAACAGAACGGTGCAGGCATGGTTTAAAATTTTTCTCGATGGAGATTTTCATCTCGCCGACGATAAAGGTTTTGACAGATTTGCAATGATTGGCAGGGATCGCGCCTACAGCCTCATGAAAAACAGCTCCTGTCACACCGTTCGAGAAATTATTGAAACGTTTCGAAACTCTTTTTATCAGAAATTCAAACAACACCACGTCCGACTGTATCCTCGAATTCACTGAGACAAACAAACAGTTTATCTGAACATACAGTTCAATACTATGATCCAGTGAAGATTGGGAATCGTGTATCGACAATTCTATACAGATAAATCTGTAAATGCTTCGACATTGTGTTTGGATAAAGCTTGTCGCAAAGCTCGGGCCGTTTCAATAATAATAATAAAAAAAAAGGAATCGCGTGCCAGTTATCGAGAAAGGAAAGTTGAAATTTGTTGTACAGCGTTATTACACGTATCGGAAGACAGATTCCTGGCGGATAAGCCTCGCGGAGGAATGAAAATAAGTCGAGAGATTAATGGACTCGTGGACGAGGCACGAAGAATGACGAAGAGGCAGACGAAGGTGAAGGGAACGCAACGGTGAGAAAGAAAGAGAGAGAGAGAGAGAGAGAGAGAGAGAGAGAGAAGGTTTGGTCGTGGCCGAGGTTCTCAGCACTTTCACCGAATAACGCCGACGTGTAACGGTCGCTAATTGCTCCTCGTAATTTTAATTAATCTCCATCTGGTACCCAGCCCGACGGGAAGACGGAAATTTCTCGTTGCGGACATCAAAGGTGAACGAGCGACGCCTTCGCGCATCCTACTCGCGTTAATTACTGGCACACGTTCCACGATCCCTGACGCTCCACGTCCAATTCGACCATGAATTTTAGCCGGCGTAATCGTTTCACCTGTTAACCGGTCCATTTTTCCAAACAACTAAGCCGCTTGATCAAAATTGTCGCCGTTACAGCCCCGCGTTTAGAGCGATTCTCCGCGAACAATGAGAAACCACATTTACGGTGATTTCTCGATATATGTCGCCTAGGCCTGGATGATAAACGTCGCGGAATTATTCCTACTGCCGCGGGACATACCCCGTGAGGGGCCTCAGACGCCAATATTATATATAACACGGCTCAGGTATGTCTCCTGGACGATACATGACGCTGGCAAGACCCGTGTCGTTGACATACATCGAGTATTCACTGTAATTCTCTCTAACACAATGAATACCAACAATTGCTGACTCAACTTTGTTTTATTCCATTTAAAGTTGTGTCAACCTGACAGGGAAATTGACAACTGCATCGTATTTGTCAAAAAATTTGTTACGGTTACCTAACTAAACTAAAGGTAGCATGTTGATATCTCTTAGAAATTTCGAAACATTTCAACGTCTTCATGTACTGCCTTTTTTCCTTTCGATGCTTTCTGCACGAAATAGCGAGAAGGTTTCTTTTTGGAGAAACAAGCTAAAAAATATTGAAGACGTCAATTGTTTCGTAAAAGGCCGGGGGAACAGCCCGAGAATCCGAAAAGGGAAAAAATCGGTGTTCGCAAAAGGCTGGTTCGCAACAGAATATCGCCGACTGTCGGCGAAATCGAAGAAAGAGGACCACGGGAGCCCGGTGGTTCCCGAGACTATTAATTATCAGCTGAAAACCGAGAGAGGTGCCGGGGCGCAGGTTTCGGTAATTCGATTTTTTCAACGGGAACCACGCGCCCGTTTTGTTTTTCGGTGCGTGGCGTGACGAGAACACGCCACGTCGGACCACACCGATGCGCAATTTTTTTCCAGGAACCGAACCCGTAGATCGTGCAGGAAATCGCCGGATCGTTGTGCTCTTCGGCAAAGATCGTTTTGCCCACTGGCTCTCGCGTCTGTCGACGCAACCTGCGAACCGAAGGCTCTCCGAGACCGGGTTCTCCGACCGAAAATCAACGAGAGGGATCGGAAATGCCCTGAGCCGATTAGGCGAATTTAACGGGAGCCCTGAACGGTCTCGGTGAATCGCTGCGCTGGTACCGTAAAACTAACAGACTGCGCTCAAGGTCGGGGAACTGTGAGCTGTGCAGTTTTGCGCCGCCCTTCGATTTCTGCGCTTTTCTGATATCATCGGAACATTGGTGACATTTCAGAATTTTCTATATGTCACTATTTACATCTTGAGTTATGCTACATGCGCGTTCTAATTTATATCGTCGTTTAGCAGTGGAGGGATTTTTGTATTTGTTGAGAAATTAGAAAGCTAAAGATAACTTTATTAAAATAAAATGAAGAATAATCTATGTGGGTTTGTTTTGTGGCCCGAAGAATCCACTTTTCCATCACCCAGTAGTTTTTCGTTCAAACATTTTTTCGATCAGCTACTAAATAAATTGGGAAGTAGACGAAGTAGTCAATTTGACAACTTTAAACGTTTACATAAAGATTAAAAAATTTTTCTGGCCACTGAAATCGACATGGATCTTTAAATTGAAGTCTTCCCTGTATATCAAATCCAAAAATTCTCGCGTACGATTTTTTGTAGCCGTTTTATTGCGCTATGTACAAAAAGTGTGCCGGTTCCGATCATTTTCGATGTTTTCAATTTTTATTATATTTACCGGTTTTTGAGAAATTTATTTTTCACCCATGAACGACGTTCGTGAATTCGTTTTACATCGTAGTGTACAGTCTCGATCAAGAAGCTTTTCTTACTTTGGACCCGCAGTGGAAATGAAGCGAAAGGAACAACGTCTCTTCCATTACGTTCCTCGCATTTTCCTAATTTTACGAGACACGTTGAACACTGTAAATCGCAAATACGGCTCGAGCACCTTCCTGGAAATTATTTGCGCGAACAGGGGACAGGATGAGGCCGGAACGCGAGGCATCCGGTGTCGAATTTAATACCGGCGACGAATGTAAAGCACTTCCTCGGGGAACGAGGCTGTTCTCTCATTTTCGCGCATTCTAGAAATCCAGAGTCGAGCGAAAAAGATCGTCGGAAGATCTCTATTCTTCTCTATTCTCGCTGGGTTGCATTGTCACTGGTATCGATCACTCGCATATTACACTAATCGATACTTCAGGATTGTAATACCTCAGTATTTTAACACCGAGGTATCCCAACAGCTTTGCATTTCAGTATTTCAGTATTTCAACACCAGTATTTTCATACTTTAGTATTTCAACACTAGCATTTTAATGTTTCAGCACCGGTATATTTTAATATACTTCAGTATTTCAACATTGGTAGTTTAATATTTCAGAATTTCAATACTTGTATTTTAATACTTCAGTATTTCAACACAAGAATATTTTAATGTTTCAGTACTGGTATATTTTAATATATATACTTCAGTATTTCAACATTAGTAGTTTAATATTTCAGAATTTCATCACTTGTATTTCAACACTTCAGTATTTCAACACTAGTATTTGAGTACTTCAGTATTTCAACACATTAGTATTTTAATGCGTGCTCGCGGTCGTGGTCCATCTCGAGTGATCGACTCCAGCTACAGTTTGCATTTGGTATTGGTGGTTAGAAAAATGGTTGGAAAAGGTCCAAGTAGGCAGCATGAGCCCGGTGCCGTAGATAAAGACATAGAAACGAAAGACTGCACGCGTTGCACCGGCGCGATGGCCGATAAGAAGATAAGGATTACGGCGTGGCGCATACCAGTCGCCTGGAGTTTTCATATCGCGTTCCCGCTAAATTGGATTGGATTACAGGCCGAGGAATGCCTGTGAGAACGGGCTGCCGCTGTGTTGCGGGCTACGTCCGAACAATTTCGAACGTGTTCCGCGCCGCGTTAATCTCCTTTATCCACCCAAAGCTACTGTGCTCCGCGAATCAACGCAGAATCGAGCTCTCTCTCTCTCTCTCTCTCTCTCTCTCTTTCTCTCTCTTTCTCTCTCGAGCCTCCTGGACACCCGACGCGTCGCAAATGAACGTTCATACCGAGTCCACTTTGCATTGCTGAACCGTGAATGCTCGGCGATCTCGTTCTGTCCTCTAATTTTCGCTAGCTTCACTGAAATGTCCTCCCGCGCTCCGCTCCGAAACGAATCTCATTAACACGAATTTATTCGATTAATTATACTTAATTTATACCTTGCGGAAAAGATTTATACCAATACCGGCAGTTTTTGAATAATTTGTAAATATAACAATATAAATATAACTTGCCAATACATTTCTTACAACGTAATAAAACTATTAACACGTTGACTGCCATGTCACCCATATATGGGTGACGGAATTATTTGTTCAGGCTTTAAAATGAATTTTTACGTTAATATATTCATTGTACCAAATTTGATTAGGATCTGTAAAATGCAAGAAAGTTGGAGAACCACACAATATCATACATTTAATTTTTTCAATTTTGTATTTTATCGAATAACTTACTTTGATTTCGTGGAATTTTTTAGCTTTCTCGTTTGGCGTTCAAAGTGTTAAAGAGAGGAATAAATTCCTACCTGGCTCCCATGTCTTGCAATAAATGCAAACGATTTTTATTTTGCATAAAGATTCGCAGTCTAATAATAAGTAATACATAATAAGTAAAATGATCAATGTTCAATTTGGTTGGAATTTTCACTTACACAATCTTCATAATCACCGGCACACGTGTAATGTCGATGATGGTGGTTAATAGGATATTTGGACGTCAGAATGAAAGTGTTTTCTCGACAACGGTTCGAGATAAGCACGATTGGTCAAATAGAATTTCTGTCGGTAACGTGGTCACTCTACCTTATCGCGAATCTACGGTGTCTTGGCTTTTAATTCGTATCATTAGCTGTTTATATTGGATCCACTAGGAAGACCAGGTTGGTCACAAATAAGGGGGTTCAGAAATGTGTAAAATTAAGTGAACGAGTTTATTCAAGCGAGTCTCTATCGCTGAATCGACATGTTACGATTTGCAAACGTAGAGAAGAGGGTTCGGAGAGCGTGTCGGTACTGATACTATCAAATTTTGACTTCACGGGATTTTCAAGGCCGCGGAACGAGTAAGATAGTCGCAGGGTCCGTGAATCCGCAAACTGCGTGAATCGTCGTCGGGCCTGATTTTCAACGCTCGGATTTAGCGCGAGTCGATTAAGCGCATTTGCCTTAATTTCGCGATGGGGTTGAACGGCTCTTGTCGCAGTTATTACCCCCTTTGGTAATTAGGATATTCGTGGGAACCGCTTCATTAAAAGAGCATTAAAAGCGCTGAACGCGTGGTCCGCGCGCGAGTGCGTGGCGCGCGTACGTGCGTACCGTGCTTGCGTACGTGCGAGCGCGAGTGCGTGCGCGAGAGTGCGCTGGCAAGAAACCGGTCCCGAACCGGCCAACAGATATCTCGCTATTCCTTTCGGATTAAAGGGAAATAACGCGCCTGCGTTTCTATTTATAGCCAGTTTCAGCTTCGCTCGCGAGCAAGAGCGAGCAAGAGCGAGCACGCGCGGATCCGGGGAGAGCAAAAGGGATGAACGCTTCGCGAGAGGCTTTTCGACTCGCGATTCCCCCCAAACCCCTGCTGCGGCGGCGTGGGGATTTTTCTCTCGTTTTTTATGCGAATAGGAAATGAAACAAACAGGCTGGGCCGAGCTAATTGACCCTTGAGTGGATATGAACGTTAACCATTTGTTTTACGATTTTCTTCTTCTTCTTGTTCCATCGTCTCCTGAAAGGAAAAGGAAATCCGAATGATGCAGAAATTCTGGGCGAGATCTTTCAGCAATTTAGACCAAACTAACGATCACTCAATTTTATAAGTACAAACAAATGCTCCGCTTGAATTTTCAGTTCAATTATTTTGACGTACGGTGATACGATGAATATTATAATTATATTACAGTGATTACTTTATATATGTCGCCAAGGCCTGGATGACAAACGCCGCGGAATTATCCCCACTACCGCGGGGTATACCCCGAGAGGCCACAGCTCGGTTATGTCTCCTGGACGATACAAGACACTGGCAAGACCCGTATCGTTGACATATATCGAGAATTCGCTGTCTATTAATTCACGCGCTCGCGATCTTGTTGCTTTGCACGAATTTGTTGCTTTGTTTGTTAAGCGCGTCGTCGCAGATTGCTTTCGGTGTTTGATTATGGTTCGTGCAACCAGTGAATGGGAAGTCAATGGTCGTTTTGCAGCGAGACAACGCAGAATTGCCTCGGTTTCCTTGCATTTCGAATCGAGTGGCTGTCGAATCGTTTCTCCGTTCACGATCGATGCTCGTGATCGTCAAGCCGGTAGAAATTTGTCCGACGATCGAGTCGGATCGATCGGTCCGCCGTTATCTTCGATCTAAGCTCACTCGGTTGCAAGCGGCACGGAGACAGCTCGACAAGGATACCTGGCGACGATGCCGGACAGGTATCGATTTTGCATCGGTGCGACCCACCAAATCGTCCCTCGAAAATTCTTGTCGACTGCGACACACACTGACAGCCAAAATTGGCAATTGATTAGCTGATAAGTATTCTAACCCGTTCAATGTGTCGCCACAAATGTGGTACACGTCGATAGCTAACAATAAATTACCTTCCGTGTAACATTTCAGGGCATTATCATAGTACAGAGCTTCCGAAACGTGGTACAAGTGCGACGTACAGTGAATTTTCGATGTATGTCAACAAACACGGGCATCGTCGACGTCGTGTATCGTGTAGGACACATAACTCGAGCCGTGTTATGTTTACACTCCTCGGCGTCCGAGGCATCTGGAGGTATACTCAGCGATAGTGGGAATAATTTCGCGACATTTATCATCGAGGCCTCGACGACATAGAGAAATCACTACGACTGCGAACAATCATAGTTAACGCGCTGAGAATCGAATCGTCGTTTACTCTGTTTGAACCACTCACTCTTAATCGAAACGCGGGCAATCACGGACCAAGCTAATTATTACGTGGAATATTTAACACGTTGACTGCCATGTCACCCATATATGGGTGACGGAATTATTTGTTCAGGCTTTAAAATGAATTTTTACGTTAATATATTGATTATTCCAAATTTGATTGGGATCTGTAAAATGCAAGAAAGTTGGAAGACTACTCAATATCACACATATAATTATTTTCAATTTTTATTTCATTAAATAACTTACTTTGGTTTCATGGAATTTTTTAGCTTTCTTGTTTGACGATCAAAGTGTTAATGAATCAATTACTTGGGAACCAGAGGCTCGTGTCAATCTTTCCTCATTTGTCTAGCTGAAGACTGTTAGAGTGAATCGTGATCATGGGCCCAGTGAAAATTGCATCACGGCTGCGTTTATTGCCGGATAAAATTTGCTTCGTTATTAGGCGGAGGATATTCATGCGATTTCTATAGATTCGAACGAACTTCCGATCGGTGTAAATGGGAACTCGTTAAAAATCGCGAGGAACGCAAGTTCGATACCGTAGGGAACAACTATGAGCGTAGTAACATCCGCGATTCAGTTACCAACGGATTGTAACTTTGTGGATAGTACGCCGCTTGCGTAATTAACCGGTTAACATGCTCGGTGTGTGCTCACTCGGAAGCTTCATACAGGAAAGCATAAATTCGCATGAACCGAGAACAAAAGCAGTACTAACATTTCCCGAAACTGCGCAGTAATTCTAACTACTCGAACAAACTACATTTTTAGTGCTCCCAAATTGCTTTTACTGCGCGACCATGTTGTCATTAAACGCGGCTGATGTACGTAAAAGATCCCTACACTGCTTGTTAAAATTATTAACCCTTTCCGCTACTACTTATATTGTGATTAGAACAATTAGAAATTCTTCGTTGTTCAGAATTCCATAGAAGAGAAAAGATAGATTAAATTTATTGTATGCCTATGTCTTCCTCCAAAGGATGTATCCCATTAAATGATGGATGTATCCTTGTACTGCAACAAAATAGAATGTTATTTCGGTTTAAAGGAAATTAATAATATTTAGTAGACTCTGTTCAGAATCTCTGTCCCGAGACTTACTGCATATATGCAGAGCAAGGGGTTAAGAGAAAATCCTGTGTCTCGCAATTAACTCAGACAATTTTTATTTTGCATAAAAATCCACAGTCTATCGACCCCAAATTTTAAGATTATTAGATGTCAACAGGGTGGAAAGACGATGACAGGCAAATTACAATCTAAAGTTTCCATCCCAGCTCTCCAGTCTCGTTGCATCTCCCCGAATTTGCACGCTCGTTGCTAACGCGTGAAATAATGAGGAACGCTTGATCGGCACCGGCCAATAAAAAAGGACTGAAAGAACGGCAACGACTTCCGACACGAGTCACAATTTCGTAAATCACGAAACGAGCAATCTGGCATCGTTCGAGTTCGGTAATTGTCGAGCGCCGGCACGGAACGCGGCCATAAAATTTCGAGCACGCGAAAACAGCGAAAGAATCGACTCGGTGTGCGAATCGTCAACGAAAACAGGTCGGCCGAGGAGAGGATCGCTCGACGGCACGCGCTCGTTGCGCAACCGTGTCATAATATCCCGTCCTCGAGGATCGAGGTCGATATTGATGCGCGCCGCGAGCGCACAAACCGCGAATTTCCCTTTCGCAAAGCGCACCATCGACCTGTTCATCGCAGTCCACGAGTTTTACACATTTGTGCGCGAATTGTTCCAAATATTAAACCACGATCGAATTTGCTTTTTTGTTTGGTCATTCCAAATCGATTTTTTCTTCATTCGAACCAGGTATAGCTTCGGACTGTAACCTGATATTTCTTCATTCAAGAATTAGCCGCGTGAGCTTAGACACGACAGCAACGCAGCTGTAAAATTAAAAATTATTAAGAATAAAAGAGAGCAAGAAGCAAAATGTGGGTGCAACTTCCAACAATAAAAAGATTACAAAAATTTAAGATTGCCAATATATTTCTTACAACTTTGACTGTCAAACTAGAAACCTCAAAAATTCCATAAAATCGAAGTAAGTCATTTAATGCAATAAAGATTGAAAAAAATTAAATGTACGATATCGAGTGATTCTCCAACTTTGTTGCGTTTTACAGATCCTAATCAAATCTGGTACAATGAATATATTAACGTAAAAATTCATTCTAAAACCTGGACAAATAATTTCGTCACCCACATAGGGGTGACATGGCAATCAACGTGTTAATAAAATTATTACAGAGAGGAATAAATTCCTACTTGGCTCCCATGTCTTGCAATTAATGCAAACGATTTTTATTTTGCGTAAAGATCCGCATAATAAGTAACACATAATAAGCAAAAAGATCAATTTGCTTGGAATTTTCGCTTACACAATCTTCATAATCACTGGCACACCTAAATCTACGGAGTCGTGGCTCATAAAAATTAGTTTCGCCACGTTTGTGTCAGAAACTCGACTCGCGCGATCATCGTCAGTCTTCCACGAAGGGGTTATACGCGATAGTAATTTGTTGGTTCCTCGACTTCTATCGCGACAATGAAATATCATCGCTTGCGAGGAATCTGCTTACCGGTGCAGCCGTGTTACTTGTGTTTTTCGACGAAGACTCGTACAGACACCAGCGAATTCGCGCCGCGACCATAAGGGACCATTGATTCCGAATAAGAATACACGGCAGGTAACTGGATAAGAAGGCGCTCTGGCAATCTGGCCGCTATAGAACGAAACTCGCGTGCGTTATTCACGACGACAGGAATCTCCGCGGATCGGAACGCCTCTGCGCCGCGAAGTTTCCGTGGAAATGGAATTCTTTATCGCCTGCCGTTTCCGCCGTGCCCAATCTCGTCTGGGAATTCGTGCATGAACGAAAGGGATCATCTCCGAGACCGAGAATATCGTTTACCCGCGTCTCCCCATCACGACGGATGCCCAACCCGCGATTGCGTCGCGGATTCGATGCAATGAACGCTACCGGGTTTGCGAGAAAGACGATTTTTGGCTAGCCGGAATTTCGTTTTTACAGCGACGTTTTATGCAAGCGTGGTTGCTCGACAAACCGCTAAAATTGCAAGTTTATTGCAAGTCTGCTGAAAGCATTCTCAATGTGAGCGTTTCATATAGAGAAGAAGCATACGGAAATATTCTTCTACGTAATAATTCTAAAATAAATTTTCCGATGGTGTAACCTGTACTCATATAAATTTTACAAATCTCTACTGACCACCAACAGTCTAACGTCCACAATTGAGGTCAATTTTTTGGTAAAATTCTGCTCTTTCTTTTTTTTTCTATTTTTCCATATCGTCAACTAGCGGTCCCGGCCACGCGTTGCTGTGACTAAGCTATACCTTCAATTATATTGTAGTAAACTATTCAATACAGTCAAATTATTATTTACAAATAAAGACGAAAACTTTTAGGTCAAAATTGATAAAAATTTTCGTAGAGTTTATACTAAGCAGATATCAACAAAAAATTAGAATTTTATATTTTATTCATCTCATAGTCAAGTATAGTTAGTAATTAGTTGATAGCATATAACAATTAATTTTATAAATGAGGTAGGAAGCGTAAATGATTCATTTTTTTAATTGTAATTTTAAATTTTTATTTAATTCAGCGCTAATCGGTACACAATATTCTTGGTTAACCTGTGTCTAACCCGGATACACCGCTATCTGTTAGAAACTTATGGAATTCACGGATAATTATAATAATTTGCAATAAAAAAATATTGCGACTATAAATTGAGATAAAAACTATCCTATATCTCCAGTCGGACCCAACTGAACACATTGTGCCTTTCATTGAAATCGGTTCAGTAGTTTAGGAGTTTATCGCGGACATATAATACATCGTGACACGTAATTCTTACATACAGGGTGTTTGGTAACTGGTGGTACAAGCGAAAAGGGGGTGATTCTACACGAAAGAATAAGTCGAAAATATAGAATAAACATTTGTTCATCCGAAGTTTCGTTATCGAGAAAATCGAGTTTGAAATGCAGCGAATACCCATGCTATTCGATAGGAATTGTCTGACGCGTCTGATCATGACCAACCAAATCTACTTCCTGCATATACTAAAGCACACAAACCTGACAGATCTTCAAAGTCGATTTTCTCGAAAACAAAGCCTCAAACGAAAAATGTTTATTCTATATTTTCGACTTATTCTTTCATGTAGAATCACCCCCTTTTCGCTTGTACCACCAGTTACCAAACACCCTGTATATAAAGATTTGTGAATCAGAATTTTTTCAAAATCAGAACTCACCGAGATCTTACACCAAAGTCTTTTTATTCTTAGAATAATTCGTGGTCATTGAGCAGGCTCTACACGCGCCGTCTGGGATCAGAAGGTTCGTTTCCCGTTCGTTGAACGTCCACGGGGGCCCGAATAACGACGTGGGAGAGATAACCTATCGGATAGGCCCTTGACACCGCTCCTCCGCGAAGCTGGGGCCATTCCCTCGCGAAAATGTCCCCATGGTAACGCCAGGGGCGGAAGGAAAATCTCGCGGGCGTAAGTGCTCTTAACGCAGCCGCCGCGCGTCGTTTCTGCGCGACTTTACGGCCGGATCTCTGTCCCGGATGGAAAGTGCCCGATAGAAATCCTCTCGCGAGTCGCGTCGGAATCCCGAAACGCTCGAACCAAGTCCCTCGCAAACCTAATCGCCACCGGGGCCCTTGGCTTCGAATAATACCGAAACAAAACGAACGGGCAGAATCCTACGTTTAAATCACAAAACCACCCTTGACCCTTCGGGGACGGTGCCTGGACATTGTGCTGATTCTGTGTTGATCGCTTTTCGAGCCTCATGCTTCCAACATTGATCTCGAAGAATAAGGAACGATGCCGAATTTATCGATGGACGCTGACAAAAAATATATACAGGGTGTTCGCGATAATTTGCATCAGCGAAGAGGAGGTAGTTGTAATACATTTTGTAAGTAGACTGCGGATCTTTATGCATTTATAACAAAATTGAGTAGATAAAATTTGAAATTGTAGGAAAATTTAAAAAATCTTAAATGACAATATACTATTTCTCGTCTATTCAAATTATCAAGAGAAGAAATAACATTCTACTTAGTTTCTACTTCTTGCAATCGACGCAGACAATTTTTATTTTGCATAAAGATCTGCAATCTATTTATTAACTATACGATAGCGTATCTCAATTTTTGGTATTTGTCTAGAAACGAAAGTGATCTTCATTTTTTTTTAAATGGAATTCTACGTATTTGTTCAGCTTAAATGAAAACGGACATTGAGTTCAACCATGTAATATACTATGGTCTTCAGGGCCATACAAGGGCAGAAACAAAAGAAATAGATTTAAAATTTCGTAGTATTGTATTTACTAGTATGTTGTAGTGATAAGACTATATCTCGTGTTCAATATGACTTCCATTAGCGCATTTCTGAGTTCTGCTGACTAGGTTCCTGGTAGTTTCTGCCAATGTTGCACTAGACATGGATGCACAGGCTTCTCTTATCTTAGTTTGCAAGTTGTCCAAATTTCTCTCTCTCTCTCTTTCTCTCTCTCTTTCTCTCTCTCTCTCGGCGGTGTACACAATATCTTTAATATGTCCCCGCAAAAAAAATCTAATGATGAAAAAAAAAGTACGTTCCGACCCATTTATCGTTAAACATGTTATGTAAAAAATAAGGAGGATAAGCAATATTCCATATTGCTAGTAAAATATACTATCCCCTTCGGTTTTCTCCTAATGTTTACCTTTAAAGAAAAAGACGCGGTTATGTAAAAAATCAGGAGGATAAGCAATATTCCATATTGCTAGTAAAATATACTATCCCCTTCGGTTTTCTCCTAATGTTTGCCTTTAAGGACAAAAGACGCGGGTAGAAATGATCGCGAACACGCTGTATATATAAAATGCGCGGAAAGGGGGAACGTTTTTCCACGAAGTCAGATGAAGCAGGCAGGCAGCAGGGTCTGGCGGAATTTTCCTCGCGGAAGCGGAGCACCGTCGGGAATGAGAAACAGAAAAGCGGCGCACAGCGAAGCGTGCAGAGCAGAGCTCGCAACGCACTCTTGCTTTCGAGACCGTTGGTTTCCGGCGTGGATCGGAGCAACGGAGAGGAAAGGTTTCCGAAGAGCGCCGAGGGCCATCCTGCGCTCATTTTCATCGCGGAACTTCAACTTCGCTCGACGAGCTCTCCCCGGGCTCTGCACATACGCGCGCGTGCATCCTCTCCTCTCCTCTCCTCTCCTATCCTCTCCTGTAGAAGAAGATCCGTGAAGAGCCACGGGCTGAAGAAGCACCGAGAAAACACGCTTCTCTCCGCCTCGTGCACGAACCCCGTTACTTCGCCGAGCGCCACTAAAATACCGACAGCAAATTGTTACTATCGCTGTCGTTATTATTGCGGTCCGCGATACCACCGACGCCGCTGCGCCGCGAATAACAATGCGCGAGCGAATGGTAATCGCTGCCAACGTCTTCTAACTACTTTAACACTAGATTTACCGGCTATTTAAGTACACAGGCTCGCGAAAGTATTCCAACGCTCTTTAAATCAGTATAACTTTTTTTTTAAATTGGATCACACGATCCGACTTTTTTGAGGAGTTAGAAGAATTGGTTTTCCAAATGATGTGCAAAAAAGATTTTGACAAAAATTGCAATTGGTAAGAATCACATGAGAAAATAGAAATGGCACTTTTCACAACTTTTTTTATTTGAACCTGTAGTGAAAATTTAAAATATGCGTTTTGTAGACATATGTCAGTTGTATACATGCTGAAAATTTCATTGAAATCGATTAATATACACACGAGCTACAAATAGTTAAAAGTGGTGAAAAGCGTAGATTTTCACGACTTTTGATCAGTTTCTGCTTAAAATCCTCAGATTCTAACATATTTCGATGCGTGCTATTTTTATTTGCGTCAGCCGATTTCGATGAAATTTTCAGTACGTGTATAACTAGCACAGATCTACACAACGCATCTTTTAAATTTTCATTACAGGCTCAAATAAAAAAGTTTTGGAAAATGCCTTTCACGGCCAATTTTTTAGAGACCTCGAGACCGTTGGTTAAACATCACGCAGTTGGAACGAAAATAGACCGGTCATAAGCTGTCGGGACAGTGTGAATTTTGATTCCCGGGAATTGTGGGTCGCGGAAGTCATCGCACATGATCCGAGCACCGTGTTTCTCCGTCGTAATCCGTTTACGGATCGGCGGTAAGCTGATTAGCAGCCTTGCGTGCAAACGACCGGCGACTCTTGGAGAATGGGCGGTCGACCGGTCGATCGTGGTCTGCCGCCGGTTAGCGTAAATACACGTACACACCTGGAGCCCCGGCGAAGTGCAAAGTTCAACCGTGGGACCTTGTCAAATATAAAGTTACCGGTCCCCGGGAGCGTTCGCGAGTTACGAAGCCCCGGCGACCAAGTTTACCCTCGACTTGAAAATCGAAGTTGCCAGGCGCGGGCGGGAACGTGTCCGCAAACGCGCCAATCGCAAGCGGTTCCCTATCGATCTCTTCTTCTCGAACACTGACTCCGATAACCGGACCCGAAATCTCTGTTTGATCTGCGGATTTTATGCGTTTATGGCAAAAACTTGCCGCGAATTGAAACAGTACGGCCATTAAAAGAATTTTATAATATTCAACACAGTGAGTTCTCGATATATGTCAACAACACGGGTCTTGTCAACGTCGTGTATCGTCCAGGAGACATTCCCCGCGGTGGTGGGGATAATTCCGCGTCATTTATCATCCAGGCCTTGGCGACATATATAGAGAAATCACTGTATATTGCCTTCAGCTTATTAAGACTAGTTTGATGGGACGTGTTCTGGTATTTTTAGGACTGTAAAGATGCATACATGTGGAATTGTTCAATTTATTTCTTTGGCTATATATACAGTATAGAAAGAATGACTAAAAATTTGGATAGAGACAATTTTGTTAACTTTGTGTGTGTGAAGCGTAATAATTATTTTTATAGTGCTCCGTGAACCTGGTGTTAGAGAAGGAAAGGAAGAGGTCTATATGGTTAATATTTCTTGTAACTGATTTGTTAAGACCTAACGTTAAAGTAATGATTTCTTTCCGTGACGCAAAAATCCCGTAATCTGCATTACGCTCGCCAGCTTTCTAACTGGAATATCGAGTTGTGAATTTCTCTGGTTACTTAAAAGCCTGAACGGATTTTCATTAACGATACTGTCTGTTCTCATGCGGAACACGATCGACCAGCTCATTTTTCACCGAACAGTTGTTTCTTGACGCTGGATCGTGAAAAAAAGATAATATCGTAATCGGCAGACGGTAAATCTTACGCGTAAGGATCTTTATTACGATCTCCGTTTTATTTTGTTTATTATTGGCGATGATAATCTTTATTACATTTTTAGTGGGTGCTATTTAGTCTTTATCAACCACTACATTTTCGATCTTTACGCACGAGGATTTCTATCTGTAATCTTTATTGTGGTTTTATTACTGTCTAGCTTTTACTGACCAATATACGGTGTTTCTTTATTCTAATCGATAAGGTGTGAATGTTATTATTGTTCAATCTCAAATCTATGGACTTTTGATCATCCTAAGCACAAAATCTCAAGAAAATGTTTAGTTCAAGAAAAAGATCAGAGAAATTCCCACCTTATCGGCTCCTTATATTTTTACCGAAATAATTACACGAGATCAGAATCTACAAATCATAAAATAGAATTTAAAAAATCATAAGAAAATGTTTAAAATAAAGATCAGAGACATTCCTACCCATATTCACTCCTAATTTTTTACCGAAATAATTACAGGAGATCAGAATCTACAAATTGTAAAATAAAATTTTAAAAAATGACTTATTCATTAAAAATAATTCTAATAATAAAATGGCAGCCTAGAGATCTGTAGTTCGATCGATAGGCTTCTTTCTAGCATGCATATGATCGTGAAATACATCAGAAACAATCTTATCGTTAGCTGTTAGCGTAGTTGAAGAAACGAGTCGCTTTCTTCTCCTTCCTTTTTTCGAAAAATAATTTCAGAAAATGGGAACGTGCCAGTTGCGGTCGTGATAAAATGTCACAGTCCTGGTATGACAAAAATGCCGGAAAAGATAATAAAAATGAGAAACGCGTGGAAGAAGGAAGCGATCGCGGTGTGTCGGCTAGATCGAGGAGGCGATCTATAGGTAAGGCGATCGTCGGGCCGATCGAGCGCGTTTTTGCTAACGGATCGATTCAGTCGCCGAGGCCAGGAAGTTTCATTGTCAGCGTGGGGTAACGGTGAATTAGCGGTTAAAAGAGTGCCTTGTTTCGTTGCAGATGCTGCGCTCGCCGCACCGTCCCCGTCTGTATTTGGCCGGCGAGATTGCGCTCCGATTATGGTGAGTAAATTCTCTCTCTTTCTCTCCCTTTCTCTCCCTCTCTTTCTCTGTCTTTCTCCTTTCTCTCCGCTATCAATTATTTACGACGCAGCGGCGAGCCGTTGTTCCCCGGTTTGATTTATGGCGAGTCGCTCTCGCCCGATCGTTGTTCTTTCGATCCACGGCCGCTGAAAAAACCCGATCGAATTTTCGTTCCCGTTCCAACGATCCTCGATCCCTCCCACAGTACTCCACCTTGCGTTTCTGAAACCGACTGTACTCCCAAATAGATTACACATGCCATAATTGCACTTGGACGTCGGTACACCCACGTGTAACGCGAAGAAATCGAAAAATTGAAAAAACTGTATACAGTATCTAGTTATCTTCTGTGGCAGTAAGTATACAGTCTTCTTAAACCATTAGGTATCAAATTTTTATTTTTAAATATTTTCTCTCTGAGTGGTTAGTATTTTATGCACATAATCGTATCGATAGAAAAGAATATTGAGACGTATCGAGTTCTCCTTGTGCCACTGCTTAGTGCAATTCGCGTGCTTCATCCCAAACGGGAAGGTGACGTCAAATGATTTTCGTGACGGTGCAGCACAAGAATGGACCCCATAGATTCCTGCAGGAAACACTTGCAGGTTTCCAGTAATGGTCGATCCAGGATCGAGAAACGATCCCAGCGATACCGTAACGGAATGATTCGCTAGTTTCGAAGAAGTCAGAGCAGAGAAATCGCTTGGGACCCGCCTGATCGTGGACTCATGGGATCCGGGGGGTTCTCGAGCGAGTCGGTTAGCCCTGGCAAGCGTAAAGCTCGGGAAGAAATCTTTTCCATCTCGAGACAATAGCCGGCTGCTCGAACGAAAGCGCTAAAAGCCTGCCGCGTTGCTTAGCGACCCGGAACCGCGCTAAAACGAATCATCTCGCAACGCTGTTTCCAGTTAACCTTTCCATTCTTCATCCCCCGAGCCTGCCTCTCGCTTCCCAGCATCCCTTGCACCCTTTCCCTTCGGTTCTCATCTGACCGAGCCACTCGCAAGCCGACAAATGGCCGAGAGAACGATCAACGGGCAAGAAAAGAATCTCGGATTCGTTTTCGAGGTTTCCGCGAATCGTATCGGTTCGAGAAGATTTAACCCTTTGCACTCCAAGCTATTTTAACACCAAAACGAAACATTTCTTATGACCTAGAATATTTCCCTTCTATATATATATTTTTATGTTATACATATGAAAATGGTGCAGTTTACTCGTAAAATACTGAAGTGTTTAATAATCTATTACGTACAAACAAATCTATTAATGTAAAAAATATTTTGAATAACGATACAGCAATTTTTAGTGGCGCCTTACAGTCGCCATTCGAGTGCTAAGGGTTAACCTGTTAAGTACGGCGCGTTTGTCCGCAACTCTGCCTCCTAGGAACGGCGCGCCTAGCCGCGAAAGGCAAAAAAGCCACTGTAGTGGTTCGTGAAGTTCGAACTGATGCTTTCCACGGAAAGCCACTATAGTGGCGCGTCGTTCCTAAAAGGTTAAGCATCGTGGTGATGTACACCTCGGACGCTCGCCTGTCTCCGGACGTATCTCGGTCTCTGTACATTATGGAACGTCCACACCCATCGCGGCCACCACGGCGTGCTTTATTATTCTCCGCGGCGCGTCGCTCGCGATGATATCGCAATAATTTTCTGCCGTCGGGATGTAGGTCAGCCCACCGGGGCGTTGCAGTGCAGATGAACTTTGAATCGCGTGTTTGTTTTATCCGAGCGATAATGGATTCCCGTTTACCCCGGACACCCTGCACCCACGGCCTGATGCCCCCGCGATTCCAGAACGACTTCATCCAAACAACCCCCTTCGCAGTTCCCGGCCACGTGCCTCGTCGAAACTGCAACAATTGTGGTATTCTTCCGGCACTTCGTGATCGATTGTTCTGCATCAATCCCCACGATTTTTCACCTGCGTGATCACCCATTGGCTTGACCCTCAGTTGTTGTAATAACGATCACTAGACGGCGGATCTTTAACAAAATGTTCTAAACTTCGCTGTAAGGTAAGGTTGGTTTAGCCGCATCCCTTGAGGCAGAATTACCATAGATTGAAAGGAATATACACTCCTGGACAAACAGATAGCACAAGTGTGCTATCATTTAGTTTTCAAGGATAAATCAAGAATTCTCTAAATTTTACAAATGGTATGTAAATATCATCTTACGGTAATATATTAAATAGCGATAAACTGGAACTACGCTGTCCGTACTTGTATTTATTAACAACAATCTCGTAGCGGTGGTCGGCGAAATGATAGCACATGTTAATAAATGAAGCATTTATTTAACAAAAATTAAACATTTATGTAACAAAAATGATATAAGTTGAAACAAGTACTTTATTTCTCAGTAGTGTGTAGGACCTCCCTTATTTTCAATGACTTCGATCATTCTTTTTGGCAAAGAATTAAACAATTTACGAATATAATTTTGTGATAATTTACTCCATTCATCCTTAAGACACTGTTTTAACTCATTCATATTTTGAAATTGTCTGTTTTCCTTGTACACAAAACCTTGCATTACAAAATTCTAATGTAAAGTGTACAGTATGTGAGATAGAACATAATCGTGTGCGTGCCTCGAGACAAACGAAATTTGACACTAAATAGGTTCACGGGGCCTGTCAAAATGACGGGATCTAATATTTATAATTTACAATTATTGACATTGTGAAGACGTATCCATGGGGAATTATTCAACAAAATTATTTTTTTGGGTATATATTATTTAAAAAATTGATACAAATGTGGATAGACACGTTCTTGTTATTTTTGTAAAATAATGTTAAGTAGTCACTTTTAGTGCTTTGTAAATCTAGTGTTAAAGGGACATTGAAGTTGCAAAATATGAAAGAAAACCTTGCATCCAATATTTTACATACGAATAATAAAATATAATACTAATGTACTACAAACTACATTATAAAATACTAATGTAAAGTGTACTTACTTCTGAATCTTTTGTACCTCCGTCGGATCCACAGCACACAATTATTCACTCACGAGAATAGGTCCGAATATTTGAACAACAATCACTAAACAACACACACAACACACTTAACGAAATCGTGACAGCAGACGAGAAGATGTTACTCCGACCACGAATAAAATAATACTGCGATTTTAACCGTTCCCCTCCCACGGACGTGTGATACGAAAACAGGGAATTCCGGGAAATAGGTTCGGCGCCCAGCCATAAATTTTTTACCTTGGTTTTGTATTTAGTGTTTATAGACCCTCAGCGTCTAACCTGCCTAGGATAACCTGACCGTACCACCTCCGTGGAAGGGATCATTGTTATAATCGCAGTATTATTTTCTTCGTGGTCGGAGTGACATCTTCTCGTTCGTTGTCACGATTTTATAAAATGTGTTGTGTGTGTGTGTTGTTTAGTGATTGTTGTTCAATTATTCGGACCTATTCTCGTGAGTGAATAATTGTGTGCTGTGGATCCGACGGAGGTACAGAAGATTCAGAAGTAAGTACACTTTACATTAGTATTTTATAATGTAGGATTAGTATTCGTATATTAACATATTTTGCAACGTATATTAGCGTTCATTGATGATTTGGTATATAGTATAATTTAATGTGGTTCAAATAAGATACTACTTTAAATCAAATATTTTTATTTTGATAACCAGATAGATAAAATGAAATATTTTTATTTTGTATTTCAAATATTTCCTTACAATGAAAATAAGTTCCTCAAGTAGTTAATATTATAAATTATAAATTTTAACATGAGAAGCTATAGTAGTTAACAAAGTATTATTTGTAGTTTAATTACGAATATGTAATATGTTGATAAACAGACTACAATATCGTAATAACATTACAGGCAATAAAATATCATAAAAATATAAGTTACTGTCAGCTATTTGGAATACTATTTTACACAGTCCTACACACACCTACTCCGATCACTTTTTGAGATGTTGAAACTTTTTTGCGAATATCTCGGAAACTAAAGCTGAGCGGCGGTAACATGTATAGGAAAAAGTTGTTCAGAATGATGACCTTGACAACATATTTCAAGGTCGTCAAAATCGGTGAGGAAGCCCCTAATGTAAATAATTACCCTTAATTTTTTTTGCCGCCTCCCATTTTGTTCAATAATGATTGGAAATTCTACCAAGACTGAGTGCCTACACAACGTTATGTTTATATGACTCGAAACGTAGAAACAGTGAGAAATCCGAATAGAAAGTCAAGTGTGCTATCATTTCGCCGACCTCTGTTACACGACTTTTGTTGATAAATACAAGTACGGACAGAGTAGTTCCAGTTTGTCGCTATATAATATACTACCGTGAGACGATGTTTATGTACCATTTGTAGAATTCAGAGAATTCTTGATTTTTCATTCAGAACTAAATGATAGCACACTTGTGCTATCTTTTTGTCCAGGAGTGTAACTTGTGTGGAAAGTTTTTGTGTCGACTGAAACTTTATTCAATATACATCATGTCATCTCTGACATGAAAAACGAAAAATATTAATGGATATAGTAATTATCAACACATTCAGTGTTACTGTGTGTTACACTGGTGTTGAGACGCTTTTAAAAGTCCTATGAGTTTTTTAATGTTGGACCATACGACTTGGATTTTTTTTTAAAGAAGTTAGCACAATCGGTTCCTACATGAAGCGAAAAAAAGTTTTTACGAAAATTGCAATTTAGTTGAAATTGCAGAGAAAATTGATTTGTTGAACAGCTGAAAGGAATCCAGGAGGGAAAATTTGAGACTGAGCATCAACCGAAGCTGCATGTCCATCTCTGTGGGAAAATATTTTATTTCGGACATCGTGGAAATGATTACGGAACATCGTGGCACAGAGTACGGTCGTAAGAATATTATAAACGTCGGAACGAGCCGAAACAGATAAGCAGAACTTTTTGACAGGGAAACGAGGAAGCGAAGTGAAAGGTGTGACGGGATCGTTAAAGCGTGCGGTACTCGTTCGAAATACGGACATCGCGAATCCGATTTGCAGAGGGAAATCCCGTCGAATACACATATGTACGTGTATACGCTCCGTTGAAACAGGGTCTTGTTAAAGCCGTGGCTGGGATAAAAGGGAGTTTCCTGAGTATGAAGATAATAATGATAATGTCGCTTTTATTTCACCCAACGGAACAAAATATGTACGCCAACAGAGAGGGAATAAGCGATTCGAGACATAATGAAACAAGAGCGGAACGAAACGCGCAACGCTGCCGTCGAGCGCGATAAAAAGAATCGCTAAATGAAATTCGCGATAGAACGAGCGAAAATGCGAGTAACCAGAGGGATAAGTGATTTTATTAAACTTAATCGAACACGATAACGCGCCGTCCAGACGGAATGGGTCGTTGGAATAGCGTCGCGACTAACAATCAATTTATCGCGCTCCGACGGATTGTCGAAAAGTTATGGCGTCGCTAAAAAGTTATTCCAATCTGGTCCAGTAACTTGCAAACATTCGACGAGAGATATTCAGCTGTTGCAATCCGAACTTGCAAACTCTCGACGAAAGGGATTCGAAATGTTCGGAAAATAATTATGACATCAAGTTTATATCACCGAGCGATTGCAAATTTTTCTAAGAGGTATCAAGCTGTCCTAATCTGGATAATTTGCGAACACTCGAACACATAAACTTTAATGTCATAATCGGACTGTGGATTTGATACATTTATTTTTAGAATTGACTTCGTCAGAATTTCAAACAGCGGAGACATTAAAAGTAACAATGTCAATATATTCCCGAACTTATTGTTAAATCAGAAAAGGAAGGTCTGTATTATCGCGCAGTATTAGCGCAGTCGCAATTATTTTCAGAACATTTCGAATGCCTTCGGACACGCGTTTGCAAGTTGTTGGACCAGATCAGAAAAATTTAAAATCTTTCGCCAAATATTAATATTTGCGAGTTATTGCCACGATTATTGTAACGATTTCGTCGGCGAGTGGTGGCTCGCCCGGTGGTGTTGTGGGATGGTGATCGTTGGGTTTGGGGCCCGTCGAAAGATGGGTGACCCCATAGGTGTGAACCTATAGAGGATTTTTGTAACCCTGAGGGGAACAATAAAAAAAAAAAAATAGAATAGAATATAGAATATTGTAACGATTTCGGCGAACAAAAGAAATTCCAATTACGAAAAATCAGCGAATAAAAATGGAAATTTGCATGGAAACCCGTATTATAGTTACGAGATCGGGCCCGCTCGCATAAAGTGAAAGCGACGCGTGAAAACGCGCGTCGGCTCGCTAGAGCTGTTTCGCTCCAGTTCGAAGACGAATGATTTTCCATCGACTTGCACGCTTGCCAAGAGCCCGAACAAAAGTCACCGATCAGATTGTCGTGAGACGAGTATCCCGTTTAATCGCGCGGCGATTAAAAAATTGAATGGTCACGAGAGGGTTCGTTACGGATTTTCTAATTGCCAGTAATTGCGCCGGCTCTCCGCTGGTACACTCGGCCACGCACCTGCTCGGTAATAGATATTATTTTCTAGACTGTAACGAGCCGTGACGGCCAAGCTGGCCGTAACTGTATCGTGCGTGAAACGAGTGCATACTACGCGGCTACTACGCTCACGGTGCGTACCGGTGCAGCGTGGCCGATGCACCGAGAGATGCACCGCGCCATGGACCACTACTTTGTTTCAACAGTTCTCGAACCTTTCTACGTTCACTGTAGAATTTATTTTACATGTTTGCGTACGAATACAACGCACTGTCTGTACCTTATTACGTTCGATATTGTTGTTTGCTTCGGTGCTCGTTTTCATTCATGAAATGTTTCATTAACACGTTAACTGCCATGTCACCCATATGTGGGTGTCGGAATTATTTGTCCAACTTTTAAAATGAATTTTTACGTTAATATATCAATTGTTCCAAATTTTATTAATATCTGTAACATGCAAGAAAGTTGGAGGAATACTCAATATCATACATTTCATTTTTTTCAATTTTATCTCATTAGATAACTTACTTTGATTTTATGGAATTTTTGAGGTTTCAAGTTTGGCAGTGAAAGTGTTAAACGAAACGTACCACCTCCGTGAAATGTTAAAACAATTTGTGGATTGTAAACACCTGTGAAGCAAATGCTTGCAACAGAATACTCTTCAAGAGTTAATAAGATTTCAAGAGTGCTGTTGCATTATTATTAGACTGCGGATCTTTATGCAAAATACAAATTTTCTACCTAAATTGCAACAGACTGGAAATTAATTTTCTTTCTCAATATGTTTAATAGGTTGAAAATAGTGTAACAGTTTTTTTAAATTTTTCTAATGTTTTTACTGTTTCAAAATACCCATTTTTGTCATAAATGCATAAAATCCGTAGTCTAATTATTATCGACTGATTAAGATTATTGAAAGGAAAAATACATTTTCGTTTAGCTTGTAGAACACACTTTTATTTTGCATAAAGATCCTCAGACTAATTATGACTTTACGTAGCAAGGTGTATAAAATTAATTTGGCTATCTTCAAGTAAATTGTGGGAACGCCGAGCCCCTTTTCCATTGTGTCCAACGCTGAAACGATCTATTTGAGAAGATCTTTTTCACTTTTCCCTTAGATATTTTCTAGAGAAATGTGTCACCGGACCGACGAACCATCGTACGATCCCGTTTCTCCGCTTTATCGTCGGGATCGATGCCGTCTTATCGATATCTGCTACGAGCTCGGCGATCTCCGCTGACAGTGTCGAATTTGCCAAGTGAAGACCTTTTCTTTTAACCGCTCCAGCTTCACAAGAGACCGGTAAAAATAAGAGAGTCCGGTAAAACACAGATAAGCGTGAAGATCAACACTTGAATGGAAAACAAAAATCATTTTTATAGCCCTCACATTTTATAACGATCTACTTGTGTACAGAGAAACATCGTGCGCTACTACAATTTTGTATGTCTAAAACTTTTGTCTTTTATTTGCCTAAAATATCTCCGGAAGGAAGCTTTTCCTGTTTTGCTCCGATTTATACATTTCATCGATTTGCATCGATTAACACGTTAAGCGCCAAATATGTACCCCTAAAATTCTCACAAAATCAGAGTAATTTAATTAATGGAACCACAACTAGAAATTTTTAAATATATTATAAGAGATGCTGTCTTAACCCTTTTGAATTCGAAAGACTCCAATAAAATTTGATTTATCTCGATATCTTATAGTAAAAATGAATTTCTAAACCCGATAAAAATCACTGTCAGTTATATCCGACTGACGTGGCAGTTAACGTGTTGTTTAATTGAGCTCGCCTAATTTGTCATAAAACGCAGTCATAAAATGCTCGTCTCTAACGACCGATACGTCGCTGCGACGTTAAAGAGGGAAAGAAGAATTTGGCATGGTCGCGAAAAAATACTTGGAGGTCATGAAAGTCTTCGAAGGTCACGAAGAAGATTTCCGCAGCCCGTCGATCGCAGACGGGACGATAAATCTCGAAGAGCAGCGGTCGAAGAGGACGATAGACTCGAAGACGAGGCTCGACCGTGAAATTTGTCGGGTCTGCTCGCGTCTCCATCGGGATAAATAGAGTGCACGCGGGACGAAGCGCATCTGCGCTTCGAACTTGCTCGCTCGCGCGCGCGCGATCGTAATCGGAATGGTTGCACCGGCTTGGCTCGGCTCCGAGTCGTTTTGTTCGGCTGTTGCGGTGGTTGTCCGCGCTCGGTTTACCGTTAGCGCACCTCGAGATACACTGCAGCCGTGTCTCGAGCCTCTAATCTTACGGCACACCGTCGTCTAATTAAAAACGGCCACGGAAAAATTTGCCTCGGCTGATTCGCCGATAGACGCTGCAGACGCCGGCGTACCGGTCCCAAACCGAGACTCGCTGCTTCGGAATCGGTATAAGAACGATGCAATCACCGGACGGACTTCTTCGAATTGCGAAATTTCGAGAAAAAATCTACGAAACGAGAATACACTTCTTCACCGACGATCATTCTACAATTTTGGAAAGTCAACGGTCCATGAATGTTTGACCCTTTGCACTACTATTTATTTTGTGATTGTAACGATTAGAAATTCTTCATCGTTCAGAATTTCATAAAAAAAAGATAGTCTAGGTTTTCTCCAAAGGGTATATATATATAGGGTGCGGGGCGCAAATTAGTCCCCACGATTTTTTTGCCCCTTCGGATGGTCGGACAGAAAAATGTTTCTTACCAAAGTTAATCAGTATTTAACCAACAAGAAATTGCAATAACTAAAATTTAAAAAAAAATCGATTTCCAACAAAAAATCAAGGTCGCTGTCATATCTTTTAATGGAACTGGGTATTTTTAACTTCATAATATTGTAGGCGACGTCGAAACGAATTCAACGACCTGCTATACAATGACTTTCAGATGACCTTGGAAGATAATATCGCCATGAATCAATTGTCAGAATATTTGAAATATTTCGACGGTACAAACAAATGAACAAATGACAAAGCGTGCAGAAATGTAAAAAGAAGTTCTCTAATGGAAGCTACACATAAGACTTTGTTACAAAGAACAGAACTTTGCGTTGCACAAGATGGGATGCAGTTCGAAAATTTAATTTAATTATTAATTAATTTACACGTTAACAACACGTTTAACATTTGTGTTTTCAATGTGGCTCCGTATAAATTTGGTTTTTTGTGAGTTAAGTTCTGAAGCAATGTTTGCGTTCATTTGTTTACTTCTATTTGCGAGGCGTTGCTACTACGTACCGTCGAAATATTTCAAATATTCTGACAATTGATTCATGGCGATATTATCTTTCAAGGTCATCTGAAAGTCATTGTATAGCAGGTCGTTGAATTCGTTTCGACGTCGACTACAATATTATGAAGTCAAAAATACCCAGTTCCTCCTCCAGTCAAAAATTCCCTAGTTAAAATATTGCAATTTCTTGTCGGTTAAATATATATATATATCAACTATAACAAAATAGAACTTTATTTCGTTTCAAAGAAAATTAATAACACATATTTATTAGACCCTGTTCAGAATCTTCAAGGGCAAGGGGTTAACTCATTTCACTCAAAGTTGTTTCAACTCCAAAACACCGATATTTCTTCTGATCCTAAAATATTTTTATTGGAAGCACACGATTTACTTTCTTTTACACGTAAATGAAGTTCATCGCTATCACTCAAACTTATGACACTTGAAGCTTCAGCACGAAACTTACCAAAAGCACAAAACATATAAAAGTGAAATGTCTTATAGAAGGGAAAAGATTGAATGTACTTAAACTTGTTCTTAATTTTGAAAACGTTTTTAAAATTTCAATAATTTTAGGAAATAGAAAATCGATCATTTTGACCGTGGTAGGTTCAGTGTTAAATAATAACAAAGCAATTTTTAGTGGCGTCTTAGAGTTTCCACACGAGTGGAAAGGGTTAATACATACCCATTTCGACCAGTATCATCAGACCAGGGGAATCGACTAGAATAGATGGGAATACCCCATGGTATACCCAGTAGTATTGGGGATATTTCTGCGACGTTTATAATCCAGACCTTGGCGATACATATCGAGAAATCACTGTACAGGGTGTTTGGTAACTGGTGGTACAAGCGAAAAGGGAGTGATTCTACATGAAAGAATAAGTCGAAAATATAGAATAAACATTTTTCGTTTGAAGCTTTGTTTTCGAGAAAATCGAATTTGAAGATCTGTCAGGTTTGTGTGCTTTAGCATTTGCAAGAAGTAGATTTGGTTGGTCATGACCAGACGCGTCAGACAATTTCTATCGAATAGCATGCGTATTCGCTTCAAACTCGATTTTCTCGATAACGAAACTTCGGATGAACAAATGTTTATTCTATATTTTCGACTTATTCTTTCATGTAGAATCACCCCCCTTTTCGCTTGTACCACCAGTTACCAAACACCCTGTATAACCATAAAAATCGCTGGCCAGGTCTCGAGGGCAAGGAATCTATGGGAAACCATGGTCGGAGGAGCACGTGGAACACGGAGATCGGTTTATCATTCCCGTGAGTTCTCGGTTACCCAATATTCGCGAGCGGATACGGATAGACGGATAGACGGGTCGCCGTGGCTCGGCGGAATGTTAATCCGGCTAGGGTGAACAAACGACGGGATCGCGTGCGGATCAGCGATACAGCTCGTTCGTCTTGGTCGCCGGGGAAAAGTGTGCTCGAAATGGGTGGCTTAACGAAGCAAACAGTCGCGTAGACTTCATATTCTGTTCCTCCGGGTAGATTATTGCCCCGGCAAGACACAAAAGGGCCGAACCCGCGGCTCGTTTGCATTGTACCGGCCGTGTATTGTGAGCGCTCGCCTCGTCCTGCCTCGCGATCTGCCCCACTTTCGGTCCCTCTCCTCCTTCCGCTTTTCTCCTCCTCCGCTCGTCCTTATCGCCCGCTCCCATCGAGCTTACAAATTAATAAGGATTGTGTTTGCTCTGGGAATCACGACCTTGCCTCTCCCGTGCGTATCGGATCGCGATGCTGCGAGCTCTGCGAGGAGAGCCGTTTGCGAGCTATGTATGCGAGCCGACTGGATCAATTACCCGGCCCGAATCGATAGAAATCAGACTCCTCGCAACGATCTACGCTGGTTAGGCCACTTTGCAGATTCGGTTCGAGGCATTTTTTCGTCTAGATGTAAGGTAAAGGCACCAGTAGTTGACCAGCTAAGAGAAGTTTTCCACGCGAACAATAGTAACCACTTTTTCTGTCATCAAATAGCGAGAGTCGATGCCTGAAGACACTCTTCAAGTCTTCTAGATTATGTAACGAGGCCACTTTTTGAAAAAAGTTTACTTATACAAATTTAAGAAACATATTTAAACATTCTGTAATTGCTTCAGAAGTTGACCACTCTTAACCCTTTGCACTCCGCTGTCCCCTCTCAGGGGACATTAAAGTTTATTAGCGATTACGGGGAATTAATTTATTCCAGCGCAACTTTAAATAAAATATTGATTTTTTTGCAAATATATATTCCTCGATGTCAACCAATTCATATAAGTCCAATATCATTATAATACGTTACTTGGTTCCAAAATTATACTAAATAATACGAGAATTTTTAAATTTTTGCCAGAATGGTTCGGAGTGCAAAGGGTTAAAAATGAAAAATCTAGTAATTGACCTTCTGTTCGTTAGTAGTCGACCACTTATACTAGAAAGAGGGTTAAAGCAATAATGTTGGGAATCATTTTAGTATCATTTAGTTTCAACAATTACCAGCACAAATTACAATTAAAGAATAAAATAAGAAATAAAACACAAATCAATTCCATCAAAAGTTCAATTCAGGAACAGATTAGACGTTGCGAGTTCTGCTCGATTTCGCGGGCTCATTGATATGAGAAAGTACAGCCTTCCACTCGTAGTCCAGCACATCAGGCTTCTCTGGCCACCTCCATAATCGCCCGAACATTTCCATGGATGAAATAGTCGCTTTAGTTTTAGTTACACGAAGAATTTTTCCAGGGAAATGTTTTCCTTTATATAAAAATATTACGTGTTCGTAATATTTCATTATATATTTTAATATTTTCTTTTTTTATTCACAATTGACCACGCCTGTCAACTTAAATATTGCCTGCCACCTAATAAACTATTGTTCTTGAGGTTAAAATAACAAAAACAATGCATTTATCATTTACAAAACTCTGTGAGAATATAAACAGCAAATAATTCAGTCGCGAAAAGTTCACAACGTATGCATTTTTTTTACCTGAACCGTACAGCTGTTCTTAACAGAAACGTTAAGGAAATAGAGATATATCAGCATATTACTAACCTTAATGAATTCGGACGTCCGTTATTACTATGCATACTTCACTTCGCATGCAATTGTTTTGAAATTTAAACAACAGACGGCATGGCATCCGAGGTTCACTTTCATCAAAAGTGCACAGCTTATAAAAACCTTATTTTTTATGTTTTTATATAAAATGGTCAACTACTGGTACAAGGTCAACTACTGGTGCCTTTACCTTATCTAAGAGAAAATCGCGCAGATCACTTTCCAACTTTTTGCGTACCTTGGCTGGTCTAGGTTCCCGATCGTATTTTAAACCTTTGCACTCGAAGCAATTTTGATTCCGAAATCGAAACGTTTCGTTCGGACTGGAACATTTTCATTCTACGAAATTGAACCTGTTCTTCCATAGAACACTTGCATTAGCAACATTAGCAATTTGTAGAGCACACACGAGCTTAAGAGCCAAGGGTAGTCACGTAACTTTTGCAGAGTCGGGTAACTGCTGTATAATTACCGTTCACAGACTTCAGCCACTGACTTAAGATCCGTCTTGGTCTTGATCCGACGGGTCCTAAGTCTGTGACTAAACTTGTCACATTTGACGCTCTGTATTATCGATATTATGAATTCTGACGCCAGAAACGTGCTTGAGTACTGGCATGGCAATTTTTAGTGGCTCCTAAGTGCTGCCATTCGAGCACAAGGTAAGCGCATACATAATAAGTAGACTGCGGATTTTATGCAGTTATAGCAAAAATGGGCGGAAGCCATTTCCAACAATAAAAAGATTACAAGAATTTAACCCTTAGAACTCGAATGGCGACTGTAAGGCGCCGCTAAAAATTCCTGTATCATTATTCAAAATATTTTTTACCTTATTAAATTTGTTTGTACTTGATAAATTGCTAAACACTTCAGTATTGTTCCAGTAAATTGCACCATTTTCGTACGTATAACATGAAAAAGAATATATAGAATGGAAATATTGTAGGTCAAAAGAATTGTTTCGCTTTCGAGTTATAATAGCTTCGAGTGCAAAGGGTTGAGATTGCCAATACATTTCTTAGAACTGAATAAAACTATTAAAGGGAGGAATAAATTACTACTTGGCTCTTACGTCTTGCAATTAATGCAAACGATTTTTATGTTGCATAAAGATCCGCAGTCTAATAATAAGTAATACATAATAAGCAAAAAGATCAATTTGGTTGGAATTTTCGCTTACACAATCTTCATAATACCTGGCACACGTGTAACCGTGATAAGCAATAATCTGATATTAATCTTCATTTAATAATGCTGTTAAATGGATATTTGGACATCAGAATGGAAAGCGTTTTCTCGATAACGGTACGAGATAAGCACGATTGTTCAAATAGAATTTGGCTTTCCGATTGATTTCGTTGTCTCGCTGGGACAACCGGCTCGTCCATCGAGCAGACGGCTCCATGATGTCGCGCAAGGGACACCGGAAAATCCATTTACATTTTACACGAGCCCCCTAACGTCCATTGCGCGAATGGTCGCCCGACCAATTATCGGCAATCGCGACGCAAACTAATTAATTGGATTAATTGCCCGTGGATTAATATTGGGACCTACGAGTCGCGAGCCATTGGGTCGAACCGGTTTCCGCTGGAAAATCGATTCGGTTCTCATTGAAACGCACTCCTGGAAATAAACGATATCCTCCGAAAATTCAAATCTTTGTGTCTCTGTTAAATTAATTTCCTATACCAATCGAATTCAATTCCGAACAGTTCTGATCTGTTGCTGCATTTTTCGAGGGGAGTACAGTTATATCGCGCTGAGCGATAATATTGATAAAAGCAACCCGTTCCTTCGATGCGCGACTGTATCTAGTTCTGCGTGCAGCCGGTGCAACGTGCATGTGCATCGGTATGCAAAGCTGACGGGTCACGACAGCGTATTCCTCTTAGCCTCGAACCACCGCCGATTCGACTCGCGCACGAATAGACAGCGTCACTGTCACGGTCAACCGTACGTGCACCACCGCATTATTCTTCTGTGAAGAATCACCCGAAGACTCTATAAATCCAACCGATTCATCAACTACATTCGTATAATTCTTTAATAAATCCGTTTCGGACCTTTAACATTCCACCGAGGTCACCTAAAACCATTTAACTTTCTGTTCATTCCTGTGCTCGTCAAATTCATCTAAATCAATTCCAACATTCTGTTTACAGTATCCAAAACAATTTATGCATACTTCTTTTTCACCTCGTTAATTCTTTACTTATAATCTGCATACATTATACATAACTGCATGTATATTTATCAATGAACGTCACCAGACACTTGCTTTTCACCTGTAGCCTAATCCCGATATGGTAGCCGATTACAACGTGTACAGCACGGTAATAAATATGCATTCACCTCGCATAATGAATAGATTCTGTTATGCAAATCAAAGAAGCTCAAAACGAAAGAAACAACCAGAACGTGTTCAGCCGTCGACCGCACAGGGTCCGAGCCCTAAAAACCAAGATTAAATCGCAGGGCAAAGGGTTCAAAGTTCCACGGACCTGTGGGAAACGGCGCCATTCGTTCTCGCGTCAAGATAGAACACCCCGGGACCGGATAAAAACCGTTCGATGATCGCGAGACTTCAAAGTCGTTTGAACATGAGCATCGCGAGGATCGATGGGGGGGAAAAAACGAGACGTCCACGAAGATAAATCGAAGATGAGTCAGCTCTCGACCGGGAGGACCGTGAAGAACCGTGAAATCGCGATACGTTGTCCACCCAACTTCGGCCGAAACGCTTCTTCTCGCTCCGCGGAGCCGCTCCGGTTTTAACGCGGAACGAGACATTGTAACCACTTTCGCTTCTCTACGTTCACTCGTTCGTTTCTTCTCGCTTTTTTATCCCCACGCGCGCCTATTCGGTGATCGACGATTCCTTGTTCTTATGGTTTCTCGCCGGATCCTTCTGACAAGTGTGATTCCACCATTTTTCTTTCTTCTACTCGCGTCGTGTCACTCCGCGCAACCTGAAGTAGTTATTCGTTTGATGACAAGCTCACAATTTCACAGCTTTTCTTTCTTTCACTCGCATGCTGTCGCTCTGTAGATATTAATGTTGTCCTATCGATGACAAGCTTTCGATTCTTCCTTTCCGAATAAATTATAATTCCGATATAATATAATTCTTGTCCAAGCATTTATTATATTGGAAATTACAGACAAAATTAAAAAAAATGAAAATTAAATTACATCTCAATATGGTTGCCATTTTTACAAGGCAATATTTACCAGATACTGTTAACGCTTGGTAGGTTTAGCGTTAAGGTTATTCAATCGATGACAAAAACTTTCGATTTTTCCTTTCCGAATAAATTTCCTTGTCCAAGCATTTATTATATTGGAAATTACAGACAAAATAAAAAAAATTAAAATTAAATTACATCTCAATATGGTTGTCATTTTTACAAGGCAATATTTACCAGATATTGTCAACGCTTGGTAGATTTAGCGTTAAAGTTATTCAATCGATGACGAGAGCTTTTGATTTTTCCTTTCCGAATAAATTTCCTTGTCCAAGCATTTATTATATTGGAAATTACAGACAAAATAAAAAAAATTAAAATTAAATTACATCTCAATATGGTTGCCATTTTTACAAGGCAATATTTACCAGATACTGTTAACGCTTGGTAGGTTTAGCGTTAAAGTTATTCAATCGATGACGAGATTTCGATTTTTCGGCTTTTCCTCCTTCCACTTGCATCGCGTTACTCTCTGTACATATTAAAGTTATTCGATCGATGACCAGCTCTCCGCTTATCGCAGCATTGTGCGATCTTCTCATGGTTATTGGATGTTGTCGGAAGAGTAGTCTTCTGACAATGCAGTTGACAAGACAAGACGCTTGCATATTGTATAAACTCTATTCAAACTCGTTTACTTTCAACAACTAATCTTTATTGCCATCTGAACTTGGAATGAGGGAACGTTCCCAACTCGTGCACTATGATTTCTTTTCCGTGTACAATGATTAGCACTTCTTTACTTCTTCTTCTTCTTCTTCTTCTTCTACTACGATATTTTAGAAAAAGAAACGAGACTTATATTGATTGTATTCCGATATTTTTATTTCAATTTAAAAATCATAGACTGGATATTTGTGCACAATAAAAATGTTGTGCCAGGAGCACGCTAAAAGATTCTTTAATAGTTTTACGGGGTTTCTAAATTCTCTTAACTATTTCATCTTTGATCGTAAACGCATAAATTCCGCAGTCTGACTGGAACAGTACTACAGGGCACGCGTTGAACTTGAATAACATAAAACGGTACGAACGGTTTAGCGTGGCTTCAGGGACCGTTTTGCCCGGTATTCGCTGTCCAGGCTTGGCATTAGGAAAACGCGCATTCCGCATGCAGCAACCTGTTATATTCTCCGATTCGCTGGTGCAGCATGCATCGATGCATCGCGGCGCATCGCGTCAAGGAACGCGTAGAGCGTCTTGGCGCTTCCGTTGCGTTGGAACGCGCGCGTTTTCCAACGAGGTTGTATCGATCGCTCGCGGCGAGAAGCCTAGGCGTGTCGCTCGAGAGAGTGGAAAGCGAGTAGAACACACACACACGCACAGACACGCACACAAATGAAGATACACTGTACCATACCGAAGCAGTCCCGATGATCCTCTTTCTCTGTCTCGAAGCCAGCCAGTCGAGGCGCAGCATTCGAGGCACGTGCTCGCGAACACGCGTCCACCGTGCTAATTCAACCGGCCGCGGCGTTCGCATAATCGCTACAACCGATCGTTTTCCCTTGTACGGTTCTCACCGGCGACCCGAACCGCGGGGTTGATCCGCGATTAGGGCAACGACGAATTTCCGGCGCGTGTCGTTCTCTCGCTCGACCGAATTCGACTTTGAGATTTCGCCCGTGAGGAAATCGAACCCTCTCCTTATTCAGAAAACCACGCGAAACTTAGAATCACCATCAGTTTCTGCGCCATGAGCTATCTCCCAGTTGCGAAAACGTGGGACGATTCGATGTACAACGTAATCGATTTTTCTCTCAAGCTGTGTAATACAGTGAAGTCTCGATACAGTGAATTTTCTCTATTTGTCGCCGAGGCATGGCCGATAAATGTCGCGGAACTATCCCCACTACTATACCCCGTGAGGGGCCAAGAAGCTCGAGAGATCTCGGTCGCCGAACATCGCTGTCTCAAATACTCCTCGACAATAAATGACATCAAGTATTGCTGTCATACATCGAGAATTCACTGTATATGTGTTATGTTTACACTCCTCGGCGTCCGAGGTCTATCCGAACGTGTATCCCCGGTAGTGAGCATAATTCCGCGACGTTTATCATCCAGGTTTTGGCGACATATACACTGGAGAGCAAAACTGAGTCCAAACTATTTGAAACAGCATAACTTTTTCAAAACTAGATCAAATGACTTGAATGTTATTGAGAAGTTAGAAGGATTATTTTATTAGACGAGGCGAATATAATTTTTGAAAAAAAATTTGAATTAAGTAGTCGAAATCGCGAAGGAAATAGTAAAAATCTATTTTTCCAACTTTGTTGTCTGAGCCTGTATTGAAAATTTAAAACGTGTTTTCATATTGAAAACGTATTTTCAAGCTGAAAATTTCACAAATTTTGGACAATTCGTTTACGAGTTATAAACGATTAAAAGTGCGATTGGGAGTCGAAAAACGTAAACAACGGCAATTTTTCTCACTTTTAATCGTTTATAACTTGTAAACCAATTACCAAAATTTATCTAAAATTTCAAATATTCTAAAAAGTTTCTTAAAAAGTTGCAAAAATCAATTTTTACTATTTCTTTCGCGATTCCGACTAATTCAAATTTTTTTTTAAAAATTGTTTTCACCTCGTCTAATAAACTAATCCTTCTCAGTAACATTCAAGTCATTTGATTTAATTTTAACACGTTGATCGCCATGTCACCCAGGTGTGGGTGACGGAGTTATTTGTTCAGGTTTTAAAATTAATTTTTACGTTAATATATTCATTGTACCAAATTTGATTGGGATCTGTAAAATGCAAGAAAGTTGGAAGACTACTCAACATCACACATATAATTATTTTCAATTTTTATTTCATTAAATAACTCACTTTGCATTCATGGAATTTTTTAGGGTTCTGGTTTGGCACTCAAAGTGTTAAAAAAGTTATGTTGTTCAAATAGTGTGAGCTCAGTTTTGCTGTCCAGTGTAGGGGAGAGTTGCCGAATGCGTACCACTTAATTTCGAAGGCAGTTTATATATTCTTTAGTAGGAATTTGAGCAAAAATTATGTTTTGCATCTATGTATTAACTATCGAAGTTGCAATTTAATATGATTTTTTAAATATTTATTGATAGATCATTGTGATATGAACACTTTTATAAGATCATGCACACAGTACGATTTAGGCAACCGGTATCCTAAATGGTACCAGCCGGTTTCCAAAATTGTACCTCATGTGTTGGATTAAAAAGATACAAAAAAATCATAAGAGAAACTGTATTTTGCGTTTAATTTCAGTTTAATATACAATACAACATAAAAATAAAATGAAATATTACATTACTTAACTTAAATACAACTAGGACAATAATAAATATTGTCTTTTTTCAAAACTCCTCCACAAGCTTCATCTACCCACTTTTGGCACTTTAAGCATTGGATCTTGTCTTCTAAATAAGAATTATTGCAAAGAAAACAGAACCAATCGTTTTCATTCTCCACTTCTACGAGAACTGGAGCAGCGGTGCTGGTTGAAGGCGTGAAATCAATTTTTCTTTGTTTCATTTGTTTTGTTTTCATTGCAACTAATTCCTTTTTATAGGGGCTACTGTAAGCTACTTTCCCATGCTAAAAAATTTGAAATATTGTAAATCGTTTATTTTCGCGGTAAAATTTGAATAACAGTATCTTAAATCGTACTGGTACGATTTAGGAAACCACAGTGTGGTACGATTTAGGAAAAAGACGTCCCGCTAAATAATTGAAGCTAACCTTTAAAACATTATCAGCATGTTTTATAAACTAAATAGAAATAAATAATATAACATAGCTAGTTTTCAAAAATATATAAGACTACCTCAGAAACTGTAGATTTATATTTCATTCAGCCGATTAAAATCGTTTAAAATTGACATCAGACTTGCCTGATTTCTTTGTCCTTCTGTCATTCACAAAACAACAATTCATGCGAATGACTTTTTGGTCCTACTTTATCGACATAAATAAAAGTTCATATCTTTACCACCAAGAGGCATCAAAATGCATTAATTTTTAAATAAAAGAGGTGGTACGATTTAGGTGACCAGTAAATACGCATTTGGCAACTCTCCCCTATAGAGAAATCATTGTATGTCGCCCTGGCAAACATTTGTATTCACTTTTGCTAGGTAAATCGTCCTCGTTTAAATTCTTACGATCCCGGAAAGGTTTGCGGTGTTCTTGCAAAGGTCCTCGAAATTTGAGGCGTGGGAGTACGAACGCAGGAGTAACCGTTTGGGATCGAAGGATCGAGGGATCGAAGCGCGGCGCAAACTGGAGAGATCTTACCGAACCTCCAGTCATCGGTTCTCTCTTTCTTTCTGTTTCGTATGACTCAGCCGGCTGGAATTTCGCGACACGCGATACACCGGGCTTAACCGGCGCGGAGCGGCGGTTTATTAACGCGGCTCCGGTAATTCTGACCGCGGGCGAGCATTAGAAATCCCCGCAGCCTTCCGAGAGCACCGCGCACGCTCGACCGTGAAAGGATTCCGATTGCAAGCGTAACTGCACCGTGCTCTCTCGCCGGAATCTCGTCTGCAGCCGATCCGAACGATGCAATACAGGGGCCCAGGTCATTTTATTCCCCACCACCACCGTGTCTCCGTGACTTTCTCGTGACTGAAACGCATTTACCGCCTTATCGAGGAAATGCATCTACCTCCGAGCTATCCTTTTCCATCGGCGCATCCCGCCGCAGCCCTGACACTCGATGCACTCGCGAGCTCGTTGCTCTCTGCAACGTGCAAGATCAATTTTACTCGGATTTTTCAACAGCACTCGTAAGCAAACAAAATTCATTAAGCGGACAAATTAATTCCTCTCGATCTTAACGCGTGAAACTCAAATTTCATTGACAAACTAATCGTCGATCGCCGAACCTTAAAGATTCCATAAAATTCAAGTAATTTACTCAGTGAAGTAAAAATCGATAGATAAAATCTCCAATGCAAAATTAATTTTTCACTAGTCGCTATGCAGTCTGAATTGTAATATTAATATAATACAGTATTAATATCAATATTATCTATTCTTTATTTCGATATTTAATATTTGTTAGCAAAGCTTCAACGAGAACTATTAATAACCTATAGAAAAATTTGAAAGGATTTTCCAGTGAACCTTCCCCCTGTTTTATATTCCACCTACTTCTCTCTAGCATAAATGCATAAAAATCCTGGTATGGGAAAGAGATACTCGAATGATTTGTTTGAAATCCACTCGACTCTGTATACACAGCGAACAGTGAAATATCAAAGATAAATGAAAGGAAAAATGTAGTTTCTGTTGAAAACATGTTTCACATTATTTAAGAGCAATCAGATCTCCACTACCAGTTTCTTGGTAGCATTCGTCTACAAAATGGTTAGCATTACACACTCGGGTCTCTTTCCACAGGCAGCATCAGAGTACCCGCGCAAACCAAGAACCGTGTACCATGGAAACATAGAACCACGCGTAACACGTACATTTTTATTGGCTCACGATTAATTACAAGCACTTAGCCGCGAATCGGTATAGTTGCCCGTTCAGATTTCTTGCGTCGAACGATCATGTCCATCGTCGGTGGGAATCTCTCTTTGCTCGTGCGTTTCGAAGGGTAAGTGTGAGAACCGTGGTGCCGGGCTCGCGTTAGGTCGGATCGGAAAGGTTTCGACACGGTCGACCGGCTAATTAGAATTTCTAAGAGAGCGTAGAAGTCGGAGAGCGGCGATATTCGATCGGTTTGCTGGAAAAGTTCGATCTCGCGCCGAACGCGGTGCCATCGTCCGGAACGATTCGTTAGCCAGACTAGTTTAATTACATCGTCTGGGTCGTTAGCGAGATTTCGTTCGAACGGGTTGCCGAACCTGGCGTGAGAGCTTGCTAGGATTTCTCGACGATATCGAGAGGATCGAGGATCGCAGCACGCGCCAACGTTTCTCCAGGTTCCGTCCAGGTGCGTCCAGGTGCGCCACGCCGGCCAGTCTGTAGGTCAGTTACACTGTTACTGTTACCGTCCAGGCTATTACCGGTTATCGAGCGCCTCGCCGTGGCAACGGTACGCGTAACTCCATCGTGGAATTCTCCTTTGAACAGACGCCACCGCAATGGTCGCGAAAATCCGCGGAAACCTCTCCGAAACTTGAAATCCGCAGCTTGTTATTAATTTACCTTAGTCAATTCAATTCAATTCTTTATTATTGTTCCCCTCAGGGTTACAATCCTCTATAGGTTCATACCTATATGCGGTCACCCATCTTTCGATGAGCTCCAAACCAACATCGCTTAACCTCAACACGATCACCATTCCCACAACACCACCGGTCGAGCCACCACTCGCCGGCTAATTTACTTTAATCTAATTGCTCGATTCTGTCTACAGCTCGCGAACAGCTTTGTATTTTTTCATTCAGACGTGCACGATGAGACACCGTTGCGATTCTTTGGCCGAATTTCTTGATTGGCTTCGTGGGCAATTTAACCCGGCGTACAATACCACTGAAATATAATACATACACACTGAATTGAATAACTCCTCGAAAATTCGAAAACAATGCTGCGTCTGTGTTTAAATTCTTTCACTCCGACTACCGTCTTAAATGCCCCATATTATACAGTGTATTCATTTGAAAACTTTCCAACTGAATATCCCAAATCGGTTCCCTTAAATTTTGCAACTAATCTCCTCCTTCTCGAAGATACTGTACTACTGTCTTAAATGCCTCATATTATGTACTGTATTAAATACCTCTAATCCCATAAATCGACAGCGGGATTTATGCATTCGTGACACAAACGAGTAGGTGTGATTTAAAGCAGTAAAAATATTATTATACTATTTTCATCAAAAGGGTATAAACTGATCATATACTGTATTGAATACCTCTAATCCGATAAATAGACAGCGGGATTTATGCATTCGTGACACAAACCGAATAGGTGTGATTTCAAGCAGTAAAAATATTATTATACTATTTTTATCAAAAGGATAAACTTCTATATTTTTTTTTTTATTGAAGCTCTTCAGACCCTTAAATGTTCACTCGAGTTTTTTGCGATCGGGAAAATTTTTATTTTGCACAAAGATCCGCTGTCTATTCACAAATGTCTAATGGCAACGATCACGATAAACTGTGCCGATAATAACACCGCAGATTCCACAATAGAATTATGCAGCAAACGGAAGGGTTAACGAGCCACCCGAAACGCTACTCATTGTCCAGGGTCTGTTAGGTTCGCGAAGTGGATATTTGGTTACAAAAGGGAACGGTTAGGCGGAAACGGGTTAAAAGAGTTGCGGGAAGAAGGCTGTGCTTGGATAACGGGCTGGATATCGCGAGCCCTCCTCTGGGAAAGATCGGACCTGGTAATTAAGCGAGCGTTCGTTAACAGTCCTGCGTGTGTCTGCCTACTCGCGGATGTCCGGGTTAATCGAGGCGGAGATGTTAGGCGAAAAGCGGGTCGAAAAGCGGGTCGAGATGGCGGGTATCAACGTCCGCGGTGTCAATGGGCTTCTCGCCCCTACGCTGTCCACCGTTCGCGTATATATTTCTAACCTGGAAGTTGTACCAGGGGCTTGATAGGGGATAACACGTTTCATTAATCATTTGGCGAGGGGGCAGAACCCCTCGACGTTCCCGCGAGTCAATTATTCCAGCGATTCCTCGGGGGACGACTTAAAATAAACGGACGCGGGCTCGCCTCGCGGAATTTACAACCAGATATTATTACCGTTCCTCGGCGAACTGTTTCCCAACAGATCCGGGCATCGTGTAAACGATATTTGTAAACAGTAACGGGAACTTGTTGGCCGCTGCCGTGTAAACAGAAATTTTCGACGATTAGATCGTAGACGTCAGTAGAACATGTCTTACGTCATAAGTCTTATGTTCAGGAAATTTGGAGGCTTATTTTTTAAGAACCAAACGAAATGCTGATTTCTAGAAGCGTTCATTATTCTGCTCGGTACTCACACTATTTTCTATTCTGGTAGACAATTTTAGCAACACAATTGTTTTCAGTGGGAAATTTTTACAGACTATTTTTTTTTTTATTGAAGCTCTTCAGACCCTTAAATGGGTCAATTTCGCTGTACAGTATGGTGATACAATTATTAAAGTCGGTGTTTCGATGTTACAGTGTGTAGTTACAACTATTAAAAAAAAAATATTTTTAAACAGATAATTTACAATCTTTGTAGTATAACAGAATACAATTGCAAGCCTAAATATTAGGTTTTGCTATAAATATATCTATACTTAGGAGACCATTTTAGTAAGAACAAGCCCTGCTTCGGTGCACACGGGAATTAAGAAACGTAGGTTACAGCAGTTTCACCGGTGTGTGCGCACCGAGTCTTTCAAAATGGCGGTTCCGCGGCTGGAACCGCGGAGGATTCATTCATCGGACACTGCGAGTCGAAAGGAAACGAACGCGCGTGCACACGCGGTGAATGAAAATCCCGAGAAACCAGGAAGCGTGTAGAAGCTGGCCACAATCCGATCACTCCCACGGTGTGCCCGCGTTATCTAAGCGACTCGTTTGTAACCCGCACCGCTGCGAACGAATCACAGATAGACTGGCATATCCCGTGCGAACCTTTTCCCCATCCCTGCGGCTCTCCTGCGCTGCATTCTTTTTTTTTTCGCGAGATGTCGAAATCCGGCAATTTTTCTCACTTTTAATCGCTTATGACTTGTAAACCAACTAACAAAATTTATCTGAAATTTTTAATTTTCAAAAAAGTTTCTTAAAAAGTTGCAAAAATCAATTTTTACAAAAATTGTTTTCACCTCGTCTAATAAATTAATCCTTCTCAGTAACATTCAAGTCATTTGAGTTAATTTTGAAAAAGTTATGTTCTTCAAATAGTGTGTGAATCAGAGATAGACGGGCATATCCCGTGCGAACCTTTTCCCCATCCCTGCGGCTCTCCTGCCCTGCATTCTTTTTTTCGCGAGATGTCGAAATCCGGCGTCAAGGATCGCCGCGTTTTTTTCGCAATCCTCGGCCGAGAGAGCGTCCACGATTCGCTTTTAATATTCTCGTCGCTGTCACGCTAATATGCCTTTTAGCCTGGTAAATATTGCATTCGCGGAATTCGCACACGAGCTCTCGCGGAATCTTGCTAATCGATACGCCACCTTCGCCGGAAACCGCTCGGACTATATTGTTAACGCTGAACCGGCGTTATTTAGATCTGCGCGCTCCGTAATGAAAATATTGGGTCAGCGTAACCAAACATTTCGTAACATAACACCGCGGGGAGTCTGGCACGATTTAAAATTCTATTTTACAACTTCCTTTTCATCGACGAACGGCAAAATTACTGTAGATTTTGAAACTAAAATTTGCTGACAACACCCTCAGTGTTAGAAATAAAAATTAAAAATAACTATATATATATATATATAGTCACTGCAGTCTCGCGAATACAATAGAATATTGTTTTCTAAATCGCATCAACGATTTCAAATACTAATTTCGATTATGATTAGTTAAACTTTATGTTGGGTACGAATAACAAATGAATGAAACTGTACGTGCAATAAAGAATATGTTTAACAGCAAAATTCGAAATGTTTTAAACAGCCAAATATTAATATGTGCTTTATAAATGTAATGTATAACGCGAATAAATTCATTGTTTTTAGAACTGTATTGTTATTATTATAGGATGACATAATTTTGTTCCTAATTTTGTTCTTAATTAACTACATTGCTTTGAACAGTAAGAAAAGAAATAAACAAGGGTATTGTTATATAAATCATATGTGCATTATATAGCATGTGGTTTTTATGAAAATTTTCATTAACATTACAAAACAAATGTTTTAATAACTTACTAAAAACTACAAAAAACCTTTTTTTTTAACGTAACTTGATTATATATAAATAGCCTGAAATTAGTAAATATTTGAAATTTGACCACCAATTACTACTACATGTATTTGTTAACAATAAATAAACGATTCGTATTAACATTAGCTACAACGATATGTAATAAAAAATACTTAGTTCTATATTTACTTAAAAAATTAGATGACCATAATGTACTGTGTAACTACCCTCACGGGCAAGATAGGGGGCTGAAATTTTGCTCATAGGGGTTTTTCTTGGTCAGCTTTCGAATGGTTTATTAATCATTGACAAAACATCTAAGGGCAGTTTTGACCATCTTAATCGGCTAGGCCCTTTATGGGCCCAAAAATACGATATAACCACCGACAAGGTACAGGATCCTATATATCTCGTCGGCGCCATTACTCAAAACAGCCAAAACTCCGTAGATTCGCGATAAGGTAGAGCGACCACAATACCGACAAAAATAGGCGAAAAATGGTTTTACGTTGCTCAACTTTTCGTCCTTATATGAGAATATTTTTCGCTGGGAAAGGGCTCGTTCGAAAGAGGAAGGTTCAATTTAGCACGGTGCTGCTCATGAGCTAACGAGATTATGCAGATATTTGGTAATATAAGCGTTAAAAGTAGGCCAAAAATTGACGACGCGTATGCCGTGGAGTCCAAGCATTTTGTATTGCATGACTCTGTAAAAGTCACGTGACTACCCTTGGCTCTTAATACGTGGTTGCTGCATAAAAACGCGCATTGAAACTACGAAGCGCAACATTGCTGAATATCGTAGAACAATTTGGTTATCGTCGTAGGCTAATTATTCTTCGTTGGTAACTAATAGCCTTGACTTGGCCGTCAGCGTTGTGAGAAGCGAGGAAAGCGCAGGGTGCGCGGGATTACGAGGTGAACGTACGTTTTTCAAAGCTTCCTCGTTGTCTGGTCAGCAAAGGGTTAATCGGCCTCTCGCTCCAGTTCCTGGGCTCTCGGGTTTGCCCCTGTGCGGCTCCGTGGCCGGTATTCCCGTTCCAGAGCCTTTGCTATTTTTATTTTCAATTTGCCTGGTGGCTTCGTTTGCACGGCGCCGCGCCGCGCGCCGTGGGCGTCGATCGATAGTTCGCGACTCGTTCGTTCGAATTCGAGGATCGGATCGGATCGGATCGGCGAGCAGAGGCGGCTTCTCTGTTCGAGCACGCGTGAGAATTTCCGATGTATCGCCGCACCACGCCGTGCTCCGAACTCTAGAGAAAAAGGGCCTGATCCTTTTTCTTTTTTTTTCTCTCTCTCTCTCTCTCTCTCTCTCTCTCAGTCTCTGGCTCTCTGTTCGTTGCGATTCCAACGCGGTGCCCAGCACGCCGCGAAATTCCCACCAGCTCGATAGTAGATAATACCAGAGCGTAGATAATTCCGGGCATCGAGGCATCATTATGACTAATGAGCTAGGCGGGACTCGAAATTAGAGCCCGGCCCGAATCGAACCGGGCCGACGTGCGATCCGGATAAAAACCGCTCGGGGAAAACACAGAGATCGCGCGTCGGCCACACCCGTCGTCGTTCCCAAACCGTGTCTGCCATCGCTGTATCACGTGTCGTATTACAAATTTGTCCATCAGAGAATCTGTGCGATCAAATATCTATGAAACCACTTTGTCCGTAACATTTTTCTACGTGCGAACCTATACGATCAAATATCAATGAAGTGGGCTATAAAATCGCTTTCCCAGCGAGATTATTCTAGCAGAGAATTTGCAGGATTAACACTTTGACTGTGCCAAACTAGAAACCTCAAAAATCCCATGAAATCAAAGCAAGTTATTTAATGAAATAAAAATTGGAAAAAATTAAATGTATGATAGTGAGTAGTCCTCCAACTTTCTTGAATTTTACGGATTCTAATCGAATTTGGTACAATGAATATATTAATGTAAAAATTCATTTTAAAACCTGGACAAATAATTCGTGTTAAATATCGATAAAACACCTATGAAATGGACCGTTTCCTGGACATTTTCCTGGACAACACAAATATCCATCGAATCATTTTGTTTATGGGATTTTCCTATGAGAGAATCTGTACTTAAAAAAAAAACTTAAAAAAAAAAAAAAAAATAAAATCGCTGCATGGAATGGATATTCGATACTTGTCGTTTCTACAATAAATTTCCGCGAAATAGTCATTGACTTTTAGTGCTCCATGTTTGACTCAGATTTTGAAGCAGACGCTAGACTAGCTAGATTGCAAATGATTAGCTAGAAAACTGACTAGCTGTGATTAGAAACAGTAAAAAGTCTAACCGAATTGAATCCGGCGAGACACTCCAACCATCTAAAACAATTAAAGAAATAAAGAAATTCCACAGTTGATTTTGCTTAAAAATCGCGATTTCTTTTTCTAGCAATCGCGATCGTGAATTTTCCATTGAAAATCACGGCTAGAATGATGAATTGCAGTACTCGTCCGGGCCCGCTGACAATCTTCGTTAGCCATTCCTCTTGATCGCGCCAGCAGATACCGATCTGGTTTCTCGAGCATTCTACCCCGCAATTATTATACAATTCACATCCACCCGAGATACGTGCGCTCCTTACACGCTCCTAATTGAAGCGCGCGCTTGTAAATCCGTCCTCCTACGACGCATAACTTGATCCAGTACCCCACCTGATTCATCAACCGAGACTGGTTCACTGTATCTGGAATAGCTCGCGTGTATGCTATTCAGCCTAAGCTGGCTGCCTGTGGTTCCTTATTCCAACACACGATTCTGCGATCTCGAAAAATTTTCCCCTTAATTGACGCTCGTAAGATGAAAACCTCGGGAGGATGTACATGTCGAAACAGCTGTGAATTTTTTTAATTGGACCGGCATAGCCAAAACATTGTTCCTTATTGTACTGTGATTTTCATTCTTGTCTGGTGTTTCTACACTTCGACTACGAAGAATGATGAAAATTACTACATTTTTCGAACCAGTTCGCAATTTAGTCCACGTTGCGCAAAATACAAATTTTGTGCAATAATTGTGAGCAACAGGAGCCAAGCAAAATATACTTTGTTTAGTCACTTTAGTAAGGTGAGAATAATACATGTTTCCAAACGCCCTTAACACGTTGACTGCCATGTTACCCATATGTGGGTGACGGAATTATTTGTCCAGTTTTTAAAATAAATTTTTACGTTAATATATTCATTGTACCAAATTTGATTAGGATCTGTAAAATGCAAGAAAGTTGGAGAACTACTTAATATCGTGCATTCAATTTCTTTCAATTTTTATTTCATTAAATAACTTACTTTGATTTTATGGCAGTAAAAATGAGTTTGACAGTCAAAGTGTTAATCCCCTTTTTTAAATCGTGCCTACCTATTTTTCTCATAAGTGCATAAAGTCCGCAGTCCATTGATAACAGGCTGAAATTGTGCGAGATGTTGTAACTATTATCCTCGCGAGAGAATGGAGCAAGCTCTCCACCGTTTCGGTCCAAGAGCTTTAATTTCTGCTCAAAGGTCGTGCCACTCTGGATAAGCACTTGACCTACTCGCAGCAATCGTTTAGACCTTCGGGCTGCATGGAGCTCGATGTCCACGAACCCTCCGCAACCAGAATACGAGTAAAAAACCCTGAACAACTTGGCCAGCCAAAGGTAATTGCGCAACCAAAGAACAGGCGGCGGCTAATCATCCGATTTCCAGTGGTGTATAGAATCTACTCGCTCCTCTGTGGTCCATTTCGCCATCCTAACAGACCCAGGATCCTTTATGTTCGTTTCTGGACGAAACACAATAAGTTTAAAAAATTGTCCTAAAATATGAGGCTAGCTCTAGATTTTACCAATAAAATTATTTAAAGTATTTCAATACATTGTGATTTATTAAATCTTGTGATTTGCAATCGATACGGACAATTTTAATTTTGTATAAAAATCCGCAGTCTAGTCACGAATTCGAGGTTCCTTAGAAAATTGTTAGGAAACGAAGGTTGTATAAGAACTCATAACTCTTGCATTTTTTTAACGGTGACACGCTTCACCAAAAAATTTGAGAAAATTCTAGAACTTCGATTGGGCCGATATATCACTGGTATAAAAATATAAATGACGTCGCCCTTGGATTTCCATAAAAACTCTGTATTCCTCTGAACACGATCGAGGCAACTATCTTTAAAAAATTTTAACAATTCCACAGTAGCTGTGCCTATAATCCTCAACGGAAAAATTTAAGAAAATTCTAGGACTTCGATTGGTCCAATATATCACTGGTATAAAAATATAAATGACGTCGCCCTTGGATTTCCATAAAAACTCTGCATTCCTCTGAACACGATCGAGGCAACTATCTTTAAAAAATTTTAACAATTCCACAGTAGCTGTGCCTATAATCCTCAACGGAAAAATTTGAGAAAATTCTAGGACTTCGATTGGTCCAATATATCACTGGTATAAAAATATAAATGACGTCGCCCTTGGATTTCCATAAAAACTCTGCATTCCTCTGAACACGATCGAGGCTCCTATGTTTAAAAAATTTTACCAATTCCAGAGGTGCTGTGCCTATAATCCCCAACGGAAAAATTTGAGAAAATTCTCTAATGTACATCTCGGACGCAGCAGCGTGTCAGATTTTTTCTGAGACCTTCTAACTATGAAAAATGTTGTTTCCTCGTTTCGAAACAACGTGTGGGCGCGTTGCTCGACCGTGCACGTTTTCAGAATTGTCTTCGGAGTATCGCAGCCGGTTCGAGCGGACTCGTATGCATCGTTACACAACAATCGGCCGGTGCATTTGCATCGGGGGTCAGAAATCGGCGGCTCATCTGCTTTCAGGGCGCGTTAAATGTTGTCGGGCTGGTTCGCCGACGGAGTCCTCGCGTTCCATCGAAGCCCGAGGGATCAACGACGACTTCCTCTTTCTCACGTTTGGCTCCGCTCGGTGGCTCGCTCGTGACGGTGAGAACGCTGCCTAGCTCGCTCGCGAGCGTGCAAGGGACCGCGATGGAAACGGCCGTTGTTGCTTCGAGAAGCCTCGCGCGGAGGAGGCTAAACAGAGAATGAAACAGCGTGACAGAGGCAGAGAGAGAGAGAGAGAGAGAGAGAGAGAGAAACGCTTTTGTTTGTATGCATTCCACGCGTGGCGGTACGTGACATAATCGACGCGACACGCGTGTACCGCCGGGCCATTATTCGCGAACAATGAGACAAGGCTCGCGGGAGGACCGACTTGAAAATTGTGCGTCAACGGATCTTGCTCCCGAAACCGCGCGGTAATTACATTCGCGACACGCAACGCTCGATCCCTCGACTATGCATTCTCATGCTAACTCTCAAAGGACTGCGTTTCCTTTTCCCGCTTTCCATCGGGCAACCCGCAGGATTTTCTCTCGGCGCTGCCCGCTTCTACCGCGCGCATTCCTCGCGATACCTTGTACGCTCGTTGATTTTGCGAAACTTTAACACGTTCGCTACCCGCATGTCTTTCGTAGCTCATCATTCAAATGTTTTATCAATGCGCTTGCTTTAGAAAGTATTGAAAGAGTTCGGCGGAAGAACAACACAGAACTTCTGAATATTATGCCGAGTTAGACGATATAGTGTGTAAAATTGACTTAGACTAACTTTAAGTAAATTCGGAGACTGTGTACCTCACACAGAGTCGTGCTAATCCAATTACACAATTGGATTACATTGTACTTCAATTCTATAGTAATTCAACTACGTCGTAACTGAATTACACAATTCAAACCTTTCAATTAATTCAACTGCTAATTATTTTAATCCTTCGCACTCGAAGCCATTTTAACTCCAAAACGAAACATTTCTTCCGACCTATAATATTTCACTTCTATATATATTTTTTCATGCTATACATACGAAAATGGTGAAATTTACTCGTACAGTACTGAAATGTTTAGTAATTTATTAGATACATACAAATTTAATAATGTAAAAAATATTTTGAATAATGATACAGCAATTTCTAATGGCGCCTTACAGTCGCCATTCGAGATACAGTGTAATTAACACTTTGAGTGTAAAACCAGAACCCTAAAAAATTCCATGAAACCAAAGTAAGTTATTTAATGAAATAAAAATTGAAAATAATTATATGTGTGATATTGAGTAGTCTTCCAACTTTCTTGCATTTTACAGATCCCAATCAAATTTGGTACAATGAATATATTAACGTAAAAATTCATTTTGGAACTTGGACAAATAATTCCGTCACCCACATCTGGGTGACATGGCGGTCACCGTGTTAAAATACAGCTCTGAAAATTGTAGCCCAGAACTTTGAAGAAGTGCAATATATATTTTTATGTTTTTTTTTTTTAATATACTTGTTTGTATTTTCTATTGCCCTCGTTCGGAATACCTAACGCTATTTTATATAATTGAATTACAAAGTATTTTATAATTGTGCTCCAATTGCAATTATGAATTGAAGATCTAAATCATAAATTACAGTCTGACTGACTTACAATTTAATTCAGTTACTTTGTAATTACAATTCCTGGAGCAGCTCAATTGTAATTCTGCACAACTCTGACGTCACGTGACAGCGAACAGGGTGCGAGTTCCCAGTTGAAGAAAGTCGAAGAAAATCGAAAGTCGGAAAACACGGATCACCTTGTTGCACACACAGTCCTCGGTGTTTGCATTTTGGAGTTGGCAAGAGAGATACGCGATCATCGGGCGTACATCTTTGGAACGAGAACGGTCCGTTTGGCCGTGGGACCGTTTTTACAGGCGTTTTGCGCAACCGTGTGTACCAACGCCAGAAACCGGCGGCTCGCCGCCTCTTCTCCGAGGGGGAACAAAGGCCCACTTATCTTCTCGCGGGCAACGCTCGATCTTAATACCCGAGACCCTAAGGTTTCGCCGAGATTAGGCGTTCCCTCGGTCACGACACCGACTATCCACCGCCTCGGTAGAAAATGAAACTCGGCTGCAACGCCGCGCATCCCTGCGAAACAGAATACACCGGGGGTCTTAGAATTCCAAACGGCAAGAAGCGGGCTGCTAGCTGCTCGAAAAAATGTCCATCGATTCAAAATGACCAAGTGAGCAAGAAGCGCTTGATTATGATCCCTGTAATCGTCAGATTCGAATAGATATCGAGGGGGCAGTTCGACCCCTTGTACTATAACATCGAGTCGGACGAAGATTTTCAACAGGTTCTACTGAATATGTATGTCATTAATTTCCTGTCTACCGAAATAAAATTCTATTTGGTAAGTTTAACTGTAACGGATCCGCCACTGTATATATTGTTCGTATAAATAACAAATATGTTCATGTTATTGATAAGCGATTCATCGCCAACGACCAATGAACGTGTCGAAAAAAGAAAAACGAACGGGATGAAAAGACGACGAGCAGTCTCGTCGGGTCCGACATCGGAGAAAGACATATTAATAAATTACAAACTGTCTGCTGTAATCCCAGCCATTCCTTACAATTTTGTTGTCGATGTTCACGCAGTCACTGAAGAATAAATATAATAAGTATAAAAATAAATATAAATATAAGTATATTTATAGAATAAATATTTGAAATATCAATATTAAAATATTAAATTATCAATATAAAAATAAATTATATTTTATGGTATGAATATAAGCTAGTTTCTTCTTGTAGAAAATTACAAAAGAGAAAGGAGTTTCAATCAGTGTGACTGTAAAACAACTTGCAGCAAAGAAGGAAAATGCGTCTATGCATTATATTATATATCTATGACAAAAATGGGTAAGCAGAATTTAAACCAGTGGACATACAAAAAGATTTGAGGCGACCAGTGTACTGGTTTCAGCTGAACAAAATAATTGAAAGAATAAACACATTTATTTCGCCCCTGTGTCTTGCAATCGATGCAAATACTTTTTATTCTGCATAAAGATCCGCAGTCTAGTCATGACCGTTATCGGTAGTCAGTAGAAACGGTCAGCCAGTGTACTGGTTTCAGCTGAACAAAATAATTGAAAGAATAAACACATATTTATTTCGCCGCTGTGCCTTGCAATCGATGCAAATATTTTTTATTCTGCATAACGATCCGCAGCCTAGTCATGACCATTATCACCCGAAGAAGAGAAAGGAGCAAGGCTCGCGTAAAAATTGGTAGAGCTGCAGGAGCATCGGTAGTCAGTAGAAACGGTCAGCCAGTGTACTGGTTTCAGCTGAACAAAATAATTGAAAGAACAAAGACATATTTATTTCGCCGCTGTGTCTTGCAATCGATGCAAATATTTTTTATTCTGCATAACGATCCTCAGTCTAGTCATGACCGTTATCACCCGAAGAGGAGAAAGGAGCAAGGCTCGCGTAAAATTGGTAGAGATGCAGGAGCATCGGTAGTCAGTAGAAACGGTCAGCCAGTGTACTGGTTTCAGCTGAACAAAATAATTGAGAGAATAAACAGATATTTATTTCGGCCCTGTGTCTTGCAATCGATGCAAATATTTTTTATTCTGCATAACGATCCGCAGTCTAGTCATGACCGTTATCACCCGAAGAAGAGAAAGGAGCAAGGCTCGCGTAAAAATTGGCAGAGCTGCAGGAGCATCGGTAGTCAGTAGAAACGGTCAGCCAGGAGCAGACGCGCAGCACCAAAAAAGAAGTGGTCGCAACTCTTCGGCTCCGTGTATCTGTATCAGAAGCGAGGAACGTTCCGTCCAAGGTTCGCGTCTCTATTAGCTGTTGCGTGGTCGAGCAAGGGGAAGAAGAAGAAGAAGAAGCGGCTCGCTCTCTCGTTCGACTGGTCTGGCTGTCGTTGTTCCCTGTCGATCCCTCGGACTGCTCCCTCGGCGGCCGGTCGATCGAGTCTTTCCAGAGTGATGAATTTCTTTTGGTCGGGGATCTCCCCCGAGCAAAGTGGTCCGATGACCCAGATACGTCGTCCGAGTCTTTCCTCGGTCGGGCGATTTGTCGTTTCTGTCAACGATTTGCCGCAATTACGAGGAAATCCGTCTAGAGGAGCAACCGATTCTCGAGAGCCGCCCGGTCGCTGCTGCTGTCGGATATTGAAGGCTCTCCGTTTCACTCCCGTAGGAATATGAAGCAGCCCGATCGGTCGTCGTCTCGCGATTGCTTTCGGGAACTCCGTGGAATCTGTGTCGAACCGACCACTTCGCCCCTCTCTGGCCGACTTTGACTAGCACCTGAGATTGCGGCTGCTCTCCTGCGCCGGAGTTTCCTCGATTCGCGGATTTCTTTGATCGCTCAGACTCGATTGCGGTCCCGGGGATTGCTCGGGAAGCCTTCCCTTCCGGTGGTTCATTCAGGACTCGGTAGAAATCGGTCAACGATGCCGGTTGCTATGTTAAACCAGCCTGGATTATGGATTCTAAAGTTGGATTGTGTATTCTCATCGATGGGCGTTCCGGCAGTCGACGTATTAACGTCGATCATTCAAGCATCCTGGCGCGGGGATTAAAATTGCATTCCGCCACCAGGGAAATGAAAATCATCACGGCCGCAGCTATTTTTGCTCACCCGATATCGGCTCGATCGTATAGCTGCAGGAACAGAATTTCGAATCTTTAATACCGAAGCTCGCTTCGGCTTCGTTTGTGGGGTTTAATAAAACTAAGGCGTAAAATTAAGAAGTGATCAGGAGACTTCGGGACTGAAACCACCCCAAGGCAAAGCAAATATTTGGCACGTAAAAATAAAAGAGTTTCGGTCAATCATATTCGAGTCGCCGGGGAGAAGAAGTGTGCCTAATCGGAAAACTTCGGAATTGAAACCATCCCGATGCAAAGCAAATATTTGGCACGTAAAAATAAAAGAGCTTTGGTCAGTTATATTCGCGTCGCGGGTGAAAAAAAACTGTGCCTAATCAGAAGACATCGGGATTGAAACCACCCCGACACAAAGCAATCATTTAGCACGTAAAGATAAAAGAGCGTTGGTGAATTATATTCGAGTCGCAGGGGAGAAAAACTGAGCCTAATCAGGAAACTTCGGAATTGAAAACCTCTCTCGACACAAAACAAATATTTGGCACGTAAAAATAGAAGAGCTTTGGTCAATTATATTCAAGTCGCGGGGGAGAGAAACTGTGCCCTATCTGGAGACTTTAGGATTGAATCCGCCCCGATACAAAGCGAATATTTTTCACGTATAAAGCAAGAATAGTATTATTAATTATAGCCGGCGAGTGGTGGCTCGTCCGGTGGTGTTGTTGGATGGTGATCGTGGAGGTTAAGCGACGTTGGTTTGGGGCCCGTCGAAAGATGGGTGAACGCATAGGTTAGGTGTGAACCTATAGCGAGGATTGTAACCCTGAGGGGAACAATAATAAAAGAATAGTATTATTAATTATTCGCGAGCGTCAGGGGAGGAGGGTGTGGGGACTGTACCGAATATTACATTCGACGGATACGATGTTAATAAAGTAATAAAGAAAATGCACGGTATGCCTGTAAGCTGATCGAGAAATTAAACGCGCGATAGTTGCACGGAAGTGAACGATGCAGCGCCGGATAGAAATAAAAGATGATCTTTTAAGAGGCTTCTCTTCAGCTAAGAATGAGGATGGCGTAAAATTACGGGTATTTGAAGGAAAACGAATCGAAAGGACCGTGTTCGCCGATGAATCATCGCGATTAAGTCTAGCCTGTGTCCGTCGGTTTCTCGTGCAGTGGACGGTGGTGTCTGGACGGAACCCGAGGCGACGGGACACGGCTACGGCCTGGAATAGAGAAGAATGAGAAAGAGAAGGGACTAGATCGCGAGAGCAGCAGAGAGAGAGAGAGAGGAGAGGCAAACGTAGACAGAGACAGAGACACGAGAGACCGTGGCGTGACACGTCGTGATCGGTAGAAAGAATCTCGTTCTGCAACCCGGAAACGCCGTGACTAACAACTCGGTATCACGAAGGTGGAAGAAAAGACCTGAACCCTTCGGGGTGGATATCTCCTCTGGGGTCCAGGAGGGTCATCAACCATCGGCCGCCATGCCGCCAAGCTGGCCGGGCCCGGTCGGGATCGAGCATTATTATGACCAGATCTAATTGAAACTCCATGGCTCGGCCTGGCCTGGCTTGCTCAGCTTCGAGCAAGTCAAGATAATTCTACATCAGGCTTTGGCTTCCACGGAGGCTTCGGAAAAGTTAGATGATTCCTCTAGACCGTTCGAGCTACTTGACAAAGGTAGATCACGCAGGTTCCACGCGCTTAATTCGCACGGATTCTCCGAAGATATTAAATTGGGGGATACAAAGGGTCTTTGAACCTGAAGAGGACAGTTCTTGGGTTCTCTGAGCAACAGATTCTTAGGAATATCTAGAATTCCGAGGATACGAGCCCTAGAGAGAGTTATTCGGAGCTGAGATTGCTATGGGACACTGGCCTAAGTCAGAAAACGCGATTCTTCGACCTTGAAATTTGTTCTCATCCTCCAGATCTAGGCTCCAGATTCGCTATGCCAATTTCACTAAAATCGTCGTGGTATGCTTAACACGTTGACTGCCATGTCACCCATATGTGGGTGACGGAATTATTTGTCCAGGTTTTAAAATGAATTTTTACATTAATATATTCATTGTACCAAATTCGATTAGAATCCGTAAAATTAAAGAAAGTTGGAGGACTACTCACTATCATACATTTAATTTTTTCCAATTTTTATTTCATTAAATAACTTACTTTGATTTCATGGAATTTTTTAGGTTTCTAGTTTGGCAGTCAAAGTGTTAACAAATGTCCCTTGTCAGTGGCATTGAATCTTGTTGGGGGCCACCCATGATAAATGAAATCCTCGAAGGCGCTGTGCCTGGAATCGACATCAGAAAAATTGGAAAAAATTCCCTAATGTACACCTAGATGACAGCAACGTGTTTCTTTCAGAATTTTCTCAAGAGACTGACCAGGGTAATCCGTCCGAAAACTTGAGGTGCCTTTCTCGAGATCCAACAAGCAGCGTCTGGCCATCGAATCCGAATTTCCCTTAAAACCACATCGTCCGAAAGACGCATAAATTGCTGCTGATAAAGATTGTCGTCGCGGTTCAAAGTTCCGTCTCTCGCTCGTTCGATCGACGGGCTTTCGAGAGATCGAACATCGTCGGGTATAACCAAGGAATCCGGTCCGACGGACACTGTCGTCTCGGATTCCGAGGGTCTGTCAGCGCGGATCCCTTCCGCTCTAACGAGCTAAAGCGTCCGAGGAACGGCAACGACAACGGCGGTCCGTTACCCTTTCTCTCTTGGTTCTATTTTCTTTTTTTCTTTTTTTCTTACTGTACCACGGGTTTTCTACTACTCCCCCGTTGATCCAAACCTCCATCGACGGGGAAGGTAAAGCGCGCCACGGAGATTGTACCTGCGGTAAAAGGGATCGAGGACCCCGAGCTGCTGCGAGGTATCCGTCGCGTGGTGGTTTGTTTGCGATCGCGTCGCGAGCGGGCCACGATGATTCATCCAGGAGTGCATCGGCGGCGGGACAGGATCAAAGACCGACTGACCGAATCGGAAAACTAGCAGGCAGGTTGTCGGCTCTGATTTTTCGAGGCTCCGACTTAGTGCACCCGTCGTCCCGCCTCCAACGTGCAGCAGCCCAACTGCATTTTTCACCTGCATTTTTCTCGTTTACTCAAGATACGTTTCTAGCCTCTTTAATTCCGAACACTTCTTGCATTACACGATCCCAGGTTTCGCTTAACCCATTTGCATCATAAGGAAACACGAAAAGAAGGCCTTTATCACCAAACTTTTTTTATTATTATATTTAAGTACAAAAATGACTGCAAGTAAAAGAACCATATTTCAGCATTATAAGAGAAAATCAGAATTACTTCTTTTTATCTTCAACAATACTCTCCATTTCTATTTTTTAGCTAACGAATAATGATAGTAACCAGGAAAAGTGAGCGCATATGTACGCTAATGATGCAAATGGGTTAAGAAACGATACAGATTAGGTGAAGTCAATAGGAACTATTTTAATCAGTGACACCGATCTAACAGGCCCACGACAATCGGGCTGGAGTTTCATCATCAGTAATTTCTCGAAGACGCGAAGACGATCCTCTTTTGTCCCCGCTGAAGATAATAAGGAAGACCTGAAGTTCTCCCTATTGGCTTTGGACGTTCATTTCGAGCTGCTCGGGTCTCGCAAAATCCAATTGCGCAGATGAAACTGTCCCGATCGGCAACAGCGTCTTCATACTTCATCGATAATCATTCTAACGAGATTTTTCTGTCGGATTTCTTGAAGACGCATCGATTCTCTTTAGTCTTCATCGGAGACAATAAGAATGACGCCAGATCCTCTGTGCTAGCTTCAGACGTTCATCCTGAACTTATTAAGCATTGCGCATAGTTCGTCGATAATGAATAGAGCTGAATTTTTCGTTTCGAATTTCTCGAAGAGGTTCTTTAGAGATTAACGAAGATAATAAGGAAGACGTTAACTCCTCTCGACGTAGTCCATCAGCTTCATTCATCCTAAACCGCTTTGGCATTGCATAGAGTCAATGGAAAGCACATCGATCAATAACAGTGTTCACAGTTCCCCGATAATCGATTCAGCGATCAATCGAGCAACAAACGGCACTTTGCTGGATATTCATAGTTCAGGACTGCGACCCTTCGATTAGCAACTACCCTCGTCTTTGGTATCTCGTGGGTACCGACGGAGGTTGTGCACATTTCACAGGCTGGCAGACCGTCATTGACGCAGCATAAGCACCTGGTTTTCGGGGGAGGTTGCCTAATTTCGCTTGGGCAGCTAGCCTCGCGACGTTAATAACGCAGCCCTTACTTCTTCCGCTGCTCTCGCTCCATCACTGTCTCCCTCCAACCCTCCCTGCCACCCTCCGTAAGATCAATAGTCTGGTCCAGAACAGGGCCGGCTCCGGAGAGGGCGCGTGTTCCCGGAGTAGCAATTAAAAATTACTCCATCGAGGGGTTGCAGCGCTGGGAGGGTCCTTTTTGCCAGGACTCGAGGGTCCTGTCGACGAGTCCTGCAACTTTCTCCCCACTCCCCCCCCTCTCTCTCTCTCTTTCTCTTTCTTTCAAGGACCGTATTAAACATCAATCTCACGCCGACGAGTTACCTTCGCGCGGACGCGCCCGTTTCACTGTGAGTTTAATTAACCCCTCAACGCACGATTATTAGGTTGAGCATTAAACTCATGGGACGGTGCATCGCCCTTCCCCTCGTAGCGGTACCTGAAGCAGCTATAGCTCATTTCGATTGCGACTGATAAAAGTATCACATGGAAAATCCTCCCATGGAATCCCTCCTTCGGTTATAAACATATAAAAGCGAAACGTCTTTCGGTATAGTACGAGTAAGTTGTACCATTTCGTATGTATAACATGAAAAAAATACACTACCGCTCAAAAGTATCCGGGCAATTGCGAAATATCGTTATTAGCATTGCATCAAAGTTATTTCAGTGCCTAAAATAGTGACTAACATCGATTTTTATTAGTTTCTTGTGAAATATCTGACGTTCTAAATTAAAAATTACGTATATACAGGGTGAGTCACCTAAAGCTTGCACCTCAAATATCTTTGTTGTTTCTAAAGATACGTAAAGTATGGCAAGGACAAAGTTGAATAATATAATGCGGCTGGCACGATGCTATAAAAAAATGTTGTTTTTATGTCATTTTTTTTTAGAGATATCAAGGTCACCTTGACTTTTTTTTAAATAGAACCACCCTTTTTTAAACACCTACAATAATGAGAGTCCTTTTCATTAGGAATTCAGTGACAATAATTATTCCAAGATCGTTCAAAATTTTGTATAGCATCGTGTCAGCCCCATTGTACCATTTAACTTTGTCCTTACCATATTTTACGTATCTATAGAAACAACAAAGATATTTGAGTTTATAAGTGTCTGGATACTTTTGAGCGGTAGTGTACATAGAAGGGCAATATTCTAGGTCGAAAGAAATGTTTCGTTTGGGAGTGAAAATAGCTTCGAGAACGAAGAGTTGAAATAAACTTTTAAACAGGTGTGCAAGAGAAAATTGCGTGCACGAAAGGCATAGTGCATTTTCGACTTTCGGAAAGTTTAGTCGAGGGTTTAAACGTGTGCGCGTTAATGAATTTAATCGGTGGACACTCGCGAACGGCACGCAGCGTATCGCGATCTTTATTGGCGGAGCGGTATCGTTTCGAAAAATTGATAATAATTGCCGACCATAAAGCCTACCGTAACTCTAATAGCCCGATCACCGAGAGAGAGAGATCTTAAATGATCTCGACATTGAACCGGCGCGCCGCGTACGATAAACTCGAACCTGGCACTATCGACAGCAGCTCTCGAATCGCTCGTTGAATTTTCGAAATCGACGCGATCCATCAGGCTACGGATTTTTCTGCATAATTTAATTTGCCTGCATGAATTTCTAGATACGTGGGAGATACATAGACATTCAGTCCTTTCTTTTTTTTTTTTTGCTTCTGAATCGCATAAAATGCAATGTCTATTAATTATTCATGAATTAACACGGCAGGTTCGTGTCTTATCTTAAGCTGCGATTAGATCGTTGGGATTAGATCGCGTGCACGCATTTAGAACAAACATGATCTCGTGAAATGCAAAGTAGAGAAAACTGGACGGGAATATTAGTTTTCTGTGTTCGAAACTCGTTCAGATCTTTTCGGAACGATAGAAATTTTATGCTGCTTGAAATCACCTTGGGAAATTATAGTTAATCCTAGATTCCAATCGTTCGTAACAAATGTTTCAATAAATGACATTCAAACATCACTTATAAAAATTTCGTAAATCCTGTTTGTACACGAAGCGCTTATGTTTGCTGTCAGATGGAAAGAGTTGAATTATATTTGCATTTTTATTTCACATCGGTACTTGCCACTTTTGTCTAGATAAGCAAATTGCAATGCGCATTAAAATCATAATATAATTGTATCGCAAAACGTACCAAATTTTCCAGGTCTAATTTCTCAGTATAAAGAAACGATCGTGTAAGAAATTTTGCGAGTATTTCGCGTTGTCCACAGGTTTGAACAAAATTTCAGACAAAGTGCATTACATGCGGGAGTTACTGCATCCTGCAAAACTGAATCAGAACGGGCAATCGAATTTGCGAATATTTTCCATTAAAATGTTAACACAATTGTATCGCAGAGCCTACCAGATTTTTCAGGTCTAGTCTCTCAGTATAGAGAAACGAGCGTGTAAGAACTGCAAGTATTTCGCGTTGTCCACAGGTTTGAACAAAATTTCAGACAAAGTGCATTACATGCGGAGGTTACTGCATCCTGCAAAACTGAATCAGAACGGGCAATCGAATTTGCGAATATTTTGCAGCATCGCCACGAAGCGAGGCGCACACGTGACAGGGACTTAAACGATATCTGGCCGGGACGATCGTCGCGCGACGACTAGGTAGCGACACGCCACGACTACCATTAATTAGCACAGAGCCGGGCTACTTCGTTATACGTAATTGCATTAGCCGTGTCGTGCGTGCCAATATAATGCTCGCTCGCGCCCCTAACGCGCGGCTCTACAGCCTTTTTCAGAGGGAAAGGCCGATGCAGCCATTACGCCGGACCGAATCATGGGGAACCAAGTTCCCAGGTTTTTGCTCGCTAAAACGATCCGCGAGGCGCAGCCGTGAATTCAAAAACAAGCAAAAAGGAACACCTCATTAGTCTACGCGCGCCTTAAATAAATTCAATCATCAGAATTGCCCCGAAGATAGAAGAGAACCGTGAAGTACATCGCATTCCAAGCAAAAGCGAATAATGCGCTCACAGGTTTCAAACGCTAATTTTATTCGCCACTGTTCGAATAACTGTTGAAATAAAATAAAATACTCGATATATGTCAACACGATTGACAATTCTTGAATTGTACACTCATAAGTCTTAGGACACCTCTGGTTTTTAGTAAAACTCTGGTATTTCGTATTGTTTATGAACCTTTAACACTGTTCGAATAACTGTTGAAATAAAATAAAATACTCGATACATGTCAACACGATTGACAATTCTTGACTTGTACACTCATAAGTCTTAGAACACCTCTGGTTTTTAGTAAAACTCTGGTATTTCGTATTGTTTATGAACCTTTAACACTGTTCGAATAACTGTTGAAATAAAATAAAATACTCGATACATGTCAACACGATTGACAATTCTTGACTTGTACACTCATAAGTCTTAGAACACCTCTGGTTTTTAGTAAAACTCTGGTATTTCGTATTGTTTATGAACCTTTAACACTGTTCGAAGAACTGTTGAAATAAAATAAAATACTCGATATATGTCAACATGATTGACAATTCTTGACTTGTACACTCATAAGTCTTAGGACACCTCTGGTTTTTAGTAAAACTCTGGTATTTCGTATTGTTTATGAACCTTTAACACTGTTCGAATAACTGTTGAAATAAAATAAAATACTCGATACATGTCAACACGATTGACAATTCTTGACTTGTACACTCATAAGTCTTAGAACACCTCTGGTTTTTAGTAAAACTCTGGTATTTCGTATTGTTTATGAACCTTTAACACTGTTCGAAGAACTGTTGAAATAAAATAAAATACTCGATATATGTCAACATGATTGACAATTCTTGACTTGTACACTCATAAGTCTTAGGACACCTCTGGTTTTTAGTAAAACTCTGGTATTTCGTATAGTTTATGAACCTTTAACTGTATTAACTACATAATATGAATATCCTCATATGTTCAGTAATAATTACAACTTCAATAATCCATTAAAAATTATGAAATAGCCACCTCAATCACCAAATTTGAATCCCATAGAAAAATTATGGGATGAATTAGACAGACAGGTAGGGAACTTTTGCCCTACTTCGAAAAAACATTTATGGAATATTTTGGAACGAGAATGGAATAATATAACAACAGAAAGTACATGAAAAAATTGATCACGAGGACGCCAAGAACAGTGGAATCTGTAATAAAGAAACGTGGCGTATTCTTCGACGAAAAGAAAATATAAATATTCTTTTACATCTTAATAAAATTTTTTATATATGAGTGCAGCATGCTTTTCTTAACATGTAAACATTCGTTCGCATCCTTCGACGATCATTTCATCTGTTACAGAGTTGAATACAAATATGATCACTGTCCTAAGACTTATGAGCGGGAGTGTACGTTGTATTCAGAAGTGGCGATAAAGATTCCAACTTACTTGCTCGTAAAAGTTAGTAGAAAATAATTTTGCAATGCCGGATTCGCTGAACCAGCGTGCAGTAGACGGTCTCGAGCTTGTCGAGATATCGGCTCGGTTCTATGCGACAGGGGGTGTACTCTCATTGTGGCGTCGGCACTCGCGTTCCATTAAAGCCGCCTCGAAATGACAGGCTTTCGGTATCGCGACACGCTTCGCGACGCACTATGATCCGCACTGCGGATGGTGGACGTCGGGAAATCGACCGGCATCGGTCACTCGGACGAGAACGTGCCAAAAATAAATAAGTCGATAAAGCCTTCCGTAAATCTAACATTTACAATAGCGGCTCCCATCGGTGCACGAAAAATTCTTCAACTCCAAAGCTTTCATTTCGTTCTCACAGTCAAGCTTAAAGCTATCGCTGAAGCCACACGGAGCAGCCTTTCCTAGCCTCTTATTACCTTTTTCTAATTTTTGTTATACACCCTGAATAACTTCTAAAGTATGCGTTCTACGAAAATGTTTGGATAACAAAAGTTGTATGGCTTGGAGAAATACATTATGTAATGCATATATCTTTTATTGCCTTTTTCTAATTTTTGTTATACACCCTGAATAACTTCTAAAGTATGCGTTCTACGAAAATGTGTGGATGATAAAAGTTGTATGGCTTGGAGAGATACATTATGTAATGCATATATCTTTTTTATAAGTGGAGGCGTTTCAAGGTCACCTTGATTTCTTTAAACGGAAAGACCTGCTTTTTGTATCGTGAATCGACGGAGTATCGAATTCGTATGTCCTAAACCTAATTGTTAACGATATATTATGGAAATCGAAACAAAAAGTAAGTCTTTCCATTTAAAGAAATCAAGGTGACCTTGAAATCTCCGAGACGCCTCCACTTACAAAAAAAAAAGAAATATGCATTACATAATGTAGTCCCCCGAACCACACAACTTTCCTATACAAAACATTTTGCATATTTCAGAAGTTATTCAGGGCGAACAAGTTGAGTGGGACACTGTATTTCTGGAGTGGAGTTCTATTATATTCGGTGAACAAAGATGGAGGCGACCAGAGGCGACAGAAAGTAGCTCGATGTCGCTGCAGCGTGGAAACAGCTTAAGATTGGTGGAACGGTGTAACGAGCGGAAAATCGCTCGACCAATGAGAACGTTGACAAGTACGTGTTCGGAGGACCCCGTGTTCACCGTAGAAACGTTTATTTTGCTCGCTGCACTTTCGGAAAGCGCGCTTAAAAGCGCAACCGTGGCAAAGAAAGCACCCGCAGTTCTCGGCGCGAAGCAACCAATTAAAATTCGCGTGTCTGGCAAACGCTGTCAGCGTTGTCCTCGCGGCTCGCAATTCGCGGGAGCTGTCTGCTCGTGATTCTCTGCTTCCGTGCCGTTGAACAAGGGATCCGCAGTGCGGATGCTGCGCCCCGATCGAGGAAACTCCGTTATCCACCGATTATCCAGGTAGGAGGGATACAAACGGGTCGACGAGCCAGTTTCGGCTAGAATCGAAATCCTAGAGGAATAGACCTCTTAGACATCTTGCAAAAATCTGTGTCGCGACTGTACAACAGCTGGCAAATTGGACGAAGATACGAACAATTTTTAGCTGGAAACCTGGCACGTCAACACATCCTATAGAGTCCATTCACAATTTATTAACATTATTTGCTATTAGACTGTGGCTCTTTATGCAAAGTGAAAATTGTCTGCATCCTTTGCAAGGAACAGAAGCCAGTTAGAGATTTCTTCCTTTGATAATTTTACTAGAATACATTGAAAATCTCCAATTCTTTTAGTCTTCCTGCTGTTTCAAATTAGTGCCACTGATTTTTGTCATAAACGATTTATGGATTTCTCTTTCGCTAAATTTTGGGCTCAAGGTCGTTGCAAGGTCTTGTTCTGGTACATTGTGTTGGACAACTTTCGACCTCACCATTTAATGACGAACAAGGAATAGGTAATTCCATGTTAGAAACATTGTGGAGCTCATAGGATCTTGAAAAATATTTCATCGAAGACCCATAACTTTTTCTTCGAGCAACTTATCGAACCTGCGCGAATAAAAAAATTATGGAGAGGGAGGTGGGGGGTAACAGAGTCAGTTGAGACGTCCTGTACAGTTCCCGCGACTTCCTTCCTGTGTGCACGTGCACGGTCAGTAGAAAAATGAGATTTGTTTTCGAAAAATTCGCAATTTCCCTCGAAGGGGAAAGCTTGTCGGATCGGGCCGGAAATTTGTCGGAGACCGCGGGTAACACCGGATCGTCGATGGTAGACGGAAAAATAATAATATTAAAAGGCCTAGCAGAAGCAAAGGGCTTGACAAAGGGAGAGAATCCTATCTGGGGGAGCCTGCTGGTCGTTAAGGGTTTATCGGTGAGTCGTGTGATCGTCGAAAGCTCGTTTGCTTGCTTAATTAAAAGGGGGTGGGCGGAGGCAGCGCTTGGAAATTGTGTCTTCTCTCTTCTCTTGTTCCTTCCGCCTCTCTCTCTCTCTTTCTCTCCTTTTTCCGTCTTTCTCACGCAGCTGTCTCCTTCCGGGTGCAAAGGTTGGGGGCAGGTGGGGCGCCGCGATTTAAAGGATTTCGGGGAATTAACGAGCGGAGAAGGAGTTGTCTGTAATCCGTCGAAAATCCTGCTGCGAAAAGGGCAGAGTCTCGGCGAAATAAAACGTTAAGGATTAATGGCGGGCGCGGGGAGAGACGACGGTGAACGATGGGACGGTGAAGAGAATCGCAAACGGGATGGATCGAGTGCCTTTTCGAGGTTCGGGGCTGCGAGAGATCGATAGGAAGACGACACTCTCTGGGTAGCTGCGAGAGGATAACGAGATGCGGAAAATTGTCTCTCGGGGTTTCCGGGCAACGTTCTATTACGAGAAAACGTTCGCTACGTCTCCTTCCGCAAATATTACCTTTCTACGCCGGTGATCGCGAAACCTGAAATACTGAAAACTTGTTCGCTATATTCCGCTGCTGATCTACGTGCTTTCCTTCCGCCCACAAATTTATAAAATGTAAGAAGACCTACACTCCCGTCCATAAGTCACCGGACACTTACTCGTTTTCAGCAAAAGAATGATTAAAACACAGATACAACTCTCTAGCTTGATTTTATTCTTGATCTTGTAATATTTAGGTATCTTACGATAATTTCCGTATGTAAAAATAGAAATAAATATTAGTTATTTAAATAAACGTTTAAAAGAGGAACTGCGTGCGTAAACACTCATTTCGTTAGGTTTCCATTCGGTACATGTTGGGATATATTGTTCGCTTTGGACGTTCAAAACCATCATATTTAGAACATTATAAAGAGTTTATAAACACTGTAAGAGGAGTTCTAGGCTAAATAGAGATAAGCATGGAGCTGCAAAGGCGAAGTCGCTGTTTCTTCTTCATTTCAAGTTTGACAGTGCATGTGATCAGTATGAACAGTTCTAGAAAAAATTATCCGTTCAAAAGCGTTCGAGTATTATTACTCTTGCTAAAGAAGGCTATTCTGTGCGGGAAATTGCGATGAAAACTAAAATTCCGAAATCAACAGTGCATGATACAGTGAAAAAGTTAACAGATACTAATACTTTTGAATATAAAAAACGAACTGGACGGCCCAAAAAAACAACAGAAAATGAAGACCGCTATATACAAACGTTAAGTAAACGAAACAGGAGGATGACAGCAACAGAAATTGCGGCAGAAGTTGAAAAAGTTCGAGAGAATCCAATTGGTACAACAACAGTTAAGCGACGTCTTTTGCAAGCAGGGCTTCGCGGGTGCGTTGCAGTTACAAAACCGTTATTAAGGACTCAAAATAAGAAAAAAAAGACTGCAGTAGGCAAAATTATATAAAGATTACACTTCTGAAGATTGGGAAAAGGTGTTGTGGACCGATGAGTCGAGATTTGAGGTGTTCGGTACAAAACAACGAAAGCGAGTAAGAGTCCGGTGACTTATGGACGGGAGTGTACTTGTTCGAGCCATGAGTCCATTAGCACTAGAAAAATCGGGCCCGTAAAAACAATAGATTTCAGGTTCTACAGCTGTTTTCGTGGACCCTTGCTGTATTTTCGAAAAGTAATCCTGCAATGTCTCGCAGTATTGTTACTTTTAAAAGGCAATGCAAATTACGTTAGGTTTAGTGTTAGGGTTGTTCCACTATTGAAATGTTTAACACTAAACCTACCAAGCACAAAGCATATAAAGGTGAAACATTGGTTCTAGACTTCTTCGTGGAAACTAGGCTTCTATTCCGCAGCTCTTTTCGCGTCTGGGCCGTGAAAGACCCGACGACAGCAACTACCGGGCAAAGCTTCTTGGTTAGTGGGTAAAGCACTCAGGTCGCCGGTGATGGATCGTGCAGTCGCGACGAGACAACGAGCACGTCTGAAATTTCTGGCCAAACCACTCTCCCCTTCTCGCTGCGGGCCGCTCTTCCGAAATTCAAGGTCGAGCGGTCCCCGCGGTTAAAGTAATCGTTAGCATTCGCGTCCTGGATTACTTTATCTCTCGCGCTCCCACGGACACCGGCTCGTCGATCCGATGGATCCTTGCGCAACCGATCCATTTCGCTTATCCGAAAGCATCCGGTGACCGCGTTTCAGGGATCAAAGACGAAATCCGTCTGGTCGGTGGATCCTGTTGGAAAACGAGAACCGACGCGGTTTGTTGCAAGCTTTCATCTAGATCCTAGATCGGAAGACACGATGGAAATTGGACGGGAGAAGATTCCTCCTGGATCGAGCAACTTCCCCGCGATGAAACAAAGTTAACGGTCGTAAATTCTTCCTCTTGAAGGCTAATCAGAAAGTTCCCAGGCGTTATCAGAGATCGTGGAACACCTTTCGATGAGGTCATTTTCGCAGATCGTGCAACCGCGCGCCGTTGAGAAACAGTCGAACTTTCGATTTCTGCGTGGAATTCTGGAACAGGAAATGTTTGCGATTTCGCAAGAGAGTGATTTATTTTCGATTCAAGCAATATAACATCGAAAGGAGATCGACAACTTTTGGCCAACAGTGTACAGGGTGTATAAAAATTATATGTCACCACCACCATAGCGTGATTCTACACCTCATGATCGGTGAAGATCTGTTAAAAAAACTTCCCGCAAAATTGTCCTTGACTGACTTTTTTAAGGTTTTAAAGGCCAAACATTTTTTATGATTGCATTATGTTCTACTCAGCAAGAGGGCAAAAAGTGTCAAAGGAACCATAGTGTTAAAGTTTCACCTAACTGCTGGAGAGATTTCACTGTTTATTTATTTTATTTATTTCACGAATTATTTGTCGCACTGTCATATAATTTATTCCTACTCCTTTATTAACGGATAAGCACGAGCAAGGGCGATAACTTGTTCTTCCCAAACGCCAATGGATGCGGGGTCGATCTGCTCCCCGATGTGTATATAAATGTCGTAATGTTACTTCCTATTCGTGAAACTGTTGATCAAGCCGCTGAAAATCTCGCCGATCTGCCACTTTTGTTGGACGTAGCGGTCTTCCGTTATTTCGCACTGAATTACGATATATTTCCCGAGCTAAAGAGTCATTTCCCACTGCTTCGTTATAACATGTTATCTATATAAGCTTTGAAAACATTAGAATAAAGTGAGTTTAAGAATGATCGAACCTTCAACATCGTTTTTTGAGAGAACGATTGAGTTCCGAACTATGGTTCCTTTGACACTTTTTGTCCTCTTGATGAGTAGAACATAATGCAATCATAAAAAACGTTTGACCTTTAAAACCTTAAAAAAGTCAGTCAAGGACAATTTTGCGGGAAGTTTTTTTAACAGATCTTCACCGATCATGAGGTGTAGAATCACGCTATGGTGGTCGTGACATATAATTTTTATACACCCTGTACATACACCGATCGCTCGATAACCGCGGATTCGGGGTTGCATCATTGTTGCACCGTCCCGAACGATGTATCTTTATCCGACAGACGATAATTTCGAGTAACCGGTAAATTGCTTGTCCCCGGTGCGCTGCTGCGGCGTGCGCAAATTTAATGGGACCGGGTTCCACAGAAATGGGCCTCCATTAGGTCCTGTTCCTCCTCGTTGGATGCACGTTCTTTCAGGATAAGCCCGCCCAGAGCAGAGCCGGTACACGCTCTCTCGCTGCATGCACGCGTTTGCACGAACGGACACGTGCGCGTAATGCACTCCGCGTTCTCTTTTTTCCCGTTTTTCGCGGCGTTAGCGTTCCTTCCATCCTCTCTTTCCCTTTCACTCTCCCTTTTCTCTTAGTCCTTTCCTTTCTTCGTTTTATTTTATACTTTCTCCTATCTTTCTCTCTCCCTGTACTTTTTCTCAACCTCTCTCTCTCTCTCCCATTACTGATTTGATGCATTCAAATAACGAAGAGATTAAAAGAATTTAAAAGTGTCGATGTATCATTTTTCAAGTTTAACAAATTGTCAACGCTACACTTGTCGAGCATAAAATATGTAAAAGTGAAACGCATCGTAGAAGTGATAATTTATGCATTACAGTAATAAAACGATTAAAAGAATTTAGAAATACAGTGATTTCCCTATATATGCCGCGAAGGTCTGGATGATAAAGGTCGCGGGTTTATCCCCACTACTGCGGCGCATACCCCGTGAGGAGCCCGGAAGCTCGAGAGACCTCGGACGCCGAGTAAACATAACACGGCTCGAGTTATGTCTCCTAGACGATACACGACGCTGACGGGACCCGTGTTGACATATATCGAGAATTCACTGTATCGATGTATCATTCTCGCGTTTAACAAATTGTCAACGCTACACTTGTCGAGCACAAAATAAAGTTAAAGCGAAACGTCTTATAGAGAAGTGAGAATATTGAATTTGCTTGAACTTATAATGAAAAAAATCAATTCAGAGATTTCCTATAGAAGCGTTTTTATAATTTCAATAATTGTGAAATGGAAAACCGGTCGTTTGTAACGAATTTTCTGCTTAGCTCCTGTTCTTTGCCATCGATGTACAATATTTTTATTTTGCATAAAGATCCATCTATTTGTTGCTCTCCGACTTGCTCGCAGCCTCCCTTCCTCTGGTTCTTTTTTTTTTTTTTGGTATCTCCGGCGTCTCGATAGCTGCGCGGTCAGTTCGACCCAGCAAGAGGAGCTGATAGGAGAGGAGAGGAGAGGGGTGAAGAGGGGAAGAGGAAAGGAGAGGGGAGGAGAGTTGGGGAAGCAACGAGGTCGTTTTAACCCTGAGATTCGGACGTTTTGGGTCATCGGGGGTCAGCGCAACGCGCTCCATTGTACCGGCGAACGCTTCTAACTCGGTGCAGTGAACTCAGGGCCGTATCGATTCGGCGGGTCGGCACTTTCGCGCGCGGGTTCGACGCGCTCCGCTTTCCGGTCTATCGTTTATCGATACACAACGAAGCCGCGTAGGGTAAACCGGCCGGCGTAATCTGCCGCTTCCTCGATTTACCTGTATCGGCTTGCGGAGCATGAAATTTCAATATTTTTCAAGCCCCGGCTCCCCGGCGCTACACTGTAAATTAAACGACACCGGCGAATACAAGATTGCAGCCGGCCGATAGAGACCTGCGCCGATACCCGGGGATTATTCAATACATCGTAACGATGATGTAATGGATAATTAGAAAGCTCCTGCGTCTCGCCGTCAACCTTGTTGCACTTCCATCGTCTGTTATGGAAATCCGTTTGCGTTCGTCTCTCACGTTAATTTTCATCGTAACAGCTGTTTTGATGTCTCGTTAATAATTTTAACGAAACTTTTCGTTTCTCGTCCAACGGATTCAAATTATCGCTGGTGAACCATTTGCTTTACAATTCAATTCCGAGGATTCGAATTAAAGCATACCTAAACGACGTTCCGTACTAAACGAGGTTCATCCTAATTGAAGTCAGAGCGATTTTTCTTTAATGACTGCGGAATTCGGACCGTTTATCGAATCTAGAATACTTTTGTTACATACAACCGTGCCCATTTGGTCCATACAATATCGAGTATATTTGCTTGTATGTTTGCTTGTTTGCTTTGCATTTGAACATTTTAAGTAAAGTTATTTAAAGTTAACCCTCTATGGGCCGAATCTTGTTCCATTTACTTTGATATTTCATTTTGATGCTGCTGCTAACCGTCATCAATATTGTTAGTGGGGTTATCTCAGAGACATTATATAATTAAGACGTATACGTCGTCTTGTGAAAAAACTGAAATTATTTGATAAAATGTCGATGACCTGAACGTTACACGTGACCTGAAAGTTACACAGGCCCGTAGAGGGTTAATCGGTTAGCAAGAAACGGCACGTAGTTGTCACACGTAGTCGGGATCATTCGGCGACATTTATCATGGAGACCTTCGCGACATGTATAGAGAAAATCACTGTAAGGTAAAGGCACCAGTAGTTGACCATGTACCAGTAGTTGACCATTTTATAGAAAAACATAAAAAATAAGGTTTTTATAAGTGCACTTTTGATGAAAGTGAACCTCGGATGCCATGCCGTCTGTTGTTTAAATTTCAAAACAATAAGAACATTTTAAACCTTATTTTTTGTTTTTCTATAAAATGGTCAACTACTGGTACATGGTGGTCAACTACTGGTGCCTTTACCTTACTGTCTCATTCGAGTTTGATTCAACAGTGTTCAGATGCTTGCAGAAAATTCAGGGAAAAGAAGAGAAAGCAATGCTGTCTATCGACAGCTGAGAGAACCTAGGGATACTAACAAGGACGCAGAAGGAATAACGCGCGGCAAGCAAGGACGCGAATTCCGTCCACGTTTTGCGAGCAAACCGACCACGTGAGTCGGATCGAGCGTGTAGCTACAGTATGCGCTAGCGTGCACGCGGAATTCCGCGTGGCAGAAAAACCGTGCGGAGGCAGCCCAATAAAATAGACCGGCATCGTAGCGTGCCGGTTAAATTGCTGTTCGCAGTTCCGCCCCCGCGAGCACCGCGCCGGGATACCGCCTGGAAGAGGATCCCGGAACACCGTCGGGCTTCTCGTAGCTGTACTCGCTCGGAGCGAGCGATTTCCGAGGCCGTCGAAGGGCTGCTACGACGAAATTTACGAGGTTCTCATGGGGAAAAGGTCGGTGGAAAGCGTCTCCGTGGGCGTGGTCGTTGGTCGATGGGAATTCGATGCGGTTTTTCGAAAGGAATCCGCTCGGTAACGCTCCTCGTCGCTCGGGATCAGCCTCGGGACTTTGGATCGGGCACGAAGGACGCTCGATTTATTAAAGGATCAGCGGGAGGAAGCTACTCGCGAAACGCTCGCAGGCGGCCGATGTTGCCATCATCGCCAGGTGCATCCTCTCGGCTCGGCTCGGCTCGGCTCGGCGCAGTGCGCGAACACCAGCGTGCACGGGTCGGCGATGCATCTCGCGAAAAGATTCGCAGAAACGGTCGATACGTGCCTGATCGAAGCCGCGCCGACTAGGATGCTGCGACGGGGACGCGGTGCAACAGCACCAGAAGCACCAACTGCATTCTCTCTCTCTCTTTCTCTCTCTCTCTCTCTCTCTCTCTCTCTCTCTAGCTTTTTCTCTCTCTCGGGTTGTTCTCGCTCGCAAGCCGATTCTGTTCTTCTCGCGGCGTTGTTTCGCCGAGCAGCTCAGCGTAGCTGCGCCGGGCACCCCGCTGCCACACTGACTCTGATATACTCGCAAGATATCCGGGCAAGATTTAGTGCATCCTTTTGCTAGCTGCCCCGCAGAAAATCTGCGCCGGGAATCGCCCTTACAACCGATCGAAATGTTTCTCCTGTCCTTGAAATGAATACCACGGCTGGAAAAACAAGGTGAGGCCCCGCGTGCAACGATACCTTCCGACCACTTTTCTTTTCCCAACAGCGACCACGCTCTTGCTCCTACGACCACTCCTGCAACTCCTCTCGTGAACGCTGCTGGGTAAAACGGTGCTTCGAATAAAAACCAGAAGTATTTCTAGAGACTATTCCCTAAGCTGTCGCCGCTCGATCAATTTAACCCTTAATTGATCCGACTCGCTCAATGGTTTACGATCTATTTTAGTCAGCGACTCTCCGCTCCAGGTGGTAACATTTTTACATTCATTTATTTATTTCCCCATAGTTGTGTTGGGTGATGACGAGTTAATTAATCACCTTCCAGAATTTATTATTCTAGGCAAAACCATTTTTCGCCTATTATTGTCGGTAACGTGGTCACTCTACCTTAACGCGAATCTAGGCAGTCTTAATTCGACGAGCTCTTTCACTTCAACGTATCAATGTACGTTTTATAATGATCAAATTTCGGTCAAACGCAATTCGGCTGGTCTTTTACTACGTCTGCCTAACTAAGTAAAATCCTTGGCACTCAGGCGGAGGGTTAAAATGTTACCTAAAATCTTGCCCAACAGTATCGAGTCAGACTCGTGTTGAAGATTCTGAACAGAGTCGAATAAATATGTGTGTTATCAATTTCTTTTAAAACGATATAAAATTCTATTGTGTTGTAGTTGACACATATAAAATGAAATTAAAGTATCTTTTTTTTTCTATGAAATCGTTATAATCACAAAATAAATAGTGGTGCAAGGGGTGAAGTATAGATTTACGGAAATGTAATAGTACTGGTATAAAAAGTATGTTGGAAACGGATGTCCTTGGACAGGAATTTGCACACCAACGTCGACAGGAGTTCATTCCAGGACATTCCGGTTCTAGTGAACACACGATGCATCGTCTTCTTCTTCAGCATTCGAGAAGCAGTTTCCCGGACGCCGAAGTCCCGGCCTGTTATCGGAAAATCAATAAACAACGTCAAATGGGCGTCGAGAGGAAATTATGCGGGGATGTCCGTCAATCTTCCGTAGACTTCCGGTGCGCTCCGAAGGTTCCCGAAGGTTTTGCGAAGGTCTCCGATATTAGACGTGCCTCGAGGAGTCTATAACGAAATCATAACCGACGATAATTCGATTTTTCGCCGATGGCGAGATAGAGGGGAGACTACTGTTCGACGCGGTGCGGTGTTCCATTAGGATGAAAGAAAACTCTGCGAAGGAGGTGTCTCGAAACGCGGAGAAGAGGAGGAGAGGGGTCCGAGGACAGAGAGAAAAGAGAGAAGAGAGAGAGAGAGGAGGGGAAGTTCCGGTGGATAGCGAATATAACGCTGGCTCGGCTCAGCGACGTTTTACAACCAAGAAGAGGGGCCCCACGCAGGATTTATTGGCCGGAGAGTGGAGAATTTATGCGGAGATTCGCGCTGGCAGGTGGTTTTACTCGCGATGAAAAACCGAAATTTCTCTCCTTCTCTATCGGCCTTGCCGGCGATCCTCTCCTCTCTTCTCTCTCGTCTTCTCTCTCTCTCTCTCTCGGCTCTCTTCTCTGTTCTCTACCCTCTTCGTTTCTGCCTCGTCTCTGTTCGACTCGAATTACCCGCGTTGCTTATGGATCCGCGAGCTGTTCTGACAAGAAATCGGAGATTTCTGTCGAGGCACCCGGGAGAGCACACCGAAATTAGACACAGATAACGCGGCCGACGACAGAGCAGACGACTCTGCCTCCGGGGGCAACGAGAAAAAGAAGATGGTTCCATCAGCTTCCGAATGCGACCCGGATTTTAACGATTTCGTAGGATCCGTGGCTCGAATGCTTACATATCAATTTTCTTTTACATGTACTGAATTCTTTCAGACAAACTTTAATCTGGGACTTCTTATCGCAAAGTCATCTAAAAAGCGTAAGATCTACAGGGAATCTACCCAGAGAGCCCTGGGTCTGTTCGAGTCCCTTTCGGAGAGCCCTAGGTTTTTAACGCATCTCACCAGAGAATCGTTCGGTGAACCTCTGCAGGGACTCTAATGCTGTTTGATAATCCAGCATGACCTTTGGCCTTGTTATGAACGTTTCAGAGAGCCCTAGATTCTTCGCGATAATTTTAAAGGGTCTCATATTTTCAACACGGCTCTCAAAGATCCTACGATTCTTGTACAATGTTTTTACAGAGTCCAAAACTTTCAGTGACCCCTTCAGAAAGCCCCAGATCCTTAGAGATCCCCTTCAGTCATTTTAAAGCACTTCCAAGTTCCTGCAGAGAGCCCTACGTTCTTCTAGATTGTCTCCGGAAAATTCTACCAATTTGAAATCGTTTTCAATGAACCTAGAAACCTTGTAGAACCTTTGTAAAGTTTCACTAGCCGTACTATGACCCTTTCAGAGAACGCTAGATTCTTCGCAACCCCCTCCAGTAAGTTTAACTCGCTTGAAAAGTACCTCCAGGGAGCCCTACGTTATTCGAGGTCATCTCCAGAGGATTCCAATCATCTAAAATCACCTTCGGCGGACCTAGGATCGCTGTGCAACTTTCCCATAGAGTCTAAGCACTTGAATGATACTCTTAGGTAGCCCTAGGATTCTTCGCGATAATTTTAAAAGGGTCTCATGTTTTCAAAGTGACTCTTAAAGATCCAGATTCTTGTAGAATCTTTCTGCAGCGTCCGAAGCTTTCAGTGACCCCTTCAGGAAGCCCTAGATCCTTTGAAGCCCCCTTCACTCATTTTAAAGCATTTCAAAGTTCGTGTAGAGAGTCCTACGTTCTTCGGGCTTGTCTCCCGAGGATTCGAACCGTTTAAAATCGTCTTCGGTGCTCCTAGGATCCCTGTGCAACCTTCACAGAGAAGCTTAAGCCCTTCAAGGACCCTCCTAGGGAGTCCTAGATCCTTCTCAAAGATGGGGAGGATTCCGGAGGAATCTTTCTTCGGGAAAACGCTGCGAATGAAGCCCGTTTCCGTCAAGACGTTCGAATAACCTGCGAAATTCCCCCGATGCAGTCGCATAACACCCGTGAACCGGACAGACGTATTTCGCAGAACGGAGGAGCAGAGCTCGGATGGCTCACAGCAGTCGCGGCAGGCGCGGTTCAACGCACGGAGTTTTTCGAATTGGTCGTTCGCCGGGGCCGAAATTTGCATTTAAAACTACGGCCGGGGGCGAGGAAATAAAAGGAAGCGCTCCGCGCGCGATTTGACGAGCTCAGACGCGTCGAGATAAAAGGATCGTAGTCGGCGGGGACCAGAAAACGAGCAACCCGAACACCGAAGGACCGGTCGACACGAACCGGGAACAACGCGAACGCAGCATCCACTCGTTCATCCGTTCATTCGTTCGTTCATCCGTTCACTCGTCCCTTCATTCGTTCTCTCTCTCTCTCTCTCTCTTTCTTTTACCGAATGTTTGTCTATTGACCTTTGGATCCACCCACACACACACACACACACACACACACACACACACACACACACACACACGTAAGAATTTCGAACATTATTGACAATTTTTCAGTTAGAATTCAGTTTAACGATGACACGGACAAATTTACAGAAGAGATAAATGAGAATATAATTTATAAAACCACAGCAATTTCATCGATAAAATCTGATTAAATGGACAGGATTACGAAAATATTCTAAATCGAACGAAATGTCCAAATTCTGGAGTCAGAATGGCATCAGGCGCAGGGGGTTACTATTGTGGAGCAGTGTACAGTGATTTCTCTATATACAGGGTGGGTCACCACATTTTGCCATCTAGACTTAAGTCATTATTATTACGGATAGCAAACAATGTTTTAGATGAAGTTGAATGGTTTTGAGAGGGGCACATTCTGATGGTACATTTTTTTTGTAGGTGATCGTATAAAGGACATATGAAGGTCATTCATGTTTTTTTTTTAATGGAATCATATATTTTTTATTACATCAGCTGTTGCTCCTTCATATTATTTACAAAAAAGTATTAATCTATTTGTGTAAAAAAATCATCAACTTCTACTTCATCTAAACAATTGTTTGCTATGCGTAATAATAATGACGTAAATCCAGATGGCAAAATGTGGCGACCCAAGGCATGAACGGAATATATGCAAAACCACGAAACTACGATACGAAATTACGTTTTTGTTTTATTTCTGTTTCTCACAATCGAGACAGGAAATGTTTCTGTTACACAAAAGTCCACGGTCTGCTCGTAACTAGGCTATTCCACTAGGCACAGTGATTTCTCTACATATGTCGGCAAGGCCTGGATTAACCCCACTACCGCGGGGTATACGGTACACTACCGGGGAGTGTAAACATAAAACGGCTCGGGTATGTCTCCTAGAGGATACAAGACGCTGGCAAGACCCGTTTTGTTGGCATATATCGAGAATTCACTGTAGTTCGGGCCGGTAGCATACCTTCGTCCAAACAACACGCTCGCCAGACTCGAAACCGCGGAGAGTCGAAATGTCGCGCGTTCCTCGCCTGTACACAAAGTGACAAACGGACCGTTTGCTCGCGGCGTGTCAACCGGCGAGAGTTTCCAATGAAAAAGACCATTCGACCAGTCCCGGCAGCTGTTCGGAACGAGTTCGTATCCGCACACACACACACACAGCCGAGGTCGGTGATTTTTTTCGCGGTCGCCTCTCCGATCCCGCGTGCGCGCACAAAAGCGCCGATGTATTAATTATCGAGAACCCGTCCAGTCGCGTCGTCGGCTCGTTAACAAACACGCCGCGCCGTGAAGTTTCGGGCGTTCCGCGCGAACTCGCTCGCTCTCCTCTCCGCTCCTCTGCCCGTTTCGAGAGGGTCGCCGGTTTATTTGCGCCGTGCATACGTCGCGAGGGTGGAACTCACTCGCGTGCGCCCGGGCGCGCGCGCGCGAGCAAGCGAGCGACCGGTAATTGCTTCCGGTGACCAATAAACGAATCTTGTTTGAAACCGTTTAATTGAACGGCACCGGGCCCGAAATTTTTATTCGCGTAATAAAATATTTTCGTTCGACCAGTTTTATTCGATTCGACCCGGCTGTCGAGCGCGAAGCAGACGCTCTTTTTCTCCGGCTAGGGTTCAACGTGAAATTCAATTAACGAGGGCGCAAATGAAATTCATTAGGATTTCGGGGGGGAATAATGGCTCGACCGCAGACAAACGGCGGGACGGGGGTCGTTAACTAACTGCGACGAGTGTAACGCGGTGTCAAAGACTCCGTTGCCGCGATTTTCATTCACCTCGCGTTCTTTGGAATCGAACTTTTACCGAACCGTGACGCGAAGCTGAAATTGACGTTGATATACTGCGGGCAGGTACTAGAACTTTGAACAGATTGGTTTGCGAAAATTACGAGACGATGAGAATCGGAGAATTTTTATAAACCGTTCCACTTTTGAGCCAAGGGTAGTCGCGTGACTTTTACAGAGTCAGCAGGTCGGTAACTGCTGTACAATTTCCGTTCACGGTCTTCAGCCACTCACTTAAGATCCGTCTTGGTCTTGATCCGACGGGGTATGTGACTAAACTTGTTACATTTTTTGCTCTGTATTATTGATATTATGAATTCTGACGCCAGAAACGTGCTTCAAGTTTTTGGCTTTATTTCGCAGAGAATCAAGACAAAATACAGCTCAATTTGTAGCCGGAGATATTTTCTAGCGCGCGCTACTCTCGATTTCATCCAGAAAACTCATCCAATGGCATAAAAATCCTTGGATGTTAATTATTGGATTTAATTATTTTAATTATTTAATTAATTGATCATTTTCGTCAATCGTAAAATCATTTTTCGCCTATTTTTGTCGGTAACGTGGTCGCTCTACCTTATCACGAATCTACGGAGTCTTGGTTGTTTTGAGTACCGGCATGGCAATTTTTAGTAGCCCCTAAGTGTCGCCATTCGAGCACAAAGTAAGTACATAAATAATAAGTAGACTGCGGATTTCATGCAATTATAGCAAAAATGGGTAGGTGCCATTTCCAACAATAAAAAGATTAAAAGAATTTAAGATTGCCAATACATTTCTCACAACTTAATAAAACTATTAAAGAGAGGAATAAATTCCTACTTGGCTCCTATGTCTTGCAATTAATGACAATAATCGCAATAAAACGAACCCTTTCTGCCTACGAGGATCGGCTGCAAAGAGTAGATTGCGAAAGCTCTCGAAAGTGTCCGGGAGTGTTCCGAATAGGTTCGAAGCACGGGGTTCGCCGAATTGGTGGACACCTGGATTAAGGGGGTCGCTTCGCCGCTGCAGCGACCAAAAAGTCGCGAGACGGATGATTCATAAATGAAGGGTTCGCGGGAAACGGTGCTCGCTGCAGCGCAGCACTGCGGAGTAGCTTGGCTCTCGTCGATCAGGCTCGAAGCAGCGCAACACCTGTTTCCAAACAGGGTTCCTAAAGCATCGCAGTGTGTTCTGGGGTGGTCCGTGTTCCCCTACGCCGAAAATGGCCTGGAGGATCGACGCGGAGAGCGGGAGAAAGAGAAAAAGGAAAACAAGTACGCCGGGGAGTGTGGCAAAACGAGCACCGCGAGTTGCTTTGCTGTGAGACGGAGAAACAAAGAGGGAGAGAGAGAGAGAAAGAGAGTGCAAAAGAGTGAAAGAGAAAGGCAGAGAGAGAGAGAGACGAGAGTGAGAGTGTCTCTAGTGCGTGGACCGTAGTGTTCGTCGCGAAAAGGAGACGGCGTGGCAGAGAGTTCGTGGCAGGCAAGGAACGCTCGAATCGAGAGAGCCTCGAACGAAGGCCAAACGAGAGAGGAGATCTAGCCGAGAAATAACAGTGAGAGAGAGAGAGAGAGAGAGAGAGAGAGAGAGAGAGGGAAAGAGCGGGCTGAAAGCGAGCCGCCGACACCGTGGAATGATGAATGCGTTTGGGAAAGGAGCCGCATAAATCCTCGAGGATAATGCGTCTCGCACTTTTCGGCTGGGGCCCCGGCCTTTGAATTCGCGCGGGTTTTGCTCGTTTTTACAAGCAGCGTATCGAGGGAACCGCGCGGGACTCGGAGAAACGCCGAGATTTATCGTTCCGCCGATACGTCGTTACGCTGTTTAATTGTTTTCGCCGGGCGTGGGCGACGTTCGCCGAAATTCGCGAGAGAAGAGTCAGAGGCTCTCTGTCAGGCTCGTCAATCTCGATCGCTTCTCTCAAATGAAACCAATCTGTAGACCAACTCGATCTATAGACTGTGGATCATTAAGGGAATCGAACATTCTCTGCCTAAATACCGAATTTGTATTATTAGAATTTTAAAAATCCTAAGAAGCGCCGCAGAAAGTTGCAAATACGTTGGCCTTTGAACCCTAACGTGTTTCCTCTCTTTTACTTCAGAACTTGTTGCAAAATTATACATTGTGTGTGCAGATCCATCTACGTGCAATTACTCAACAAATTTACTTCTTTAGGTTTATAGTATTTAGAAAATGGCTAAAGACTTGGACAGACACATTCTTCTAATTTTTATAAAGTAATGTAAAATACTAACTTTTTGTGCTGCTTAACACGTTAACTGCCATGTCACCCATGTGTGGGTGACGGAATTAGTTGTCGGAGTATTAAAATGAACTTTAACGTTAATATATTCATTGTACCAGATTTCATTAGGATCTATAAAATGCAAGAATGTTGGAGGACTACTAAATATGATACATTTAATTTTTTTCAATTTTTATTTCATTAAATGACTTACTTTGATTTTATGGAATTTTTGAAGTTTCTAGTTTGGCTGTCAAAGTGTTAAACGTAGTGTTAAGCAGCAAAACAAGAAACTGTTGGACAAAAGTTAATGTCGCGTCCGGCTCGGCATAGTACGGCAAAGGGTTGATAACAATGAAAACCGTGTAGTTTAGGCTACGCAGAATCCCCCGAATATAAGATTTCGCGGCTGGAAATGTTCGTCTCTGAAAATGTTTCCGTCAATTGGAATTTACTTTGCGGATCCGCCTCGCGCGAGTTAACAATCCGCGAGGCCAATAATGGTTCGTTTATCGCGTCCCCGGTGTAAGAACCGCGTGTCCAGCCATCGAGAGGAAACACGACGCTCTAACGAGAGGTGTCCGGGCGCTGCAACTGCAAGTAACAGCGGCTGCAGCAACGGTCGCGAACAGCAGCAGCTTTCCAGGACGCGCGGATTTGCGGGAGTGGTCAAGCGCACGACGCAGCGCAGCGCAGCGCGGCACGGCGCAACAAACACGCGGAGAGGCGTGGGAAGCCACGGCGCGGAGGGTTATGGTTATTGCGGAAATATTTCACCGTCTTAGGCGGCAGTGCCGATCCCCGTATAGGGCGTTTATCATGATAAGTAGCAGCGCGGCGCTCGGTCATCGTGAATTAGCCTGCGTCCACCCCAGGCACCTTCTCCCGAGGGATTGTTGCTGTGAAATTATCAAGCTGCTCCTCCTGGACGGCATAACCGAAACTTCGGAGCGCTAACTGGCTCTCCGAAAGGAAATCGCAAATTTAATTCTATCCGTGCGACGAACTACAGTGATCTATATGTCGCCAAGGTCTCGATGATAAACGTCACGGAATTCTCCCCACTACCGCGGGGTATACCCCCACAGGGGCCGCGAAGCTCGAGAGGTTTTTTTCTATTGAGCTTAAATGTAACTCCCCATAGGGGGTTATGAAGCTTTACATTGGGATTAATATGAATATAGCGTATTTTACTTATACATCTGGATTAATAGGAAAACAGCGTATTTGACATATACATAATTTCAAATTTGTAGATTACATTGTATGAAAAAATTTAAAAGAAAATTATACGCTTGAATGTTCGGTTTACAAAGGAACGATTTAATATTCAAGGGTGGGAAGAAATTGAGCTTATTCAATCCTCTCATATGATCAAATCGATGTGATTCCCATAAGGTACACTGCCAAATAATATGGTTAAGATCTTGAACCTCATTGCCGCAGTTACATTTGGAATCATTTATAATATGTAGTCGTGAAAGGGATGCTGCGAGATGGTAATGATCTGATCTACAACGATTTAATGTTACAATATATTTTCGTGATAAACCTTTGTCCGAGAACCATGGTGCAACCCCGTCCCTAACATAATACTGAAAGTACTCCTTGCCCTTGTACTGACCCTGTTGCATTGTCAAATCGTTAGTATTTTTTCTACATTTGTGTTTAAAAGATTCACGTAAATCGTTTATCAGCTTGTTCTAGCGTTGCCGACTTAGCTAAGGCGTAATCTCGAGAGGTTGTTGACATATTAATATAATCGAGAATTTAATATTATATTTATCTATCTAATTTATTTCTTCTCACTAGTTGAGACAGTTCGTGACAACTTCACGGAAAATCGACACCTTGAAGATCACGTTGATCTTAGTGTTTGCGATGGGTTGTTTTGCTGGAGGAGTAATTAGGAACTAATGGAAAAGTCGTTTTCGAACGCTTGACAGCAAATCGTTCTATAGGGGTGATTCGGGAGAAATTCATATCGGAAGAAAAACGATAGAATCGAGCATCCGGCGTCGCTGAAACTCGCATAACCGGTCCGAATTTCTCCAGGATTGACCGTCGGACGTTTAAGCGAGCTCTCTCACGGAGCTTTGGGATCCGTCAAAGGTTTCCTCGACGGAACTCGTCGTTTTTCGTCGCCGGGAATCAGTGGGACGCAATATCCGGTGCTCGTAGAACGTCGTCTATCGTCTACGGACGGACAGAGAGGATCGATCGACGGCTTCGATTCGTTCCACTGACCCCGGGTGCTGGCTTCCGAACCTTCTTTTCACGGAAAGTCCTCGAAACGGATCGAGCCTCGGAAATCCCGGTGATTTTGATCCGTCCCTCGCGAGGGATTACTCGGTGCAGGTGTCTCTGAAGAGAGATAGAGGTAGAGAGAGAGAGTACCGAGCGATTGCATCTCGGTGCGAGGAGTTCGAATGCGACAGAATTTTCCAGGATCACTGGAAGACGCCTAGAAGGTCACCCCGCTAGGATGGACCATTGTCGGAGTCCGTTTCATTGCCGCATACTTGACCGAGGGATTCCCGACGAGGCGATTTCACGAGCCAACTCGTTGCAGGACTCGAGACGGATGGCCGACATTTAAAGGGTCCTTATACCGCGGTTACGGGTATCAGGGAGGACTTGGTCGGCCGCCAAGTACGTGACAGGAATAAGGTTAAAGCCTCCCTCTCGCGATGGACTTCCCCCTCCTCCCCCCCCCACACCGGTACGTCAATCCCCGGTGCCAAAAGACCGACGAGCTCCACCAAGCAGTCCCGGAATCGGATCAATCACCGCTCCCGTGTCTCCCGTTACCGGTCTCATGTTTCCAACTGTCGCCCGACTGAAAGCATTCATGTATATTGAACGTGAGCAAAGAGATGGTCTCGATACTCTGAACTAGACGTCGATGATGACAAAGGACTGTCTATCCTATCTTAAAAATGCATCGGGAAAACGTAACTCGGCTGTTCTTTCCATATAGACCGCCCTGATGGGCGTGGCTTCGTTGCCCCTTCCTTATGGAGTGCCCCAGGGAGGGGCGGATTCGATGCTCTTGGCTCTAGAATGTCTCGTATAGGCGTGGTTTCGTTTCCCCCACTACGCAGAGTGCTTAGGGGGCGTGATTTTGTTGTTTTCTCCGTGCAGAATGATCTAGAGGTGTGGTCAATCGTTCATGCAGAATTTCTGGGGGCGTGGTTTCACGGCTCTTTCCATAGAGAGCGTCTTAAAACGAATGGTCTCGTTACTCCTCCCTATGTAGAATGTGGGTGTGGTTTCGTTGCCCCCACTATGCACAGTGCTTTGGAAACGTGATTCTGTTGTTTTCTCCATGCAGAATGGTTTAGAGGTATGGTGAATCGTTCATGCAGAATTTCTGGGGGCGTGGTTTCACGGCTCTTTCCATAGAGAGCGTCTTAAAACGAATGGTCTCCACGAATGTGGGCGTGGTTTCGTTGCTTCTCTTCATCTAGAGTGGCCTAGGTGCGTGGTATCGTTGCGCATTCCATGCAGAGTGCTCTAAATTTTGCGATTTCGTTCCACCTCCCTTGTGAATGGTATTCTGGAGGCGTGGCATCGTGGCTCCTCTTTACGTAAAGTGTTCTAATGGCGTGACATCGTTGCTCCTTCGTATGTACAATTCTCTGGAGACGAGGTATCGTTGCTCCTTCCACGCAGAGTGCCCTAAATCGTATGATCTCATTACTGCTCCCTACATACAGTATTTCAGGGGCGTGGTGCAGTTGCTCCTCTTTACTTAACCTGTTCCAGGGGCGTGGTGCAGTTGCTCCTCTTTACTTAACCTGTTCCAGGGGCGTGGTATCGTTGTTCCTTCTTACGTGGAGTATTCTGGGAGACATAATTTCATTGTTCTTGCTTTCAACGAAGCCAGGACAGTGCCCCACAGGTCAATGCCCGCGCGCTACCGACGTAGATGGTCTATAGACCTGGATGCAACATCAATTAACCGATGTAGATATTCTGTTACCCGTAGAGACTGTCAAGGAAAACGCTCGACGTTCATTTTCTTTCAGCATGTTTGACCGTAATACAGCTTTACATACGTCAACGAGTTTTCCATTCCGTTTCTTTTTTCCAGTTTCTTTGCTACCGGGAGGCTCGACGAAGGGAGCCGAAACGAAACGCAATCGCGGTGGATTATCTCGTGTAGCTTGCGTTTCCGTTTCCCAGAAGTTTTTCCTCGAGTTTTCCGCACGACGGCCGTCCGCAACGCGATCTATCCAAAGCAAGTTGACGCCCCCGTAATCCTCAAAGTCCTGCGGCGAGCTGTTTACGACGGATCCGTGAGCACGCGCGTTTGCAGACGGTTTTCACGGGTGACCGATTTTATTCGGCGGCGATCGGCTCGTGTAATTTACAGCGAGCGGGCGGGCGGGCACGGATCGGGGCGGATCGTGCTCCAGCCGGGGCTAGGCTCTCGCTCCCCCACGGTTTCGAAACTTTGAGGTATTAATCGTCGCCGAGGAAATTTACTTATCCGTTATAGCCGTTTCCGCGTAACATTACGGCCGCCCGTAAATAACCGCGCGAAAAGAACGCGAGGCGGGCTCTCTGGCTGGACGCCCCGCGTATCCCGCGATTTCCAGCCACGGATCGAGCAAACTCGGCCGGGTAACAGACAGAGAGAGGAGAGAGAGAGGGAAAGAGAGAAAGTGCCGCGCCCCATCGAGCGGCTCTCGAAGCCGAGAATCGGCTCTCGGGCTCCGCAGTGACGCAACCGCGTGTCGCAACACCGAGAAACAATTCCGCACGGAATCGTAAATTTGGCTCCGCTCGCCGATTCGATCGTTCTCCCCGGCTAACCACGATCGCACCTCCTCCTCGTCCTGTTTTCTTCCTCCTGGACCTCATCCTGTTCCACGTCATGCTTCTTCCACTCGCTCCGAACGGCTTCGCGAAGAGACGCTGAAGTTGATCGATGCCGTGTCGCGAACAATTTCCTCGATCGAGCCGCAACATCTGCGCCCCGCGAGCTCGTGACAACTCCAAGGGAGCTTCGAGATCCTATCGATCTTTATTGTCCTCCATTCTTTCGCGGAAGCTTATGATCTAGCGCTGCGATCCTCCGCTCGATCGCGAAACAGAGGACAATCGGGTGTCGCTCGATTCTCCTACGAGTCTGGGCTTGCTTAAAGGATTATCTCTTTTTTTTTTAGAATTGTTTATAGGACGTTCTGCAATATTTAGTACAAGGACCAATAATCCTTTTCCGATTAGGGAATTAACACGTTGACTGCCATGTCACTCATATGTGGGTGACGGAATTATTTGTCCAGGTTTTAAAATAAATTTTTACGTTAATATATTCATTGTACCAAATTTGATTAGGACATGTAACGTGCAAGAAAGTTGGAGGACTACTCAATATCATACATTTAATTCTTTTCAATTTTTATTTCATTAAATAACTCACTTTGATTTTATGGAATTTTTGAGGTTTCTAATTTGGCAGTCAAAGTGTTAATAAGTACAGTGAATTCTCGATCTGTGTCAACAACACGGGTCTTGCCAGCGACATGTATCGTCCAGGAGACGTACCCGAAGTATGTTTACACTCCTCGGCATACGGTAGTGGGGATAATTCCGCGAATTTTGTTATCCAGGCCTTGGCGACATAACAGAGAAATCACTGTATTGAGTCGCGACGTAAATTCGTTGGGTTGCGAATATGTGTTCTAATTTTAACAATTTAATTATTGATGTCTTTAATCTGGGACTTCTTATCGCAAAGTTATCTAAAAAGCGTAAGGTCTACGGGGAATCTACGGGGTCTACGGGGAGTCGCGACGTAAATTCGTTGGGTTGCGAATATGTGTTCTAATTTTAACAATTTAATTATCGATGTGACTCTAATTCTAGTCAGCTATTTAACCCCTTGCGCTACTATTTATTTTCTGATTATACTCATTAGAAATTCTTCATCGTTCAGAATTTCATTGAAAAAGAAAGATAGTTTATATTTATTGTATGCCTATGTTCTCTCCAGTGGATATATATCAAGTGCAACAAAATAGAATTATAATACGGTTTAAAGAAAATGAATGACATACGTATTTATCAGACTCTGTTCAGAATCTTCGTCACGAGTCTGACTCGATATTGTAGGGCAAGGGGTTAAGCATAATTGAGTAATTACGGATCTGTATTTTATGAATAAATGAAAAGAAGACAACATTGAGGATAAGATACGTTTGAAGACCTGGAATAACGATTTCATCTTCGTCGTTTTGTGTGCGTCGCTGTAGAGAAATTACTGTATCGAAATAACAGGACTAAACTGATAGATGGTAATACTTTCTGGAGCCACTGTACTATACCGGACGCGCTCGCTATACCCGTCGTGGCGCGAGGTAGGCAGCAACGATGCGGTATTTACAGTCCCGGCTTACCTACATCTCGAACACAGTTTGCTCGTTCGCCCTCCCCCTTTTGCCGCCCACATGCAAACAGGACGAGGCAAACAGACGCATAAACGGCCGGGAAGATGCGTCTAGCCGTGTACCCGCGCGGAACTACCCGCCAACAGCCGGTTGCTCTTAGTCGGCAGCTTCTCCTTCGTTGATCCTTCGTTGGTCCTTCGTCTCCTCCTGGCGCGAGAGACTCCTCAGGATGCGACGGACCTTTCTTGTCTCAACCAACGGCTCGCTAGAAATCACCCAATCTACCCTTCGAGACTATTTGCCCTCGCGACCCGTCCCAGAATTCTCTGCACCCTACCCTGAAACCCTATGGAACCCTTCGGGAACTCTAACAAGCCTTGGATTGATGAATGCTAGATATTGCCACCGAGGAAGCATAAATATTCCTTTGGTCGAAATTATAGATCTTATATTACCGATCCAGCTGAACCTTAACTTTTTAAGATCGAGTTTCCTGGTGGACCAGGCTCGATATCGCCGAATGACCGTGAGTTCTAAATACACTTCGAATTTTTATGCAGAAGAAACTTTTCATTTTTTAAAAATATCGTCTGCATTTGTTGCTACAAGCAGGAGCCATTTAGCATTTAGCTTTCTTTAACCCTCTACACTCGAGTGACGACTCTGAGGCGCCACTTAAAATTGCTATACCATTATTCAAAATATTGTATACATTATTAACCCTTAACGGTCAAAAGTCACCTCTCACGTAAGGGTTAAATTTGTGCTGAATTTGTATTGCATCACCTTGATATCCATAAAATGACAAAACCATGTAGAGTGGAAATATTCTAGGTGGAAAGAAATGTTTTATTTTCGAGTTAAAATGATTCACGTTCGTAGGGGTAATAATTTAAGTACAAAGTACCTTCCAATTTTCGTAGTTTTCGCGATTGTAAATAAGGTCTATTCCGGCTGAAATTCGCTCGCTCTAAACAGTTGCAAGCAGCTAGAAAGTATTCTCGGCGGTGTAGCCGAGATTCCAGGTGTGTTTCACAGGATTTTTCCAGACGGTCGAGCCATTAACCGAGCAGAAACAAATTCTAGACGACTAATCTTGACCGCGGCGTGGCAAAAAGGGGCGGCAGCACTCGCGGCCGACTCGGCCAGACGTTCGTGAAACCGCTCAATCTCCGTCGGCCGTTTAAACTCGGGCAATAATCTTACAGCATTGTTTGGAGAAGGCGTGTGAAGGATTCGCGTGACGGAAAACGTCGCGTTATCACGGCCCATTACGTGGGCGGTAATTGTTGGCCCGCGAGCGCTAATCTCCGAAGGAGAACGTCCCTCTTTATCATCCCCGGTTTGCTCGTAAAACCGGACTTTTTATCCTGACAAAATTGTTCTTTTAACTGGCCATGAAACTCTTAACTGTCTGTGATTTACCTTGCCGAAAAAAAAACTCAACACATCGCGCACAAAAAAAGACGTTCTCAACCTCCGGCATACCAACATCGTTTTAATGCGACTGATACGATAAAAGCAAAATATAGAATCGCGTTTGCGCATCCAACGAGGCTTAGTTTGAACAAAGAATCAGGTTGCAAAATGCGCTGCATATGCGTGCTATTGCAGGCAAAGTTGCCTAAGCAAGTTTACTGTTCCGCGGCTGTTACTCGCAAAAATTATGAAATAAAGTTTTACCGAACGCAAAATAGTTTCCTTCATCTCATTCTTATACTTTTTATTCGTCCAAGGCGTAGTTTAGGAAAGAAATCAAATTTTTTAAGAACCTATTTTCCGAATTTAATCCGTGAAATTTTTATTTTTCATTGATAACACTATCAAAATCCTTTAGCTACTGGTATATATTCACAAATGTGTCTGTCTAAATGCAAAAAAAAGGAAAAGTTATACAAATGCTGATACATTAATTCCTTAACTATATGTACTGATTTATGTACATAAGAAACACCGTACACGCTTGTTGTATCGATTCAAACTCGATAAAATAAATAAAAGTCATTAAGCCATCCCCGTTCCCAGCATATCAAATATTAAATATCAAATCGGTAATTGACGACAGCGGTAGTTAAATGGCCAGTGCAAGAAGATTTGTCCCAGAATTTTTTTAGATTTTCAAAAGCCGAAAACAGTACTAAAAATGGTCCCGGACATAAACGCGACCCAGTGTACGCACGGAAGGTGGTAAAAAAAAGTAAGTGTGTCCACGGAGGGTTAATTGGTCCGAGCGTTTCAGTATCTCGGTAATAAAAAACGTGATCGCTGATCGATCCGGAGAGTCGATAGTCGCGAGTTTTCGCGCGCCTTTTCCAGCTCGATCCTCGGCACCAGGATTATCGTTCCACCTCCGCTCGTGGAGGTCGTTAACAATGCCGGGCTGCCTACCTTCTACCTTCGGCCCGGTCCGGCAGATAACAGGGAGGTGGAGAAGGCTAGTAGGTGTGGGAAGGTGTGGGTAGCAACGGTAGGTGACTAAACCGATTCTAAAGTTAGACCGTTCCGGGAGAGGAGACGACGAGACCAGACGACGAGGACGACGGTTCCTTTAAGTCTCCTTTCTGGCAGGATATCCTTCCTGCGTGTCTCGCGGCCCGTTTCCGTTTCCTTCTCCCTTCCTCTCAGCCTTCCGCAGACCTTCCGACCCTCCGACCCTCCACAACCCTCAGACCTCTCTTCTTCAGTGTCGCAGCCGTGAATTACCGCGATCGATCCGCAAGAATTCGGCTCGTGTCCTCTGGGAACCGAAAAGTTCGATGAAAATTCTTTGCAGGTTACTTCAGAGTCACAGTTTGTATGCGAATCGGAGACGGTAATGTTCGCAGTGTTCTTCTTCAATGGAAAATTATACGATTACAATGGTACAGAAATACAGTGATTTCTCTATATACAGAGTGTTTGGTAACTGGTAGTACAAGAGCGAAAAGGGGGTGATTCTACATGAAAGAATAAGTCGAAAATATAGAATAAACATTTTTCGTTTGAGGCTTTGTTTTCGAGAAAATCGACTTTGAAGATCTGTCAGGTTTGTGTGCTTTAGTATATGCAGCAAGTAGATTTGGTTGGTCATGATCAGACGCGTCAGACAATTCCTATCGAATAGCATGCGTATTCGCTGCATTTCAGACTCGATTTTCTCGATAACGAAACTTCGGATGAACAAATTTTATTCTATATTTTCGACTTATTCTTTCATGTAGAATCACCCCGTTTTCGCTTGTACCACCCGTCACCAAACACCCTGTATATATGTCGCCAAGGCCTGGATGATAAATGTGGCCTCGGACGCCGAGGAGTGTAACCATAATACGACTCTGGTATGTCTCCTGGACGATACACGACGCTGGCAAGACCAGTGTTGTTGATCTATATCGAGAATTCACTGTACAGTGTTTACTCTACATATATTACCGCTCAAAAGTATCCGGACACCTGCGAAATATGTATTAGCATTGCATAAAAGTTATCTCAGTACCTAAAATAGTGACTAAAATCGATTTTTATCAGCTTCTTATGAAATATCTACCGTTTTAAATTAAAAATTACGTAAGGTAAAGGCACCTGTAGTTGACCATGTACCAGTAGTTGACCATTTTATAGAAAAACATAAAAAGTAAGGTTTTTATAAGCGCACTTATAAGGGCACTTTTGATGAAAGTGAACCTCGGATGCCATGCCGTCTGTTGTTTAAATTTCGAAACAATAAGAACATTTCAAACCTTATTTTTTGTTTTTCTATAAAATGGTCAACTACTGGTGCCTTTACCTTACGTGGAACTTACCAATACTACACTAAAATTAAATACGAGATTCCACGATGTATCCACCGCGGAGTGTCCGGATACTTTTAAGCGGTAGTGTACGTCCCAAATGCCTAGCCGATAAAAGTCCCAGAACTGTCCCCACTGCCCGATAACAAAACTTTCTTATTTTCCATTATTTCCTGTCTTCACTAATGTCCTTTCCTACGTTCGACGTGGATCAGAGAATAGTATATCCTGGCCGATATTTGTCCCTGGCTAGACCCACGTTTTGGACGTCTATCGAGTAAACACGGAAAAAGGGAACGCGTTAAGAAGGAATCCATGCTCTCGTAGTTTCTTTGTTTCGTGAGGACTTCTCTGCTGGATAACGTTTGTCCCGTGTGCATCTGTCTGGATCGACGATCGGTTCCCGCAGGAGCAACAGATACTGTCTCGCCTAGTCGAGGCTGCAGACTACCGTTGGAAATCTATTACGTTATCGCGTAGCGGAAACGAATCGGAAGAGGCGGGATTAATCGCGGCCGGTAAACGGCCGGCAATCAGCGTCCTGGAACGAAAACCGGGGAATCGAGACCGGTCGTATCGTGAGAGAATCGGCCCCTTTGTATCCCAATTGCTGGCGAGATTGCCAGGAATATAATTACCGCGTGCAGATAGAAAGAGAGAGAGAGAGAGAGAGGGAGAGAACGTTTCGCGATACTGTTGCGCAAGTGGAACGAGCCGCGAATGAAACGCCGGTCCTGGATCGGGGGCGCGGGCCGCCATTTTTCCTAATTGCTCTTTTGATCCCAGTGACCGCGCGAGTCTTCGAACAAACCAACGATTTTAGAGACTTCACCAATTTTCGGCAACTACTACCGTTTATTAACACTAAACCTACCAAGTATTAACCCTTTGCACTCGGCGCGATTTTCATTCTAAAACTAAATCTTTCTTCCGTCTTGGAATATTTTCATTTTATTCATACGAAACCGATCCGATTTCCACATATAATATTTAAATGTTTAATACAAATTTTGTAATGTAACAAATACATTGTAATATTTTTTTGCAATTTCTTTCAACTAATGCCACAAAAATTTCTAGTGGTGGACTGTCCGTAATTTTCAATACAATAAATGCTTGGACAGGGAAATTTATTCTACTATTTTCCCTGAATGAATTTTTATAGTTTCAATAATTGTAAAATATAAAACCGGTCATTTTGACCGTGGTGGGTTTAGTGGTAACGGCTGCGAAGCTGATTAGAAAATGCTAGATTTTGCGAATTGTCCAATTTTTCCTTCACACGATCAGCAATGTACAATGACATGCAACAACATGAACATTTTGCACGTTCTCAATTAATTTCTTCGCTGCAAGATTGCTCGAGTCAAGAATAATTTTATGAACGGATTGCAGATCTATAGCTTTCGAACTGCAGCAGACAAAAATATAATGGAATTTTTGAATTCGCTTGATGTGTGATAAAGCACTGTGTCATAAGAACAACGCGAGCGGGACGAATCCGTTTTGTCGTTAGGGGTTGATAAATCAGGATCTAGGTTCCCCAGCTGCTAGTCGAGAGAAAGGGCTCGGAAATAGAACATTTCGATTCGCCCAGCGTTCGCGTAGCAGTGGTGGCATCGTTTCTTGCAAGCCGAAGTGCCATTGGACGAGACGAGCCTGCATAATTCAGCGCGACCTGCTATTCAGGACGTTTTCTTTGGCGAACCAAAGGGGTCGTCGGAGGAAAAGTAGGCGCAAGGTCCTCTCCGATTAGATCGTGTTCAATTTAGTTCACTTAGCACAGGTTTGACCTCGATTTGGAGGCGGGTCGCATGGACGCCCTCGGGCTTTTAATTCGCGCAGGATGTGACACTCTCCGGGTCCCTTCCCCTTTCGGGCCGGGACACCGTTAAACGGGAACCATTTAGCATCGAGGGCACCTCGTGGCCCCCTCCCGGAGCACCACTTTTTTTTTCTCTCAACGTCGCAGCCTACGCTCCATATCCGACGGCGATGCTATTAGGTCACCCCATAAGTCGACACGGTTTTAGGCTTGCGTGTAGCTTGAATCATTGATGCGTTCAGCATCCACTTGGACTTCTCGCCACCATTTATTCAGTGCTTCTAACTCTTCAATATTAACCCTTAGCACTCGAATGGCGACGGTAAGGCGCCGCTAAAAATTACTGCATCATTATTCAAAATATTTTTTACATTATTAAATTCGTTTGTCTGCAATAAATTACTAAACACTTCATCATTGTACGAGTAAATTGCACCATTTTCGTAACTACATGAAAAAAAATATATAGAAGGGAAATATTCTAGATCGGAAGAAATGTTTCGTTTTGGAGTTAAAATAGCTTCGAGTGCAAAGGGTTAAGTGACATTATTCGCCAAGGTACCAGAGTCACGTACGACGAAAACGCAGCAGTTGTGGAAACCTTAAAAACAGTTACAATGGAAAGAAAAGATGGATTAACGCATCAACAAGAAGTACTTCCAAAAATTTATTTTTGATTGATTTAAATTTAGTACTTCCAAAAGAATATACCAGAATTTTAATTTGATAAATAAAGCAGTAGAAAATCCTAGACATCATCGATTATATAACTATAATAATGGTCCAAGGGTTGAGTAAACTAACAAATATGTGCGTAATTCCATTGAAAGATGTGCCCGTTCACAAAAGAAAAACCAATCAGAACATGCACACCGAGAAACTATTAAAATTCCATTCAAGTGTTTCTCTCTCTCTACAATGATACAAAAATGAAGTAATTTATGATATTATTACACGTGACGTTACGCGTGTGTACATTGATGAATGAGACACAGTGTATATTCGTCGGGCCCGTAGAAATCGAGCCGACCGGGCGACTCGGACTTGTCGTCGCCGACGAAAATGAATCGTTTCCTTCGAAGTAATTGTGCACGGCGGCCGGGAGAAGCGGTAGAGAGCAGCGGCTCTGATAGGGCGGCGATTGCCAGGTATCGATCGCCGTATCGCCGCGAACCCGGCCGGCTGACTTAATTAAGACGTTAATGGAGACAGCCCGAAGAATCAAAGCGAATTTCACGCCTCCCTCTCGAACCCGTCGACGAGCCATTAATTTGGCGGAGCAAAGGGCGACGAGAGGACCGACGTCCGCGATCCCTTAGGACCCTCTCGCCTCTCTCCGGCCGAGCATACACGCCGATACGACGTATATTTGACGTTTGATCGATTGATCGCGAGACCCGACGCCCACGCGTCTCGCGGAACCCTTGAATTTTCTTCGGTCAGTGGTTATCATCCAAACCACTCGGGCCTTCTCTCCTCTATAGGCTAGAATTTAGTATTTTATTATTTTAGTATTTCTCTCAAACAATATACCACGCAATGCTCCCTTAATGCGTTACCGATGTATGACAATAATTTCATTCGTCAGAGGATATTGGGGTTCAACTAAACCTACCTATTATTGAAAGCGACTATGCGTTACCTTATAAAAAATGGCACGATTGAATTTATTTAGATTTTCTAACGATTTTTATTACAACGTGTGCTTCTATGAAATGAAAAATATGAAACCAGTCATTTGACTGGCGGTGATATATGACAATAATTTTATTTGTCAGAGGATATTCAGGTTTAATACTAAACCTACCGACTATTAAAAGCCACTAGTATACGTTGCCTTATAAAAAATGGCACGATTGAAATTATTTAGATTTTCTAACGATTTTTATTACAACGTGTGCTTCTATGAAATAAAGAATCTGAAACCGGTCATTTGACTAACGGTTCGATGTTAAGGGATAAAATTATCGTGGGTTAAACCTTGGTATTTTAATTACGACACGTTGCATATTAAAACTATAAACATTTTTTACGCTTGCTATTGAATAGAAATTGGCTGGTGGGTCTGATCACGACTTGCCGATTCCGGTAAATACTGAAGCTCTTTCTTTGGATTTTCGAAGCCAATTTCTTCGGAATCGAAACAATGTTGATCTATATTTCAGACTTGCTTCTTTCTGCAGAATCATCCGCTTTCGGTCAGTATCTCTAGATCAACGGAAATCGTCGAATTCTGCGAAGAAGCGCTATTGTTGATAGTATGGTGCGTCGTGGGTCAGTTCATGGAAGCCCAAGGCTCCGATGATCTTCATTATAGAACTTCATTATGGGTCGTTTATCCCATTGAAGCCGTGCCGCCAGTAGCGTCAATAGCATCTCTCGGAGTTGTTCCCGATTCGCTAGCCTCCGCACGACCGTCGTCGAGGTCGATTCAAAATGAAGCGCGAAGGCCGATCACGTTGACAATGCTGACACTGCCAGAACACTTTTAAACATTTTCGACGATAGTTTAACCCTTCGGTTGCGTGTCACGTCTCTGGCACTGTTCGCAAACCTTCAAATACTGCAGAAGCGTTCAAAGAAACGCTTAGATTCATCCGAAAACCGAATTCGATGCAAATTTTGATAAATCTGTCCGATCCAAATTAGGTAAACTGCGGATTTCAATCATTTATAAAAACGACACGGCGCAATGCAAAACAGTAAAAACAATTAAAGGAATCTGAGGACGTCGATGGATTATTTCAATTTATTGAAATCATCGAAGAAAGAAAGACGTTCTAATATATCTCCTGCTTTTTATAATTGATCCAAACAATTCTTATTTAGCATAAAGATCCACAGTCTAGTAATTATTAACACATTAACTGCCACGTCAGTCGCATATGACTGACAGTGATTTTTGACTAGGTTTCTAAATTCATTTTTATTGTGACATATCCAGATAAACCGAATTTTATTCGGATCTTTAGAATTCAGAAGGGTTAAGACATCATCCCCTATAATACATTTTAAATTTCTGGTGTCGGTTTCGTTAATTGAATTACACTGATTTTGTGAGATTCTCTGGGATTAATTTTTGGCACTTAACGTGTTAACAGTTCTTCCCGAAACTGTCACACTTTGCGGTACAGTGATTTCATTATATACACGGCACTGGCATGTCCCGTGTTGTTGACATATATCGAGTATTCGCTGTATCTTGTTTTTCAGCGATACACAGCGTATAATTTTGCTGCATTCCCAGCAGCTACTGTACGTTTAAATTAGATCGTCGGCTTGTACAAGCATTCAGAAATGTCCGTTGAGCGTGCCTCCCACAATACAGCTTCGCTTGAACTTTAATAAAACAGTTTGCGATTAGATTTCTCTGTTCGTACGTGCGCGTGTTCCAGCTGTCGACAGCTCGGCGAGGATTCTGTCGGCGCGTGTCTCGGTTCGATTCGACGTGAACTTACTTTTCCATCCCCTGTTCCTTTATCTTTCTCTTTGCCTCTCCTCGTCTCTCTCCGTTTCTCTCGAGGGGAATCGGACGGTAAATCGTTGATAGGGTGCAGCGTCGGGCAACCGTGAGCGCAACGCCTCGCCCATCTTGATGCGAGAGCTTCCCGGTTGTTTACGAGTTTCCAGCGTACCGTGTATCGGGATCGATGAAAGCTCCATTCTCTCCCTCTCTCTCTTTCTCTCTCTCTCTCTCTCTCTCTCTCTCTCTCTCTCTCTCCGGCGGCAGTTTCTCCGGGCGCATTCACCGCGGCCACGCGTTAATGTCGCGTTATTACGAAACCGAGAGCGCATTCACCCGATACACACCGCGCCACTCCGGAAAGCACTAGACGACCCACCCTGTTTCGATCCCCGAGCTGTATAGCCGCTCGGATCCGACTCGTATTTCCGGATCTAACGAACGTAACCGGATATCGAATGGTCACGGCCCAAGGACAAAGACGCGCGATCGAATCCAAGCCCTGCGGCCCTCGACAGTTCGCCAACCTTTCACTGGACCCACCATTTCGATTCCTACACCTTTTTCCACTACCTAGTACCTTCATTTTTTGAGACCTTGATGGACTATCGAACAGATGTACAATTTAGGATTGTGTTTGGGAAAATAGCCCCGTTGCGTCACAGATCCATAGCACTTTAAACGTCCTTAACTTCTCGTTACTAGTTCAACCTTAACCCTCATGCGAATATTCAAAGTAGAACCTTTTCTACGACTTCCAAGGACATTCTGGCTGGTAGAATTCATAGTCTGAACTTTATGCCTCGTTAATTTGTAATCTATCGAGAAAGTGAAGACCTACAGCAATTCTGAAGACCGCATTCCAAAAGCTCACATTGAAATAAACGTGGAAAACCATTAATTTATACTCTGGATTAAATTCTGAACTTGTTCCACTTTGTATAATTTTAACACTTTGACTTCCAAACTAGAAACCTCAAAAATTCCATGAAATCAAAGTGTTATTTAATGAAATAAAAATTGAAAAAAATTAAATGTATGATATTGAGTAGTCTTCAAACTTTCTTGAATTGTACAGATCCTAATCTTTATTACAATGACAATAATCTTTAATATTAATATTAATATTAATATTTAATATTAATATATAATAATCTTTATGAACGTAAAAATTTCTTTTTCAAACCTGGACAAATAATTCCATCACCCACATATGGGTGACATGGCAGTCAACGTGTTTAAAGAATCGTAGCAATTTCGTTGAATACATTTTGGGGTTGCGAACGTAGATACAGTGAATTCTCGATATATGTCAACAACTCGAGTCTTGCCAGCAACGTGTATCGTTCAGGCCTTGGCTACATATATAGGCAAGTCACAGTAATCCACTTTTTAATTAGCAGAATAATTTAGGATTCTTCTAGGTTACGAAAGTTCGAAGATCAACAGTTTTTCAATCACAATTGAGCACTTCTTTAATGTCACGGACCAGTGTCCTTATTAAAATTGTTGTACGTACGGATTGACTGCGGGGCGATTTTACGAAGATGAATTTCCACGGAGGAAACATTCTCGTACACCGACGATTTATTGTTGCACCCTTTCCCGCTGGCACCGGGATCGCAGGGACGCTCTAGTATTTATGTGTACGATTCGTTTGGTGGTTCAAGGGTCTCGCCACCCCAAACCGAAAGAGTCGAAGCCCGCACCCCTCGACAAAAGAACTCGCGTGGCGCGTGTCTCGCCCCGGTGGCACTCGCGCAGCTCCTCGAGGGCGAAAAGGGCGCGACGGCCCTCCCGAGCCCCTTTTCTTTCCAGCCACTCGCCCCCCCCACCCTTCTCCCCAAATCAGAAGAAGTATCGTCCTTCGAAGCGTGGCTGCTGCATTCGTGCTCGCGTTCGTCGGGTAACGAGGAGGGACCACGGAAACTCTTCGCGAATCGTTGATCCGGGTCCAATGACTCTTGTGACCCTTTCACCCACCCCCGGAACGTCCCCCTGTTTTCGTAAGCTGGCGTAAGGTGGGGTGGGATCGACAAGAAAATTTATATCTGTGTTTATTATTTACTCGACCTACATTTCCTTTCCTAAATAACAGGAGGAATTTTCTTTCTCCGATTTTCCTTCTCGTCAATTTTTTGTAGAGTCTATTCACTTTTCTTATCGCTTCAGTTATGTTCTCTCTACCCCTCAATATTTTTGTTTTTATCGTATCTTTCTCCCCGGGTCATATTCTCTGTTTATAGTTGACAATTAATCGCTAACGGAATAGTTTCAGAGATTTTTGTTTACTTTGCTTATTTACCAGCATGAGAAACTAACCCATCCCTGTACGGTTATCAGTGTTTGACCTTGAGATTTAAGAAATTGAAACTCTGCTGTCAATGGTGGATTTAGAGTAAGCTTTGCTATAAAAAAGAAACCGAAATCCATTGATGTTTCCCTTCCAAGCGGATCACTTTCCCCGACTTGTTTTTATTCGCGTTCGATCGCCTCGAATATGTCACCTTGACCCCTTGACAGAATTTTCTACCTGCCATCCCACCAGGCTCTGGTTCGAAATCCCCGACATATTGAAGTCGAAGCCGCCGACACATAGACGCGTATTATTCCTGCTGCTTCTCCTCACCCTCTCGAGCCATTCGAACAGATTGACTTTGCGAGAAATTCACTGTGTGTCCCTTACAATCTCCGCGATAACGAGGGACAATTGCTTTCTCCCAGATCTGACGAATCCTCCTGACACTCTCGAACAATTCTTTCGGCTGGAGAACACCGGAGAGAAAAGTTCCTTGCTACCGAGCCCAGCTTAACCTTGTAGCGACAACGACGGTGTACAAGTAACTTTAAAGTTTCAATATTGAACCCTTGGCGCTCGAATGGTGACTCTAAGGCGTCACTAAAACTTGCCCTACTGTTATTGAAAACAATTTTTGTATCTAAGAAATAGCGAAATATTTAACCGATGTCAGTAGAATAAAAATAAAAATTGTCCAGAAATAGAAACCAAATAGAATATTATTTCTTTCCGTAATCATTTTAACAATTTGATCGCCAAGCTAGAAACCTCAAAAATTCCATATAATCAAAGTAAGTTTTATAATGAAATAAAAATTAAAAAATATTATATGTATGATATTGAATAGTCCTCCAACTTTCTTTCATTTTACAGATCCTGATCAAATTTGGTATAGCGAATATATTAACGTAAAAGTTTATTTTAAAACCTGGACAAATAATTCTGTCATCCACATGTGGGTGGCATGGCAGTCAACGTGTTAATAGACGAACGAAATCTCTTTAGTTTTCCTACAATTTAAAATTTTATAAACAGTGATTTCTCTGTATATGTCGCCAAGGCCTGGATGATAAACGTCGCGGTTGACATGTATTCAATTTAGCTTTAAATGTCTCGATTTCGAAGTTAAAACAGCTTCGAGTGGAACGGTTTGAGATTCTTTCAAGACTGACGATTAAAATCATTAGGCCAGGAAATCCTATAATATAGTCTAGAGTCAGGACGGTGACCAGAGTGTAACGAACAGCTAATAGGATCGGTAGATCGAGGACGCGGCTCGTCTCTTCTTTCGAAAAGCAGATTACAACGACGCGAATCGTGGAACTCGCCGACGAAACGAAGCGGAGCGGAGCGCACATGTTCGCAACGGGCCAATGAATTTATAATAGTGGTCGAGAAAGTTTGATGGATGGGAAGGAAGAAAGTGACGGGGCCATGGACACCGCCATAGGGATGCGATTATTCACCGGGGCTAGGGACGAAGGGCTAAATGAAATCCACTCTTTCGCCATCCGAGGCGGAGGCGGAGGCCCCGGTAAATGGGACGCGAGCCGTTATTTGCATATTTATGCGTTTTATCCAGCGGGACCGGGTAAACGCTGAATATTCTCTCCTCCCCGAGTTACGACGCTCGAAACGCCTCTTGGACTCTCGCCTCGGGGGTTAAGAGTTGTCCACTTCGCGGGACTTCGGCTCCGGGGTCCGTCCGGGTCCGTATCGATGCAATTTTTCTTATTATACAGGGTGGGGCACCACATTTTGCCATCTAGATTTACGTCATTATTATTACGCATAGCAAACAATTTTTTAGGTGAAGTTGAATGGTTTTGAGAGGGTCATTCATGTTTTTTTAAATGGAATCATATATTTTTTATTGCATCAGCTGATGCTCCTTCATATTCTTTACAAAAAAGTATTAATCTATTTGTGTAAAAAAATCATTAGTTTAGGAGATATTTTAATTCTAATTTGTTAGGAAATCTCGACTTTCTGATCAATATTATGAATTCAATATGATAATGTAGTAGGAGAGCAAGAATTATCAATGTAAATATTTACATTTTCTGTGTTGATAATTCTTGCTCTCCTACTTATTGTGAAATTTAGTCTCTTTTACGTCTCTGATACGGTGAATACGGCGATACGGTGAATTATCACTTCATAATGAGGTATTCTAAAGAAGAAAAGAGACATGTTATCAATTTATTTTGAAGCTGAGAAAAGTGCTACACATGCAGAATGATTATACGCCAATAGATTTCCTCAACGAAATCATCCATCACGCCGTACCTTTGATTATGTTTTTAAAAAATTTCACCAGACGGGGCAATTATTACGCAAAAAGGCAATTCGTAATAAAACAATAACAAATGAAGCAAACTAAATTGTAATGTTAGCCGCAATTACGTTAAATCCATCCGTTAGCTCTCGCGAAATCGAAAGACAAGCTGGAATTAGCCGCAAAAGCATTTTACGCATACTCAAAAGGCACAAATATCTCCTATTTTTTAGCTAAATATCTCCTAAACTAATAATTTTTTTACACAAATAGATTAATACTTTTTTGTAAAGAATATGAAGGAGCATCAGCTGATGCAATAAAAAATATATGATTCCATTTAAAAAAACATGAATGAGCTTCGTATGTCCTTTACACGTCCACCTACAAAAAAAATGTACCTTCAGAATGTGCCCCTCTCAAAACCATTCAACTTCACCTAAAAAATTGTTTGCTATGCGTAATAATAATGACGTAAATCTAGATGGCAAAATGTGGTGCCCCACCCTGTATATTTTTATCCTGAACATTCGCTTGTTTGACCGGGCCGCGGCGGAGACGTGGGGAAATATTAGGTTGGTGCGTATGAAATGTCGGATTTTTTTTACATGCGAACGTTTGTCTCCCTGTTTACGTTATACTTTTGTTTTTGGCAAAACCTCGTTTATAGTCGTACTGTCCATTCCCAGAGTCACATTTCAACAAAGAAGATTTTCTCGAAAGTGGTCCCTTTTGTTATTTGTTTTGAATTTTGTACCGATATGAATTCAACCGATATTCGTGTAATTTTTTTGTATGAGTATAAACTCGGTAATAATGCTGCAAAAGCTGCACGCAACATAAACCAAGCGTTTGGGGAGAATACTGTTAACGATCGAAAGGTGCAGCGTTGGTTTGAAAAATGTCGGTCTGGTGATTTTTCACTACAAAACGATCCGCGTGGGAGACTCAAAACGTCGGTGAAAAATGATGATCTGATGGCATTGGTGGAAGCGAATCCACTGTATCCACGAGGGAACTTGCTACCAGGATGAAAGTTGACCATACAACAATATTGCATTATTGGAAAATTGAAAATTATACTCCCATCACTTGTTCATCGGCATGGCTCACTACTTCTCCATGACAATGCTCGGCTGCATACATCACACAAAACAATTGCGAAATTAAATGAATTGAAATATGAAGTTTTGCAGCACCCAGCCTATTCACCGTATCTCTCGCCAACCGACTTTCATTTTTTTAAACATTTAGAACTGTTTTTACGGGCTAAACAGTATGAAAATGAAGACAATTTGAAAAATTCGATATCAGAGTTTATTGATTCTAACGATCAGAATTTTTTAAGACAGGCATCTATGCTTTAAAGTCTCGTTGGGAAAAGTGTATTGAAGCGAATGGAGTATATTTTGATTGAATAAACAGCTTATAAAAAAAGATATGCAATTTTATATATTCACTTAAATATCCGACATTTCATACGCACGAACCTAATAGTATCGAAGAGCGTTGGCTCGAACTCGAGTTTCCCATCGAGGCACGCACCACCGGTGGCTCACACTTAAATGTTCCATAAAAAAAATTGTCATATAGTTGAAAATTTAACGCATATTAATTTGATAAATGTAAAGCATGAATACGAGCGCCGCGTCACGGCGAGAAATACAAATATTGTAGCAGCGCCGGCATGAACGTGTTAAAAAGAGTTTCTGTTAATATAGTTAAACGTAGATAATAGTCAATTTGTTGCTGAATGAATTAGCAGATGAACAACTGCCATAAAATAACGATACAAATTTATTTTCGTATAATTTCAATTATGCAAAAAATACTGCGATGCTCTCTCCCCTTTAGGTTTAGTGTTAATTGCAGGACTCAAGAACCATACAGATTTCCTCTCCAATTTTACCAAATTGTTATCGCTGTGTTGATGCTCAAATTTCGTTGCTCTTTCTCCTGTTTCGAACAACGCTCGCCCATTTCTGTCATGAATGCATGCCATCCACAGGGTGTCCAATTTTATTTTAGCCACGCAATTATCTCCTGAACCGTGTATACGTTATTCTAATAATTGTATGGGTATCTAGCACAAGGGCGTATCTTACATTTTGTGGAATTTGTAAGACAAAAAAACAATTCGTTACTCCGTACAGCAATAAAAAAATCAATGTATCATCAGTAAATCATCTAGCGCCATTGTTGAGTACTAACAGCTATGGCCCGGTAACTTATTGGCGCTGATTGCACGGAAAAGTCCGTTTAATAAAATTTCAAATAATTTACGTTCACTCTTGATACGCAGGGGTCAACTCGATCGAAACAAAAATGGTGCGCAACAGATCGATCCACGATCCCCGAGTGATCGACGGTCCTACCTCTGGCAATCGTCGGACGTTGCCAGCGTTGGCTGTCCTTTTTTTTTTCGTCCTCGAGTACAGCGGGCTCATTAGTCTCCGCGACGTGGCGGCGATCCGCGGCGTAATAACTTTTAAGGTAACGCGCGATCCTGATCGATCTCTCGGCCATAGAAGGCGATCTCATCGATTCCCGGGAAAAGATGAAATCGCCTTTCGCGATCACAATCGAGAGAGGCTCGAATCGATGCCACGAAGGTCGACCAAGTATCGACACAACAGGGAGAAGGCCGACGGCGACGCGACGTTCCTCTGGAAATCTGCTCTTTCGGTAAACATCCTCGGGGGCGTCGTTTAACATCCCCCGGATGAATCGCGAAGAACCGCGAGACAAGATATATTCGTTCTTGTGTGCGAATCCGCTCGCGAGAAAATTGCTGCGTTAGCGGAGGCCGGAAGACTCGGTCAACAAACATGGCTGTGCAAATATTTAAACGCTACCGAGATGCCGATGTACACGTGGAAAATGTCCCGAGGATCTGGTACTTGCGTAAAATTAATCATATGTTGATTCTTGCTTCCGTTCATCAAGTGTCAATTTCGTACGTCTCGAGTAAACAGTACGTATGCTCTGTGCTTCGTTTTATTGGTTGTAAACGACGCGAATAATCTTCCTCATTAATTGTACATGTTGGGTTATCGACCACGAGAAAGACTTAAATGATGTTGACAAGATTAACCGAACAAATCACAAGGATTATTAAATGTTTTTGCGTGTAGAAAATTGCTAAATGTTTAAATGTGGCACGAGTAAGTACACTCGATATTGCATGGATAGAGTGAAAAAGGTCATAACTGGACCTTTATGCATTTATAGTAATTATATTGTTACAGCAACAATATACAATTATAGTATTACATTTATAGTAGCGAAATTTGAAATTGTAGGAAAATTAAAAAAATTTCAAATGTCATACTATTTCTCATCTATTATAATCAGCAGATGACGAAATAACATTCTACTTGATCTATATTTCTTGTAATCGATCAATTTTTATTTTGTACAAAGCTTCGCATTCTAGTCATAACAAACGATTTCTAGATTCGAGGAAATGTCTGAATACTCGAGGCAAAATAGCTTCGAGTGTGAACGGTTAAACGTGTGGGGAGAAAAAAATACATCCGAATTGGCCATCGTTTCATGTAATCGATACGGAAAATGTTTGCTTCGCACACATAATGAACGACACGCTAAAGAGCATACGCGGAGGGCGCGAACGTGAGGACAACGACGTTTCCACTCGGATTATTCCTCAGGGTGGAAGGGTCGATCGGCGGGAAGGGTGTTCCATTGTGCACCCTAACCGCAGGCGGCCACTCCGCGAACGAGCTAATTAGGTCAGCCGGGTTTTAATTAATGCGGAGACCGGGCGGGGCGCGACCGAAACCCGTCTCCCGCGGCCCTACCATATTTTCGAAGAACTCGGAAAGCTGGGATTCGGAAAAGGGCCTGCAGGCGTGCGCGTTTTCACTTTCACTGTCGACAGACGCTAACGCGAAAAGTAGACGACGATTGACACTTCGATAGAAGGAAAAGTTCCGGTGAGTTTGCGGACGCTTGAACTTTTCGGAACGTGTGTTCCTTCAGTCAAGTTGCCATTCGTTTTGTTTCTCTGTTCTGCGATTAACTGGAAGCTTTCTCATTGTACCGATGTAGAAAATTTTCATGCTACGAGACGATACATATTTTCCTCCTCTGTCTCTGAAATTCTTTTAATGGAGATGTACTAATGAATTACGCGATTGGTTAACCCTTTGCACTCGCTTACGACTTGGAAAAATATTTTCATTTTACAAAATTTGTTTTCATTTTATGCATATGAACTGATTAATACCTCACACGATGCTTGAATGTTTAGTAACTTCTGAATAGCAATTTTCAGGGGCGCCTCCGAGACGCCGGAAAAATATATTCATTTTACAAAATTTGTTTTCATTTTATGCATATGAACTGATTATCACTTCACACGATGCTTGAATGTTTAGTAACTTCTGAATAGCAATTTTCAGGGGCGCCTCCGAGACGCCGGAAAAATATATTCATTTTACAAAATTTGTTTTCATTTTATGCATATGAATTGATTAATACCTCACACGATGCTTGAATGTTTAGTAACTTCTGAATAGCAATTTTCAGGGGCGCCTCTGAGACGCCGGAAAAATATATTCATTTTACAAAATTTGTTTTCATTTTATGCATATGAACTGATTAATACCTCACACGATGCTTGAATGTTTAGTAACTTCTGAATAGCAATTTTCAGGGGCGCCTCAGAGACGCCGGAAAAATATATTCATTTTACAAAATTTGTTTTCATTTTATGCATATGAACTGATTAATACCTCACACGATGCTTGAATGTTTAGTAACTTCTGAATAGCAATTTTCAGGGGCGCCTCAGAGACGCCGGAAAAATATATTCATTTTACAAAATTTGTTTTCATTTTATGCATATGAACTGATTAATACCTCACACGATGCTTGAATGTTTAGTTACTTCTGAATAGCAATTTTCAGGGGCGCCTCAGAGACGCCGGAAAAATATATTCATTGTACAAAATTTGTTTTAATTTTATGCATATGAACTGATTAATACCTCACACGATGCTTGAATGTTTAGTAACTTCTGAATAGCAATTTTCAGGGGCGCCTCAGAGACGCCGGAAAAATATATTCATTGTACAAAATTTGTTTTCATTTTATGCATATGAACTGATTAATACCTCACGCGATGCTTGAATGTTTAATAACTCGTCGAACAGCAATTTTCAGGGGCGCCTCAGAGACGCGCAGCTCAGGGTTAACATTTCTGAATACTTGTATCCGACGAGTTTGTAATGTAAAAGGTACGATGTTTCGCTAACGTCTATCACCGTTTCATTAATTACTCGATGTGTTCGCGAGCCATAAATTGCAGAAAGATCGACGCAAAGATGATGCTCGGTACCCGTGTTACGCGAGGAGAAAAAAGTAGGGAACACTGGTGACCGGTCTCCCGAATCGGGTATCATCATTCATTAACCGACCGGTGGGATGTTCACTCATAAATCTCCCATCTGGTCTGTCAGCGAGCATGATTCTCCCAGACGCTGCAGCTCCGCTAATCGTTTTTCGACGAAGGCACCGAAACAAAGCGTCGTCGAGCAACGTGCGCCAGTTCCGAACGTGGAAAACGGCAGCAACCACGACGGTAGCGAATCGATTACCGATGGCCGACTAGAATCTAGTTGAAATTGATATTTATTACCAGCGCGGTGGACCGACGAGCGGGTATCGTTCTCATTCCATCTGCTGTCGAATCGGCATGCACAAATATTTGAACGGTGGAGAGAAACTCGCCGAGAAAAGTGTGAGACCGTGTGCAACACGTTTGCTGTCCAAATCATTGAAACGTTTAATCGTTCAGTTTTCTTGATTATTCTTTGTCATCGTTTCTCTGTCGCATCGCTGTTCGATACGTTTCTATCTATTACACTCAGACCGCGGATTTTATACAGTTAAAAAATATGAACAGGAAAATTAAAACAGATCAGAAGAATTTAAGAATATTGTTTTCAACTCGCCGAACTATTAACGCTAAACCTACCGAGCCTTAAAATTGACTGACACATGTTGTCTTATAAACATGGCGAGATTGAATTTATTTGGATTTTCTGCGGTTCTGGTAAATGTATTTATTGAATCATTTTCCACGAAATTATCTTTCTAATTTCAGTAATTGTAAAATAAGAAATCTGGAACTGGTCATTTCGACCGGTGGTGGTAGGTTTAGCGTTAAAGATGGAAAGACATTTTTATTTGGTCCTCGCGCGGTGCAGCTGATGAAGAATATTTTGCATAAAGGTCCGCAGTCTAATAATAATATATCAGTTTTACTTTTCGTTTCGATCGAGCACTATTCTAACAGTGATTCCGGTCACAGGACAGTGAACGTGTTCGGAGACCTTTCCGATGCTGGAGTTGTATTGCTTCGGTAACAAGTGCAATAAGTTCCAGCGCAATTTTACTGAATCATGCACTGCGGTAAAAGTGTTCAGTGCCGAACAGAGAGTATCAGAAGCGAAAAGTATGCGGCACAGACAGGGCTAACGTCTACCGGTTGCGTCTCTCGCGATGTTCGAGCCTCTGGAAGAGGATCCAGCGATCACCGCGGGACGTTCTCGCGAGCAGTGTATTAATTCGACACCCCGGAGGGTTCTCGACTCGCGAACGCATCCCGGCTGCATCCCGCTGCATCGCACCGGTTGTCGTTTAATCCTCGGGGCCTTTGGAACTCCTTTATTACTCGTCTCGTTACCCGAAAGTTATTCCCCGGATATTGAAAACCTTCGCGCGCGACAGCTGGAGAACCGGGAGAAATCGAAATTATCCCGGTGCTTCGAGTCTTTTGAATTTGTTATTCAATTTTCTGGTTTCTTGAACTGTGCGCGAAATTTCTGCATCCATTCACCCTCGGACTACCTTATTCGTTGCACTGAAATCGGCGTATCCTTGACTTGCTGGGTTCCCGACACTAGGGTTACCGAGTAGAAAATCACTTTCAGATTCTAGGATGCTACGATTCTAGGGGATGCCTAGGCTCGGTTTATGAGGAAAGATAAGGGTACCCATAGTGTTTAAAACCATGTCTACGTGAGCGAAATATCGTTCCAATAGCTATTAATAGCTCGCCGATTGCATGGGACGGTATTGTTTCCAATCGTGCCGGAGATTCAGTCACTCGTGACTGTTGACAGTTTTTTTGTTACATGACCCTGCGACTTTGTCTAAGTGTCGTCTCAGCTTCTGATTGGCGACATTTAATTTGTAACGAATCTATGCCGAATAGCTGCCTTTTCGCGTGCCGGTTCCAAGAGAGGAGTGAGAGTTGAATCGATGTACAGAAAGGTTCTGTGAGAAAGCTCGTCAGGCTCTTGAAATAAAAACCGAAGAATATCCGCACACTCAACCAGTTTTTAAATCAAAGTTAACAAACCACAGTCCAGCGAGCCAGTCCTGATATCCTGTCGTTAACACATAGGGTAATACTGATTTCGACGAAGTAGACAGTCTCCATCCGCAAGATTGGAAGCCTAACCCCTGGTCCAGGACTCTGAAAATCTCCAGGTGTCGCAAGAAATCAACGATTGATCCCTGAAAAGACCTAATCAGGCCTGGATCGGCAAGCAGTCCCTCAAAGTCGTCTCGATCGCTCTGTAGGGTACTACCACGCCTCTAAAACTGATGTCACCGAAGTGGACAGTCTCCGGATTTAAAATTGAAAATGTATCCCCTGATCCAGGACCCTGAAAATGTCCAGGTATCGCAAGAAATCAACGGAAAAACCTGACCAGGCCTGGATCGATCTATAGGGCACTACCTTCCCTCTAAAACTGATCTCAACGACGTGGACAGTCTCTGGATTTAAGATTGAAAGCCTATCCCCTGATCCAGCGCACTTAAAATGTCCAAGTGTGACAAGATCTCAAAGTTCGAACCTGAACAGGGTCAATCGGCACGGTGTCCCCAAAAAGTGGCCTCGGTAACGAGTCCATCTGGTTCGATCTAGCTGGAACTAGTCGGTAGGCTAGGTAGGGGTCCGCAAATCCCCATGAAACCGAATACATTCATTGGGATGGTGGATGCCGGTCGCGAGGGCATCATTCCCATCGCTAGGAAACACGCGAGAGAGAGCGCGAGGGTGGTGACCCACCCTCCTCCGGAACGGGCAGGAGGAAAGAGGGACGGTAGAAAGCGAAAGAGAAAGAGAAAGAGAAAGAGAGAGGGAGGGAGGGAGGAGGACGGTAGAGAGAGAGGAGCAAAGGGCGGTTGGCACACTCGGTCGATCTCTCGGTGGTTGCCAAGCGACGAACATCCACCACCAGGCTCTCCGGCGACTACCCCTGGAGCAGAGCGTAGAGGAGGCAGCATTGGCGGCGTTGGTGGCGTTGGCGGCGTTGGCGGCGTTAGTGGCGTTGGCGGTGGCACATCCTGAAAGCCTCGAAGCCTGTCCTAACCGGAGACCTAACCGGCGGCGGCGGCGGCTGGCGGTGCTGGCGCCACCTGGCTCGCCGGAATACACAGCCGGCCACCCCCGCGATCCCCGCCCGCACCGTGACAGTCGCGCGATGCACTCCACGCTGGCTGGGTCTCGCTTCGGAGCCGCCGGTCCTCCCTTTCGCGTTGCCGATGCGCTTTTCGCGCACAGCGAATCGCCTCGCCTGTTCGCCGCGAGACAGCCGCGCAAAGACCGTCACCATCATCGGCCCGTCGCGCCGCGTTCTTCGATCCCGTTCCTCGACCATCGTCATCATCATCACCACGATCCGCAACAACCGTACCAGCCACATCAGCCGCACCAGCGTCGCCAGCACCGTCATCGGGACCGACAGCACCACCTCCTCCACCTCCGGCACATTCTCTTATTGCTCCTTCTGTTCCTCATCCCCCTGCCGCCCGCCGCGGGACACCGCCGGGAGCAGAGGACCGCCGAACGGTCGCCATCTTGCGTCGTCTAGTGCGTCTTGCTGCTACTAGGACACACAGCCTTTTTGCTCTTCTCTCCTTCTCCTCTTCTATCGCGTTCGACCACCGAAGCCTCAGAGGGGGAAACGTACGAAAGGCGAAGATATGGGGGTGCGCGACAGCCACCACCACCACCACCGACGTTCTTCCTTCTCGTCGTCGTGCTCCTCCGCGGCTGCTCCCGGCGCGCTCCTTCGAACGGCCTGCTGCTATTCTCTTCCTCCTACTCCCATGCTGCGATAAGGGAGAGACCCGCTGCCCGCCCGAGGGGCTACGATTCCTCGACGTTGCCCGCTCCAGCCCGCTCCAGCCCGATCCAGCCCGATCCCGCTCCTCGTGCTCTCTTGCTCCCGCTCGCAGCAGCCCAGGGGTCGTTGAACGTGGGGTAAGTGTCGGCAACCAACGGCCGCAACCAGCGGCACGTGCTTTTCCAACGCTGCGCGATCGAGCACCGGCTCGCCCTCCTCTTCCTTCTCCTCCTCTTTCTCATCCTCCTCCTTTTTCAAGCTCCCCTTCCTTTTCACTCTTTATATTTTCTCTAGCTTACCAACTCCCTCTCTCTCTCTCTCTTTAACTCTCTTCCTCTGGTACACACACACACAGTCTCTCGCTTTGACTTTCTCGCTCTGCTTCCTTTTATTTGCGCGCGACCTCGCGGCTTGTTTTGAACCGAGCAGAGGGGTGGATGCACCCGACACCCCGCATAAAGCCAACTTTGACCCCTTGCTCGCTGTTTAACCTCTCGCTCTGCCTTTGTTCGGGAACACGGCTCACCCCCTGTCGACCCAGCCATCGACGGTAACCCCTTAACCCCTTGCCGTACGATTTTCTTCACGGTTACGGTAATTGGAGCCTTCTTTGTGTTTCACGTTTCTCCGAAACAGAGGAAGAAGTGTTTGCGTCTTTCGCCGGCGCGTTTCTGTTCGAGCTACGATATAATAAGACATCTTCTTCCTCTGGTGGGTCTATACGAACCTTGTCAGACTGGCCAATTTAGCGAGCTCATTTTCGTCATGAATGCTTAATCCTAGTTCCAAATACTGTGTTTACTCGGTACACGTCCAATAATCGGGTCTACTCAGCGACATATATCGTCCAGGAGCTACTGTTCCCTGATCCACGCTGAAGGTCGCACCCGATTATTATGTTTACACTCCTCGGTGTCCGAGGCCTCACGGGGCATATCCCGCGGTAGTGGGGATAACGACTTTTATCAGCCAGGTGTTTGCGACATATATCGAGCAAAGACTGTACAATGATGTCCGCATATATGGCCACTAATCCGGATCGGTGGCGTTGAATTTGAGCATAGCTATGAGAAATGTCGAAAAGTTTCGATCGCTAAAGGCCTCGAAACGCGTATGTGTTCCAATGTCCGCCAATCAAGGGGTTCCAAGGGAATCGAGACCTGCAGCAGATTTCGCGTTGTTGCACGTGCGGGCTCGCGAGGTCTGCGAGCGTGAGACTGTGAGATATCCCGGCGAAACAGTCGTCGCACCTGGCGAACGCGCGTTCACCGCGAAACGCGGTAATATTCTTGGCGAAATAGTCGCCGGTGCTGAATCGTAATGGAACCGCCAAGGTTGGGGCGGCGCGCGCGATCGCCAGTTTCTTTCGCGGAATGTGGAACACGATCTGGCACGAATACCATCGTGAGATCTGCCACTGTCCGGCGCATGGCGTTTCCCGTGGATTAATGGCCCCGCGACGGGTCCCTGTGCCGAGTAACGAGCACCATATTTCTCGGTTTAATACCGAGAGCCCTGTCCGCCGATTATCCGTCCGCTATTGCGTTAGGCCAGCGTGGGCGGAGCTTGCTCTCTAGGGCCACCGCCTGGCCCATGCCAAATCGAGAGCCGCCACTTCGATTTTCAGACCTGCAGCATTGCTTATATCTCTTTTGCACAGCCAAATAAACACTTATACAAGGTGTCCTGTAACTGGTGGTACAACCGAGCAGGGGATGATTCTACATGAAAAACTGAGTCGAACATATAGAATAAAATTTTTTGATACAAGGCTTTGTTTTCGAGAAGAATGAGTTTGAAACTTTGTCTAGTGCGCGTGCACTCGGTTTACTTGCGGCTCAACGGACTTTATTCTGAGTTACCTCAACCTTTTTTCGCAAAGGTTTTCGAGGTTTGTAAACATCGAATAAATCGAAGGTCAAGGTTACAATGTTAGAATTACCTTTGAGGAATTCGTTTAATTCATAAATTGCTGGTAGTGCTGTCCACGTTGTTGTAGACATAATTGTGCTCTTCGTATTAAATTCCTTCGAACCTCTTGTAATGGGCAATTATTATGTTGCTTTAAGTGTTCAAACGCTATCACAATTTTTTGTTGTAATTGTTCGATGCTCGTTATGTCATTACGATACACAATCGATTACACCTGACCCCACACTATTAAGCCGAGTGAACGCGAACTAGACAAATTTTCAAACTCATTTTTCTCGAAAACAAAGCCTTGTATCAAAAAATTTTGTTCTATATTTTCGACTCAGTTTTTCATGTAGAATTCACCCCCTGCTCGGTTGTACCACCAGTTACGGGACTCCCTGTATAAATCTATTAATCCCCTTTGACGTAGAAAGATGTCCTCAGGTTCGTCGTATGCTTCTCACGGCATTGTACAGATTTCAAAGAATGACCTCAGGGAACACTCCAGGGAAAAGGATGCCTTTTAGCCTGCTCGCGATGTTAGGTCTATCTAGAGATTGACCGTCACTCGAAATATCGAGACCGGAAAAGCTATTTATAAATTTGGCGGATGGATCGGACGGCGTTTCATCCTCTCGGCACTCGACTTCAGCCCGACCTTCGACGTCCGACCTAGCCTCCCCTTTAACCTTTCGACTCTCACTCTCTCGCTCGCTCTCGAACGGGCCGATTCGATTATTTACCAGTATTCTTCGCGCCCCTCGTCACGTATCCCCGATATAAGTCATTTTGCGGTCTGCCAATGGCGTTCGACTCGAGAGACGATTGATAAAAGCGAGAACCCCCTCGACCGCTTTCGACACATTCGATCCACCTAACCTAGACACAGACTCTCGTCCCGTCCACGATCGCTTCCGAGCTTTCTCGGTGCCCAACCTTCTCGTCATTGAATCGCATTCTTTTAAAAAATCCCATAAAATCAGAACGGTTTCGACCTGGAATTGAAAAGTTCCACCTTGTCTCGCCGATAAATTTTTCAACATTCCTGGAACACGGATAGTGCAATTAGATCAATTTAAATATCGATAGACCTTATTTTGGCTATAGTCTATATCTCGAAGCAATTCCCATAATTTTTTCTATAATTGGATCACTATCGGACCGAGGTTCTTTCTTCGAAGGCGTTCCGAACTCGGTCATTCGAAGTAATCAACCGTAACTGTTTCAATACTATAATATAATATTACGTGTTAGTATCAAACTTAAAAATTGCAATGAAAGTTTGATGCAGAGGTGAGAACAATTAACTATATCTCGAAGCATACAATGACTAGTTCCGCTAGTATTAAACTTCTATTAGTATTAATTCCCACAATTTTGTCTATAATTAGATAATTATCAGATCGAGGTTCTTTCTACGAAGGCGTTCTGAACTCGGTCACTCGAAGTAATCAACCGTAACTGTTTCAACACTATTGCATGTTAGTGTTAAACTTAAAAATTGCAATATTTCCAGAGGAGAGAACAATAAACTGTATCTCGAAGCAATTCCCGTCATTTTTTAGAAGAAATCATCCCTAACAGGTTCAGGTTTGCTATTACACTAGTGTGCCCAGTGTTGAACTGAAAAATCGACGTAAACGAGGCGAGAGAAGTTAAAAGCGTTCCTCCAGCTATCTAAAATTCAAAGCAAAACGGGAAGAATGGGTGAACGTCGTCGCGAGAAAAAAAGGCGACGGCTTTATGGCGCCTCGATTTTCGACAGAAGCAGCAAAGCGTTCCTTTATCGAGGATCCGCGAGGCGCGTTTTGTCACGGAGAAGATGTCACAGCTCGTCCCTCGGAATAGGAGTGCATCGTTCGTGGCAGCAACGTTTCCGAAACAGCGAATTCCCGAAGGGCGGCTGTGTGCCCTTAAAGGGGAGTTATCGGCGTCCCGATGTGAAACACGGGCCAGAGGATGGGCTTGTATTATTCTTTTGCCACCCTCGCGTCGTTGACGGCGACGTCGACGACGACGACGACCGGGAAGAGCTTCCTTTTTGCTTCCTCGACACCGGTGATCGTTACACGTGTATGCATGTGTGTGTGTGTGTGTGTTTGTGTGTGTGTAACACGCGTCGCCCGTGACCAGACTCCCGGTCCTCGCCGGGGGAACTTCCTCTTTGTGTGGCCCGGCTGCTTCTCTCCTCTGTGTACCTTGCACCCTTCTAACTTTCTCTCTCTCTCTCTCTCTCTTCTTTTCTCTCTTGTTCTCTCACTCGACGAGTTTTTCCCCGCCGCGCCGGAAGCGATCCGCTCGTCCGAACACCGCCGCGTTCTCATCAACGGAATCAGTTTGATAACCGGCGATGATCGACGACGATCACCGCGGGAACGAGCCGGTAATCGCTCGATCCAGGGGGATCGTGCCCACGATTCCGCCTGACGATCTGGTACACCGTACCTTTCCAAAAGAATCTCATTGTTCGATGTTCGTGCAACGCACGACCGGTTCGAGCCGTCTCGCTCTCTTTGAACGTTTTTCAAACTGAAATATCCGCAATGTTATGAAAACATTATCATTATACTCCGGAGAATCTACAGAATAATTCTATGCGAGAACAGCTGTCATGATCAGGACAGAAAAAATTCTTCACAGTAAACCTATCGAGCCTTAAAAGTAACTGATACAGGTTGTCTTGTGAAAATGACGAGATTGAATTTATTTCGATTTTCTGCGGTTCGTATTACAATACACGCTCTAACTAAATATATTCGTTTATGACAAGAACGAGCAATCTAACGCAGTAGAAACATTAGAGGAATTTAAAAATAGTCTTATATTCTTTTCAATCTATCGAACATATCAACCCCTTGCACTGATATTTATTTTGGGATTATAATGATTAGAAATTCTTCATCGTTCGGGATTTCATAAAAAAAGGTAGTTATAGTTATAGTGGTAGCTAATCATTCGAATGTGGATTTTATGCATTTATGGATAAACTGATTAGTAGACTGCGGATCTTTATGCAAAATAAAATTTTTATGCATCAATTGCAACCTATAGAAGCTAAGTAAACATTTATTTTGCTCATTAATGAGTTTCAAAAATGCTATATCGACATTCATTGTTGAGTTCCCTCAACCTTTTTACCGTTTTGAGCTACACCTACTCGCCTTTGTCATAAACGCATAAAATCCGCAGTCTACTGATTAGATAAAATTCACGACTCTGAAGAAGATACAAAGATTGAAAAATGATATATTATTTCTGGGTCCCGATAACAGGAAGCAGGATAGTTTTACTTGGCTTCTGTCTTTTGCAATGGATGCGGACAATGCGTATGTTGCATAAAAATCCGCAGTCTAAACACGCTACACAGAGCTGGACGATGTCGAGAGAGATGCATCGATCGGCCACGCGGTCGCCGAAAGTGCATCACGTGCAGTGCGCCGGTGAAAAAGCGCGTGTCGCTTGGAAAATGCGAAAAAATGTGTCGTCGCGCAGGAAACCGAGTCCTCGAGGTGCGTGTAGCCCCGAGAACGGTGACATATGTCGCGCATACGTAACGACGACAGCCAGACTGCAATCATCGGCGAGTGTAAAACATTAGCTCGAACGGGCCGACATTGTTCGTTGTCCGCCGCTGTTACGACAGATGCATATACACGTACATGTATATCCGTCTCTATAATTATCGGGACACAATGGTCGATCGAAACGAAAACGAGCGTCGGACGCAGCCTCGGATCGTGAAAAGGACGTCGGCTCGGCTCGTTAGTTTCAAAACTGACGGACGAGCGTAATTAATCGGCGACGCTTCCCCCGATACGATCGTCCTCCGCGATTTATCTCTTTTGTTCGGGCACGCAGGATTACTCTAACATCGCGATAATCGAACAGGGAATAGAAACCGAGAGCTGCGAAATTCGTCGGACAATTTCTACGGGACGAGCACAGGAAACACCTGCCAGACAGAGGTTGTACAATGCAACCCTGTTCCGACACCTTCCCCGAGATGCTAATAGCATCTGCTATGAAAACAGCATCTGCATGCTCGAGACTTGCCTGTTCCGGCAAATTGCGGGGAACGTTCCTCGCTTCAAAACTGCGAACCTCCTTCGTTAGCATTCACTCTGTGTTTACATCCGCAATTGTTTTCGGAAAATATTCGCAACACTTCGTTTCCCATTGTTCCTATCTATTTTTCATATAGATTTTCGTATAGATATATCGAAAGAAGACACAGATAGTCGTCGAGAGGTTTCCCGCGTCAGAGAGACAGAGAAAGTACAACAGACTTTTTGTTGGAATGACGAGGTTAGGAGATTAAATGCAACTTTATATTTTAAGTGTTTATCTAAACTCCGCAATGGATTAAACGTTGATCAGCTTGGTTAATATCGTTCGCATATAACACAATTCTGTATTCGACTGATACATTGAAAGTGTGACTATCGGTAGTTGGAATAGAAAAATGTGGGAGCTGTTACTGGCTCGGTAGACTGACTAGGACTGACTGTTGCCTTCTTCCTCCTTAGGGCCTTTAACCCTTTGCACTCGAAGCACTCTAACTTTGCTCTTTAACCCCAAAACGAACCATTTCTTCCGACCTAGAATGTTTCCCTTCTACATGTATATTTTTCATGTTATATTTACTCCCATTTACTCCCACAATACTGAAATGTTTAGTAATTTACTGAATACAAACCAATTTAATAATTTCAAAAACATTTTGAATAATGATACAGCAATTTTTAGTGGTGCCTTACAGGCACCATTCGAGTGCTAAGGGTTAATACGGAAAAAAGCGGTGTTCGAAGTGCAATAAACCGCAGGTGAAAAAAGACCTCCCTCTCCGCATGTTTCGTGCATTTCGGTGTATACTCCGACACTTTTGTCTCTCGCGCTTTTCACGCAAGCGGCCGCAGCATCCCCTCGTCAATCTTTTGTCTGCTCTGTTCGAGGAAATGCAGAGGGGGTAGGAAGGAACGCGACAAGAGTATTCAAAAGTTTCTGACCGGATGGGAAATTTGGGATTCCGTCGTCGGACCGTTTATCCGAGTGCTGATCTAACAGCGAGGGTGGCGTCGAGAAGAAATTCGTTTGTGCCTCGGCCGTGCATACGTGACCGTGGTCCCCGTATCGGCTAGAAGGACAAGATAGCACGAGATACAGCCGCGTCTTTCCCGGGAAACAACCATCGCGTATTTCCCCCTACCCCGTTTGTTCCCCGGGTTTTCCGTGATCCGCATATTTCCCCTGTTATTTCGCGGCCAGACCCGTCTCTTCCGCCTAACGAGATTTCCTTTCTACTCAACAAGAGTGAGAGAGAGAGGGGGGGAGAGAACTCGCGGCGGTGGCTCGTTAAAAACTTCAGAAGCAAGCAACCCGGATCGTACCCAATGAGACATTTCCTCGAGATTCTCTTTTTGACACAATCGGGACACCACAGGCTTTCATAATCGGAATAAGCTCGAATTTGGTTAACCTCCTGATGGAAACCGGCTCGGATGTGCCCTCCTGCTATTAGTCTCTTTATTTCGCTGCTGTTCGTTAACGGGTTTTGCTCGAATTTCGTGAAACCTCACTGTCCACCGTTTCCGTATCCGAGAATCGAAGAATTAAGCGTTGAAACTCGTTTCGTTGTAATTTGTAGTCCACAAGCTGTCCAATGACGCGTCGTTCGTTACTCTACGCGATCATTAGTTTCGAAGATACAAGCGTTTTTTAGGGTACTCCCGATTAGGGCGCGCGATGCGAGAACCACCGGGTTCAAGAATTAGACTGTGGATTTTTATGCAAAATAAAAATTGCCCACCTCGATTGCAACAAACTGGAATAAGATGTATTACTTTCGTAATTGAAAGAAGAGAACGATATAATATTCGGCTCCCATATTTTGCAATCGATGCAAACATTTTTTATTTTCCGTGAAGCTCGGTCCAATGACGATATTACAAAATTCCTCTAAAATTTTCACTGGTTCCTCCCACTGAATTTCGAACGCATAAAATTCGCAGCGTAACACAAAAATTATTATCAGGTCTAGTAATAATTAATGTCGTTTTCCAATACATTTTTTTCGTTTTCCAACTAATTTATCGAAACAAAACAAAACAATTTAATGAACGATATAGTCGCCGTTGTTTTCAACTACTTGTGCCCAACGCTCAGGTGGCATCTTAATCTCTCTATTGTAAAATTCTTGTGATTGTGATTCAAAAAATTCGGTCAAGGCGTTTTTGAGGCACTCTTCATTATTGAAATGTTTTCCAAGAAGAAAATTTTGCAAGGAACGAAACAAATGATAATCGGATGGGGCAATATCTGGAGAGTATGCAGGTTGTGGGAGAACTTCCCATCCCAACTGGCGTAGTTTTTCCGCCGTGATTCTTGCAGTATGCGGTCGTGCGTTATCGCGATGAAGAATTACGCCCTTCCGATTAATCAGCGCGGGTTCTTTTTCTCTCAAAACTCGGTCTAACCTTTTCAATTGTGCACTATACACTTCACTTGTAATGGTTTGGTTGGTTGGTATGAGATCATAATGGAGAATTCCTTCAAAATTCCACCAAACACACAACATCACCTTTTTCGCATGCAAGTCAGGCTTTGGCGTGGGCTACGGCGCTTCGCTCTTGTCCAACCATTGTGGCCGTCTCTTAAGATTAACATAAAGCACCCATTTTTCATTTCCGGTAACAATTTGCTCTAAAAACGGCAATCGTTTTTGACGAGAGAGGAGCGAACTGCAGATTGTCTCTTTGATTGCATGCAATTCCGAATATGCTCTTCATCTGCCGTCCTTTAACCATAGTTTCGCAAAGTAAAACAGTTCGAACACATACTTTTTGCATCAAAGCTTGTTAATTACGCTTCACACTTTTTGTATGTACCACGCGTTCGTAGGTTATGTTGATGAAGTTAGCGGCAAGCAGGATTCGAAACAAAATTCTACAACCTGTACTCCTATACACGTACTAAACACGAAAGTGTTTTCTGAGCAGCTGTGCAAACCCCCTATTCAATAGTGTGCGCTCTGTACATACACTTAGCCCAGATAGCACGCGACGTCTTAAAGACGTCTGTTTTACGTCCATTTTTGGTCTGAACGTCTTACGTCCTGAAAAGACGTCTTTAAGACGTTTCATTTCTTGACGTTTCAGTCATTCTAAACTGCTAGAGAAAAGCTTTACAAACTGTAATTGATTATCAAACTCAATATTCCATCAACAAAGAAGTGCACAGAAAAGTAATACATCAAAATAAATAGATAAATAAATAAATAAGTTAAATAAATAAATAAAGCATAAAATATTAATGTTCGCGGATATGCTGAAAAACATTCTTTTAATTTATTTTTTTTATTTATAATTAAATAAATAAATAAATAAAGCATAAAATATTAATGTTCGCGGATATGCTGAAAAACATTCTTTTAATTTATTTAAGACGTCTCTGTGCTATCTGGGATTTAATAGGCGTGACGATTTTGCGTTGCATGTTTCGTTACATCTTTTATGAAATCACCCCCATCTGTAAAACACTTCTCTCTCTCTCTCTCTCTCTCGAACGAGGAGTCCCTTCTCGAAAGATTTTTGTACTTTTTGCCCGTCCATTTACCTTTACCTTTATGTCCACCTTTTCTTTTCTCTACTCGCTTTATGACTCTGTCGATCATCAGTGCCAGGTAACGGATTACTAAGGTTAGGGAATTTTTCTTGGGACGATTATCCTCGCGTAACACATTTTCGTCCCGTAACACATTTCCGTTGCATATTTCGTTACATCTTTTCTGAAATCACCCCCCATCTCTAAAACACTTTCGTGTTAAAAACGACACTAATTATTACTCGACCCAATGCAAAAAAGTCCGAGCTGTCCAACGATGAGTTATCGCTCAACGATGATCAGTGTCGAAGATACAAGCGTTAAAGGTTCCTCCCTCCCGAAAACGGGTCGTCCGTGCCTACATTGTCATGTCGTCCGGAGGATGCGCGAGACCGGAATGCGTAAGAGCGTTTTATCAGCGATCTCGTCGATGCTTGCGACGATAAAGCGTCTCGGTGATACGCGTGTGTGCACGGGGGGTCCCCCTTTCCCCGTGTAGTCCGGAAGGATTTTCGAGTTTCCCTGCGACGGAGAGAGAAAGAGTAGTCTTTGTGCCCGCCGTCCCCCGGCCCTCTCCGCCCCCGAAGAAAGCTTTCTTTGAACGATCGTGTCTCGTCGCGCGTCGAGTTAAATGGTGGTCGTTGCCGGGGACGCGAGAAGAAGAAGAACTCTCCTCTTTGTGTGTAACCCCCCCTGAGGGGGTTAGTATAATGGAGAGCGAAGCAGCATAGTTGCGAGGAGCATCCGCGGCTGCAGAATCGAGAATGTCACGGTCGTACTTTAACCCTCGTCGTCCTTCGGCGCGGCGTTCCTCCCCAGAACTTCCACGGCACATACGCACACGTATGCGTGCGCGCGCGCACACACACACGCACACAACGGTACAACCTTGGATTTTTTTAATTACGTTCGAATCACCGTTAAGCACGACACTGTTAGGTGACTCGCGAATTAAGGTACGGCCACTTAAAGGCAAACCCGTAAAGCGACGCCCACGCACCGCGGGTACCTGCTGCATATACGCGTTTATACAAGCTGCGCGTCGGCTCTCTCCCGGGGACCAGGGGCGCATCGAGAGGCCGCGGAGAAGAGACAAAGTCCGTTTTGCAACCTTCGCCGGTACTGTTAAATAAATTTCGTGGCCGCTAATGTCTTCCCCCAGGACGGGATTTATGTTACTAGCAGCGCGGCGGCGCGCCGGCCCGAGAAAGTTGCAACGCGCGCGGATGATTTAAAAACCGTTGGCCCGACGCTGCAAAGTTATCTCTGCCGCGCGCGTCGATACCGAGGGCCCGCAGATTTATTTTATTGCTAATGGAAGCCTATCCCGATTGGTCCGGGACGATCGACCGGCGGTCATTAGCTGTTTTAACGCCGATTTTTTCGCGGTATCCAGACGAATTTTGCATCTGCGTTCGGGCAACACCGTACGAAAGGGAACCAGGCGGGAATAAATTGTTCCGCGAGTGTTTTATTCGAACATCGATTATATCCGAACTGGCCGCTTAAAGCGGAGAGTGTTTAAATTGTGCAGCAATGTTCGCATTTTCGAGTCGTTCTTTTTGCTTGGGCAAGCTGTTTGTCTCGTGAGAACAAGTTATGCGATGGTGTAAATGATAGCGACTGTTATCGTCGGCATACAACGGTGAAAAATAGGTGAGAAAAATTCGGGACGTTAAATTATGAACAGTTGTGCCGTATAACATATACCGAGAGATTAATCCTGGATAGCCAAGCAGCCCGTGGATAAAATAATTCCTAAGCATTTATGAAAATCGCGTCTATCAGAGTCAAGAATGTAATTGAATTTATTTTATTCGGGTACAAAGGTATTTCATTTATCGTATAAAGAAACTAGACAAGCTAGATTTATCATTAACACTGCCGATCAAATGACTGAATTCAGATTTTTTATTTCACAGTTATTAACATTATAAAGACACCTGCGCTTTATGTACACTTTTTGATTCAAGTATGCATCATAATAAAAATCATAAATTCAGCGCGTAACGTAAAGGCAACGCGTACCAGTTACTTCTAACGGCCGGTAGATTTAGTGTTGAATGTAGTGGTGCGTGTAAAAGCCCTCTGAACCAGTTCTCTGGTCTCGAAATGAGCTCTTCCATTTTCTGAAACGAAGCACCGATTCATCGGAACAATTGTCTATCATTTCAGATAATCGGGGTATTCAGCTACCTAGTTTCCATTGAGGTATGTTTGGCGAGTTCTCAGGTGTGTTGTAGGTTGCGTGCGTACGGCCCTGTTCCCGGTGCACACGGGGTGGCCAGACAGAAAAATCTGCGAAGGCACTCGAGCCTTCCGTCGGGTGCCACGAATAAGGGCCACATAAAGACGGGTCGTAAAACTATGATTTACGGCTTGTCATTGATGCGTTCGCTGTCCGTCGGGGCTCGGTACACCCTTTTCCTCCAGTTCATCATCGTCTCCCTCTATTCCCTCCTATTATCTTTCTTGTGCCCTCTCCGGGCCCCCTTTTCCTTTCATTCTTATTGGTCTCCTGGCTCGCGCGGAGATAGCCCACTGCCGATATAATCGATTAGGGTGCGGTTACCGGAGATGCGATTTTCGATCGCGTGCGACACGTATAATGCGGCCCGATACCTTTTCAATGCATTCCGAACCCTTCCGAACCTTTTCCCTTTGAATGACAGGTGTTCTGACGAGTTTACAGTAAAATGTACAGTACGAAGCCTTCGCATGAACCAACTTTTCGTTTCTTTTTTGTAAAACGGGTAACAAAAATTTTAATTTTATTTCAATTTTCGAGTTCATGATAGATACGGAACGTTAGAACATTTTTTTTACTGATTTTAGAAACGTTTGAACTCGGCGATTTCGGCGTCAGTAAAGGAGAACTTCAGTTTTTGGTAAAAATAATGAATTTTTTTAATTCCTTCTTTAAAAACGAAAAAATTAGATCAGACTCCATAACTTTAATTCACAATACTCGCATCGTTCACAATTAACACGTTCCCTGCCATGTCACCCATATGTGGGTGACGGAATTGGTAATTATTTACATTAGGGGCTTCCTCACCGATTTTGATAATCTTAAAATATGTCGTCAAGGTCATCATTCTGAACAACTTTTTCCTATACATGTTATCGCCGCTCAGCTTTAGTTTCCGCAAAAAGTTTCAACATCTCAAAAAGTGATCGGAGTAGGCGTGTGTAGGACTGTGTAAAACAGTACTTCAAATAGTTGACAGTAACTTATGTTTTTATGATATTTTGTTGCCTGTACTGTTATTACGATATTGTAGTATGTTTATCAACATGTTACATATTCGTAATTAAACTACAAATAATACTTTGCTCACTATTATAGCTTCTCATGTTAAAAATTATAATTTATAATATTAACTACTTGCTCAACTTATTTTCATTCTAAGGAAATATTTGAAATACAAAATAAAAATATTTAATTTTATCTATCTGGTTATCAAAATAAAAATATTTGATTTAAAGTAGTATCTTATTTGAACCATATTAAATTATATTATACTATATACCAAATCATCAATGATCGTTAATATACGTTGCAAAATATGTTAATATACGAATACTAATCCTACATTATAAAATACTAATGTAAAGTGTACTTACTTGTGAATCTTCTGTGCCTCCGTCGGATCCACAGTACACAATTATTGACTCACCATAATAGGTCCGAATAATTGAACAACAATCACTAAACAACACACACAACACATTTTATAAAATCGTGACAACGAACGAGAAGATGTAACTCCGACCACGAACAAAATAATACTGCGATTATAACAATGATCCCTTCCACGGAGGTGGTACGGTCAGGTTATCCTAGGCAGGTTAGACGCTGAGGGTCTGTAAACACTAGATACAAAACCAACAAAAAAAATTATGGCGGGGTGCCGACCCTATTTCCCGGAATTCCCTGTTTTCGTATCACACATCCGTAAGAGGGGAGCGGTTAAAATCGCAGTATTATTTTATTCGTGGTCGGAGTAACATCTTCTTGTCTGCTGTCACGATTTTGTTAAGTGTGTTGTGTGTGTTGTGTAGTGATTGGTGTTCAATTATTCGGACCTATTCTCGTGAGTGAATAATTGTGTGCTGTGGATCCGACGGAGGAACAGAAGATTCAGAAGTAAGTACACTTTACATTAGTATTTTATAATGTAGTTTGTAGTACATTAGTATTATATTTTATTATTCGTATGTAGAATATTGGATGCAAGGTTTTCTTTCATATTTTGCAACTTCAATGTCCCTTTAACATTAGATTTACAAAGCACTAAAACTGACTACTTAACATTATTTTACAAAAATAACAAGAACGTGTCTATCCACATTTGTATCAATTTTTTAAATAATGTATACCCAAAAAAATAATTTTGTTGAATAATTCCCTATGGATACGTCTTCACAATGTCAATAATTGTAAATTATAAATATTGGATCCCGTCATTTTGACAGGCCCCGTGAACCTAGTGTCAAATTTCGTTTGTCTTGAGGCACGCACACGATTATGTTCCATCTCACACACTGTACACATTACATTAGTATTTTGTAATGTAGGATTATTATTTGTATGTAGAATATTGGATGCAAGGTTTTCTTTCATATTTTGCAACTTCAATGTACCTTTAACACTAGATTTACAGAGCACTAAACTGACTGGTTAACATTATTTGGTAATTATTTACATTAGGAGCTTCTTCACCGATTTTGATGACCTTGAAATATGTTGTCATTGTTATCGGCGGTCACGGTCACAACTTAAATCGACTTGTCTGTTTACGTTGACAGGTCATATACGGACATATTTCGGGTAATATTTCAAGGTCATCAAAATCGGTGAGGAAGCCCCTCATTTAAGTAATTACCACGGAATTATTTGTCCAGGTTTCAAAATGAATTTTTACGTTAATATGTTCATTGTACCAAAATTTTATTAGGACCTGTAAAATGTAAAAAAGTTGAAGGACTACTTAACATCGTACATTTAATTTTTTCAATTTTTTATTTCATTAAACAACGTACTTTGATTTTATGGAATATTTGAGGATTCTAACTTGGCAGTCAAAGTGTTAATAAAATGATATACAGAGAGCACAAGTGTTCACTATTTCCTCGAAATGATTGAATATTAAACTGACACGAGGGAGGGATGAGGAGTTAAATGTTGCGAATGTTTCGAGCATCAGCGGTTCAGTTGGCAAATACTGGAATCCCTGTGTTTATTTGCATAAAGTTTATTTGCTTTGTTGACGATGGTCGCGGGCAGACGAGCACAGTGGCAACAAAATGATTAACGCGGTCGGTCGCGTGACGGTCCGAGCAAGAAAACCTTTATCCATCGTTTTTGGCGTTCCGGACGGTTTCTTCTCGCGTATAATTGCGCTCGGTCCGTCGGGGAAAAAAAAAGGAATCCGCTTGGTCGGCGGAATATTAACGCCTAAGGATCATCAGCCGTTTTTCTGGTTTGGGCGCGAACGACACGACCTTGCGGCGCTTCCATTGCTCGCGGCGCGGAGCCGGCTCTCGCCTCTATTGTCCTCGGAGCGTGTATACACGGTGCGGTCAGTGGGTTATTTCAAGTTTTAACGCAGCCCGGCCTGCCGGCAAGACGGTTACGTTTAATGGCGTCTGCGGTTTCCCATCAAACTTCTCCCCCAGCCCGTGCCACCTGGCATCTCGCGCTCCTTCACCCAGGAATTCGCGGCTGTTGCCCGCTTTCGCAGTCCCGATTATTCACGCAAAAACGTGCCGATATTATCCCACTTCCTCCTGATCGCTCCGTTCGGGCACCGATCTCTCATTGGAACTCGCTAACCAGACGATTCTTCTGAATCTCGAATGATTTTCTCAATCGGTTCGACTTTTCACCTCCAGTCTTCACTATTTGCTACTTCTGACGATTTTAGGTGGCAGTGTAACTAGTTGAGGAAATCATTTTTTTAAAACAATAAGTCGGTAGTGCAGAACTTCGAGAATATTCCCCTATAGGTAAAGGCACCAGTAGTTGACCAGTTAAGAGAATTTTTCCACGCGAACAATAATAACCACTTGCTCTGTCATCAAATAGCGTTAGTCGATGCCTGAAGACACTCTTTAAGTCTTCTAGATTATATAACAAGGCCACTTTTTAAAAAAAGTTTACTTATACAAATTTAAGGAACATATTTAAACATTCAGTAATTGCTTCAGAAAATCTAGTAATTGAACTTCTGTTCGTTATTAGTTGACCACTTATACTAGAAAGAGGGTTAAGGCAATAATGTTGGGAATCATTTTAGTATCATTTAGTTTCAACAATTACCAGCACAAATTACATTTAAAGAATAAAATAAGAAATAAAACAAATTAATTCGAAACACTTATTACAACGGTGCAACAGTAGTTTGAAATCCCTTAAATGATTTTACTGTTTTGCGTCGGACCTACTCATTTTCAATTTCTTCTCTGAATCGTAAGAATTATGTTACCATTTTCTCCATTTATAGGGAAAGACTTCAAACTTGTTTTCCGAGGAACAAGGTTCCAAACCCCAATGAGAATTATTGCAAACCAACTGTAGGACCAGCAACTAGCCGTAGACCAATGACAAATCTACGCTGAAATAAAAGACTGTAGTTGTATAGAACGCTTAACGACCGCTTTCGGGACGCGTGAATTTCCAGTGCTTTCCCATGCGCGTTTCCAACCGTGGATACGATGTTTTTCGCGAAACCTGCGTGGAAAAAGAGCGTTGTCACCCGACGAGCCGTAAACACCGAGTCTGAAGAATTTATTGCCTGTACCTTGACCTAAGGGCTGGGAAGTAACAAGGACTATCGTCGGGTTGTTCTCGAATCGCCGGTCTTCGATAGCCGAAAGCTTTCTTTGTCTCGTATTTGTCGACGTTCCCTCGTGCTTGACGGGCAACGATTTATCCTTGCTGTAAAATTTCATACGCGACCGATAAATCACACTGTCTCGATTAGGATTCATTAAAGACTGAACAACAGATCATTGGTCCAGCTCGAGATGTGTCTTTCCGAAAATTTCTAATTAACGCTAAACCACGGCCGGTCAAATCGATCTTTTCTACGTACAATTTCGTACACGCATCATTATCACATCGCTATTATTAATTTTTAAATCGAGGAGAGAGCATCGCAGTATGTTTCGTATAATTCAAATTATATGAAAATAAAATTGTATCGTCATTTTTGGGAAGTGGTTTGTCTACTAATTCATTCAGCAACAAATTGACTATTATCTACGTTCAATGTATTAACAATAATTTTTTTAAGAACCGGTCATTTTGACCACGCACCTGTTCCTACAGGTATACAAGAAGTGTCGGTAGGTTTAGAGTTAAAATACAAGTATCCCGCGGATCTTTATGGAAAATAAAAATTGTCTGCATCAATTGCAAGGCATAGGAGTCGCTTAGGAATTTTGTTCTTTCTTCAACAATGGTAACAGATTGAAAAATTCACGTCGGTATCTTCTAATTCGCTTGATCTTACTATCGTATTAAGCTTCTCCTATTAATTTTTTCTCGTAAAAGCGTAAAATCCGCAATCTAACAACAACAAATCGAGCACGAACTTTCGCGCTGACATAATTGCGGGAGAAAACGTCTTTAGAACGTTCTCGCCTCCGGAAACCGCGTCTGTTTGCGACAGATTCTTCGAGCCGTTGTTCGCGCTAGTTGGTAGACGTTTAACCTAAGCGACGAAGCAATTAGGAGAGTCGTCGCGTGCCGTGTAGTTAACGGACGGATCACGGTTCGCAACAATATCGTTTCCCGCGACGTTTTCCGGGCATCTCGGTCCGGCGTTCGCCGCAAAGCAGAACTCGCTGTCTAGACAATGTACCGAGAGACAGGACGTCGGGAAACTATACTTGAGTCATGCGAAGCTACCTTGGCACTCCCATTAGGCCAGCTCGTCTCGAAGAATAAAGCTCCCTTCTCACTCCGCGAAACAGCTGCTGCTGAACTTCGAGGAAATTGGAAAATACAAGGTAAAAGTCCCGGATCCTAGATTTGGTCTGGGTTAGGTTCCAGATTAGGCTCTTGATTAGATCCACGTTGCAGGTGAATCCTACATTAGATCCAAGTCCTTGACTAGGCCCTAGGTTTTGTCCACAACCTAGTTGAATCCTAAAGGAAGTCTAGATTCTACGAGTCCTATATTAGGTCCTATCTAGATCCTATATTAGGTCTGGATCCCACGAGTCCTTGATTAGGCCCTAGACTTCATCCACAACCTAGTTGAATCCTAAAGGAGGTCTAGATTCTACGAGTCCTATATTAGGTCACTGGTTTCGTCCACATGTCAATTAGATCCTACAATATGTCTAGCTTCTAAGAGTCCTATACTAGGTTCTAGGTTTTATCCGCATTTCAGGTAGATCCTAAACAAGATCCAGCTTCTACGAGTCCTGTATTAGGTTTTATCCACGTTGCAATTAGATCCTACATTAAGTCTAGATTATGCTCACGTTCCTCCAGATATAATCTGTGAGTTCTAGCTTAGACATAGGTCACCGTTAACTCTCAGATGATACCTAGATTACGATTAGGTCCCAGATTAGATGTATATTGCGATCATGTTCCAGATTGAGTCTGGATTCTGTTGATCTCAAATTATGTCCTCGGACTGGGCCTGGACTCTATCGATCCCACATTACAATTAACTCCTAGTTACAATCTGTATTCTACCGATGCTAAACTGTATCCAATATCAAATCTCGTCTGATATATTAGCACTTGGGTTCTAATTGGCTCTAAGATGTTTGCTCGTCGAAGAAAAGCAAAGGGTTGCAGTCGAAAACCAACCGAAAATATTTGGTCACTCGCAGAGCTCGAAGAAACCGAGTGCACTTCACGGTCTATTGTTCTCGAACGTTTGCGCGCGTTTATTGAGAAAACTGTTAGAAGAGCCGGGAGACGTCAGCACGTTTTTCACTGAAAAATCAATTTCAGCGCCGGGCAAACAATGGTTCAAATATTTTCCAGCGACAGCGTAGATCTTCATCTGTTTGCTTGCGCTATTTCTCGACACTTTTGTCAACTGCTCCTTCCGCGACGGGCTGGTTTCATCGCAACTGGCGTTTATTGCGCGTTTCAACAGCGATATCTAGACACGGCCGTTTCCGTCGATCCCATCGATTCCAATTTGATAAATCGACTTGAGCGAACGAGTTCCGACGAGTCGCCTTTCCACAACGGATCGAATCGTCCGAGATGAATCTTTCTTTCGTTTTAAAACGTCCACTTGCGCGACGAACGTCGAAAACAGCACTTCCTGACAGTGCAATCACATCCCCTTCACTCTACTCGACAAATGCTTTTACTATTTCCAAGCAGAATGATCACTGGACTACGGATTTTGTGCGTTTATGACAAAATTTATTATACGAAATTAATTCAGACAATTTTTATTTCTGCATAAAAATCCACAGTCTAATAATCACTTTAACACTTTGACTGCCAAACTAGAAATCTCAAAAATTCCATCAAATCAATGTTATTTAATGAAATAAAAATTGAACAAAATTATACGTATGATATTGAGTAGTCCTCCAACTTTTTGGCATTTTACAGATCCTAATAAAATTTGGTACGATTAATATATTAGCGTATAAATTCATTTTTAGACTTGGACAAATAATTCCGTCACCCACATATAGGTGACATGGCAATCAACGTGTTAATGTCAGACCGTGGATCTTTATCCTCTTAACACTAAACCTACCGAATTTTAAAAGTAACTGATACTTTTCTTCTAGAAATTACGAATTTTTTGGATTCTGTACGGCTCGTGTTATGATACATGCTCTACTGAATATATTTATGTAATCATTTCCCACGAAAGTATCTTTATAATTTCAGTAATTGTAAAATAAAAAGTCTGGAACCGGCCATTTTGACCGGTGCTGGTAGGTTTAATGTCAAGCACTGTACGCCACTATAGTGGCTTTTGATAGAGTCGCGGACGAACTCGCCATACTTAAGAGGTTAAATAAATTTGTATGATTAATCGAAATTGCGATAGAAACAAAACTAGCTCGTATTGGTGGAGGCTACTAATATTTACATTTAGAAATGATGACTTGACAATCAGTGGCAACCCTAATCTACATTGCTAACACTACGAACGCAAATAACCGTTCTCCTAAAACTTACAACCGAAGCTACCAATATGCGATTTTAATACTAATATTAACCCCTTAACTTGTACGCTCGAGTTAATTCGAGCGGCGTTGTATTTTATGCTGCTATAATTTTTCACACTCGAATATAATCGAGAATCGAAAAAAAACAATGTGAACGCAAAGAAAAAAAAATCGTTTTATTGATATTTAACATTTACATGGGATTGTAAGCTATAACACTTATTTATTCAAGAATAAAATGTAGCCTTTTTTCCATGGAACCATGGAACGGACCGTTTCCATTGATTTTTTTCTTGGCCGGTTTAAAAAAAAAAAACTGTGCTTTAAGGGGTTAAGCAACGTAGGACAAGCTATGGTATCACAATAATTCACAGTCTAATTTCAACGGGAGGCAAGCGACGTTTCCCATGCACGGACGACTATAGTCGCGTGTGCAACGAAACGGGCTGCATCGGTCGCGCAACAAACACGGGAATCACGTGTATGTTTGTCGCGGCGATTATCGCACGCGTTGCATAATTGCACGGGGAATCGGCGGATCGATATGGCGCAGCTGCGTGTCGAATCGGGCCCACCACCCTGGAAGATCGATCTTCTCGGATGCATGCGAATATAGTATGTCTCCTTTCTCGCGCAGGCCGCGGACGTTTATATCCGCTCGAAAGTTTCGAGTGAAAGCGTCGCGTCGCTCGTTAGCGCGTAACTTATCGCTGACCGATGGTTAACCCTGCCGGGAGGTTGGAGGTCGGATTGTAAAACGGCGAATTGCATTGCCGGTGCATCGCGGTGCATCGACGGGATACGCGAGCCTCCTCTCGGGTACGCGAAAACGTTTTATGCACCGTTGTGCGCTCAACAGTCTGCACAATCATTCTGTATGAAAATCATTTGTATGCCGTTCGCGGTCGATGCGGCAGAAATTTGATAATTTCAATTTTAATAAATTGAAAATTTGGCTGTTGATTCCGAATTAAATTTCACGAAAAATACAGGATTTTTATGGCGGTTCTGTTTGAAATTTCGTGAGCTTACCCTTCACGGTATATGCAGACAAAATTATTAAAATTTGGCTGTTGTTTCGAAATTAAATTAAATCAGGATTTTTATGGTGGTTCTGTTTCAAGTTATGTGAGTTTATATTTCCACCGTTGTTGCAGACAAAATTATTAAAATTTGGCTCGTGTTTCCAGATTAAAGTTTACGAAGAATGAGAATTTTTACGGTGGTTCTATTTCAAGTTTCATGACTTTATATTTCACGTCTGTTGCAGACAAAATTATTAAAATTTGGCTCATGTTTCCAGATTAAAGTTTACGAAGAATGAGGATTTCTATGGTGGTTCTGTTTCAAGTTTCATGAGTTTATCTTTCACGGTTGTTGCAGACAAAATTATTAAAATTTGGCTCATGTTTCCAGATTAAAGTTTACGAAGAATGAGAATTTTTACGGTGGATCTATTTCAAGTTTCATGACTTTATATTTCACGTCTGTTGCAGACAAAATTATTATAATTTGGCTCGTGTTTCCAGATTAAAGTTTACGAAGAATGAGGATTTCTATAGTGGTTCTGTTTCAAGTTTCATGAGTTTATCTTTCACGGTTGTTGCAGACAAAATTGTTAAAATTTGGCTCGTATTTCCAGATTAAAGTTTACGAAGAATGAGGTTTCTACGGTGGTTCTGTTTGAAATTTGATAACTCTTGGTTTCGTTGATTTAGCAGTAGAAATTTGATTTGTACGCAATTTTTCGAGTACTCGCGTCGTTCCTGTTATTTCTTGGTACAGCTTATTTTTACATGCATCGTTTTACAAACGAAGCGACTATGAGGATGACAATATATAGATTGGACCGATCGAGAATCGCGGTCTAACCGCACCCTAATCGATTCGACGCGTGTATCTCGCCGCTAGTCCGGTTCCCTTGGATCGTTATCCAAGCTCGTGTGTCGAGCGAGCTTTCCGCCGCGCCGAAAGCGGACTGGCGGAACGCAGCCATTTTCTCCGGCGTCTGCGAACGAAACATTCTTGTAGGATACTTACGAGACGTCTTGCGAAACCGGGGAAACGTAATCTTCTATACGAAACGTGATGGGAATCTCGGACCGCCGTGTTTCACAAACTTTTTTCTTATCGCGAGCCGGCGCGGCGCACTTCTGCGATGCACCGTGATCTACGCCGTGTTTCGCTTCTTTCTGGTCTCCGTTCGAAATTAGGTTCTATATCAAACTCCACATCGACCAACATTTTATGGTTGACGTCACATATTTCTTTCGTTCATGCACGACATTCTTTTATTCATTCAGGACTCTCATTCATTCATTCATTCTTTCATTCAGCACTTGATCGGGGAATTCCACTTTTTATGTCTACGGAGATTCCTATCAAAAGAGAGTCTCAAAATCTTTCTCCAAATGTTAGATAAGTGCAAAAGTTCGTGCCCCGTCTCGAATTGAAAAACAACAAGGAATCGATCACGAGCTTCTGTATTGATTTAACCCCTTGCCCTACAATAACGAGCCAGACTCGTCATGAAGATTTGGAATAGAGTCTAATAAATGTGAACGTTATTAATTTCCTTTAAAGCGAAATAAAAATCTATTTTTTGTAGTTGATATATATCCTTTGAGGAAAACGTAGGCATACAATAAATATAAACTATCTTCTTTTTCTATGAAATTCTGAACGGTGAAGAATTTCTAATCATTATAATCACAAAATAAATAGTAGTGCAAGGGGTTAATAATTAGACGGCGGATCTTTATGGAAAATGAAAAATGTCTCCATCGATGGGAGCTAGATACAGATTTATAATTCTGATTAATTTGAACACGTTGAAAATAGTGTGTCTTTATTCTTCGACTACCTTAATTTTTCTCCCCTTTTAAATTGCACCTACCCATTTTCGGTATAAATGCGTAAAATCTGCAGTCTACTAATAATTGCAAGAGGAAGTATCGGACTGTACCACTCAGATTGGATTTACCGATTCAAAAAAGATTTTTCTGAAATTATAAGACAATTTTCATAATTATGGTCGATAAGCGACGGTATCATCGAATACATTTGCGTGTACCATTCGGACGTCCAAGAGCCCGCATTCGCGGGTATAGGGCCGCGTTTTAGTGGTCCCAAGGTGGCAATAATCGTGACAGCTCGCCGCTATCAGTGCAGCGATTTCCTGGTTTTTTATTCGGCACCGTTAATCGAGAGGATCGCGACATTACGGCAGCGTCTCGACTCCTCTCCCGCAGGATATCTGGGAAAGGATCTCGAGGAACGACGCCTCGGAGGCGACGCCAGACGACGCCGGGTGAGATGAAGAAATTAAAACAGGCCGGCACTCGCAGTTTATAACCGCGGTGCGGCGGGTAACGGTAAGGGAAGCACGAGATTACCGCAATGGAAATAAAGAAATTGCGCCGAGACGCCCGGGCCACGTCGATTTTTTTAACGCTCGTAAAAGCCTTTTATACTCTGCGGCCTCGTCTTGCCTCGCCCTGCCTCGTCTTGCCTCGCCTTGCCTCGCTTTGCCTCGCCTTGCCTCGTCTTGCCTCGCCTTGCCTCTCGCGAGCTGCCTCTACGACGCCCTGGACTCCGATCCAGCCGTTTTTGCGTTACGCGTTTCGACCGTCTAATTAAACCTAAGCGAAGCAAACATTCGTAGGACGGAAGCAGATCATCCAAGTTGTGACTGTTCTTATTGCTCTTCGCGTAAACGAACCTCGACGGCTCTGTTTTTTGTAGAAACGTTTCTCTCCAGGTCCTTAACACTAAACCTACCGAAACTTCTTGTATACCTGATCCTACCGTGCGTGGTCAAAATGATCGGCTCTTAAAAAAAGTTACTGTTAATATAATTAAGCGTAGATAATAGTCAAAACACGGGGGAACAGCATCATAGGAGGCGAAGGGTGGGGTGGGAGTTAAGTCCGAACACGTTCACGCACAGGTAGGACAAGATATATTTCTTGGGGGAAAAAATAAAAACGAGAAATATAAATACTGAAAAATACATCGTATACATACTTTAAGAAAAGTCGTAAAGATAAATAGCGATGAAACTTTTGGAGGACCTAGTTCTTGGAGAAATATTAGACACACATTACTTTTTAGCGGTCATATTGAAATGTATTCTTCAAATGTATGTTTAACGTAGGTTATTGTATGTATGGGTATATGTTTGTTCTTCTGAAATGTATTTTCGGACCAATTTCATCTATCTAAAATTGTGCTGCGCGGCTTGATTCCTTGTTAAAATATACGCAACGTTGTCATTTGAACCACCCTTCTAGCTTCGATAGTTCACGAGATATTCGATCGAGTATGGTTGTGATCTCAAACTTTGAGAGCTGTTCTAACCCTTCGAATGTGTACGATGCCCTTTAACCCTTTGCACTCCGAACCATTCTGGCAGAAATTTACAAATCCTCGTATTAATTAGTATAATATAATTTTGGAACCAAGTAACGTATTATAATGATATTGGACTTATATGAATTGGTTGACATCGAGGAATATATATTTGCAAAAAAATCAATATTTTATTTAAAGTTGCGCTGGAATAGATTAATTCCCCGTAATCGCTAATAAACTTTAATGTCCCCTGAGAGGAGACAGCGGAGTGCAAAGGGTTAAAAAATACGTGTCCAGTATTTTTGCAAGAATTACGTCCTCGTAAAGCTTCATTAGAATTCATTAAGTCCCTCGTTGGTCTAGGAACTTCTGACTGGTCAATCGATTGTAATCAACATACTGAGAAAGAAAGCTAAGCAGAAATCGCTCTATATTTGTCCTCGAGTCTCTCACGTCTAACGAACAAAAAGGCAAATTCAAAAATTGCGATACTCGTCCTCGAGGAAAGCCACAGCAAGAAGAATGACAAAAAGAAGAGCTACGTCTGACAAGTCCTCGTTTCTGTTTCAGATGTGAGCCAGTGAAGGTGGAATCCCCGAGAAGCGCGAGGTCCTCGCAATGGAGGCGGGACCGAAGCAACAGCAGCAGCCTCAGCAACAGCAGCCACAGCAACAACAACCGCAGCAACAGCAGCAGCAACAACCGCAGCAGCAGCAGCAGCAACAACAACATCAGCAGTCGCAGCAAAATTCGTCGCCAGCCAGCACGGGGCAGACAACTCCGAGCCAGGCGACCAGTCCGCAAGCCGGCCAGGGCCAAGGCCACCCTCAAGGTCAGCAGAATCAAGATGCAGCGGCGGCGGCTGCAGTCGCGGCTGCAACTGCGGAGGCCGGCCCGGTCGAGGAGGGTCTCCTCCTGGCCAGGGTGAACATCCCGGAGCTTTACGTCAGCAAGTGTCTTCAGTTCCCCAAGGATCAGCTCGTCTGGGACGTGAAGCAGCAATGCCTGGCATCCTTGCCCAAGGTAAGCACACCCCGGTTTCGTTCCCTTCTTCTTTTTCTTCTTCTTCTTCTTCTTCTCGTCGCCTATCGTCGACTCACTTCCGACTCATTTCTTCGCGAGGGAATTCCATTAGCGAACGTCCTTGAGGACGCCGGGCTGCGATGAGTCGCGCGGCCCGGCAACCTTGTGCAACTACTCTGCGATTGTTCCGCCGCGATAGCCTAATCGCCGCCCGGCTAAGCGATGCTCGCTGGCTCCCAGGCCGGCCGGAAACCTTCCCGCCGTTTCTCCTCGTCTTTTGCCTTTCTCTCTCTCTGGTCTCGGTTGCAATTTTTCCGTTGCACGTTCGATCGTTTCCGCCTATCTTTCACGGTGCAGTCACTTTTTTTCTTATATTTATCGACCGAATAACGAATTGAGCGAAGAATCGTCTACGAAAGATCTAAACACGACGGGAAAATGAACAATTGGACGAAGAATTGAAACATCGTTTTCGAAAGATCGGTCCAAGTGTCCTAGAAGAATGAAGAATCGAATTTGTAGATTGTTTCATTGGGTACAAAAGTGTGTTCATTCTAAATGGTCCATTCTATTTAGCATTATTCGATTTATAACGTTAAAGTGTTCGCATTGAATCTTAATATATTAAATGATTTGCATAATTCGCTTCGTAAAGGGTCTGGACCGTGGATGTTATACATTCATGACAAGAACGAGCAGATAGAATATAAAACAGTGAAGATTCTATAGCCTAGTCTTGCTCAGTCTTGCCAAGAACATTTTCAGACATCTTTTAGAATATTTATTAGCATCTTCTCGGTCTCTCGACACTCTTAAATCGTGCGGTACAAGAATTTCGTCATCGGATTCACGGGACAGTTCTCGTTCGCGATTTCCGAGGAATCAATCGAGATCGCGGAGAATGCAGTTCCGGGGAACGATGTCCGGCTGAAACGAGATCGAATTCCCGAGAGAACGAAGGCGCGAAGATCGGACAAAACGGCAAGGAAACTTTCCGGGTCTGCTTGGCGGTGATACCAGAACGCGACGAAGATCGATTCCGATTGAAAACAAGCTCGCCCGCGAAGACCAGCGCTTCTAGGAAACGATCGTGTGTCCTTGCAGCCCGCGATAACCATATGTTACACGCAAAACTGCAGTGATCCCGATCGCAGACTCGATTCGCGACGGATAATCGGTCATGAGTTCTCTCAAGGACTCCACGCGCGGTCTCTCGAGCTTTCGCGAAACTGCATACGAAGCGTACAAAGTGTACGAGTCTCTCTCCGGCTTACCACTTTGTATGCTGATTTCGCGAAATTGCAGAGAAGTTGCTCTCGGCTTGTAGGCGCGCAGCGAACACACGAAGAGAGCGAAGAGAGAATGAGAGAGAGAGAGAGAGAGAGAAAGAGAGAGAGAGAAAGAAAGAAGAGTACCGGAGGCGAGGCCAGATCGGGCTTCACGGCTCTCCTCTCCTCTCTCGTCGTTCTCTTTTTTCATCGGCGGTCGCAGGCTGGAGCCCGCGGAAAGTCACGAACCGCGCAGGATTAAGAGATCTCTGCTTGCTCTTTCTCTCTCACTCTCTTTCTATCTTTCTCTTTTTTCCCCTCTCTCTCTCTCTCTCTCTCTCTCTCTCTCTCTCTCTTTCTCTTTCACTCACAGAGAACGCTACCGTGCGCGGCGCGCTGCGCTTTTGCTCTCTTTAGCCAGACAAGCATACACTCCCGGCCATAAGTCACCGGACACTCGCATCGCCGCAACAAAATGAAACTTTCAAACCCTTTCGCGATCGTCCGGCCTCTGGTTTTCTCGACGTTCATTAAAATTTTAGCTGCTTTCGCTTTCCCTTTGATTCGTTCGGAAGTGACGGAGAAATAAAACTCAAAGGAGTAGCAAAAATTTGTAATCGTAAACTCATCACATTTTACTACTATTCGCATTTTGAGAATAGTGTCTATTTTATTACGTTTCCCTTAACTGAAATGAATCCGGAAACAAAAAATAAGGGATTGCTCTCTATCACAATAACGAATATTCTATATATTAACCGTTAGCACTCGAATGGCGATTGTAAGGCGCCACTAAAAATTGTTATACCGTTATTCAAAATATTTTTTACATTATTAATTTTGTTTGCATTTAATAAATTACTAAACACTCCAATATTGTACGAGTCAATTGGACCATTTTCATGTGTATAACACGAAAAGAAAATATGTAAAAGGGAAATATTCTAGGTTAGAAGAAATGTTTCGTTTTGGAGTTAAAATAGCTTCGAGTGCAAAGGGTTAACAGAAAACTTATTCCTCTTTATGGACACCCCTCGCTTGGATTTTCTTGTTAAAACAAGCAAATATTCGGTGACTTATGGACAGAAGCGTGAGCACGAACGTTGGCTCACGAATGTGTTCGAACACTTATATTCGCTGCAATTAATTAATATTTGAAGCAATATAGTGTCTGTCAAGGGAGTTACACATTTTTTCGAACACTTTCGTAAGAGACTCCGCGCGTACCATCGTACAATACATACAGAAAGATCGAGCAACAGAATCCGAAGATCCTGCGCAGAAGACAGTGTGTTCCGGGATAATGGTTGGCTGGACGAAGTTCAAAATATAAATTGTGCCGTTAACAATTTTGTAAATTATATCTGGTGCGAGCTAGAACAAAGTTTCGCACATCTTTTGCTTCTGATCGAACACGATAAAAACTGACGTTTTCTCTTAGCAATTTATATTGAAAATATTCACGGCAATTGATTGAAGATTTTGTGAAATTCGATTGGCAAGCAGGTGAAAATGTAGTCTCGTCCAATCATTGTGAACATTTCGGAGCACAGTGTATCCTCGGCGGCTCCAGGCGTGTTTCGCGATCGCATAACAGCCCACATACTAGTCGCACCCGCCACTGACAAGAACAGACACGTACACCTGCGCCAGTATCCTCCCACCCAGACTAGAGCCTAGAAGATACCGATGTGTGTGTGTGGCTTCTGCTTCGTATCGTCGGTAACCTGACATGGTCGCGCTCTGACATCACCTGCCGCGCGTGTCAGCCCCTTTCTATATCTATATATCTCTATCCCCTATGTATCCCGCGAGTCACGCGATCGAAAGCCCGCAACAACCCCTCGGAACAACCCCTCTAACGAGACTTTGACTTCCCCCTGGCCGCGTGTCAAAGCCTCTCGGCACGGGCTGCGATTCGAGCAAATTGACAGTCACGGGAAAAATTGTCGCGATCAAAGTAAACCGCGCAATTGGCAAATTCGTAGGACCTGCGAGTCTTCCCGAGACCTCGTTCCAAAATTCCGAATTTTCGATTCCGTTTGGAACGAGTCCGTTGTCGACCCCGTCCAATTGTCCGCTTGAGAACCAACCCCTGCAGTAGATCTCACTCTCGGGACCAGTTCGATGACACGCAATCAAATTTACGCTTTCGACGGACATTTTCTCGCTAATTGGCTGCTGCCGTTGATTATTTGCTCGTTGACAAAAAGAGGCAATTGAGGTTGGCTGATGAAAAAGATCGCGTTGACGAGAGAACTCGAGCGAACGGACGAGTCTTCCTCAGTCATCGAACGAGTTCCGAGGATCTGGACCCGCGGCAAGATCACACACGCACTGACACTGAACGCACACTACTTCATCATTCGTCTAAGAGCACGCCGAGAAGATGTACGGGCATCGTCGACGATCGTGGCATAGATCTCCCGGAAATTGCTGTATCACGAATCCGAATCGATGTTACTTTCGGTTCTTTGGACTGTAATTTTTAGTCCTACAAGTTTCAAATATTTTTAAACGTTTGTTCTCGTCAGCAATTTCTCGTAGAATGCATTGTATTTGGAACAAGGGTGATTCCTTGTGAAGAGGAAAGTTGAAACTGTTTTATATAAAGCTTCATTCTCAAGGAAACTGAATCGAAAGAGAACTACATACAGTGATTTCTCTATATATGTCGCCAAGGCCCGGATGATAAACGTCGCGGAGTTATCCCCACTACCGTGAGGTGTACCCCGTGAAGGGCCACGAAGCTCGTGAGGCCTCGGACGCCGATGTATGTCTCCTGGACGATACAAGACCCATGTTTTGACATATATCGAGAATTCACTGTACTGTTAACTCCTTGTCAATTCTACTTACCGAGGACGTTGTACTGTCAAGAGAGTTTTCCAGCTTGCAGCAAAAGATGTACGCGTTGAAGCATTTAGTGTACCTCCCTGGAACACCCAAACACCATGGATCTGTTAACAGTTGCTAAATATTTTTCACAGAGTGTGTTTAAAAATCAGTTTCCTTGAGAACAAAGTTTTATCGAGATGAACGTTCGACTTGAGCTTCTCAATGAAATGTCGTCCTGTTTTCGATAGCGGAGGGTATCCACGATGTCCGAGGCCGTACAGGTGTGCGCGCATACTAGATATAAAGAACTAGCATACTCGCGTGGAGCCGTTCAGGCGACATACCCTGTCGGCTAACCCAGACTCTAATTCTTAATCGTGTATTAATTTGATTCTGACCTGTGGTGTTGTTGTTGTTGTTGTTGTTTTTGCTTTTGCCTCACTTGCACGGGGCGTGCGAATACACTACACCCGCCACCACCGAACCACCACCAACCACCGAACCACCACCAACCACCACCATCACCAACCACCACTTCACCTATGTGCTATCGTCTTGTTGGGGCCCACCTCTTCGAACGCGCAACCCCCGTACTGCGTGACAACGCACACGCGCGATTCGACCGACAATACCGAACGAAAATACTATACCGAACTATACCTCGGGCCCGACCTTCACCCTGCACCCTACTGGTGTGTGTGTTGCGTCGCGGATAAACCACCGCTTCTCCACCCCTTTCGAGCGCCTCGCAGGTGGCCACTTGGTACAGGGTACGTCTTCACTATTACTAATAGCATGCATCCGACCCCCCACACCCCAACCCCACAACCACCACCACCACCCCCTATGCAACTTGCTACCACCGATCGATAACCGGGTCTTTCTATCGATCGATATAATACCACCGTCGATGATCGCGTGTCGTTTCTTCTTCTTCTTTTCGACTTTTCCGTTCCGCGACGATAAAACGATCCGCGTGCATGCGGGAATTGTTTGTTTGCGAGCCTCTTTACACGACGCGATCGCGAGATGGCGTCCTCTGCGCAACCCGCTAGTCTTGTTTGCAACCCTTGGACTGCCTCCGTTCTCGGCCGAGGTTTTGAGTTTTGCGATTAGACGATCGGCTAGCGATCGATTTCGGGCGGTTACTGTTGCGCCATTTGTTAGTTATTAGTGGAACCGACGCATTGAACATGTTATACGCAGGAGAGGTAGCATGCTGCAAGAATTACGAGAGTATGAAAACGAGTTCAATGTTTAACCACAGTTGCATCGGGAGACAATAAATAGCCTAGAAGAAGCGCCTAGTCTAGTGTAGCGCAATCCTAGATGTACAGTTGGAACACGAAATATGCTGCAAGAATTACGAGAGTATGAAAACGAGTTTAATGTTTAACCACAGTTGCATCGGGATACAGTAAATAGCCTAGAAGAAGCGCCTAGTCTAGTGTAGCGCAATCCTAGATGTACAGTTGGAACACGAAATATGCAATTATGGGCATATTTAGAGATAGTGTAGGATGTACAATTGCATAGGGTGATAGCGTGTAAATACAGTTAAACGTTTAGGCTCTATTTTAACATGGGAGAAAAATCCCTTCGGTGGTCCGAGGGTTGAACCGGACCACGCGTTCGGCAATCTCGGAATATTTACTAACCAATCTATCGATGTCGTTGCCAATGTCCCACGGGAACCGCTAAAGAATGATCAAAGAATACCACGTACGCAGAATAAAGAACAATTTCCTGCGCGGTTGATGCCGATCGAATGCGTGAGTCCGGCTTTAGGCTCCCTAATTGCGAGAGCAGGGTATCTCTCCCTGTTTTGCTCGGCTAGGGGTAGAAGAATAACGATGTTCCGGAGAGCAAGGGGTGGAGGGTAGACTGGGGCTAGCTCGTAAAAAGAGGGAACGATCGGAGGCGGTTAAACCAATTTTTTCCCTTTTTTTTTCACCGACCATGTGGAGCACAGTACCAGCGTCTTAGGGGATGTTTCGTCTAGTCACGTCCTGTGTAACGTCTACTCGTCTCTTCCCGGATCAGGCATGGGCAGAGGTGACCCCGCGGGGCTAGAGAGAGCTACGAAACCACGCCCCTTGGAATACTATACACACTGATATCAATGGGGAACCACCCCTTTCAAGACTCGCTATATAAATTGAGCTATAACCACGCCTTTGCTGGGTACTCTAGACAAAACAAGCGAAGAAACCACGCCCTGTCGGGGTATTTCGTATTGAAACAGAAACTGAGCCACGCCCCTTAGCGACACTGTACATAAAAATGCCAACGGATCACTGTTTGGTCAGACTATTCAACATGCATATAGTCACAGAGTCATCTCTTAAGTGCATTTAAGTATGCAAGAAATACTATTTAGGGTAGTCAGTACAGAGAAAGCTATTGACCACGCCCCCTGGAGGTACTACGTTCCAAGTAAAAAACGCCTGCTCAAAGTATTCGATACAAATAAAGGTATGAACAACATACTTCTGTGGAATAATCTACACAAATTAGGCATCGAAACCACGCCCACTCGAGGTACTCGACACAGGGAGAGGAAAACCACGCCTCTTGGGACACTGTACACAAAGCGAGCAAGGAAACCAGGTGCAGAATAGGAACTCGATACAGAGAGACCTAACACCACACTTCTCAGTGCACTCTGCGCATAGTAATCAACAGAAACCACGCCCACTCGAAATACTCAATGCAAACGCCTACTCGCGATACAGAAATGCAAAGAAAACTACGCATGCTCTGAGCTCCTTATCAAAGATTCAGCAAAACTATTCCTCTCGCAGAATTTTGCTTGAAGGGAATGCCCCCGGGGAAAACCGGGAGTGCTCGCCCATGCCTGTCTTGTAGGAAGTTCCGGTCGCGTGGCGCCATCGAATCGGCAGCTGGTCTCGTTTCTTCGAAGCGATGACGGGGCGAGATTGAAATTCCGCGTCGCGACACGGGACGCCGGCGGGTCGATCGATTCGCTCCCGAGCTGAGCTTTGCGATCGACTTTCCGGCGAGAGCGAGGACGGGAAGAACGCTTTAATTAGTCGCCGGGGATCGTCCCTCGAATCGACGACGGCGCTTCCGTCCTTGCGACGCGACGCGACGCGACGACGCGACACGATACACGACTGGACGGGAACGGGGGCGGGACGGGACGCGAGCGTAGCACCACGAACCGGAGTTATTTCCAGCTCGGTTTGCATGCACTTACAGCAGCTCCCGCCTTTCAGCGCTCAAGTACCATAGAGGATAAGTGCATGTGTCGGTTAAGCGTGCAACTGTACTTCTGCTGACCCATGGTTCACGTTCAAGGGTGACGCGAACGCGTCCCCGAAGGTCACGCGACCACGCAGCTTACTTTCAGCGGAGACGCCGACCGGTCCCGCGTTTCCGCTAGATTGCTGCGAGACCAAACCAACGATTACGTAAATTGTTCTCACCGACGGAGCTTCTTTAACACTTTGAACGCCCCTTGCCTCCCAGAAATCTTTCACGTGATTATCTGGCCAGATTCTCAAACGGATTTTCGCGTTGACACGTTGAGTGCCAAACCAGAACCCTAAAAAATTCCATGATACCAAAGTAAGTCATTTAATGAAACAAAAATTGAAAATAATTATATGTGTGATATTTAGTAGTCTTCCAACTTTCTTGCATTTTACAGATCCCAATCAAATTTGGTACAATGAATATATTAACGTAAAAATTCATTTTAAAACCTGGACAAATAATTCCGTCACCTACATTTGGGTGACATGGCGTTCAACGTGTTAACGAGCGTAGCGAATTTGGTCTGAATCTGCAAAATACCTGAAAAGCGATAGAGCAACATGCAGTATTCGTTAAATAAATTACTTCTATCTCATAGGATTTTTATGCGATTGCCGGGCCGGCTTTCAAAGTGTTAATATACCTTGCGCAACAATCTAGCGGAAGAGACGCGATTCCATCCTCGAACAGCTCTTGGAAGCGTCAGACTAATCCCTTCGACGTCAGATCGAGATAACACGAGTGAGTAACTTCCTTCTGCCTTCTTAACTCTGCTGTTCTTCGTTACTATTAGCGATGTAAATGACGGTGCAAAAACGGCTGCGCGTATCCTCTGAATCTGAAAGAGTGACGTATCAGAAATGATCGATTTCGAGTGATCCTCTGAAAAGCTTCGCTCGCTCGCAACAGAGTCATTCTCTGTCTGCCGACTCTTCAGCAGGAGTGGTCATACATTCAATTTTCGAACGACAATCCGCTCCGCAAGAGCTATCTAATCGCTCCTGTTGAGCGATCTACCCTCTCCTGAATCAAGAGCTGGGGATCACTCTAATCTTCCACTCTTTCAAACTTAGAGAGCTTGCAGCTGGTGCTATACACACTGAAACAAAGGGAACTGCTGTTCTTCTGTTAATGCTATTATATTAACCTGAATGATACCGCAACTGCTGACTTATCTAACTGCGAAGTCAATATTACAGAGAGACACAAAGAAAGTCAAATGATGCCACTTAAAAATGTTACTGCATCCTCAAGTTTCTATATTTTACTATCATTCGAAAAAAAAACTTTTGCCTTTAAGAAAAACTAAAAATCGCCTATGTAAAAATTAGATCCAATCCAGGATGAAAATGTTGCTGCTACTCGCATTACGATGAACAATCGCTTCGCTCTGAAAAAGCGTCGCAACCATAATCGACCGCAGAGGAGAGAGCCTGCTGCCACTCAAAAATGTTACTGCATCCCCAAGTTTCTATATTTTACCATCATTCGAACAAAAAACTTTTGCCTTTAAGAAAAACTAAAAATCGCCTATGTAAAAATTAGATCCAATCCAGGATGAAAATGTTGCTGCTACTCGCATTACGATGAACAATCGCTTCGCTCTGGAAAAGCGTCGCAACCATAATCGACCGCAGAGGAGAGAGCTGCTGCCACTTAAAAATTTTACTGCATCCCCAAGTTTCTATATTTTACCATCATTCGAACAAAAAACTTTTGCCTTTAAGAAAAACTAAAAATCGCCTACGTAAAAATTAGATCCAATCCAGGATGAAAATTTTGCTGCTACTCGCATTACGATGAACAATCGCTTCGCTCTGAAAAAGCGTCGCAACCATAATCGACCGCAGAGGAGAGAGCCTGCTGCCACTCAAAAATGTTACTGCATCCCCAAGTTTCTATATTTTACCATCATTCGAACAAAAAACTTTTGCCTTTAAGAAAAACTAAAAATCGCCTATGTAAAAATTAGATCCAATCCAGGATGAAAATTTTGCTGCTACTCGCATTACGATGAACAATCGCTTCGCTCTGAAAAAGCGTCGCAACCATAATCGACCGCAGAGGAGAGAGCCTGCTGCCACTTAAAAATGTTGCTGCATCCCCAAGTTTCTATATTTTACCATCATTCGAACAAAAAACGTTTGCCTTTAAGAAAAACTAAAAATCGCCTACGCAAAAAATTAGAACCAATCCAGGATGAAAATTTTGCTGCTACTCGCATTACGATGAACAATCGCTTCGCCCTGGTAAAGCGTCGCAACCATAATCGACCGCAGAGGAGAGAGCCTGCTGCCTTCAAGGCCGCGGAGCTTCTCGAGTCGCGCAACGACTTTCGTTTTCAGCCGGCTGAACGGAACCGTTGCGTTGGATCGCCAGGATCGATCGCGGTACCTCGATCCCCGGCGATTTTCGATTTTCCGGGCTGGTCGATCCTCGTCTCTCCCGTCGCGTCGATCTTTCAGCTCGGTCGAGCTGTTGCGTAATCCGGAGACTACGAGGGAAAGCGCCACGGTGCTTGTCTTCGGGGATTAAATATCAAAAGTCATCGAACAGCGCCGGTGAAACGAGCCCGATCCGACGTATAGTTTCGCTGTCAGGCGAATCGGCGCGACGCGTGCACGTGGTGGTTTTTAGCGACGGCGATTACGCGTCTTTCCGAGTACTTACTCCGGGAATGATGAAAATCATGCGGGTAACAACGGTGACTCGAAGATTCCACCACTTCGATCATTTTACATTCGTGCATTTTGATTTTTTACCAGTGGATGATGAATGTTTCGATTAGTACATTCATTTCCATTTGAATTATGGTATTTCCCAGTTTTTCGTGAAAAGAGCGTCAAGCGAAACGAATTATTTAAATGAAAAAAAAATTTTAATTTACCACGTTTCCAAGACAGTTTACGTCAAGACGTTTTTAAAAAGTATAAAATAATCTTTCCTCGCCTCATAGTCCTGAAAATTTGTGATTGTGAATTTTAAATAGCTATGAAAATACTTGGAAGATTTGAAACGAGAAACGTGGGATATAACCGTGGTATATTAACATGTTTTTTATCTAAATAAATTTTTTCTGCTTTTTAGTCTTGTGTGTGGGTTGTCATCCAGTTCTTGTTCAGATATGTTTAAAGTTTTAAGCTCATCGGAAAGTTAGTGTAAAATCAATTGCAAAATTTCTACCAAACAGACAACCAGACAGGCAAGAAACAAAAACGTGGTAAAAGGGAGAAAATTTCGTGCATTCATAGCAGTAACGAAAAATTTTAGAAAATCGACTATGCCCCGCTTATTAAAATCGTTCTTATTTTCTAATTTTCGTGCTTATTAAAATCCCGCGATGGATGCGGAAACTCTTTGTTCCGCGGAAAAGTCCGCAGTCGATAACGAAATCGTAATACCCGTAATAGCACGAGTCGCGCGTTCAAGTTTTAATCCGGGATCGGATAATTCGTCCCCGGAGATTAATTTAAACTTTCGATCGTTCTGAAAATTTGATCGTCGGAGCGGTACGATTCGGACGACTGAAAAATAGATGGGAAAGACGGAATCGTTTCGACCCGTCGGCGAAACGGAAACGAGCCAGTTTCCTCGCCGAGGGAATCTTCGATCGTTAACCTATTCATAACGTCGTCCGCTCTGCTTGCCCTAATTTATATAACCCACATTATCGCCGGCTCTGCCGCCGCTTCTGACTGTTAGCAGAGTTGTCAGATCTTCTGTTCCCCTATTTCATTCGAAGGAAAAGTGGAGCGTCGCTTTAGCCCAGTTATGCTATGTGTATACATACGATGCAACGGTGTTGCTACCTGTCCTCCCGTTCATTAGCCAAATGAAAACGTTTTAATCGCCAGGCGGCCGCCGTGTATGCTCGCTGAAAGGCATCGAATACCAAAACATCGAACCGCTTTTACCTGACTATCGATTTTGTTTTCTCCACCCGGCACGGCGATATACAACGACGAACGCTATGCCTCGATGATATCTGACCAGGGAAAAACCGCGTGCACAGAGATTATCGGCAGAAACGATGTCTTATCTGCGCGTGGATCGGCGAAATATCGCGACCTGGTTTTGCAATCGAAACACACGTATCTGCTCGGATCGCCCCCTCGTATATACAATACTTTCCTCGGAATTGCCGACTGAAACGCGTCATTCGTAGATCGTTGTTTCGATCGTTTCATCGCCGTTATCGGCCACGCGACTCTGTTCCGAGGACTAGCACAGGTAAATTCATTTTCCCGTATTAATTCTTCATTGCCGAGGTGGATTTCAAATAGTGAACAAAGTTGCTTCCGGAAATGTGATCGAAAACAGCGATAAGTTCGGATCTAAATGGATTTAAGCGGAGCTGATTGCACGGTAGATAGGACCTCCGTTTACCAAAGGTTAGCATCAGAGAACTACGTTTACCTGGAATAAAAACATACCTGGATTAAAACATTTTTAGATATGACATCAAGTATCGTGAAGCAACGCTAGTACAATTTTCTTTGTAATATACATAGTTGGATTGTCGTTCGTTTCAATGCTTCAATTCCTAGCCTCGACTATGTTCAAACATTTGTTTCATACTTTCTCTAGAAGATCTTAAGTAAGTGTACATCATCTCCAGCGTAATTAATAGTTTACGGATGTACTTAGAAATGGCTTCTTGAAAGGTACAAACAAAATGATAATGGCATAAAATGACATCAAATAAGCAACACTTGTTCTTCGTGTGTTCTAGCACTTGCTACTTGTACAGAGAGAATTTAAATAAGCATACTTCTATAGTGGAGAACAGTTTACAGTCTTCCCGCAGAATATAAATACAAAAGAAAATTCCACTAGAATTCTACATTGCAGTACAACAGTGAATTCTCTACATACAGTGACTCCCACTAATATTCGGACGCTCTTAAAAATCGCATAACTCTGTCAATGTTGGACTATACTACTTGAATTTTTTTGAGAAGTTAGAACAATTGGTTCGCTACATAACGTGAAAAAAAACATGTTTGATTAAAATTGTAATTGGTCGAAATTGCAGCGAAAGTACTAAAAGTTGTATTTTGCAACTTCTTTATGCGGGCTTATATTAAAAATTGAAAAAATACGTTTTACACATCTGTAGTAATTATACATATTCTGAATATTTCATCTAAATCGGTCAACGTTGCAATGAGCTACGTTAGTTTAACATTGTCAGGGAATTTCACCCTTATGTGATCATTCTGAAACATGTGTAGCTCATTACAACGTTGACCGATTTTGATGAAATTCTCAGAATACGTATAATTCATACAGATCTACAAACCGTACTTTCTAAATTTTCAATGTACGTCCACATCGAAAAATTGCAACATGCAACTTTTAGCATTTTCTCTGCAACTTCGACCAATTGCAATTTTTGTAAAATTTTTTTATTTTATGTGGCAAACCAACTGCGTTAACTTCTTAAGAAAATCCAAGTTGTATGGTCCAATGTTAACAAAGTTATACGATTTTTAAAAGTGTCCGAATATCAGTGGGAGTCACTGTATGTCGGCGAGGCATGGCTGACATATATCGAGAAAGAAAGAAGAACTTTCTGATGTTGGCACTAGCAGTATCTTCCTCGGTTTCTTAACATAGTGAAGAGGGCTTCGATCGACGATCGTCTTCAGGATCGTATGGTGCACTGGTGCAGGTGAGGGTTCGCGCCTCGGTTAATTACCGGTCAGGCGAGGATGATCGTAACGAGGATATCGCGGGGTTATTGGCAAGCGATCGATGTCATGGCAACCCTTATCTAAGCGGCATGGGATAGCAGAATATCCAGATAGCGAGCGTACCGGAACCGACGACCGCACATTACGGGTGTACCGGTGCACCGACGTGTGTACCACAGGTATCCGACTTGAGGATCTCCACCGCGGATAAATTCATCGCAACGCGATGGGATCCATCTCTCTCTATCTCTCTTTCCTTCCCCCCCCCTTTATCTCTCTCTGTCTCGCACTCCGTCGGACCACGAATAGACGCTCGTGGGCGTAAGATCATTGTGATCCGCGATCGCGAACCAGGATCATCCTTCACTTCCGATACCATCGTCCACCGTCTCTTCAAGTTCCCCCTCGGAATCGCGATTCCCATTGCGAGGTACCGGGACACAAAGAAGCGTTTGTCCCGATGGTCACTGACACTCGTCGAAAACTCGGATAATCTTTCGTCCTGGAAACGTGCGAACCCACCGCTTGGTGGACCACAGATTTTTGTTTGTTTTGTACCACATTCTTGGGCGTTCTCGATTCTACTTCCTCCCGGTGTTAGAGAATTTTTTGCGGACATGAATTGATCGTTTTAACAACCTGTTAATTGAATTTCCTTGGATTTTTATCTGTGTATGAGGAAAGAACGTCATTCCGTCTGTGTGGCAAATTAAACAATTACCATTTCTCCAACTCTTTTCGGTCTTGGCTCCTCGACTCGCACAGTGATCATTTCAAATTGAATTTAATGAATATGTACAGACACTGTCTTCGAGGAAAGACCATCTCTCAACGTAGTAAATTGGACGGAAGTTAAAATATTTGTCTAACATCTCCTTGGCCTCAGCTCCTTGCATAGTACAGTGAACTCAATTCAATGAATATAGACAGAATCTACGAGGAGACCACCTCTCTAACCAGTAAGTAAAAGTGCCATGTCGTTTATATGGCGGCATTGGTCCGTTAAGGGATAAAATAATAATGTAAAGTACACTTACAAATTTTTCAGAATCATCTGTTCCTCCGTCGGATCTACAGCACAGTATTATTGAATCACGCGAATACGTTCGAATAATTGTCTCTGTCTTTCGGAGCCTACAGTACACAACACAGTTTAGTGATTGTGGTCCAATTATTCGGACGTATTCGCGTGAGTCAATAATAGTCTGCTGTGGATCCAACGGAGGAACAGATGATTCTGAAAAATTTGTAAGTGCATTTTACATTGGTATTTTATAATGTAGGTTTAGTATTCGTATGTATAACATTGGAGACAAGGTTTTCTTTCGTAGATTCACCCCTAGGACGGATGACCATTACTTTTTATACTTACTGTACGTACAACTAGTCTCTCGAGAGTGGATATTAAACTTCGCGAATATTCTTTTTGCACGAATGCACGTGCATCGAAAGCACCAGTTACCGAGTCTTGCGCAGAATTAAAGAGACTTTAAAAGCGACACGGGCGTACCAGATTCCACGATACCGATATTCAATCCGCCACGCCGCCATACGGCGTTTTACGAGCAATTTTAGCGGAATAGGCTCCGAGATCGACGTTCTTCAATGTTTCATTTTTATTGGCAGCGGAGGGACGTAAATATCGGATTTCATAAAGTCCTCGAAACGGACTTATCGATTGAAATCGTATTGAACGGGCACGGGCGACTGGGAGAGCATTCTGCGCCCGATCCTATGCATCATTCCAGTTACGAGCTATCGCGGGAACATGAAGAAACAGCGTGCAGGAAATCTGAACCGTCCGCTTTCGTATATTTCACTTTATCCGATCGGTTTTGTTAAACCTTTGAATCTTTTTGAATTTTCGATGCGATTCGTGCAAACAAATATGGAACCTTGCGAGCGAGGTGCGTGAATCATTGTGTGAAACAATTATGAGTCTCGAGAAAGGAAAAACGACACAAAAGGCAAAAAGCTTCTCGATACATGTCAACAACACGGGTCTTCCCAGCATCATGCGTCGTCCAGGAGACATACCCGAGTTATGTTTACGCTCCTCGGTGTCCGAGGCCTCTCATGCTTCGTGGCCCCTCACGGGGTATACTCCGTAGTAGTGGAGATAATTGCGCGACCTTTAATATTCAGGCCTTGGCGACATATGTAGAAAAAAATGTCTGTATTCTCACTTTTTTTTCTTGAGAGAGATTTCTGATCATCAGTTCTGATCCGAAGAAACGATTCGAGTATCGTAATTCTTTATTACCTTTACTTGCAACGATCGCTGCAGATAATCATGAACAAAGCGACAGTATAGGATAACAGTGGAAAGTTTGAAGAATCGCGAGTGATTTCGCGGATCTAGTAGGAAGCCAACGATATCCCGACGGCGAATCGATTCCGATCGAAGGATCGAGGAAATAAAGAACGGTGGCCGACGCTGCGGGAGGGCACGGCGGATCTCTCTCGATCGCCGATCCCCTCGATCCTCCGGCGAAAAATCATAGCAAGCGCGATACCTTTGCATCCGTGGGTATCGTCCGAGATCCCATCGTACCTATGTATCGTACATTTTCGTGTGCTGTTCCGGTGTGATTGAATGAAACCCATAACCGATCCTCTAGATCGCGATATGAAATCATCAGGGAAATCGCGATCGACGTATAGAATTAATAACTAATTGCTCAAGTAATTTCAATTATTCACTAACAATTAGTCAAGCATTGTCGAACATCGTCAAACACCTTCAAGCGTCGTTTTTTTAAGCTCAGGTTGTACAATGCAACTAAAATAACCAGAACTGCTGCTGTTGTCATTTTGTCGAATTTTTTAGTATGAAGAATGATAGGTCATTATGTCCTAGATGGTCTGGTGTATTGATTAGATTATGGTAGTTTTGTTATTTCGCTGTATCATGTCCAGATTAGGGTGATCAATTTAGAATGTCCGAGGGAAGACTGTTGGGAGATTTATGGTGTCTTTTCTGTTCGTTGATATTTTGCATTGAAAAAATTCGTGTAAGTACTGGAAGACGTGAACTTTGGAATAGCAAAATGTTTGTCAAAATAAAATCTCTGAATTTCTCGTAAAAAATTCCAAAGTACCATAGTCACCAAAAAATCCACTTTTGGGAAACTATTCATACAATTTTTCGTTGCTACGCATTACAAAAAAAAAGTACGGGAGAGTTGCCGAATGCGTACCACTTAATTTCGAAGGCAGTTTATATATTCTTTAGTAGGAATTTGAGCAAAAATTATGTTTTGTATCTATGTATTAACTATCGAAGTTGCAATTTAATATGATTTTTTAAATATTTATTGATAGATCATTGTGATATGAACACTTTGATAAGATCATGCAAACAATACGATTTAGGCAACCGGTATCCTAAATGGTACCAGCCGGTTTCCAAAATCGTACCTCATGTGTTGGATTAAAAGATACAAAAAAATCATAAGAGAAACTGTATTTTGCGTTTAATTTCAGTTTAATATACAATACAACATAAAAATAAAATGGAATATTATATTACTTAACTTAAATACAACTAGGACAATAATAAATATTGTCTTCTTTCAAAACTCCTCCAACCTTTTTTAATGCAGAAGTAGGTCTTTTTATCAATCCAAGGAGGTGTCTTCTTAACGTTGGCTTTGGAATTTTATACCGCCGAGAACATACGTTGAATCCGTATTTTTTATTTCTGTAAGCCTCTATTGCTAATTTCATCTGTTCTTTTGTCCATTCACAGTATTTTCGCTTTCCCATGCTAAAAAAATTTGAAATATTGTAAATCGTTTATTTTCGCGGTAAAATTTGAAGCTACAATTTAGGAAACCACAGTGTGGTACGATTTAGGAAAAAGACGTCCCGCTAAATAATTGAAGCTAACCTTTAACCAGATTGACGAGTATACTCGTCATGGAGAAGTGGCACGAGTTTGTGTATTGACGAGTATACTCGTCATGCGTAAAATTTTAATTCTGGTGAAAACTAAATTATATTCGTAGAATTTTAATATGTTTAAAATGTTTAGAGGTCAAGACGAAATGAAACAAACAAATGAAAATTATAAATAATTTGAGTTGGATTTATAACTATAAATATGACGACTATACCCGTCATCGCTTGATTATCGCGACACACACTGGTGGGCGCTTTGCAAAGAGATCGCCACAGTTAACTGGTTAAAACATTATCAGCATGTTTTATAAACTAAATAGAAATAACTAATATAACATAGCTAGTTTTCAAGAATATATAAGACTACCTCAGAAACTGTAGATTTATATTTAATTCAGCCGATTAAAATCGTTTAAAATTAACATCAGACTTGCCTGATTTCTTTGTGCTTTTGTCATTCACAAAACAACACTTCATGCGAATGACTTTTTGGTCCTACTTTATCGACATAAATAAAAGTTCATATGTTTACCACCAAGAGGCATCAAAATGCATTAATTTTTAAAGAAAAGAGCTGGTACGATTTAGGTGACCAGTACGCATTTGGCAACTCTCCCCTACTACTCTAAGAAACATCACTCGAGATCAGGCTGCACGTGTCTTTCACAAGGCCTAGCAAGCTAGTGCGTTTTGTTGTCGAAATCGTCCGAAATCGTCCGAAATCGTTGCCGAGGGTGCAACACCGATGCAACGCCGATGCAAGACGCGATCCTAACGCATTACGGTACCGGTCGTACCCGCGTGTACCTCGCAAGGCCGGTGGTTAGCGTCTGGTCGGATCGGCGCCGATCGTTCGTTCGATTCCTTTGGGAGCAGGATCGCCGCTACGGGGAGGATCGGCGCGGATCGCGTCCCTCCAGCTGCGCGGATCGGCGCGGATCGGCGCGGATCGCGTCCCTCGAGCTGCACGGATCGGCTTCGCGGAGCTGTCTTCCACTTCTGGAAAGCTAGACCATCGATCTCCATTCGATCTACTCCCTCGAAGCTCGCGTCGGCGAGCGTCGACGAGCTCTCCGGTATAAATAGCCCGGCTCGATCGTACGCGATCAACAACTCGCGTGCATTTGTTCCGCGTCTACGGCGGGAGGATTTGTTGATCCTGACAGTGGAGTCACGAGACGGTCGTTTGTCCCTCTCCCCACTCTCTATCTCTGTTCTCTCATTTCTTCTTTACGGTCTCCATCCCGATCTACGGCGGCCACGAGGCCTCTCTTCGTCTCGCGTCATCGTTTTCCACGCATGTATCTACACGCGCGTGCGAGCCGCGTACCGATCGCGCTCCGAGCTCGTTCGCGGAATCGTTCAATAAACCACTCCCGAGCTGGACAGACCGTATTCATTGCTGCAAATCGATCGGGAAACGCTTTACAGACCGAACGGACACTGCTCAGACGCACAGTCTTCCCGTAAAAAAAAACCCTGAATTCGTACCGGCGTTGTTTGTACGCTATTTGGCACAAAGACGCCGTCTATAGACTCCCTCGACCACTACTCAACCATTCCGCTTGTGGTGTTATCAAGTTTACTGGAATCAAGGGCCGCTTTTACAGGTAGACCGCGGATCTTTCTGCAAAATAAAAATTCTCTACCTCGATGGCAACGAACTGGAGCGATATGAAAATTGATTTTCTTTCTTGATAGGTCCAATATGCCGTAGTTCTAATTCTTCAGAGGTTTAGTCTGTTTTGTGTTCTTTCAACCCATTCTTGTCGTAAACACACAAAATCCGGGGTCTGTTTATAAGGGATGCTTCACCCTACACGAGTCTATTTATTGTCTACTTATTCTACTGAAAAATTCGAACGGTGTCAAACGGTGTCAAACAGCGTCTACCTGCAATTCGAATAAATATCTATTTAGCTGTTCAGAATCCTGTAGAAAATTGTCATTCTTTTCATAAACATCCAGTCTATTTATTCTATTGAAATATTCAAACGGTGTCAAACAGCGTCGAACTCCAATTAAAATAAAAAGATCTATTTATCTGTCACTTTCACAATCGCTATACAAAATTGTTCTCCTTTGCATCCAGAGTCCAATGTTGTCGTCTAGCGTAGTGGGAAGAAAGATACACCCTTACGGATAATGGTTGTACACAAAGTCGAACCACACCGCTTGCGACACATCGATAAACAATTTGTAAAAGGTCGTTGTTCGCACCCAAAGGCCTCAGCACCGAGAACTTTCGGTCAGACCGCTTCGGAAAATCATTAGTGGGCTGTCAGAGTATCGCAGCCGATCCAGACGAGTGTTTCCGAAGGATGTCCTTGGTGATCACCGAAACTAATTACCCGTTCACCGACGAAACAAGCCGGTCGTGTTCGCGTTCCAGGAGTTTCTGCAACTTGGCCGCAGGGCTCGGGAGAGCACGTTCGTTTTCGAGCGTACGTGGCAGGCCTGGGAATACCGGCCCGAGGCGCCGACCTATCTGGAGTAACAATAGCTGAGGGGGATGAATATTTCAGGTTCGGTTCCCGGGGAGATTTGCGTGGCCACGATTTCCTCCGCTTGGCGATGCCACGCTCGCCGATAATCTTAACCGCTTCTCTCTCGCAGCTCCTCGTCTACGTTTCCACGTTCGAAACACCCGTAAACTGGGAGAAAACGTTGCCAGGTTTCTAGCTAAACAAGCTCCGGTTATGGCTGCACATGTTTCTGCACATGACACATTACCTGTCGGCCGTTGTTGCATAATTTTTCAAAGTATGCTCCATGGCTACAAACTCCTTCAGCAACAATTTCCATTGTAAACCAAAAAGTCATCCAACAGAAGATGTCTAACCTCCCCCTTTGATGAAGGTGCTTTTGATGATAGTATAGATGGCGATCTTTGATTCCCTTTAGACACCTGCTCATCGATTATTTTAAGTATATTTTTACTGATATTTTATCCAGGTCCAATGGTCTCCTTATTGCACCCAATTGTGCAACTTTCGATCGAAATTCATCGCGAGGAGCTGAATAGCTAGACGACACCTTCGAAACAATTGCTCAAAACGGACCCGGGTTCCGCCATTCAAGTGTTAATAGGCTTGAAGCATAAATCAAGTGTTGACTCTTAATCAAGGTAACTCGTCGAGTATAAAGTCTCGCCGGTACAAATTGCAAGAGACAAGAGTTGACTAAAAAATAAATTCCTCCGTTTCAACAACGACTCTAACGTACCCTCGACTTTTTCCAACGTCCTCTGTCACGTTTTATCTGCTCACTCTTGCTCCGGCTGCAAGAAGCACCGTTGTTACCTCTTCTACTTCTCGCTCCAGCACGTCGAGCTGATTCGATCGTTTACCCTCGAAGGACACCTTGAAAGATAACACTGCAAAGAAAGCAATTGGGATGGCCCAGCTGACCAGTCGAGAGCCAACGAAGAGGAAATCCCGGCAGTCCTCGAAAGACTCCGGATTCCTTCCCTCCGAGCGGAGACATTGTCCCCGGCGATCATTCCGACCGGAAACGAGCCCGAACGACGGACGAAATCGTTTAAAATCGCTTCCTGGGATGTGGTAGTTTTTTCACGATCTTAGGCGGAGCAAGGTCCGCTCCGTTCGTCCGCTTTTACTCGTCCCGACGCGACCATGGAGCAGTAGCCGGCAACTGCAGCAGCCTTTTACCCGGGGCTCTCCAAGTGCAATCTCGTATTCATGAATTCCTTGTACGTAGCCCCTCCTCGTCCTCCCCCCGTCGCCTTCTTTCTCCGCCCGCGCCTCTTTCCTAGCCCCCTTATCCCTCTTCCTCGTCCCTTGGTTTCTCCCCCCGTTGCCTCCCCTCTGTCGCCCTTCCGCCTCTAACAATCCTATACGCGTCCGCTATAGACCGCTCGGAGGACCAAGAAAATCTTTCGCATCACCTGGAAAAGAGACGCGACCCTTCCGCGAGCGAATTTGCAGAATCTTGCTGTCCGCTCGATTTCAGGTGCCTGGGCCTTCTTAGGACACTGCATCGTTGCATACGTTGATCTTGAAGTGGATTGTTTCACTTGGACATGAAGAATTTGATGAGTTACGATTTGTCGAAATAGCGATTCTCTATGTCGCCAAGGCCTGGATTATAAAGGTCGCGGAATTATCCCCACTACCGCGGGGTATACTCCGTGAGGGGCCAACAAGCTCGAGTGACCTCAGTCACCTCTAGATCTCACCGTAATTTTTTACATTCGGCGTGAATCAAGGAATAGTAATATCTGTAATAGTAAAATCAAGGAATAGTAAATAGTATTAGGTTGGTGCGTATGAAATGTCGGATTTTTAAGTGAATATATAAAACTGCATATCTTTTTTCAAAAGCTGTTTATTTGATCAAAATATGCTCCATTCGTTTCAATAAACTTTTCCCAACGAGACTTTGAAGCATAGATGCCTGTCTTAAAAAATTCTGATCTTTAGAATCAATAAACTAACGGAATCAATAAACTAGCGTAACTATCGAATTTTTCAAACTGTCTTCATTTTCATACTGTTTAGCCCGTAAAAACAGTTCTAAATGTTTAAAAAAATGAAGATCGGTTGGCGAGAGATCCGGTGAATAGGCTCGGTGCTGCAAAACTTCATATTTCAATTCATTAAATTTCGCAATTTTTTGTGCGATGTATGCGGCCGAGCATTGTCATGGAGAAGTAGTGGGCCATGCCGATTTACAAGTGATGGGCGTATAATTTTCAATTTTCCAATATTGCAATATTGTTGTATGGTCAACTTTCATCCTGGTAGCAAGTTCCCTCGTGGATACAGTTGGATTCGCTTCCACCAATGCCTTCAGATCATCATTCTTCACAGACGTTTTGGGTCTTCCACGCGGATCATTTTGTAGTGAAAAATCACCAGACCGAAATTTTTCAAACCAACGCTGCACTTTTCGATCGTTAACAGTATTCTTCCCAAACGCTTGGTTTATGTTGCTTTTGCAGCATTATTACCAAGTTTATACTCGTACAAAAAAATTGCACGAATATCGGTTGAATTCATATCGGTACAAAATTCAAAACAAATAACAAAAGGGAACACTTTCGAGAAAATCTCCTTTGTTGAAATGTGACTCTGGGAATGGGCAGTACGACTATAAACGAGGTTATGCCAAAAACAAAGGTATGACGAAACCAGGGAGACAAACGTTCGCATGTAAAAAAAAATCCGACATTTCATGTGCACCAACCTAATAATATCGAGTAATTCATTATAGCTAGGATCTGAAGATCCAAGGATCTCTTGCAACTATTTCTAGGTCCTCCATCTCAAAGGATGTCTAGCAACTAGCCTTGCTACTAATTTCATTGAAAATGTCTGTATAGTAGAAGTAGTATCGCACTGCGTGGTTAATGTTTAAAGAGCATCACACTGTAACCTGTTCGTCGAAGGAAGAAATCTGATACGGACCGATTCGGTCACAAGAGCTGTTCGCTTGATCGTTTCAGATTAGCAACACGAGAGGTTGCCAGTCGGTTGTTACGATTATGCGCGTACCTCCGGGTGTCCCCTTTCAGAAAACAGATTCCAAACATCTAAATCGGCACTCGAGAGGCTGGTTTTTGGCAATAGCGCGCGCCGGTAAATCTCCCAGGCGATTTCCATTATTTACACCCGGCGTCCGACGTTTATCTCGACGACGGTGACCGTGAAAGACTACGCCGTCGAGAATTCGCGACCATAACAATAATTCCGCAGTTTAACCCCGCGGGGACCCGCGCCATATTCCCGACTTCCTATCGTCGAACGGCGCAGGGAACCGCGACGAGGGATAACGATCGATATTATCCGCAAACAGAGTGTGATATAGGGTTCCATTGAGACGGACGATGTTGATCTCAGGGTCCCCTTCGTGGCCGCGAAGGTAGACAATCCTCCAAGAATTCTAGCGCGACCTTAGACCAAAGAGTCCACCGGTCGACTCGCCTAACTGCGTCTTCGCGTTGCAGTCTTCCCTCTGTCCCGAAAAATAGGACTCTGCCCCGCTAATCACTGGACAGACTAAAAAAATTAGCGATGCATTATTTACTGAAATTATTGAAAGAAAATTGTTATTCTTTGCATAAAGATCCGTAGTTTATTTATTCTCTATTTACTCTATTGAAAAATTCGAACTGTGTCAAACGGTGTCAAACAGCGTCGACCTGCAATCCAAATAAATATTTACTTATTTGTCATATTCAGAGTCCTGTAGAAAATTGTTATTCTTCTCATAAAGATCCGGAGTCTATTTATTCTCTATTTATTCTATCGAAAAATTCAAACGGTATCAAACAGTGTCGAACTCCAATAAATTATTGAAAGAAGAGAAAAATTCTCATTTGCTCTCAGTTCCTTCGAATTGTTATCACTAGACAGCGGATCTTTATGCATTTATAGCTTATGGAAATGTTAAAAAAATGCTACAATATAAAATTCGAAAGAATTTAACACGATTTTTATTTGCTTTGGATCTAGAAAGGCTGTTCCTATTAAAAATAGGATTTTATTTCATTCCACTTTCTTAAAATGTTTCTATAAAAATTGGAAATTGCATAAACATCCGATGTCTAGTTATCACAAATGCAAAACGACTTGATACTGTTTCTTATAAATAATGTTTCACACCTGAATGTATTTGTGGTGGTGAGTTTCTTGTTCGGTTCTCTTACGAGGAAATACTATTGACAAGTAAGTACCTCTCTCGATTTAAATTTCGTCTAGGTAGAAACACAGTAAGTACAGTGATTTCTCTATATATGTCGCCAAGACCCGGACGATAAATGTCACAGAACTATTCCGACTACCGCAGGGTGTAATCCGCCTCGGACGTCGAGGTGTGTGAACATAACACGAATATGTCTCCTGGACGATACATAACGCCGGCAAGTCCCGTGTTGTTGACATAAATCGAGAATTGACTTTAGTGCGTCCAATAGATAAATCTCGGCCGTTAACCGGTCAAAGTAATACCGGTGTTCGATCACGCCGTTATTTTTGCCACGCCTATCGCCGTGTACTCGAACATACATACGTAATTAACACGGCAAAGTGGAGAACAATCCGACAACACTGTTTCCGAGCGAATAGGCAAACGCACGAGGATTAGCAGGCTCGAATTGATGAAACGCGCGCCACCGGCATCGGCATCGGTTCCGCGGAAGCAATAACCATAGCAATTTCGCGCGCATTCCGAGCGAGCACGCACGCGTTCGCGGCTTCTGCTACCGAACGGTTGCTGCTACCGGTCGACGTTTATTTTATCGCCCCGTGGAATCGGCTATGCTTATGGGGAAGTCTTGCGCGAGTACCGGAGAAATTCACTAAGCGCCCATATTTTTCCCCGTCGAATTAATTAGAACAATCCTTCACAGACGTGGAAAAGGAAATCACATCTTTTCAGGTGACTAATAATCATTTGTGTTTTGAGAGCCAAGATTCCGTAGATTCGCGATAAGGTAGAGCGACCACGTTACCAACAAAAATAGGCGAAAAATGGTTTTACAGCTTCTGTAGCTATTCTATAATCTCTTCATCTTTTCCCCCTCCCCTTCGCTCATTACGTTTTTCATTCTGACGCCCTTTCACTATCTCCACACTTTCTTCAGGTATAGTACAGAGACGCCGCACAGTGGGCAAAAACGGCCTTTTTCGATTCAAAATCAAGGAACTTTCGATAGGAATGAGATAGAGCGATGAAATTTTTTTAAAATGAAAGCTGAAACTTTGTAGAATATGGGAAAAATAGGGAGATTACGGTACGAACGTTTTTTAACCTCGAGAAAATTCGTTAAAGTTGCACAATTTCAAGAAAATTTTGTTTTTGCCGCTAATACGCGCGGAAAATTTTTTTTTAACATGCTATATATCGTTTCCCATAGATTTTTTCACGCTGATTTCAAATCTGTTTTCAAAATTTGTCTACGACCTCTGGTTTTTGAAAAAAAAATAGATTTTTGTGACACAAATTAATGAAATTTTTTCGTTAAAATGACTTGATAACACACTAGTTTGAAAGTATATCGTGTTCTCATATATAAAACACAATAAAAATAATAATAATGAAGTATTTTAACGTTTTGAGTTACTTACGAAACATGAAGCACTTCACATCTCGTCATCGCTTGACGTATCGCTGTCATTACTACTGGCACTTTCTTGAAATTGTGCAACTTTAACGAATTTTCTCAAGGTTAAAAAACGTTCGTACCGTAATCTCCCTATTTTTCCCATATTCTACAAAGTTTCAGCTTTCATTTAAAAAAAATTTCATCTTTGATTTTGAATCGAAAAAGGCCGTTTTTGCCCACTGTGCGCCGTCCGCGCAGGATTATACAAATTCGTACATTGCAAAAGATCAAACTCCACTCGAAAAGTGAAGTTTTAACACTTTGATTGCCAAACTAGAAGCCTAAAAAATTCCATGAAAACGAAGTAAGTTATTTAACGAAATAAAAATTGAAAAAAAATGAAATATATGATATTGAACAGTCCTCCAACTTTCTTGCATTTTACAGTTCCTAATAAAATTTGGTGCGATGAATATATTAACGTAAAAATTCATTTTAAAACCTGGACAAATAATTCCGTCACCCACATATGGGTGACATGGCAGTGAACGTGTTAATTTTTAGTAAAAGGAAAAAGACAATCGTGAGGCAATTTAGAAATATTCTTCGGGGTCAGTGTGGTGCGTAGACGTCGTCCTTGAAGGATCAAACAAATTCATAGAGTGGCTAGAGCTACCCCGCTCGACTGCTTAAGGATACAATCGAGAACGACTCCTGTTTTTTTCTTTCTCGATTGACAAAATTCTAAAAAATTCTAATTTTTCCATACGAATCTCTGCAGAAGGGAACCGCTAGAAATTCCTCTCGCCTAAATCAGACCAACAGCATCGGACTCGGGATCGTTTCAATTTATTTCGCTTTCCGGCGCCGCGCAACAAGTTCCCCGCAAGATCGTGGGACAACGCGATCTCTGGCCCCCTTGGAACGGGAAAGTTTCTGGGTACTTCTTCGGCGAGTTCTCCGGCGTTTTCCGGTCGCGGATGATCCCGATAAATTCGATCGCGAAGTCGTGTAGCCGCTCGAGCATCGAGGCATCCCTGGGTCGCGATAAGTGTGCTCGTCGAAGCGAGTGATCCAGGTAACCAGGTGTATCTAACGTCGCTCCTAGAGGTCCGGAAGATTGAAAAGTGAAAAACCGCGCGGGAACGAACAGCGAAGGAATCGGGGCTCAGATAACGAGGCTGGCGGGTCCTTAATTATCCGTGATCGGATAACAGCGTTCACGGAGCCCGGGGAAAAAAGACCTCCGGCTCGATCCTGTTCGAGCGGGATCCAAAGACTCGAAAATTAATTACCCGGCCGTTTGATCGGTTCGCCCGTGTTTTTCCAGCTCGGGACAAAGCGGGCCGGCTTTCAGATCCAAACCGGGAATCTTTTTCAAGCCGAACGACCTGCTCTCGGGGATGCTGGGAAACCGTTACGCGATCGAACACCCAGCCTCGGCATAATCGATACTATTAATTAGAAGCGAGACGAGGGATACTCGACAGAGTCTCGGCGTCGCATCGGGGTCACGGGTCGCTCTTGATTAAAGTTCGTTAGAGGATTCGTCTTGGCCCTCTCGTTGACAGAGAGCAAACGACGGTAATGATTAGACTTGCCCGGGATCTTCGTGCTTTATCTCGTAGCCGTTCGCCTCGAATCAAGCGAAATACCTATGTACCTTGTGTGCGCGTCCTTTGTGTTGGAACAGTGTGGAGCGATCTCCTCCATTCATTCGCACGTGACAGCGGTTCTAGGACAGCTGGACCTGGAGATATAGTGTCGCCAAGGCTTCGCTTAGGGAACCTGTCACCCGGTTGATGAAGTACAATGAGGTCTCAGAAACCGGGCTGATGCCGCTGCTCCGGGACAAGATATGACAGATCGCTGAATGATGATACTCCTTCGGACGGAGTGCGGCCTGGCGCTTGCTAATCTCTAACTGTGATCTGTTACTCGAATAGTGCTTCGAGTACCGCACGAGCCGTTGTCGCGAAGTTTTCTCTCGATGCAGATTGCGAGCTTCCAAGTCCGACGTCCATGTATGCGCCTAACTTCTACGTCGAGTCACGGGACAAATCATTGTCAAAGAAGTATCTACTTCTCTCAGATAGTCAGCCTATAACTCGTTCTAATGTTTGTAGAAGATTGTTGCTAGCTTGTTTCTCAGATTACAGATTGCAAAAGACGCTAAGGTCCTCTGACAATGAGTTCCATTGCTGAACCATGATACCAATTTAGCTAGGTCTGACTAGTTTCCAACGGTGATCAATTGCTTAACACACGTTGACCGCCATGTCACCCAGATGTGGATGACGGAATTATTTGTCCAGGTATTACAATGAATTTTTACGTTAATATATTCATTGTACCAAATTTGATTGGGATCTGTAAAATGCAAGAAAGTTGGAAGACAACTCAATATCACACATATAATTATTTTCAATTTTTATTTCATTAAATAACTTACTTTAGTTTCATGGAATTTTTTAGGGTTCTGGTTTGGCACTCAAAGTTCTAAATAAGTTTCTAATTCTTACACAAGCTTGTCGCTAGTTTTCTCTAGTAGAACGTACCACTCTACAGAAGACACTACCCTAGTAGCACAAAATATTGTATACACATTCATATAATATTAAAAAGAGATTCAATCCTTTTTTAATATTCAAATATACATACAATATTTATTTTATATTACGTAACAAATATTTCTTTTTAAATATTCAGGAAATATCTGTCATGTTACGAGAAAAATATTTTTTCTCGTCGGATCCACAGCACACAATTATTCACTCACAAGAATAGGTCCGAATAATTGAACAACAATCACTAAACAACACACACAACACACTTAACGAAATCGTGACAGCAGACGAGAAGATCACGAATAAAACCACGAACAAAAAAATAATACTGCGATTTTAACCGCTTCGGACCCAAGGACGTTTGAAACGAAAACAAGGAATTCCGGGAAATAGGGTCGGCGCCCCGCCATAATTTGTTTACCTTGGTTTTGTATCTAGTGTTTATAGACCCTCAGCGTCTAACCTGCCTAGGATAACCTGACCGTACCCCCTCCATGGAAGGGATCATTGTTAAAATCGCAGTATCATTTTGTTCGTGGTCGGAGTGACATCTTCTCGTTCGTTGTCACGATTTTATAAACTGTGTTGTGCGTGTGTGTCGTGTGTGTTGTTCGTGCGTGTGTGTCGTGTGTGTCTATTCCCCTGAGTCAATAATTGTGTGCTGTGGATCCGACGGAGGAAGAAGATTCAGAAGTAAGTACACTTTACGTTAGTATTTTATAATGTAGGATTAGTATTCGTATCTGGAACATTGGATACAAGGTTTTCTATCATATTTTGCAACATATATTAACGATCATTAATGATTTGGTATATAGTATAATTTAATGCGGTTCAAATAAGATACTACTTTAAATCGAATATTTTTATTTTGATAACCAGATAGATAAAATGAAATATTTTTATTTTGTATTTCAAATATTTCCTTACAATGAAAATAAGTTGAGCAAGTAGTTAATATTATACCCTAGTAGCACAAAAATATTAGATAGATATTTTTCTCAAATATTGGAAAAATATTTTTTAAGCCACATTTTTTCATATGAGAAAAATATTGGATCTGAATATTGTATACATGTACAAGAAATGCGCAGAAAGTAATACATATTCATAGTTTCTAATTTTTGTTATATTTTCTTAAATTTGAAAATTTTATTGAATGTTTTTTAAATATTGAATTTATATTTTTCAAATATTGAATTCACATTTTTTAAATATTTACTTTATATTTTTTAAATATCTAGTTTATATCCTCTGAATATTTAGCTTATATTTTTTTTAAATTCAATTTATATTTCTTGTACATGTATACAATATTCAGATCCAATATTTTTCTCATATGAAAAAATGTGGCTTAAGATATATTTTTCCAATATTTGAAAAAAATATCTATCTAATATTTTTGTGCTACTAGGGTAAAGTCTTCATCTAAGTTGTACAACATCGTTCAACGGTGGTACTTTTTTCACTATTTGATAGGTTTATCTAATTTTTTAACAGCCATCAGTTATTTCAATAAGGTTACAGCCCACTTCTTCGCGGATTAAAATTGCACAGCTGACGGCAGTTTTCGCCTGAATTTCACAGCACGAACTATGACCCCCCTCAGCCACCACACGGCAAGTCGCAGCTGGTCTTCGAACATTGATGAGTTGCCCGAATAAAGTTTTGACCTTCTTCGGAACTTATTACCAGTTTGCCCAGCTGAAATTTGTATTGCCACTCTGGAGAACAGCTTAAAGTCTACCTTCAAGTTTCATAGTGAGCGATGATACTTATTCAACTATTGCGTAACTGGGTCTAGCTAATCCCAAGCAGCGATCGTTCTAGCTGAAACAAGGTTTCAACCCTCAAACGAGCTTACCGTCGGTTTTCTCGGATTTAGTTTAAACTGCCGGCTCGCCGGAAGACATCGAAGTCTGAAAACCCCACGGCATATCAGAGAGATCATCCGGATTCATTTTGTCCTGTCGAGCGGTCCGGAGGGACCTAATTTCCCGAGTCGGGCCGATCTGGATCGGTAACCCTTCTGAAAGTTTTCAAATCGTTGTAGCAAGTTATTGGTTTCACTTTGAATTTCTGAATTTTGTCTTCCGAGCGACGTCCCCGCGCGTACAGTGATCTAAAATGACTAATATTTTGGATTTTTAACGCTTTGATTGCCAAACGAGAAAGCTAAAAAATTCCACGAAATCAAAGTAAGTTATTTGATAAAATAGAAGTTGAAAAAATTAAATGTATGATATTGTGTGATTCTCCAACTTTCCTGCATTTTACAGATCCTAATCAAATTTGGAATATTTCTAATTCCTAATATTCCTAATATTCCGAATATTCCTAATCAAATTGAATATATTAACGTAAAAATTCATTTTAAAACCTGAACAAATAATTCCGTCACCAATATGTGGGTGACATGGCAGTCAACGTGTCAAGCTCCTAGGTGTTATTAATTGATGTGTAGAAAAATGGTTTCGAAAACACGAAGGTTCGAAACTTTGATTTTGACCAGGGAAAACAGGTTTCACCCTGACACAGCTATTAAAAGGATCGCTTATTTAATCGGTCACGAAGACCGCGGACGACGGGGAAGAAGCTGAGGAAGTTGGAGAAGGTAGAGACACCGAAGGCTTTCGCGGGGCTAGCCAGCCGGAAAAATGCTTGAGTGGCACTTTCCCCGAAAGCGTGCTCGACGATTTAGCGACACGCGCGCGTCTTAGTCCCGTTTCCATGATCTCGGGAAAACCGTTCGAACAAATCAGAACCGTGTGCGCGTCGCAAATGGCTCGAAAAACAACGGACACGTTTCCGACGCCGGTTTTCACGCCGACAGAGAGAGAACGGGTGAATTTTCGGGTGACAAAATGCGTCGAATCGACTGGCAATATCCGGCAATTTACCCCGATGGAACACCGCCTTCCCCACTCGGCGAAAGAGCGGCGCGTGCTGCTGCAGAGTTAGTTCATCGACGTAATTTCCAGTTCGATTAGCGGATGCTTCGATTCCGCGACGCCACCGGAATCCACCGACGACGAAGCTAACCCGGCTTGATTAAAATCGACGAGCAGGACGCACGCTCCATTTCCGGGATTTCGAACCGTGTCTGCTGGTCCGTCCTATGCTTATTTAGCTGTCCGACTATGGCATTGTGCACGAGTCGATTCCAGAACGAAAATGAAACGCGATGTCTCATTGCGACTTTATGCCGATTAATTTTGCCGAATTATCACGATTTCTCGTTGCCAACAAGTCGCGGACAGAGGGAGGACAATCAGAATCATTTCAGGCATTTAATTAACCAGCTTTATTATCGTTCGATTGGTCAAATACTGAAAATTTATCGGTCACTACTTCTAAAAAGGTGTTTCCTAAGGACCTACGGATTTTTAGCAGCGGTTTTAAAAGATTATACATAATAATTTTATATTAACTGTCACATCAGTCACATATGACTGACAATGTTTTTTAACTAGGTTTAGACATTCATTTTTATTCAGATCTTTAGAATCCAAAAGAATGATATTTGGCACTTTGCGTGTTAATGATTTATTGACACGATACAATTGTAAGGAATGGCCGGGATTAAAGCAGGCAGTGTGTAATTTATTAATATGTCCTTCTCCGATGTCGGACTTGACGAGACTGCTCGTCCTTTTTTCATCCTGTTCGTTTTTCTTTTTTCGACACGTTCGCTTGTCGTTGGCGATGAATCGCTTATCAATAACATGATCATGTTTGTTATTTATACGAACAATATATACGGTGGCGGATCCGTTACAGCTTAACTTACACAATGTTTTTTACTTGAGAGCAAAATAGCGTCGGGGTGTCGAGAAAGAGCAATTTCTTTACCAGAAATGGCACCTACTATATTCATCTTTAATTGTTCGTTCTGATTGCAATACTTATTTTATTATTTTCATCATTCTGGCGGCGAACGTGTAGAAAGCATTATAAACTCACTTAAAACGTTGAAATTGAGTTCCCGACATGAGGAAATTGATTTTTTTAATAAACGAACTGGTTCCAGGTCGCAATTTCGGCGACGTTCGGCGTTCGCCGGGCATTTTCGCAATGGCTAATTTCGCGACCGATCGTCCATGCTCGATTGTCCACGTAAACGCGAAACGACTCGAGCCCTTAGCTCGCGGACGCGCAATTTAAAGTCCGATTAAGGTAATATCGAATCTTCATAGCGCGCGCTTTGCGGCCCGTCCGCCTCGCGAATCGAGTTTCGTCGAGTAACTCAATTTTCTGGATCGGAGAATCGAGTGTGCCTCCCACCGGTAATTGCCAATCAGTTCAGGGACCCATCGGAACTGTTGTCTGCTTCGATCGATCGATCCACGTGCTGTACGAAGAACGAGCCTCGCGTTTATTATCGTTCGTTTTCGATGCTTCCAGGGAAATTATCTGGCCATCGATACCCGAAGCCTGAACGCCTGGTACGTTTGTTTACTTCCGGTTAGATTTTGCCATAACGCGGCCGTGCTATTTCTATTGTGTGCCAGTGTGGTGCTAGCGATGGTTCCCTTCTAACGATAGCGGACCCCGTGTCTTTGAAAATGATTACCCGCTCCGAATTGGAGATCTTGGCGCCAAAAACCAGATAAATCCAAATTTTGAGGATTGTTCAGTTCGTACTTAACAGTAAGGTAAAGGCACCAGTAGTTGACCATTTGATAGAAAAACATAAAAAATAAGGTTTTTATAAGTGCACTTTTGATGAAAGTGAACCTCGGATGACATGCTGTCTGTTGTTTAAATTTCAAAACAATAAGAACATTTCAAACCTTATATTTTATGTTTTTCTATAAAATGGTCAACTACTGGTACATGGTGGTCAACTACTGGTGCCTTTACCTTACATAAAAATATACAGGACTTCAACCAGCAGAATTTGAAGGATGCACTTGGTTTCTGCGTCAACCTTTTCAATTACACCTGTGCCTTGCACTAATATTTGGAGACTTAAGAGAGAAAAATTTCTTTAAAATGCGACTGAAGGACTTGAGTTTTTTTTTTGAGGATTTGGAAGACCTGCGAAAGAAATTTTGGAAGAATTGTTACTCCTCGAAATTACGGAGAAAATACGAAAGGTTGTTTTAATAGAGCCCTGTGATCTGGAGCTATATTAAAAATATAAATGATTTTGCATATTTGTGTTAGCGTATTTTGGTAGCGTCTACACAGAAGTGGCTATTGCTAGCCTGGAGCAGTAGCAGTACCAGAACCGGGTAGGCAACATCAGGCTAATTTACTCGGCAATAACAGGAAACCTAACGAGACAGCTAAAGGACTACGCAAAAGGTTCAAACAATTATAGCAACCGACGAAGCTCCAAAGTTGCACGGGCCGTCGTCGGCGATAATCGAAGGAAAGGGTTAAGCTTCTTCCTCCTGCTCGAAACCATTCGCCGGCTCGAGCCTATCCGCTCGGGATCTCGTCCCGATCTCCACATTGTTGCCACATTATTACAGCGATTGCGCGGGTAATAATGGTGCTTATCGTTCTATAAATCGAACGAAACCGAGATTTTCCCCCGATTCGACGACTATACGAGAATCCCCCGAGCCCGAACATCTTCGAATATCATCCGGCGCGGCCTTTCCTACGCCACACAGTGGGCAAAAACGGCCTTTTTCGATTCAAAATCAAAGAACTTTCGATAGGAATGAGATAGAGCGATGAAATTTTTTTTAAATGAAAGCTAAAACTTTGTAGAATATGGGAAAAATAGGGAGATTACGGTACGAACGTTTTTTAACCTTGAGAAAATTCGTTAAAGTTGCACAATTTCAAGAAAATTTTGTTGTTCTGGTTAATACACGCGGAATTTTTTTTTTAACATGCTATATATCGTTTCCCATAGATTTTTTCACGCTGATTTCAAATCTGTTTTCAAAATTTGTCTGCGACCTCTGGTTTTTGAAAAAAATAGATTTTTGTGACACAAATTAATGAAATTTTTTCGTTAAAATGACTTGATAACACACTAGTTTGAAAGTGTATCGTATTCTCATATATAAAACATAATAAAAATAATAATAATGAAGTATTTTAACGTTTTGAGTTACTTACGAAACATGAAGCACTTCACATCTCGTCATCACTTGACGTATCGCTGTCATTACTACTGGCACTTTCTTGAAATTGTGCAACTTTAACGAATTTTCTCAAGGTTAAAAAACGTTCGTACCGTAATCTCCCTATTTTTCCCATATTCTACAAAGTTTCAGCTTTCATTTAAAAAAAAATTCATCGCTCTACTTCATTCCTATCGAAAGTTCTTTGATTTTGAATCGAAAAAGGCCGTTTTTGCCCACTGTGCGCCATCTTAACCGAGAAAACATTGTCCGGCCGATTAGTTCCGCGCGGAATCCTTGCCGCTCTTCCGTGAAGCCGCGCCGCAGAAAAATCGGTCCTCGGGCTGGCCCGACGAGAAGAGAACGAAACCGGTGAAACGGATCGGCAGAGAGACGTGTAAACCGGAACCGGGCCGGCTTAGGGGACTCTGGGGCGAAAGTAAAACGCCCCGGGCCGGTTTCCAAGCCGGATAATCCCGATCCCGCGGAAACCCATAATTCCTGTAATAAGGTCATTATCGTGTGACCCGGGCCTGGACGAGCGGCCCCGTCGTCGCACGAGCACACAACCCCGGCACGCTCGTTCAACACGCGATTCTAGCCCGGCGAAGGCATTTTTGTCTCTACTTATGCATCGTTGCTTGTTACTCGTCTGTGTACACGTGAGCGAGCAAAAAGGAGTTAATGTCCTGCGATGGGTCTTTGAATTTTTTCAACGGTGTCCCTCTCTCCTCCTTCCATCTTCCGAACAATTCAATTGTTCACTTCGGCGTCTTCCAACGAGTCAATTTATTTGAGATACACAGGCTCTCTGGCAAACTTCTGCCTTCTTCATTGACGTATAATGAAATTCTGCCGGACAAAGTTGTACTCTTTCAAAGGCTATAAAGGCTATATCTAAGGGCGGGAAGAAATTTGTCTCGAATTCATTATTTTGAGCAAGATTTCATGGGAATCCTATATTTTGTCTTTGACCGTCTTTTAGAGGCCAAAAAGACGAATCCAACGAGTATAATAACCGTACCGTTCCGATCCTCTATTCTCGAGATATTTGTGTCTGAAAGCGTCGAGTAGTATACCTTTCAGACACAAGTATCTCGAGAACAAATGATCGGAACGATATGGTCATTGTAGTCGTTGGATTCGCCCTTTTATGCTCTACAAGCACGTCCAAGGAAAAATGTACGGTACCGTTTAAAAAAATATCGGTAACCTTGAAATTTTGTAAAATAGCAAGACAAACTTGGGAAAAAATTCTTTCTACCGTTTCACGTAGTCGTTGAAACAGCACAACCTGTGTGCTGTGAGATTGTTTTTATACAATCGACTAGAATTGCATTTTAAGCGAATGCAGGTGCACGTGCACGCGAGCATAAGTATCGCACGTACTCGTGGACAGTGGCGTAACGTTGAATCCGGGTCACGCTGTTCTTCGCGGAGGAGGACGAGATCGAAAGGATGCGGATCGAGATACGTGCTGCTATCAAAAAGAAACCGGACCCCATCGGTTTACCTGTGCGTCGGTGGCGGATAAGGTTTGATGGCTTTGCGGGTCGCTTCCTTGCGATCTTCTTTATGAGCCCGACGAATTTTATCGAGCTGCGAATATCAACGAGCCACGATAAAATTTCTTGAATCATACCCTGGAAAATTTCTCTGATATATTATACATGTCCTTGGATGCACAGTTCCCTGGATCAATTTCTCCCAGGATCATCTTTTCGATCAAAGAATTACGTCCAGTGCCTACAAACACCTACAGGATTTATAAAAAAAAAGATGGTATTTAATCGACATTATGCAACCGTCGTTTTTAACACTGCACCGGCGAAAGCTTGCGCCGGCTATTTATAGAATCGTTCCACCCATGCATCGTACGCACATATTGACTTATTAAATACAACCTCCCTGTCTGCCGTTCGATTTCTGCGGATCAATCCTTCGCACACGACAATCGACTTGTTGCCTAAAAATTATTTTAACTCACTATCGGCGGATAAGATCATGAGCTTGACTGACACGTATAGAGGGCGAAAATTAGTGAAGTATGAAAAAAGTGCACTTTTTAAAAAACATGTAATATCTTCACATCTAATAGTAGAATTCAATGAAATTTGGAAAATAGGTGTCACATAGTATTTCGAAGATGTAGATGAAATTTAAAAAAAAAATTCAATTTTTAATTTAGTTTTCTATTACTTCATTTAATGTATAACACGAACCAACCAATAATTGTTAATTTTTGAAAGTTTTAAAAGTTCATTTTATTATTCAGTTTCTTATATAGTAATTTTATTGACTCCAATATTTTTTCAATATATGGTATTTTTGAAAACACTCACCCCTATGAAGGGGAATCTGACAAAACTTACACATGTAAGAGGTTAAACTTTTCTTTTTATGCACTGCACAAACATGACATTATTGTCTTTGCGGAATTTTCTTTTTACCGACAACCAAGAACATCATTGCTGCCCAAAAGTTAGTGACAATGAAAAAAAAAAACAAGCATTGGTAAGTGTTTTACTAACACTTAGCGTACGTTCTGCATAAAAGGTATTAATACCCGACCCGCCGATAAGCGCCAGTCTGTGGAAAAGGTATTAATACCCTTGCCGCCGATAGTGTGTTAACACTCAAATAGAAAATAATGGTCGAAGACCTGGGTGCGGGACAGATCCACTGAAATTGTATTTGCTGAAAATGCTTGTATTAAATAATGGGTCAACAGAGTCAGCCTAGCAGAAAGAACAATGACAAGTCCGAATGCCCTCCGGAACTCTCAGCTACCGGAAATTCAATCAAAGTCGTCTGTCTCCGGCACTTTCAAGTTCGGATCAAGATCATGGCACTCTTCGCATGGAATTACGGGGAACGAACGACTTCCAGCGAAGGGACCCCGCGGACTCGCTACACATTTTTGCAAGTGAGCGTCCCCTCCCCGCCCTTGGGAGCCGATCGGTCGTAAGGTTACGCCACTGCTCGCCGAACAGGACGGTGTATAAAATGTCTAGACGCACACACAGACACGGGTAGAGGCGCGCGAAAGCCCAGGCATACCGCATCGGCTGTCCATACCCACCTAAGCAGATTCTGTCCCCAAGGTACGAGCGGCGAGGAGATTCGTAGCGTTCAATTTGCATTCTAAAGTCCAGGCGATGCAGAAAGAAGAGGAGCCCTCGGACACCGGATCTTCTCCTCGCCGGCAGCCCCCCTCGGGCCCGCGGGGCCCGTTCCCCACGCCATTTGTCCCTTTATCACTTATACAGGGTGGCCAAACTTTCGAAACCGGCCTTCTCCCTTTTAGCCACGATTCGCCTTCGTCTCCGACCTTTGTCCTTCGACGCCGAGACTCTTGTTCTTTTAGCTGGCTCCTCAACAGTGACCCCGGAGCAAGAATTATTAACCCTGGATAACTAACAAGGCGACATACCGAGGCCCGGACGTATCGTTTATAATGATTTATGATCATTAGACTGCGGATCGTTATGCAAAAGTTTCTTCGTCGGTCGCTAGAAATTGGAACCCGCTGGAAATTGCTTTCCCTCTTTAACGACTTCGATCGGCTGAAAATAATACGGAAATTTAACACCTCGTGTCAATAACCGGCCACCCACTTTCAATTTCTTTCATACCTTTTGTCGACAAGCAGCAAACTTCTGTGTTCTTGGATGATTAACACGTTGACTGCCATGTCATCCATATGTGGGTGACGGAATTATTTGTCCGGGTTTTAAAATGAATTTTTACATTAATATATTCATTGTATGTACCAAATTCGATTAGAATCCGTAAAATTCAAGAAAGTTGGAGGACTACTCGGTATCAATTCTTTATTATTGTTCCCCTCAGGGTTACAATCCTCTATAGGTTCACATACCTATGGGCGGTCACCCACCATCTTTCGACGAGCCCCAACCAACGTCGCTTAACCTCAACGATCACCATTCCCACAACACCACCGGTCGAGCCACCACCTCGCCGGCGGACTACTCGGTATCATAGATTTAATTTTTTCCAATTTTTATTTCATTCAATAAGTTACTTTGATTTCATCGAATTTTTGAGGTTTCTAGTTTGCCAGTCAAAGTGTTAATTGATATTCGAAACTATAAAGTGCAACATTGCTCAGTTTTGCTGTAATAGCCGTTTGCCCGAGAGACTGTTGTTGGGAAAAGGATCTGAAAACTGTACAGTGTCATTTGACTCGAAAACGGCCATGTAATCATCACGGTGGATCATCGCGGGACTGTGAACGCGTTAATGCACAGTTTCACGGTACAGAGGCGGGATCTGTTAGAAAAATGGAAAGGAAATCGATTGTTACGCGAGGCGGCTATAATTGGGAGCCATCCCGTCCCGCGGGTGAGCAGAAGGAGAGGCCCTTTCCTGCTGACACGCTCCTCCTTTTTCGTATCGTTCCGCGATTATCCATCCGTAGAAGGATTTACACCGCGATTGACCGTCATTTTCCGCGCAATTTGTACTCGCGGCGCTCGGGTAAGAAACGCTCGCGGATTCGGAGAGCAGACTGAAAACAAGAACCCGGCTCGCTCGATCCCGATTCTCCTCGGGACGAATCCCGAGTCATCGGCAAACGCGACTCGCGAAACTAACGGAACGCGAATAAAATCCTTCGAGGGACCAACTATACAGGGTGGGTCGCCACATTTTGCCATATAGATTTACGTCGTTATTATTACGCATAGCAAACAATGTTTCAGATGAAGTTGAATGGTTTTGAGAGGGGCTGATGGTAAGGTGTAAAGGACATATGAAGGTCATTAATGTTTTTTTAAATGAAATCATATTTTTTATTGTATCAGCTGATGCTCCTTCATATTCTTTACAAAAAAGTATTAATCTGTTTGTGTAAAAAAATCATTAGTTTAGGAGATATTTTAATTCTAATTTGTTAGGAAATCTCGACTTTCTGGTAAATATTATGAATTCAATGTGATAATGTAGTAATGTTCTTGCTCTCCTACTTATTGTGAAATTTAGTCTCTTTTACGTCTCTGATACGGTGAATACGGTGGATACGGTGAATCACTTCATAATAAAGTATTCTAAAGTTTTTACTTTATTAAAAGTTGTACACTTTATTTTGAAGCTGGGAAAAGTGCTACCCTTGCAGAATGATTATACGCCAATAGATTTCCTCAACGAATGTTTTTAAAAAATTTCACCAGACGGGGCAATTATTACGCAAAAAGGCGATTCGTAATAAAACAATAACAAATCAAGCAAACGAAATAGTAGTGTTAGCCGCAATTACATTAAATCCATCCGTTAGTTATTTTTATTAGATACTTAGATACTTAGCTATTTTTTAGCTAAGTATCTCCTAAAGTAATGATTTTTGTACACAAATAGATTAATACTTTTTTCTAAAAAATATGAAGGAGCATCAGCTGATGTGATAAAAGATATGATTCCATTTAAAAAAAGCATGAATGACCTTCATATGTCCTTTACACGTTCACCTACAAAAAAAAATGTACCATCAGAATGTGCCCCTCTCAAAACCATTCAACTTCGTCTAAAACATTGTTTGCTATGCGTAATAATAATGACGTAAATCTAGATGGCAAAATGTGGTGACCCACCCTGCATTTATTTAACAACTGAGACTGTCGAGATCCGTGTATCTTCTGTGCTCGGGTGTCTCGATTGGTTACAAATTTGCGAACAGCCCTAATTTCGACTTGTTCGATCACGCGAACATTTTCGAATTAATTCCCTCCGTTTGCGCTGCGACGCGCGTCGCTGGATTCTCGATGGCAGACGAGCGGCTTTGAATAAAAGATACTACGTTCCGTTGTGGGACGGTGACGCAATCGGTGTTGCAATCGTCGGTGCATTCTGCCTCCGCCGCATCCGATAATTTCCGAACTCGCTTTCATTGCCAGGGAGCGCGCGTGCTCTTGAAACGCGAGCCGAGCGGTAACACCGGATGCTCCCGCGATAATAGCTTCATCGCGGACCTTATTCTCAGACATTTCCCAGTGACAATGTAAATCATAGCCTAGTTTGCGTCGGCGAATAAATTGAACCTAATTCGCAACGGTGCCCTAATCCCGCCGATGACACCGCGCAAGTACTTTTCTTCTTACCTCTCTGCACCGAGATGTTTCTTTTCGTTTCGCATTTCTCTGAAATGGAAAAGTTCGAGCAACTAGCTTGTAACTTTACAAAGATTTTTATCACACTTCCGTGAGGTTGTACGAATTTCTCCAGCTCTATTTGTTTATAAATACAGACTTTATCTAAGGTAGACCAGGTCGTTGCTTGTAACTTCTGCTAGAGCTCAAAATATCGAAACGCTCACGCTTCAATCGGTAATAACTTCGAAAGCATTATTATGGATTAAACTACAAGATTATGAAGAAAACAATTCGATAATTTTTGCTAAATTCATATTGTAGTAATTCTTCGAAAATCTAATTTAAAGAATTTCTCTCAATTTATTTTCACCATAGTAGGTCTTCTAAAATTTGATTTAAACTTGAAAGTCCCTTAAAATTCAAGTTAAAATTACAATACTCTCTGTAAGAATTTCTCTCAATTTATTTTCACTAGTGTAATTTTTCTAAAATTTAGTTTAAACTTGAAAATCCCTTGAAATTCAAGTTAAAATTAAAGTACTGTAATATAAAAGCAACACTCCTCGTCCGACTCTTCCAGAAGATTCGTCGACCCTGATGGAAATATTGATACAGTTTCACGTGTTCCGCGTAAATCATTTCCGCGCAGCGCACAAGCATTTCGATCGCGTCACAGCAATCAGCAAATTTATTCCTAGAACTGGCTATGATTTCGTGCGCAACGTTTACCAACTACCGATACACGAGCGGCGTCATTCGAAACGCAGTTGTGTTTCGCGTATGTCACCCGAAACTCGGCGTTATCAGCGAAGCGTAAACCCGTGTCGGCTGTCTGTCAAACAACAAACCGATTTGCATAATGGCCGGTCGTTACCGGTCTACAGACTTCGATGTAGGTACATCTTCCCAATTAAAAATTTATTAATTCACCCACCGACTCTGTTGTGTCTTCGAGGCCGCTCCTCGTCGGAGATAACGGTGATACAAAAACATTACGAAATCGTGCTAATTTGTTTACTGGAACGGGTACGTGGACACGAAACTCGGTTATAATTAGTCCCGGGCCAAATTTCGTATATTCGGTTGGCGGTAATGATGATGGAGTTTTGAGTGCATATTCAAATTCGACACATCTCAATTTGGTTAATTATCGTCCGATACGCTGCACGTTTCATGCAAAACTAAATGAGTGTGACAGCAGATAGATGAATATGTATTTCTAACTATTTTTAGCAAAACGAGAATGGTGTAATAGGATTCTTGAATTTTCTTAATATTTTTACAGAATAATTCAAGAATCCGTAATTTAATTATGAAATTGAGTAAGTGCCTGGAATAGTAGAGAGATTGAAAAGAATTTACACAGAGTTTGTGTAAATTCAAAAAGAGTTACTCTTTCAAGAGTTAACTCTTACAAAAGAGTGTTTGACACAAAATCTTTTTGTTCTATTCAATGATTCACAGTCCTGAAGAAGAGATAACGGTTCACGCAAAATTAACGTGGCAGCGATCAAATCCCCGAAATCTAGGCAAATAATTGCACGAATGATATACGAGTTAGGCGACAGTCGACGCGCCAAGAAGATATACGGCCGGTCCCGTTTCTTTTCGACAAGATTGCTCGATCTGATCGACGCAGCTTTATTTCCCGAGATCCCGCGATCCAGTATACGATAAGAAATCCCGACAACGTGGTTTCGCGGTAAATATTTGTCCGTGATGTTTGTCCGACGTCGGCCTTCCACACGAGGCCGAAAGAGAGGGACCATAGTTTGCTCACGGATTCGACGGTTATGATGGATATTAATGTGTCCTGGTGGGTATCGAGGACCATTCCTCCGGGACCAGCAGCAGGGCTCGACGGATTATCGACTCGGATGGCGAATCGATTCATCGTCTGCGTTACAAGACTCTGGCCGCGAATGTCCGGCTGCCGTTAAACATGCACCGGTGCGCGGTCATTTTCTACTTTTTCGACGGGCTGGCAATTTGATTTCGTATTCGTCGCTTAACTCTCTCCCTCTCTCTCTCTTTCTCTCTTTCTCTCTCGCTCTGCCCAGCGCATACATCGAAGGTTTATGGCTCGTATTTCCTCTTTAACGCCGATGTTGGTCCGGCCACGGGTGATTCCACTCGCCTTTGTGCACTGTTCGCCTGCTCTCTCCCTGTCCCCGAGGCTCTCGCTCGATCCTAGGGATGGGATCAAGTTCAAGTATTGTGTTCTTCGCGCGAGCATCGCGTCGTGGAAGAATTTCCATTTTAAACTGCGACTCTCGCCTGGCCACCCGGTGAACTATGCATTTCAAAGCAGAAGGTATCATTTAAAAAAAAAAAAAAATAAACACAAAATTTCAGTAAAATTCTCTGGAAAGTTTAGAGCCCAAGGACACTGGGATAGGAAAACTATAGCAAAATTTTAATAAGTCAGAAGTCTTGCAGCTGAATTAAGGGTGGTTCTCCAGATATCGAACGCGCTAGGTTCTTTGCGTTTATATGAATTCTCTTTGAACGTAATACGTGTTGCAACTGATATTTTCGAAGCAATAGCGGCATGTTTTTTTTTTCTTGAACCGATACTTGCGAGACACTTAGACCCATCGCTAGTCCCAGGAGGATCTCAAGACGCAGCTCGTCCCAGGAATCCGCGGATCAACGCGTCGAACGCGGCTGTTACGTCCTCGATCCCCCGCGTTTTATGAATTCCGGGATTTCGTAATCTCGTGGTACATCCTCGGTTTACGGCCGTGGGCCGTTTCGTAACGGGCCTCGCTTGTCCACCGGGGAGCTTCTTTCTCTTCCTCGTTTCGCAGCGGCGACCGGTCCGTTTACGAGGACGTTTTCGGCTGCTTCCCCCGACCCCTCTGTGACCCCCTAAGGTTCACCCGTTTCCGTTCCTCGGAACCCGACACGTTCGCGGAACTCTCTAATTGACCAAATTCGCGAATTTGCTCTAGCAATTTGCAATGGGTGCTTGGCCCGCGGACGTTCACCCCTTCTCTTGTCCTACCTAGCATCGATTCTGCGTGTTTTTTATTCTTTCTTCTCAAATTCAAGGTGCGGTACGTGAATTATGTTAGATTTTTGCAGTATCGTCCCTAACTATCTGACACTGTTTAACAAATTCTAAAACTTTCGTCAGGCTCGGTACAGTGTCGTCTCTGAAGGTCAACGATGACCTGTTGTTTGGTGCACCCTTTGCACTCGAAGCTAAATTATCTCCAAGACGAAACATTTCTTCCGACCTAGAATATTTCCATTCTATGTATTTCCGTTAAGGTCAATTTATATTTACAAAACATTGACATAATTTACAAAACATTGAAACATGCGTTTTAAATGAAACCGTTCACACTGTGCACGGACCTGCACAGACAGACACGGACGGGAAGGAATTTTCCATTAATATAATTATAATGGAAAGTAACTTTCGTCGTTCATCGTACAAGTAAATATCATCGGAATTATGTCATATTTGGTATCATTTTCATTAGAAAAATGCCACGAGTATGTTGGTGACAATCCCATGAAAAATAATGAAAAATAAAGAAGTTTTATTATTGGATTAGTAGTAGTGGTCTACCGGTCTCACCGGGAGTGGATCAAAGAATAGTTTTCTCTGGACGATATATGTCTCTGGGTAGACCCGTGTTGTGGACATATATCGAGAAAGGACTGTATGTCAATGCTCCCGAAAAAAGTGCTCGCGCTCCAAACAAGGAACAGCAGTAGCTCAACGCTTCCGAAACCGAATTTGGCCGACGAGTCCCGATGGGAATTTCTGCGACGCTCGTCGACGAAGGCGGCGCGCGTCGTCGTCGCTCGCAAAAACTCGTTTCGTGGTTCGTTGCGAAGGTTAAAACCGTAACGCTTCTATATCGCCGGTGTTCTCTCCCTCTCTGGTTCTCTGTTTCTCTTTTTCTCGGCGAAGCAGCGACGCACATGAGCCTGGGCCCAAAGCTTAACATCGTCGGGGCCCCTTTCCTGACCGCAATTACATCCCATAAAGCACGATTGAGACACGGTTCGACCATTATTCTCCCATACAGGGCCGTACAAAAGAGTCTCGCCGTTTAACGCGCCCCCATACGCGTTGCCCGCTTTCGGAATTTATATACGTACACGCGTGCGTACACGGCCGCGCCTGTATTCCTGGGCGAAACCGTGGAAAAATGTTCTTAGCGGCCGGAGCCGATGCCGAAGCTGAAGCCGAAGCCGATGCCGAAGCCGAGTACAGCCGATTCTCTCTCCTCGTAATTGTAGACGACATCGCCCGTTCGGCCAATCCTCTTTGCTTTTGTTCGAACCTCCCAGGGATACGCGGGGTCACCTCTTTGTCTACCGCAAGGGTTGCTCGATCCAAACCCTGACGAAGTCGACTTACCTGCCTTAAACAACACTTGAAAGTCCGTTCGGAACGAGACCTGCATAAGCCCTGAAGAACAACCGTCGAGACGCCCATCAATTATGTTTTAGTATTACTTCGGTCCGATTCTTTCCACAAAACGATCCATATAGGTGCTAATTGCACGGCTCGGTAAGAGTTTAGTTCAGCATCGAAGCTAAGTATTCATATTTCATTAATTAGTAGGAATAATCGAGGTTCTACTGGGTTCATTAACCCCCCGTCGTATAATACCCAATACTCGATATATGTCAACAACACGGGTCTTGCCAGTGTCACGTATCGTCCAGAAAAGGCCGAGGCTCTCGAGCTTCCTAGCCCCTCACAGAGAGAGTATGTATATCCCACGGTAGTGGAGATAATTCCGCGACATTTACCATCCAGATATCGGCGACATATATAGAGAAATCACTGTATTTACGTGTCAGAGAATTTTTCTCTTCGACTGGCAATCGACGCTTCCGGGTGGAAAAATAATTTACAGTAACAAAACAATTCGTCATATTGCCGTAATATCGACTCCAAAATTTTGATAAGTCAGAAGTCATGTATAAAATTGAGTCATAAAATAAAAATAATTTGCAGTAACGAAACAATTCGTCATATTGCCGTAATGTCGACGCCAAAATTCATGTATAAACTTGGATAGGTAAATAATTGCGTTTGCCATTTTCAAAGGAGTTGATTGAACGAAATAAAAATTGAAACGTTTTAAGACGTCTCACCCTTTCAACGTCTTCGGCTCAGTTGCTGAAGCTACAGCGAACCACCCGCAGTGTTGGCGGCGAACGGGGGTCGTGCGTGTCCATTTGCGATGTTCGCAGGGCGAATTACTGGTTCGCGGATGCAAATCGCCTTCGAGCTCGCATCTATTTCCCTAATCCCGGGACTGTCGGTGACGTGTTCATGAATTTATGCATTTCTCCGGCGCGGCACCTCCGGCAGCCTCTTCTTCTTCGAGAGGGGAGTTTTCTAACTCGATCGACTTCGATTCGCCGACCAAATTGGGCAGAGAGGATGCGCAGCGGGACCAACCGGAGACGAGAGAGAAAAAAGAAGAAGAAGCGGTGTCTGTCGGGGGGGGGGTTCGACTTTCACTCCAAAGACGTAGGGTTACGATCCTGCGAGTGTCGTCGTCGCCGTTTGTTGATATCGAGAGAGGAGAGAAAAGAGTTGCGCAATTCCGCCATTGAGTAACCGCCGCGAGATAAATTGCTCGAGCGGATTCTGGCCTGGTCAATTTCGACGGCGGGTCCGATCCTTCTCCGATCTCTTGGATCGCTGCGATCGTCCTGGATAAATAGAAAGAGTATCGTCCTCGAGAAAGAGAAAGGTCCCGTTGAAGATCGTATGGTCTTCATCGAACAGCCTTTTCTTTCTTCAAGCTTGTTCGCTCAACACGTTGACTGTTATGTCACCCACATGTTGTGACGGAATTATTTGTACAAATTCGAAAATATCTTCTCTTCACTAATGTATTCACTGTACCAAAAGAAGGTTGGAAGAGTACTCAGTATTAGACATGTTAACACTAAACGTACCGAGTTATAAAAATGACAAGATTTAATTTATTTAGACTTTGCGCGGTTCTTATTGCAATGCGTGCTCTACTAAAGATATTTATCGAATCATTGCTCATGAAAGCATCTTTATAATTTCAAAAATTGCCAAGTAAAAATCTAGAACCGGTCATTTGACCGGTGATGATACTTTTCAGTTTGTATTTCATTAAATAAATTACTTTGATTCTATAGAATTTTTTAGGTTCCTGGGCTGACGAACAAAATATTAAACCATCGGGTTTGTCGAACGAGTCGAAAACCGATTTTTACCCGTTTCAAAAATTCTCATATCTATATTTTATGGAAAACGTTTCCAAAAAATATCATGCACCATTCAGCAGCCTGAAATGCGCTCTTTCAGACCCAATCCCGATTTTTCCGAAAAAATTCTACGAGTCGAACTGGTTTCCCATTCGTCGCAGATCATCCGTCATCCAAGGGTTAACGTCGGATTCAATTTTTTGTTTTCGAACGGGACGCATGACAAACGGTGGTAAAAAGAACGGGGAAGAGCGGCGGGCGCGCGAGCGTGCGCCGGGATTTAGGGGAATCCGATTGGTGGATTTAGGGCGATTTATTAGCCTCGGTCGACGCACGGTAGCTGCGGTGCCGCGCATATTGATTCGAAGTGCTTCGGTTTACCTCCTAATTAGTCGGAACGTGTCCCGACTCCGGTGTGTCCTCCTATAACGCGTTTGCTTTTCAATGAAGCTGCGTCTATTCGCGCGGACCGAGGGAAGTGCACTTCCGGTGCGATCGGTTCGTCGCCAGTCACCTTCCACGAATTACGTGTAACGAGTTTACTGACACACGACGATCTCCGCTCCCGGAATTTCGCGCCGTGCACATTCTCCCGCGAGTTGTGTAAATCCGCGTAAGTGAACACCGCGTTGTGTCCGAGAAGTTTCTTGCGGCCGAAAAATTTTTCGCCACGAAAATGTGTAGAAGCGTGACGAGTGCGACAATTCAATACATCGGACGGATTAAAAGCGTTTAAGAATGTCAGCATGTTACCCCCAACTTGTTAACTCTTCGCACGCGATCAACGCATTAATCAACCTGAATTAAAGGATTAAGTTACGTTGCCGAGGGCGACTTGTTGAATTAAAATTGCTGATACTGGAAAATTGATTAACCCTTAACAGACCACTTTTACTTTCTGGGTCTAATGCCGCGTATATGGCAATAAAAATGTAATATAAATGTACAGGGTGTCCCGTAACTGGTGGTACAACCGAACAGGGGATGATTCTACATGAAAAAACTGAGTCGAAAATATCGAATAAAATTTTTTGATACAAGGCTTTGTCTTCGAGAAAAATGAGTTTGAAAATTTGTCTAGTGCGCGTCCACTCGTTTTACTTGCGGCTCAACGGACTTTATTCTGAGTTACCTCAACCTTTTTTCGCAAAGGTTTTCGAGGTTTGTATACATTGAATAAATCGAAGGTCGAGATTACAATGTTAGAATTACCTTTGAGGAATTCGTTTAATTCGTAAATTGCTGGAAGTGCTGTCCACGTTGATTTAGACATAATTATGCTCTGCGTATTAAATTCCTTCGAAATGTTGCTTTAAGTGTTCAAACGCTATCACAATTTTTTGTTGTAATTGTTCTGTGCTCGTTATGTCATCACGATACACAATCAATTTCACCTGACCCCACACTATCAAGCCGAGTGCACGCGCACTAGACAAATTTTCAAACTCATTTTTCTCGAAAACAAAGCCTTGTATCAAAAAATTGTATTCTATATTTTCGACTCAGTTTTTCATGTAGAATCACCCGCTGCTCGGTTGTACCAGCAGTTACGCGACACCCTGTATATAAAATAAAATATAAATATTTTTCTTTCTATGAAGAGTAGTAGAGTAGTAGTTTCCTTTCGTCGCAAGAGTAGGCTCGTTAAGAAGATAAAAATGTTCCTTGAAACGCTCGAAGCCGGCAGCAAATTGAAATTAAGGTCGTCGCGTGCAAGCCCCGAAGAGAATCCCGAAGAAAATCTGAGCAAAGTGTCGCGGCCGCGGAGTTGCTCGAAACGAGACTATACGTCGCACCGATTCGAGGAGATTACCTTTTCCATTAAGATCGAAAAGCGAGGGCGAAGGGGAACGTGGATACAGGCGCCTGGCGTCGTTAAATGTCCCCGGCGAGAATCAACATTTGCCTTTCTTCTTCCGCGTTGTTTCCCCGCCTGGAAAAAGGTCTCTCGCTCGTTTCCTTCCGGTAGGATTCCTCCGGCGGATTCTTTCCTCGAGACGGCGGCGCGCCGCTCAGAAGAGGTCGTGTTCGTTCGTCTTCCCTTCCTCAGCATCGCCCAGATGCCGTGTTTACACGGACCCGACAATCGGCGAAGAGTTCCTCGCTAACGAAGACGAAATTTAACGAACGTCCGAGCTTCCTCTGCGCCTCGTTTTTCCCCTTTTCTTTTCCGCTTCCACCCCCGCCGGGGGGCGAACAGTCGACGCTAACGATCGCGAGCCAGAGGAAACCCTCGGCCGACGAGGGCTGTCTGCGAATGTGCAGACTTCGATAATCGTTTCGAACTCGAACGGGGTCGACTTGACCGACAACCCCGTTCAACTTTGCGCTTTCACGATCCGGAAACCATTCTTCGAAATTTTACTGCGTTAGATACTGGTTCGACAAGCATTTCTTTCAGCATCCTCTGATACTCAACTTTGAGAGTTTTTTCTGCTTTAACACTTTGAACGCCAAACAAGAAAGCTCAACAATTCCACGAAATCAAAGTAAGTTATTTGATAAAATAGAAATTGAAAAAATTAAAATGTATGATATTGTGTGGTTCTCCAACTTTCTTGCATTTTACAGATCCTAATCAAATTTGGTACAATGAATATAGTAACATAAAAATTCATTTTAAAGCCTGAACAAATAATTCCGTCACCCCTATATGTGATTGACATGGCAGTCAACGTGTTAACTACGAAAACTGTGCGAATGATTCTTCCCTAGAATGATGCTTTATTTGATGCTAGTATTTTTTCTTTTTAATAACCACGTCATACAACATTTTTTCTCAGAACAAGAAGTCCGTAATGGACCGACTCCCTCTGACAATTTTTAAATTAATTTGGAAAATTAAGGGTCCAAGGCAAAATCCAATTACACCACGTGAAAGAGTGGATATTCTTCTTTCGAGAGTCGTCGAGAAGCATTAAAACGCAGATATAGTTCTCAACTGAGAAAATAAAATACTTCTACAAGAGACGAAGATTAAGATTGAAGTATTGTTCATCGGAATTTAACTTCTCGTTGAGCTGAAAGTGATAGAGAAAATCGACTACATGATTCCTATTTGGTACATCGTGTAAGAATCGCTTACGGGGTATCGAAACGCGAAATTGATCAGCCGCGAAAACGGCGCGCGTTCCAACGCTGGCCTCGCGCCAAAAGCTGTCGCTCGTGACGTTCGGCACTCGTCTTTGAACGTCACACGAAAGGACGTTCAATCCTTCGCGACGTCAGTCAACGGCTCCAACGAACAAGGAATGCTTGCCGGCTGTCGGACCGCGCGATTTTCAGCGAAAGTTTGCAGCCTCGCGAAACAGCCAGAGATAGTAGACTATTTCCCAGCTGCGGTAACTCGAGTTCCTAATAGCACCCTCGTAGTGTCGAACGGTTGCAGATGGGAGCGAAAATATTTACAGTGGGGGACAAAAGTATTCGTACACTTGGAATATAGAAATAAAAGCAACAATATCTTTTATGTTATTAATTGTATCTAAACATATGTAGCTTTATATTGTATACAACACTTATAACAACAAATGAGCAAAAACTAAACTTATTTACATTATTTCGTAACTTACAATGACAAAAAAATTTCACAAAATGGCGAGAAACTGCAGGGACAAAGGTATTCGTACATTTCATTATTACAAGTGTTGCAATTAATTTAACGGGAATTTTCTAAATTAATACTTATAGTAGGATAGCCCTTCTGACGAATTACTTCGTGTAATCTATTGGGCATTGATAATACTAAACTTTTAATGAAGTCAGGTTCTAAATTACACCATTCTCTATTTAATATTTCTTTTAAATATTCTTTCGATGTTATGTCGTATTTTCGTACATTTTTTTCAAGTTTCGCCCATACATGTTCGATGAGATTTAAATCAGGTGATTGTGGAGGAGTTACGAACATGTGGGGAGTATTATATAACAACCACTGACGCACTATATGGGCTGTATGTTTCGGATCACAGTCTTGTTGAAAGTAAAATGTTCTCCCAATACCTAATTTATCAGCACTTTCGTATAAATTTTCTTTTAAAATATTTAAATATAAATGTTTATCCATTATTCTATCTATCATTACTAATTTTCCGACTCCAGAAGCAGCAATACATCCCCACACCATTTTACTTCCACCTCCGTGTTTCGTCGTCGGTTGCATATTTTTGGGATCCAATTCAGTATTAGCTCTCCGCTACACTTTTTTATGACCATCCGACTCAAAAATATTAAATTTCGACTCATCGGAAGATATTACATTCTTCCAGAAGACGTCGCTAGCGTTTATGTATTCTCCTGCAAATTCTAATCTCTTTTTTTTATTTACTTTGCTGATGAGTGGTTTCCTCCTCGCAACTCTGCTGTTATATTCTCCCCGATGTAGCACTCTTCGTACTGTTTTCGGATGAACTTCTTTGTGCATATATTCTTGAGGGTGTGTCACGATTTCCGATGCACTGTTATCTGGTTTTTTTTTAATAATTTGGACGATTTTACGCTCCTCTCTCACAGTTAGCTTCCGGGTCTGCCGATTCTTTCTTTATTCTGCAATGTTCTCTCTTTTTTATATTTACTTATTACACTCTGTATAGTTGATCGACTTCTTTTTAGTATTTCTGATATATTTCTACATGATTTACCCTCTTCGTATAACTGTATAATAATTTTTCGTTCTTCCAACGTAGTTTCATTGCGTTTTCTCCCCATATTGCAAATATTTACTAATAACGTGTACTCGCCACGACTAGAATTAATGAAACTAACATGATATCTTCTAAAGCAATGTTTACATTGATCGGAATGTTGTGATTCCTCCGTAACTGCTGTGTTTATCAACAGAAATGGTGGTGTACGAATACTTTTGTCCTGGCAATTTCTTACAGTAGTGTGAATTTTGAATTAATTTCAAGTTACCAAGTAATGTCATTGTCTTTGTTTTTTGCTCATTTGTTGTTAGAAGTATAATATACAGTTACGTATATTTGAATATACTTAATAATATAGAAAACATTGTTGTTTTTATTTTTATATTCCAAGTGTACGAACACTTTTGTCCCCCACTGTATGTTCAAACTTGTACATTGCGTTTAGAGAGCCACCGTTGTTGAAAGTCTAGCGGAAGAGCGTATAAAAATTTTTAAATATTTTATCCGCTTGACAGCGGAAAAAAGACCTCAACGTCTCTCAAGTGTAATGACATCTTGAAGACACGCTGGACGATCTGAGATCGAAACGATTCGAATTTTAACATTCTCAACATCTGCACATCACCGTGGAGCCGGGTTCGAACGGAAAACTCGTCCGCGAGTGGAAAACTGCGTGTCTCGTCCGTCGAGACGGAAATCGCTTTGTGGCTCTCAACTCTTCCTCCCTTTCGGTGGCGTTTCTCTCTCTCTCTTTCTCTCTGTGAGAGACAGGCTGATTCTCAGCCACACCCCCGTGCATCACAAACGTTTTAAACGGGGCGCAGACACACTCGCGCGAGCGAGAGCGAGTCGGCCGCGCACCTCGGTACTTTCGTTCGAGGCCTTTAATTTGGCACGTGTTCCACTCTTGGCTATTGTTGCCATGATTGTTGGGTGGATCGTTCCTCCTCGTCTCTCGTCCCTGTCCGTCCGTTCGTCCGGTTCGTCTTTCTCGCTCTGTCCGCGTCCTCCTCCGCCGACGATCGCTTTTTGCGGTAAACGCGGCGTATGGTGGTAATGCACGGCTCTCTGTGTAGTTTGTACCGTAGCCGGCACGTGTTCCGTCTCTTCGTGGCCGTTTTTCGCGCCAGAGGTGCCTTCCCCCAGGAACCGAACCATCGCAGCGGCCAGTTGAATCGCTTGTTCCGAGACCCGACTCTTCGGCTCCGAAACGTTCACGATCTTCGGGAACCTGGGCTGACGGAGCTTCACTCGGAGATAGTCAAATTAATTTTCTATACCTTGTTTTTCCGAGTCATAGTTCACAGAGTAACTGTTGAATAATTAACACTTTGACTGCCAAACTAGAAACCTGAAAAATTCCATGAAATCAAAGTAAGTTATTTAATGAAATAAAAATTGGAAAAAATTAAATGTATGATACTGAGCAGTCCTCCAACTTTCTTGAATTTTACGGATTCTAATCGAATTTGGTACCATGAATATATTAATGTAAAAATTCATTTTAACCCCTTGCACTACTGTTTATTTTGTGAGTATAATGATTAGAAATTCTTCATCGTTCAGAATTTCATGGAAAAAAAGATCAGTTTATATTTGTTGTATGCCTATGTTTTCTCCAAAGGATATATATCAACAACAACAAAATAGAATTTCATTTCAGTTTAAAGGAAATTAATAACGTTCACATTTATCAGACTCTATTCAGAATCTTCATCACGAGTCTGGCTCGTTATTGTAGGGCAAGGGGTTAAAACCTAGACGAATAATTCCGTCACCCACATATGGGTGACATGGCTGTCAACGTGTTAACAGAGTTCGCTTCCGAAGCGAGAAAGAATATTTATTGATGGAAAAACTAAGTAGTATAAATGTTCCTTGCGCGGTGCTGTTAACTCAGCAACCGTTTCGAGGTAGAGAGGTAGGGAGCGTCTTAAATAAATTCAGAGTATAAACTCAAAAACCCAACATTTCGAAAGAGATTTTTTCCACCAAATTGTTGAATATTTCGCGAAAGTAACACGTTGCATTTAAGTCAGTAGCTGAAGACTGTGAACGGAAATTAAAGAGCAGTTACCGACCAGCTGACTCTGCAAAAATCACGCTACCACCCTTGACTTTTAATGGAACATTTTAACCCTGGCGATGATGCTGTTAGCGAACGTGTTGATCATCGAAGATCGTACCATTTCTCCAAATGGTCGGATCAATCGTAGATCCGAAGAGCTCCACCCTGATGCAATTGAAAAGCTCGGTTCTCGCCAGAAAATCGTCTGGCAGAGGGGTCCCGAAGGATGGGTCCGGCTCGCAGCTTGGAATAATGCGGTACAAAGGAGCGAAGTCCTCCCTGGTTGTGGGCCCGCGACGCGACGGGACGAGGAGAACGTACGAGGCCTGTCCGCCGCGAAGATAAAGAGTGGCGTGTATACAAAGAAACCTGCTGGCACGCAGCGCGTGAGGAAGAACGATGGCGCAATTCCCCGCGCGCAGTCCGTAAATTCCAGACTTTACTGCCTGTCGTCGGCGAAATCGAAGCATATTATTTCAACGGAGGCGCGCGGGATCATCCCCGCGAGCGAGCGAGCGAGCAAGACAGAGCCATCGCGAGGACCGAGTGTGTCTTTCATTATCCGGGGGAGGGAGCGTGCCTGCAACGGGGTACACCAGCTGAACGTGGCGAAAATATTTGCCGAATAATTGGACAAGATCGCCGACATAGATATTCCTAACGACGAACGATATTCCTCAAGCTCGAAATAGTCTTACAGCGAACCTCTTCTGTGTAGAAGCCGACCGAAATCGGTGTCGGTGAATCTAACAAGGAGATCGCGTCCGATCTACCTCGGAATCGCTTAACACTAAACGTACCACTACCGGTCAAACGACCGGTTCTAGATTTTTTTGACAATTTTTGAAATTGTAAAGATGCTTTCATGAGCAATGATTCAATAAATATCTTTACTAGAGCCCACGTTGCAACAAGAACCGCGCAAAGTCTAAATAAATTAAATCTTTGTTTTTTGAAATCTTGTCATTTTTGTAAGGCAACATGTATCTCTTTTATTCATAGGTCGGTACGTTTACTGTTAAATTAAGCGGCCGGACCCTTTCAGAGAAGTCTTCGTATCCTGTGTTTTAATTGCTCCTTTACGAACTCGTCGAGATTACAGTCTACGTAGGATTTTTTTCGAAAGTGTTTCTTTATGACGACGTTCTCCTGTAAATTGAATACCGTGATGTACACTGATTAAGGATATTGGTGGTCACGATGACGGTCGAGTAATTAACAAGCAGGCAATCGATGCGACGGAAGGAGACGTGGAATAGGTAAAGAAACACGGCACGGCGATGTAATGACGTTTAGAAACGGGTTCCGAGATATATTTTGCCCCGTCTGTTGGTAATAGAAGATCGAAATTAGCCTGGCAATGTTTTCTGGCGAAACTGTCATGTAGATCGATTAAGGATTTTACGCTCGGCTCGCGAGTAATTAGAAGGAGACGCGATCGATGACGCGTCACGATGAAGAAGACGAGTAGAGCAGGAGAAAGAACTATAATATACGGAATGGTAATGTAACGATATTTCGCGAATCGCGTTCGATCGAGAGACGGTTGTCGCGCGAAACGTCGGATATTCGTTACGCTCGTATTCTCTCCCCACCCCCCCCGAGTATTTCCCCTTGCATGAGGTAGTATGTGTTTAGTAGAAACGGGGGTGGCGGGTCGTCCCTCTGGCGGAACGAGTTCCCGATTAATCTGGATACTGTGCTCGTTTACAGGACCTGAAGGAGAGCTTCAATTACGGGCTGTTCTGCCCGCCCGTGAATGGAAAGGCCGGAAAATTCTTGGACGAGGAACGTCGCCTCGGCGATTATCCCTTCAACGGACCCATGGGATATTTGGAGGTGAGAGTCGCGCCTTACTTTTCTTTAATAGCGAGTCGAACGCAGTGTTTACTCGATATATACGTCCAAAACACGGATCTAGCCACAGACATGTATCGGCTAGGAGGTACTGTTTTTTGATTCACGCTGAACGTGGGAACGTACAATAGTGAAAATAGGAAATAAGGTGGAGTGGAGTAAGTGCATAAACGGGGTAAGTGCACAAACGGATTCATATTAATTTAATATGAGCGAAATTGCAATACCTAATATGTAGTAATCTACTCTAAGTTAATGTCTATATATTGATGTTAGGATTTGGTATTTCAATAAATGAATACACTGGAGAATTAGCTATATCTGTTTTTATTAAACAGCTCGGAAGGACGATGTAACCAGTTCTGCTAACGGACTCGAAGTGAAGTAAAGAATAAAGCAGGGACGAAAGAGAAATCTTTCGTCCACTTGAGATAAAGGAAAAACCCAGGCCTGCATCGTTTATTGCCCTGGCCCTCGGGTACGACAAATACCAGGCCTATGGGTCCGATGACATCTGGTCTGTTATTCTAAGATAGAGAAAGTTACAGGGTTTCTCATGGGCAACGTAATTCATTTTTGCTCTTTTGGCAGTTGCATTATTATTGCTAATAATCCAACAATTGATCTTATTTTACTAATCCCTTTGTATTCATTTATTTGTATATATTTTGAATGCGGTAAAAAGCATTTTGTAGCAGACATATCAATAGTTATGCCCTTGCCTCGTAGCATACAATATAAGGCATCAAATAGATTTTAACTGTCGATTGTGCACTTGCCCCATTTTCTGGGAAAGTGCACAGTTGTTGCAATTTTTTACAATTTTCTTAAAAAATTAAAATATACAAGTGGAATTGGCATTATTACCAATGTTAATTAAAGAGTATTGACTCAAGTATTCGTAGATATCAATAAATGTTAAATTATTATAAAACAAATTCAAGATATTTGGGTTGAAAGTCAAACTTACTAAAAACTGGGGTGCACTTACCCCACTCCATCTTGAAAAATAAGGAGGTTTTGTTATTGGGCAGTGGGAATAGTTTCGGGACTTTTATCGACTAGGCATTTGGGGCATATATCGAGTAAACACTGTAATAGTTAAGAACAGATCGCACAGATCGTTTCGTGCCTGATCAGTGTGGCAGTGGGGAGATTGCTGCAATTGTCACGTTGGTTTCAAATTTGGCTCTCGGAAAAGATCTAGTATTTAGTATTTAGGCAAGGGTCTAGGGGACTGAGATAGGGGATTCGGGGGAGGATAGGGATCCGAGAGAGGGGAATCCTAGCGAGGGAGGGATACAGAAGAGTAGGGAAAGGAAGAGAACCAGGAGAGGAGTGGTAAGGAGAAGGGGGGTCAAGGAAGGGAGGGGAATCTATAGAGGAAAGGGAGCCTGGAGTAGGAGGGGTTCCGAAACAGGGTAGAGAACCTAGGGAAGGTCGGGATCCAGAAAAGGGAAGGGGACCAGGAAAGACAAGGGGTGCAGGAGAACGAGGGGACTAGGAAAGAGAAGGGTCAAGGGAAGAGGGCACGGTCAAAGGAAGTGTATAGGGTCAGTGGAAGAGGATTGGGTCAATGGAAGAGCCCTCCAGAGTTTCCTGCAGAGACCTGAAAAATTCCTCAGTACGAACCCTCAGGACTCCTGCGACCTTCCGGAGGGTCCGTGCTGACCGACAGCCCGAGGAAGACTGAAAATTGTTGGCAACGTTCCTCTACTAGTAGTACACTGACTGGCGTGCAAGACTGGTAGCGCTTCGATCTAGATATCTCACGGTGCAGTCGTGAAACATAAGTAGACTGCGGATTTGATGCATTTATGACAAAAATGAGTGGGTGATATTTAAAACAGTGCAAAGATTAGAAGACTTTATGCACATTTATTTTCAACCGATCGGAACGATTGAGAGAAGAAAGAAATTTTTATGCGGCTTCTGATCCTTGCAATTGACGCAGACAATTTTTCTTTTGCATAAAAATCTGCAGTTTGATCACAAGTCTTTTTAACAAAACAATCTACTGCGATTTTCGATCGCTGGTACACGCGTACGGTTCACGACAGGATGGTCCATCAGTGTCCAGTTTACAGATCGACACAGCAACTTTGAATCACGAAAGCGCATATATGACATCTATTCTTGTGTATTCTATATGACATCTACTTTCTTTCTCTCAGATGAATTTCAAAAGATATACATATTTTGTGGAAGGCCCTGCACCCATTTCCATCATTTCAGTCTGCACAGTTGCCGATGTAAAAATGACACAGAGACCGAAAATAAAATTTTTATTTCAGCCTATATAAACGTCGTTCTAAAATCGTCAAAACTGACCACCTAGTCGCGCGAACTATGCATACGCGTTTCGACCCGACCAACGTGAAATCCTCGGTGCAACAGATGCGCGAACAGAGCCGTGCCTGGTCATATACATAACAAGTCCGGCACATGTTACGATTATCGTTGCAACAGTGTTCGCTAAAGAAAGTTGTACAACTCGTCGCGCGATAAATCGCGGGGACCATTTCCACGGTTCTTCGACACCGGTTGCCGGCAAGGCGAACGGCCACGCGGGGAACGCTGGAAGCGAGAAACCGGATATGTAACTTCTGGCAACGAAAGAGTACAAAACGAGAAAGTAATTCCATTTGTACACAAATTGAGCTGAGGAGTCGCGCGACCGACAGATAAAGAGACCGTCTGTCGGCTTTCGGCTCTTATCCCCCGTCGATTGCCCGCTTTCAACATTTTATGTAGCACCCGATAACCGGGATCGACGTCTTCAAACGCGAGACTGGTATACCAGTTCCCGTTATAAGTCAGTGCACGCCTCGCGTTTAAAAGTCATCGGAACTACCCACACCACCGCGGGGTATACCCCGTGTAACATAACACGGTTGGGTATATCGGTGTGAGACCGGAAGACCACTACTACTCCAATAAGGTGGAGTGGGGTAAGTGCATGAACGGGGTAAGTGCATAAACGGACTCTTATTAATATAAGAGACTCTTATACGGACTCTTATACTCTTATTCTTTTTATATTGATCTTATTTTACTAATCCCTTTGTATTCATTTATTTATATTATTTATTTGCTTTACTCCAAAACGAAACAACATATTTGAATGCGGTAAAAAGCATTTTGTAGCAGACATATGTATCAATAGTTATGCTCTTGCCTCGTAGCATACAATATAAGGCATCAAATAGATTTTAACTGTCGATTGTGCACTTTCTGCATTTTCTGGGAAAGTGCACAGTTGTTGCAATTTTTTACAATTTTCTTGAAAAATTAAAATATACAAGTGGAATTGGCATTATTGGCAATGTTAATTAAAGAGTATTAACTCAAGTATTCGTTGATATCAATAAATGTTAAATTATTATACAATAAAACAAATTCAAGATATTTGGGTTGAAAGTCAAACTTACTAAAAACTGGGATGCACTTGCCCCACTCCACCTTAACAAAACTTCTTCATTTTTCATTATTCTTTTACAGGACTTTCGCGTGCAACATTGTATCGGAGAAAGACATTTTCTTCTCAGCCTTCTTATAGAGCCCTGTTATGTTTACACTCCTCGGCGTCCGAGGCCTCTCGACCTTCGTGGACCCTCGCGGGGTATAACCGCGGTAGTGGGGATAATTCCGCGACGTTTATCATCCAGGTCTCGACGACAAAGAGAAATCACTGTACTAGCAATTCCAAGACGAACGTTTGGAAAATTTTCAAGATTTTGGAACTATGCAGATTTCGGGCACTCTCTGTGTTACACTTGTAATGGTCTCTCGCAAGTCCGAAAATTTTCGTGGAGGGGAGGGGGATCGCTAATGGGTTTAATTTGAATTTTCATCCTTGACCTCTCGACGACCATTCTCGTTCGGAATAATTGCCGCGGGGGAGGCTGAATGCGCCGGCGAAATGGGCTCTCTGCGGGGGTAGGAAAGGGTGCATTGACGCGGCCGGAAAAGGTTATTTCAGCGACAAGATTGCCCGGCCCCGTTGACGTCCGTTCCACGTCAAAGAAAGCAAGAGAGAAAGCATCGGCAGAGAAGTTCTCTCGGCCACCGGAGTCCAAGAGACTCTTGAATATCTGGGGTTCCTCTTGCGTCGGGTCAAGGAGCCACTATTTTTTCTATTTACTCTTTTGCTTTTTCGAAAAAGCAAACCGGAAGAAAACTCCGGCTAAATACTCTGCTCGCGTCTTGAATATCGTTCCGCTGCTCTCTGAACCTCTCGGCTAACCTCTGAACTCAAATATCAAATACTTTTATTTTGTTCGTGTATTTTATTTATTTTCAACCCTCTATTTTACGGTCGCGGTGATTAGTACTTCTTTGTAGTTCATAATTTCCTAGATGAAAAAGAAAATTGATGTACATATGTGTATATGTTCTCGAACGCCTCTACATTAACAACAACAAAATAGAATTTTATTTCTATACATATGTATTTGACTCTGTTCAGAATCTTCGTCGCAACATGGCATGAATGAGCGAAGGAAAAATTATTGTAAACCGAGACGCTGAAAAAATGAACATATTGTTTGCCAACGTCTGAATTAATAGTGCAAACGGTTGAAATTGTGTACACAGCATCGATTGGACTGGTGGGTTCTCTTTCGTTGCTTTTCCTTGCGCGTCAAAGGGCCGCCAAGCCGCTAACAAATTGTTATTGTTAAAAGGCGGGCGTGGAAGAGCCGTGAATTGGCTCGAGGACAGTCCCGGTCGCTTTTTTTCGACGAACTAATTATCATAAACGATCGATCATCCCGTAGAAGAAGAATCTCTCGTTCCACCGGGGGCTTTAGAATTTCGACAAAGGATGCTCGAGAGGGTCGAGATGTCGCTGTAAAAAACGATCGATCTCTGCGGCGGGACAAGGTCGGTAAAATAATGCAACAAAGATGAAGAAGAGAGGCGCGCGGTATTCAAACCAGAAACAGGGTAACCAAATTAGTTGAACGAGGTTATGCTTTGCTGGCCGATTTAATGGAACGCTAGATTAAATCTAACGAGCACACCGCGAATTTAATATGTTTGCAGCGTCGATGATTATACGAGCCCGTGGGTCAGTTTAATAATGTTTCACGGGAGTTCTATTCCGATTGAAATTGGATTTGAAATTGTTATTTTATCTTTTCCCATTTTTGCGCTCGCACTTCGAAATTGACTGTCCGGGGTTTACCGTTCATCGGGTTTTGCTTTTGATTACTTTTTTACGCGCTCGTACTTTTCCGTTTTCAGTGTGGTTTGTCGAACTGTTTTACAAATTGTCCAATACAAATGCTTGAACGTTTAGTCAATTATTACACTAAAATTATTAGGCTCAGGTACAAAACTTAGAGGGCATTAGAAGAACTGGAGGATATCCTGTTTTGCGACTTTTTATGATTACGGGAGAAGCTAGATTTTACTCTAAAATTATTAGACTCGGATACAAAACTTAGAGGACATTAGAAGAACTGAAGGATATCCTGTTTTCGGTTTTTTATGATTAAGGGGGAAGCTAGATTTTACACTAAAATTATTAGACTCGGCTACAAAACTTAGACGACATTAGAAGAATTGAAGGATATCCTGTTTTCGACTTTTTATGATTACGGGAGAAGCTAGATTTTACTCTAAAATTATTAGACTCGGATACAAAACTTAGAGGACATTAGAAGAACTGAAGGATATCCTGTTTTCGGCTTTTTTTATGATTAAGGGGGAAGCTAGATTTTACACTAAAATTATTAGACTCGGCTACAAAACTTAGAGGACATTAGAAGAATGGAAGGATATCCTGTTTTCGACTTTTTCATGATTAATGGAGAAGCTAGATTTTCATTCGGCGAATCTGCAGCACAGGAGTTGAGGATTTGAATATTCTGTTCGAGAAAATAGGCGTCTCGCGGAGCGACGCCATCAGTATCAGGGAGTCGATGGACGACGCCGACCGTTTCAACAGCGATTCGCGAAAAACAAATAGTCCCGGTGGTCGGATAACGAGATCTGGAACTTGCCCGCGGTTTTCTTGCGTAACCGGATCTAGTTCTCGTCCCGGTGCTCGCGTTCTCTTCGTGTTCATCTTCGTCTTCGTCTCGGCGCGGCCTCCCGATCGGTTCTCGAGAGCTCACCTCAGCGTGCAAGGATTCACTTTCAGGGATGCGGAGGGTCGATCGCCTTGCCGCTGACACCTTCGACTGCCACTTATCGGTGTCGAGTGTCGCCCCATGCTACGCTCGACTCTCTGCTCTCTCGCCTCGTTTCGATAATTTCCAACAAGAAGAACGTTCGCGAGACCCGAGCAGTCAAAGCCACTCGATTTCATTTTATTATGCGGCTCATGGACGACGATTATCTCGAACGCGTTTCCCTTTTCTTGGCATTTCTGCTCAAGCTGTTGCCAGTCGGCGTCAGAGTTTGAATTGTCCAACGGAAATTGTTCCTCGAGCAGCGATCTAGTTCTCAAATCATTCGTTTGCAGTGTCTTCTCGATATATGTCAACGACACGGGTCTTGCCAGCGACATGTATCGTCCAGGAGATACTATTCGGTCACCGCAGCAGTAGGGATAGTTCTGAGACTTTCATCGGCTAGACATTTGGGACATACACTACCGCTCAAAAGTATCCGGACACTTACAAACTCAAATATCTTTGTTGTTTCTAATGATACGTAAAATGTGTTAAGGACAAAGTTGAATGGTATAATGGGGCTGACACGATGCTATAAAAAAATTTTGAATTACTTTGTAATAATTATTGTCACTGAATTCCTAATGAAAAGACTATCATTTTAGGTGTTTAAAAAAAGGGTGGTTCCATTTTTTAAAAAAAGTTAAGGTGACCTTGATATCTCTAAAAAATGACATGAAAACTAAATTTTTTTATAGCATCGTGTCAGCCCCATTGTACCATTCAACTTTGTCCTTACTATACTTTACGTATCATTAGAAACAACAAAGATATTTGAGGTGGAAATTTTAGGTGACTCACCCTGTATATACGTAATTTTTAATTTAGAACGTCAGATATTTCACAGGAAACTAATAAAAATCGATTTTGGTCACTATTTTAGGCACTGAAATAACTTTGATGCAATGCTAATAACGATATTTCGCAATCGTTCGGATACTTTTGAGCGGTAGTGTACATAGAGTAAACACTGGTATAATAGTTAAGAAGCGACTCGTCGCACAGATCGTTTCGTGCCTGATCAGTCTGGAATTGGGGAGATTGCCGCCATTGTCTGGTTGTTTTCTCATGTAGAAGTCTAGTTGCCAAATAATTCGTTTACAGAGTTTTCTCGATTTATGTCAACAAGACGGGTCTTGCCCGCGACATATATCGTCTAGGAGACACTATTCTTTTCTACGTGACAGGACAGTTGTGCGACTTTTATCAGACAGGTGTTTGCGACATATATCGAGAAAAGACTGTATTTTGTAGTCTCCAATTGATCAGAGAATGTGTTCAATGTGTTCTAAAGACGTGGAAATACATGGATATTTGTTCAATATAGAAACATTCTTCGTCTATTGAGAATAGTATGCCAACTTTTCGAAATTCACTCGGTCCTCCCACGGTTTTAAAACCTCGCTTACCCGTGCCAGTTGCAAACACATAACACCCAGAGGGCAGCGTTCAACCGCAAAAACGTTAGCCTCTCGAGTACTCTAATCGGTCCAGAAGCACAAATTGATCTCCGAACGGTAGCCGTTCTTCAGGGAAGGTTTCAAGGGCCTGGATGAAGCGGTTCTAGAATAAATTATCCTAAACGATGCAGGCGGCGCGCATCGACGGCCAGGGAGTGCAAATTAATAGTCGCGGCTAGATTTTTCGGGCAGTCACCGGGTGCTAGCAGGTAGAAGGAAGAACAAGAAGAACAAGAAAGAAGAAGAAGAGGAGGAGGAAGAAGATGAAGAAGAGGTGGAGGAGGAGGAGGACGTCTGCTTCGTGAGTCAGCTCTCGTCTCTGAAAGTGAATCTCGCGTGACGAGATCGACCGTGCTCGCGAGCCAAGCGATCGATGAGCGGACGATGGAGATAAAAAACCTTCGGGAGAAATTAAAGAAAAAAAAAAAGGAAGAAGAAGGAGCAGCAGCAGCAGCAGCATGTTGCGGATACCGACGGCGCCGAATACCGGTGATCTATGGCACCTGTCTAACCCCGACTATTCATTTCTATCCGGCGAGCGTTATTGCTCTCGTGCGGCGCTCCGCTCCGATGAAAAAGTAAAACACGTCGTCCGACATCCTTGGACGTTCGCACTTTATCTACATCCTTCTGACGGACGTTGAAATATCTCGCGAAACCGACGCCCTGGATAACCTGGCCAAGGTCGGTGACCTGGACGGTTCACCTGGTCACCGTGACCGACCGAATATGCTGCCAAACACACCAATAAATAAATCTGCAATCTAATGGTAATCATTACGACTTGCATTCGCGACACAACATGGCCGGTAATAGAGAATAAGTACAGTGAATACTCGATATATGTCAACAGCACGGGTCTTGTCAGCGTCATGTATCGTCCAGGAGCCATGTTATGTTTACACTCCTCGGCGTCCAAGGTCTCTCTGGCCTCCCGCGATAGCGAGAATACTTCCGCGACGTTTATCATCCAGACCTTGACGACATACACTACCGGCCATAAGTGTTTACCCACCCACATATTTTTTAACGTTGTAGTCCACGGTTCTACGGTTCAGCTTCAATAACTTTGCTATTTCTCTGTTACTTTTTCCGATGCTATGATGGGACACTATTACAGCGCGCGTTTCAATCGATAATTCTTTTCTCCCTGATATTATTTGAAATTTTCGCAAAATTCTTTAGGCACGTGAAAATCAACTGTTTACTGTATGAAAGCTTAATGCAGTATGAAATTTGAGAAGACTAAGATACCTGTATTACCTGCGTTCATATTCCCTACTGACCGTTATAAAAATTTCAGAAAAATGGGTTTCTTTACCTGAACTCCAAAATTGTCGTTTTTCATAAAAAGCTGTAAACTCATTTACAGTACCTGATTGTGTATGTACAGAATATTTTGGATGTTTTTTATTAGCCTTATAATTAGGATTTAATGCTACGGACATTTTCATAACAATAAAATACCTATTATTTGAATAGTAACGAAATTTGAAGGTGGGTAAACACTTATGGCCGGTAGTGTATATAGAGAAATCAGCTAAACGCAAAAATTGTAAAAATTTTCCCCTTTTTACACTGTGGACGGTTGTGAAAAGCATCAACGACTAATGATCTCGAACCGGCAACTGATAAACGAATTGTCTCGGATTAAAAATGGTGGACTTCCGGCAATATCAATGACGAAGAAGACGAAGCTTCGGGATCATTTGGTCGCCGGCAATGAAAATGTTTTTGGTCGTTTTTCGAGAGAAGGAGGATGATGCATGCGTCGTTCGGCCGCTGCCGCGTGGCAGGCACCGTATCTCTAATTTGCATTACAACTCGGCCTCCCTTGATAATCATAATTGCTGCTAACGGTAGTCATTAGCGGGGCTGTAGCCGCGATATTGCCTATCCGTCAGTAATCTAATGCTATGAGGCACGACGCCTCCGATAATTACAAAGAAGCTGTAACCACCAGGAAGCGGCAGGGTGAATCCCCATTAAGCCGAGATAATTTTATACTTTATACACGGCGTGCACGGCGGGGTCTCGTTACGAGGAAGGGCTCCTCGGCTCCGGGCGGGCGTGTATCGTCGCTTGGAAATCGACCAAAAAACAACAGCAGAGCAAAAACGGAGTAGAAAATAGTTTTCGGTCGAGGCGCCAACGGTAATTAATGCAGCGAAGATGTGCGAGTCCGTGGCGACGACCCACTTTGAATTTCTTCGCGATTGTTTCGCTGTGGGAACGAAGTTTTCGCTACCCTCCTCGCCACCCTCCGAAACAATTGCTGAACTAGTTATTGCAACATAGTTTTTAACTGTGCGGTAAGTCCAGCAAACGGAACGTGTTCAGAAAATTGGGATCGCAATTGGCATTTAATTCTCAGAAAAATAACAAATGCAGAGATCTGCTTTTTGGTTAACAAGGGGAGGAAATTTTTCTTTAGAAAAATGTCACCGAAGCCTTAAAAATGATTCAAGCCCTGCCCCAAAAACTTAATTTACCTCATACACATTTAAAAGTATTCAAAAAGGTGCGGGAAAGCATTCTCTTCACTCTCTAGAGGGCCAAAGTGGGCGTGGCTTCGTTGCCCTCGATGGAGCCAGGGCAGTGCTCTACAGAGCAATCCCCGCCCTCGTTTAAAGTACGCTCAATATGTTTTAAATAATGCCGCAAATCAGTTTCAAAGACCAAAATAGCCTCTCCTAGTGTTCAAAGCCTTGAATGGGCGTGGCTTCGTAGCTCTCGAAAAAGCCAGGGCAGTGCTCCCCAGTGAAATCTCCGCTCTCGTCTTTATTTCTGTTCTTATTCTCCGCCTACTACCGAAAAACTAACGCGAAAGATACAGTAGGTTCTCTTTGCTTGCTACAGTAGCTCCGAAACCTTGGGGTGGGCGTGGCGTCGTTGCTCCCGACGGAGCGGCTTGAACACAGTAGCGCTGAAACATTATCGCATACGACGATCACGGCGCAATAAACTTGTTTCTCGAAACTACACGTGTTTTTCTCGACGTTACAGCTCAAGTACAAGAGACGGGTCTACAAGATGCTGAACCTGGACGAGAAACAGCTGAAGGCGATGCACACCAGAACGAACCTGAGAAGGTTACTGGAGTACGTGGCGAACAGCCAGGTCGAGAAGATCGCGAAGATGTGCAGCAAGGGCCTGGATCCTAATTTCCATTGTCAGGAGACCGGAGGTAAAGCTTTTAACCTTGCTCTTCCATTTCCGTTGTTAAGTCTGTAACGATCAAAACCGTGGATCTTTATCTTAAAAATTGATGAGCAGCATATCTGCTAACAGCTGTTGTCCTGTGTAACGTTTTTGCGCGATAAGATTGTCGGAGGTTTTATCACGAGACGGCGCGCGATTTTGCAGAGACACCGTTGACGCTGGCGACGACCCTGAAGAAGCCGTCGAAGGTGATCATAGCGTTGGTGAACGGTGGCGCTTTGCTGGACTACCGGACGAAGGAGGGTTTGACGGCGATGCACAGGGCGGTGGAGAGGAACAGCCTGGAGGCGGTGAAGACGCTCCTCGAGCTCGGGGCCAGCCCGAATTACAAGGACACCAAGGGCTTGACGCCTCTCTACTACAGCGTCATCTACAAGACCGATCCGATGCTCTGCGAGACGCTGCTGCACGATCATGCTACCATCGGCGCCCAGGACCTGCAGGGCTGGCAGGAAGTGCATCAGGTTTCAGTGCTGTTCCTTTTGAATCCACCTTCGCACTCTTCGGTGGCTGTTATCTGTCGCGAATCATCTAGCCGAACCTCTATAACCTGATTCGCTTCGAGTCTGTTACTGGAAATGTTACTCGAAGAGTCATTGAAGTTGAACATGCTGCGAATGATCTCTTTAAACATTCAATCAGGCTTGAAGAAAGCGAATGATAAATGTTCGATTTCAAAGTTGCACGGTGTTATAGAGAGTCGAAGAGCCCCCTGGTTCGACGTTGTAAAACAGACTTGCAGAATTTTTTCAAAGAGATTCATCGGGTATTTTAATTCCCAACTTGGTGCGCTTGTCGAGTGACATTTGTCGGATGTACGTCGGATTTTTGTCAAGCGGTAACGGCCATTTTCTTCAGAGTTACAATGCCAGTAGTGAGATCGTTTGTTGAAGAAAAGTTGATTCTGCCTGTAACTAATTTTGTTGTAGAGTTTTCTGGCACGAATACTCTGTACATTGATTAGTCCACACGAGTACGGGTACTGCATAATAAATTTGGAAAATTGTAGCGGCCTTCGTTGAGATAGTCCATACGTACAAATTCCTTAGCTGTTACGTTTTTCGTAAAACAAACTTAAACATAAACAAAAATATTGAAAAACAAGATACCATCGTTTCGAAGTAACGTTTTCATGTTTCGAGTCGTGTAATCGATTTTTGAGATGTTCCGAAAAAAAACATTACATTGGCAAAGTCAGAAGTTGTTCAAAGTTTGAAAGACTGTGTTAGCGTGCTTCCCTTGAAGATGTTCAACCGTAGGAGAACGGTTCTGTCGAACCCGTCGGACCAGGGAGAAGCCCCCGATTGCAAAGGGAGCAAGAGTGTCGGAGAATCGATGATGCCGGCTGAGAAATTGCCGATCTGAATGTCCGCCGATGGTCTCGGATCTCTGAATCTCGGGCCTCTCTCGGGCCCGAGAGATACCCGCGGAACCAGTTAACTGTGTTATTACAGCCGCCGAGATCAATTAATTCGCGCGCAGACGTATAGATAACACGTTAACGTTTCGCCGACCAACCGAGTTACGCCCGACCGGACGCTCGGATACCGTGTAACTCGGTTGCCCCGTCGATTTTTGCACATTGTTGCGATAAGGGTCCGCTGTTAGGCTTCCTGGGGAACGTTCGCACGACGACCGTTCCTGGCCGTTCATCGGGAAAATTTCCCCCGTCGATGCGATCTCTCCTATGCGCACCTGTGTGCAACCTTGATAAGCAACGCTCGTTACGATTTTAATAAAACCGAGCAGCCCTCGGTAACTTTCTCTCCCCCTCTTCTCGCGAAAGAAAATTATCGCTTGCAAATTCTTGAAATCCCGCTGAAACTGTCAGACGCGATCGAGATCCAGAATTCGAACGCGACTAGAGGCAGCTGCGCAATAATTAATCCCTCCTGGCGTTCGCCGATGGCGTTATTGGCTATCAAATTAATGAAGCAGCCGCGGGACTTTAGCGTCACACCCTCCGGGCAGTCGTGACGATTAATTTCTTTGTTGTCGCGGCTCGGGGACATCTTTTAAACCAGCACCACCGCGAAATAGATTCCAGAAACTTTTCCTCTGATCTTCGTGCAACTACAATAGACGAAGATGCAATAGGTCACTGCTAAGTCCTGAAATTTTTGCTTTTATTCATTACTTCAATTGTTGAAGAGGAGATATACCACTGAGCTGAGCAGTCCAATTAAACTCTCCGTGAATTTGTTATTCAAAAGAAAGTTATTAGGCTTCTAGGATTCTACGATTCTAGGCTTCTAAATTCTAGATACCATATTTAGATAGAAGAGGAAATATACCACTGAGCGGAGCAGTCTAATTAAACACTCCTTTGAACTTGCTATTCAAAAGAAAACTATTAGGCATCTACGATTCTAGGCTTCTAGATTCTAGATATTTAGATAGAAGGGGAAATATACCACTGAGCTGAGCAGTCTAATTAAACTCTCCTTTTGACTTGTTATTCAAAAGAAAACTATTAGGCTTCTAGGCTTCTAGATTCTAGGTTTCTAGACTTCCAGAGTCTTCTACTTAGAGATGGGATAGAGTAGATTATTTACAAGGAGACTCGAATCTAGCTGGACTGTATCGAATATTTCACGAGTGCTTCTAAACAAGGAAAACAATACTTTCAAGCAGACTTTCAACAATACTTTCGAATTCTCTGATTCGAATTCACAAAAATCATACCTCTTGACTTCTAAAGACTTCCGCCATTCTCGTGTTCTACGAGGCTTCGTCTAAGCATTTAGGTACTACCATTTTGTGCACAGTCCAGATTTAGCCACTGTTTCCTGCGTTTGCTATTGTCGTGCGCAAGTTCGCATTTGCGCGACGCGATAGAGACGCATGTACCGGAGACCTTTGACTTAATAATAAAACCGGTGTCGAAGCCGAGCTTCTTGGACCGATCGATGGATCAAGGACCCTGATCCGTAGAAATTTCCAGCGTGCGGCGCGCGGCTCGACTCGGGTCGGGTCGGGTCGGGTCGGGTGGCGGGTTGTTTGTTTACGGGAAACGGTTGTCGCGACTCGCCCGTGTCCGTAGCGTGCCGCTTGCCGCGAGGCAAGGTTGTAAGGTGGGAAGGCGCTCTCTCGGTTTAATTATAATCGGTCCTGCCCTTCGATAATCGATAACGTTGAGCCCGCGTTGGCGTTCTGTCGCAGGCCTGCCGCAACAACCTGGTCCAGCACCTGGATCATTTGCTGTTCTACGGTGCCGACATGAACGCGCGTAACGCGTCCGGAAACACGCCGCTGCACGTTTGCGCAGTGAACAACACGGACGCGTCCTGCATCAGACAGTTGCTGTTCCGGGGAGCGCAAAAGGATAGTTTGAATTACGCGAACCAGACGCCGTATCAAGTGGCTGTGATCGCCGGGAATATGGAGCTCGCCGAGGTCATCAAGAACTATCAGCCGGAGGAAGTCGGTGAGTGTGAGACCAGGAGAGAGAGAGAGAGAGAGAGAGAGAGAGAAAGATTGAATGTGTTAGGCCCATGCTGATTGAACTATAGGCGACGATAGAGGAAAGGATACGGGATCGCGAATTCAGATTTACCTGTGACTGGCTGATCGAGGCTCCTCGATCAGCCAGAACCGTTCGATCGGTCAAACGAAACGCTCGGATTGGTCGAAACTCTGGAACCAATCGGTACTCTTTGCTACCGAGCCCTCGAACACGTTCGCTACCACCGTTCACAGTTTACAGAGTGTTCATGCTATTACTAGCCAGCGTTTTTCTTGTAAATAGTAAATATTAGAAAGAAATGGAAGAGGAAAAAGTAGTACTATTTTTTATACGCAACACAATGGCGTACGTAATTTTGTTGTGTTTATACTGTTTTGTTAGATATGAAGGCGACCTTCAATTATTTAAATGGAATGCTGTATATTTTTTTTTTATATCGCGTGAGAGCGCGTGTCTAGACGAATTCATCCGTATACTGCACAGTGACATTCAAGCTCACGCAAGGTCAGAAATGGAAGAAACATTTTAAATATTTCATACCAATGTGTTTACAAGTGTTCCTTATTTATACGAATCAGATGATATTGTCATTCACATTCAGAGAGTGTTTACTTCTAGTTTCTACTATGACGAGACAATTTAAGTATTACTTCCGAATGTATCGTTATTCGGTGGACGGGAAGATGGATATGGTACGCATTTATTAGCAGTGCAATGGAAATAAAAGACAAAGTAAATTGGAATACCTAGAAGAATATCCGGACAGAGTGCAACCAATTGAAAATCAGTTTGTTTTGTGTGCAAGGAAACAGGGTGTTTCCAGACTAAGTGTCATAATCAGAAATGTCTTCTTTCTGAGGATAAAAAGATAGAAGTTCTCTTACATTTTGGAGTAAATCCGACAACTTCGGTACAAAAAGTAGCCTTACATTGCTATGAAATATTTAAAATGTTTCTTCCATTTCTGACCCTGCATGAGCTTGAATGTCACTGTGCAGTATACGGATGAATTCGTCTAGACACGCACTTTCATGCGATATAAAAAAATATACAGCATTCCATTTAAATAATTGAAGGTCACCTTCATATCTAACAAAATAGTATAAACACAACAAAATTACGTACGCCATTTGTTGCGTATAAAAAACAGTACTACTTTTTTCTCTTTCATTTTTTTCTAATATTTACTATTTGCAAGAAAAACGCTGGCTAGTAATAGCATGAACACCCTGTATACAAGCAACCCTTAACACTAAACGTACCGAGCTATAAATGTAACAGGTACATGTTGCCTTATAAAAATGACAAGATTTAATTTATTTAGACTTTGCGCAGTTCTTATTGCAATGCATGCTCTACTAAAGATATTCATTGAATCATTGCTCATGAAAGCATCGTTATAATTTGAAAAATTGTCAAATAAAAAATCGAGAACCGGTCGTTTGACCGGTGGTGGTACGTTTAGTGTTAAATGACACTGTAACCCCGTTGTTTTAACCAGTTAACTGCGAAGTTTAATTTTAAAAATCCCTCTCGGGACGCGGAATTAAAATCAAGCAATGACGAGGATACACGTCGAACGCAGACCAAATGCAGCTATTGTTGAGTGTGGATCTTTATGCAAAATTAAAATTCTCGGCATCAAACAGAAGAAACAGTAACCATATAAACCTTCCTTTTAGTCTTTAACAATCTTATTGAGCTGAAGACAATATATCGAGATTCTCAAATGCTTTTAATGTTTTAAATCGCACCAAGTCTAAATATGAAGGAAAAGAATATCATAGAAAAAGTATCAATTTTATTATTATTATAAATCAATATATATATATACGTACCAACAGTGTGTAATGCTCGGTAGTTCTAGCGTTAAATTCAACGTAGTCTCTTGTGAAATATGAAAATAATATCAAAGGGTACAAGTTCTCCGAATACGAAGATGGTAAATGTGCCTAGCTGGTGGCGAACGTGTTGCGTTTAAAGTTTAAAATGTGAACCCTGTGGAAAATTTCGTTAACCATAGTGACGAACGAACAGAATCCGCAGCCAAATCCAAATTCTAGCTTCTAATGATCGATGCTGGTGGCGAACGCGTCGAAGGATCTAATTGATCTCGACTCATGTACATAGAATCGGAGCGATCGCGATCACGGTTTCACGGTGAAGATTAGGCGAACGGAACGGATCTCGGCCGGAGAATCGGTCCTATAGGCGACCTATCCGCTTATCAGATAACGCTTGGACTTCGATCGATCGTTCGGGGATCTTTCGTAGCACGATTTAGCCCAGCATGAGCATGCACTAGTAGCGAGAGCTTCGTCTTTTTCATATCTTCTCCATTATAAGGGACACACCTCATCTTATATGAGACACACCGTACACGCTTATTTACTGTATATCACTCGCTTGAACCATAGACAGCTGTAGAGTACTCTGTATAACCCGGTTTGCTGATTCTTCTTTTTCCTTCTTTTTTTATTTTTGGTGTACATAATGTATCATGATCGTTCGTAACTCGTAACATTTTGTGCGTGTGTAATATCTATATTTATACATACTTATCTCTGTGTGTGTCCAGTGCTGTATGACATAAGTAAAGGAATTGTAACCAGTCCGGTGGGTTTCTCCTCTTTTGGTGGTGATGGTCTTGTAAGACGTCGAGCAAGCATCTTTTGTAACATGATTACACGCGGATTAACGGCCGAGAAGTTTGACCGACTGCTTTCCTTTTTTGAGTAACCGACGATAACGTATCTATTTGGATCGTCGTCGAGCGATCTCGAGCCTGTCAGCGTGCATTTCAACGATCTTTCGAAATCGTATCTATAAAGCAAATCAACAATCGTGATCGGATCGGATGATCGCAGTTTCGATCGGACAGGCTCGATGTCGCTCGAGCAAGTTGATTAGTAATGTTTGGTAGTTTCGATATATTGGCTCGTCATATAAGCGAGGCTCCTCGGGCTTTTGGATGCTCATGGTCGACGAGCGAAGCCGCTTATGCGATCAGCTAATAGTTTGTGAGTATACGTGCGCCGTCGTCCTGGGTCGTTGGAACTTTGTCGGAGAATGGTGCACACGTTCCAACGGCTCGTCGCACTCTGTGAAACGATCTCCCGAAAACCTGGCCGGAAATCGGGAATACTGATCGCTAGTGCAATTTTAATAATAGACGCAACACACCGGTTAGCGTGAGTCTCGGGAAGAAATAATCTTGCAATTAATCCTGGAATTGTCTTCTTTCAAGAAACACATTTTCCGATTTTTGCTGTATCGAGATTAGAACAAAGAGAACATTCTTCTTCTATAAAAAATACAAGTTTTATGGATATACAAGTTCCTTCAGATTTTGTACGCGTCACACCGGTGTAGAAGGTATTCTTCATTTATTATGCGAAATAAAAAATGTCAGCATTAATCGCAACCTACCGGGGCTACTGGAATATTCGTTTCTTTGGTTAATTGTCTCGAAAAGTCGAGAATACTGTATTCTTAAATTATTTAAATATTTCCATCGTTTCGGAATATTCGTTTCTTTGGTGAATTGTTTCGAAAAGTCGAGAATAATGTATTTGTAAATTCCTTAAATACTTGCACCGTCCTCGATTTACTGATTTTTGTCGTAAATGGCATAATATCCGCAGACTGTAAAGAACTGACTACAAAGAAGCTTATTTTCACTATGAACGTTTCGTAAATAACAAACGAACGCTCTAGACACCTGTATCGATGCAAAAATTGTTCGAAAAAACTCCAAGTTGCGAATTCTGGCCAGACACGGAAGATTTGCGATCACAGTGCGTCGACGGCAGGTTTGGCGATCACTGGTGCACATGCTATGTCTGAACGGGAGATACGAAGACCGTGTCGAGGCACATTGTATCGTACAAAACGGATACAAGCAATCTCGTGGTGAATGCGTGATTTGATGAAAACAAAATAAAAAAAAAAATAAATAAAACAACACTTTCTGCGCGTGCTTCTCACCGCTTTCTTGTACAGTGGCCGACGACAAAAGTACGCGTTCCGATCCGTCGTTGTTCTATCGACCCGTGAACCGAACGATCATACAACCGTGCGACGTTTTCTGCGCGGCGTGGTTTGCGTGTGTCTGCGTGCGTGCGTGGGTGCGTACGTCGAAGGCTTGTGCGAAAACATTTCTGCGGCGAAAATCTTCGCTCCGTGAAACGCCGCGCCAGAACCTCGAACGTTGAACGGACGTCGAATTCCCGCTCGGAAACACCCAATCCCCCTGTCCATGGAGCAAAAACCGCTGAAATCTGCATGAACTCCGATCATTCGTTACAGCGAGCTGGTCTTTGCTGGATTTCCACCCCTAACTGCCGAGGTGTTCAGTCCCAGAGACAGTAGGTCTCTTAAATCGTGCAAATTCGATCGCATTTATTATTAGATTGGCAAGAAAGTAATTTCGGTATTTTTAGGTGAAATAATATCTAATTTTTTTATTAAAGCACTGAACTTTAATCAATAAAATATTTTCCATTTTGTTCTATGATCTTTTGCCATCTTTCTGGTAGCTTCATAATTCCGCGCTCGTAAAACTTCTGATCCTTTTCGGTGAAAAACTGATCCAAGTGCGATTTCAGATCATCATCATTGGTGAATGTTTCACCATTCAAAGAGTTTTGTAAACTTCGGAATAAATGATAATCTGATGGTGCAATGTCAGGGCTATATGATGTGACGTCACTTCCCAACCAAGCATCAATAACTTTTCACGTGTTACCAAAGATGTGTGTGGCTTAGCGTTATTATGGTGGAACACGATTCCTTTGCGATTTGCCAATTATGGCCGTCTCTCTTTGATTACTACGCCCAGTTTTGTTAGTTGTCGACAATAAACATCTGAATTGATGGTTTGGTTGCTTGGGAGCAGTTCAAAATACACAATACCTTTGTAATCCCACCAAATTGATAACATGATCTTCTTTTAGTGCAATTCAGCTTTCGGTGTGGTTTGGGTTGATTCATCACGCTTGGATCATGATCGTTTTCGAGTTGTGTTATTGTAAACAACCCATTTCTCATCACCAGTGATGATTCGCTTCAGAAAAGGGTCGATTTCATTTCGTTTGAGATGCATATCGCATATGTTGATGCGTTGCGTTAAGCGAATTTCTTTCAATTCGTGTGGAACCCAAATATCGAGCTTCTTAACGATTCCGAGACTTTTTAAACGATATTCTATAGTTGTATGCGAGACATTTAACCTGTCTGCAATCACTCGGACAGTTATATGACGATCCGATTCAATAATGGCTTTCATTTGGTCATCATCAACTTCAGATGGTCGACCAGAACGTTGACCGTCTTCAAGAGAGAAATGTCCAGAATGGAATTTTTTAAAACAATTCTGGCACGTGCGTTCTGTTGAACAATCCACACCATAAACTTCACATATATCTTTGCGAGCCTCGGCAGCTTTTTTACCTCTACGGAAATGAAAAAGCAATATGTGCCTATATTGTTCGTTTTTGCACTCCATGTTCAAATTGACACAAAACAAACAATTTTAATCAAAATTACGTGGTAATTTGCTTCAAAAGTAACCTGAAAGATGCAGTTATGAAATGTCAGAAAGAAAACAAACGCAACGTTAACAGAAGTCAATCAAACAAAACATAACGTCAGGTATTAGTGAAAACCGAAATTACTTTCTTGCCAACCTAATAGAAAAGTGGTTTCAGGGATGTTCGGCACTCGTTTTGATATTTTTGTAGGCTTGGCAGAAAGGTTTATCGAAATCACGAATGCAAACGGGATAGGTACGAGTACAGCAAGGTAAAAAATGCAACGTTCGTTCCGAAAGTTTTCAAAGTTTGCCCGTACAAAGTAAGTCGGCTGGAGAGCAAATAAAGAAAAATTGGGGCACGTAAAATCAGTATGTACCTCGGCAGTGGATGGGATCTTTTTTGGTCGGGAAACAATCGGGAATAAAATCTAATAAACTCTGAAAGCTCCGGCGAACGATAGACCGATAGTTTTCCAAAAAGAAATATCGCGAAATTCCATCCAGAAAACCATCTCTCGCCGAGTGGACCACTCGAAAAAGACCGGGGAAATTCAGTGTATTTGTTCCATGGACGAGACGAGGCACACGATACATACTGTGTGCTGCAGCCTGGAAATCAGGGTTCGTAACCCTAACTCGAACGGGATCGATTTACCGAGATTGGTAACCCGGTTAAACCACTGCGATCTTGCGAATTGACACGATTTTTCGCGAACGTGTTTCCCAGAGATTCTATTTACAAAAATCGATCAAACAGTTTCATCCATTTCGTTCGTTGAAGCGGTCAAACCTGTTAATAAACTAAACCACGTAGATCTAGAACGGTAACATTTACGCAATGCTTGGTTTTCAATTCGTTAAAAGAATTTTTAAAAAATGAATGTCTATGTCTAATATGCCCTTGTTCCTGGCAATTAACGCAGACAATTTTTTTTCTGCACAAAAATCGGCAATAATCCAGTAATTAAGAAAAGTTGATGGCTTTGGTAACGAAGTCTCCACCTCGCGCGATAATCCGGTTAATTTCAGTATTAATAAACGAATACACGGTGGCATTGATTTTACGACAACCACTTATGAGCAATTTAATGCAGCGCCGGTCACCGGTGACCCCCGGGCGGCATTCGGCGCGTTAACACCGACGACTGCGTCTTAAAATCGTAATTGTTTCGAAAGTTACGATCAATTTGAGAGAACTACTTTAAACGCCGCCGGGTCGGCAGGATTAAATCACGCGACAGCCATAAAATTATGGTTATTGCGTGATTTTGTCGCTGGAATCGGCCCCGGCTCGTGGACAACGCTAATCAATATTTTACGATTACTACTCCTACGTCGTTTATTATACGTGCTGTGCTTTTTATATTAATATTGGTGGCCTATTCCAGCGACAACTTCATCACGGCAACGTTATCGTATTCCCCGTGAGTCGCGCGTGGTTCAAAAGTGGCCCGAAGTAAGTTAGGGGATACGTTTATTGGGTTCCTTCGTGTAATTAATAAGCGAATCAAAGTGTTATTACTGCTTCGTTATAAACCCGAGAGTTCTTATGGCTTCTACGTCAGATATAAACGCACCCGTACGAGCATTACAGCTCCCTGTGCATCGACTCAACCGCGAGAAACAACTTATACCGATTCGGAACTGTTGAATCCCGATTAAATGCTGTACATTGTCTAAATTCAGTCACTCCGTTCGCAAAGAAAATTTTTCGCGGACTAACGTGAATCCTTCTATGATTTCCGGGATAAGTGCTGAACGGTCAAACACAATCCCCACACCGTGCCCAGATCCCACAGGAAAAGGTCCCGATTTTTTTGGCAGAGGTATACACGGTCGAGACGCTCTTAAAACGCGATTAATTTGCAGCGCATTATAAGAAACTCGGAACAAATTAAATTAAATTTGATGCGTTGTACCGAACTCCGAATTAGCTCGAATCGAATCAAATCAAATTAAATTCGATACGAATCAAATCGCAATTTCAGCTCTGCGTTATTTGGAAATTACGATACAGGAGCGTTTGCTTACCAATTCCCCGACTCTCCCTGATTATGCTTGTGTCCACCGATAGCTGACTAAGGTAAAGGTACCAGTAGTTGACCAGTTAAGAGAAGTCGTCGGAGACACTCTTTAAGTCATCTAGATTATGCCGCAAGACCACTTTTTTTAAAAAAGTTTACTTATACAAATTAAAAAAACATATTTAAAAATTCAGTAATTGCTTCAGACGTTGACCACTCGTTAAAAAAACTAGTAATTGACAAAAACGATGCATTTATTACTTATAAAACGCTGTGAAAATCTAAAAAGTAAATAATTTAGTCGCGAAAAGTTCGCAACGTATGGATTTTTTTACCAGAACCGTAAAGCTGTTCTTAACATGAACGTTAAGGAAATAGAAATATAACGGCATATTTCTGACCTAAATGAATTTAGACATCCGTTGTTACTATGCATAATTCAACCAGCAGATATCATGGCATCTGAGGTTCACTTTTCACCAAAAGTGCACAACTTATAAAAACCTTATTGTTTAAGTTTTTCTAAAAACTGGTCATCTATTGATACATGGTCAACTACTGGTACCTTCACATTAACCGTGTACCGTTCGAAGACAGTTCTATTTACTCTGAAGCATCCCCGTTCAATCCCTCGCGCGAGCCAAGACCCTGTAAAGCCTTCGAAGGCAAAGAATCGTCTCGTGTCATTTAAAACGCGTTGGCGCTAACAAGTGTCCTCGAAACCCGGTCGAAATGGTCAACCAAGCGCCTGTTCGAGTTAGCAATCGGTTACGATCCCTGGATAGAACCAGGATAACCCAAGAGAGAAAGAGAATGCTCGGAGATATTCGGGGCCCAGGTTGTTACGATGATAAACAGATCCCAGCCAGAGGGTTGAGATCGGTCCCGGGCGAGGAGGATGCGTCGAGACGCCTTTGGGACGCGCCTACTTGTAAGGCTAAGTAATCCTTTCTTTACTTAACCTTGCAACCCTCGATTTTCCAGTACCGTTTAAAGGGCCGCCACGCTACAACCCGAAACGACGGTCGGTGGCGTTCGCCGGCACCTCGACGATGACGACGAGCTGCTCGGCCAGTAACTTGGGCACGCTGACCAGGATACCGTCCGCGGATCAACAGCACGGTTCTGGTGTGACCGGGGTCGGTTCTGCCGGCTGCGGCAGCCTGACCAGAACAATCTCTGTGGAGCAGTACACGACGACCGGCGTGACCTCAGTCACGAGAGTACCGTCCGCGGAGCAATACGCCATGGCGGCCGGTACGCTGACCAGAGTACCGTCCACGGAACAACAGTATCCATCCACCGGCACCTTGAACAGAGTACCGTCCGGCGAGCAATACGCGAGCCCGAGCCCGATCCCTCACGCGAGCTCGATGGCGACCGGTACCCTAGCCAGGATATCCTCCACCTCGTCATCGTCATCGTCCTCCTCGTCCTCCTCTTCGTCCACCTCCTCGTCCTCGTCGGCCGGGGAACAATACTCCGCGAGCCTGGCGACCGGCACGCTAACCAGAGTACCGTCCACCGAGCAATACCCGACCGGTACGCTGACCAGAGTACCGTCCACCGAGCAGTACCCGAGCAGGACCACGCTGTCCTGCTCCGGAGGTGAGCAGTACGCGAGTACAGTCGCGAGAACACCGAAGGACTCGCCCCGCCCCACCATCCGCCGTGTACCGTCCATCGACCCAACCAGAACAGACCTACAGAGAATACCGTCCGAGCAGCACGTACCCGCCAGACAGGCCGACCAGAACGGCCATCGGATCCCGTCGGACTACCAGAGCCCCAATTCCATGAGGGACCCGAACGCGAGGTAAGCATAAACTGTCTTTGCGAACCCTGACTAACCAGCTCGGCTGTGACACACCGCCGGGAAGCACCGTCGCGACAACGGTATACTCTTCGACTACCCGCCACCGATCTGTCTTGACACCCGGTCTCTCGAGTACCCGGCCTCGTACCCGCCTCTTGATACACCGGAGTGCTCGCGCGGATGCTAGTCGACCTTTCATCTCGTTTATGATGCGTGGACGGGGAAATGACCGAGGCAAAAGTTACGTAGTTTTAATCCTGAAATCTTTTATCAAGATCAGGCTTGAGATATGTGGATCCAGAGATGTCTTTTGATTCTACTTAACGGTAAATTCTGTGTAAAACTGATCACTTTTACTCGTAACCTACAGTGACTCCTACCAATATTCGGACGCTTTTGAAAACCGTATAAGTTTGTTAACACTAGACCATACGACTGGGATTTTTTTAAAGAATTTGGCCGATTTAGATGAAATACTCAGAATATGTATAATTGATACTAATTTTTAATATAAGCCCGCGTAAAAAAAGTTGCAGAATACAACTTTTAGTACTTTCTCTGCAATTTTAATCAAACATTTTTTTCACTTTACGTTGCGATCCAATTGTTCTAACTTCTAAAAAAAAATTCAAGTAGTATAGTCCAATATCGACAAAGTTGTGCGATTTTTAAGAGCGTCCGAATATTAGTTGGAGTCACTGTGCTTGTTGCACATGAAAATGCTTCGGACGAAAGTTCTTACACGTTAACTAATGTGATAATTAGTGTGTTTTTTATTTCACTTCTTTTTTTATCGAGATAAGAAGGCAACTTATTGTTTTACAAAGTGTAGCATTTAAATATTATAAGAATGTGCTGAATGTCTCCAAAGGGTTGAGTATTGTAATTTGGTTAATCGGAACTTCTTCCTCTCTCATTTTTGTCGTTCACTCGTCGACTACGAGAAAAAAATGTAGGCTAGTGTATCCGCGCGAACGTCCGGTGTATTGGTTCGACTAACTTCTCGATTCGCCTCGCCGAGGATTCCGAACGAAAATCGCATCCTCTTCGAACGAATCTCCTCGTTTCCGTCTCGCGCGGCGGCTAAGCTCGTCGGAGGCACCAGGACGCAATCGAAACTGGTTCCTCTTTGCCATCGACCCAGTTTTTCTCAAAGGTTCTAGCTCCTGAGACGAAATTCGGCCATCAATTACTTGCATTTATCTCGCAAAAACTTCGAAACGTAGTTCGGAGAGTCGTTAACCCTTTGCACTCGAGCGGGATCGTAAATCTAGACAGCAACTTGCATGTGCCCTTCAAGAAGGACTAAGATCGCTGGCGATGATGGTACTTGCAAGATCTACAATTTCTCTTTCCCGAATTCTGTGAAATTCAACTTAAATTCGATTAAACTGAAATTATTTCCGTGAATAATAGCATAAACAAATGCATTCAAGTTGCTGGCAGGTGAAAAGAACCTGAGGAAAGTCTCCGAGTGTAAAGAGTTGATCTGATCAGATAAACAGACTGTCCCATCTTTGAGAAATACGTTCGGAGACGTTGACAAATTCGTCCGAACTTAGGAGTCCTTAAGTCGACTTAACGAAGATGCTTAAGAAGTCCTTAAAAATCCAGGCCCACTTCCTCAGGGTAAATTAAGATCGATCGAAAGACGACTGTGCCACGAGCGTACTTCAACGCGACGATATAGCGAAGCCCAACAGTGCCCGAAGCATCGGGTCTCTGTTTCTTCAAACAGCTTCAAACATTCTCGAACCTGGTGCAGAAATCGTCACCACAATTTCGCCACGGTTTCAACCAATTCGAAGCTGGTAGTTCCCAAACTGTTTATACTTCATTCGTCGTAACTTATAGCCGTAATCGCATGCGATCACATTTAACCCTTAGCACTCGAATGGCGACTGTAAAGCATCGCTAAAAAATATCTCTTACATTCTTACATTTGGACAAGCAAATCGCATCATTTTCGTATGTACAACATGGAAGAAAATATATAGAAGGGAAGTATTCTAGGTCGAAAGAAATGTTTCGTTTTCGAGTTAACACATTGCGTACGAATTAGTGCCTATTTCATAAAATCAATTTTTGTTATAATTTATCGGTAACAGATTGAAAATATAGACGATTCTTAAAAAACTGTTGCCTTACAAATTAAAACACGAAGTTTGAAATTCCAAAATGTACGATAAAAGAACACTTTATAAGATACGGTACGCGTAAGACGATCGGCACAGATCTACCGATGTACTGGCTACAATGATCATTTCTACATGCTCTGAATGTCAAAATTCAATTATTTCGCTCATCATTTGTCTTAAGAATGGGAGAGGCTTCGTTACCCTGGTAACGTAACAAAAATATTTGCCGCTGGTTGCTTGAGTTGCCGATTGAATCGAACAAAAAAAACATGAAAACGACATATCTCGTGACCCGGCCGCAACGTTCGGTTTGCTAAAAACGAGATATCTCGTGACCCGTACGCGATGTGTTAAAATAACTTCGAGTGCAAAGGGTTAATCAAGTTTGACGAACAGAGTATAAGTAGCACGAAGATGACGCTTAGCTATATCGTCTCTGCGAAGTATGCTGAAACTATAGCTGCGTTCTGAGTCCTCCATCGAGTCAGACCGCTACCCGAGCGGCTCCAAAGCGAGAGACCTTCCGGTTCGAAAGGGTTGCACTGTTTGTTTCAATTCGCGAAAGGAACGTGTTTCGGGACTGAACCGGCCTAACGCGTTGAAGCAAAGACAATTTACGCTGATCTCGTGAGATTTGTCGAGCAAACAGCCAACCACGAGAAAAGGCGCGAAAGAAAGAACGAGAGAGAGAGAGAGAGAGAGAGAGAGAGCGAGAGAGAGAGAGAGAGAGAGAGAGAGAGAAAGAGCGCGGCGCGGGGGTTTCGACGGTCTATATACGTGGTTACGCTCCCATTTCAAGATTACCAGCCGCCACCGCCGCGGAGAACTATCAGAACATAAGAATGGAGGGGCTGACGAGGCTGCAAGAACACCGGCTCGAGCTGCAACAGCGTCTCGACATGCACAGAACGATGGAGATGCCGCCGTCGCCGTCGCCGAGCAGCAGAAGTCTAGCTCCTTTCAGCTCGGCTAGCTCGAGCCTGTCCGAAGGCAGCAATCAACCGTCCGGCGAAGATTCCGCCAGCATCGTCACAGGTATAGAAAACAGGTTTATTTTCTACAAAATTTGCCTCTCTCTCCTCCACCGGGTGAGACAAAAAAACAAGAGAGAGAGAGGGAGAGAGAGAGTGAGAGAAACGAGACAAAGAGAAAGAGAGAGACATAGAAGAGACGCTGAAGAGACGCTGAAAAGCTTCACCGAAGATCCTCGGGATCTTCGAAGATCTCCTCGCGCGTTTCGCAATCGCGCAGGAACGAAATCTACGGATATGTGAGAGAGAAAGAGAGAGTGAGCGGGAGAGAGAGAAAGAGAGCAACAGAGAGAAAGAGTATTTGCGTGTTTGGCATGAGACACTCGTACGTCGAAACCATCACCATCCAGAAGCCAGGCCAACATGTTCGGCGCGACAGTTCGCGCGACTTCTTTAACGATCCTCCACCCGTAGGCTGTCTTAGCGGATGCAACATCATCAGCAACCTAGACTCCCGGACCGTTCGGAGACGGGCTCCTTTTTCTTTGTTCCTTCGTTGTTTCTCGTTGGCTTCGTTAGCGTTAAGGTAGCCTAGCGTTGCATGACGTTCACCGCTCTAAGACGATGCGACCCGTCCAGCGACGAAACGATATGGCACAACTGTCTCTCAGGCCTGCTCTCCGTGAATTTCTAGACAAGAGTCTCGGCGACACAGCCTCCGACGTGATCAGCGACAGTTCTGGAGTCGGAACCTCCCAGTCTGATACCACCAACTCGCTCTCGATCCCAGGGACCACCGTCGTTTGCGTCGAGAGCTACAACAGCGGCATCCTGGGACACCTAAGCATCAATCAAGGGGACATTCTCGAAGGTACTGCCACGAACAATCCGTCGAGTCGCGCGGCTCACCGTTCCTACCGTCCCTGACAGAAACTGTTCGATCTGACGAGTTGCCGCTCTGTTCCACGTTATAGCACTCGTTTAGGGCTGTAATCCCTTGCCCTTTCACTGTCTACCTCGCCACGATAATTGGAACCTCCGGGCCCTTAACACTAGGTCTACCTACCATTGAAAGTGCGACTATAGTGAATTCTCGTTACGAGTCAGTTGCACCGTTCTGGTGACTGACTCTTAGACGAAATCTGAGGTTGTCGCCAAGCCAGAGAGGAAATGAGAGTGCCCGGGATTTTAGTGTCCCCGGTATAGTACTGCCTCCTAGTCTAATTTTTAACCTGGACCAGAACCTGCATCATCGTTTTAGCCTGGACCGTTAGCAGCGGATTCCAAATAATGCCAGAGTGGATGCTACTTCTATGTTAAAAGAGACTCTTCTATGTAGACTCTGATCCAGCCTAAAAGGTTCTAATACATGCTAAAAAGATGATGCAGGTTCTGGTCCAGACTAAATAGTTGATGCAGGTTCTGTTCCAGGCTAAAAAGATGAGAACTCATTACCAAACTCGTAACGAGAATTCACTGTATTTCACGTTACTTCGTAAAAATAACAAGAACTTTTCTGCTCAAATTGTTAACTACTTTTCGTATAATATATGCGCAATAAACTTGTTGAATAATTCCTTACAATCTGAATGACCGTCAATTGAAAAATTCAGGACCCGTCAAAATGACATCGTAGTCCACCGCACCTAGAGCAATAATTTGGGACAGAGACAGCAACGTCAGAGAAACTATACGAAATATAAAACTATGTACTATCCACCGGAATATAACGATGTAAAAACAGCAAAAGAAAAACATTTGTAACTCTGGGCAAAATCTATGAACTGACAGAACTGGTCTGGAAAACGAAATTGTTAGGAAAACGAGACGGTCTTCGATCCTATAAGGCGACGGCCTCCCCCGATCAGTGTTCACATTCTCACCGCTTTGTAAATCGTGTAAATAAACAGTTTCATTCGTCCATTCATATCATACAATTCACGTGAACGACTTTCATCTTAATTCTTTCTTTGCTACGTGTTTGTTCAAAGCACATAGTTCTGATACTCTTTTTGCTCAGGGTCGGTATTGGGTTTTGAGCGCAACGTCGCCTCAGTGTGCTGCTCGTATTTCTATACCGTAGCGCATTGCGAGCGTTCCAATGTTTTTCTGATCGCAACGGTATGGTTTTTGTTTCTTTACTTGGGACAGTGACGGGCGCTACCGATTGCGGTCTGCTCGAGGGTGTCCTCCGGGGACAGGGTACAGGTCTATTCCCTGCCCACTGCGTGCAGGAAGTTAGGCTACGGCACACTAATATCCCGTTGGGCCCGCAGCCTGCCAGCCAAGGACGCAATAGGGTGCTGGGACGCAGAGAGTCGCAGCATAAGTATTTCGCGACCGCCCCCAGGCTGAAGAAACCGTGAGTAACTCCTGTCTTGCCTCTGACCTTAACCCCTAACCCTGAATCCATCCCCCACCCCCCAATACAGTAAGACCTCGATTATCCGAAGAAAACAGAGAGCCATAAATACTCGAACAATAGAACAGTTCCTTGGTTACAGTGCTCAATTCAATCATAATTAAGGGCCAAGGGTAGTCACGTGACTTTTACAGAGTCAGCAGGTCGGTAACTGCTGTATAATTTCAGACACAGACTTAATACTTTACCGACCGGTACCGGTTGAACTTTCTACACACTTCTTACCGATCATTCGAGCACAAATACTTCCTTGACACCAGCTTTGTTTCCTTCCTTCCTTGAAACCTTTTTCTTTCGAACGAGCCATTTCCCAGCGAAAAATATTCCCAGGTAAAACCATTTTTCGCATATTTTTGTCGGTAATGTGGTCACTCTACCTTATCGCGAATCTACGGAGTCTATGAAACGTGCTACTTTCACAAAATATTGAAACAATTTGGTAGAACAAATTCAGTCACTCTCTGAATGTTACGCTATGAACTATGACTCAGAACAACAAAGACTATAAAATTGCAAATAAAATAAAAATAAATAAAATAAAATAAAATTTGTACAATAAACAGTGTTGCGTATGAATCACCTTCGACGGAGGTATTATCTGCATACGAAGCGTGTTGCGATAATAGAGACTTTAGATATCAAAGAATCGGATAATCGTGGACCTATTGTGCATATACAGAAAATAAGTATCCATTTTGAATCGTGACTTTTGTTCGGATTATCCACGGAGCCAGTAACCTCTGGAATAGTATGATTCCTTTTATTTCGCTTTTATCTTACGGTTTCCAACGTGGTATTTCTAACGGGAAGACGTGGCGCGCGATTCGTCCGTGACAGTCGTAACCGTAGAAATTTCAATCAAATCGAGCGACTGCTAATTTCCTGGAGCATTGGTTGCCCCCGAGTGCCTAACGGATGCACGCCGTTTCAGCACGGTAACACCGTTATTCAATCTAACATACGATGCGTTTCCAGAGTGACGTCGGAGCCTCGCACCGTGGTGTTGCACCGTTCGAGAAAAGGTTTCGGGTTCGTGCTGCGAGGTGCCAAGGCGACCTCGCCTTTGATGGAGCTGACGCCGTCGGCCAGGTACCCCGCCTTACAGTACCTGGACGACGTCGATCAAGGAGGAGTGGCCGATCTGGCTGGTCTACGCAAAGGAGACTTCCTCATTCAAGTATATATCCGCTAACCTCCTCGCTATTACCAAACACAGTGAATTCTCGATATATGGCAATAACACGGGTCTTGCCAGCGACATATATCGTCCAGGAGACAATCCCTCTCGAGGTCTCTCGAACTTCGTGGCCCCTCGTGAGGTATACCCCGCGTTAGTGGGGATAATTCCGCGATGTTTATCCTCCAGACCTTGGCGACATATATAGAGAAATCACTGTATAGTAGAGCGTTTCCATGTTGACCAGTTGTCGAAGCTACACGATTTTGTTTTTTCTGGCAAACACTCATTGTCTGAGTAGAGTTGTACAGTTCATAATACACGATGTTTCCTCTTCGTTTTCCAGATCAACGGCGAGGACGTGACAACGGCTTCCCACGAGCACGTGGTCGATCTGATCCGGAAGTCCGGCGAGCTGGTCAGGATGACCGTGGTCTCGCCGGTGATCAGCCTACCGAATTCGCAATCGGCAGCCATTTTGCCAACTAGTCAACCCATTCAGAGACAGTACGCGACACTGCCGCGTAAAGGTAACAACAACGTGGTGATCGGCGGCACTCTCGGAAGATCGCCGGCGCCCATGCCACCCCGAAGAGATCCGAAGACGACGCTCAGCGTTGGCCGAGCGCGGGCAAGATCGATGGTCGCAGGATTAGGTATGGAAAAAAGACTCTCCCCTAACCGACAAGCCTGACAAACCATGAGTCGAGCCTACTGTCCCTGCCCTATAAGCAGCATTGCCGGATTAAGACTTGTCTCCCTCTCTACTTTACCCCTTCCACGACGCCATTTCCCTATTCCCTGCCGGCGAGTTCCCCCACGCTTCCGCGACAGAGCAGTCACGTGACGTGATGCGCACATTTAATTCGCGTTGCGTCTGCGTTGTGACTAACCCGGCTACGGCAGAGAGAGGGTAACTGTATTCCCCTCAATCCTCCCCTCCCCATCCGGCGACAATGCTAACAAGAAGTGAGCAGTCGGTAGGTAATGTGTCAAGCTGTAAGAAGTGTATCGATGTTCATGAATCTTTATCATGTTTGAGCCAGCCATTTTTGTTAAAAGTGCATAAAGTTCCACCGATAGAGGTTTAACGTAATTTCTGTTGTAACGAGATTGCTAATGATGGGTTGTTGTTATTTTTAACTGCAGAAGGTGGCGGGGAGAGGGACGATCGCGACGAGATCACGTCGACAGGGGCGAAATCGAGTAGCGCGGAATCGATACACCTTCCTCAACAGCCGTCTACCGGGCCGAACACCGGGCAGAACACACCTGTGCAACCTCGAACGGCCAGCATCCGATCGCGACCGACCTCCAGCAGGATCACTGCCGCGGAACTGGAGGTACCGAGAGAGAGGCACGAAGCACGGATCGGTTGCTCGATCGCGAACCACGCGCTTCTTGTTCCTCCTTTGAATGGCAACTGCACGAACGACACACACACCGAGGCTTCTTCAAGCTTTGTCCTTACTTTCTTCCAGGAACTATTTCAGCGGCAGCAAGGTAGCGCCAGTGGTCAGTACAGCTCGTCCATGATGAGCTCTCACTTTCAGACTGGTCAAGCTACCAAGTCGCATCCATCCTCGCCTGCTAAGACCGGCAGGGTATACGCGAGCGTAGCGGAAATGAAACGCAAAGGCAAAGTAAGAACACAAGAGAACACCTCACACACCTCACACACCTCACACCTCACAACCACTGTCACGCTCGAAATACTCTATTCTCGGTGCACGGTAATGTCTCGATATATGTCCAAACTTCGGGACCAAACCAGGCACTATTCTTTCATCTCCTACCGCTGGAACGCGATCAATGACAAAACTGTGTGTATTTTTTTTATCTATTTTTTTTTTTTTTTAATGAAACCTTTACCAGACATTTTACCGATTACAATGGTACTAAATACGACGTACAATTAGCGAAGCGCGTTCTGATAACAAAACGGGTCCGAGGATAAAAGAGGCTCGGATAATCGAGGACTAATATCGTCAATTAAACGAGTCTGTTTGGCATCATTTTAATCGCACAAGCATCGGGATTATGCTGGCAAAAAAAAAATAATTGAAAATTAAGATATATCGAGACGTCGTTGTACACTTTTACTTCTTTTATCTACATTTTCTGGTCTGCCTGAACTAGATCTCCGGCGACCCTGTTCGCCACGATATCCGCAGAATTCCAGCGTAGATTGGTGTAATAGCTGTAGAGTTTGGGCTAAGATTACCAGTTATCAACAGTCTTTCGTTGTTACTAATTGTTCGTTTGGGTAGACTGCGCCTTTTTGGGTCGGGCTCCCCTCGCTCTCGGCGCTTCTGTCGATTATCCACCTTTGGCCTGGTTTCGTTTACCTCGGCAGAGTTCGCTAATGGTGACTGCGCTGCGGAAATTTATGCAAACTCGCGCGACAATTTCGTTGACCACCTCGTCTACGAGCTCATCCACGTGACTCATTCATGTACCTCTAAAAATGAATTTTTAAGCGAATCGTTCACAGACAATAACTGGTAGAGGCTACGATCAACCTTGAGTCTTTTTCTGATTAATTAAACTACTCGGACTTTGTGGCGTTTATACGATTGCTGGTAAATACAGTATCTTAAAGTTGCCCTTAAAAGTTCGTTCCATATATTTTTTTTTATTTTTTTTTTTTTAATATTAAATGAAGATATAAATATCACGTTGTAACAGTAGCCGAACGAATTAAAGAGAATCAAATTAAAGTGAACCAAAGACAAAAGCCAATCGAGCGAAACGATTTCGAAGCGAATTTGTTAGGTAGCGACTAAAGAATCCCGGCGGCTCAAAGAAGACGCATAGAAGTTCGCGATCTAAACGACAACTAATAAAGCTCCGTGATGATGCATGCTCCGGGGTGATGGTGGCTGTTTTCACGCATGTGTGTTGTAGTTTTCTCGCAAGCCGGCACGAGTGTACGGCAAGGGGCGTTCCTGGTACGAGAGAGACAACGAGGACGACTTATATTACTGATCGAAAATACTTTGTTTCTAGCGCGTCCGTGACTTGCATGATTCCAGGTGACTAAGTCATTTGCTAATGAAAATCCGATGCTCGAAAGGGCATCGGGTTATCTCTCACCTTCGGCTTTATGAACACGCCTCGCAGAAACTAACGATGTGTACCCGTGTAACGTACATTGTAATTACTTTGCTTTCGCTTTTTTCTTTTTCCTTTTTGCGTGACCGTGCCGTTTCACAACCGCACCTGCATCTGTAACTGCAAAACGCCCGCAAAACGAGGCTCTAAACGCCTCGGATGGTACGACTGGTCTTGCAATCTCACTCTGCAGCTTCGCGAAAGCTCCAGAATCCCGAGCTTTCGTCCTCGGACCTGATGTAACCCTCGTCTGAACCTGGAAGGACCGAGTTTAATTCATTTGATCCAATTTGTTGCACTTCTGCTCAGTGAGACAAATTTTCAATAGAATTATTAACGCTAAACGTACCGGTCAAATGTTCGGTTCTAGATTTTTTATTTGACAATTATTGAAATTATAAAGATGCTTTCATGAGCATTGATTCGATAAATATCTTTAGAAGAGCACACATTGCAATAAGAACCGCGAAAAGTCTAAATAAATTAAATCTTGTCATTTTTATGAGGCAATATGTTCCTGTTACATTTATAGCTCGACACGTTTAGCGTTGAATAGCTCTAAAACAGTCTTTATTTGTAGAAAGTTTCTATTTTAGAAAAATGGCACTGTATTCCATTGGTGCTTCCTTAAATAAATTTCTTTTAGAAAGTAAAGATCTAGTTTGAAATTGTTTGTTTGACACTGGTTTCTCGTTAGATTTCGGTCCTTCTCGGTGTGCAAGCCCCCTTAAACAAACGGGACACCATTCTCCTACGAGTGGCAGCCTTTCGTAATTACACGCGGTTTCGAAGTATGTATTTATAGAGATTAACGGGTGTATCGGTATTGGTACGTGACGGTGAATCAGAATGTGCTAACACGTCCACCGCCGCAGCTGTTTGACAAGACTACCTCAACCGTGTCGGCTCGAGAAGTGTTAGGCTGAGTCACGAATAACTTCCGCTTTCCTTTTTCAATTAATGTCGGTCAAAGGCATTGCGTTCGCTATTAATCTGCTAGACAAATCAGGTACTATTATCGTGCCGAAACATCGCGCAGGAGAAACCATAAAATCGACGGAACAACTGCGGAGGCTCTTTCGACTCGATGTTTAACACGTTAACTGCAAATTGGCATCGATCATGTTAGAAAATCAATTACCAGTTGGAATCTATTAAACTTCGTTAAGATTTACAGGATCTCGTTAAAATTGACAAGTAGCGAGCAAGTTATGAGAATAATTGGTATAGTAAATCTGAAACTGTTCCGATTTTGCGCGACCTTTATGAGCGGAGACACGACAGTCGAGTTTGATTGGCCTCTGCGGTTAATTCGTTTACCGAGTACTGCAATTTTCACGGCAACTATTATTAATTTCCCGATCGCTGTAATCGTGGTTATTTATGACTCAATCGCGACACCATAATTCCGTCGAGCGATACCGCCGTTTAGCACGTTGAATGCCATTCACGAGTGACATTACTCTTCCGATCTGGTCTACGAACGACTTTCTATTGTCGTGTGTTCGAGTAAATCAAACTTTATTAGAATACAGAGCGGTTGACATTCTGCGGACTTTATGGGGGCAGCGGACGTGTTAACCGTCGATACTATTTCATTCTTCCTTAACGATCTTCAGCCACGTTTCCGTCGAAACTATCATAGCTATAATAGCTGTGGGAGCGTCGATCAGAGCGTTGATAAAAATTAGTCGTTCGCTGAACGTCGATCTGCTTTTAAACTCCTTCCATTATATAAATCAATAGAACGCATTCCTACGTTTTACTCTCGTCATCGCTCTGATGGTTTATCGCTGGCATAAACGGGCCGTAGAAACCCATTCGAATATTTCATAATTGAAAAAGCGTTCGCATCGAAACAACCGTCAGAGTAACGCTTAACACTTTGAATCATGAAAATCAGAATAATTTGTTGAATGAAATCGATATCGAAATCGAAAAGTATAGCTCTAAGAATACCCTTTTCAGGGTATCAAGCTTTTGTCGCAGCTTGGACAGAAAAGTACTCTTAGTTCCAGGGTGAAGGAATATAGTCCGAGCGAATAGTCCGCTTCTTTCTCCGCTTTCCGTATCGATCGTGTAAAATTGTAGTGCTAGTCGAGCTGTTGTCTTCGTGAACGCTGACGACGATAGCGATAATCGTCCACGCCTATTCAACCGTGCGTCTATTTCCAGTCGAACTCGAGAGTACGTTTCTTCGGCGGCCTGGGCGGCGGTTCCGACCTCCACAGAGATTTCCACAGCACGCCGGACCTGAACATGCAGGTGCAGTCGTCCATACTGGCTCCGAAGGGCCATAGGAGCCAGGAGGACGTGAACGCTATGAACGGCAGAAACGGACTTCCACCTCCGAACCATCCTCCGCCACCACCGCCGGTTGGACAGGTAGTCAAGGTGAACGTGGGCGCGAACGTGCCGGACGTGGTCACGCCGGCTTCAGTCTACGACAACATGGCCCACATACAGCAAGTCAAAGGTACAGCGTCTAGCCCCATGATCTCCGGGTAACTGTCCTGGACAGGTCCAATTGCAATAGTCGATGTATAATAGTTGATCTTAAAACTCTGCAATCCTCGACTATGTGAAATTAAAATTGTCTGCGTCAATTACAAGAAAAGGGAATTACTTTTGACGTGTTCCTCACAATTACCAAGTGCAATTTTCCGTGTGCTCAAAGTCTGAATCAACTCGACCCTTTGAGAACGAGGATCTCTCCAGGACTGTGTACCAAAGTCTCGAGTACTAGGAAAACCGAGCGAAATGTACCGATCCTTTGTCTCGCACGTAATTGAATTATTTGTCCGCAACTGCAGGAATTAGATGTGCAAACCAGATGCCGTCGATACGTCGTCATTCGTCCTCAAAGGGTTAGTGAGATTGATAGTTTAAAGTTCTGCTTCCCCAGTGATCGAAAGTTTAACACGAAGGGGGATAGAAAGCGACAGTTATCCGGTACCTGGCACGCAGACTTGAGAATTAGTCTGACCGTTGATTTCTGTTTGCAGAGCTGGCAGCCGCGACGGCAGAAGGTGGCTACGGCGTGATGTCCAGCTTCCGGCCGTCGAACAGCGCGAAGCTGTACGCTTCCCCCGAGGACATGAAGACAGTGGGCTACCGTTCCCGCAGTTTGCCGGCGCACACGACGCGCTGCCACGTGCGAAAGTCCCACAGCCTGCGCACGCCGAACAACACGACGTTCAAGCCAATGAACAACCAGCAGGCGACGAACAACAACACGGTCGCGAGCAACAACCAGGTGAACAGCAGCCAGTCGGCGAACAACCAGTACGCGCAGCCGTTGAAGACGAACAGGAGCCACAGCACGGCCGGCATCAGGGAGAGGAAGAAGAAGGGCGTGGCGACCAGCGCGTCGATCACGAACCTGTCCTCGTTGGCGAACAACAATAACAACAACAACAACACCGGTGCGAACGTGCCGGCTTCAGCGCCACCGATCCCAGAGCCGGATTACAGCCTCTCGGAGTCCGAGAACGACGAAGGCGAAGAGGAGACAGACGACGACGGCGAGTCGGAGATTGCGAAGGAGCTGGAGAAAGCAGCCGCGAGAGAGAAGCTCGAGTCAACCAGGGAAACGTCGGGCAACTCGAACACTTCGGGCTCGAGCTCGTCGGGCAGCAGCTCGCTGCCTCATTCGTTCAGCGTCGACGAGATCCAGAAGGTGCGGACGCAGTTGAAGTCGTCCAAGAGTCATCCAAACGATTTCCTGCTACAGCAGACCGGCTCGCTGGCCGAGGACGGCGACAACAGTTCGAGCGGGGTCAGCTCCGATCAGGATGTCCCCGTGGGCCCGCCGACAGGCTTCGACGACACCGCGGCGAGGAACCTGGCGAACGAGGCTAATCAACAGCACTCGGCAACCGTGCTCACGGTCTCCGAAAAGGAACCGAACCCGAAGAGGACCAGCTACGGCGGTAGCGGACTGCTGACCAGACACGCGGTCAGCTTAGCTCAGCTACCACCTCCCATAGAGGCCGACGCCGAAGAACAAAGCAACGATCTTTTCGTGCCACCGCCGCCAGAGTTCAACGCAGGCACCTCCGCCGGAAACGCTGACGAGATCGTGTTCGCGCCGCCGCCACAGTTCTGCGACAACAAGCAACAGTCTGCCCAACCGTCGCAGCAACAGCAGAACCGGGTCAAGATCATCGGCGCGATACCGAAAGTTACCAACAGCCAGGTGAAGGCTTCCGGTGGACGGTTGCACAACCAGTGAACGATGATCCCGACTGTCGTCGAGGCACGTGATCGTGCGCCACGATCGCCAGAGTCAATTTAATCTCTTCGTATTTAATCCTAATCCTCCTCCATCCGGGATCGACGCGCGATCCGGATTCCAGCCACGCGTCTCCTAAGCATGGTCGCGGTCGGAGATTGATCGTGACGACGACGGGAACGCGTTGCACGCGCGCGCAGTGCATTCAGAAAATGTCCGCTTCACGCTGAAGAACGGTGTTTAATCGCGACTGTTTGTAGTGTGAAAAATCGCCTCTCGGTCGGAAGCTTACTAAAAAGTCTAAGGTGTAAAGTGAGTGGACCGCTTCACGGAACTTAGTGAATCAGCCCTTGGACGATGGGTCTCCTGGTGATTCAATTTCAGTTGGAGGCTACGTAAAGTACCTTTGAAGCTTTGTCGAAGAAGACGTTGACGAATAGACTGCGGATCGCTGTGGTGTTCTGCAAAAATTTGTAGATAATTTATTTCTTTATTGAACGGTCTTGTTAAGTTGAAAATCATACTGCAATTTTCTTGAAGTCTTTATAAAATTGCATCTATTAATTTTTGTCATACATGCAGCACATGCACAGTCCTTTAACGACCAGCTGCCATAACAGATTAAGTATTGCTATCTCTACAATGATCAATAATGGATCGTTCTCCAAGGGTTGATACAGGAGATGGAAGAAAGTTCACATTAATCAGACCAACCGATTAGAAAATCATGCTACCGATACGTTCGATATAATTTCAGTCTAGGAAATCTTTTGATGCACTGTGCGCGCAACCACACGTACACACATACACTCAATCACGCACGCACACTCATGGACACGCGCATACGTAGACAGACACGCGTACAGACACAGGATTTTTGCAATAAATTTTTCACCGAATCAAACGATAAAGCGTTCCCGCCGCCGAGGGTGTTTTGTAAGGCGCGAAAGCGCGCAGAAACGCGCGATTTATCCGCGTGCGGATCGAGCGGCCGAATGTGTTTGTGTCGTTTGGTCGCGAGTCCGCGATAGTGGAGCATAAACAACGCTGTCTAGCAAATTTGAATTTTCTTTCGCGCTCTGACAACCAGTGGGCGATTTTCACAGGTTCCAGTACGTCAGGTCGATTTTCTCTTTCGTAAACGAAATCGCGTTTTCATGTTTACGAATTTTTCGGGCTCGAACCGTAGAAGCTAAACGAACGATTCTTGCGTAGATCGATTCTGTAGACTCTGTCGAATACGGCAGTATTTTTTAAATTCGATTATAAACCATCAAGTAGATGTAAACGTTATCCAAAGCGAGCAATGTTGCGACGTTTAATTTCGACGGGGACGGTCAACCTTTCAAATTTAGGAATTTTTTCCGCTTGAACTATAAGAGCTACAGGAACGAGTCTTGCCTAGAACGATTCTATGGACTCTTTCGAATACAACAATATTGTTTTGGAGGAATTCGTTCTTCAGGTTCGCCACCAAAATCGCCAAGTATCGCCTGTTGGTTTCCAGACTGTGAAAACAGTGTTGGACAGTGAATTCAGCGAGTTTTTACCGTAAAACGTAGTAGAATACGAACCGCACGAGGCCGCAGAGCGCGATTAGTCGAAAGAAAGGAGCCTCCCGTTAGCCGTCTCGCGGATTGGCCTAAGGGGTTGATCGGGAGGGTGATCGCGGAAAGCGGCGCGCCGTAGCTCGTAAATTAGAGAGAGAACAGGTGTGAAAGTACGATGTTCTTGTGCGTGTAGCCGGGAATCCCGGCGAGCGAGTGTGTAGCGCGTATCGGGTTTGTTTTTTCATGTTTCTATCGAGATAACGACGCGTGTTTAATACTTTTACACGTAACGATCCTTCCACCATCCCGAGAAGCCATCCCGAAGAGTTTCCTACAGCGGAAGAAACATAGTTATACTAATTTTTCCCGACGTCTACGATGCGCGCATCGAGATACCAGATCGCGTTCGAACGATCATAACGTTTACAGCGCGATTCAAGATTTGCCAAAATACTTTCAACCGAGTACATGCATACTCACAGTCAGACACACACATGATTTTCTGCAACCATCAAACTCGAAGTTCGAACGGGGCTAAAGAAGTTTGATCATTGTTTTGCTAAAACGATTTGGTATTTCGGGAAAGCGACTCGATGCGACTCAAAGGTGCCGATCGGTTTCAATTAGCCAGCAAAAACGCGCGTGGTTCTGTTCGATTCCGTTTCTCTGTCCCTCTATCTCTCTCTTTCTCTCTATCTCTATCTCTATCTCTATCTCTCGTGTCTAGACACTGCTCAAGAGCCTAATTACAAAGTTCTACTCGCAAAAGTCATTAGAGATTGTTTCTAGTTTGTAATAACGAGTAAATAGCGCAACGACGAGTATGAATTTATCAGTAAGCTCGTAATCGCGTTAATAGAGGACGCACTGTACTACTACGTTAACGCACCAACATTATTCAGCTTGTAAGATAGAAATCGTATTCCTTCCATTTCGAGAATCGGGCTGCCGGGAGCCGCGAGGCAACGCGGCCGCGATTTTCGCGAACGAACGTCGGGCCGGGCCGGGCCGATTGCCGCGTTCGGCCCGCACCATCGAAAACAGCAATTGTACTCGCGTTCGCGCGTGTTCGTTCGCAGCGGAATTCGCGTCCGCGAGAAAAACGGCGAGAAATGAACAGACTCGTTCCCGCAACTCGCAACCGGTGACCGTGTTGATCTGATAACTTTTGTATATAGTGTAATTCGTCGGCGCAACGACGAGCCCGAAAAATCGAGGAGCCCGTCGTCGCGACGGTCGATCAAACGACGAGGAACGGTCTCCGCGGCTCTCGGCGACAGTGCTACATACTGTATATACCGGACACGACATTGCTATGTATTCGAGACTAATCTTGTAAACGACGGGAACGACTGCTGTCGTCATCACACATTTACGATTCACCGCGAACATAGATTCTAAGCGATTCATTCGTTGAAGCACGAGAAGCAAAAGTGAACGAGAGGAAACAAAAAAAAAAGAACACGACGTCCTTCCTGATTATTGTTTCAATGCCTTTTCAAGTTAAAAAAAAAAATAACAAAGCAGACGTACAGACGGGGAAAAAACGACGGAGAAGAATAATGAAAAATCAAGGAAAGAAAGACGATGAAGGAAGAAGAAGAAGATGATGATGATAAGAACGCATATTCATATACAGACACAGCGAAGTAACGATAATTAATTGCGACGCCGCGGTCGCCGCTCATTAAAAGGGTCGCGATCGATGCGAACAGTTTCCGAGTCGAAGGGAATCATATAAAGATAAGTATTGAATGTTCCTTAGATATTTTATTGTTTGTTTTACGATCGGTAGAACGCGGAGGATCGACGCCGACGCGTGTGTATATCGGTTTTCAAAGTAAGAAAGAATAGCACACCGTCGGAAGACGAAGACGGCGACGAAGAAGGAGCAGAAGATGCGAACGCGATGTGCAAAGAGGACGACGAAGAAAGAGAACTTTGATGATCGACTGGTTGATTCGGGTCAGTAAAGCAATATTGTACGCATTACATACGGCTCGTGTAATAATAAACCGTTTCAGAATAGAATTCTATCTTTGTTTGCGATCTCGACAAACGGTCTCTTTCTCTCTTTCTCTCACTCTCTCTTTCTCTCACTCTTTCTCTCTTGGATTGTCACCGGTTTGTTGCTGATTTACGCGTGCACGTTTTCCTCAACCGATTGTCGTGCGTTTTTCGACAGACAAACACACTGTGCAGAGAATCCGGCACAGTTACAGCTGCGAACCAGGAAGAAAACGAGCGACGGTACCTATAGTTAACTACATTCCTGCCAAAAGTAATTATAATAGCGTATTAATGTATCAAAATTGATGGGACAGCCGGCGATGCACGCGTTTCAGAAGAAAAACTATTTCCGTACACGCTCCGTGACGCATCCGATCTCGATCTTGAATTCTTCCCCGACGCTTTACTGAGTGCTCAAAAATCTGACCGATCTACAGGGCGGCCCAAATCACGCGACACTCGACTGCATACTCCGGTATTTCAATGAATCAAACGAGCAGAGAGAGTGTAGAATGACATTTTCGTCGCGAGATTCTTGGATTCGAAACGGCGACGAATTACCTTTAAAAGACAGCACTGTACAACAGACATTTTGGTTTCGAACAACCTATAGTCTTGTAGACCTTGAAATCTACAAGACACACACTGCTGCTGAATAAAAAAAGTCTATTGGACAGTGTCGATTTGGCATTTAAAATTGCGTTCGTCGAGAATGAAGATCCGAGAGTCTTCGCGAAGGAAAAGTTGGCCCGTGCGTTTTGAGACGGCCTGTACCGCGCGAATTTCAAAGACTTCGAAGCATTGTTCGACGTACAGTCCGATTTTGCGGCCGAGGAACGTTTGTCTCGGGTGGGACAAGATAGTAGAATGTTTTATACCATATAGCTGGCTCCAAAAGAAAAGTTTCGCGTAGCTGCACTTGCATTTAATGATTTCTTCCGGAACGAGGGCGCCATGCGTGACACGTTCGCGACGGCAGAATGTAGAAGATTTTCAAGTACCGGACGGAACCGGGTGAATTTATAAAGTTACACGACGGATAGATTTGAATAAAAAAAAGAAAGAAAACCATTCGTTATCCAGATACAACGAACACGTCGCAAACACTTTTGAATCCCGGCTTTCGGTGTAGCTGACTTTAAACGGATTCTACGTTGTCGTGTGGAACGAATGTTTTTTTTGGTTTTCTTTTTTTTTCTTTCTTTTCCCGTTCATTTATTTTCGAAAAGATTTACAAATCCCGTCCCAGTCTCCCTTGAGTCGTTGTTATACGCGCGTTCACTACCATGTCAAAATGGTACACACAAACATACACGTACGTCGATGTTCGGGGGCGTCAAATGTAACTCATTCGTCACTCAGACTGAACCTCTGAAATTTCCGATTTTTTCCGTTTATTTTTCTTCCGTTTCTCGAAATCCTTGTATTTACACACAGGTAAACAAACATACACACACACGCACACACACACGTTTTAGTCATCGCTCGACGTTCAACGCATCTCCTTTCATTCTTAGTTACTATTATAGTATCATCATCCTGCGATTATCGTTAGTACCTTTTGTACTATAATTACTGTATCACGAGTTGCAAGATACGTGCAATTTTTCGACGATAAATAATAACCGATCATGTTCAAATAACGACGGCATAATTTACTATACACAATGTACCCTTCTCATCGGTTCAGATTTCCTTGCTCCATATCATCCTAGATTATATTTAACGGTGTGTCAACTAATTAATCAACCAACATAAACTACGTTCTTTGAGCTTTAATTTGACACCTCAAAAGTTGCTGAATGTTCACGTGAAAAGACAAAATAATTTTCTTGAAACTTAATTTTATGATTTTTAAATTCCAAGTCTGATGTCGCAACTATTATGAACTGTCATCGCACCTACCAACAAGAGCTTTAATTTGAGCCCTCAAAACCTAAAAAATTTCTATGGGAAAGCATTGAAATATTATCTTTCGTTTAGTATGAATCATTTTTGCCGCTTTTCCAACGGCAACAGTGCCGCTCGTGACGAAACAAGGAAGTTAGCCAAATGTTACCGACAGCCGATAAAGTTAGAGCGAACATAGCGGCGCTATCTGTGAAGAATGTTCTTCAAACCTTCAGTAGTATGGTCGGAGAGTACTCACGCTCGGGATTCCCCGGTGTCCCCGGTATAGTGCTGCACACCAGTCTAAGTTTTAGCCTAGACCAGAACCTGCATCATCTCTAGCTTGTACTAGAATCTGCATCATCTTTTTAGCCTGGACCAGAACCTGCATCATCTTTTAGCCTAAAACAGAACCTGCATCATCTTTTAGCACCGATCAGAATCCGTTTAATTTTTGTTTAGTCTGGCAACATGAATCAGAACTATATTGCAACCAAACCTACATGCGACCACAGACGAGGGATAGGAATAGACCAATCACCATACGGGGTTTTTTGTCTCCCATGTAAACAAATGGTTTTCTTACGCCCTCTACGCTGACGAACGATAAATGTTGCAACTAGATCCACGAAAAGCTTAGATCCTTAGAACCTTGGTAATATACGCACAAGAGTGCGAAATCTGCCCAGCTCAAAAGTCCTTCGGCCTCCTGGTCCCGCAGCACTTCCGCTCCCCTCTAAGTGCGCACCTCGACTGACTGACTGCGCGCGGCCGCTGAGATCAGTTGCGCGGTACGCGGTGCGCAACTCTCCCATCCCAATTGATTTCGGTAGATCTCGATCGCCGTGATAGTGATTATTGATAAATTTGTTATTTCTGGCTGTTTAATGTTTATAACAATTCCTTTCGCCAACTACGTCGACAAGCACTCCCTTGACCATCTTGCCGTCTAATTTTCTGGCAAAAATAATTAATAGAACTTAAGATACAGAATAACTTTTGAACCATGAATATTCGCACGCATTAAATTATTTCTGGCTATCTAACGTTTACAACTTCTTTTTCCAATCATGTCGACAAGCACTCCGTTGACCATGTTGCCACCTAATTTTTTAGTAAACATAGGTAATAGAATTCAAGGTACAGAATAACTTGTAAACCATGAACATTCTCACGGTATTTCATGTCGTGCGACACGAAACAGCATCTGAACACGAAACGTAAAGTCACCTGTTTATGCAGATTGCCTCAAAGACCAAACTGCCTTGCCGTCTACAGCTAATATAATATTAAATTTTTTTCTCTAAAATCAGTTAATATATACGATATATATCTCTTTTAATATTCGTTATGCTTTAAAAATAAGTATAATTAATATAAGCACAGTAATTGGGGACTAGAGGAGTAGGGCATATCCATACAATTCTTAATGAAATTTATTTAATTGTAAAAAATATCGTTAAAGTAGTAAGTTCTTAAAATAAAACTTGTGTAAAGAATATTATATAAAAGATCTCGACAAATATTACAATGATATTATTAAAATAAATCTTTATTACATACATCATTCATATCAATATTTACAGATCTCACATCAAACGCATATGTACATATACAGCAATCCATGCTCTTCTTTTCTATTACATTTCCACATGATTTATATTTATTACTATACGCGGAATAAAAAATATCTTTCTGGAGAATAAATCCGAAACAAATAATCCAAAAAGGTTCAATGAGTTACGTAGACAAATGACAGGAAGAAACATTGTTACGTAATATGAGATTGAATTGTAAAGCATTACAAAAAGACGTACTTATTCGGGAGAAAATATTGTAGCAAATACATGTAACATTTTGTTAATTTCTGGATACTAATGTGAGCACGTAAGTCTTTATATGTATAATTGCACCTATAAAGTATTTCTCGCACCCGTATTGACTTTTGTATCACTCTTTCTGGTACACGTTAAAGAAGATGCACGATACTGTCCTTTCCATCTTAAGAGTATTTAAACAGAAAATTAAAAAAACTTTTAAAAAACATAAGTTGCCGTGAGAATACGTTAACGTAGTCAAGTCCTTATCATTTCACGACTTCTAGATATTTTAGTTATTTCATCCATTATTTTTGCATTCGTATTATTTTGTTTACATATATCGACAAAGAGAGCAATGCTTGGACATATTTTAGTCTATAGTTTCGCCATTTACATGCTTACGATTTCGGTTTATATCTAAACGGAATCATTATTAGCGAGTTTTAATATTTATATAGCAATCGTAATGTCAAGATTCGTGATTCAGAATATCTTTCAGATCATCCGGTAATGTATGCGTAATATCATTTATTCGTTCCTGCAGCTTCTCTCTTACAGACTTACCTATAGGTACTTCATCGATATAAGTCTTTTCTAGTTTTTGTCGGATCCTGAGTATCATGTCAACTAGCTCTACCTCTTGCTTTCCTTGCACCCATGTCTTTAAGTCCTATATCGATTACACTTTGTTATAATAAATAAGATCAGAGTCAGAGATTAAGATAAGTTTTAAATGATCCAAAGCATACCGCTTGCGACAGTGCCTCGAGTTGTATAAGTTGTAATTTATGTGACAACTCGGTGTACCTGGTATGAAACCAACCAGAAAAGTTTGGGGACCGAAAAAATCGTCTGTATAGTCCTACCCAATCCCCTTTAATGCCTGTAGTCAACTGTGGTCCAGCACTACTTAACGTAGCAAAAAAGTCATCTGGATTAAACAATTCAGGTATGGGTGTAGCCTGAAACAAGCAGAATTGATATATTGTTGCTTTTTCTTGAATATATCAATAATACAGGATAATTACTTTAAATGGTGATATGTCCTTTTGTAACGGCATAAGACTCGCAATATATCTTTCAAGAGGTATCATAAAACTTTCTGTTAATTCTATCAAATGACGCTTCAAAAGAGCCGTTTGCACTTCGCCTGGCCTCTTAGTCTGGATTCCTCTAAACAACTTCTTTAGTATAGTTTTGTCCTTCTGCAGGAATGGTTTATACTGTGTATACACTCCCGGTTTTGAATCCAATACTTTAAGATTCTCCGACTTCTTTATTTTGTACTTTTGATTTTCTGAAATACGATAAGAAACACAAATAATCAATATTCTACTTTCATAATATTTCATCAAACTTACCATTAGTAGTTCCATTACTTATTCGGATAATGTGAGGCCAATGTTGTAGTGTTTTGGCAAAAAATGGGTTAGTTACACCTAATATTACGGCTGGAGGTGCTGGAGCATCTGTAGTATACTCTTTAAATTCAGAGTCATGAATCGTAAAGTAAGGTCGTTGATCGGCACAATACTTGAGCGGTGCTATCATCCTGGAAATAGTTTGTTCATGTAAATTTTATTATTTTATATCTATTTATGCAAGTTGTATAAAAATTACTTACGCAATGAGTGCTTGTACCATTTCAGAGCAACCAGTAGGTGAACCAGCCATAACAACAATTGGTTCGCTAAGTAATACTAACTCCCATAGTAGATGTACATAACTTACAACGCTAGCCAAACTTCTAAACATGTCTCCTTCATAAGCAGATGTCACAACTAGTCTTCGGGATGTGTGAAAATTTGGCGCATGATCCATGGCAGCAATAGTTGGTGCAGTTGATTTATAGTTTTGATTTGGAATATATGTCTACAATATAAATTGAGATTGATGTACCATATAATAAGCTAATTGATTACTATTGAATTGTACTAATACTTACTTGAAATAAAACTCCTATAAGTGGTAAATGTATTATTTGACCAGGTACTGGAGGTGGCCATTGGTCAATTTCTCTCACAACAGCTTCCATAACGGCATTACCTACTTCAAAAAACTCGGGTGCAATTAAAGCACATAATTCTCCAAAGAGATTTACAAATGGCAGTTTTGTAATTATAACAATACTCTGAAACAAGAATTAAAATTAAGTAAATATGGTTTTATTGATTCCTTTCTTGTATTGGTATATGCAATAAACCTTTTGGAAATATCCTCTTGGAAGAGACTTGTCTTTTACTTGACGAAAATACACATAGCCCCAGTAATAGTCTTTATCGCATTGTAAAAATGGAGGTGATCTTCTATCGTATTCTTTTAAAGCTTTAGTGTCTTGAACTAGGGCTCCATTCTGTCTTATTCTGACATGATATTGAGTATCTCCCATGCAGCCAGAGTTAGAATCAGGAAAAGCAAGGTAACAGACATTAGATCTCTCTTGTTCTGATAACATGATATGACCTGGATATATAGCCTATGAAGAAAAATATATATTAAAAATACATCGTTGCTGTAATTACGGAATATAGAAACTAATACGTACCTCTATAGCTTGGCCTAATTCAAGATCAAATGTAACAATGCATATACAATGTACCCAATTATGAAAACGTTCCCACTTCTCGTATATCATTCCTTCTTTATTATTTACATTATCCATTCTTCTGCTTTTCGAAGAAGAGGCAACCGACATTTTTATAAAAATTTTGCTTTAACACAACTGCGTATAAACACAAGAAAACATGTTACTTATTATTATTGTACTGAGTGACTGCTTCAAACACTTCTATTCACCTTATAAATTAATCTATTATAATACGTCCTGTTAAGGAATTTGAATATCTGAAAAACCAAACTTACATTAACAGATTTCTTGGTATGACATTTAAATTCATTTCTTTTACGAGTAATATGAAAACCTACGGCTTTGTGTAAGGTATACATTTTTCTGTACTCATTGATCATGAATCGTTCTTATTAATATCAGTAATCTCATAACTGTTCTTAACCTCCGCCTTATGTATCTTTACCCTGTTCGACGATACTTAAAAACGTATAGTCTACATTTGCACTCTAAATACTTGAGTGATGCGAAGCAACGTATGTCAGGTAAACGTTAATTCAAGAACCAAAGAACTGAAGTGTCAAAAACATTAGGGATATTGCACGTATACTTATTTCATTATCATCTACTATGTGTACACGGCCGTTAAAATGCCCACGTGTTTTCGGCCTTCTGGTAATAACAATCCGTCAAACATGTCAATTGGATTCTTGAAACAATACTGCCATAAAGGGCATGTTCGTGGATTACGTTTGCACCAATATATTTTTTCACCAAGAACAGCTGCATATGTTGACATTCAATCGGACACACATCGTTCGTTCTTACGTTGTTAGAGAAAGTCTTCATAATGCTCGATGCTTGAAATAATAGTAATAACCTCCGAAACAAAACATTAAGTACGTGCTTTGAGAAATGCAATTTATCCAAATAGGTCAATCTCGTATGTCAGTATCAGAACACGAATACACTACTATCCCTGTTCTTATTTGAATCAACACAATTCTGTTTTCGCAATATATTCGCAAAAATTTTCCTATCATTCTACCACTGAAACATCAGAGACCATAGCGGTACTGAGTACTGAGTACTGTAAAGCTCTACTCGTCTGAACTCTATGTACACTTTTATGCACGCAAATCATACCACATGCTAATCCTTCATGTATTTCCGTGATCATTTCTTTCCAAGATGAAGACATTAATCCATCACGAAACATTACCATATTTTGCATTACATTCTTTTATCTGTATTCTTTTATTAAAAGTATTAAATACTATTGTGAAGATTGTATGTGTAAATGCGTACATATTTTTGCAAAAATAAATAATTACCAAATATATCTCCCTTTTTCCGATAATATGTATTTTGAACTTTTCAATAACAACCTTAAAATTGTCCGGAAATCGATATGAAAATCTTACAAGTTTTATTGTTTTAAAATATAATATATAAGAATTGTAATTATACTGTTAGTACTATTTTAATTCATTCCAATCTATTATTATGTAGTGTCAAACTGTTTATCGATATATATATTTCGTATTGATCGCAATGTATGATCAACAACATGGCTACAATTTGGGACAGGTGCAGAAACATTGGCCTCAGTCTTTTCAGACGAATCATATAAAATAAAAGCTTTCAACAATAGTTTTAATCTAACAAAGTAAGAACAGTTTTTATTCGAACACTTATAGAACGCTTCATTTCCATTAAATGATTTACTAAATAAATACCGGGAACATTTGATTGCTGTTAAATGACTCCGAAACTGTAAGAACAGTTTGTCATAAAACAAAACATTTTTAACGAATATGATGTCTTTTTTACACTAATAAGGCTAGGTCAAAAAATTTTATACTAAACTACAATTTATTCGAGCAGATTTATTGTTACTGACAAATTCTGAGCTGACAATAGAGCCGATGGATACGCTCCTGAAAACACGACTTCGCGCGTGCTTAATCTTCGCGGCTGTCATATTCTGTCCAGCCTGGTCGACAGCCTGTGCTCATCAGCCATGCTGTGTCCAACTTTAGAAAGCGTAAGTCGCAGGCATTAAGTGTCACACGGCGCTGTTTCGAGCCACCAAGAAAAACGGCGGCTTGCAATCGCGATCAAACATGTACCGTATCTTTCCCGGTCTAACAACCGATACGGGTGTGTCTACGCGCGTGTTCCGATACGTGACCAAGTATGTCAGTTAGTTCGTAAAAGTGCGACGTGTGCCATAACCGTGGCAGGCATTAGGTTACCGGTGAGCAGGAATATTCTCCGACAATGTCAGCTGACATCCTGCAGGATAAGAGCGTAGCTTTGAATGGCAAGAACGAGGTACCGGTAGGCCCGCGGCCCACTACCAGACGTGGACTTAGGGTTTACAAGATTGTCGTCTTGGGCGACGGTGGTGTTGGTAAATCAGGTATTTTAATATTACTAATTCATAACACAACAAACGTGTTTTAACGCACGTGTATCACAGAAACGGTTTTTCAGCTGTCACCCTGCAATTTGTCAGTCACAGTTTCATCGACTATCATGATCCAACTATAGGTAAGATTTTGTTTCGTACAAGATAATAGCAAGAGCCAAGGGGTTACTGAATATGAATTAGAATTCCGTTTTGCAATGATCTAACTTATAAATTTATCTTTTGACTGTGGTATGCTCTAATTCAAAATTAGTAGCATTTCGCTGCATAATATTTGTAAGGCAGCCATTATGTCTGGTTAAAGTAATTTACTATTGGATTGTAACTGCAGTGAAAGTAAGAATTGCATTATTAAGAACAAGAGAGCACTGACACGTTTGTCAATATTTAAAATTTACTTATATTAAATAAAACATTAAATGTTGTGTATCATTCAAGATTTATTAGGTGTATATACAAGTCTCTCGTATATTTTAATAGATCTACAAAGACATGTACTTTCCGTAATTAAAGGATTAATAAATATATATTTACTCTTTTACCAACAGAGGATTCGTATCAACTGCAAAGGGTTATAGATGGAGAGGCTGCACTCTTAGATATATTGGATACTGCAGGACAGGTGAGGTTTATCATTGTGATAATGTTAGTTCTAAAATATAGTAAACATTAATGTACACTTTATTACTTGTAGGTGGAGTTTACAGCTATGCGAGATCAATATATGAGATGTGGGGAAGGTTTCATGATATGTTATTCTGTAACCGACAGGCATAGCTTCCACGAAGCTTTGGAATATAGAAAATTGATATCGCGTGTAAGGGCTAATGAGGATATTCCATTGGTATTAATTGGCAATAAGTATGATTTGCAGCACAACAGAGAGGTAGAATATCCGTGTACAGCTAATCTTTATTGATTTTATGTATATAATAATTATATTGTAGGTAACTACAGAAGAAGGTATGGCTCTTGCAGAACAGCTTGGTTGTCCATTTTATGAAACATCCGCTGCTCTCAGGCAATTCATTGATGATGCATTTCATTCATTAGTGAGGCAAATTCGAGTTAAGGAGAGGTCACGAAATTCAGTGCGTAAACACAGTCGTTGGTGGCGATTGCGATCAATTTTTGCCTTTATTTTCAGAAGAAAACAAAGACATAGCAACAATCATCACTATTCGCCGCGAATGTGATCAGTCTAATAGAAGACCTTTTGATAGCATATATATACACACACATATTTTAAATGAAAGAAACACAAAAACATAGTTGGAACTTCCATAGATTACAACGAAAACAAAATTTCCAATAATTTTGATTGTATTTGATAGTAGTTTCCCTATTTAGAGACTTATTAACATCTCACTGCCTTATCTTCAACCCCATTATATTTTGATAATAACAACGGAGATGCAAAATATATAGACTGCAACTCATATTTTTTATCATAGATTCTACAAAATTATGTAAAATTAGAATTAGTTACCAATTCAGAAAAACGAAACTATTGTGCATTGTGAATGTATAATGATATGCTTGTTTTTAGAGTCCAACTACAGCGTGGCAGTAATACTATTTTCATGACTCTTTGTCTTTTAACACAAATGACTCTCGTTATTATTTATCGAAAGGCTGTTACTGTTATTTATAGTATATTTTAATAAGAAAAACAACAGAAATTCATTGCCTAATTACGATAAAATAATTTATTTATATTGGTTAAATCGATATAGTCACTTCCAGTTGGTGCTTTTTCTAGACAGACTTTACAGTTTAATTAATACAATATAACTATTAGATCATGCGACCAAAGAAGTTAGCATTCATTGCTGAGGTAATATAAGGCATCGAGTAAAAAATTTGTAAATGTGAAATACTTGAAAAGCTTTATATTACTTTACATCACTAATTGTTATCTCGTCCTAATTAATTATATAAAGTTGAATTATTGATTTTATTTATATTACTTTAATTTCTGGAAAAAGAAGATTTATAAGAGATTTTCTATTATATTAAATGTATATGACCATGAAGTATATTCGAGATTTTATTATTTTTCAAGTTTACAGATTTTATATATTTGAAAGTCGCACAAAATGTAATCACTTTTAAAAAGACATTTACCGATCAAACAAATTTTACACAAAAATGTAACATTTAATGGATACGATATTAGGGGTGTGCAATATTATTATCAGTTTTTCAAGTTTTACGTTAATGGAAATGGCTTCTAATGAAATGAACATTTTTATATTAGTATTAATACTACAACATATAAAAGATTCTATTTTCACGATTTTTAATATTTGTTATTTATTGATATTATTTTGTGCAGCTTCGAAATGTGCAATTTTGCTTCTAGAGTGTGAAGAAGTATATAATTATAGGTAAATCGTGACAGTGTAGAGATATAATAATAGAGTAAAATGCTTTAGATAATTGCTATGCAATAGAACAAGTTTATATTGTGTGATAGGCATAATATAAAATGCTTAAATTTAAGTTTATATACTAAAAATCTAGTCGTTACTTAATGTTTCCTAGTCAAACTTTGCATTTTGTACACGTACTAATTTACAGTTTAAAAATGCAGGTTTTAATTTTGATTGAACGTCTACCATGTTTGTTTGTACATTTGTCATACTACATAAATGTTTATACATGTTGGTATTATATTCTGGTGATTTACATGTAATCCATCTTATCATATCGCGACCATGATAACAGAAACTATTTTTTTTCCAACATAGATGTATAGAACATGTATAATATATTATATATTAATATAAAGTAGTATTATCAGAATGTTGATAATAAATTATATAGTACATAAACGATAGCTTTGTACTGATAACGTAAAAAGTATTACTAAATACGAATGACCTAAGTACATGTAGTGATTCAGTGTATAAGAAGTTTGTATAATATATGTAACATGTAAAATATGTTTGATCTTCAAACATTTGTCACCATGAAAGAGTATTACTTTGTTTCCGTCATTACAATGAATAAGAAAACAGAAATTGTTGTAAATATAAATCATAAGATCGCTGCAGTTGAAATGGTACATAAGTTATCAATATGAAGAAAAATTTGTATAACTGTTCTGTTAGAAATACACATGTTAATTATTAGAAATATCTTGTAAACAATGTAGCAAATTTGAATCAATTCTGTATAAAATAAATACGGGAAGAACACATTTCACAATGACAATACGATAACATATTAAGACAGATTATGACTTCATAATACATGGTTAAACAGAATTTTTTAATCGAACAAAAGATTAAAAGAAAAAAAAACGCACATAATATACTTGCTCATGTTGATATTGAGCAATAAATTTCATGTAATTGGAATAAATTTAACTAGAGTTAGTATCGTATGTAAATTGTAAATGTGACATGGAAATTGAAAATATCAAAGTATTCAAAATACATTGTCCTAATCTAAAATTGTAATGTTTTGCAATACATGTTTGAAGAACACAAGCCATCTTTAAGTGTATTTTAGATCATTCATTTTTTAATATTCTCTCCACTGTTTATCTTAATTATATTAAACTGAGGAGCAATTATAATTTCAATAAAAATATGATTTGTTGCTCTTAATTACTGTAATTTAAAAATTTTTTAATGCAATCACAATAACTGTTACATCGATTGTAATTCTATTCTCCTGTATAATGTAAATAGAATATATTGGCACTTAATACAGTATATTTTCTAGTGTATAATGTACAAGTTCAGATAAAGTAACAAAAATATTCTGATGTAAACAAAAACATAGACCACATCTTAATGAAACTTTTATATTATTATTCATAAACTTTCGCAAACAATCTTAGAAAAAGTTATAATTTATCACGTTTAAAAAATATCTTTTAGTGATAGTACGTCGTCCTTTGCATTACTTATTAATGCCATTGGATGGTGCTTTCATTTGTGCATCTCTTTCACTTTCTATCATATTGGCATCTGTGGATTCCAGATTTCCTTGTTTACTATTGTCTAAGTGAGCAATAAGAAAATAAATATAATTTGAATTTAAATTTAATACCATTGTTTTTCACAATCATTGTAAACGATTGTTAGAAACATGATACTTTTGTTAAACAATGATAATGAATAAATTGCATACTTAAGATATATTTGATAAAGTAATATATTTAAAGCGCTGTATATAATTACCTGGATATTCTGCTTCCGTTGCGTCTAGATTCGTCTGTTCCTTGGTACCTTTGTTTGTTTGGTTTGGACTTGCATTAGCTGTAAGGCATGTAAACTAAATTACTACTATAAAATAAAACAGTTAAGATGTTTCTGAAAGGTTTTAATTACAGTTCATTGTGAGTACAAATAAACCATTATTAGTAACATTTAATAATCCTTGAAATTAGTGTATCCCTCACCAATTAGTCAATATGTATGACAACGATTGCACAAATTGTGTAACCCATATTCAATCCAGACATTCATAATCGAGAATTCGCATTGAATAATTCTTAGTATATCCATGTTGTAATGTTCTTAAATACATACGCATGAAAATATATTTCTTTGCTTACGATCACAGAAAATAAAAATTTCATACAGTATATCTAAAATTTATAATATTTATATCTTTTATTTCTTAGTATGTTGATACAAATACATAGAGTAAAATCTATGACTAATGTCTTAAGTTTTATGCCAGTCTATCAAATTTGTGTTAAATGAAGTTACGAGAATAAAATATAACTGGAACAGGCACGAAAAATGGTTTCGAATGTGTTATCAATGCAAAAAGATGGAAAATAGAAAATTAAATAACACACCAAGGACAATACTAAATAATAAATAAGAGATCATTGGTTTCCAGTAGAAAAATTTAAAAACGTTCATGTTCCATGGATCAAATGTATTGTTTTATCCTCTTTGTGCTAAGGAATATGAAAGAAATAATATTCCCGTACACATTAAATAAGTAAGCAGTGCAGTGTGCTCATTACATGTGTTATCTGTTTTGTGTCAACAGAAATTTGATGATAGAAGCCCAAAAAATATAACAACTTGATGCAGTGTTATGATAGGAATATATTTACTCTTTGGATAACTTTCTTTTCCCTTGAGACAGGAGAAAAGTATCACTACCTTTCAGCATTGTAACTGAGAGGCGAGGACTTAGGCGCACAGCGCCAGGTGGATCTCTTGGAAGAATTGGAATTCCATGGTACTTCAAACCACGCTGACCAGCTACAGATACTTTTACAGCCGACTCCGGAACAGAACCCAATTGAGTTTTGTTATTGGCTGTTCTTGTAGCTAAATTGACAAACCCCCAGAATATCTTGTAATGTTAAGTACGTTAACAATATGCAGAAAATTAAAAAAAATTGCATTAACGTTTCTACTAATACCCCAAATATGTTAGAATTTCTTAGGACACAATTGTTGAAGAAGCTGTTATAATTTGGCCGATTGAGGTGAATTCCTAACTTGAAAATATAAATGTCAAGTTAGCAATTCAAGCTAGAAGAAATAGCATTCATTACATAATCCAATTTCTGATTGCAAGCAATATATATTAAGCAAAATAAATCATTTTAATTTTTACTTATACTTTTGCAAAAATATATGGTTCAGAGAATGTAAAAATATAAAGTAAAATAAAATCAAAAAGTAATGTAACTTACACTGTTGGGTGAGTTCAGGAGCCTTCTCAGGTTTATTACATGTAAGTTTAATTTTATTGAGATCATCCTTCAACTGCAAAAGACATTCATACAGTGAGTATTAAAATGTATAAAGCGAAATTGTGCGCAAGAATGAAAAGTTATACCTGATCTACTTCGTCTTGTAATTTTTTATTTTCATCCAGTTTTTCGTCTAATTGTGTATTGAAATTGTCTTTCTCTACTTTTAATGTTTCTAATGTTGCCGATTTCGTATCGTCTACTTTGTGCAAATTATCCAATTCAGTCTTGCATGAATTAAGAGATTCTTCCAATTCCTCATTTTTCTTTCTCAGATCTGTTTGTTGCTGCTCCAAACGAACATGAAGTGTTTCCACTTCTTTCTCTGCATGCTTAAACCTCTTTTCTAAGTTTCCACGTAATGTCACACATTGATCTCTTTCCTCTGCGCTAGAACAACAAACATGAGAAATCATAAATATTAATTGTTAATTTGTAAACAGTTCAACGACCTATCGCCAATTATAACATTGAAATAATACATTTTATTTAGCATTTGTTAAACAATTATTTACCATGATACATGAAAATACTTTGCTGGTATTTGCAAAATAATGGATGCTAACAAGATGAAAGCAATATGTAACTGCAACATGTTTGTTAAACAGTTTGCAAATTTCAAGAAGTTAAAATTGCCTAAATATTTCACAGTGTGGTTAGGAGTTTTATAAACGCGCAATAACAAATTTCTATGAAGATTGTGAGATGTGACACATAGTTCGAAAGTAATATATCGCGTGAACATACCTGATTTTAAGTTGTTCGTTCAATTCGTCTATTTGCCTAACTAGTTCAATATTTTCAGAAGACAAAGTCCACCAGTTGCAAATTAACAATAAACAAGCGGCGAGAAGTCCTCCGACAAGGAGAGGACATCGGCCTCCTCCGACTCTCATACCGTCAATTCCCATTCCTTATTTATTGTATCCTATATTTACAAGAATACATGTGTTTCATTATTTTCCGCATGAATGAAAAATCAATTCCTCTTACATGTCACTCTCGCGTTTTGTTCGAATGGAGAAAAAATTAAAAAATAGAGACGCAGAGTAGGTGTACGGTTCTTATCAACTGCCACGATGCATTACTCACGATCGATGTAAGAAAATAAAATAAACAGCACTTTTTCGAATCCTTTCCCAAGGATGCGGATTTTCTTTAAACAATCTTCACGCGATTCGAATGAAATAAAACGTGTAACGTGTTGTGGGCGTATACTGATATATAAACTACCGGTAGTGGCAACGATGTAAATGCATTTTATCACGGTAAATATTAAATTGAGTTGCGTTTCGACGTGCCGGGATCTGTAACGCGTGTCAAACAATTACGTTTCTTTCTGGGTAGCCGCAACATTAGCGTAAAAACAGTTTAAAAATCAACGCGGTGCATTCATCGTACTGGGATAACTAACAGTGACGACTGGTGACGACTAACCGCGGCAGTCATACACACAGCGAGCGCATACGCGTACTTGAACGCGTACACGTATATATATATATATATATATACATCTATACACATACCTGATAGAACCGCATACACATAGTCATGTATTTCAAATTGACACGTATTTATCAACGAGGAGCGTGCGGCAAACTATCTAACATACATATCTGCAGAATGAAACAGATATCGAACTTTTTACGTCTTTTCCAATATATTAATGACTTTTTCAATGTCATCCTGCACCCAGCTGCTGGAAGATTTATTTTAGCAACGTATTATTACTGCCTGGTAAACGGTGTATGATAATGTACAGTCTCTGAGCAGCTTCATCGGTTACCAACTGTGAGAATATGCACCTTTACTTTGTAATAAATCAAACTAATCTTCTGTGATAACATTTTTTACTGTATGCTTGCCTTCCGCAGAAAAATCGATTACGAGTGGCTCATAAATCACCGAGAAATGAACAGATATTTCACCAGTTCTCGAGCATACATGTTTTAAATGTTCGAACGATGTGTTCTACAGAATGTGTTGGAATCAAGAATATCAGGGTACGTTTATGAGGTAATGCATTACGCGTAAAAGTCACATTTATTCTGCTCTATTTACGAGCAGATGATATACATTTATTTAACACTGTACCATCAAAGAAAATTAATAGTTGAATAGAGTGAAAAGTACCATGATCATAATAATGAACTCAAACAACAAGAGACATATATGTATATGTATTCATAGAAACTCGGCGTTCAATCTACATCGTGATACGATTCACCGGAAGGTAAATGGATTTAAAAAAAAAAAGAAAACAACGAAAAACTCTGTTCAACTAATTCGTCGTAACGGGTAACACAATATAGACTGGTAGTGGCATGCGGATCGTAAACTTGTAATTCTTACCAGTAGGCAAGGTAACTTCAATGTATACACTACTCAAGTTTGTTCGCTTATGATTTACGAAAAAAAAGAAATATTATGAAACATTGTTTGTACATATTATTTAACCCGCGTCAATTGTTAACAAATGTACAAGTGAAACAATGAAACATGAACATTCGCCAATTATGATGTCAGCGTTAAAAGCTATTTTATTCTAAACGTTAGTATGTATATTGTGTTCAAACATAAACGCAAGACTCGCATTCATCATTGGATCTCCCTCTCACCGTTACGTAATCTCACAGTAATCGTATCCGCATTTTTAACAACGGATCATCTCCAATCATAAACGAACGCCCCATCCTGTATACGCAAATTATCATCTACATCGTTATGGTTTCATTTTTTCGCGTGCAGCGACCTTGACTGCTTGCGAACTTAAATAAAATATATGAGAAATTTAATATATGTAATATATGTATGTATATGTAATATAAGCCAGCGCTGTCCAGCGGTGAGGCTCCTCACGCGCATGTTTCCCTTTCCAATTGTTCTCCTCGCGCAGCATGCCGCCGTTGCCAGCATTTGTTGTCACTACAGTCTGTTTTTCAAAAGAGACACCCTCCCCTTTAAATTGACCGCTCACGCTTTTCATTTTCTTGCTACCTGCTTTTATAGAGACTACGTCTCGAGACACGAATAAAACCAGTTTCCATTAAACATGATAAACGGGACGCTAAAAAAGATTAATTGACCATGTTCTTTTTCAAAACTTGTAGTAGAGGATTTTAGCGTGACATACAGGGTGTCCCAAAAATGTTGTACTTCCTTGAAAGGAGCGATTCTTGAGGTCATTCGAAGTAACTTTTTCCTTTGCAAAAAAGTTCTCCGTGACTTTGTTAAGGAGTTATCAAGGAAAAACGCGGACCAACCAGAGCGCGGCTACAGCGGACGGATTTCGGCTTAGCCAATGCCATCGCCACGCTCGGCGGGACTTGCCGCCGTCCGCCGTAGCCGCGCTCTGATTGGTCCATGTTTTTCGCTGATAACTCCTTAACAAGGTCACGGAGAACATTTTCGCAAAGGGAAAAGTTACTACAAATGACTTCAGGAATCGTCCCTTCCAAGGAAATACGACATTTTTGGGACACCCTGTATAGATCATTTATAGTGTAACAGCAAGCGTTGAAACTACTTCTATGCTCTAATTTGCCATATGTTAGCAGTCCCGAGCGTCCACCGCACCCCAATTATTCCAGACTGACAATATGTGGCGATTGAACTGGGGTGGACAACTGCTATCGCCATCATGGCGAACACCAGGTCTTTGGAAAAACAGACTATAATCACAGATCGTGTGAGCTTCTTTGTCGTCGAAGATGCTATCCTCTTCAGCGTCGCGTAGTTTCTCTGATGATGCAGACGGGAGTGGGAAACCCTCGAAGGGCTCGCACCCTCGTTTGGATAGCGCTGATGTATGCGGTAGAACTCATCGGCAACCATATTGTATGTTTACGTTCGTGATATATTATAAAATTGGAGAAGAAGGATCGGCGATGGCACGGGTAAACTATTGTCAGATACCGGGAATCGATAACCGATCGGCCAATTCTTTTTCTCTTACAATGAAATGCTCCAGACATTCGCGTCGACATCCGGTCATTGTCATGCAAAAACATATTTCCAAACAGCGTCATATACTTTTTAGATCCAGCTGCGCAGATGTTCGCTACTGATACCAAACATTGGAGCTAGACATTAAAAAATAATCTATCGCTGCGTACGTAGCGTGTTATGCGCACTCATGTGCAGTCTGCACACCTAACTTTATCTTGTAAAATAGAACGATCAACGAACACGCTGTTTCGAAAAATTGATGTAGCAAATTTCAGTTAATTGAGTTCTGGCTAATAATTGCAGGAAAGTATTTGTGGGAATATGTGTGGTCGCCACAATTGTTGAATTGCTCTTGGTAAAAGTTATATGTAAATTAAATGCCTAATACCCGGTGTCGCCAAAAGTTGTACCCTAATTCGAGGACCAGTTACGAAAACGGGAAATTTCTTTAAAGCGAACGCGACAAAATATAAATGTTTTATATGAGCTTTAATTGTTATTAATTCTTTCAAAATTAATCTTCCTTTGCTCCGATTCTCTTGCGCAGTATATTCGAATACACAACATCTACTATCATAGGGCTAAAATAATTCTTAAACGACCCAATTAATTTCAACTTATCTCACTTTTATATGTCATAATATACGGCACAAATGTGGGATTTTATTTACTACTGTGTATACAAAGAAATGAGTAATTTCTTTTGATCGTTCGACCGATTAGTATTTTCGCGCAAGTTTTCCACGGCAATCCCTATGGCAACAGCGTAATCTTCGAAACAGCGTAATCGTTGGCTAATAAGTTCGCAAAACGTTTCGAATTGAGAAAACCAGGTGGAACGTTCCATATTCTAATATTGAGATACACGTAGAAACGTTGCACTTTCCGTGAAAAATATACTCGGTTAGAGGTACACAGTTTTCTTTGTGATATACTATCTGCGAAAAATCGGTAACTTCTTGTCTTTCATATTCGAAGTATTATGTATACGTTCATTCTTCTTCTTTTTTCTTTTCTACAATATGTGGGTTTCGTAGAGGGGAAAGAAAATCTCGAAGGTACCATTTTTCTCTTTCTCTACAATATAGATACATCCATACCTACTACTATGAGTAACGTTTACGTCGATTCTTGCGCACATGAATATTGTCTTCTCGAAATGTTCGGTACTTTCTCGGTCGGTGTGACATTTATGCGGGATCACTTTTGTTTGCGGTTTGGTTTGTGAGAGCTTCTGTAATCTTACCCCGTGTGTTAAAATCATTTCGCGTTCTCGATTTCTTTGTCCTTGATTTGATTTACGAAGCTGAGCCTTCTTCGAAAGCATATATAAACATGTCTCTTTGTTTCAACGTTAACGAAATCGTATGTTACGGCGGTGAACAACGTGATAAGAAAAACATACAATTTCGACGCTCGAACGAAAACGTCCAACGCTGTCTGAAACGTAACGAGATGATATTGCACTATAGTCAGTTTCGAATTTAACCTGCATCGATAAAGGGAACGGTTCGTTCTTTGCTGAACTGCGTGTCGTCATGTTCCGCTTTCGTTCTTTCTTTTTTGTTTTATTTCAATCGCAGACCTTACACAAAGTTCGTTACCTTTAGAAATGATAATTAGCTATACAAGGTGTGGTGTCGTTTCTTAGAAAAGTACATTCATCTATATGTGTAGCGTTTTTTGATTATTAGCGAGAATCGTTTTACAAGATTACAAGAACGTAAATTTATATCGAGGTATAAAATTCGAATTAGCGAATATTGTGTTCCTTAAACGATACCTGGGTCTGCGATCAGGCACACTAATTTTGTAGCTGTGGTTTTTAAACATTTAAGTATATCCGATACGTTTTAAATGGTTTATTTACAAAATTCGGTAAACTTTCAGAAGATATGTACGAGAAGACGATTACTGTTTTTTTCTATTTCTCTCTTCCTTTTCGTAATTTAGTTATTTTTGCAAAAATCGAGGCTTCGTTTCACGAAACTTAGAGTTATCCTTCTCGTATGCACCGTCTCAATGTTACCCTATTATATTTTAGTACCTTCTCGGAAAGGATCAATTACCTACGAATCTTCACTTTTCTTTTTATTACTAAAAAACAGTTTTAAAATTGCTCGCAGTAACGCGTACGTTGAGACCGCGAAATTTCGTCGAAAAATACAAACTGTATATAATTCAGTACCATCGTAGGTTGAGTGCAGTGTAATTTGATCCGTCTTATGGCGCCGAACACGCTGCATGTGCAATTCGTATTGCATTCGCAATGAAATTTTGCGGTTGATGCGTCGGCAAACTTTCGCGGCAGCGTCTCTTCACTCTCTCTCTCTCTCTTTTTTTAAATTTTTCTACCGCGTACAATTCACTTTGTATACGTTTAGTATTTCACGTACGTCATCATGCAAATTGTAAGCATACTAAGGCTTCGTCTTTTTAAGTTATAGTTACGTAGGAAAAGAGTCTATAGTAAAATCGTGGTCCGATGTTGCGCCGCGTTACTTTTTTTCCTAATGCTTCATCACAGAACGCGGTTTTGAAACTTGGGTTGTACAAGTTCACGAGAAACCAATCTCATCGATCCGTTTGAACATTCTTATGTGCCAAGAGAACGAAAGTCTTAATTGCAAGACTTTTTTGCCTTGCTCCGTACAGTCGAGAAAACTAAGCAAAAGATAACTGAGCGTGTTAGTGTAAAAATTTGCTTTCGTTACTGCCAAGGGTCGTTTATAGTAATAAAAATGCTGGACGCGAAAGTCTCACATGTATATAAATGAACTATGTTACAAAAATCGTCATTGCGATGAATACACTTTAGTATGTCCCACTTATTTCGTTTTGGATTATTGAAAAAACTGTTTTTTAATTTGTATTACAATATTATTCGTATCGTTCTCTATAGACGATTGCTCTCTTCGATACAAATATTAATGAATAATGAACAAAAACTTCCTATACTAAAATTAATAAAAACCTAAAATGCATGAAAAGAAATGTTTTTCATCGTACACATTTGATTTTTTTTTTTAAGTGTCTGGTATATGTGCAGTAGACAGATTATGACACCCTTACTTGAATGTTACAACTGAATTTGTACCTTTCCTTTTTGTTTTCTTAATTTTAGTATAGTCACAGTTTTTAGAGTTTTATTTATCTATTGTATAAGAACATATTTTTATTTATGATTAATAACATTATGATGAAATAACGAGTATTTCATGTAAAATGTATTTCTGTATTTATTTATAGATCCTTTCAGTATATTCGGATATTGCATGGAAAGTATACACGCTTTAAAAATTACTTTACAAAGAACAGAATATCGTATCTCATGTACGTACATTTCACAATGTTTTATCTGCACAGTATTATAATAATTACGAATGAATGTTCCAGTATGGTCTAGTGTCATCGCCTGTCAACACAATTTACAAAACAATAGTGAAGAACTAATAACTTTTATCAATTATTTGTACAAATTTTTTTTTATATCCAATGGGACACGTGTCTTATTACATTGTCAATGTTAATTTCATACCGATATTATATATTGAGCATATTTTCAGTACGCAATAAAATTAAAATGGTACACGAAATTAATTCAAAGTTATTAGTCCTCGAAATCGTTTAAAATTTTAAACACACTTCGAATATTTGAATTCGTAAAGGGTATTGTTAAAGTAAATTTTAACATAATATATTAAGCATTTAAAATGCTGTGTTAATGCTTAAACTACAAGCAAACAACAAAAAGAGTGTGTATTCATAACGTAAAAGTAAAATGTGCGCTTAAATTATTGCATTTCAATAAACTTTGAAGCGACCAAGAAAATTTTTGAAATTCATTATCAGCTTGTTTTAAAAGCTCCTAAAGATTTAATTAAAATATATTATGCTCAACACAAACAAAGATGTATGATTCCTTAATGCATTAATGCGTGATTGTTTTATTTCCTCCTATATAAATTCTTTCTATGCTTCCTATATAAATTCTTAGCATCTTAAAAGATTAAACTTTATATTAGACATAATACATTATAATGATATTCTATTCGAATAATTATTTCGTTGCCATCTAAAAATATTCTTAACTTTCTTCAAATTTTGTATTTTCTAAAATGTCAACGCCATCGAAATCAAGTTATAATCTTTTACGAACAATATGTGCAATTCTACTAACTTATATTCCTTTTATTCACTTTTCTTTGCAAAAGGTCTCTGCTTTAGTATTGAAAGCAATAACAGAATTGCAAAGGTGAATTTGTATCGCACCCATGTAAAGAGAATTTTACACTATGTGCTTGTTTCTCTTATAGATTCCGTGCTTTCTTAGCAATTGGCAGTAACAAAAGTAACCAGATTAAAGTGTAGCATCGACCGACTTCTAAACAGAAAGAAAATGGTATAATCAAATCTTCTGCTTCATACACTTGCATCGTACTATGAATTTTTAAGTCATTTATTAGACAAAATTCTAAATAAATATTTACAATAAATATTTAAATGTAGCAGGAAGTTTTACCGACTTCGAAAATGTATTAGAAATTCTATACGTGTGTTTGCACAAGTAATGACTTTAAAGTATAATTAATTGAACATATAATAGAAGAACGCTGCCAACAGGAGCTTTGCAAAAATCAAATAAAAATTCTGTTTCACCGTTCTATATCTGTCTGTACCCATGCTTTGTAATTTATTCCGTAAAAAATCAATATGAAGATGGCCGATATTTGAAAAAAAACATACTTAGGCTTGATAAATGATGCAAGTGTAACCATCATCGATATGTTACCACATTCATAGAAAGCAGTATAAACATGAAAAAACTTGTTTAACTACAAAATAACCACCTTGCCATTTATTAACAGTACTCGTGTTATCTTTACAGAAAAATGTCGCGCGTCCGCGAAGGAATAGGAGAATAACGGTGAGTCAGAAAACGTGGTACAGAAAGACCTTGTACTCGTATAGAACACTTAAAATACTTCTTTTTTTTTAACCCTTATGTTTATACCTCAATCTAGCTGTGGACACTTCTTTCGTCGCTCTTTATCGTGCATTCACTTCTTTCATTTACTCGCATATATCACGTCGCTTACTCGAACGATGCACTGTTCCTCATTATCGTTGTTAGGCGTGTGTACCAGCGGGAATTAAATAATGAGTAAAACTTTTGTTTTCTCGAGGAGCAAGAAAACGGGCTCACGAGAAATTATCACTTGGCGTCTATTTTCATTTTCTTCGGCGGAGAGCTCGCCTGTGAGCGTATGTCCGTACCCGTTCTCTTCAACTGGGGATTGCTCTTCACAGCAGTAGTGGGATCTATTGGTAAACAATTTGATTCATTGTTATTTATATGTAACCGATTTCTAAATTATTTCTTTCAAATATTGTATAGGATGATCGGAGAAAGGTGGACAAATATTTGAGAGATAAAATGATAGTAATTAAAATAGATCAATTCACAAACATTTCCAAGTTTCTCACATTAGAATAAAATTGTTAGTTTTCGAGAAAATGTTCGGAGTACTAAAGATTAATCTAATCTAGTACATTACTTTCTCCCAATAGTTCGGTATACCTGTATACATTGATTGTAGGGAGTAAATATTCATGAAATGAAGTACCATTATCAATTGCTCTTAATATGTAAACAACGAAATATTTAGGAGAGTCTTTTATGAAATATACCAACGCGAGCATGCTTGCTCAGTAGTGGGGGAACCGTTTGAACGCGATGAAGCGGACGGCGAACTATTTGGCGAGAGTATTGTATAAAACTTATTTCATAATGTAGTAGAAAAAAAGATGTATACCTTGCAACCACCTCACTTGGGTTGCTGGACCGTATCCTTTATCGTTTCGTGCTGCTATTCTAAATATTATGGCCGGTTTCGTGGTAGTGTCAACGTGAGCGGAACTAAGGGAACTATTTGTCACCGAACAGGAGTTATTCGAACCACAATAAACTCTAATAAAGGCTAACTGATTTGGAGTCGACAAAATTGTTCTTGGTTCCCCGTCGTTATTCAACGCGGTACTAGCACTCCGCACAGCTAAATAGACAGAATATTCCAAAATAGGTCCAACGTTGCTGGATGGTGGTTCCCAAGAAATTTGAGCGCCCTCCGTGGATTTAGAGATTTTGATAGCACTAGGTGCTCCAGGGTATCCCGGAAGACACGTTTTGAATGCGGATACCTTGAAGTAAAAAGAAATTTGATATTTGTTATTTGGTTTTTTATAATATTCATAATCATTTTATTTACCTCGCTCCAAGCACTTCTTCCGCAACTATTCACAGCAGCAACTCTGAACTTATAAGCTGTACCAGGTTCCAGAGAAATTTTGGTTCTTCCCTTAAAAATATCCATATTCAACGACTTCGCGGAAATATCCAAATCTATCGGCTCGTCAGAAGTCAGATAATAATGTTGCACAGTAAAACTTGTCCCTTTTATTATACCCACGTCGTGCCACTCCGCCTCTTTCTTTTCCTCTTCGCTCTGTAAATATTGATTAAAGAATTTATTTCATGATAACTTGTCACTTCTTCTTAGCAATTTTATGTGCAAGGTGTTCCGTTTAACTGGAAACATTCGAATATCTCCCTACGGGTTGAAGAAGTGATAAAAAAAATGTTCTTCGAAAAGTTGTTTGATGTGTAACAAGTCATTAAACAGCACAGATAATTTTTCTATAAGTACAATAGGAAGGAGACATTTATGTCAAGTTAATCTTTTTTTTTTAATGGAACCTTACATTTTTTTACTCAATATCGAGCTTCTTAATTCTTATCTTCTGACCATTTAAACTTCGATTTCTTTGTTATGCCACATTTTCAGTTTCCTTCAACAGCCCAACAAGTTTCTGTATTCCTAACGCTGTCGGTTTTGGTTTATTGGAATACCATTTGCGAAATTGTTCACTATCTTCGTTGTAAAAAAGTATCCATTACCACGTAGAAGAAGTTCTGCTTTTTCCTTAATAGTGAAAGAGATTTTTAAAAGTTTAAGACGTTGTAATTAGACGTTTAAACGATATAATTGAACATTGATGAATATGAAATAAATCACAACATGAAATAAAATAATCGCTATAATCATTAGATAGTTAATAAACCAAAAAGTTTTAGGTGAATATTACACTTTTCTAATGCTCATCTGTTGGCTTACTTAAGACATTTCTCAAACTTACTATTAGAAACCAAAGAAAAATTCAATTTAAAAGGCGTAAGGCGAGATAAGAAGCTCGATGTTTGTAGTCTAATTGGCATCATTCATTATGGTTAATCGTTAAAACCGCGTAGCTCTCGGCAACAGATATATGCCCACCTCAGTCCTTCGAATTTAACAATATGAAACCCTAACATATTACGAATTAAAAAATTCCTAACTTCAGCATGTCCCCCATTCACAAAAAAAATTTGTACACCCTGAAAATAACAACTGTCGTAAGAACATTGTTGGATAACTTCAACTCCTCGTGAGATATTCAAGCATTTCTAGTTCCACGGAACACCTTGTAAATATTATGTAAAAGTATTTTACCTGTTCGGTTTTTATTTTTACTGGTTGTTCGGCTGAACCTAAGGCAGCTGTAGCTAGTGTAGTCAGTGCTGTAGAATCATCCCCACTTTCTGATCTACTATCACTTATTTTATCCTGCTTCAAAGTATCTTTCTTAATAGGTTCTTCTTTCGCTTCGACTTTGATCTGTGGCAATGGTTTCTTAACATCTACATCCTTCTCAAGCGGTGGAACGCTACTTGTAGAAGATATCAGTGGTTCTGGCATTTTTGCTTGTTCCATTGGCTCGTCGGGTTGTTCTAATTTGATATCTGGTGTTACAATGGGAGTTGTTACTGGTATATTTACATCGGCGGGTGTCATAGAAGATTCCGCGGCCATGGATTCATCATTATCTTCTAACTTCTCCATTGAAGAATTTTCTTCGGGAAGATCCATTGATGGTTCCGAGTCTTCGTCTTTACCTTTCACTGCGTCTTGACTGTCTTCTAATGAAAACTGTGATGCACTATCCTCGGGTGATAAATGTTCAGAAGCTGGCGACTTTTCATAATCTTTCGCGTCATTATTTTCAATTTGCTCAGCTTCCTCGTTCTCAGACGGATCCGCAGCGTCTGGCATAGACATCTCTTCCAATGGAGTTTCCACGGGTTCTGGCGTAGCAGCGATGTCAGGTTTAACCAGTGTTTCCTTCAATGATGAATTAGATATAGTCGGCATATCACTTTCGGTTAGTGGTTCTGCGTCATTAGTAGTTTCTACGGGTATTTCACTTTCGTCTGGTTGCGAGTCAACCGATGGCTCCGGTTCTGTAGGATGTTCTTCTGTGGCACTGGTTGAAACAGGAACTTCAGGGGTAGCCTCTGAGGTCTCAGGATGTTTTACATCACTTTCTTCTATATGAACATCGTCGGTGGTTGTAGCACCAATATCTTCTTCCAGTTCTGCAGATTCAACAGCTGGCGTTGCCTCCTCGTGTTCTTCCGTTGTAGGATCTTCATCCACATCCATTTTATCATTCTCTTCATCTTCAGATAAAAGAATATCTGCTGAACCATCCATTTGAGGAATCACGAAATCACCATTTCCAACGACTTGCATAGTTTCACCAGCCCCCATTTGAGAGACCAAAGCTGCCGCCGTGGTAGCTTCGCTACCATTGCAGCTATTGTCTATTTTACCATCTCCTGCCCCAGAATCGTCAGTTGCCACCATGAAAGATAAACTGCCCGAGGGCTCCTGAACAGGATCTATTAAACCTGCTTCCGCGGCTAATGCAGCTAGTGCTGCATCAGTTGTGGCAGGACCATCGGTTGTGGATGCTAATGAAGCTGATGGTTGCTTTTGCGATGGAACAAACAACATCTTACTAGTATCTATCGCGTCCGACGCACTAGAAGTAGTTACCACTGAGCTACTTGTGGGCATCAAAGTAACTGTTTTCGCGCCTATTCCTCCAGACATTTGCAACGTCACAGGTTTACCAGACACTGTAACAGCTTCTGGTGTTTTCTGTATTTGCGGCACAGTAACGATTTGATTCTTTCCAGTGTTAAAAATGGCTTGAGGACTTCCTTTTGTAGCAATCGTTACTGTCTTTGGTACACCACCTTGACCTGGAACTGTAATTGTAATCGGCTTCCCAGCAGTCCCACCTCCCATTGCACCGGATGAAACTACGATCATCTTCACTCCTTGCTGATTTGTTACGTGATTAGTAGCTGACAAAGGTAGAACGTTCACGGGTGTAGTAATATTACTCGTTTGTCCGTTACCAGCTTGAGATGTGGTGACAGCCTGCACAGCTCTTAAACCAGAACCTGTCGTAACTACAATTATTTGATTACGGCCGACCAGGCCACCGTTGTTTCCTGGTTTCGTAATCATTATCGTTTGTTTGCCACTAATATTTTGACCCTTGCTCATGGCGACAATGCTAGATGTTTTCATAGTCGTAAGAATCTTAGATCCCGTCACAGCGTTCGGATTTACTAATCTTAATATTGTCGGTCCTTGATTAAGAGGTTTCGCACCTGTTGCTTGAACGGCCTTACCAGGAATGAGACTGACCTTAGGCATACTAGTTACCATTCCTTGCCCAGTTTTAAGAAGATGTACAATTTGAGGTTGACCGGATATATTCTGGCCGGGTTTCTGAAGAATAATTTGTTTACTTTGTTGCGGGGACGCAGTTCTCAGCACTGTTGCTCCAGGCGCGGCGAAACGTATTTGTTGACCGGGTTGAGCATTTTTCATTCTAATCGTATTGGCTGTAGTTTGCGGAAGAATTGGTACATTATTCATACTTATTTTTGGAGTTGCCGCAGCTGCTGCGGCCAAGGCAGCAATACCTGACATTGCGGCCGGTGTTTGACCCGTTGCTGTTGTATTAGAAGTCGGAGCCTGCTCTGTGGTAGTCGGTGCCGAAGTAACTATCGGCGAACGAATTCGGATAAGATTTCCAGCTACTCTCGGCGTCATTGGACTTGCTGGTTTTGTCGCAACTTGTGATGGTACTGGTTTTTGAACCGGGCTTTGCACAGATGATTGTATTCGTACTGGAGTCTGCGCTACGGATGGTCGAGCTGTAGTCGAAGTTGATGGGAGAGCAGCAACAGTAGCAATGGGCGGAGATGTAACAGGAACAGTTGCAGGTGTAACCACTGCTGGTGTAGTAGTAGGTGTAGTGGTAGTTTGTGTGGTGACTGTAGGAAATGTGCCGGTTGTAGCCGGTGGCATGTCGTATTTCTGAATTTGCAGTATATAATACTGGGCCGATGGTGTTGCTGTCCAACTAACTTCCAACGTCTGAGTAGATGCCCTCACTAATTGGACTCTGGATGGAGCAGGAGGTATACTAACTTCGAGGTACCATAAGTCTTTGCAACAAACCTAAACAGTCGTATCAAATCATAAAATAGATAAAACTGTTCTTACACTAACAAATGATTGTAAGAACTAACAATAACCTGATTGTTCCAAGCTTTGCGATATCCGTCCCTACCAGACCATATATAGAGTCTGCTATGCACACCAACTGCACAGTGACCAGCACGAGCACGAGGAACATTGTCCTCCATAGTATCAAGTGTTAATTCCTCCCATGTCAATGTTTCTAAAATAAAATTATATGATTATATATTTATTTAATATAAGACTATTAAAGATATGCGAGAACCCAAAAATCCTAAAATTTTCGAGAGCCCGATTCATTTTGGCCCATCCTGACTATGAGGTATCCAACACTTTTGAATTCTTGCACACCTCCAATGACAATGTACTTATACTAACTTACCTAAATTTAAGCAAGCCAACGTGCTTGTACATTTCCACTCTTTTTCATGGGTTGCAACTTGAACATCCTCAACAAGTGGTACCCATCCTCCAAAAACATACATTCTATGACCAATTAAAGTGGCAGTGTGGAGAGAACGTGGTAATGGAGTAGGTCCATGAACTACTGGTTTGTTCCAAGTCATTGTATCAATATCAAGAAACCACAAATCACCCAAACGACAACCGCTCATACCACCATAAATTACCAAACTTGTTTTTCCTGTTTTCCGATCAGTATAAGCTACCCCACTATGAGACTCTCTGGGTGGTGGTTCAGGTCCATAAGTGTTTGGTATATCCCAAGCTGTTCCTCCATCAAGGAACAGCTCGAGGGTATACAGTTCATTTAAATATTTTGGTATGTGATTTTTTGGATCATCACTGGCATTTGATAAACCTCCAAAAACAAAGACCTTATTACCAATAAGGGTAAAACTATGTCCTAAACGGGGGCGTGGAACAAGACCTTGTTTTGGTGGTTTCGGTCTTAATCTTTTCCATTCCCATCTGCTGGCTTGAAGTTCGTAAAGCTCATTAGAATATTTCCCATATTCTATCATACCACCAAACACCAAAATCCGAGTTCCGTCAACAACAAGTCCAAATGCTGCACAGCCAGGTGGAATATCACCTTTTGTCAATGGTACAAACCATTGATTTGTTGCTGCAAAAAGTATACATGACATAAAAAAACAAGGTATAATTATAAGTACTCTATTTTTCTTTATTATAGTCTTATGTAAAATTTTTATACAAAGAATGATTCTTTGAATTGGATTAAATAGATATTGATGCAATTGCAGTATAAAATATTGCCTACTCTGCTAAACCTTCAACATTTGTCATTAGTTTATGTGAATTAAGATTAACTGATAAGTTAGATAATGTTCTTGAAAGAGATCAGATTAGGTACTATTATCCAAGGGATAAAAGATAATATCAAACTTTTCGCATAATATATTTCATACTATACTCATGGAAATCTTTAATTGTTACTTATATCAACTATATTAATTATATCAACATGTAGTTCTTATACAACAGACGCTTTTATACAAAATATATGATATTCCGAAAAACTTTTTAAAATTAAATGTAGAGCGCGCGCAAAAATATACATGCGCAGAAATATTAAAACATAACGGAAAGAAAAATTGTATTGGGTTATCATAATACGAAGGGGATGTAAAAATGTAAAATGGAAGAGAGTGGGAGGAGAAATAGGAACGGAAGGAAAAAAGACAAGGAAAGGTGAAACGTGAACGTGGAACGACGGGAAACACGGCGTAACAGTGGTGGGGCGTACGAGACAGCAATGGCCGCTCCCGTAGAGTATACACATGAAAAATGACAGATCGCGCCAATTCAATGTATGAAACCACCTAAATGTTTGTCATATGAAACTGAAAAATCCCGAGCTGGGATACAATCGAAATCTATAAAACACATATTAATAAAACATTTGACACGAACGGAATTCGTGTTTCTTTGGCGATCCGGCCGGTGACCGTCTTGACAACGTATGTCGCCATCTTTGATCGCGGGAATCATCAAGAATGGCGCGCACAAAAGACGCACAGCAGCGATGCTACTTACCCGTGTTATAGACATGAAGCTCGTCAACAATGCCCTCGTTTCCACCGCCGAAAACAACCATAAGGTCCTTAATAGCGACCGCCCTGTGTCCATGTCTGGGTCTTGGCTGGGGCCCGGTCGTATTTGTGATCCGCTTCCACTTTAGTATGGGTGCCGCCATGATGACCGTTGATCACATCATTTGTTCATACCGCGCGACTATGAACCACCGAGTTACCCCTGGAGCAGTAGGGTGCCCGATGGTTTCGTAGATAGTGCGCCCTTCCGTATCTTCGAACTTTTGGCACCTTCACTGTTCACGATTCGTTTGCCCCCTAACTTGAAGGAATTCGAAAGTTCACACACTACACGAAAACCTACTACTCTCGATATTCTCAACACCGTCGATATCCGAGCTTTTCGATTATAACCTTTCTTTAGCGGTAGTATCTCGCGAACTTTCTCTCCGATACTGTCCAAACGAAGGGTTCATAGGAACATGACGTAGCGCGATAAACTTCCGATAAGAGTTTTAAATTACGAAAATTCCATACGAATCAGGAGACGTCTGTAACGCAACACGTATGTACACTGGCGATCAGAATACTTTTCCACCCCCACTCCAACTGCCAAAGTCACCAGCGAAAATCCTTGCTCTTTCTTAAGTTGCGATACTCAATGGCCAGTTCGCAGCGCCATGCTTGTGGGTGGCAGAGCTGACAATTTAAACTCTCATATTCAATTCATTCATTCTATGGATAAACTATGCACAGATGCGAAACTATTAAATCAATTTTATGAAAAAATGATTAAATTTTTAGAAAGCTTCATATTATGACTGAAAATATACACTAATATATTATTTAATAAAACCTAGATTAATCTTAAAAACCTCTTTTTGTTCCTCTATTGTTCATTTTTATTTACTCATGTTACTTAATTTATACAAATAATGGATATAAAAGTAAATGCAATTACAAAATGTATAAATTCAAATGACATATACATTTACTCTGAAAATTGGCGAACCTAGTTTGTTTTGTGCAAAGTAAACAACGCAAAACATGATAACAGATAAAATAAATAATATAAACCTTATTCTAAATTTTTGTTGTATTATTCAGTAGAAAATGTATTTTTCTTAATTATCTATAATTTGGATAATACAATCACAATTAAAATAGAATATAGAACTTATCAAAAATCGAATGAATTCAAAGCGCGCCAATAAAGCTAATTAATTATCGCTTCCATTACCTCCTGAGTTTCGCACTACGGCCAGACCACTGAATATTGTGATATAAGAAAAAGAGTTTAGTATTGTTTAATGACTACCGGTATTAGGAGTGGGGTGAAGAAGTACAATACCATCTCGAAGAGAATCTGCATGGCGCTAGTGAGGCGGGGGCACTTTACAAAGATTGTGTAATATCATATAGATGCTAAACCTTTGTAAAGATAGACAAAATCTCCACCATTTTCAAAGTTTTTTAAGGCGCCGCCTAGTGATTTGCAATAGGTCGGACAAAAACGGAAAATATGTATTACTTCCAATTATTTATAACTATTAAATAAAAATTAAGTTTTTAATATTTCTATTTAATAGTCAGAATATTTGGTATGCATTTAAAAGATTTTTTTTAGAGGAAAGGAAGTCAAAACCCTATGAATTGTAGGTGCTAATTTAAATTTCGCGCATTGAGTAAAAAAGCCCTCTGAGGCATGAGATGGCGCGTCGAAGACAGCCAATTGACGGAGAGTAACTAATTTTATCTGGGATTACTCACTTGAGATAGATAGTAAAATTTGTGGAGCAAGTAATGTTGTTACCACCACACAGAAAAAAAAGAATAAGATAAAATTTTTTTCGCATTATAAAAATAAACATTTTTAGTAGGTTACTGTGTACAGTTTAATTATACACAGTTTACGGTACTAGAGTCAATGCAAACTTAGTGTATTATGGGTCAATGTTAATCATGTAAACTTTATTCACTATGCAGTCGCTGCACTAGCGCCACATGAACATTGTCAGAATCAGTATCACTTACTTTCTGATTTAAGATTGAAATAAAATACATCAAGAATGGCTCATTTAAAACCGGGCAAAATTGTTTTTACTTACAATCAGATTAAGCTAAACAAGTTATAAGTTTATTCTTTTGTAAAGAAAATAGTTCTAAATCTAATTAGAAACAGAAATGAGTACAAGGTTTGAAGGCTCTTGTTTTCAGGACGTATTATAGCACGATAGGTGTAAGATACTTGCATGGTAAGTTTTCTCACAATCTTAAGTTAAATAAACAATGGAAAAGTATCTAGATAGCAAGTTAGTTAAGAAAAAGACTCGAATTCAGCCTTTATCCGAGTACTTGTATTAATATTCCGGCAGTGTATTATCTGTCTTACTTGAGATTAGAGCAAAACACAACAAAACCACGTGACTTTTTCAGGAGTGTATCATGAAGCCAGAATGTACATTGAATGAAGGGAACCCTATAAACTAGTAATTATGACTGCTTTTATTTTATGTTATGCTTGAACAATGATAATCACATTAAGAAAGTGTGTGCAGTCAGGTGTACGATTTGAACACGTCAGTATTTCTTATGTTGTTTACTTGTAGGAATGAAAGTCACTGAAAGATTTTATTCAGACATACTGTATGTAGGTACGGCCCTGCCCAGCACAAAAGAGGCCAATGGGAGATTCATCACGTGACCACCAGTGCCGCCATTGTTGTTGTGTTTTGCTCTAATCTTAAGTTGAATAGACAATATATATTTTTCACGTTGCACAATCATCCTTAGAATCAAACAGGGCCCTGATTATATACTTGACTGTAGGTTAATCTACCAACATTCTTCGTGTCTGCTTCAAAACGAACACAGCTTCATGTCTCTTTTGGAACTTCCGTCAAACTGACGAAAATCGGCGCGATTAAAGATTTCACTATGTACTGATAATGTCTTTACAAATTGCAATCAATTATCCTGTATAGGCGGCTCGGTCTAACGTGACGAACATTCAACAAGAGGTTTTTAGTACTTGCCGAAAAAGCTGTTGCAATCAGTAGTTTGACGGCACGCACAAGAGGCCTCCGCAATCTTCGTCCACCATTGAACACAACTTGCGTCGGTAACGACCGCATATATTACCAACATATAGTGTTCTAGGGATTTTTGTAAGTTTATTCGGTAAAAGGACTGAAAAGCACTGAAAAGACGTTCTGCACCAGTCCTGTAATTTTGCTGCACCTTCAGTGTTCCACTATTGCTTACGGTATCCGAATTACGATCACACGTTTCTACTGAAATTATAGTAATATCTAGCATCTATTCGTTATATTATTGTAGTATAGCATATAAAAACTTAATTTTTACAGAAAAATAATACAAACTATATTTTGTCTAAACAATACTTAATTCATTAAAAAAGAGAAGAAGATATACGCACGTGGGAAAACATTTGTAACGTATTATGAATATGATAAAAAGGAGGAAAGACTCCATTTTAATGCAACTATAATCGATTAAAAATAATTAACGTATTTCGATGTGTCTTCCGACGAACAAATCATAATATTATGTATCAAAAGTAGGCCGATCCCTGACCATAGCATATACAAATCACCCATCTTTATATTTTGAATATCTTTACACGATCTTTATAACCTATGGACTTGCCTTACTAGCGCCATTGGAATCGTTTGCAATCATTCTCAATGTTGCATGGCTGCGTGAACTTAGCTATAAAAGCGCTACCAATTAATGCAGTATTACCAATAGAGGTAGGCAGGAAATTTGAATTATAAAATGTAATACTAATTGTAAAATGATATTCAATTATATCTTTATTTTAATCTGCTGGTACTGATCGGATGTAGTTATCGTCACAGAACTTTGTCTCAATGTATGAAAGTAATGTTTCATGAATATAGCTTGTCCGAACTATTCAATTATCTAAATAGTACACTTATTTAAATCCCTCAATTATCTGAGTTGTTATGTTTGTAAAGTGAGAAACTACTCAGATAATTGATTCTCAACAGAATTTTCTGTGATTATATTTATAGAAATATGAATTATATGTTTAGAATGTTAAGTCTCAGTATGAGCGAAAAACAATGTACTTACGCGTTTATGCACTTATACACTTAGCATAGAAAAATACTGTTACATATTCTTAAGTTTATAAAAAAACATTTCAATTAATTGCGAAGAAAACATTTATTAAATATGCACAAAATTAATTATACAAATAAAAAATTTCTAAAATAAGCATACAAAATTGTAATCTTAATATCTACTGAAATTCTTTCATTTCTATCCTCATTTTCAAAATATACTTTGTATTGTTCTTGTATGAAGTAATAACAATATAAACATAGTAAAATGCATCACTTCTTTCCCTTGATACACGATTGAAGGAAACATTTTTTTTAATATCTGGATTCACATGTTTATGTTTCATGATATTTACAATACTTTTTGGAATGACATAATACCTTTCACATCTAATACAGTTAACAAATAGAAAAATTGATACTATATTTATAGTGCTTTTTTAATATTTATTTTTAGATGGTAATAACATTTCGATTGCTATATTAATTAATATAAAAACATGGCGAAAAATTATCGGAATTGTACAGGACTTATCCTTAAACCGATGCATTCTTTGCCAATTAATGCAACGTCACAGACTTTACATACTGTGTCTTTAAATTGTGGCAAATAACTTGCTCCACACAGTGGGCACTTAAGTTCTGGTTTTCCTTTATAGATTGGAACAAATGTACTAGCACACAATGAAAATGGATTATGTTCATCATATGCTAATTGGTGTTCATCCACTGGGCTCTTGTCACATGCCTATAACAAAACGAAACATTATTGAAAAAATATCCCAATATAATGTACATTTGAATAGTACATATGAAAAAACACATACTTGTAAAAGTTTTCTAACTTGTTGTGCTAAATCTGGTTTAGGTCCTAATTCGAGCAATCTCCTGCCAAAAGACGCAGCAGTTTTGTAGTTCTTTAACTTGAAGAACATATTTACAGCTATCCGTAAAGTGAGAATCTGATGCACCGGTTGTAAACTACAATGCGTAAAGTAAGCTGCCATTTCACAAATGCGTTTTTGTTCGGCTAGAGTGGCTTTAGGCAGATTCTTCCTTTCAGTTTCCATCTTCAGACCTAAAATGTATTCTCTACAAATCTGAATCAACTGCTGTGCTTCTGCAATGTCTTGTCTTGTGTCCACAACCAATAACGGTACACTAAGCAGTATTGCTTGGAATTTATCTATGGCTTCCCGGAATTTTCCACCGGTAGTCAAGTGATAACAAACTTGCAGTCTCTGGACTAAATCTGTAAGGTGTAATCCCACTGCGGGCAGACCGCTTTTAGGATTCGCATCTTTCCAATTTCTTTGGGGATAGGTATATAGCGAAGGTAGACTGGGTAATGTATCAAAAGCTGTTCTAGCACGTGCGAAAGTACTCATAAAAAGATTCTCGTAAGGAGAAAATTCAACAACACCGACTTGATCATTTAGTAATCTAAACGCCGATTCAAATGATCCAGCTAGTATATGGTCCACAACTAATTGGGAATTGTTCACCCAATGTTGGGTTGGTGCTATTCCTTTTGTGGGTGGTGTGTAATAACCATCTTCTGTTGCAGTGGTTGCTGCTTCAAGTTCTGGTGGTAGATCTACTTCCTCAACATCCCAACCAGCACTTTCTTCTCCTTCGGGTGGTTGTTCTGTTTCGCCACCTTCCTCATCATCTATTCCTAGTTCCTCATCATTGCCCCAACCTTCAACGGGTACAGTGCTATCGTCTTCAGGAGCTAAAGCAGCAGCCACTTGGCTCTTTCCACGTGACAACATTGCACCTTCGAAGAAACCCTTAGATACTGTTAATAATGGCCAGTTATTTTCCGCTTGTTGAATAGGTACTGGTGGTCGGAGATACACTGCTCCTTTTTCTAGCGCGGAAAGTTCTTCACTCATGGAACTGTATTGAGCATCATCTTCCACGGATGAAATACCATGAACCTTCTCTGTTACATAAGCTAAAGATGCTTGCCCCGAATTCTGAAAATGAGGAAATAAGATGAGAATTCGGTAACAATAAGAGCGGGGACTCAAAAATTTTGGGATTCCCAAGAATTTTCGAGATCTCATAGACCTCTAGTAACAATAAATTAAATCTTTATTAATAATTCTAGACTTGTATACCCTTAAAATCTTTGCACGTTCGCTTATGTCTCCAAGTAACAGGCTACCTTGATATTGACCAGAGACATCCTTTCTAATTTCTGCGATTTTTATCATTTTTCGTAATTTTTCCAAGTTGCCAGTAATGAGGTAAAGGAATGATAATTTTTCAAAATTTTTTGTTCTTTGGTAACACATCTCCACAACTTGATGATTACCCTGCAGCAAGGCTGCTTGAGCCAAACTTTCCCAACAGGCTTTTTGGTCGAGGGATCTTGCTGCCTCTAAAGCAACTTCGATATTTCCGCACTCGAGAGCAAGACCGAATCTAGTTTTCTCATCTTTAACAAAGTGCAAAGCAACTTCAGGATATCCTTTTTGTTGCAGGTATGCGATTATAGACTGACCAACAAGATTTGCATTTCGAACCATGTGCAACACTTCTTCGTACTTTCTATTAATTAAAGCAAGTTTGAATTTATATTCAGTTGGATCTATTCTAAGAATTCGTGTTCTAGACTCTCTGTCCAGACAATAAACCTGATTGCCTTTGACTCTGGTGACGTATATTGGTAAATCTAATGTGCGGATGATGCCGTGATCGCCATTGTTAATTGCGTATTTTATGTGATTGCTAGTGGTATAAATAAATACTCCGGAGTCATCCCACGCTCCAGATTTAACTCTAGTATTTTCATGAACGGAGCATAGGGACTCTAATCGTCTGTTACATATATTAACGGTATGTTTCGCAAGTAGAGCGACGTGAGACATGTCGCTGGACCAAACAACGTATCTGCATTTAGAGATCTTCACTTCAGCTAATGTTCTCTTCTGCTGAACATCAAAGAGTGTTACTTGGTCAGCATCACGTAAAAGAAGCATTCCTGTGCCAGCATAGAATATTTCATCGCAGTTCTGAATTTGTACCTTCTTTGTAAACTCATTTTTCAAATTCTTGATGATCAACTGCAACAAAATAATACATCGATTACATTTATTTGTTTTTAAGATATTGCATGTAATTAATTTTATAAATACATACTGAATAACTCCTGTCCAACACAGCAAAACGATTTCTTGCAACCCAAATAGCAGTGACACCAGAATCTCGTTTTGTGTCAGCCTCGGTCACTGAATCACCCTCACGAGGTATCATACACAAATCGTAAGTACTATTTTCAATATTGTTGGCTGACCTTGTGCAAATTAAAACAGCATTCTCAGCTTGATTGTAAGACATACTGTAAGGACGAGTCTTTCCACCTCCACGAAGTTGCATAACAGAGGTATCTTTTGAAGTAGTAAAGTCCAATTTTCTGAGGAAACGTTCTTTCACATAATAAAGAACATTCCCATGTACAGCATATGCTGGACGCTCTCTTTCGAGTTTGAAAATGATCATTCCGGAGTCATGACCAGCGGCAAACAGGTTTAAAGTAGGGTGAGCAGCAAGAACCCAGAATCTATCATGTTCTCTTCTAAATGTGTGTAAACAACTACGTTTTGTCATGTCCCATACGCGAATACTTTTATCCTCTGCGTTCGAAAGAATTAAGTCTTGTCTAGGATGGAACAAGACGCAAGAAACATTGTTGTAATGACCACGACACGTGTCTACTTCCCATGCTTTAGCATCATTCATTCTCCACATTTTAATTTGCCTATCATCAGCTCCAGAAACGATTAAAGGTAATGCAGGGTGGAAAGCTGCCCAATTGACACCACGGTCGTGCCCTTCTAGGACATGCTTTACCACAGCATCAGCTTGACCAAACAAATCAGTTGCACCAGGATTTTTTAGATGATCTTCCAAGCCTCCTGGACCAGGAGCTACGTTCTTTTTTCTTAGGCCAGAAATGTCCCATACTCTGACCGTTTGATCCAAAGATGCTGATACTATTATGTCTTCCGTAGGATGGAATTGTGCACACATTACATAGTGATTGTGTCCAGTTAAGACGCAAATGCAAGTACGACTTTGCCAGTTCCAAATACGGATAGTTTGATCGTCTGATGCACTCAAAATCCATGGGTATTCTTGATGAAATACAGTTGTTCTGATGTAGTCTAAATGTCCTAATAATGTAAAGATACATCTGCGTTGTTTGTAATTCCAAACTTTAATTTTGTAATCATCTCCACCAGATACGAACAGTGGTTGTTGATTGTGGAAACAGATTCCACGAACAGGTCCATCGTGCTCATCAAATTTTTCTAATAGGGTACACATACGATAGTCCCATAACTGTATAACTCCATTGTGTAAACTGTGAAAATATATTCATGCTATAGCTTTATATTCTTTCATTTAAATCATAACAAGGAATTGATTGTTAGCATTATGTTTTAATATGCATTTTGTATAATAATAAATACAATTTATGTAGGTAAGAACGAATCCGTATTGAAATAAAAATGATGAAATGAAAATTCGTGCTTACCTTACGAGAACCCAGGGACGTTTCGGATGAAAAGAAAGTCCTTTTACACGAGCAGACTTTGTTTCAAATTTCGTCAACATCTTTTATTGAACGTCAATAAAATAATATATTTAAAATTTAAACACACATACCCTCTTCCTAACCTCTGAAAATTTGACACGACTGAAGACACGTCACTACTGCCACGAAATATACTAGCTTAGCAGATATTCACGTGCTGTTTGGAGGATATTACTGGACACTACTACCATAGAAAAATAATTTCAGATTCCAGTTCGTGTAAGTAAAAGTTGCACCTAATATTTGACATACAACCTGCACTAGGAAATTAAGTCTATCATTTCGTTTTAATTAAAAATATCTTCGTACAATGTTTATAGAGTATCTTTACTTATAGTGTATAGTGGATTGATAAATAACAATATTATCTACAGAATGAACAATAAAGTAATTGTTTTAATGTTATTGAATGGATAATTGTAGTCATTAAAATATTTGATAAAATATCAGATTGCAATTGCATTCCTAGAAATTAGTACTCGTGCATACAGTAAATGTATATCTCTCATAACTGGAAGAACTATGTGCCATTCTTTGATTGGTTCAAAATGTAGACATACTGTTTATAACGCGCATGCTCATTTATAAAATACTGTTTTGTCGTCTGGTCTTTCACAGTGTATCTAGAGAAATCTGTGATTTGATCATTTATTTTGAAAGTATTGTCGAAATTTTCTACGAAATATGATTGTATGTAAAATATTATGAAATAAATCATTTAAAATTTCGATTTCTTTTTACTTGGAAAGAAGTGATAAGGGTCTTTTACATATTATATTTTTACGTATGTACATGTTGACGTATAGTAGTGGCCGGCACATTCAAGTAGAATAATGCGAAAAACTATCGATGTTGTTTCCCTTCATTTGTTGAGTTTGTTTATTATATTTTATATTACTGGCCCTGTGGAGTGTAATAAAAAGCCATTAAGCGACGAACTCAAAGCGCAACAATTTCCTCCTTGTGCAGCTTGTAAGGTTTTAATAAATAGTTTTACAAAGGTGAGTTTATTATTTTTTATGTAATTTGAATGACAAGAAAATTGTGATTGAAAATACAAATGGTTGAAAATATATTGTCAATGCTTTGTACATGACAAAGTACTTTATACAATCGCATTTTTGTTTAGTAATTTATTGTCACTTAAACATTTCAATTTTTGTTTTAAAGGGTATAGAAAGAACAAAACGTGAAAAATTTGATGGAGGTGACAGTGCATGGGAAGAAGACAAATTAGGTTCATATTCGAAAAGTGAAACCAGATTAATAGAAATACAAGAACACTTGTGTAAAGAAGTAGAACGGGGCGAGACCCAATGTCACTCTTTAGCGGAAGAATTAGAAAGCAAGATAGAAGATTGGTGGTTTAATCATCAAAACAAACATCCAGATATATTTGATTATATATGCATTCAAGAAACAGAGCGGTGTTGTCCGAAAGATCATTTTGGACCGCAATGTACACCATGTCCAGGCTTTCCAGATAAAATTTGTAATAATAATGGTAAATGTAAAGGAGCAGGCACTAGAAAAGGAAATGGTGGATGCTTCTGCGATAAAGGCTATCAAGGGGACAGTTGTTCTGAATGTAGTTCTGGATTTTATGAATCTTATAAAGATGAGAACAAATTATTATGTTCTGAATGTCACGATGCCTGTGACGGTTCTTGTAAAGGAGCAGGACCAAACAACTGTGAAGAATGTGTAGAAGGATGGCAGATGATAGATGAGCAAGGATGTGTTGATATTGATGAATGCATGCATAGTGATGAATATTGTCCTGGTAATCAGTTTTGTATCAATAAGGATGGAGGCTATACATGCTTAAGTAAGTTGGATGAAACTACATCTCACTGCAAAGTGGCAAACTAATCTTTTTACTTAATGTAGGTTGTGACAAAGCTTGCAATGGTTGCACAGGTGATGGTCCAGATATGTGTATAAAATGTGCTGATGAATATCATAAGAAAGATAATTTATGTATAAGTAAGTTTAATAGTAGATATACATATAAAACAATATATGTTATTAAGATTATTATAATATATATCATTTTATTACAGATTCTGATATTTTGGGTCGCAGAAAACAAGAAAATATTGCCAGATATGCTACATATTTTGGTCTTTGTGTAGCAACATGTATTATTTTCCAAAGAAACATTTATATAGCAAGTGTAATTGGATTATTAGTTGGACTCTACATATCAGTTTCTGAATACATGATAGCTAATAGTAATGTTCAAGATACTACAGCAAATTTGGATATTCTAGGTCCAGCCTAAATTTGTATATACATGATTTACCAAATTTTTAAATATAATTTTGGTTTGAGTGAAAAGTTTGTTCTATTTTATATTATAAAAATCGTAATTGATTCAATTTTATTGAAATAATAATAATTTAATTTAATATAAAATAAACCATTTTTTGGTCTTCAAGAATTTTGTATCTATTATTTATTAATTTTTTTTTAATTGTAATGATGGAATAATTTATGAATAAAAGTAACATGAACTAACGTACAATGTAATGTTTCTAATTTTATCAATTGTAATTCGTAATTGTATTATTTTAATGAGATTATACACTACTAAACATACTTTAGTAGTTTATTTGTAAAACATATGTTATTACTTTATTATTGTGATTTATTACATATTTAAATTATTTCATAAAATTTGTTTTCAAAAGTATTAGTGATGGACTCTGCACTTGGAAACAGAAAAAAATGTATATAAATGTTCACATATATAGAATTAAGCAGAACTCAATATAAAATCAGTAAATCAATGGTAAAATCAGAGATAAAATATTTCTAAGTTTCCCGAAGTTATAGGGCCCTCTGGTCTCATGTATGCATTATCACCGACGAGGTATGGCGCCTGGAGTTTGAACAATTTAATCAGGCGGTATTGTATGTATAGATAGAAGAGTAGCTAAAGGGTTGAAAAGTGAATGCCTAGATTGAAAAGTTTAAGCATTTCAGTAGTGTTAGAGGGTGAAAAAATAAAAATTCCTCGTGTTCTCAACGCTGGATGCATAATATATCACGTCATAATCATCGTTTGGAGTTTCACAGCAATGAATACAGAGTAGAAAAAGTTCCATTGTCTCGCAGACCGGTTAACGCTGCAGGTGATTTTCACAGTTACAATTTTCTCCAATAGGTGGCTATTCGGCAATATACTTTCTCACAGCTAAAGTGGTCTTTCATTGTATGTATATATTTTACAGATAGCTTGTCCCTAAAATTGCAATATTCAAATGTATTAACATATCCATATTAATTAATAATTTTTGGAGATTTGTTAGAGTTACAGATTAACTCTTTCACAATCAAAAGAGTTTTGTAGCTAGTTTTATCGTGTTTTATTTTTTTAGGTATACGTAGTTGTTCCATGACGGGATAATTTCTCGCATCCTTCATTATTAACTTACGGTATTTTGCTTTCAGTAAATTTATAAGAAGGAGCAGAGGTGGAGTGTAATTTTTTTAGTTGTAGCCTCTAATGGGGGTGGTAAATTTCTGATACAATGTTTAGAAAGTTAAGTAATAAAAAATTAACTTATTTTACCAATATTGAATATGAAAAGTTAAGTTCATGCTGTGCACAATAATTTAACAAATGTGTAAAAATTAGGTCAACCAGTTGAACAATTTTTTAAGTTAAATTGCACACCGATTTTTGCAAATCATGTTTTTCAAAAAACGTGTTTCAAATTTTTAGTACAGTTAAATAACAATTTTTAGAATCTTGGTAATCTTATAATAATCTGTGCTATATATACTGGCCTCGTACATCAAATATCAAACCTTTCTTTCCCACACACTGGCACCGGTAGGTTGTATCTTGCTTGTTTCTAGCAGTTCATACCTTTTTTGCACTATTGAGACACGGCGCTTTTCCTTTTTTGGCCACTACGCGTCGTTATACGTTTGCAAAAATTTGACATTGGATTGGAATTTTACATATAATGGACACATTCACTGTTTACTACTTGAAAATCTTATTTCATAACCATACGTGAATAATGTTCTTAGCCTATAAGTGTACCTCACCAAAGATTATCATGATATTGCATCGATCTGTAAAACTGGATGCCACAATTAAAAAACAATTTGTAATTCCTCAATATCGTTTAATCTTTTTGAGTTCTGAGGGCTGAAAGTTCAGAGCAAATCTCTTTTTAGAAAATTGTAACGTGATCAATATTACAGATACGCAACGCTCATCGAAAAACATCTTATGAAATTGCCTTATGAAATCTTATTCTAATTGCCAAAAATACAAATTTTTATTGCTTGGAATGATATTTGCTCTTTAATTTCATAAATCAATTTGAATTAACAATTGTTTTGAGCAAATATATTTTAAATTACAAACTACAAAATAGTAAAAATCATTTCAATGCTAGTATTGCTTAAGCGGAGAAGCTCGTTTTTCATAATGTTGCTTTACATACTTCTATGCATTGTTCTAGTGCTAGCAGAGATCTTATAATTATTATGTATCGATGAAAAACAAAAATGCTACGAAAATATTGTTGCATTGCATTTAGTTTGTTTCAGTATTCTTTCTTGTATAAAAACATTCGGTCCTTTCCAAACGCGTTTTGTAAAAAAACTGTTCAAATATATCATTAGTTGAAGTTGTGTGTTGTATGTGAAATGCGTATAATTCGAACGGCGAAATTAAATCTCCCATATCCTTCAGTTAATTTCATAACTAATGAACCGAGTTTTGGTACAGTAAATCGTTAGTTATAAATTCCAAAATGCAGTTCAGCTAAAATTCATATCATTTTTTCATGTCACAAAAAAAAATGCATAACATCCATTAGTTTTACGATAAATAACACATAATGGAAGGAATTTTTCATGTACATAAAATTTACTATGATTCTCTAATGCAATAATAAAATTTAACAGTAATTTTTCACCATTATAAACATTACTTGTAAGGTTGCAAATTCACCCCCTGAATATTTTTACTCTCTGACACTTGTTCTTAAGTAACATATCTTCGGTGTTATCTAAAGTTAATAATTTCCGTCTTTGCAGTTGCCGTAATCATAAAGTTAGAAATCTGATTTTTTTTTAACTTTCCCAAAAACTGAGGATAACAAAGTAAGAAGACGCCTTTTTCAGATTCGTCTTTAGTGTATCGAAATGTGTAAGAGTCGCCAATTGGTTATCGAAACGCAAAAAAATTACAATTTGGATAGTATAATTAACAAAATGATTTTCAAAATGTAGTTGAATGTTGAATGTATCACAACATCTTTTTATTCGAGAATTTGGAAAATATCCAAAAAATTTTCTTTATTTGTTGTTACTATATTTTTCAGACTACTAGAAAAAAGGCAGTCAGAAGAGAGTGTTCGTTTCCGTGTACCTATCCCTACTCTCCACTACCAGAGATTGCTAGCACCTGGACCAAAAACTGTTCACCCTTCCAACTTTTTAGTTCCCCCTTTCCTCTGTTCAAAGGTTCTATCCCGTAACTTTACCCTCCGCGTCGCTCGAAGGGTTGTTTTAAATAATAATAACACAACCCCCATCAGGAGAAGGAATGCTATATGTGTCAGAGTTCAGTACGTTACTGGTATAAGAACTGTGAAGTTCTCTAAAACTTTGACGCCGTGATATTTTCGGAGCACTGTTACAGTTATATTTTTAAATAAATAGTGAATTTGTACTAATATTTGTAATAGTTTTTCTTTCTCTTATAAATGTGCGGTTCAACAAAGTGTTTAAGTAATAATAATGACGAAGTCGCAGTGAAATATTGAAAACTAGTATGTGAAATTTTAAGTAACGTATGTATCTTTACGAATTGTTCAGTTTGGTGATTTGTGAATACGTAAATCTTTTTATGTTATGTTTATGTTATGTTTTTTGTTTTGTACGAGGCAGTATGGTAAATTGATAATTGTTAATCCTTGTATCCTGATTAGGTAAGTAATGTCAATTAATGTTGACATTATCTTGTTATTAGCACCATTACTATATGAAACTACTAGTATATAAAATCTGATGATTAATCTTGACAACTCATACAGTAATTATCATAGTCTTTAGAAATTATAAGAATATAAATATCTTTATTATAAAAATGGAGGCTATTGACACAAAGAACAATGTTATTTGTTTTTTGTAAATGAAAATTTACAAAATTATAGTATTTAGAATTATATCGCAAATAATTATTTAATTAATATTGAATAACGTAAAAGGCCGTGAAAGATTTGTTAATGGTTTTACAGGAATATTAAATAGTAATAGGTACATGTAAGATGAATTTATCTTTATAATATAAAAATCATAAAACGCTATACTATTCCTTAATTTTATTTAATCGCAAGTTTGACACATTTGATAATACAAGAAAATGCAGCGTGTTGGGCTTAAAAAAAGGAGTGGATTACCCGCGCGCGGCTTCAGAAAAGGGGGTCAGTTAGATTTTTAGGGGTTACGTTTTATCCCTAACCGTTTCATTCGTTCCATTCAACGTATTCGGCTGTCAAAAATGTGCTAGACTAAGTTTCCAAAAAGAAGATTGTGAAATATTACAAAAATTCGGAAAATAAGGGTTCCTTTAAGTATATATATTTTAGAACACAATATTTTAGAAACCGTTTATTTAATTTTTTATTTGACTATACATAAAATAATATTATAACCAAGTAAAAGAACATAATCAATGCTAAACTTGTAATAATAGTTCTATTTTATCTACAGTTTTATAGCTTTTTCTTCCGAAAATAACTTCCGAAAATAACAAAAATTCAGTGTAGAAAGTACACATTTTGCATTAAATAATCTGCTAATACGGATAGTTTTTACTACAAATAGTAGTATTTCCTTTAAATAGACTTTGAGTGACACACTATTTATGTGACACGTTAAGACACGTGTAGATAAAGGTTAATTAATCGGTTCGGGAATAGGATACTCCAATGTGCCTAATATCATTTCCAATAAAGATACAATATGGTGACTGTCCACTGTTGCAACACGCCATTTTCTTATTCCAACAGTCATCGAAAATCCTGACAGAAGGTCGAAAGTAGCCAGGGGTTGCTAGGACAATATACTGATCTCTGGAAACGGATTCGAGGGGGTCCACATTAGGATCGCCTTCTACCCTCCTAGTTCGACAGCCCATTGGTCAGATCAGACTCTGTTCCTGGTCAAAACTATCGATTATTTGCTGTCGATTTCTAAAGCCTATCTGCAGCATAATTTCAACAATGTGGAAAGAGGTGTGGTCTAGTCGGTGACAAAGTTACACCTACAAGATTACAAATACATGCAAATCGTCCGACTTGTAAGTCAATAGGAAGCTAGCGTATCATGCTGTTGATATTTCATCAACAGCAATGAAAGTGTACTTCCTATATGCCAAAAGAATATTTATCGATTTAATACATATAAATAAGTCATTTTTTGATAGGTTTCAAAATATGAAATTTTATGATTGCGCAATTAGAGTTGAGATATTCTTTAGATCGATCAACATTATTTCTGTTAAAATGTATTGGGGTGGGAAAACTGATATTAAACTGAGGATATATGTAATTTGAAATTTCCATGAATTTCCATTTAACAAAGGGAACTTAAACAAGTGAAGAATAAAAAGAATTCTGCAAAATCTGTTAAGCTTTCTTGAATTGACATCCGATAAAAATGGGCTGAAGCCTTTTTTTAAACTCTTGTTGCGAACAGCTAGACAATCTGTTATGTTCAAGAACCTGTATGAACAGAAGAATATTTATAACATTCTTCAATATTTACTATTACGTTCAATGAACGATCTCGTTCTTATTAATTCTTACAAAAAAGTGCGTAAATAGAAATATTGAAGAAAATCTTTGGGAAAAACTAATGGTCATTGTGTGTGGTCGCCATTTTGTTCGGGTAATTGCTTCGAGACGCCTGTGGAAATGTGGACCCGCAATACCCACGCGCTCGTATGCTGCGTGTACGAGGAGGGTGAAAACGCGTGTGGGGGCGTGTGGTCACGTGACATCGGTCAGGCGATTCGGGATTGGCTGGTCGATGTCCGATGACGTAATAAACCTGACGACGCGCGGGCTGCCAGGACGAGTGGAACTGATCGACGACAGCCTGACGAACGTATCCACCCACTTACACACACGTACGCATTCGACGCGTGGGCATCCACCAGACACACCGGAAATGTTTTTTTTTTTTAACAACGATCCTGTATCGTCGCTTTGCCTCTCGATCGGCAGTATCCTGCATGATCCTGACTTACCTCGAAACTCTCGATCCTTTACTTCACATTTTAAAAGAGTAATCATATTTTCATTTCTTTACTTATTAATGGAACTATTGGCTGATATATTGGATGATTCATAATATTTATCAGAACCTATTTATTATAACGTTATTTATTCTGTTTCATTTATACCACAATTATACTATAATGAACTGATTTTTTTGCAATTACCAAACCAACATTACTTGTGCAACAGCCTAACATGTTAGTTGATTTATACTTATATTAATTTGATTATTTTAGTTTAAAACAGTGGTTTCTGGTAGGCATGATTAGATGTTAATAGTAAATTGTTCGAATACATAGGAATATTAATATTATTTTTTCCATTAGATACAAATTTTTACACCTTTTCAAGTATAATGTACACTATGTTATTTTTAATTTCACACTTACAGTGGAAAGTATATTGAAGCTTTGATAGTGCACCAGTTTGCACACAGTGTTCAACACAGAAGAAGCATTTAAAGCGCTCGACCACTTGCGATCTTCACAATCGATACATCGAAAATCGCCAGACACCAAGGTCACGAGATAAACTGTTTTTCGTATTTATATTTACAATAGGAGATTAGGACGATTGATTCGTAAGGTTAACAAACACCACCGGCCGATAAGTGGTAGTGTGTCATGAACACCGCGCCCGGTATCGAACACTATTCAACGCGATAGAGCGAAGTCGTTGGTTCGATTCGTCATGGCAGAATCAAACACGGTTATCTGGTCACCTGTATCTGAAAACCACCGACACCGTGTATCCCCGCGTGCAATCGTTAAACAAATTGACGATAGATTATCGTAAGGGGTATCGTGGGATTTAAAGAAATAAGAAAAAAAAAGAGCGTAAGGGTCTCTGTAGTGGGGGTAACGAACCGCAGGAGAAAGATCGGGCACGAGTGTTCCAGCATTCCGTCACGGGCGCTCGTGATCGACGGAAGTATTGTGCCGGCGTGAAAGAGATTTCGTCGGAAAGGATCGAAAAAAGGATCGATCGAGACGATCCCGTCCGAGCCAGAACGATCACACCGAGTGTCCGGAGGTTGACGATCCATGTCCTCATCGAAAATTCATTATCGAGGGTCAACGGGGTTCAGCGAACAGCATCCTAACCTCTCCCGATACAATTTGAACATGACAGGAAGCGCGGAAGCTCCGGAATATTTACTTAATCAGGTATTTTCGATGTAATAATACCAAAGATTAAATTATTTAGAGCACCTTCGATAAATATGGTGATATTTTTATAGTATCCTTTTGTCATTTGCTAATAGCATTGATGCAAGTAAAAGGTATTTTAATGGCTAGAAATTTTACTTGTGTTCATGATTAGAGTAGTATTGGTACCATCTAAAAATCAATCCCTGTAATTTAGTTTCATTTAATATTAAAGGAAATGAGAAAGGACAAATTATAAAATACAAGGTTTTATGAAATACGTTTTAAATGTTTTCTTAATTCAAATTAATTACTTTTTTATATAAAGTCGCACTATGTGCGAGGAATCAAATTAGTTTTTAAAATATTGATCAATAAATGTGTAAAAATTATTAAGGGACGTAACTGATGTATTAAACAACTACTTAAAAATGTATGAGTAAATCATAAAATTTTACTTTCACCATTTCAGTGAGAAAAATATATATTTAAAGTTATTTGCAGAATTCAAATTAGAACGTTAAATTATTGGAAGATTTAATTCTATCCATCCAGTTAAGATTAGATTAATGTCGCACTACTTTATTATACTTTTCAATATTCATTGTGTAAATACGATATTTCAATAAATAAGAGTAATAATATAAGTTGAACGACTCACAGTATACAAAATAATAAAGTCGTTACACAGAAATAACGTTTTCAAATTCGTACAGTTAATTAAACAAATTATGTACGTAATGCATAAATTAATAATAAATTTTCCCAATGAAAGGGCCAGACTAAAGCCCGGTAAAAGTACCTCACAAACGCAGTATGAAATGGCTATTCTGCGTTATTAAATATACACTACATTTCATTCCGGATGCTTAGTATGTTCCCCAGGCAACGAGAACCCCTAATTATTTTGAGCACATTAGCCCACCCATAATTTGCGATTAAAAATGGTTCTTTCTCCACCCTGTAATCGACATGAATTTGTGATACATTCGCAAATACATAATGTCGATCCTTACATGTGAGAGTCGTGGCGTTGACTAATTAAGTCTTCGAAAATTGTCGACTGAAATTCCCTTTGTATATTAATTGCCATACATAGGGTGGGTGGCGCAAAGGCGAATTTCTTTTTGTAACAAAAAAAAAAGGAGCGGCGAGAAACAGTACGAAAAAAAGATCGTAGGGAAGCGCGTTGCATAAATTGAATTTCGCACGATCCAAGACGCGTAATTATCTTTCGCGCCGTATGCGCTCTGTCAGCGTACTTCTTAATTGACGTTAACAGGTTTCCTTCCTGCATGAATATCTTTCCCCCGAGATCGGTATTATGCGATAAAGAATCTTCTTCTTTCTCTCTTTCTATCCATCTCATCTTCTTCTTTTTTTCTTTAATCACGATGACGTCACCGCGCCGGGTATAACGACCCCTCCATGGCTCATATATTATCATGTTATTATAATTGAACCGTGCATTCGGCCCACTAATTGCGAGCATAATTAATTAGAGGACGGACTGGCCGGTGAGATTCGGAAATACCGTTTCGAATTGTTCGCGGCCACCCATTTGCGGAATCCTGTGCAGTCTTAGCAGATCGGTTTGTTTAGAATTAACCGTTGATTATACGCTGTGCATGCAGTTGCGTTTGAAACGCAGTTCCCATCTAAGCGATTGATGAGCACGCAGTTCGCGAAACAGCCACTTAGACTGTTTATTCTTTCGGTTTTATCGGACTATTAGATCGTTCGTCCTCTACAAGCTATGTTTCATTAGCAGCTTCTCGCGCAAGTATAAAAATTACCAGCGAAATTGAAAATTAATCGGCTGAATTGTGTAACGTGCAAATTACATTACACCTATTGATGTGTACAGATTAGATCTTGTACTATATACCGGAGAATTTATTACCGCTACCACGATTTAATTAAAAAAAGAAACACGAGCGATTCTCAGAGCAGATCTCGGAAAAACGGGGTATCAAATTTTTACCTGGCCGTAATTAAAAAAATTCGAAAGCTCTCGTCAAATAGAGAAAGCTACGATTTTATCTAACACGAGACCGTCATTGCTAAAAAAATTTCCACGAGGTCGCACGCGGAAAATGTTTTTCGACTGAAAGCAAAATCCTCGTCATAATGTGTAATGCACCAATGACGTAGATAATCGCTAATTGCTCGCATGAATTATATTTTATCGAACGAATCTTGAAACGACGAGATTTATCGTGGTCAAGATGGCGCACGACCTTGCCGGCCGATCGATGTTCTCGCTTTCGAATCGAAGAAACGATCGGTTTTACAGCGTGGCGAGAGAGCGAGAGAGAGCTGTCTGTAAAAAGCAAAATCGGTTTTTACGGGACGAAACGGGCGAGAGGGACGGATTTTAACGGATCCCCGGTGTCGGGATAATTCGACACGCTGTTTTTTCCCTTTCTTCCCGCGATTTTTCACCGTTCCGCTCCATTGTCATCGGCTGCTGCTCGGATCGCTTTCACGAGCGCATTAAAACGATCATTCTCGCGAAACAGAAATAATTGAAACGTGGCAACGGTCGCGATCCTGGCGAATAAAACGCTAGATAACGTGATTGAATTCTATTTATAAACGTGCCTCGAGAGGCGCTTGTCTCGAACGCAGGGTTTATTAAAAAAAAAAAAAAAATCGTTGCGACCTGCCTCAACAATTTCAAACCTCTTCTCTGCAGTCTATGATTAATACACCTGTTCTATCAAGGTTTACAACGAAATACCTTCGGCAAATGAATTAACCCTTAGCACTCGAATGGCGACTGTAAGGCGCCACAAAAAATTGCTGTATCATTATTCAAAATATTTTTTACATTATTAAATTTGTATGTATTTAATGAATTACTAAACATTTCAGTACTGTACGAGTAAATTGTACCATTTTCGTATGTATAGCATGAAAAAATATATACACTTAGAAGGGAAATATTCTAGGTCGGAAGAAATGTTTCGTTTTGCAGTCAAAATGGCTTCGAGTGCAAAGGGTTAATACGTTATATACCCTTTTTTTTCAAGCAGTTACATTTCCAATAATAAAAACTTCTGACGATTATTACAACTTTTCGATTCATGGCATGCGGGACAGTTTGTATATCGGAGATAAAGTGGCATCAAGCCTAACTGAAAAATCCCGAGCTGCAGAGATAGCAAGACCTGTCCCTAATTAGACATTTTTAGCTCTACCCTGCGAGGACCGAACTCGCCTCGAGCCCCGCAATCTCGAGAAGCGGTTTTGTTTTTGATATAATGAGTAACGCGAGGAGTTGGCTGCTTAATGTGCAACAATTCAGTCTTTTTTATCGAACCGCATTAGTCACCATGCAACCGGAGAAAAGTGCAGATACGTACCGCAGCTGAAACGTGCAAGCCGAGCGGCCGCGGAGGATCTCGCGTTTCATCGATTCCAGGCATTAGTGTTCCGTCAAGTGTGTCGAGAAATTTTCGTGTTGAACTGCCCGAAAGAAAGTTACAACCGTAATTGCCTTTCGTTGCGTTATCCTCTCCCGATACACGGAGCGCAAAAACGAAAAAAAAAACAACAAACACGGACGGGCAGAAAAAATGGCGCGCGGGCACTCGCGGGGTCCGCTCCTCAGGGTTCGACTATGACTCATTGGTAATAATCGTGTTTACGACGGTATCTCGCGGGATCACTAATTTCACCTGACATTTTACGGCCTTCGCTGTGCTGGCCCCGTTTTTCATATCTGAATTACACGCTGACGTGGAACATCGTACGACATTCTATGAATCTCGCGATTCCGAACGAATCGTAACGCCGCGAAATCGGCCGGGGCGACTGCGCATTCCTTGTCGGCGTTTTATTCCTGTAACGGTGAACAGGATTCGTTGCTCGGCCAGAATAAAAATGTTTAATGTGCATTAAACCGGGTTGTGTTCTGTGGCTCCGGGAATTCCTTTCCTTGTCCGCTTACCGGAATTATTCGAGCGGTTTTATCGATGGCGGAGACCGGGGGATGAGATTTACTTAATATGAAGGAATTTTAATATTTTCAAAGAAATTAATGTTTACAAGCTATTCGAATCCGATCCTTGAAGAATGTAGCATTAACCGATTTCTCGAAATAAAAGGATCATTGTTATAAATAAAACTAGCGGTCCCGGCCACGCGTTGCTGTGACTAAGCTATACCTTAAACTATATTGTAGTAAACTATTCAATACAGTCAAATTATTATTTACGCATAAAGACGAAAACAGTGTGGCCGATGTAAAAGCCCACGGTATTGAGATTTGAACCTTGGGTCAAAATTTTGAAGCGATTGATAAAAATTTTCGTAGAGTTGATACTAAGCAGAAATCAACAAAAAATTAGAATTTTATATTTTATTCATCTCATAGTCAAGTATAGTTAGTAATTAGTTGATAACATACATCAATTAATTTTATAAATGAGGTAGGAAGCATAAATTTGTTAAATTGTAATTTTAAATATATAAAATAAGAAGCAAGCAGGTAATACTTACACGTATTTTATTATTTAATTTTATTGTAGAGTCTTGTAACCTCTTATAATCAAATTGTTATGTAGATCGTCAATATTTAAAAAAATATTTGAATTTAAAAAATTTATAAACCTAATATTAAATTATACACTGACGTTTGAACTATTAACACATTATTGGATCCTTACTCAACCCGGATACACCGCCATAAAAAATATCTGAATTTAAAAAATTTATAAACCTAAATTTAAATTATACACTGACATTTGACGTTTTATACACCGCCATTTGTTATAAACTTATGGAACTCACAGAAAATTATAATAATTTGCTATAAAAAAATATTGCGACTATAAATTGAGATAAAAACTATCCATTTGGACCAAACTGAACAGATTGTGTCCATTGAAATCGGTTCAGTAGTTCAGGAGTTAAACGCGGACACACATCGTGATACGTGATTCTTATATACATAAAGATTATCAATATTGATACTTGAATTATTAGGTGCTTGTAAAGGGGACAATCTTTTTTGGCATTTTCACAATTTAGGTATGTACTTCATTATTTTTTAAAATACTAAAGTAAATAAATGAACGATGAGTATTTTGCAAGCGTAAAAATAGTGATTGTTTAGTCCATTGATTTTCCGAGTGAAAAATATCTGCGGGCGAACTCGTTTTGTCGTGCATACAATTTCTTGGTTCATTTGTTTTCCATAAATTGAGTATTTGGTAAAAATGCTGCGGTGAGTCTACGCTTTGACGAATACTAATTATTCTCCGACTGGAGCAAGAAGCGCCGCCATCACCGTTAACGGTTTACCCTGGCAATTCACTCGGTTCGAAGCTTTCTACCTAAAAAGATAACATTCCGTCCTAGCTCCAGTCGTTCTCGATACGATTAAGGAGGTTAAAAAGACCTTGGCTTCTTTCCTTTTTTTATCGATCACGTCGAGGCTGCTGCCGTTGCTGACTTGTTACTTCTTTATTGATCTCAAAGAATTCAGGTATTTGTCGTGCCGAGGAGTTACCAACAAAATTACGAGTTGATAAACACTTAGAACAATTAACCGAAACTCCAATTACTATCATAATAAAATTGAACAAAATGAGAAACGTTTGATTCAACAATTTTGACGCGATTATCAACGATGTGGTTTTCGAATATGTTTTATTACCATTCGGTAACAAACTTATTGAAATGTCGTTTCTGAGAGACATCGTTCTCGTTGGTGGTTTTCCCCAAAAGTGTGGGCGTAAGTAACGTAGCCGATTGGTAGATATAGATTCTGGTGGGCGTGACGATTCTGCTTCCCTCTTCAGAGAAAGATTCAGCTTCCTATTGTTTGCTTTCATGTATTGTATTAAGGCCTGTCAAAATTAGCTGCATCGAGTATCAATTACACACCAAATCTGATCATACTCACTTATGCGCTGTCCAAGTATCTCGCTTCTCAGCATTGTGAACACAATGACGCGCAACTTGTTCACCTTCTAACCATTTAAACATTTTATGTAGCTTGGAATATCCATTATAGATTCAATCGATTATACGTCAGCGGGTATCTTAAAATTTTTAAATATCTCTGGGATGCTTTTGTGATTCTAAGGATTTAAAATTTTTCATCCTTTCTGAATCTATGCGAGGAGACAGTGTTTGTAATTTTGTTAAGAGTTAAAAGGATCTCTTTGATCTTAAAAATTTTGGGTACATCGGATTCTCGAACAATCAATGTGAAGAGTTTGTGCCACGAACATTTTTACCACGTTCGAAACGAGTTCAATTTAGACTTTAAACGTCGAACTCTTTGTCCCCTACAGGATCGATCGATCCAACCCCGAACTTCTCAATCTATCCGAACAAAAAGGCTTCCTTCCTCCTTTTTCGATCGGGGAAAAAAAAAAACGGCAAAAAAATAAAGGCGCTTAGCTCCTGCACAGGCTGGCCGCTATCACCACCTGGATCGCATTGTTCTCCCGACTGCATTCATCACGTAAATTGCTTTCATCGGGCCAAGTGTCGGGTTAGCCTCTCCCGATTCGCGCGGTTGTTACTTCGTTACGGTGTCCCCGGTGGAAAACGGACGAAAACGAGTTAGCTCGGGACGATTAGCTCGATAGAAATAAAATTTTCGAGCAACCGTTTGAATCCGGGATGCCGTGCACGTTCCTTTTTTCCCTTTTTTCTTTTTTTTTCGAAGGGGGGTAAATTGTGTGCCGCAGGGGTGAAAAGCTCGCGTCATCGGTGTTGCTCGCACTCACAAGATGGTTTCTCAACGGAGAGAGGAAAAAAAGGGAGCATTACCGTTGCTTATCCCTATCCTGACCTATGGTTACCATGGTGACGCGCGGCACAGCTAAACCCACCCTTTACGTTAGGGGAGTCCTCTAAGGATCACGGGAAATTTCATTTCTCCTCTGATCAGGGGTAAAAAATATATCCAACTGCATTTTTTTTGTCACCCGTATCCGGCCAATTTTCGGCTCGTTTCGTCACCGTCGATATTTCCCCACCCCTTTGGCATTTTTTTTTTTTTGCAGCTACCGTTCGCACATCCGATGTTACAATGGTCCTTTCAAACACTCGGGATTTTAAACAATTTTTGCAATTACAGCGGCTTGAAATTACGAATTTCAAGCTAGTGATAAAGTTTTCTGCGGGAAAAGTTTACTCATCTCGAGTATACTCATTGTTCGAAATTTTTAATTTTAGGCATCGAGGTATTTATACCCGGGTATTAACCCTTGTACACTGATAACAACATTATACAATTAATGTACTAATTTTATGTACAAAAGAGGACACCCTTCAGGACACCCTTTTGAAAATGAATATGTATTAATTCTTTGAGGACGAGGATTTGAAAAAGTATTAAAAACATTTTCCTTGAAGAACTAGATTATTTAACAAAGTCGAAAATAATAGGAAAGAGTAACAATAAACTATATGTTTGCAACTACGATTAGATCTATTGTTCTAATATCATCAATACATCGACATTCGTTCTTTAGAGGGTTAATACGTCCACGCAATTAACCAGATTTTGAACTTCCGGTTCAGATTTGCTGCAACCTCGTATACTTCCAACCATAACGTCTATTTATTCTGAAAAATCTTGATAGAATCAGAGGCGGAAACGTTTGCAGGCACGCCCAGGGTTTGGTCCGTATTCGGAATCCCGCAATTGCAACTTTGGGGAAGTTTTTAATTAAACCGTCAAACATTAAGGCCAATCTCGTAGGAACTTATTAGCCATCTCAGCCCTGCCGAGCCTTCCTAAACTCGTCTTATAACCACGGTTCCCGCACTTTATGTCATTTAGGCTTGGTTGCAGACCGGTTCGAGTTCACACTAATGTACACTCGTGCGTACACACCCTTCTACAATGGCAACATTGGCTTATTGGAGTCCCGGTGAGTTTTCACTGGGAACCTGGCCTTCACACGTCACTGAAGCCACGGTGAGATTCCCCGATGAAATCGTCTTTCTTCGCGGTGCCGGACCGGTATCGGAAGCTCCGTCCTTGAATTGTCTTTTAACCTTTTTGTGCCTTAGGACCCCAGATTTTCTTTTCCGTTGAACTCGCGGACAACATTGTTCGAGTTTACGCCTCTAAGCACTTTGGAATCCGAATGCTTTCTGTTTTATAAATAATAATTTCCTGCCAGCGAATTTTATGCGTTTACCAGACAAACGAATAGATGAAATAGAAAGAACATTAGAAGGGTATTGTTCTATTATATTCATTAAAAGAAGAAATAAATCTTAAAATATATCTGGACTGAATTTTATACAGTTCTGGAGCATTATATATTCTGGAGCAGTGTAGACATAAAGCATTAACTGTTGTGACATATAGTGTAAATTGACCTTTATTGGATTCAGCAGATGTTTTGTGAAACCCCGGATTCTCAGCAGCAAATTGCATACCTACGTTGTACAGCAAAACACATTAAAACAGGACTATTCCCTTGCGCTCTTCTCCCTTCATCCCAGCAGAATTTCGAAGTCTAAATTACAAATTACGAATCTTCTCCAGTACACTCGAGTCTGAACGTAATTATTTCTACTTTAAATTCTCCCGCTAAGCTTCTTCGTATTTAGCTGGTGTAGCTACGAAGTTCGCCTTACGAATTGTATAATATTTACGTTGGATTTCTACCTTCTGTTCATGGAGAATTCCTCGCGACGTTCTGTCCGCGTTGTGAAACATTGTATATTTACTCTGCACTCAAAATTGAAACTAACCGGCTCGAAGCCAGTTTTAATTTTCTCGGGAAATTCTTATCGCTATTATCTTTATCTCTAGGTTTTTCAAGATACCGACCACCACCTTATCGACTTATCGTACTGAACATTCGATCCTTAACCTTAATTATATACTTATATTTTTTAACCTGTCAATCGGGCGATCTTTTAGTTCCAAATACGTACACTGAATCACAAGATGAATCATCTGACACCGTAACAAAATTTTCATTCAATCAATGTCGGTACAGTATGTTTTACAGAAACATGGATGATATGACAGTACAGTGACTAGCATAAATATTCACTCTTCAAAGGAAAATATCGTTTTCAAAACTGGAAGAATTGGTTCGCTAGCTGACTATAAAGATTTTCGAAAAAATTTCTGTCAATCAGGTCGCGTTTCACAACTTTTTTATCTGGACCTCGAATTTCAAGATTTAAACTTTGAAAACTCACAAAATGTGTTTTGTAGAAAATTTCATCGATTTTAAGAAATTATTCTTTTAAAGAGTGTACGAACGTGTACTGAAAGAATTATTGCTTGAGTTAAGAAACAAATTAAAAGTCACTGAAAAGTGACACTTCATACGAATAACGAGTTAGCGATTAGTCTTTGGAGTCACAAATGGGTAACATAATAAAAAAAAATGTTTCTCCGAGACGCACAGTCCCTAAATCATCGTTGTTGTATTTACATAAATTACACATTCGTTTCGGTTGATAATCACACTGCTAGTTTAAAATCAGATTGAATTAAGGAAGCCGGTGTCGCCGAGGGTTACCGGATTATTCCCAACCCATCGTGTGTAATTGAATTTTAAACTCCCCAGCACATATGCGCCTATTCATAGCAACCACAGGGCCAACCGTTCTGTAGAACTCGCGGATTTCATACGTGAGAGAATCAATTGAACGTTTCTGCGCCGGAAGTGCTGAACCTACCCCGTCTGTTCTAATATCCGTCAACCACAGTCCACATACTTCCCATCCCTCTCTCTATACTATTCATTACGTAAAACGTATAATTCATTTCGCTTGACAAAAATTTGCAAGAACCCCGAAATATTTTTGTACGATGCAACCTAACCAGTTTCGATCAACAAAAATCACTTTTGTGCGCATTTATAGCGTCGAACGAAATGAGATAGTATATTCTACTCGGGAGCCTTGGAATTAAATTTCAAACGGTTAAATACTGGAAGCAGCTTGACAGTTTCAATCGAACGAGTCCAATTTCACATTCCTGAAAGAGTCGAAACTTGCAAAAATGCGTGTCGAATGATTTACAGTAAGGAGCAAAACTGAACACACATACGACATTTTAACAAAAATAATTTTTTATTCAATATTTGCATGTAGAATAAAAAAGAAACAAAATACTTAGTATTATCTACAATCTTCTGGCTTTTCAAAACAAACAAAATATTTGTGATATTATTGTTATTTCGCTTCATACAATTTTTTTTCGTGTAGTCGGTTTTGCACCGGAACTAATTTTGTGTAAACATTTCAGATTTTCATACACTTAATATTTCGTCCATGAACCTTCAACCTTGATAATTGCCTGAATACGTTTAGGCATACTTAATACTACATTTTCGCAATATTCTGGTGTAATAGAATACCACTGTTCCTGCACTCTTTGCCACAAATCAGTTATCGTTGTTGGGGGAGCACTATAGTTATTCTGTAACTTCATTTTTAAGTATGCCCAGACATTTTCGATCGGGTTTATGTCTGACTTTGAGCAGGCCATTCCATGGTTTGAAATGGTTGAGTTTGCAGCGAATTTTTTACGCTCTTCGCACAATGCCCAGGAGCGTTGTCATGTTGGAATACGACGTCACACTCTGGTACCGGCATATTTTCAATTGTTTCCAGTAAATTTTTTTCTAAAATATCCTTATACGTATACTGGCTAAGTGAACCACCACCAAATTTTATTGTTTGCTTCACATGACGCGGTAAAAGAGGTTCGCCTTGCTTCTTCCAACACCAAGAACGTCCATCCGATGAAATTCGATTGATTTTAGATTCGTCGGAAAAAATCACTTTTTTCCATTGCTCTATATTCCAGCTTAAATATTTTCTTGCAAAACTCAGACGGGCCCTGACATTCTATTTTGATAGAGCAGGTTTTTTTTTCTTCTCAATTGCTGTAAAATTGGCTTCTTTTAATGCACTTCGAGCCGTCCACTTACTAATTTTAGTTCCAACATCGCTTTCTAATAACTTTGCAGCCATTGATGCCGTCGTTGCAATTTCTGAAGTAATGTATTTCGTCAATCTTCTCTTCTCCTGACAAGATCATAATTTTGGACGGCCTCCAAAAGATGCAGGGACTTTACTACAGTATTTTTTCCGTATCTTATGTACAACTCCCTGACTGACGACAAATTTTCTAGCAATTACACGCGTTGATAAACAATTTTAATTGGAAAATGATATTATTCTTCATATCTTTAGATAATGGCTTCTAGATGTTATATTGATGCGTGTTAACGCACGAACAACGATAAACTAATAACTACTGCGCTCCTGGTCGTGGCATTGATCGTGATGGACTACCAAGTTGTTTACAAAATCTGTGTTTACACTTCCTAATCCCGAGAATCTTAGTGCGGTGCAAAACCGACTACACGAAAAAAAATTGTATGAAGCGAAATAATAATAATATCACAAATGTTAAATTTGTTTTGAAAAGCCAGAAGATTGTAGATAATACTACGTATTTTGTTTCTTTTGTATTCTACATGCAAATATTGAATAAAAAATTATTTTTGTTAAAATGTCGTATGTGTATTCAGTTTTGCTCTTTACTGTATTACGTTCGAAGGTAATCGATACCCGCGCAAAAATGTTTTAAAAATCGGCATTGGCATAGCGAACGAAAAATAGGAAGTCGCAACTCGGTGAGCATTGCAACAGCAGCGCGCGGGCTCGATTATGTAAATCTCACCCCCTCCACCTTGATCTTTTACCTGGAATGTTGGGAAACGGTCTGGCGAGAGGACACGCGACACCATTTTGTTTCTAGCCCGCGGAACAAAGGGCGCTCTGCCGCTTTGCAAAATCTGCCCGGTGTCCCACGTATACGGGATCTTAACACTTTGGCGTCCGCACGTTTCGTAAAGATTTGTTCGTTTCGCGCCGGCACCACTACCTCTGTTACTTCGCTCGGCGCCGGCTGGTTTTGAGGTTATTGGGAGATGATTTTTAAGTTTTTCTAATCTCATTGGTAGTGGTCACGAGTTTTCAATCCGTCTCACCTATTTTTATGAAAATGTACATATGTAAATAAATTAAAAATTTTTTTTTTAATTTTTTTTTTTTAATTTAATTTTTTTTTTTAATTTTTTTTTTAATTTTTTTTTTGTAAATTTTTTTTTTCCGCAATGTCGATTGGAACGTCGGACAAGTCGTCCGCGCATTCTTCGTAAATAACAGTATCTTCTCGTTCGTCTGCCATGATAAATGTGTACAAATACTCATAAAAAAAAACACTCGCTGACGTATGTAACTTATTCCACAGCTGTACAGCTTTATGGTAAAAATACTGTACCTAGAAATTTTTATAGTAAATTGAATTTTTAAATTTATGAGGGTGAATTTAAAAAGAAATTTTTATAGTAAATTGAATTTTAATGAATTATTTAGTAAAAATTATTTAAAAAGAAATTTTTATAGTAAATTGAATTTTAATGAATTATTTAGTAAAAATTATTTAAAAAGAAATTTTTATAATAAATTGAATTTTTAAATTTATGAGGGTGAGGGTGAGGGTTTCTGTAATTTTCATTACAGCGCCACCTGCCGGCAGGCGAAGGTCACCACTGTGGTGTCGCCGGCCGTCAGGCAATACTTTGCGAAAGTCACCACTGTGGTGTTACCGGCCGCCGAGCAATAGTTTGCGACGCACACCACTGTGGTGTAGCCGGACGCCATAGTGTTAAAAGTTCCCTTCTCTAGATCGAGTGTCTGTACGTGAGCCGCGGTGGTTTCGCTCGTGTGCAAGCAAATAAACCTGGATAGTATACGGGGTGAGACCGGGGGACATCGTCCTGGATTATTGTCCTGGAATATCGTCCATTCTCGGCGCTCCTTGATCACGAGTGGAAAGTACAGATACCGGAGCGTCCTATTCCGGGGAAATTTTTAATTGGCGAGTGCAGAGAGGGTAGGTTTCGTTTCACTCGGACACGATAGGATCGTGAAAAGGTAATTTACCTTGCGCCGCCGCCGCTATGCACACGTTTGTTCTAAATAGGCTAATGCACTGGGATCGTGTAGAGGTTCTCAGTGGTCCCTCTTCACATAGATCTCGTCTTTGTCGTTTGCACCCTTTTCAACGAGGAATCGTGTGTTTTCTTTTCGCGGAAGTTTATTGATATTTTCGCTTAGCACACGCGTTTTTTCGTGCTCCAGATTTCGACGCGTGATAAATCGTGCATATTAATTGCTTCTGGTCTGGAGAAAATTTTTAATCGGCGAATGCATAGCGGGTGCTGTCGTTCCAGCGGGGCGATAGGATCTTGAGTTATTAATCTTGCTTTGCCCCCTGTGCATGCGTTTATTTTAAATAGGCGAATGCGCCGGGCCAGTGGAGGTTCTCAGTGGTTTTTTCTATCCTTTAATGAGGTTTAACCCTTGCGTTTCGTGGTGGTCGTGATTGAATCGAGCAAATATTCCTTGTATATCAGTCTTCTTTCACATATTTACGAATCTACTTCTAATTACTGCTTAGTCTTGCTAATGACCAACCTAGTTTATTGAAGGTTCACTGACCAGATCCTCTAGACCCGTTCTGACAAAAATAATTCCGAAACGCGAATGTTAAATTGTATCATTGCAGCTACAAACGAACGGGGTATGCAATTAGTTAGGGAAACCTTTTCGAAAAAAAATGTTTACGAGGGCTGCAAGTAACTAGCGTAACATTATTTTCAGACAGTCTTCGGAGAGCCTCTGCGGAGAATGCGCTCTGGGAGTATGACTCGTATTTACCAGACGCGGTTTTCCTCCACCGACGGAGTACACTCCGAGTCAAAAAGATAACACATCTGTGCTATCATACTGTTCTCGGAGGTGGACTCAAATTTGTCCGAACTCTACGAACGATATACAAAATATTTTACTATGCCAAATATCTTCAAAAAGTTGATCCTATAATCAGGATCAAAAAGAGAATCTCAATTTTTCTGCAACAGCTTATATTTTTTCAGGAAGCAGAGTGTGAAAGTCAAAGACAAAAATCTATGATTTCAATTAATTTTGTGATAAATTACTCTATTCCCCTTTAACGCATTTTTTTACTCATTGATACTATTAAATTGCCTATGAATATATAAATTGGGGGGTTCACCTGCTGGCCAATCAGAATGTGGAATATTCTCAGAAGACTTCGTGATGGCCACCAAAACGATTTTTGTACAGATTGTTGAATTCGAACACATTGCGGCATGGAGCGTGTATTGCGAACGGCCTGTTTCGGATTTCTATCAGCACAATCTCGTATTTTCTGTATCCAAGCACCGAGTGATGGCTCTCGCCGCCTTATCGCCCGGGTGAGTCCAATTAATTGAGATTAAGCAACGCGCACCTGAATAATTGACGCGCGGCTGCTCATCGGCCCCCGCCCGGTTGCCATACCGTAAACTCGAACATATTTTCGAATTAACTGTATCGGCTGCGTAGGAAGTGGAATTAAATTTTAGTGCAGAATCACGAGCGGCTCGACGATCTGATTATTGCAGTTTCTCGGAATCCGTTTCTTTTTTCCAGTCCTTTTCCACCATTAAATCCCGCCTACCCAGTGATTTAAAATCAGTTTTAATAGCTCGTTAGCAGATAGTTATGGAGGAAATATGCAAGAACAATCAGAATGCAATTATTGTTGTGAATTATCCTAGGAATATTTCTCTTTGTAATCAGCAAGTTATATTGTTATTTTTAGGGGACGTTAAAAAAGGAATTTAGCGATTACTGTATTGAGTTTATATTTAAATTTTTAGAAAATGGTAACGATTTCATGTTGCACCTTTTAATGATCGTTATGCTCTAATTAGGTGGTCATTATGTATTAGGTATCCTGTAGCATCGGGCAAACGTTATGACGGAGGATTCTATGAAAATAAACAAAATTAAATTAATTCCATTTAATCTGGATTTCGAGTTATAGCAGTTTTCGTGTTGAAATGATTTTATTGAAAGTTGGACTACATAATTTCATTTAATAGTTTGCAATCAGAATCTACTTGGTGGCCAATTCACATCGCCGCGGCGGATTTCTTTTTAAAAACGGACTCTTCGAACCGTCTCTGCAAAGTCTTCACCATTTTCCTGATGCCAGTTGTCAAAGATTAGTACCCAAGTTCGCAAAAAAAATGACGTATAATTTAGAATGTCAGTTCATTTTGGGACACCCTTTATAATAATTACATATCCTAGGAATATTAAATTTCTTGCATTACATTACTCGATTTAGAGCTTCCAGAATACGCGACCGTCAAATTAAATTTCCTGAGTACGAATAATTTGATTTACCTTATTAATAATATTAAACTTTCCTTAACGGTTAGTAGAATTACAGTTCCCTGGCACTGTTCGAGTTAAACCTTGCAGAGCTTGCATTAAAGGATCCTAAATAATAAATCACATTGAATTTTCTTGACTCAATTAACCAATTATTCACAGCCAAGGTTCTGGAATATCGAGCAGGACTGAAGCGTCTAATTTGATTCGGGAATTGTCAGAATCGGTTAGCATTTGGTTCACCGTTCCCAAATAAAGATCGTCGGGACAACCGTTGGCTAGAGGGAGCCTGCCCTGAAGCCTCCTCGGAATGTTTAACCCAGAACCCGGCGCGCATAACCCAGTCCGTTGATCCAGGAATTAGGTAACAGAGCGTCTTCGCTTGGAAACGCTCGGGACGCTCGCGGAATTCGCACCTTACTGCACTTCGGTCTTGAAACTTGTTCTCCTAGAGCGATGAACTTTGCGGTAACGCTACAGACGAGTCAGCGGAACTCCGTACCTGACTCTATTACCTCACCACGCTTCTTAATTCGATACGAATCCTTGTTAATCGCGGTCGTGATAGCGGCCCGATGCGTTTTACGTCCTCGTTCGGCAACCGGGGGGTGGAGAGGGGGGACCATACTCGGGGAACGTGCGCGTTCGATTTGCATCGAATTAAAAACGCCCGTCCGATCGAAAATATGCTCGTTTTGCGTATCCGGGCAGGTTTGTGTGTGCCGAGAGCGATCGAGAGATTCTGGGAGCGGAACGAACGTTCGGGGATGAAGGAAATAGTTCGCGTTGCGCATAGTGAATTCTTGGCGCGTGAGTAACCTGTTCGATAACATCAGCCTTGAAAGTATTACATGTGTTATGGAGAAATAAGAGATTTGAGAGAATGCAGTCTGGTAACAGGTTTGCGGTAAAGATGGAAAGTTCGAGTCGCAGGGAAATCGACGTAATCTCGTTGAAACGTCGGGGGGCGATTAATTACTCATAAAGGAGGATACTTTAATATTTCCCTCGGGCATCTACGCTAATACTTCTAAGACGTTTAATGAATATTGTACGGCATTAACCTCTGACGAGGACGAGCCAGACGAAGATTTCAGAGTCTACACTTTCTAGTTTATTTCTTTTAACACGTTAAGTGCCAAATATCAACCTCAGAGATTTTTACAAAATCAGAGTGATCTAATTAATGAAATCACAACTAGTACTTTTAAATGTATTATACGGGATGCTGTCTTCTTAAATTCGAAAGACTCCAATGAAATTCGGTTTACAGGCGGCCCTCAACTTTCGCACATTCTACTTTCGCACAATTCGCTATTTCGCACATCTTTAAAGATTCAACTGTTTAATCCCCCTCTCAGGGGACATCAAACTAGCCATCGGATTACAATGTTGTTCGGATCAAGAGAACAAAACAGTTTCAGTCTTGCATTAGGGCGTGCGTCAACGTGTTGCGTGTTTTGCTGATTTATTTGTTTAAGTTTAAATATTTCGCCCTTATAAATTGATAAACGTGAGTCAGAAACGGAGAAACTGCAGTGTTGATACGAAGAAAAAGAAATTAAGGACTCATAAACTTCATACGATTGAGACAAAGATGGAAATAATTAAACGTTCTGAAAACGGTGAATCTTTTGCTTCGATCGGACGTTTGTACGGTGTAAACAGATCTACGATATGTTCAATTTTGAAAAACAAGAGTAAAATTAAGGAATACGTTCAAAATTGTGGAAATATATCTTCAAAGATTGTTTCCAAAAGACACAGCATAGTGATGGATGGAATGGACTTTGTCATCATGGATTGATGATCAATACTTTAAAACACAGTTTTTGGTGCATATTTTTTTACATCCCTCTACTTTCGAACATTCAACATTCGCACACACTTTCAGGAACCAATTATGTGCGAAAGTCGAGGGCCTACTGTATCTGGATATCTCATAATAAAAATGAATTTCTGTCATATGCAGCTGACGCGACAGTTAACGTGTTAAAAAGGAATAGAATTACTGTTGATACTGTTTTAGCAGAGCGATTCAGAGTGAACGGCGAAAAACGCATGCGGAAAAAAATGGATAACGAAAAATTAATTGAACATGTGAAATTACGCAACCCTTTATATGCAGAGTCACCTTAAATATAGTGACAGAATATTTAAAGAAAATAAAAAGCTAGTTCCTCGTCGCTGTCCGATCCGCGCATTTTGACTGTTCATCCGACGGTTTGTCGCCGGAGCAGCGTAAATATAAACGTGACGTTTACGTGTCGTGTAGAGTATATCGACCTTAAAGTGTAAACATGCCGCGGAATCCGATGCCGGGCCGGGTATAAACACGATATAATTTGGACTGTATTTAGTGGTTTTATTGACGGTATGTAGCGCGGCCTGTGTTTACACTCGCTGTCCTTTTCCAAGACCTAAACAAAAATAAAACGGCAAATGGTTTTTCATCTGGCAATAAAATCCTTGCGCGTTAAAAGAAAAGTATTGTAGAATTTATATTCTTTTCTTGGAAGCAATCTATATTTCAAGGGGCACGGTTCACCTATCTGATCAAGTCAATTGAAGCTGGAAAGCGGTTAAGTATTCACCGGGAACCCCAGAATATTGGATATGGAATATCTTCTCTTCATAATTGGAAGAGAACCATCTTTTGCAAATGATGAATAGTTTAAGAGCTACTCGTTCATGCCTTTCCAATAATCGATAAACCTAGGATATCTTCATCTTTCCGTTATCGAATGTAAGCCTTCGAATAGTCAATATTAGATACGTAATAATTAATTTCGAACATTTAACTTTCTGAACGTGTTACTACGAATTTTCCTTTTAGGTTCAAAATATCTGTACAATTTTAGACTGTCTTAACATTTCTGTTTTGATTCCGTTTGATGACAAAATGTTGAATTATTTAGGAGTATGTTCAGCAATTTATATATTTTGATTCTCAACGAAAGCCACAATTACATAGAGACGCTCTGCGTAATACTATGCTAAATAAATTAATCCTTGGAATTCATTATCATTAGACTGCGGATTTTTATACAAATTTTTCACGTTTATTCATTAAAAATTGCATCCAGAAAACAATCTCTTTCGATGACTAGACGATTCGTTGTAAGAGAACCAAATGGAAATTGTTAGTATTTATAGATTTGCACTTACCATAAATGCATATAGATCGGCGCAAGTCCACTTACTCCAAAAATGGGTTTTTTTATTTGAGCTCGTTTTGCCGTAAAGGGTAAATACATTTTAATTAACCCAGATTCCCATAATCGCCGGTAAAGAGCCGAACGGCTTTCGTGTTCGATCGCAGAGATTATCGACAGAATATTCTATAACAATCTCCAGCCCCGAAGACTTCATTAAACGGTGTTCCGAACGCGAAGCGTTAATATCTGTTCGCTCGGCGTCGAATTCAAGGAATCATCGGAGCCAGAAGCAAAGTAAAACGAGCGCAGTTGTTTTACGACACCGGTAGAAGAACAGCGCCCGATTCCTTTGTTACTTTCAGCGAAGAATTCCCGTAAGAACGCCAGGAAGTGCCGGTTAAGCGTTCCCGCAGTACCGAGTCTTTGCCAAGCGATGCTTGCATTACGTTTATTGCCGCTCGGAGGCCGAGTTCCCGGTATTTCGTCGTTTCTAAGCGCATTTGCAACCATCTCGGTTCCTTTAGGCTGTGCTACGGGCTGCGCAATCTGCCCTAATAATTCTTGCCGCTTGCAACTCGGCACCTTATGTCTCGGCCGGTAAGAATCATACTCGAAATAGGCCACAACCAGTGGCTGCAATGATTCTTGCCGCTGGGACCGTCAGCGGCCTTGCCGCAAACGGCACGAATTATTCGAGCAGGATACAGATTGCTCGAATGTTTCTTGCTGCCTCGAATGAGCAAGTTTATGACTCGAACTATAAACAATCGTAGGAGACCGCCAGGGGCTATTTATCCAATTTTTAACATGTCTATTTTTTCAATCAGAGAAGATTTGCATTAATTTATAACTCTTCTTCGTTCAGTCAAGTAAATGTAGCAGGTAAACCCCTTGCGAAGTAAGTGAAGAGATAAAATGAAAATTAGTTTGACTACAGTATGCTCGTAGTTGAAGCTATTTAAGCGTTAAAGTTTTCAATTAAATCATTGGTTAAATTTCACTCATTCTAGCACATAACAGCCGATTTTTAAAAATCGAGAAAATATTCGACCAATGCGTGTGTCGAATGGTTTTTCGCTGTAGATCCGGTTACGGTTCAACTGGCGAGAACCATTCGCGCAACTCGGTTTCCTCAATAAATAAATTGATTATCGCGCAGCATTTCGTGAGAAGCAGACACGGGTTAGCGCGCAATTTTTCTCTCACGAGTCTGCTCGGGTCTTCATTCACCGGCAACAGTTGGTTTTCAATCGCCGAGCTTTCCTCTCGGCGCGGTAGTAGAATTATCTTTATAGTCGTTGATGACACGTGGCCGCGCGGCGGCTGCTGCCCGTTTCCACGAAAAACCATTATTCACCGTTAGCAATCATCGCATTGTGCCCGGGCAAATGACAGAAAATTACCCTCGAAAGGAACTTTTCTTCGTTCGAGAGGCGAAACGCGACGCCGCTATGGACACGACCGGCAACGGGATACATAACGTCGTTGGATCACTGACGATCGTGAATTGTACGTCACTGTCTGCTTACGTCAGCTTTGAATCGAATGGATTCCAGAAGATTACGTTACGTCGGCGAAATTGCAATTATTTTTCATTGAGATTGGCAGATTCCGTTCTCCGGCATTTTGGTTTCGTTTTGTAGACTCGATCTTCAATCTCTTCTTCGTAATGACGATTTTATGCATTTATGAAAAATATGGGCAGATATAATTGCGATATAATTATAACTATCGATACATTGCAATTTATTAAACCTGTTAGAGAAATAAATTCCTATTTCATTCCCGCGTCTAATAGTTGACGTAAACAATTTTTATTTTGCTTCAAAGATCCTATGGTTGCTCGTTCAGTCCCCTTGCACTTTGGAAATTATAGGTAGTCTACTGACACAAAAATTAATTTTTAAATCATAACACAGTATCTTAGACATGAATGGGTATAAAATCTGAGAACTGTTTTTACCTTATTTACATTTCTATAAAAGATTTGAAAAGAAGATAAGCATAGATTTGCATAGTAGATAATAGAATAGAAAATATTATAGACTGCATTGTAGCAGAATTATTAATTTTTATAAAAGATCTTTCATGAAATTTCAGGTTAGATGTTTTAACATTCTCGAAAAAAAGGTAGAACGGTCACCGGTATATTATTTATAGACTTTTTCCTCTACTTTTGAAAGATGGTTGTTATGTAGGTGACCCAAAACAGAACCACGACTAATTCAAGATCTACAGGACCGCATTCTTTCGTGATTCCTACACGTTCATCGGAAGAAATATCTAGAGAGGTACTCGATTGGTTCACCAGGTCCTTTTACAGTGATCATTATACCGCGTCCAGAAGAAGTATAGGGTTTATCGGCTATCATGACTTGCCATAATACGCACTGGTCAGCCTAAGACTTTCCACCTGCGAGACCACAACTCTCCCTCTGCACCAATCAATGTTCCGTTCTCTATGGATCTATAGGCCTCTACAACGAGTTTCAAAATGATCGTGCGTTTCCTCGACTTTGGATCGACTGGCGGAGGTTGCACAGTTTTTCATTGAACAGCCAATTAATGTGTTTGTAAATCGAAGGGAACAGATCTTGTTAGAAATTAGTACGAGTCGTGTTAGAGCCATAGAAATACTGAGACAACAAATTGATACATACTTGAACATCCTTGAAGAAGTACTTGAAGAAATTTTGCAGGAGAAATAATTTAGAAAAAAAAGTATAGAACAATTTTCGGTAATTATTTACATTAGGGGCTTCCTCACCGATTTTGATGACCTTGAAATATGTTGTGAAGGTCATCATTCTGAACAACTTTTTCCTATACATGTTACCGCCGCTCAACTTTAGTTTCCAAGATATTCGCAAAAAAGTTTCAACATCTCAATAAGTGATCGGAGTAGGTGTGGGTTAGATTTGAAGGTAAATATTTACATGAGGAAGCCCCTAATGTAAATAATTACCAAATAATGTTAAGTAGTCAGTTTTAGTGATCTGTAAATCTAGTGTTAAAGGGACATTGAAGTTGCAAAATATGAAAGAAAACCTTGCATCCAATATTCTACATACAAATAATAATCCTACATTACACAATACTAATTTAAAGTGTACAGTGTGTGAGATGGAACATAATCGTGTGCGTGCCTCGAGACAAACGAAATTTGACACTAGGTTCACGGGGCCTGTCAAAATGACATTGTGAAGACGTATCCATGGGGAATTAGTCGACAAAATTATGTTTTTGGGTATATATTATTTAAAAAATAAATACAAATGTGGATAGACACGTTCTTGTTATTTTTGTAAAATAATGTTAAGTAGTCAGTTTTAGTGCTTTGTAAATCTAGTGTTAAAGGGACATTGAAGGTGCAAAATATAAAAGAAGACCTTGCATCCAATATTGTACACACGAATAATAAAATATAATACTAATGTATTACAAACTACATTATAAAATACTAATGTAAAGTGTACTTACTTCTGAATCTTCTGTGCCTCCGTCGGATCCACAGCACACAATTATTGACTCACGAGAATAGGTCCGAATAATTGAACAACAATCACTAAACTCACAATCACTAAACAACACACTTAACGAAATCGTGACAGCAGACGAGAAGATGTTACTCCGACCACGAATAAAATAATACTGCGATTTTAACTGTCCCCCCCCCCCCCGCCACACGGACGTGTGATACGAAAACAGGGAATTCCGGGAAATAGGGTCGGCGCCCCGCCATAATTTGTTTACCTTGGTTTTGCATCTAGTGTTTATAGACCCTCAGCGTCTAACCTGCCTAGGATAACCTGACCGTACCACCTCCGTGGAAGGGATCATTGTTAAAATCGAAGTATTATTTTGTTCGTGGTCGGAGTGACATCTTCTCGTTCGTTGTCACGATTTCATAAAATGTGTTGTGTGTGTTGTTTAGTGATTGTTGTTCAATTATTCGGACCTATTCTCGTGAGTCAATAATTGTGTGCTGTGGATCCGACGGAGGTACAGAAGATTCAGAAGTAAGTACACTTTACATTAGTATTTTATAATGTAGGATTAGTATTCGTATGTGGAACATTGGATACAAGGTTTTCTATCATATTTTGCAACGTATATTAACGATCATTAATGATTTGGTATATAGTATAATTTAATGTGGTTCAAATAAGATACTACTTTAAATCAAATATTTTTATTTTCATAACCAGATAGATAAAATGAAATATTTTTGTTTTGTATTTCAAATATTTCCTTACAATGAAAATAAGTTGAGCAAGTAGTTAATATTATAAATTATAAGTTTTAACATGAGAAGCTATAATAGTTAGCAAAGTATTATTTGTAGTTTAATTACGAATATGTAACATGTTGATAAACAGACTACAATATCGTAATAACATTACAGGCAACAAAATATCATAAAAATATAAGTTACTGTCAACTATTTGAAATACTATTTTACACAGTCGACTGTGTAGGTCGAATGTAGGATTCTACATACACCCACTCCGATCACTTTTTGAGATGTTGAAATTTTTTTGCGAATATCTCGGAAATTAAAGCTGAGCGACGGTAACATGTGTAGGAAAAAGTTGTTCAGAATGATGACCTTGACAACATATTTCAAGGTCATCAAAATCGGTGAGAAAGCCCCTAATGTAAATAATTACCCAATTTTCTCTATATACGTAAGATCACAATCCTTCATGACATTTTCATACAAGATAAATATTTTTCTAATGAACAAATATCGGGCTCGATGAATTTCTCAGGATTCAATATTTGCCACCATAACTGAGCTTGATCACGATACAGAAACAAGTCGATAAACGAATGAATAAGTAATTAAAATGCCGATCGACGTCACGCTTGTATCTTCGATCTCAAAGTCGTTCAAGCGCATAGAAAAAGAAGTGCGGAGTGTTTCGCTGAAGAGGCTTTAAGACGCTGCAATTATTTTTCTCGTTTGTCGCTCGCATTGGCTGCAACTGGTGCAAGCAATAATTGTTTCATCACGGTTGATTGAAAAATGGAAACAGCCAAGTCAGGCGGCGATTGCTCAAAGAAACGCTGATATCCGGAACGATGGCGGGAGAAGAGCTGTCTATTGAACGATACTTCAACGTTGCTAGAAAAATCCTTAAAACTTGTTAATCATGTTCCCCGTTTCTTATTAAGAAATCCATGGTGCGGAATTTTATCCTCGTTATTAGTACCAGGAAAAACCATCAATTCAATTGTATCATAGACCATTTATGTTTCTTATACTCACTGATGGGAGCTCCATCCTCAATGATTCATAGTTCGTTCTCTTCTTCTTGTGCACAATCCTTTATTAGTTAAATAATGCTTTTATCAGATAAATAATTTCTTGATAAGTTAAATACTGAATAGTATCTTTATAGTCATATCGAATTCCATCTGATTCATTTGGAGTTAATGGGCTTCTAGTGGAATTTGTTACGCAAAGAAAATGGATTTAATTTATAATATTTCTCAAATTGTGAATTTAGAAACATTTTATCTCCACCCGTTTGGAGATTACAGAATTTATTGTGGCTTGTGTAAACGATTCCATAAAGAAGCGAATGTTGATAGCTTTACGAACGTTCCGAATACGGCCTGGCGGTTTTTAAAGTTAATAACAATAATAAAGTATGAATGGCGATAGATCATGTTCTATCAGCCGAGCAGTATTGTTAACGCGAAAATCCATCACGCCGACCGGACGTTCCACCCCGCATCCGCGTCGTTTCTGCATTCTCATCCTGCCAGCAATTATTTTTGATTTGTTACGAAACAAAGGTAGGTTAAACAAGCCCGGAGTCCTAGCCGCGAAACGAATCCAGGTTACACCGTGAAATCGATACCGGATCGATGGTACGCTTCCATTCAACGACACACCGAGCGCTCAGCATTTTTCATGGACTCGAATGATCCCCGCACCGTGGATCGTAATTCCACGTTTCGTCGCGGCGAAACATGGATCACCGTGACGTCGTTAAAGATTTTTCCGCTTGCATAAGGATACGTCGTGCGTACAAACATAAATAATTAAAAAAAAAATATATAGTTTGATATAAAAGAAAAAACTTCAAAATGTTTCGTCTTGAGGATTCGAGGAAACCCTCTTCCCAAGGATTTCTATGGTTAATAGTCGTCTTCGATCGTTTGTGCCGCATCACCATGCTGTAAAATTATGTTTTTCAGCTCCTTCCGTAATAGCGTTCTAATGCTCCAGGGTACCGACGTGGGCCCATTGGACCTCTGCTTTTTTTCGCCTCCGGGTCAGCTTTTATTTCGTCCCTCGTTTTCCCCACCTTTGTGTAACGATGCAACTTTTCTATCCGTGGAAATACGATCGGCGAGAATCGAGGGTGTTTAATTAAGTTTTAAAATTGGACTGGCTTCGCCCCAGGTTTTGGGGTTGCTACTGCGTGTAGGCTTTGGGTATTGTGCCCGGAGCTGCTTTTATGCGGAATAGTTATGGAGATATAAAATAAGATTATGAAGATGTATAGTTCTCTTTTCGTGGAAGTTCTGTCGGTGGAAAGTAGATCGAGGAAGTAATAATTTGTCGGTGATGAATTTTGCTCCGATTCGGTATGATATTACGTGAACAAATTAATTCGTGACCTTCACAATTAAACAATTGTAACTTTTTGTGACCTTAAATTTTTTCTTGTATTCATGAAAATATTGTATGGAAAATGGTGGGGATTATTTGCATGGATTGTTTGTAAATGAACAACATGAAAACAAGGACACGGATTAATTTGTACACTTACTAGAGAGTGGTACGAAATTATTTTTAAAACGTAGGCAAAATTCTTTCTCTCTTTCTTTTTATATTTCTGTCGTTGGATAAGAGTACGTATACTACAGTTGCTAGTAGAATTTCTCGTTACGTTAACAAGTAGTCACTGATACACGAGAGTTCCAGCAGTTCGTGCAAAGGGAAAATCATCCAGTAAGTCTTACCAACTGCAAATTCCGAGTGAATACACATTACAGCCCCCACCGACGTTTATTAATAGTCAGGGAAATAGTTTGTAGAGTTTGAAGCGATGAAAGGTACTTCTAAAACGTTACAGCTGCGCAAACAGTGTCAGGTGAAACGGTTCAGAATCCTCGATGCTTCATTTTTCCCTTCTTGAAATCGTGATTACAAACGAACTTACGTTCGAGTGGACTTTGGAAGATCAAACACTCGTATCTAAACATTTATTGTGCAAAGAATACACTATTTATAATATTTTCTCAGTGAACAATAAACCTATCTGATCGAAAATGATTAACAATATACCTACATAAATGACCATGTTTATAATAAATATATTAAAAATCTGTAATATTGTAATTTATCTACCACCACTGTTTAAGCATGTGTTTCGATAAAAGAAGAAATCTAAATGAATTGAATTTTTCATTTTCAGAAGGCGCCATATGCCAGTCGGTGATAAATGAATGAATAAAATGTTGTATAATCGTTATCGAAATATCCCCCCAAAATGGCGTTAGTCAACGTGTTAACTCAGTGGATTCAACTGAATGGTCACTGTCCTTCTTTTCCTCGAGGGAAATAACAGGCCAAAGAAAATCACTCGACTCTCGATTTCTGAGCCAGCGAGACTCCGTTGTGGTCGTCATTATCGTAATTCCGCATGGAAACCGTGTCATCAAGCCGTCGATATTCGATTACATGCTTTATTCTCGTGATTGCACGATCAAGCGGCAACTCTTCGATATCTCCTATTTGCCCGGCGAACCTTACGCTATAATTACCCTGCATTTGTTAACCGGTTTATCGCGTTAGCGGCCACGATATCCGAACGTTAATTAGATCCGATTAACCCCGGCACACTGATTGACTATTAACGTTAACGTAACTGGCCGGGACCAGCAAATTGGACCACCCTATAGACGTTGTAGGTACGCGGTACACGTTCAGGGATTCTTCAGCGAACATGATTTGCTTCTCAACTCGACTGCCAAGTTCAAAGCCGTACTCTCTTTCTCTTCTATCTTTCGCCTACTACTACCTTCTCAACCTCTCTCTCTCTCTCTTTCTCTTCTCTTGCTCGGATCGCACGCTTAGCTCACTTTTTCCACGGCTTGTCTCTCACTCTGTCATCTATCTCAAGGTTCGAGCGGTTCTCTTCTATCTGCTGGCGAATACTCGTTTTTACACTCGCTTCTATTTCTGCTGGACACAACTCTTTCACTTGCCCTTCTATCTCTTCAAACTCTTACCTTTCTTGTACCTCTCGGGTGAAACGTCTTTTATCCTTTCTTTCTCTCTCTCTCTCTCTCTCTCTCTCTCTCTCTCTCTCTCTTTCTTTTCAACCGCTTAACTTGAACTTACCCTTTTCTTTATCCTCCGTTTCTCGGCTGAAACTACTTTATCACTGCCTCTTCTGCTTCCCACAGCCTATCATTTTCTGGAGTCTACTAAACGGTAACTCTCTTTTTCTCTCTTGAATCTCTTGACTCGAGCACTCGTCATTTTTCCTTTCCAGTTTCGTGGCTGATACTACTTTATCACCGCCTCTCGTGCGTCCCACAGCCTCTCTATCATTTTCTGGAGTCTACTAAACGGTAACTCTCTTTTTCTCTCTCGAATCTCTTGACTCGAGCGCTCGCCCTTTTCTCTTTCCTGTTTCTCTGCTGAAACTACTTTATCACTCTTCTATCTCCCGAAGCTCCACATTCTATCATTTTCTGCAATCTTCCAAGTGAAACTCTCTTTCCATCTCTCGACTCTCTTTGTCGAAGATCTCTTGGCCGAAGTTGCGTTCTCTTTATCATCTCTCCCGGCTGAAACTCTCCTCTTTCTCTCTCTCTCTCTCTCTCTGTCCCTCACGCTATCCCAGTCCTTTGAAACTTCTCTGTCTGCTATCTCTTGTTTCGAATTTGCTCGCTCATGCTCTCTCCTGTTTTTCGCCAGTATAACGGCCGAACGACGCAGTAACACGGCTGCCGGCAATTAAGGGCATTCGATAATGATGAAACTGTGGGGAACCAGGAACTCGTTCTCTAAGCAGTTTAGAGAGGAGAACAAATCTGTCACTGTCAGTCGCCTATTCAGAGTCGTCCGCCGCGCTAACTCGATGAAGAAGGAGAAGATGGACAGCGAAACCGCGCAACGGTCAATGGCGTTTTTGAGACGCGTCGATGCGGTCAGGGCTGCTTTTTACGAGCATGAGAGCGTTTAGGTGATGGAGGATCGGGAACCGAGAGAGCGAGAGAGAGAGAGAGAGAGAGAGAGATGTTTTGACAGGGAATTTAGGAGCCGATCTTCCACATGCTCTTAACACGATTGCGTTTGTTTTATGGACGGAGCGGATGGTGTTTTTTGATTTGTGGTTGCGGTCTGCCTTTATGGTCAAGCTTTGTCTATAAACACGTTCTTCTGTATACCGTGAGAATCGATGGAGTAACAAGGTTCTAGAAATCTCGTTTTATATACCGATGCTTAGTACACTTTTTTCGAAAAATTATTTCGAATTTTTTCTTCCCGTGGATCCTGAAGCACCGCAGAAGAATCATTTCCGGTGAGTGAATCTTGTTTGAGTTTCCTTGTGGTGCTTCTATTGATACCTGCGGTTAGCTTCTTCGTTGATTGTGCAGATCGTCCAAATGTTTTTAACTAACTTTTTAGCAGGATGTTTATATAGCTGCGTGTTACCGAAGCGACAGGATTTATGGAGATACAAAATTTTAGATCGAACGTAATAAAATTTACAGTGACTCCCACTAATATTCGGACGCTCTTAAAAATCGAATAACTTTGTGCCAACTTCTTAAAAAAAATCCAAATCGTACGGTCCAATATTGAAAAAGTTATACGATTTTTAAAAGCGTCCGAATATGAGTCGGAATCACTGCATATTAACTCTGAAACGATTAAGCAACATTTACTAACTTAAAAGACGACTTGGATCTCTGAGAAACCTTAATTATATTTCTCTGCATACATTTAGATAATTTTGTTTGTATGGATTAAATTACTGAACACAAATGCACTTTATAAATAATGCATACTTTAAGAACGCAAAACTAAACCAATAGAGAAGAGAAGTAGTCTTCAGTAGAAGTATAATAGATTGTAATGAGGATACAATAGAGTACAATAGATTATACTTCAATTTTTTCCGATATTTAAAATTGTCATTTATTAATATTTATTCATATGCAAAAAACCATTAAAAAATCATGACAAAATGAACAAAATCATGAACAAAACATTATTCGGGATAATGTTAGTCGGTGCCGGTCGCGCAGGTCCGTCCCCGGTCTGTGCAGGTCCGTGCCTGTCCGTGCAGTACAAGCGTGAACGGTTCCATTTAAAACGCATGTTTCAATGTTTTGTCGTGCCGATGCCGATTCGTTCCGTTGACGGTATAGTCTGTGTCGTATAGTGTAAGTTGACCTTTATTCTGAAGAACATATTATATTTATTCTAATATATTAGAAGATTAATATTCGAATATTAATATTCTAATATATTACATTTATTCTAATGAACACCTCGTAGTAATCTCCTCCCAGAAATAAAACTGTACCATTAACAGAAGACTATTCAAATATATTCCATTTTTAAACTACCATTCTTTGCTCTACAGAAAAACGTTGAAATAGAAATGATAGTTACCTGTTCAGAATAGACTGTTTATCGATAACGAACAGCAGTGCATGTAAGTACATTCCAAGTTTGCCATAACAAACTTATTTCATCTGTTAAATTGAAACTGGAGATTGCCAGCGGCAGTGTGACGTCAGTAGGGCGCAAGGGAAGAATTTTCGATTCTATTAGGTACAGTTTGCCGGGTCGGGGCGGGTTCATTCGAAACTTGAGGTATTTGTTCAAGGATCCCAATTCTATCAGGCTCCGGAATCGTCGTCGACGCTTTCGATGGAGCGTAGATTTGCCTGGAGCGGCTCGTGAATATTACCCGCCCCCCACCTTTATCTCTCTCTCTCTCTCTATCTATCTTTCCCTTTTTCTCTCTCTCTCTCTGTTTCACGTTAGCTCTCGGCTTTTTTTCTCATTCACAAACTCGAGGACTCTCGTTCCTCGAGTAGGAGCGGCAGCACGTGCTCGTTTCTCAGTGTACGAGGCCCGGGCGGGATTTTTCGAGGGTAAAAAACCTCCTGCGCCAGCACGGGGACACGGCTAAAAGCACGACACACATCGGATTACGTGTCTCGAAAAAGAGGAGCACGCGGGGAACAATTGTGCCCGTTTTGTTTCGTTGTCTTCTCGGACCGCGACCCGACCGATACTTTCTGCGGAATAAGACTATCAACTTTGGATCTCGATCCGGTGGAAAGTATCTTTCGCATGGAATTTGGAAAACTTGCGCGGAGAAATCATGGATCCATGGGAATAAATGTTTCGGACTGTTGTGTTGGAGTATCGGTGTGGGTTTCGGGAAGAATGATTGGTACCTTTATTGTGGGAAGGAAGAAAGGATATTCGGGACTGAATCTTAATAGACGCAGGTCTGCTGCCGTGACCCTTCATAAATTAACAAGAGGGGTTCCAGTGTTTTTCTGTGCCCTTGGAGACGATAAATCAGTGCACATCCTGTTTCAATTCAGCAAAATTAACGCGGAGTTCTGCATTTAATTCAGCACAATTAAGTTTCTATATTTTTCTATGTTTGACTAATACCCCGGGCAGAAAATATTCGATCAAAAGCATGCATACGGAAACAATTGTTTCGAGTTAGTTAAAAGCAAAATGTAGTATTGCATATACAGAGTGACCCACTTGAATAGACTCGAATATCGTCGACATTGTTGACGATGATACAAAATGTTCGAATTCTCCGGTATCGCGAATTAAACGACTGAAAATGATCGAATATCGTGTGCGGTGTCATTTCAATCGGGAAAGTATCACGGATATATCGCTGAAAGTTTCATAAAAAAAAGAAATAATTAAGAACAAACGAGTTTTATACACAATTTTGACATTTCGTTCCCGAAGTTTTTACATGTATCGAGACGTTACAGTACTCCGTATACTTGATTGGATACTTCAGATTCGTGATACAATTAATTGCAAAGACAAAAGACCTAGAAGATGTACAGTTCGAGAAAAAGCTTACGTGTCCGGTGCTTGGAGAACAGATCTACACTCGCCGCGGAATGTATGTTGACACGTTTCAGAAGTATGTATTTTTTATGAAAGACCAAGTGTTTACATTTTTTCCAGGCTCTGATCTTATGTGTCACTTATTGTTTACTTCTACTAGCTTACTGTTTAGTTTAGTTCAGGAAACTGTAAATAACAAACGTACAGTTTTAAGTTTGCATAAAAGGCTCACGCGGAAAGTAAGTTGACACGCAATTTTGAGGGTATTTTGTTATAATATGTTTATACAATAAGTGTTAATTAATGATTTATTTGTTGATTTCACAATGTTGAACAATATCCTACATATAATATCACGTTAAATTATAAACATTGCTTTATAGTGCCGAAAACTAGAGAACTCACACCTGCAGAAAGGTCACAGATATTTAACAGAAGAATAAGAGGAGATTCTTTAAGAAAAATTGCTCTTGATTTTAACATTTCTGCGGAAGGTGTAAGGAAAATAGTACACAGATTAGAACAGAATGGAACTGCAGAAAATCAACCAAAATCTGGACGTCCTCGGAAGACAACTCGTAAACAGGATCGGGTGATTGTACGAGAAGTGAAAAAAACCCCTTTGTTTCGGCCAAACAGTTGAAATCTGATTTAAATCTACTGATTCAAGAAACACAAATTCGTGCACGCATAAAAGAAGCAGGATTCTTAGGACGAATATCAAGAAAACGACCATTCATATCGAAAATTAATACCAAAAAACGTTTGGCGTTCGCGAAACAGTTTAAAAACAAATTACCAGATTTCTGGAATCAAAGTTTGAACTTTGTTGTTGTAATAGAAGAAAATATGTATGGAGAAAGCAAGGTGAATGCTTTAAATCAACGGTGATAACGCCTACAGTAAAGCACGGTGGAGGATCAGTATGCGTTTGGGGTTGTTTTTCTGCAAATGGTGTCGGCAATTTACATTTTATAGACGGGATATTAACAGGAACAGGGTATGTAAATATTTCACAACAGAATTTACAAGATTCAACAATCAACAACAAAAATGAACATCCACGGTGATTATATCTTCCAGCAAGACAACGATCCCAAACATAAATGCAAACTAGCGACGAAATATTTCAATGAAAATGATATTCAATTGTTACCATGGCCTACTCAAAGTCCCGATTTGAATTTAATTGAACACCTGTGGGATCGCTTAGATCGAAGTGTAAGTGAGAAATTTCGGAATAATAAATCAGTCTTTAAACAAGCATTACCGAGTGCTTGGAATAGTATTGACGAAAATATTATAAATAAATTGTTTGAAAGTATGCCTAGAAGACTTGAAGAGGTCATAAGAAACAAAGGGTATCAAACTTCATATTAATTATGTCGTTTTATTGTTAAGAATACACTTAATTACGAACTTTCAATGCTGTCAACATACTTTCCGCAATCGATAAAAAGGTTATTTCATTTTTTCTGTCATTATTATAACCTTTATGTCATCTATGGTGCTACACATACTAGTTTGTACTATATTCAATAATATACATAATATATATTTTCGATTAATTCTTAAATTATTGATTTAAAATAGAAAATATGCATTTTTGAGACGTGTCAACATACTTTCCGCGGCGAGTGTATATAAAATACTGTGAATCAAAATCTTTCATTGAGGAACATCGTGCGAGTCAAGAGTGCATAGAAGGGACACGGAAAGGAAGAGGGAGTATCAACACCCGGAGGATTATTACAACCGTGTTGCATAACATGTCGTTGACTACAGGCCGGATTACTCATGCTCCTCGTCGCGTGACCTTGTATCGGAATCGAGACTCGAACCACGCAGTCGATCCCCTCGGCACGTTCCCGGCGGAGATCGGCGGCCGTGGACCGCGGGGCAATGCACTTTCTTGCAACGTATTCCTTCGCGCTCTTCCTGGAACAATACTGTAACGACGCACGGTGTCACGCGTGCTTCGAACATTTACATCCTCGAACCGAGACGACCGTGTCGCCATTTTGCTCGCATTTTCTATTTTTCTAACCCGCGTACCTTGACCGAACAATTTCGAGCATGTTTCGTTAATGTTCGCCAATTTTTAGCTTTTTTTTTGCTTCGATTTTCTGACGATCAACTTAATTACTTGCATCGCATCGACAGGAAATACATTGAAAAATATATTACGGAATAGGTTGATGTATTTATCAGGAGGATAAGGATGGCGTCATTAAGATAGCTGCAATTTACACAGCATACGCAGCCCAACTTCCGAGAATCATTCGAGGATACCGCGTTTCCGGAGTTTTCGAATTCCGTGATTCGTTTAAGGAAGAAGCTACAGGTATCAGGCCTCGGATGCGCCAGGATCAGCGTTCTCATTGGCTTCGTTGCCACAGGAAACGCGTAATCTTCTGCAATCTTCGGCGCTGCGCTTGGTTACAACCTTGGCGCGCCGGATATCATCGGCTGTCTCGCAAACGGCAAAAGCGGAATTTACGTGGCCGACATTATTGTTATTATTAATGGAAATTCAGTTAGGGTAATCAGTAGTAATGCTAACACAGATTGCATACGCACTAGGTATAATTTAATTATACTGACGTTAATCTAGATTTTTATACCTGAATCGTTAACGAAGCATTCCGAGTGCAACAAAATTGAATGGACGAACATGAGTCGTGCGATTCGTCTTAGTCTTTGTATTACATACGTAGCGGATTTTGTGGATTTATTGTATTCAACTTTTTGAAGTTATTGAAGAGAGAAAGAAATTTCTGCTTGGTACCAGCTCCTTGTAATTGACCGTAGATAATTTTTATTTTGCATAAATATCCGTAGTCTATAAGTATCAGCTAAGTTTATGCTTTCTCTGTAAATAATAAATATTGTCTAAGTCGTAATTATATTTTGAATTTCGCTGTTACCAGTTGAAAGAGCGTTGAAAGGATCTCAATCTTTTCGCTAGAGTATTTTTAAATGATCGTAGTATTGACTTAAATTAATGTAACTTTTTTATTCTGTAGTGAGTGACGCCACGTTATTTTCTCGCTTTTCGAAGCAAACATTTGCTTACAGTCCGACAGAAATGTCGCGAAATGGTTTATGAAACTCGTAAGATTCTTGAACTATTTTTGAGTGACTTAATTGAATCAGCTAATCAGCTCGGTTCGATGGCTTAAAATTTTGATGCGGAGTTCCGCGTAATAAGCTTAATCTCGTTGACGGCACCCGCTTTGAGAACTGCATAATGCAGCATGTCTGCGTTTTCAGCCATTCCAATTACGAGAATCAGTAATACGACTGCTTTTCTCCTGCTCTGGCAAAAATAGCCTTTACTTGTTTAATATTGTCAACGAATGTTATGTTGTTATTCCCTTCGTAATCCCCCTCGACGCTGTTGTCTAGGATTTGTTACACTGGAGTAGCGATGTTTTGGACAATCTAATTGAAAATTTAATCTGAAAATTTTAGGTAGATGTGTAATATATTCGTACAGTAATTTTCATTTTCGATTCAGTAATATATTTATATTTTGGAAAGCATTACTCAATTACTGAATTTTGAGAGCGAGAAACTTCAGATTTCCTTTTCACCATTATTAAAACAAAAACGGTCTTACCTTCGTAAATAGTTGAACAATAAATTTTCTCGTTTTTGCTATAATTTAGAAGGCCGTGAAATTGTAGAAATCATTCGTTTTTTTTTTAATAAAGTGACGGGTTACTCGGTAGTTTTAGAGTCAAGTTGGTAATTGTTTATATTAACACTTTCACAGCAGGCGTTCCCTCACTTCTTTAAAACCGAAGGCCACTTGAAAAAGTTGGTTGCCGCAGGTTCTGTGATTAACAGGAGGATACGAATTCTAAAATTTGTTTGACAATTCCGTTAATCGAATGACACGCTAATGAAATAAAAAAAAAAGAAAATGAATACTCAAACCGGTTTTTTATTAAAAATTTCCGACTTACTCTTCCATTTTTCTCTTCCTTAGAAAATAACGTAGCTCGCGGATAAACGTAATTTCACGTCACAGGTGAAAGTTAGCTGTAACTTCTGAGAAGACGTCGTACTAACTTCATATCAGTCGGATCCAATCATAGTCTTCTGAAAAAAAAAACGTAATTCTATATCAGCGAAAACTCGTTTCCGCTCGCAAAAAAGAAATCATATTACGTCTACTGTGAATGAACTAAACTCCACCGGAAACCAGTTATATCGCAACGGCCTGCGGTTCAGGATGTATTAAAAAAAGATACATAAATGAAGATCCGAAACGGAACAAGCCGTCACAGAGTCTCCGTAACCGTCAGATGCGTTCGTCTTCCGGAAGGTTAACGATTAAAACAGTCAAACTTGTTGGAGGTTCGCAAACTTTTCCCTTCTAATAGTCCATAATTCGATCACCCGTCCATTCTAGATGTCCCGGCGAAATAAAACCTGAGAGAGAGAGAGAGAGAAAAAAAGCAGAAAGAGGAGATACATTTGGCAGGGGATATGAAGGCTCGGTGTACGCAGGATAATAGAACCGGTCGCGAGTGCTGGGTGGCGGGGAGGGGGCAAAACAAGGATGCCGAAATTCAGTTTTGGGCTGGCAGGTATTCGCGTTGGCGACGGTGTCGTCTAATTAATAAAATAAATGATCCCAGCCGGTGCATCGACCCCCGTTTTGTGTGCACGCGCGCGCGCGCCTGTGTGTGTGTGTGTGTCGTTGCATCAACCGTTCGACTGAGTGACGGTGCTCCGCCACTGCCGTCGGCTAATTGTCAAATTACGAAGATCGAGAATATCTAATGGACGTCGCGCATGAGACGGCTCGTTGCGATTTTGAACCACCATCCCCCCGCCGAGTCCCTCCTCCTCTGCTCATCCTGTTTCTCCCTACCATTTCCGGGATTTCGTATTGCGCAGGAGCTGCATAAACCCCCACCACCAGGACACTGATACACAACCCCTACCCTTTTTGCACCTGCAACCCTTAAGTCGGCTCCGAAGTTACGTCATTCGAGTCCGGGCCACCGGCAGTCGTGGTCCAACGCTTCCGCTTCCGGTTCTCGCAGCCACGAGGCCTACGAGCTCTGCAGCCACGAACCTCTCTCGGGTAACACCTCTTCTCTCTTCTCTATCCTTGGACAAGTCAGCCTCTTCTTCTTCCTCCTCTTCGTCGTGACTCGGCGCGGTCGCCGATGCTGTTTGCTTTATTTGCCCGCCGGTTCGCTTGCCTGTTCTCCATGCTCTTTTATGGTACGCTCGCTTTTGTTGCTCGTTTTCCGCTACTCCGCGAGAGATTGCATGCGGATCGCTTAGATCCCTCGATCGCTGCAGTTCCTTGGGAAATACTCTCTTCCGAGCTTAGAGTAAATTGCTGGTTCTCGGTTTCATTCGGCTTTTTGTACGAAGTATTTTCTCTTTTTCTTCAACGTTCCCTCGGGTTTGTAAAGGAATGTAGACGGGTGGAGTTGCTTGCGAGTGTTTCCGAATTTTTGTTGGCCTTTGCGAGTTTGATCGGAGTGATCTGCCGCGATTGTGATCGTTGCTGAAATATTCTTGTTATTTTTTACGGTATTGTTGACGGACAATTCGCAGTTCATCCGTGTTGTTGATAACTTGTAGCTTTCTTCTTGCTTAACCTGTAGATGCATTGGAAGTGATCTAGACATCTTTTGTATATAAAAAGTACTTGAAAATATTCTTCTATCATTATCGAATGTTTAACAATTCACTGTAGAGATTCTTATCAAGCTACAATTTCGCATAGTGTCGCTGGAGAGTCTCCAACTTCGCGCCTAATTTGAAATCCTGCCATCTGATTCGAACAAGCAACACGGTCGGTAAAGAAGAAATTCTCTTTGCAATTTCGAACATATTTCTATTCAATAGCGAGTAGTTAAACATAAGGAACATTACTATCAGAAAAGTAGTATTAGAAAAATTAGATATAATTTTTATTTTATTAAACCAGATCAATTATAAATCAACACGTACACACAACACAGGTCTTGATACTTCTTGAACACACAATTGAATTTTCCGCTTACGGAGGACGTTAATTCTTCTTTGTTGCAATTGCTGATACTAATTACATTTCTTAAGATGCTTGAGAGAAGCAGACATGATTAATAACTATCAGAACTTTCTTCTCTTTATGAAACGCATGAAAGTCTTTTCGATTACCATTTTCTCTCACCATTACAATTTCAAATCATTCAGATCAGAACGTTCAGATCGTTCGGATTTCAGATCATTGTAATTACTATCGCACGTTTCTCCTTATTCAGAGCGTAAATAAATTCTGTGTAGTAATTATTTACAAAATTACGAGTCGCGCAGAATTTAGCACAGCTTGCAATTAAAATACACTTAGCTGGTTTGAATAGCTGTTAAAATCTTCTCGTCTTCCGGGAACCTCAAGGATATTTTTCTGTAAGTTAATCCCACAACAAGTCCGACATTCGTGTAATAAAATTATGATCTGATAGGCCGGAGCCGAGCCCATTCATCTCAATCATGTTTCCCAGAAAGATTGACGAGCGCGAGGTAGTCCTGACCTCCGCATGGAATTCCCATTAAAATGGAATTGCGTTTATTACATAGCTGATCCAGGATTTCAATGTGATTTTTAACTTACTCCCATAAGAAATCCCGTGTAACGATTATCAGTATACGCTAATTGTTGGTTTTTCTATTTTTCAGAAACCGAAGGAAATTCCAGTGTTTCGTGGAAAATCATCGCGCACGCTCTTTATGCTTTTGATTGTTGCTCAGAAAGCCTTGGTTTCGGTACTGGCTTTCGGGCAATAATCATAATCACGAAAGAGTAGACCTCATCCGATGTCGTGGCTCACTGCACCTGTTACTCGGACGTCTAGAAAACTTCAGTTGTTCCTGTTCTACGCCTACGATCGAATAGTTTACCATAAGTTATAGTAACAATGCGTATCGATGCGAAGTATGTGACAATAATTAAACAAAATTGTAAATAGTTATAAGAAGATATAATGGTGCAACGAAATTGTTGTCGTTAAACTTAAACACACAACAAATCAGTTTTATACCGAGTTATGGTACGTTGTAATAGTAAGGTTGCGGCCAATGAAATGTAATTATTATTGTTGTTTCAAGTTGTATACCTCGGTGTATCATGCGGTTGTCAGTGAGCGTTGAATATTTTGTTTTATTGCGTGTTTGTCATCTGCTATTCTTGCCAACGTTATTCTGTCAACGATATACTGTTATACTATTATACTGTACTACTACTTTATTTTATATAGAATGTAAACTAGATGCTATTCGACCAGTAAAAGCTACGCTAATAAAGTTATTCTTACCGATAATCGCGTTATTTTATTATTAGTACAATTGTAAAATCACTATCGCTGTTACACTCCACCTGTGTAAAATAGCAAAAGTTATATTTATAGCGTAGATATTGACCGTACTATTAGATTAAAATCACGGTTCTAATACATTAAATATTTGACCAACCTACAATTTGCATCGTCATTGCCTCTGATCCCAAAGATACGTTCCGTTCCTCGCTTTTAGTAATATCACGATCGCAATTTTCGTCTCTAGCCATACGATATTCTAATAAATCTGTATCATTTCAAAAAATTACCGTACCGTGCCAGTTGAGGTGTGAGAAGCTGTACGGAGAGGGATCGATCGAGTTTTCAGGCATTCAAGTCAAAAATAAATTGCTCGGGATTGGCGGTCCCGGTAACGGAGGAGCGTTTAAATAAAATAAACGAGGAGTAGGTGGGGGAATGAGGTAGGGAGGGAGAGAGAGGGGGGGGAGAAGGGTTGTTCTATCTTTTGCAACCTGGTGGGTTTATTGAATTTTATCAGCGATACTCGACCACTCCCTTCTGACGTCTTCGGTCGAATGGAATTTATTCCTTTGAAATTATAAACGCGCGCTTGACTTCCCTCCGTGATGGCCAAGTACTAATTGTTGCTTGAATCCGTTGCTCCGGTCCTCCGATACTCACGTTTTAATCGTACCATGGTGAACGGTTATCATTTATCTGGTACACTTCTGTACTCTCAATTTGCCGTCTTGTTTATTTTAAGCTCGAAATTCATATACACCGGATAGAGGATTATCATTCAGCTTATAGATGGTAATAAAGGATTTTCAGGTAAAAACGGCACTCTCTGAAAACGGAAATGGCGGTCATAAGTTCATTTCTGTAGCATGCATTCGCTCATTAGGTTGTTTCTCTGACAGATACTTGTTCGATCAAATGAAGTTAATAAGTATTATAGCTGCTCTTTTTATAGGCATAGACAAACAATGCAATTGTTCTATTCATTAAAATTTAGTTTTACGATTTGAAGGCTAAAGGAATGTTATATAGTAGGTATACACATATGCTAATTATTTTAGTATGTATGCTAATCTTCTATTGCTAAGGGAATGCTATTAGTATACGTATAATACTATCTATATTATTATAATAGTATTATATATTATTATATTAGAAAGCATTACTCAATTACTGAATTTTGAGAGCGAGAAACTTCAGGTTTCCTTTTCACCATTATTAAAACAAAAACGGTCTTACCTTCTTAAATAGTTGAAAGGAATGTTATTAGTAGGTATACATATATGCTAATTATTTTAGTATGTATGCTAATCTTCTATTGTTAAGGGAATGCTATTAGTATATGTATAATACTATCTATATTATTAGTATCATGAATTTTGTCTCTTTATTATTATAAATTATTGTAAAATATATTGCAGTGAAAACCTTCGGTAATTTATTACAAAATTGGTTAAATTTCCAGTCAATGTAATTCCAGTCTCCTTGTTTACGGAAATAGAAGATTTTTTTCAGTGTGTATCCTGTGTAAATTAGCCAGCCAATAAATGTAACGTGGATCTTCCGGAAAGCCAGAATTATAACATCAACACTTTGAATACTCATCCTCAGATTCGAAACGGTGTGCAAGGTACAAAAGGGTGAGAAAAACGGCGCAACGATTTCGCGTACGACCACAGACGTTTCTACGATTCGTCGATAAGAATCGTTCGGCATCACACGTCTTTCGATAAATCGTTTATCAGATTTCACGGAACCGAAACGGCCGGCGATCGACGTTGGGCGAAGTGGCGGGTAGGCGATGGCTCATAAAAGATTCAACGTTAATTACCGGAAATGGCCCGGCTGGAAATCCGGTTTTTATATCTTGTCCGAGCGCGATATATATATATATATTTCTGAGTGGCGTCTCGGCCGGGGAACGGGGTTTGGGCGAGAAGACGAAGAAGTTGTTTCTCTTCTCCTCGTTGTTGGTCGTCGTCGTGTCGGGAACGGGCGTCGGGCCTGACCGACGTCGGACCAGGACGCCGCGCCGCACCGCGCCGTGACGTTTCGGTGGGCGTCGATGGTTAACAGGTAACCGGTACCGACGGCCGGCGTTGCTCAAAAACTGCCAAAAAGTCGAGGCAACGAGGGTCGACAGGTGGAAACGCAGAACGCGGAGAGACGTGGGGAAATTCCTGGCGGCGCGAGACGGGTCAGGCAACGATGCATTATTTAAATTTTAAAAGCATTTCGGAGTGCCGGCTTAATTCGCCGTCTAGTTAGCCGGCCACCCTTCGCCGTTACCCCTTTTATCGCGCATGGACGACAAACAACCGTCGAAGTCGGATACAAAACATTCCGCTTACCACACTTCAACGCGACATTACGTATGGGCATGGACTAACCTACAGGGTGTCCCAAAAATGTTGTACTTCCTCGAAAGGAAGTTGATTCCCGAGGTCATTTCGAGTAACTTTTCCCTTTGCGAAAATGTTCTCCGCGGGTTTGTTAACGAGTTATTGACGAAAAACAAGCTGACGAAAACGGAGCCGGAGTCCGTCTGCTGTTGCCGAGCCCTGATTGGTTCGTGTTTTTCCTTAATAACTCCTTAAAAGTAAAAGTTTCTGCTAATGAAATGAAATACAATATTTTTGGGTAACCCTGTATACTAGCCCCAGCGGATACGGTTTTGTCAGCTCTGTTAACCTGGTCGTCGTCAGGATTATTCTTATTCTACCTAATTTTCATTCGCGACTGTTCTTTTGCGATATTGTTGCCCACAGTTGCCAACTACTAGACATTATTTTATTTTATTTTTTTTTTTTTTATTAAGGATTGCGACATTTAAGTGCCCTGATAAATTAAATTCGTTAAAAAATTACACTAGCATCATGATTATAGATCATTCGTGTTCACAGTTGTGAAAAACATCATGTTGTTTAATGCGTTCTCAAAGTGCTCAATGGTTATACTCCATGCACAGCACTTATTTTTCATTTGGCTTGGCAGAACTATATGAATCGAGACAAACAAGATAATCATGCTCCTTATCTTCTTCATTACTGTTCTTTCTCTTGATGTTTTCTTTCCATTTCGTTTCTTTCCCTGTCTTTCTTCGTATTCTGCTCCGATTGTTTCTTTCTCACAAGCATCAGTGTAAATGATCGATTTCTTTTTTCTTTCTACCGCAACTGCTTGCACTACAATTTTCTTTATGTCTACGCAATGATTAGACTGACTTCTTTGTCGTTTATGATTTCCTAGAAGAAAACGGACATTTATGTTGTTGATATCCCTATATTTTCACTAATATCGATAACAGAGAAATAAAATTTAATGATATCAATGCTAATAAGTAGACTGCGGATTTTATGCATTTATGACAAAAATGAGTAAACATAATTTAAAGCAGTAGACATACCAAAAAGATTTAAGAATATCAGCGTATTGGTTTCAACTTAATAAAATAATTAGAAGAAGTATAAAAAAATACTCTTTAGCATAGGAATACTTAAAAACAATATAAATATTTTTATTTCCCAACAGTTTTAGTAAAGATATACTGATATTTTATTATTAAACTCGTTAAAAATGAGTTACAAAGTTTTATATGACGAATGAACAGTTCACTCATTCAAAAGTTCATATCGACTTTTTGGCGATGTATGTACGGGATAAATATTTGACGTCTTATTTCCTGTTGACATTTGTTACACAGAGGCATGACACAGCTTCATCAATTTTTAAACACTACACGCTTGAAATCGCGCGAATCGAATGTATTTAATTATGTCGATCAAAAACCATTGGAACTTTCTTTCCTTCGCCACGCTGTCAAATCGTATCACCTTAAATTTCTTGACAATCTTGATAATCTACCCTTCAGTGACATTCGTCGAAATGTAATCCCTCGATAATACTCCCGCTGACGCATCCCGAAACACAAAGCATCGTATCACGATCGCCTCTATCCCAACTAAAATGCCTGTGACACGTTTCATTGAATTTTGCAAGAAGCGGTGAACGTATTTTCGCTCTGTTTAGAATAAAAATACCAAAAATCTAGCCCACCATTTCAAAGTGTCAATCTAAAAATGAATCGACACGCAATCGCCGAAATTTCTCGGTATAACTGACTCGCAAATTACCGAAATAAAAAATCGTTTAACATTTCAATAATCATTAGAAAGAGTACTTACTAGAATTATTATAATTACTATTTATTACCTAATTACTAGACCGTGAATTTTTCTGCAAATTCTCGCATCATTTTATGAAAAACAGAATAAAGGAAGAATTTGCGTTACTCATTTTTATTAATATTTACTTGTCATTCAATTTGCCAGAAATGCTTGAAGATCCGTAATCTGCTAATTAGGATCAAGGAGCTCCCATAAACTGATCCCAAAAACTAAACAAGCTAATCAGAGAAATGAAAATTCCCCAAATCCTCGTTTCAAGCAGAATTTTCTAATATTTTCCGCAGACTTTCAACGCGAAATGTGTAGATACGTATACGTGATTCTTTGAAAAGTAATGGTATCTAATTACGATCAAGAAGCTGGAGAATTTAACCCCAGAACCGCCGGCCGAAATCTAAACAAACCACTCAGAGAAATGAAAATTTCCCAGACCCTCGTTCCAAGCAGGATTTTCTGGTATTTTCCGCGGGCTTTCAATAAATTGCGTCCCCGTCGGGTCGGCTACAGGGTGGTGTTGAAAATATATACATATATATATATTTTTTTTGTTCTCCGCTAGTATAAAACTATATCCTCGTCGCGATAGCTCTGGCGGCAGTCCATATTTATATAGTCAAAGCTGGTTGACAGATCGACGTTCGGTCGCGACTCGTTCGCCTTGTGCCGATGAATATTTCAGTCACTCCTGGCTTCAGCTGTCAGTCCGCGGGACAAGATGCGCGAGAAAGAGAGAAACGGCTGGATAAGGGGAGGCTGGAAGGGTGGATCGGATGGATCTATGTATAGAGACGTATGGCCTGGCGAACTTTCGACCTGCAATGACCCGGGCTGGATACAGACGTGTTCCAGAGTTTTCCACCTTTCGCAATGAACCCACCACCTCTCGTCCTCTCGAGCCTGCAACAACCTAATGATCGGTCTAATCCAAGGTGCCAGACGATTGTCTATGAATAACAGGAAATTATATATTTACAAACGGCCGACCCGGATCGAACCACTCCTCCTCGCGATCCGGATGAGCCTCGCCCTGATGCATTTTTCGGTACAGCACAATTAAGCGGGTAAGTTTAAAATTAGTTGCCCTTTTGTAATTTTAATTTTGTAAAAGTATAAGAAAGCAATGACAAGCTGAATATCCCCTGAAAATATATTTTCGTTTTATTTAACAATTACTGACCAAACATTTGTGAACCGATAATTTTAAACTTCCATGGCGCTGTCCCTCTTGAGCGAGTGGCCAGCTTTATCGTTCAGGAGAATAAACAAAATTTTTCATTTGGGTCGTTTCAATTTTTGTTGGCAACGACGGCGATCCATGGATGTAAGTATAAACCAGACTGAAACTCGATCAATTAATAATCAAATTAATTAATGTAACACTGTTAGGGAAATGCTTTCTGAAAATACTGTTTTGTCTGGGAAGGATTATTTTTTAATATTTCCAAATGTAAAGTACGTCTCTTAGCGTGAAAAACTTTACATTTCTCATCGATTATTCCCTGTATGCAGAAACATTTCTATTTTTCTTTTTTACCAGAGTACTGGCTTCAGTTTTTTAAATTCGATTCGCAATAGTTTTTCGAACGTATCTCGATAAAAACAGGAAAAAGTAAAAATCAAATTTGCACTTTGCAACCCTGTTGATTAAAATGTTTGAAATCTTTTTTATGGAATCAATAATTTACGAGAAAAGAGTCGGTAAATTTTTGAAAATTATGATTCATTGCAACCGATGCAATTTAAGTATTAATTTATTCGTTACTTTTTTGGTTGTTAAATGGAACTGTGAACGAAACTCCCCATTTTTAGTTCTCCGTTCTTGTTTGTTTGTTTAAATTTCGTCAGGATAGTATTTCACATTTACGAGTTGAATAAAAAATAGGAATAAAAAATTGACAGGAGAAGTTGCTGTTCCCATGGAAATTTCACTATCGCGTCAAGGGTCGCATCAAATCGGATAATCGAGATTATGGAATCGCCTGATCGCCTTAATGAGACACAATGTGTGTGCGATTTATCCGCCATGCATCTACGATACCATCAACGGGTTTATAAACATAATTAGGCGTCTGCTAGCTTTCAGATGATATCGATGATAATTAGTAAAAAAACATGTGTCTATTAATAACATTAAACGATGTAAAATAAGTATTAACATGAAAGATCGGCGCGATAGCGAAAATTTAATAATTCTATGAATTATTGAAAGCAGAAGACCGGAAATGTTGCAAGAATATCGGTTGATCGGTAACGGAAGCAAATACTTTTTATAATCTGCTTTCTCTACTTATTGGCCTGAGAATTTTTTAACCTCCTTTCCTCTTTAGCTATACTTTTAATATTACAGAACCAATTGTAACGACTGAACTGTCGACATTGTTCAAATACATTTCATTTTAAAAACAGATTTCTTTTCGCATTAGGATAACTTAGAATATAAAATAGTATAGGTCATGATTGCTTCTAAAAGCAAATATCCTCAAGCAAAATCGCGTTAATTGTTACAATACAAAGCACTTTGTTTTTTGTTTTTAACGTCTTAGTTACCGAAAGCCTACTAGTGGGCATTATTGCATTAGGGTAAGTCGAGGAGTGATGGCTCACACATTTTAAAGACACAGTACATTGTAAAAAGCAATATCTATAATAAAAATATATATATTTGTAAAAGTAAATATACGTGAAATTATAATAGCAAGAAAAAATAAAAAAGTAGATAGATTGCTTCAGAAAAAATTGTATCTCATGCATAGGACTATCTAATGTAAGTTGTTAGGGTGAGAACATTTTAATGTCTACGTTTACAGTAACTCCCCGATATTAATAACAGAAGAACAACATTTGATTTCGGTTTAATAGCAATGAATAACATTTATATTTTTCATCTTCTATTTAAAATCTCCATTGAGAGTTTGACTTATTATTATACGAGAGGGGATAAAAATTGCAACAACTTGTTTCCTGGGTTTTCTAATTCACTGAACTACACCTAATGACCTACTGGGGCATAGAAGGAATTTTGTTCAGCAGAAAATCTATTAACAATTTTTCGGTTGCAAAGACTGGACTTTGAATGTAGATAAAATGTTGTAAATGTTACGCGTGAAGCTCGGATATTTTTTATTGACATTTTCCCAATGTCCACTGGATGAATTGAATTAAGGATAACTGCGTGAGTCAACTCGTGTCCATTAGTGAATATTCATGGACCGCACGGGAATGACGGGAATCGAGTTTCCGTAAGTAGTTTTCCGTAATACCCGCTGTGGTTTCCGAAGGAATCGTTCGGTCTCCTAATCGTCAACCGTTTAATTATTCAATGTTTCTTCCCAATGTTCGGTTGATCGTTTTCAATTGTAATTACTCAGTTGCGAAAGTAGATAATTAGTAGAGTAGTTGAAATCTTCGCCTTGTCGATAAGGAACTGCTCTGCTATCGGCGTTTCGAAATCAAATATTCGGATAAATATATACACAGATAAAAGCAATAGCGTCGAGATATCATGGAGTACGAAGCTCATTATCTACGTTCCGAAATTAACTTTCTCTTTATTACTCTTCATTATAATAGCAAATCAAATATAATCATTTGGTATGCTAATTATGTATGAATTTTTCGCTATTTTACTCAGAATACGACTAAATACCGATTTCATTCCATTTTTTACTTACGTATTTTCACGTTCATTTTAACTCAATAACGAATCTACGTGAATTAATGCAGGAAACAAATATAATAAAGCGAGGGTAATAAGCTAGCAGTTTATGGAAATCCTTATTTTTATGTGCAGTTAGTGGTAAATTACTTCCACTGTAGTCATTTTTACAAACGCTAGTTTATTCGCTTAAAATTTATGCATACGTGTCTCGGTAGTACTACACAAAGACTCAGCGAATGATTTCTTAATTTACACACATTTCCGCAAATACTTATTCGAACGACTAAACTTGATTTGTTTCTGTACACTGAGCCTTTTAAGTAAATGATTAAAAGATTTTTTTTTATTCTCTGCGATAACCAAAAGAAATTGATATTGTTTAGCTAGTTGTATAATACTAAATGTTCTTTCTTTTCCCATTGATTGACATTAACGCAGGCAACGAAATAAATCGAAACGCAAACGAGCTCTCTTTTATCGGAGAGCGCTCTTCCAGTTGACGGTTCGATAAAATGCGAAACGGTGACGTTATATGCCGATGCATCGCGTGTTGAAATTCATTACATCGTTATAAACGCTGAAATAAATATATATATATACCAGCGTTTACATAGTTGTTGCGGGTGTTGCACCGCACCGCTCACCCCTCCCCCACGCAACTCCTTTGTTGTAACATTCGCGAAAGTTAAAAACTTTGTAAACTGTTCAGCAAAATTGACGTTTCGTATCAGGAGGGCATGAGCGTGTAAGAGGCGGTCTTCATTTTGCGCAAAAACATAGTTCACGAACGCGCGATTTTTGTTGCCTTTCACTCGCGAATTCAAACGGCGGTTATCTTTTTCCGCATTCTTCGATCGTCTGACCGTTATAATAAATAGCTCCGCAAATTACATATTCTTTAAATTATTCATCCTTTCGTTACTAATGCTTTCGTAGGAAAATTCGATTTCTTGTGGCCAAAATTGAGTGGTTACAAAGAAATCTTCTACAATTATTTTTAATTACATTTTACATTTGATCTTTATTTATATATTCTTTCGATAGATTCGTGAATTTTTGTTAAAAAAAATGTACTTTTGCACATGATTGTAAACTGAAATTGTTGTGCGCCGGTTTTCATGCGTCGTCATTTTGTTTTACCTACCTTTTAGATATATTTATGACTTATTTATGACTTTACGATTTCGGTATATTTTGCAAATAGTGGATAATAGTGATTGTCAAGGACTCACCATGAGGAGGTTGCTGCAAAAGAAACCAGATAGGGAGTCAGAACGAATTTGGAATTCCTTCTAGCTCCCTTTTTTACAACGACAACTTACAATCTTATAAACTAAAAATGGTAAAGACTACTTTTCGGACGGATTAATTTTTCGTACACAATTCACTGATAAATTTATTATTTCTGCTTGTTTAATGATTATAAGAATTCCTTTTGCCAATGATGCTGTCGAGTACTCCCTTGGCTTTCTTACCACCTAATTTTTTTTTAGTAAAAGGTGGCTAATAATACTCGAGATATAGAGTAACTTTAAGAAGCATTTCCTGAGCGTGTCTTAAAACATTTCAAAGCAACTTTTATGCATGATTATTTGGATTATTTGGATTCTCACTAATATTCCCGATTCATGAATTATGTTGTATGTGCTGTGATTTAGTTCATCAATTGGTTGATCTATTTCAGGTCGGTATTTCAGATCGTGCGACACGAAACGGCATAAGGTGAATGGCCTACTCCTGCATCTCGTCTGTGATATTAGTTCCACAATATTAGTTTCGACCGATACGGTAGGATGCGACATAAAAATGGTAAAAGATATTTAAAAGCTCTAAAGTTCCACGAACGTGTGATAGAAAAATACATTGGATGATTGGTCTATCATCATGCCATAGACGAGGTATAAAATAAGTTTAGTATAGAATTTTATTTGTTTTTGTCTCACGTCCGCGGGAATCAAGAGCTGTCAAGAGCCCCCTTACCATTTTTGTGTTACATACTACCGTATCGGTCAGAACTAATATTGTGGAACTAATATCACTTAAATCACATAAATTCAGTAGAAATAGACTCTGTAGTTCAGTCATCTCATCTTATGCTGTTTCATGTCGCACGACCAGGTCCCTCCATTTATGATAGGTATATGGTTTAAGCTTCTTGTGGATCTAGTTCCAACATTTATTGTTTGTCAGCGTAGAGGGCGCAAGTAAACGAGTTGTTTTTGTGTGAGTCAGAAAATCCCATATGGTGTTTGGTCTACTCCTATTCCTCGTCTGTGCCGAGATACTCTCACCGGTTGTGGAACTAAGAAAGTGGAAACAGAGAGGAAATTTCCTCTCTGGTGAAACTATCACTGATCTCAAATAGCAACCAGAGATTTCCTCTCTGTAGCACAACATCGCTAAACATGCCCCGCTCGCTACCTAAATAGAACATTTGCTCATGAACTACGGAAGAAACGTCAGTGACATTGGTAATAAATAAACGCAGAATGGTTACATAATGCATTCTGTAATTGCTTGGTAAATAATTATTTTTTAGTTTATAAATGTAGGAAATATGAAAGTGACAATACAAAAAAAAAAAATAACAGAATTTAAAACTAATTTGGAAATTATGTATATGCTCTTATGATTTACGATTTAAATTTAACTCAGACCTCCCGCGCTTCAGTAGATGGCAGTGCCATAATCGATGACCCTCTGCAGCCAATGACTGCGCTTGTAAATCCGTTGTGTATTCAAAAACTCAACGTAAGTAAACGAATAAGAAAATCCACAAGAAGAAATCGTTCGGTCACCTTATTTAAAGTACATCAATATTCAAGAGCAAAATAATTTCTGTGTACCAAATAATGCATTATCTATCTAAACAAAGTTCACGGACGCCTGTGGTTTCATGAAAAAACGGATTCGTCAGTAAGGTTACATAGCAGACCCTGCCTTAGACGCTCTATCATGAATATTTTCGGCTCTTCTATGTATTATATGAATCGTTGATTTGTTAAGTTGTACTTGTGAAAAACACGATTACTAACCAAATTAATCATTTATTAGATTATTTTTATTTCAATTGGTTCTGTTGTGGAGGTGTTTGCAAGGCGATTATGCGTAGCCATCTGGTGGCAAATTCGAGAGGTACGATCGGGTACGTTTTGCGTTGATGTTTGCACCTCTTGGAAACGAATTTCCGACCAACGGTCTTTATACCCAGATTTCTGTGCGCGCTTGTTTCGTCTTCGTTCGCCGCCATCATTACGAAGACGAAAGAGGTTGGATTTACTGATTTTCTCGTGGTAGTGCCGTTTAACGAAATCTAGCACAAATGAAGATGGTGGATAAGATAGAAATGAGCCTGGACGACATTATCAAGCAAAATAAAGGGACTAGACCGCGCGGCGGCGGTAGCAGGCGCGGAAGAGGTGCCGGTAACTCACCTCGCAGAGGAGCACGCAGAACTCAAAGAATTGGTGGTGGCGTCATGCGGGGACGCAGTCGTGGTGGCATTACACGAAGTTCCCTTCCGTACACACGGGTAAGAAATTCGCTTGATTTGTCCTTTCCGCTAGCCTTCCCTCTACCTGGTATCGCAAAGACTTTATCATGTGGATCGTAATATCGGAGCCTATCATACTACTTCCGCTTTAAATGCTAGTATATGAATTATTTTAATCTTGGACGGAATAACGATCATATTTCATAGTAAAGCAGTCTTGTGAAGAATCAGAACATCGTTCCTGCGTTTCTTACACGATTTCTGACGAAAAATATTTGTTTATTACTGAAATATTCTTTAGAATCGTTATAACTCATATTACTACAATAATAGGTATATTAAATACTTGATTTTGAGGACGATCGTGCGCATCATTTCTTACACGTTTAATCGGTCTTTGCGTATTAATGATGTAAATAGTTGAAACTTCTAGAATTTTATTTAAAGTTCTTCGTAATTTTTCTGATTAATTCCAAGAAAAGTATTGTATTTTAACGGATTTAAATTTATCACTTATCTAATTTTATGGGGAAACAGTAATAAACAATTTATTTTGTAACTTATTGTTTTATTTTTTAAATAATAACTAATGACAAAAATGTGATGGTAGGGCGATGTAAACAGTGCATGGAAGCATGACATGTTCGATGGAGTAAAAAAAGTTGGCCGAAGTGCGATAGGTAGCGCAGGAACAACCAAGCTTCTTGTATCCAATTTGGACTTTGGTGTATCAGATTCTGATATTCAGGTACGATCATTGAACACATTGATATTAGATAATCGATGAAGGCTTATAATGATTTGATACATGCGTATTTGTGTTTCTAGGAATTATTTAGTGAATTTGGTCCTTTGAAGTCAGCTGCAGTACATTATGATAGGTCAGGTCGATCTTTGGGATCTGCGGATGTTATATTTGAAAGAAGAGCAGATGCTATTAAAGCAATGAAACAGTACAATGGTGTACCCTTAGATGGTATGTAGCTTTATGCTTATATTACAAATTTTTCTGTTAGTGTCTCTTTTTAATTATAAAATTCCGCCTACATTTAGGGTTTCAGTATCACTAATTAATCTGGTCTCCAGTTTATACCTAGCGACATACAATTTGAGCATTTTCTCTTTTATTCTTCCATAAACACTCCAACATGGGATGACATTAAAGAAAAACAAAAATTTCAAAGAAGTTCTAGTGAATTATGATTTGCACAAATATTCACATCTATTATTGCAATGTGTGATGTACATCGGCAGGTCGTGAAATGAACATACAAGTTGCTACCTCTGAAATACCAGTCACATCTATCCGTGGAGGCCCGAGACTTACCGGCAGTAATTATACACAGAGACCTCAGTCCCGCTTTCGGGGTAGTCGTGGAGCAGGACCCATCAGAGGTACCTACTCATATGAATTAAAAATTACATGAGAAATTCATTTAATAAAGAAATCGATGGGTTAATGAACGTGTGTAACATTTCTGTTTAAAGGACGTGGAACCGGTCGACGTGGTGGCAGAGGAGGCAGTCGGCAAGCAATGAAAACTCCCACTGCTGAAGAACTAGATGCCGAATTGGAAGCTTATGTAAAAGAAGTAAAGTAACATCGTCACAAACCTTCACACTCTTAAGATTTTGTTCTGATCTGACTTAACACAGTACAATGTGTTTCCCTAATTTTCATGAGAATATATAAAATAAGTAATAACTGTATCATTAGAAAAATGTTATAACAAATTTATTTTAAACAAGACTTTTTATTTTTGACGTTTTCTCTGGAAATTGGCATACAAATTTTACAGACTTAAAAAAGATGGTTTATAGGAGTTCATAATTTTTTTTATGGTACCGCAACAGACAGGAAAAAAGAAATTGAAAAAAGTTACGATGTAAAGACTGTATGGATTTGTATGTACTATCGTGCGTGTGTGGTTATCAGATGAAAAATACAGTAAAATTCATCTTTAAAAGTTGTTGTTTATCAAAGTACAAAACGTGCTTCTAGCCCTCAATCTAATTTTTGATTCATAGAATAATGAGTGGTTTAAGATATCCATTTTTGAACTTAGTTTACACCTTGTAGAAGATCCTATTATACACTATATATGTCAATTACTATTATATATTAATAGTACCATACCTTTGTACATTATGTTTACCGAATTGTTTTCTTACCATGAATAATGAAATTTACCACTATGCGTAGTTAATAGCTCATAGTGGAATAAGGCTGTGACATACTGTTATCTAGTCAACAACTAATGAAATATTTTACTGTGCAGTAATGGGCTTGTAAGACAATGTATACGCTTCTAAGTATGCAGCGTATGAATGGCAATGCAGTGGCACAAGACTGAAGCAAACAAACTGACGAGTCGTTACCTAATAAATAACAATGCTCTTGACAATGAAATAATATTTATTTCCCACCTAATCGTAGTTTCGTATTTTGATCAAACTTTTATTTCGTTCGAATGCGTGAAAGCTTCTTCTGAAACGCTTTATTTCGAAAACCTTAATTATTTCACTTTAATATTAAAGGGATATAGTTTGTATGAAAGGGAAATTTATGAAAGAAAACATTGATTTGAAGAACATTCTTTATTTATTTAAATAATCACACGAGGTATTTTGTACATATGTAAAAATATTTACTAATAGATATCAGAGTGGACTAAGTTAATTTCCACTCTTGATTGTAAAGTAGATCACTACAGAGTTGTACTTGTTTGCATCTTAGGAAGTCATTCATCAATGCTTCTGGAATTATTAATTTTCTAAATACTTAATAATAAGATCAGTCAAGTTTAGATAATAAACTTTTACTATGCAATAATTGTGTACAATATGAGGCAACATTACCACACCAGTGTTTTAAATTATAAAAGATAGATAAACGACGTTGATTTCTCTTATAATCTCTTTAGTGTCCTTTTCTTATCTTTTAACATTTTTTTCTTTTCCGCTGATAATTTTTTATCCCCCGCATGCTTTTTGGGGAGAGGTCCTCCGACTTCAGAGGAAGCACAACTTTCCAGACCCGCTTTGCTGCCCTTTCCACCTCCCTGTGGTATAAGTTCATCACAGATTATTTTATATTGAGTATGCGTATGAACGAATTTAGTATGTTTTCGTAATAATACTTTACCTGTGCATGTATTTCTGTCATCATCTTTGCTCGCTCAGAGTAATCATCGTACCTTTCTAAAAGTAATTTACCTGCTTCTTCGTTTAAAGCAGATTCTGCATTTGGCACTATTAAGAGACACTTTACAGTCTGAAAATTGCCATTTACATTATGAACTTCCATAACATTCATTTACGATTAAATGTTCATTGATTCATTAGTAACTTACTAGTAATATATGTTTAATTCCGAGATCTGATTTCCAATCCTTCTTTAATGTATTGACACATATTTCTCCATTTTTCGCAACGTTTGGATGAAAGATCTTTGTAAGGAAGAAGGCCTTTGGTGGTCCTTGGGGGAAATCTTTGCCAAGAGCTAGTTTTACTCTAAAGAAACCACCCGTGTATGGTGTCCCAGCTGGTATAATAAATAGATATTATTCTCATTAACAAGTGGTATAGAATACAAAATGGAAAAAGTCACATAAAACTAAAATGACGCTAAACGAATCGTTCTTTCTCCACATTTATATGTACAAGATGTTTAGAAAGTAATAGTCATCCATTGTAAGAGTAATTCTCCACAACATGAGCATTGACAACAGACACTGTTAACGTTAACATGTGTTGCTAGAATTTGATGTAACTCAGTTTCACTGGCACCCGGAGTTATGATACTCCAACATTGTAGGCGTAACAGATGTTCCTATTATAACTGAGAACCTCCAGAATTTTTATTTCGTCTTATATAAAAAGATTTAATTTTCTCACATACATCTACGCAACGTGTTATAAATATTCGTCCATAGAACGGATGGCCATTACGTTTTCAACACCCTATACATACATAAATGACATACGTATAGAGGTTATGGCGCAATAATTGCAGAAATGTTTGATAAACATTATATGATCTAAATTTAACAAGCACAGTAATTACGTGAGCATTAATCTTACAGGGTCCTTCGATAATAGCTTGGATATCCGTAACATCTTCTTCATTTAAAATAACACGAATACCCTCGGGTGGTTGTGCAGCTAATTCGCTCATTTCCTTGGCTACCCGTCGGATAATTTGTGGGGATAGGTTTTCGACATTTGATTTCTAAAATGTGAATCATGATAACAGGTTTAATACGTAGGTGAGAATGTATACAACAAGAAAGTCTGTCCCCAACCAGGGGATAAACAAGAAGCACCGCCGTTAAACGTTCGTAGTTATGGAATAATATGTGTCATCGGATACTTACAGAACTTACAGCAGCCATATTCAACAAATTTTAAAGGAAATATCAACTAAACGCGCTCAGGACGCGATTATTTAATGTATACTGTTAGAAAATCTTTAACGTCACAACATCAGCACAGCATTGCCTGCAATAACCAACATTTTGAACTGACAGCCAATCGCGTGCGAGTTACAATAATCTCGAAGGCAGAAGTCGATTCTTCGTCATTTCGTGTGTTTTCAAGCAAGAAGGGTATCCGGCGTCTTGGACTTTTGTTGAACGAACGTCAACGTAATTAGATTAAAGGACGAAGAAATGGTCGAATCGAGAAGCACATAAGACTGGATAATGCAAGGAGACTGTAGCCGTGTTCGACGATAAGTTTTACTTAATCGCACATTTGCGTTGCAGTTACACTGTATCATCTGTCAGAGCGAATTTAAATATTTCGTTACACATCGAACAGGATGACCGACAGTGCGACGATAGAAAGGGTCAGATTTTATTAATTTTATTTGTTTTTTTTCAATTTAATCTAATTTATATGGTTTAATTTGCGCCGGGAAAATTTCGCTTGAAGCATTAAATCATAGAGTTTCATTATGGTAGAAAAATCAATGACAGTGACACTCATTTATCTACTTTAACAACACAAATTTATTGTAGGAACAGCACATGAAACAATTAAAGCGTAGAATGGAATGTTGGCGTGAAGTAATACTTCCAATGAACTCCATTCTATTATGGGAACGATCGTGGTATCCTGGACTTATATTTGGAATAACAAGCACAATATTCTTGTAAGCAAAACTGTTTCACATACATAAAATTTGCTTCGCTACATTTTATAAAGCAATTTGTTAAGAAAATATAGTTTATTTACATTTGTAATATTGAATTCGAAAATTTTATATTATTATTTATTTAAATTTATGGGATAAATAGTATAAATGCTGGTCTCTTATGATGTGCTATTTGTATTTGTTATTGGTATCTTCCAGTGTTTTATGTTTCATTTAGTAACTATGGCCATTTCCTTTTACAGTTTAATATGGATGTTGGAACCTGCTTTCCTTACAATAGTATCTGTATCCCTTCTTATGTTAGCCTTGATTGATTATCTTGTACCACCTATGACATCATTTTTATGCACTGCTAATGGTTGGACAGGTCAAAAAGAGAAAAAGCTGAATGAGATTTGCCAAAATCTGTCTCGAACAATTTTACAGCTTCAAGACCTGTGGGTGTTAATGTTACAAACTCGAAATAATCGTCCCAATTTTGTAAGCTGAAGGAAATAGACAATAATAATGTATTCTGTTTGATGTCCACTCGAATAGCTTATTTCAGACTGATGGTTTCTATATTTCAGTATTATGCAGGAATAATAACTTGCCTCATTATTTGTACATGGATTGGAAGTACGATCAACAATTTACTTCTGTTTTATATTGCAGGTAATAAACCAAAATTACATTTATTTGTGTGATACATTTATGTATAATGTACAAATTTTGAAATTTTCTATTAAACTCTTACAGTGAATGCAATTTTGCTTCTGCCAGGACTCAGACATAATGGACGTGCAATGTCAGCAATAACATTTGTGCGTGAACATCTCTATCATTCTAAAAAATCATAATCATTATTTTGTATGTATAATCATTCTTTCTCTTTATTCTCTACATAACTTATTATCGAAGGTAAATTAATGCTTTGCGTACTTATTCAGAGTTAGAAAAAAGTAGACTTTCTGCTTTAAAAGAAACGTAAGTATCATACAATGAATTATGATTGTCTTTTGTTTTGTCATTTTGTATAATATTAAACGTAACTCATTGTCAATGCACTTTTATACCGTGAATATATTTTCACGTTGCTTTATCATTCTTCACTAGTAATATAATTAATTTACATTTTATTAGTGTTTGTTTAATTTAAAAGAAAAGATTACTTAGGTAATAAAATGTTTACGATACATTTTAGTGTTCTGAATTGTTTTAATACTTACCGACTTATTTTTATTATATTTAATGTTTATAACAGAAAACATTGTATAATGTTAAATATATTTATGCAAATATTTATGTAACATTTCGAAAATGTTTAGTACATTAAGTGGATAATTTTTTGGATCATAAACACCCGTGTAAGCACAAATAATATTGAATAAAATCGACTTATGCATCATGCTCAGTAACAAATACTAATATTACGAAAATTATTTTATCACGAACTTTATACTACAAATATGAAAGATAATGGTTGATTTTACCGCATGTAAACATTAAATTTCGCGGGTACGTTCGATAAAAGGTGGCGCTGATAGTTGTGGACATGTTATTGTCGTTTGTTCGGCACACGTCATATAAAATACATGTATTTCGATCGGCCCGTTTGTATTCACAACACCTACTTACATGCATAATAAAGTGGAATGACAAGTATTTTATTATTATGCCACGATTAGTTATGATTACAGTCTTATCGGTAATCATAAGTGAAAAATATTTATTCGACTCTTTAATTCAATTGAATTAAATTGTTTACGAATCATGTTCGTTACAACTGTGAATTAATGAAGCATTATGTTAAATAATTTTTGATGTATATATTATGAAAATTATATTATTTTTATAATACATGACCACATCATGGAGAGAATTGTAAAGCTAAATGAACAAACAGCAGGCCGAGATAGACTTATCAGGTAAGTAATTTATGTTGTATTTTTTTAAATTTGTGAATGTATCATATAAAATATTTTTACAATAATATAGATTTACACTTTGCACAATAACTAAACAGTCTTTAGTGTTTTGTTACGTTTTTGTAAAATGATTCATGAATGTGTGTGTTATTATAAGTAGAAATATTAAAATAAGAAGTAATTTATTTATATATTTTATAGATTGCTTCAATATGGAAGTCGTGCTTATTGGTATTATGCTCAGAACGTTCATGCAACACAACATTCTGCAGAAATTATAAGAAGTTTGGAGTATACCTTAAGTTCATTTAGAAAATGTACTTTTCAGATAATATCAGATTTTAAAGCAATTTATGCATTTGTTTATATTATAAGTTTCTGATTTCTTTTAGTATTACGCCTCGGACGATGTTTGGATAGTATATACAGTGCCCTAAAAATGATGAAACACCCAGATATGGCTTTGAAGATCATTTTAATAACATCCAAACTTGCTAATGCTCTATTTTTATTTGCAGACCACATCATTTGGATTGGTCGTGTGGGATTACACAAAGTAAACATAGAAAAGTGGAGTAAAACAGCTAATAAATATTGGTTAATAAGTATTATTATGAATCTTGTAAGGGATATTCGTGAAATTGTTAACATTTTGGAATGTGAGGGGAAGAATGCATTTGTGAACACATCAAAACTTTCATTGAATACTTGGAAACAATATGAAATGTTGTTGCCAATAAAAAATCACAAAAAAGTTGTAATGGACACTGTTAAAAATGGATGTGATTTACTAATTCCATTGACAGCATTAGGTTATACTAAACTTTCTCCTGGAACAATAGGTTTATGTGGTGTTATATCTTCGTTTGTAGGTCTTTATACGATAATTTATCCATTATATAAATTAACACCGTCTTAAAATGCATTTGTACATTCTATTATGTTTTTATATAATGAATGAAACACAAAATGATATGTCAATAGTTAAATGATATTTTTATACGGATTATATAGAATTTTCTATATTGAAACATATATATATATATATATATATATATATTATGTATTTTTTAGAAAAATTTTTCCTGTGATACTTGAAAATTTTTAGCAACCTTAGAAGTGTTTAGAATTAACATCTAATGCATAAAAATAAGAAGTTACTTCATTTTGTACAAGGATTTGGAATAATGAAGAATGCTTATACATGTATTTGATTTTGTTATATTTTTATGAGAATATATTTTATTAAGAAGAGATTCTGTTTTTATTTTGTAACAATGTATAAAAAGTTTTGTTTGTTCTTATTAATATAACAAATTTTAGTCAATACTTTCTGTCAATATTGGTGCATCCTCTTCCAGAACAAATAGCTCGTACTTATGCGAATGGTATGTTAATAAAATACCCCATTTACCACAAATCATTGCATAAACTGATGCAATTACTGTACTCGTAGAAAGTGGTTCAATGGCTGTAAAAATCATGTAAAGTGTAGAATGTTTGTCTATGGTTCGTTTTTTTAAAGAGACACTTCAAATACGCTTATAGTCATAATAGCTGTCACCCCACTCCTATTACTTCAGATTTGCTTCATAGGAGAGGAGTGGACATCTATCATGACTATGAGTGCATTTCAGGTATTAAAATTAGAAAAATCGATCATACTAAAATGCAGAATAAAATAATAAACTTACGGATATCATAATAAAATGTAAGGAATAGGTACCAAATTAGTGCTGCAAAAGCACTGAGAGCAGTCAGAAAACCAATAAAATTTAGATAGTTCAATGAGGATTTCGAGTGCCATCTAAGTAAAGTTCCCTTTCCTTTGACCCAATGTAAATGAAAACAAACTGCAGCTATTATACCTGTGTAACATATCGTTAATATAAATATACATTTTTATTAACTTCGAAATTAAAAACCTGGTATTGTGCTGCAAACTGCCACAGGAAATTGTAGTAATTTTTATTTGTGAAACAAACAAGCGAGCAAATAACGGAAAGTTGTTTTTAATTCATACAAAAGAATCGTATCAAAATTTCGATTGCCTCAGATACAGCAAAGGTCTTATTGATTTTCGGAATTAGTTATGATTTTCGCTTTATTAATGATTATATTATCAATAATCATCATCTTAGGAGTGGTGCTAACCTGATAGGATTGACCAAAATCCAACCTCAGGATTTCCGTGTATAAAGAAAAAGAAGATACAGGCTGATATGCCTATAAATATGCCGATGCCACATATTATTAAATGTATCGTAATATTTTGTGACATTTTTCAATTGTTGATTTCACTGTTCGCAATACATAAGTCGGCCGCACCTTACCCGTATGTCATATATATAGAAACTATATTTTAGTACATTATGAAGCCGCGTTTAACGTTACGTAGTTCAGGAACTGTTTTCGATACAAAAAAAATACGTGTTACCCTCAATATTTTGAAGTTATATAAAGTTTATAGTCAGTAAATAATCTTGTTTCAAATTCTAACGAGATTCTTATATGTATTAACTGCTTTTACGTTATTTCGTAGACACAAGTAGCTATGAATATAATTTACTATTTGCAAATAAGCTATAAAACGAAATTATAATTTACGGATTTTTTAAAAATTAATTTACGAAGTTTTGACACGAGCAAATGTTTCTTTGATTCAATTTCAAAAAGGTATAAATTCAAATTTGTCACGAGACAGACGTGTCATCACAGATGAAGTATTTTGTGTTGTGGGTAAAGTAGGTTACTGCATTTATGTAAAAGTATTATCACAGACGAGGAATAGGAATAGACCAATCACCATATGGGATTTTCTGTCTCATACAAAAACAACTCGTTTACTTGCGCCCTCTACGCTGACAAACAATAAATGTTGGAACTAGATCCACAAGAAGCTTAAACCATATACCTATCATCACAGACGGGATAGGATAGACATATCCTCTCTGGTTCTATGTATTCAGGTAGCGAGCGCGTCACGTTTAGCGATGTAGGTATTTCAGATCAGTGATAGTTCCACGTTCTTAGTTCCACAACCGATAAGAGTATCTCGGCATTGGGGCCGTTACCGACCGCTCCCAGCACCCACTCAGCACTCAGCACCCACTTTAGGCCCGCAGTTTAACACGGGGGCTGGCAGTCTTTAAATATATCTCGTCGGTGCCGGGGTTTTATGTCCCCACTTTTTCTGCATCATCTTTTAGCCCGGAACAGAACCTGCATCATCTTTCAGCCTGAAACAGAACCTGCATCATCTTTTAGCTCCGATCAGAATCCGTTTAATTTTTGTTTAGTCTATGGCGTGAATCTCAGAACTATATTGCAACCAAACCTACATGCGACCACAGACGAGGGATAGGAATAGACCAATCACCATACGGGGTTTCATGTCTGACACGTAAACAAATGGTTTTCTTACGCCCTCTACACTGTCGAACGATAAATGCTGGAACTAGATCTACAAGAATGATCAAATCTGATTGGGCATTTTTTTCGTATATTTCGAGCATGTTTCGGGCATGTTTTGCGTATGATTCGGCCATGTTTCGGGCATGTTCCGCACATTTTCGGGTCATGTTTCGTACATGTTTTGCGCATGTTTCGTACATGTTTTGCGCATGTTTCGTGCATGTTTCGTACATGTTTTGTGCATGTTTCGTGCATGTCTCGTACAGATGCCACCAGCAAGTCCAGAGAGCCGTGCGTTCGCTATCATTTTCAGGAGGACTGGATCGCGTCGCGGGTGCGTTGCATCGAAAAATTCACGAACACCGAGGAATACACCGGTGCTGACTGATTTTTTCGCAGTTCCGGTTCGTAGAAAATTCGCGCGGCTCGTTGGCCAAACGGCCCTCGCCGGAACGAGCGAAAACAATGGGGCGTGCCGCACATCATTTCGAAACGAGTAAGGGACAAAGAGTCGGTAATTAGATCTCGCGCGAGTGGGATTTATTATTGGATGCGAGATAGAGAGATAGAGAGAGAGAGAGTATAAAGCTGTTAGAATCGAAAATGATTTACAGTAACGGGATTTAACGGAAGGCCGGTACCGGTAATTAACCTATTACCGGGGTACCGGGCGCTGTTTGCATGATAATTTTGAAAATCGATACGCGCAACATTCCTGCAGGCTACTATCATATTCACGATTCGCGCGCGCGGACGTCGAGTCGGTGTGCTATACCGGTGTAAACCATAATCTAGCGGTAAGCGCGAGCACGAGCCACGTGGAACGAGTTAACGCCACCCGGATCCCTCGAAATATCAATAATTGGACTGTGTACGCACCGTAGACCGTAGCCACGGCCACCGTACGCACTCTGTACGTCGTCGCGTTAATTATCGATCCGACAGCTTGCAGCCACCAAGCTGCCAGCTTTCCCGCTCGTCCCGTCTTGCTCTTGTCACTCGAAACTCGTCCGTCTCGATGATGATCCCGAAGGAAACTTCCATAACGTGTGACTTCCAAACGAAATGCCCCTCGCCTTCTTCGAAAATCTTTCAATTGGAACTGATTCCGAATTGGATTCTCTGAAATTGGTACATCGTGGATTAACCCCCTGACAGTCTTTTTCGTAGCTGTATCGAATTAGAGTATCCTTGTTCTCATTGTTAGTACGGTGAATACCCGATATAAGTCACTGCGAGCCTCGCGTTTAAAGGTCACTGGGACTACCCACACCACCACGGATAGCGACTATTACATTTCCAGATTTCGTCTAAATGTCACACGCCGGAACCGCGCAAGTGTACTCTTCGAATAAAATATCCGATTGTCGAATGCAAATGTTATGATGCCTTTTGATCGGGAAATGACAGTCTACAGGTTTCACAACTAAATTTGCCGAGCGCAAACGCATACAGTGGTATCTCCGTAACTGTCGTACTATAAAGTAGAGATATCACTGATGTTTGTCACCGTACGTGTTCTCTTGTACGTTGAAATTATACACATGCTATAAATTCATAAAGATCTGCAGTCTATCGATTACAAAATGGTGTTTAGTTTTGTTTAGAGAAAAAAGGTTACGTTTGTGCGCGACGTCACTGTTCAAAATCGGACATCCCAGTCTAGGCTCGGATGCAAACGAGACCGCCTACATCTAACAAGTGCTGGCAGCCTAATACCGTAGCAATTTAATTTCGTTGAAAAATCGACGGGAGAAACTTACAAAGTTGGTGTGCTCGCGAGGGTTGGTCAGGGTGGCGACGGCCCATTTTCGCGAATGCCATGGAACGGGGTCGAGGTAGTTGAAGGTAGAGGGTTGAAAGGGGACGAAGGGAGACTGATTCCGTGGGCGGAATGGGCCGTCGAAGAGGAACGTTCCAGCGGAGATCGAGAAGATAGACGGACGAACGGTAGCGTCCGCGACGATCGCGGGGGAGGGATCGTTTGGAGTGCGTTCAAATCGTCGTAGCAATTTCGCTGTGGCCTCCCTCTCTCTCTTTCTCTCTCTCTCTCTCTCTCTCTCTCTCTCTCCGTCCCTGCAGCCGCGTTTAATTTCTGTCTCGTCACTGGTGAAACTCGCCGGTGGCTCGGTTGTTGACCGAGAAAAAACGAGAGAGAGAGAGAGAGAGAGAGAGAGAGAGAGAGAGAAAGAGAGAGAGAGAGAGAAGAATAGTCGTCGAAACGCGTGGGTGTTCGCGTCGGCCATTTTCATTCATCGGACGGTCCTCGGGACCCGGGGAATAAATTATCGTCGTTCGGGTTGGGAACGGGTTTTTCGTACGTGGATTCGGTAAGGTACGCCAAGCTATTTCGGCCAGCCGTAATTCATATTTACGACCGATGGGAGTTACGCCAACTATAAGAGGCTGCATAATGAAACCCAGTGGCAGTAACACCCTCCCACCAGTTTTTCCTTAGCCTCGTTTCATTTTTATTCCCGCCGAGCCGCGCCGTTTACCGCTTTTTCCTCTGCTCTCTTGCCATCCGCTTCGTCGAGATCCGGGATCGAGATCAGGATTCGGGATCGGAATCGGGATCGGGACCGGTCTAATATCGCCGACCCTTGTCGCTCGTCGAACCTTTCCCACCGATATTTCAAGGTTCCGAAAGCCCACGGGGTTATGCGTTATACCTATCGCGCGCCAGCGATTTCCTCCCGTCTTATTTATGGGGCCGATTTATGCACCGAGACAACACCAATTTGCTGCCTATCCGCCGCTCGAACGATCGAACCTGTTGTCCCTTCGTTTCCGGCTGTCGCATCATTGATCCAGAACTGGGTCGACGTTTCACGGTGTCGTCATTGTTGTCTCGTGACGCTTCGCGCGTCACAAACGATCCAGATTATGTCTTATTTAAATCGTGATTAGTACACAGCGGATCTTATGCATTTATGACAAAAATTAGTAGCTGTAACTTGTAACACTAGGGGAGACCGGGGCTATAAGTTCGGATTTTGAAGAAACATTTAAAATGATGTGAAAATAGTTTACATATTCTTATCTTTATCGAGTAATTTATTCTTAAATTTATTATAGTTTAACTTTTTCATTTTGAACCTTAAAATTACAATATTGCAATAGGTTTTTTTAAATATTTTTTCATTTATTTGCCGTTGGTCGAAGCGGAACTTTTTGCCCTCGTTGTGGGGCAAGTTGTTACCAAAGAATAGCATTTGCTAATAATTAAAACTTTAATGAAATATTTTATTTGTTGCTGAAGCTGTTATTCTTTAAACATTCTTTTGAGGCTTCTATAAAGTACGAATAAATCATTAACACTAATGTAAACCAGTTCTTAGTTTCAAATTATACCCCACATCAAATCCGCAGTCTAATTATGATAGTTTCTTTCAGGGAACGGAGTTTTTTGTAAAGAATGACCAGTAGGGTATTGAACTCTTGTCTTTCTTCAGATACTAGAATTATGGAACCACTCGAAATGATTCGAGTCGAGATTGCAAATGTACATAAATAGGGTATTCATTAATTTCTTTCGGCATACATAGTAATAAAACTCGCTCGAATTCTGAATAAATGCAGCCTCGTTATTCTCGTAACGTGAATTATTTAGTTCCAGGGCTCCCGTAGTTCTTAATGGCCGACTATTATTATTGTTTCGTTAGGTAAATAATGAATTGCTTCAGACAGGTTTTTGTCACGACTAAACAATCAGATTGTTATACGAGAGATGTTAAAACTGATGGGATTCGTTCGGCGACCGCATCGTAGCAAAAAGAACCAGCACTCGACCGGCGTGGATGGCGCGGCCGGCGTTAAAGAGGCGAACTCCGAACAATAAATTTCAATTTTATTGTACGGCGGCAAGGGCATACTTCCTTCCGGTCCGTTTTTAACGGGAACGAAATATCCCGCGCGTAATGCGCGCAAAATGTTTTATAAACAGCGGAGGAGCTTTAACGCCGGGCTATTATTTACGCGGGAGATCCTTCGGTGAATTGTGTGTGTTGCGCTTGTTAACGGTGACCGCGACGCACGGACAGCACCGGGTAATATTAAACGCCACCGGAGATATTAAACGACCGGTTTTTCTTATCTCGGAGTTACGTCTGGCCGCCACCCACAACCAGAATTGATCGCGATCCCATCGGGCCTTCGGGTTCTTCGCCGCGACCTGCCTCAGTCTCTGCGAAAAATTCGCGAAAAGTTCTACTCGGTCCCGTAGACAGGCAAGTTTCTATCAATTTCGTTTTTTACAATCTGAAACTGGACGGTTTCGATTTTAGCTGAATTTAGTCTCAAGCTTATCAATTTTCTTCAGATCTACAGCGGATCGTGAAACTATTCGAACACGCCCTTTAAAACTTTTTGGCAATTAGAAGCATTTATACTAAACGGCGTGTAAAAATGCATGTAATGTTTAATGATGCATCAAACGAGTTTCGAAGCTTGAGTAGGTTGAAGGCAAAGGTCGAAATTTTCGGAACGATGCGTAAGGAATTGCAGTGCCGATAAAAGTCCAAGAACTATCCCCATTGCCAAACTTCCTTATTTTTCATTACTACCTATTTTCACTATTGTTCTTGTCCACGTTCGGCGTGGATCAAAGAATAGTACCTCCTGGCCGATATATGTCCCCTGCTAGACCCGTGTATCGTCCCGGGCCGTGTTATCTTTACATCTCTTACAGGGTATACCCCGAGGTAGTGGGGATAATTCCGCGACGTTTATCATCCAGGCCTTGGCGACATATATGGAGAAATCATTGTAATTCGTAAAGGTAGTTGGGTACAACTGGGGAGGTCGTGTTTTTCGCACAGGATGTGCTGTACAGTAACGAAATTCGTGAAAGTTGTTTTCGTGAAACGAACGGAAACGACAAGAGGGTAACTGCGTATTATCCGATACTGTTGCGTGAAATTAAGCGTGTTTTGCGCGGCTTTATTTCTTTCGCGAGTCATTGAATCCCTTCGGTTCGGCCGTAGGTTTTGCTTAATCCTTCCCTTAACGATGCTGGAATAATTTAAACGGGGAAAGTCTAAGCCTGCCCTCCCTCCCTCCCTCCTTCTAGCCGGTGTTTTGCAGCGAACGGAATTCGAGCGGTGAGGGGAACTAATGAAAGAGATAAGCATGTTTATCGCAACCATCGTTCCGCTCGGATCGGCCAGCGAAACGGATAAGAGAGGATTTTGACGGAACCGGTTCGAGTGTCTGGTGTTTAGCAACGGAACGGTCCTCGCGACGGAACTTTTAATTGGCCCGATATCGTTGTTGTCCGATGCTCGGGGAAAACAAACGTTCTCCGTCCGTTGTCTGCGTTCCACCATAGCTCGCCGGGCCGTTGTCCCAGTCACGTTCCTATTCCCCCGCTTTATGCCGTTCGAGAAGTTCGAAAAGTTCGAGAAGCTCGTGGAGCAAAAGGGGCCGAGAGAGTAGTCGAGAGTCGGGCCGTTGGAAACATAAAACTCCAGACAACATAACTCACCCATTTCCAGACTATCCCTTCGAGAAATTATTTCGTAGGTGGAAAACCAGGGAACTGGAAGCCTGGGAACACTGCTCGGCACGCGGAACGAGCACGCTATACTCGCGAGAAGCGAACGTTGTCCTGGGGGACGCGTGAAAAATCCCGAAAGCCAAGTTTTCGTCTCGATGCGAAACATCGATTGCCCTTTTGACCGACTTTCAAGAAGCACACATGATATTCGATGTGTGTGCTACGTTGTGGTGTAATCTCTTCTAGCAATGCGCGGGAGTCGTTCATACAGTGACTCCAACTAATATTCGTACACTCTTAGAAATCGCATAACTTTGTCAATGTTGGACTGTACTATCTGAATTTTTTTGAGAAATTAGAACAATTGGAACGTTACATAACGTGAGAAAAATGTTTCATTAAAATTGCAATTGGTCGACATTACAGGGAAAGTACTAAAAGTTGTATTTTACAACTTTTCAATGCGGGCTTACATTAAAAATTTAAAGAGTACGTTTTGTACATCTGTATCAATTATACATATTCTAAATATTTCATCTAAATCGGTCAACGTTACACTGAGGTACAAACGTTCAACGATGAAAACTTAAGGGCGAAAGTCGCACAATATTGGCCTTGACACAAATCGTTCTTCCTACATTTTCAATGTAAGTTCACATAAAAGAGTTGCAAAATACAACTTTTAGTTTTTTCTCTGCAATTTCGACCAATTGCAATTTTTGTAAAAAAATTTTTTCACGTTATGTAACGATCCAATTGTTCTAACTTCTCAAAAAAAAAAAAAAAAATTCAAGTGGTATAGTCCAATATTGACAAAGCTATGCGATTTTTAAGAGTGTACGAATATTAGTTGGAGTCACTGTACGTATAAGTCTCGTTTAGTTTGAAACAATATTCACCCTTTGCACTCCGCTGTCCCCTCTCATGGGACATCGTAATTCTAGCATATCGAATAGAAAATGTGTTCCCCTGGGAATTTTGGAACTTTTAACGGTTTAAATGAAAGCTGGAAGATTGCACTTTATGATAGTCCGATTGTAGTTGAAAAGAAAATCCGAAATTGACAAATCCGAAATTGAACAATGAAATGTTCATGGAATGCTTAACTACAATGGCTCATTGTAGTTGAAAGGAAAATGCGAGATCATATCGGAAAATTGGGAATCCCGATCGATAGTTCGTAGGAAAATGATTGGATTCGAAATGAGTGGACACTTTGAAAAACGTATCCCTAAAGAAATTTAAGGATAGTATCTAGAAAGCGCGGGCGTATAAAACGCAGTATTATTTTCCGGAAGAATAAAATAATCCAGAATTCGCTAAATCATACTGGCGCGAGAATGAATGCGATTCCGAATCGAATTAGGGAGACGCTTTAGCGCCGCTGCTAAATAAGCCGATCAAGGACCGTGCAGCCGACGATCCAACAACAGCCTCCTATTATTTAGCCAGTCACGTCTTTCTCGGGGATTAAGCGGGGATGAACGTGATCGTCCCTTAATTTCACGCGGGAGGAATCGTTCCCCGGTGCATAGTGCATCTCGATTGCAGCGGGCACGCATCGAGCCGCGAGACGGTGCACCAGTTTCGCGTCGTTTCGAACGAGAACGTTTTCGTTTCGAACGTCCAATCTCTCGATCGCGAGGCTCCGCGTTTGGAAAACAAAACGCGTGACAGAAACAATATTTACGTTCGCGAATCGAGGTGAAACGCGAGAGGACCGCGTGAAAAACGGATCGACCACTCGGGGAAAACGCGGAAAACTGGGAAAAAGTGGACAAAAGTTTTCCGAAAGCGGAAAGACGCCAAGGCGGCTTTACGCCCTTTCGCTTTGGTATGATTCATCGAGAAACGTTGCTTTCGTACTGATTCATCTTTCGCGCTCGCCTCGAATGAATCATCCACGCTGATTGTGCATGGCATGATCGTGCACTGCATACAAAGTGGAAAATTGGAAAGTCGACGATATATCTGCTTGCAGAAAAATGTTCGAGCGGCCGTTGAAAGGGTCTAACTTTCTTAGAATCGAACAACCTGGCTTCTTTTTTTATCAATTAGGAACATTAGTCTTCTGAACGACGTGACAAAAAGATTTTGGAAAAAGTCGTAGGAATTACATGAGAAAATAACGAGGGCATTCTTTCAAACTTTCTATTTCAGCTGTTTTCAGTTTTGGACAAGAACTTTCCGAAGATCGACGTCAAATGGGAGCGTCGCGACGTCGAGATGTCTCTCTGTCGTCTCATCTACTTTAACAAGCAATTCGCGTGGAAATTGGACACTGTTCTCGAGACCGCGATGATCGTACAACGCGAAAAGCTGCAAATTAGGCTTCACACTTTATTTACAGAACGCAATCATTAAACTGCGACTCCTATGCATACACAACGAAACTTAATAATGTTAAAGCGTCGCGTTGCAAGTGGACTGCAGATTTTTCGACAAAATAAAAATTCTTATATCCAAACATAGGAGCTAAGTAGACATCAATTTTTTACATGATTGTAGTAGGTTGGAAATACAGTGATTTTTCTACGTACAGTGTTTCCCACGAACTCTGTCCGCTTGAATATCTTGATTATTACAAACAGTAGGAGAAAATGTTACTTACGGAAATGGGACATTCCATTAAAAAAAAAAAAAACAAAGGTGACCTCTACATTTTCTCTACGCCTCCATTTGCAAGAATATCATTTATACCATATTATATAGTATCTTAAACCCTACTGCTTCTGTAAGTAACATTTTCTCGTATTGTTTGAAATAACCAAGGTATTCAAGTGGACAGAGTTCGTGGAACGCACTGTATGTCGCCAAGGCCTGGATGATAAACGTCGCGGAATTATCCCCACTACCGCAAGGTGTACCCCGTATGGGGCGACGAAGCTCGAGAGGCCTCGGACGCCGAGGAGTGTAAACATAACACAGCTCGGATATGTAACCTGGACGTTACACGACGCTGCCATGTTGTTGACATGTATCGAGAATACACTGTAATACGATCGATCCAGTTGACAAGCGGAAGTTTCTTCGAAACAAGGAGGTCACGACCCGTTCGCTATCATAATTTCTTGCGGGGGGTTTTACCGCCTAGAAAAAACGTGATCGAGGTTCGTTCAGGTGTACCACACTCATTAAAAAATCTATTAATCATCGTCGAGCAGGTAAGGCGTCAAGATTTTCGCGTCGAGCGATTATCGAGTGACAAAAGACGCACGTCCGAGCGAACGCGATTGAAAGACAGTGAGAGAGAGAGGTGGGGGGAGGGGGGGGGGGGAGTCTTGTTCTCTCGCAGCTGCGGGCGCCGTAGTTAATTTTCTCGCCTATGAAATTAGTTCCGAGGGAGGAGGTGAGAGAGGAGAGGGCAGCGATGGAGGTGAAAAGTTCGCGTCGAGCTCGGGCGAAATAAGTGCGGCCGAAGAAAAGTCATCGCGACAAGGGAGACAGCCTATTACAACGAGAGGAGAGAGAGCTCGGGACTCCCTGCGGGCAATCTACGCGCTCCGCGAGGCCAGAAGCTGGTTTTCGCGAAATTAAAAAATTTTTAATTGTAACCGTAAACTAGCGGCGGCGTCGCGCCGCGCCGAGGTGCGAGCGGTTGCTAATTATCGTCCAAGAAATTACGGGCCGCTGAAACACGACGGCCCTGAATGGCGAATTCCCCGAATGGAACAGAATGCCACGCTTCTTCTCTCTGTGCTCCCTTCCGGTGGATCCTTACACATTCCTTTCCAGCCTCTCTGGTTCGACGTGCTGCGATTTTCACGTTGAATCGTGTTTGCAATTTTTCGTTTCTGGCTAGAATCGATGGAACAACGATTGACTTGAATCGGGTAGACAGCTTTCGGTTGAATTGTTTCGGGTGTGTACGTGCATTTGAGCATTCGTTCTTTTATATCGATGGTTGAAATGTTTACGAAACATTTTTCAAAAGTATCTCGACGATTAACAATTCCCTCGCCATTGCACTCCGATGCTTTTCTACGGAGAACGACAGTTTATTTTTATTAGAAAACACTACGGTTGATGGGCAATGGTATGAACTTCAGCTTAACACTTTACCGACCGCTAGCGGTTCAACAGCATACGCACATCCGACCGGCCGCTCAGGCGCAGATTCAAAATTAAATAAAAATGTGGGAGCTTACAACGCAATTGACGCAAGTGAGCAACGTACCTCATTGTCAGTACTAAATAACAAAACACTGTTCATATAACGATAAAGATTGTTTATCGCGATTGTTTATCGATTGTTTATATTAATAGGCTCTCGGTCGGTAAGCGTTGGCGACAAAAAGCCTATTAATAGGCTACTGGTCGGTAAGCGTTGGCGACAAAAAGCCTATTAATAGGCTACCGGTCGGTAATGTGTTAAGATCTTACCGAGACTTGAGACTCGATTACCATCGTTCTCGATCAGTTAATCGATCAGAACTCACGTTTTGAGTCCGGTTTGTGGAACGTCCAAGGTGCGCAATTTTTCGTAGGGACTTTCGCATCGCGACGCCGATTGCGACAGCTTCGCCAGGCAATTCCGTTGTTCACAACGTTCCTTCCTGTTGGCGACGGTCATAATTGGAATCCCTCGTAATTTCTTGCGTTAACCGGCAGCCATTCCGTCGCAGAACGGTATTCCCGGTACGCGGGCCCGTTGAAAGGATCTTCCCTCGTAAACGCATCCTGCGCCTCGCAGGACAATTCGTTTTGCACCCTACCCCCGCCCCCCACCCTTCCTCTGATAAATCGCGAACGACCGTGTCTCGCGAACAGCCATTTCGGCGTTCATCCGAATCGTGAGCCGAATAAAAGCGGTCCTGCTCACGGGAGCTCTACAATACCGGTTCCATTTTCAATGGGACGTTGGTGTTCGTCGACGGTAATTAGTCGCGACTCGCGAGACTACGTAACCGAGCCTGTACCAGCGGCTTGCCGGTGAGCCGCAGAATTTTCGCGGACCTTCGAGAGAATCGCTTTTGTTCGCGCCGTAGCTGGTTGCCGTCGTCTTTCTTCACTGCAGCGTTGCTAGTAATCCTAAGAAGCTGTGTACGGTATTATTTCCGTAACCGTCGCCATGATCTCTACCGTAACTGTCCAAATGCCCTTGTCCCCACCACTGGGGAAAGGGGATCCCCCTTGGAGCAAGTCAAGCGGTAACTCGATCACAGAGCCAGCGAGAGGTCGAACGGTACTACTGCAAGCGAAGCAAAAAATTACCCATTTTTAATTTTTGATTTGTCGCCGTGAAGCTTTCCCATCGCATTTCTCTCTTTTTTCTAATTAAAGTGACACCAAACACGTGATAGTTGCGATTAAAATTACGGCCGTGAGAGAGGGTAGCGAACGGAAAATAACGAGAAGCAGGGAGTCAAAGCGTCGAGCCTCGTTCCCTCTCTCTTTTTTCAATCGCTATCTCTACGTTCAGCACGCTAGAAAGAATGTAGCATCTCTACTAGAATTGTTGCTCGCGAGCCCGATGTCACGACAGTTACGGAGATACCTGTGTACCTATACGTGGAAGTCGGGACACCTCTACTAATTATTGAACTACGAATGGACCTCTCGTTGGATCGATTTATGCGCAAATTCTTTAATTGCGATAGGAACAGTGAGGAAATACCATTCGTCGACGAGCGAACGAGAAAAACCGTAAAGCTCGGTCGAAGTAAATCTGTCGGCAGGTCACGTCGCGACGCGCGCTCGCTCGCTCCAACTCGTAACTCGTAAATTTGCACGGCGTGTGTGGGTGTGTTGCACGCTCGCGAAAATCGACCGGTCATCGGACGGCAGATTTCGTCGAGATTCTCGACGGGAACGATCGACCCGTGTAAATAAGTACTCTCGCAGGGATCGGCGGGTACGTGAATGCGTGCGTGCGTGCGTGCGTGCGTGCGTACCGCCTGGCGGTTTCCACGTCACGTTCCCGGCGTTACAAGTTACAACGTGCGGGGAAAATTGTGGCCCGACGCTCTGGGCCCTGCCCACGGAAACTTTAAGTCCAGGAAAAGTGAAACGTACGTGCCACGCCACGCTATGCTGCAGCATGCCACGCCGTCTTTATGAAACCCTATAAAATGGAAATTTCATACGCAACCGTACAGTGAAATCTATGTGCGAAATGATAGCCCGCAACTCTCGCGCCTTTTACAGTCACGGTTTCTTTCACTTTCGACGACGATACATATTATTCTTCGTATTATTACGACTAGCTCTTCGGGGGGTTTCCTTGTCGGGTGACCTTTCCGATGAATGAACGCTTCGTGCCTGTTGAAATTATTAGGTTGTTGCAATTCAAGTGACACGTGGGCACTTGTATCACGATGGAAGAAGTGCATTGATGTCGATGGAAATCATTTCGATTAATGGAACAAAGTTTCTGTTAAAGATTAAAAATCGGCCATTTCATTTGGAACAATCTAACAGTATTCACTAATCGTTATTTCAGTTCCCGAATGCAATTTCTATATGAAGGCTGTGTGTCATGGCCCCCTTGTTAAGGGAGTTCTCTCGGCAAGGTCCGCCGCGTGTTCGATCGTTTATCGATTGGCTCGTTTTATTTCTACGTTTGGAGGACGCTCGTCAGACGATGGTTTAAGGACCGTCTGATCGATCTTCGAATAAGCGCCACTGGTGAAAAATGGCGTCAGGAACTCGACCGGCAGTGGGAAGATAATGGTAGAATTCTTCTCCGCTGATATGCTGTTCAATGTTTGCAAGTACCGCAGCTGTTGACGTAAAAGTATACAAGTTAGATTTACATGGACGATCAACCGCGTAGGGCCAACGTCTTTCTAAATCATCTCAGCGATGGTAATAAGAGAACCTACCTGCAGAGCAGCAGGACTCGTGGAAATGACATCGCTGGCGTCCTTCAGAGCACGGGAAGCCAGCATTTCTCCTTCCGCTGCAATCACTTTTGCTCTAGCCTCCCTTGTAGCTTCCGCTTCCGTGGCCATGGCTCGTTGCAATTGCACCGGAAGTCGAACGTCCTTTCTGTGAACCGTGAACATTCGTTTTGATTAGAAACACGTTTCCAAACCGTACTCTGATTGCTACAATCATTACTCTAATTACTACACAACAAAGTCATTCGGACCTGATGAAGCTTCGATCGAATAAAATTTGCCGTTTAACACTTTGATCGCCAAACAAGAAAGCTAAAAAATTCCATGAAATCAAAGTAAGTTATTTAATAAAGTAGAAAATGAAAAAAATTAAATGCATGATATTGTGTAGTTCTCCAACTTTCTTGCATTTTACAGATCCTAATCAAATTTGGTACAATGAATATATTAACCCTTTGCACTCCGAACCATTCTGGCAGAAATTTACAAATCCTCGTATTATTTAGTATAATTTTGGAACCAAGTAACGTGTTATAATGATATTGGACTTATATGAATTGGTTGACATCGAGGAATATATATTTGCAAAATAATCAATATTTTATTTGAAGTTGCGCTGGAATAAATTAATTCCCCGTAATCGCTAATAAACACTAATGTCCCCTGAGAGGGGACAGCGGAGTGCAAAGGGTTAACGTAAAAATTCATTTTAAAGCCTGAACAAATAATTCCGTCACCCATATATGGGTAACATGGCAGTCAACGTGTTAGAAAATATTCGTAGATTATTCACTGCGAGACGCTTTACCAATAGGCTTGTCAATCGCTGACGCTCTATCTAAAATAAGCTTAAGAATGTTCTCTGAAATAATTATCTCGGAAGGAGTTGCTAAATTTCATTAGTTGAAATAAATTGCTCTTGGAGGACGATTTTACAGGTTTCTTGGGACGTGTCTTAGTTGGCGGAGTAAAATTGCTTGAAAGGCCACGGCACAACGTTTTTTTACACCCTATACAATCGACGGCCCTTTCTTCCTTCATCTACTATGCGTGCCACCCCTTTCGAAAGCACTCGAAACCTCTTTCTCCGACTTTGGTGGCGTGCCTGGCTATCGAAGTCGAGACCAAAGGGCTCTTCGATGGCTTTCTCGATGGCACTCGAGTGTCCGCGTTTATGCGCGTTCACGTACCCCTTCGGTAGCCTGGCATGGCATAGTATAGCTAGTAGCTTTAGGTACCCGGACACTCCAACAGTCAGTCGCTCTCGCTGTCTTTCGATCCTTCCGCCCCTAATTCCGACTTTACTCGTCAGTCGGAAATCGATCTGCACACTCACGAATGCAACACGATATTTAATCTTGAAAAGACTTTTTCGCTACAAGGCTAAACTTTTGCTAAAGAAATTGCTGCTAGATTTTGACTCGGGCTATCACTCCGTAGGTTCGCGATAAGGTAGAGTGACCACGTTACCGACAAAAATAGACGAAAAATGGTTTCGCGGCAGGAAAGTTTCCGTCTTTATGTGAGAATATTTTTCGCTGGGGAAGGGCTCGTTCTTACCACGAATTTTAAATCAATCTACTTGATTCTTGAAAAATTCTTGAAAAATTCTTGAAAAACTGGCCACTTACACAAGGTTTCCCTCTTAAATTTAACTATTTCGATAATTTCATTTTATCACTAAAAATCAAATCAACTGAGGAAGAAGAAGTCCGAAAAATATCTGACAGAATTGTTCTCTGGTTTTACTGGAACGTTATTTAACACTACAGCTGCCGAGCCGTAAACGAGGATGCATATTCCTTTGTAATAATAGCAGAGTTAAATTCGTTAGAATTTTTATGGTAACATGTAGAAGTACACTAAAAAATGTCTGTAACTCCAGGAATTGCAAAGCAGAAAATCCGTAATTTTAACAGGCGCGGTAGTTCCAGTGTTAAACACGTCCCAGTGGCCATAACGTTATTTAAAAAAATATCGTTCTACTTGGTAGGGCTTGTAGAATTTTTCCGTGTAAAAATCGTTTCTCTAGCTTCGACGGTTGCGGCCGGAAAAATGCTTGAAGTCGAATGTTCGACCATCTTTCTACAAATTGAGGATTATAGGTAAACACGACGTTTAAATCTCGAATACAGGTATGATGGCATAAACGGATCTCCCGACCCGATGATCTTCAATCTATAACGTTGGTCTCGTTTTCCGATACGATGCGCGCACATCGAGAAAGTCGACGGCAATCTGCCAGCCGGAGTTCACGAAATTCTCGCAACATCAAGCTCGATTACGATAGTTCCGAGCATATTATGTGTGCGGGTTTCACCGTGCTTCAGGCAGATAAGTTCTTCTAGAGGACGTGGAGTGTTCGTCCATTGCAATCGTCGAACGGAAACTCGGATTTCGACAAGTTCCGTGGTGAAACTCACATTTCGACACGTTCGACCTTGACACCCCAAGGATCCGTGGCCTCGTCCAGAGATGTCTGCATAGTGTGAGAGATGTTCTCGCGCTCGGACAGGATCTCCGCCAAATTTCGCGTACCGAGGACCGTTCTCAGCGTGCTGGCAGCCAACAATCGGGTCGAATGACTGGAAAATAAACCGATGATCTTGTATGCTTCCGGCCGGTGTCCGGGGAAAATTTGATTTCGGTTCACCAATTCGGTAAAAATTGGCAAAAAGGCAGACGTTAAACTCGATCAAGTGAAACGTTGCGCTTTCAAACATTAACCCTTAGCGCTCGTATGGTGCCTGCAAGGCACCACTAAAAATTGCTGTCTTAATATTTTACATTATAAAATTTGTTTGTATTAAATAAATTACATTTGGCTCTTTTGCTCTCAATACATCAATTGATCTGTTGAGTGTCTTAATTAAAATTTTGTGGGACCATTTGAGGATTGAAGATTAATAAAATGTTACATATTCCACGATTAGCTAAGTTTTTTTCCGAGTACGTCAATTCATCTGTTGAATTTTTTTTATTCAGTCCTGAAGGACCTCTTAAGGGTCAAATTTTAGCAGACAAGTATTCAACTTTTTAGCTGCTTTGCTTTCAATGTATTAATTGATCTGTCAACATTTTTGAATTCAATTTTTGTGGGACCCCTGGAAGATTGAAGATTAATAAAATAGTACATATTCCACACTTAGCTAGTTTTTTTCAAAGTATATAAATTGGTCTGTTGCTTGTTTTATTTAATTTTCGACCGCTTGAGGATTGAAGATTAACAAAATAGTACAGTGAATTCTCGATATATCTCGAGCTTCGGGAGGATAGGTGGGGATAATTCCGCGACATTTATCATCTAGGTCTTGGCGACATATAGAAATCACTGTACATATTTCGCATTTGGCTAGATTTCTCTGAATACACCGTTCGACGTTGTTCTGATTGTTGATGTCTAGAACGGGTTGATTAGGATGGATTTCTTTGTGAAGCATCGAGTGCAGCGAGTAGAGACGTGCGACCACGTCCACGAGGCTGAAGAAACATGGTCGCACAACTTGCACGCGAAATAATCGAGTCGCTGGTACCGCCGCACCGTCACAAATTATTCAAGTAATTTGGTCACGCTCTCGTAACCCCTCGACGAGCCGTCCTCCGCATTTTTCTCCTCCATCGTCGCATTCGCTCTCGAGACGGAGCAAGACCGTGTCCGCCCCCCACGGAGATGTTAATTAAAATTTCAGGAAATCGTGTCCGCGTTAATTAACTCGTTGGTACCCAACTCTATAATTTCCGAATCGAGGGCTGCTTCAAATCCTGCAGCTTTTTCGTTTTTAAATCGTTCGCAGACACGTTCACAGTCGTTTTCTGGCAGACAGTTTTGCGTACGGTTCTTGGCAGGCAACGAGATGTCTAAATGATGAGTTTTTGTTTTCTGAGATTTAAGACATCCAGTTATATATAGATTGCGAATCTGTACGCAAAATAAAAATGTTGCGCATCGATTGTAGGAGCTGCATAGACGTTTATTTCACCGAATAATATCATCATACTAAAATCGCCTGGTGTTTTCTCTGTTTTGTATTTCTCTTACTCATTTTCGTCATAAATTCGTGAAATTTTGATTACCGAATTTCAACGTTATCTCGTGCAGTAGTAGGCCGAGTGGATAAAAATTTCGTTAAGACCAAGTACAAGAAAATTAAAATAGCGGTGACTAGGTAAGAAATTTTGACTTATCAGTTACGGGTTCGATTAAAAAATTGGATTTCCTAGAGGTATACTTAATTACCTGTAATTGGCGATTTTGACGACGGCGTTCAATGGTTCCTTGATGCGATAATAGACGACCGCGTCGACAGTCACCGTCACAGAGTCCTTGGTGAGAACTTCCTGCGGAGGAACATCGAAGGACACTGTCCTCAGGTCCACGCGAACGCAGGTGTCCACGCATGGCATCACGAAGAACGTCCCTGATGATAACGACAGCTTGAAACGCGTCTACATCGTTCGCAGAACCGTTGATAGCGGTCATAATCACCTGGACCACTGGCGTCGCCCTTCAACCGTCCCATCCTGAAGACGACGGCTCTCTCATACTCCTGCACGACCTTGAAGGTGAAGCACAGGGAGAACGGGAACGTGACCAGAACCAGAAGGAACGATCCTATGGTCGCGAGTATTTCAATGAACCTCGTGGCACGGTCCACGCTGTTTCGTTCCGTCATCTGCGAGCCAATGATCTTAGCAGACTCTTCTACAACCGATCAAGAAGACAAGGTAGATCGTGATCTGAGAAAAGCGAATAAAATCTCGTCGATCAGAACAGGTTGCTCTTCGACTTTGTTCGAAGCTGAGACTTCTCTACTGTCTTTCTCTCTCACTCGAGAAAACAAACCGTCATCGACGACGATTCTCTGCGTTCAGACGGAAGAAGGCAGAGTCATTGTTGGGGACGAAGAATGCTGGGACAATCGACGGAGGTTCACGCGTTCGCCAAAAGGCGAACCTACTCGCAGCTAATCGCGACGAGAGACGTTTCACGGGTCCGCGATCAAACGGGAAGCGATTGTCCCCGAAAACAAAAGTCTCCGATGTTTTCCCACCCTTCTTCGTGTCCCCAGCGGTGGCTCTGCTCTTTTAACCATTGTGTTAATAGCCAGAGAATCTTCAGCATTGAACGCTAGGATGATTTTTCAAAGACCTTTGGAAATCTACAATTTCAGTTGGACATCTAATTCTTTCTTTAAAAATGTTAACAAGTTCGAAACAGTAATATATATTAGGACAGTTTAACAGTTTATATTATTCACAGTACACGTTCTATAATTATTCGAATTATTCCACTAACACAACGATACCCAAAGACATACAAGAAGCCTTAAGACTCTGCATAAATTCGGAAATTTCGCAACAATATCCAACAATTCTCACTGAACTCTACGAAGCACTCGACTCCTCCGCTGTCGGTTTTCGTGCAGCCGTAGTGCACCATGGGTCGCTCGAGAGGAGCAACTTTCCCCGCGTCCTTGAGGAAAACTCTTCAAGTTCTCCGTCTCCGGGCTTCGTTCGACTTTTGGCAAAGCGTTGATTCCGAAGGAGGATCCACGGGTCGGTGAATCCGGCTTCGACGAACGCGGATCGCATACTAATCGCGGGAACAGTCGCTAGGGGGGTTCCGAAGACGGACCCGTCTTTCGTGAAGGCGGAACAGAGGCGATTCGATTACCGGCTACCGAAATAGCGAGCACAGGAGGATCCGCGGACGGACGAGGAGATGATCGCTATACTAACCGGGAAACTGAGGAACACCGGGGGCTGAGAGACGCATCCGGTGCGAAACGCTGGATCTGAGCCCGCTCGGCCCTTGGGGACGGATTCGATCTGCTCCGCAGCGAACCTATGGCAAACTCTAATCATCGTGGCCACGCGGAACAAGCTCGCCCGCTGTTTATCTATTCGCATAACTGCGTAAACTCGCGGACATCTGGATCTTGTCGCAGTTGCGACTCCTTTCCCTTGATGTGCCTCACTGTACGAGGCTTTGTCGAATTTTGAACGAAATCCTCGAGAAGTATTATCTACGATTCTTAAAGGGGGAACCTTGTGTAAAATGAGGTTTATGGGCATTTTTCTTTTCGTTTAAATCGATAGGAAATTTCCTTAGAAATACGATAAAAGAAGTTAGAAAGTGATCAGAGATGTTCTTGTACGTTATTTTCAAAATAAAATGCACGGTTGTATAAGAAAGGACGGCTGAAGTAGAACTTTTTGAGGACGAGGAAGATCTGTCCTATGGTCCTAGAATCGCAGATTAGCAAAAAACCGTGGTAAGTAAAAATGAGTTTTTCACGATTTTTCTGCTACTCAAACTTTAAACGCATTTTTCTGGAAACGTGAAACTTCGCAAGCCGTGCAACGTAGCACAAAAACTGATTATTCGACCTTTATGAAACTTGGTGTACATATTCTATAAATAACTGGCCGCAACATGACGAGCTCCGACTTTCTAGTTTTTTATTTAAAACATAGTTCATAACAGAAAGTCCGTTCTTTTCAAAACCTGGCCATTTTTGCAATATTGCAAACTTCAATAAAAGAGGAATGTCACGTTGTGCGTTTTTGTTTGTACGCTGCAACCCGCCATCGCACCATTGATATTAAAATTTGATTAAAATTTGAGATTAAAATTTATAAAAAATATTTTTGTTTACTTTGTAACATTAATAAATGATACCTAGAATTTTAAATCAATCTACGCATTACATTTTTCAAAAAATATTCTTGAAAAGCAGGTCATTTACACAAGGTTCCACCTCTAAGTAAATCGCTTAACCAACTGTGAGAGCTGCGAATTAATTTGCACACGTAATATTACGACACTCTTAGCGGTGGGCAATAATAAATTACAATTACATACAATTTACAAAATTATGACTGGAGTGTGGATCTTTATGCGTTTGCGTGCTGATTTTTCAAATATAAGAGAACGTGGATAGGAATAAAAATGAATAATGCTTTTATTTTTATCAGATATGATTTTAGTTTCCATAAAATAAATGCATAAAAATGGGAATTTACGTGAGGTCGGATTATGATATAATCGTCGGTAGATAAAGTCGATTAACGGACGGTACCGGACGCAACGCGTTGTTGTTGCAAACAACATGGGAACAGGGGAGGGTAACGGGCCGAGGAAAAAGCACCTTTTTGATTTTCTGGAGGGAAAGTCGTTCGCGGGGTAGCTGCAATTTACTTTTTTTCACCGGAGGACGTCAACTCGGGCATCACGTTTTTAATCTTTTCGCGGCTTTTTCTCCAACGCGAATGCCATCGTCATCGCCGTCGCCATCTGTATCGATCTCGTGCTCCCGCGTATTTACAGTTGCACAAGGCTGTTTCGCAGCCGTCCGTCTCTCTTATTCCGTATCGGAATCCATTAGACTAATGAAACGCCCGTGCACGCGGCCACGTCGAGTTTACAGTTGCCGAGCTGGCGAGAAGACTGTTCTTTTCCTCGATTCGAATCTCGACGCGTAAAGGATCGCAATTTCGCGATAAACGATAAACTACCAGCGTGAAAGCCTCGCCTCTACTCGGAGCCAGGCTCGAAACATCTCTACGCTGAAAGCTGCTTGTACGAGAGAACGAAACAACGCAGTCACGGGGTCTTTACTGACTGCCATTCTCTCAAACCTGCCCTTACACTGTTTTTAAGAGGCGGCTGCTAGTTGGCAGGAACTGGTGGTTTTATCCTTCCCGTGGCGAAATTGAATTGACCGAAACCGACGACGACCCGTTTGCGCGAGTGGCCAGCGTCGATCGACCACTCGGAATCAATTTTATCGATACGAGAATGCGAGATTTTGGGTCCAAGAATTATTATACGTATTCGCTGTTAGGAGGAGGTACGGTCAGCGACAATACTATAAGACATCACTTGAAACGAAATAATTATGTATTATATGAGAAAATTTCATCGTCGTTTATGCAGAGTGTTATTATTTACTTCTGGAGACGTGTCGTTCCACGCACTGTTTTCATTACAATTTCTATGAACTAGAAAGCTACACAAGCTTGACCTCTTGTTGGCCGCGACAAATCTATAAAAAAGTTGCTCGCAAACTGAAAACGAAAACTATTCTTCTAAAGTGTCAATAATTGAAGTAAATAATTTTTATGTGAAACCTGAAAAATATTAGTCAACTTGCAATATTTGTGTTTATACTAAATGCCACGAGGAAAAGGATTAAATGAAACAGAGATTAAAATGATCAATAATTTGAGAAATGAAAATCATTCGGTGGCAAAAATTTCTGAAATTCTTGGGAGAAGCCGTTGTGTAGTTTATAATTATTTAAAAAATTAGTGAAAACTATGGTAAAAAGAATTCAGAAGGCGGTCCAAAGTTGACAACTGCACGAGACAGACGGAATATCTTACGACATGCATCGAACTCTACATTAACGGCACGACAAATTGCGACAGAAACTGGCCGACAAAAACCAAAAACTTGTATAAATCTATTCCAAAAAGAATGTTACATGTCAGAAAAAATAAAGGTGGCAACACAAAATATTAATAACCGATAAGAATATGCTGTACGTGTTAATTTTTTACAAAAACATTACCTGTCTTACAGTTTTGTCGCAGTTAATAAAAGGTAAGTTGGTGTTACCTTTTAAACTCTTAGAAATACTAACGAAAACACTGCGTTAAACGACGTTTCCAGAAGTAACTAATAACACTCTGTATGAAAGACGATGAAGCTCTTTCATATAACACATAATTATTTCGTTTTAAGTGATGTCTTATAGTATTGTCGCTGACTGTATTTGCTGAAGTTTTAAGTTTGTTGCAATCGAGATGGAAAATTTTGTGCAAAGCTCTGTCGTGTAGTGAGCATGATCGTCAGTCTATAGGATTTGAAATATTCCATATAATTTTGATTTATTTGGTGTTTTGATTCCCGAAGAAGTTCCGCGGCTGTGACATCCGGTACCGCGGCCGGGTTTAGCTCGACTTCAGGCGTACAGAGCCTATTAATAATAATCAGCCACAGGATACAACGGTAAGCCAACGCAGCATCCAACGACTACGAAGCTTCGCGTCTAGATTACACGAGGTAATGCCGAATTTGCTCCCCAATAACCTGTCTCGAGTGTTGTTGGATCACGAATATTGAATAGTCTTGCGCCGGGCGAAGAGACGGCGGATCATAGTTTGATATAATTCACTTTAAACTGCACCGGTTCAACCTGGATTAATATTCTTTCACTCCAAATAGAGTTTCGTCAAAGTGATCGCCTTTCATTCAGGGAAGCATTAAGCGAATCTTTTAATTATAAACGACGAAATTAAAATGATCCAGTATCTAGGTAACTATGGCGAAAATGTCCAACATCTCTTATTCAATTAATTATAAACTCAATACAATTTTTGAAACGTGCATTGCAACTTGCAGACGTCAACATTGCATTCAAATATGATGAGCGGATGTGGCTAAACCTCAATTTAAACTAAAAATATTTTTTATTGTTTCAACTTGTGCAAATAGTTGTAACATTTCAAATATTGACTGTATTGAATGAATGAAGTCTGGCAGTTTATTAATTCAACTGGATGGCTAAAATAAAATCGATCAGAGTAAAAGATAAAATAGCAGCAAGTAATATATAGTTAAACGATATTACTGAGGGACGAATCACGGTTTCCAGAGCCGTCCAATCAATTTCAGGATCAGCTAATTCGTTTCGGGAGTCGATCTCGATTCGATCGAACGATCGGCTCCTTGTTCTCCATCCTCTTTTTCGCGTCGGAAAGTCAATTTGACCCACTGTCGACGAAATAGCGTGGAATAATCCCGACATGAATACGTCGCTGATGGAAAAACGTTATCAATACGTTGCAATGAATGGTTGACGGTGACCAGTATGTCGCGAGACTAATAAAACGCGTACATGTCACAACGTTCTCTCTCCCTCTCTCTCTCTCTCTTCGGTTTCCTTTTTCCGCGGCAGCGCGATGAAAATTCCACACACGACTGGACCAGAGGCGATGGGAAACATTGAAATAGCTGTGTTCCGAGTGTACGCGGAAATCGAAAAAAATAAAAAAACACTGCGGAATACTGGACCGGTAGTCGATAACAACCTGGCGGCGTATCTCTTGAATATTTTTCAGGTGCAATAAAATGTCTTGACCCTCCTGTCACCCTCTATTCAACCGCTAAATTCTAAATAACAAAACTATCCCGACGATAATTGTCTTGCAGTTTTCTTCTATAATGATTTTTGTTCTATAATTTCTTCTATGTTCCACCCAACCAGTTTCAATGTATTATACGTTCTAAGTTTTAATTTACTTTCGAAACCAGTTTCACTTCGTTTTATCCGACAACATTATTTGTTGATGACACGGTGTAAGAATATTATCAAGAATCCGAATTCGACGTAACTTCACAATTTTGATTAAAAGAAGATGTAAAAATTAGGACAGCTTATTTAAGAATACACGACTAGAGAGGACAAAGTTTATCGTAACAATAATTTTTGTAACATTCTCACACCTCGTAGATCTTAATAAAATTTGCTCAAAGGATTGTAGTAAGAATTGTATCGTTCGGGAAAAATTGTATCGTCACATGTTACCGACGCGATACTAAAAGTGTGTTTGGAAAAATTGTAAGAAAATCTGAGGAAACTGTTGCTAAAATACTCGTTGCTAAAAGACTCATTTTAGTATACTTTTACAGCGTACGAGAACAGGATCAGAGGAACAAGTATACGATCAGAGCGTAGTAAGAGGGATCAGAATACGAAAGGATGAAAAAAGGACGTCGCAGGAACACGGCAGGGTTAAATACGAGTGTCCTTTGTACCCGAGAGAGGTCGATGCTGCGGCCGACTTGAAATCCTTTCGCGTTTCTGGATCCGGTAGGGCAGGTACACCGGGACCAGATTCGCAGGAGGCCATTGAAAGAAGGTACATCCCCTGGATCTCCGGTTAGGGGCATTTTAATGCAAATGCAGGAACATTGGGGTTTCCCGTTGCGGTGGCGGCACCAGCGAATCACGCGGAAACAGAGGAGAACATTCCGCCGGTAAGTCGTTCGCGGGTGAAATTTTCGCGAACCGAGCGGTCCACCCGGATGAACGCTTAACGGGCCGCATGAAAAATTCATGCGATCCCATTCGCCAGGATTATGCTCCTGACCGGCGCGGCGTCGTGTAGGCGCACTCTACGAAACCGCAGGTTTTTCCGAGACCCGGTGTCAAACCGAGACCGACCGTTTTCCGCAATCGGCGATCAGCTGTTGCGAGGAAAAGCGGAAAACGTTGGTGAAAACTTTTGGTGGGATTCAGACTAGATTTAGGATTTCTTTTTAGGCAAAACTGCAAGTCCTATTTTCTTGACACTTTCAGCATGTATTGCTATACATCTTGTAAGGTAGGCGCGAGAAAATTAGGGACGTTGTCGGACGACGTTTTTGGAAGTGATCGGTGTGGCACAGGCAATCTTAAGGATTTTTTTTTGGGGAAAAGTGCAAGTCGAATTTTCTTGAAACTTTTAGGGTACATTGCTACACTTCTTAGAAAGTAGAATATAATGTTTTATCCAAGAAATATCATACCAATCGAATCCTGCTCTTTTTAATAAGGGCGTTTGGTGCTCGAATTGTATCGCGTAAACCACTATGGCGCATTTTCTGCTTGCTTCAAATCAAAAAATCGAACAGTTTTGTATTCCTGAAGGATCGCAGGCTATGTGAACCTAATTTTACAAAGAAATATGCATTAGTCTTGCACTAGATATTCTCCTACGATTAGCATTTTTTGTCGATACTGCGAATATTCCGTATCGAAACTTCGCTAGCATATTTCTAGAGTATTTTCGATATCGTAAGAAGAAGAAAAAAAACGTCGACTTTTCTCGAACCTAGAATTTCAAGGCAGGAGGCGTCAAGTCGGGGTAGGTCGACCCGCTCGAAAATTTCATCATAATCTCGAAGTAAGAATATCGCCGGGCTTAATAACGCAGGCACTCGTAGTCGGAGGGAAGAAGGTTGCACCGGGCTAATGTAAGGCAAGGGAATCTTAATCTCGTTGAAGCAGAAGGGAAACAGACAGAGAGCAGCCACGTTGGAGCGATTCCGCGGCGCGCGTGTTGCCAGCGCAGAAGCGTACCGACGCCGAAGAAAGAAAGAACGCGGTGCTGCGAGCGACGGAGCACGCCGTTCGACTCGCAGATTTCCCATCCGGCGTTCGCAGCCCTAGGGTGTAATTCCAGTAATTTAATTCCTCGGCTTAATATGGGGATCCCGGCAAGTTGGGGAAACAGCCAAACAGAAAGAAATGGAGGAGAAACGTCGGGAAGCATCGCCGCGGACCGCCCCTCTACCAAATGGCCCAAAACGAATAGTCGTTTCTACGAAACGCGACGGAAAACGCACGCCAACTAAATAAGCTAGACATTTTTTGTGTGCCAAGCTAAAAACTGGAATACCGATTTTATAACAAAATCGGGTAACCGCAGTTCGAAACACAGAAAAGAAATTTATTTAACGAGGCCCAAGGTGCAGATTTAAAATGTATCACATCGAATGCTCCTTTAATCTTTGTAGGCTCTACAAAATCTAACACATTTTGGCATACAAGAACATATTATTAGGTTGTTGCAAGTGAAATTACCCTTTTTTACTTGCCGACTTTGTGGTTTATTATTTCCACGACAGACGGCGTTGGAGTTGTACATATGAAACGTACATGTCTCGTACATGAATTTGCGTAAGTTAAAAATTCAAAATCGGCCATTTCATTTGCAACAACCTAATATTATTACCATTGCTACACAAATAACTGTATCATCGCAGCATTAATATGCTATTCATACGAAAGTTGCCAGCTGTCCTAAGAACGATGATAATACGGAACGGGACCCCAACCGGTGTACTAGATACGCTGCTCGCAGGTGTTCTGAACGGTTCGGAGACGTATCTGCGGATTTGCGTGTGCTAAAAGTTGCGGGACTATCGTTCGGGAACTGGCAGCGAACCGATCGGTTCGATCGCCACGGTGTACAAACTTCGGAATCGAGTTTCAGAGGCGTTTCACCACTAATTTTGTCGCGTCTAATCTGGGTTTACGATGCGATACGGGTGCGCACGCGTATGTAAAGCGACCACGATAGAGAGAGAGAGAGGGGGGGGAGAATAGTCGGAAGATCTCCAACGGCTTGGCAATGAGTAGCACGCCCCAGCCATTAGGCCCCTAGATCGGGAAACATAGTAAACATTCGACGGCCGAGCCTTGCAAACGTTTGCCGAAACGGTCGGCCGGTTAGTATTATCGCGAGTCGTCGCTAACGACTCCGGATAATCGAGGATCAAACTCAGCGAACGTTGATCGGACCGAACTAAGTGGACACTCTCTGATCGCATCGAGCCTTGTGGATCGCGCTCGATCGGTTATGCTTCAACCAGTTACGTTATGACGACGACGAAATCGAGCGAGAACAAATCTTAGCTTCCATGCAACGCGTGTACGCAAAGATGGGGGGATGAGAATGGGTTGTGTGGGAGTGCTAACAACGAGATCTCGGTTCAAGTGCTCCCACAGGATCACCCCGTCGGCTAACATACTCTCCTGTCTCTGCAGGATGTACGCTGTTCTCGAATTTGTCGGTGTGTATTCTCCCGTTTTCAGGTTTACAAATATTGTTGGAGCTATTGGTGATTATTCTGCGAGCGAAAATGTCGCACGGAATTAGTATAATTAATCAAGTTGAAATCGGAAGATTAGAATCGGAGCGATCGCAGTCTTAACGACTGTAACAGTTTCAACCCTTTGCACTCGAAGCTATTTTAACTCGAAAACGAAACATTTCTTCCGACCTAGAATATTATAATTTGTAATTTGTGTAATGTACTAAATACAAACAAATCTAATAATGTGAAAAATATTTTAAATAATGATACAGCAATTTTTAGTCCAATCGAGTGGGAATATCGTATCATCAATATACTTATTTTTCGTTTTAAGGAATACATTGGTTGACATTGAAATAAACTTGATTTAAAAGTCAAGTAAAAACAGAAGGTATGGTTGAAGACCAGCTTTGTAAAATTGTGTCTAATAAACCTGTGGACTCTACCAGTATTTCTGGATCAAAAAAGCTTCACGAAGCTTCACGGTGGAATAAAAAAACTTGTCCAGATTTTGCACCACGATGTTCAACAATTTTCGCGCGCGCACACACACACGGACTTAATATCCAGGATAAAATCCTAGCACCGCCATCTTTCCGCAGACAATTTTTCATCGGATGTTCGCGGCAGCGTCGACTCCCGGGTGGAAACTTTTGATCGTTAATGTATGTTCGAGAGGCAGAATATCGACGAACGTCGACGTCGACGTAGCCGTTATCGCAGCCTTCGTCGTCTTCGTTGTCGTCGTCGACGACTCTTCTCCTCGCGAAAAGGCTCCTTGTAAATTGTACCACGGGTATACTTATCGGCTCGACTTTGGGCTCGACGGCGCGCCATACAATGGGCTCCAAACGAGAGCAATTTTCCCGTCCTTTATTAGCGGCGAATCAAAACGTTCCCGGTCCCCTGGAACGCCGGGGAGTAAATGGCAGCGTAACGAGAGCCACGGAATTTCATCGCGTAACACGATACAGAGCCCCCACCCCCTCCCTCCTCCCCTCCTCCCCTCGACCCCCTCCTCCGGTTTTCCTGTAATCCCCCGAAAACTCCGTAGCAGGGCAGATTGCGAACGTATCCGGCTCCCGGCCGGAAACGAATCCTGGATCTGGGATCCGGTTTCGGGGAAAGTATTTCGAGTTATAGGACGCGCGCGACACCGTTCACGATGGAAGATTATACTTGATTTCGCGGTTACAGGCTACAGCAGGGGGGAAGTCGAAACTGCTGTTTCCGTTACGACGGTCACGCGCCAGCCGTGTATCCGTTTCGCTCCATCAATCGCCATCGAGCTAAACTACGCTTCACGATGTCGCGATCGCAACCTAATCCGCCCCGAGGATGTCGCCACGCCGCACACCATTCGTTGATGGCGTTGTTACTCTCCGAACTGAACGGTCGCTGCGAAATTTCGCTTCTTTGCAGCCCCGTTTGACTTCTTCGTGGTTTACATTAGAAGTAAATATACAGTAAGGTGCAAAACTGAACACACACATACGGCATTTTAACAAAAATAATTTTTTATTCAATATTTCCATGTAGAATACAAAAGAAACAAAATTCTTAGTATTATCTACAATCTTCTGGCTTTTCAAAACAAATTTAACATTTGTGATATTATTATTATTTCGCTTCGTACAATTTTTTTTCGTGTAGTCGGTTTTGCACCGCACCAAGATTCTCGGGATTAGGAACTGTAAACACAGATTTTGTAAACAACTTGGTAGTCCATCACGGTCAATGCCACGATCAGGAGTGCAGTAGTTATATTAGTTTATCGTTAAAATGTCGTATGTGTGTTCAATTTTGCTACTTACCGTAAACTTCGACAAAGAACATCAAGTTGCAATTATTTTCCTTATGAATGATACACTTTTCAGACGTATTCTATAGAATCGACTAAATCATAATTTCAAATTCAGCTATAACGCAGAATCCATTGATGAAATACAGCGATCTCTCGACAGTCGGCGACAATACTATAAGACATCACTTAAAACGAAATAATTATGTGTTACATGAAAGAACTTCATCGTCTTTCATACAGAGTGTTATTAGTTACTTCTGGAGACGTCGTTCAACGCAGTGTTTACCTATATTTATTTCGCATAAAGACCCGCAGTTTGTTACATCGTCGTATTAGACTCATTGAGAGTGTCAGTATATCTTTTCATTCAATTTCCGCGGCTTGCAATCGGTTCGGAAAACAGTTAGACCGTCCGCCAATGAAATGTCGGGAAACTCGATCAGCCTCGCGACGGAAAGCAGCATCTTCGGGGCTATAGGATACGGGAAACTGGGTCGACCGAGGATCGGCAAGACGAATTCATTTCACGGAAGGGAAGAAGAAGAACTCGTGGCTCGAAGAACCCGTGGAACCGTGTAAATCCGAGCCTCGGGGCGCTGGTTACACAACACCGGATTTACTATCCCGCAAAGTTTACGCAGTCAAGTACGGGGAGGTTTAAAGAATCACCGTCGTACGAGCAGCCCCCGACCCTTCTCCTCGTTTCCTTCTCCCGTAACACCTAGTTATCCTCGGGATTTACTAGCGCAAAGAGAGAGAGAGGGGGGGGGGCAGTCTCCCTCTCTATGTTGTGCGCAGAAGCAGGAACAACGGCATACATCGAGGGATGCACAAGGGTGGATGTGCCATAGCAGGATGTCGAGGGTCGTCAGTCACCGATCACCGATCCCTGGATAGCCGATCTACACCGCCAGGTACTTTGCTCCGCAGGATTTACACTGTTCTTGGCTTTTCGCCCCTTCCAATCGATCCCGCGTCGTCGTACACGAGCGCGGAGGCCCTCGAACCCCGTGTACACTTGCCCTCAAAATTATGGCTGCGATCTAGTGCACCTCCATAATGTTCCCATCCCTCTACCCTTCTATGAAATCACCCGATCTTTCGTTGTTCCTAACGCTGAGACCAAGGGGTCTGCCCTTGATCCGATCTCGCGATTAATATTTGTTATTTCACTGCGGATTACCGACGATTAAACTCGTGATACAGAGACAGCGTTGCTGAAAAAAGTCCCTCAGAGGGAACACATGACGTCACGTGCCGAGAATTGCCTCACCAACGTAGGAACGGTTGGGCTACACCATAGCTTTGTGACGTCACTCAGGTCCTGACTATAGCATTCCCCCACTATTCATCTTGGAAACCCGCAATCTGATAACGCTGCTAACACTTGGGATTTCATTGCCAATTACCGATGGTTAAAACGAGTAATACAGTCATCATTAGACTTTGAACTTTATGCTATTATGACAGAACAGAGTAATTGAAATTTAAAACAGTAAAAAGATCAGCGTATCATTTTCATCTTGTTGAACAGAGAATGACAATTTCATTTGAACCCTGGTTTCCTACAATTCATGCAGACAATTTTATTTTGCACAAAGGTTCTCAGGCTACTAATCACCATGAAAGAAATAGACGTAAATCGTGTAGGAGTGTTTAGGCGAATCCGGGAAACTGCTACGTTCGTCGATTGGAAAGTGCGTTGTCCTTGTCGCAGCTGTTCTCCAGATAAAATTTCGGATAAAATCGCGACCTGCCGCTATTCCGCCACAACGAACATTGAAACCATTCGAGTCTCTCCGATGCTCAGGAATTCGGTATTTTGCGGATTTCTCGAGATCGTTGTCCGCGCACAATGTTTTTGTGAACGCGCGCGCGCGAGCTCTCGTCGGGACGAGACGCTGCTCGAGGCAGTTTTGCTAGGCTCCCGTCTTCATTTTCCAACGAGGTTTTCGCTTGATAAGTTATGGATATATATACGCATCGCGGGGGTTAATTGAAAAGTTGGCGTTGTGTCGCTCTCGTCGAGGAGGAAGCGGTCGATCCGCGCCACAAGCTTCGCGGTCTTTTTTCCCTCGCGCTTCAACAACCTGGAACGAACGTAATTTACGATCATCGTATGCGACCGAGATCAACGCTCTGCCGACGATGTACACCGTGTCTCTGACAACTGAACCTTTTGCCGAGTGTCAGTGCCTTTCACTTTGGAACGCGAAAAAGTGCCTAAATTTAGTGAGCTGAACTTTCTGAGAAAGAGAACCACTTTTTGAGTTACAGTGAATTCTCGATATATGTCAACATCACAGATCTTGACAGCGTCGTGTATCGTCCAGGAGACATATCCGAGCCGTGTTATGTTTACACTCCTCGGCGTTCGTATACCTCGTGGTAATGGAAATAATTCCGCGACATTTATCACCCAGGCCTTGGCGACATATATAGAGAGGTCATTGTATTACTAATTCCCTTTAACCAGTTAACTGCGGAGTTTAATTTTGAAAATCCCTCCCGGCACGGAATTAAAATCAAACAATGACGAATATACACGTCGAAAGCGGGACAATTGCCGCTGTTATAAATTTTACGAAAAAAGTCAAGCAAAATGAGAAAGAATTACATTTTTATTCGATAAGGAATTAACAATTCATTAAAGTTAACTGCACCGCAATAGAGGTTTGGTCATTCAATTTTAGTCAGGATTTGGAAATTCAATTTTATCGTTGTGAATATTTAGCCACCACAGAACACGTGGTTTTACAATAAATATAAATTTTCTATTTTTCCTAGTAGATTATAGGCATCAAAAAAAGTTCTAATCATTGTGATCATAAAATAAGTTGTAGTGCAAGGGGTTACCTTTTGATTATAGCATCTCGGAAATGTTCATTTTCTTGTAACAATTAATTCAATGGATCTTCCATTTCGCTGAATCGCAATATCTGTACTTCGCGAACGAATTGTCTCGTCGTTGATGAGGAAACACGGGTAAAAGGGGATCGTTGATTCGTCTTGTATCGCGAGTCGCGCGACTCGATATTGAAACGCGGAATCAACGAGAAGACTTCTCGCAACGCTCCGTGACAAAGAGTATCGCGAAGAATCGCTGGTGCGAAGGTGCGCACAGGTGAACCGAAGAAGATTATATTTCGGCTTTGTTCCTATATATCAGAAACTTGAGACGTCTTCGAGCAATGGTAAATGGCGTTTTCCAACTCGCGCGAGAATTGTGCACGATTGTTCGAAATTAGTGTAACGTCCACTGAACAACACAATAATATTAATCTAGATAATATAATTCTAAGAATAATTTCTAAAATAACAACATTTTGCAGTTTAGTTGACAGCTTGTCCAAATTATAAAAATAAATTAATGTGTACCATATTTCCTATTATTAAGTATATTCTTCTCCAATTTATTTGACAGCTGATTGTGAGCCAAACTATAAGGATAAATTAATCTAAACCAAAATTCCTTATAAATAAATACAAGCTTTCCCAGCCTGCTTGAGGAAGCTGATTCAAATTATAAGAATAAATTAATCTAACTCAAAATTCCTTATAAATAAATACGACTGTTTCCAACCTACTTGGAAACTGATTAAAATTATAAGAATAAATTAATCTAAAATTTCCAACTTATTCGACAGCAGGTCCACTCTTCAAGAAAGAAATGTTTTTGTCCACTAGAACATGCTGGTATACTCCATTAATTGTTTCCATCGAATGTTTGTTTGCCGATGCAAATTGTTAAATATGTACAAATGAAAAAGAAGGAAAAATTGTAGTAGAACTCGGTCCATATTCGCTGATTGCCGTGTTGATAGTGTGTCGCTCCCAAACACAATGTATCCACCACAGCGACAAGGTAATTAGACGGTCCCGAAAAAAAGTTTATGACCCAGTATCAGGACGGGTAATTGCTTATGACTAGATTTAATATTTTCACCGGCAGTATAGCACCCCGTCAACCAGCATAGAATTGATCAATACTTCGAAAGGCTTCGTTTTCCAGGCTAGCCTGAAGAAGAAAAAAAGCAGTGAGGGTAGCGGTGACGGTGGCCGTGGACGCGGTTATGGCAGCAAAACGAACAAAAGGAACGAGGGTTGCCGACGACGTGCCTGCGACGCATACCGTCGCAAAAAACGCGTCTCCTGAACTAGAGTCCACAATTTTTATTGTGTCTCTGATAAAGGTAAGCAATAAATAGAGTTTTCATAAAGTGTAGTACAATGTTCTTCAACAATAATTATTACAGCCTTGGCATTGATTTGCGGTGAAAAGAAATGTATTAAGTATACTTGCAAATTAATTCGTACCTCTTATAATTAATCAGCTGATTGTTTCTTTCATTTCTTTAAATGATTTTTTATTATTGGATTCATCAGTTTCATGTAAGATGCGACGAGTGCGTGGAAACTATTAAGAGAAACACAAACAGGTTCTGAACAGTAAATTTACAAATAAATTACATATTCGGGACATCGATTGAAATAGCACAATTGTTTAACATTGTTGCAGTTAGAGTCGTTGGGAACTTCCTTAATTAATATTGACGAGCAAAATATCAGTTGCTGGTACAGAAACATTTTTATTTTTACATTCAGCGAGGTCTATTCAAACTAAAAACTTTTACTTTGAAGGGCCTTTCATTGCCTGTTCGCGTTAAAACTTAGAATGTGAGAAAAGATGAAAAGTTCCATGTTTCAAACAGAATCTATTAAAACGCTCCATAACTCTTTCGATCCCTAACTGGAACACATTACCGGATCGATATTACAATATTATCTACCAAGAATTGCACCATCATTTTTCGAAATCTGTAACTCATAACTGAAGACCTCGTTAATAAAATCCCTTCGCAAGCAAATCGTTCAATTTTCCATTTTCGCCAACATTTGCCGCAATAAAGAAAAAAAAAAAAAAAAGAAATGTATGCGACAGAATCGAAAATGCTGGTCACGATGAAGCTCCAGGGTATTGTCCTGTCCTTGTCTCTTCCGCAGTAGGTAAACCCGAAGACGTCAGGAGGGTGAAGAGTTACCATAAGTGCCATTGCGCTTTTACCAATGGATCAAACATGTTCCGGACGTGTGCTCCACAAGGACCGCCCGTTCTTGTCACCAACACAGAGCCGTGTCCCTCGAAATTTCGTTTAATAAGACAACGGAAGCGTCCCGGAAGCCAATATGGCGGGGCTGTTTCCTCAGCCAATATTCGCCTAGGGTTCGAACGATTCGCCACGTAGGCAATCCGCGAGGAAAGAATCATGCGAACGAGCCATTATTATTCGATATTGTACGCGGATACGGTGTCATGCATAAAGGAAGAACCTCGACGATTGTTCTGCAGGACCGTGCAAAAATAAAGAAGACATCAACTTTTCCGAAAACGGGAACTTTATTTTTCGTTTTAGCTTCGTTTTACATTTCGCTGCGTTTTCTGCTCTTTCATTCGCTGTTTTCGACGTGCAGCAATTTTTTACCGTTTTGAAAAAGTGCGCAGAACGTGCGTGAAAAGTACAAAATGAGTGTGTGTTCCATCGGTCTTTATTCTATCAAGGTGGCTGTGGTGCATGAAATATCTTGAAAATGAATTTTGTTGAAAAGATTCAAAGTTTTTAGTAAAGACAATCACTTGGTCATGTTCTAGGATAAATAAATGAGCGAACGTGTTAAACAGCTGTAAAATGCAGTCTACCTGTCACGCCTGATTGCAATGTTCTAAATGCTTTCAGAGTAGCTAATGACTACAGTATGAACTAGCAGACTTAATGCATTCGCTACTAGACTGCGGATCTTTATACAAAATAAAAATTATTTGCATTAATTACAGAACAGTCTGCTAATACCGATTTCGTTCAGAGAAGTATTCTTCGTTTTTGTAGAAATTTATCAAACACCTCTGGTAAATTGCTAGGATTAAGTAACTGGACTGTAAAATTCTTCATTTCATGATCCCGTTTATGCACCCAACTCTCTTATTACAAAGTTTCGGTATAGCACAGCTTAATAAACTTAAACAACCCTCGTATAACACGAATGTTTCCATCTCGCTGTTTTTACCATAGTTATAGCTTAACACAGTTTCCTTACAACATAGAATAAATTAACCGTGTTATGGAAAGATTAACTGTGGCTGAAAAAAAAACTTTTCTGACCAATTATGGTCCAATTCAAGCTCCAAATAATAGTTTACAATTTTTGTAGAAGCGAATACTGTTGCTAGCCAGTCGTCCTGCGTAACAGACACACGTCTGGGAGCTGGAATGATGAATTCCCGAATAATTCACCGATCGAACGAGTCAGGAAACACCGATAAACGCGATCGAGCATTCCCTTTTGGCAACGCGGCGCGTTTTAACGCGTCCGAGGAATTTTTCGTCAAGCCCCGAACCGATCGCACCAACGCCAGAGAAACCTGTCGGTTTAAATTCGCGTTTAAACGTCATTCACCGATATTGGCATCGAAAGCGTCGCTCTGTCCTTTGGATACGGAACGTTTGTTCGATCGCGTTCCTCGGCTACCATCCTCCACTTCTTTGTCGATCGGTACTCCATGTTTCGTAGGTTGCCTCGTCAACGTCGCAATTCCTGTATCGCCACGCCAACTTGTTCCTTTAACCTATTCGCTGCCAACTACGAGATAGCTCGTAGTAAGCGTACGCACCAAGACTGTCGGCTACGAGATGTCTCGACTATCTAGCTGTCTCGAGATATCTGCCAGTAGTACAGCGAATTCTCGATATGCAGTGCGTTTCACGAGCTCTGTCCTACGCCAATCTATCGAAATCGAGCATAAAAAATTGGACATTCCATTAAAAAAAGAAAAAAAAAACAAAGGTGACCTCTACATCTTCCCTACGCTTCCACTTGCAAGAATACCATTCATATCAATTTATGTAGCTTGTTAAACCCTACAACATCTGTAAGTAACAGTTAAGAATTTATTAAATGAACAACACGAAGTTTGTATTGGCCGTGGTGGTCCAATAAACTGGTCATCAAGATCCCCAGATTTGACACCCCTTGATTTCTATCTATGGGGTCATGTTAAATCAAAAGTGTACGATGAGGAGATTACAAGCCTTTCTCAACTAAAAGCGAGGATCGTTTTAGTATTTGAAGAATTAAAGGTACAGAACACATTAGAATGCGTTCATACGAATTTAATTCGGCGAGTACAGTTGTGTATGCAGCACAATGGGCAGCATTTCCAACAATTTTTGCATTAATACAGTAAGTTAGTAACTAAATTACATGTCTTATTTTCATTTAAATTCACTCGAAATCCATAGGCAGAAATGAGTAATACAGCACATCATCTTGATACTAATGATATTAGTACTCAAAGTACTAGTATATCGTTAGTATATCAAATGAAAAAATTTTATTCCTTATTTTCGATTTGTTTTTTCATGTAGAATCACCTCCTTCTCCGTTGTACCACCGATGCTGGTACACCCTGTATAGAGAAATTCACTGTACGCCTATGTCATTTCATATCTGCTTTGCAGTCTCGACTTTCGAAAAATTCATGTCAGTCTATTACAAGAGCGGAGATCGCACGGGGACTGTAACAGCTCGTAAACGGCTCATTACTCTCTCAAGCAACACGATCCTAACATTTATACGATCCCGTTAACGCTTAATACCAAACATCACGAACCCATAATCACGTGTCCATTATCGAAACCACGCTCTCCCAACACGTTCCCGTAAAAGAGAGCAGATGTGGATCGACGATGAACGCTCAGCAGGTGGGAACAGAGTAAAACGATCTTCTGTTCTCGAATAAAAGTAGAACTCGGTTGAATTTTCGGCACCGTCCGACCTCGTCTCGGTCAGGCGAATATATATGAACGCGATCTCTCGTCGCGTCCATTTCAGCGTGGCAGAGGGCCGGGAGAAAGAGAAGCCGAGAACGGCCGCAAAAACTTGGAAACACGGAGCTTTATGAATGTTTAATGAAATTGGAATATTCAGGGGCGCGGCAGCCACCCGGCCGGGCTTTCCACAATACTTATTTCGCAATAAAACTTTGGTGGTCCGTCGTCGAATCCCCGGGCTCCCAGACTCTGAGTTGTGACGTAGAGTCCGAGGACTCGCGGCGCGTTTTTAAGACCTCGTATTCTAGACGATCGCCGACCGCAGACGACTTTTACACGGGCTGCGGAAAATGGGTTACATTAGAATCGTCGGCCGCGAGTTTCGCCAATGGAGGCTCAAACGGCGACAATTTTACCCAAAAATGGCCGTGATTGAAAACGACTTTCACCGATAGCTGCGTGGGCAAGGTCTCAGTTAGATCTAGTTCCTATTTCATTACTTTGGTTCCAGTCAATCTATTGGGTTGGCAACTAAGTAATTGCCGATTTGTTCAATGAAATAAAAGAGTTTTTTTATTTACTTGGAATGAACTTTAATCTATGATGTATTTTCCATTTTGTTCGATGACCTTTTGCCATCTTTCTGACAACTTGAAAATTCCACGCTCGTAGAAAGTCTGATCCTTTTCGGCCAAAAACTGAGTCAAGTTATAGTTTCATTTATAACTGAAATCGGCAATTACTTAGTTGCCAACCCAATATAAATTCGTCCGTGGTTGTCTTACGAGAACGAGTCACTTGGACTCTACACGATTTACCACCATTTTACCACGTTTTTATTAACTCGCTTCCTTGTTTGTATGTTCGATACTTTTGCAATGGATTTTAAACTAACTTCCCGATGAGCTGGAGACTTGAAACTTTATACATAGCTGAGAACTGGATGACGACACATACAGAACTAAAAAGCAGAAAATAATGATTTAAATAAAAAAATATTTAATATACCACGTTTTTAACCCCATACAGATAGTCCAGAAAATTTGTGATTGTGAATTCTGAATAGCTATGAAAATACTTGTAAGATTCAAAACGAAAAACGTGGGGCGCTAGATAATAGTAAGGAGTGTAGAGAGTAGCTGCCGTTGAGAAAACCCACACAACAGTTCATATCATTTGCAGTGCAATAAAATCGTTACCGACTTAGGTGAACTACTCGATCACAAGTTTTCAGGACTATCTGTTAGAAATCTGTATGGAGTGAGGAAAAATTAAAAACGTGGTATATTGAAAATTTTTTTTTACGTAAATAATTCAATTAAATCGTACCTTCGAACGCTCAACTCTACATCGGTTGCCAAATGGATTCTCAGCTGACGACATTCACGGTACATTTTTCTAATCATCATAATTCACGACGTAAAATCGTAGCGTCCTCTTCACCCGCTACTTCCGTTTTCTATGGAAATCATACCGTCCTTGAATTATCATATTACCCGACGTGACGGAATAATCTTCGTCACGGGTCGCTCAAGTTATGCGACAGTGAAATTGTGCGATCCAAGCGATTGCAGCCGCGGCACCAATTTTCTGACACAGAGTCGAATAAATCGACGGGCGTGGATAAGCTCCGGTAAAGTCCCGATCATGCTAACAGGAAATTACTGTAATAAAAAGCCTCTTTGCTTCGGGGATGCGAGCCGTCGCATCATTTTGACGTAGGGACCGACTTGTAAGTAAACCGGAAACGTGTCGAACCGATTCCAACATCGTCAGCGTTTATCTCACGAGTTAAACCTTTGCACTCGAAGCTACTTAACTTCAAAACGAAACATTTCTTCCGACCTAGAATATTTCTTTTCTACATATTTTTGTTCGTGTCATACATACGATTTACTCGTACAACACTGAAGTGTTTAGTAATTTATTAAATGCTGTTTCGGCGTGAACGATTGTTCGAGATGCCCGAGGCCGGGACCACTCAGAGTTGAGCGCTGAGGAAGGTGGTGTAGACAGTAGGCGATAAACGGGAACTCCGATTGTTGTTTCAACACACTTTAATTGGCAAACAAGGCCAAATCGTCGATCACGTAGAATGAAATATAAAATTAACGCGATATACAACAGCGACGATGCCGCGAGAAAATGAACCGTTTCGATTATGTGACGAAGTCACGAGATAGGACCCGAAACTTGAGACTAGGTGGCGAGATCACGAGAGATTTGAATTGCAAGCGAGCGCTGCGAGTTTAGAACGAGTTCTGATCGGTCGTTCGCGCACGATCACGCATGAAACGTCGGGAAAACGGTTAGTTTTGTTTTTACAATATCTGAATTTGGGTCACCTTTGCTCGCGAGATGAGATTTTAACAAAGGTGTTTGTCGCCGGTGACACGGCTGTTGACGCGAACGAGATAACGTTATGGAAATAAGGACGCACCGGTTTCCAACGGTTCGAACCCCCTTCGTTCGAATTCTCACGATTTTAGGCTAATCCTGAACAAATGCAAACAAATTTAATAGTAGTAGTAGTAGTAGTTTATTTTTTCTCCCCCTCGGGGTTACAATTCTCATACATTTCGCCTCCTCCTTCCTTCCTCGCGCTGCTCCTATCCTAGCGCGAACAAATTTAATAATGTAAAGAATATTTTGAATAATGATACACGAATTTTTCGAGCGCTAATGGTTAAAACCCGAGAGGTTCCCCAACCTGACCGTGCGAACGCGAAATCAACGTCAGAAAACGGCGCGTTTTTCGGCGTGAACGCGTAACCAGCTCGGAAACGCGTCGACCGTTTCCGTTGTCGTCGATGTATATTTCACGAGCCGGTACATAAGGCATTCCCGCGAGTCGGATCGCTGTCGAAAGCCGGTAAAGCCCGTCGATCCTCGTGATCCCTCGCACCGCGAGAAACTCGCCGGGTCGTCGACGTCGAACGTTGACGTCGACGAGCGGAGGGTGTGAGAGAACGCGAAGCGGGGTATCGACGACGGAGGATGGTAATTCGCGAGGATCGGGCCCCGTCGCTCGACCGGAAACTTGGTATCCGGCCGATAAATACGCGGACGAAGTTTAATACAGGCTGAAGTGGTTCCCGAACACAAGGGCTGCAGTTTATGGCAGCGGCGTTGCGCGTTGCGCGCCGCGGCGGCGACAGCGCTCGAGAGAAAGAGAGAGAGAGAGAGACATTCCGAAGAGAGACAAGCGGTCGAGAGAGAAAGAGAGGTGTGGGCGAGGCTAACGGTAGAGACGCTAAAGCGTCAATCTCGACGGAAAGTTTCGGTCGTTGCATCGAGAAATTTCGCTCGCGTACCGGAGGGTAACTTCGAGCTAGTTATCGAGAATCGAACACAATCGGCCGGGGACATGTATACGCGTTCTACGTGGCGCAGCCCCTTCCGACACTTTGCCGATTAGTTGGATGTATTCAAATTGTCGCGAAACTTGGCAGCAAGAGTGCCGGAAGCCGGACCAGCACCAGGACCCTGTCCCGCCGCACGATTCCTCCTGTCTATCCGCTACGAAATACGCTACAGTCGCCAATTAAAAATGATCTATCGTGCACCCCAGCCGATCTGAAACTTCGTCGATTTATTCGCCCGTGTCCAATGAACGTGCCGGAATTTTTTCTCCCGGTGGCAATATTCCGCTCGATGTTACAGAGAGTCGTAAAGACAACGTTACGGGAACATCGTCGCCCGTGGTTATTTCGAACTGTTCACAGTTTGGCGAAACTGCGGAAACTACATGCCGAACGTTGCCGAATAAGAGATGTGAACGGGACTTGACAACGATGTGGTTCCAAGAGCGTTTCAGTTGTCAAGAAGCGGGACACGTAAGATGAACACACACACACAAGCTCTACGGTAGAGCATCGGTTATATGATCAAATTAGGACGTTGTTTTCCGAACTATTATTATCTTAACCAGTTTAACCCTTAGCACTCGAATGTACGGCGCCACTGAAATTAATTGCTGTATTATTATACAAAATATTTTTGAGATTTTTAAATTTGTTTGTATTTAACAAATTGCTAAACACTTCAGTATTGTACGAGTAAATTTCACCATTTTCGTATGTATAACATGAAAGAAAAATATATATTTTTAGAAGGGAGATATTCTGGGTTGGAAGAAATGTTTCGTTTATGCACTCTATGGCTTCTGAAAATTTTGAAAAAATGCTCAAATATAACCTTCGACAGAATTTGCGCCTGCTAACACTGTATTTTTTAAATGGAATGATATATTTTTGTTATCGTTATACGATTGCCGAGGACATGACGAATCCAACGTCCTGAATATTATGACCTTCACGTTTCCCCTCTGAACCAACTAATGTTTTCCTCTGAAATTTTCTCCCATCATAAAAAACAAAAGCGAGATATTTTAAATGATCGAGTTAGGTAAGACACTTTGCATATCCTTTGGAGAAAACATAGGCATACAATAAATAAATAAACATCTTTTTTCCCATGAAGTTGTGAACGATAAAGAATTTCTAATCATTATAACCACAAAACAAATAGCAGTGCAAGGAGTTAAATAGAGAAGGTCTTTCTAATGTCAACAATTCCAAAATAATCTGTACGTTACAATCTTCAATTTTACGGAGTTAAAGAAATTGCCCGGTGGGAAGAAATTTTCTTTTTCCTTCGGTAAATTAGGAAGAAATTGTCATACCTATAGGAAATCGTGGGAAGGGGGAAGGAGCGAAGAAAAGGTTTCGCGGGATCGATCTTCGCGCTTTGTCGAGCTCGTTCCCCGGCTCTCGGTGTCTGTCGAAGGTTTTAGGAGATAGGAGAGGGTCGAGGGACGCTCGAACGACCCTGGAAATTCTCGCGTTTCGCAACAACGCCGTGTTTCAAAGCAAACTGCAGCGAGCACAGCGTCAAAGGAGGCTTCGCGCGCCTCCAGCTGGCCGGAGTATCTCCTCGAAAAGCGCCTCGCGCCGGAGCAATTTCTTAATAATGAAATCCATCTCGTGCTTTTCTCCCGGTGTTTTCGACCGCGTTGCCATTTCGGCAGGGTGGATTGCAGTGGAAACGACGAGAAAACCTCTGGAACGTTCTCGACGGGAGAGTGGAGGCTCTCTCGCGGCCTCGTTACCGGCGACTCCTTTTCGAAAACGATACTGTTTGCGCAAATTGTAATCTTTCATCGTCTAAACATCAGTCTTCTGTTCTCGACACAATGTAACCCTCGCAAGATGGACCTTTGTTACATACAGGGTGGTCCACCTAAGTAAGGCCACCTAAATATCTTCTCTAATTGTGGGGGTACAAAAAATATTTTGTATGCTATTTGAATGGCTTGAAAAAACCATTCTATTGCAAAAAATGTTTTTTTTCTAGGATAATTTTTTTCGGAGTTTACAATGTTATCGATGTTTTTTGTGTATAATTATTTTTATTGCATCGTGTAGCTGATGTTAAAATACGTTCAGTTATGTACATTACATGACCTTGAAATGACCTTTGAGTTCAAAAATTAAATGGAAACGAAAAATTTTTGTCTATCGAGACTTTAGAGACGAAGACGTCGTTCGGGAATCCGTAAGAGTAAATAAACATGTTCACTATTACGAAACCCCATTATGAAATTTGTAATACGTTTCACGAACCTATTTTTCAAACTGTCATTGTAATAAGGTGGAATGGGGTAAGTGTACCCCAGTTTTTAGTAAGTTTGACTTTCAACCCCAATATCTTGAATTTGTTTTATAATAATTTAACATTTATTGATATCAACGAATTCCACTTGTATATTTTAATTTTTTAAGAAAATTGTAAAAAATTGCAACAACTGTGCACTTTCCCCGAAAATTTGGCAAGTGCACAATCGACAGTTAAAATCTATTTGATGCCTTATATTGTATGCTACTGTATGCTTTTTATCGCATTCAAAATATGTTGTTTAGTTTTGGAGTAAAGAAGACCAAATAAGAAATAATCATTATCTTTGGAATAAGATCAATATAAAAATTAACTTAGCGTAGATTACTGCATATTAGGTATTGCAATTTCGCTCATATTATATTAATGAGAGTCCGTTTATGCACTTACCCCACTCCACCTTAGATGCTCAAAATGGTGCCCCTCCACATCGATACATTTGTTGAAACTTAGAATAAGAGACTCTCTGGCCCTTTCAAATGTTGTGGGATTAATTGTCTCGATAGACAATTTTTCTAAACTCAAAGGTCATTTCAAGGTCATGTAATGTACATAACTGAACGTATTTTAACATCAGCTACACGATGCAATAAAAATAATTATACAATTATACACAAAAAAACATCGATAACATTGTAAACTCCTAAAAAAATTATCCTAGAAAAAAAAACATTTTTTGCAATAGAATGGTTTTTTCAAGCCATTCAAATAGCATACAAAATATTTTTTCTACTCCCACAATTAGAGGAGATATTTAGGTGGCCTTACTTAGGTGGACCACCCTGTATATACAGCGTTTATTCGATATATGCCCAAAATACGGGTACAGCAAGGGGCATATATCGGTCAGGAGACGCTACAGTGAATTCTCGATATATGCCAACGATACGTGTCTTGCCAGCATCGTGGCGCCTCACAGAGTACACCCCGCGGTAGTGGGGATAATTCCGCGACGTTTATCATGCAGCTCTTGGCGACATATATAGAGAAGTCACTGTATTTCGGGGTACACAACTAAGATTGTTTATAGCCCCTTATTTTATGTCTCTTTCGGTGAAAAAGAATTTAGAAAAGAGAGAATTAGTCCATCTCGGACGCCATATTGACCAAACTTGTTTCATCAGTATAATAGTGAAATCTACTGATGAAGATGAATGATGTAAAATTGATGATAATGGAGAATAATAGAGAAATTACTGTATTCTTTGATCCACGCCGAACGTAGAAAATGGGCTGGTCTTTTTACGTACAATAAGATCCCATAATAAAAAATATAGATTTCCATTGGAAAAAACTAAGTTAACCATCAAGTGACCTTGAAAACGCCACCCAAATAAAAAACTGATACTGTCCCCCTCTTTCCCCCTCGAAATCCTTGGACACGTGTTTTAGACTTTTTTAATGTCTTTCATACTTATCGATATATTCGGCTGGAAAGTTTTCAAATGAACACCCTATATAAACACTGTACAGGGTATTCCAAAAATGTACTTGAAAGAGTGGACTCCTGAGATCATTTGAAGTGATTTTTCCTTTGGAAAAATGCGACGGGACATTATTCGCACATAAAAGAAGGCTATAGTACAAAATCGAAGTGCAAGATTTTAAGCACCGAGGCTTCGAAATTGTCCACCATTTTCCGGATCGGTTCGGAAAAATCGCTGGAGCGCGATGCTCTATGGGTAGCGAGTTTTCGCGAGCAGGCCGAGCCGCAAGGAAAGTTCGCGTCGATAAAACACAGGGAGTTTTCCCTCGGCCGAGAGACCCGGGACTCTGGCGGCCGCGCGCCAGGAATCCCAGCGAATCCCCGGGATAATTGTAATTGCCGGTTGCTCTTTGATTAAAGCGTCGCCGGTAAACTGTGTCGGTAGTCGGTGAACGAGTTCATTAGCATGCTCGGTCCGACGCGACGTCTAGGTCGGAGGTCTGACGGTGGCTGGCTGTTCGATGCCACCGACCTAATCTTCGCCGTTACCTTGTCGGCTATGCGTCGCGCAACGGAGAAACTCCTAGGCTCGGTTCGTTCCTTGATCGTCCCTCGATAATCAAGGATGTCCGCCAGCTTAGATCTCCTGCTAAGAACCGATCCATCTTACTTAGGATCACTGGCTTTCTCGGATTTTTACGAAAGCGATCGCCTACGGTTAGCTCATTGTAGTTGGACTAGTCCAAAGTCGATCGAGCGATTAAAAATTGTTACGGTTCGTGTAGACCTTCTATTGTATTAATTATACTCATTTGTACGAAGTCGTTTGTTTGCATGATTTGTTAAGTGAAATGACGATCTGAGACCAAATTGAGTTTCTGAGTATTTTCGAGACGTATCGGTGATGTGATTCTTAGTTTAACTTAATCAATGATTTTTATTGTAGTTAAGGACCTTCGGCTATATTCGCATTTCACGTTGAAGGTAAGCTTTTTCCGGTTATGACAATTTTTGTTCCCAGAGCAAAGGGCTACGATTGTATTCAATTTCATGCGACTTCCCATATATGAATATGTATTCAACAAGGATTTATTTATGAGTGCAGTTAAAATGTATTGATCACTCCTCTCCGCCGAGTCCGTAATATACCTAACCAAACGAAGCGGAAAAATGAATAAATACGCGATTTCAATCGGAAAATATTTTTCGAACTCAAACACGCCGGAGCGTGACGCTGCATCCTGTTGTGGAAAAGCTGTTCGCGTATTCCGAGGTATCCTATGCAGGGTGTTCGACTACAGGTGGGAGAAAATTTAGGAGGTGGTTCTCCATGACAGTATAAGGCGAAAATGAACAGTAAAAAAATTGTGCTTTTGGCTCCATTTTGTAGTTATTTACAATTATAAATCCGCCTAAAAGGGGCCAACCCGGCCAACAGAGGTGTACACTGCTTACGTCATAAAGGCGCGCGACAGTGTCGTCAGAAGTCATCTGACAAGAATTCGGCGTGTAAATCATCCGATTGTCATTCCACACGCATTTTCGGTTCTAGCCGAATTATTGGTTACAGTGTGTGACGTCAAAGCCTAACCATTGGCTGCGAGCGAGGACCCCCTTTGAAAGGTGAAGCAACATTTACCTCTGTTGGCCAGGTTGCCGCGTTTCAGGCGGATTTTAAATCGATAATTGAAAAATGAAGCCTAAATCGCGATTCTTTTATTCTTCATATTCGTCTTATATTGTCTTGGAGAAGCGTCCCTTAAATTTTCTCCCACCTGTAGTCGAACACTCTGTATACTCGTCCCACGGAAAGTGATTTATTAAATGCTTCTCCGGATCAGGGGACGGAGCGAGTGCTCGTTGGAGGATCATCGGCGAGACGGGCAAAGCTGGTTTAACGATCTGCGAATTCGCAGGAAGAAAACGCGCGGTAAAGTAATTGGCGTTCGCGAAAAGCGTTGCTTTCCCGTCGGTTGGCGGTCGGTTTCATCTGCGCCGAAACTCCTCGGGGCCGGGAGAGTCGAAAAGGGACTTTGATCGAGACTCGGTCAAAGGAGTTCGACTTGAAGCGTTTCGAAGCGGGAAAGAGAAAGAAATAGAAGAAGCAGGATCACGAACAGAGGTGGAAGCTGCGCTTGGCCCCCGGCCCCTTTTCTCTCGCTTGTCGGTCTGTGTTCGGCAGTTCTTGTGCTCTTGCTCTCTTGTGCTTTTGCTCTCTCGTTCGCTTCCGATGCTCAGGAAGAATCGGGAAGTTCAGCGATGCCCGGGAAACTCGGCGAAACTGTATTTATTCACCGGCTTTTCGTCCCGCGATAAGGGTCTTTTCCTGGCTCGCCAAGCACCGTCCCAACGCCGAGAGAGTATCTTCAGAGAGAGTCCCGCTTTCTCCCCTCTAATAAACTCCGTCTTATCTCGAGCAATCCGGCTCGCTAGCTTCGTCCCGGAGCTGCGAGAAAGCTGCAATAAAACTACACTTTCCCAAAGGTTTTTCCGCGGTACACGGGTCCCGCGACCGACAACACCGTTTTGCAATATGTTACGGAGACGAGCGCGCGTCCCTCGTTCGAACATCTACATTTTCAATTGGGACCAATCGGCAAGATCTTGTAACTCGCGTACAGTGTCCCTCAATAATTACCGGACCGTGGACGTTTGCTATCACGCCCCGGGAAAGATTCAGAAACGAAAGTTCATTTTTCAATTAAAATAGACAAGTTCCGAATGACTTAGTGAAAATGGACGGAATTAATACCAGCGGTGGCGAAAGGTTCGATGTAACTTTTTCGATTGATAGAACGAAGATTGCGTTGCTGGTACGTCTCGAAAAAATTTAGGAACAAAATTCGATCTCGTCTATTCGTTCCATTAAAAAAAAAATCGTGATGGCGATAGGTCTTACTACATTGAAACATACGATTTCGTGGGAATCGACGAAATTAATACCAGTGGTGGCTAAAGGTACAATTTAACTTTTCCAATTGGTAACATGCAGATCGCTTTGCTGGTACGTCTGCAAAAAATTCGGAAACAAAATTCGACCGTGCCATTTCGTTCATGCAAAACATAGGACATACAGAAATGACAGCACAGAAATCGACAAATTAACACCAGCGGTAGCAGACAGTTCAATTTAACTATTCCAATTGGCAAAACAGAGAACGCGTTGCCAGCACGTCTGGACAGAATCGAGACACAAAAATCGATCCCGGAGAAATGAAACTATCCAAACTAAATTGACGCGTGTCGGAACACTAGCGCGGTGTATTCAAAGTCTGCGAGTCGGTTCGAACAAAGCTCATCGAAACCACAGCGCCGCTGTCTTTACCGCAATATTTTATTCGGTTCGCATCGGCGTTTTCGGATCGTGTCGCAGCGTGTGCCCCCGTTGTTTGCCGTGATCCCTTCCTTCGGCAGAGGATCGGGACCGTCACCGGAACCTTTCCGCTCGACTGCGAGCTTTCGCAAACATCCGGTGTACACGGAAACGATTTCCAGGGAGCCGTTTCCGATTACCCATCGTCGACAAATATCCGCAACCGGCGTCCTCCTTTCCGCGTTCGATTTTTACCGCCCTCGCGCACGCGCCCTGCACTCTTCCGGCGAGCGACAGATGCTGCCGATCCTCCGCTTTCGGTGCACGCGATTCTGGATCATTGGGATCGAAGGAAACAGAAGGGACGCTTCGAAATAGCGTAGAAAAGTTTTGAGATATCTCTGGTTTTCTATTTGCCCTTAAATCTTTGCGGTCTGAATCTTTTTTGAATTTTCTTTCCGACAGTTTCTCTATCTCTTTCAGGGTTTCAGTAAAAAAGAAACTTCGAAATGCTGTTCTGTGATGTTTCACAGCGTCCCTCCTGTTTCCTTCTATCCCAAAGATCCAACATCGCGTTCACCGGAAGTGGAGGATCCGAAAGTTTCGAGACGCCTCCGGTGGCTTATTTTTCCATCAACCCTTAACCCTTCGCAATACGAATCTTTACCCAATTTCATTTTTAGGGTTTTATTTCAAATTGTATTACTTCAAAAGACTTTAACGCTAGACACTAGAAATAAATTTTATATATATGTATTTTAGAATTTATGAACTTATAAAAATTCTTTCATGGGAAGTGATCGAACGAATATACAGGAACCGCACAAAGTCCAAGTAAATTCAATCTTGTCATTTGTATAAAGCAGCATATACCAGTTACTTTTATAATAAAACTCGATAGGTAATTTTCAAAGATTTTAACTTTTAATTTTGTCATTTTTGTATAACGACATCGATTAATCACTCTTCGTGGTTCGCTGTAGCATTAATTTTACTTAATTTCGTGAATGTGATTGTTGCCTCCACTTTTGAGAGGACATTCAGTAATGAACATTGGAGAGGCAATACCTTGATTAATTTATTTAATCAAATTGGTGAATTTAAATGAATTTCGCGTGCCGGATCGGAGGCGCAGTGAAATGATAAAAGTTTCTCTAAAACTTCAAGCAATTACATTCGTATTAAACAATTATCAGGATTGATGGGGACCTTCGATATACCATTTAAGAGCCCAATACGATCGTTAAATACGATAGACTTCGAAACGTTCTTCTAAATGAAGAGGAAAACTGCATTTTGTGCATCAAGCAAGCGTATAACAATATAGCAACGAGTACAAGAAACCTAACCAGTCTCGGAAACTAAAGAAAACAAGTAGTAAAACAAGCGCAGAGCTTAATGGCTGGTCAAGGCTGAACCCACACTACTGAATGTTACCGCTAAAGAAACTGCACATGGAATTTGCTTACAGAGTAAATAAAGATTGAATCAATTCTCCAGTTGCTCACGGAATCGTGGAGCTTGCGTACATATCTCCGATTGTTAAATGTAATTCATCTTGAAACCGTTCGGCAGTAAATGTTATTATTCGTTTCTCTAACATGCTGACCATCGACTGAACTATCTCACAAATTGGATAAAATAAAAGTAATTTATATTTACAGTACTCTCTCCCTTCCCCCCTCTCTCTGAGAGTGAGTATTGTATAATAAAACAAAAATTCAGAAATTCAGATCTATGATTCATTATACATATTCAATCTATCAATGCTAGATCTGAACAAATTACCTTAGAAAATATCAGGTGTACAAATTAATTCGTGGCTCTCACAATTAATCAATTGTATCATCATCTTGATCCTCTCACACGATACTTAAGATTGTTAGCAAAGAAACTGCAACAGAGTAGACTACAAAATCGATTCCAGAAGAACTTCCTCAGGATTGCACTCAACAAGAATCATTAAAAAATGAGTTAGCGGCAAAAGTGTGTCAGCAAACAGCGTTGCAATTACGCAAGGGCGTTCGTTCGATCGAAAGAACGAGTTTATTATAGTCGTCCGGACGGCACTCGGAATGAGTGTCATTTTTAATCGAGTGCACGATGTATCGATTGAACAACGAAATTCAGTTTAATCGTCGGTGTTTTAACAACGCTGCGGGCGGGGGTGGGTTTATCGCCCATAGGCGTCGAACCGTTGAAACCGTTCGGCGTCCGGTCCAGTTCTCGTGTTAGGAATTCCTGAAAACCGGCGTGGCGCGGCGTTTCTCTTCCGGTTGCGGGAGAAGGTGGATCGGCAGCATCCGGCCAAAACGTTATCCGCCGACCTGGAATTGGAATATCAGTTTTTCCATCGTTCTCCCCGTTCGCGTTCTCCAGCGCTATCGGCGCGGAGATAAGAAGAACCTTATTGCTCGTCGGTCCAACAAACGCGATCCTTCGATATCGATCGTTGCCATTTACCATGATATCGATCTTCCGTGTTCCATGGTCCGAGCCTGGGGATCGATCGATCGCCTCGCTTTGACCCTTTAGAGTCTATCGGATATGTCCTTTCGATGAAATCGGCTCCGTTTTACAATATCCGATCGCTTCTTTCGCTTTTCATACTGGTAACGCGTACATGTGCACATTTATAGTTTTTGGTTAACCTTTAGCACTCGAATGGCGACTGTAAGGCGCCACTAAAAATTGCTCTACCATTATTCAAAATATTTTTTACACTATTAAATTTTTGTATGTATAACACCCAAAAATATATATTGAAGGAAAATATTCTAGATCGGAAGAAATGTTTCGTTTTGGACTTAAGATAGCATCGAGTGCAAAGGGTCGATTGTGTTGGTTGTTGTTGTAAAAAAATCCTTTACATTAAAAAGGTTACACAGTTGAACATCATGTTAGTTGTACAAATGGAACCCTTCCTTCGTGAAGTTGATCTGACAACTTAAAAATTATCCTGCTAGTCAAAACAATCACCGTCGCTGCCTACTTTTACTTATTCCTACAACTAATCAATGGAAAGGTTAATTAATGGCAAGTTTAATTCATTAGAAATATGTATAATTAATATAGGCACAGTAATTGGTTCCTTTACCATAGTGGGGATAATTCCGTGAGGTCTATCATCCAGGCCTTGGCGACATATACAGAGAAATCGCTGTAATCGTAAATTAAAATATTAGAACGCGCTATTTTGACGCCTTCCGTAAGTCTAGTGTTAGTATAGTGTTCGCGAAAGACTTCAATTCCAGATAAAGCTACACTGATGTTTGGATAGTGCTTTCAATTGCCAAGAGTTGCAATTTAGGTTTACTATAAACTACACCAGGTTGATCACAACAGCTCTGCCCTAAGATGAAACCTCAAACAACCGTTCAAAGATAGAAAAACTCGAACTCGAGAGGGTTGGCGTGTGTCCGTGTCCACCGAAATTCATGTTCGGAAGCAACGTGTTCATCAAACAAGTTCCGAACGTTCACCGAACGAACTATCGTCGAATCGAATCGAATCGAATCGAATCGGTTCTTGGAGGATCGAGTCGGTGGTCGTGAAAGGGTCGGCACCAACGTAAAAGTATTACCTGTCGTGGTCCCGGTGTAATCTGTTTCGGAAGACAACGATTTCTGGGGGCCCGTCCCAGGTCTCTCCGATAACGCAACGATCGCTTCGCTTGCTTTTGTTTCGGTCGGCCGAACGAAAACGTAATTGAGAAGAGGGGAAGGGAGAAGGAAAGAGAGAGAGAGAGAGAGAGAGAGAGAGAGAGAGAGAGAAAGAGGGAAAGGAAAAGAAAAGCGGCTGTCGAAGTTGGCTAACAGTTCTTTCGCGTTTCCCGTCGACACCGAGGCAAACTATTACCCGAGAACTTACCGGCTGTCGCGAACTTTGCGACACGGATCGACGAGACCATCGAGAACTTCCAATTTGCGGGATCCGCGTTTTTCCGAATCGGTTGATCGCTGTTATTCCAGCCCCCTTCCCCACCCTCAACATTATTCACTTGTTTCGTCGCCCATTTCGTCGGATTTCGGGAAAAAGAACCCACTCGACACAAACCAGCCACTTAAGCCCTACAATGTCGAGTCATCTGAACATTCTGAACACAATCTAGTACAAATATAAATATAAAATTGTCCAAGTCTATCGTAGTTGACTGAAGTGAAATAAAATGATATTTTCTCGTTTAATGATCTTAAAAAGTCGCAAACAACAATACCCTTAAATCCTTTGGATATCTTTTCAATTTTTGTCGCGAACGCATAAAGTCCGCAGTCTGCAGAAGCTTTCAATGACCGCATTTTGAACAAAAGTGACAGGACACAGGCTTCCGTCAGCATCGAAACCATCTTTTCCTGTGTTTATTAACACGTTGACTGCCATGTCAGCCATATGTGGGTGACGGAATTATTTGTCCAGGTTTTAAAACGAATATTCATGTTAATATATTCATCGTACCAAATTTGATTAGGATCTATAAAATGCAAGAAAGTTGGAGGACTACTCAACATCGTACATTTAATTTTTTCAATTTCTATTTCATTAAGTAACTTACTTTGATGTTATGGAATTTTTGAGGATTCTAGTTTGGCAGTCAAAGTGTTAAATTATTTCGCTTATTATTTGGCTATCGGCGAGCACCACCGGCAGAATTGTCCCCGGGTAAAGTTTCCCGAAAAAATCGATCATGCTGCCGGCCAACTAAAACAGGAAAGTCGCAGGGAGGCGCTGGGGGGTGCAGGGCTGTACATATTTTCCGGACACGCGACAAAGTTCCGAATTAATAAATGCATCGCGCTCGGGCTCTCGCTCGCGTGAAAGCGTGCTTAGCCAAACGAGATTTCGAGCGAGCCACGAGTCCCCCCGTCGCACCGTGGCCGGGAACAATAAAACTCGATGGAATTTACAACGAAATGAGACTTTTTTATCCGTACACCTTTGACCGCGCGCGCGTGCAGCCCTCGGTTACGAGCACACCAGCATCAGAGCCAGAACCAGAACCAGCTCTAGCAGCTAGCAGTAGTAGCGAGCAGACGAACGAAGTATAGCCCGTGAGTGCTCGCGTACCATCCACCAGAATGGAAACTTTTATTCCGTTCTACGAAATGGAAGGTTACATCGCGCCACTTTTCTGCCACCTCGTCCTTCCTCCTCGCCTTCATGCCACCCGTTTCTCGTATCCATCACACCCCCTTCTCGCTTTATTATCCTCCTTCTCTGACGCCCAGCTTGGGATTTCTCTGCGCGCGTCAAAGTTTTCTCTTATCATGTTCTCTCTCTCTCTCTCTCTCTCTCTCTCTCTCTCTATCGGCCTTTGGACACAGTACACTTCGAACCGCTTTGATTCCCGCGCCATTTACTACCGCTTTCCGCATTACCTGCTCTCGCGTTTCGATTACAAGTCCCTCCCTGCGCTACCTGCGCTTCCGTTGCAGCCGTCGTTCCTCTGTTACATTCGCTACAATGTTCTCTCCGTAACCGTCGTATCTTCCGGTTTGCCGGGCGACAGTTCCAGAAGAGGTAAGACTCTCTGCCCCTCTGTCAGTTCCGTTCGCCGTCCTCTTTCACGCCTGAAACATTAATCTGTCATTACACGAGCAATTATAATCGTATTTCTATTGTGTTGGCTATTACCTTAATCCCTTGTACTACGACTAATTTTACGGTTTCGGTGATTAGAATTCTCCTGTAATTCGCAATGTCCTAAAAAAGGAGAATGTCTATTGTACGCCCACACACTGTCCCACAAACTCTGCCCACTTGAATATCTTTATTTTCAACAATACGAGAAAATGTTACTTACAGATGTTGCAGGGTTTTAGAGAAGATATAGACGTCACCTTTGTTTTTCTGAGTATAAAAGTACTAAAGTATATTTGTCCTAAAACTTACTTAAAGGAAATTAATAACCGTACATATTTATTAGACTTAGTTTAGAATCTTCGTCACGAGTACGACTCGATATTGTAGGGCAAGGGGTTAATCAGAACAAGGAGACGAATGTGATGGTATTAAAACTTCATAAAAAAGATACTGGAAAAGTTGCGATCTTTTGCTTCGCTTGCATTAGTGTGAGTCTTACGGATACTCGACCTCTCGCTGGCTCGATTGGTTCAAGGGTGATCTCCCCAGTGGCGAAGATTAAATTTTCACACAGTTACGGTAGAGATCTTTCCGACAGTTACGGAGAAAGTACTGTATGCCTTTGTTTTAAAACTGTTATACACGAGGAATCTGATTTTAGCAGTTAGGACCTTAACGAGAAATAGAAATTGTCCACCGGAATTGAAAGAAAGGCGACCGAAATTCATTTCTAAGCGACGACACGTATAATTCGATGAAATTATTCAGAATATCAAACACAGACTTCTACACAGGACGTTTCTATTATGATATATTTAACAATTTCTTCAAAGAGTGAACAATTTCGTTGGCTATTCTAGGAACCTTTGTTCGGTATAGTCGGTATAGTTCAAGCATCGCGTTGTCCCAACGTGTTGCCGGGGACAGCATTATTTTCGCATCAACCGTGGTCACGATTAAAAAGTTCCTGCAGGGCAACGGGCCCGCGAAATGTTTCATCCCGGAGCGAAATTTAATTGGCAGTAATGGAGAAGCGGACGAGGTGAATGGAAAATCGTTAGCTGTTGTGACGGCGGCGGCGCGCGTTGCGTCTAGCAGCGTTCCGTTCCGTTCCGTTCTGTTGCGAGACGTAGAAAATGAGAAATTCGTAACGACCGGTTGTACTGGCCGAGTAGAATGAGAATGTAACCCGAGTTTAGACAATTCTGTTGGTGCCCGTAGACTACCCGGCGATACCCGGCATTACCCACGTAACCGGTTCAACGGCAAAGTTGAACCGTTACCGGAACGAAATCGCGGAACACGAGACGACTTTGTTGAGATTTTCGGATGTTCTCTTAGGTACACATGTTCCCTGCGACTCGTACTCTTGATAGATGTTTTTAAATGTTAGATGGGGATGGCTTTCTAAAAATCTAAAAAAATTCTGGATTGAGTTCCTATTTTGCCATGTTTTTATTAACTCGCTTTCTTGTCTGTTTGTTAGGTCAAAACTTTGCGATTGATTTGAAACTAACTCTCCCGATGAGCTAGAGACTTGAAGCTTTAAACATAGCTCAGAACTGGATCACAATACGCACAAGACTATACAGCAGAAAATAATTATTTAACACTTTGACTGCCAAACTAGAAACCTCAAAAATTCCATGAAATCAAAGTAAGTTACTTAATGAAATAAAAATTGGAAAAAATTAAATGTAGGATACTGTGAATAGTCCTCCAACTTTCTTGAATTTTGCGGATTCTAATCGAATTTGGTACAATGAATATATTAATGTAAAAATTCATTTTAAAACCTGGACAAATAATTCCGTCACCCACATATGGGTGACATGGCAGTCAACGTGTTAAATAAAAACAAAACTTGGAATATTAAAATTTCTTTTTTAATTTAAATATCAACATTATAATCCTTGGAACGTTAAATGTTTAAGGCATTAATGGGAAGAAGCAAATATTGTCACAAAAGAAATTGGAGAGTGAAATTTCATTCCGGACCATCTTGGTCGTTTACAGAGGGTTACCTAGGACAATTTTTATTTCGCATGAAGGTATCTACTTATCAAGGAGCAACTTCCTTTCGGTGTCATTATCATTGGAACCTTGGCTCGAATCAGCTCGAAACCGGAAAAGGTGAGGCCCGGTCCGGCGTATCAGCGTGGTCAACTAGTATTTTCTGTTGCAGGGTGGCGTTTGATTGTGTGGTGGGGGTCGCGGGTGCGGGGGATGGCTCGGCAGTTTGCTTCGTTTTTCAAATACGAGAGGGTTCGCGCGATGCTGCTAGAGGCCGGCTTTGCTTTTTCCGCGTCGATTGGAGTGCCGAGAATTCAAGGGGTAAACGGCGTCCGCGTAATTGGCAGGGAACAGGGCGTGCGCCGATGGATTGATGAAAAGCCAAACGGGTAAGCGCTAAACACGATAGACCGGAAGAGAAAACGCTCGGACATGGAAGGAAAGCGGAAAGTCGGTCGGGATCGAAACCGTGTCTCGCAAAAACCAGATCGAAAATGGTCGCCGCCTGTCGGCACACGCTTCGTGAAAAATTCGAGGAAGCTAGAGGGAAACGCGTCGCGCAATTTTTATCGAACCCGGGCGCGAAATTCCGCCGGCGATTCTCACCGCGCGAGCGCGCTCGTTTTGTTTCCTTTTTTCTTTTTTTTTTTTTTTGTTGTTCTCTGTCGACGAATTTCAACGAGACCCGGAGTCTCGGCAAGAGATTATTTACGATCTACGGGCTCGCAGTCCGCGGTGAGTTAAACGTTTCCAAAACAAAAGGGACGAGAGTTACGGTACACCGAGCGACGCATTATTTTCGGAGTCGCGGCACGCGGCCGATGTTTCGACAAAGCCACTTGTCCGGAACAATATTTTGACGTTGTAACACACCGGCGAACAACGCGAGCGATTGGAAAGCCGACAAGCTTTGAATTTTTCCACGGGAATCCGTGCCCGACTCGCCCCGGCGTCCGCCGCCACTGTTGCTGCTGTTGCTACTTTTGTTTTGCTTCCTTTCTGTTCTCGATTTTTATCCGACTATCCGCGTGTCTACTTCGTTAACGCAGGACCAGATGGAACCCGCGAGCCGACGTTAATTTTGAAAATTTAAAATCGGTCCGTTGCGAGAGGTAGCTTCAACGTATTGTTCTTCGATCTGGCTTCAAAAATTAACCAGTTAACTGTGGTATTTAATTTTTAAAATCCCTCGCGGCACGGAATTAAAGTCAAACAATGACGAATATACGCGTTGAACGCAGGCCAAACGCCGCTGTTATAAATTTTACGAAAAAAGTAAAGCAAAGTGAGAAAGAATTACATTTTTATTCGATCAAAAATTAACAATTCGTTAACGTTAACCGCACATCTCTATAGATTTGGTCCGACGTGTATATACGTCAAACACGCTTAACTGTTATTATTCCGTCATGGTCACTAGGGGTGTGCGAGAACCCGAAATATCGGGTCGGGTCGGGAACACGAAATATTTTCGCGTTCGGGACGGGTACCCGAAAATTTCGAGATTCTATCGAAAATTTCGATTCGAGTATTTATCGGGATTCTCGAAATAATCGGGATTCCCTAAAGAATTGTGAATTATTTTTAGGAATGTCATATGTTATATGTGATATAAAAAATTAAATTGTACTCGTTCAATACTCCCAGGTATTTCAGATAGTAGTTTTTACTGATTCATCCTGTACATCCTATTATGTAATTCATAGAATATTAATATTGCATTGTCTTAACTCTTTCAGCGCTGCATCTCTCAAAAACGGGAGACGGAATTATTTGTCCAGATTTGTGAACTTGCTTTCGTACATTTTAACTTTTCAAGTTCTATTTAGATGAATAAATTACTTTCGGTGTATGGCAGTTGTAAGGCTGGTGGATGAGCACCCAAAGTGTTGATAGATTTGGAGACAGAAAACTGGAGCGAAAGTCAGGCTCGACAGACACGCAGCGTCAGAACGATTATTATTTACAGAAACGTTGCGATCCGTTGTATCAGTCTGGCCCGAGTCGTTTCTCTTCGGCGTACACGTGCTCGGCAGATGTTGCTGGGAGAAAACTCGGTGGGAGGGATTCACCAACTCGCGCGTTACTTGACAATTAACGTAGGGATCTCGTATGCCGGCGGAGACAAACACATAGCACCAGCAGGTTCGTTTCGATTAGAAACAGAATAGGAAAGGCGGATCGATGCGACGACGTTGAGATCCTCGTCAACAGGTAGCATGTCTGGAAACCGATTAATATGTTCAGGGCTGGTGATCCTATAATGCTATGCGACCGCGGTGCTATATTGGCCAATGCGAACGCGTTAATTGTCAGGGGTGTTTTTGTCAAACAATAGGTGAGTCGAATATTCAACTCTTTGCGCTCTGTGAGAATTTTGAAAGTTTTTCCCCTAATAAAGGGGAAAGTGAAAGAGCCAGGAGAAGAGCTGGGTCAAAAGCAAGGGCCAGGGCAAGGGCCAGGGCAAGGGCCAGGGCAAGGGCCAGGGCAAGGGCCAGGGCAAGGGCCAGGGCAAGGGCCAGGGCAAGGGCCAGGGCAAGGGCCAGGGCAAGGGCCAGGGCAAGGGCCAGGGCAAGGGCCAGGGCAAGGGCCAGGGCAAGGGCCAGGGCAAGGGCCAGGGCAAGGGCCAGGGCAAGGGCCAGGGCAAGGGCCAGGGCAAGGGCCAGGGCAAGGGCCAGGGCAAGGGCCAGGGCAAGGGCCAGGGCAAGGGCCAGGGCAAGGGCCAGGGCAAGGGCCAGGGCAAGGGCCAGGGCAAGGGCCAGGGCAAGGGCCAGGGCAAGGGCGAGAGCCAGAGCAGGAGCTGAAGCTCATCAAGACTTCGATAGAGCCAAAGTCCAGTAGTGCAGGACAATCCACATTTACAGTCACTTGAGCTGAAGCTAGGACTAGGGGAAAGTGAAAGGGCCAGGAGAAGAGCTGGGTGAAGAGCAAGGGCCAGGGCGAGAGTCAGAGCAGGAGCTGAAGCTCTTCAAGACTTCGATAGAGCCAAAGTCCAGTTGCGCAGGACAATCTACATCCACCGCCAACTGAGCTAAAGCCGGCGCCAAGACAAAAAGCTGGACCAAGAGTCAGAGAGTCAGAGCTTTCGTAGATATGGAAGAAGCCGAGTCTCGCCGCAAAGGGGAATCCAATCCGTGCCCGCAGCGGTGAGATCCGGAGCCGGAGCCGGGGCAAGAGCCGGAGCAAGAGCCGGAGCAAGAGCCGGAGCAGGAGCAGGAGCAGGAGCCGGAGCCGGAGCCGATCCGCACCGCGGCCTCAGCCGCAGCCACAGTTTCGGCACGCGTACGCCGCATGCCGTACGGTACACGCATGCCTGGCAAAATAGCTGTAGAGTGGGAGGCACGGCGAGGCAGCGGCGCGATAGACGTCGGTGTAAGAGGAAACTCTCCCGCTCGGATCAGTTCAGTTAGTCGCAGTGACGAAGCGGCGGCGAGTAGGTCGTCACGCTGTGTTCTTCTCTAACTATCCTGTCGTTTACCTCGTTGTCCGAAATTCGCGCGCAATTGAACACAATCACCGAAGACCAGACTTCCGACAGTGTCTGACCATTTTCGCTCCTTTCCACTTGCTTCTCAACTTTTTTCTCGATACTCGATTCTTCAGCTTGCCAGTGACAGTGTGCGAAATCGTTGAAGATGAAGCGGCACGGTGAATTTTGTTCGATAGCTCCGAGGGACTGACTGCTACGTGATTCTGCTCCGTCCACGATTAACGGGCGATCGTCGACGGTATCGGACAGTTTTCGCGCGCCCGGCGGACCGCAGCAACGACGGACATCAACTAACCGTGGCCCCCGCGAACCTTGACCGTGAGAGACTGCCCGGAGGTTTCCTCAAAACGACCTATAAACCCGGTGTATTCTCGTCTCGCCCCACGGGAGGACCGCGATGCGCTCTCGCCTCGCATCGAAATACCTCGGGTGGACGGGGAGGACGCGGAGGAGGAGGAGGACTACCAGCACCAGCCATCTGTTCCACAGAATGTAGAACCGCCGTCGAGCGACGCGATCCACGAATCTTCCGCTCGAATCGGCTCGAAATCGTTCGATCCTGTATTTCGACGTGCCCGAACTTCCGGGCAAAAATATCACTCAACTTGCGTGGGGATGCTTCTCTTGCTCTAAGGCGGACCGCGGAGCAGAAACAGGAGCGGGAAACAGCTAGTCGAGAAAATTGACGAAAAGAAAGTGGGAAGAGAATTGTCTCCGAGTGTGTCATCTTCAGCTGAAAATCCTTGAATCCTGCACATCTGACCTTCCTGAGATTCCCGAAGAAGAAGAAGTAGACTCGCATTGCTGTTTTCCTCGCTTTGTGGCGGTCTGCGCACCACGAATAGCTAGGAGACGACTCCTCGTTGACGAATAGAAAGAAGAAAGAGAAAAAAAGTAGAACAGCCTCTGAAGGTGACGCGATTCATGAATCTTCTGCTCGATCCTGCGTCTCAACGCACCTGAGTTTCTTCCTAGAATTGGCAACTCGAGTTTGCTAGTTCTCTCATTTTGGGGCAGTCTGTGAAGTTGAAACTGCTAGGAGACGACTCCTCGTTGACGAAGAGAAAGAAGACAGAGTGGAATCGCCTCTGAGTGTCGCGATCCACGAATCTCGATCCTGCACCCCGGTTCACCTGATCTTCCTCTAAGCATCCTCAACTTGCGTCGTTGCTCGCCTTTCTGTGGAGCAGTTCGTGCAGTCTAAACAGTTACGAACCGACTTCTCGTTGACAAAGAGAGGGTGAAAGGGAGAGAGAAAGAGAGAGAGAGAGAGAGAGAGAGCAGAGCCCGGGTATTATTGGAAGAGACGCAGCAGAACACAGTAACGCGAGTTTCAGCGTGCGTCGAGCATCGGTCGGGTTCGACGATCTTCCCACGGCAGCTGCCAGTTTTGCGAGCGTACGCTAATCATGCGCGAGTAAAGTGGAGGTCGAAGCCGAGGTAACCAACGAGGAGACAGGCGAGGAGGAAGGGAGACCGACAACCCGGTGAAACGGAGCAGACAAAGAAGGGAGGGACGCTTTTAAACCGATGAGATGACAGTGTTGTGCGTGCTGTGGGCAACCTTGTCCACCGTGGCGTCGATTCTAGCCTGTTCCGGATTTTATCTGCCTTACTGGATTCAGGTGAGCGATCTACCGCGCATGCACCGGCCGGGTAATCGGTGATTAGCCTGCGATCCAGCGATCTTGCGCTGTCGACTACTTGTGGGACGCGACGATCCGAGTGCGCGGACGTTGATGAGGATTTATTGGATCTTCGTGAAAAATAAAAATGTTGACCGTAAGAAACACGAGCCGAATGACAACTTTTTTGTTCTTTTATTAACAGATTCGCGGCCGGCAAATTTTTTCCGTGTCCAATACCGAGTAGCGGCGAAAATAATGAAAATCTGAAACTGGTGGCGAGCAAACTTGTATCATTTTTTTGTATAAAAATGATAAAATTTTCTTTGAAATATCAATCTTGCAATTATGCGTTGTTTAAAATAAACAGATTTTTATAATTTTTATACGTGCTTTATGGGTAGACAATAGAATAAGGAATAGATTTTAAAATGACGCGAATTCGCGTCAGCGGTCGCGAACGTGTTAATACGTCGAGAATAATATAATTCTTGAAATTTTGTAATGGCTGCTCAGTTTTCTATAATGGGTTTATAATAAGAACGAGTTGGTGCAATTTGAAATAGTAAAACGATGTAGTAAGTTCGACAGTGTTAGTGTACCATTGTCGATTTGTTAAGGTTGTTAAAGAAACTTTTCAATGACTACCGGGTCTCCTGCAGTTCATTCAGACAATTTTTATTTTGCACGGAGATCCGCAGTCTAGAGATTATACCTGCTGCGATTTTAGATTACTTAGGACCGGGTTAGTTACTCGTATTTGTTTCAATGCGTTTTTCAACGATGGCTTAGGTTCTTCGTAATATTGAAGCTACCAGCGCCTGTACCATTGACCGGTCCCATTTATTTTAGAATTGTTGAAACTGTAAAGATTTTTACGTGGGAAATGATTGAATTAATTTCACAGACTAAAAATTACTAGATTAAGTTTATATAGCCTTTTTGCTGTTTTTACATCTATATAAATGTAATTTTGTAATTTTTATAAAATAATGCTTGTCAGTCGCTTTTAATCTCTTGGCCTACAATAACGAGTCGTACTCGTGATAAAGATTTTGAGCAGAGTCTAATAAATATGTATGTTATTAATTTCCTTTAACTCGAAATAAAATTCTATTTTGGCGTTGTTAATGTACAGCTATTGAAGAAAATACAGGCATAGTAAGTTTCAATCGCTAAGACCGTAAAATAAATCGTAATGCAAGGGGTTAATACACGGTAGATTTAGCGTTAAGCCAGGGTTAGAAACATCGATGCGTCAGTGTTTGAACGGAGTTGTGGTTGCCATAACATCGTTAAAAGTAACCGCCTTCAATGCGTCTCGATGGCTGTTCGATGACTCGATCGCACACAGACAAATATAGATCGTCCCGGTTCGCCTACGCATGTGATCGAATTCATTTCGGCATCTTCGTGCAACGATTCGATCATGTCGTCTTTGTACGATCGAGTCTAATCGAACGCATTGTTGTAAAAATCTGTTAAAAACGCACTGAAACAAATGAGTCGGTACAAATAATTAGGAGAGCTATCTGTCACAGCAACCAAAATTGAAGAACAAACAAATAAAAATGGTGTCCAATATAATTCCTTCTTAACGATTGAGATCATCGTTCGTGTTTACGTCGAAACGCTGCGAATCGACGAACTCGCGGTGTCGTTAGTCAAAATAATACTCTGACGTTCTGTATCGCGATGGTTCTCTATCGTTTCACTCGCTAATACGTTTCTTTCTACCGAAAGCGAGACGAGCATGCGAGCAAAAACCGCGTGGATCGTGCCCGATCGCCGCCACGAAGACGCGGGAGGAACATAGCGATGCGAGAAGACTATGTTTTTATGCTTCGATTCCAAATTGGATTCGCGGGGAGGGGGCAGGGGGATCGGTATAAATTCGAACGCAATCGAAAAGAAACATTGATGCAGTTTCTTAAAGCCTCGCTCTTTGAAATGTTCAATTCGATTTGATTTCCATTTAACGGGAAATCTGGCAATCATTAGTCTGTTTCTAAAATATCTTTATGAGAGTTCAACGAACCCAAAAATCACGATCATTTCATAGCCATTTTCCATGTTCTCCAACACTCCACTAACTCCAAGGTTCTGCATTTCTAAGCAACAGAACAGTGCACGGTGTATGTACATAATTTTCCTCGTACTCGTATTGTACTCGTGCATGTGCAATTTTCCTTTCATATCTATACGCGGTACGGTCTTCTTTAGATACCCATATTTACATAATCGTAGGTACATGCAGGATCTTCTTCATGTACCCACATAGTCGACTATGGGCGCGACTACCACGCCTATAAAATCAATTATAGTTTTCCAGCGCAAAGATACAGGTGCGCAGAAAGACAAGTGAAATTGCGATTACCTAAATTCTGTTGCAATCAATATAAATACAGTGTAGCTTAACCCTTTGAACTACATTAAATCGAAATCCAAACATTTCTTCCGACCTAGAATGCTTCATATGTAATTTTCTCGTACAATACTTAACCCCTTCCACTACGATTTTTCGGTCGCCGTGATAACAACAAAATAGAATTTTATTTCGATTTGAAGGAATTCAGTAACATATTCAGTAGATTCTGCTCGAAATTTTAAATGTTCAGTAATTTATTAAATACGAAGAAACTTAATAATGCGGAGAATATTCTGAACAATGATGTAGCAGTTTTTAATGTAGCCTCAGAGTCCATCGCTCGAGTTAGGGTTAACGTCAATATAGACACGCCTATGACACAGTGAAGTGAAAGAATTATTGAATTCAGAACAGTATGTGAAGCGTATTGATGCGTTATATGTTGTTCTCGAAAATTAACTCGTCCCCGTCGAATGGATAAGCATTGACAATGAGGGAATATTTCCAAGTTTAATTCAACGAGCATTATTCAAAAGAGACTATGCGTCGGATCGACGGATCTCGTCGACAATGAGGGAACATTTTCCAGTTTAGACCGACAAGCGTTGTTCAAAAGAGACTATGCGTCGGATCGACGGATCCGATCGACGGATTCTGTCGATTTCTCGGAACGACACTGCGGCTCGAGGGCCATAAGCGATGCGGGCAAAAGCGAGTGCGTGCGATGCGTGTACACATGTTCTTGCACACGAACACGCCGCTCTGCACGTGCACGCTGCGCGTGCACACAAGCGCGGATGAATCTGGTGCCTCGAAGGGCGGCGGGAGGAACGCGATATCCGACACGATAAAATCAAATTTTCAATATCGATCGTATCGCGCACGACCGGAGCGGATATCGTTGGTGGAGTGTTTTCGAAATTAAACACGGTCATTTGGCGGGATTAATAAACAGCCGATGCAAATTGTTCTTTCGGGCTTGGCGGGGATGCGAGGCAAATCTCTGTATTGGGACATTTCGGATGAACGCGCCGCGATTCACTGGAACGCGTCCGTTCGATGCTCACCGATCCGAATCTCGCGCCAGCTTTTGCATCCTGTATCCCGGGCTCGTATGCATGTAGCGATCGCGGATTTTTAATGGAGTCGGAGGCCGACCTACGGAGAACCGCCAGCAACACGCCCGGGGAACTTAACGATGCGTTTCTGGCGTTTATGAATCATCTTTCGACGGAAAACGCTCTTCATCGAGGGCAGAAAGAAGTTTGCGAAATGATTGATTATCCCTTCCCAAGAGGACGCTTTTAATTATGGACGCGGCTGGGCTCCTTCAACTTTTTAAGTATCAATTTTCTTTTATAGGTCGTGTTACGAACTGTGTCGTTTCATCTTCCCCTAATAACCACTGTTTCAACTACAATTTTTTTTTATTTGCGGTTATTGTGATTGTAAAGATCCATTTACGAATGAATTGTTCCATAAAGTTATTTTTCTTCACGTTTTTGACATATTATCTACCGACGAACGTGCTCTAATTTTGGAAAGTTTACGATGTTTGAGGACTTTTTAACGGGTCCTTCAATAGCAATAACAATTTCAATCGTGAATCAACAATTTACTCCCAGAATGAAGTGAAATAATTATTTCTTTCCGGATTACTATGTGGATGGTTAATAGGCTTCCGATGGATTGAAATGTTGAGTGTCAATTTTAATGCAAAATATTAGGTTATTGCAAATGAAATAGCCGAAAAACTAAACTGCAAAGACAGGAAGTTTCAAATCTGAAAAACGGCCATTTCAATTGCAACAACCTAGTACTACTTTCAATTTCATCTTCTCATTTCTCTTAGAATCGCATGAAATCAGCAGTCTAGGTATTTCTTTTTTCCCCATAACATTTAAGACCAGCAAACATCGAACAGTTATCGGGGCAATACCGTATTTCGTTATACCGTATACGTTCATCGTTTCACCGTATCGCGTGCAGCAACTTTGCTATCGTTGCTCAGAGAGGGAAGACGCGCGTCTCGTTTATTTTCATCCGTAATTGTGCCCACCGGTCGAGTCGCAGAAAGCTGTCGGTCGTTCGGAGTAATGGAGAAGAATGTGCCGAGGTCTCAGGGTTTCTCCTCGTTTGCTCGGTATCGAGATGAACGCGAAACTGTGCGCTGGAGAAAAACAGGAACGGCTATTTAAAGCAGCGACGGCGAGGGAGAGGTCATGCTTCGTGAACGGCGTCGTTCGAGAGACCCTGCTGCATTCCCATGTTAGTCGTCACAATTTAACACACCATAGACCAACAAATTTTGCCAAAAGTCCACCCAATAGCTTTCTCTCAATAATGCCGATCGCAAAGAACTCTTTTAACTCTCTAGAAAATTCCTGACAAACTTGGACATTCAGATACCTGTCTGTTGGTTGGTTTATTCTATACTTTACAAATACATAGAGATGACTTTGGAGAGCCAGAGCTCTATTTGCCCAACCTGTCTGTTGTGAGAATGAATAATTCCTGAGAATTGGTACGAACGAGTGGAAAATTGCAGGAAAGATGGCAAACTGTCCTAGATAATGATGGAGATTATATGTGCCCATAATTATGAAAGTGGTCTAAGTCAAAATTAAAAAAAAAATGAATTTATCACTTATTTCACACGTCCTAGATAATGATGGAGATTATATGTGCCCATAATTATGAAAGTGGTCTAAGTCAAAATTAAAAAAAAAAATGAATTTATCACTTATTTCACACGACATGATTTTAAACTAAATTTATTCAATGTAATTTTTTTTTTTTATGACAGACCACTTTCATAATTATGGGCACATATAATAAATTAAGAAACAAAAACTTGAATTTACTACAGTTTGTTTTAGATTTCAAAATAATTGATTACTTATGGGTCCCCCTAATATTTGGTTAGTACAAACGAATGGACACGTCAGGTTGACACGAGCGGACCGATTAGGTTGGTATGAAAGAGCGGTTTGAAAGAGTTGAAAGTAACAGAGTTCCTATGAATATCTAATTTATGGTTTATGGTATGGCTTATTCTTTTCTTTAAAAGATGGCGTTAAAGAGCCTGACTTATTTGCCCAATACAAAACGGTCCTTATGTACTAGTATTAATCTACATATTTAACTATGATTTAATATTTGTACTCTTCTTTTTTTTAATCATCCTTCTGCAGAGGTATGTAGGGAGTATGTGTAACTATTCAAAACTGTACAGTCATTTGCAATAGTTTATACATTAAAGTTTTATATATCCAATTTACATATAAATCACAAGTGAGAGAGTTTTATTTGAACGTGACCTCAAAATAAACAGGCTAAAACCTGTCACACCGACACAGCGTCGATTTTCCTCGACACTTTGACGAACGCAGTGTTCAGCAACGTCTCCAAGGAATCCACGATGCAAAATGACGTCCGGTGATGTTGCGAATAAGCCGTGCGGCGCAGCTCGCGATCCATTTCTGCCAGCTGGCTCCTCGACCGAGACGTACGCGAGCTTTCCCCGCGAATTTCGCGAATTGCTGCTGCCTATGTACGTATCGCGAATCGACAACCGACAGGAACGCCGAATTGTTACTCGTAACGACTCGTTCCTCTGGCCCGAGACCGAAACACGATCGTAAAACTTTTACGTCCGTGTAGAATGCTTCCGGTTTGACCTCGAGATCGAAACGCGCGAATTCGCAGTGATCCCACAATCAGATTAAGTTGCCTGATGCGTCTCCTAATTTGAGACCTCAGGTTTGTCATTCGACCACGTGTTAACACTTTATCGACCGCTCGTTTTTGAGGCTGCCACTCACCAAGTACCGGCTTAGTCGGGCGCGTATTTACTTCTAGTACCGGCTTAATCCGCCGCGCATTTACCCCCAGTACCGGCTAAATTTTCGCTATTTATTGTGTTGTGCTTATTCCTTTTGTTTCAAAGGAGTGTAATTTTATTGATATTTATACTTTATTTTGCATTTATTTTATATAATAAAGGACCTTGGGAACTAACATTCATAAAATAAATAGCGTTGGCAATCGAAGAGCCGATAAATAGGCTAGCGGTCCATAAGCGTTGGCAATCGGAAAGCCTATTAATAGGCTTCCGGTCGATAAAGTGTTAAAACGAGTTCCACAATCTGGGAGGTAAAGTTGCCTGACACGTTTCCTAATTTGGAACCTCGGTTTGTCAAATGATAAAACGAGTCGGGTATTACAGTTTCAATACTTTCAACCCTTTGCACTTGAGTGGTAACTCTGAAGCGCCACTAGAAATTGTTGTGGCATTATTTCAAAGAAGTTACAAAGAATATTACAAAATATTTGTTACGTTCCACAATTTGTATTTAGTAGATTACTAAACATTTAAATATTATACGTGGAAATCGGATCAGTTTCGTATGAATAAAATAAAAATTCAGTTTTAGAATTAAAATAGCGCCGAGAGTGCAAAAGGTTATCAAATGTAAACCTCAATACTTTCTGAGTCATGTAAGCTATATTCACCATAAAAAAAATGGCGTGCAATTTAAAACGTCAAGTCATTTTGAGACACCCTTTAAATATTTCCTTAAATATTTCAGTGCTTCACAATGTTTCGCAAAATTTCTGGTGACGAATATCAGCTCTTCCGGTCTCGGTGAAGACAATTATCGAGAGCATAAATCGTCTGTCAAAACGAATCAAGTATTAAAGTCTCGATAACGTTCTTTGGAACAGTTTCATGGTCCCCAGTGTGCCACAATGTTCCAAAGCTATTCAGCTGCAGCTGCGAAGCTTTTCGGTTGCGACAAAGACAATTAGCAAGAGTAAAAATCATCTGTTAAAACGAGGACAGCGCACGTTAGCCAAGATTTCTCTGAAAACCGTGGAAACTCGTAGCAAGGGAGCCGCACGCGTCCCGAGATCGAGGCGGGGCGAGGCGAAGAGGGCCGGATCCACCGAGAAGCAAATGTAAATTTCCTTATGCATTTATTCATTCCGCTACTCGAGTATTTTCAAAGCCATTCAGAGCCCTCTTCTGCATTTTGCCACTCGAACAGGGTAAATGCGTGTGTACGTTTCGGGGGGACGATGCTCGCGAAGAAGGGTCCAGCAGCCTCGACGTCGACGTCCACATTATTCATCGGCTGTTTTGCGCTCGTTTCTTCCGTCGTCGACTTAACGACGATCCCCGACAAACATAAACAATCGGTAGGAAAACCACGGTAGATTCTCACGATTCCCGAAGAATATCGTTGGAAATTGTCTCGTTATCCGCGATATGGAATACCGATGTGTTTGCGAACCTGTGAAGCAAATTGTCGCTTTGCAACAATTCTACTTGAAACTCTCGAAGAAGTTCTACGGGTGCATTCGAACTTTTTCTATCGCGAATTTCGCGTCTTACCTCGTACCTTTTGCTATAGTTTTTCGGACCGCATAGTGTTTCCATCGACGAGAATCAATAGGCAGCGTGTATTTTCTTTAAGTATTTTTTATCGAAATGTACAGTAAAATGGACTTGGTTTCTTCTAAATAGAACAAAAATATGTATAATGTGGTCAGATTACTTTAAGAATTTTTTGCTACGATTTTTACTTTCTCCGGGAACCTTAATTAATTTCGACACAAAAAGAACAATCAATATATGGCGAAATAAGTTTGCTTGAAAGCATGAAAACGTTCAGATTTTAAGACAGTTTTCTTCGGTTATGGTTTATTGTAAGTGTGCGTAACTGTGGTTGAAGAGAAGCCACTTGTAGTCAGGAATCAATTGTTTAAACATTTGTTGTGTTACAACACAGTATTATAAAGATTAACTGAATTTAAGAGTGTCAATATAAAATGATTGAAAAGGGACAGAACTTTGTATTGAATTTCGATTCTGTGCAACCGGTGCGGAAAATTTTCATTTTGCATAAAGTTTCGCAATGATTATCAGTGTTGCGCACTAGCTCTTCAATTATTCCAGATACCACGAAATTTTATAGATCTCTTGTGGCAGTATGTTTGTTCGAAATTTATTTTTGCCGCTCGCAAATATCCAATGAAGTTAATCTCCTGACTTTAGTATACGCAATACACGCGGCGTATTATACAATAATCATTCTTCCGAATCCTATATGCCTGGAAAAATAAACTCCATCCATTCCGGTTTTGTATCTAGTCCTTCCAAAATTGCATTAAAAAGTATTCAAGTATTTATATCGGTTCAAAATATCCTGCAAAAAATTAAAAAAAAAAAATGGGATTTCCAGTATAAATTCATATAACTATGCGCGTGTATCAGAGTACAATATTTACAGAAAGCATATTCAGGATTCATTAAAATTGAACCAAACAGGTTCAGTTTGCTTTCGTCAGTAACGATCAAATTTCATTTAGCATTTAACTCTATGTCACGCGATCGAGAGTTTAAATTACACCCAACGGGTCGCCCGAGTTTAACGCTGTGCAAGAATAAATAAAGAAACAAATGTAACTGAATAAAATTTTTTCCGGTAGTTTAAGAAAGTCTCTATACGTTTCAGGACAATTTATTCCCATATCATCAATATTATTCTTCGAAAAAAAAAAAATGTATATATGAAGGTACCATCTATTCAGAGCCAACAATTTTAGTGAATTTACGAGATCGTGTTTTCAAATTTTTTTATGCAGGTTAGACTATATTTTGAGATAGCATAGTGCAATTTCTGTGCAATTACCTTTATTATTTCCACAGCATCAAATGTGTATACAAAATTTTAAAATACCTGCAACAATCTAGCAATTTTTTTTAATAAAAAAATTCTCTAAAATCGACAACTCTGAATGGAAATACTCTCTTTAACGCTAAACCTACCATGGTCAAATGACCGGTTTTAAAAATTCATTTATGGAGAATAGTGGAATACATTTCCTTGTCGAAACATTTATTATATGGAAAATTACGGACAATCTCAATAAATTTAGCGTTGCCATTTTTATAAGGCAATATTTACCAGATGCTGTTGATGCTTGGTAGGTTTAGTGTTAAAGAAAAACCCACGGAAAATTGAGGCACCGTGTTGTTTGAGAATCGGCACAATTTCCAACCAAGTCACACAAATTTTCACCTAACTGGAGCACCCTGTTATTCAAGGGTTGCCTGTAATTTCTCCAGTTCTATCAGGCTTCGAATCGTTGGTCCCGAGTCTCCAGACTTAATCTCTGGAGGCGAAGGGGTTTTGGCACGAGGTCAACCATTGTTGTTCCCGGTTCTAATCGGGAGAGAAAAAAAAAGAGAAGAAAAACTCGTCGACCTCGTACGAGACCTCGCAGGGGTCTCTGTTCAGGGTGCAAGGGTTCGGCATCTCGATCGACTTGGCGTTCAATTGGCCGTCGAAAAGTTGTTGACCGGGCTCAAAGGGTGAGTCGAGGCGAAAACTGTTCGGACGCAAACGGTTTCGCCGTGAAATTAGTAGTATACTTACTTCCGGGGCGATGTTTAACCTCTTGCGGTCCCAAAGCTCTGGTTGGAATCCAGGGAAAGAGGATCCGAAACGTTGAAACTCTCCTAGCATCCCTCGAACCGTTCCCTCGTTGCAACGTTGCAACGTTGCACCGTTGCACCGTTCCCATCTCCCCTGTACGCTAGCCCGCACACCGTCGTCGAAGGCTTTGTTCTCGTGCCTCGTTCTCTAGACGTGTGTTTTGCATTTCAGGGACGACTGTTGGGAAAAGCGGACGCGTATTTTAGTTCCTTTCGCCGTTGCAACTATCCACGAATAAGGGCGCCGAACACCGCACCCGAAATAGTTTACGAGTGCGCCAGGTATTCCAGGTACGTAGCCAACCCCTATACCTCTCTGTACGCACACCTGTGCACAGCCTCCGCTATGTGTAAATCCCCCTTCACACCCCTTGCGGGTCAATTGAACCCTGCTTTGTGAAATTGAATAGCTGGATTATTTTTCGCGCGTCGGTTGTTTCAATTCTACTGGAAAATATTTCGAACATGCTGGTCTACGTGGAAACACTTCTTTGCCGTTTTTCACAATTTTTTATTGCATTTTAAAACGCTGAATCGAAGATGAAAGATATAGAATAACGGGAAAACCGAAGTTTTAAAACACCATTTTGCTTTTTTCGACGTCCACGTTGAGAAAGGCCTGATCAAAATGCAATTTTTATTTATAAATTCGTACAATCGTCTATCATCTGTCCCAAAAACTACACAAAGAATCGTTTCGCATTTTTCGACAGAAATGTAAAAGCTCTCTCGGTAAAAGCCAGCTCGCTCGAATCCATCGGCTAAAAATGTTTTTCGAAATTCGGTCGAAGAACACCATCCATATACCATCGCCATTGATTCCTCATTGAGGAGCATCGTTTCTGTAGATTGTAGATCATCGCAATTTACAAAGTCCCAGTAAACGCATCAGCTAAAAATTGCTTTTCTGAATTCGCTCGAAGCAGATCGGCCATGATCGAGGTCGTCGCGTTGAACAGGGGTAGATAAAGATGTTAATGTCCAAGAGGCAGGGACACAGCGATGGATCTCGATCCGCGGGGACTTCGAGACGCCATCGGAGATACGCGTACGTAACGGTCGAACTTTTCCCTCGATCGCTTTCAGACGAGTAGAGGATCGTGTCCCGCATCGCCCCGAGACCGGCGCTATCAAATTTGTAGTCATCTCGATAAGCGTGAGCCTGCAAACTTCCTGTATCCGGGGTACTGTACTTATGTACAGTCGCGCTTTAAGTTCCCCTGGCCTCGTTACTACGTCCAAGAGCGGCGCCTTGCGAACCGGGAACGGGAACGGGAATGGGAAAAGGAACGGGAACGCGACGACGACGCTGTTTCACTGTTCCCGAACCGTGTGCGGTTTAATCCTAGCACCGCAGATTGGATTCTTAGTTAGCCGTAAGTTGACAAATTGACACGCCCGCGGAAAGGTAAATCTTTGTTTTTTGGAACGGCGTCGGTACGCCGTTTTAACGATCGTTCGCCCCTCCCGGCAATTTCATTGCGAATGGATTGGTGAACGCATTGTGAGCCTCGATTATCGAATAATTAACACCCGACAACTGACCAGTGTATAATGTTAATCACAAGCACACCGTGAATAACGAGATATTGTTCGCAACTTAATAAGACTAGAAAAGAGAGAAATAAACATCTGTGTTCTGTAATTGATACGAACAATTCTCATTTTGCATAAACTTGCGCTGTTGGCTGGATAGCGAATATAGTTGAATTTTTCCTTTTCCAGCAGCAAAGATATTTCATCTGACGAAGCGGCGGGATTACACAAATTGAAATTTCTGACAAGAATGAGTGTAGGTGTAATTCAAAACAGTAAAGAGATTAAAAGCGTTTAACAATGTCGATGTAACATTTTTAGCATATAAAAATTACTACACGAGCAAAGTAAATTTTTACATAGCTCCTATAGACTGCACTTGATGTATACAAATTTTATTTTTTGCAGTAGTATTATTCTGAATAATTCCCTAGTATTGAAAGAAAATTGATATTTATTGTATGTTTACGTTTAAATTAGTTTACATACAAAGAGTAACCATATGAAGAGCAATATTTTTGATATACGGGCATTAAACAAACAATGGTTTCCCCCGTCTGAATATTGACTGCTGATATTTTATTAGTTATTTTATTCCATACAGATTTTTCTTTCATATTCGCTTTCATTATAAGTGCGAACGTATTTCCGGTACTTTCTGTTGATTACTTCTCCCAGGCATTCGGGAGACTGCCGTTAATAAATTATTATTCTGGTAAACAGCGCGCTGTACGCGACACGATCGCTGCGAACGGCGGGGCGCGGCAAACAAAGAACGAAACGCACTTTCCTCGCGCGAATACATATATATTATCGAATTATCGCAATTTGTTCGAACGGTACGCTGTGAATAGCGTTGAATGGAACGTGGTTGTTTCTCTACGCGCACGAAATTCCCATAAATACTGCCCGTTCTATGGATAAACCGGAGAATCAAATTTAAAAGCTGATACATAGGGAACACGGAGTTGAACGCTGTTTCTGGCGTTTAGGTCTATTTGATCTTTTATTTAAAATCCTAAATGGACAAACCATTAGTAAATGAGCAATACCTTGAGTAATGGTAATGGTAAAATCAAGGCAAATCAAAAGATAATGATTCTGTCAAGTTATTTATTTTTACCATTTTCTTTCTTTCGTTTACTGGAGGAATTCTCGAAGTATTAAGATATTATTAACTTCGCGTTGGCTCGTGTGGAGACTAATTAAGAACCTGTCCGGAAAGTTTCAAGCAAATTGATTGATCGGTGCACCGAGTTATTATATAGTTTCGTTTCGAAGACTGTATTACAGAAAAAGAGCGCAGTCGAAGTTTTAATTCATACGTTTCAGTAATGGACTCGGGATTTTCAAAGTGAATTGAATTATTTCGAGAATGTACGGTACATCTCGGCTAGAATTAGCATTTTTCTTTTTAAGATAATGTAAACAGCTAGCTAGAGACGTTCTCACTTTTTTCACCGGCTTGTCGCATTAAAAATCAGTTTGCTTCTCGAAGAAAATTCCGTGGGCTTTGAAATATTGATACACGGATATATACGATAAAAAAATTGATTTTCGAAGAGGTGCCTATCCTCTTTAAGGGTGGAGGGTCAAGTAAACAAGCGTTTCTTCTCGAATTTGTTTTGAAGAGAGCATAATATTTTTTTATTTACAAACAATTGTATGTTATTTTGTAGCATCTAGACAATCTATATCAATTTTGAGATTATAAAAATATTTATAAATAACCGAGCAGCAGCTGCTTGGATTTGGCTCCTCGAAAATGCGCTGTGCAACACACAGGTCGCTCTAATTATCTGAAATCACAAATCCAAAAGTTTTTCGTTAATATATAATAATACGCTTTGCATGAACCTAAATTTAAAAAAAAATTAAAAAATTACAAATTCTACGCCACTTTGAAAAGAAGTCACAATTTTCTTCCGTAAAGAATTGGTTATAAACATTGTTAATTTCAATTAAAAAAAAAACTTTTAGGTTCATGCAAAGCGTATTATTATATATTAACGAAAAACTTTTGGATTTGTGATTTCAGATAATTAGAGCGACCTGTGTGTTGCACAGCGCATTTTCGAGGAGCCAAATCCAAGCAGCTGCTGCTCAGTTATTTATAAATATTTTTATAATCTCAAAATTGATATAGATTGTCTAGATGCTACACAATAACATACAATTGTTTGTAAATAAAAAAATATTATGCTCTCTTCAAAACAAATTCGAGAAGAAACGCTTGTTTACTTGACCCTCCCCCCTTAAGCCGACAGACGAAATTTCGGCATCGCAGGGAATGGTTACGAGGTCGGATAATTTTGTCGCGAAAATAAGACGCACGCTGCAAACGAGGACAGCACACTTTCTGCAGAAAAATTCATTACTATTGTTGTCTATTTGATAAGAACAAGAAGGCGCACGAGGTACATAAAATATACCATGATAATTCGGTCATGTATTAGAAAAATTGGAAAATTTTCAGAACAATTATTCTAGACCTTATTCTGAACAGTTTTCATCATTAGGAACAATTATTTTAGACATTATTCCAGACAATTTCACAGACAGCTTTTTTCCCAAGTATCCAATTATACAAGGGTACAGAAAGTCTGTCAATGGCACAGTAGAGTATAAACTAGACGAGTATAAACATCGACGTTTTCCATTTTTGTCCATGAGCAGCAAGGATTAGCACTTTGACTGCCAAACTAGAAATCTCAAAAATTCCATAAAATGAAAACAAGCTATTTAATGAAATAAAAATTGGAAATAATTAAATGTATAATATTGTGTAGTCCTCTAACTTTCTTGCATTCTACAAATTCTAATCAAATTTGGTACAACGAATATATTTACGTAAAAATTCATTTTAAAACCTGGACAAATAATTCCGTCACCCACATATGGGTGACATGGCGGTCAACGTGTTAAGGAGTTATTCGTCAGAAGCGCCTTGAAAGGTAAATTTGAAAAAATCGGCAAATAAATCTGCGAGCATTCGCAAGCATCATGGGCCACACAATAGAAAGAAAGGTCCCTCACCCACCATCTAAACAACAATCTTCTCCATTTGGTCCACTATGAGCCTCCTGCGCGGTGCACCAAGCATCGTAATTCGATATTTTCATTCTCGAACACGGTTTCGCACTAGGCGACGCTCCGCGGGAATCGGCGAGGAATCGCGGCGGCTCTCGAAAGGCGTCGCGACGCGTCTTCTTCTTCTAATGGCTCGGTAATGGCCTCGCAAGCATCAGCATCAGCAACAGCCGATGGCGCGAAATTTTCAGGTGCTTGCCGTGACCCGACCGAAGCACCACACCGGGGAACGATGTTTGGAAAGTCGCGATTCGAGCGCGCATCGACGGAACGGGACGGGACGGGACGGGACTCGTGTAATCGGAAACGCGGACGTCGGCGGGCGACCGGGTTTTACCATTCGCTCGAATTTCGTTCGAAGCTCGTTAATTAAAAGTAGTTCGGATCCGTTTCCGCGATGCACGGCCGCTTTTTTTTCGCACGACCAGTGTAGACGATGCATGCGCGCGCCCGCCCGCGTATGTATGTATGTGTGTACTCGCTTCCATCCGTTTCCATCCGCTTCGGGTCGCTTCGGGCCGCTTTCGACCATTCTAATGGAATGTGGAGCAACGAACGCCGGGAACACGGAAACGGTCTTTGTGTCGCCGCGATCCTCCACACCGCGTAAACATGGAAACCCTTCCATATTCTGAACGACGCACAGCGACCAGTTTCGTCGAAATCTCGGCCAGAAAATTTTTCCTTTTATTTTAACCCTCTGCGGACCGAACGTGTTTCCTCTCCTTTCATTCAGAACTTGTTACCAAATATAGTCCACTTATGTTCTCATAAATAGCTGTTTCAACCTGTTTAGAACAGAAAAGAATATAATTTTGTTGAACACGTTCGCGAAGACATTCAAGTTACAATGATTCAAGTTTCACTATACAGGGTGGTGCACCTAAGTAACGCCACCTAAATATCTCCTCTAATTGTGGGGGTACAAAAAATATTTTCTATTGCAAAAAATGTTTTTTTTTCTAGGATAATATTTTTCGGAGTTTACAATGTTATCGATGTTTTTTTGTGTATAATTGTATAATTGTTTTTATTGCATCGTGTAGCTGATGTTAAAATACGTTCAGTTATGTACATTACATGACCTTTGAATGACCTTTGAGTTCAAAAATTAAACGGAAACGAGAAATTGTCTATCGAGACTTTAGAGACGAAGACGTCGTTCGGGAATCTGTAAGAGTAAATAAATTATTATGAAATTTATAATACTTTTTCACGAACCTATTTTTCAAATTGTCATTGTAATAGATGCTCAAAATGGTGCCCCTCCACATCGATACATTTTTTGAAACTTAGAATAAGAGAGAGACTCTCTGGCCCTTTCAAATGTTGTGAGATTAATTGCAGCACAAGCGCGCTGTTACTATTCTGTCTTCGTTTTAAGTGATGTCTTACAGTATTGTCGCGGACTGTATACGTACGTAACGTATATTCCTTGAATCGAAAATTATCTGAATACGTTTCTACTTGAAAAGAAACGTTAAAGAGATCGTTCTCAGAGCTCGAGTTTGCAGATAGTTCGCGAAGGGGGAAATGGAATTAACGAGCGGCCCGAACGGCCCGGATGTGTTCCATAATGGAGTTTCGATTTAATTTCGTGTTACGAGTTACGAGTTACGTTTCCCCCTTGGAGGGTGTGTTCGGCGCGCGGGCGACATTCAATTATTCGCGGAATCCCGTGACCGGGATCCCGTTTTAAAGCCACTCTCTCCGGGTTCGATTCCAGTTTCTGGGACATACCGAGCGCCTGGTGGCAGGCGAGCACTGTCACGATGGGGATCGGCGTCGCGATCGCTGTGATCGGTGCTCTCACCTTGTTGGCAGCCGCTTCCAGCTTTCTGCCGCACATTTTGAAAACGCCGAGGCATACGAGAGTGCTGGGTGGACTGCAATTGCTTGCTGGTGAGTATCAAAACGTTCTATCCGAAATCTGCTCGCACAATTTCTTCTTTAACACTTTGACTGCCAAGCTAGAAACCTAAAAAATTCCATCAAATTAATGTGTTATTTAATGAAATAAAAATTGAAAAAAATTATATTTATGATATTGAGTAGTCCTCCAATTTTCTGGCATTTTACAGATCCTTAAAAAATTTGATACAATTAATATATTAGCGTAAAATTTAAAGCCTGAAAAAATAATTCCGTCACACATATATGAGTGACATGGCAGTCAACGTGTTAAAATTGAACCAATCGATTTTACCTGTACAGTGAATTTTCGATACAATGATTTCTCTATATGTGTCGCCATGGCCTGGATGATAAACGTCGCGGCCAAGCCTCGGAGACATATATAGAAAATTCACTGTAATACGCTTCTTCTGCACGGGTTAAATTTCGTAATTTTGTTGGTATACCGTCAAGATTCGTTTCCCGTTCTTGTCCAGTTTTTATGCATAATATCGTTTTTATCGTACTTCGTCGTTGTTCATTCTTCATCGATCTTTTTCGGAGAATTCTGTCCTCACGGTACGCGTTTGATTCTCGCGGTGCACGTCGATTTTCCAAAATGCCATGGAAAATTCAAATATCACCAAAATCGTGTGATCGTAAGCGTGTTGCACGTCGAATAATGAGAAACATGCGAAACGAAACCGATCGGCGCGTTTCGTGCGCACGGAAAACGCTACAGTTTTATATTAATTTATAAAGGCTGCGGTTTAACTCTTCCGCTCATTTGAACGATTCAATTCGTCCGCCGGTGTATTGAATCGATTTTTGAATACCATTTTCAATATGAAGAAACTGTGAAAGGTAAATAGTATGGGCTTGCGAAATTGACGGTGACAAATTGACCCTTTGTTCCCCGAAGGGTACAAATTTGCAAATGGATAAATATAGTGAAACAAGCTGACTCTTTAATGGTATCTGGGGGTCTCTCATGGCCTCAATGAAATTCGTTATAGAATTGCAAATATCAAAATTATTTAACTTATTTCGGGCATTTGGGTGATGTAATCTTAAACGATACACCCTAAAAGTAATTTAATAAATAGTAACTAAATTTTTACGAAAATCTCACTACAGTATTTATTTAGAAAACAGAGTTCCATAGGGTTCATGGAATGAAGTTTCCTGATTAATTCGGATAGCGGTTGATTCAGTTGTTCATTAGAGCCAACAGGCTTTTCAGAGCAGACCGTTCGAGCGCGTATCGTCATTCGCGATTAGGAATCGATTGAATACGGTAAAATTAGCCTGCGAGACCAATGAAGGGCCAATCGCGTATCGGCAGCCTCTATAGAATGTGGAACGTTCGTCGACGAAACGTTTGAGATTCGTAGGACGTGCGGGAAGCGTTAATAGGAACGTCTGCTGTTTGCGGAGCAATGGATAGGGAACGAGTCGCTTCGCATCGTTTCGCATCGCACGTCGCGTCGTGGGAGCAGCTAGACAGCAAACAGTCCACAAAGAAAATGGATATTACTCGAATATCATCCTTCTTTCAAACGTTGACACGTTCCATTTTCTCCGGCGTCGTTCGTCGTTCGTCTCTTGTCGCTCGGCACTCGAGGCTCCGGGGTTATCGCTTTTAAAATAGGTTTTCACCGGGCTCGGCTCTCCTCTGTCCGCTGTTATTAACAAACTCACGGGAAACCGCGTGCCCAGTGTAATTTATTTATTAGCTTGGAAAACATAACACCCGTTCATACCGCTCGTCCTGGACCTCTGTCCGCGGTCGAATTTACTTTTTCTTGCTCGTTTTTAGCTGGGAAATGTACAGGGTGCTTGGAAAATATAAAATACATATAAATTTACCTCCCTGGTTTTTTAAATCCAGGCCTCGGTTTGGATTATAAGTCCGGAGATAGGGCTAGCAGTTAGGGCCTCCTTTCACAACCTATTGCGATAGCCCTACAATTAAATCTTAACTGCACATTAACAATTCCTTAAAAACGAGGCTTCATTCTGGAGATATCAATCGTTGAAGTATCAATTCCGGAGATAGGGCTAGCAGTTAGGGCCTCCTTTCACAACCTATTGCGATAGCACTATAATTAAATTTTAACTGCACATTAACAATTCCTTAAAAACGAGGCTTCATTCTGGAGATATCAACAATTGAAATATCAAGTCCGGAGATATGGCTAGCAGTTAGTTTTAATTGCAGATTAATAATTCCTTAGAAAAGAGGCTTCATCTTAATAAATGGTAAAGGAATTTTTAATTTGTGTTCGTTTTAAGATTATACATATTTTGTCGTCTGGTATATTTCGTCGACACCCTGTACAATTCCTACACGGTTCAATTTTTGAACAGGCCTATTAGAGACGCGAATACTCGAGAATCTAAAGGCGCGAGATTTAAACCGCCGACAACGGCACTGCCATTTTCTTGTTACAGCAGCGATGATATGCGGTGGCCTGGTGATGTATCCTATAGGATGGGACAACAGAGAAGTACGGGAGTCCTGCGGGAAGGGTGCTAACGTGTACAATCTCGGTGAGTACTGTTCTCATAGTCTAGATCGCAAGGACATTCGTTCCTCGTTCTTAAAATACCTCAAAAATCCACATTTACAAATACTAATGATCAGACTGCGGATCTTTATGCAAACTAAGCACTTTTCTAGTCAATTGTGGGCAAAAAGGAGTTACATAAAAATGTGTTCTTGAATTTGATAATTCCAGTAGGTCACAAATAATATGACAAGATGCTCAAATTCGTTTGACACGTTCGGTGCCACGTTCATAAAAATCACACAAAATCGAGACAATTTGTTTAATGATACAGGAATGAAAAAGACAAACTTTATCGTAATAATTTTTGTAACATTCTGATACCTCTTAAATCTCAATAAAAATTTATTTTCAAGTTTAGCAAAGAAAGTTGTGGCACCGGAAGTGTTAATTTCTTCACAGTTTTGTATCTCTCCCATTAATTTTTGTTATAAATGCACCACATCCGCAGTCTACTAATGATCTGTTCGAGCGACCTCGGGACAATTCTAGAATATTTTTCGTTCGAATTTCATGTTTTCTAGGCGAGTCTGTATCGTGAGCCGTTTCCGATCGTCCCGTCGAATACTCCGACGTCGATCTGTTTCAGGAAAGTGTTCGGTGTCCTGGTCGAGCCACTTGCTGATCAGCTCGGTGGCGTTGCTGATGTTGTGCTTCGGGCTGAGCTTCTGCGCCGCGCGACACAAACCATCGAACCCTCGCACCGATCCGCTGCGCATTTGACAATCGAGATACTCGCAATCGATTGACGCGTACGCTTCGCCGAAGAAGACCACTCTGTCATTCGTGACCGTCTGCTGATCCTGACGATCTGCAGACCGTGCTTCCTGGCCGGCTGGCTGGCCGGTTCCTCTCTCCGTTGTCCTTTCTCTCCTCTCCTCGACGATCCTCTCTTCCTACACTCATAGATGAACGTTTTCGTGTGTAGCGTAGCGGGACGAGATGTTCGCCGACGATACATTTCGTCCCCTTTTCGGAACAAACCCGCGAGACGAACGCTACCGGTGGATTCTTCCGAAGAAGAGCATAGCAAACACTACCATAGTTTCCCTGTGACGGCTGGTGGATGGTTTCAATACTGCCATTCATCGTTCAATCTATACTGGAATTTATAGTCAACTCATGGTTCAATCTATTCTTCAATTTATAGTTCAGTTCAATCTTTAGTTCATAGTTCAGTTCATACTTCAATTCGTACTTCAGTTCATATTTCAATTCATAGTTCAATCTATACTTCTCTTCGTAGTCGATTCATGGTTCAATCTATTCTTCAATTTATAGTTCAGTTCAATCTTTAGTTCATAGTTCAGTTCATACTTCAATTCGTACTTCAGTTCATATTTCAATTCATAGTTCAATCTATACTTCTCTTCGTAGTCGATTCATGGTTCAATCTATATTTCAATTTATAGTTCAGTTCAATCTTTAATTCATAGTTCAGTTCATACTTCAATTCGTACTTCAGTTCATATTTCAATTCATAGTTCAATCTATACTTCTCTTCGTAGTCGATTCATGGTTCAATCTATATTTCAATTTATAGTTCAGTTCAATCTTTAGTTCATAGTTCAGTTCATACTTCAATTCGTACTTCAGTTCATATTTCAATTCATAGTTCAATCTATACTTCTCTCGTAGTCGATTCATGGTTCAATCTATATTTCAATTTATAGTTCAGTTCAAACTTTAGTTCATAGTTCAGTTCATACTTCAATTCGTACTTCAGTTCATATTTCAATTCATAGTTCAATCTATACTTCTCTTCGTAGTCGATTCATGGTTCAATCTATATTTCAATTTATAGTTCAGTTCAAACTTTAGTTCATAGTTCGGATCATACTTCAATTCGAAGTTCAGCTCGTACTTAAATTTATACTTTAGTTCATATTTCAATTCATAGTTCAATCTATGCTTCACTTCATAGTCGACTCATAGTTCAATCTATGTTTCACTTCATAGTCGACTCATAGTTCAATCTATATTTCAATTTATATTTCAGTTCAAACTTTAATTCAGTTCAAACTTTAATTCAGTTCAAACTTTAGTTTAGTTCATACTTCAATTCATAGTTCAACTCGTACTTGAATTTTTACTTTAGTTCATATTACAATTCATAGTTCAATCTATGCTTCACTTCATAGTCGACTCATAGTTCATTCTGTATTTCAATTTACAGTTCAGTTCAAACTCTAGTTCGGTTCATACTTCAATTTGTAGTTCAGTTCGTACTTACATTTATAGTTCAATTCATATTTCAGTTCATCGTTCATTTCACACGTCAATTTGTAGTTCCGTATACACTTCAATTTATCCTTTAATTCACAGTTCGCTTCATGCGTCAATTTGCAGGTGACTTCATTCTTCAATTTATGTTTCGATTCACGATAGAAACTGCCTGAACATACGACAAAGGGATTGAACAAAGGGTTAGATGCAAAGTAAAACTTGCACTCGGCAATGCGGCTCGTGAAACGGCAGGGAAACTATGGCTTAAAACGATTTCCGGCTATAATTCCGCGCGCCGGAGGGAACATCTTCGATAAAAACGGTCTCCGGAATCTGCCCATCGATAATCGTCGAACGATGGAACGCGAACCGGGTCGAGTTGAATTCGTTAACCGACTGTGTCGAGCTCTTCGTCTTTGCTCGTGTGCGCGCGCGACTCGCGAATCGAATCGAATCGGCTCGGCCCGGCCCGGCCCGGCCCCGAATCGAATCGAATCGTTTCGCGTTACGAGTTTCTCGACTTGGTAGCGAGGATAATAGATTCAATTACGAATTAGACGTAACGCTCGCGCTTCTGGCATAACGACTCCTCGATTAATTCCTATCGAGGGACTTAAACTCGTACGCCAGTTTCGCCCGAGTTGCGAGAGGAAGCTGTCTTAGGATGGAAACTCGAGCCTAACCGACCTGGACGGTTCTCCGATCATTTCTCGCGTCTCGATTCGCATCTCACTAGGAAACGCGAGAAATTTTTCCGACGATTTACCGAGCGAAAGCGACACGGAGAAAATTAACGCGTTCCCACTTACCGCCGATTTTCGCCGATTTCTTTTATAATTGGTGCGGTTGACGAGGGAATTTTTCGAGGGATTACTGTTCGGTGCGAAATTGTCCAAATGTGAAATTTTGACGTTGCTCCTCTTACTTTACAACGTTGCATCAAAGACATCGGCACACGCCGTCGTGTTTCGATATACCCTTCATTTCCACTCGTTACTCGAAATCGTTCAGGAAATGAAAATCGATGTTGAGCATCGCGACTGAACGTGACTAGCTTGCGGATGATTATGCAAAAGAAAAATTGTATGAAACAGAGGTTAAATGAAAGCGTACGTCCTTTCTGAATAATTTTAATCGGTCGAGAATAACGTAACAACGTGTTGTGTTTGACCAAGCAATTTTTATCATAAATGCATAAAATCCGCGGTCTAGTGACGATGGCGCTTCGTGAACGAATATTCATTAATTACTTTGAATTGGTTGCAGCATTGAAACGTACGGCGAGCGGCCATATTGTTGCTTCAACAGATAAAACTTTACGTTGCTCATGTTAAATGCAACGTCAAATAGAATGTGAACAGGAATTGTGAATTTTATGAAAAGTGATCATCTGAATCAGTTTTGTTTACAAAGACTAAATCACTTTGATTTTGGGGAATTTTTTTGGGGTGGGGGGAGTTGATTATTCAATAATGAACACGTTAATGAAATGAGAAATTAGCGTTGGATTGGGTGGTGTTAGGTCAAGATTCGTTCGTTAGTCGAATGGTGAGCGTCGGATGACACGAAAACGCTATAAGAGCGCGGCGACTCTTGGAATTCGGTTCCCGGAAACGTTCAAAGGGAAACCCTCGCAAAAGCAATCGCATTGTTCGGTCTAAATTCTAGCTGTTCGAACAACAGCCAAGGGGTTCGTTCTGATTGCACGCACCACCGGTTCCTCGCGAATCGATTTCGACGCGTCGGCGTCGGCGTCGCGCGACATCGTCGAATTGGTCGCGGTTCGACGAGCTCCGCTGTCGGATCGAGACCGAAAAAAAGGATGTAACGCGCGAATGAAAATTCACCGTGACGGAGGGACGCAAAAAACAAAAAAAAAAAACGGCCAAAAAGATCCTGCGGAAAGTCCTGTGAACGCTTCGGAGTGGTCGCGGAACGCTGCACCTGCCGATTATGATGCATTCGGACCGAGCTGCCAAATCCTTTATAGAAAATTCATTTGCAGATACTACGCATTATTTTATTTTATTTGTTATCGTCCATCCTTGAATTTTTCCTAATGGAAGATTCTTGTAGACTCTGCTGGTTTTATCTTGATCCGTGCCTTCTTTGGAAAAGAAGAACGAAGCTTTCGACTTTAAGAATTTTTTCTGCTTCAACTACTGTGATTTCTCTATACATGTCGCCAAGGCCTGGATGATAAACGTCGCGGAATTATCCCCATTACGGCGGGGTACAGGAAAATTCATTGTATAATAGTTATGCGAATGGTACTTTGCGCGAAACGATTCTTCAGGCTCTTCTTTGACTCCAAAAAAAAGAAAATAAAAATAAAAATTTCTGTTGGGTTACTGGTTAGGGTAACGGACCCAATCACTGTGGGGTTACCAATTCCTATACAAATTATTCTTATTTTTAAAGCATAATGAATATTATAAAAGAGTTATGTAACATATATATATATATTAACTGACTTTGATGGAAAAAATTCAATATCTTTTTTTAATATTCATTATGTTCTAATAGTGGGTCCCTTACCTTGCCCAGAACTGGTGCAGGAAATGTTTACTTTGCACAATAATCAGCAGACCGTAGCTGACGAACGATTTTCGAGAACCAAACATCGACATTATCGTTCATTCGCCATTATCAGCAATTTCATTATGGACTCGTAACCTCATTAACGACGGGGATAGACAAATTAATAGGCGAATAAAACCTGTCTTCTTATTACTGCTCCGTTACAAACACGCGAAAGAAAGATGCTCCTGAGCATCGTTTATGGTCGCTCTTATTACTTTCATCGCTCGGCCATAAACGTTGTCTTACAGACAAAATCCCCTGTCTTAGGCATCGTCATCGTGAACTTTTAGCGAGCTATGAAAAGGACGGGGAAACATTTGCGTGATCAACATTTGACTAAAGAACGCGTTCTGCCTGTTGCACACGCTTTGGATATCACAGGCTCGCGTACTTTCAAGATGAATTAAGATTAACAATCATTAAGGCATCTTAACACTTTAATGGCCGTCCACACAACATGTGTGCGATGCTATCGCCGAAGATACAGGAAAAATATTGTTGTTGTTTTTTGTTTCATGTATATGTTCGCACATGTTGAATTATTTCGTGAATTTAATAAAATTTTCTGAAATTAATTCTTCGCAAATATTGCCGCACCCTGGCGACATTTGACTGCGTAGACGTGCGGTCATTAAAGTGTTAATCGGTCGATACAAGTTACGTATATTGATTCTGCACAGGTAAATCTCGTTTTGGGATGACGGTGCGACTCGAAACTTTTCCCGGAGGAAATCGAGTCACGGGGGCAGCGAGATTTACCGGTGGGGATTTAAGTAACCGGTGTAAAAGAGGATTCATGGCGTGAAACAATCGGACCAAGTACTCGACCGTTTCCTCGACCCGATTCGATCCCAGTCGAATCGAATCCGTTCTCCGCGATTTTTTGGTCCATCGCAGTTCTTCTCCGCGTTCCGGAATCACGGCGTGCACGTAAATGCCGAGAAAATTATTACGATCGACTTTCCTTCGTTTCTCCTCTCTCTCTCTCTCTCATCTGCCGTTTTTCTGCTGGAAAATGTTTTGCCGTCGAACGAAAATCGATCGCTCCATTCCGACCTGTAGTTTCCGTCGTAGCGGAAGCGAACTTCCGGAACTCGATTTACTAGTCTCGTCCCCGGTTTTTCTTTCTGCAACCTCGCCCCTCGTCGATTTCCTTCGATCTCTCGAAAAATCGCCTCGAGATTTTGAAATGTCCCGGACACGATGTCTCAGGTTCAACCGGGCGAACTAAGCTCACTGAGATCGATCGAATCTTGCAACAATAGATCATATTCCGGAATTTTATACGAGGACACTGGGCCAGCTAGGGTCGATCGATTCTTTGGAATATGTTCAGAAGCGATTCCATATTATAAACAAATTTTTGTTGCGCATAGATTCAAATCGGTAATCTTCTGAGAGATTCTTGCAAGAATGGGGCATCTTTGAGAATTTTTTAGCTGGAAACCGAACCAGGTAGGGCTGATTGGTTTTCTGGAATACGTTCAGGAATGATTCTATATTATAAACTAATTTTCTTAGTGGAGAGATTCAGATCGTTAATTTTCTATTGTATTATAAGACAAATGAGAATTAAAATTATTTTCTATATTAAAATATATCCTGATCCTTTGATTGCTACTTGCAAATTGGAGAAGAAGGGACTATGAATTAATTTGTACGCCTAATAGTTTACTAGCTGTTATAGTAGCTGTGATACTAGCAGTAATAAATTCCCAAACATGATTTTCTTCGGGAAAACGCGACGCCGTTCAATTCTAGTGAAAATCCCTTTCGAGGAGAAGGAGCCACGACAATGCGAAATGTTGTAGTTATAATACAAGGTCCAGTAGATGCAAATAAACTGATTTTATGCGAACGTTTTCCCCGAGTCCGAAGAAACGCGAAGCCACGATCGGTTTTTCGCAGCAGTTCGACTACGGCGGAGAATTTGTAACCGTTTCACGACCCTTTCTTCCTTATTTGCATGGAAATTGCTGCACCCTCGGATTGCGCGAAAAAAGAATGCGGAACCGGTTGCCTCGACGTCGAGGCTGGCCTCCGTATCGCGACCACAGAGTTTAATAAATCAACTCTCGACGGTGCTGTCGTGGCCTGCGATTGCGTCGAATGTCCATAAACTCGATGTGAACGTAGGGAGAATGATCTCGGAGTGCGAATCGAACGAGATTGGGAACGAGATCGACGAACCGAGAACCTCCCGTGGAGGATCGAGCTCGTCGCGGAAAACGACCGTGTGCGAAGTACCTATGAAATCAACCGCGAACCGATTTTCTATCAATTTTCTGCGTATGCGGCGAATCTATCGGTTTTCCCAAGAAATTTTTTACGGTCCAATGTAACACGAATGTACACACGTTTTTACATCATCGTTAAACCGATTTTCTGCACCTCTGCATCAGTGCCTGGAAAATAAAAATTCAGAGAAATCTCTATCGAGCTCGTAATTAAATTATATAATTAGTTTATCAATTTCCTGAATTACACCATTGCTCGATCGAAGATTTTACGCATATGTGAGGTGACCACGAGTGCCCAAAATGCGTGTAAAAGTTCAGAAAAATCTCTATTGGGCTCGTAATACTTATGAAATTATCCACGATTGATTTTTTTATTAATTTTCCGCCGTTTCTGCGTTTGCAGCGAATCTATCGGTTTTCCCAAGAAATTTTTTACGGTCCAATGTAACACGAATGTACACACGTTTTTACATCATCGTTAAACCGATAATTTTTTGCACTTCTGCATCAGTGCCTGGAAAATAAGAATTCAGAGAAATCTGTATCGGGCTGGTAATTAAAGTTACTTGAGTAAAATTATCCACGTGCGATTTTATTTCAGTTTTCAGCGTTAACAGTAAATCTGGTGCGAATTTTGGCATTAAATTTTCAGATTCGTTGGAAAAGCGATGTATTTAAGCTTCGGTATGTACATTGTTGTTAAAGTGAGGATTTTACGTATTCATGTGGCGAAAATCAGTGTTTGAGCTATGAAAACTATTCGGCTCCCGCTTTCTGGAATACAAAACCGTAAAATGTAGATTTTATTAAAATTAATCAAAGCACGTGAAATTAAAAGTAGTGGTAAAGATGGAAAATTATTGAATTCGACAGTTTGGAGTGGGAAAAGAATCAAGGTAATTCGACTGGTACTTCGTGTATGGTCGTTCACCGATTGATTTCGCGATGATATAGCATTCGATCGTGGTTCAGAGTGCGTTGACGGTTTGTCGATCGTCGTTTTGTTTCCGGACGCGTTTTGCGCGACGGGAAATCGTCTCTGGAAGCGAATCGATCGAGAATCAATGCGGAGGACCGGTGTTGGGCTGGTTTTGCATAATTGCGGGAACTATGAACACACAATTGTTAATGATATCCGTGGAAACGTGACGCTGTACGGTGATCTGGAACTGGAACTTTGCTGTTCGGGCTCCCCAATAATCAAAAATGTATAACTCTCGAACTACCTAATTTTATTGTCACAACTGATGAATTAATATATTAATTGAAAATTGAGCATGGTAAAGTCATACAGATTTTTAGGTTATAATGAGAAATTGGTTTGGTACCATTTACCGATAAATCGAGGTGTCAGCTTTCAACGCAGAAGACTGATCTTCATTTAAGAAAACAGAACTGGCAGAAAATATTAAATAGTCGAGGATTTTTTCGCAGACTTATTTTAATCGTTCTCAACAGCGACGGACTTTTATGAGGCAATATATGAATTCAATAATTGTTACAATGGGGAAACTTGATTTCTTTGCAGCAAATCTACTGGTAAATTACAGTTCCACATTATCAAATTATCAGCGTGTATCTCTAGGCGAACGAACCTCGTCGAAAGCGACGCGATCTCCGCGAGCGTCAACATCGAAAGTTGTCCGCGTTCTACCGTGTCCTTTCACTTTGGTAAATCTTCAACGACTGTACATACTGCGTATACATATAGTACGTAAATATTCGACGTGGCATAAATGTTATCTATCATTACTATATATTTTATAATAAAACCTGGATTAAACGAAGAAAAGCGCAGTCTTATTTCGACCTCTCCGTCGTCTCCATAGACTGTGGATTTTATGACAAAAATGCGAAGAAGTGTACAACTTTTAAGGAAGCCAAAAATCTTACTGTATTACTTACAGTTCATTGAAACATTGATTTGGAAAAGAATTTTGTCTTGCGATTAATGCAGACTAATTTTATTTCACATAAAAATCCGCAGTCTAGTAGTCGAGAACTACGGGGTGTTCATTTGAAAACTTTCCAGCCGAATATCTCGAAAACTATGAAAGTTATTAAAAAAGTGTTAAACACGTGTCCATGGATTTTGTTGGGGAAAGATAGGGGGCAGTATCAGTTTTTCATTTGGGTGGCGTTTTCAAGGTGATTTGAAAGTGAACTTTGTTTTTTCAAATGGAAACCTATATTTTTTATTATGGGATCTTATTGTGCGTAAAAAGACCAGCAATTTTCGTAGGATACTTTTTTTTTATCTGCGCACTAGTTTCATCGTGGCAGAGGAGAATCGAGCCTGACTCGTTCCCCATCGAAAACAAAAGGGTTGTCCGTCGATTCGAGCTCGGCCGAAACGAATTCGAGCTTGGCGAACCACCCTATTTCCGCGGAAACCGGTACCGTTCTGCTTATCCATTGTCATCGGAATTCACCGAAAGGGGAGCTCCGATTCCCGTGCGCTCTCGATGGTTCCGATCCGGGGCTTTATTTCCGTCTCGCGGTTTACGGAGCCTGTGTTTAGTCGTAATTCTTTCCTAGCGAGCCGCGGAACCATTCGAACGCGTTCGCCGAGCTATTTCTTCGTTCGTTTCAAACTAGAGATGTTGGAACGATGCTGAAAACCATCCGAGGTAAGTGAGTGCACCGTGATTTATCCCTATGGAGATCCCGGTCTTTCGACTTCCAACCCAATTGCTAATTAGAACGTGTGGTTTGATATTGATTTTCTGAAATTTCTTATCTGCAGACTGCAGTATGGCTTTTCAAGCGAAATAAAAATTTACCGAATTTTTTGCAAGCTGTAGAGACCAAAAAGAGATTTATTTCTGTTCTTTCTGTTCTATTTGATTTATTTCTATTTATTCTTTCTTATTTATTTTTTCTCTGTGTTCATTGTAAAATGTAGGATTTAAATAAATATTTATTTTTAACTTGAATTATTTGAATGTTCCTACGGCTTCGAAAGTTTCATTAGTCTCTCGTATTTCGTTTATACGTTGCAGTCATAAATGCATGAAATCCACGGGTTACTTATCCAGAAACCTGTACCGAAACCTGTACAAATATCCGTTGTTAAACCGTAACTGCAGATTACATTTGTAATTACTCCGTCGGCTAGTTTGCAGAAAGCAAAATTGAATAGGAATCTGCTCTGTTGAAGGTTCCATCGAATTACGAATAGAAGCAGCGTCGTGTATAATTCCAAGAGAATGGCTTCGAGGAGAATTTTCTGGTTAATGTAAGCTACACACCATTGTCTAAAATTATTATCTTGTATTATTATCTCTGTTGTCTCTCTATTAAATGATTCATGGAGATCTTTGTCAAAGGATTCATCGAATTCCGCGAAAACAACGTCTTCATTTTAAAGAAAACAGCTTCAATGATCTTACAATATGCTCTGTAAAAATTAAATGATTAAATAAGATCATTATTTCTGTCAAAGGGCTCACGTAAAACTGACATCATGTTTAATCTGAACAAACACTGTTTAACCCATCACGTATTATGTTTCCTTCCCATTTGAAATTCATGCACATGGATTTCATTAAATAGTGGCAAGAAAGACATAAATAGATTCCAAAAATATTTTCCAATTGATCATAACAATAATTAATTTTTCCAATTTAATTTAATTTTTGGCATGAATCAGGTGAAATACTAACCGCTTTATATAAATACTAACCACGTTCAAAAATTAAAAAATTTGGTACTTAATTGGTTAAAAGAGGTATAACGGAGTAAAATAATGGAATAAAAATACACTACATTATTAAAAAAATCAACCTCGTTACGTTTCCAGCGACAATAACAATGCTAAGTGTTCCAGTCTAGTGGACAAACCAAGAGAACAAGTTGTCGCAACAAGAAAAGCACTGCAGGGCCAAAGAGATGAAACCAAAGCATAGCGTCCGCGTTCGATTATCGAGATCGTGGAGCTCGATCGAATTAAGAATGCGAAAGGAGATCGCTTGAATCGAATAAGACGGTCTCCTCTGACCCGGACATGCCTTCATCGATCGGCCCGAAGGAGAACGAGAGAGAAAAAGTCTGAGAGAAGAGAGTAAGAGAGAGAGAGCGAGAGAGAGAGAGAGAGAGAGAGAGAGAGAGAGAGACAGGGTGCTTAGCTCCCTGTGGAAATGAAATTTAAAGTCACAGGCAATCCACGTGAAACGTATGCAAGCTAGAGCGGTCTGTTAACTGTGCGTGAACTTGTTTGAGTCGGTTGTTTATTCTCTGATTGCTTGGCAATTTCGTAAACCTCAAATTCTGCACTTTTCAGTCAACCTCTAGTCAGTGGGCATATACCATATCACTGCAAACGAACAGAGTAACAGTGCAAAAGATACAAACATTAGCTCTTGATATTGCTCAGCAACACTTGATATTGTTGGGAAATATTCGATGTCGTTGGGCTATATTTGATATTGATGGGAAATATTTGATATTATGGGGTAATGCTGGATATTGTTGGGCTATATTTAATATTGTTGGGAAATACTTGATATTGTTTGGAGATGTTTGATATTGTTGGACAATATTTGATATTGTTGGGCAGCTCTTGATATTGTTAGGCAACACTTGATATTGTTGTGCAACACTTGATATTGTTGGACAATATTTGAGATTGATGGACAATATTTGATATTATGGGAAAACATTTGACATTGTGGGGAAATATTTGATATTGTTAGGCAACACTCGATATTGTTGGGCAATATTTGATATTTCTAAGCAACACTCGACTTCGTTAATCGAATATTGTAGCTAACGTCTTCGAAATCGACTGAAACAAAAAGAACAGGAAGATATAGGATAAGAAGATGTAGATATAACGTAGCAAGAGGATATATCGTGTACTACGACGTTCACAAATGATAATTTAGTTCCAGATTCTGAGAGTGAATTACACAGTTGTCGCATTTCTCACGTGACGTAACTGTCACCGTACCACCTAAGGGTTAATGAAGTCAGTTTTGAAGTTGAGCCGCTTCACCGTGTCTCTCGTTTCTCTGTTATGATTTTCATTCGTTCGCGATATTCGCAAGAGTGTCTCGCGAGCGCATCTAAGCGCTCGCAGGTGCATAGGCACCGATAAGTGCCGAGCCCTTGGACGAGGAATCGGGTCGCTGTTCCTCTTTGATCCTCCTTCCCAGATGGTCCCCTCTTAAACATTTCCCTCGTCGTATCTCCTGTTTATTTACGATTCTCTCTGCCTATAAAATTGAGCAGCGAGCAAAGCACGCCGCCAGGGAAAATAGAAAAGCGGGGGTGTCGTTCGACGCGGGGTAAGAAAATGGGCTGGCCGAGTTTCTCCTGCTCGATGGAGACGTTTCATCGCTTCCCTTATTGTTGCTTCCTTGGCTCTTTGCTATTACGCCTCGAAGATCGGCATCTTGCAACAATGGCTGCGTACATATCGACGCTTATATTTACAAAGCTTCGTTTAGACAGTCTTTTTAAAAACAGCATGACAAACGCGAATTTGAAACGGATAACCAAATATTAAAAAATATAAAAACAATGTTGTCAAAGATTACTACTTGTTGATTCTTCTCGTTGTATCTAATTAAACAGCCACGAATTTCTTAACTAATCATCAGAAGTTTAGCAGCTGATAATTTAGTCAAAATTCTGTTTAGTGGAATATTTTTAGGTATGAAATTGCAGAAACTTTATATTTGTAATTATTTGGGAATACAGTAGTAACAAGGGAGCGTACACAAAATTAAGTTGAATCATTTTCTAGTTAGGGTAAGATTAACCTAACCCAGACGAGCGCGAGACGATATTTCTCTTGAAGTGTCGCAAGCAGAAGAATATTCATATCGATTAAATTCAATTTAGAGTCTCCGCCACCTGTTTGACCTCGATATTATAAGCCAGGAATTTAAGGATACCCTCCTATTGAATCACACAGAAAGAAAGCCACTCTGAAGCATCTTTTTCATTCATGAATTTTAAGCATTCTACAAGGAACAATGCTTTTCACAGCTTTCTTTGCAATCGGACGATCAACGTCGTGTACAATAAACATCATCAAACACAGTACGCTACAAAAATTTGTCTACAATACTAAATCATACCTGAACACATTGCGCAAAGATTCCTAGCTCCATCGCATCTAGCTTTCCTCTAATCAATTTTTAAAGTTACCTCTAATTTCGTGCGACTTGAAGGAGTACATTCGCGAGTAGATCGTGGCCTCAAAAATTCAATTAGCCGGGACCGGACTAAAACGAATTTATCTATAATACTGAATCATGCGCGAACATATTGCTAAAAGTTTATAAGCACTGTCTCCTGAAGCTTTCCCGTAATGAATTTTTAAACCTCTATTTTCGTTCGAGTCGATCGCAGTATCGCACGAGTTCGACGATCTCAGGTCAATTGGTCCGGACCAGACCGAACCAAAACTTATACTTTCGAATTATGCGCGAACACGTTGCAAAAACATTCGCAGCTCTGCCTCGTCTTCTTTTCGTGTAACGAATGTCTAAAGTATTTTTGTCTGACTCGATGAGAAGTTGATTCGCGATACGCTCGCCGAATCCCAAGTTACTCTAACCGGACTTCGAGGGAACCGTTCGAAGATCTCAAGCTAATTAGTCCGGAGCAGAGCAAAGGTTTTCCTTGATTAAGGGCGCGGGTCGCGTGATCCTGTTCCTGGTTCGTCGGACGAATTGCGATCGACGAGTGGTAGCCGGGTTCGGGAATTAGTTTGCCGGTTTCGGTGACACGCACGCGACGAGAGAACGATCCATTCGTCGGAGCGTATCTGCAACGTGCAGTTTCCATCTTTGGAGAGCAGAGATTCCATTGGTAAATTGTTCGAGAGGTATAGAACGCGACGGAATCTGAAATTTACGTGCGTTTCCGTTTCGGTTCTCTCCCCCCCCCCCCCACACACCCCCATCCCTCGAGCTTTCGACTCTGTCTTTCTCGGTGGAAAAAAATCGGTAAAATCCAAGGCAGCGTAGGAAACGACGACGGCGATATAAAATGCCGGCGTATAACGGTTTTACGGTTTAAAATTTAAATTACGCGGATTTACGTCGGCCGCCGGCGAATTACGATGACCAGGTTGCCGGCGGTGGGGAAAGTCGTTTTAGCCATATTTTTTCCCTTCCATGTTTCCAGCCCGGTCTTATGCGTCTTGTTTGCCGCTTCTATTATCCGCCGCGCGGGTATACTCTCGCGCCCCGCGGAGATTCCGATGTTCCGAGGCCTGCGTTTACTTCTGAAAAATGATTCGCCGAGGGAACCGGACGCTCGGACGCGAATTAACTTCGAACGCGGGGGTTTTGCAGTTTAATTTATATACGGCTACAGTATATGGCGGTTTCCTCCCTCCCGCCAGGAGGGAGGAAACCGTCCAACAGATGTTGATATTTCTGTCATTTGTAGAATTTGTAAACTTTCCGTTTAGGCTGCGTCAGTCACCGGTGACTAACACACAGTGTGAAATATAATATAAAACTAAAAAATTTACATTGTTTCAAGTAATTACTGAAAATTTATTCAAAATTTACTTTATGTTTATAATAAGTTTAGTCTTTTATTCTTCAATTTATTTTGCGGAAATAATAACCAAACTGAGTTTCACTGTAAACACAAGATTAAAATTTTATTCGCTGTTTGTAACAATTATTTACATTATTTATGTTCTTACCTGTAAACTATTATTCCACAAAGATTTCTGTAAGAGAGTGACGCTCTATTCAGACAATCCTGATCAATTAGGTTTTGTAATATGTCAGTCCGCTGTTTCGTTTTACAGGCATGCGCGATGCGTATCTAATTCAAAATGAGTTTTAAAAGGAATACGATAAATTTACATACAGTGGCGGCCATACACTTACGTACACTTCATATTTTAACATTAAAACCTGACTTATTTCTACGGAACTCAGATAGTAGTATCAACAATTTATTTCTAAGAGTGTTAGACCGTGATGTACATATCTGCAGTAAAACTTTGACTTATTTCGAGAAAATAAGTATTTTGTAAATATTTTGTTCCGATCTGTCGGTTTTGTAGCGGACAACTACTTACGTACGCTGCTGTATCGCACAGCTAAGCCAAATGTAAACAATATTTACTAGTCTCTCCTGAGCAGTGTTTACAGTTAGACGTGTTACAATAGTGCTGTGATGAGTAAAGGAAAAAATATCACGCCAGAACAGCGGCGATTAGTGCAACAGCTTCGGAAGGATGGAATGTCCTACCGAAAGATTTCTGCAAAATTAGAAATATCAGTTATGGCTTGCCATCAAGCTATAAAACATATTAAACTTCATGGAACACCAGACAACGTTCCTCGTAAAGCGAGACCTCGAAAAACTGATCAAAGAACTGATCGCAAGATTCATCGATTGTCTGAAGCGGACAGATTTAAAACTGCAGTTGCCATCCACAATGAAATATCAATAGATCTCCATGAAAAAATAATTGTTAGAACTGTCCAGCGAAGACTTAATGAGTTTCAATTATACGGACGCGTTGCCAGAAAGAAACCGCTCATTTCAGAAAAAAATCGTCGCGCTAGGATTGCTTTCGCGAAAGAACATTTAAACTGGACGCCCCAGCAATGGTCCAGAGTAATTTTTACAGATGAATCGAAATTTAATCGATTTGGATCTGATGGAAAAGTATACGTGAGACGTCGCAAAGGAGAAGAATTTCATAAAAATTGTATTAAACCGACTGTAAAAGGTGGTGGTGGCTCGGTACTCGTTTGGGGAGCTATGACAGTGAAAGGTACAGGACCTATTCATCGGATAACTGGAACCATGGACAGATACGTGTATTTGGATATTGTACAAAATGTATTGCTACCATTTGCCGAAGAATACATGCCAAAAGAATGGATCTATCAAGCGGATAATGATCCGAAACATTCCGCAAAAGTCGTCAAGACATTCTAGAGTGACAATAATATTCCCGTAATGAAGTGGCCGGCACAATCTCCGGATCTGAATCCAATCGAGATGCTGTGGATTGATGTCGACAAACATATAAAAAAACAAAAACCGAAAAATATTGATGAATTGTACACAATTGTACAGGAAGCATGGAATTCGATACCTGCTAGCAGATGTGCTAGACTTATCAAATCCATGCCGCGAAGGTGTGCTGCAGTCATAAAAAATAAGGGCTTACATACGAAATATTAATGTATTATAATTATGAGTTAAAGAAACATGTGAAAATATAGGTGTTTCGATGTGTACTTAACTATGTGTCCGCAGAAAATTTGACACCAGTATAAAAATATAAAAAACTTTTTAATTATAGTAAATCAAGGAAAGCTATTTTGATATCTTATTATATATATTGTAAACTTATAAAAAATATAATTGATTTTCGTATACTTGTTTAACGTATAAGTATACAGGAAATAATATTTAATTTTATTAACTGTACGTAAGTATATGGCCGCCACTGTACCTTCTATCGTATTTCTATTACATGTTTATCGTGTTTCAGTAAAATCCATTAAAATGCATTAATGATATAATCGGTTGTCCTTCGCAGGTATCAGGCTTCTTCAGGTGGCCTGACGGTGATTTCTTTAAGAATTCGCGTGGCGTTCAACGTGTAGAATGAGTAGATACTGATATTTCTATCGCGTTGATTATAAAAGCGTGACCGTTCGCGTCAACTTTGACCAGCGACGTTTAAACGAACGAACGTTAGAGCACGTTTCCAGAGACAGGGGTTTGTTAGGAATTGATTGTGTAGCTCGTTTTGCGACAGGAATCGTGGTCTCTATTCGCGTCGCGAGCTCGTCGGCGGTTATCGCGTTGGCTCGTGTTCGTCGAATCGACGCTAGGCGAACGAACGAAAGCGCCTCGGAACGCAACGGCCGTCTCCGGTTAACGTTCCTTTACAGATCTCTCCGCGCATGGAGTCGTTTGCGAGCGCGACTATGGCCGATAGTTCCGGTACGTTGCACGGCAACGGAACCAATTCGCTGAGACTACTCGATTCCGAGCTGTGCAATGAGTACGACTCTATTTACGAGCCGGTACGTCCATGTTCTGTGTTCTATGTTTGCGAGCGTACCGGGTTGCCGAGCAAAGATTGCCCTCTGGGGCAGTTGCCTGACCCTCGAACCACGTCCATTCGTGGCATTCTAGACGATGAAAACAAAGAAACCACGCCTATTCAAGGGGCTCTATACAGGGTGGTCCTTTCAAGCAAGGTCACCTAAATATCTCTTCAGGTTGTTGTGATGCGAAACATATTTGTTACGTAATGTGCATCCAAATATCTGGTAAGAATATTTTTTCCGAAGGTCATTTTTTCGGAGTTATCAGAGTCATCGGTATTTTTTGATGCATAACTACGTTGTTTTTCTTTTTTTTTTTTCTTCTTCCTGGTTTAGCGTCGCATCAACATCTAGGTTATTAGCGACGAGCTTCTTTGGTGTTCTTAGATTTTGCGTATGTGGTTGATTTCTTTAAAGAATTCAAGGGTGTTTGATGTATGTTTTCCAGATGTGAGGGCCGTGTTCGGGTTGATTCCAAATTTGAGTTGCTGGCTAGAGAATTTTTGGCAGTCGTACAAAAGGTGGTGAATTGCGATTGGAGTATCAGAGCAGAGGTGGGGTCTTCTTTATGAGAAATTCGGTTTTTTTTTAATGCATCGTATAACTGACCGAAAAATACATCCAGATATGTATAATAACATCACCTTGAAATGACCTTGATCTTCGAAAATAGAGACGGGGAAATCACTTCTCTTCAGGGCACTGTATAAAAGAGGGAATAAACGGACACACTTTAAGGGCATTCTACATATCGGGGCAATTAAACCACGCCCACAGAAAAGTCTACGCAGTGAGGACAAGGGAGCCACGCCCACTGAGGGTACTCTACGAAGTGGAAACAGGGAACTATGCTTATTTAGAACACTGTCCGGAAGTACAATTAATTTATACTTAATCAGGGCATTGTGTACAGAGGGGACAATGAAACCACGCCTACAAGAAACTGTACAGAGTAGATGGAAGGGAGCCACACGTATTCAGAGCAGTCTACATAAGCGACACAAGGAGACCACGCTTGCCCAAGGTACCGTGTGGCAGCATAATGCGATTCCAGCCTCTAAGAGCACTCTATGTAGAGCGGTCAACGAAACCACGCCCACAAGCAATTCTACAGGGTAGGAACAAGGAAACCTCACCTGATCAAGCCTTCCTGTAGGAGTGTAATGCAATTACAGGTTCTCAGGGCACTCTACATCGAGGAAGTATCGAAGCCACGCCTACCAGCATGTTTGCAGAGTAAGGAGAAGGAAGGCATGCCTGCTCATGGCAGTCTAGATAGCGGGCACAAGGAAATCACACCTGTTGTGGGCACTCTACAACGAAACCACGCCTACTGGGTCCAGTATATACAGGCTCGGTGTAACTAGGCCTTCAGAACACACACTGTACACTCGGGGCAAGTAAGCCACGCCTTCCGAGAGCACTCTACACGGAACTAAACCTTGCTGTCTCAAGACACACTGTCGACGAGAGCCAAGATACTATCCCATCGGAAAATAGCGAGTCTCCTGATGACGCAAAGCGACGCAAAGCGACGCAAAGCGACGCGGAGCGAAGACACGTCTCGTCGCCGCGAGGTCGACGAAAGCCGGTGAGCGGGGAGTGATCGTGTCTCGACTCCACAGGGGATGAATATTTGTTCGGCTCGGCCCTCCGGCTCGCGCGCCGCTATGTCGGCTATAAATACTGCTTTGTATGCATGCTGGGTGAGCGGACCGCCAAGCACAGATAATAGGAAGGAAGCCCCCGAGAAGCTACTTTGTCTAGCTCCTTCTCCTCTCCTCTCCTCTCCGCTCCTCTCCTCTCGTACAGGCGGTGTTTCGCCCTTATCCTGGCCGTCGGCGCAACCTAATAACGCCGGACCGTTCTCGACTAGCGGCAGCTACGGGAATAATTACCAACGCAGCGACGACGAATTCGAATAACATCATGCCGACCAGAAATTGTTTCGACGCTTCCGGATCCTCGCGTGAACAGACCAATTCCGGACCGGCTGGATCTTTCAAACGAAATTGCGGCTCTGCGGTGACTCTGATTCGCATGTTCTAGTCTACCATCTTCTCTGACGAGAATTGTGCTGGCGGGGACGGGACTGTCGAACCGTTGGCGGTGAAGAAGAATAATAAGTTGGTTAATAATAAGTAGACTTGCGTATCTTTATGGAAAATAACAATTTTCTAACCGAATTGCAACAAACTGGAGTGAAATAGACATTTATTTTCTTTTTTAATACGTTCAATAGGTTGAAAATAGTGTAACAGCATTTAAAAATTTTTCCAATGTTTTTACTGTTTTATATGACGCCTACCCATTGTTGTCATAAACGCAAAAAAATACGCAGTCTAATATTTGTATGCCTTAACAGTAAACGTACCACCACCGGTCAATTTACCGGTTCTAGATTTTTTTGTTTGACAATTTTTGAAATTATAAAGATGCTTTCGTGAGCAATGATTCAATAAATATCTATGGTGCTAGCACGCATTGCAATAAGAACCGCGCAAAGTCTAAATAAATTAAACCTTGTCATTTTTGAAAGGCAAAATGTATCTGTTACATTTATAACTCGGTACGTTTAGTGTTAAATGTAAACTAATCTGTGATCACTTTTATTCATCCGTGACAAAACTGTGGATATAATGAAAGAATTTAAGAGTACTACCGTGACATTAGTGACATATTAACATTATTATAAGAAAAAGTAAATTTCTGTTTCATTTCTGTTTCATACAGCCGACATGGAAAGTGTACATTTTGCAGAAACATTGAAGAAATTTTAAAAAGAAATTGAAAATACTCATCTCTAGGAAGGTCTCTCGATAGGAAGAATCCTATCTCTTGCAATTGATGCAGAAAATTTTTATTTTGCATAAAGTTTTGCTAGCATTGACCGTTATGTCAATGTTATGTTCAATTTTCTGAACGGTGCGCAGGATTCAGCAAGCCTTCAGACGATCTAATAATTTTGCCGAACGCGTTCTTCCAGTTCCGCTAGAACCAACAACACCTCTTCAGCTCTTTCCAGCCTCCCCGTTGTAAAACTATACTTTACTCGGACAATGCAACTCGCCCACTAGATCATCGACACGTGTGTCGTCCCGCGAGATTCGATTTACCGCCGAAGGGAGGGAAAATCGCGATCCGATCCGATCGGAGGGTGACTCGCTCCAGAGAAAAATGTCGTCGCCAGACGTTGCGACGGGTAAAGAGTATGATTAATGGGAGTTTGATGCGATCACGGAGAACGTTTAGCGTCAACGACGATGAGGTACGATCCGCGGGGTTTGCGAGCAACGCCGATCTTCTTCCAGCTCTCTGAGAGCCTCAAAAGTTCGCGCGCGCGAAAGAGAGATAGAGAGAGAGAGAGAGAGAGAGAGAGAGAGAGAGAGAGAGAGAGATCTCGACGATATTCGGCTGTGATAAAAATTCGACTATCGGTGACAGTGAGAAGAACGAAAATGTTTTGCGCTGGCTGAGAATTATGAGCCTTCTGTGTCCGTCAACGCTGGGGACAACAGCTCACGTGTCGCTCAGCTACAAAGGGCGCGGCGATCGACAATGCTCTCGCTTCGCCCGACGAATTCCATCCGAGGAATATGAATTTCATACTGGCAAACATCGAATAGTACGGCAGACATTCTTCTCTCGGTTATGGTCCTTTTCATACGCGTTCAAAGATATACCTTTGAAAAATCACGGCGCTCGCACGTTCCTTCTCTTGTATTCATCGTTGCTTCCAAGCTGCTTCTCACAATTGCACGAAAGAATGTGTTTAATTTAAAAAGAAATGCTGAATACGCTCATATGCGACCGTATAATCTCGTGATTTTTGATGGAATATGTTCCTCGGTGAACAGATTCAATAATCTCTTCCGTAGAAATCATTCTAATTTCAATAATTGCGAGATGAACGATCCGATGATGAGAAAAAGTTTGAAGACTTGTAACAACCAAGAGAAGCTCCGAAAAGACAGGGTCCTGGTTCGATTATCAAAATCATACCGCGCCCAAACAGATTCGCAGACGTCGGATTGGGCGCGAGATTCGGTGGCGAGCCAATCAACGTGCAAATACGGCTAAACCGTCAGTGTTTACGTTTTTCCGGGGCTCGGCCCTCTCTCCGGAGTATTTCCCGATGCAAATTCGTCTCGGTTCCGGCGCGTTATACGATTTCGTCTGTTTTTATCCTGGCCGTGAAGCGCGAATACCGTTTCGAAGCGCGAGAACGCTTCGGATAGTGGCAGCGCTGGGAACGTTCGCCGCCGGTTGCGAAATGAACGCTCGCAATTTGCCGGGTATCTTCCGTGCGGAGATTATTCCGCAGCCACCGCCGCCGCCGCTGTGAACCGCCCCCATGGTTTCTCGAAGAAAGTTGACGGTAAAGGCGGTGCTTTCCGCTCGCAATTTCGATGAGAGGACCGTTACGGCCCTCTAAACGCGCGTAACGGTTCTAATCCTCGTGAACGGTCTCTTTGCTCCTCTCCGCGGAATTTTCGTTCGGTAGACCAATTAGGCGACGAGGCGGAATCGCCCCAGAAGACTATGAAGTCCTGGAAGACTATGAACACTCCCGGGCCCCCGGAAAATACTCGCGGCGGCGAACATCCTGCGAGACAACGAGCTCGAATCATGCGCCTCGCTAGAATTTTGCTTCGCTCAAATTTTGCTTTGCTCAAATATTGCTTAACTCGGATTTTGCTTCTCTTAAAGTTTGCTTAGCTCAGATTCTGCTTCGCTCGGATTCTGGTCAGCTAAAATTTTGATTCCCCCAATTTTGCTTAGCTAAGATTCTGCTTCGCCCAAATTTTGTTTTACTCAAATACTATTTCTCTCACATTCTGCATAGAAGCATGCCCAGCTCAAACTCTGCTGTGCTCAAATTTTTCTTAGCTCAGATTTTGCTTCTCTTAAATTTTGCTTAACTCAGATTCTACTTTGCTCAAATTTTGTTTCGCTCGGATTCTGCTCCGCTCAAAATTTTGATTCCCCCAATTTTGCTTCCCTCAAATTTTGTTTCGCTCAAATTTTGTTTCGCTTGGATTCTGCATCACACAAATTTTGATTCCACCAATTTTGCTTTGCTCCGACTCCACGTCGCTCAAATTTTGTTTTGCTCAAATTCTATTTCTCTCACATTCTGCATAGAAGCATGACCATCTCAAACTCTGCTGTGTGCATGAATTTTTCTTCGCTCAAATTTTTCTTATCTCGGAGTTCGCTCCACTAAAATTTTTATTCCCCGAATTTTGCTTCGGTGCGATTCCGCTTCGCTCAAATTTTGTTTTTCCCGAATTCTGACTCGTACAATTCCATCCTCGAGTCCCGCGTTTCCTCGTTTGTTTCCGCGATCCTTTTCCCATCGATATTCGCGGGTTTATTCGAGAGACACAGCCATCTTTCTCTACCACTGTTCGCTTTTCCCGCGATCGGATTTATTTGAAATTAAAATCAATATCCAACCCGGCCACCTTCAACCACGTTTATTGAAACCGCGGCCACGCTCTCCTGCAATTTCGCAGAGCTTTGCTTTAATCCCGCAGGACATGTCTTTACTCGTTCGTGTCTCTCTGTGTCCTCTACTTTCTACCCCTTCTAGTGTGATTCGTTCGCTCGCACTCGCTTCAGCCTTCGTCCCCCAGATTCTGATCGCGATGGACAACGAGATGCGTGCGTTTGTGTGTTGGTTTTAGCCCCTAGGCCGCCCCAGCTCGTCACACTATAGTTTCACAAGCTATTTGGATCGATGCGCACCCTTTACGGTTATTTTTCTTCGAAATACCCAAAGAGCTAACTGTTTCTTGCGGGAATATGCGAGTATGCTCGGTGCATCTTTAAATGTTGACCCTCATAAGGTCATCAGAAATGGTTGACGTTCAACCATTTTTTCAATCATTTTAATTTGACTAAGTTTATTTTATTCATACTCTCGTATTATATATTACTCTTGTCGTTCCTCGAAAAATAATTGTACAAAGGATATGCTTCTAGTTTTCACGCGTTTTAATTCGACCAACTGTGTGACATTTGTACAGTGACATTTTAAACGAACACACCTAATTACAATGCACTCGTAGAGGAATACGCAATATTGTAGAATTTAAAACAGAAAAGTGGACGAATTTTCATCCGAGTTAAACCGGTGATGAAACTTTCGAACAGAATTTACCGAATACCAGTGTTATTCATTTCTTTCGAATTAAAATGAAATCTTGGTTTTCTGAGATCAATATTTAAACATCAAAATGATTGTAGAAAATAGAGAAAAGTAGATTTCAACCGGTGAATGAACATTTCAGACAGAGCAATTACGGAATACAGGACATTATTCATTTCGTTGATGTTGCTCACGTGAAATTATAAAGCTTGGAGAAAAAAATTATATGATTGTTAATGAACGTTAAAATTATATACGAAGGGGTTAATAAGTTTAATGGAACATTTCTTACCACATACAGCAATGTCCCATCAGGTTCATAATCGATGCTCGTCAACTTTGTGTCTTTCAGCTCGACATTTCCTGACAGATACATATTGAAATGCAACTAAAGAAACGCGACTTCGATACGGAAAGGAAGTAATTAAGGGAAAAAAGACGGAGCACGCAATTACGATAGAAACAGGAATAAAAGATAAGAAAGTGTACGATAATGTCGAAAGAGAAGAAGAAAAAAGAAATATGTTCAAAAGTGTTTCCGCGAGATTCCACGCACGAATCAGTAAGTATGCACGGCTCCGGTTCGCGTAATTATATTAAGCGAGTGGAAACGTGTTGACGGATTCATTATACACGATGTTAAACAGAAATAATTTGCATTCTATGAAGACTCGGAAAGAGACCCGTACATTTCCCATCTTTGAATTACAATCAGGCTGTTTCATTCTGGAATTATTCCTACACAATGGCGACTGCATAATGGATTAAATAATGCAATTGTTTTATGAAAAGCACTGTTGAAGTTTCCGTTGTTATCTTACATTTGCAACTGCACGGAAAATTATAATTGAAGAGTATTTACAGTGAATATTGATAACAATGTGTTGCGCGGTCCGCAACGATATTGTCGACCATTAATCTTGCCCATCATTCTAAACGTCGAAGAGATGGAGTTGTAATTAACGAAGTGTAAAAGGATTAATATCGCAATAGAATCTACTAAGTACGTATGTAATTAATTCCCCCTAACCGAGAACAAAAATCTATTTTTTAGTTGTCGATGTAATATAGCCATTGGGGAATTACATAGGTGTACAATAAATATAAACTTCTAATCGCTAGACTGAGGATTTTATGCATTCATGACAAAAATGAATAGTTCTCAAAACGGTAAAAACATTTAAACAATTTTAAAGAACTTTTATTAGTTTGAACTGATTCAAATTATTAACAAAAATGAAAAAAACTGTCGCTGTCTCTCCGGTGGCTTGCAATCGATGCAAACAATTTTTATTCTACAATAAAAATCCGCCAATCATAAAATACATCGCAGGTGGTTAACAATTAGAATGCGGATTTTATTGATCCAGAGAAAAAGACATAGTATAAGAACATGAAGGAAAAAGAAGCGGCTAAAATAAGTATGCTAATTTTGAAGAAGGGGTCCTATTCTATAATCCTAACGCTAAGAAGGGTGTTTAAGACAATAAACAATCAGTCGTTCGATGAGCATCAACCAACTCGTTCCAAACGTCCTTGAACCACAACGCTGTTAACTATGTCAGTGAGAATAGTGAAAATATGCAATTCGGTTTTATCTGTCCTCTTTCGCTCCGAAATACAGTGATTTCTCTATATATGTCGCCAAGGTCTGGATGATAAACGTCGCGGAATTATCCCTACTACCGCGGGGCATACTCCGTAAACATAACACGACTCGGGTATGTCTCCTGGACGATACACGACGCTGCCATGTTGTTGACATGTATCGAGGAGTCCTGTACGGAATAAATTCTTTATCCGAGCAGTTGAGCAGCGTTTTCGGAAATCTTTGCGAGGTTATGTTCTTCAGCTCGGCTAACCATTCTGATTGCTCGTTCCCGAATCGCCATTGGGTGAGGAATTTCTCTCTCTCTCTCTCTCTCTCTCTCTCTCTCTCTATCCCGTGTCCCTCCAAGCACGGTTTTATTATTTTATTATCGGCCTCGGGCGAGGGCTAAACCGAATGGAAGCGAGGTCGTGGGCGCTCGAACAGGGAAAAGAGGAAGAAGGCCGAGAGAGCTAAGTGGGTTATAGGGGTGCGCGGCTGAATAATTCTGCTTTACGATCGACAGAAAAGATTGGCCCTGATCGTTCACGTTCTTTGCCGCGTGTAAACGGAACCATGAATCCGGGGAAACGTTCGTCCGGACCGCCGCACATGAGCAATAAACGGCCCGGTCTTCTCCTGGCGATCTTTATTCACTTTTACTGATTTCCCTATCTTTTGAATCAAAACCTACTACTATCTCCGTAACTGTCCGAAACTCTCCGAAACCGTGATAACACGAACTAAAGTCTTATTTAATGTCGTTGAAATTCTTTGAAACTTTATCTATAAACTGTAACACGTCTCGGGTAAGTTTTGACATGCGTGTGGGTCACTGTGTCGCTCAGAATTTATTTACAGAGCGTTGAATACAGCGCGAAAAAGAAGGATTATGCAGTCGAGGACAAACATAAGTGGACAGTTAGTGGACATAGGTAAAAATGAAGTTTACTCGAATTAACATGACTGTTATAAACTTAAGTTTTATTTATTATGTATTCTTATAGTAACTGTCCACTTATTTTTGTCTCCGAGTGTATGTTCAGCTGAAATCGATGTAGTTGGCCTCACTATATTTTGTGATTGAAATAGTTAAAATCTACTCACGTAGTGCCAAAGAGCAATTATAATCCATAGTTATATCGAGTTTCTTCAGAAAAAAGCAGACGATTGCGCTGGTAAAGTTTTCATAAAAATAAAAAATCTGAAAAGTTGCAATCATTTGCTAGAAAAAGAATGGCTAAAAACTTGGATATACCTCGTTACTTTTTTAAAGTAATGCAAAACAAACTGTTAGTGCCCCTTGAGCCAAGCGTTCCGAAAGTAAATCTCTTTCACTTCCGTTCGTTGAAAATCCGAATATTTTTTCTATCTGAAAATGGGTCAACAATTTTGAGAACAATCAATTTCAGTCTTCGGCGTTCGGGTTCGCGATTTTCACGATCACCGGGGTATAAAAGTGGCTCGGAAAGTTCTCGCGAATAAGAGAGACAGCGCGGCGCGATAGAAAAGTTTGGACGGCCGGTAAACGAGCATACGATTCCGAGACAATCTTCGCGAGATCCGGGGACACGAACAACCGCGAAACTCGATCGGAAGACACACGGGTGCATCGTCGCGACTCGAATCTTAAAACTCGCGGGCATACGGTACATACAACACGAGTAGGCGAGGTTTCTGCTCGCTGGAAAACGCCGCGTCGGGGCTCGGCTTCTCCGAGAAGTTTGTTCTTCTTTTCACGAAACTCGCGCAAACTCGTTACGATTTCCTTTCTTCGCGCGCGAGACCCCCCACCCTCTCAATCTTTCCCTCCGCTTTGCATTTCTTCCGTGTTATTTTTTTTTCCTGAGATTCTGGGACAGCTGAGTTCGCGAGGCACACGCCTGAACGACTATCGTAATTTTCTCCGTATACGTACATTCGCGGAGAGCCACGATCCACGGGCTCGACGAGTCACTCGTTTCCGCGTTCCTTTTTCCTTGGCGCGATGCGTCCAGGAAACTGCGAACGCCACGGAATTCCGCGAGCCGAAGAAACGGAAAAGACGCGGAAACGTCGTAAAAGAGACTGTAGTTCACTGTGGTATACTCTGCTGAGAAGTTTGCGCGACGGATCAACTTTCCTCTCGCGAAACAAAAGCTGTATGTGTACGGACCGCGCTTGTTGTACTCGCGATTTTGGATCCTCTGCGCCGCACAGTGGGCAAAAACGGCCTTTTTCGATTCAAAATCAAAGAACTTTCGATAGGAATGAGATAGAGCGATGAAATTTTTTTTAAATGAAAGCTGAAACTTTGTAGAATATGGGAAAAATAGGGAGATTACGGTACGAACTTTTTTTAACCTTGAGAAAATTCCTTAAAGTTGCACAATTTCAAGAAAATTTTGTTGTTGTGTGGTTAATACGCGCGGAAATTTTTTTTTAACATGCTATATATCGTTCCCCATAGATTTTTTCACGCTGATTTCAAATCTGTTTTCAAAATTTGTCTGCGACCTCTGGTTTTTGAAAAAAATAGATTTTTGTGACACAAATTAATGAAATTTTTTCGTTAAAATGACTTGATAACACACTAGTTTGAAAGTATATCGTATTCTCATATATAAAACACAATAAAAATAATAATAATGAAGTATTTTAACATTTTGAGTTACTTACGAAACATGAAGCACTTCGCATCTCGTCATCACTTGACGTATCGCTGTCATTACTACTGGCACTTTCTTGAAATTGTGCAACTTTAACGAATTTTCTCAAGGTTAAAAAACGTTCGTACCGTAATCTCCCTATTTTTCCCATATTCTACAAAGTTTCAGCTTTCATTTAAAAAAAAATTCATCGCTCTACCTCATTCCTATCGAAAGTTCTTTGATTTTGAATCGAAAAAGGCCGTTTTTGCCCACTGTGCGCCGTACGATGGTCTTTGTTAATTGTTGTCGCGGAATGTCAATCTACGATCTTTACTTGATATATCTCCCAAAGATCTGGCCGATAAAAGTTCCAGAACTATCATCACTGCCTACCAAGCGGAAAAGTGAGTGGTATATATTATTGCTTTCTGAGAATAGCAGCATTAACCCCTTGCACTATAATTTATTTTGTGATCATAATGATTAGAAATTCTTCATCGTTCGGAATTTCATGAAAAAAAAGATAGTTTATATTTATTGTATGCCTATGTTTTCTCCAAAGGATATATGTATGTATCAACTGCAACAAAATAGAACTTTATTTCGTTTTAAAGGAAATTAATAACTAGACTGCGGATTTTATGCATTCGTTAGAAAAATGTTAAGATGCTGTTACATTATTTTCAAGCTATTAAACATATTAAGAAAGAAAATAAATTTCTATTTCACTCCAGTTTGTTGCAATTCAGGTAGAACATTTTTATTTTGCATAAAAATCCGTAGTCTATTAATAATATACATATTTATTACACTCTGTTCAGAATGTTCGTCGCGAGTCTGACTCGATATTGTATTGATTGTTGAGCTTCAACAAAGAAAGCTGTTCAATAATTTAAGTGATTTGATCGTGGTAGGTTTAGCGTTGAATATGTACCCTGTTCAATAGAGGAGTACGCTGAATGAGAAACCTCAAATGCAGCAACTCGACGCATCTATTTCGACACTGATTCCTCACCGAATCGTTAAATTCCCCGGTAGCGTTAAAATTCATAGAGAAATTTTATAAATTCAGGGAGCAGCGTGTTCACGTAGAGAGGCTAGTAGGTTTTACGCTCGATTAGCGAGGGAAAGCAAAGATCGCGTAGAATGGTATGGCTGGAAAAATGATTAAAAGGAAAACAGGGTCCCCCGCAGGGTGGTGGAGCGATTAAGGTGGTTCGTTATCTAGGAGCGGTATTCGCTTGTTCGTTCGCTTCCGAGCCCCGTAAATATTCGACGTTCGAAGCGTTTAAAAATCACCGCGGAAATTTATTCGGTTCACGTTCGCCGATTTTTCCTCGAGAAAATGCACGCTCGGTGTACATATATTCCCTGGGCGAAACCGACCGGACGACCGAGCGAAAAGCTGGAATTCGGCGAACGGGTGGGTCTCGCAATTATTCTCTCGCGAGCCGATATTCCCGAAGCGTACGCGTTTTCGCCGGCCGGAACAGTGTGTTTACGAGTACGTCGAGGCGAAACGCACCAGTTTCCATTATTTATCGTGTTCCTGCGGAACAGCACTGGCGTTCCTTTCTTTCTTTCGGGTTCGACGTCCCGCGTCTCGGAACGAAGCCGTTCTTTCTTTTCTTTTTTTTTTTTTTTGTTTTTTTTTCGTTTTCTTGCCGCTTCCGTCCCTGTATCGTGTCTTGGCCGGCAGAATCCGCCAACTATTTGCAATTTTCCGCTCGGCCTGCCCCCTCCCCTGCCTCTGCCCTCACTCTGCGAGGCAACTCCGACATTTTCCGCCACTCGCATTCCCCGCAGTCGTCGACGCGTGCAAGATAAATCGAGGGTTGCGAACACTCCGCCGTTGCGCGATCGTCCACCACTTCCTTCGAGGAGGTCCGAGTCCTGCACGCTCGCTTCCGTAATTAATATTTCCGGAGACACACGCTCGCCACCGACTTCGACGATCTTGATATACGATGTCTCAGCTAGTGTCCCTCGACTATTTTTCTGCGTACTCGTGTGTCTGTCGATCGACCTCGGTTTCCGAGATATTCGCAAAAATACACTGGCACGCTAGATCGTGGACGCTCGTAAAGTTCATCTATCCATAAGTAATCAATTATTTTGAAATATAAAACAAACTTTGTGGTAAATTCAAGTTTTTATTTCTTAATTTATTATATAATCTCCATCATTATCAAGGATAGTTTGCCATCTTTCCTGCCAAACTTTCAATCCCCCTCTTATAGAAATCTAGGGTTCGTGAAGCAAAATATGACTCGAGGTACCTCCTCACATCTTCTACTGACAGAGCTTAGAAACTTTTAGCAATATGTTCGCGCATGATTCATGATTTTGGTTTAATCCCATCCCGGCTAATTGACCCGAGATATTTGAATTTTTGGGACTACGATCTATTCGCGAATGTGCTCCTTCAAATCGCACGAAATTAGAGGTAAATTTCAAAATTGATTAGAGGAAAGCTAGATGCGATGGAGCTAGGAATCTTTCCGCAATGTGTTCAGGCATGATTCGGTATTGTAGACAAATTTTCGTAGCGTACTGTGTTTGAGAATGTTTATTGTACACGACGTTGATCATCTGATTGTAAAGAAAGCTGTGAAAAGCACTGTTCCTTGTGGAAAGCCGAAGACGGTGAGCGGTGTCTCCCCTTTAGAACAACTTTTGAAAATTTAGCGTACGATTTTTTCTCGCTGTGTTATCGAATTTTGAATGAACTTTGAGCGAAGTATCGGCAGTAAATGTTCGGCAGCGGACGAACCTTCGCTTCTCCGCCGTTGCGCATGATATAGCAACGCCGATGATAAAATCACCCAAGGGCTCCGAAAGCGCAAACTTCGAGTTTTATAATGAGCATATAATGACGATCCTGTGATCCCTTATCACGAAGTTACAACAGTTTGAATATCACAGACGATAATTTTCAACCAATGCCGAGCAGCGCGACGGTCACGCGCATAAACGAGAGCACGATCCCTCGTTCAGGATAGTGCCGATGAAATTCAACATGTTTTCTAGATCACCGGAGATCCTTTTTCCAAAGTGGAAGGTTGTGCAGGAAATTTCGAGGGTCTCGTTATCTTTGGTTTCCGCTTGAGTCGTGGTCGATGACGCTCCAATCCCATCTCCGGAAGAGGAACTTCCGGAATGCGCGGGGGATGGAAAGTTCGAGGCGGAAGGGATTAATTCGAGGTAGGTTCGAGCGGGCCCGATACACCCTCCTCGTCATTTCCGGCTTTTTTTTCGTACGACCGGCCGGAAATTAAAGTTTCGCTGGGTCGAATCGGTGATCGACGCGGCCGCGCGTTCACTTGCGCAAGGTAGAAGCCGATGAGAGACTGGAGAGAGTTGGTTTCGTCGTGGCCGACTCGTTAATTATTCGAGGGCAGTGCCGAGCCTCGAGTCTCGGTCAAATGGTGGACGGGTGAATGGATCACAGTTCCGTGAAGTCGAATCCTTCGTCTTCGTTCACTGGGATTGATGGGATCGCGATTATTGACGCCGAGGATCCTGAATCTTGTATCTTTGTGATAAGTAGTTCTCTCGCACTCGTCTTCAGCCTTCGTCCCCCAGATTCTGATCGCGATGAACAACGAGATGCGTGCGTTTGTGTGTTGGTTTTAGCCCCTAGGCCGCCCCAACTCGTTACACTACAGTTTCACAAGCTATTTGGATCGATGCGCACCCTTTACGGTTCTTTTTCTTCGAAAGACCCTAAGAGCTAACTGTTTCTGGCGGAATTTGCGAGTATGCTCGGTGCATCTTTAAATGTTGACCCTCGTAAGGTCATCAGGAATGGTTGAAAGATCCTTCTGTGGTTCTTAATCATCTCGTATTATATATTACTCTTGTCGTTCCTTGAAAAATAATTGTACAAAGGATATGCTTCTAGTTTTCACTCGTTTCATTCGACCAACTGCGTTACATCCGTATTGTGACATTTTAAATGAACACACCTCCTGAATCTTGTATCTTTGTGATAAGTAGACTACGAATTTTAACAAGTAAAAAGATTTGAGGACAGAAAATTTCTATTTGGCTCTCGTCTCTTGCAATTATTGTATTTTTTGTCTCGCATAAAAATCCGCAGTCACCGGTGACCACACTATTGTATTGCTTTAACATAACTGTCATAAATAGACTGTCGGATTTTATGCGTTTCTTCTCTTCGACGCTTGACCGTTTACTATGTCTCCTAACCCGTTGTTCGTGTCGTCGCTGGCCAACTCGTGAACAACTCCGTTTTACAACGTCTCCGATCTTACTTTTTGACCCGGCCACCGGGTGACGCGAAAATCGATAGGACGCGTCGATATTATCGAAAACACAGCGCGGAGGTGTCGAGTTCCCGCGGAAGATGAGTTTCCAGTCGGTAGTTCGCGCGTGTCAACGCCACATAATCGACGAACTGCCATCATTATGAATCGTGCCGGAGGCAGCCGATAGCGCCGGAAGATTAATAGACCGTCGGATAGTTATAAAACTTCATCACCCGCGCTGAATATTCATGTCGCGTCTTTTTTTTTTTTGTTTTTTTACCGCCCGAGTGGCCGCCCGTCCATCGTTTTATCCGCGCGACACGACGGACTCGCTGAAAATTTACTTTTCCTACTGTTTCCGCCGGTTCGCGAATTTCGTCCGATGCATTCTCATTTTTCCGGTTCGATCGTCTTAATTTTAGGCCGACGCGACTTCTAATATTTTTAGAACAAAGGGTTCATTGGTTGAACATGATTAGTAGACTGTGGATTTTATGCATTCATATGGAAAATGAGTAGGTGCGCTTTGCTTAGAATGATTTAAGATCACCAATGTGCTACTCTCAACTTGTTAACATTGTAACAATAAGAATCAAATCTCTATCTGGCCCGTCAGTCGGAATAGATGCAGAAAATTTTTATTTTGCATAAAAATCCACAGTCCAATGATTAAGTATACTGCGGATCTTTATGTATTTACATTATGTATTTTTATACAAATATTATTACATATTTATATTATGTATTTCCATTATTTACCTAGTTGTTAGCTGCGAGTTGGAAGCTACACGCAAAATTGCTCGCTTGTCAGGATCGGATAACGATGACGGCCGACCAGTACTTTTTTTTTGCCATAATCTTCAACATTTTTTAAGAAATTGTGTATTGCTTTACGACTTCTTTTTATTACTTTCGATATTCTCGCTACTGATAACTGTTGTTGTTTTAGTTAAAGAATTTGCTTTCTTCAGTCTCGTTTAATTTTTGTCCGCGTCCCATACTTAAAAATTCATATAATATTGTACTGTGATCTTTACTCGTTGACAGATCATGAAATACTGAGCAATTTCTTAACATATTAACACTTTGAGTGCCAAACCAGAACCCTAAAAAATTCCATGAATACAAAGTAAGTTATTTAATGAAATAAAAATGGAAAATAATCATATGTGTGATATTGAGTAGTCTTCCAACTTTCTTGTATTTTACAGATCCCAAATCAAATTTGGTACAATGAATATATTAACGTAAAAATTCATTTTAAAACCTGAACAAATAACTCCGTCACCCACATCAGGATAACATGTCGATCAACGTGTTAACAGAGTGTGCTATCATTTCGACCTTGGTATGGAACAGTTATTCTTTGTTGTATACAAGCATCTACGACATTGTGACTTATTTCCAGCAAGCCGCATATTCCGAGCTTATAATGTTTTGATATTATACCTTACAGACGAAAAATTTTTCATGCGTCCTGGAGAAATTAAAGATATCACACCTGGGCTATCTTTTTCACGAGGAGCGTATCCGTGACATCCTCGCTGCAACTGTGGGCCGATAGATCTCGCGGCCACAGCTAATAAACATTGTTCGCGACATTCTCGATTGCGTCCCAGCGTAATCCAGGATCGCGAACACGATTCTAGGCAGCGGTGCACGGTGGAGCAGGATACATTGGCGCCCGGAGGCTGCCGACTTTGACTTGCGACGAGTTAGCAAGCCAAGGATATTCTCCGCGAGCCATTCGTCCGACTCACAGAGACAAATATCGCGAGTGAAAATGACAAACTGGCACATTAATTTCGAGAATTTCTTGCGCGAACGCGTCGTGCGACCTCTTGCTTCGCCGCGCCCCCAGCCCGCGAAACCAACCAGAACGATTGCGCCGGCACACCGGTGTGCACCCGTTGCACGAACACCGGCGCGGCATAGTGCTCGTCGGTGATGTTGTTCAACGAAAACCGAACAGGCACAGGTCCAGAACCGAAGTTCCCGGACGACGGAGTAGTTTTGGCCGGCCCGGCGTCGGCGTCGGCGACGGCGACGGCGACGGCGACGGCAAACACAAAGTTTAACGTTTTTCCGTGGTCGAGCTCGTTTCACGGGCATGCGAAATTCTGGCGAAACGCGACGGGTCCCGACGGATACGAGCCGGGTACGGGCGAACGCGGTTCGGTGGAAACCGTCGCGATAAACTAATTAACGAGGCGGCGAGACCTTTGGTCCTCGCCGGAGCCCCGGCTAAACGAGCCGACGGCAAATCGTAGGTCGGAAATCGGATTATGGCCATCGCCGACGATGACTGCACGCCGCGGCGTCGGGTTTCCATGGTTTGCACGGTTTGCACGGTTTCTACGGTTTGCACGGTTTGCAAATCAACTGCACGCGCGTCGACGCCGCGCCGCGAGCCTGGAACGCATGCACGCTCACGGTCACTCCATAATTCCGCAGGCGAAACTTACTGCGGAACGTCCCGCGATCCCGGGAATTCCGAAAATTATGAAACCTTGGGAATTTGCAAAGTATACGCTGGCATGTTTATGTTATGTTCTTTTGTTGGGGAAATTCTCCTCGTCGCGTCGAGAGACTATTGATCCCTGAGAGATTGAATTCACCGTTCTAAATTGTGGAATGCGAGAGATACAACGGTTTTGGAGAGAAATTCATTCGGTTAGTTGGATCTGTGAAATTATGGTTGGACAGCTGGTTCGACCAATGGAAAGAGTATCTTTGATTTTAATCCACGATTCTGTTTCAGTCTAACAATTCAAATTATCGTACAATTTTCTTCAGGGTCGCAATCGTTACAGCTTCACCGTCTCCGAGTCTCTAATAAGTCCAATTTAATACAACGAGGAAAAGAAAGTTTACATTTATCGTAGTCCACGTTTAAGTATTGATGCTAAGAAGTATTGAATGCTTAAGTATCGATAACAGAAGAACAGGGCAAGGAACCAGTGTGAAAACATCAAATCAGCGCAGTTAAAATTTCGTGTAAACGAAATGTAAATGTTTCACTCGTACCTATGTAGTGAAAACAAAAATTATTTGCGATTACTGTCTCCTGAAATTGCTTTGGAAACCCAGTACAATTTTTTTTTAAACAATACACATCGCTCCAGGGGACAGGTAGCTTTTCAACTCGACGCCAAAATGTCATTAAACAAAATGTCGATAAAATTGATTTACAAATTGCTGCGATATAAAAATCGATTGCAGCGACTTCCCCTAAACTGTTGTTCATTGGCACACCTACACCCCACGGAAAAATAACATCCCTATGGTAAAATTTTTCCGAGTTGCCTTCAAACCGTTAAAGTGTTATTTTCGGGTCCGTAAGAGGGTCGAAAATAAATTAATCGCCAAAACGCTATAAAACTCGATTTGACTACATTTCCGCCGAAACAGTTATTTATTGAGACACTTACATCCCATGTAACAACAACATTCCTCGAGCACAATGTTCCCCGGTCACCTCGGAAAGGTTAAATCTTTATTTTCGCGTCCATAAAAGCGCTCGTTAAATTCTTCAGTGCGACAATTCAGCAAGCGGAGCTGCAGTCGTCCATTTCTGACCGTTGTCCGTTGCAGTTTCTCGCGACGGAAACTCCCGAGTCGGAAGGAAGGAAGGAAGGAAGGAAGGAAGGAAGGAAGGAAGGAAGGAAAGAAGGAGATTGAGCGAAAGAAAGAAAGATAGATAGAGTTCTCAGGGTGGCAGGAAGCCACACGGGAATTCGGGTTCGAGGTCGGCCCTTTCACCCCCCGGGGGGTCAATTCAAATTTCAAGTTCCGCCTCGAGAGTTCTTTGACGACGTAGCGAAGAGTAGTCCGGGGGCCTTTGTCCGTCGGGCAGGAATTCGGGAAGAATCGAACGGCTGGAAGGGAGAGGAAAATGGGACGGAAAAACCGGAGGGTTGCCCGCGTCCGCTTGAAATCGCGTCCTGGACGTCTCATAACATTCCTGCGAGAAAAGTTCGGAGCTGGCGAAACTCGCAGAAACCGCGTGACAGCGAGGCATCGGAGGGAAAGGATGGTGGCTATTCGGTGATCCCGGACGATCCTTCGAGATCCTAGAAGACCTTTCGAGTCGGCTATCTGTTCGTCCACCTCCGCAAAACCTTCGAATGCTTCTCGAAGGGCTCTCGTTCTCGCGTTCGCAACGTCCTCGCAACGATGCCGTTCGATGGAGCGGAAAGTCGCCTCGGCCACGTTCTCGCGGGTTGCGAGCAGAATCTCTTTGCACGGTCTTTCCGTCTCGGGCACTCCGACAGTGTCGATTTCTCTCGGAACATAAATCTTCGCATCGCCGGCCACGGTATTTCTTAATTCCTGCCTCGCCGCTATCGGTTTTCGATTTTCGGCGCGTCGAACCGCTCTCACAGGCGGAACCGTTTTCCTTTTCTGAAAGCGGCGGACGATTGCGTCGCTCGTCCATCGATCTATCCACTCGCTTATCCGTATTCTCGTTCACCTGTCCCTCTCCCCTCCATTCCCCCGTTTCATCCACGGTTAGCTGCCGGTCCGAGACAGTCGAGAGTCTTATTGCTCGAATTTCATCCGTGCGCGAGTTTACGGACAGCTTAGAGCCACGACTGCGAAATTCTGCGTCTCGGTCGGCGAAATTGAATCCGACCTCCTGGGAAATGTTCCCAGCATTTGCCCCCGTCCGGTCTCTCTACATCGGTCCAAGAAATTTGATTACCAAACGCTCGGAGAAACCGTCGCGGCAGCGCGAAATCCGCCAATCGTGACCGCCGCTCGACGAGAACTCGTGAAACACATGTTCCCGCCCGGGGAACCGCTGAATTATAGTAATACTGATTCGGGTTTATTATACGCCTCTGCCGGCAGGCGATAAACACGAGAGAAAAGGGGAACGTCGGTGCTGAAACGAGATTCGAGACGGTTAACCGCAGAATCTGGAAATGGCTTGTGCTCAACGTTGAGCCGTGTTGTCTTGTAAAAATAATTCGATTTCTACGTTACTCCTAATGTTCTGCTGTTAGTATCCACGGTAATGCTGCAACTATTGTTTAGTGGGACGAGTTCGATTGATTTGGTAAGCCTGTTGCGAGTATCTGATTTGTTGAATAACTGGCAAGACAAGTATGTTGAATATTTTGATGCAAAATGAAAATAACAGGAAACGGGAACCTAGTAGAAATTTCTTTCTTTGTTTGGTAACGTCGAAGCAACATCCATCGAAGTTTCTTAAAAAACAGCTCTTCGGAGCACTAAAAAATCACTATTTTACATTATTTTATGAAAATAACATGAATGTATCTATCAAAATTTGTAGCCATTTACTAAATAATATACAACCAAAGAAATCGATTTGTTAAATAATTCTTCATGGATGCGTCTTTGCCATCTCAATATTCGTAAATTATAAATATTAGAATCCGTCATTTTGACGGGTCAAAATATAAAAGACATTACTATTAGGCTTCTATATTTTCATTATAAAATATATATTTTGAACAAGTATAAATATTGTTTAGCAACGAGACAAGTCATGATTTCAGATTTCTTCTTTTTCAATTCAAGAAGTTATAGAAACATTTTCTTGGGAAATGTTTTAATATACTTATTTATTTAAGTACATGTCACCATAAGAATCCTGTGAAATCTGAATGGATTCAATTCTTGTAATATTATAAAGGAATTCAGTCTCAATGGAAGATGGTTCGATAGTTCTAGCGTTGAAATTGTCAGGGCAAAGAAGAATTTTCAATCGGACTTCTATCTCTTCGATGCAGAAAATGATTTTGCGCAAACATCCGCAATGTAGAATCTAGTCAAGTAATAATACCTCGGATAGGGTAGAAAGCACTCAGAACGAAGTATGAAACATTTGAATCAACGAGCTCGCTGTATCAACGAATGAGGAAGCGGACCAAGTGGAAAAGCAGTAGCAGCGACACAGTAGTTTCGCACCGTATCGTCCGCGACAGTGGAGCGTTCCGACCAGAGTCAGACCGCGGCGAACGACCGCGATGCTTTATCTCTATTTTCCATCGTGGCGTCGTTATCACCGGAGCCAGACTGGCGTACGATTATCGTTACGAGCGGTACAGCTATCTTAACAAACGCATTACAATTTCTCTTAAGGTCGAATCGCATGCGAATAACCGTTTCCTCGTGCCCTGTCGAAACTAGTAAAAACAACCTGAAAATATCCGCCAACCTCTCGAACCTTTCTAACCGGACACTGGCTACAAACCATAACGCGATTCACATAAAATCGACAAAAGTTGTTGTCTTTATTAATATTTTGACTGGCACTTTTGAATCATTGACATTCTTCCATAACTGAGTAAAATACTATTTCAAATAGTAATTAATCTATTTTATTTGAAATCGTACAAAAAAAAATAGTATTTTACTTAGAGATAAAGATAAAGATTAAAAAGAAAAGTCTGTGCGAAAACGTCCTTGACTTTGGTTTCCAAGGTGAAAATCTTTTCATTGCATTTGTGTAGTACTTCTGTTTTTGTGTAGCGGAGGGGTTAATTCTATACGCGAAAATTTCAGATACTTCATTTTATGTTTTAGATTATCAAAATAAAAATATTTTACTCTATGATTTAGACCATCAGAATAGAAATATTTTATTTGAGGAAATTAGACTGTTCATTATAAACTAGTCTTTTATTTGAATCATACAACAACGATTATTTAAAATGGTACCCGGCTCTGAACTCTTCTACAGTTTTATGTTTCGTCTACTGGATTCCAAGTCGATTTTTCAGCAGTTTTTCAAAAACTCGGATTTAAATAATCCTTGCAGTCCAATTTGCACGGTTTCGCTTAATTTCCGTAAAATTAGGTTTCAAGAGGGACGCGTTTCCATCACGCGCGACGACGCAACAAGGTGCTCGTTAATTGGTTCTGGTCGCGTCGCGACGCGTCTCGACGCGCAGCATCTATACGCCGACTGTTCACCGAAATAGTCGGTCTTTGGACGTGAAATTCCGGCAGATAAATCGCGAAACTTTCCCGCGGCGGCGGATGCAAGAAAATGTAAACATCCGCGCTTCCGATCCGTTATCCCCGCGACAGACGGTGCCCGACTCGTAAAAACGAGCTTCCTTTCGAAAAACTCCCGAGCAAAGTTCCTTCTGGGCGAAACGGGTGGAAGGATGGCTGGCAGTCTGGCGCTAGGAAACCGATATTTCCAGCGGATATCGGGCGCTACCCTCTTTCCTATCGCATAAGAGATTCCTTTGAATGCTAGCTGCCGGCAGAAAAATTACAATCCCCACCGCTCGTCGCTGCCGCTGCCTGCCAGCTTGGCTGCTGCCTCCGAGAGAATCTCTTGCTCAAAGGTAGACGGAATATCCTCGCGACGTCCGACGACGTCTCGGTTCCCGTCTGGAAGCCTCGGCAGGCTGGTCCAGCTGCTGCCGCAACCCTAATACCATTTCAAAATCCATTTCGGGCGGACACGATCCTCCACGAGACCTGCGCGATAAGTTCAGACGCGAATTCTTTTTAGACGTTTCTGAAACGGTATGGCACGTGTGGACTGTTGGAGATGGTTAAACAGTCGTCAACTAAGGTTCACAGTTGTTATTTCTGCGCTTCGCTTGCCAGTGACGCTCTGAGTGCGTCAAACACGGTCAAATAGCTGCCAAAAGGGATTTACAGGCATTATAACTTCGTTTCGAAGGTTGCGAGCATTACACAAAGATCAAACAGGGTTAAACAGTCAACTATGGTTCTCAATTGGTATTTCTGCGTTTCACTTGCCGGAGACGCTCTGAGCACGTCAAACACGGTCAAACAGCTGCAAAATAGGAATTAACAGGATTTATTACCAGAGAAGAAATTAGAGATAGTTCTGCCCCCTAATCTAATTTTTAGGCCGGGACCAGAACCTGCATCATCTTACCAGCATCATTAGCAGCGGATACCAAATAATGCTAGAGCGGATGCTACTTCTATGTTAAAAGTGGCTCTTCTATGCAGGCTCTGATCCGGCCTAAAAGATGATGCAGGTTCTAATACAGGCTAAAAGGATGATGCAGGTTCTGTTTCAGGCTAAAAAGATGATGTAGGAAATCTAGGGACACTAAAACCCCGAACGTGAGCACTCTCATTTCCTCTGTGTTATTACTACGTCCCAAAGATTATAGGCACTCCAAACAGTTCAAACATCTGTGAAATGGATATGTACAGCCATTGCAACTTGGATGTGAAGGTTGTCGGTACTCTAAACTGTTCAAACACGGTCAAACACTCGTGAACTAGGATTTAAGTCACTGATCTAAACTTTCAAGATGTTTGTGACAAAGAATAATTTACAGAAATATTTTGTCCATACTGAATCATCAGCCATCGTCACAAACATTTTGAAACATGCTGCAACAAGAAAGAAAGTGTGTTGCAGTCTTGTTGATCGTTCAGTATGTACATAATATTTCTTTAAATTATTGTTTGTCACGGACATCTCGAAACATGCAGCCCCAAGGGATGGCAGAAAATGTGTCTTCTACTCATGTAGTTAGTACAGTATGTACACGCCTTAACATTTCGCGGCAGACCTACACATCCAGTCCCAGCACATCCATCATCATCAACTACTCTATTCAACACCTTTATCGCGAGAACTATGCTGCATGCCAGCAAAGTTTAACACAGTTTTCTTGGGAAAGTAGCAGTTTCCCGGTGCCACGAGACGTCTCTCGTCAGCAGCGATTGCACGCAACGTTTGCTCTCGCCTGCGAAAGAGGGTGTGCACCTCCGGCACCCTTTGGCTCGCGTTCATTTTTAATGCGGCTTGGTCGCAACAGGTGCGTGCGCCCTGTCGCACGATCCAACGGCGTCGCGTTCTTCTTTTGTCGTCGAACATTTGAAATTGAAATCGAGATTTCCATAATAATACGTCTCGGTTCGAACCGCGGGGCAAACGAGGGAGCAAACGAGAGTAAACGGTGAGCCGTCGCGGGATGTATCGCGCCGTCAAACGCGAAACCTTGCTCGCAAATTCGCGGAAGTTGATTTTCGACGGGCCACCCGGCTCGGCGGCGGTTTCTCCAACGACGAAACTTTCCCGGTTAAAACGCTGGGAAAGCAGAGACACGGGAGATGAACGGGCTGGAGGGAAGTTCTCTCCTCGAGGACGTTGTTTCTCCTCGGTTCTTGCCTCTTCGCGAGGTCTCAATCTTTCACGCGTCGCGCGAGTCGATCGTTATCGTTTGCTTGCGGCCGACCGTGGCCATACTACTACTCCAACACCGCTCTGGAATCACGGATCAAAGAAACCAGGCGACAAATCCTCCCTTGAACACTGTACAACCCTTCCTCGATTTACGCAAATCGCCCGCTTCGCAAGCCTTTTTTTGCGTGCAGCAAAAACGCTTAAAGGGATCCTCTGGTCCAGAGCGTCGGTCGTAAGCCTTGTTTGGACATTTTTCTAGAGAGATCGCATGACCATTAGGTATTCACATTTTGAATGTACATTTTCTATTATTTGAACTATACTATAGAATTTTTGCAAGTCAAAATATTTGAAATTGTAGAAGTTATAGGTCCTTAAAGAGGGACTTAACTAATTTCTTATGAAAGTCTCGTGATCTAAAACGTCATTTGTAGGCCTTCCTTGGAAATTTTTATAAAAAATCAGAGGACTCGCTCGGTATTCAGATCTTGCATGTATATTTTCTATTATTTGGACTATACTATAGAATTTTTCCAAGTCAAAATATTTGAAATTGTAGAAGTTATAGGTCCTTAAAGAGGGACTTAACTAATTTCTTAAGGAAGTCTCGTGATCTAAAACGTCATTTGTAGGCCTTCCTTGGAAATTTTTATAAAAAATCAGAGGACTCGCTCGGTATTCAGATCTTGCATGTATATTTTCTATTATTTGGACTATACTATAGAATTTTTCCAAGTCAAAATATTTGAAATTGTAGAAGTTATAGGTCCTTAAAGAGGGACTTAACTAATTTCTTAAGGAAGTCTCGTGATCTAAAACGTCATTTGTAGGCCTTCCTTGGAAATTTTTATAAAAAATCAGAGGACTCGCTCGGTATTCACATCTTGCATGTATATTTTCTATTATTTGGACTATACTATAGAATTTTTGCAAGTCAAAATATTTGAAATTGTAGAAGTTATAGGTTCTTAAAGTGGGACTTAACTAATTTCTTAAGGAAGTCTCGTGATCTAAAACGTCATTTGTAGGTCTTCCTTGGAAATTTTTATAAAAAATCAGAGGACTCGCTCGGTATTCACATCTTGCATGTATATTTTCTATTATTTGGACTATACTATAGAATTTTTGCAAGTCAAAATATTTGAAATTGTAGAAGTTATAGGTCCTTAAAGAGGGACTTAACTAATTTCTTAAGGAAGTCTCGTGATCTAAAACGTCATTTGTAGGCCTTCCTTGGAAATTTTTATAAAAAATCAGAGGACTCGCTCGGTATTCACATCTTGCATGTATATTTTCTATTATTTGGACTATACTATAGGATTTTTGCAAGTCAAAATATTTAAAGTTGTAGAAGTTATAGTTCCTTGAACAGGGACATAACTAATTCCTTTAAGGGGCCTCGTGGCCTAGGGCATCATTTATAGTCCTTTGGAAATTTTTCTAAAATCATCGGACAACTGTTTGGTGTTGATGTTATGCGTACATATTTTATATTATTTAGACTATAGAACATAATTTTTTCACGTCAAAATACTTAAAATAAAAGGAATTATAGTTCCTTAAAGAGAGGTATACAAAATAAGATGAAGTATTGATTGACACGAGTATAGTTATGGCATGAGCCCAAAGAAATAAAATATCTCTTTATTTGATTAAATTGTTAATGATAATATATACTATTTGTTACCTGAAAATCGTAAATCGAAGTTTGAACAAGATCCACGTTGACTAAATATTTCTTCTGATTTATTCGTTTAGCGAATCGAATATTTGAGATTCTCAGCGCAAACAAACCGGCATTTTCCCCTGGTAACCAGTTTCCACATTTCTTCCAGGGTCGCGTGTTGCTGAGGAAGGTATCCAGTAAAAGAAACTTTTGGGTTACGAGCCAAAAAAGGTTGGGAAACTGCGGACTTGTTGCAAGATGTCGCTTAATCTTTCTGGGTGAGCCGGGCACCCTGAAAACTGGCGTTTCAGCAAATGCTTTCGATTTATCGGAGGAAAGCGGAACGATGAAATTATTCACCGATCCAGAAAGAGGCAGGAGCCGTCAATCGGCGTGTTTGGTCAACGAAAACCGTGCAAATCGGAGATTTTCGGAGAGGCAGCTGGGAGCGGTCTAATTGAAACGGTGGATCATCTTTAATTCAAGAAAATAATCTGGCCGTCCGTTCACCGAAATAAAATCAGGCGAATAATTTGATTGGTTGACCGAGTCCGCGGCTTGGATTCGACTCTTTCTCTCTCTCTCTCTCTGGCTCGTTTGGTTTTTTCACGATTTCCTGCAAATTCCCCAAGTTTTAGCAGTCAGAGGTTCGCGAAATCCGGATGGTCGTTTTTCGTTGCAAACACGACTCGAAACCGCGAGTCCACGGTCACGATGCAGAGAGCTCGCTCGATAATTTTCAATGAGAACAGCGGCCGTTGCTGTGTATCGATCTCGATTCGATTCGAGCTTGCCGACATCGCGTTTGTTCTTTCCTGACGGGAGTTTTGCGCGCGTTTCATTAAAACTCCGCTCTGCTCGTTCGTTGAAGTGGCGGTCGGTTTAAGCCGCTTAAAACAAGGTGATTTTCCAGATTTTTGTTCCACATGAACTATGCGGACATTGATTTCAAAACTTTACCGATAATTTATCTCGCAACCGAGCATCGTGTACAAATTTTTTCGCTTAAAAATGTTCGCTGGCATTGCACGTACGCGTACGTGTTCGCGGGGCTGTTTTGTTCCTGCTCGAACCGAAAGAAACCCAGACTTTATGAAATTGTCGAATCGGTGGGACTTCGGTGTCATAAGATTTTAGTAAAATATTAGATTGCTTAATTCTTGGATGATGGACACTTTTCATTATTTATGGCAGCCTCTCAATAGTTCGTTCAAGACATATCAAAAGTGATACATATATTTTCTATGGTATGTACATGTTTTATTTAAATTGTTAATCAATTACACGTTTAAAATGTTGAACTTCGACGATATGAAATTTATATCATTATCTGGTTCATTATGTACAGGATATATTCGTTGATCTTCATCTACTATATTGTTATCATCATTTTCGTTATATTGATACTCTTCCCGAGATACTAAAAGTAATAATACTTTTATTAACGAATAAATACGTACAATGTTGCAATTCCGTAATTTTATTCTTCTCATGCAATAAACAACATACTTATACCTACTTCTACACGAGGAAACTTCGTTGCGAACTATTGAGAGAGATACAATGCAAACACGTGTCGAGAACAATTGGTAGGGATGCTTAATTTCTTGGAAAAATATTTCCCTACAGCCCCGTGTAGCGAACTATCGTGAGAGATTACTGTACGTATTAGAGTTTCAATCGAAATGTAATAGTTTTACTAGGACACGATTCGTTGCGGACGCGAAAAGAAAAATTGTACAACGATTAAATGCAAAAACGTCGAACACCTTGTAATCGTTGTAGTTGTCGGAAAAATCATGGCGCGACGCGATAAATTCATCGATTCGGTACGTTCAGTTGCAAATGGCGCGGGCTTCGTTTCCGCAAATATTTTCCCAGGGAAATCAGCGGAGCCCGGTTCGTCTCGTACGGCGCGACGCGTGCGAGTGAAACAACGGGATTTTCGAAACGGTTGTTACGTACAAAGATTTTCCTAACGAGAGGCACTCGGGCACGACGAACTCGTGCGCCTCGTCAAAGCACCGGCACACGGGGCACAAAGTAAACGGGCAGAAGTCTCGAGGACTCGAGGAGAATCCGTCGTCGAGGGAGGTAAACATCGAGTATGTTAATTCGAAGCCGCGGGTTAATTTAAAAAGCAATTATTCTCGTTGAATATAAACAATAAGGATGCAAAGCAAAGCAGAGCCCCGGGCGACGCGCGATGGAATCGCGAAGAGTGGCGAAACGAGGCTGCTTCTTGTGCCTGTGCTTGTACCTGTGCTTGTACCTGTGCTTGTACCTGTGCTTGTACCTGTGCTTGTACCTGTGCTTGTACCTGTGCTTGTGCACCCCCCCCTCACTCACTCTCTTCAGCTGTTATGCGTTTCAATTGTCTTCGGGGCAAGGGAACGCGTATTTAGATCAGGAGCGCCTCCTCGATCTGTTTTTCTTTTCTCCGGTTGTCTGTTTGCGATTTCCATCCTGTTGAGCGTCCTGGGAACACGCCTCGCCCCTCTTTCACTTTTTATTACATCCGACAAACAATTGTTAACTTTATTCTCCGCGTCGCGGTAATCGGGAAATGATTCTTGCTGGTGCCCGTCCGCTGAAGCTGAATTTAAAGTCGTTCTTTCTCGACACCCCCGTTGCAAAATTTAATTTTGACAAGAGACTTCCAGAATTTTTTCTGTGTTAACTGTAAGAGACAGCGGGACGATTCTTATGGAGAACGATTCTGTAGACTCTTCCAAATGATATTTTTTTTCTTTTTTTTTTTGGTGTATTATTATGGACGTTTAAATATGGTCACACAATATCTAACCCATTCGCTAGGCCTTTTATACACACGTAAACATTAGAAATTATTAAAATACGAAGTGTTTTCTTACTTTTCGATATTTTTCTTGGTACAATGGCCGCAATAATGATAGGTTCACTGGCTAGAATTATTTTTATTTTTTAATATGTTAATATGTTAAGTGTTAAACTCTGGTCGCCGATGATTCTATCGTCGCAAACAACGACAAAATGAAATCGCGATCGGTTTTTCCGCTCATCGATCGCGGGACTAGCGCGATAAGTTACGAGGAGCCGGAACGGCGCGGCGGGGAATAAAAATGCGAAATTTCGCGCATTCGTTACACGATGTCCGGCACGTTGTCATCCGGTAACACCGGCGTTGATCAACACCGGGGCGATTTTACGATTCGCTCGATTTTATTCGCGAGTCGCGTGGTCCGCGAACGAACGTGTCCCGTGATTTCAACCATGTTTCCCATCGGCTTCGATCACGATCGCGAATTACCGTAAACACGGGGAAGGGGGGTGGGGATCGATAGGGCCTTTTATACGGTCGTAAATCGGTTTACATCTTTTACAGACGGTGGCCTTGTAATTTCACTTGCTCGTAAATCAGCGCAGGCTTAGTGCTCGTTTCCGGGCGTTTTATCACTCGGAATTGCCAGCGTTTAATCGGTTATTACCGGGCGAATTCGCCATATCGGTCGCTGGTAATGGTTATCGGCGTGTTTCGAGCGAAAGATGAACGTAAAACCTTCCTTCGACTCTACGATCCTGTGTTCCCGGTCCCGTGTTCTGCTTCTCCCGGCAGGATCCCGATGGGTTTCGTTTTCGTTTTCGCGAGTTGCGCGCGAGAGCGCCGTGAAAATCAGAACGCGTTATTACGCAACAGACAGCGCGAGACCGTTAATTAAAATCAATATCAGCTTTTTCAGCCGGTCAGCTATTTTCTGTGTAAACGCTCCGCCTGCCTGCACCTCGTTCCATCCGTGTGCGTGCTCGACGAATCGCACCACGCTACGTTCGCAGGAAAATATAGAACGAATCCAGAGGAAAAAGCTGCATAATGAAAATCGCACGGTTCGCCGACCGTGGGAAAATTCAGGATCCCGGGAGACCTGCTCTATAATAGATTCGCACTGTTATCGCGGGAGTTATGGGACGAGCCGGCAGCCATCGCTTTCGAACTTGAAGAGAAATCGGCCTCAAAAATATCGGGCATATCGGTTCTAGGCTACGTTGCTTATTAAAGAATAAGAGCTATCATAAATTCGATATCGTGGAATATTATAGTTAGACTGCGGATCTGCGTAGAAAATAAACATCGTTCAAGTCAATTGCGGGGACATTTTCAATATAAATGTATTTCTTCTTCTGATAATGTTATTATATCGACAATAATGACGCACAGCGGTTCGAAACCGTGAAAACACGAACTAAAGTCGAATTTTCACTGTCGTTGAAAGTTTTTGAAATGTTAACTATAAATTCGTATATGCCTGTGGGTGGTTCTAAGTTACTCAGAATTATCTCCTCAGAAAAATCTACTCATGTAGTATCATTTAGCTACACGTCCTTCATTTCAATTTTATTCCGTGTCAGATTTCATTCACAGCTTTCCGTCGCTGCCCATTTCATCAAAATCGTTTTCATCTTTTAAAATAGTGCCAAGTCGACGATCAAGGAAATGAGACATAATTAGAATATCGATGCCCTCAAGTTCCAGTCAACCAGATTTCTCCTAACGTTTATCCAATTCGCCTTTTCTAACGAATACCGTGAATATTTCCGTCGACCCACCGTCGTTACGAATACCGCGAATAATCGATATCCCGATGTCAGCCATGTTTCCCGTGCATCGAGCAGTCTATCTATAATTTAACTTCTCTAATCTTCTTACCGGCCCGCGAGATTAAACCGACGAACGCGCGGTAACGCGCGCTGGAAGTCGATTGCTGGTCCCACCCAACGATCGGCGATCCGCCATTGCTACCCGTCAATTTGTTTGACATGTCGAAATAAGATCCTTGTAACTGTTTAACGAACTTGAAATATGTTTGCTCGACGCCAGGTAGAGCAAAGGATGCTAGACGCTAAGGTAGAGTGACCACGTTACCGACAAAAATAGGCGAAAAATGGTTTTACGTGCCTCGCCCTTGTATGAGAATGTTTTTCGCTGGGAAAGGGCTCATTCGAAAGGGAAGGTTCATCAAGGTCATAGTTGGTAATATAAGCGTTAGAAGTAGGCCAAAAATTGACGATGTGCATGCCGTGGAATCCAAGCATTTTTATGCCATTGGATCAGTTTTCTGGATGAAATCGAGAGCAGCGCGCACTAGAAAATATCTCCAGCTACTAATGGAGCTATATTTTGTCTTAATTCTCTGCGAAATAAAGCCAAAAACTTGAAGCACGTTTTTGGCGTCAAAATTCATAACACGGTGTTACAGACTTAAGAACTGTCGGATCAAGACCAAGACCAAGACGGATCTTGAGTCATTGACTAAAGGCCAATTATAAACAGTTAATTATACAGCATTTACCGACCTGCTAACTCTGCAAAAGTCACGTGACTACCCTTGTCCCTTAAGAAAATATTATAAGATGAACGCCACGTAGTGCGAAAAACTGAAAAAACTGACCAAGTTTCCTCGGTCCCGATTTTGCCGTACGATTTCCAATTATCAAGGATCGGATAATCGATCGAGAATCGACTGGAGCGAGAATCGAGTGAGGTAACGCGAGCCTTCACCCGCGACCTGGGTATTTCCGGTTGCTTTGTTCGCAGGCCGTGCACGTCTTCCGGCGAATTCACGAGTTAACGAAGCAATCCGCACTTTCGTCGGGCCAGAGGACTGCTGGAACCGCTAATTCTATGTGTACACGGGATCCGAGGGTCGGCTGGAAAGCGCTGGCCGACCATACAGAGGGCCGCGTCCTCGTCGTTCGGCGTCGCAAGCTCGGTTTGCATCTAACTCGATCAGCGAAGCCGTGCAATCAGCAAATACGCCGGCGTCGTCGTTGCACCCTACACGTGCACTCGCTGCACTCGCTGCATTCGCTGCTCCGGCCCTCTCTTTGAGCACTTCACCTCGGCCGAGTTGTAGCCTCCACCCTGGGTCACCGATCTCGACGGTATTGCGTGTGCTTGGGGAACACTAGTGTTAGAAAACACTCTATTACATAATAAACAAAGGATTATTCTTAGAAACAACTCTATTAAACAATGAATCCAGTGTTGCTCTTAGAAACGACTCTATTAAACAATAAAGCTCTTCTTAAAAAATCCAGAAATGGGTCCAAAAAAAAACAATATTATTGGTAAATAATAGCTTTTTCAAAAAATGTACTAAATATATGTTTATAAATTACTTGACTGTTTTTCTGAGAAATAGAAAATTAGTTAGTTAGTTTAGTACGTCATTTTTATTAGACTATTTATTTATTATTATTATTAGTATTTATTAAAACGAGTATGTATATTGTAATACACAAGAGCAACATAATACGTTTATTTCCTCTCTGAATAATTTTAATGGGCTACAAATAATACAAAAGTATCTTGATAATGCTCAGATATTTCCACTGCCTTGCATCTGATTATTTTTATTATAATTGTTTAAGGATTTGCAGGTCTATCGGTCATTCATGGACACGCTCCTATCCTGTCTGACCATGGTCGAATATTCTACTGACGCACCTCGTTATACTGTCAGCACGTATTCGCTCAAATTCCTTTGCACTCGTTCATTTGCGCCGACAACAAAGAACCAGTTAACACTAACCCTGTCTACACTTCTTGTATACTGTATGTCTACCGTGCGAGGTCAAAATGACCGGTCCTTGAAATAAGTTATCGTTAATGCAATTAAACGTAGATAATAGTCAGTTTGTTGCTGACTGAACTAGTAGATGACATACAACAACGACGTGCATCTCTGTATCACGAACAAGATATTTTTTGGTGTTTCCCTGCTGAAGAGACAGAGCATCGAAGGTACAGATCCAAAGAGGTCCCGAACCGTCCCGTGCCGTCAAACAGAACCGGAAACGGTCCGCTGCACGGGAAAGCTCGACAATCGGTGGCAACCATTTATCAAATTGAACGGTAATCTGGGAGCGGACTCGACTCACCGTGCCTCCCCACCTCTCTCTCTCTCTCTCTCTCTTCCCCTTTCTCCATCTCTTTATCCCTTTCTCTCGAAAATTGGAAGAACGAATGCTCGAGTAGAAGTCGAACGAAGGCGAACCGGATTGTGGGCGAAAGCTGGAACAACTATTTGTAATTACGTTTCTTTCCAGACCATCCGCCGCTCAGTCGAACTCTCTCTCCCTCTCTCTCTCTCTCTCTCTCTCTCTCTCTTTCTCTCTCTCTCTTTCTCTCTCTCTCTTTTCATCCCCGAACAGTCCCGGGACTGTTTATCCCTTCTTTCCACCGACCCTCGTCCTTTTTTCTTCTCCTATTTCCGTTTCCGTGTCTCTTCCGCCATCAAACTTTTCATTCTTTCTCTCGTCGATGACTATATCGGGTTACTGGTGGACCAATGATTTTGAGATGCTTGATCAGATTGTTTTCACGAAAACTCACAATGTTAACTGCTTTCACATAAAACGCATATATGTATATTTGAATTGTCAGTTTGTATTTAAAAAAAAAAATTACTTCAAACAATTACCTGTTGACATAAGCTCGCAAGAACGATTCATTTTTTATGACTTAATGAAAAATTACTGCCCGATCAAGAACTAGTTCTTTAACGGTACAGTTTTCTTTCGATATAAGACGATATCTCGATACCGGCTTCCGTCGTATTTCGGATGAGAGTATGACTGTGTTCTCGAGTGTCCCGAAAGTTTGTGGGTAGTATAAAGTTGCACGGCAGTTTTTTCGTTGGAAATGAACAGAGCATGACACCGAAACATCAAAAGCAGAAGGGGGGTAGCGATTTTCTTGTCGCGAAATATTCGCCAGCGAACATCTTTGTTCCAGTTTCGCGAAAAGCAGTTATCGATCGAGACGCGTGCGTTCGTCGACCACGGTAGCAAAGTTATTTTGAACGGCTGTTGCGGTAAGAGGTTGCTCGTTCCTTCGAAATATTATTGTCGAGTGTTTACGAACGACAAGCGCAACAGGACGACGTCAACGACAACGAGTCAGTAACGATGCATCGGCGTCATCGACGACACAGCGTGCGCTAGCTGCCGAGAGATACGGCAGCCGCCCTCCAGGCCGAGTGCATTGTCGGTTCGCTCGGTTAATAAGAGGCTTCTCTATTAATTTCGTAATGGAATTTCGCTCTGTAGCCATGTTCCGTCGGAGCTATAATAGAATACCCAACGTTGCGCGCCGGTCCCTCGCTCCTGCTCGCGGAATCGGAGAGACCGATCCAATTTCCGCGAACGCCTCCAGCTCGTGACGTTTGGAGTCGTCAACGGTCGCAAAACTGCGCAATGTTTGCCGTTCGACCACCCAAGAATGCATAGGCAGTGCCAATCAACTGCCAGTGGCGAAATTATTCGCCGCTCGCGGAAAGAACACCCAGGAGAATGAATAAATTTTACTCTTTTTATTTTTCGGTGAAGAACATTTTGCCGTTTTTTTTTCCTTCGTGGAAATCTGTGACTAACTTGGGACTTTATGAAGATCTTTGATGTACTTTCACCGAGTTTTGTGAATTTATCTAGTTCGATTTACTCGGAGATACCGTTTCTGTCTGAGGGAGACTGGAACACGAGTTCAACGTTTGGTAATCTGCTGTGACTTCCTGTTTATTTTAAGTCAAACATTCCCATGAGGTTTCCCCTACGTATTGTCCGACTTACAATCGGCGAAGAGGGATTATTTTGATCTTATATACAAATTATCTGTGCAAACATTGCATCAAGTAACGAGTCGGAAATGCTACAGGCAAGGTGATCTTTGAATTTTTTTGTTAACAAATTATACGGTAGTTCTCTTTGAAACTTTCAGGATAATTTATACCATATTCAAGGAGTATATACTAATCTTTTTATCGAAAAATATTCAGTAGAAACGGGCAAAGAAAGAAAGGACATATTCTCATAGCTGCTGGATTAGCTTTTAATTATACAGTGTGTCCCACATTCAGTATCCCCAAAAATGTTGCTTACAGAACTTGTAGGGTTTAAGAAACTACATATAATATGGTATATATGATATTCTTGCAAGTGAAGGCGTACAGAGTATATTGGAGTCACCTTTCTTTTTTTAAATAAGATGTCCAATTTTTTATGTATAAATACAAGTAAAATTCCTGATTCTTCTGTCTGCAACAGAGTGCACAAAAAAAGGAAAAATGAATTCAACAGGACCTTATGCTGTTAAATTATAAATAGACTGCAAATCTTTATGCAAAATAAAACTATTATCAATTGTAGGAGCCAAGTAAAAAGTTCTTTTTCTCTTAAATCATTTTAGTAGGCTGGCAAGAACACATCGATGTTCCTAAGTTCTCTTAACCGTTATACTATACGATATTGGACCCATTTTCGTTCTAAATAAAATCCGTGGTACAATTACGAGTTGCACAATGAGAGCTGTACCCACACTCTCGTCGATGTCCGATTAAAATCCACAAGAATCCAATCTCCACTCCAACATTGCGCGCGGCGCAATCGCTGCGAACGATTCCTCAAAGTTAATAACCGATTGAAAGATAACGATTGCAATTTCTATTGGCGCTAAACCGCCGTGGCACCGCTGACCTTGTTTCGCGGACGACCTCGCGGATCGTTCGAACGCAAACACACAGGAGCCGGGGGAAAAAAATCCCGTGGATGTTAAACAATCGAGCCATCAACCGACACGGTATTGTTTCAACGGTTTTATTATAACGAACGTTGGAAAACGGGTGGAAGATGACACCATTGTAAAATAGGAGGAAGCGTCAGCATCGGCCGACTCGTTTTTATTTTTTCGGACTCGTCCGACCGTGCTCGCGATCGTTATCGGTGTTTACGTTTCTTTCCTGTTCACGGCGGGAAAGAGAGAAACGGCCTGGAACATGGAAGTTAGTTCGCCCGTATCGAACCGGAGCCTGAAAAAGAATGGCGTTTCGCTACGGAACGTTGTCCATCGCGAGCGACACATTTTAATATCGCGGCTCGTGTGAAATATCGCGTGACGCTTTGATCTTCGCCGGCAACGTTTAGCCGCGGTGCGGGCTCCGTTCCGCGTTCCAAATGGACCCGGCCAAATTGCGTTCTCTCCATATTCGCTACCCTCGTACCGGCGAGTTCGCGAATTAAGACGGGAACCGAAAATTTCCACTGTACCGCGCACAACTACCGAAAATTAAGATTTTTTGTATAGCACGGTTCAAAATTCGTGGTTCGAGCGACCGGGCGGTGTTCATGCATACAAAAACAGGTTAGAAATAAGGAACAACGTTTTTCCATTCGACGCTTCATTTTCGAGATTAGTCAGTTTGAAGGTCCGTCGGATTCGAGTGCCCTACTACTTACAGGAAGTAGTATCGGCCGGTGTGTGGTCAGACGCAACCGCCTCTTCCTATCGAATAGCTACACCACGAATATTTATGTATAAAGAATTAACCGATTGTAAGACACCATTTACGAATTTCTTTCTTCCTTCAACGGTTTAAAAAAATGTTTAATTCCAACTCGATATATAGAATCACCATCTTGGGAATTTTTGTAATTTCGGAAACAACCCGAGTGGTTAAAAATTGGTGGTAAAAATAATAAACAAGGGCGCGACTCAAAATGAAAATTAAGAATAATGAAATTGCGTTCTTCGTTTCGACCAGAGATAAACCTAATACATCGATCTTTTTTACAGGGCGTGAACCATTTAAAACTTGAGAAATTCCGGACCAAGACGGACCCGGACACCGTCCGGAGGCAAACCACGTGGCTTTTCTGTCGATCCAGAGGATTATATTCATTTGCCCCGGGTCGGAGAGTTCGAGCTTTGAATTCCTCGAACGAAAAGTTCGAAGTTTCGGGGTAGAAACGCTCGTCGAACTTTCCTCAAAGAAAACTACGAGCAGAGAGAAAGATAGCGATACGGGGGCATGCCGACGAAGGGAGCCTCGCAAACTTTTCCATAGATTGGGAACTCCGTGGAGGTTTAAAGACGGACGGGGAGATAAAGGGAAAGGGAGAAAGGCGGAATAGCTCGGGAGACGAGGTTAAACGGCGATACAATCGATGTCACAGCGTCTCGACGTCTCGGCAACTTTCCTTCCCGAGGAACCCTGGTAGTTTCCAGCATTTTCTCTTTCCGTCGCACATTGTTTTGCGCGGGTATACCGGTTGGCTCCGGCCCGTTTCCGGATCTAGGACCCCGGAACGAAATCGCAAATTCGATGGAGAAGTAAACTCTCCACCCCCTTCCTCCCCCAACCCCCCCTCTCGCTCTCTCTCTTTCTCTCTCTGGGCGAGAGTTTGCTCCGCAAAAATTAGTTGGAGGACGAGCAAAGATTCGCGCCACGGAGGATCGTTTGTCTTTCCAACCGGCGACGTCCTTTTCATTTCGAAGCTATCCCCCTCTTTTTCTCTCCTTTTCCCGGTCCGCTGGAGCTCGTAAATCATCAAACGGAAAGGAAGGAACGAGGAACTACCGAACGATCGCGAACTCGTTGAAATCTTGATCCGCCGCGACGGGCGAGCAGGATAATTTCTTCCACCCTTACTGATTACTACTGGTACTTGCGTGCGAAATCTGGGGACGTAAAAACTTCCCTCTATAATTTATTATTAGAATTAGTCCGTGGCCCTTTCTTCATTTTTTAATCCCCATCGTTTTCTCTGCATTTACTTCACCTTAGCTGATGAATTTCCTTGGAAACGGGTAAGGCACGGCGAAATTATCCATGCATCTTTTGTATCTTTTCTCGCTTATTGTAGCGCGTGTACTTAACACTACGATAACCAAGCACACTAAATGCAACTGGCATATATTGCGTGATAATAAGAATAAAATTGTATTTGTTTGGATTCGCGTGTACCAGTTTTGCTTAAATGTCGCCTTTGATAGAGAATTTCAATATTTCTAAAGGATGAAAATAGGAGCAAGTCATTTTGACTCATCCGGTAGTTCTAGTGTTAAAAGGTGTTGCCGAAGAAAATTGTTTGTTTCACAAACAACGCCTCGAGTTGCAACGATGCTACTCTAGTATATTTAATAAATAATTTTGTGTTTAACTCCTGTAATTATAGACTGGGTTAGTACGGGCGTATTTCGTTGCCGGAACTGTTCTATTATCCGAACAATTCGATTTTTCGAACCACCTCTTATTTCAATGCGTGCTCTACTAAAGATATGTCGTATCGCGAACATTTCGGCGCGACCCGGAGTTCCTGCGTCTCATCTTCGCGTGTCGTGTTGTCGAATTGTCGAGTGCCCTGACAGTTTGACTCTGCGGAAACGCGGATCTGAATCATTCGAGTCCTCAACAAAATCTGCCGGCCGATCTCGGGCCATCGGGAGGGCTTTGCCTCCCATTTTCCCCCACTCCGCACGTCACTCCGTCCACGTGCACGCATTCCAAAAGAGCCGATTTTGTTTGTCGCAGCCGCTCAAACGTTTCGGCCGTGCGTAATGGAAACCGATCCCAACTGTCGCGGCCGCGCTACAATGTAAATACACGCGCGCGAGCACTCGGCAACCGACTCCGGCAACTTCCAACGGCAAATGCTTGACCTAAGAAAACGTGCTTAAATCTACGACAGATATTTATCGAATCGTTGCTCATGAAAGCGTCTTTATAATTTCAAAAATTATCAAATAAAAAATCTAGTACCGGTCATTTGACGGGTGGTGTTAAAAATTTCAGCGAATTGGAAACAATATAATACACGCTCCAAAATTCGTTTAACCCGTTTGAAATTTCCTCTTGAAGGGAGGCTTTAATGAAATGACCATTGTTTATTGATCATATTGACGTTACGGACCTATCATTCCATCTATCGATGATAATAAGAATTATTTGTTGATGAAAAAAGAAACCAATGAATAAATGAACGAACGAATGAATCAACGATCTCAGAATCTCTTTTCTAAATATGTAGAGACTTCGAAGTGTCCACTTGATACGGTTTCAAAGGCCGGACTGTGAGGGCCAAACCTAAACAGTTGGAAGATGCTTGGGACCTTGATTTCCTTTCGGGGTTCCAACAGTTATCCATCGGCAGTCAAAGCTAAGATTTCGTGCAGTAAAGAGCTCTCTCCCGCGCCGTATAACAAAAAACAGTCTGAGTTCAAATACCGTGTACATTGAATTGTAACCTATTTCCAATAGGTTATGGGACCAGTTAACGTGTAAATACTCCTTTGATACAAAAAGAAAAACTGTGTTCCTAAACTATATCTAAGTTGTCTTTAATTCATAATCTTTAATTTATACATATAAGCATATACAGTGACTAGTGTCAGCGCATCGTTTTGAACGTCGACTGGGCAATTGGTCGTGTGTGCTCCTACGAGCGAGTTACCGATTATATTATACTTTTTAAAAATAAAGCTTTATACTTTCCAATTTACTACACTCTGGCCCTCGTAAATTCATCAAATCCTCAATTTAGCCAGGAAAGGTTGCAGAATAATACTCCCTGTGCTCGCGAAAAGTTATCGTGCGAGGCTCGCAGCGTGTCGCCGCGATTTCGCGAGGATAGCGCGCGTATCCCATAGAATCGTGGACACTCATCCGCGCTTGGAAACGCCATGGAATTACTTTGACGCAAACTCCCCCGTAACTATGTTGGTCGCGCCGTGTGCCGTGAATGCCGAGGCCGCGGCAACTTTTGAACGATCAGCTTCCCGTCATCCCCGATGGCAAGTTATTACAAGTTATTATCCGTTCGCAACTTTCCTTGTTTCGCCGAAGCGACGCGACGCGACACGACGCTGTTCCGCTGTTTGACGGTACGTCGGGAACGCTTTGCCCGACGGTAACGCGTTTTTCGATTCTTCCTGTTTTTGGTCCGGCGAGCCGCGGAACGGAATCGGAATGCTGTCGATGGCACATTCGAAGGCAGAAACAGAGAGGGTACACGGGCACATTTAACCCCGTAGTATTTCCCGTGACAGAGTACAGCAGCTGTCTGTTGCAATGCGCTGCACGAGTATTCGTTCCGTTTCCTAGGGGAGCTTGTAAAATATGTAAGTGTACGCTTACAAAGTTTCAGCAGGAAGTTGCTCACTTTGACGTAAGTATGTAAGTACTATGTTTATGCTGTTGAATATGCTGGGTCTCTCGCAATGGTACCTGGAAACTTCCTGGAGGACGTTTAAACCTTAGGAAACTTCTTGGCGACTGCACAATTGATTTACAGTGACAAGAACTATGTATGTATGTACTCTAAAAAATTTTATTGAAGACATTCCTGAAGTTGCCTTTCTTCTACTTCGTCTTCTCTTTGATCCTAGTTAACCCCTTGCCCTACAATGTCGTGTCAGACTCGTGCTGAAGATTCTGAACAGAGCCTAGTAAATATCTGTGTTATTAATTTCCTTTAAAGCGGAATAAATTTATATTTTGTTGTAGTTGTTGACCGTGCTGTTGACATATAGTGACACCAATTAATATTCGAACACTCTTCAAAATCGCATAACTTTGTCAATATTGGAGTATACAGGGAAAGTACTAACAGTTGTGTTTTGCAACTTTGTACATCTGTATCAATTATACATATTCTGAATATTTCGTCTAAATCGGCCAACGTTGCACCGAGCTACGAACGTTTAACAATGAAAAACTTAAGGGTGAAAGTCGCAGAATTTTGGCCTTGTCAAGGAATTTCGCCCTTGCGTGATCATTTTGAAACGTCTGTAGCTCATTGCAACGTTGACCGATTTTGATGAAATTCTCAGAACGTCTATAATTCGTACAGATCTACAAATCATACTTTCCAAATGTTCAATGTAAGTCCACGTAAAAAAGTTGCAAAATGCAACTTTCAGTATTTTCTCTGCAATTTCTTGCAATTAAAAAACTTTTTTTCACTTTATGTAGCAAACCAGTTGTGCTAACTTCTTAAGAAAATCCAAGTCGTATGGTCCAATGTTGAAAAAATTATACGATTTTTAAAAGCGTTTAAATATTAAGGTAAAGGCACCAGTAGTTGACCATGTACCAGTAGTTGACCATTTTATAGAAAAACATAAAAAACAAGGTTTTTATAAGCGCACTTATAAGTGCACTTTTGATGAAAGTGAAGCTCGGATGCCATGCCGTCTGTTGTTTAAATTTCAAAACAATAAGAACATTTCAAACCTTATTTTTTGTTTTTCTATAAACTATTGGTACATGGTGGTCAACTACTGGTGCCTTTACCTTAGTAGGAGTCACTGTACATTGAAAATTCAGTGTAACCACAAAATAAATAGTAACCGTGGAATGACCATTTGATTTAGCAGAGAACCAACGACCCTGCACGTGGACGATCCGAAATAAATTTCTCAGCTGGGATAAGTCGAGGGCTCGCGGAACCAGCGCGTTGCAGCGCGTTGCAGCCGCGGTGCATCCGAGGATAGTCGAAGCGGGCCGCTTAATAAGGCGGGCAAAGTTGCGTGGGAATCTTGTTGGCAGTGTTTCGCTTCTATCGGTAGTTCGGAACTACGAGGAAAGTTTCGTATCTCTTTCGGTTCGGCCGGTTTCCACCCCCGGTTTCCGGCATCAGAAGCAGAAGCCAGGCCCCTGATTTATATAGCCGCGCCAGAGGTGTCGTGTTTGCAGTTTACTCGCCACTGCGAGGAGCCTGGGCTCTCTTTGCTACTTCGCCGGATTTATGAACGCGCGATCCCCGACGCCCACGCCGACGCCGACGCCGACGCCGACTCCGACGCCCGGCGCGCACCGAGTTGCAAAGGATCGTTCGTCGATAATTAAGCGTCGTAACTCTTTAGACTCTCCGTAGAAACTTCTTCTTGCGAGCTTACTCTTTCCGCGAGCTGCCGGTCAGGTTGCCTGCCTCGCAACCTCCCACAATCCCCCTCGCGAACACGCTTAACCTCCTCGATCATCTCGAGCATCACGGCCGGATTCGAAGCGTTCGGTGCATGATTTTCACACTCGCGTAATTGAAAGTGAGAAGCTCCTTTAGACCCTTAGCCCCGTGCGCTGTGATTTATTTGACGGTTACAGTAATTAAAACTTCTTCGTCGTTCATAATTTCTTAGACGAGGAAAGTTTATATTTACCGTACGCTAATATATCCTTGAATATACATCGACAACGGCAAAATAGAACTTTCGACACATCGTCGGACTTTGATTTTGACAAAAAATTTCTAATTTCAGTTTTTTTTTTGTTCTCTACTGTCTTTGCTCTCGTCCCTAAACTTTGAATTATGTTAGCAGAAAATTGTGTTTTTTTTTGCATAAGATGTACCTTTTCTCAGGAGCTACTAGAGGTATCTTCAAAAACTCTTTTTCATTTGATTACTTATTTCCCCCTGCATATTTTGACACGAGATTTTTTCAAAATATTGCTTCCTTAAAAAACTATTTAGTCGTAGGTGCAATTTCTTTTTTTTATTTTCTCAGAACCAAATTTTGAAAATTTCGTCGATCTATTTCTATTCACCCCTTATGCACTTGCGAATTAATTTAATATTTATATTTTGTACACGTTGTATGCAAGTTAAAAAACTAGATTTTCAATGAAATTCTCGAAATATGAATGTTCCAATTTCCCGAACAGTGTACAAGGCGGAACAGCACGTCCATCCGTCGAATTTTCAAATTCAATTTCCACGAAAACGGCCCATCAAACAAAAAAAAGGTGTTATTTCTCTTTTTTCGACGAATTTTTATATATAGAATCACCAACCGGCTGTCTGTACCATGATTTCAGTGACGGTCTGTATAAACGTGATCGAAATTGAAAACGTGTGTGTCGCATCTGGCGAAAGCTCACGATTCGCTGGCATTAACACGTCGACCGAAGAACAATTGCTTTTAAAAATATACATGAAGTCAAGGTAAATAATTTTTCTGACAAATCAAAACCTATTCCCTCAATCAAATTAATACTGCGGATCGTATGCATTTATAGCAAATCTGAATAGCTGCAGTATATGAAACAGTATAGAAATAAAAAAAAAGCTAAAGAGTGATACAATATTCTCGAACTCCTAAAATTATTGAAAAATAAAGGATGTCTCCTAAGGATTCCCTATTCCTTACAGCAAATGTGCATACAATTTTAATTCCTCACTAAGATCCATAGTCTATTAATTATTGATGTTCTCTACACCCCAAGTATACATTTATAACAAAATGGAATAGCTGCAGTCGGAAACAGTGTCAATATTAAAAGGATGAAGGTATGATATTTTCGAACTTCTAAAATGATTGTATTAAATAAAGAAAGGAAGACTGAAGTAACTCCTGTAGCTTGCAACAACTGTATACAATTTTAATTCCCCACAAAGATCCATAGCCTATTAATCATTGATGTTCCGTACACCCCAACTGGTACATTTATGACAAAACTGAATAGCTACAGTTAGAAACAGTGTCAATATTAAAAGGATTAAGGAATGATATTTTCGAACTTCTAATATGATTGTATTAAATAAAGAGATGAAGACTGAAGTAACTCCTGTTGCTTGCAACAAATGCATACAATTTTAATTCCCCACGAAGATCCATAGCCTATTAATCATTGATGTTCCGTACACCCCAACTGGTACATTTATGACAAAACTGAATAGCTTCAGTTAGAAACAGTGTCAATATTAAAAGGATTAAGGAATGATATTTTCGAACTTCTAATATGATTGTATTAAATAAAGAGATGAAGACTGAAGTAACTCCTGTTCCTTGCAACAAATGCATACAATTTTAATTCCCCACAAAGATCCATAGCCTATTAATCATTGATGTTCCGTACACCCTAACTGGTACATTTATGACAAAACTGAATAGCTACAGTTAGAAACAGTGTCAATATTAAAAGGATTAAGGAATGATATTTTCGAACTTCTAATATGATTGTATTAAATAAAGAAAGGAAGACTGAAGTAACTCCTGTAGCTTGCAACAACTGTATACAATTTTAATTCCCCACAAAGATCCATAGCCTATTAATCATTGATGTTCCGTACAACCCAACTGGTACATTTATAACAAAATTGAATAGCTGCAGTCGGAAACAGTGTCAATATTAAAAGGATTAAGGAATGATATTTTCGAACTTCTAAAATGATTGTATTAAATAAAGAAAGGAAGACTGAAGTAACTCCTGTTGCTTGCAACAACTGTATACAATTTTAATTCCCCACGAAGATCCATAACCTATTAGTCATTGATGCTCTCTACACCCCAACTGGTACATTTATGACAAAACTGAATAGCTACAGTTAGAAACAGTGTCAATATTAAAAGGATTAAGGAATGATATTTTCGAACTTCTAAAATGATTGTATTAAATAAAGAAAGGAAGACTGAAGTAACTCCTGTTCCTTGCAACAAATGCATACAATTTTAATTCCCCACAAAGATCCATAGCCTATTAATCATTGATGCTCTCTACACCCCAACTAGTACATTTATGACAAAACTGAATAGCTACAGTTCGAAACAGTGTCAATATTAAAAGGATTTAGGTAAAATGATTGTATTTGAAAAAGAAAGGAAGTCTCAAGTAACTCCTGTTCTTTGCAACAAATACATACAATGTTAATTCCTGACAAAGACCGTGCTGCTCTCTGATCCCTTCCGGTCCCCACGGACCACAACGAAAATTTCGTTTCTCTGAACTCGGCCGCAATAAAAATGAACCAGCAATTCCGTGGAAAGGATAGCGTCAGCCGTACACGATCAACACAGCAATCAACGCGTTAACCAACACAGCACCGGTGAAAATAAGAAAACGAAGCAGTAGATCGTCTCGATTTCGTTCGCGGGTACCGCAAACCGGTATGAGAGCGCGGTGCGGTGCGGCGCGGCGCGGCGCGGCGGCGGAATCGATACGACAGGAATGGCTCGATAAAATCCCCCGCCGCTTTCGTTTCAACTCATAAATTCCCCGGAGGCTACTTTTAAAACGTTTTTCCGTTTTCTCCCCGAAAGGCAACGTTTCAACAGGGGGGAACGGTCCGATCGGCAAGATCGACGAGAAAGGATGACGTCGACGGTCGCGTTCTCGCTCTCGAGCCCGGAGAACGACTTTAATCGAGATACAAATGATTCTCGCTGGGTCGGGGTTTGGGGGGTATATAGAAGGTTCTCCTCTCGTCGGAAGCCGGCGAGAAAAGAAAACGAAACAAAAGAGAAGAAAAACGCGCGAAATAAACCGTCCGCGGGCGCGTCTGGCTAAATGGAAGTGGAAGAGAGCGTCGGGGATACACTTTGATCATTGTATCGGGGAATTTGGAGTTGATTAACTTCGATTGGAAGAGACTGCTGCAGCTACCGAGTTAGGGTAGAAATGGCCCCGAACCCTCTTTCTCGAGGGAAAGACGAGGGAGAGGGCAGAAGAAGATCAACTCCGGACGGTTCGGCCGATTGGTGCCGCGCGGTTCGTCGACGGTACAGAAGCTGCAGCTTTTCGCGTGTTTCAAAGTAAACGTTAAACACCTCCGCGGAAGCTAGGAAAGTCTCGCGACAATGCCTGTCCGGAAACAAAGGCCGATTCAACCTCCGTTTAGATTCTTTTTCCCCGCGGAAACAATAATGCTTCAATTCTCCCGATACCACAATTTTCTTGAAATTGTGCCAGTTTAACGAATTTTCTCAAAGTTAATAAACGTTCGTATCATGATCTCCCTATTTTTCCCATATTCTACAAAGTTTCAGCTTTAATTAAAAAAAAAAATTATCGCTGTACCTTATTTCTATCGGAAGTTCTTTGATTTTGAATCCGATTTTGTCCAAAATGCCGACTGTGTCGTGACTGTGCGTGTTTACACAAAGATATAAATATGAACTTCAATTATTCGCTAAATAATCTATACACTACAAGTCTATATAATAAATAAAACTTCAATTTATAACAGTCATGTTAATTCGATAAACTTCATTTTTACCTGTTTCCACTAACTGTCCACTTATTTTTGTCGCCGACTGTATATTGGCGAAAGTCCCATAAAAAATATTGGACCACAAAGAAGTTCTCGAGATTCGCTGTTCTTTTCTACGTTCGGCACTTCATCAAAGAATATTGCCCCGACCACGACAAGACCCGAGCTGCTGACATATATCGCGGATTCGCTGTATTTAATATTGGAGTAGCGTGTACAGAGTTTCGTTCATCGAGCACCAGAGTTTTTCGGCGAGCAACGATCGACGGAGCAACGATGTTTACTCGCAACGAAATAACTGGATTCGCAAAGCGATTTACGTCGGAGCGTTCCCGCTAATTAACTCGCAGCCGGAGGAATCGAACGGCCAGCAATTACAACGGCCGAAACCTTCGGTATTAACGGTTGAATGCGGACGGGATGATATCGCCGGGCGAAATCCGATCGCCGACGGATTAATGGATATCGTTTTAGCGTTTTCAGCCACGTTTTCGGCCTCGTCCATGCGAGACGCTGATCAGCCGCAATACTCTTTTCGGCCCGTTTCATCTCGCTGAGAGGAAACGCGGTCGAATCGTCGCGATTTCCCGACGCGAACCGCCGCATGATCGAGGCTCGGTCACGGCTCGCCTGCTGCCTCCATATTTCGACGATTAAACGTTTTCAACGGGCCTGCTCGGACCGAGAAATCATGCGATTTTTCCATAGTCACTGGAATTAAATTTCGACGAAATTCTCACATACATTTGACACAGGTTTTCAAAACGTACCGTTTAACCCATTTGAATCATTAGCGTACATATGCGCTCACTTTTCATGGTTACTATCATTATTCGTTAGCTAAAAAATAGAAATGGAGAGTGTTGTTGAAGATGAAAGTAGTAATTCTGATTTTCTCTTATAATGCTGAAATATTAAGTTCTTTTACTTGTACTCATTTTTGTACTTAAATATAATAATAAAAAAAGTTTGGTGATAAAGGCCTTCTTTTCATATTTCCTTATGATGCAAATGGGTTAAATTTGCGATATAGACCCGTGTACAAATAGTTGTGAAAATCAACTTTTAGTATTTTCCATGCAATTCGAACCAATTCTTTTCAAAATTTTGTTTCACGTCGTATAGTAAAATAATTGTTCTAACGTCTAAAAAAACTACCCAAGTCGTATATATAATTGAAATTATATAAAAATAAAGTATCGTCATTTTAAGGAAGTTGTTCATCTACGAATATGTTCAGCAACAAATTGACTATTATCCACGTTTAATTACATTGTCAATAACTTTTTTAACGGACCGGTCATGTTGAGTGACGGTACGCGCACATTCGTACGAAAGAAAAAATTCAAAAGTTGTTCGTTAAAATCGTGCTTGCCTTCATCGTGCAATTCATTCGCACAAATATCGAAAGCACCGTCGTTATTGAATCGTGAAAGAGACTAGGTGAAAAAAAAAACGAGGTAGAAGAAGCACGGGGTTAATTTAATATTACCGGCGTATCATTTACATCCAGACTGCGGAACTTTATGCAAAGAATAAAAATGGAAAAAATTAAAAATTGTTTGCATTCGTTGCAAGCCGGTGGAAGCTAAATAGGAATATATTTCCGTCTTCAGTGGTTTCATTAAGTCGTAAGAAATGCGCTGGTATTAAATTCTTTTAATCTTTCCAGCGTTTGAGATTGCACTCATCCGTTTCTGCTGTAAATGCATAAAATCCGCCGTTGATAAGCTATTCGAAGAAGAAATCAACTTCTCGTGATCGATGCAGACCATTTCGATTCCGCACGAAGATCCACAGCCTATCGATCACCCGTTTGCGGTTGATCATTCGAGCTGTCAAACATTCATAATTTACCACGAACGTCTCCGTGTCCCGGTGAAATAAAAAATAATGAAGCATTGCCGAAGAGACGATAGCGGGATTTGTATGCGGTCGCGTAGATCAACGCCATCAAGCCGAATTATACTTTTCGGGTAGAACAATCTATGGGAACATTCCCATTTATTTATGGTCGCCGTAAACGCATAAAGTCCGCAGTCCAACGATTCCGACTCGCGTGCGACGGGAAAATCGGCGAGACTCGATTATCGCGGGGTGTCTGATGGAGCAGGAGAACTCGGTCTCTCTCTCTCTCTCTGTTTCCTGAAATGGTAACTTCCTCCAAGAGAAATTAACGGCTCCTGCGAGAAGCGAAGTCGGCCGTAGACCTCGGTGCGGCGAAGCAAGACGAAACTCGATCGCGATCGAGATCGGACGACGCGAGAAGCGAGAGAAGAATTCCCCGCGATAAAAGTAAATGCTTCGGAAAGCATCTTAGAAACCGTGCGACGGTGCTGGTGCACCGGTGGCTGAGAAAACACGGGACGAGGAGGAACGGGAGCGAATCGACGCGACGGCGACGGTTTATTCTAACGCTTAAAACTGCGAACCTCTTAGAAATGTCGGAATCTGCCGTTCCTCGATGTTAACACGGCCCCGGGTCGCTGAACGTCTTCTGGAAACAACGGTTCTTCGTTCGGTGCTGCCGGAACGTGTGAAAATGGTTTTCCCACGGCGGAGTTTGTTCAATTCTTCGATTCTGCGATGACGATTATGTGCCTCTTATATTCTTATAATTAGACATCGGATGTTTATGCAATTTCCAATTTTTATAGAAACATTTTAAGAAAGTGGAATGAAATAAAATTTTATTTTTAATGGGGACAGCCTTTGTAGATCCAAAGCAAATAAAAATCGTGTTAAATTCTCTCGAATTTTATATTATAGCATTTTTTTAACATTTCCATAAGCCATAAATGCATAAAGATCCGATGTCTACTTATAATATTTGTCATTATTCCAAGTCAAAAGAAAGGACTTGGGCTTTTTCTCCCTCGCGTTTCGATACTAATCTTCCGATACTCTGCAGGTCTCAATTTGTTATCTGTTCGGAGAATTGATGTACGATTTTCTAAATAACTTTTGTCAAGCGCTAACAATTGTGAACACCTGTCACTCTCTCGCAACTAATATAACACCATCGGCTTCAGTTTCTTCTCGACTGTCGTCTGTGTCAATCTTGATATTTTCTCGATAATCTCTACACATACTTCACGTTCTCCCTTCTTCCTCCATTCTCTCTTTCTTGTAATATTTTTACTCTCGCGCCACTCTTGCACCTCTCCACTAAATATCGCAGTAGACTAAATTCATTTAGAGAGAATAAAAATTATTAGACTGCGAATTTTATGCATTTATAGCAAAAATAGGTGAGCGCGTATCATACGTATCAGGTTCCATAAGAAGATCAACGTTGAATCTAACGGACTAGTTACTAGTGAAAGGCTTTCATTCAGTTTTAGTTTTATCCACTTATGACAAAAACAGTAAAAGCAGTTAAAAATTAAAAATTATCATCACACCGTTTTTGACTCTATAAACTTGTCGAGAAACGAAATACAGTGAATTCTCGATATACAGTGAGTAACGAAAGTATTCGAACGCCCTTTAAATCAGTATAACTTCTTTTTTTAAGTGAATCAAACGACCTGACTTTTTTGAGGAGTTAGAAGAATTGGTTTTCCAAATGATGTGTAAAAAAGATTTTGAAAAAATTGCAATTGGTAAGAATTACATGAGAAAATAAAAATGGCACTTTTCACAACTTTTTTATTTGAACCTGTAGTGAAAATTTAAAATATGCGTTTTGTAGATATATGTTAGTTATATACATACTGAAAATTTCATTGAAATCGGTTAACGTTGTCATGAGATACAAACGTTTAAAGATGATTACATAAGGACGAAATTCCCTGGCAAGATAAAAAATCTGCGACTTTCACCCTTAAACTCTCATTTTGAAACGTTTGTAGTTCATTGCAACGTTGACCGATTTCGATGAAATTTTCAGTACGTGTATAACTAACAGAGATCTACAAAACGCATATTTTAAATTTTCATTACAGGCTCAAATAAAAAAGTTGTGAAAAGTGCCATTTTTATTTTCTCATGTAATTCTTACCAATTGTAATTTTTTCAAAATCTTTTTAACACATCATTTGGAAAACCAATTCTTCTAACTCCTCAAAAAAGTCAGGTCGTTTGATTCACTTAAAAAAAAAGTTATACTGATTTAAAGGGCGTTCGAATACTTTCGTTACTCACTGTATGTCTATAATACGGATCTTGCCAGTGTCGTTTATCGTCTAGTGATATACCCCGCGGTAGTGGGGGTAATTCCGCGACATTTATCATCCAGGCCTTGGCGACATATATAGAGAAATCACTGTAAATGTCTACGTAGCCCCCGTATCTTGTATCGATATACAATTTTCATTTTACATAGAAACCCAGAAAAATTTACTCTACAGTTTACAGAAAAATTCTTCCACGTCTCGGCCAAAAGCATGATCGTTCGTGGATCATAAAAATAAAACTAAAGGTAACTTTGTTCGAGAGTTGGAACCGTTCTGTTAGCGACTGTTTCGTCGTTCAGGGGGAGAGCCTAGTTCGAGTGTCGCAAATGCGAGGCATTTTTCCCGGGCTCGGCCCTCGTAGAAACAATGTGTGCCGGGCTCCAAGAATAATGCGCCGTTTTAGTGAAAAAAGAGAGGTCACGAGCTTGCATTAGAGCGGTTTATCCCCGCAGGCTCGCGATTCCAGGCGCTTTAACCGGTCGCCATTAAGTCGATGTTAACAGGACCTCCAGCGAAAGGCTGCACGGAGACTTCGTGAACGAAGGAGAGCGTCGCGACGTTGCAACCGCGTTGTTCGGCGTCGTTTTGCAGGTTCGATCCCTCGGTGACTAGGAGGAGAGGCTATGCGGCGGTCGCGTCCAGGGATGCTTCAATAACAGCTTCATCGATCTCGTTAAAGCTTCCCGTGGTTGCTACGACCGTAGTTTCTTTTTCTTCGCATTGGCTGAATCGACGGCACGCTGGCTGCCCTCTTCCCGGCCTCCCTCACCTGCTCGCCCCCAACTTTCTACCCCCAATCTTTACCCCAAGATGCAACCCGAATCCTCTTCTTTCTTTCCTAAACCCCTTCTTTGCTCGCGGAACCGCGTTTTCACCCTGGCGAAATTTCTGTTGTGATTTTGGCTCCTCGTGTCCCAGCACCCTGTGACCAGGGGGGAGGGTTGCCAAAAAATTTTGTCAGTCAAGACATTTTGGTTCTACAGACACCTAATATTCTCGCCTGGAATACCTCAATTTCCTTTAATGATACCAGCGAATCTGTGAGGAAGAAAAGGTTTTTGTAATGGAGAAGAGTCTCGACAGAGATTGTACAGCGTTGAGACTCGACAAAGTTGCATCGCTACAGATGGGCCGACATTTCAAAGATTAAAAACAGTCAAACATCTCAGCAATGGTAAGTTCTAGGACAAATACGCTTTAGTACTTTTACACTCAGAATACGCCAATCTGTCGAAATCGAACGTAAAAAATTGGACATTCCATTTAAGAAAGCAAAGGTGACCTCTATATCTTCTCTACGCCTCCACTTTCAAGAATATCATATATACCACATATCATGTAGTTTTTTAAACCCTACAACTTCTGTAAGTAACATTTTCTCGTGTTGTTAGAAACAACCAAGACATTCGAGTGGACAGAGTTCGTGGGCCACACTGTACGTTCGCAATCGCCGTTGATTAATTATAATAATTGGAATATACAGTTGCCGGCAGTGGTGGTGAAAGACTTTACCGAAGAATTCAATAAAACGCGATTCGTCGGGACGTTGAACGTTTTACCGTCGACGGGACAGCCTGGGTTTCGTGTAAACGCCTCCGACATTCAAGTCCCTGTCTGAAAAGCTCTGTAAAGCGGTGCTTAAGTCCGCGCGAATACCGGAACCTCGCCGTCTGTTCTGTTCTTTATTGCGGCGGTTAAACAAGCGGCCTTGAATATTTGATTGGCAATTTCACGCTGCCACAAAAGATCAGCCCCCGGACCGAGCTCGCCGGTCTCCCGTGGGGTGGCTGGGGCTCGCCCCGTAGCTCGCATAAACACCCACCGTATAATCAAACGTAAGCCTGGTTCGTCAGCCTCAGTCTCCGACCCCGACCCCGACCCCGACCCCGACCCCGACCCCGAACGCGTCTCTTCCCTTGTCGTCGCGACGTTCGCCCCAAACGAGTTTCTCTGCGCACCGAGGACCGTTCCGCGACCTTGAAGCTTCATCCACCCGGTGGAAACTCAAGGTGTCCAGGAATAATGTATTTTTGACAGGCAAGTGGATGTCGTCGTTCCATCCAGTCAACGTCTAAGTGTTTCTTCCAATAGAATTAGGCAGTTATTCTTGAGCGTCCCGAGTTAGTCCTGCACCTTAAACAGGGTGGGTCGCCATCTAGATTTACGTCATTATTATTACGCATAGCAAACAATGCTTCAGATGAAGTTGAATGGTTTTGAGAGGGGCACATTCTGATGGTACATTTTTGTTTACGTGGACGTGTAAAGGACATATGAAGGTCATTATTGCATCAGCTGATCCTCCTTCATATTCTTTACAAGAAAGTATTAATCTATTTATGTAAAAAAATCATTAGTTTAGGAGATATTTTAATTGTAAGGTTTATTTACAGAAAAGGTTCAATGTGGCAACCATTTGCATCAGAACACTTTCTGAATCGAGAAACTAATGACTCGCTAAAATTGCATAGTGTATCTGATGTTACGACGAAAATGGGTAGGCACAATTTGAAGTAGCGAAAAGATCGAGAGAGTTTAGAAACACCGAGGCATGTTCAACTTACTAAAATTCGTAAGGAAAGAGCTTGTCGCTACTGTTTCTGTTTCGAATGATGCACAAAATTGGTTGTCTACTTAAAAATCTGCAAAGTCTGCTTACAATAGTCTGATTGGAGTAGGTAGTTAGCAAATTGCGTAAGTTTTGAAGATGGGATATTACAAAGTCATCGTATCACAATCGTCCTTTCATGTAGAAGAATAATCATTCTACAGCTTCGTAAGCATCAAACGGTAACGAATGGCCCCTTGAATGACCTTCGAAGGTCAACGTATCGTTGGTAAGAAAAATTTGCCGTGGCACGAGCTACAAGCATAGCTAAATAAAAACAGGACCACACGAAGAGACCATACATAGTTCACCTTCAGATCTCGGAAGCTCGTCCACTTAGAGAAGATCTACGACCACCGTAAGAGGTTTCCCGCGATACAGGGTGAGAAATAATTGTACAAAAATGTAACGTCCTCTACAACCACCTGTCTTTCACGGAATAAAATTTAGAGAGGATCGCAGGGTAATAATTGAGCGTGTTCGACGAGACGCGCAAAGTTTGCTCTTCGCCAAGAAAATCGGAGTCGGGAGCCCGCTCGCTTCTTTTCTCGAGGCGTCTCGTTATCGGGAAACTGCGACAAAAAAGAAAGGAAAAAAATAAATAAGAGACCCAAGAAGACGGTGGGGGAGGGGAGTAGTCCCACGGCCCGGAAGAACGAAAATCGCGTGAGCCGCGGAACGAGCGAGCGCCGGGAATACAATAAAAGAATGTCAAATGAGGACGTATCAAAGGAGGCACTCCATTACCAGCCTGAAAGAAGGAAAAACGCGAAACGGATACCTCCTCTGAGAACGAACGGAGCCGCTTGATCCCATCTCGGCGACAGTGGAGTGGGTTTTCTACTTTCAGCAGGCGACGCAACATGAAAGAACGGCGAACGAGGCCGAGCCTGGGATATTTATCGCTCGCGTGGCTCGATACCGAGACCCTACCCCGTTGGTCACCATGACCGTTCGATTCTCCGGCTCGCTCCGAACGAAAAAGTGCCCTGGGCACTGTGTCGAAAAACCCGATACTTCCGCCGATATTCCGAGTTTTGTCCAGCGAATGTTGGAACACCGCGTGTCGCGCCGCTCGTGCTACGTTTGCTAACTATACAGCGACGATAGCGACTCACAGTAGTCCGGATCGAGAATTTAGAGACATTTGTGTACAGCTTTTGAACCAACTTTGAAATTTGAAACAGTAAAAACATTCATAGAATCGAAGAGTGTCGATACAATAATTTTGTCCTGTTAACGGTATTAAAGGAGGAAACAAATTTTTATTTGGTTCCAGTATCTCGTAAACGACGAAAACAATTTTTCTTTTGCCTAGAGATTCGCAGTCAAGCGACGATGAATGTTGGTGGATGTATAATTCTTATACAAGGCGAATCGTAAGTTATTGTATAAATAGAACCAACGAGCAGCACGAAACAAGACGAAATTGCGTTGGAGACTGCGCTTTCGAGGAAAAACGCATTCGAAGAATTTCGTGGCTTATGAAATCTGCGAGTTGACTTAATGACAAGATGATCTGATTGCTTCACATGTTGGATCAAGAAATTACGTTCTATCTCTGCATTGAACCATGAAAAAATACATCGTCAGACAGAAACAAAAAGAAACGAAAAGGTCACGCAATGTCTTAGAGTACGTGTCCATTTGAAAGTAAAACATTCATTAGAGCCCATTCAATTTAGAATAAAAAACTATATAAATAATGGTACTGTGCTCTACAGAAAAAATGATTTTAGTATTTTTTCCTCCTAATTCATCGTTTGGTACCACTGTGTGACGCGGTCGAATTCGATGAAATTAACACAGAAGTCAGCAAAAGGTCCACGCTAACTGCACCAACTGATAAAACGAAGATCCCAGCACCCCGACACCTACGCAACAAATTCGAACCCGCGACATTCGACCGAACCGTGCATTTCGTCAAGCTGTATGTATTGGGGCCGGTTCGCAACAAGCGGGTTCGCGACGGTTCCGCTTCCAACTTGGAAAGTAGCGTTCTGTTGCGGAGCAGATTTTCGGGGTACCTGCAACGGGTCCGCTTTCGAGCGGAACGAACGGAGCGGAGAGTGGACGAGGGTAGTTTCGAGCGGAAAGAACCTCGCGAAATTTGCTCGGCGAGGGGTGTCGAGCCGAGAGAGCAAATCGGTCTTTCTGCCGGATGAAAAACCGGTACCCGGACCGGCATGGAACTCGCGGAACTTTTCGTCCTGCTCGAAATAGCAATCTCTGTTTCCCTAGGAAACGGTGCCGTTCGAGCAGGACGATTTAAACTTTTCGCCCCTGTGTCGCGAGATCCGGTTCCTTTCACCCGGTAAATTCAAACCCCTTTCTCTCTCTCTCTCTCTCTCTCTCTCTCTCTCTTTCTCCCTCTCTCTCCCTCCCTCTCTCTCTCTCTCTCTCTCTCTCTCTCTTTCTCCCTCTCTCTCCCTCCCTCTCTCTCTCTCTCTCTCTCTCTCTCTCTTTCTCTTTCTCTCTGTTTATGATAGACGCGCCGGGCGTTAAGAATTTGAAGCATCGCCGGCGTTACGACGCGTTTCGACCGTCTACCGAGCTCCACCATAACCGCGAATCGCGAATCACTGCGCTGAAGAGCTGCGGTCGTGGCCGAGCTATTCGCTCGTGAACGACAATTCGCCGATGTCGTGTTTTACGAGCACCGGCGACTAATGTACTCGACCTGGTTGCGATGATTCCTGCGGCTAGCGCAACCGGAAGCTGCCTCCAATAGCATTTGCTATAGAGACATTCTGCTCCGCGAGAGATCCGCCACAGTTGTTTCCCACATACAGTGAGTAACGAAAGTATTCGAACGCCCTTTAAATCAGTATAACTTTTTTTTTTAAGTGAATCAAACGACCTGACTTTTTTGAGGAGTTAGAAGAATTGGTTTTCCAAATGATGTGTAAAAAAGATTTTGAAAAAATTGCAATTGGTAAGAATTACATGAGAAAATAAAAATGGCACTTTTCACAACTTTTTTATTTGAACCTGTAGTGAAAATTTAAAATATTCGTTTTGTAGATATATGTTAGTTATATACATACTGAAAATTTCATTGAAATCGGTTAACGTTGTCATGAGATACAAACGTTTAAAGATGATTACATAAGGGCGAAATTCCCTGGCAAGATAAAAAATCTGCGACTTTTTCACCCTTAAACTCTCATTTTGAAACGTTTGTAGTTCATTGCACCGTTGACCGATTTCGATGAAATTTTCAGTACGTGTATAACTAACAGAGATCTACAAAACGCATATTTTAAATTTTCATTACAGGCTCAAATAAAAAAGTTGTGAAAAGTGCCATTTTTATTTTCTCATGTAATTCTTACCAATTGTAATTTTTTCAAAATCTTTTTAACACATCATTTGGAAAACCAATTCTTCTAACTCCTCAAAAAAGTCAGGTCGTTGGTTCACTTAAAAAAAAAGTTATACTGATTTAAAGGGCGTTCGAATACTTTCGTTACTCACTGTACTTCGTAACGCCGCACAGTGGTCCGGATTGAAGAATTTAGAGACATTCGAGCAAAAAGTCGATTTTTCGAAATTGAAAACTGATCAATTTGTCTTGCTTTGTAAGCGTCTATAGACCTCGAAAATTAATAATTTAATGCAATTGAATAAATATTTTGGTTGCTACGATCATTTAAAGTTGAGCGTTTTGAAAGTAGCATATTTCGATGTAGCGATGTCCTCATCGTTTCGTCCCATATTTTCTCTTAGTTTTTTTTTTTTTAATGATATAGAGCACCCCTTTCCCATAAGAAATCGTATGTTTGTTTAGTAATAACTGATAATAATATATTTAAAAAATAATGTTGAACGATACATGACAGATTAAAAAAATTTTGTATATTTGTCAGAGGATATCTTCTGATTGATTGGTCCGTGTTTTTCGTTAATAACTCCTTAGGTTGCTTCAAATGACCTAAGGAATCGCCCATTTCAAGAAAGTGCTACATTTTCGGGACACCCTGTATAATTTCAGACTAACTAATCCAAATGTTCCGAAGGAGTTATAGAAACTTAACATTTGCGATTGTCTTGGAATATTTCAAATTGTGTTCGGTTCATGAGAAATCTGATAAATTGTTTAACCCTTTGCACTCGAAGCTTTTTTAACTCCAAAACGAAACATTTCTTTCGACCTAGAATATTTCTCTTCTATGTATACATTTTTCATGTTACACATACAAAAATTGTGCAATTTACTGGTAAAATACTGAAGCGTTTAGTGACTTGTTAAATACAAACAAATTTAATAATGTAAAAAATATTTTGAATAATGATACAGCAATTTTTAGCGGCGCCTAAGGGTTAAAATTGACACCCCTAAATGGGAATACCCGTTTAAAGTAAATCTTCGAGAAAGTTTTCGGAGGAAGCGCAAGAAAGAAGTGTAGCTTGAAAGTTGAATGATTTGAGCTAGAATAGCTAAAATCCTTGACTTCGTTCCCAAATATCATAAGATTGTCGAGCTACTCGAGAGCGCATATAGCTAGAAATACATCTTGCACGGTGCAGCGAATGCACTCGAACCGAAACGTACCATGCCTAATATATCGCCGTAGATATTGAAATCGGCGGAGACCTCTCGTTTGGTTCGTTTCCTACGCGAACGGAGACACCCACGAGGCCGTAAAACGTATTAAATGGACGTCGTAACCGAGAAGATGTTCGGTCGAGACTGAATCTGTAAAAGTCAACGGCCTGGAAGGGAGACCGCGTTCGATTTGTTGCTCGAATTCGCTGCACGAGCTTGTTTCATTGTCGCGGGAGAGTGTCGATCCTGCACGAAATTGAAACGAAAGCGTTCGATTCCCGGAATCTCTTCAATGTTAGTTCCTCGGCCATATGCAATTTTCTTCTAGCGAAATCTTAAAACAATTTAGCCGAAGGAAGTCATGGACTCTCTGAATATTAACACTACAAGTACCGAACCAGTCAAAATGACTGGTTCCTCATTTTTTCTTTCACAATTACTGAAATTATAAAAATGTTTTCATCAGAATTTTTTCAATGAACTTTTTCATTGAAGCACATGTTTGAATAAAAATGATATTAGGTCTGAATAGATGTAGTCTTCATTGGAAAGCAATATTCATCGGTTGTATTTATTACTCGATAGTACTAGGGTTAAGCAGCCTACTAAGGCTCTAAAGGACAAAGCGTAGAAAATTGTGTGTAGTAATTGTAATGTAGACAAGATTCAAAACTTCACGGTGTCTTCAGCAACGTCAGAATGCCGTTCCAACGACAACAATTTCGTCCACGTTCCGGAAAAATCGCTCATAGCGCGCGTGTGTTCGCACGAAGCAACGCTGGAGCGCAAACCACGAGATCACGATCGAGGCACGGATCGAAACCGAGATCCGCTTCCGGATCGAAGGGAGTCCGCGAAGGGTGGGTCGATCAGAATGCAAAGGCTTCGGGGATTTTGGTTTTCGGTGTCGAATCGCCGCGGCAGACGCTTATCGACCGTTCGACCAAGGTAATTCCCGACGCGCGCGTTCGAAAGCTTATCGTGGGCTTTGCTTATCGGGAATCTCCGGATGTCCGGGATAACGCGGGGCGAAGCGGGGCGAAGCGAGACGAGTCAAGAAAACGCCAATAACTTTCAGCGTCGCTCATAAAACGCCCTGTGACCTGTAACTGCGGGCGCAACGACAAAGCGTCGGTTATTGCGCTTCCTCTCGCGAGTCCTTGGTTCAGATTTGATTCCCGCAAGAACTGTCGTAGCGAGTACAATGGAGGGCTCGCGGAAATCTGGAATCGCGGGTGTTCCTTCCTCGTTTCCCGCGAGCAAATCGAGCAGCAAAAAGCAGAAGTCTGCCGGGCGCTCGCCTCTGTCCAAGTTCGTACGCCGGGCACGAATCTTGTTTACGTCATGTACGCTTTCCCTTCTGATATCGGTGATATTTGTCAGGGCACTGTTCCGAATGGAGAAGCGCCGCACGTAGGTATACGTGCGTCGTGTTTCGCCGAACGTTCGCTTGACACGGCTATTCCCTTCCACGTTTGCTGGATGTTACGCGCTGCGCCGGTTATACCTTGCTCGCGGACCTATTCTGTGACAGATATCCGGTGCGACCCCTCGCGAAATGCGGAATGCGGGACCGGTTTCTTTTGGCTCCGGATAAGGCAGCGCAACGAAGACGGTCCTCGTTTGCTGTTACCCTTGTTGAAAAGGGGCACCCATAAGTAATCAATTATTTTGAAATCTAAAACAAACTTTGTAGTAAATTCAAGTTTTTGTTTCTTAATTTATTATATTGGGTTGGCAACTAAGTAATTGCCGATTTCAGTTATAGATGAAACTATAACTTGATTCAGTTTTTCGCCGAAAAGGATCAGACTTTCTACGAGCGTGAAATTTTCAAGTTGTCAGAAAGATGACAAAAGGTCATCGAACAAAATGGAGAATACATCATAGATTAAAGTTCATTCCAAGTAAAAAAACTCTTTTATTTCATTGAACAAATCGGCAATTACTTAGTTGCCAACCCAATATAATCTCCATCATTATCAAGGACAGTTTTCCATCTTTCAATAGCAACGTTTGAAGAAAACATGGTCTTTCCAGAATAAGTGTCATAATCGGAAATGTCTTCTTTCTGAGGATAAAAAGTTAGAAGTTATCTTACATTTTGAAGAAAATCCGACAAATGCGGTAGGAAAAGTAGCCTTACATTGCTACGAAATATTAAAAATATTTCTTCCACTTCTGACCTTGCATCACCTCGAAGGTCACCGTGCAGTATACGGGTGAATTCGTCTAGACACACGCTTTCATGTGATATACAAAAATATACAGCATTCCATTGAAAAAAATTGAAGGTCACCTTCGTATCTAACGATATAGTATAAACACAAAAAAATTATATACGCCATTGTGTTACGTATAAAAAACAGTACTACTTTTTCCCCTTCCATTTCTTTCTAATATTTACTATTTACAAGAAAAACGCTGGCTAGTAATAGTAATCTATAAGTGTGCGAAGTTTCAATACAATTGGTGTCCCGAAAGTCGCGGCCTCTCCTTGTCAGTGTAATTTCAGATAGAAAATATTAAAGGATTTGAGAATACCTCAAGAGAGAAAAAAATTTCTATTTGGTTCCTGCATCTCGCAAATAATGCAAACGATTTTTATTTTGCATAAAGATCCGCAGTCTAGCAATGACATGTGGTTTATAAAGCGTCTGTGTTCTCGTTAAAGTTATATTGTGTTCGTGTCGTATACAATTTTTCTATCCATATTTCTCTTCAATTTACCCAGCAGAACTCTAAGGTTCCGACAACCCTTTACGGACGAGGATTTTCAAAAATACTAAAACTGCGGTACAGTGAATCCTCGATATTAGTCAACAACACGGGTCCTACCAGCGTCGTGTATCGTCCACGAGACATACTTGAGCCGTGTTATGTTTACAGTCCTCGGCGTCCAAGGTCTCTCGAGTTTTCTAGCCCCTCGCTGGTAGTGGGGATAATTGCGCGACGTTTATCATCCAGGCCTTGGCGCCATATATAGAGAAATCACTGTATTATGTTCAGGATGGAATGAGTTGGTTCTCGAAAATATACCGGAGGTCACGGGACCAGTGAGCTCTGAAAAATCAGCGAAAAGCGGGACGCTAAAGGAGACGGTACAAAGGAAAGACGATAACTGCGAGACGATAGAAAGAGAGAGAGAGAGAGAGAGATAGAGTCGTTTCCATTCTAAGAAAGCAGTCGGAAAGTGCGATAATCGCGGGAATAGTGGGTCGCGCGTGCCAGTATCGAAAAAAAGGATAGGACGCGCCAGTGGGAGAATAAAGGGAGTATAGTTTTATAAGCGTTCGGGAGGAGCGGCCACGGAATGGCGGATGTAAGGCGGTTACGGGGAATGGAGTGAAGCCGAGCCGGTATTGCATTAAAATTTCCATAATAGCGAACTCTGCGAACCTCAACCTCCCCCCGCAGTTGCATTACCCGGCTCTCTCTCCCCCCCCTCTCTCTCTCTGTCTCTCTCTCTTCCGTTTCAGGCTCGCTCCTGCTGTTCCGAGCGCAAACACAGATGTATAATATATTTTCAGCGTTTACTTTCGTCGCTCGGCCCGCGAATTTCGGAGGAGAGTTACTGCTCCGTTTCCCGATGTTCTCGCTGCCATCCCAGGGCGTTTCGTAGCGCTTAATAACGCGCCGCAAAAATTCAAAGAACGTGGTAGAGGTATTATTACGCTCTGACCGACTTTCGAGAGGATCCGAGCGGAACTGCGTTAAGGTGCGTGCACGAGTCACTGTTTCCTCCAATTGTTCTTCTCTAGAGTCTATTGTGCCCTTGCGAAAAATGCTCTTGAGACAGTGATGGTTTTTTTATCAAGTGGAAACGCAGCATAACGCAGAAGATAAAGAGGCAATGGATGACAGTAAGAAAAATTGTCGTTCTCCAATATCCCCTTGTCGAAAACGCTTTCGGGATAGAATAGCGATAGCGTTGACGTCGAGTGGAACCGCAGCATAACGCAGAGGGTAAAGGGAAGAAGGAGACGACAGTCGGGGGAAAAAATGGAGCGATTAAAGCCACGTTAGGCGTGCCCCGCGTTGACTGGCGCTTTAAATCGCGGTCATGAAATTTCCCTTTAGCCGCGCTCGAGAGCGGAGACCTCGGAAAGGAATAACCGAGCGTATGGATTAACTCGATCATAAATGATTAACGAGAATGTACGGCCGCGAGCCGTCTTAACAACGTACCATCGACCGCGAGGTTTGCGCAGCAACACACAGCCCGATTTTCTTTGGCATACACCGTCAAAGCGCACGATACCGTAGAAACTTTCAATGAAAACACGATTTTCAACGTCACTGCCGGAAGAATAGTACATAAATTAGCGAACAGAAAGTTGAAATACAGAGAACTGTTTCATTAATTCCGCCCAGTTATACAGAAAGAACTTCAAAAGAAATTTCCCGTCTCCATTTTATTCTGATATTACGTGGAGAGTAGAACGGTGCACTGTCGTTTTACCGTCTCATGATTCGCTTTGTAATTTGTGCGTCCCACGGTTAATGTAACTTTACGATCCCGTGAAAATACGTTAAAAAATCTAGCAGGTGAACTTGGACAAAAGAGATTTTGTTAAGCGCGTTACACGAGCGACAGGAAGGCGTTTCAGGAGGAAGAAAAGTTAAGCTTAATTGCCGGAGAGGATTTGCTCGCGTGATTCCTGCGCCGAGTATCGTGTAGGGTCGGTCTATTCACATGCCATGATTATGCTCATCAAATCGATCGAACCATCTTACTCGAGTCTGTGGACCATTTCACCTAATAGCCCGGTTAGATGGCTAATTTGGTCACGGCTTGCAATGTTAGGCCAACGGTATTTAAACCACTCCAGCGGCTTTGAACATTTCTGTAACTAACTAAAACCACTGTGGATATCAACCACTTTCTCTACAATTTCTTTCTTTAAAGATAAACCACACGGAATCAACCACTAATTGTAGTGCTGAAAACAGCAACTTCCACATTGAATGTATCGATACTATAAAAGCGCTTCATACAAAAATCATAAGTGAATAAAAATTAATATTTCGCAAGCAATTGTATCTGCACAATAACTACAGAAACAATTATTCCTACCTCGCTTTGCTTCTATTATTTATCGAAATAATCTCCTGTACAAGGGACATGAAATAAAAGGTAAGACGCACAACGAAGTCCCACTAATTTTATCCAATTATGGCAATCTCCCTTTCTCCTCCCCTACTAAAGCAACAAGCAGCCTCCAAACAAGCTCTCGCATTTCCCATTTCGTTCTGATTTGCGAAAGTCGTCCGCGGCTCGAATTCCCGGAACGGTTTCTGATTTTTCACGGTCCTTTGATTCACAGTAACTTTGTCCGTCTGTCTCGTGTCGTAGTCATTCGAACGGCATCCGATTCGATGCGAGGGGGTTGCTTTTCCCATCCCTCGAGCGCTTTTACACCAACAACGGGGGGTTGTTTGCGCGCGACTCTCTAATCCGTTCGCATCGGCGTAAAGACTGAAAGGGAACGCGTCGCATTCGGGACCGTTTCGTCCATTGTCCACAAACGTCCGAGATGAACGCGCTCTCCGGTTCGTTAGAGGACGTCTCCGTTCTCGCTTGAACGTCCCGGCTCGCGAGAATCCGCGCAAAAAATCTAACGAGCGTCCGCTTCCGCTCGACTCGTCCGCCGCGCCGTGGACGTAGTTTGATCCTTCGCCGAGGATATGTCCTCTTTTGTTCTATCCTTTTCAGCCACGTTTCTCGTTTGTTATAGTACATTACGGAGCCGCGACGCGCGTCGCAACAAATTCCAGAAACAAATCAAAAAATGCCCGCGTCCCCGATTTCATTGCTCGAAAGGTGTTTGAGTTCGATTTTATCTCCTGTACGTTCGCGCCGTCCGTTTACAGACGTTCGTTCCACTTCTGTTCACTTATTGCTAGATTTTCTGCGCCATTTACGACGAAAATTGAGTAAGCGTAATTCAAAACAGTAATTTTAAAATGCTTATCTTCAGCCTATGGAACGGCCTGTTTGTTGGAATTCTGGTAGATAATTTTTATTTCTCATGAAGAAGCCTACTTCCGATGTTATCGATAGACCGCCGATTTTATGCATTTTGAGAAATAATAATCACAAACAAATAATAGATGTTATTTAAAACAGGGGAAAATATTAGTATTTCTACAATGCGGTGCTGTCAATTTTCCATTAATATCCGTGGTTCCGTTGTAATTGCATACAACGAAATTAAGTTGATTTTAGTTACGTAAATTATAAAATCTTCGTCACAAATGTATGAATCAAATCATCCCCAAAGGATTAAATATCGCAGACGAAAATTTTCGACAAACATTCAACGCTCCTATAATCTCGCACGTCAGCGTATATACGAAAACTCGAAAGTTTCGCAGTTAGTTTAAAGTTTAGAGTCTAAAGTCACGGTCAAATTGTAAACTTTCGACGGAGAGCCTGTTAAACAAACGGCAACGTCCCAGCGCCCGTTGTTCTCGATTCTCGAGTCTTAGTTCACAGAGAAGCTCTCGGTGTTCTTTCGAACCAGAAGTCTGGCGTCGCGGAAAATTGCTACCGGACACGTACCGATACGTTCCGATATGTTTCCGTACGTGACCGGCAGCTAGAGCCAACGCTTAACTCGTTCCTCGAACGAGGGTGACTCTTTTAATATCGATAAAGCCAACTTCTTATCGTTCGATGCTCTCGCACACGAACCACGGGGAGAGTTTTGTTCCTCGCTGCTGCAGGTTTTCGGTGCTCGGCCAATAACGGAAGTGCTCGTATGTGCACACACGAAACTGTCAGTCGCACCAGACTCGATGCACCGCGAGCTGCATCTGTCAGTCGGGTTACGCTCGCCCGCAGCCTGCACCGTGCGTGCACGCGTTGCGCGAGTTTTTCCGAATCTTTGTCGAGCCCACTGTATTTTACAGAGCTCGATCGATTCTGCGCGTGAATGCAACAACGTACACTAATGAATAAATGCGATGCTTTAATCCTTCCTCTATGAATTTCAAATGTTGTTAATTAATTATTGGAGCCACAGTATGAATAAGGAAGCATAGGGACTGATCACGACGATGGAAAGGGATTAATAATGCAGACATTCGAGAACCTTATTCGACCATAACCATTTACACTGGATGCAATTTTAATCCCAAAACCAGGACATTTCTTTCAACCGAGAACATATTCGCTTTACGTAATCTTTCTCACATTATGCGCATGAAACTGAACCTGTTTTCTCGTGCAACGCTTGAATGTTAAGCGATTTACAAAATACGTACGCGTGTTTGATGATATGAAAAGTGTTTTGAATAATGGTCATTCGAGTGCAACCAGTAACATAATAAATGGAAGGCATTGACGATCTTTCTGTAGTACAATATACTCTTGTACACCGCTTATTCATTTTTTCCATTTTCAATCAGAAATATTCTTTCTATGTCGCATTTTAAACTCGTAAGAAACGGTGCAGCAGAACGAGGAGGTTATGAAAAACTATTGTACCAAAATTCAATGAGGTACGATCATAAAGCGAATTCGGACGTGCACGATGCAGAATCGATACAAGATTCATTAAATAAAGTGTAAGGCAAGTGTTTCGTGAAAAGTGCTATAACACGGAGCAACGTGGAAACTCGCAACGAACCAAGAACCGACGGCCACGCTTAAAGGGATAAAATAAGTAGAATTTGCCAGGACGATCGAAGACAAACGCGTGTCGCAGTTGGCCGAGAAGGGGTCCCAGCAATCTGGTAATTAAAATGGCCGGTGTATTTGCGACCGCTAAGGGGAAACAGCTGACGAGGAGAGCCGGTAACCGGGTTCGAGACAAGGGGGAGGAGGAGGGAAACGGGATTCTCCCAAATGCGTCATTCTAATTTCGCTATTCTCTCGCCGCGGTTAAACGCACGGTCGGTCTGTCTGCCAATTATCGTCGGAATCTCGGCGAGAAGGAACCGGACGTGGATACACGTCCGTGTACACGTACGTCGCTGCTCTCTGAAAACAGGAGGACACACGTTGTTCTATATCCGTGTGTGCGTGTGCTCGTTCCGTCTGGTTCGCCGGGTGAAGTCGAGATCGAAAACGCGCGAGAGAGCGTCGAGCGCGCACGATCGCTTTTGCGACCCCGGGAGCCTAGAACCGGGAAATTAGCTGTTCCCACGATAAATTGGAGTTTCTGATTTTCGTTTTGCGGTCGTCAACGTCACGTCCCGGCCGGCCGTCCCTTCTTCCGTATCGTCTCGCATCACTCTGCTCCGCTCTGCTTCATTCTCCGAGCTTCATTCTGTTCTAGTTTGCTCCGCTGTTCTGTGCTTCGTCTGCTGTGCTTTATTCCTCTATGCTTTATTTTCCTATGCTTCATTCTGCTGTGCTTCATTCTGTTCTGTTCTGGTTCATTCTGCTCTGCTGCTTTTTGTTGTGCTTCATCTGTTGTGCCGTATTATGCTGTGCTTCATCCACTGTGCTACATTCTGATGTGCTGCATTCTGCTGTGCTTCATTCTGTTGTGCTTTATTTTCCTATGAACCATTCAACACTCTTCAGGTTCATTTTGCTGTGCTTCATCTGCTGTGCTGCATTTTGGATTATTTTGCATTTCTGGTGTGCTTCATTCTGCTCTCTTCAGCTTCAATCTACTGTGCTGCATTTTGCTGTGCTACACACTGCTTTGCTGCATTCTGCCGTGCTTTATTTTGTTCCGACTCATTCTGCTGTGCTTCATTCTGTTCTGTTCTGGTTCATTCTGCTCTGCTGCTTTTTGTTGTGCTTCATCTGTTGTGCCGTATTATGCTGTGCTTCATCCACTGTGCTACATTCTGATGTGCTGCATTCTGCTGTGCTTCATTCTGTTGTGCTTTATTTTCCTATGAACCATTCAACTCCCTTCAGGTTCATTTTGCTGTGCTTCATCTGCTGTGCTGCATTTTTTTATTATTTTGCATTTCCGGTGTGCTTCATTCTGCTCTGTTCAGCTTCATTCTGCTCTGCTGCTTTTTGCTGTGCTGCACTCTGCTTTGCTGCATTCTGCCGTGCTTTATTTTGTTCCGACTCAACCTGCTGTGCTGCATTCTGTTCCGGTCTCTTCTACTGTTCTGTGCTTCGATCTGCTGTGGTGCATTTTCTTGTGTTTCATGTTGCTCTGCTTCATTCTGCTCTGCTCGGATGCTCAGAAAGAGCGAAGCTCAGAAAGTGAGGGGCTCGAAAACAGAGAAGCTCTAAAAGGAGGAAGCACAGAATGCGGGCTACTCGGTAAAAAAGAAGTTCTGATAGATAGAAGCTCAAAAGGAAGGAAGGCAGCACAGAGAGAAGGAGGAGTTACTGCAGAGGATGGTTGCTCGACTCTGAACAGGCAATGCAGCTCGGATGTGCAGCGTGCAACCTGCAGCGCGCGACCTATTTACCAATTTCTGATAAATCGAGTTTCGTGCCCGTTTCCTCCCAATTCGGATCGTGTCTCTGTTTGGCACGTACGGCCGCCTGCCAGCGGCTCGCTCGTGACCGTTTTCGATCGGCAAAAGCAAACCGGGAGCCGGTTTTCACCGGAATTTTCCATCCGTTTCTTCTGCGGGCTCGTTTCGAATAATACCCGAGCCCCAAAGTTTAATATCCGCTCGGCAAGATTCGGTCGACCGTCCGAAAAATTCCAGAAATTCCGCGCGCTACGCCGGCCTCTCGCGGTTTCGCTCCACGGCCTCGTTCGATTTCGCGCTCGATTTCGCACACGATCGATACCACGCAACGCGAATTGCTACGTTTACGATGGTTTGACGACGATAGAATGCGGCTTGTGTACACCGAATCGACGGAATTCGTTTGACGCTACCTCTTCTGTGGGTAATCGGCTACCCAAAGTACTCGGTTACTATGTTTTCATGAACGAATCGATTAATTTAAATGTGGCCCATACTGTGAGCACTTTAAGTAAGCATCAAAATTAGTCTGTTCATTTTGGTTCATGTATCACGTTTCCTTGCATTTTTCAAACCTGCACATGCCATAAACGCACAGAGATCCGTAGTTTCCGCGATCACAGATGTATAATCTTGTTTTATAGAAAACGTAGGCCCATTCGATCGATCGAAAAATAAAATAGAAAAATGCAACGACTTCGTGGCCAACGTAGCAGATAGTTGTGTCAATTTCGAACCGCTAAGCCGTGATTAGGGCCTGCAGTATGGCACTGGGATAGGATAGAGAACCGCCTGTCACACGAGGACGTATTATCTCGTCCACCGTTCGCCGCGCATCTGCGATCTATGGATCAGGAAATTCAATTTTCGATTTGCAGTCCCGCCGGGTCGGTAACGGGCCACAAATAAAAGCTCGGACCGATCGGATTTCCGAGTACACGGTCCGGTTTCCGTTCCGACGAGCAATCGTCGGGGATTCTGACCGGGACGGGATTCGTCGCGATACGTTGCGCGCCTCGCAATTAATGTTCGATCGTGCCTATCGCGCAGCGAACACGCGCTAAACTCTCTGCAGAACCGAAAGGTTCGCGTGCACTCTCCGCGCTGCTGCTCCGTGTCAAGCTGATCGCTAGTTACCGATGCGCCGCGTATACAAGATTGCCAATATCGGCCCGGATCCGATATATCGGCTTGCGAGGAAAACGCAATTTTGCCTTCGTCTCGCGATTTTACGTCGAAACCCGTTGTCCGATCGGTATCTGCGAACGAACCGGCCTCCGGGAACGCGGTATCGTGATTACAAAATCGTTTGGATCGTTTTGGCGCACCGACTGGTCTGGTCTGAAGAGTAATGAGATTGATGCTGTGTCTCTTTTTTTTCAGGAAAAGTTGAACCACATGTTAACGTTGTTCTGGTTTTAGGTGGTCCTCTCGGAAGGCAAGGGAAAAATCGTTTGTCTTTATGTTTGCAGCGAGATTGTGGTGCTTCGCAAGTTTATGCGATGTGCAGCTGTGAAAATATATATGAAGATGTTGGCGTTCACCCGTTTGAGAACGAACGTCGACACGCATTTAGTTCTTAAGTCGGGAATGTACCGGGTGATTCACGAGAAACAGACCACCTAAATGGCTGCTTTAGGCTTAGAGGTAGAAGAAAATGTTAGAGAGTCATAGAGGGTCATAGTGTACCACATCATTGAACTCGTCTTGACATCAACTACAACACTGTGAAGTTAAAAATGTATGGTGCTATTTAAAAATCATCGACGATCTTCAAAAGACCTAGAAAACGACTACAATCGGAACATTTTGTTCATGTCGCCATATTTGTCCCCTTTAACAGTACAACTTTTCTCTCTAACATTTTCTTCTATCTCTAAGCTTGACGGAGCTATTTAGGTCACCTGTTTTTCGTGAACCACCCGGTATAATTTGATTACGTACATAACAAGAGAACAATATTTTGCAGTATTTAATTTTTCTCGCGGATATACGAAATCTTCAGCCTAACCATAACAAATGGATAAGCAAATGCAGAAAATCTATAATTTAATTATGTAACAAGAGATGAATATACAGGGTGTTCAAAAATAAATCATTCAATATTTATATGGTATACAGAATACACTGTGCCGAGTAAAAAAAGCCTTAGTAAACATAGGTTGAAAGGACAACCGTTCCTGAGGTATAAACATTTTTGTTTGCTAACATCATGATTCATTTACTACTGACCTTTTGATATTTACAGAAGATTTTTCCGATACACAACTGACTTGGTTCCGGATGAAATCTACTGTCGGCACTTGAGCGAGGACATCCAGAACGCAGTTTATAAACATTGAAGTAAGCATTGCATGCGATGGAAGTAAGTAAGTGAGTTGATTATAACGCTAGCAAACAAAAATGTTCCATATCTCAAAAACGGTTGACCTTTTGACCTATGTTTACTAAGGCTTTTTTTACTCAGCACAGTATGTTCTATATATCATATAAATATTGAATGGTCTTTTTAACACCCTATATATTGTGTACCGTTTCATTTTTCTCGTGAACATATAAAATCTGCAACCTAACCACGACAAATGGATAAATAAATGTCCAAAATCTGCAGTTTATAAATTCCCGAACAATAATATATATATAACAAGATATCAATACGCGATATCGTGTACCGTTTCATTTCTCCCATAAATACAGAAAATCTCCAGTCTACGAATCGTTGCAAACAATTTATGCATTAAATCGCATCTATTAGGTGTCTCTTCGCCGTAAATCAAGATCAAGAATATATTGTGCGGACACACGAGTTCCCCGGTTGTGGAAAGGTTAAGGAAAATTGAATAGTCGTGGTGTTTGCTCGATTTCGCGCCAGTGGTTCATATCTTTCGCATCGTATACACCGAAATCGCCGCGATCAAAGTCCCGTGCAATTTTTCGTTCTAAACCTCGATCGAGTATGTATATACATACATATATATATCCTGGCGCTCGCGGTGTCCGGACTGTAATAAAAGTTCGAATAAATATCTCCTGTCGTTCGATACATATCGAGAACAGGCGCGCGCGCGCGAGAGAGAGAGAGAGAGAGAGAGAGAGAGAGAGAGAGAGAGAGAAGCGGGGAGGGTGTTGAGGAGAAAGGGGAGCGAGGGAATTTTTATGGAAAAAAGGAAGATAAACGATTTCGAAAAATTTCAACGAATCGGTGAACGGGCGACATTAAAAATGATAGAGAACGCTCTCCCGTTGACCGCGTCCACCTAACAGCATAAAATATTTTCCATCGTTCCGGCGAGCGAACGAGTTCGCGCCACGAGCTCCCGCTGCGACTATAAATAATGGTCGTGGTGTTCTTTCGATGGCAATTGTCACCGATATCGATGTCGACTCGAAACTGCTAGAAAATATTGAAATATCGGGACTCTTCGGGACGCGCAACGCTTGTATCGGCCGGTCGCGCTATACTTTGAATTCGATGCGATTCGATTCGATTTGTCGCGTGGCTACGGGACACGGTGACGAGGCGAGGCAACGTTGAAACAAAGCGAGGACGAGTATGGTGCTATACAGTGGCTCTACCGGCTACTTTATCGAGCCGTATTTCGAGTCGTAGTGGTTTCGGAGCCGAGGCGAAACGACCCGACCGGCCGGATCGTTAAAACCATCGCGAAGGTAAGAAGCCGCGAGAAATATTGCGTGAGCGCGCGCGCGGACTCGAAACCGCTGGGTTAATCCAACAGACAGAGAGGGAGAGAGGGAGAGAGAGAGAGAAAGAGAGAAGCCTAGGGACACAGAATTAGAGAGAGAAACCTAGAGACAGTAGAGAGAAGCTCAAATAGGAATAAATTGAAAAAAGAGAGTGCTCGGAAAGGAAGGAGCTCAGAAAGAATGAAGCTCAGAAAGATAGAAGCTCGGGAAGAGCGAAGAGAGAGAGAGTGATTGATAGAAAAGGAGAGAGCGGTCCCAAGGGAGAATCCGAGAGAGAGAACCCGATAGAGAAAGTTGGAGAAAAACGTAGATAGATATCCAGAAAGAGAGAAGTAGAGAGAGAGAGAGAGACAGGGAGAGAGAAGCCTAGGGACAGAGAATTAGAGAAAGAAACCTAGAGACTGCAGAGAGAAGCTCAAATAGGAATAAATTGAAAAAAGAGAGTACTCGGAAAGGAAGGAGCCCAGAAAGAATGAAGCTCAGAAAGATAGAAGCTCGGGAAGGGCGAAGAGAGAGGGAGATTGAGAGAAAAGGAGAGAGTAGTCCCAAGAAAGAATCCGAGAAAGAGAACCCGAAAGAGAAGCTTTGAGAGAAACGTAGATAGATATCCAGCAAGAGAAAAGTAGAGAGAGAGAGAGAGAGAGAGAAGCCTAGGGACAGAGAATTAGAGAGAAAAACATAGAGACAGCAGAGATAAGCTCAAATAGGAATAAATTGAAAAAGGAGAGTGCTCGGAAAGGAAGGAGCTCAGAAAGAATGAAGCTCAGAAAAATAGAAGCTCAGGAAGAGCGAAGAGAGAGAGATTGAGAGAAAAGGAGAGAGCGGTCCCAAGAGAGAATCCGAGAAGGAGAACCCGAAAGAGAAAGTTGGAGAGAAACGTAGTTAGATATCCAGAAAGGGAGAAGTTCGGAAAGAGAGAAGTAGAGAGAGAGGTCCAGAATGAGAGAAGTCGCGAGGGAGGGATGAGGAGAGAGTGTGACTGGCAACGAACGAGGCAGGAAGGGCGACATTAAACTCGAAAGCTGCGTGTAGTGTCGCTCGGCGAGGAAACGAGAACCAAAGTTCCGCCAGTCAAGGAACCAAGAGGAGAGAAAGAAGAAATCAACGTCGACGACTCGAAACTTTCCTTCTTACCAACTTTTAACGAGGCCATGCCGGACGACTTTTTACCTCCATCCTATAATCGCCGAAACGAATAGACCGGTCGAAAGTCGCGGACCACAGTCTGAAACGATCGAGATACGATCATCAGCGAAGCACCTCTTCTCGTTTCTTAACAGTGATAGTTTTCAACTTCGTTATTTCCACGCATCATAATTTAATTACTCAGAATTAAAGTACCGATATAAAATTGAATTCCCGCGCGCTGACGTGTTCAACGCATCAATGGTCCGAGAAGATCGCTAGAAGATAAATAGAGCACTCGGTATCAACGTAACGATTCAATTTTTATTTCATTAGCGCATAAACTGCTTTATATGGAAGTTCTTCGAGCACACCAGTCGACATTTGTTGGCTGAAGTGCGTGATCAATGTAAGCAATTACGTATGCTGTGTATGATGTGTGATCGATGTGTGCAGAGCAATGAATGTTGTAATGTATGTAAGAGTTATTATCATTCATTCCTTTGTCTTCATGAAATGTTGTTCGTATTTACAGTCCCGGACAAAATGATAGCCACATGTGTGTTATCTTTCATTTCTTGAAAATTACTTAGTATTTCTGAATGTAGCACATAATATCATAATAAAACAATTATGTGGAAATAGAACAATTACGTAGAATTTTTTCAAAGAGGAAATGTGAAAATATCATTGAAAATGGTTGGGGAGAACTCGCACGAGTTGTAAAACGATACGATAATATTCAACAATTAAAAGAACCTATTCAGGTAAAATGTGGTAACTCGTCGCAAGATGCAATTAAAAAGCTATATATAAATCCCTACCAAATCGGTTGGTCGAAGTAGTAGAAAATAAAGGCACACCTATGATTAATTTGCTGTTAATTATTATGTAACTTTCTTTTCTGTGGAAATATATGTATAAATTTTGTAAATGTGCTATCATTTCGCCCTCAACATTTGCGTATTTCTTTTGCTTGCTCGGAAAGCTAGCGAGGTCAACCTTATTTACAAAGAGGTTTCCTCTCTGTGCGTCATGACAACTATGATATTATGTGTTACATAGAAAAATTCTAAGTGATATCATTTTGTCCGGGACTGTATATTTGTTCCATAAGATACACTTGTTACTAGTTATTGCATAAATGTTCTGCGTCAATTCTGTCAACATTCGAGTTTATAGAGGCGACCGGAGTTCGTAAAGTAAAATTGGTGGCATAATCGCGACAAAAGAAAGTGTATAACCTCGAGGAACAATTAGCGCATAATCTCTTATATTTAAGCTCCGGATCCGGTCACGTAGTTCCATTCCGTCCTGTTCGTTGATTAAACGCGACGGAAGAGAGTGTCGTTGGTGGCCCGTTTAACGGCGAGCTTCGGTGAGCAAACGTTTTCAGAAAATATCGTAAATTGCAGGATCGGAGGAAGACAAACGATTCGAGCGCCTCAACGTCGGAACAAGGTTCCACAGGGTGGACGGGTAATTCCTGGTAATGCAACGGGCCAAACAGCGATTACGTTCGCCGGGTAGACGTAGTAAAAGAGAGCGGAAAATATCGCGGGAGAAGGAAAGTTTCCGGGCGTTCATGAAACGCGATATTCTCTTCCTCTCCCTCTTCTTCCTCTTCTTCTTCCTCCTCCTGTTCTTCTTAATCGCAACCTAATTGCGCCAAAGCGGGGAGACTCGATTCGTTTACGTTCGAGATTACGGCGAGGCTGTTTCGGCCGTTCCCGCAAACATAGCGATTTCATTGGGTTCATACGAAATTAATGGAAATATCGGAGTTACTCCGATATTAAATGATACCCCGCCGGGAAAATGTCCATTAATTAGTAACTTCGTCCACTTTAGCAAACATTTGCTGCAATTCAATAAATAAATACGTCTTTGATTTGGTATCTATCTCTTTTTCGATCGGGATTTTTAACACTAAACACACCACCGCCGGTCGAAATGACCGGTTCCAGATTTTTATTTTACAATTATTATACTAAAGTTGTAAAGATGCTTTCGTAGGAAATTATTAAATAAAATATATTTAGTAGAGCATGTATTACAATACACAAAATCCAAATAAATTCAATCTCGTCATTTTTATAAGAAAACATGTTAATTTCAAGGCTCGGTACGTTTAGCGTTAAAATCGATCGGATTTTTTGAAAATATTAGAAATAATTCTCTGAAAGGTGTAGATTGTGCAACAACGTCTCAAACATCAGGGAAAAAGAACAATACCTTCGCCTCGGGAAGGTGAATTGTTGAATTGAAAATAAGCGAATATTTAAGGTGGTCAAGTTAGGTGAAATACCCGGTATATTGTTTACGAATACCAGCTAATAAAAAAGTCCGACATCTTTTCAAATTGCAATTCGTACTGACTCACCTTTGCACATGCTGTTACAGTAATAACGAACTATTTTGCGGAAACGGCGAACGTTTGCAGTAACCGGGTCACGTAGAGTAGCTAGTCGCGATTTTCCTACATAGCTGGCAGCCATAATCGGTCCGATCACCGGACATCCTGTGCCCGATCAGTCTACCATAGCGAATGTCCAGCATTCGGAAGAGGCTTGTCGCATTCCCGTCGCTAACGAGGGAGGATCTTCTTCGAGATCGTGAAATTTCGTGCCCCGGTTAATCGTTGTCGGTTCCCGGTTCCACCGAACCGAGAGACTCGAGGGAGACAGAAATTGGCGAATTGGGAATAATCGCGATTGCGACGCGCACAATCGAGTATGTATGGCTCGGAAACGGTTCCAGGATGTCAAGCTCGAGGTAGAAACGCTTGTTTTATGCATGATTCCGGGGTGAAGCGCGGTCGTTCCAAAAGCCGAGAAGACGACGCGCGTTGATGGCAACGGAAACGAAAGGTAGATACCCGAGAGAGAGAGAGAGAGAGAGAGAGAGAGAGAGATTCTACTGGTTGCCCGGCATGTTACACGAGTATGCGACTGACAGTACTCTCGAGCGAGTAAACAGGATGAAAAGCTCTTTCCGACGTGACGTTGCTTCCCTTTGACCGTTTTCGGGAACTCGACGATCCTCCGCATCCAGTCGAACCGAAAGACGGCTTTCTTCGTCGGCTGTTCTAGGAGCTCGCGACGAGAGACGACGCTGGACGTCGCGACGCACAATGGTCGATCTAGCTGCACGGAAATCCCTCGGCATGCAAATGACCCGTCAAATCGTTCGTTTTCACTTTGCAAATCGTCTCGCGTTGCCAGTAGAAAATGAAATGTTTGAGTACCGAGAGCTAATTTCTTTCAACCTGTTCACGGACCAGTTAAACGAGATTCGATGTAACCAAAGACACCATTCATTGTTTAACACTACTTATGGATTAATTTTTACTGTAGTATATTGGAGGAAAATTGTTTTTTTTTTCTTAGGACGAAAAAATGTAGGAATATTTATGGAATAATCACTGAACTACGGACTTTATGTATTTATAGCAAAAACGATGAAATTTTAGATTGTAGGAAAATGTAAAAATTTTGAAGACGTCTCTGCATTATTTTTCATTAATTAAAATTATTCAGGGAAGAAGTAATTTTCTATTTATTAAGGTCATGCAGACAATCTTTATTTTGCATAAAGAACCTCGGTCTAATTATTACTACGATTTTTCCATTTTTGGTTTCGTTGAATTATCTGGAAATCAAATGTTTGAGTACCGAGAGCTAACTTCTTTCAACCTGTTCACGGACCAGTTAAACGAGATTCGATGTAACCAAAAGCACCATTCATTGTTTAACACTACTTATGGATTAATTTTTACCGTAGTATATTGGAGGAAAATTGTTTTTTTTTTCTTAGGACGAAAAAATGTAGGAATATTTATGGAATAATCACTGAACTACGGACTTTATGTATTTATAGCAAAAACGATGAAATTTTAGATTGTAGGAAAATGTAAAAAATTTAAACACGTCTCTGCATTATTTTTCATTAATTAAAATTATTCAGGGAAGAAGTAATTTTCTATTTATTGAGGTCATGCAGATAATCTTTATTTTGCATAAAGAACCTCGGTCTAATTATTACTACGATTTTTCCATTTTTGGTTTCGTTGAATTATCTGGATTTTGTTGGATTTTCTGGAGGTTGTAATTGAGTAATCAATGTGTTAACTTATCATTTCTGTTAGCTTACAAATTTAATAGAAACGTGTTCCAAGTAATCCTTGTTATTTATATTAAAACAATAGTTTACTTCCATTAATATTGCATGTAAAACGCATGGCGCACCCGAGGCAATTAACGGTTGATCGCTTTAATGTATAATCGTTGATTTATGCAAGATAGTTCTAAAAATTCGATCACCTGGTGTATTCATGTGAGATTCACACCGGGGACGTTTCGTTAACTATTTATTTAATGGACGTTGCAAATGATCAGCGTTTAATATTTACCGGATTGCAATGAATTGATATTATAGAGGATAAATGAAGTTATTTTATTGACATTTCCCGTTCTATTTTCGCACAAACAGCTGGTAACATCCGAGCAAATGGAACGCCCAAAGAAACGCGCTTAAAACGTGCTGCTCTTGACATCTTTTTTGTCTCTGAACCTGCCAGGTTTTATACAGAGGGAATTTCTCAAGCCGTTGACAGGTAGCAGCAGGTTGCAAACTAACCAATTAACTTCTATGTTTTATTCTTATCGTTTTACCGACACCTGCGTACCACTGAAAGCAGGATCAAAATGTCCGGTTTCAATTTACTTAGACATAAGAATTAAAAAAATTGACGTACAAAAATCTCATTTAATTTTTATCATACATTTAATGCGTGAATGAAACGATTATACTTTAGACTTACTGCCAATAATTAATTTTCACTACACGTGTAATGGGATCAATGCAATTCAATATGTTAACGATCATCCTCAAAGGCTCATACTTTAGACACGCTACCAATAATTAATTTTCGCTATACATTTAGTAGGATTAGCGGAATCCAATATGTCCACGATCATCCTCAAAGGATTATACTTTAGACTCGCTGTAAATAATTGTAAGTTTGAAATAAATTTTAATCTCTCCAATAATTCTACACGTTCAAACTTGGCATGCTGTATCACGAGGCAATTTTTTAACTGATTGTCAAACGAGAGGAGATTTTCAGACTAATTAACTACTGTACAGGGTGTATAAAAAGGTTTGATTTTGGCAAGCGTAGGCGTATTCTACATCTTCGGATCGATGAAGATCTGTAAAAAAAAGTTGCCGCAAAAGTGTCCTTGACCTTGAATTTCAAGGTCAAATTTCTTTATTACATTGTATTCTACTCATCATGAGGATACAAAGTGTCAAAGGAACCATGGGTCAAAACTTGACCGTTCTCATAAAAAATAATATTACAGTTATTATGATGATGAGGAGGAGGAGGAGGAGGAGGAGGAGGAGGAGGAGGATGATGATGAGGATGATGATGATGATGAGGATGATGATGATGATGATGATGATGATGATGATGATGATGATGATGATGATGATGATGATGATGATGATGATGATGATGATGATGATGATGATGATGATGATGATGATGATGATGATGATGATGATGATGATGATGATGATGATGATGATGATGATGATGATGATGATGATGATGATGATGATGATGATGATGATGATGATGATGATGATGATGATGATGATGATGATGATGATGATGATGATGATGATGATGATGATGATGATGATGATGATGATGATGATGATGATGATGATGATGATGATGATGATGATGATGATGATGATGATGATGATGATGATGATGATGATGATGATGATGATGATGATGATGATGATGATGATGATGATGATGATGATGATGATGATGATGATGATGATGATGATGATGATGATGATGATGATGATGATGATGATGATGATGATGATGATGATGATGATGATGATGATGATGATGATGATGATGATGATGATGATGATGATGATGATGATGATGATGATGATGATGATGATGATGATGATGATGATGATGATGATGATGATGATGATGATGATGATGATGATGATGATGATGATGATGATGATGATGATGATGATGATGATGATGATGATGATGATGATGATGATGATGATGATGATGATGATGATGATGATGATGATGATGATGATGATGATGATGATGATGATGATGATGATGATGATGATGATGATGATGATGATGATGATGATGATGATGATGATGATGATGATGATGATGATGATGATGATGATGATGATGATGATGATAATAATAATAATAAACTGCTTACTTTATTAGTAATAACTGTAATATTATTTTTTATGAGAACGGTCAAGTTTTGACCCATGGTTCCTTTGACACTGTTTATCCTCATGATGAGTAGAATACAATGCAATAAAAAAAAATTTGACCTTGAAATTCAAGGTCAAGGACACTTGCGGCAACTTTTTTTTACAGATCTTCATCGATCCGAAGATGTAGAATACGCCTACGCTTGCCAAAATCAAACCTTTTTATACACCCTGTACAACAAACTCGGTATTCTATTAATATTTTCGCGCTTATTCTCGGTATTCTATTATAACTTTCTTTTTACCGTGCTCCTCACGGTTCCGCTTCGACTTCCGCAAACATCGGTACGGTTAATTGATCGAGCGGCCAGAGGAGACGATCCCGTACGATGTCAGGGTCTTTCAGGTACTATCTCCTTGCTGGAGTTGTGCAGTATGTCCCAGAGTTCGATCCTAACTCTGCACCGAAGCCTCTGCTGCGTCGCTAACACGCGATGCTGTCGTAACTTTCGTCGAATTTACATGCGACGACCATTCGAGGTCCGAGGTTTACGAATAACTGCAGACAACCCCCCTGTGATCTGTCGATTCGCGAAAGTCGGGCCGATTAGGCCAACGATCGATCCTTGCACATTTCAATTTGATAGAGATCTCAATCTGCTTCGTAGAAAACGCTACGAAAAATTGCAGATAATTGTTCAATTATCAACGAGCATTGTTTCGCTGCTGCATTTTACAATGCGCCGTGCACTATTTAGCGAATTTTGAGAATTAAACGGAGTCATGATTAGACCGCGGAGTTGATGCGTTTATGAGAAAAATGAGTAGGTGTAATTTAAAACAGCAAAGACATTATAAGAATTTGGAAATATTACTTTCCAGCTATTAAACGTATCAAGAAAGAAAACAAATTTATATTTCACTTTGATACATTGAAAAATCACAAGATTTCTACTTTGCATTCAGATCCGCAGTCTAGTTGTGATTAACATTAAATTCTGACATACAATTTGATCAGTACGCTTGCATTTCCGGTGAGCATAACTCTCGTTCCCATTCGTCTTGCATTAGGATCGTTAATTTTTTGCTCGTTTTGGTTACAAGCGCCAACAAAAATGCAAAGAACGCGCGTTTTTGGGAAAACCGCATTCATGAAAATCGCATCGAACGGTGTGTAAATTTCTCAGCGAGTTTCCAAGGCCGCAGCCGCGCGCAACGTGCGCGTATTTCGCGTTTCCTGTTCCCTGTTGCGAGAATAGTAATGGGAATTGTCTGGTTCGACGCGCGAAAGTTCGAAGATTGACTGCAAATGGGCTAGACGGATTAATTAACGTCGATGGATGTTGCGAATTGAGTTGTTAACGCGGATCGGGACACACGCGTCGCGTGTCCAATCTACCTGACATACTCCTAAGGGATTCGGGTATTATATATATTGCAGAAATTAATTAAACCCGTCGCGCAGCCATGCATCTGGGTTAATTCGCGTCAACGTCAATTTTCGCCGTGAATTATAAACCAAGAGCAGATCCGAATTTATATATATATATACATGCTACATATATGTACATATAATAACCAAGTATTCAAGTCCATTTGAATATCTCGGTTATTTCAAACAATAAGAAGAAATGTTACTTACAGAAGTTGTAGGGTTTAAGAAACTACATGATATGGTATATATGATATTCTTGCAAGTGGAGGCGTAGAGAAGATACAGAGGTCACCTTTGCTTTTTTAAATGGAATGTCCAATTTTTTACGTTTGATTTCGATAGATAGAAGTTCCTTGAGTTTCTCTTACTTTCTCCGTAAATTAGAAGCATCCAAAATTGTTCTTCGCATGAAAATTTCATATTGACTATCTTACGTTTATTAACTGAGGAACTGAATGACACTGAGAGACGTCGAAATAACCAAGATATTTCTGTGGGCAGAGTTCGTGGGACACACTGTATATATATATACACACACACGTACATATAATATGCCGGAGAAATCGTTCGTTTCCGAATCACTTGGACAGGGAACTGACACGAGGCGATTAAATGACGTACGGTGACAATTAGCTGCGTCTTCCGGCGATTCAACCGGGGATATCTTTAAATTATGTAAAACGCTGGAGTGGATTGTCTCGGGGACCGGGTTCGACGACCTCCGGTCGTAATTATTTCGCAATTATTTCACTGGGCTATTTCAGGAGGCTAGCTGGAATTTCTACTAACAGCAGGAATTACTTCGAGTGCCCCGCAATTAATTGTATTGGTTATAGTTTTATTTTACATCTAAATTGAAAACTCGTTAATTATTTGCGAGACGCAGTAAACGCGCGTCAAAGTCCCTCAGTAATTTGGGTCGTTTATTTATTTTGGGAATTTATTTTTCTCCATTAATGTTTTCGGCAGTATTCCAGAATTTTGAAAACCTAGAACAACAAAGATATTGGTCGTGAACATAAATGACCCAGTGTACAGCCGGAGGATTAAAATATTCGAACAATATTTAAGAATACTATTGAATTATTTTCGATTCACTAAAACTATTTAAAGAAGAAAATATATTTTCCTCCAACTTCCGTGCCCTACGATTAACTCGGAACATTTTTATTTATTGTGGATTTTATGCATTTACATTGTTACGTTATTTTAGACTTGCTAAAATGATTGACAGAAGTTATATCGAGGTGATTAAAAGAGAAAATACATTTTCATTAACTTCAGTTTTGTCGCAATTGACTTGGACAATTTTTATTCTGCAGTAAAGATCCTCTGTCTTCTCAACCGACAAGGGGGTGATTCTAAATGAAAAACACAAGTCGAAAATAAAGAATAAAATTGAGGCTTCGTTTTCGAAAAAATCAAATTCAAAGATCCGTCGGGTTCGCATAGTACATGCCGAAAGTATAATTGGCTGGTCATGATCAGACGCGTCAGACGATTCTTATCGAATAACATGCGTACTCGATCAATATTCGAGATCGTTTTTCTCGAGCACGAAGCCTCGAATGAAAAAATGTTATTCTTTATTTTCAATTTGATTTTTCATTTAGAATCGCCCCCCTCTCGGTTGCACCGATGTACACCCGTTGGAACACCCTGTATATTGCCGTGGTAAAATACTTTTTAAAAGCCTAAATATCTCGAGTAGTCACATTCATAATCACCAGCACAATTCTCTGAGAAGAGCGAGACGTTTAGGTTTCGAGGCGTCAATGGGTGGTTGTGTCGGTGGAGAAAATATATTCTTAAAATATTCAAGTTAAAGAATCGAGTTTGGCCACGAAAAGTCGCTTTACAGGCGACGGGAACCGGGACGAGGACTGGAACGTTAATTGCGCTTCAGGGGTTGCCAAAAAAGAGACGAGACGCCGAGCATGCCGAGAGGAGAAATAACGCGACTCTTGGCTGAAGAGAAAGAGAAAGAGAGAGAGAGAGAGAGAGGGAAAGAGTCTGGTTGCAATCCTACCAAGCATTTTGGGTCGTGTTTGTTCAACCGTCCGAGCTTTTTTTCCCAAGATTAACGCCCCTCGCTGTCACAAATACACGCCGCGGAATCGCGTAGCTGCACTTTGCGGGGTACAAGGGCCGCAATTTGTCGATCGCATTAAACCTGTCGCCGACGGAAAACTAAACGACGCTGCTGTCGTTCTACCGCCGTGTTTTCGCTTCCGAACGAGATCACTGCCACAGCCAAAACTAGATACGCAGCTAGGCTAAAGCTAAACACTCGAAACGTTGTAAAAAAAAATTTTCCCACAAAAGAGAAGTATCGTTTGAAGATTGCTCCTGTCTTTCTCGCTGGATACAGTCACGGACGTGATTGTTTTACGAAGGCAAACGAGTAAAAAACTAATAGAAATAATAGCGTTCTTAATTCATTCGGTGTCCAACAAGCATTCGCATGCGTCCGAGCTCGAATTGCATGAAGATTGTCGAGAACTTTTTTAGTCATCTCGTAGATTACTAGATTTGTTTGTAGAGTTTGTTGTGTTTAACCAGTTAAGTCAATCCAAAACTCTATTGCGGTGCCGTTAACGTTAATGAATTGTTAATTTCTTATCGAATAAAAATGTAATTTTTGAACCCTTGCCCTGACCCCCTTTGAACCTTTTCTTTGATTTTTTTTCCCGTGTATATTCCGCATTGCATGATTTTAATTCCGCGCCGTGGGGTATTTCTGAAATTGAGTTCCACAGTTAACTGGTTAAATATGTACAATTTACAGAATTTTCATTGGAAATCTTGATGTATCGCATACTAGTCTCTGCAAAATTGGTTTCTTTTAATTATGTACATTTACGAGTTCCAACTGAATCCTTAGAATTAGAATACTATATGCTTTCGACTGGGTTTCGATATACTAGAACTTAATATATCAGTCTTTGATCGAACGTGATAGGATAATTCCGGGAGAAATATAGATGCACTTTTTCGAACTTGTCTAAACAACATATTAACATATTAAAATAAAAGTTTTACTCATTTAACATTATATATTATCAAAGAGATTTAAATAAATAATTAAACTATGCCTGCCTATACTTTCAATTATTTGCAATGAAATTTTAATAAACAGAAAACAAAATGTGATGCATCTCTCGCGGAATTACCTTAAATGAAGAATTAAATTAGGCACGTGTCCACGAGAATTTCTACTTCTAGATGAACGTCGTCTGCGTGTTCCGACGTCGTTCGATGCGTTCCCAGCAGTTATGGTATCGCTTGGGCGACCGCACTATGGTAAAACAGGCAAACAATGCTAACCGTAGCACGAAGGAACAGGGCAGAGAAGTAGCAAGCAAAAGAGAAAGGTAGCGAGAAATGGGAAAGGACGGAAGAAGCGCAAAGGAAACACGGGACGCACCCGGGGAAACTTTATGAGTTTATGAGAGTAAGCGCGAACCCGGGGTTGGGCCAGCCAGCAAAATAAGAGGCTCCTCTAACTATCCAACTACCTCGTCTCGTATCTTTTTCATTTACGCGCTGTTTACAACGCGTCGGGCATTACTTTTATCGCGGGCTCGGCTCGGCACCGGCCGCCACCCTCTCTGAATTACTCGAATGCCACCGGGCTGCTTGCTAAGGGTTTGTTGCGACGAAAACAGTTTAGAGACGAACGTTTCTTACGTTTCTTTGTGTACACGCCCACCGTCACTCTGTCTCGCGAATTCCTTCGCGAAACTCGGCGAACGGAAGAACCATCGCGCGAATCATTCGTCTCTTTTCGTCCTTTCCGTTAATGCGTTTTCGTGTTGCTCGACTGACAAAGGAACGCTCAACGATTATTGATACCTTCTTTTACGTGGCAGGGAAAAATGTTGTTGCGCACATTTCGTCTAATACCTGTTTTTCAGTTTGCGAAAGGATATTCGCAAGTGCAATGATTCAACCTTCTAGTTTCTTTCAGTTTAACATTTTCATTGGAAGTCATGGGTTAATCATTGAATGAACAAAATTGTTGAATTTCTCTCATCTCCTCCAGACTTATGCTCATTTTTACGAGAATGGCTTTTGGGAAAATGGCTGCCACGTTCTCCTAGTTTACCAATTTAGAACAAATTTACATTTTAGAAAATGTTACTTTACATATTAGAACAATTGTTCAAGGTCCCTTAACTGCCCAGAACTTGTGTCCACTTCTGCAAGAACGGCTTTGGAAAAATGGCTGCCACGTTCTTTTAGCTTAAGATACGTGGCTCAATTTTTCAGAAAATACTACTTAAATATCGTACACCATGATGTGCATATTGATTTCTTCAAGAAACATAATTTTAAATATTAAGAAAATTGTTCATGATCTCTTAACTGCCTAGGACTTGTGCTCACTTCTGCAAGAACGGCTTTGGAAAAATGGCTGCCACGTTCTGCTAGTTTAACATACGTGGCTCACTTGTTCAGAAAATACTATTTAAGTATTATACAATAAGATGTCTACATTTTATATTTCTTAACCGTTTGAGTCCCAAGCGGCGCGATCGCGCTGTTGAGATTTTATGTCGAGAAAACCCAGCACATTTCGAGCATTGTGGACAACTGACGGTGCGTTACCGATTGTCGAAGTCGCTCGCTCAGATTTGCTGACGCAAGTACATCACACAGCTCCTTTTAATGTAAATAGTACATTTTACAATAGCTAGAACAATACTATAAGAATGCAATAATACATTACAAAATAAAAATTCTCATTTAGAGAAAGCGCGGTCGCGCTGTTTGGGATTCTTCGACAGTGTTTTTTCCATACCCCCTGGGACTCAAACGGTTAAAGAAACATAATTTTGTACATAAAAAAATTGTTGCATTGCTTCCGGCAAATACAGTGTACGGTCTTGCGAATCTTCAGTTGCAAAATGCGAGCATAAACGGCGTTGTTCGCGTCGAAACGAGTCCAGAACGTGTTTGGTTGCTTTCCCTCCGCGTCCGTTTAACGAATTAAACGTCCGAGTTGTACAAAAGTAAATAATGCCGTCGAAATACCGGCTCGGAGCGGATCACTCGATGCAATTTATCCGGCAATCCGATTACATCGTCGAAATATTTTCACCGGTCGTCCGCGCATTAACGCCCAATGTATGCGCGACGGCGGTGATTCAATATCCGTCTATAAATATTATTCTTCGACGAGGGCTGCATTGCCGGAAAATTGAACGATCGTCGATACGTATTAGCCGTCGGAAACGCGGCTACGGCCCGTCGACGCGACGCGCAACAACCGATCGAAGCGGACCGGAAACGAAGAAACGCGATTCCCATCGCTTGAACACATTAATGCTAATTATCATTACTGGGAACGCGTCCCTCGATTATCTGAGAACGTGCAGCGAGAAGCGCGAGCATTCTTCACGCTATTCCTTTGAAGCGCGGATTCTTTTGCGACGATTAAAAATTCTTCGACGAATCACAGCTGATAATCTTAGAAGCCTACTTGTTTCTAACGAGTAGACTATGGATCTTTATGAAAAATAAAAATTGTTTGCATCGAATTACCTTCTCCCCTTAATAATTTTGATAAGTTGCCACTAATACATTGAAGCTTCAAAATTCTTTTAAACCATCTGCTGTTTTAAATTGCGGCTATTCATTCTCACCATAAGTGCATAAAACCTAGTAACGATGTTGGTTCAAGAATGTTTCTACAGTTTATAGGACCTTCATACTAGTGATAATTATGCAAGCAATAAGTGTCTGTAGTCAGAATTATTATTGCAACGCTCATTTAAAGTTCATGTAATATTTTTCGATTTTTGGCACTCTACAGAGTGCGGTCATGGTAAAATTTTTCTACAAAAAATCTAAATTTGGTTACGACTGCATATGTAATGGTAATTATTCACAAGGAATTAAATTTAATAATTAATAAATTGAGAAAAACGAACAATATTTATGAAGGAATATAAAGGAATTTTTCGTACATCGTGATATAAACGTGTAGTTTATACGACTGTAAGGCGCCACTAAAAATTTTTGTGTCATTATTCAAAATATTTTTCACATTCTTATATTTGTTTGTATGCAATGAATTACTAAACACTTCAGTATTGTACGAGTAAATTCCACCGTTTTCGTATGTATAGCATGAAAAAATATATACAGGGTGTCCCAGTTTTTTCCGGCCAAACTTTGTCAGTGTGTCCTACACGCAAAAGTAAGAAAAAAATGTTATATGAACATATGCTCTTAAATGTTTTATTAAGGAGTTATAACTAATAATACAAAATGATAATGAACTGGCATTTCGTTGACACAGCGTACGAACGTATTATGAATATCTCTGTTTGTGTTTACATAAAGTCTTATGTTTACTTGCTGAAGTAGTTGATATCGACATTGATTTCTACTGAGCTAATAATGTTTAGTACGCTGTACGACTTCATATCGAGATGCCACGAGAATTTTCCAATCGTGAATACGCTGATATGCATTTTATTTATGGTTTTTGTAATGGAAGTGCCCGAGCACTAGTAATACGATAGAGTCAATTTTTGTTAGATGCCAATCCTGTATTCGCAATAACGGACGTCATTTTGAAATGTTAACTCGTTAATAAAACGTTAATAAAAAATGTCGATATCAACTACTTCAGCAAGTAAACATAAGACTTTATGTAAACACAAACAGAGATATTCATGATACGTTCGTACGCTGTGTCGACGAAATGCCAGTTCATTATCATTTTGTATTATTAGTTATAACTCCTTAATAAAACTTTTAAGAGCATATGTTCATATAACATCTTTTTCTTTTTTTTTTTGCATGTAGAACACGCTGGCAAAGTTTTGCCGGAAAAAACTGGGACACCCTGTATATGTAGAAGAGAAATATTCTAGGTCGGAAGAAATGTTTTGTTTTGGAGTTAAAATAGCTTCGAGTGCAAAGGGTTAATGGTGGACTGGTATCGCGAAGCTCGTTTATTTTTGCGGAAGCGGTCGCCGCGGAATGGCGTCGATAATCCAGGCGACGCGCCTAGAGCATCGCCGCAAGACGATTCGCGATTTCCGGTTGAACCGGAGACCCGGTGAACTAGTATCAAAATCAGTATGCTCGGACAATCGAGGCCCTGTTCGATTATAGCGACGCGACACGGGGAGCAGGTAGCTTCCGAAAGAGTCGAACGTCGAACATCGATGCGGAAAATAGGCTTTTGAGATTAATTGGCTCCTCTAGGGAAGCTGGCGGAGCAGGGGGCGATAGTTCGGTATCGCGACGAGCACCGGCTATTCCGCGAACACAGGCCAATTAACTTTTTCATTCGAACCGAACGGCGCCGAGCCGAGCGGAGCAGAGCCGAGCCGAGCGGACCGGAGCAGAGCTCTGCGTTTTGTTCTTTCTACCGGCCCTAGCGTCGAACAACGCCGTTTCGAATTAACGAGCTTCAGCCACACAGTAGCCCCCGGATTCTTTTGCTTCCGGGGCTTCGCCCGATTTACCCACTTCCAATTTAATCCTTGATGACCGGAGTGCGTTAACGATAAGCTGTAACGACAATGATGATGTCGTCGAGAACGAGAATGTAACTCGATTCGTTTTTGTCGGCTAGACGAATGTTCTGCGAAGAGACAGCGACAGGGTAAAATTAAGTAAAATTAGTAATGCAGTTTCGAGACTGATCAAAATGACGATTTTAACATTAAAAATGTTCTCTTCGCTTCGATATAAGTCCACATAGAAAAGTTGAATGCTGTTGAAATTAGTACTCGCAAATCGTTATTTAATTTTGTGAGTGCTACTTTTGTAAGAAGACTGTGTGTGCCATTCTTAACCCCTTACACTACTATTTATTTTGTGACTATAATGATTAGAAATTTTTCATCGTTCAGAATTTCATAGAAAAAAAAGGATAATTTATATTTATTTGTTGCAAACCGTTGCAATCTTTATTCGGACACCAGTAATACTACCTGTATTATTTCTAGCCACGACGGCCGTCTATTGAAGACCATAAAGTTCTTACCTATCAATATAAGAACTACCTCGGTGCGACCGTGTCCCGGCGTTGACAATAGCACAGCTGATCGTGCTCGGCGCCGGGACCGGGTGAACGCACTCAGACGTAAACCTTATGTTTACGTCTCGCGCCGAAATCGTCGCGTGGGCCACCTTTCCTATATTCCAAAATACCAAATCCGTTACCTATCGTCCTTGTTCCCCGTGCAGCAGCGGCCGTTAGGGCATTGCCCTCGTGCGCTGGCTAACGTTCAGCACTGCCAAATCCTTTGTCATATTCAAAAACCCCACTCCTTATTCCTTCCGCAATCGGTGGCCCCGCTTAGTATAAATATCGCGCGATAGCCGTATCTCGTCCTTGTCTAACGACTCTCGTCTTACGACTACCTTCAATCTCGCGAACACGCTCACACGTCTTTTCACATCGACTCTCGTCATCCGACGTTCGTTAGTTTTGTGCGCTTCACGACTGACTTCGCCGTTGCACAAATCGTGCGCTTCACGATTTGTGTGTCACATTCACGCCGTCTCATTTCATTATCGCCTTGTCATCACTCTGTACATATCCATCTGTTAAATATAGTCTACTATTTATTCCTAAATACAGTCCACTCGTCTTTTCTACCGCCTTGCTTTCGCCTCTCCGACACATACAGTCCACCCCCCTTTTTACCCTCTGCTATCGCCTCCATCCTACGACTAGAATCTCAAACATTATTGTATGCCTATGTTTTCTCCAAAGGATGTATATCAACTACAACAAAATAGAATTTTATTTCGGTTTCTAGGAAATTAATAACGTTCACATTTATTAGACTCTATTCGGAATCTTCGTCACGAGTCTAGCTCGTTATTGTAGGGCAAGGGGTTAAGATCTTACGTACCAAAACACAGTTCTAATAACATTTGTTTGTTATAACTACACTGCGGATCTTTACGCAAAATAAAAGTTTTCTACTTGAATTGCAACAGACTGGAGTGAAGTAGAAATTGATTTTCTTTCTTCATACGTTTAATAGGTTGGAAATAATGTAACAGTATTTAAAAATTTGTCCAATGTTTTTACTGTTTTAAAATACGCCTACTCATTTTTGCCGTGAATGCATAAAATCCGCAGTCTAGTTATAACTTATATTAACCATCTGCCATAGGACCGGAATTCTCAGAATATGTACAATTGATGAACGAAATGTATTTTGTGAATTATCAATAGAGGCCCACACGAAAAAGTTGTAAGAAACAATTTTCAGTATTTTCTCTGCAGTTTCGATCGACTGTAATTCTCTGAAAATTTCTTTTTCACGTCGTGCAATAGACTAAGGTCCAATATCAAAAAAGTTGTCTTTTTAAGAGTGTCCGATTGTTACGAGCATACACCTGGCCTCGTTGTTTTCGCACCGTAAATCTGTTCAGCAATATTGAACTGATATAGAACGAATTCATCAAATAGCCGTGTCTACCGAAACTCCTCGATTTTCCATTGACGAGGCGAAAACAGTTTTGTCCAGCAGGCGAAGATTATTTCGTTCGTGCGCCGCGCCGTCGCCTGATTGACAGTCCTTTCGTGCTAAATGGCGCGCATCGAAATATTGCGGAGGAACACGGCAGTCGTTGAATTGAATCCGGCGAATATCGGCGACAAACCGGAAACTTGTACAATCGGTAACCGTTTTCCGATGAACGTCCAGGCCTGTCGCTTTTCACCAATGGAAACGAACGCACGGCGGTTAGTATCCCGCGCGTTTCTATCGCTCGCTATCCGACGCGGGCTCCTTTGTTCAAGGACAAAGGTTTCTCGTGGATCGAAATCGAAAATGGAAATCAAGAGAGAGAGAGAGAGAGAGAGAGAGAGAGAAAGGGAGCGCCGATGAAAGAAAAATCGGGGAACACGCGGCTTCCCGATGGTTCTTCGATCGCAAACAACGATTTTCAGAGCGACGGCACGCGCCGCCAGTTTTTTACTGACCGCGGCCCGGCTCGATCCCGAACATAAAATCCGTCGGGGATTTTAATTCCAGGCTCGAGTCGTAAAGTCGTGCGCGACCGTTTCCCGTATTTCTGCGGCTCGAGATCCTGTGTTTACATTCGAACGCGGCGCGCTTCGACTGCCGGTTGTCGAGAATTCTCGTGGGCTCGTGTGTTTTAGGTGGTGCAACAATCGAGTTCGACGAGAACTCGGGATGGAAACACGGTTCCGTTGCATCGGGCAAAACCAGCAAGTTGGACGAACGTGTTATTAGCTGCGGAAACGAATGTCCTTCCCATTGAAATTGCTGTGGGGCTGCTTTAAATTCGAACGTTTTCGTTCTACGATTTCCGAGTTGCAAATTTAATATTTACTATATCACGATACGAGCTTGACATTTGCGAATGTGATACAGTCCGCGACAATACTATAAGACATCACTTAAAACGAAATAATTATGTATTATATGAAAGAATTTCATCGTCTTTCACGCACAGTGTTATTATTTACTTCTGGGGACGTCGTTCCCAGAAGTGTAAGTTGTTGTAAGGAAATATTTGAAATAAAAAATAAAAATATTTCATTTTATCTATCTGGTTATCAAAATAAAAATATTTGATTAAAGTAGTATCTTGTTTGAACCACATTAAATTATACTATATACCAAATCATTAATGATCGTTAATATACGTTGCAAAATATGGTAGAAAACCTATAGTATCCAATGTTCCACATACTAATCCTACATTATAAAATACTAATGTAAAGTGTACTTACTTCTGAATCTTCTGTACCTCCGTCGGACCCACAGCACAAACAACGCACACACAACACACACACACACACACACAACACATTTTATAAAATCGTGACAACGAACGAGATGTCACTCCGACCACGAACAAAATAATACTGCGATTTTAACAACGATCCCTTCCACAGAGGTGATACGGTCAGGTTATCCTAGGTAGGTTAGACGCTGAGGGTCTATAAACACTAGATACAAAATCAAGGTAAACAAATTATGGCGGGGCGCCGACCCTATTTCCCGGAATTCCCTGTTTTCGTATCACGCGTCCTTGGGTCCGAAGCGGTTAAAATCGCAGTATTATTTTATTATTATTTTTTAACACGAAAGTGTTTTAGAGATGGGGGGTGATTTGAGAAAAGATGTAACGAAATATGCAACGGAAATACGGGACGGAAATGCGTCACGCGACGATAATCGTCCCAGGTAAAATTCCCTAACCCTAGTAATCCGTTACCTGGTACTGATGATCGACAGAGTCATAAAGCGAGTAGAGAAAAAAAAAGCTGAACATAAAGGTAAAGGTAAACGGACGGGCAAAAAGTACAAAAATCTTTCGAGAAGGGACTCCTCGTTCGAGAGAGAGAGAGAGAGAGAGAGAGAGAGAGAGAGAGAGAAGTGTGTTGTACAGATGGGGGTGATTTCATAAAAGATAAGAGACGTCTTAAAGACGTCTTAAATAAATTAAAAGAATGTTTTTCAGCATATCCGCGAACATTAACATTTTATGCTTTATTTATTTGTTTAACTTATTTATTTATTTATCTATTTATTTTGATGTATTACTTTTCTGTGCACTTCTTTGTTGATGGAATATTCAGTTTGATAATCAATTACAGTTTGTAAAGCTTTTCTCTAGCAGTTTAGAATTACTGAAACGTCAAGAAATGAAACGTCTTAAAGACGTCTTTTCAGGACGTAAGACGTTCAGACCAAAAATGGACGTAAAACAGACGTCTTTAAGACGTCGCGTGCTATCTGGCTTAAGTGTATGTACAGAGCGCACACTACTGAACGGGTTATTTTGATTGTTGTTCAATTATTCGGACCTATTCTCGTGAGTCAATAATTGTGTGCTGTGGATCCGACGGAGGTACAGAAGATTCAGAAGTAAGTACACTTTACATTAGTATTTTATAATGTAGTTTGTAGTACATTAGTATTATATTTTATTATTCGTATGTAGAATATTGGATGCAAGGTTTTCTTTCATATTTTGCAACTTCAATGTCCCTTTAACACTAGATTTACAAAGCAATAAAACTGACTACTTAACATTATTTTACAAAAATAACAAGAACGTGTCTATCCACATTTGTATCAATTTTTTAAATAATATATACCCAAAAAAATAATTTTGTTGAATAATTCCCCGTGGATACGTCTTCACAATGTCAATAATTGTAAATTATTGCCCCGTGCAACATCTAACTTATTACTAAATTATTACATCTAACCCGCACCTACTCCGATCACTTTTTGAGATGTTAAAACTTTTTTGCGAATATCTCGGAAACTAAAGTTGAGCGGCGATAACATGTATAGGAAAAAGTTGTTCAGAATGATGACCTTGACAACATATTTCAAGGTCATCAAAATCGGTGAGGAAGCTCCTAATGTAAATAATTACCGAAAAATTAATTACCAGACTTGTTACTGCAAAAATTGTGGTTGACGCGCGAACCTGTACATTCAAAGAAACAAATTTGCGAAAAAGAAACTCTCATAAAAGCGTCTCGCCGGTTGAACAACCGTTACCGAAAAAAATCTAGGACTGTTTGGCCGTGTACCCGTAACTCCGGTAATAAAACCCCGCCGAATTCATTCTCGCACCTAATGGATCGTATTTTATCGTGCTTCCGCTCGCCCGTGTTTGTCTCGCGTCGCGGCTCATTGTTATCGTTACCGGCACGTTTACGGCCGCGTAATTGCCGGGACGCGCGAAGTCGATATTAAAGGAAAACTGGAAACTAGCGTCGACGCTATTTATCTTTAATTCGAGCAAATTACTGGATAAACAGGCCGCGCGTACAGTGGTGGGCGGGTCGCAGGGGGTGTGTCTCGACGGCAAGATACCCGAGGTCGTGGGAAACGGGTCGCGAAAACGTTCGCGAGGGGAAACTATATCTTGCGCAAGTTGCCGCGTTTTTCGCTCGGGGCGTTCTACGAGTGTCTCGTCGTCGACACGATTATATTGTATCTCGGCGAGGGCACGCGTCCCGCTAGTATCTGGCTCGTTGCATCTCGTATATCGTGATTATAACCATTATTTTTTAAGCCGTCGCTCTTTGACCACCCGTAAAAATTTTAACTTTGTATGGTCTACGGAAATTCTTGGTAAACGATCCTAGGATAATACTTCGCTTATGTTTGCTTTAAATTTAAAATTAACGAGATGTGTTTCCGTTCTATAACGTTAGAATGCATCAATCCAGTAGAGCTTTCGCTCAAGATGGCCCAAGTCAGAAGCCCTAGTTTTCACTTTATAACATTACCATAATATTATCAATGCAATAGGACTTTCACAGAAGGTGGCCCAGGAAAAAAGCCCTAGCTTGCACTCTGTAGCAATACTATAAAATATCAATGCAATACTGCTTTTGCAGAAGGTGGCCCAGGAAAGAAGACCTACCTTCTGTTTCATAACATTGGCATATCGGATCACTAAAAGTTTTGCAGCTGGTAGCCTAAGAAAGGAGCCCTATCTTGCACTCTGTAGCAATACTATAAAATATCAATGCAATACTGCTTTTGCAGAATGTGGCCCAGGAAAGAAGCCCTAGTTTTCACTCTATAACATATTACCATAAATATATCAATGCAACAGGACTTTCACAGAAGGTGGCCCAGGAAAGAAGATCTAGAGTCACCTCCATAAAATTATCACATGACATTGTCTCAATAAAGCATTGCAATATGGCTTGCACAGAAGGTAACCCAGGAAAGAAGCCCCACCTTCTGTTTCACAACGTTGCCATATCGGTTCACTAGAATTTTTGCAACTTGTAGCCTCAGAAAGGAACCGCAGCTTTCACTCTGTAACATTACTATAAAATATCAATGCAAATAGTGCTTCCACAGAAAGTGGCCCAACAATGAAGCCCTAGTTTCTCCTCCATAAAATGATCACATCAATCCACTGGAACTCCTGTAACAGGTAGCCTAAAAAAAGCCGTAGTTTTCACTCTATAACATTGCCTTAATAAAGCATTGCAATAGGGCTTGCACAGAAGGTAACCCAGGAAAGAAGCCCTACCTTCTGTTTCACAGCGTTGCCATATAGGTTCACTAGAATTTTTTCAGTTGGTAGTTTAAGAAAGGAGCCCTAGCTTCCAATCTGCAACATTACTGTAAAATATCAATACAATAGTGCTTCCGCAAAAGGCCCAACAATGAAGCCCCTCCATAAGATTACCACATCAATCCACTGGATCAATCCTCTTGCAGCAGGTAGCCCAAGAAAGACTCCCTAGTTTTCGCTCCGTAACATTGCAAATGTATTCGTGCAAATCCATCGTTTCGCTAGCATCTGAAACTTCCCGAGCCATTAAAAATGCAACGGTTCTTGCAGATCGCGAAACGCGAGTGGGGAGCATCTGACTCGGATCCAAGAACCATGTCGGTAATAGTCCGTAAAACTGAAAAGAAAAATTATTTTCGGCGGAAAATCTTGGGAGGGTGCTCGACGCATCGACCGAGTCTTCAATCCGCACGCTCTAGAGTCGTCGTTCGCCGAAGGAAGAAAGAATTCTATCTTCCGCTCCTGTCGTTCAATTTATTTGCGCTAGTTATCCGAACGGGAAACGGAGCAGTCCGCGAAAGCGTATTTGACTTGTTACTCGTCCGAGAATCGGGGTACGTGATCGGTTTGTTGTCGTTCTCCGAAAGGAAGAACGTTCTGTTGTTTGATCGGCTCGGCGCGTGCACGGCGTATGCGTCTCTCCTTTCCGCTATTAAATTCGCGGATTCGAGAGTCCGCGAGAGAATCGATCAGTTTCCGAGGACGCGAGCTATTTTCGGATATCGACGTTGTCGGCAGCGACGTCCCCGAACCTAAAAACGAATCTACCTCTCCCGTTTCCCCACGGCAGCCGGCGAAGAATCAATCTACTCGCGGGCCGGAATTGGCCGCCGCTCAATAACCGGCGTTTGTCGATTCCGCTGAATAACGATTCTATTAGAGCGAGGACCGCTCACGGCGAAACCACCCCATATTTGTTATTTCGACTGGACGGCTGTCGGGCCGGGCTGGGCCGATTAAGCCGCGATAGTGAAACGACAGTAAGATTACCGCGGCGAATCATGACACCATTTGTACCAATTGTTCTGAACCTGGCACACGAATCCCACCGTAATGATCTTCACCGTTTCGCAAGTTCCGGATTCTTCGTCAAGATACTGAAAAGTGAACACATTCGTGGTGTCACTGTTTTTGAACAAATTCGTAAAATGGGTAGGTCGAAGCGTAGGTAGCCCTACTTTTTGTACCTACACTCCGCGACAGAATGATGGCACACCACGAAAATTCAATGTTTTCATCATTTGGACATAATAAATCTAGTCTTTTTTGGTACTTATACATTTTTATTGCAAAATAAACTACATTACAAACAATAAAATTAAAGAAAATGTCCGTTTGTTTATGGAAACAAAAAATAACAAAAAATTGGTACGACAAAATGATGGCACATATACAAAAAAATATGTGATTTACGTACATAAAATATATAACATTATGTTTAATATTTTGTGTGGCCTCCTTTATTTGCTAGAACAGCCAACATACGTTTCGGAAGTGACTTAAAAAGTTTTTTAATATATTTTGGCCGTATTTTTGTCCGTTTTTGTTCTATGCACGTTTTTAAATGTGCAAGGCTTTGGAATTGTCTTCCGCCTTCATAAACATGCCTTGCTAGTTGTGCCCAACAATTTTCAATTATGTTGAGATCTGGCGATCTCGCTGGCCACGTTAAGACACTAATTTTGTTTTGCTCAAAGTACTGCTTAACGCATTTCGCAGTATGCACACTTGCATTATCCTGCTGAAATATATAATTTTCCCCGGAAATTGTCTGTCCGAATTTAGTTAATTGTTCGTCTATCAAATCTATATAAATTTTGCTATTCATAGTTTTGTTTATAATTTTTACTTCGGTCACTCCTCGATACCCAATTCCGGCCCAAAGCATTACTCCTCCGCCACCCATGTGTCTGCGGCTTAATATCCTTTCTTCTTTCCGCAGGTCGTGAAAATAGTGTGCGAAACCATCCGGCCCATCTAGATTAAACCTTTTTTCATCACAAAAAATAACATGACGCCACTTTTTTCTCCAATGTATATGCTCTTGAGCAAATTTCAAACGCTCTCATTTATGCTGAGCGGTTAAAGGTGGTTTTTTTTTCAATTTCATTCGAACTAAGTGCGAACATTCTTTTATTATCCTTTGCACATTACGCATATTTGTGTGTACGCCAGCTGCTTTAGCAATTTGTCGTGAGGTTCCCGAAGAATTTGAAGCTTCTTTTAAAATTGTACGTTTTCCGCGATTGCTTACTGCTTTCGGTCGACCGGAACTCTTTTTTGTACCGTATGTTTTGGGATTTTTTAATAAATTATACACCACTTTTCTGCTCCGATGTATAATACGTGCGATTTTCGAAACTGAGTAATTCTCTTTACGCAATGTCAAAATCGTTTTTATTTCAGCGTCGGATAAAGATTTTCCACTACCCATAGTGTAATTTCAATAGAGGATAATAAGAAACACACACAATATTTAATGCACAGTAACACAGTATACGATATAAACAGTCTGACGGTCTAGTGTCAACTGCAGAGAAAGAATTTTAAGACTGTGCCATCATTTTGTCGCGTCGGTGACCCCCGATGTTTACATTTAGACTAGAATCTGTAACCTGCGCTTAAATCCGCCGGTGTAAGTAGCCTCGAAGCTCCACCGAAATACATACACGGAGAGAAACATATCAAATTTTATCACAGTTTTCAGGAATAGCAATATTTACGGGTGTGCCATCTTTTTGTCGCGGAGTGTACTTTAGTCCTACTACATCGATCCAACATTGTTCGTTGTCAAATCGATCAGAGTGTTAGTTTGTGTTTTGTAGAGTAGAAAGTAGAAGCCAAAAGTCTAAGTCTAAAATTTAAGAAGCTTTTTACTGTGTCACAGCGGGAGCCATCCCTTTCGGTGACATTAACAGCTAACACGTCAACGACCCTTCCCGTTCGGAAAAACGTGCCAAGCACATAAGTACGGCATCGCAACAGACACCCAAAGGAAGCATCCCGCGTTTCCGCTCGGTGACGTTGCTAGGTCGACGGACGAGTGGTGCTCTCGTCAGTGGAATTGTCCCGTCGTAAACCCGACCGGTTCCAATATCCGTTCTCCCACGCAACTGTTACAAATATCGTACCACCGCGGATCGATCGGAAACACCGGGGAGAAATCTACGAGTAGCCGGTGTCGTTCCTAAAGTCAAAACACCCTATAAATAATCTGTCGTCCAATTACGTTTCTTTCGGAAGCGAGGCAAGGTGAAAAGCGAGGCGAGAAACAAGGCGTGGCGATGGCGAGGCGAGGCAAGTACGCTCGCGTGGAACTGACGTTTAATCTGCAGCGCGAGCGGCGCGAGAACCTGCTTTTCGTTACAAAAGCGTCGCCAATTAAACCTTTGGAAAGTTGGCCAAGTAGAAGAGACCGGTGTGCTGCCGATCGAGGGAGCGCTGCGCACCGAACGCGCGGGTTTCTATCGCGGGCCGGCTTTAACTTCCGGATAATAAGCTCGTAGAATGTCGGGAATAGTAGCAGGTGCGCGCGTCGTCTGTTTTCATTGCTCCATAAAACATCCGGTGGCAGGGAGCGCGGTTGCACGGAGATCGCGCGATGCGTTCTCGCGATAGAGCACGCGTTACGGCTCGCCCAACAATTTATTCCACGGATTTGATCGCTGCGTCTCGCAAACCTGAACCAGGTCCGGTGCCGGTCACCTGTCTTCGCGGGCTGTTGTCATTTTTCGACGAACGCGAACGCCTCACCTTTAGAACGACAGCTTGAAACGATTCCGCGCGACGAAAAACGCGCAGCGACCCAATCGGTTGCATAATCAGGCACAGAACGTGACAATACAACCTATTTTTCGATCGAATGATAAAAGGCTTTGATACTAATAAACAGTTTATGTTGGATAATATTAACAATATACAGTCGGGGACGATATTAAGTGGACACTCTTGAAAATCGCATAACTTTTCTAAAATTGGTCCAAATGACTTGAATTTTTTTTTTATGTTAGACCGACAAGTTTGCTGGACAAAGAGTAAACACAAATTTCTTTAGATTACAATTAGTTGGAACGATAAAAGAATGAAAAAAAATGATGATTTTACAACTTTTTCATCTGAGCCCACAACGGTACTTTAAGAAATGTGTTTTGCAAATTCCGGTAACTTACTAAAAATTTCATTGAAATCGGTTAACGTTGTCATGAGATACAAACGTTTAAAGATGATTACATAAGGGCGAAATTACCTGGCAAGGTCGAAAATTTGCGACTTTCATCCTTAAACTCTCATCTTGAAACGTTTGTAGCTCATTGCAACGTTGACCGATTTCGATGAAATTTTCAGTATACATATACGTTACCGGAATCTACAAAACACAGTTCATAAATTATCCTTATAGGCTTACATAAAAAAAGTTAAAAATCATCATTTTTTTTATTTTTCACGAAAATGAAATCACGTGTCATGTAAAACTAGCGAATTGTTTACACTTTTGCTCGTCACTGTATATGCATCGGAAAATAGGCAGAAGTGTCGATTTCAGGGGTTCTGCTTATAGCATAATTTATTTCCTCAACAGGCGAATTATTCCATAATCTTTGCAAGCCTATGGCTCGTGACTAAGGGTTTTCTTTTTTTATAGATACTTCAACAGTAAGAAAGAAAGTTCAATCAAACGTCACTAATTTTGTCCGCGAAAGCTAAACTTCCAGGAACGATCGCTACGATCATCAATAAAACACATTGGATGAATTGACTCGAAGAGTGTGAAAGTAGAGAGTTTAAAATCATCGTAAACAGAAAATTTCAAGTCTTTTGCAGAAAATGAGAGAAGTTCAAGAACAGGCAACTTTCGGGTTATAATACGTTCCGTCAATTCCGCCGAGCAGTATAGAAAGTTCGAACTTTAAAATGGTTTTATTTCGTTAATTTCGGAAGAGTTTTGACGAAGCTATAGGAGTTTGAGGACAGGGCAAATTTTAAGATAGTTATGCCCGGCTTTTCGGCGCAAATACCCTGCCTCGGGCGCCGAGCCGCGTCGCGTCGCGTCGCCTGTCTTTTACGAGCGTACCGGATATCGAATCGATTCGTCACCGGGACTCGCGCGGCCCGGAACTTTTCGCGCTTGTTCATCGGCCCGCGACGAATAGCGGCGCGACTCCGCAGATTTATACGCCTTGCACGGGGATCCATCATAACTTGTTCGATTTTTTTCGTCCGACGTATCGCAACCAGAACGAATTCGCGCGACGCGAGTCTCGCGCGACGACCTTTTGCGGTTTCCCGTCCCTGTACACCTACGCATTTTACTTTCTGCACGCTGCTTTCCGCATTTTGCTCTCTGCATTTCGCTGTGTGCACTTTGCTCTGTGCATTTTAATTTCTAACCGCTTCGCTGTCTGCGGTTTGCTTCTTCGCGATCAGCTGTCTCTTTCTCCCTATCTCTCTCTCTCTGTGCATTTTTGTTTCTGCATTTCGCTCTCTCTGCATTTCAATCTCTGTGGTTTGCTTGATTGGGATCGATTGTCCATCAATTTTTCATTCCGCACTTTACTTACTGCATTTTGATTTCCGTGGTTTGCTATTTCACGATCAACTGTTGCACAATCATAGTTTTCGCATTTGGCTTCTTGCACTTTGCTCTCTCTATGTCTCGCTGTGTTTTGCTTTCTCTCTATTCGTTTTTCTCTTTCTCTCTCTCTCTCTCTCTCTCTCTCTCTGTGTGTGTGTGTCTATCTGCATTATGATTTTTGAGGTCTAATTTTTCGCGATTAACTGTCGATTGATTTTGCTTCCACACGGCCAGCTCTATTATTTTGTCTTCCACATTTTGCTTTCTGCATTTTGCTCTCTCTCTTTGTCTCGCTGTATTTTGCTTTCTCTCTATTCATTTTTCTCTCTCTCTCTCTCTCTCTCTCTCTCTGTCTATCTGCATTATGATTTCTGAGGTCTAATTTTTCGCGATTAACTGTCGATCGATTTTGCTTCCACACGGTCAGCTCTATTATTTTGTCTTCCACACATTTTGCTTTCTTCATTTCGTTTCCTGTATTTTACTTACCGGCATTTTACTGTCCGACGTTTGGCTTTCTCGCGACCATCCGCCGGTCGATTCTGTATTTCCTTGCTCCTCCTTGGTTCTCCGGAGCTCCAGTTTGTCGAACAAAGAGCAAACGACTTCCGGCAGAGGAGATCGCGCAGTTTCGGCCACGTAGATCTACGAACGCTGTAAATCTTCGTCCACTTTAGTTCGCCGACTTTCTTTTCCGCCCTCGTACGTAGTTACCCGTCGCAAAGAAAGGAGAGCGCGCGTTGATAAGATTGCGGAGCCGGCGAAACTTCTCGCGCGCCGAGAAATTTGCAAAGCTTCTTATTCCTTATCCGAGCGGCCGTCGACGTCGATACTCTTTCTCCTTTCTCTCTTTCTCTCTCTCTCTCTCTCTCTCTCCCTTTGCCGTTTTATGGCAAAGCACCCGCGAGAGATAACGGACCGTACGTTTGCAATTTTGTCGCGAACGTTTCGCTTGTTTCGAGATCGCGGCGTTTCCCGACGCTTTCACGCTGGCGACTAATTCGCCGCGAAATCGAGTTTCGCGGAACGTGATCGGGCCTGACTTGCTACAATTGACGGGTATTCGATGAACTTTGAACTTTGAATAGCGAGTTTATCGCGACGCTGGTTTTTAGCTCTCGCGCACCGTTCGGAAGAGCGTAACGGTGATAGCGAATCCCTTGTTCTTAATTGTATTCTGCATGATAAAAAATACACACGTTCGTTTAATACTATTTTATTAGATGCAGAAATTCGTTCTCTCTGATTTAAAAGAAAATCGATATTATATTTTAACACATTAATTATCGGTGGCTATATTTAATAAGTTTCAAACGTTCGTGATTCAAGCTGAGAATTTATGAAAAATTTATTAGCTGCAGAAATTCATTCTCTCTTCTCAAAGACAATCGGAATTGTATTAACACGGTAATCACCGGCGACTCTTTAATAGATTTTAATAACGATGATTCACAGCCGAGAATTTCTGAAAAATTTATTCAACAGCAAACTAGAACTTTGGGAACGGGAAACGCGAGCCCGTTGCTTTCGACATTCTTTCTCAGCGGGTTATTGCGATGTATAATGCGATCATTTGCTTCCCAGTTACAGAGGGTAACGTAACCCATATACATTTCACAACAAAGAATTAAATTGCTTTCTCAGCGTGTTTGTTCGCGTTTGTTCTTCTTTCAAAAAATTTCATTTTCCAGTCCACTACTTTCGGGATGAGTGTACCGTCAACATCCCGCGGGATTTGCAATTCATAGTGACGGAGGAGCAGTGGTATGAACACGTGGCCGTAGTTTAAGAGTTTGTTAACGCGTTTCGAGGTTTATTCGAGAGCGTCGGGGAAGAATCGAGTCGCGCGCAAAAATCCGCGAACCACGAAAACGCCGCCGACAACATTGCGCACAGACAGTAGACGTTTCGCTCGAATTTCTGTGGAACTCGACCAAGAATTAATGCGATTCGGGACAGCGCGATGCCACCGCGAGGCAGCATAGGCCGTGCTCGCGCGCTGTAATCCGGCCCGGCGGATTTATTTTACAGCGTGCATCGCATAGGCGTTCCCCCGGGATTTAGAAACCGCCGTCGGATCCATCCATCAATTTATTTAATCGGATTACCCGACATCCTGCATTCGTCATCGATTGTATCCGGACGTCGTGGATCGGGAACCGTATCGATCCTAAGCAAAAATTATTACAGCCACACGATTCCGCTACGAGCTCTCGTCTTTCACCATTTCGTAAACGGTAAGTCGGAATGTGCGACGGCTCAGGCATTTCAAAAAGACATCGGGGACTGCAAATTTAATATTAGGGCAAATTTAATATTATTATATAATAATATTATTATTAAATTTAATATTATTATAAGTAATCAATTATTTCCAAATAATTTGTTTTGCCTTTAGTTCTGTACCGATCGTTGAAGAGGAGACACGTATTCTTTTACAGTTTTCGGTAAAGCAGCCTGCGTTCAAAATATTCTAAAAGGTATAATTTTTTTTTACAACCCTGTAATTAAATGGCGGCGTCCGTACCTTCCGAGGATCGTATTCGTCACTGCATACTTTTTCATTTTCATGCAGGATTTAATGCAACGATAACAACAAAGAAAATTTGCGATGTTTATGGAGATGTGTTGAAGGTCAACAAGTGTCAACGTTGGTTCAGAAAACTAGGGCTTCTTTCTTGGACTCTCAGTTGCGAAAGCCCCAGTCAGAATATCTTCACCCTCTACCTTCTCGCAATCGTTTGTAAAAGATCGTTCTAAATAATAATACATGTACCACAAATTTGTGTTTTCACCATTTCACGTACTCGCCATGAAAGTATCTTCGCTATCCTTTCATTATAAATAGACTGCGGATCTGTATGCAAAATAAAAAATGTTTGTATCGATTGCAAGACATAGAAGCGAAACAGAAATTTTGTTCTTCCTTTAATTACTTTAGCAAGTTGAGATCAATACGCTGTGATGTCCTTAAATCTTTTTAATATTTCCACTGCTTTAAATTGTGCTCGACCATTTTTCTCATAAATGCATGAAATCCGCAGTCTAGTTATAAAGTACTATTTCATGGGAACAGTTGGATCGCGAAGCACTGTTAGGCCAGAAAATAGACTTTCTGCGACCAAGTACATTGACCTGGTTGGTTCACAGACCTGATTCCGAATTCAATATTAACCCGTTGCCTTACGATTTAATTTCCAACTGTGCGTGCCAAAAGCGACACCAAGGTCGGTCATTTTTCTTTTTGAACACATTCCAATGGGTGATTTTATAATACCTCTTAAGATATATGTAAAGTCGAATGTGAATGAGAAGTAACTGAATGTCGTGCCTCTATAATGTCTCTGTGACATTTGTTTATATTTGTCACGGCCGCTCCACCAAGTTTCTGAGACGTCTTGTTTATGTTTGGCCCGGTAGACTTACGACGTCTCTGAGGCGTCATTGTAAGCTAAGGGGTTAAAAAGTGGCTCCGACTAAAGGTCCGTTTTTGGATCTTCGTCACCAAGTTGCATCGTTTTGGTTGCACGTATGGGCACGAGGAAGCTGCATCGGCTGTTTACCGTCGAATTTGCATTGTAGAAGGAAAGTGGTCGGGCGATTCTCCTTGTAAACGTGCGACACGGCCGGTGAAAGGTCAGCCGTAGCTGCTATCGTGCATAATTCAGGTTTCCGAGCCTGCGATCGTTCCCGTCGTCCCTTTGGTAGACGACGGCTACACCAGCGGAGAGAGCGATCCTGCAGCCCACCAGATAAACTCCAACCAGTATTTTATTGGCTAGTTGACTTACGCCGCTGAAAGTAATTTATGTTTTGAATATGCTAAAACTCTTCTCATAAATATGAAACAAGCGTCACGGCCGTCTCCTACCTCCCCCTTCCATCGTGGAAGAAGATAACGAATTTTACAAACGGTCTCTCGCCCCTAATAATACTTTTTTATTTCCTCCCCGCCCCGAGCTCTGAACCGAGAGCATCGAGCGATAGAGAAGTTCCGCGACACCGCCGATCCGGTAATTATTCATCGTCGACCCGAAAACGCTCCTCGGCGCCCGACGACGACGACGACTTTTTATCGCGTCGACGGGCTTTCGCAAACATAATCGGGAATTTTTCGGTGGAATATTCAGCGACGCGAACGCCGAGAGGGAAGGGTGGCTTCGGATCCGGCGACCAAGGGGAAGAAATTCAATTCTTCGGGTCCCGAGAGGTGCAGTCATTCTCGGAGAAAGGTCCCGAGGGTTGGATCATTCCCTTTTGTGTACGTTGTAAGCAATTTTTGGTTTTCTGTTAAAACCTGACGATTCTGGCTAGAGCAGCAGCAGTTTCGATCTGTAACATTATTCAATCTAATTTTCATAATTATTAAATTTAGTAAGGCTTTCGTAGCAAATAGCCCAGGAAAGAAGACCCTAGCTTCTACTCTGTGATATTATTATAATGTGGATCCAGTAGGGCTTTCGCTGCTGGCAGCCCACGAAAGAAGCCCTGGTATTCGCTCTTTAACAGCATTACAGCAATCCAGAACTTGCAACAGGTAACCCAACCAGATAGTTGTCAACTGGTAGATTCCTTATGATAAGAGTAGACTAAAGATGTCATTGGATGGTTGTATAAGATAATCAATCAATTCTTTGTTTGTCTCCCTCAGGGATTACAATCCTTTACATATTTCTCCCTAACCTTAACCTATCTTACATCTAACTTAACACTACCTGCGCATAGAGAGAGAGAGAGAAGTCTTAAACTAAAATATATATACAAATTAAAGATATACAAACAAACAAAATAAAATACAATAAAACGAAACAGAAATCAAACGGGTAAAATTTAAACAAACAATAGCCCATTAACGGTAATAACAAAAATAAAAATGTACATAAGAAAAACACACACACCTACTCCCCCCTTCCCTACCCCCCTGTATAAGATAATAATGAAAAATGTATAAATATTTCAGACACATAAAGATGCCTAGTCTAGTAATTGGTGACCTCGAAAAATTCGAAGCAACGATACCTCGCTAAATCGTAGCAAATTTTGAAGTATCCGCCAAGTTTTGGAACTTCGGCGGAAGAACTGAAATGAATTTCCGAGCGTGTCCAGTGTCTATTTTGCAACGTAAATGGACCGTAAGCAAGAAGAAGCTGCGGTTTCGCGAATCCCGAAGCTCCCAAAGAGCTCGTCGCCGATCCAAACCGAGATTCTAATTTTCTCCGGGAGCTCCTTCTCCCCGGGCGTTCCCGATACCGCTGGTTTCTCCTTTCGCCGCGAAATGAAATATCTCCTGACGGGCTTCGGCAAATAGCTGAAAGTACTCCGACTCATGCCAGCAAGCTTATGCTACATCGAGCGGAAAATTACAAATGGCCGAGCAGGCAGCGGGGCCCGGACTCCCCCGCAACTGGCAATGTTTCCGGTCTTCTTTCTGTAACCGAGCGCCGAAATAAACTGTTTAAGCTTTCTAGCCACGAACGGCCGGCGAAAACCATCGATCCGCTAGTTTGCTTCGGCCTGAGGCGATTCCGCAACTTGCATCGCGAGAGAGAGAGAGAGAGAGAGAGAAGAAGAAGAAACGGAATCGGAATACTGTAATGCCACGGTTGTAGACCCGCCTTTGTTTCGGAAGCAGATAGCTACATCTTTGTCTGGTAGATGCATTTTCCATCTGCAGTAGACGCCCAGCTGTCGTCATCATTTACTGAAACCGAGGGAATCTCTGTACCATCTTTTGGCGAGTAAAAATCGTTAGAAATTGGAAAAATTTTGTAACGATATTAACCCTTTAGCCTCGAATATCGAGTCAGACTAATAAATATGTATGTTAATAATTTCCGTTAACACTTTGAACGCCAAATAAGAAAGCTAAGAAATTCCATGAAATCAAAGTAAGTTATTTGATAAAATAGAAATTGAAAAAAATTAAATGTATGATATTGTGTAGTTCTCCAACATTCTTGCATTTTACAGATCCTAATCAAATTTGGTACAATGAATATATTAACGTAAAAATGCATTTTAAAGCCTGAGCAAATAATTCCGTCACCCATGTATGGGTGACATGGCAGTCAACATGTTAAAACGAAATAAAATTCTATTTTGTTCTAGTTGATATATGATATATGTCCTTTAAAAACAAACATAGACATACAAGAAATATAAACCACATTTCTATGAAATCCTGAACGACGAAGAATTTTTAATCATTATAATCTTATTAGATCGTCCCGTTTAAATTCTAAAAATAAAATATGTAATCACCCTATCGTTCCACAACCTCTTCTGACCTTGTTGGCAAAGACATCACTATAAAATTTCTGCGTTTCTTCATTAAAATACTTTTCAATGGTGAATAATATAAACATATCCACGGCACGAACTTATGGGACGACCTGATAAACGTAAATAGTAGGGGTTAAAGCAATTCGATAACAAATTGTAGACCAAATCAATTGGACGAATACAATAAATTATACGAATGTAATCGTTGTTCATGATAATTTTCCAAGTTCTCGAGTGACTCGCAATTAAACTCTTCCAGCTAGAACACATTCATACTCGCGATCGAACGAACGCAAATGCAGTGATCGTTCACTGAGGTCCGGTGCATGGAAAACCGCGACGAAACCGATTATGACATTTCCTAGGACTATCGAGGGACTACCCAAGCATCAGCAAACAGCGCATAAAGGGCTCTCCTTACGCCCGCGGAATTGGAATTTCGTTTGGTTCGACGAAGCGTTGTCGGGAATTCCCAGCGTTCGGGTGCCAGGGTCCAACAATTTGCATAGTCCGGCGCGGCGTCGACAGTCGGGCCACACAGCTCGGAACATTTCCGCGTCTCGGAGCGGAATTAAGCGAGCTTAAGATTTAACGCGCTTCGACCTCGAAATCCTGCTTCGTGGCTCGATAATACGGCTCGCGCGAACGCGCCGAATCTGAGGCCGCCGCGACAAGCAAAAACAGCCCTTCGACGCTCTGCTCCGCTCCGTTTCTTCTTCAACCCCCCTGGTTGAAACGTGAAATCTCGCTATCGCCACTTTCTTGAACATTAAACGCAATCCTGAAATATTGGGTTGTTCCGTACGACACGTCCGATTTTAGAAAGCAACTGTTACGAAGTGTTTTAATCAAGTAATACTGTTATATAGCCTGCAGGCTTCTCACACACCGCTGTAAAGTACGAGGCTGATCTGCATTTTCTATTTAGACATCCGATTCTGCTTTTAAGAAAATGTTGTTTCGGTTGTCAATCGATGCGATTGTCCTGTATGCCCGTCGTACGAGTGGGAAAATAAACATAGCGACGTTATTGTGACTTTGCACCGTTCTTTTAAACAAAGAACTATTTAATATGTTGATGATATGATAGGAATGGTATTGTTCTTATCAGAAAGCACAGCGTTCGTGAATAAAAGGAACTTTAACATAAAAACTTTGAACCGGTAACTTAGTACAATATGTACCAGGTATGTCCTGCCTAAACCGACTCTTATGTCGAACTGGACCTGGACGTACGTGCAACTAACGTCTGCCCCACTCTCGTCATTTTATCTTCCCGATCGTCATTTCTATTTATGACGCACACTCCATATGGCTTTTTCACGTTGTGTGTTTTGCTTACAATCTAACAACATTATTTCAACATAATAAAATTCTAGTGTGCATGGTTCCGTGTTAAACAGCTTGACGACGTACCGGTACATTTTTCTAGCACGTCAGCGCGGAAAGTTAAGCAGACGCGTCCGCAGGAAGTTGTTCCCGGATTATTTTGTTCGTGGACTTGTCGGGACGGTTAGTTCGGAACAGGTCGGCGATTCGGCGACCGTTTCCGGGGTGGCACGAAGACGAAACCGAGAGCAAGGAACAAGACCGAGGAACGAGGCAAGGAGAAAAAGAAAAACCGCAGAGCCCGCGGCAATGCGCACAGAAAATCCAACGGCCTGGCGCGGACAGTTGGACGAATTGGGGAGTGTGTTGCAGCAGTGGCGGGGGAGGGGGGAGGGGGGTAATACTACGTACCGGTGTGCTGCTGCCGTTGGATATCACGCTCGAAAGGTCAGCCGGTGATAAACGAGGTCGTTTGTCCGTGGGCCGGATGTAAGAAAATGAAGTTTCCTTCCCGCAAGCACCGCGGGCCGCTTTGTTTCATCGGACGCGAGCTTTATCCCCGGTAAATTACCCGGACTGGGAGGCGTGCGTGGAGGTGAACCGGTTACCAGCGGCGCGCCGCGGCCTGATTTATCCGACATCGTTGAACCCGATGGCTGGCCATCGAACGAAATTGATATCGGCCTCGTAAACCGCGGACCGCCGCGATCTCGATCCACGAATACACCCCCGCCGGCACTTGTACCCCTGCAACGCCCTACAACGCAGCACAAGTTGCAAGTTTCGCCGAAATCCTGGCCAAACGTGACACAGAATGTTTTCCTTACTGTTGGAATTTATTTCATAAACGTAGAACAAAATCAATCTATTATTTCTTTAGAAGAAAGCATCGTTTGAATCGACTCTTGGCCTGTATACGCATACATTGTATCTACAGTCAATATAGGGGAGAGTTGCCAAATGCGTACTGGTCACCTAAATCGTACCAGCTCTTTTCTTTACAAATTAATGCATTTTGATGCCTCTTGGTGGTAAAGATATGAACTTTTATTTATGTCGATAAAGTAGGACCAAAAAGTCATTTGCATGAAGTGTTGTTTTGTGAATGACAGAAGAACAAAGAAATCAGGCAAGTCTGATGTTAATTTTAAACGATTTTAATCGGCTGAATTAAATATAAATCTACAGTTTCTGGGGTAGTCTTATATATTTTTGAAAACTAGCTATGTTATATTATTTATTTCTATTTAGTTTATAAAACATGCTGATAATGTTTTAAAGGTTAGCTTCAATTATTTAGCGGGACGTCTTTTTCCTAAATCGTACCACACTGTGGTTTCCTAAATCAGTACCAGTACCAGTACGATTTAAGATACTGTTATTCAAATTTTACCGCGAAAATAAACGATTTACAATATTTCAAATTTTTTTAGCATGGGAAAGCAAAAATATTGTGAATGGACAGAAGAACAGATGAAATTAGCAATAGAGGCTTACAGAAATAAAAAATACGGATTCAACGAATGTTCTCGGCGGTATAAAATTCCAAAGCCAACGTTAAGAAGACACCTCCTTGGATTGATAAAAAGACCTACTTCTGCATTAAAAAAGGTTGGAGGAGTTTTGAAAGAAGACAATATTTATTATTATCCTAGTTACAACTACTTAAATACATCTCCCACTTAAATACATTTAAGTTAAGTAATGTAATATTCCATTTTATTTTTATTTTGTATTGTATATTAAACTGAAATTAAACGCAAAATACAGTTTCTCTTATGATTTTTTTGTATCTTTTTAATCCAACACATGAGGTACGATTTTGGAAACCGGCTGGTACTATTTAGGATACCGGTTGCCTAAACCGTACTGTTTGCATGATCTTATAAAACTGTTCATATCACAATGATCTATCAATAAATACTAAAAAAACCTTATTAAATTGCAACTTCGATAGTTAATACATAGATACAAAACATAATTTTTGCTCAAATTCCTACTAAAGAATATATAAACTGCCTTCGAAATTAAGTGGTACGCATTCGGCAACTCTCCCCTACATTGTACGTTGTCCCCGGCGTGGGACCTTCGATCCTCAATTGTTCATATTGGACTGTTGTTCCTTTATTTTTCGATCTCTTATGTTTCATTGGTGGCTATCGAAAAGTAAAGACGTGTCTCTCGCAACGTGCTTCTAAATTAAATATTGAAATATAACTTCTATTTTATGTTTTATAATAGAGTGTGGTTTCTTAATATACCCATATTTCAATACTTACTTTACAGGTTCATGTATCGCATTTCACTCGGGAATGATCAAATCATGATTTTTCACTAATACACCCGTCCCTTAATTTGCGCGAATATCCGTTCCACGTGGATTTGATTTGCGCGAATAAAAATCGTGTAAATTGAATCTGTCGGTATAAAAGGAAAAATATTGGAAATAGAAGCTAGTAAAAGTTTTGTAACGCTATGTCAGGCACGAGACAATTTTCTTACGTAATGCCTACGACGTATATATAGGGTGTTCGCGATCATTTATACCAGGGTTTTTTTTTAGGGAAAGGCAAACATTAGAAAAGAACCGAAGAAGGAGGTAGTTGTTAATTTTACTAGCAATACGATATAACGTATTTCAATTTTTTGCATTTTTAATAAGTTTTAGTAAATATTAAAACGAGGACGGATTTCATTGAAGCGTGGGGAATAGTGTCACAAAAGGGTACAGTGGGAGACAAGTCTTAATCTGATGACACTGATCCAAGAATGCATCTTCTTGCAAAATATTAACGGAATGAATTGTCTCAATTTTGCAAGCAGCACGAACGAGAATTTCCACAGCATGATTTTTGTTTATCTGACAGTACTTTTCACAATCAGATAAGATTGTTCATTTAGAATTACACAGTAGAACATTTGATAAAATAGTGGTGCATTTAATAGTAGATTTAACCCTTTACAAACGAAACCACTCTTGAATCGTGACACGATGGTTTTTAGTCTCGCCTCGAAGACCCCATTCGAATGCAAAATTGTACTCCCTAAAACTTGGTGTACGATTTCTGTTTGACTGGTTTATGGAGCTAAAAAAGGGTGGCACGTGTGATCGAACAATGCTTTCAGGTGGAATTACTAGATAGTTGGTAGCATACTGTATTTGAAATTGAATGAAAAAATACGTTCAAATGATTTTCTTTGTTGCAGTTTCAGAACAAACCAAAAACTGACAGCTCCAGCCTCGGTCCATGACACAGTTGATTATTGATTGACGCGCGCAGAATCTCGCGATCGCGAAACGCGAAACGTGTTACACGTGATTGCACACGCGAGCTCACCTCGCGTTACCTCGTGATTTCGATCCATTTTGCGGACGGTGTACGGCTTCATGTTACACGGAAATATGCCGTTGTAAACGGAAAGCTCGACTAGGCGAACCGGAACCGTGGTTGTCCGCGAATCTGGATTCGACTATCCTCGAAATCGAAGTCGAGAGTACACGATGCTGAAACTCGGCTGTTGTGTCTGTGCATCCAAATCGGAATAAGAAAACGATCAACACACTACAAGGATAAATGAACATACAAACGTCCCTCAATTTTCTACGGTAAGCCTGTGTCGTTGAATTCTGCTTCTCACTGTGTTTGCAAAGTGATCCAGACGAAAAGATGCACTGTAAAGTAAATTGTTTGTTTTCGTTTATTTATTGCAACGCCCTTATTTCATACTAAACTACAGTAGTACATAATCCATAGATTTTACGTATTTATGACAAAAATGAATTGGTAAAATACAGAACTGTAAGACCATTGAAAAAATTTCTGAATATAATCATGCTAACTTTTTTTTTACTTATTATGACGATTAAAAGAATAAATACACGTTTATCGAATTTCTGCGTTTGACAAGTGACTTTGAAAATTTTCATTTAAAGATCCACAGTCTGATAATCACACTGCTAAGACCACAACACGAACAATAATTAATTCTTAATTCTTCTTTTACTAATATTTTCTTTAATAACATTTGGAAGCTAGATGCAGATTTGTAATTATTTGAATCCTAAATACACCACACAAAAATTGTCAATTTGAACAAAAGTGCAAGTGCAAATGATTCTAATATTTTGATCACCCACTAAAAACGTGCATAAACATACATCAAGTGCAACATCATTTCCACGGACCAAGCAAACACCAGAAATGGCACGGAATTCTAATGAATTCGATTCCGTCATTTTTAAAAGGCCTTCACTTTTAGTGCTCGGCATTTTCACTGTCAAAAGGATGTCCCGCAGTGTGCATACGTATATCTAGCGTTCACAGAACGGCTCATTCAATTTGTGGACAGAGTATCAAAGGTGCCGACGGAAGTTTTGCCAAAAGCGTTACGTGTGTACGTACCCCGGATGAACCATCCGCGTTCGTGGAAACGTATCATCCTATTCGTGGATGTTTAGCGTTAAAAATGCCGCGATGCACGGCCGACGAATAGCTCGGAAACACGAATTTCCTGGCGACTCTACTTTTCCATGGACTCGACTTTTCCGGCCGCGACTTGGCACCGTCGCGGCTCGTCCGGCTTCTCTGGCGACTTCCGGTTTTTCCACGGAAAATTCGTCTCACGATACCGGTCCCGGGAAGCCGGACAGAAACCTCGAGAATTTCTAAAAAGCAATCTTCTTCATTCTATCCAACTGTCGTCAATCTATTAGGTTGGCAACTAAATGATTGCGTATTTTAAATAAGAAGGAAAATTCAACATTTTTTGCTTAAAAACATAACTTTATTTAATTAGGTATTGTCCGTTTTTGTCGATGAGCTTTTGCCATCTTTCAGACAGTGTCTTAATTCCATGTTCATGAAACTTCAGATTTTTGTCAGCAAAAAACTGAATTAAACGTGATATTACATCATCAGCGTCATTAAAAATTTTACCATTTAAGGAGTTCTGCATCGAATTTTTACAGTGGAAATACCGGACAGGACAAAACGAGTTGTTCCTGATTTGCTCTCATTCTCAAATTATTTATAAAATTCTATAATCACATTGCCCAAACTTCACCATTCGAAGCATATGAATAGAAACCTTAGAATGCAATGAAAACCTTAGGAGATCAGTATAGATTGAATCTTGTCGTTATTGAAAAGTATAACGCAATACAGTGAATACTCTATATATGTATGTCGCCGAGGCATGGCCGATAAATGTCGCGAAATTATCCCCACTACCGCGGGGTATACCCATGCATCGCTTTCCTTTTCTACATATCACATTAAGACCCGTAGTGCTGACATATATCGAGAATTCACTATACGTACCGTTTTCACCTTTCAACATGTAATACCATTTTCTCATAAGGATTTCTTACAACCTCACTGTGCTAAGGGTAATTCTACGCGAGAAAATATTCAACGAAGAAATTCCTATATATTATCATGAGACTGTGGACCTTTATGGAAATTGCCATCTCCATAATTCATTCTAAAGGAACAAGACGACGACAAAAATTTCTTCTATTCATTAAGAAGCTTTTTATGGTGAAGATGAAAATAGCTGTTATTAATTTCCGTTAATATATACGTTCTCTTACATCTCATAAATAACGTAACTGCGCACAGATCCACAGTGCCACGATCCTGTTATAAAATGTGTTTGAAACCAAACGCAGGGGTCCACGCATTCTGAATAGAAAAAAACATGTAAATTTCCTGCAAGAATCGTACAATAATTTTGCTATCGGACCAGCGTGGTGGAGTACCATTGTCAGAGTATGAGAACGATAACGCGTCAATTTCCGACACGTTGTGGCTCGGTATTGTTGCATGGGTTCGAGTGTTTCGCTGTTTCTACGTGGCTCGCATGTGGAGGTCCGAGACAGCGATTATATCCGTGCATTAGGCATTCGGCAGGTGTGTAATAAACCGGCATTACGTGCGTGTACTCGAGGCGATCGTCTCTAACTACATCCGTGCACGATCGACAGAGACAGAGAGATAGATAGATAGAGAGAGAGAGAGAGAGAGAGAGAGAGAGAGAGAGAGAGAGAGAGGCAGACCGACAGAGGACCCGTGTCGGGCCGTGGCACAGTCTCTATCGCAATTACGAACAACAATGGGCCCGCTAATGTAAGCAGATTTGGTTCGAGCCATTCATATTATTTGCTTGTTCGATTGCGCGGGAGGTGGGGGGGGGGGGGGAGCCAGGATAGCAAGAGGAGGGGGTCAAAGCGGCCGTCGAATGAGAACCGATAAATCGATTCGGCCCGCCAATTCCGCGCTCGCTGGTTGGCCGCCGGATAACGGCGAGCAGCTTGCAAGCTCCGGAGAGTTAGGAGAGGGAACGCTTTCCGCGCGATTTTATCGGAATCCTATAAAGGGCGACACCGCGCCGGAGGAGCCCGCGATATATATCCATCCTCGCGGCCACCGTGACAGATCGGCCCCGCCTGATATTTTATACATTAGCGCGAACCTTCTATCACGTTGTAAATCAATTTTTCAACTCGCCCCACTCTCTCCCGCCTGAACGGAATTTAAAGCTCCCGCCGCGCGAGCGCGACAACACCGACCAAACCGCGCGATTCCGGCGCGAAGAACGGAAACCGAGAAAAAAGCTGTTGCGGTTTTGGAAATGGAGAGTCCCGGGCTGGAATCAAGTGCTTTAACGTCTCAATTTTTTTTTTTTTTTTTTAATGTTTCATTCCGTTGAATTTTGGAAATTTGGTAACCTTACAATTTAGCGGCTGTACTTAACACTTTATCGACCGCTCGTTTTTGAGGCTGCCACTCACCAAGTACCGGCTTAGTCGCGCGCGTATTTACTCCTAGTACCGGCTTAGTCCGCCGCGCATTTACCCCCAGTACCGGCTAAATTTTCGCTATTTATTGTGTTGTGCTTATTCCTTTTGTTTCAAAGGAGTGTAATTTTATTGATATTTATACTTTATTTTGCATTTATTTTATATAATAAAGGACCTTGGGAACTAACATTCATAAAATAAATAGCGTTGGCAATCGAAGAGCCGATAAATAGGCAAGGGGTCCATAAGCGTTGGCAATCGGAAAGCCTATTAATAGGCTAGCGGTCGATAAGCGTTAGAAATCGGAAAGCCTATTAATAGGCTTCCGGTCGATAAAGTGTTAAGAGCCAAGACTTCGTAGATAAGGTAGAGTGACCAGGTTACAGACAAAAATAGGCGAAAAATGGTTTTACGTGCATCAACTTTTAGTCCTTATATGAGAATATTTTTCCCTGGGAAAGGGCTCCTTTAAAAGAGGAAGGTTCAATCTAGCGCGCGCTGGTCACGAGCTGACGATATTATGCAGATATTTGGTAATATAAGCGTTAGAAGTAGGCCAAAAATTGATTTCTAGTAATCGATACAGACAAATTTTATTTCGCACAAAAATCCACAGTCTAATATACTAACGAAAAGTATAGTTTCTTATTGAGAGTGCTCTTGATCACACAATATAATCGAGGAAAAAGATGATGTATGGAGAATGATCAGGACAGTTCAAACGGGGTAAGCTCTTTTCTCAGATGAAATGTGCTAGCCTCAACTACCCCCAGCTTTGAAAATACATAGTACTTGAACTACTTACTGAAAAACAATTGAGAAAGATGATAGAAGTACATAAACGTACTCTGCTGTTTGCTATTCTTCTCTGAATATTTCGACGTTTTTCAACATTGAAAGCTTCGACATTTGTCGATTAGCTCCTTACTTTATTGATTCCAATCGCAATCAAGAATAATGTCACACGTACACGACACGCAAGTGAAACTGTAGCGTTTCCTGTCTGTTCTAAACGAGTTGATAAAGCTACCCATGAATATGTAAACGAATCATAGAATTTTCTAACAGGTTCTGAAGTAAAAGAGAGAAATTACGTTGAACCGCAAAGATTAAGGTACCCTCAGCATAGAAAATTCATAGCACTTAAAGTACTTATTCGATCGCATTAATATCTTCGTTTTCGACGTCCATAGACCGTCGAGAATCGGTAAAATTTAACCAGCCGTCGATTCACAAGAGCAAACTGTCGCGAAATTGTTCTCCGCAGACCAATGTGTTCGGTCGCGATTAGATCGATTCGCCGGATTCGTTCATTCGTTTACCGGAGGGTTGTTTCGCGCAACCGGGGAAAGGTATTCAATTAGGGCAGGAGCTCGCGAGGATTTTCAGGTGAGACTTATTCGCCTCGAAATACAATCGGCTAATGGAAGAGGAGCGAGCGGATCGGCCAAAGGGAGGAGAGCCGGTGGGGGGCGGGGAGGGGAGGGGGCACGAAAATAGGATTGGAAGTGGGTCGAAAGGCGGCATTTTCTTCTCCCTCGTTTCTCGTTCTTCGACAAAGCCTCGGGTATATATACCCACTTGCCGGCATTGTGTTGTCGGGCCAAAAACGAATGGCTGGATTTCCGAAGATTCCGAAGCGGACGTTCGGTTCGCTCGCTCGGCGCCTGAAGCCGAAGCCGAAGCCGAGGCCGAGCCGCGTAGTGCCCGGTGACTCGTTTAAACCTTTCTCCGTTTTCTTCGTCCACTTCATCCTCGTTCGCGGGATTAAATTCTACGCGGACCCGAACCTCTTTTGCGATAAAACGCGACTGTCTTTTCCCCCGATTGCCTCCGTCGATTATCGCCGTCCGCCCAGACGCCGCGCCGCGCCGCTTCGTGAATATCCCACGAAAAGCTTCGAGGAAATCGATCCCGATCGCGACAAGTTGCCTCAAATCGTCTCTCCTCTTTTCAAACTGATGCAGATCGTTTTTATTCTAGTCTAGTAGCGACGATGTGTCCAAAGGGTCCTGCACGGCTCAAAGTTTTCAGTATTCTGGAAGCTTCGAAAAAATTTCATTCCGATTTCACCGTTCAGTCGCTGGGATGCGTTCGACGAAGACACATAAAGCCTCGTTGCGGTTGTCGCCCGGTTTGCGGGGGCGTTTAAGCGTTGTTCCCACGGGAACGGGATACGGCGACACGGCGGACACAGGCCCGTGGAAATCCCGTGGCCATGACATCGAATCCCCTAGAAAACGAACACCGGAAACGATGGGTCTCTTCTCACCGTTACCATCGACTCACCGCTACGTCGTAATGCCGGTGTTTCCCGACGAGTTCGACGGCCAGTTAGAAAACGGGCTACGCGCTTTTCCCAGCGTTACGGAATCGTTCGACGCGCTGCGAACTTCTCGATACGACCGCGGCGAGATCGTTTCTAACTCGTAAGCCAACCGGAATGCAGTAAACCTCGTTTAAGCTTCTCTAACCAGGCAAATCCGCGGCCGAAGTCCGGCTTGGCCGACCCGTGTTTGCGCGTGTCCCGTTGCGAACAGTCCAAATTTATCAACTAATTTTGCATTGATTCGTCAGAGTCGATAATCCTGTATTGATTCTCTGGCTTGCCATTGATAGACGAAAATATCTCAATGCCCCACCGAGAATAACTGTTGCTAACTCTGCCGTGTACAGTGATTACACAGTGTGTTTCACGAACTCTGTCCACTTGAATATCTTGGTTATTTCAAACAATACGAGAAAATGTTACTTACAGAAGTTGTAGGGTTTAAGAAACTACATAATATCCACGGCCGAAGTCCGGCTTGGCCGACCCGTGTTTGCGCGTGTCCCGTTGCGAACAGTCCAAATTTTTCATCTAATTTTGCATTCATTCTTCAGAGTCGATAATCCTGTATTGATTCTCTGGTTTGCCATTAATAGACGAAAATATCTCATTGCCCCACCGAGAATAACTGTTGCTAACGCTGCCGTGATTACACAGCGTGTTCCACAAACGCTGTCCACTTGAATATCTTGGTTATTTCAAACAATACGAGAAAATGTTACTTACAGAAGTTGTACGGTTTAAGAAACTACATAATATCCACGGCCGAAGTCCGGCTTGGCCGACCCGTGTTTGCGCGTGTCCCGTTGCGAACAGTCCAAATTTTTCATCTAATTTTGCATTCATTCTTCAGAGTCGATAATCCTGTATTGATTCTCTGGTTTGCCATTAATAGACGAAAATATCTCATTGCCCCACCGAGAATAACTGTTGCTAACGCTGCCGTGATTACACAGCGTGTTCCACAAACGCTGTCCACTTGAATATCTTGGTTATTTCAAACAATACGAGAAAATGTTACTTACAGAAGTTGTACGGTTTAAGAAACTACATGATATGGTATATATGATATTCTTGCAAGCGGAGGCGTAGAGAAGACATAGAGGTCACCTTTGTTTTTTTCAATGGAATGTCCAATTTTTTATTCTCGAATTCGATAGATTGCCGTATTCTGAGTATAAAAGTACTAAAGTCTATTTGTCCTAAAACTTACCGTTGCTGAAATATTTGACTGTTTTCATGAAGAATGTTCGAAATGTCGGCCATCTGCAACGTTGCAGTCTTTGAATTGTTGCATCTCTTACACGTCTTATTGTTGGAGCGTATATTGTAGCACACGCTGCGATAATTCGTCCTTCCACTGTTTACAACTTTACACTAATCAAAATAGCTTATTCTCCGGCGCACGAGCCGTAAAATAACCACTCTCGGTATGATGAGAAGCGTGTTTTCAGCCGAGACAGCGATTCGCGCGCGTAAAAGTTCGCGAGGAACGCACGAGCGGAAATCGCAACGGCGATGCTCTTTTTTATTTTTGACGCACGGTCCAACGAGCTGGCGGAATTAGCGTTATTTCAGCATCTCCATTAGCAGATTGCATTTCAAAGCGCGAGCGAGCATCGCCGCAGACTTTTCACTAGTCTAGCATGCTCGCTCTCGAATTCGATTCCAAAATTCCTGTCGCTCAGGCCCATGTGAACCTAGTATAACTCGAACGATAAACGGGCCATTTTTCTGATTCAGAGTGTGAGCCAGAGAACATTAACGGGGAACCATGTATAATTCCAGACGTCGATTTTCAGTAATCGATGAGCGGCCGGTCCACGTCGAATTGATCACTTTTACGGCCGATTCCAGAAATTCTGATGTATCATCGGTGTAATGGAGGGGGGAGGGGTTAAGTCATCGTTTCAGTGATTTCGAGGTAAGTGACCTCTGAACGTGGAGGAATTTTGAACTCTGTCTGATTTTTAGATATTGAGTGCTACTGAAATTTGAACGTCTGTAGAATCTTTGACAAATTTTTTTGACGGATGAATCCCACACACACTTGAAAATTGAACCTACCCCTTTGCAACGAGTACTTAAAAATCCATGTACGATTTTTTTGTGGCCGATTTATGAAACAAATACGAGGAACAGGCTCCTTTGCGTTATTTGCAACGTTGACGGTACACTTTTCATTGAAAATCGAATAAAATGGCAAGGAAAAATTGTAAATCAAGTTTGAAGGGCTCGTTGCAAAGAGGAACGTTCAATCTTCAAATTTACGGTGAATTCAGCCGCGAATAAATTTTCCGATGTTTTCAAAAACGTTTCAAGTTCACTGTTCTGCGATTCCGTTTCACGAAACTGAAACAACAGAGATGTTAACAATTTTTCAAAAATCGGACACGTAGTAATTAAATACTTTCTCGAGACGTTATGTAGGGCTTTCTGCTGACGCGTTGGAAGTATTACCAGTCGCGTGCGAATCCGGAACAACACCCTGAAGAAAGTTGCAGCGAGAAACGCGGCACGAAACAGAGAAATATCTTGCGCGTAAAAAAGTCTGTCTGGCTCGTTAGCTTTTTAACATTGATCGGGATAGTAATTGCTCCTCGGAGAGTCATGCTAGTTCTAGCGGTCGATCGGGGAATGATAATTCTTCCCCGGGCAGGAATAATCTGGCCGGCTGCATTATAGAAGTTTTAATTGTCTGTCTCGGGCAATCGTGCTGCGAGCGATGTAACGTGGCAACTTCAACCGACCAATTTCGAACAATCAACGTCGACATAATATAACAATTATAACTATAACTACTCGCCGAGCCGGGTGAAAGATAGAGGGGGTGAGAGAGAGAGAGAGAGAGAGAGAGAAAGAGAGAGAGAGAGAGAGGATAGAAGCGAACGCTTGGGGCGATCGAGTACGGGCCGAGAGTCGGGCCGTTGCGGGTCGTGTCAAGTCGGAGCTGGTCATGTCGGCTCGGAAACAGTCGAAATCGACAGAAAACGCCGATGTAGAAACAAACAAAAACCCCGGGGAAAAAGCAATTCGCTTTCTGTGTAACGGCGACACTTACGATCCCGTTTCATTTCCGAGAACGATCCATGGATCTGTGAAACCGCCAAGAACCGCGAGAATAGAAAATTGGTCCCTTAAACAACCAAACAGCAAAATCACGGTGTTTTCATCCCTCATTTCGAGAACTTATCTGCCACATAATAGATCATAGTGACACTGTTTTCTTGCCAGGTTTCGAAGTAATTTCTTACCGTAATATATAGAAGAAAATTAATTTTTGTTAGGACTAAAGTTTCAACCGTATAACAGCTATAATAAATTTTACCCGGTCCCTATTTCGTGCGATCGATACAATTTTGATTTTGATTTTGAAGTGATTCGTACAAGTATCGGAGGAAACTGAAAAGGTCATGGTTCCCGTCGCAAAAACGTACGATCTCGTCGGTTTCCATGGACGATGGCTGATCGCAGTATTCCGGTTTTTCCGCCGAGATCTCTTCTGCTTTGATGGTCAGAACGTTTATCCGGCCTCGGGCTCGTGAAGGACGTGGCGCTTTTGTCGTAGTCGGTTCAAGCGAACGTTTTCGTTCTAATCTGCTGCTATAGTCCTCCTCCTTTCTGGAATCAAACCGGGCCGCACGAATCCGACGGATTTCACGACTAGGGAACCGTGCGCCGTATCGTTAAAACGTCGCATCCTGGAACCAGTGCGGTAAGATGCCTGCCGACTTTGTGGTTTCGCGTTCGCAGAGGAACGCGGGCCACTCCCATTAGACCCTGCATGGAATTACCGTAAGCCGGTCGGTGATGTTTAGAACTGTTACGGGATTTAAGCTGACGTTATATTCCCCGCGAGTCCAAGGAGGAAGGCTCGTGAAATTTCAACGGACGTGGCCGTAGTACGCTCTTTGACTGCGTGTATCGGGGACCGACCGCGATTCCATTATTATACGGGAAAACGCAATCGTCGGTAACCGCTTCTCCTCTTTAATACAAGCCCTTGCGGGATACCTCGACGAGATATCCTACGTTTATGCGCAACCCTAACCCGATATTGTAACGTCAGGACTTTACGTTGGGGGAAGATGAAATGTTGAATGAGCTATGAATGAATTTCAGGGACGACGTGGGAATCGGGCAGTGACCTGAAAATTGTTAAAAGTGCGGCAAGATTTAACGTAGAAGCGTGGACAGATATAAACATAAACACTGCTGAATCATCTTGACAACCGCGGATTATGGGCGCGCGAGGCAAAGATTTTTCTTCGAACGAGCGCTCTGTGTCACTGTTATGTATTGATTCCCTACTCTGATTTTTCCCACAGCTTTAGGAAGCAAACTAGGGAGCTAACAAAACATTATATTCTTGCTGAAGCAGGGTTCAAGGGCATAAAATTTTTCAGTTCATATTATCATCCTGGGCCTAAACCTTGGTTTGCTCACTTGAGGCTCCCCAGAGAATTCATTTGCTGGGTTAATAGACTTCGATCTGGACACTTTCAACTAGGGGATTCCCTCTTTAAGATTAGACTTGCTGCTGACACGGGTTGTCCATGTGGTTGTCTAGTACAGGATCCTAATCATGTGCTATGGCAATGTCCGATCTATGACAGTAATAGAGACGCTTTGATTCGCAAACTTTGCAACAAGGGTTTCTTTCCACCCTATACAATAGATTCCTTTTTGTGCGGACCGTTTCTTTGTCCTCTATTTTTCATACATTCGTTTCTTAAGTCTCACTGTTTATATCTTTAGTGTTAATATTGTTTTCGAAAATGTTCATTATATTGTCTCAATCCTAGTTTATAAGTTACCTATGTAATGTAATGTTAGCATGCACAGCCATGTGTATGCTGCTAATAATCCCATGTGGGGTTTTATAGCTTAATAAAAAAAAAAAAACAAGACACTTATTTATTAACGGAATAACTGGTATATATTTCACAATTGTTGTGTTTGTCTTTACATTTACTTTGCTTGCGTATAGCACGCACCGCATATATTGTTCGCCTTTGGAGCTCATACGTAGACTGCCCTAATAGCGTTACGAATTCCCGTGTCATCCTCATTGTATAGATCGGCTCGTTAATGGCTATTTGGTAACGCCGACTAAGGCACGATCTAGTGCACTGTTGTTTATCTAACAGTCACCGACACTTCTACGATTTTATTGTCCTCGTCGACATCGATCTGCCTTATACTCTTAGCGGAGTTTTTATTGGAAGATCTTTGCGATTTTAGTAATTGTGCGAGGAAGTAGGTGTAAGTGTACAGAGAGGAGTCTTTACGATGTCCGTAATTGTACAAAGAAAAATTAGTAATCGTGTACAGGAGAATTTTTACGACGTCGGCAGTCGTGCAACGCAAAGAAGTAATTGCACAGAGGGATCTTTACGAGTTTAGCAATTGCACAACGAACAGAAGTAACTGTGCAATTGCGCTAAAGGATCTTTACGATATCAGCGATTGCACAGAAGAACCATCGCAGTGCCAGCAATTTCGCAAAGAAAATTGTGAAGTGAGTCATGTGTGCGAAAAAAAACTTTCAAATGGACTATGTGCACTGTGGAAAATGTTAAACAGATCATTTGAATCGATGGGTCTAGTGTACAGTGAATTCTCGATATATGTCAACAACACGGGTCATGCAAGCACGTGATGGCAAACTGTCCTTGATAATGATGGAGATTGTATAATAAATTAAGAAATAAAAACTTGAATGTACCATACAGTTTGTTTTAGATTTCAAAATAATTGATTACTTATGGGTCCCCCTAATATTGTTACACTTCTCGACGTCCGAAGCCTTTTGAGCTTCGTGGCCCCTCACGGGCTATACCCCGCGGTAATGGGGATAATTCCGCGACGTTTATCATCTAGGCTTTGGCGACATATATAGAGAAATCACTGTATAGCGTTTCCTCGAACCAGGAAAAGGAGAACGACATTGAAAGCGATTATAATGCGAACGCAGCAAAATTTCAAACGTAGTCAGGACCGACGATTATATTTGAACGACGTAAATCGGTGGTGGTGATGGAATTATATTCTTTGTCCAGGGTGTGTTTTTGTTTCGCTGCGGCGGTGGCTGGCTGCAACGATTTGTTTGAAAATAACCTGGCGAACGTCACCGAGTCGTTTATTTAATTTTCCTGGTCGGCGAAGCTGTCGCGGGATTTTCACCGAAATTAGCCGGGCTTGTGTCAACGGGAAATCGATTCCGGCTGGTTGGAAAGAATCGATGGTCCCGCGTCTCTAGGAGCCTTTCAACATTGTCCGGTTTTCGGTGTCCGGTTGACAAATGAATGTTGATCGATCGCCGCCTGGCATTCTACACGTTTTGTCCACTGTGCTGTATTTTTTTTTTTTTTACTAGGTAATTTCAACGCTAGTTCACTGTACAATGTACATGCGATGAAAACGGTAAAGTGGGGAAATGGCATTTCAACTGAAAATTGTGTCAGCTGATCAGCAAAATTTGCCAACTAAAATTCAGAAATTGGATCGATCTTATAAAGTAAGGGGGTTAGCACGTTGACTGTCAACTCTTGAAAATTCAGCAAAATCAATGCAATTTTTAATAATTCACCCTTTGCAATCCTACGTCGGGCTAGACTCGACATTAACGTTTGCACCAGTTGTTTCTTATTTGATTAATTCTCATTATATTCGTCAATGTTATTGTGCTGGAACGAAGGTTCGTGGCATTAAGATATTTATTCTATAACATATTTTCTCAGAGCAGGATTCCAATTGCCGTTGGACATCGGTTGCTTAATAACTTAAACTAATATTATGGCGTGCGTACATATGATAGCCTTTCTAAATACTTGTTATCTACGTGCCTAAGGGCCTTCTTTTTAAACTGTTTTTTACCAACGTTCTCGTTATACGCTATACTCACACATATACTAATTTATTTACTTCGATTACTGACGCTTTAGAAGATTATTTCATTGACGATCTTTTCGTTTTCACTGTTTGCGAGCAACAAGTTTGTTTGGCAACAACTTGTGTTTGCCAACAAGAGGTCAAGCTTGTGTAGCTTTCAAGTTCATAGAAATTCTAACGAAAACAGTGTGTGGATCGACGTCCCCAGAAGTAAATAATAACACTTTGCATGAAAGACAATGAAATACATAATTATTTCGTTTTAAGTGATATCTTATAATATTGTCGCGGACTGTAATAGAAACGATTCTTATTTCGCAAAGAGATCCACAGTCTGCTCATCACGGTGGTTGTTTGCGAAACGCGATACATACATACCTCGTTTAACGTTTCAATCGGAGCGGAACTCGCGGCGGGAACGCACGATCTAATATCACTTCATACGGTTGAATTGTATGGAAATGCGCGTGGTGCAAGCTCGTCGGAGCGTTCCGAGCCGGTTCCTTCTGAACCAGCAGTTCCTTTTCCGCGGACCCGCCTCGCTCGATAGAGACCGAACGAGAAACTGATATATATATATATATATATATATATATATATATATATATATATATATATATATATATATATATATATCAGTATATATATATCACTTTTTATATATATATGAAGGAACGAGGATAGAGGGTGGTAAACTGGCGAGCGCAGCGGATATCCACGCGAGGCATCCTCGACTCGGCTCTGAAAGTTGCATCGTATTAGGTTCGAATGTGCATGCCGACGCGGCGGCAAGAATTGAATCGGGGTAACGACATTTCGGCTATCGATTCCGTTTATTCGAGCGGTAGAAGTTCGCGCGGCGTGCTCGCCTCGTTTCCTATCTCATCCGATTTCAAAGCGTTCGAGCACGAGTCCGTTATTATCTTTCGCCAATGTGTTTTTCGTCCCTCCCCGTTGGCCAGAGGAACGGAGCCAACTCGGACGCCGAGCTAATTTACGATCGAATTAAATCGAACGCGAATCGAACGCGACCAACATCCATAAATTCATTTGTTGCTGTAAACGAAACAAGCTCGGAAACAAATCAGTGTAATGGCCGCAACACGCGATCCGTCTTGTCTTCCGCGTTGCTTGCGCAGTCATAAGTTGCGATGCAAGACGAGGTGTGCGCGGTGAAATTGTCCTCCGAGCGTGGAGCACCTGATTCCAAAATGGAGTCCGGTTGTTTTTAGAGGATCCCGAAATTCCGCGAAAGCGACAGCTCCGGGAGCGAGGCAGTTTTTTTTCTGCCGTCCGGTTTGAAGCGTGCGAAATTCGCGCGGATGGTGGCAACAGGATCCCAAAGAAAGAGAGAGAGAGAGAGCGCAGGAGAGGCGTGCACCGGCGGGCGATGGAGGCGGATTGCAGAGCCAACATTAATTCCGAACCGCCGGCGGCTTACAAAGCAGCATGCGCTGACCTTAGCTAGATTACGTTTGCATTAGGAACTCGAGCGGAATGCCGCCACCCTCGTGCGCCTCCTGCGACCCCTTTGCCAACCCCCTTGCGCCGCCACAATTTACAGTTCACACGTCTCGAACCGGCGACGGATGACCGATCCGTGCTCTCCGAGCATCGAGGAGAACGTGACAACGGGAACACGCTCTTGTCCGACCTCCAATCAAATTTTCCTCCTACACCGTGCCAACGTTCGTTAAATCGACGATTTTCTCCTGTTGTCGGCTACCCATCGGCAACCCCATAGTCCGCATACGACCAAGAATCGGAAGTTTACTCGGTTTCTTGACAAAAGATATTTCTCGGTGGAAATATGGCAAATTATTCCGAGTTCGCCGTAGAAGTTGAATATCTTTGAAAAATATCCTTAGGTAACGGTGCTTGTTGCATTTTCCTTTGCTGTTATCTTTACGCAGATCTCACCGACAGGATCAACTTTGTCGAGTTTGTACTTTGATCCTAGAATGCACTGTGCATTCGACGCAATGGCACGCAGAAGTGGGCCACGTGATCGTATCGAGTCGTATACGTTTTATACGTAGTCGTATATGTTGAACAAACTAATTTAAGCTAATTTCGTCTCGCTTTTCATTGCACTCTTTCTTCAATTTTATATGGAAAAATACGCCTGTGCATAAGCAAAAGACTTGCTCGCCACGTTTCTGTTCAATCTGTTTCAATTGGACTTATTAAGACGGCAGCGTATTTTTTAATATTGTATGAATTATGCAATATTAGATTCTAAATTCGATACAGTCGGCCCTCAGGGACTAACGTCCCTTTCAATGTTGAGAACTGAATATAAATAATATAATATTTAATTTATCCAGAAAGAACCTCTTTCGTGAATGATGCATGTAGATTTTTCATAAGCAGCTTCTCATGCACAGAGAACTACAATCGATCAATTCAACTGCTGACTGTAAGTAGATTTGAGTTAATCACAGTCACCTGCGTTTGCAATGACTCATCACTAGACTGCGGATCTGTATGCATTTATGGCATCTGGAAACTTTCAGAAAATGCTGGAACGTAAGATTCAATAGAATATAGTACGATTTCTTTCAATGTCGGATCTACAAAGGCCACTACCACTGAAAACAAGATTTCATTTGAATCCACTTTCTTGAAATTTGCATAGAAAAATTGAAAGTTGCATAAACATCTACTCACAACTGAATCGTTAATTTATATTTGCGACCGAACGAATCTACGTCACAACCCAGTATTTCTACGTCTGTGGATTACGTCAGAGCGTAAGCATTTAGAGGAAGAAGGAATTGTGGGAGTGGTCAGAGGCGTTGGTGGATCTTTGTGAAAAATCATTTTCCTCGAAGAGCGAAGTCTTACTAGAACTTCGGGATCCTTCGATGCCGAAGACCATCAACTGTCACCGAGAAAGTCGCTTCACCTCGCTCACCGGTGAGAAAGTCGATCCCGAGATTGATCGTGGATTCGTCTTCTGGATCGCGAAAGAATCGCGGGAAGCCCGGTATGGGGGGATCGATCGATTAACCTCGATTTGCGGTTACCGTTCGACCGATTCCATTGTTGCGAGCCGCAGCATGGTATGGCAGAGGTATCCCTTTAAAGGGGATCGCATAGACGAATCGAGACGCGGAACCAATCGGCGAACCCGTCATCGGTTGCGGTTTCGATATCGCTTGGCGCTATTGAAATCGGATCTACTCGTTGTATATTCGGCTCCTCCTTTGCAAACGAGGAAACGATCGTAACCGCGAGGCAAATGGATATCGTGATATCCTACGCGGATAGCGCGAACGCCGAACAGCACGATGAAGACGTCCTCTCCGTTGATGTTGCAACGGGCGATGCAGCTGTTTGTCAACATTTGTAAATTAATCTTGCGTCAATGCACAAAGAGTAACAAACGCGATCGGTAAAACAGAAGAAAGTCGACAGAGTATTTTCAATATCGTACATCTTGACCTTTCGATTTTAACCAGTCAACTGTGGAATTTAATTTTAGAAATCCCTCGCGGCACGGAATTAAAATCAAACAATGACGAATATACACGTTGAACGCAGGCCAAATAACCGCTATTATAAATTTTACGAAAAAACTAAAGCAAAATGTGAAAGAATTAAGTTTTTATTCGATAAGAAATTAACAATTCATTAAAGTTAACCGCACCGCAATAGAGATTTGATTCGACGTGTATACACGTCAAATGCGCTTAACTGGTTAATTTAAATAAATTACTTTGACTTCATGGAATTTTTAATTGGGCATCGATTGGATACTGAAAGTGTTAATCCCTTGCACTACAATTTATTTTCTGATTACAATGGTTAGAACTTCTTTGATGACCTACTAGGGAAAATAGAAAATTTATATTTATTGTATAACCACGTGTTCTGTAATGGCTAAATCAATGATATACATATTTAGAAAATTCTGTTCGAGTCTTGATCACGGACTCTGACTCGATATTACGGTACAAGGGGTTAAAGAGTGTACATATGAATACTTATGGGACCGAACGTGCGACCGACTGACACTGTACACCGCAGCTCAACGCTGCGAGGTGCGCGCCGCGAAACATAGTGATTTCCCGCGAGTTTTCCGTTCCGGGGGAAAAAAGCGTCGGAGAAGGACGAATGTGTCGGGGGCGACGAAAACTCATTTTGCGCGGCCGTCTATCCGCTGGACGTCCGACGATTCGATCTCAAAGGCGGCCCCCGAGTGTCTTCTTCTCTTTCTGCGTCCGACCTTAGCCGAGCAAATAAACTGTCGCACTTAAGAGCCTTTAGAGAACGGGTTGACCCAGCAAGGGTCTTACAGTTTGCCCAAGGCGACAGCTAGAGCGAAGATGAAAGAGAACCAAAGTAATTACGTTTGGCTCGTGGCGAGACTTCAATCTTCGATCCCGGAACGGTGAGCCGTGGAGAACGAGTTTCCAGCGTTGCGCCGCGCCGGGCAAAAAGAGCGCCGGAGACCTTCGGCATCCTGCGCTTCACCCCACCGTTTTCACACCATTCTTCCTGGCCCGACACACACCGTCGTTCGTCGCCTCTGGTCCCTTTCTTCCACGTTCGGCGAAAAATTTTTCACCGCCGTTCGTTCTCCACTCTCTTTCTCTCTTGCGCGCACCACGACCAAGGAAAACGGCCGAAGCAGCGCGACTCCGTTTCTGCTCGGTCGAGTCGCAATAACGCGTCGACGACGTTTTTCCCGCGGAATCCCGCGTTCGAACGGGGCCTTCGAATGGCCGTCGCGACGGCAAATAATCGCGTTTAATTCGCGCGAGAATCCGCGCGACCGGAAACCCAAGAGATACTGCGACGTCGACTTTTGCGGATTTGCGAAATTTAAATTAACAGAAAATTAAATTTATCAATATATTTGTTTGTGCAACCATCGAGGGTCAGTTTTTATTAGGTTTAGATCAAGTGCCCGTCCTCCACATTTGGCAAACAAATGTCCCGAGAACGGAATTTTTAGAAAGTAGTTTTACAACCGGGAACGTTAAAAACCTCGCTTCCGTTAATTCCCTCCCGAACAATCTTGAGCATTGACCATTCGGCGCGATCAATATTGGGTCTGGGAAAGAGTTCGTGGCGTTTTTCCCAATAGATGACTTCAATTGCAAATAACTCTGGAAATACAGATCGCGGCTACATCGCTAAACGCTCGTTGGAAAGGTGACACTTCGAGCGTTACTTTGAGCGTATAAACATCGAAATTGGTACAGCGGTATTGGAAAGTTTTTTTGCGTTTGAAAATGGAGAAAAATAATGAAAGAATAGATCAATCTCGTAAAATTTGTCGATGCGATTGATTAAAGTAAAAATATTGTGTCATTGCTTCTTTACCAGACACGTAATATGTTTTCGTGAACTTTGATACAAAATCAAAAATTCCTCGAATCAGTTTGAGGAAACAGAATGTTAGGTGGAAATAAATTTGTCCTCTTTTAACATGCTGCACGAATTTCTCCGGCAAGTTTCAACCGTCTCGTTCGTAGAAGCATTGAACGTTATTAATAACGATCGTTAGTGATTCGACAGCTAAGTTTTCGCACTGTGATCTAGTTAATTTCAGTATTAATCGATTGATGTTCGGAGGGATCGATCTTATAACTACCGAGCTCGTAAAAAAAATGCCGGATGAGAGAACAGTTAGGAAATCGTGGAAAGCGACCGTATTTCGCGGATCGATCTTTCGGATCGACCTTCCAGCGCTGGTTTCCCGCTTGAACGTTGACTGCACGCCGTAGCTCGAGGTCCGATCGGTCAGTTTAATCCGGCGCCGATGGATCGGCAATTCTCGCGGTAAAATCTATGGCCTTTGCCGCGAAGCAGACGACGCGGAAGCTGAATCGTAATCGCGCGAATCGTTTCGAGGCAATTAGATCGGTGCACACGTTAACGGATGTTAATAGCGAGAGTCGAGTCGATTGGTCGTGCCGTTGGAAACTGCGCGGGGCGGCGCGGCGCGGCAGCAGCGTTGGCAAACGGGGAGCCTCGCGATTACAGGATCCGCACTCGGCCGAGAGAGCTTGCCAGAGACTGACAACGAGAACCAGAGAGAAACAGAGAAGGAGCGAGAGAGGTTTGCACGGCCATGAAAATTAGTCCGGTCTTCTTGGTCAATTTACGGGGTAAGATACCGTGTCGAAGTTAGCCAAGTTTATGACTTACCGGAGGATTCGCTGTCCCGCCGTGATAACGTTCGTGGCAGCGCCGCAACATGGTCGGGGCTCCGAGAGAGAGGACGACGAGCTATGCTCTGAGCGCTTAGCTACCCTGTTTCATTAACTGCCGCGGGTACTATCGAATAATAACTCGGATCTGCTCGTGAATCGACGCGCCTCGTCGACGACCTCGTAGTCGTCGCCGTTGTCCCCTAGGGCTGCTCCGAGATCGATAGCAGTCTCACTTGCCTCTACTCTCGATGACGATCTACACGGAATAAGCTCGTGCTGTTCGAACCACGTGCCAACGGAACCCTCCGGCCACAGGGCATTAACTGCGGAAACAAGGACTTTCTTATTAATCCTCGCGACGATCCCTCAGCATTTTACAGTAACGTTGCATCCGTCATACCCCATGAATTCGCATTTTTATGCCTCAAATGGAAATTAGTCTAGAATAGTATTAGGGGTACTCATAAGTAATCAATTATTTGCAATCAATTTGTTTTGCCTCTAGTTCTGTACCGATAGTCGAAGAGGAAACACGTATTCTTTTACAGTGTATTATGTCTACGTATGTGTAGTTAGTGTTCCCTTACGAGTTCCAAGGATGAACCCGTTCCCTTCACAATTGTTATTAACGTTTTCTTCTTTTTTCACTCTCTCTCTCTCCCTCTCTTTTTCTCGCATCCTTCCACTCTTTCCCTTGTCCTTCTTCCCCCTTTCTCCTCATCTTCCGTCTTGCATTTCCTTTCTTTCTCTGTCTAATTTTTCCATCCGCTAATATCCCTTTCACCTTCTCTTGAAACCCTGCTTCCACTCATTCTTCTTCTCTGCACCTTTCTAACTTATGTTCCCAAATCTCCTCTTCTAGCCCACACCTTCTGCACCGTCCTTCATCTTCCCCCTTCCAGTATTTCCCTCCTCTCATTTCATTCCCCAATCTGTACCTCGCTATTCTAATCCATTTTTCCTCTTTCAACCCCTTCTTTAAATATGCTGGCGTCTTCTCCACCCTTATCTCTTTAAACCATTTATTACATCTCGATTCTATCGCCTTTCTCCAAGTTTCCTCTTTCCTTATCCCTTTCTCTCTGTTTCCTATCCTTTTTCACTGTTTTAACTCTCTTCATTATTCACCTCTTCTTAATCTCTTCTATCCCCCCCCCCCGTCTACTATATTCAGATAACTTCTTTACTTCTTTTTCTCTGGCTTCGATCTCTTCTAGATTTTAATGCAAAAGCGGTGCAGAGCAATTTGCTCCATCGATTTGTTGCTTTCGTACAAGGAAAAACGGACAGACGATTTATAAGGAATTCTCGAAATTGGATTCAATCTACCCAAAATGTCTTACGTCCACGAGCAGCATACTCCGAAGTTGTAATTTTCGTACATAATAGTTCGGATAAAAAGGATTCTCTTTGGAAAGAAACTTTCTCACGTTCCGTCGTAGACTCGTCTTCTCTAAATTAGAGACGAGACCGCGACAAATTATTTGGCACCTCTGTCGGGGTAACGTGAAACTTTAGGTAAAAAATTAAGCTCGTTGCTCAACGACGACGACGACGACGACAAGGCGCACGAGTAGGCTCAACGAAAAGTAAAAGGCCCTGAAGTCGTCTTCCGCCAGAGAAGCGAGTCACGAGCGCCGTTCCTTTGCTGGGCTTCGCGAGGAAAACGATGAAAAGGGAGCAGTAGCGGCGGACTCGGAAAAAGGATGAAAATAGAGCGGAGCAGAAGAGAAGACAGGCTCCTCCGCGAGAGGATGACGCTCTGGAAGGCCACTAGCAAGATTTGCCAAGATTTACGTGTGCTCGGCATTCCCCGCACGAATGTTTCGAGCGTGAGAAATTCTTGATGCTTTCGAACGAGCCGCGCGACCCTCCTCGAAAACCAGCTTCTCCTCTCTTCGCCTCTCCACGCGCAGGTTTTTCACGTTCGCGGTAACCGTGGCCTACTCTTCAAGTTTTCTTCATACGCGACCGTTCATTCTTTCTTCTTCATCTTCCAGAGATGGTTCGAGCGGATTTCTTCATTTAACTGTGACTGTATACTCGTTCGAGGATACTTCTTCGTTCCTTCGAGCTTTCTTCTGCCTTGAAGAAATCAATCTACTTCTGTATTAAATCATTCTTCTTTCCTGAAACGTTTGGTTCATCTTGTTTTTCATCTTCCTTGAAACGTAACAGCGTCTCCTTTCTGCATCTTCTAGAATCGTTGAAGAATCTTCTTCTTCGACTTCCTTGGAGCAAAGAAACTTCTTCTTCTTCTTATTTTTCTCCATTTCCCTGAAAACATTGAAACGTTCTCTTCATGTTCTTCTTCTTCCTGAAATCATTAAAACGTCTTCCTCTTCCTTGAAACGTTGCAGCGTCTTCTTCTTCTCCTCCTCCTTTCTATGAACGTCGAAGCGTCTTCTCCTCCTTCTTTCTATAAACGTTGAAGCGTCTTATTCTTCATCTTCCTTGAAGAATAGAAACTTCTTCTTCTTCTGCATCTCTCTGGAAACTTTGGAGTGTCTTCTTCATGTTGTAATTCTTCTTGAAATCGTTAAAACGTCTTCTTCTTTCTTGAAATGTTGCAGTTGAATGTTGAAATGTTCTTCTTCTTCTCCCCGTTCTGTCTAGAAACATTTAAGTGTCTCCTTCTTCTTCTTCTTCTTTCTATAAACGTTGAAGCGTTCTCTTCCGTCGGTTTGAAATCGTTGAAGCCATCACCCACTTGTTTTGCATCTCCCTTAAAACATCGAAGCGTCTTCTTCTTGTTCTTCTTTTTCCTTGAAACATTGCAGCGCGTTCTTCTTCATCTTCTCTTACATTCTAGAAACGTTGATTCTTCTTCTTCTTGATTTTTCTTGAAGCATTGAAACTCCTCCTTCTTTTTCTTCGTTTTGTGCGTCTGTCTAGAAACATCGAAGCGTCCTCTTCATGTTCTTCTTCTTGTTGAAATCATTGAAACGTCTTCTTTTTCCTGGAAACGTTGATGCGTCCTTCTTCTTCTCACTAGAATCGTTGAATCCCTTCTCCTTTCATTATAGCGTCTCCTTGGTCCGGGAAATGTCGGAATGTCTTCTTCTTGCTCTTGGAAACTTGAAACAGTACTCTTCATCGAACCATGGCTTACTCTATCATTCTTCTTCCACGCGCGCTGGCTAGCTTCCCTCCAAGCTCTCTTCTTCTTCTACCCCTTCTTCCCGAAGACATGTTCGACCAGCGATTTTCGTAGATCGAGGTTCGCGCGTGTTCGCGCGACGGGTCGTTGACTCTCGGGCGCACAAATGGAGCGGTAACGATCCGAGCAGAATGAAACGCGCGCGCTCTCTCTTGCCGCGCTCGCGTTTGCCTGTGTGCTCGGTGTCCGGGATTACCGAGGTCGTTATGCCGAGAAACGCTGTCGTAACTCGATTAATTTATACCGGCTGGCTTTGAATCAAGACGCTACGAATACCCTTAATGCTCGCTCGAAATTTTCCCTTCCCTTCCCATCCCCTCCCCTCCCCGTCCCTCCTCTCACCTTCCCGCCCTATCAGCCCTCCTCGATACAAAGGCATCGGCGCGCAGGTACGTCGGTAGCCGAAATTGTCGCCGATAATGCTCGAGTCGAGTACCGCCGTTGAAACCTCGTCGAACGATCGCCGATATACTGGAAGAATCGATGGCGAACGAGAGTCTCGATGGATCTCGAGGCTCACCGAACACTTCAATCCTTGGTATTCTTCTTGTCTTTTCAGGGGAGACAGCAGGTATCGGGGAATTGAGTCATTAGTACGCGGAGCTTTGTGCAAAATAAAAATGTTTCCCTGTCAGTTGCATGATGTTGCATTTATAAGAATGGATGTCGCTTCCCTTAGACCTTACTCGATCACGTGGTTTACGATGTATTTTAATATGCTTCCTTAGGTAGTACCATTTTGACGTTTTTTTTTAAACGAAGCGTTCGAACTTCAAATGTTGTCGTTCGTTTTAAATTATCCATAGGGTGCTAATAAGATCGAATGAGATCAATGAGATCGAAAAGTATTTACAACCTACCAAGCTGGACCAGAAATTTTTTTCTATTGCAAAGCGTTCTATCAGTTTGTAGTCTGCTTGCGAAGATACCATCAGTGAACTATGAAGAAAATCCACAGGCTTGAAGACTGAATAGTATTGATTATGATGATTTCTATTCGTTTGAATAAATATCTAAAATCAATCCACCTCGCGGGCAACGTCATTTATCACTACGTGGAGTCTTTCGCTAGCTGGCTTAATTTCTTATTGTTCCGGGCTCCGAAAAAATAAGTAAAAAATACCGAGTTGCTTGTTACAGTCTATGAATCAACTCCCTCGTCCTCGTGACCTACGAGTATCGTGTCGTATCGTAGGTACACTGTGAGAACAGAATGGAATCGATGCGGGTGTGTAGCCGCCGGCAGTTGTTCAAGCGTGGTCGTGCTATTAGTTGCGAAGTAACTTGCCGCGCGTAACCACGTAATAAGGATCAGTTAATTGCGGAGGTAATCTCTTCTGGTTGTCGCGTTATCTTCTGTCCGTTATCTATTGCTCTACGGGAGAGAAACTCGGGTACGTTTTGAAGTGTACCCGGACCAGTTGTGCTCGGCTACCGGCGACCTCGTGGTCTCCGCTCAAATTACATTGTGAAATGGAAATTACTTTCGCGAAAATATCTATCATTGCTTTCGGGAAACTATGCAACGTTTCTCTCTGCCAGAATTATTGGAAATTCCGATGTTGAGCGGCGTGGAAAATAAATTTCAGTTTTTTGACGAATACTAAATTTGGTGTTCTTATTTTTATCGTAGACACTTCACACGGTTAAATATATTTGTGGGCGAGGTCTCTATAAGCTCTATACGAGTATTGGTCTGCAAAATTTCATTTCACAGCAATTTCGTAAAAGTGTGATCGCATACACTGTACTTCTATTTTTTTTTTTTTTTTTGCAGCAGACATTGAGACATCCACAGCCCAATGAACCTTGTCAGAGTGACAGTCAAGAGCATACAAGAGCAACCACTGAACCGTATTCGATACTGTCGCAACGAAACAGAATTTCAAAACCTTAAAAAATTGTGCTAACGAACTTTCTTAAAAACCAGAAAAAACACAGACAATTTATTTTTCAAGATAACGTTCGACACTAAAGCATACAAGAGTCACTTAATACTAGACTGCGGATCTTTATGCAAAATAAAAATATATTACTGCGATTGTAACAAAATGGAGTAATATAGAATTTCCTTTCTGAACGGGTTGAAAATAATCAAACAATATTCCTCTATTTTTTTCAATGATTTTACTACTTTCCGTTTCTCCTACACAATTTTATCAAAAATGCATAAAACCCGTCTACCTACTACTCATGAGTAGACTGCGGATCCTGATGCAAAATAAAAATATTTTACTGCGATTGTAACAAAATGGAGTAATATAGAATTTCCTTTCTGAACGGGTTGAAAATAATCAAACAATATTCCTATATTTTTTTCAATGATTTTACTACTTTCCGTTTCTCCTACACAATTTTATCAAAAATGCATAAAACCCGTCTACCTACTACTCATGAGTAGACTGCGGATCTTGATGCAAAATAAAAAATGATCGATTGCAAGACGCAGGAGCGAAATAAAAACTTATTTCTTCGTTTCATTATTTTATTAAGTTGAAACCGATAGGCTGATATCCTTAAACATTTTTAATATGTTCACTGCTTTTTTTTTATTTTTGTAATAAGTGCATAAAATCCGTAGTCTACTCGTGAGAATCTTGAAGCGTTGGTCAGAGATGTTCCGTAATACTGATTAGCAGAGAACGAAGCAATCGTTGAAAGCCGAAGGAAAATTCGCTCACTCTCTCCAGGCGATTGCTAATTGTGAGAGATGCCGAGATGCACCGAGTATGCACCGAGCTGGCCGCAAATTGGGCGGCGACGTCGTACGGTTTGTACGAGGATCGTAGCGCGCTACCACCCACGCTCTCCGCGTCTAGTAAACCTAGCACCAACGGGTAAGTAATATTTGGGTAAACGATGTCCGGAATGCATCGTAGAGAGAACGTTATTACGTCACAACGTATCCTCGGCGAAGCCTCGTTATCGACGCAGGAATCTTGCGAGACGAAGAAACGATGGTCCGTTTTGATTAAATTTTAAAGCTCTTCAAACTCTTCGTCCGATGCTCACCACCTGGTGATTATATAATATAACTAGACTGCGCAAAATTGTCCAAGTCTACTGTAATATACAGAAGTTAAATCCTAGCGTCTCTTCTTCTAATAATTTCAGGTACGTTAAGTACAACATATAATCAATTCTTCTACTATCTTTACACTTTGCTATTTGGTCAATCCATTTATGGCAAAAACAAGTCGGTGCACCTTACATCAGTAGAAACATTAAAATTAAGGTCAAAAATTTTTCAAGAAGACAAGAAAAATCTACCTGGTTACTATGTACTTCTTGCAATCGATACCAATAATTTTCATTTTGCAAAATTTTCTGCGATGTTCACTGACGTTGAGTCAATTTATTAAAATTACTAAAGGCGAGCATATATTTTTATTTGATTTATGTTTCTTGTAATTGATTCAACAAATGCGTGTTTTGCAGAGAAATCCATTCGTTTCGATTGAAGTTTGTGCAATGGATGCGGTGAGAATATTAAATTTCTTCCACGGTGATTGAGCTAGCAATCTTCTCTCTCTCTCTCATAAACACTTAACATTGTTAAACGAGGGCGTCTTTTTCCACGGAAAGAACGTTTCATGGACGAGAGAATAGGACCGCGTTTAATTTGAAGCGCAGCGCGAGTTTCGCCTTTGCCCGCGCATGCATTATAAGCTTAATAAGTCCTTGTTACGTTTCCGAGCCCTGGATAACTTCATCCTGCGGAACTAGCTTCGGTTTAATGCACGATCTAGCAAATTGAGTTGGTTGTCGCGGGGAGCGTGCTGCTTCGAAGCAACCGCGATTAAAATGGGAAACATCGAGCCGGGCCGACGCGACGCCGAATTTCCTGCTCACCCGGCCGGTGACAGGCCAATTTCTTCGGGGAACGACGCTGTGTAACGTTCTCGCAAACAGAGAGCATTTCTTGGTTTTCTTTCAGCAATTATACCATCTCTGTTTTCTTAAAAAGCCGGTATAGCGGATCTTTATACGAAATAAAAATTTTCTACATCTACTGCGATAAACAGAAACCGCTTAGGAGTTTCTTTCTTTATTCATTTTAGAAAGTTGAAAGTAATATGAAGACAGACTTTGATTCTTGTAATTTTCTTATTGTTCTTAATTACAGCCACTCGTGTTTGCCAGGAATGCATAAAATCAGACTTGGATCTTTTTAGAAGAATTATGTATGTGTACATAATTCTCAGATCTATAAAACGCGTTTTTGAAATTTTCAATGTAGGCCCAAATAAAAAGTTGTGGAATTGTTATTTTTACTATTTCGTCTGCAATTTTTTTCAAAATTTCTTTCCTCGTCGCGTAGTAAACTAATTGTTCCAACTTCTCCGGAAAATGTCGTATTGTCGAATACTGAAAAGGTTACCGTCTTTTCCTGTACCTGTTTCCGGCAATCAATCCAGACAACGAATAAAAATGATATTCATGAAGCGTACGACTCCTCGACAATTATTAACAAAGGAGGAATACAAGAGAACGTTTACTCGACGCATTCTCACGTTTGCGCGCTACTCGAGGCACACTGAAACGAAAGAAAAATTAATTTCGCGAACTAGAAATGTTTTCGTGCTACGTGATATCGAAAAATCTCATTACCGTGCATTAATTGCAAACGTTCCGTGGCATTTCGGGAGCCAATAAATGCCACAAAGGCGCAAATACCGGCAGCGCAATTACGACGCCAAACAGACTTGCAAAAAGACACAGCGATATCGAATAAAATACCCGATGCAACGAAACCCCGGATGTCCATAAATCTTACTCGGCCCGACGCGACTTTCCGGCCAGATAACGTCGATATTAAAAAGACGAGCGCGCGTCACGCGAGCCGTGTATCGCGGGCGAACGAGATAATTGCAAACTCGATTTGCCCGGAGGTTTTTATAACAATTATTAGCGGCCGGGAGGCATCTTGCAGAGAGAAACGGTTCGGTTGGTTCTGGCCCCGTCGGGGAAGTTCGGGCTCGCAGCTGCGCGTAATAAATGAGAAAAATCGTACGACGTTAGCGTAACGAAATAATAATTAACGTGATTCGAGGTACACGCGGTCACGGGCGTTTGACTCGCGGCCGGAACCGTTTAAAGTTGTTTGCCGGCCGCGGCCGGGCAAAATGACTCCGACGTCGGACAAATATTTCGTTTTCAGAGAGAGAGGGAGAGAGGGAGAGGGAGAGGGAGAGAGAGGAGAGAGGGGGAGAGAAATTAAAGCAAAGTTTCCGCGTCGGTTGCTCGGGCAGGCAACGAAGGCTCCAGGTCTCGCAGCAAACGGCTGCGCGCGCGATATGAAGAAAGTTAAGCGCTCAGGAGCTTTTCCTTCCGAAGAACGTTTACAATATTTGCCGCTGCGAGACGGCGTACTTAGAAATTCCTTTGTGGCGTCCGATTATAAGAGCGGGAAAAGAAAGCTGGCGATGCGCGCTTTGACCGCCCGGGGAACACGCTCGCGGAACGACTAGGGTAAATTACATCGCCCGCAGACCCGAGCCCCGTCCAAAAGCGGCGAAAAACGATTTACGCTCGGAATTATGCTGGGCTTTTGGCGACAGTTCGCGGGAAACGTTAGGGGCGGTTCCCCTGGTGAGACACATTGAAAATTAAAAAGCTACGATTTTACGGTCGGCGAAATATCAAACGGACAACTGCGGACGAAAGAACAAAAAAAAAAAAAGGATTTCGATTCAATTAATATTCCATCGCGGGACGTGTCCTGAATTAATATCGGCAGAACGCTGTGGAACGCGTCGCGATATTCGCTGGGAGCTTGTCACCGTTCGTCCTCGAATCGCTAACCTTGTTTCATTTCGCGAAATGAAGAAACGACAGGCTGAAAAAAGGGTGCGCAACGAGGGCAGCTCAAGATCCCCGTGTACGGCGAAAAACGATTCTGTCCCTAACGATCTGTCGTTAGGGCTCGCTTCGAAGCTCTCGAGCTTGTTACGCACGCCCCGAATCCTCGCGCGCGCGCGAATTCAGTCGCGAAATTCTGCCGGGCTTTGGCGACAGTTAACGGAAAATATTAGGCGTGATTTTCTGGGAGGGGATGAGACGCATCGATGAGTAAAAACTTGCGATTTTAGAGTGGCTTTCGACTTGTTAGCAATTAGAGATTCCCCTGATTCGTCGATCGTCGCCTTTTTGGGAATTAGATTAACTGGAGTCATAGTTCAACACACGTGGTTCACTTGGTTCACAGAAATATTAGGGGTAGTTCTTTTTAGAAGGATAATAATTAAAAAATTGCAATTTTAAAATCGTTCTCGAATTATTAGCGATTAGAGATCCCCCTGATTTTGTCAATCGTCGCCTTTTTCAGAATTAGGTTTGCTGAAGTCATAGTTCGACACAGTTGGTTCACTCGGTTCACAGAAATAATAGTTTGCTTCTTTTTGGGAGGATAATAATTAAAAAATTGCGATTTTAAAATCGTTTTGGAATTATTAGCGATTAGAGATCCCCCTGATTTTGTCAATTGTGTTTTAGTATTAGATCAAGCGGAGTCATAGTTGAATTGATTGACACAGTTAACGGAAATATTCTCAGTAGCTTTTCAGGCTAGTGAGACAAAATCAAGTATCGAAGAAATTACGATTCCAGCTGCGTTTTCGAATTGTTGACGTTGAAAGTTGTCTTTCGTAAATCGAATCAAGCAGAGACAGAATTCAACGTTGCACGATTCGATTGTTTCCATCCCCGAAGACGAGAATTTTTCGAGAAACGCGGGACAGTGCGCGAAGGCTATAATTTTAATCGACCACTACATCAATATTCCTCTTCGTCCCGGGGAGAACGAATTTTCCGATTCAATTAATATTCTGTTCCGCGGCGCGATTTGAATTAAATTTACTTCGACGGTTGCTGATGCGGTCTTCGATCTCCACTCGTCACGTTCTCCCTGCGAATCGTTCCCCGTTTCGCCAACGGTCCCCGTCGGGGCTCGCCAATGAAAAATTAGAATTGTAAAGGTTCCCGCGCCGCGATAAATCCCACCGGCACACCCGGACATTATGAGTTACCTTAATCAAACGTCATGGAAATTGCATCGTGATCCACGGTTAACGTATTACGCGTCTATCACAACGAAATCGCGAATTCGAGCGATCGAGATTCTCTCAAAGAGCAAAACGTGCTGCGAACTATCTTTCGAGATCGATGAACATCTCTCATTTTCATTCGACGAATCGACGACCCCTGAAGTTTGAGAAAATATTGCTTTTAAAACAGCGAAGCTACCCTGTTAACTTATACCGTGAAATATCACAGTGGGATCTTTATGAATCCTCCGCAAAAATTTGTTAAAATATTTTCAGATATTTTTAATATACCTATAACTTCCCAACGAATAACTTTAAGGCATAAGTATGTTAATATTTTTATGCGGAGGCTGTTGCATTTGTCTGTATACGTGTTATTTATATGGTTCAAATAGTAGTTGATATATTAGTAGTTTCAATTGTTACAGGTACTAGTAACTAAAATCTTTCTAAGCAGTGTTCAAGCATATTGTTAGTATTCTAGTATAAAATATCAGAACATAAAATTTATAGACAATCACCGTTCGCATAATTTCTCTCCTGAAACAAACTTTTACATTATCACAAATGAGGAGCTTACGCACAAACTGGTACAACATAACACTAATACTCATGCACTGTTCAGGTAAATTTCGATCTACAAACGCACGGTTACTTCAAATTGTAATTTTTCTTGCTGAAATATACGACTTAATTTAACATCAAATTTGTACACACTGAACACGAGTTAAGAACTAGACCTTTCCCAGAATTGAATATTAATTGTGGCACATTTTAATTCTGGAAATATAAATTTTCAAGTTTACCGAATAGTTCCCTCTATTTTATTCTGTTGTTCCACTGCATCCTGGTATTACTAGATTTGTTGACGCAAAACACAGAAGAGTTTTTCGAGATTACTTACGCCAAATGCTACACGGCTTTTCACCTTTTTCCGAGCGTTCACCGCACTATTTCGCATTTTTATTTACAGCGTGCAAGAATGCTGGCTACGCGGAATGTGGAGACATTTTTATCTTCATGGAATGACAGTGGAAACTATATTTACAGGGAAACGTGGGAACACGTTCGCGTTAGGCAAGACCGTTCGGCGTTGTAAACTTTGTTTGTTCCCCTAGGTTCGCGGAAGCATATTTTATTTATACTTTTTTAGTCAGCTGTAGAGGTAAGACCAACATAAAATAAAAAGTGATTCATTTCATGAAACAAAAATTGAAAAATCATGCTGTAGGTACGATAAGATGGGTATACGATGATACAGTGATTTCTCTATATATGTCGCTAATGCCTGGATGATGAACGTCGCGGAATAACACGTACTGTAACACATTATGACACGTGTTTGACACTTTTTTAATACCTTTCATATTTTCCGAGATATTCGGCTGAAATGTTTTCCAATGAACACCCTGTATATCGAGAATTCACTGTAATTGTTTTCGATACAAGTTCCTCGCAGTCTTCCGTTAGCTCAGGGAGGTCACCGTGGTGGAGTTAGTGGGTATACCTCTTCAGGGAGTAGTCCCACGTATCCCCGTCTCTACCCCGAGGGGAATCCGTAATGCGATTACCACCACGTAAAAAGAAAGGTAGGATAATATACTCATTCGAGCTTTTCACATACTGCAGATTCCAAACAAAATTCGTTACAGTGCACTGGTCCACTGGAAAAATTCATTTTTGGATCCACGAGAAATAGTTCCATCCCCAATATTTAAAAAAAAAAACAAAAACTCGGCGGTCAGGGTGTTGAACGCGCGTGAAATTCCTCGCGACTCAACAACGTTCGACCGTGTCGCTCGTTTTGCAAATGAAGCACGGTTCGTTGCGTCCAACTCGATTGATTTAGAGCGAATTTTACAACGTTCCGCTGCCTCTAACAGACTCTGTTACGCGTTTCTTCGTCGCGTGCCGGAAGCGTGTGTTTGCTGCAGCGGCAGCCGTTAATCGGAAGTCCGGCGATCTATGCGAAAGTTCGCGCTCGTCATTCTTGTTCGCCGACAGTTAGTGGCTCGCATAGAGCGGGCGCGAAACTTAGTTTAAAGGGAATCTTGCATCGCGCGTCCGTCCGCTTCGACGTTGATGTATTTGCATGCGTCGGGCAAAGCGGAACGGAGTTCAGCGCAGCAGGAAATTTCTGCTGCCTCGTCCGATCTGCGGAGATTAAAAATCGAGAAACCAGCGCGAAGACTGCCGGGAAGAAGGGCTTACCGCAGAATAAGTTTCGCGGAACGGCTGACAGCTGGACGAAATTCGATTGTCGAAGTAGAACTCCAGCAAATTCGACTTTCGATTATCCAAATTCTCTATTATTCAACCCCTTCATCTACAATATCGAGTCCTACTGGCGATGAATTATTAGTTTCTTTTAAACCGAAATAAAATTCTACTTTCGTGTTGTTAATGTACAGCTATTGAAGAACATAAGCATACAATAGATATAAATTTTCTCCTTTCTTTTTAGGAAATTAAAAATAAAATATATCGTAGTGCAAGAGTTTAAACAGAGCTCGGTGCAAGAGGTTCTCCTACAGGCAACGAGATTCTTTGTGCAAAATACGAATAATGCCTTGAGTTTGATGAATTTGTACAGCTATTGAAGAACATAGGCATACAATAGATATAAATTTTCTCCTTTTTTTTTTTAGGAAATTAAGAATAAAATAAATCGTAGTGCAAGAGTTTAAACAGAGCTCGGTGCAAGAGGTTCTCCTACAGGCAACGAGATTCTTTGTGCAAAATACGAATAATGCCTTGAGTTTGATGAATTTGTACAGCTATTGAAGAACATAGGTATACAATAGATATAAATTTTCTCCTTCTTTTTTAGGAAATTAAGAATAAAATAAATCGTAGTGCAAAAGTTTAAACAGAGCTCGGTGCAAGAGGTTTTTCTACAGGCAACGAGATTCTTTGTGCAAAATACCAATAATGCCTTGAGTTTGATGAATTTGTACAGCTATTGAAGAATATAGGCATACAATAGATATAAATTTTCTCCTTTTTTTTTAGGAAATTGAGAATAAAATAAATCGTAGTGCAAGAGTTTAAACAGAGCTCGGTGCAAGAGGTTTTTCTACAGGCAACGAGATTCTTTGTGCAAAATACCAATAATGCGTTGAGTTTGATGAATTTGTACAGCTATTGAAGAACATAGGCATACAATAGATATAAATTTTCTCCTTTCTTTTTAGGAAATTAAAAATAAAATATATCGTAGTGCAAGAGTTTAAACAGAGCTCGGTGCAAGAGGTTCTCCTACAGGCAACGAGATTCTTTGTGCAAAATACGAATAATGCCTTGAGTTTGATGAATTTGTACAGCTATTGAAGAACATAGGCATACAATAGATATAAATTTTCTCCTTTTTTTTTAGGAAATTAAGAATAAAATAAATCGTAGTGCAAGAGTTTAAACAGAGCTCGGTGCAAGAGGTTTTTCTACAGGCAACGAGATTCTTTGTGCAAAATACGAATAATGCCTTGAGTTTGATGAATTTGAGCATTCGAGAAACGCATCGCCGTCCACCCAGCACAGAAAATCGGGGCCAGCGCGCTTCAGCATGGTTTCGCAAGGCTCGGGAGCACGTCCTTGCGAAGTCGACCGGAAATGCAACCGGTGCACGCCGTCCTTAGTCGACAGCCAGCGAGTGCAGGGTGCAGGGTGTCCGGAAGAAGAAGAACGAGTCGCATCCATCACCCGTAGAAACGCGAGAAATCGCGAGCACGGTGTTTCGCGGGTCGTCGTGGTCGTCGAGCAAGCTCTTTTCGGCTGTTTTGCCGTGGCTGCGAGAGGCTGACGCGGATTGTCGCTCGAAACGGAGACGAAACGGAACGAGTTGGCGAAAAGGAGGTCCGGAAAAGTTGGAAGGAAGGGAGACGGGCTGAAAAGGGAAGGTCGGCTGTAGGTGTAGAAGGTATAACCGAAGTGCCGAAGAGAGAAAGGGTGGAGTGGAAGCAAACCAACCAACCAACCATCCAACCATCCAACCAACCAACCAGCCAGCCAGCCAGCCGAGCCCCAAGCTTTCGATGCATCCCATTATGGAAATGCGACCTCTCGCGGCTCTTGAAAATTATGTTGATGTTATGCGGGGCATCCCTTCTTCGCGTATCCAGCACGACGACCAGCGTCTTTCCTCGACCTTCCTCGACTCCCACGACCTTTCTCGACCTCCGACCTCATCCCCTAGGCGTTGTTCTACCCCCCACCCCCCTCCAGCTCCAGTCGAAGACAGTTTTCGGCTTATCTGGAATTCATAAAATACAATTATCCCTACCCCGCCTCCTTTTTTCGTCGGCCTGAAAAGATTCCCCGAGCATCAGGTTCACGGAACCGGCTCCCGGTCACGCTCTGAATGTCCTCGGTTCTCGTCAACCACGTCTTTGGCCTGGTTTGCTTCCAACTAGGCTCCCGGCGCAGGTTTCGGTCCGTCTGGAATTCAAAAAGACGGGACTGCCGTAGTACAAATGCGGTAGTTACGGTAGCATCATTTTTTAATTTAATTACTCCGACTTAGAATACGATTTGTATCCCTGAAGAATATATCACTTTCTTTAGGATTCGGTTCGAAGCGGATGAACGGCTTTTCCTAAGGTCTCGTTATTACGCAAATCTCTATGCAAAATAGAAAGTTTCTACCTGTATCGCCACAAACTGGAGTAGAAACAGAATTGATTTTCCTTTTTAATGATTATGAATGAATCGATGCAACAGGAAACGAATTGACATATATGTCTAGCCAGCGACATATATCGTCCGACCTCATAGATTCTCTATGGGGTTTACTAAAAAGACGACTTCGGGATTCATATGACTCCTAATCAACATCGATCACAGATTTGTATGATAGAATTCAAGAACAGTGGGAACAAATATCTCCGAATTATTGCAAAAAATTATTAGAAAGTATGCCAAAACGAATTAGTGGAGTTTTACAAGCACAAGGGTTGTGAACGAAATATTAAAAATAAATGATATATTAAATATTGCCAAATATTGGGCATGGTGCAACACCGAGTCAGTTTATCTTTGTTGCCATTGCTAAACGAGGAGACATTAATTATTGAAAAAAATTCTTAAGTTACTTCTAACTATGACAAAAATAATTATAATTTTCTGTTATTCTTCCATATTCCTAGTAATAAATAACGATTTATACAAAACTTGTGGTTATTGGTTCAGTTTTGCGCCTTACTGTATGTTTACTCGGTAGCGGGGATAGTTCTGCGACTTTTATCAGTCAGGTATTTGCGACGTATATCGAGCAAAGACGGTATGTCGAATCTCAGTCGCTTTTCCCGTCGTTCAGAAAAAGATTGTGCAGGAACGTGGGTCTACGTCGACTGCATCCGTCGACGCGTCGTCGTCTCTCGTCGTCGTCTTTGGCCCCGTCGTCTTTCCACCGTGATGTTTGCTACCGGAGAGACGCTCTTAAACGGAATTATGGCCACGAGTGGTACTAGGAAGCGTTTACACGCGCACACACGCCTCGCCGGGCCACCGGCAATGAAATACGGGGCTAGAAAACGAGGCGGTCGGGGAGCGGGCAAGGGGTGCGGGTACACGGGGACACGGGAGGGGACGGCAGGAAGGAACCGGGGGTTGGAGGGTAGTTTCACCTCGGGAATTCCGTGTCAGGATACCGGCGCGGAGCCGGCAGGAGCGATGGCGGCCGTGCATCACTCTTACCAAAGGAGCGACGATGTTATTTGTCTCCGAGACGTTTTCAAAGTGGTTTTGTCAAGCCGCGTCGATGGAAATTAATAGCGGGCCGCAGCCGCCGCGCCGCGTGCTCGTTCGATCTTCGTCCACCGCGAGATTTTCTTATTTGTACCAACCGGGAACCTGCCCTGGCGACCTGGGTCTGCGAGATGTCGATGATCTTTTCACCCCCTCCATTCACTTTCACCGCTTTTTATTCAAAATTCGATTTTAGACTCGAGGAGAGAAAAGCGTTTCGTTCCGCGTCTGGTATGGGACTGTTTAATAGCAGATCCTGGCTGAGGCACTGTCTTATTATCGATTTTGGTTCTTCGGTACAGGGTGGAATATTTAATCCTCCATCGTCGGTTGGTTCCTGTACGATGACTGCGAATCTTTATGCAAAATAAACATTGTCTGCATGAAATTGCAACAAACAGAAAGTTCTTTCGTCCTTTAACACGTTGTCTGCCATGTCACCCATATGTGGGTGACGAAATTATTTGTCCAGGTTTTAAAATAAACTTTTACGTTAACATATTCACTGTACCAAACTTGATTAGGATCTGTAAAATGAAGGAAAGTTGGAGGACTATTTAATATCATACATATAATATTTTTCAATTTTCATTTCATTGTAAAACTTACTTTGATTTTATGGAATTTTTGAGGTTTCTAGTTGGGTAATCAAAGTGTTAATCATTCTGCAAAATAATTGATTGGCATGCCTAAATTTGATATTCTAAATTTCACTTAATCTACTCTGCTGTAAATTCGTGAAATCCACAGTTTAACAAATGTTGCTACCCATTTTCGTTTCAAACACACACAATCCTTAGTCTATCGATCGTTCGGCCATATACGAGTTATCGCAACTCGGAACAACGCGTTCATCCACTGGTTCTCCCAATGATTCAGCGAGAGAGTTCGCGAACAGATGATTTCTAAAGGAAACAGAGGCAGCGCAGAGATTGCGTTCGTGTGCCCGGAGCAACCTCGCTGGAACAATATGCGTCGCTGGATAAATTCCCCGACTTGTGCTCTCGATGCATCTCGGAGAAAGTCTTGAAAACCGCGCGAGAACGACCTTATCGTGTTCTTAATAAATTTCGCGGAACAAGCGCGAGCGGTTCGAGCACAGTGTGCTTTTATCAGCTCGCACGGACCGTGCCGACCCGGCCCGACCCGGCCCGGCCTGGTCGCCCGACGACCATTTTTTGACTTTCAGATGAGCCCGACCCATGAATATTTTCCGCGGCGCCGCGTTATTGAACGCGCACTCCTCGGATACCTACTGTTTCAAACGGTCCTGAAAAACGGGTAATTGCTGTGTGGCAAAGCTCCGCCGCCAGCGTTACTATGGATTTTTTATGTAACGCGTTTTCGCGAACGGCGAACTGCATTTGAAACCGGGAAACCCGAGCCACGGGGGAAACAGTCCGGACGATGGACGTTGCCGAGTGTTTTCGTCGATAACGGTAACGCAGACGATCGAATTAGCTTCGCTTTTCCTCCATTTCCTTCTCTCTCTTTCACACACACACACACACGCGCGCGCGCTCTTTCCTTTCCCTTCCTCTGCCTTGAAATTTCATTACTCTGACAGGATTGACTTTTACCCCGCAGCTTCACCTATGAAAGAAGTATTGGCTCTAGATTAGAGACCCTTTGAAATCTAGCAAGTCTAACCCCTAAGATCTATTTTACGATTGCACCGATTAAAGCTTCTTTGTATTTGATAATTTCTTAGAAGAAGAAAGTTGATACCTATTCCTGTATCATCTACAATGGCTGTAGATTCAAACAAAATAGAACTTTATTTCGATTCAAAGGAACTGAATAAATATTAATTATACAGGGTGTTCACGCTATGACTAGCCAGCGTTTTTCTTGTAAATAGTAAATATTAGAAAGAAATGGAAGGGGAAGAAGTAGTACCGTGTTTTATACGTAACACAATGGCGTATATAATTTTTTTGTGTTTATACTATTTCGTTGGATATGAAGGTGACCTTTAATTTTTTAAATGCAATGCTGTATATTTGTGTATATCACATGAAAGCGTGTGTCTAGACGAATTCATCCGTATACTGCACGGTGACCTTCGAGGTGATGCAACGTCAAAAATGGAAGAAACGTTTAGAAAGAAACATTTATGCTTCCGTAGTCCCAAGATTTAGGTTCCGACGACACACCTTTACGTAGTATGTGTGACCGCCTAGCTAATGTTTCGTTAGATGACCTTCCCGCACTCCTTCCAAGTGGTTTGTTATCAGCTTCCAATAATACGAGGGATTAATTCGACAGGATTCAGTTCTCTCCTGTGTCGTGACGTAGTCCTAGGTGTATACAAATGGTATGCGTATTGAGGACCACTTGGGAGCCGTTACTTTTTAACTCGACCTCTCAGCGCCTTGACCCGATTAGAGGCGAAAAGTTCCGGCCATTAGAATTTGAGATTCGGTGTAACTCGCTCCGAGATTAAACCGTAATCTGCTCGAGACGAGTCCACGCGACGCTGACTCCCGGCCCTTTCCGGTTCAAGATCCTACGAAACTGTTTCCCCTTTCTGCATTATTAAACTCCCGCGTCGTCCTCGCTATCGAGCAACGATCCCCGTTTAACATTCATCAGCTCAACGTTCCACCTCTCTATATCTCTCTCTCTCACACACACACACCCCCCCCTCTCTCTCTCTCTCTTGATTCGTCGGTGTCGATTCTTGTTTGTCGCAGGACAACGATCGAGGCGGGGCCGGTGAACGAGATCGTTTGAGTTTCGAAGTTCGAGGTGTCCAGTCGCGTCGGTTGCAGAAAGTCACGCGCACTCCCCGCATAATTGCGGCGCTTCGTGGCCCGTTCGAGCTCTGCGGCTCTTCATGGCGTTCCATAGCGTTAATGCAGCGACCGCGGCATTGCGATGCGGCCTGATCAATCGACGTGGTTTGGATTATTCGACCATAACCGCCGACTCGACGAGTCATTGATAATATATGGTTCCATTTGCGAGCGGACGGTCGCGCCGCTGTATTAACGCTTCTGTTACGCCGCTGCGAGCCGTGCAATCGATTACGTACACCTGTCAGGGAGACGCCGGAATCGTAAGTTTCGTTATCGCTAGGTGTACGGAGCAACAAAGAATTCTTGTACCACGTTATTTCATAAAATAACAAGAATGCATTTACAGTGTGACTTCTCTATACATGTCGCCAAGGCCTGGACGACAACTGTCGCGGAATTATCCCCACCACTGCGGGGTATACCCCGTGAGGAGCCACGAAACTCGAGAGACCTCGGACGCCGAGGAGTGCAAACATAATACCGCTCGGATATGTCTCCTGGACGATACACAGTTGTTGACATACAACAACGAGAATGTATAACGAGTATGTGTGTGTGTTACGTGTATGTGTAACGAGTATGTATATCGAGAATTCACTGTATCCAGATTTTTTGACATTTTTATTATTATACTTGCGCAAAGAAACAAATTTGTTGACTGATTCGTCGCCGGTTTACCATCTCGGTGATCGTAAATTAAGAAATTTAGAATCCGTCAATGCGACACGGGTCCCGTTGAGCTATAGCCGCGCTCTGATTGGTCCATTTTTCTTGATAGTAACGCCTTCTTAGCAAAGTCGCGGAGAACATTTTCGCAGAGGAAAAAGTTCTTGAGGCACCCTGTATAACGTGGATCTTACCGGAAGAAAAACCAACAAAAGGAACGTCGTCTTTGCACCGGCCTCCGAACGATCAAAGTGTTAATGGATCTATCGTTAATTTATCGAAAGGGCGGCCTGCATCCGGAGTCTCTTTCACCACGGACACTGTGGTCGTGGGATCTGCTAGGTTCCAAGGTGTAAATCTGTCGTTATCAAGGATTCCATCTGTGGTGGTTCGCTCGATTTCCGCTCGTTCATAGGGTGAGTGTAGCAGTAAGTGACCGAGTACCGGTGTGCGACCGTTACCAAATAAATATTAACTGAAGGAAACTTCAATTAATCATTTTTAACAATTGCCGGTATACAGATTCAGCCTGAAGATTCTATCATATATTATAATTAACTGTGATTGAGAATTGTGAGGTTATAATTAATGTAAAATATTTTCTGCTATACGTCTTTCTGGTGCATAGCGATCTCTCAGACTAAACCATGCAGTATGCACTGTGTATTGTTATTCACTGTAACATTGATAACTCATTGTGGATAAAAGCATTTATTATTTTTTTTTTGTTATTTTATTCACAGCTATTCAGTTACTGGTACATCCTCTTTGATTATGATTTCAACATTTTATTAACCCCTTATTTTGTGTGATTATAATTACTAGAAATTTTTCACTGTATTCTTCCCGACCTTTTAAGAAAGGCCACTTAAATATCTCTTCAGGGTATTGCGATACAAAAAATATTTGTTACCTAATGTGAATGGTGTTAGTGGACCAAATATCTGGCAACAATATTTTTTTCTGAAAGTCATATTTTTCGAAGTTACCAAGGCCATCGGTTTGTTTTGATACATAACTACATTTAACAGCCACCCTGTATATATGTATATATAACAACTACCATAAAATCGAATTTTCTATCGGTTTAAAGGAAATTAATGATATACATATTTATTAGACCCTGTTCATAATGTTTATCACGAGTCTGACTCGTTATTATGGGGAAAGGGGTTAATTTCTAATTTTAGAAGTAAAGTGACAACTGGTACATCAAGAAAAGAAGGCCCATCCTACATTGCGTTGAAGTGATCCTCCGTAAAAGGGGGTCTAAAAATCTTTCAGGTGCTCAGGGCATCAGACGGTCTTAACCCGGCACTGCGCCTCGGCGCGATCCACGAAAACGCGCCTTCTTGCCTTACCTAAGACTTCCGGTCAGGTTTTCGCAGGTGCGCGCATGATGCATGAGAATCCACGTGCCAGTTTCCAGGACAGCGTGAATCCGCGACACGTCGCGTTTCCTCGCGCGTTGAAAACGGGTGAAAAGACGGTGTGACTTGCTCGGGAACCGTGGCTATAGAAAACCGGACGGAACGAAGCGCTGTAACTACAACTCTCGTGTGGAGAGAGAGAGAGAGAGAGAGAGAGAGAGAGAGAGAGAAACTAGCGGGAAAGGACGATATAATTTCTCCTCGGGCGATGCTGTAATGGAATAGGAAACTGAGGGAAAGCGACAAGCCAACAAACAAAGGAGCATAGTCGAGATCTAGGCCCGGTAAAAAAACTGATCAAGGTTAATTATTGAAAAAATTTTCTTCGGATCCCTGCACACGTTATGACACGTAGACTGTTTGATTGTTGAACTCTGATCAATTTTTATGCGTTTGTTCGTCGATCTCAATGTATCTTGAATGCAGACTCATTTCGGTGCATTTTTTGATATTTCTTGATTTTTGTTTAGATGTTGATCGATCTTAATGTGGCTTGGTTACTTATTAACCCATTTGCATTATCGCTCTAATTGTACAATTGTTTTGTGCAGATTATTCCGCTTAACGATGGAAACAGGTTCATTTTGTTGCGTTTTTCGATGCTAGTTAACTTTTGTGCGCCTCGGATTTTGATTGACCTTAAATGCGTCAATTAGCATGTGTTAAGAGTAGAAACACAGATTTGAAACTTTTCTTCCTGGTGCCTGAACCTGTTAAACCTAGGTTTTAAAAATTGTTTAAACCTCAGTTGGAACAATCGGCAAGATAAATGTAAGTATGTCAAGGTTCGGCGAGTACAATTTTTCCGAAAAATGAAGGCGGAAAAAGGTTGTTGCACACGGTTTTCAATGATTGTCAAATTTCGATTATTCAAATCCATGTCTGTTTCTTCTTCTGTATTATTTGACGAACTCCCGTTTGTGCTAGAAATGTTAATAAATGTTGCTCCCTATAATCTCTGTTGGTCGTAGGTTTCATTTCCGCCGGACTGAGCGACGATTTCACAGAACTGAAAACGCGATCGTTAACAGCTAGCACTCCGATTTCTCCTCGTGCTTGTTTCCGCGTCGAATAGCCGTCAAAGCCGGGGTCGAAACTTTCCAATAGCTGGTTTCCCGAGCCAGCGTCAGAGTCGAAATACATTTTACCTCCCTAACATTTAGCAATTAAGCGGGCGGCCTCGAGCCTTCTGTCCCGCCAACGCGTCGAGAAAAAGTGAACGTTTTACCGGACGTATTATGCAGACCCTTGCTCTCTCTTTCTCTCTCTCTCTCTCTTTCTCTCTCTCCCTCTCTTACTCACCGCTTTCCACCGCTCTCTAAATTCAAATATCGCTTCTGTACCACCACCGCTAAAAACGTTTTAATTCTCTCGAAAAAGTTGAACATTCTTTTAACCGTACGCCAACGGACAGGCTTAACCCGACTGTGCCGTGATATTTCTCCCTTTCATATTTCTCTGTTCGACGGGAGATGGTTTCGCAAGATGGATCGATTTGAGTAAACTCTCTGCGACCCTCGAGTCGTGTGTAATTAAACGGACGATCACGTTCGAAAGCACAAATCGTCGAAGGATAGTGTCGTCGCACGTGTGACCTGAAAATCGACGCGATAATTGCATCCTCGGAGTGATATCGTTTTATCAGAACCCATCTGATCTGTGGGAAGCATAGCGCAACTGGAGAGTGTTGCAGAATGCTGCTGTCGCGATTGTTACACCTCGAAGAGTCGGATTATTTTCAATATGTACCGGTGATTATGAAAGCAAAGTAAGTCATATTTGATTTCTTGGAGGTCATGCATCTGATTTTACAAACACAAATATTTTACCATGATAGTACTTAATGAGGAATATTACACAATTTTTCAGTCCACTATACAATTATTAGTAAAAGTAATCGTCGTGATACAGGGTGTCTCACCTAACTCGACCATCTAAAATATCTCGCATGTTTTTTATGATGGAAGAAAATTTCAGAGGAAAACATTGGTTGGTTCGGACGAGCATATATTATGATGTACAAAAAAAGAATTTGTTTAAGGTTATATTTTTTGAGATTTCAAGGTCATCGCAATTTTTTTTAATCGAAGGATATATTTTTATTATTGCTATACGATCGCCAAGGTCAAGATGAATCCACCGACCTGTAACATTATGATCTTCACGTGACCTTAGAATTTTATTTCGATTTAAAGAAATTATACACTCAAAGTAACGCTCGAAGTGTCACCTTTCCAACGACCGTTTTATTTGCAATTGACGTCATCTGTCGGGAAAAACGCCACGAACTTTTTCCCAGACCAAATATATCATCCGCATAATAATAAGGAACGAAGAACGCGGAGGCACGAGTTCCGTCGCGTCTCTTCAAGTAAAGACAAGACGATTCGCGAACGGCCGACGGCTTCGAGACGCGAGAAAATTGCCGAAAGAATCCAACGAATTCGGTTCGGTACACTTTATTCCCGGTATTCGCGTATCCCGAGGCCGATCCCGTTTACTCGGGAAACGAAAAACGGCAGACTGGAGACGAGAAACACGCGCGGCATGACTCCTCTGGTATAACTTCTCGAGAGCCGAGCACTTAGATCGGAATTTGGAGCGCGTCGCAAAATATTCCCGAAGAATGCTCTTCAAGAGGGACTGAAGGAAACGCGGGCATCGACAAGGAGAGTCAGAAAACCAGCGTATCCTGTAAAACCAACCTGGAAAACAACTGTCGAAACCGCCGTCTCTTTGATCGTGAAACGAAACATGCAAAACGCACAAAAATTCATCAGCATCCAGGACACTTTAAGGGCCCGGTCTTCGTAGATTCGTGATAAGGTAGAGTGACTACCTTGCCGTCAAAAAATGGTTTTACGTGCCTCAGGTTTTCGTCCTTATATGAGATCGTCTCTCGATCCGGCGAAAATGAAACCTACGACCAACAGAGATGTCGAAACCTGATAGCAGAAATGTCGAAAAAATTCGGTTTTTCTTGTTTTTGACAATGACGTCCCACAACAAAAAATCTAAAACAAAATTGACGACACAGCCTGTTATAGTACTTTATCAGGGAACTAAACAGTAGAATAGCATGTTTTGATATTTTTGAGAAATCTGCATTTTCCCGATTGTTGGGGGGTTTTTCATTTTTAACGACCACAGTGTGCAACAAAAAAATCTGAAAAAATTCTTAAAAATCCGCCTTAGGATCCAATATATGCCACATTTTTTCAGAATTTTAGGAAGCATCGGAAAATGCGCGGAAAAGTGCGAAATCCAATTTACCCCGTAACTACCCTCACGGGCAAGATAGGTGGTTAAAATTTTACTCACAGGAGTTCTTCTTGGTCAACTTTCGAATGGTTCATTGATCATTGAAAAACCTCTAAGGGCAGTTTTGACCATCTTAATCGGCTAGGCCCTTTTCTCCCAACCGTAATCGAACACAGTGAAGAATTTGACTGTACACATCTTTCTCGCATCCTTCTCTGAAATTCATCTCGATCATAGAGAACGCGTTTCGGCGCGGTCGATCCATCATCGAGGAGCCCAGGGAGGACTCGCGGGGACCGGTTCGAAAACGAGTCGCAATTACGGGAGGATAAATTCGGGGCTGGTCCGTTCGCCGCGTTAATCGTGCCGGCGGAAGCTTAATCGTCCGGGTAAAATTTACATTTTTACGAGCGTTTCCGCTTGTCGCGAAGCGGCGGATTAAAAATAAAACAGGGTCGCCCGGGGTTTGGGGCCACGGTATATACGCGTTGTAGAGAGAAAGAGCAAATGCTCCGTTGGCTCGCGTTATCGAACCGAGGACTGTACGCCGCCACCTACCAAGCGATAAGAAGCGAAACTGGAAACGATGCGAAACGTTTTTGGCCCTGTACCCCCTCTCTCTCTCTCCCCTCTCCCGTTTCCTCTTCTGTTGAAGCGTTTCCGCGATCTACTCGCGCGAGGGCACGGCACGCTCTCTAAGCGGTGCTCTCGCCGTGGAAACGCGACGAGCAAGCGTTACGAATAAATTCGCAGTTCAAATATTTACCGTTTCCGACCGACGCGCTTTCGGTCGCGAAAAAATTTCCTGCTCGTCGAGCTTGACGTCGCCTCGCGTGCTCGCAACGGGAATTCATCGACAATGTTCCTCTCTCTCTCTCTTTCTGTCGCCTACAGGAAGCTGCAGATGTAGCGAGCTGTCGTCGTGACTTCGCAAACTTTTACGTCCCCGGCTTCTCGGCCCGCATTTTTTCGCTCGGCGGAAATTCCGCTCTGCCCCGAGGGCAATCGTCGAACGGTGATACAATCCTCGCCCGTTCTCGCGACCGTCCTCGTGCTACGGAATTGCGATAATTAATTACCGCGCCGTGGCAGCCAAGTGCCGAGTCAAACGCGGACAATAAAATACCGCCGAGCCTCCCTTCGCCCTATTAATGGCCGATGAAAGTGGCCGGGATCTTCGGATAATAGAACATTTTTTCTGCATAATACGCGACGTACAGTATGCTCGTGCTGTTACTAACGTTCTCGTCTTTTAACACTGCCAAACTAGAAACCCTAAGAATTCCATAAATTTAGAGTTACTTATTTAATGAAATAAAATTTGAAAAAAATTAAATCTGTTATATTCAGTATAGTCCTCCAACTTTCTTGCATTTTACAGATCATAATTAAATTTGGTACAATGGATATATCAACGGAAAAATTCATTTTAAAACCTAGATAAATGATTCCGTCACCCACATATGGGTGACGTGACCGTCAACGCGTTAAATACAGTCCGCGACAATACTATAAGACATCGCTTAAAACGAAATAATTATGTGTTATATGAAAGAACTTCATCGTCTTTCATACAGAGTGTTATGAATTACTTCTGGAAACGTCGTTTAACGCAGAGTTTTGAATGAAAAAATACCTCTGTACTTCAAGACTATCTGTTTGTATCTCCAAAAAGTCTAGTCAAATATGTCCAATAATTATTCTGTAGAAAAAATTTTTTTAAATCACTATTTCACACTGCCGTTATACGGGGAGCTCTCTCCTTAATTGCTTAGGGTAAGGGACACAATTACTTCGATGGTACCAGTTACTTTGCGTATATTAACTATAATTCTTTTTAAAGCATAATGGATATTAAAAAGGAGATCTTAAATTTTTTTATTCAAATTAGTTAATATACAGGGTATTTCACCTAGCTTGACCACTTTAACACTTTGATCGCCAAACAAGAAAGCTAAAAGATTCCATGAAATCAAAGTAAGTTATTTAATAACATAGAAATTGAAAAAACTTGAATGTATGATATTGTGTAGTTCTTCAACTTTCTTGCATTTTACAGATCCTAATCAAATTTGGTACAATGAATATATTAACGTAAAAATTCATTTTAAAGACTGAACAAATAATTCCGTCACCCATATGTGGGTGACATGGCAGTCAACGTGTTAAACATATCGCTTATGATAAGACTGTTGTAGTGAAAATATGTAGTCCAGTTTAAAAAAAAATAAGACGATCTTGAAATCTGGGAAAAAATTCGGCCCATAGAACAGAATATTTTCTCTCCCCTGACATTTTTTCTATCATACAAAATAAGCGATATATTTAGGGTGGTCAAGTTGGGTGAAGTACCCTGTATATCGACTTTGATCAACCGAATCCTGCTTAGAGGACCACACGGTAAGGATCGCCGGTGAATTCGCGTGAAGAGCGAGATCTCGCGCGTCGAGAATCTGCGCGCTGGTGTAGCAGAAATTCCGGGAAGGGGTTGCGTATTCTCGCGATCATCCGTGTTCGTGCGGGGTAGTTTGCACAGAGATGGCGAATCCGGGAGAGAGGGCATGGAGTTTGAAACGCGCGCTTTTCATTCCAGCGAGACGGGTCGAGGACGGGACAGAGACCGGCATCGCAACGCCCGTCCCTTCAGTTCGGTGTGCACATGTACAGGGTATACTATACACGTGCGATTGAAGCACTCGAGAGCAGGGCAAAGCGACTCGGAGGTAGGCGAACGACGGTAGGTGAAAGCAGGCGAAGCTTCCACCCTCTTAAGCCGTCCACGGTCCAGGGTCTAGGGTCCACGGTCCACGTCGCAAGATAAATCCCTCGACGTGCTGCTCCCGCTAACTAACGGGATTGCTCGAAATAGTGCGCTTAGTTACGGGTAGGGTTCTCTCTCTCTCTCTCTCTCTCTCTCTCTCTTGCGGTGAACAGGCTCGCTTCACCTGCTCTTTTCCATCCGTCTCTCGTTCCTACACTTTTGGTAAAACGGTCCCGCGACGATACCTAAACGCGCTGCCCCGAGTTTCTTACGACGTCGCCCTTTGACGCCATCGGCCAGAACCTGGCCGCAGAGGTGCAATTAATTTTCCCCGAGCACTTTGTCGGGCTTCACGAGACCCAGATACGCTGAACCCTCTCCGGTACCGCTGAATACCCTAATATCCGGACTCTCCGTTATCCGACAGACTCGACTTGCAGACATACTCGTATGCAGTTAGTTGGGAAAAAGCCGCGACGCGAAACCTTTAAAACGTGTCGACCCTTTGCGGTCCAAAGTGCTCTACCTGTTTCATTTTACAACTTGATACAAGTCGATTACATTCACATATGACATATGTAATTTTACCAACCCGTTTTAACCCTTCGACGACATCGGTACAACAGTACCGACTTTAATAAGCATTTCGTTTATTACGTAGGATTGTTTGCTTTCTATCAATCGAAGGGATTGAAAAATATCAAAGCAGTCAAATCTCCAGCAAATTTACATCTTGTCGATAATGCGAATCTTTATGCAGTTATGGTCCCCGAAAATTTGCAAAAATTCTCGTGATTTCAAATTCGATACAATTTAGCACGATCCTTATTTATGTATAATACATCAGACACAAATAAATACGTATGGGTGTAGCAGTCAATGTCGAGTCTTGTTCAAGACTACTACCGGAAAAGGTCCAAACGGAGTTGGTTTTAAACCATTTTCAAAAACGGTCCGAACGACTTGAATTTTCTCGAGAACTACCAACACCTTTTTTCTATTCGAGCTTGCAAAGTGAACGTGCTTGCTTAAGGCTTCGAGAAAATGGGTGTACACACGCGAGATTGAATGGAATCGATAGAACTGATAAAATTTCTCTTCGGATATGAAAACGCGCGACAAGATTTTTCGTCGAATCCAGGAAATCCGTCAGAGACCGTTTCGATTCGAAATAGACACGCAGCCCGGTATCGCTGGGAGCGATTGGCAAATCTGCAACCGACTAGGATTCTCGGATGGCCGAGCTGGTCGACAATCCGCGGTATTACGCGAAAGCCGGCGTTTTCCGTAAAAACCAATTTCGAAGACTGCGGGAGCGTCGAACGAGCCGACGATACATCACCGATAAGAACCGACCGACGTTATCGGTCCGTGCAAATAATCCCCCGATTCGAGTCGCGCGCCCTCGTAATCGGTACCCTTTTTCTCTCCCTCTCTCTCTCTCTCTCTCTCATCGCGAACGCGGAAACGTGGGAAACGAGGAAAGAGAGAGGAGAAAGAGAGGGGTAGGAAAGAGCCGCGGATGGTCCAATGTTCCTCCGGAAATAAATCTGTCTCTTCCCGTGGGACTAAACCGGATTTATTTCCGTGCCTGTAACTTTAGTTGCAGCGGCCGGCCGCGCGTTGCGACTCTGGCTCATATAGGTCACGCCCGTAAGTCTCCGCAGTTTGGGCGTCGGTTAAATCGCCGCGCCGCGTCGAGAATCCCGACAAAAGCGTAGTCGGGTTTCGTTGCGACGGCCCAACAACGATTATCCGACCGTTTCCGGCGAGTTAATCCGATCCGAAAACACGGCCGGTCGGTCAACTTTTCGAAACTCGACTGCCCCGGCGTCGGTCAATATTTTCGTTCGACGCAGCTAGCCTCTCGACGATCCGACAACCATCATCAACCTTGTGATGCGTCCGAAAGGGATAGGTGCAGCACCTTCGAGCTGGGAGTAAACGATAGACTAGAGCTTGCTAGCATTTTCTATGTGTTACACGTGCTTTAACGTGTTGATTGACGACGACAAGCTCGCAAAAAGCGGGTTTGAAACAGTGAAACTAGAGAGACCAATTTTTACATTAATTTTTACAATGAAATAAATCTTAATATTTAAATTTTTATATCATTGAATTGGATTTTACGGTATTTTTCTGGTTACAAGGTTTGCACTCGAAGTGTGAAATTCTTCGAATGTTTTTACAGTTGGGTTTTTACCTAGTCATTTGTATCATGAGCGCATGAAATCCGTAGTGTACCTAATTACTCGTTTAATCCTCGTTCAATCCTCGTAACAATTTCATACCGATCCTGAACGAACAAGATGTTCTACAATTCGTCCTACACTGTAGAGACTATAAATTTGACATACTTGGTCTATCAGTACAAGAACTAATCTTCAAATTTAGATAAATAATTTCTCAGAGATGTGGGACATGGTAGTAAACGTATGAACAATGTGTAGAGAATTATGACATCCACGTGTGATCCATGTAACGGAGAATCTGTTAAATTTTAAGTGCCAGTAGTATAAGTCGACGTGAGAGCTCGAATCTCCGCATTTACTGCTGTACTCAAGCTTGCCTATACTACTGTGCTCGCGTCAGTGTATACTACCGTACTCAGGTTGACCTATACTACTGTGATCAGACAGGCCTGTATACTGCTTTCCTCCGGCCAGACTATATTACTCAGACGAACCTCTACTACTTAAAATATAATCAATTCTACTTTCCTATCGTCGTTAAAGAAAGATATAACAGTGATAATTACACAGCGATGCATATATGGCAAAAATGAGTAGATGTAATTTAAAACCGTGAAAACGTTAGAAGAATTTAATTAAAATGGTGTATCGGAAGGAAGCCATGAATTCTCTCAAGATTAACTTTAAACTTTAACGAAAGGTGTAAAATTCATTTGACTATTTTCAAGTAAACCGTGAGATTATGGACGTCACACGCTTGTGACGGTGGTACCGAACGTGTTAAATAATTCAAGAGAGAAACCAATAATAATAACAATACTATTTTTATTGCACGATACAAATGTTCTACATTACTAGAGCCATTTGCATAGATTTTAGATTTTGCATTAAGACGATCAATTTTTCAATAAAAGTAAAAAATTCTTATTGATCCTGTTAATCGAATAAAATAAAAATAATAAACTTTAAACTTTAACGAAAAGTGTAACTTTGATTTGACTATTTTCAAGTAAACCGTGAGATTATGGACGTCACACGCTTGTGACGGTGGTACCGAACGTGTTAAATAATTCAAAAGAGAAACCAATAATAATAACAATACTATTTTTATTGCACGATACAAATGTTCTACATTACTAGAGCCATTTGCATAGATTTTGCATTAAGACGATCAATTTTTCAATAAAAGTAAAAAATTCTTATTGATCCTGTTAATCGAATAAAATAAAAATAATAAACTTTAAACTTTAACGAAAAGTGTAACTTTGATTTGACTATTTTCAAGTAAACCGTGAGATTATGGACGTCACACGCTTGTGACGGTGGTACCGAACGTGTTAAATAATTCAAGAGAGAAACCAATAATAATAACAATACTATTTTTATTGCACGATACAAATGTTCTACATTACTAGAGCCATTTGCATAGATTTTAGATTTTGCATTAAGACGATCAATTTTTCAATAAAAGTAAAATATTCTTATTGATCCTGTTAATCGAATAAAATTAATAACGCAAACAGGTTCAAAGGAGAATATCATGCCCGATAAATGAATCATCCACACAGCGAGATCGTTTCAGAGGTCCATAGCTCGTAATCCACATGAATAAAAATCTCGAAAGTCGGCGCGCTTGTGCGACACTGAGAAAGCGGTTATCGTCGAAGGGAGACGCCATAAATTCGATCGTTCGCTGGGAAAAAGGGTGTGCGTCGACGAAAGCTGAGGCGATTTAGACAACGCGGCGATCAAACGAGCACCAGAGGCAACGCGTACGATTCGAAAAGACTGTTCCCCCCCTCTCTCCCTATAACCGGCGAGCCGGTCTCTCCTCGCGGCGAGACAAACGGTCCCTTGTAACCCGTATAAATCAATGAAATTGCCGAACCGCGTTTCCAATTTGTACGCGACACAATATTCTCGCAACGCAACGGCGCGCGAGCGGCATCGACTAGCTGCGACCGTCGCGGATATTTCTTTCGCGAAACGACCAACGCGACGATGTACTCCCAAACACTCTCTAATGCCCGATAATTAATAGCGAGAGACTCCCGCGGAACTACCAGCCGACGAAACTGACTCGCGAACCGAGAACACGAATTTCTCTTTTGCCGGTGAACGCAGACGCATCCTGCAGGAAATTCGCGCGGCACGCGACGAAACTTGCATATCCTTCGTTGCTTCGCAGGCCCTTCGAAAAGAGTTGTGAATTCTGTGCAACAGCTGGATCGCGTCTACGCTCGAATATATTAAATATTACGAAATATTCACAAAAGTTTCTTCCACTTATGACCTTGTATGACCTTGAGGGTCATTGTATCGTATAAGAACAAAGTCTGGACACACGCTTCCATATGACGTAGATAAATACAACGTGTCCCACGAACTCTGTCCACTTGAATATCTTGGTTATTTCAAACAATACGAGAAAATGTTACTTACAGAAGTTATAGGGTTTAAGAAACTACATTATTATGTATTACGTAGTAACGTATGTATTACGTTTCTTAAACTCTACGACTCCTGAGTTCGTAGGACACACTGTATATGATAAAACATTGGAGGTCACCTTTATTTCTAAAACAAATAGTGTAAACAAATTACTCGCCTCTCTCATTTTTCCTTTATTATTTGCAAGACAAACGCTGGCCAGTAGTAAGGTAAAAGCACCAGTAGTTGACCATGTACCAGTAGTTGACCATTTGATAGAAAAACATAAAAAATAAGGTTTTTATAAGCGCACTTATAAGTGCACTTTTGATGAAAGTGAACCTCGGATGCTATGCCGTCTGTTGTTTAAATTTCAAAACAATAAGAACATTTCAAACCTTATTTTTTGTTTTTCTATAAAATGGTCAACTACTGGTACATGGTGGTCAACTACTGGTGCCTTTACCTTACTAAAAATCGAGTCTCTTCAAGAGATCTAAATTCGAGGACAAATTACCGTTTCGCATACAGTGTGTCCCCTCGAACTTTGTCCACTTGAATACCTTGGTTATTTCAAACAATACGAGAAAATGTTACAGAAGAAGTTGTACGGTTTAAGAAGCTGCATAATATGGTATAAATGATATTCTTTCAAAAGGACGCGTAGAGAAGATATAGACGTCACCTTTGATTTTTTAAATAGAATGTCTAATTTTTTATGCTCGAATACGTTGCATAATGAAAGTAATAGAACGAAAACAGTCAAATATCTCAGCAACGGTAAGTTTTAGGACAAATACGTTTAGTGAAACAAGTGCAAAGAAAGCAGCTCTGCATTTGCCTTCTTCAGATTATAGAAAATTTTCACTAAACCGCTAAGTAGGAGTATAAGTGGGGGAGGGGCGGGGGGTGTGGAGTGGAGGGGTGCCGTTGATCAGTGAAAATGAAATAGCGGAGACAATGTCGCGCACCGTTCAAAAGCGTCGCCGTGAACGAAGAGAGCGGCCGTTAAAGCACAATCTTGGGATTTAATATCTTCTCGCCGAGGTAACGAGCTCGGGGTGAGAGTCAACAGAGGCTAACGAATCACCGTTGGGATTTCGAACTTAATCGACCGCCGCTTTGGGTCGAGACATTCGATCCTGCTGCTCAACGAACGCGCAGCTTCGTTACACAACAACCCGTGAGCCGAGAGAGCTCCGGTGTGCACGGTGTTTCCTACGGATCGGTGCCATCGCCTTTCATCTTTCCCCGACGTCCGTCGAGTATTCGCGAGAATTTCAAGGCTCTCGCGGAAGGATCATGCTGCCTGCGGAAACAGCCGCTTTGCACACCTTGCAAACCCTATCCCGTATCCGCGGTTCGTTTGCACCTGCTTGTTCGGAAATATCCGCTTCACCAGCGTCGACGAACTTCGGCGTTCGTGACTGGAAACTTTAATTCCGATTACACATATTACATATTCCGCACTGGAACGAACATCTTCCATTTTTATACTGTCAGGCGCCCCGCTCGATTTTTTAAACGGCAGACAACGATTTTTTAACGCTCCATGGCACGAAGGCGCCGACCTGTACTACTTTCTCTTCGCGAAGCAAAATGGTTGGTCATTAATTATAAAAATTACATGATGGCAAAAATGCCAGATTCAGAAGCAAAGTCCTTTCTTTCTTTAAACACTTTAATAGATTGAAGATAATATAGAATAATTCCGGGAGAGAGTTAAAGAGATTTAAATAAATAATTAAACGATGCCTGCCTATGCTTTCAATTATTTTCCATAAAATTTTTATAAACAGAAATCAACGTGTGGTACCTACTACCCTATTAGCCTGCTAACCTTGATACTATTTAAATAAAATATTCTAAAATTTATAACATATCACGAATACGTTTCACTTTTCACAAACGTTTTAGGCGAGCATATTTCGTCGCGACACGAGAACTGTTGAATGTTAACATTGATTTCACGTGCGCTATCTCTTCGTAAAACATTTCCAATGAAAAAGGAGGCAATCGCCCTGGCGTTTTTAATTCAGCGACGCCGATGGTCGCAAATCAGTGGATCGACGAACGATGGGAGAGTTAAAAACGATCGTGTCCTCGAATACTCGGGACTCTCGATTGCGAGAGAGCATTCGTCGACCATGGGGCCGTTGTCATTATTATTGTTATTATCGTGGTCGTTAGCTCGTCAGGGCTTTGCGCGCGATAAATACGCTGGAGCCCGGGGAAATCGGACGAGTTTATTCGGCGGAGCGCACCGCGTCGCGTCGGCTCGCGGAATCACTGACCCGAATTTACGCGACGCGTTATTTTGAACGGAAAATTGGCTACACGGTGAAATAAAATTTAATCTCCAGCCAGCGAGTAACTCGTCGCGCAAACGACCGAAAATAAACCCGAACGACGAGAACCAAGTCGGGAGATCGAATGTAATTTTTGCCGTGGAGCGCGAATCCGCTCTCTTCCGAGCGAATCGCTCCGCGGAATCTTCGCGCGAACCCATTTCGCTAACGCGTTTATGCTAGAGTCGCCGTTCGAGCCGTAAGGAAATGTCTTCGTTTAGTATTTTCTCTAGCCAAACGGTAATACAACGGTATCATTAATTTATTAATCGTTCGGGAATTATAGACAATGTTGCAGCTGTTGCCAACAATGTGTTGCGGATTTAGACAATGTTCGAGATTCTGGAAAGAAGACAATGCTGGAATATAGTGCGTGGAAATATACTGTTGTATCTGACAATCAGATTTCGTTCAATGTATTGTAATCCCCCAGCTGTGCGTGACGTGTATATTCGTCGTGAGTAGACTACGGATTTTATGCATTTATGGTGAAAAAGATTAGGTCGACTACAAAACTGAGAAACATTAGAGCAATTTAAGAATTTAATATTTTCATGTCGCTGTGCTTTCCAACAAGTAGCACGTCTCTGACAATTCGACGTGGGATTTTATGAATTTATGACAAAAATAGGCGAAAGTTAGAAGAGGAAAAACGTTAGAATTTATAAAATACTGTCATATTATTTTCAGAAAGAAAATAAATTTCTATCTCAGTTTGTTGCAATTCAGGTAGAATATTTTTATTTTCCATAAAGATCTGCTGTCTACCGATAACCGTAAAACCATAGGTCTAACTCATCTGTTCATAATAACGTTGAAGATGACCGATAAATTATGGCAATATTTGTAACGATCATTAACCACTTTGTGGCTGGTGTGCGGTTCATAAGTGGTTTGTGACCGCAAGGAAAATTCGAAGAGAGGTCTCTCGTTCCAGTTTGCGATAGGGTGTCTCTATTTTCCATGGGGAGGCCATTCCGTCGCAATCATGCGCGCGAACGCATTATTTCGCAAACACGGGCTCGTAATTCGCCTTCTCTCAGCGGGCCAGCGTCTAACCGAGGCGTCGCGACGCTAGCACGCGTCGCTTTCAAATCAATTATTGAAACCCCGACGGATTTCCAAGCGAATTTAAACCGAACGACGCGACGTGACACCACCAGCGTCTTCCAGAGCAAGGAGACGCCATCCAAAACCTCTGTGCTACTATCTCAAGCAAAGTAGCCTACTTGCAACTAGCATCGTCTCGCGAAGCCAGTTCAAACACGGTCAAACTGCCATAAACTGACTCATTATCGTAGACTTTTTTTTTTAATTGATAAAAGTACAAATATTGTCAAGCGTTGCGTACAGACTATGTATCTTTGTGTAAAATTAACATTCTCTTCAATAATTGCAATAAAAAGGTGCCAGAGATAAAATCTTTAATTCTAGTGAATTGAAAATAATATTTGAATAGCTCTAAATTCTCTTAATCTCTCCCTCTCTGTTGCTTAACTGTCATTTATTTTTGTCGTAATTGCACAAAATTTTCAGCCAACCGCTTTTCAGACCACAACTTTTGTCCTGAAGAAAATCTTGATTATGATACGGTTCTGACTTTAAGTATACGTAAAGAAGACAGTCTTCTATTTAAATATATTAATTTAATTTCAGATGATGGCATTGAGTCTTAAATGTATATTGAACTCCAATTACTTTTAAACAGACAATTACAGTACGTCCACAATGTAATGCCTTGAATATAATTCAAGATCGCTTGCAACATTGTAAAATAAAATTTGTTCGCACCTCGTGCGATATATGAGCCTTCAAAAAATGAATTCGTTTCTATTTCACGTTTCCCGCAATCGACATCTCGTAACTCATAGACACGACCGCGTAAATCATACGTTTTACGTTTAATAAATTGTACTTGCGCCACCAAAAGTGTCGCATATATATATATATATATATATATATGTATATATCACGATGCTATAAAACGTTCTAAACATATCGGCACTATTCCCAGAACATATGAAACACTACTTCGCGTAAATAGTAGCAAACGATCCAAATTTTGTTGGAACAATTGCTAAAAAGAAAAACAGAGCGTTAAATAGAATACTCATTTGAAAAATCGAGAAGAGCCTAACAGTATTTTAAAATTCTTTTGAAATGTTTGCCGTCTCATATTTCGCAATCTAGTGTAACAAAAATTTTAGACATGTTTGTAGTATTCGTGGGGTATGTATATGAAACTCGTGTGCTTCGTTCTGGTGAATTTTAATGGATGAAAACCGGTAAATATTATACGTTTGTATACACCGTAAAAGCATTCGTCTCTCGGTAACCATTGCGTGATGATGGAAAACAAGAGTCCATTAATGGAGGAACAAAACACTTAATCGAAAAATTCCCGGAAGAAATTATCGAATCAAATCTCTCGTTTGACAAATCGACCGGCTCCGCTGAATAAAAACTGGAGAAAATGGTGTACAATCATTTCTACAATTGTTCCAATTTTCATCATTTAGTGGTATCGAGCCTGAGAATGGTGTACACTCATTTTTAAAACAGTTTCAATTTTTATCGTAATAAACCTGAGACAAGTATATATTCATTTTCAGAATTATTCCAATTTTTATCGTTTTGTGGTACTGAGCCTGCGAATAGTGAACATTAATTTTTAACGAATGCATAACGAATGTAATAACTTTACAACTAATTGATTTCGCAATTATTAACACGTACAAAGACACAATAAAACGCAGGTGAGAAAATTGTTACGGTAATCAACATAAATGCTAAAATAAAGCACTTCTGAAGGAAATTCACCAACAAATCAACTCGTCCTGAGTTCAAACATTGAAATTGCCAATCGAATAACGTACTACGATAAATCCTCGAACTGTAAACCACAAACCATCAGCGTAAAGAGAACACGGTAAAATAATTGAGGCCATGAAACGAAAAAATGAAAAATAAAAGTATTAAAAATTCCGGCGGATTTCCGAACAAATTGGCGGATCGTAATCCGAATTCGCATCGATCAACCCGTGTACTGGGGAAGTTGGGCCTCGTCAAAGTGGACCGTCATAGAGCGTTAATGCTGCAGCGAAAGCCTTATTGATCTTAATTAAGTGTCTCTACTTAATGGTCGAATATCGATTAGGCGAGCAGTCGGCGCACGGTGAACCGAGCGGACGCGAGCCGATCCGCGAGGCGGTGGTCTGGGTCAACGATCCCTCCTTGCGAATTGCGAATGATCGATGGCGAACGTCATCGGTAGCCGAGCGACGAGTGATTTATTGGTTTCGATCGACCACCGTAATACGGTGTCCCAAGCTCGTCCTTTAGGGTGTACTGTCTTCGGGTCCATCCATTCCCGAGCCTAGGCGCACCAGCATCTCCTTATCGACGGTTATATTTATGAGCTCCAAGATATCCGCGCCCTCTTTCAATTATTATAGACGTACCCGCCGGGTAGGAAGGGGCCAGGGGGAGGTCTAATGGCTGTCTCGGAACTAGCCGGATTTGAATCGCGCCAACGCTCCTCCGATATCGGCTTTCCACGATTAATGTTTCGCGTTTGTCGAGCTGATAGTTTGCTAATTGATCGCGGAACGCGAAAAGTTCGCTTGATCGATTGCCCCGGGAGAAACAGTCGACTTCCGGCCGAGGATCGGTCGAGGGAACTGCGACTGATGGATTTGGAATCGATGATCATCGGTTCATTGTGGATCTTTATGCTAAATCAAAATTGATTGCGTAGATGGTAGAAACTGGTAGGAGCTGGACAGTTCATTTCTTTCTCTAACGCATCATCCGTTGGCTATTATTTCATAATTTGTTTTAAATACATAGTCCATAGTTAACACGAGACATACCACCACCGAAAAATGATCGATTCTAAATTTTTTATTCAACAATTTTTGAAATTATAAAGATGCTTTCATGAGCAATGATTCAAAAAATATCTTTAGCAGAACCGCCCAGAAGGTCTAGATAAATTAAATCTTGTCATTTTTATAAGGCAACATGTATCTGTTACATTTATAGCTCGGTACGTTTAATGTCAAGGATTTTTTAATAGACCTTCCAAGAGCTACACCTAACATATTTCTGAACCAACATATCAGCCCCAGTGATGTAATTCAATCACAATATTTGGGATTATATAAATGGGGTATTATTGAATATTATTTAAGATTACATTAAATTTATATTTCATGTGGACAATTTTTGCGTACAGACTCACAGTCGGACACAGAAAAATCTCTATCCTACAAAATCGTGGAACATTATAAATAAATTACTGCAACGGTGAGAACATGTAAAGTATTTATTACTGTCGATACTTAATGTCGAATTTTATTGGTATTATCAACAGAAGAAAGAAATATTTTTTCAGTCAGAGTGTGCTGCAGTAGATGCACAACATTTTTGCATATAAATCTCTAATTCCAAGGATCTACGAAAAGCAGGACGAAGAAACGTGTTCGCTTCAAAATTATAAATTTTGTGCAGAACGACAATATAAGGGAAGTAGTGTGCATTGATGCTGTGTGTGCAAACGCGGGGTCCGCGTGGGTAGATAAGGGACACAGAAAGGTCAGGAAAGTTTTATCGTAGGCGAAAGCGTCGTTTTCGATTCGCGAGCCCGAGCTGAGAAAGAGATACGGTTATTTAAGGTATCGCCGAGGCGCCGGATATTGTTATCACGGCTCATCTCCTCGTTTCTCTCGATTAAGAAAGAGAAAAAGGGTCGAAAAGATCGAAAAATGTAATCAACTTACGATCTCGAATTTCCTCTTTGCTACCACGGAGAAAGAGAGAGAGGGAGGATATAGTGTCGAGCCGCGTGTTACGGCCACGACGATTTTTACGCCTCTGCAGTATCGATTATCGAGATCGCCTGACTTTTCTGAGACCTGTTACGTACCAGTAGGGCGATGGGAAACCAGAAAATTTGCCACCCAAAAACCAAATTCATGCAACAATCAACCTACCACGACCGGTCAAAAATTGACCTTTTAAAACTTCTGCGTACAATTTCATACATTATCACATCGCTATTTATCTTCACGACTTTTCTTAAAGTATGTGTACAATGTATTTTTCAGTGTTTATTTCTCGTTTTATTTTTTTTTGTCCAAGAAATACACCGTGTCCCACGAACTCTGTACACTTGACTATCTTGGCTATTTCAAACAATACGAGAAATTGTTACGTACAGAAGTTGTAGGGTTTAAGAAACTACATAATATGGTATAAATGATATTCTTGCAAATGGAGGCGTAGAGAAGATATAGAGGTCACCTTTGTTTCTTCAATGGAGTGTACAATTTTTTATGATCGATTTCTTTAGATTTGCGTATTCCGAGTATATACAATTTTACCGCCTAGTACTATTCTTGCTGCCAGATGGCAGAGAATTACAAATCGATTAATGCACGAAACATAAAAGTACCAGCTAAAACGATGCAATCTATCGACTAGAATGTAACAAGAACATGACAGAAAATTGTTGTCTGTTGCATTTTATAAACAGATCGAGACCAGCCGAGCCAACAATGATCGTGGACAACCATGAGCATCCTGGACCGCGACAGGTTCCTTCGCGAGCGAACTACGAGGCTGCTCCATTTCGGAAACTGGTTTGAACGATCGTTGCAGCGAAGAGGGAATCGCGTCTGGCTCCTCGACTCCAATTTGCATTTTATTACCGTCGAAACACCGACTATAATTTCATCGATACCGCGGCGCGCTCATTTCTATCCGTGTTTGCGATCGAACGCGCAGTAATACGGTTCCTCTGTTCCGAACCTGTTCACCGAGCTTCACCCACCCCCCTTCTCCCTTCGTCCAGTCTACTGGCCCGAGCCCATCTCGTCCCATTTCACCTCATCTCGACCCGCCCCGTCCCGATCTATTTAATATCGGTGACGTTAATTTATGTCGTAATTAATATCGCGCCAGATCCCGTGATCGGAAAACGATTACGAGGAACTCGGTCCGACCCGGGCACGCGGGCCTCCCGCACGGAAATCCGTGTCCAGACAGCGTGAGGATGCCTCGACTGACAACTGCCTCGAGTCTCTCTTCATTACACCCGAGGCGAGCATCAGAGACAACACGAGCCAGCCGTGATACACGTCCGAGCTCGGCAACGACAGGCTACCAGGCCACCTTCGATGTTGCCATGAAAAATTGACAACGCCTCGCTGAGCTGGAAAACGTGTGCGAATTTTGGTCGAAAGGCAAGAGCAATGCAGCCTGAGTCGCCCTAGTTTTGTTAACAGCCAAGACTTCCTAATTCGCGATAAGGTAGAGTGACCACGTTACCGGCAAAAATAGGCGAAAAATTGCGTGCCTCAACTTTTCGTCCTTATACAGGGTTATCCAAAAGTACCTTTAGGATGTTGAATGAGAATATCTGTCGAACACCATGTTTGTTTCTTGTCACTTTCTTTTATTTCTAACCTACAATGATAGACAATTTTTGGCAATGGAGTCGTATACGATTGCAGAGCGTGTTAAAGTTAGTAAAATTTATTTTGAAAATCAGTGTTCAATAAAAAATACCCATCGTAAATTATGTGATTTTTTCGGCATACACAATCGTCCATCGGAGCAAACAATTCGAAATTTGGTTACAAAAATTTGGTGAAACTGGATCTGTTCATGATAAACCAAAGTCTGGCAGACCGAAAACAGTTCGGTCGAATGAAAACATTGCTGCTGTTCGTGAAAGTGATGCTAATGACCCATCAACTTCAATTCCACGTCGTTCTCAAGAATCGAACATTTCTTATGGCAGTTTGTGGCGAATTTTGCATAAAGATTTGCATTTACATGCTTTCAAAATTCAATTGACACAACAATTGAAAGAACGTAAGCATTTGCAACGCAGAAATTTCGCTAATTGGTTGTCAGAACATCGTTCAATTGATGCATTCTTTTCACGCAACACCATCGTCAGCGATGAAGCTCACTTCACATTGGATGGACACGTCAATAAGCAAAATTCTCGCATATGGGGAGATGAAAATCCAAGAGCCATTAATGAAAAATCACTTCATCCAAAAAAAGTTACGATACGTCGTTTTCAAGGTCAACTTTGTTTTTTCAAATGGAAACCTATATTTTTTATTATGGGATCTTATTGTACGTAAAAAGACAAGCAAAGGGTAGTAGCTTGGTCCCTTAATTACTGTTACTGGACGATTATCCATAATATTTAGACGATGTTCACGAAATGATCGGGTCGTGTGGTGTGAAATGTCGGATTTGAAATCGCTTCTCTAGATTTTCAGGGAGATGTCAGCGAATCGATCGCAACAACGTCCAGTGGAAGGTCGTCGGAGACGTCTTCGGAGCGCGGAACGGACGATAAATTTCCGCGTCGACGTCGCAGTCGGGGTGGCGGAATTTATTCGCGAATTATCGCGACGTTCCGTTCATCCGTTCCGCTTTTTCTACGCCGTCGACGATTCCACGGGCTAGCGGAGTTTCGGGGGCTGGTCCGAATTCGACGAGGACGTATATTAAAATTTGTCGACTGGAAAGGGGAGGGCAAAAACGATAGAATTTAAGGGGCCGGTGAACTATTCGATAGCTGGAATCTATGGTTAGTTTTGAGCCCGCGTTGCTTCCGTGCGGTTTGATGAACTTTCTTGTTTTTTTTTTTTTTATTATAACCATTTTGAATCTCAAATGAGGTTCGTGTCTGCTGCACTTTAAATTAAATTTGCAATTTACAAGTTTTTACGCTTCTTCTGGAATGTTCTTAAAACATCCCAATCACTCTTTTATTTTAAAACGAAAAAACTTTTTTGCCGCCACTGCAATTGCAAACCACTGCGCAGCGGTGGTAGGTTTAGCGTTAAATAAACAGTGGCCCTCTATGTAGTATATTGACTGTGTTAATAACTTATAAATAATTTTCTAGCGTTGCGATAGCGATGTGAATAATCTATTCGGTAGAGAGTGGTATTCTACACCTTCGGTTAAAATTTCAAGTGAAAGTGTTCATCCGGTTGGGACTGATGAGGTAGACCGTTCTCAAAAGTGAGTTTTCCAGATAATCGCCTTTGAAGTTCGAAGCGCGTTTCATGTAGCTTAAAACTTCCCCCCAATGACTTTTACGCGATTGCTGCTCTATCACTGTGTTATTTTAGTTGTACGATCTTGTTAATCCCCTACAGCTTTTTACATTCAGATCGATGGTTGTCGGTAAAAATCCTATTCAGTTCTACAACTTCCGCGATTATTCGTACATACATTCCAATGAACTGTTCGTACTCGCAATCGATAAAATCCGCAATCAAAGTGTTCTTCAAAGACTAAACGCGTTCTCATAATTTCCGCACCTTAACGCCTTGCCCTACAATATCGAGTCATACACGTGATGAACATTCTGAACAGAGTCTAATAAATACGTGTGTCATTAAACCGAAAAGAACATATAGGCACACAATAGATATGAATTTTCTCCTTTTTCTAGGATATCACGAATTACAAGAAGGTTCCAGTGACCGAAACCGTAAAATAAATCGTAGCGCAACGGATTAAAGTGAAATAGTCGCGTTTAATGCCGCGTGCCAGGCGCGATCTCGAATTAAAGTAAGCGTCGCGCCGGTTCGATCCGATCATAACGCGTTAATAATTCCGATCGAATCGGTAACCGCGTTATCTGGCTCTACGAGCGGTCGTTCGACCGGTAACGGCATTAGAATCGAGCACGGCTGAGCGGACTTGTCGCCCGGCACCGCGGAAACTTTTGGAATCGATTCGAATTACCCTAAATTAATTCGAAGGAAAGGAGCGGAGGGGAGCAGAGGGACGAGAGGCGAGAAAATAATTTCTGGTGGTCGGGACGCGTCGCGCCGCTGCTGGTCCGCGATCGATGACAGAATTTAGCGAACGGAGGCGACGGAAGCGCGGGATAAATTTTATGCGAGCCAGGATTACATATTCCGAAAAGAGAAGGGAGCGGAGAGGAGAGGAGAGAATCGGAGGAAGGCGACGGAACGACCGGATTAAAGGAAAAATTAATCGATATCCATGAACCGGGACGCGCCGGCGAGCTGACAGCTCATTTGCCGCGTCTGTCTGCTGCTGGAGCCCGCAACTTTTCACGGTATCGACGCGAACAATCACCGACGACCGGCTCTTCACCCTTGATTCTATTTATCGATGAGCTAATTAAGGACGCCGGTATTACGTCAGCGGATATACCGCCGCGGTGCGAGTCGTTGCGAGATTCGATTCGATTCGATTCGACGCGATTCGATGCGTCGGTTCGACCGGGCAACCTCATAATAGGTAATTACAGCCGGATCTCCCGGCGAAACAGCTGCTAATTAACCGCACCCGCTCGATTCTAGACACGTCCGCCGAGAGCTGCTTCGGTTTCCCTTCACGTACGTTTTACGATTCCGAAAAGACTGCGACCCGCGACCGGTCGCCGCGGGTCACCGCGGGTCGCGAACAATCTTGCCACCCATCGACCGTCAGCGAATTTCTTGCACCGAGATTCCTCGCCGTCTTCCCCCCCCCCTCGCCTTTCCTTCCCCCCGTACCACCGTCTTCGAGGTTTCTAATTGCTGGGACCGTCCGCTTCGTTGCTAATTGTCGCGTCGATCAGACGCGTTAGCTCGCGGACGCTTTCGGCAATAGTTTTCTTATCTGAGACATTCTCGTGTGACAGTGTGTATCACTAGACTGCGGATTTTTATGCTACGTACAACAATTGTCCACATTAGCTCTCATTCAAGAAATTCCTTTCTTCAATTAGGAAATTATCGCACCTCGAAACCATTAATAGATTTCATAATGACGAAACTTTCAGCTTCGAAGCATTGCCTCCACCGATTTACTTACAATTGATGTTAATAATACGTTTGTGGGATGCCTGCTTGAAAAATGTAAACAAGTTTTACCTTGCACCAGTTCCGAATGTAATAAACACGCACACGACGTCTAATACTGATGCACAATTGAGTCAAAAGAATGTCAATAAAAATGCATGCTAGTTTATTATAGTACAATAAATGTAAATTAACACGTTGACTGCCATGTCACCCATACGTGGGTGACGAAATTATTTGTCCAGGTTCTAAAATATATTTTTACGTTAATATATTAATCGTACCAAATTTGATTAGGATCTATAAAATGCAAGAAAGTTGGAGGTCTACTCATCATCATACATTTAATTTTTTTCAATTCTTATTTCCTTAAATAACTTACTTTGATTTTATGGAATTTTTGAGGTTTCTAGTTCGGCAGTCAAAGTGTTAATATATGTAGCAAATTTTTTCCATTCCTTTTCCTGTATATAAATAAATGATCACTTTTTAGTAAAAGTACTTATCCTGGTTCAATTTTGCTCCTCACTGTATATGTCGCCAAGGTCTGGATGATAAACGTCCCTACTACCGCGGGATATACCCCGTGAGAAGTCACGAAGCTGAAGAGGCCTAGAACGCCAAGTAAACATAACACGACTCGGGTATGTCTCCTCGACGATAAACGACGCTGGCAAGACACGGGTTGTTGACATATATCGAGAATTCACTGTACCCTGATCCGAAATACGGCGGAAGCCGATCCCGAGCCTTCGTCTTATATCGGAAGAAAACTGTATCGAGCAGCGAACGAAGACGTCTGCGAGTTGAAGTCGCAGCAAGTCGTGACCAGACGTGGCTGGCATCAGCGAATTTCTTTTCCCGGCATTCCTTGTCGTCTTGTTCATCTTTCCTTCTTCTCTGGCTCCACCATTCTCGAGGTTTCTAATTGCAAAACCGTCCGTTTCATCGCTAATTACCACGTCAATTAAACGCAACGACATACTCCAGCGAAAGAGAGAAAGAAGAACGGGATGCGGAGAGAGAGGGAGAGAGAGAGAGAGAGAGAAAGTGAGGTGGCCAGGTGTGTTTAAAGTATGCAATTTTCTCGGGTGGTCGGGAGACGCCAAGTCGAGACGAGGCTGGTAGCTGGGAGCTGGGAGTCGAAAGGCAAAGAGGACCCGAGACCTCCAAGAGAGCTCGTTATCCGTGTGTTGTACGAGCCTCGAACAAACAGCCTCATTTGTCACGCGCTGACCTCCCCATCGACCTTCCTACTTTAACCAGCATTCTACTTCGCGACGCGAGTCTGCGATACCGAGCCCGTGAAATCGTCGATCTTCGCCGTCGATCGTCCATGCTTTGCTTCGCCATGTTTTTTCCCCTTGCATATCCGCGCCAAATTCCCCCGTTCCAATTCAGGGTTCGTTTGTGTTGAAATAAAATAGTCAAATTATCATATAAGTAAAACTCACATCGGAAGTGTGAATGACATCTAGCCCAAAAACGAACTTTCTCGTATCGATATCTAATCGATGAACATTATTTCTTCGATGTTCATGGACCTCGAAAATGAAGAAATTAGTACAATTTAATAAATATTATAGTTGTAATAAACAGTGTAACGCGAACGTTTTAACGCCTATAGAAATGTTTAACGAAATGAAAAACTCACGGACGTAATTCATCGTAAGATGATTGACAAGCGACCGATAGACGACGCCACGGCCCTCATTAACGAAATTGATAGCCTATATATCCGAAATTAATATTCCCATTTCTATGAAAATGTAATGGGAAATCGGATGAAATGATAGGACACTTGATGGACATTGCATTTCATAGTTAATGTCATGAATAGATTGCAGATCCAAATTTACTCCTTCACATTCGTTGCCTCTTTGATAACTCTTAAAACCTGATATTTTTATTATTTTTTTCTTTTTTTATTGTACAGTTGTAACCTCCGATAAGAGGTTATTCTGCAGTCTATATTACGTACATAATAGTACAATAAGAACCTTATACTAATGTGAAGGTAACGTAATAGGTACATATCAGTTGTCGTCGCTTAATTGGTAATGGACGTGATAGTGACATTATATACACAATCCACAATCTTTCAGGAAGGAACATATGTTCTTGCATAGTTTTATTATTTTGTGTCTTACAATTTACTTGAGAAATAAATTGAATTTCATTTGAATCTGAAGGCGTGCTAATTTTTGCCACAGCCGAATTTACAAGTAGAACTAGCAAGTGATACACAGACACGCCATAAAAACTTTAGCCTCCGCTCTCGACTTATTTCACCATACAGAATCATCCGTACTCTATCGCACCAGCAAATTAATATAACTCTCTACACGAAATCCCGGTTCCACGCGTATAAATCGCAATTTCCAAAGTCAAACCGACATTAGCCACAGGTTACCATCGAAACCGAAGTTCATTACCAACTCCGTGTGAATCGCAGCATCTCCGGGGGGAAATTTCGATAACACTCCCGCGCGATAGATAAATAAACAACTCGTTTAAACCATAAGCAGTCGACTCGTCTCTCATATTCCCGGTCCCGTGCTCGATTGAGGGACAAGAACCGTCGCCCCTAACGAGGAGCCCGGAAAAACGCTAAGAGGTTTAATTACAACGAATCGTTCTTTCGGCCGGTTCTTTTGTCTACATTGTTAACTCGGTGAGGTACACGGTTTCAAAATTACGAGTCGGTGACGCGGGACACGTTCTCACCGACGAAAAAAAACCGACCATCTACAGAGAATTGTTGGCCCGATCTGCCATAAGCTTCGTTAATGCTTCGTCTACCGGATGCCTATTAACATTAAACCTACCAAGCACAAAACATATGAAAGTGAAACGTCTTATAGAAAGGAGAGGATTGATTTTACTTACACTTAGTACGATTTTCATTATAATATGTGTGCTTAAATGAAGAAGTCAGTCGAGTAATTTCCTATGAAAATGTTTTTATAATTTCAGTAATTGTGAAGCGGAAAACCGGTCATTTTGACCGTGGTAGGTTTAGTGTTGATGGGCTTCTCGAGAATAGTGCTACACAATAGGTAAGCTAAAAATCTCCTGTTATGTTATAATACCAAACAAAATGATTAGTTGCTTTTAATCATTTCTGACAAAAATGGGTACATACAATTTAATGCAGTGGATATGTTAAAACGATTTGAGGACGTCAGAGGGTTAAGATCACCAAGCGTCAGTAGCCTAAACAGCAGGGCCGATCGAAGAACAGCAGAAACGCGAAAGAACGAGTTCCAAAGGAATCGAGAAACTGAGGATTCGAGGTGAATCGAGGTCAAGCTCGCGCGAGCCAAAGTCAAAGCGTTCCCAGACCGCAGGGCTTCGCGAGCTTGATTTTCGGGCGAACGAATCGGCTTCAATCTTAATCGGATCGAGCGATAAAGTTGCAAACGCGACCCGATGGCCGCCCGATTCTTAGCCCCGTCCTAACGAACGGTCCATAGCGAACAATTACGTGGAAGTAATTCCTTAAGCTCCGAGGAAAAGTCCAATTAAATGGAAGTCCAAGCGCCGCGACCCCTCGGTAACGATATTGCGTTAAATATCATCGACGAGTCCTCGAAGTTTCTATTCGGTCGGGTCGAGAGCCATCTCGGCTCTCTCTCTCTCTCTCTCTCTCTCTCTTCCCGTCTCTCTCTCTTTCTCTCTTTCTCGGGGAACGTATTGATTAAAACGCGAACGAGTTCATCGGTAAACTTGCAAATTCATGAAAACTTTCGCGTGCCGGAAACATGGACGGTCGCAGCTGATAATGCCGCGGCGGGCTCGCTTCCCAGAGACACCGGCCAACCGGAAATTAAAGTAACCGGCCTATATCAAGCGTTGTAAATGCGCGCGGGACCCTTTTCTACTGTCAGCGGAGCCGATGGCTCGCGACCATAAGCTACCGGGTCCGGGAACACGCGAATCGACCAGATTCTCTTCAATGTTCCCTGTTCCCCGTCAACCATTCGAGCGTGCATAACTAATGGGTAGTAGACCGTGGATTTTATGCATTTATAACAGATATATATGACGATATTAAGTGATCGTCGGAACACCGATTTATTATTTGCAACCCATTTGTGGACTCCGGATTTTATGTGTTTATGACAGAAATTAGTAGGTGGGTCATTCCCTGCCAAATCGATCACTTTTTCACCCTCACCACTGCTGATTTTATTGTAATTGGAATATGTTGTAGTCCATGTAAAATCAAAGGAGGTTTAGAGGCATCATTTTGCCGGTTTAGAATTTGTTTAAAAACTACACTTTGCCCATTTTGACGAAAATGGGCTTCACTTACGAATTTTTATCTCGGGAACTGTTTGTCCGATTGAGCTAAATTTTCTTTCGTTTTGTTCAGAATTAATTGGGCTATTGTGAAATAATCTTTCCAACATCGATAATTAACTTCGTGATCCCTACCCTTCGAGCTATCTTTCGACGCGATAATCGGCGGGACTGGTCCTTCCGGTAGATCGCAATGGGTATAGAAGTGACGTCGGAAATTTTGCAACGTCACAATATATACAATTACGCGAAAGACAATCTGCACAAAATAACATAATCAGCCGACAAAAAGATCGATATGCAAGATATGTTTTTTAATAATATTCACAAAAACGCAAGTTTGCGGGTAGTTTTGAACAATAGTTCCTTCGGTTCGTTGTCTGCTGCGTAACTAGTTGCAGTATAACATCGTTTATATTCAAAGAAGAATATAAACAATTTACCCAAATATGTGAAAGAGGCTCGCTACAAGATTAACCGCTGTAATAACGTTCGCCAGAGCAATAATGCTTGTAATACCAATAGTGGCGTTGAAATGGGATTGCGAAGTGCGAATCGAACAATACTCCGGCGAAACAACAAACATTACGGAGTCGGTTGTTCAACAACATTTCGTCGATCGCGAACCTGTTCTTTCAAAATGCGTTCGCCCCTCGGGTAAACACTCGCGAACGTTGTGGTTTCAACGAATACTCGTGCCTAACAAAGTGTCGCAAGTCTGAAGAAAGTTTGCTATGATAATATCATCAAAGAGAGGAAGAGAGAGAGAGAGAGAGAGAGAGAGAGAGTTGGCGCGTTAAATGCGTTTGCATGGAAACGTCTAGTCAAAGTAGAGACATGTGCTCGGTTTCCGAATCGAATGCTCCCGAAAGCGCCGCCATACGAGCGTTCTCGTCTGATCGACGTCCTGAAATTTCTATAAATGATACCGGTCTATAGAACCGACGCTGCACACCGATAATGCATTAGGTCCTTAATTAAATTGATTCGATTGATCGGCGAGTGCATTTGAAACGGCAAGGAGAGAGGAGGCGAGGCGCAGGCCGTCTCATGGTTTCGAACTATGAAAAAGCCTCGCTCGGAAAATATATGTACCTAAATTGATTCCGAAAGAGATAATGAACGCTTCCGTCGCGTGCACAACTTCTGCGATCGTTCCTCCCGTGATCGGTCTACGGGGAAACCTTCGCAAAAGGCGAGCTTGCTTTGTCGATTTATCGGCCAATTTGAGAAAACAAAAACGACGACAACATTCCGATCGATATCGATCGAATAATATCATCCACCCTCCGTGTCTTACGATCATCTAACATTTTTATTTATTCAGGATTTTATGTATTTACAGGAAAAATTCGTGTGACTCAGAAGTGTTCGAGAATATACGCTATTTTCGATTCGCTAAAAAACCATAGATTTTTATCTACCATCCAGTTCCCGTAACCGACTCGGAACAGTTTTACCTCGCAGAAAAATCCGCAGACTGCGTTAACGATAACGACTCGCGATAAGCAGCGTCTGTATCGCGATGATCACGGGGACAAAGGTGGCCGCAATTAAAGGGTTGGAATTGTTAATACGATTACGAGAGTGCGGGCGTGGGCCCGGTTATGTCGCATTATTGTCGACCGTAAATAATTCTTTCCGGCTAAACTATGCCGCGATTTAATGTTTACACGCGTCGCGCGTCGGCTTCGCCGCTGGTCATTATGCGTTCGGTATTCATTTATTTAACAGGCGCACTAGAACCCGACGAAGCTAAACTTTGGCAAAAGCAAATTGGTCGAGAGCGCTCTGTGCCGAATCGGAGGACGATTGCAGTTTTATTGATGCCAGCCAGCCCGGATAATCTCGATTGCATTTACATTAATCTACGCGGCCGATGACGCGCCGTGCAGCTCGATGGTGCTTCATTCTTCGGCCCAGTTAGTTTCCACCGATTCTTCCCACCGCGAAAATGTTTCCCGTTCCCACGTGAAATCAAAATCGACGAGAGAGAGGGGGGGGAGGGGAGAGTTGGGTAAACTGTTTGTAATTGAATCTGTTTAGTCGAATAATCATTCTTCCGCATTTCCAACGCTTTCTGCTTGGTCAAGTCTATTTCAACCGTTTGCGAAATTTCATCCAACAGTTTGTTCAAGCTAGTCTTGCATATTTGGTTTAATATTAATTTTCGTATTACGTGCACAAATTGAGCCACGGCCTCGTCGCCCAGTGTGGACAAGTGGGGACATTGGCAAAACTGCATGTTAGGAAGAAATTGGTATTATTGATCATTTAACGAACGTTTGACAATTATTTTTATGCATAGATATTGTCAGTAACCAAATTTAGATTTTTGTGAAAAAATTTTGCCACGAAAGCACTCCCCAGAGTGCCAAAAGTCGACAAATATTACATTAACTGTAAACGAGGGTTGCAATAATAATTCCGTGTAATGGAAAGTGCTTACCAAGGTATTCGCATTCTTTTTACATTTAATAAAGTAGATTTACTTTTTGTACAAATTTTCAACGCTGGCTTTATTTATTAGTTCCATATGAAACTTGAAATTAACATGTAACAAAAACGTCAAAATATATCCTGAGGATCACGCGTATTCGGATGTATTGCTTATTGTAGTTTAAGAGTTTTATAATTTTGTTTGCAACTAACTGCTACTTTTAAATTTATAAACTTTTTAAGAAGTGTTCATAACTTTCCTTTAGGATCTATCGTGGAAAATTTGTTAATTTCTTTTTAAATTTATTGGTTGTATTGTTAAATTTCATTTTCTGTGAATAATGAACAATATAACAAATTGGGTTTTTGTAAAAAATTTTGCCATTTGCCCGCCACGATTACAGTGCGGAATTTTCTGTTCAAAATTGACTGTGCGAAATTCAATGTTCGTGTACATCACAATATGAAATAAATTTCTTTTGCAAAAAATTGTTTGTATATAGACTTCGGATCTTTATGCATTTATGGCTTATGAAAATTTGCAAAAAATGCTACAATACAAAAATTCGATAGAATTTAGCACGATTTTTGTTTGTTTTGGATCTAACAGAAGCTGTTCCCATGAAAAATAGAGTTTTATTTCATGCTACTTCCTTAAAATTTGTCTACAAAAATTGGAAATTGCATAAATATCTGTTTATATACGATACTTATCTATAGTATTGTGAACTTTCTGATTCAGGCATTAAGAGATCATCCCGCGTTAAAAGATCGTGCGACGTCGCAAGATTCAAGCATCATCGTCGCCTTCGCGAAAGATTACCCGAAATTAATTGGTTCGGAAAGACAGTGCCCGCTAATTGAAACACCCTGTTAATCAGACTGCCATCGTTCAAACGGCACGGACTAATTCCAGAAAAGAACTTGTTATCAGACGGAATAAATAGTCGTACGACACTCGACATCACAGAGACCATTTTCTCCGGCGCTCTCCAAGGAGACTAAAGGTAGAACGAAAAAACGCAACGAAATCGCGAAGAATTTGCAAAGGAAGGTCTTCAACAGAAATCGTCTTGAATCACCTCGAACTGAATTAAACGAGATAACAAACACGGAAGAGACCGTGGAGAACGAGTACCATCAAAGGCCCTTGTCTCGATTCGTCTCCAGCGGCGGGAAAGCCGGCGAATTATTTTAATGCGGATGAAATAACGTTAATTGCTCAAATTATGGAAAAGTTTTACGTGTTACCGAGGGAACGGGGGAGGGGGAAGGGCTGGATACGTTCGAGCGACAACTTTCTTCTCTTTCGAATATCTCATTAAAAATTTGTTGCGTTTTCGCAACTCGCGCAACGATGTTACGGTCAGCTCGTTAGCCGTTACAATGAATACGGCCAGGCCCGGTTCGTTTCGCGTTGCGCGTCGTCTCGTTGACGTACAATGATATTATACCCCGGAGAACCGCAAACCGGTTAAATAAAGCCCGGCTGTTTTGACAAACTCGAGTGTTGCAAATAAATAAACGACCCGCGAAATCGAAACGAACAGAGCTTGCGGAAAAACGATCCACGGACCGGAAGTAACGAGCTGTGCGACCGCGAGATTCGTTTTGTTCCGGAGTGCGCGTTTAATTAAATTTTGTTTCGAGTCGGGACATTGCGCGCTTAGATCGCTCGAGCGCTAATTAGACGACGAGCTGTCCGTGGGCGTGGCTCGAGCTGGCGCGCCATTGGTTGTTTTGTAACGCGACGAGATCCCGGAGCCCCGAATTGCTCGCTTATCGAATGGATGAATGAAACCTCGACATTTCTTCTAGCCTTCTAGAGAAGGAATTTATCATTTATAATATCGGAACAAAAATAACTTCTGCGTTACAAATTTATTAAATTTCAGACATAAGTATAAAAAGCAGAAAGGGCTATACATAATTTAGAGAGCTGTATTCCAATTATATTTTATTTCAATTACACACCTGATTAAAATATTTAAATTATATTGTATTTCAATTACACATCCGATTAAAGTAATTAGTAATTTAATTAATTGAAAGGTTTGAATTACAACGTACATAACAGAATTGGCACAACTCTGCTTATGGGTTCCCTTAATATATCTCGTGAAAATGAAGAATTATAATATTTTTAATTGGCAATTATTGAGATGGGAAAGATATATTCAACAAATATGTGTCCGTGGGTATATATAAAGAAAAAAATGATGAAAAATGTTGATAAACACGTTCCCGTTATAATGTAAAATGGTCACTTTTAGAGCCCCGTGAACCTAGTGTTGAGAAGCGAGAGAATCAGAGTGGAGCGGCGATTGCGCGGAAAATTCGCGGCTGCGGAACGGTAGAATCGCAAGGATTTGCGGCTGCGGGACAAAGACGGTGGTTCGGTCGTTGAACGGGACCAATCTTCGTCTGTCCGCGATATCTTGTAGGAATAAGGGGAGAGCTTTCGCTTAGCAAGATGACGCGATATTTCTTCGGGCGCGGTCGGATCGAAAAGATGAAAGGGGGACGGGAAAAAGAAAACGCACGACCGCGAAACAATGAAAACCAGCGACGCGACGTCCAAGAGAGGCTTTCCCGACATCACGGTTTCTCGTGTCCAGAGGACATTTTCGGAAGAAAGCAGTCACAATCTCCTCCCGTAACGTTGCGGCGTGCAGTTGCGACGTTTCTTAAATACATGGAGAACATTCACAGTCTCTTACGATTTTTCACGAAAATAGCTATCCCCGTACCTGTGAAACCGAAGAATCCGAACGTTTCATCAAAAGTGGAAAACTGAAAGTGTGGGATGTAATAATAATTTAACTTCTTTCCTTTTCTCTTAATTTCTGTCCATTGATTTAGATATAATTCCGTTTGTTGTCATACTTTAACACGTTGAGTGCCATCTCACCCATATGTGGGTGACGGAATTATTTGTCCAGATTTTAAAATAAATTTTCATGTTAATATATTCATTGCACCAAATTTGATTAGGATCAGTAAAATGTAAGAAAGTTGGAGGACTACTCAATATCATACATTTAATTTTTTCAATTTTTATTTCATTAAATAGCTTGCTTTTATTTTATTGAATTTTTGAGGCTTCTAATTTGGCAGTCAAAGTGTTAAAGGCATACATACTACTGTGAATTCTCGGTATATGTCAACAGCACGGGTCTTGTCAGCGTCGTGTATCGTCCAGGAGACATACCCGAGCCGTGTCGGTAGTGGGGATAATTCCGGGACGTTTATCATCGAGGCCTTGGCGGCATATATAGAGAAATCACTGTATCTACCACTTCACTTAGCCTACTCTTTATTAGTGTAGGATCTAATGTCACTAATATAAATTCTATTCTTACAAGACGTTCGAATCAAGATAGTCAGTTCAAGAAGTTCAATTGAAGAGGTTTTAGAAATTAATTGTTTCGAAAATTCTTTCTAATTTTAATGCAAGACTTTTGTACACTTAGAGGGTCAATGTGTAAGGAAAATAATAGAAGGAAGCTATGGATTATAAGCGGACTGTGGATCTTCATGCAAAATAACGATTGCCTCTGTAAATTGTACAAAACAGGAGCCAAATAGGGGATTCATTCTCTCCTCAATGATTTGAATCAGGTGAAGCCAACGCATTGATATTTTAAAAATCTTTTAATCTGTCCACTGCTTTAAATTGCACTTACTAACTTTGTCGTAAATGCATAAGATCCGCAGTCTAATTATAAGTATCGTTCGAAGCAAAGAACTTGTATCTTCTGAACTGAAATGTATTATATCTTCATGTTTGATCATTGCTCCTGGAAGATCGAGTCCTGATTCGTTCTCTTTCTAGATACGTTTTTACTATAAGCTCTTTCATACAATCTCTACACCTTGCACATGATATACGTACGAATTACTTCAAGACAAATTTTCTCCGACATATTAAACATACTCCACCTTTCGAGACATTAACGATATCTGGCCAAGTTCGACGGTCCGTATCTCGGTAAGCAATGAATATATCTGAAAAATTCTAGGCAGCGTTTGAATCATTGATACGTAGACAGCAAATCGAGCTCGAGATTGCCCTATACTTTGGAAATTGAATTTTGGCCAGCAGCGTTTGAGGAAACGGCAGCGCCGCAGGACTCTGGTGTCTCGTTTAGCTCCCCTTCCAAGGCTGGTAAAAGTCCACGGAACGCTCCTTTCTCATCTACATCCCCCTTTTGCCGGTTTCTTCGTCTCCGGTCTTATCTCGAAGCAGCGGCGGCATAGCAGCATGGCATGGCATGGCATGGCATGGCAGCCGGCGTCTCTCCTCTATTCTCGGCGGTGAGGAATGAAAAATACTAAGCGGACCGAGGAACCGGGGCGCGCGCTGTTTGCTCGTGGAAGCCCGTTGCCCCGTGCCTTCGCGTGCCAGCTCAAGTTCTTTCCATGCATTACGTACTTACTCCGAGGAGGACATATTTCCAAGGGTTAAAGCGAAAGCCGGCGTTTCGGGATCTGCGGGCCCGCGAGCCCGTGTAATTTCCTTGGACCGAGCCCAGAGTTATTCGACGATTGGAAAAACCACAATTTTCTTGAAATTGTGCTAGTTTAACGAACTTTCTCAATGTTAAAAAAACGTTCATACCATAATCTCCCTATTTCCCCGTATTCTACAAAGTTTCAGCTTTAATTTAAAAAAAATTTCATCGCTCTACCTCATTCCTATCGAAAGTTCTTTGATTTTGAATCGAAAAAGACCGTTTTTGCCCACTGTGCGCCGCGTCGGCCCGATGCAGCCTGAGAAAACATTTTAGGCTTAGGATTATACTGACCGTCTTCTCAGTCGCCATAGCTAAATGCTGACGGCACATTGTACAAGTCTACATGAGAGGTGAAAATGTCTCTTCACTCTTCAGGGACGGCGATCGATCTTGCCGATTTGCTTCTGTATTATCGACATTACATGTTACATTATTCTTTTCCTTTGTGGTCGACGTTTAATCGCTCGACTAGGTGCAGACACGCCGTAAATGTGAATTATTTCGTTCTTCGTAGAAAATTATTATCGGAAGCTGAGTGCTCGGCAGAGCTGTGAAAGAAATAGTAAACTTCGAACAGGGTCTGCTAAATCTAGATGCCTACTAAAAGTACAAAATTCAATTACAGTAATTTCACTATATATGTCGCCAAGGCCTGGATGGTAAACGTCGTAAAACTATCCCCAGTACCACGGGTAAAATAACTGGACAGTTAGTGGAAATAGGTGATAATGAAGTTTAGTCGAATTAAATAAATGGTACGGCGTGTTTACACAAAGGTGTTAACATGAACTTCAATTATTCACTAAATAATCTGTACACTATAAGGCTATCTATTAAATAAAGCTTGAATTTATAACATCATGTCGATTCGACTAAACTTCATTTTTACCTGTTTCCACTAACTGTCCGCTTACTTTTGTCGCCGACTGTATATCGAGAATTCACTGTACCTAATAAAAACATGATATACACATTCAGATCAAGAAGCATTTCCGTCAATTTCGGAGATACAGCAACAAAGATCCGAGGATGCGCAAAAGAATGTACAATCTAATGAAACAATTTTCTCAAGAGCTTATCCACGCACTTCACAATTACCCGGATCAGGATGAAATTTTCATCCCGATCAGCTTTGATCATCTCTCCTACCCCGAGGTGAGGCAACATTGAAACGTAGCCGTGATTAACGTGGACAATGGCGGATTACCCCGTGAAAAGTATGCTCGTTGGAGCTTAGGCTGCTAATTAGGAATTAATGGGTGCGTAAAGGTCGGAATAGCGAGGCGCAAACGACTTTGCTGGTTTCGGCGAATGGCGTACGTATGTAGGTATAATATTTGCGGTTGCAGCACGAAACGAGATCGAAGCGAAAATGTTGCTTGTACGTTTAATCAACGGGGCTGACGGTTTACCAATTGATTCAGCCACTGCCAAAGGATCGTTTTAGAACGAGAAACAGTTCCGCGATGTTTTATACAGAGTATACTCTAACACAGGGGTCGACAACCTTTTTTGGCCGCGGGTCAAAATCAACCAAAATGTGAGTATTAAAGAGACGTTTGGGTCAGAGATATTTTCGTATTAAAACAGTCTTTTAGTAAACAATAAGATATATTTTATTAAGAAAATAATTACAAACATAGTTGAATGAACTTTATTTATAAACGTTCTCTTCGATATCAATGGATCCCCATAAATAATTTATTTCTACATATATTACTATATTTTCTTAACTAAAGTAGGTCACTTAAAATGGGTGTCTCGGTGACCCGCGGGTCATAGGTTGCCGACCCCTGCTCTAACAGTCTCTCTTCTCCGGTATCTCGATTTCTCGTTCGCCTGGGAGCACGCATGTACAAAATATTAATGACACCGTTCGAACACTAGTTAGACCAGTGGGCGTGGCGAAAGGCAGCGCACAATTGGTCGCTTGGTATCGGGACGGACGCACGCAGCCCCGAAGTGCTCACTTATCGAGTCACAAGGCAGATGGCGCTCCGAAGTTTGCCACGACACATACGGCCGACACAACTTTTTTGCTAAACTTGAAAATCATTGTTTACTAGAATCTATTACCACTAAACGTACCGAGCTATAAATGTAACAGGTACATGTTGCCTTATAAAAATGACAAGATTTAATTTATTTAGACTTTGCGCGATTCTTATTGCAATGCGTGCTCTACTAAAGATATTTATTGAATGCTCACGAAAGCATCTTCATAATTTCAAAAATTGACAAGTAAAGAATGTAGAACCAGTCATTTGACCGATGGTGGTTTAGTGTCAAGTAAACCAGATTTTACCAAGATCCGGAAGGTTTGACGACGATACAAAAATAATTGTTATGACAAACTTTGTCTTTTCTACTTTTAATTATTAAACAAGTTGTTTTGATGTTGTGTGACTTTTATGAGCATTGGCTTGGCACTCGATGCGTTAAATGAACATTACTACTAGAACCACCAGTCAGATTATGATTACTTGTTCCTAAATCTCAGGTTCTTTAGAAAAATGTATTCACGCGAAATTGCTAAACGATCGTTAAAGAACGAGAAACCGTTCCGCGATATTTGATGCAAAGCGTTTTCTCTGCTCGCGATTGGTTTGCATTCCATGCACCTCTATCCGTCTCTCTTCTCGGGTTTCTCGATTTCTCGCTCGCCTGTCGGTGAGCACGTACAAAATATTAATGAAATTAACTCGACTGTAGCGTATCCAGAACTTTGTTCCGTATTACGACACGTATTTAATTAAAATTTACACGGGGGCCCCGTCGTAGCTCGATTACACGCGACCGCCCGCGAAGGAATGAAATTTCAACGTAGCTATGCCCGTGTTTCCTCCTCTTACCCCCACCCCCTCGCCCCACGGCGATATAAAAAGCGACGTCTATTAATGAAATCCACTTTGTTACACTTTTTTGCTGTTTGATCAAAGTTCAGGCTCCGACTACAATCGAATTATCGGTTTTTAAATGAAATTCTTCGCGAAGGCTTCGCCACTTTCCTCGGAAACTTTTCAGGCTAACGCAATTTCGCGTGTAATTGGGAGTTTAATTCGATGAATTAAACGGTCTGCTTGGAGTTCGTTTAAGTCGTTACACCCGGCGCGGGTATAATCGCTTCGGTTCGATCATTCCGCCCCCATTTAATTACCGTCCCCATATTACTACTATTGTTATTTCTTTCCTCCCAACGGGCTCGCATAGTCTTCACCTTGCGATCTTATCCTGAGGTGTAACTTGACCTCGACAAGATTTCTGTACACTAATTCTCACTATTTATTATTTCTTTTCTCCCGGAGGGTTCGCATAGTCTTCACCTTCCGATTTTATCCTGGGGTGGAACTTGACCTCGACAAGATTTCTGTACACTAATTCTCACTATTTATTATTTCTTTCCTCCCGGAGGGTTCGCATAGTCTTCACCTTTCGATTTTATCCTGGGGTGGAACTTGACCCCGACAATATTTCTGTACACTAATTCTCACTATTGTGTTGCACGAAACTGCACACGTAAAATTTAATTTAATCACAATTACTGGGCTAATAAAAATTGTCTGCATACGTTAGCACATACGGAAGCTTCATACACATTTTTCTCTTTTCTGAATTATTTTATGCCACGTTCGCTACCAGTAACTTTTCGTTAGTCAGTTTCATTGTTTAAATAGTTTAATAAATGCAACGTCCGAAATCGGTTCACGCTTTTTACCACATTTAACTATTTCTACCTCGTGTGTATATTAATCGATTTCAATGAAACTTTCAGCATGTGTATAACTAACGTCGGTCTACAAAACGCATATTTTAAATCTTCATTACAGGCTGAAATAATAAAGTTTTGTAAATTCTTCTAATTGCTCAAAAAACGTCAGGTCGTTTTTGGTCCAATTTAAAAAAAGGTTATACTGTTTTAAAGGGTATTCGAATACTTTCGTGAGCCTGTGCAAGTGGATCAAACTCATTTGGCAATCTTTGAATGAACTGCAGGATCGTGAACGTCACAGATCTGTCACGCTGGTAACGAACGTGTTAAACTCGGAAATAATAAAAAAAATTAAGTATAAGTATAATTAAGAATTTTTAGATTCTTGCAATATTTTCGCTAGTTTCACTTTGATCCGATTTCTTCACTTCGGTCGATTTCGATTTTGTCTATAAATTACAACTATCTATAGGAAAGCTCACGATACTTTGCGGTGTGCACCCTGAGGTTGCAGCGATCGCGGATCGAACGCTAAACTGGCACAGTTCGGACCAGTGTGAAAAAATGGCGTGTCCCCGATGAACGAAATTCGGGAAACGGGGCGGATGCGTCCGAGAGAGGATCGGTAAATTGTAAAGTTGGCTTGCATATGATCATGTCGAGCAACCGATGCACCTGTCTGAAATGCATTCACCCGGTGTGCCCGCATCCCGACGCCCAGCCTCCGTACGACGAGGTGTCGCACGAGCTCGGCGAAAGCATCCTCTCTGTGAGAATACCGAAGCGGCAAAGGCAATTTGAGCGGTCGGACGAGTCGAACGAGCTGCGGCAAAAATTGAGCTTCGAGTTCGATTGCCCGGATGCTGAAGGTTCGATGCGTTTCGTTTCGTTTCGTTTAACGCGTCTGTGTGCGAGCAACGTATTCCTCCGCAGCCTCTGCATTATCAAAATGAAACCCTTACCTACTGCCAAAAACCCCCAAAAATAATGCTCTTGATTTAATCTTTAGAAGACCGATATTTTTCCAATGAAAATCTGAATTTTCTTTTTCAACAGTTACAGTGATTTCTCTACACAGGGTGTTCATTTGAAAACTTTCCAGCCGAATATCTCGAAATGTACGAGGGGTATTAAAAAAGTGTATAACACGTGTCCAAGGATTTCGAGGGAGAAAGAGGTTGAAATGGAAACTTGTATTATTTATTATAGAATCTTAATCTTAAAATGGATACTTTTCTTTTATCTGCGCACTAGTTTCGCCAGATCAGGGCAATTGACTCGAATTGAGGGGAAAAAATTACTCTCTGTCTTTCTGCCACTGCCGGATTAGTCACGTGGCATTGTGACACATACAGGCCGTGCCGGAAGCGTGGGGGAATAGCGTCGTAGAAGGGGAAAGTAGAGATGGGCGACTTAAGACTTTTTAATGGGAGATTAATGGGAGATTAAGACTTTAATCGGGCGACTCTGCCTACTGTGCGTGCCGCGGAAGAAGTCTCGCGAAAGGAATGCGGGGCTGATTGGTGAGAGTGGAAGGGGCACGTCTCTAGCTGCTCTGTTGGCTAAAGCGGTTGCATATACTGTGTAGTGTGTGACGTCAAAGCTTTGGTCTACTGGAACGTCAACGGTGGGGATAGCGAGTGCCCATTTTGCCCTTGTTCCGCGATACTTCTTGCGAGGCACGAACAGTACACCTACCAGCCTCAACAATAGGAACCATACGATACGTGAAAACATCGAATCTCTAAGCGCGGAGGCAAGATTGTTTCTTATCTCGGAAATTGCCAGAAAACTTGTTAAAGAAATGGCTTGGCAAGCCGACGCGTGATCCGGTCGATGGTTCAATCCCACTCTGAACAGTTTTGTCTTTCCGCGAGCAGCCGAGGCGAAATGCGAGCCGGGATGCACGAAGGTTCACGTGGTACCGGACAAGACACCGCCGGTGAAAACGGCTGACGAGGAGACGTTCTCGTTGAGGGCGGCGAGACAACTTTTGCACAACGACGACTTCAGGAACACGCTCGAAATTGAATTTAAAGCGCCACGAAATTACATTCCTCTGGCCGGAATTGGCCCGCCCCCACCCATAATCGTCCCGAAGGTCTTGCCCAGGAAGAGGACCAAAAGTAACGCGGGACGAAAACGAAGCAAGACGCCCGGTTCGGCGAAAACCGATGGGTCGAAACGCAAAAATTAAACTGCGACGGTTTTGCCCCTTCCGGGGGACGTGGAAACGAAACGCCAATAAGAACGCTGTATCGTTTACGAGCCTTCGCCAAATATAGCTTAGCCTGCCCAAGGCATCGATTGCGCGCGATAACTGCGCGAAACTTTAAAACTTATCGGCGGTAGTACAAGAAGCAATGATATATTTACACAATTTCAACTTCTTGCAAATGAACAGCCCCACTATAGCAATAAAAAAATTATTCTTCCCTGCAATACACAGTGTTAGCCCTATGCGGTGCGGAGTACAGTGATTTCTCTATATATGTCGCCAAGGTCTGGACGATAAACGTCGCGGCATTATCCCCACTATCCCGTGAGAGACCGCAAAGCTCGAGAGGCCTCGGACGCCGAGGAGTGTAACCATAACAGAGCTAGGGTTGTTTCCTGGAGGATACACGACGCTGGCCAAGACCCGTGTTGTTGACATACATCGAAAATTCACTGTATTCCATTTATTTCAGAAATCTGAATAGGTACAATATCTTTCTGTATGTTAATGGAATAATTAACATTGAATACATTCCGTAATTCACTTATAGATTGCTCTATTGACCTATTTAGAACCGATAAGACACAATTATACGACAATCGCATAAGATTTGTGCGCAAGTAAATGTTGAGTCTGGCTCGACATAGGACCGCAAAGGGTGTTTCCAATCAAATTTTCATCGAGCACATCTTTTCCCTAATTTAGGCACGTCTGGCTCTTAACACTGAAACGTGTAAATTTCAAAATTGTATGAAATCTGTGGAAATCGAATATTGTCATTATCATGAAGCAATGTACACATCATTCGAGTTTGGCGTTCGATGATTCCAAATGGAGATCCCTATTTCACGTGTATTATTTTAGGTCATATTTTAATATACGTGTACTATTTCAAGTTTATTATTTCACGTGTAACACCGTATTTAATCACCCGCGCGTTAATTTATCCTTATTCTGAGTCGTGTAGCTTTCAAAACATTGAAATCAGTGGGAATGTATTAATGCACGTGTGACTGTATACATGTGAAATAGCACACGTGAAATAGTACACGTGTTTTTTAAGTACACGTGTAACCGTGTACATACTTAAAACGACACGTATTAACGAACGTGTCTCATTTTAGATTCCTAGTTCTGACGTTGATCTTGTTTTCTTGGGAAAATATTAGGTTGGCAAGAAAGTAATTTCGGTATTTTTAGGTGAAATAAAATCCAATTTTTTTATCAAAGCAATGAACTTTAATCGATAAAATATTTTGCATTTTGTTCTATGATCTTTTGCCATCTTTCTGGTAGCTTCATAATTCCGCGCTCATAAAACTTCATAAAACTTCAGATGGTCGACCAGAACGTTGGTCGTCTTCAAGTGAGAAATTTTCAATACGGAATTTTTTAAACCAATTCTGACACGTGCGTTCTGTTAAGCAATCCACACCATAAACTTCACATATATCTTTTGCGATCCTCGGCAGCTTTTTTATCTCTACGGAAATAAAAAAGCAATATGCGCCTATGATGTTCGTTTTTGCACTCCATGTTCAAATTGACACAGAACTAACAATTTTAATCAAAATTACGTGTAATTCGCATCAAAAGTAACCTAAAAGATGCAGTTACGAAATGTCAGAAAGAAAACAAAAGCAACGTTAACCCCTTGCAATACTATTTATTTTGTGATTTTAATCATCAGAAATTCTTCATCGTTCAGGATTTCATAGAAAAGAGAAGATAGTTTATATTTATTGTATGACTATGTTTTCTCCAAAGGATATGTATCAACTACAACGAAATAGAATTTTATTTCGCTTTAAAGGAAATTAACACGTTCACTGCCGGACGGATTTTCCATGATTTGTCCCAGGCGCCAACATGAACTTTTCATTATGCGATGCATATTATGATGAAATATAGTTCCCAGCAAATAATATGAGTTATAAAATCATGTTTGAAGCATTTTTTTTGGTGGGGGTCACCGGTGCCCCCCACGGCGCTATAGGCAAGTATTACTTTTTTTTTTTAAACAATCGTGCTTCGGTTGCTAAGTGATTACTCTGTGTTTCGAAAAAAAAAAAAAAAAAAAAAAAATATTATTTTGTATGTTCTATATTGCATTAATTTCTTCAAACCATTATAGTAACAATGGTATTATTGAAAAATTGATCAGTATCCATATTTACTATAATTATGTACTTTTAGTATTGACCACGCCGCCGGTCACCGGTGGCCCCCACGGCGCTGTAGCAAAGTCGAGTGCCGGTCACCGGTGACCCCCACGGCAGTTAACGTGTTAATAACATACATATTTATTAGACTCTGTTCAAAATCTTCATCACGAGTCTGACTCGATATTGTAGGGCAACGGGTTAACAGAAGTCAATCAAACAAAACATAAAGCCATCTATTAGTGAAAACCTAAATTCCTTTCTTGCCAACCCAATAGATTCGTTCGACCCATACCAAAGTTGCAGCAGGAATTTTCCGACGTTACTGTGCCGTTTCTGTTCGCGAACGGTTTCTGTTATTTTCGGAGGATCGACGGAACACGTTTGGCAACGGTATCGGCCGTCTCTTCAGGGATTTACGGATGTAGCGAGACCGGCTCGTCCGCCGCGGCTGCTTTGTCGTAAACGCAAGGGCATCTGGGGGACCGAATAATGGAACGATAAATCACTGGCGCGATATTCTTGTGCGTCTCGGGCAAACGATAAATCATCAAGCGCACCGAAGGCATACGCGCCACGGTATTAAACGTTTTCGGGGGGCCACTGTCGGCCGTGGTGGCAGCCTGCAGTCTTCGCCAGCGAGGCTTTAAGTTTCGTCTAGCTCGATGGACCGTGGACTTTGGATATCTACGAGCGGAGCGAGATCGTTGAGACTTTAAACGCTGGGACACCGGCCAATGTTCTCTTTGTCCGGGAAGACGCGCTTGCAACGCGTGCAATGTGCAAGGAAAACGTCCCAGTGGCTGACCATGTCCCCTGTGCCTGGACAGTAATACTTTCATTTGTTTTTTACCTCACTTGCTGATATAATTAAACATAAAAGTTAGTAGCATAAAGTAGAAACACTCATAAAATAATGTAGAACATTTGTATCGTGCAATAAAAATAGTATTGTTATTATTACCGGTTTCCCTCTTAAATTATTCAACACGTTCGGTACCACCGTCACAAACGTGTAACGTCCATAATCTCACGGTTTACTTAAAAATAGTCAAATGAATTTTAGACCTTTCGTTAAAGTTTAAAGTTAATGTTCAGAGAATTCATGGCTTCCTTCTGATAAACCATTTTAATGAAATTCTTCTAACGTTTTCACGGTTTTAAATTACATCTACTCATTTTTGCCATATATGCATCGCTGTCTAATTATCACTGTTTCATCTTTCTTTAACGACGGTAGGAAATTAAAATTGATTATATTTTAAGTAATAGAGGTTCGTCTGAGTAATATAGTAATTCAGGTGTACTGGTACATGCACTCTTAGGTTGTCCGCTAACTGGAACATTGTACCGTCTCGTATAATGGTTAAAATAAAGACGCCCCTAACATGATTTAGAGTTCTGAGACTGTGCTAACTTTCACTAATTATGTTGTATTAGCTTCCAAATGAAACAAAACTTGTTGAATTTTATGGTGGTTTTACACGTTAAATAAATAAACACCGTACCGTTATTCCTTAAGCGTCCGGATACTTGGAGGTTTACCTTACCAGGGTCAAGTTCTTCTGTCGATCAGTAGTTGATCACACGGACGAATTTGTTTGTATTGACCCTTCGAACGAGACATACATATAAATGGACCTATAACAAACAAACTCCTAACAAACTCCATCGTTACGAATGTTGTCCACTCGGACGATCAGTTATTACGAAACAATTATGGTACGCGATTTCTTGGTTTCCCGATGAATAGGCTCCCGATGATTAGAACGCGGAGAGATACGTTGACGCGTAAAAGCGGCTGACTGACGATGACTGCGGGAGCCCACTCGACCACGAACTATTCGAGTATGCAGGCGCGGCACTGTCGCGGGTACCTCGTTATATTTCTAATTACGGATTCCCGCTTCGATGGAGAGAAGTTTTAATCACCGGCTTACGTAATTATTACTACCGGAGAGCAACGTTGGCCATCTTCGTCGGACGGCAGTCATCGAACGGCCGGCGAAGATTACCGTCGTAATCGTCGAACGAACTTTCGAACGACCGCGGCTGGTTTAATCGTTCGCGGATTAACCGTGCCGCTGATTTTTCACGGAAAATTAGAAATTCGCGTTTCGCAACGCGAACGGAACGGAACGGAACGAAACGGAACGGGGTCGGGGCCGTTAAAACCGTCGCCGCGACGGAACACGATTACGGTTTCATTTCCAGGGAGGAACGCGGCCGATAGCGGCACAATAATTAGCCGTAATCGCGGCGTTGACCGTTTATGGCGGCTGAGCCATCTAATCAAGATCGTCATATCCCGGTCTGCGGCCAGATCGCTTTGTCGACTCGATGGAACCGTGGAAACTGCGGATCCCGTGCTTTCGGATCAATTGCCGAAGAGACGGCTTTGTTCTTCGCTCTCCTCCGATGCTGCGACGTTCAAACGCAGCCGGGAAAGTGGAAACTAAATTCGAACGATTTTTCTCTCGCACAGTGGTCCTAATCGATGAATTAGGAGGAAAAAAGTTCAAAATTAAAGCTAACGAAGAACACGTATCAGTGAATTTTTTATCTACTATACATCCCACGCAAGTGACCTCTGACATTAGTCTCATTAACAATGAAACAAATGAAGAATGCAAATATCGCGTCGCAACGCATAATTGTTTTTAGGCTACTCGATCGCTTGTCGCGAAATAGTGTATATGAGAACGTGTGTTCTGATTACCCATTGTAAATACTTTTATAATAATATGAATTCCACGGTTCAAGGTAAATATAAAACTACAAATTTATTTCAATTTAGCGACTCATATTATTATTTCTACTTCGGGACATCTTGATATACATGGTCCTCCTGGTTTATATAGCTTTTTGCCTTTAGTTGCCATTTTGTGAGAAATAATTTTTTTGTAGAAAGAGTGCGTGCTATAACTCGGCGGAACATGGTTATTCGCCTGAAAGAATTAGGTCTTATGCAGTCGACTATGACCAAGAAATTATTTAGAGAATGAGCTGGAAAGTACAGGAGATCAAAATTTTTCAAGTGGAACGGGTGCCCGCGGGCACGACTCCGGGCAAATAGAATACTGAATTATCATCAGAGGAATGCTAAATTGAAAAATAATCATCTGTCCCAATAAGTGAAATGTCTCGAAAACTATTAATCGCATCGACTTCATTATGGTGTCATTCAATCTAGAATGAAAAAATATATAAATAATGGTATTGTGATCGACAGAAAAAAGAAAAAATGATTTCAGTATTTTTTCCTCCTAATTCGGCGATTAGGACCACTGCGGGTCGGTGCAGTTTCTCGAGAGGTCGAGAAATCTTGTGACTGGGCCGAATTTCTTCCAACCTTATCGACTTCATTTAATCGAAAACGAGTATTAGCTTTAAACATTCAGTTGGAACTGAAACGCTTCGCTTAACCTTCAATCTATGTATTTTTTAAGAAGTGGCGATACCTTGCAATTGGCCCAGTTTATTTGGCCCCTATCGATTTTATTGAATCATCGCACGAATGAGACCTAGTTTGAAGTATTTAGTTAGGACTAGGACCCTCCGCTTTTCCTCCGGTTAGCGTGTTCTTTGAAAAGTGGAAAAATCATGTGACTGAACACGTTTACTCAGCTCTTATCGATTTTATTGTGTTGAATTTTATTTCATTGATCTTTGGACAAACTTGACAGATTTTTGCGGATATTTTTCTAAAGATCGCACGATTCAGGAAGATTTTTGTATCCTTATAGAAAATATTCCTCGTAATTATTGGTCTACGGATTTCGTGCAATTATGACAAAAATTACAGAAAGTTTTTATTTTGCGTAAAGGTCCTCAGACTAATAATTTTACTTTCATTTTTAGTTTCATTGTTGAGCCAAGTGTTTAGTTCCGCAGTCTAGAAGCCGCTTATAGAATTTTTAAAGAAAGAGCCACTCTCAACTCTCACGTCAAAATCCGATCACCTACTATTTCCATTCGTGTTCGAAGACTTTCAGTTCTCGTTGAAATCTGCCAAAAATGCTTTGGATTCTTATTTCCCAAATAGCCAAATTGATTTACGTTTGCAGAGTGGAGTTTACGTCTCTGAGCTGGCTAAAATTTCAAGGAAAAATGTTTCAAATGTCATTTACGATACTCGATGTTCAATAGTTTAAATTGATAGCGAGATTCAAAAGTGCTTGAAAATATTTTTAAAATTTCTTCGATATTTAGAACATCACTCTACGTTTACCGTTTATCTATCGACAGCAAACCGCATTTTATGCGCACAGTTTCAAATCAGAGAAGCTAAATAAAAAAATATTCCAAATTAAAACTTATTTTCGCTTTAATGCTTTCCTTCGAAGAAACAGTCAATAATGAAATCATTAATTCGTAGAAGATCCAGAGTCAAACGATGTTGGTACACAATAGAAAATTTTCCAACAATTTGCAACACAAATCAACACTTCACCTACCCGAAACCTATTAATAGGATATTCAATAATTATGCGGTACCAAAAGGAAGCTTAAAATTCGTTTTTCACAAAATAATACTAAACGAAACAACGAAATTGCATTAGCTGAGTTGTCGAGTCATGATCGAAATTTCTGTTGCTGTCGATGGAGCTATTAAAAAATCCTTAGCTATATGGGCTTTAAAAAATTATAAAACAATCGCCGGTAGATAATGTGGTGAAATAATTCTGCGAGGGTCAAGCAGACTTTTACGAACCTAGAGATTGTCCATCCCTGAAACAGTGCATGATCGCGATTCGCAGAGTCTCGCCTACGCGAAAAACGGGAGGAGCCGGCACCAGAGACGTGGTTCTCCGCCTTAGCGTTGTCCGCGAGCCGCCTTATAAATATTTATAATGCGCAAACAGAGGGAAACGATCCTGGCAGAAACCGCGCGACGAATTCGATCGTGAAAGCATTTGCTTGTACTTTAAACGGCGGTCCCAGCCGCGCTGTATAATTCACTAAAATTGAACTTCGCCGTCGTCGGAACGATCGAAGCGTTTCGTGCTGTACGCCGGGTTCCAGAGACCGGTGCACGCGATGTTCCTTGCCAAAGGAAAGAGAGAGAGCGAGAGAGAGAGAGAGAGAGAGAGAGAGAGAAAGCGTTTTCCGAAGAAACCGAATACGTTTTTCGACAGCCGAAATCCCCTTTGCGCTTGATAACCGTATCCGGTGGATGCCGGGATGCAAATAATTCGAAGAAAAAAATTAACGAGGGAGGAAGAGACGGCTGGGATTCACGGCGGAAAAACCGCGTGTGTACAACAGAAATCCACAGAGCTTAGGAACTCGAGAGTAAACCGGGACGGAAGTCGATCTCTCGTTCGATCTCTCCCGACTTCTATTTTCACGTATCGAACGATAACGAACAACTTTATCCGAACACGAGATTTCTCGCGGAAAATAAGTACACCTTCCACTGATTCCGCCGCGTGCCCGGAATACGATCCTCGAATCTGACCAGCCCATAGGCCACGCCGAAATATACGTGCCTTTTTTATTTGCCTCGATTTTTATGCCCTTGATCGCTACTTGCCGCGGAATATACAGTGTGTCCCGCGAACTCTGTCCACTCGAATATCTTGGTTATTTCAAACAACACGAGAAAACTAAAGTGTATTTGTCCTAAAACTTACCGTTGCTGAGATACGTGACTGTTTTCGTTCTATTACTTTCATTATGCAACGTATTCGAGCATAAAAAATTAGACATTCTATTTAAAAAATCAAAGGTGACGTCTATATCTTCTCTACGCGTCCACTTGAAAGAATATCATTTATACCATATTATGCAGTTTCTTAAACCGTACAACTTCTGTAACATTTTCTCGTATTGTTTGAAATAACCAAGGTATTCAAGTGGACAAAGTTCGAGGGGACACACTGCATGCGAAACGGTAATTTGTCCTCGAATTTAGATCCCTGGAAGAGTCTCGATTTTTAATAAGGTAAAGGCACCAGTAGTTGACCATTTTATGGAAAAACAAAAAATAAGGTTTGAAATGTTCTTATTGTTTTGAAATTTAAACAACAGACGGCATGGCACTCGAGGTTCACTTTTATCAAAAGTGCACTTATAAGTGCGCTTATAAAAACCTTATTTTTTATGTTTTTCTATGAAATGGTCAACTACTGGTGCCTTTACCTTATAGTGTATTGAATCTTGGAAGACTAGATTAAGTAATACTGCAGATACAGTGACTAATAAACTGGACCTGAACTAGTAGATCGAACTAGAAAAAAGAATTCTTTTGGAACGTGATGTCAGCATTAAATCTAAGAAATATTTTCTCTTGAGTTTGGTTGTGTATTTATCGTTTGCGCGCTGTCGTTGGATAAAGTAACCTAAGTGGGAGGTATAGAGTGGATTTCTTACGACCGAATGATCGCGGAATTGATGATCTCGGTCCCCCGATGTTAGCATCTGGAATCGGCAAACGCGACGACAATTTCGCCGGACAAACGCGTACGCGGTGGTGGCCAACGAGAGCTCGGCTAAACAGATTAAACGCGCATTCGACGAGTCACGCAGGTGAACACCAATTGTGTTCATTATTAACGTAATCGGGTGCACCTGAGCCACGCGTGAATACATACGTTCGAACGCCGAGCGGTTTACGGCTGCTAACGATCGCGAAATGTATCGATGTCGTTATGCGCGCTACCCATCCAACAGTTTCGATGCTCTCGAATCGCGCGCATCGATTAACGACGGTCAGCGCGGACGATGCAGCCCGTGAAAAACCTTTTTGCTACGTTGATATTTAATTCCCGGTTGTCGGCGATCGACCAACAAATTGCGAGTCTCGTATCTTGCGAACTCTCGTTGGCGATGTTATTCGAGTAATTGACTGAAATAGATTTAGCTTCGACCGCAATCACTTTCTTAAAATTGCATCAGAGGACTTGAGATTTTTTACGAAATTAGAAGCATTAGTTTGCTAAATTTCACGCGAAGAAAATTCCTTTTATTCCTTCTTGCTTTTCCATAAAAAATATATGGACCTCTTCCGGCGTATTGCAAGATGCATTCAACACGTTTTTCAGCATTCTACGCATTTAACAGAACGATTTCACCTACATACCTAAAAAACGTCGGGGAATGTTAACTAAATTTATTTTTGGCATTGCGCGCAATGTGGATTTAGAAAGAGAGCAATTAAAATTGAAAACGCCATTGAAAATATTTATGGTGTGCGTACGCGAACAATATGTTTTAAGTGCAAGAAGATAACAGACGCGGATTTTGCGTATTCATAAACCGTGTTTTTCAAGCTGTTTTCCCCGGTTCGATAAATCAAGATCGGATTGGTGGAAAGCGTTTGATACCGATGGATTAAAGGCTCAAATTGGGGCAGAAGCTTTTTAATCCAAAGCAGCAACAATTTTTTGGAAACGGGATCAAACTGTCGACCGATAGATGGAAGAATGCCATTGAAAACGATGAATGCGACAAACGATACGACTTATAGAATGGTCTAACAAATGTGCAAACTTTTTGAACACGACAAATCAATGGAACACCAGTGGTCCATTTCTGGTATCGGAATCAACAATTTTTCTTTATTTTTAAAAGAATTCTGTTCTGACCTATATGTAGGCAATCGATTAATTAATAAATTTTTTATTCGTAAAATTAATTGCTACCATCCAAATTTAGTGTGACAAACATGAGTTTTATCAAATTTTCTCCTGAAAAATTACACCGCAAATCATCTAACATTAATTTTAGAGCAGAAAAGATTCGTTCAACGCTAACCTGAGTTGCGGGCACAACGTGAATTATGCGCGCTAGTTTTGATAAATATGGGAGTCCATATTTCTGATTTTCCCAGTTGAAAAAATTTAAAAAAATTTTTTTTTCAGATTGTTTGTTCTTATGGTCTGTTGACTCGTCTTGTTGTATTAAACCTTCTCAATGAATTTCACAGGCTTGCCCCATCCGAAAAAAGGGTAGGAAACTCAGTAATCAAATAAGCAACTGAAATGAATTTTCTCATCAATAATCATTATGAACAAGTGAAAAGAAATTCGATCATCTACAACTGTTATGAGCGATCGAAATAAATTTCTCTCATTGATAACTGTTATGAGTGATCGAAATGAACGTCTCTCATTGATAAAGTCGAAAAGTATAAAAATCGATATTTTTTAATCATTTCGTTCTTTGAATTTTTTTCTTTATATTATGCGTAAATTATCTGAGATTTCAATAATAACCGACTTTTTCTTAATGATTTTTATCGTAGAAAATTTTAGAGTAACTGTTATTTTTGCTACCTGTTATGGAGGCACCTGGGTTCATTTATAAAAATTAGTCGCGTAAGAGGACACCGACTCGTAAAGAAGATCGCGTTTCGCCCGTCGCCGGAATCAAACGAACGTAAAACCAGCGTCGGAGCCGTAAACGTACGAAAGAGGCGAGTGTCGGGAATATTGTTCCTCGTCGCGTGGAAATTTGGTTGGGAAGGGTCTCGAAGGAACGAGGGCCGCGCAACAGCCCGTCATAGAGAGGCCCTAATTTTCGCTGCTCGTCCTCCGCCTCTTCGACCTCGTTCGCGTCGTCCCACGCGACGCGATATCCTTGTCGCCTAACCTTCCCGGCGAAAGAAAGAGACGCCGAGTTCTAAACGCGGGGCTACATTTGCATTTCTCGGCGCTTAGGGTCCGAGCGAGGCGGCGGGTCGAGTCGACGTTATGCAAATCTTAATTCGCCCCGCTGGAAAACTCGTAAAATTACCGAGCTTTTCCGCAATAAAGCCCCAAATTACTTGCACGCCTTTGAGCCCTTTGCCTTGCCCTCGTCCGTTCGCCCGGCTTCATCGGAGAGAAAAAAGGCCGAGGATCTCTCGACGATCCTAGATCGCTTCGTCTTGATAACGGTTATGGGTTGGGGCTGATCGTTAACGGGAGTGCTCCAAGTTCAAATGAAATTACGCGCTCGTACGACGTTCCGGCTCCCAGGACCGACATTTGCAAAGTCGATTCTCGTGAGTCAACGTTAAGTCGAATCGGGGGCCGACCACCGTCCAATTCGTTATTTCCACATTGTTTATTTCAACGCGGCCCGGCTCCGGCTGAAAGGACTCGAGCAAAACCCTCCCATGTACATTATGCGCAACGATAATCCGTGGAATCGTCAACTTGCATACAGGACCAAAAGCTCCTGCGCACGTGGCTCTATTAGATCGTCCCGTTAGCAATCTCAGACTTATCTTACTTTGACCGTGGTATTCCCTTTGCTTACGCTGTGATTATCTCTGTTCTTAATAATTCCACAGCAGAAAATTTACACGTTTATGTTTACGTTTATTTTCATGCTTAAATACTGGTAACCACACTGCGTATGTGTAGGCAAAATAAGAATGGTTTGCATTGACTACAATTATCAGGAGCCAAACAGAAATTTTGTGCTTCCCTTAAACATCTGAATAAGCTGAAACTAATACATTGATATCATTACATTCTTTTCATCCCTCTACTGCTTTAAGTCACACTTGTCATTTTTCTACTAATGATAGACTACAGTACAGATAGGTACAGAACCAAAGGCAAAACAAATTCTTTGCAAATATTTGATTACTTATGGGTACCCTTAATAGTCGAACGATATACGTTCGAGGGTATCGGAGACGACGAAAGTTTGGAAGATGACAGAGTTTCCGTTTTTCAGGGTTCCTGGAAAATTCATTTCGCCCGGGTCCGCGATTTTCGGGCACACGACTCGCCGATAAATTATCGAAGGAGACCTACGGGGACGATATCTCGACCTTCGGTGTGTTCCATCGAGCGCCCTATTGTAAATTTATGGGTTATCGTGTGTATAGACGCAACGGCACGGAAGAACGCGCGATATCCTTGTTCGGTTTTATGGCGGTGGTGGAGGAAATTTGCGAGATCCGTATCCCGTGGGAATAAATGCGAAACCAGACTCTGCAGCGTCCATTGCGGATAATAGCACGATGTGTATTACGCGCTTCCACGTATTTAGACTTACCGAGTGGCTCGTTTAAGCGTTAACGCCGAGATATCTCCGGCAACCACCGGATAAAATGGTTCGAACAAAACAACGAAGCGGTACCATTCTCTCCTGTGTTTGCAAGAATGTTAATATCGTAAAATGTTGGACCGTTTATCGCTGCGTCGCGTCTCGACGCGTCGCGCCGTATCGCGTTGTTGCGAACATTTGCAAACTATTTACAGTCTTTCTCGCGTATGTACCCTGCGCGTCTTTTCTGCAATTGTCCCCATTTCGAAGACCGTGAAACGCAAATTTGTTGTTTAACGAATTACTGTTGCCGTAGAGATAATTATATACTTGTCTTTCAGTGAGAAAGTTACGCCATCATGGTTTCACGGATGTTACTAGTCTGGCGAACAGCGATGGAGCCAGAATCGAAAATGTTTTAAAAGGTAAAGGGTAATTCTAGTCGGTATTTTTACATCGCAGTACAAAACAATCGTTTGGGTGAACATAGAAGGGTTTAAGTAATTTCTGTTTACTAGTGGTCGTTTATATCGACGTCATATTCTTACAAATAGCCTGTGTACCATATTACCAATTTCGTTACCATCAATTGATTGGCACGCTTCCTACCCACCCTCCCCCGTCCTGGATCATCGCCCACCCATCCCTACTTAGATCCTTGTTCAGAATCCTCTCTCCCCTGTCTGAATCGCCTCTCCTTCTACCTTACCGTAGAATCTACGGCGTAGATCCTCTTTCCCCCTTCCCCTCTAGGAAGGGAATCGCCCCATTTTTTCGTCAAATTTTCTCTTTCCCTTCCCTAGATCCTTCTCTACCCTAACTTGTCTACCCTTCTTCACATCCCTTCCACCTGGATCATCATAGATCCATAGATTCCCTTTTTCTAATCCTTCCCGCCTGGATCACCCCCAGATCCCCTTCCCTCTTCCCCGCCCTTGCCAAATTGTGCCCGTATCTAGCTTATCACCTTAACTTGCATTCCGTTCATATTACTGAAAGTAGAAATTAAAGAGAAGAATATTGTACTCTAATCAATAGTGTCATTATACATGTGACCATATCCGAAAGGAATCATCCTAAACTTTGACTAACATTTCCGACAGTTCCCATCTGAAATTAATCAATTATTAAATATATCTCGTCGGTGGCCCGGTTCTGTTCCAGGAAAGACGGCCCGGTTCTTTTCCTTGCTAAAAGACAGCCCGGTTCTTTTCCCTGCTAAAAGTCAGCCCGGTTCTGTGCCATGCTAAAAAACGGCGAAGTAGAAAAAGTGGGAACACGAAAACCCGAGCGTGAGCACTCTCGATTCATCTCTACCACCGACGAGGGATAGGATAGACCTATCATCCAATGCATTTTCGTGGCCAACTTTTGGGGGGTCACGTAACTGCACGTAACCACCGACGAGATATATTTAAAGACTGCCAGCCCCCGTGATAAACTGCGGGCCTAAAGTGGGTGCTGAGTGAGTGCTGAGTGGGTGCTGGGAGCGGTCGGTAACGGCCCCAATACCGAGATACTCTCATCGGTTGTGGAACTAAGAACGTGGAACTAAGAACGTGGAACTATCACTGATCTCAAATACCAACATCGCTAATCGATAGTTTATAAATGTAGGCAATATGAAAGTAACGTTAGAAAGAAATATCAGAATTTAAATTTAATTTGGAAATTATTGCGATATAAAATAATTATTATTCAACAAAAAATATTCGTTGAAAACTAACGTCGAGAAGAAATCATGTCAAAGAATCAATTAATTATCACAGCCATTAGCTCGATGTGATTGTCGATTTTTAATATTTTATAGAACAATTGCGAAACAAAATATTCGAAATCGAGAATCACACCGATTGTCCGGGTCTCACCACGTGGAGGTTGTTGTGAGGGAGACCCGCCCACCCACATAGTATTTGGCGTCGTTCAGACATGGCGAAAAGTATACAATTTCCGCCGTGTTTGAACAAGGCCAACGTCCCACCCGACGGAAAGTTAACAAAATTACAAAATAATAAAAAAAGCCGTAATTTTGTACCCCATTTTGTACTCTTCCTAATACACATTTGACAGTGCTCTAGTTTTGATCACTGTGCAAACGAATACCAAGAAGAGCTCATTGCAAAGCCTACCTGCCGAATTACTACCTGCCTAGTATGGAATCTAATTTTTTATTTTTTTTTATTTCCTACCTATCAAGTATTTTATTTTTGTTTTTTTTTGTATTTGTTTGTATTTTGTATTTTGTATTGCAAAGCCTACCCGCCGAATTATTACCTGCCTAGTATGGAATCTAATTTTTTATTTTTTTTTATTTCCTACCTATCAAGTATTTTATTTTTGTTTTTTTTGTATTTGTTTGTATTTTGTATTTTGTATTTTATTTTTGTATTTTTTTGTATTTTAAGTATTTTGGCCATGTACTTATGTGGGGCGGGGGGGGAGGGCTAGCACAAATTTGCTGAAATAAAAATATATTAGACTACCCAACGAGCAACAAATACAATAGACAGCACAAGGTACAACAAATACGAAAACCTACACAACACGCAACACATACAACAAACGTCTCTTCCTTGTCATGGGATGAAATATCTGAAACATACTAAATCTTGGATTAACACAAGAAAAAATTTTTAAAAATACAAAAACAATACATATTCAGAATGTTTGTCCACTCGACATATTTCAATCAAACGCGCGAGTGGACTGGTTTTGCGCAACACTACTCTACAAAAATGTAGATTGAATATCCCTAAACAACGCGAGCAGTGCATAATCTACCGCAACACTATTTTATTTTTTTTTTCAGAACAAAAAATTCCCGTGCACTTTCATTTTTTTCCGCAACGCTAAATGGAATCGCGACAGCAGCCATTTGAATTTATGGGGAGGGAATCAAGCCGAATCATTCTTTCGCAACGCTATTAAAAAAATAATAAATACTGAATATATTAAAACAAACGCGAGTAGTGCATTATTGGCGCGACGCTAATTTATTAAATTCGATATAAAAAACTCCCGTGCACTTTAATTTCTTTATACGCAACTCTAATGGGGAAGCATTGGCTGCGGGGGTTATTTTCAGTGGCAGCCACACTGGCTGCAGGTATCAGGGGCAGTCATTCGGTGCAGTGCGGCATGTCAATCATCGCAACTCTAAAAGGGGGGATTTTCTACCGTTTGCATATTGGAAAACGTTCGTATTAAATCGATTCGAATATCTAATTCTTACTATATCACGCGAGTAGGGAAATATACTTCGCGGTCCCTACTATTATTACATATTCGAACATTGCAAAATCAGTTTTGCATGGTGCAACGAACACTAAGTTCTATCGAAAAAATTACTGCGCGGTCCCTACGTAAAGATACCCCGTCTTTTACCTTGCGGGCCGACGAGGCGTTCGATACGCTATACATACACAAAGTGTATGTCTTCTAACCCGATCGGACCACTACGTTAAAAAATACATGCTTTGTAAAACGCAGTGGTAGGTTCCTTGCATTTAGCGCTCACACACCATCAAATGGTCAAGGTACACGTCGCTACGTTCAGGTGAACCTACAGTGAGTTCCGCCATCGTAAGGCACGTCAACACCATGCACCGCATTAGATGCCAATGGTCACCATGGCATTGTCGTACGTACCACCACAGGTGACGTAACTTAATACGTCTTCTTTTTGTGTACGGTACGGTCATACGAAAACGGATACACATGTTCCATTGCTGGAACGGCAAACGAATCGTGTGACAGGGCACACCGCGGGTAATCGAACGTAACAACGTGAACCGTGATTTTGCGCTAACTGCGACCTGAGAACGTACCAATACGTTTCTTTTCTCGACGTGTAGCGGTCCGGTGGACACATGCTCCACATTGCAAAAACTTTAAACAGAACTCGAGCAATATAACTCGAAAATCTAAACAACAAAATCTTTAGAATTCAATGTTCGTATGCATTATTGCGCAACTAATTCTGCAATGTTAAACATTTACTTTTATATACACGGTCGCGAGTATAACCATTAAATCTCAGGTTTTACGTTTTCCAATATGCAAGAAAATAATCCAGCCTTAATACAACGCGTTGGTATTTTTCGCAACACTAACAATAAGACAATCGCGATATCAAATTCGCAACGCTAATTTCTCAAACAGAATTGTTTTTATAAGATAATTGATACGCGGGGCATGCAGGAGGTGTGACAAAATCTATTGGTGAAGAGATCCGGCTCATCCACCATTTTACAATGTCATTAACAAAAGCGGTAACTAAAAAAATTCTCTTTTATTTTTTCGCAACGCTAATTCAACCCGTTGAGATTTTTCGCAACTCTATTCGAAAACGCGAATGCCTGCACCACACCGGGCAGGGTTCGTTGCAGCTCGAGCATGGGCGCCTGAAATATCGAAAATGACTCGAAATCAAACGCGATTCTTTTTTGCTGCGCAACGCTAATTCAAGGAACAGTGGAATGAAAAAAAAAACTTTTTTACTTATAAAAATTCTTATGAAATCTTTATATCTTGAAAAAAAAAAATGAAATAAAATCGAAATCGCGACCATTTAATTCACAACACTATACACAGTCAAAATCGCGACTATTTTCGCAACACTAACTTTTATCCTCTGTTCAAAATTACTTAATGCAACGCGTGTTTTTCTTCGCAACGCTAATGCAAATCGCGGATGTGCCCATCTCGGCTGATCGTTGGGGCGGTGAGGCCTGCCCATTGATGCAACTAACTACTTCTACAACTACTTCAAATATTTCTACTGACGAGTATAGTGACAAAGTAGTAACGATAAAACACATGCAGTTGCTGCCCTCTTGAGTGACTGTTTGTCGGGCCTCTTCTTTTTCTTCGCGGTCCGCCGAACATCTGAAACCCTAAACGTGCTCGCAGGGAAAACGATCAACGACTTTCGAGACGAATCACAAGTCTCGAGAGAAGCCGATCGTTCCCCTGGTGCAATCGAGCAGGTGCGCAACGTTTCGAGGACCTAATCCGCGCGCGTTTACCGTTCGCGTCCGCGTCCGCGAAAAGCTATGCGAGCTAGAAGAATCGAAAACGAATTATCCATCGAACGTCATGCCTCGTTCGCTTTCGATTCGAGAACGAAACTTCGAGCTCTTCCAGGAACTGACTACCGGTCGAAGCGCGGAAAGAGAAAACGGTAGCCAGCCCCGGCCCCTACCTACTTAAAATTAACATTCACGCACACCAAGAAAGTAAGCTATCTACCTACCTAGTCCTATATTTAAAAAATGGCAAAAAACACAAGCACACCAACACATTCACTCAACGATTCCCATTCAGACGCCAAGGTGCAAAAGCCTAATACCTAGAGAGCACGTCCCGGTACGCCTGCGACACCCTAACGTCGAAACCTCATACAAACACAGTTAAGGTACGTACCAGTTTCACTGAAATCGACTGACAATGGTAGTGACCTTTGCGATATAAATTGGTAAATTGAAATAACAAACTATTTTCGAGACTCAATTGAACTACGTGTAATTCTGAATGTTACAAACGTAGTTTTTAAAAAAGCTACTCGCCAACATATTCCATGAAGATCTATGTAGCATGTCACAGATCGACAGGAATATGCGTTATTGAATTTAATTGAAAGAACCGACACAATTCCACTGCCTAATCGCACACACACACAAGTGGAAAATACGTCGTGCACGATACACTGGCCATTGTCAGTCGCCACACATTATATATTATTAAAACAATGTTCCATGTGCCCGTTGCTCTCACCCTCCCGAGTAGCGCCTGGGCACGCGAGAGGATTCGAGCAACGAACAGGGAACCTCAATATCCTGAAAATCCTAACTAAAAGAATTCATTAGTATACGGGCTAATATTTATACAAACTTGCGATAAAAAAATTGAATTGAAATTTAAAGGTATTTGAAGATATTTAATCATTCAAAGAATTAATAGAAAACATTAATCGTTAAGCAAAAAGACAAAGATTTTAATTAATTTAATTTATTTATTTGAAATTTTTAATAAAATATTAAAGAGCCCTCGGTCGATCCTTTCAACAAAGCAAAGTTTCGAAACTATTGAAAGAGTACTATACTAAATGTAATGTACTCGACAAAATAATCCAAGTTAAATTGATATGTGTATATGCTTTGTCTCGAGGATCTATCCGTCGCGAATCGTCTTTTTGTACGCAAGAGACCCAGTGCTTCTGAGCAATTCGAAATAATATTAGAAAACAATCTGTATTGAATTTTAAATGCATTTAAAAAATCAATAATTATCTTAAAGTTAAAAAGCAACTTTATTTAATTTCAAATATATTTCAAAGATAAATAATTATTTTGATAATAAAAAGTGACTCTAGTTAATAGTATACCAAATTACGGAAGATTTTTATCTTTTCGAAAGTTGGTGATACCATTATCGAAACTGTTTCATTTAAAAAAGAACGCGACGTACAAAAAGACCCTACCTACCTAGGAAACAGATTACTACCCGTGGAAAACGCCAGGCGTTTTCTACGGTCACTACACTCGTCAAAAAATCAACTACTAATCAATTGTAGTAATAAAAAAGGCAGGTGTTTGTGCACTTACTACTTATTGGTGGGGATGCGAAAGCTGCGTTAGAGTCGTGGAATCAAAAAAAGGAACAAGATGTTAAAAAACGATTCGTATAATTCCACCAATAAGATAGTTTAATTCGAAATATATGTCTTTTGATACTTACATTCTCTCTCCCTTGAAGAAAGCACGACACGACGGCTCTCGATCTTAAGTAACCATGTCGTCATTGGTCATCGTGGTAAGAAGCCTCAGGCATTCAAGTAGACAGCCTCGAAGAATTCTGTAGCACAAAGAACAAATTCATTTGATTTGAATCAATTGATAGTCGAAGAATAAATCTAAATTCATAGAAAATAAATCATTCACGTTGAATATAAAATCAAAATTAATTTGAGCCGAAATCAAAATGTCCATTAAAACGAACCAGAAACTAAAATGAATTCAATTCAATACATGACACAATAATGTGGATACTTACAAAAATTATGTTCGGCGTTCGAACTTGTCCCACGATGCATTCAGTGCGATCGTACTCAATATACCTGAATAACTGATAAAACACACAATTAGAATACCGGATTCATTTATCAAAATAATAAATAAAAGAAACACAAATAATTTATTATTGGCGAAATAAAATGTAGACTTACTCAGTTTATGTGGCTAACGCTTGCTGGACGGTTCTCCTTCACGATCTCAAGTCAATCTCGACTCGATCTCGGCTATTGATATTCTTTTCCCTCCGGCTCTGTAACAGAAAGAACAAATTCAATTAATTTGACTGCGCTTGACTTGACTGCGCGATGACTACGCTTACTTCAATTATTTAAACAAACTAAATAATATGCTCTCTTACATACTTCGTCTAATTTCTCCTGAGCGCCAAGGAAGACTAATAGCTGCTCAGAAGCCTGCGCGCGCATCTCACCATTCGATTATCGCAATTGGTCTGAATCGAACGATTCGATTATTGCAATTGGTCCGAATCGAACGATTCGCAAGAAATTTTAAAATCAGACTGAGAAATATTTTAATTGATTTAATTTATTTATTTGCAATCTTCAATAAAATATTTTAAAACCCTCGGACGATCCATTAACAAAGTAAAGTTTCGAAAAAATAGAAAGGATACTCTACCAAATGTAAAGTACTAGTGAAAGTAACACAGGTTAAATTCATGTGCGTATTTGCTTTGTTCAAAGGATCTATCCGTCGCGAATCGTCTTTTTGTACGCAAGAGACCCAGTGCTTCTGAGCAATTCGAAATAATATTAGAAAACGATCTGTATTGAATTTTAAATGAATTTAAAAAATCAATAATTATCTTAAAGTTAAAAAGCAACTTTATTTCATTTCAAATATATTTCAGAGATAAATAATTATTTTGATAATAAAAAGTGACTCTAGTTAATGGTATACCAAATTACGGAAGATTTTTATCTTTTCGAAAGTTCTAAATACGTTTGATCGCCACGACGCAAAAAAAAATTATCGGGAGAAGACAACAACGACTCGAGAATAAATTGAAATTTGACATAAGTGAGCACAGTATTAATTTTAATAAAAATCACGATAAATAATCTCGGACTGCTATCGAATGATGAAACACAGAAAAATGGTACTCACCACGTAAAGGTCCTTGTGTTGCATCGTAGAACTTTTCTGCGTCTTCAAACAACACGGTTCACAAAGACGAAGGGTCGTTCGCGGAGGTATTCCAAAATACGTCCTTTCACTTTGACTTTCGATATCAAAAATTCGGTGAAAAATGGAGCGGGTTTGTACCTGCTTTTCCTTCCCGCCTTGATGATTCTACGAAACCACACACACATAAAAGAAATCTGTATACGCATGCTCATCGAAATATTCGAATACCCTTCGAAACAATATAACTTTTTCTAAATAGGGCCCAGCGACCATACTTTCCACGAGCAATTAGAATTCGGTTTACCGAATGACGCGCAAAAAATATATTGGAAAGGTTCCCACAAATCGATTCTCGGAAGAATTATCGGTAAAGAAAGTGTAAGGAAATAATTGATAAAACACGAGTTTATATTCTTGATCTACTTGTCTTGTCTTACTTTATTTATTACAAATAGAATAATTTCAAATCATGCATTATAACAAGCAATTTCCAATTTTTTAAGTAAATATATAACTAAGTATTTTTTATTACATATTGTTGTAGCGGATGTTAAGACGAATCTTTTATTTAGTGTTAACAAATATAGTAATAGTTGGTGGTCAAATTTCAAATATCTACTAATTTGAGGATGTGATACGAAAATGGTAATGGGGTTACGTAACCCCACAAAAGTTGGCCTCGAAATTAGGTCTATCCTATCCCGTCTGTGATGATAGGTATATGGTTTAAGCTTCTTGTGGATCTAGTTCCAACATTTATTGTTTGTCAGCGTAGAGGGCGCAAGTAAACGAGTTGTTTTTGTATGAGACAGAAAATCCCATATGGTGATTGGTCTATTCCTATTCCTCGTCTGTGGTAGAAGATACCATATTTTTCGTGAGACACGTTCTCCCGTAAGGCTGGCAGTCTTTCAATATTCCTCGTCTGTGATGCCACCTGTGTTTGCTGTGAATTCACCTGTCGATAATCTTTGGCTATCATTTTGAGCATTTTACTATGGATGGCGCTACAAGTCCAAAATTAAAAATTTGCAATATTTTTGCTTCCGCCAATTGTATCTTATAGTATCCTGATGATTCACTCTTAAAATTTTCTCCCAACAATTGCTAAACACCCTACATATTATATCCCGTAAAACCTAAAAGCACGTTTGTGCTAAGTTTTAAAATACGTAAAGTTTTAACACCAACAGAGCTGTAACCTTTCACACTCAAACACTTCTAAAACATACACCCTGACCCTGTATTTATGTGACTTGTGTCACGAACAGTTTATTCCATGTGATTGACTATTATTATTGTTAAAACATTTTTGCGACTTATTTATAATTGTCATCCTGATGTTGCAATAACTGTTTCATAAAGGAATGAAATTCAGGAGATTGACGTCATAGCGATGTATTTTTAGAGAACGTGCATTCTTACATACATTTCTCCACGTGCTAACCTACTCTGTTTGTAAACAATTCGTTTTCACTTGACACACCGAACACAATGACTTTTGCTGAATTGAATTTGAGTCCGTGGATAGTGAATCAATGTAATTCTATGGGTGAGTTTCCGTTTAGATATCAAAAATATTATAAAACATATCCTACATTGCCATTTGTGATAGGTCTGAAGAAACCTACTCCGATTCAGGAAAATTGTGTGCCAAGAATTTTAGCAGGTGAAGATTGTATTGGATGTGCAAAAACTGGCAGTGGAAAAACACTTGCGTTTGCACTTCCTATAATTCAGAAATTATCTGAGGATCCCTATGGTATATTTGCTTTGGTCTTGACGCCTACCAGAGAATTAGCTTTTCAAGTATGTTTATGTATCTAATTGCTTCTGCCTGCATTCTCTATTGGCAAGAGGCATACTAAAAGCTTGTATACATAGATTGCAGATCAATTCTCGGCAATAGGGAAATCTATTAGTCTAAAAAAATGTGTAATTGTTGGTGGAATGGATATGGTTACACAAGGCTTAGAGTTGTCGAAAAGTCCACATATAGTTGTCGCTACTCCAGGACGTTTGGCAGATCACTTAGAAAGCTGTGACACGTTTTCCTTAAGAAAGATTAAATTTCTGGTTCTGGATGAAGCTGACAGACTTCTCGGTGGACACTTTGACGACCAAATAAAAACTATATTCGATGCTCTGCCTAAACAAAAGCAAATTCTCCTTTTTAGTGCTACTATGACAGACACTCTTGATAAAGTAAAACACATTGCATCTAGCAAGGTATGAATTATCATGGAAATTGATATAGGGTGCTGTTGGAAAATGCCTGACTATAATTATTTTCAAAGGTTTTCATGTGGGAATCTAACGATGATACTGGTGTAGCTACAGTGAAGGAACTAGATCAACGTTATGTACTTTGTCCGAGTGACGTTCGCGATTCGTTTCTGGTAGAAGTAGTTAAAACATTTCGATCAAATAACAAGGATGGATCTATAATGATTTTTACGGACACTTGCAAGTAATTATACAGTGTGTCCGGTTTAGATAGACGCGATTATTTTAAGTATTAAAAATGCAAGTAAATGTTTCCTTCCCTATGACCTTCACAGAAATCTTCAAGGCCATCCAAGATGTGCAGCATTCGTTTGAAACATTTCCTTTGTATTTTTAATTTTTCAGAAAATAATCGCATATATACATAAACCTAATATACTGTTTATATGGTTTTCAATAATATAGAAAAAATGAACAATGTTTTATTGTGCATTGTCTTCTAGGAACTGCCAAGTATTGTCTATGACACTTAATGAAATCGGCTTTAGAAACGTAGCTCTTCACGCAATGATAAAACAAAGAGAACGGCTTGCAGCGCTCAGCCAATTCAAATCTAATCATACGAAAATTTTAATAGCTACAGACGTCGCGGCGAGAGGTTTGGATATCCCTACAGTAGAGTTAGTCATAAATCACATCGTACCGAACGTGCCAAAAGAATACATTCACAGAGTCGGGCGAACAGCCAGAGCTGGTAAAGGAGGCATGGCTGTTACCCTAATCACTCCGCACGATATCAAATTGTTGCACGCAATTGAGGATACTGTAGGGACCAAATTGACAGAGTACAAAGTTAATGGTAAGGTATTCATTAAATCGATTGGTGTTACTCGAACGAATTGAAAGACGCGGAATGATTCAGTGCAACATTTTCTGCGCAGACAAAGAAATAGTTACGATGATAACGCAAATATCGGTGGCCAAACGAGAAGCGGAGATGCAGTTGGACGAGACAGATTTTTATGAGAAAAGAATGATTAATAAGCGCAAAAAGCTCATTCTTGAAGGAAAAGATCCAGACGAGATCGAGGAGATATTGGAGAAAAAAAAGTCTGGCAAATCGAAGAAGATCAAAAAGAGGAAACTTGCAGAGAAAGCGTCATAATGCAGACAAATGCGATTAGCTCAAGTTTTATTATCTGAAAAAATTTGTATAATAATATGATGTATAACAAGCTAAATTATTGCTATGAGATACTTATATAGTTGTTCAATAGCTGAAAGGCACTTAGTTATTTATACCATATGATTATCATTACAATAAGATTATTATATTCGGTATAAAAAAAATATAAGAAAATATTTAGGTTGTACAAACTTCTCTTTGCTAGTTATTAACTGTAAGAAACAAGTACAAAACAACCACAAAATATGTAGTCTACAAGTTATTTTCAGTCACATGTTTTAACTATAGGTTCCAATAATTATAGGACTTAACTTTTCAGATTATAATAACTTTGCAACAATATAATACTTTTGAATATTGCACACGTTAACATTCCTATTTACAGCCGACAAAGCATATGCAAGAGAAGATCATTAAGAAAAACTTTATAATCGATTGTAATTCTACTTTGGCATTCGTTTTTCCTTTCTTCAAGTTAATGAACGATTTGGGGACTACATATTTGGCAAGTGAAATAAGGTATATATTCAAATATCCTTTAAATGCTACTTGCTAAGGTGTCGGACTGCATATTTAAAGCCGTGCTCGAATTTTTTCTTCGTTCTGAATTAAATTTAATTTATCCAAGAAAGCATATAGTTCTCCTACATATTCTTTCGGATATTTGCGAAAATGTCCAACATGTGGAGATTTATCGAATATCTTGACGTATGTCTGAAAGAAACGGACACAAATGTAGTCTGTTTATGTTAAACAGTTCGAAGTCTTACCTTAACACCATTGATAACCCATTGATCATGAACTCGCATATTGTCCCTTATGTTACCAACAGTATCCACTTTACTCATAAGGAACAATGCTGGAGTGTGTACTAAATTCGTATGAAACAATTGACTAGATCGTACATAGTATTGAGTAGATTGCTTGTAAAATGTTCGTAAGTGATACCTAAAAACCATTTTGATAACATGTTGGACTTGAGGCACTGATAAGAGGCAGACCCTAGCTATCTGACTTTGGTTTCAATGATAAAGATGTGACTATCGTAAATCACTATCGCAGCTTTGGAATTTATATATAATTATTGTATACTATCATTGTATGGAAGCTCGTTGATATCAAAGTCAGATAGTTGAGATCTTTCCCTTAAAAAATGCATGCAATGACGTTGAAGAATTGACTCACTCTAGATACTTTTGAAGCATGTTTTGCAACATGTAATTTCTCGGGAACACAGCGGGTGGTACACCAGATGATATTTCGGGTACATCGACCACACTATCCCAGACCTGACCGACAACCATGTCAATGATATGAGCATACTTTTGGCGATCACTTTGTAATAAATCCATCACTTCTCCCCACATGTATGCACCCACTGAAAACCCATGTAACAATATCTGTTGATTACGTTCGTACTGTACTAGGAAGTCAAGCAAATCTGCAGCAACGATCTAGAACAGAAACTTTCTTCGATTATACTTCACGCCTGTTTCCTTACTTATCTATACCTACCCTGGACCCCTTTGTGGGCCACATGAGTTGCCAAGGAGTAAGCGTCACTAAGGCAACGTCGAAACCCTGCTCTGTATATAGGTTCACAAATTTCATAACATGTCTACGTTTGGACATAAGCCAGCTCAGCATAACTAGCAATGGTCTGTTGTCAAGGTTCTTGAACTTTTCCATTCGGCCCTCGGGAGTCGTGATCTTTTTGTCGTGTGAGATGAATTCAATGTTCTTCGTAACATGGTAGCTGGATATTTTGCATACCAACAATAGTAGAGTCTGATTTCAGAAAAAATTTCAGTATAAACATCTTTCTGGGAAACAAAGTATTATAGAAATTTGTATATAAAGTAAAAGGAACAAATCTACATTACCAAATCCTGTTTCTGACTTAATAATTGTGGCTGAGCATAAGAAATCAGTCGTGTTCTCGCCAAAGTAGTTGACAGTATTCTTCCAGTAATCATTGTTGCTGCTTGAATCCTCTGGAACCAAAGTATATCGAAGAAAAAAATTTATTTTGAGCGGGGAACATAAATAAAAACGTAAATTATCAAGAAAAAATATACAGTACATTACGAATTAATGACTACACTAGTTTATTAAATTGCACCTATTGAATAAAAAAGAAACGAAAATTCAAATTAGTATTATCATATGATAACTGTTTGACAGTTAGGAATTAGAAATTACACGTTACATACATGATTGCATAAATTATTCGCAAATGAATGTGAAAACGTATTGACAGACTAATCGAGCGGGGTCGAAGTACAACCTAAAAGCAGCTTAAAATCAATTAACCCATGCGTAACATTTCTATACGCTGAGGAAGCATATTGCTCTCCTCTCCTTGTTTTTTCTCCTCTGTGTAGCGTCTTCTTTGTCTGTCTGTCAACTTAAAGAGTCGTAAGCGCGAATATCAAATTTCATTGAATCTTCTTATTTCCGCTTTACATAATATTTTGTGAAGGGTCGCGTGACACAAGCACACTGTGCATTCCCTTTAACATTTTTTCCATTGATTACGAACCGTGTCAGTCGAATTTACAGGCACAAAAACTCACAAGAACCGTTTCGATGAGCGCAGAGTTTCCAATTACATTATCACAAATATTTCCGAAGTTTCTATTCATTAAGTTCCTATCTCAGAAATTTCCGTTTCACATTTTCAATGTCAAATACATTTCACTTTAATTGGTTGGTAATCAATTCTTTTGCTCTGTTATTAATAACGTTGAAAACGAACGAAAACGAAAGAGATCGCGTATCGTTAATAAATAGCGTACAATGGATTCTCGAAGAAAAAGACAATTCAAATTTTTTAATATGCGAGCGTGCGTTCAATCAGAGAGGCGCAATTAAAAGCGAACTTACTAGCCTGACGGTTGATCACTTCACTGACTATGGTATAAACTGAATAACATTTATATTCGCTTGCAGCCACAGTCGCCTGCTATATGCTTCGTTTCGTGCAACGCAAGCAGATAAATAATCGCATAGCGCCTACTGATTTCTACTTTCGTCTCGTAAAATAATGTTGGAACCCTTTTTTAAACAGACTAACAGCGTGTTAACATAGGCACGTTAATGCAATCAAAAAAATTGTTTACGAAATATGTACGGGCTAATTCGAGCGTCTATTGAAATAGACGCTCAATTTTGAGGATAATAACATATGTTATTCGACATCGTGGCTATTTCAAATATACGTACAAATCCAGAAAATTGTTTAAAAACAATTTATCAAGAAATGAAGGTGAACATTAATTATAGCAGACTTAATGTTGATAACACGAATTAATATCTGCACATTTTTTCCGCGTGATAACGGCCCTCTTCTTCGTAATACTAAAGATTCATATAAATATATTTCGCTCGATTTCATTGCGGTTTATAGATATACATACGTATATTTACTTCGAAATATAAAGCCAAGTACATAAAACCCGTTTCTCTTGGTTATATGATCCCTGACATTTTTAAAAGTTGCTTAATGAGATAGGGAAGGAGACCTTGTCAAAATTGTGAATGCGTTTTGTTGTATTATGTTTTCACATATTTCGATATTTCAAATTTCTGCAATTATCTATTATGTATGGACAAATACTTTTACATTTTTTCAGTGTGAATAAAAGTCATACATTTTCAGGTACAGAAAATTTATTAGCAATGAATCACTTACAGTATATCATAATAGGGAAAATGAATTCATTTGTAACTGTCACATTTTACAATGGCTATTTGTAGAATTTTATTACACCTTGTATTCGTTACTTAAATGGTAATTTACGGTAATTTCCGCTGGCTATAATATAAAGACGGACTCGATATAATATTGTGAAGGAAGTTCCGCTATACAGCGCCCTTTTGATGATTAAACTACTTTCAACATATTATTTTAATTTTATAACAAAGTAGAAAGTACTAATGTGACACAATGAAACTAATGATGAACATTTATCCTAAAAGGACACAAGATTCTGTGCTGCAGTTAATTCAATTTTCTGACTCACTTGTATATCGTTAAGAAGGATGTTACTTAAATTTACGCGTCGCTTATTAATTTCGAAAAGTGTACATGATCATTGTGTCTACAAGTGTTCCAACTATAAGCCCTTCCTTATAGCAAAATTGTGTACCATAGAAAATTGAGAGTATTAATTACAATTTTGCTATTTATTACACACTACATCACTGCAAAGTATGCGTAAAATTTTCGTTTCGCCTCTTCGTAACTTATTTATGTACATCATTGATCATTACCTTCGCAAACTTTTAAATGCCAATGATACGTGTTGAAGTGAAATAGAAAAGAATTCAATAGACATCCTGCGAGTTTCATTTGTTTTCCAATTACAATATTCACGAATGTTTATTTTTATTATTTAGTACTGCTTTAAATTGATCTATTATAACGAAGTAATATTTCCTTTATAAACTACTATTGTTATTAATAATAAATTACCTATACCGATGTTATATAAAACACATACATATAAATATTCTTTTACAAGGTATATGTTACTGAATATGGAGATACACATTTTCGTCTAATGCCAGAGGAAGAGGTAAAGAAATATATAAACATACTTTATTAAACACAAATATATTGCTGAAAAAAGTCAGATTATACTTCGAGTAGATATATTATAAACAAATATTACAAATAAAAGATACACTCAAATGATCCCAATTGTACCGACAAAAGGCAATTTACAATCTTCTAATTGATAACATGAATATCACATTCTCCTACCTTTTATCCATTTTTCTCTTCCTCTGTATCCTATTCTACATTGTATATGTATACATTCATGAAGATGCATTATAATAGTAAACATCTATAAAACAGTTTATTGCAGTGTTCGTGAAACATAAACATATAAATTAAATAAATTACACTATGTATAGAAAGATAATACATGATCAGACTTATCAACGAAGTTATCAGATTTGCTACTATTATTTAATATTTATTTATCTGTATCGTCCTATGAACCACAAGCATCGGTTCAAAGTAAACATAATAATTGTCAGAATAATAATGCTAATCGTGTAGCGAGTTACTTACAAATGTTTGTGCATGATCGTCGAGAACATACTTAATAGAGAATTAACGTAAATTTGCACCTAAATACTGATCGTTATTGGGCCTCTGGAAGCACGTCAATTTATCTGTATCAATTTCATACTGTTATTGTATGAAATAGCTTGCTCTGTAACTTCCTATCATGCACGAACAGATACATGCATTGTAAGTAAGGAGAAGGATATATACATAATATCCACTTATAGTATAGTACAGTTACAAGGTTTGTCCTAGAATTAATAAAATACATCGCTCAATCGTTTCTTGAACCCTACTAAACTGAAACAAGTCAATGGTTGTGCAGAAGTATAGGCCAGTTTTTGACAATTATACATTCAATAAAATTGTCATTCTGTGTCCTTTCCGTAATTGGAAATTATTACATTTCTTGAGATATGTATTCGTATAAATAGAGAGACGGTATTTTAACAATATAAAGACGTAACACGTTCTATAAGATGTGTGTATCCTATCGTATGCAGAAAATCATAAACGTAAAACCTATGTATAGAAGATTGTTTGTCAAAACTGACCGTATTGAGATAGCAGTGGCATATAATGGTAAAACATAGTCGAAAACCATATGTTATACACAACTTGAATGACATTATCACAAAACATACCGCATAAATTCTTCAAAAGCAACATTCTACAAAGAATTAAAGAAAAATCTTAACGTTTCCAGTCTGTCGTTTGTGCTCCAAACTGGTACATAAACAACAATCCTTTCTCACGAAAAAAAGATATTCGAGCAATAGATAACAGAAAAACGAATAACATCATGCATTACAAGAAGAATACTTGTAGTCGATTCCTTTATCGTTCAACTCTAGTATACGAACAAAGATTTCCACTATAAATATGTATATGCGATTAACTTCGCAGATTGTTATCGTGAGTTAATCCGATATCGATAAAAATAAGAGTATTAATAGTTTTTAAAAAATATTTTTGTTCAAATGGCAGTATCGATATAGCACAATCTTACTAGTTCTTTCGTTTCATATAAGACCGATGGCAGTAAACATTTTGTATTACTTTAGCACACTTAATATGTATTTAATCGTTCAGAAAAAACTGTCTTAATCGATAATCGCGACAAAAGATCGCGTGAACATACTGCATGTAGTAATATATAAGTGTTGTATATCCAATACATAATTTATGCAGTATCAAACAATCTCATTGCTTGGAATCGTCCACTTACCCTCGTGCCGACGAATTACCCCCTAATAAAGTCAAGAGAGGACTCGCGCAGATAGTCACCTTTTCGATTTTCGGTATTTTTGTGCAGAGTTATATACAAGTTTCTAATACAAAATGGCTTTGTGTTGTATCTCAGAAGGCCTCGACGAAACTCGCTGGAAAAAGTCCTGTACGACCAGTTCTCTGCTGGGTACCTTTGTACCAACCATCGTCGCGCTTCTTATGTACATAAATTATGTCTCCCACGCGAAGTTCAAGTTCGAATTCACTGTTCGGCGGGTATGGCACAATGCAACGAAATCTGTACACTCGTTCTCTGCAAGAAACATAACAATTATTGCACGTGCATTAAAAAAAGAAGCATAGGTATAATAGTACTAGGAGAATATTGGTACTATAAATCAGTTTACTTTCTTTAAACATGTTCAAACGTTTAGGAAACGATTACAATTGTTCTATGCAAGAAACGATTCGAAGCAGAAAAAGTGCTTAATATTGAAAATTTGATACTGTTTACAAAAGAAGAGATAATGTATTATATTACCGTTCTCGAGAAGGCTGTTGCTTGGTCTGTTTCCCCATACCAGCGTCCAAAGAGTTGCTCTTACGGTGATGATTACCGACTGTCGTGCACATCATCCCACCGGATTCGCTGGATCTAATAGTATTGAAGAGATAAGAGGAGAGTTTCGCGTGTTGCGTGACTTCTAAAGTGATCATTAAATTTTGTGCAATTGTGAAATGAATGCACGCATACCGAATTAACGAGCAATTGTTCTGATGAAATTTGTGATCGTAATCAGGGAAACAATAACAAGCAATTGAGAAAAACATGGCCAAGTAAGACAGGCGTGGATTCTAGTGCTTAACGCTAACCACATACTAAGCTTTGAAACACAAAAGTCTTCCGTGATCTCACGAGCATACTTACCCGGGTAATCGCGCATTTAATTGCAAACGTTAATACAGACAAACATATGCATCATACAATTATTATGTACACTATTAATTTGCGTCAAACAAAAAACTCGATTTCCAGTTCTTTTTAGATGTGTACCTGCAGGGTGTTTATCTTGAATTCCTCAATATTTTCATTATTTTTGCCGGTATAAAGAATTGTCCTAGGACAAAGTTGTTTGACTCGGAACAATGAGCCAAACAGATTTATACTGGGACAATTCTTCGTAACAGCAAAAATGAATTAAGGAGTCCAAGATAAATGGGACACCCTGCATATGAGCTGAACAAACATACTTTACTGCAGCTGCTAATATTCTTTGCGACTCTATCTGCCAAAAGAAATATAATTACCAAGCGACGACTAACCTCTGGAGGATCGAGACCGGTAAAGATGGTCTCTCCTTGTACTTAAGTCTTTGTGAAGACGTGACGTGCCCTTGTACAGAGCCTGGACACAAACGATGATGGTTGTTTGAAGCATTTAATTCCTGTGTGGCTCCCACCTGTAGCAACTGACTTGGGCAAGATCCCGATCTAATTTTAAATACACCCGCCCAACCCCCCGTGTAGAATTAGACAAATACTTCATGACGTGCAGCTCATAAGAAGATAAAAATTGGGGTGGGGAACAACAATGAACGAAATGAAAATTTTTAGAACTATTCTGTACACTATGCGACTGACTCAATCTAATATTCTTCCGTTGTGTATGTGCGCAAGCATCAACTCATGCAGTGATTTTTACAAATATGTAGAGAATAGTATGCCTGCACAACACATGGTGATGGAACACAAATACATTGATTCCATGTATGCACGAAAACATAAAAGAATTTAAACAAACATGCGGATTACTTAAAAAAAAAAAACAGGGGAACGTGTTAGATATGCTATGAGCATGCGGATTATGATCCAGTTTTCGTTTCGTTAGAAATTTTGATCGAAATTAACCACGTTATGCCGAACGCACTATAACTTGCGTAAAGCACAGAGGCTGTCGTTGTAATAACAATTGCTGAATCTTACCGAACGTGTACCGGATTGATGGAATTACCATCGTCAAACACAGGGTTATCCATTGAATACGTAGCGGGTGGCGGAGATTTTGATTTTTTAATGTTTGCGAATCTACGCATCAGAGAGACACACTTATCTTTTTTCTCTTTCTGCTGAAATTAAGGTATTCAAGCGTAAGATCGTATAGCAGTGCAACAAGACAAAAGTAAAGAAACCATTACCTTTTCAGTGCTCTTTGGCGGAGCAACAGCTGCAGCAGCACTGGCAGAGGAGGGGGATGCAACTGTGCGCAAAGTACTGTTCGGGCTTCTGTTCATTTCAGTAATACCAGAGGAAGCAGTAGCGATGATGTTGCTGCTATTCATACCCGTGATAGTGGTGCTAGTAGTTACTGATGCAGGCAAGATCACTTGCTTTCCTGGTGAAGCTGAAATACAAAGCAACATCTTACATGTGGTGATATCATGCGCATTTAGAGTACAATTAATACATACAAATATTTGATGACATCACAGCACTGTGACTACGTCCGAGAGGATTCACTGTATTTTGTTCAGATTGCCGAGGAGGGCTCTTCTCCTGATTCTGTGTTTGGCTCTGACCGTGCCAAGACGAAGACACCATAGGAGAGGGACTAATCGCGCGCGGTGGCAATTCAGGTGGCATCAAGGTGCGTGAATTGTAGGGTTGAGGAGCGGGTCCTTTGCTTTTAGTGTACGTTACGGTAACTCGTGGCTCAGAACCGTTTTGACCGGTCGACGAAGGGAAATTTTGATGCTGTCCTGTGTTCTGTGATCCCCGACATAAACTACGCTGACATCTGCGAAAATACATGCTCGTTTAATGTAGGAAATACTATAATTCAGAGTCGGACATTATTCGAATAACGAATGAAATCTTATTTGCCGTTCGACCACAATTCAACTCAATCATTAGTCGGTCTTCATTTATAATTCAATCGTTATTCGCGAATAATTTTGTATACCAATAAGAAGATAACGAATAAACCGATTTATTCGTTATTCACAAATATAACATAATATATCATACTTAGCAGGCGCAACATAGTTTCCAGGAAAAACTCCGCACTTCTGGGTACGGTTCGAAGTCCCCTTGAACCATCCGTCTTGGCAACGTTCGGTCACCATATAGATACCGCCTTTCCTCAACTCGAGTTCATCCGCCTTCTGCGGTTTGTACGGGTACAAAGCAATGTACGCGGCTGGCAAAAGAGTGCTGCTGGTGGTCGTGGTGGTGGCTAAACTTTGGGACGTTTGCGCGAGCACAAGGTCGCTGCTACCGCTTCGTCTATGCCGTAGATTATGCTCCACGCCGCTTACGCTAGTCTGAAAAATCGAAATGCGTAGAAATACGATGCACCTGCGATCGGGCTTTACAAATTCAATTGCATTCTTCACCTGTAACGGGGAAAATGAGTCACTGCTGCAGCTACTATTGCTATTCCCAGCTGCATTGTCCACTGGTGGACTAAGTATTTCAGCACTGTGTCTATGGTGTGGATGGGCTTGATGGCCACTGTTTACAGCAGTGAAACTATGACGTTTCACGTTGTGTCTGTTTCCAACAGCTGGAGGGGATGTTGCTGGACTACTAGGACTGCTCGGAGCAGTGCTTGAACTACTAGAAGTACTTGAACTATTAGGAGTATTTGGAGTAGTGGTTGAGGAACTACCTCCTGATGATACATTCGAAACGGTATCAGAAACTGGTAACGTTGTGTTCTGTTGACAAATTCATTACGATTTAATGTATATTTCTGTTATACCTCAAAATGACTATGTTACGAACGCAATTACCTGTACAAGCTGCGGCCGTGGCTGACTTGTCGTTTGTATGTTGCGTGAATGATCGGTAGGTATTAGGGGAGTAGTTTCTTCATTAGTAGGCGTAGGAGGAGCTACTCTAGACGGGCCTGGCTGTGCACTGATTGCATAAAAAATAATGATATTAGAGGCACGCGCGAACGCCAAGATTGTTACATAAGCTCGTTGAAATTACTTTGTTGAAAGTTTCATTAGAGCTCTTGCCACGCTGTTCAACTCCACGAAAGCCAGTGGAAAGATACCAATTCTGTCCAACAGTTTCCCTTCTGCCCAATTTTCGTCGACTCTTCTAATCACGCTTATAACTTCACCCTGTAAAGACAATTTTTCTTTCAATGAATGACTGAAACAGAATTATGGTTCCATTATTTTACCTTGTTAAACGTAAGGCAGCCATCTTCATCGTCGTTGGTCATTCTAAAATCATACAGTGCTTTGCACTGAGGAACATGTGGTGTCAACGGTGTCATTACCTAAAAGATAAAAGTAGTTCGTAGTTGATAAGACAAGTAGAACAATTGGGTAAAATACTTTTCAAGATACTGAGGTAGGATACCTGAACGTAGGAAAGGGGAAAAACACCACGGCTGTTGGCGCTCTCCCCGAAACACCAATTGTTGTCAATCTTCTTGCAAAGGATGACTATATCACCCTTCTTGAAAGACAAATCCCTGAAACAGGAAACATAGGATAAATGCAAAAATCTCTCATGGAATAGATCTACTTCTGCAAAAGAGACAATTACCCTGGAACTTTCGATACATAATCATAGATTGCTCGGCCATAAGCCCGATTGTGCAGTTGGACTTGCTTGGCTGCAGCGTTTGCGTGACGGATCGGTTCGTTCGTGTAGGCAGTAGGAATAAGACTAGCAGTTACGGTAGGAGCTGGGGTGACCTGGTGACTGCCGAACAGTCTCTGCGGTCCTGGGTTGCTTTTAGTCATGGATTTAGCGGTTTGTTTGGGAGCAGCGTTGCGCATACCTTCGAGGATGCGCATCAGCAGCACGTTCGGAGGCAGGTCGTCGACTTTGGCGTCGACCAACACGCGGCACTCGGGACATCGCAGCTCCCGATGGGTGCTGACAATCTCCTCCAGGCATTTCTTGCAGAAGGTGTGTTGACACGGAAGTACCTTGCTCGAGGTATCCAGCCGCTCGAGGCACACCGAGCACTCTAGCAGATCGTTCAGCATGCACTCGTCCATTCTGGCCGAAAGATTCCTCCTCTCACTTTCGACGAATCCGTTTCAATCCGTTCGCTCGCAACCGTTTTCTCGATAACTGCTTCTTCCTCTTACTTCTCCAATATTCCCACGCGTCCCGTCTTTGTTGCACCCATAGGCCGCCATACACCTGACGCACTCGCCACTCTTCGCATAACATGCAACGATTATTCGCATAACTCAACGGATGGCCAGAGTCCTCCGACAAGCCCAGCTTGGACGCGAAACCGCGGACATGTTATCCGATCCTTTTTTCAACTTTCGAACACCACTCTTTCCACCCTTTCATTCACCGCGAGCCAAAAACCCTTGTTAGGCGCGTCAGTGTACCCGCTGTCATCCTAGTATTCGTGTTTCAATGTACGCACACACCGTCACACGCGAGACCATATCGATCAATCGGACTATCGTCGATTACAGTCGATTCTAATACAGGCTAACAAGTGCTCCACCAATTGTACGCATGTACCAACCGTACAATAGATATTGTATAATCGAAGACGATGTCATAGAACAATAGCGGTTGGCCAGTGAAATCAAAGTTCGAGTACCGAAATCTTTCATTGGAAATTCCTCGTGTACATATGTAACTGTGCTGTATGTATATTTTATGTATCTGAGCGCTCTGTTATGAACCAGGGGTGGTTTCACTCGAATAGAACTGTTAACACGGGTTTAGTAGTGACAAGGGCCAGAGGTCTCTGATTGCATGATTATTTCTCGGATTATACGCTAGGTGGCACTCGCGACAATATTTTGTGGAGATTTATTTAACATTTGATTTTAATATAAATAATAGTTGGCTTATCGTAAAAATATGCGAAGTCTATAAATGAAAAAATGTTGAATTGATTATGCCTAGGATCATACACGACAGATAGATGAGAGGAGAGATAGGAAGACTTTAGATTTGTACAGTTATCCGCAATTTAAATAACTGTCGATAACTATCGATAGCTTTTGATTGCGAAGATCATCGATAGGTATCGATAGTGCCATCGATATAGTTCTCCCCCACTATATACATATATAGTTCGTAACGAAAGGGGTGTGCAAGGCGTGTGTGCCGTTCTATATATCCTTTTACATAATCCCTGCTTTGTTGGCTGCTTCTTGTGTACAAGGCGAGAGAGACGTAAAGGTTCAGTAGCTGGAAAATGGCGGCACCGAAAAGTCAGCGTTGGATGGTTGATTCGGGGATCCTACGTAAAAAGAATGGAGAAGAGGAGCCGCAGGAGCTGTTGGTGTTTGGATATAGCTGCAAATTATTTCGAGATGATGACAAGGCGAAAATGATTGATCAAGGAAAGCATTTGATACCATGGATGGGCGATAACACATTGAAAATAGACAGGTCCGTTTCCCTAACCTAGACAAACTTTATCATCTAGGATATTTAATTCTCACATAAAACGCACACCGTACATGTGTAACCTTTAGAAGAACCGATGTCCGACTAAACTGAGCAAATTGTGCAGCTGTTCGAAAACTATAAAAAAAAAATACGCACTACCACGAAACGGTTTACGTATGGATAAGCAATCTGGAGACTGTTTAAGGTTTCTGCAGGTGTCTTGGCTGTGAACAGGCGGTGTGGAAGCGCGGTATACGCGCTCTACACGCCCGTAGAGCAAGTGCTCTCTCGCGACGTTGGTGCTTACGGCTGACCGTCGGCGCAGCAGCAAGGTGAGACACAGCGTAGAGAGACAAACGGCAGCTGACGATTGTATGTACTACAATCGCTCAGCATGGTATGTATTAGCGTCCTAGACTCGGCCATACCCGGCATAGGCACTGAACGCGTTTCACGTTATTCGTGGTATGGATAGATTTTGTCAATTGCAACCTATATCAAAATGATAATGTACACTAAAATCTCTTGAGAATATATTACAACAAATGTGCTTAGATATCGATAAACATTCTTTGAGATTCGGTACACACACACAGTGTGTCTGGGTTACACCAAAACTTCATGACGTAGTCATTACAATAACTGCTATTGAATTAAAGAAACTGTTATTATATCATGTAGCCAACCAATCCCTCGAGAATATATTTTCCTGTATGCTACGTGCCTGCAATGATTAACACTTAGATAAACACGGCAAATGTAATAGTATGTCATAGAGTTTTGTATAACTGTATTCTATTTCAGAGGAATGACTTTTGACACAGGGTTTGCTTCGTGATCATAACTTTCAGATGCCGAGATCGACCAAATAAATTCTACAAGACGCCTGTCATTTTCCTCCTTTGATTGTGTTATTGTATGTGTATAGATACGATGGACGCGGAGCTCTGGGGGACTTAAGGATATACGAACCACCGCCAGGTGGGTTTGATCAGCGTACTATCCTTACGGAGGAAGAGCTTAAAGTGGAACAGCTATGCGACGAGGAACGGTATCGGTCCCTTTACAACAACGAACTCGAAGATTCCGTGTATCATGGTAAGTTGCGGTCACAACAATCAATTTTTCAAAGTCTCGAGAATTTCAACTAATAAGGAATAATACTTTCAGAGGAGGAGATGAAACGGCTGCATCAAGCGTTGGATTCGGAAACCACATATAGCCAGGTAGCGTATAATTACAACGAGGAAGGAAACGGTCCGAAAATCACGTGCGAAGATTCCCAAAGCCCGAAACAGTCTGAGGGTTCTCAAGAAGAGGACCAGGCGTTCGTTCCGCCACCCGAGCTGGAAATTCCAGACGGTATACCGTTGGTAGGTGTTAAAGCAAAGTTGATGAGAGAGCAGAAGAGAGAGGAACTTCTACTAATTCTGTGTTATTTTTTGCACCAGCCGGAAACACAGAAACTAAACGCCATCATAACAAAAACAGCGTTGTTCATAAGCCGTCAGGGGGGCCAAATGGAGATCTTGATTAAAGCGAAGCAGGCAAACAATCCACAGTTTTCGTTTCTGTCAATAGACGGACGTCTACACCCGTATTACAGATACGTACTGGACGCAATCAAGAGCGGAAAGTACAATCCCGAAAAGCAGCCCGAAAAAGAGGAATCCGGTACGCATATTGTTTTATTCAAGGCAACATCTTAATAGTAATGTTGTTCACTTTTGATATTATTGAGTTGAAATGATTGAAGCGACTTAAAACAGGATTTGATTACCCACATCTACTTTGAATTCTACTTAGTTTTTCTTGCCGTAAGTACTTCCACGCATATTTGTTAATGTACATCGATCTCTGTGTGATACGTAGGAAGCATTAGAGCGATTGTGCACGGCCATGTTCTACTTACTTGTATTCTTTTCAATGATAGAACACGAAGAAGGCTCGTCGGATCAGGATGATGAATCGTATCTGCATCCGAGTCTGGCGCCGTCTTTCACCAAGATCGAAGCGGTATGTGCTTTGGTATTATTGAGAAAATAAGACCAATCAAATACAAGAGCTGATAAGCAATAATCATTTACAGGCTCCCAGTATTCCCAGCATACAGTACAAGCCATCCGCAGATTGCGCTTATTCGATGCTGGTGAATAAAATCACAGGGAAACCTCCACCCTCCAAGGTGCCACAAGTGTCGGAAACACCTATTCAGCCTCCAGCTCCTACTCTGGGATATTATCATCCTATACCTGGACAAGTAAGTTAAATAATTACTTGAAAAGGGCTTGATTATTAAATTTGATTATTAAATTTCTTCCGAGGCGAAAATATGCTTATGTCCTAAAATTTGAAATAAAATATCTATCGAAAACCAATTGTACAATGAGAAAAAGTTTTGAATTGGTCGGAAATGACCAAAAGACTGAGGTTTAAACAGATCTGTAATTGCAGTCCATAAATAATCGGAAGACTGATTGAATTTATTCGATTGTCCACAGGGTTACAATCCATATCCCGCACCGGTACAATATTCCCACGGTCCCGTGGTGTACGGGCCAAACGGGCAAATCCAGTCCCCTGGTCAGCTGACTGTCGTAAACATACCGCCGTCGTCCGTCGACGTATCTGCAACACATCCGTCAACGATCGAGCCACCCTCGCCTTTAGTCCCATATGGGTCCACTACACCGCAGAAGCAATTAAGCAGGCCGTCGTTCATCGTGCCGCCAGCGGATGTTCAAATAGTCATCGACAAAATGGCCAGCTACGTCGCGAAGAACGGCCGAGACTTCGAGGCGATCGTAAAGAACAAGGGCGACCCGAGGTTCAATTTCCTCGAGCTGTCGCACCAGTATCACGGCTACTACGCGCACAAGCTGACGATCTACGAGGGCGCGATAAACCCAAAGGTTCTAACGGAGGAGGAGCTGTTGCAAAAACAGGAGCCGCTCGAGGAGAAGCAGAAGAAGCTGGAGGAGCTGCAGAAGAAACAACAACGGATGGAGGAGGTGCAGAAGAGGGTGAAGATGATCCAGGCGAAGAAGAAGTGCGATACGAGGACGAAGCAGGTCACGCCGGGGACCAAGCAGATCACCACGGTGTCGTTTTCGATAAAGAAGCCGAAAGATGGCGAAACCGGAGTGATCGAGAAAAGGAACGCCTTGCCATTGGAGGAGAGCGACGACGAGATTGAGAATGATAACAAAGATGCTAACTCAAAACCCAATTCACCACAGAACATAGGCGAACAGAATTTAATGACTGGCGGGGATAAAGACTCTTGGAAGTCAGAGAAGAAATCGAGGAACGAGGAGAAGGAACTGGTGGACCTTACTGACGAGATTCTAGAGGACTGCCAGAAGGATCTTAGACACAAGCAAGCAGAGGACAGAATCAAAGACAAGCTGGTCGCTGCTGCCAGGGACAAGCTAGCCGCCACGTCTAGAGAGAGACAGCTCCAATTGGAGAGGAAAAAAAAAGCAGCAGCGTTCTTGAGTCAGATACAGTCTTCCGTCTTACCGAAAGTTACCCGAACCACCGTTCAATCCATGAGAAAGGACGATTCGGACGAAGTGCACTCCTTGCCGTCGCCTACACCTTCTCCGTCCTTCGATGACGGGAAGTCTTCCGACTCCAGGACCGGTGGTAACTCGTTGATGGACAGGTTGAAGAGTGCAGACCTCACTGGCAAGAGATCCAGGCCGCGGTCGAGGAGTCCCGACGGAAGTCGGAGTCACAGCGACAGGCAAAAGTACCACAAGAAGCACAAGAAAAAGAAGAGTACCCACAGAAGGTACTTAAGTTTCTATTTAAACGGGATCCTCTTCAGGGAAACACCGAAATTCCATATTAGAATAGAAAAAAATAATATTTTTTTCATAGTGTCGCATTGCTCTTCTATTATAGGAACAACCAAAATGTTTTGTTAACAGGAAAAATGTTGTATTTCATTATTTTTGAGATATACAAAAATTCAGAGAAACCAAAATTAAATAGCATTTTGTTATTTTACATGCTGTTGAAGTTTATGTTTTAATTCTTGGGGGACAGATGGCCCTATATTAGGGACATTAGGCTCGTGTATCTAGTCTTCGAGATTGCAATCAAATAATTGAATTATTTAAATGTCATAAGAAGATTGCGGATCTTTATGCAAAATAAAAAATGTTTGCATTGATTGCAAGACATAGGAGCCCAATAGAAATTTAAAATCTTTTTAGTAGGTCCAGTGCTTTAAATTATACAAACCCATTTTTGTCATAAATGCATAAAATCCGGAGTCTAGTCATAAAATGAGTATGTATACATTTCTCTAGTACATAAGGTTTCTGTTCTTTAAGAAAAATGTTCTTGACATTGACAAAAACCTGCAGAGTGGTCTGAAAGTCTGTAAATAGAGGAGAGGTGGATAGTTGATTCTCAGAAGGCAATCGGTATCGGTTTGATTACAATTTATGCGATCTCTGTTCTATCGAACGTTAATACGTCCGTTGTTCCTGTAAGCAGTAATGAGTTTCAGAGACTCGTGACCCATATATGAGTCATGTGCCGTGAGTCGAGGCTTCCGTGACCCAGATACACGGCTCACGTGAAACGTCGACGCATCGATTTCGCAATATTTTGTCGCTAATTCCCTTCGCTTCCGGTTCCAGCAACCACGACAGCCCAAGCAGTTCCCGGTCACACCGATCCAAGAAGAGCAAGAAGTCCTCGTCGAAGCACAGATCCAGATCACGAACGCCGTCCCGCAGACATCATCACAGCGCGCGACGAAAGGGAAGCAACTCGTCCTACTCGGACTCGAGCTCGCCTTAATTCGTACTTTCCATAACTTTATACGTGTAAAATTGTACATACACACTCGTACGCATACATACATGCATACATACATACGTACACCGCATATACACATACGTACTCGCGGGCATCTGCGATTATTATCGTTCAGACGATAATTTTAATACGACTTTTGTCCAAGAAACGAAACAGGAGGAAATAAAAGGATTGAAGAGTAACATGCTCGGACGATCTATGAAATTATCCGTGCGCTGATCACGGTGTGCGATGACATTGACAATCGTGATCCTTCTTTAACAATTTCCCTGTTTCCTGTCTTCTGCCGGATGAAATCCTTGTCCTTCGGAGAAGTAGAACATGAAGGTCAAAAAGGAAAATTTATTTTTCAAACTATAGGACCATCAGCTAGCGCAGAAAACTTTTATTCGCAATAGGATATACTCAATGACAAAGAACCCACACGGAAATACGAAAATTTGTTAAATTTGGCGTTTCTTTTTTTTCTGTGGATCCTACATACTCATAACCAGACTGTGGATGTAATACATTTCTGGCAAATTTAAAACAGCGGGAAGATTTAGAGCATTTAGGAGTATCAGTACGTTACTTTCGACTTGATAAAATGATTAAGAAAGACGCAGAAAATTTTTATTTTGCACGAAGATCCGCAGTATATTTATAACATTTCGGTGGTCTTTCCACCAATGGAGCCAACAACACGTTGATCAAACTGTTTTCTGACATGGAGAAACGATTATGGCATTGATACAAGATCGTAAACAAGTAGAGTAGATGTTTGATAACTTGTTATTACAGCATCACGGAATACGAGTTCCACAATAGTGTTATCGTTAGCTTACTCGTCAATAGCGGAGCAGCTGTATTTTCGTTTGGCGTTATCTGAGAAACATATCGGTCGAAAAAATAGTAAAGAAAACACGAAAAGAAAATATTTGGATCGAGATTCATCCTCCTAGTTTTCTTGGTGTATCGAACGCCACGCAATATCAAAGGTTATCAAATTAAAGTATTCCACACGCTCGTGCTTGTCGTATCGATTGTTACTCTAACGTGAGCAAGCGAGTTCCTCTTATTCGCATCGAGCAACGCTTTGGATAGACTTCTCGATTCTATTCTTCCTTTTCTCTCGGCTGCACCCTGCACCTCGGCCTGACTCTCCCCCTTTCCCCTCCGTCGCCTAAATAAGTAAGTCACCAGTTCTTCCTTGGTCTGAAAATAGCACCGATGCTTTATGCATTTAACACCGATCGAATATAAGCTGCCCCGGGAACTGTATTCCTTTTTACACCAAATCAATTGCCACCTAATTGAGTTTAATAAATCGAGAACACGCCGTCTCAACTACGCAGAAGTGATACGTGCCCTCATGAGAGCCACGCGCGCGTGCCAACACCTGTTCTCGACTGAGGATCGCCGGTATCTCTTCGCTATAGTTGCATAATTGCTTATTCAATTAATATTCGTCTTGTCATCGATGGCGAAATCTTGCTGGCATGCTCGAAAAGAACGTAGATTTCCACTTTTTTTCTGATTAATTATCTACCTCCATTCTCTTTGGGGTTATCGCAAAAATATTTTGATTTTTGTAGATAGTTTCAGTGACGAAAGAAAAAGCACGCGACAGTCGCGTGTAGAAGTCAATACTGAATCGGATGGCTCAAAGTGATCCATTGATAAATTATTGGTTCACGATTACCCAAGTAACAGAGGTGTTCTTGTGGGAAATAATGAGCTACATTTATCTGTTGTCATTTGTATACAAAGAAGCCAGTGTTAACAATTGAATAACATCACAACCGGGTTAATTTTACCGAGACTATTGACATGAATGAATGAAACGTTATATTGGCAATAACAGGAGCACTAATGGAACCACCAAAATTATTTAAAAAAATGCTGAAACGGGAACAGTTCTCTCTGATTTCCGTTTCCTGCAACCGTCACAGAATGTTTCTATCTCACAGAAAAGTCCACAGTCTAGAAAAACAGAAAAGAGACGAAGTTAGAACAGGTGCTAGCGATCGAAAAGCTAGAATTCCCCAAGTTGTTCCCTGAAGAGCAATGATTCGTTCCGTTCTGCGAATCCAAACAGTTCAAGTTCATCGAGAGCAGCCTCTGTCGAAGTCTCTTGATAGTTAGAGCAGGAAATGAGAATCGAACGGAACCGATTCGATTAACTTTTGCCGCGAAGGGAATCTAACGGTTTAGAGGGCACTCTGTATTGCGAACCGACCCGCAAACTGTTCGGAATCGCAAAGTAATTCTGGCGAAGCGAGCGTTACGAATTGCACAGGTAACTGGTCTTCCTCTCGGCAAATGATCACGGGCTAATTACGGTAATCCAACGATGATAAGTCCGAGTGGCGCCGACGGTCAAAGAACCGTCGCGTCGCACGCGAGTCAGATGGAATTGGACCGATCGAATTCGAGCAATTTAAAGAGTCAGAGGTCAAAGGAAATTTTTATCTCATCTCGTTACAAGCTTATTCGATCGCGGGAGGGCTTAATCTCGCCCGCGGAATAGACCAACCTTTCACGGATCTGCCAGGAAAATAACGAGCCGCCATTTTTTTCGTCCAATTACTCGAAGAATCTAAATGATTTCTTTTCTTCAGCATAAAGACGGCTATTCACGGAACGGTCACGACGCTATGCGACCACGAGCCCGATATCCCCGTTTTTTTCGCACGATTATGTCCTTTATCGCTTATATGAACATAACGCGCTTTTATTTTTCTTTTGATTGTCTTTTCCAAGGTGACCGCAGCTGTGGAAGCGCAGAAATCCTGATAACAGCGCTATGAATCCATTGATCTTCAATTTCGAAGACTATGTTCACGAAAGTCGTATTATAAACCATGAATATGTTCCTTTGTTAGAATCATTGCAATGTTGAAACCGTGGCACATGCTTCTGTGGAAAATTTTCACATAAATTGCAAACTATAAACCCCCACCGCCCTCTAAAAACTGCATATCCATCATGATTCCTATTGCATCAGAAAATGTTCGAAACAATTATATAAATTGTTCACAGACCAAAACGATTAACCATCTTTCGAATTTCTTTTAAATTTTACTGTAAAGTCACTTGAGTGACTCTTAGCATCGTTTACGTTGTTTATTTATACAGATAAACGTTATATTAACGGTCTTTAGCTACCAATTCACGAATGTAAATACTGCCTCGGATCCACAGTTTTCGAAAAATTGAATGTACATAATACGCTATTGTTTGTGTTCAAACAGTTGCTGGGGTCAGAAGGTGTATAGAATAGCGGTCGTTGGCGTGATCGACGTGTAATTTGTAACACGCAGAATTTAGTACTTTCGATAAATCCGTGAAGATTGAGGATCGATGGATCGCTTTCCTCGATCTTTTGCCCCCGGGGCCGAGACGTCAACGGTATTGACGGAAGTTCGCGAAGATCCGTCAACGTCGTTCGAGTCCCACGAACGCGTCACGATTAAGCGGACCGTTAATTTCCATGGGAGATTTTTTTATCTGATTTGTTAGACTCTTCGAAAAGGCGCGCGAATGTGTTAGGACGCGATAGCGTGTATCGAATATTCCACACGTGACCACTCTGATCAAGCGGAGGTCAAGGGTGAATTGCCTCAGATTTATAAGTTAGCTCGGTCGCACGAGACTCAGTCAGTCAGTGTTGCATACTCAACATCAACAGGCACACACCAGCACAGACAGATGTCGGCCAAGACGATCGTGAGTATCCCCGAGGACCGCGGAGACGATAGCATCACCGACGCCTGGCGTCGGAATTCCCTCGATCGATCGTACTGTCGATCGAGTCATCTTCTATTTTCTGTTTTCATTTTTCCTTGCCCTAGAAAGGTTTCCGTTAGAAAAGACTGCCGGAATTTCGATCAATGCCCGAGGTGGACCTAATCTACAAATTCTAAACACTTACTCAGTGACACTTCGAATTTTTCTTCTGTAAGATATATAGCTAAAGTAAAAGTTCATAGCATAGCTGTTGGTTGATCAATACTGTTAATATTTCTGCGAGAATTTTTCTGTGTCAAGATTGTTTTCTTTCTCATGGCGGTTCTACCTAGTTGCTGGTCTCCAGTTTAGACAATTTAGTTTCTTCTCTAATAAGTAAATCGTAGAATTTTAGCTAAATGTGTCTATTAGGTTATTGGCCTAATATTTGTAGAAGAGTTCAAGGTAGCATAAATTAGCGGAAATTTTGACCCTGTTTGCTTTGGTTCCAAAATCGGTCTGAAAATATATTGTAGATTGTTCAAGCTTGCATTTTTCAGGGATTCGAAGACGTTCATACTGCAGAGAATAATAGCAAGGAAAAATGAAAAATAATATCCTTATCACCAATTTATTTTCTCATACATAATTAGAAAAAATTCCAAAAGGACATCTTGCAAAGAGGAACTTCATGTTTCTGTAATTTTTACGTGTTTGTTATACATATTGTTACGTACGTGATAATAACGTCAGCAATATTTGACGAAGCGCTTTTACAAATTATGTTGCAATTATAAAGATGACGTAAACTGATATTGCTATCTAAGAAAGCAATGCGGTTTGGCAATGTTCACAAAAAAATTGCATGAATGATTCAAACGGGTTGTTTACCGCATCCTTTTAATTCTTCGATTAAATAAACCACTAGACCGAGTATTATTATCCGTAAAGGCTAAGCTCAGAGCAAATGATCACTGTAATCTACAGAGGTGCTAAAATCATACTTCGATCAAGCTACTATTATCTTTCTTAGTATTTCGTCAATCAAAATTCTCACTAGCAAAATTCACGCAAATCCAAGACGGGAGAATCGAAATTGCGACCAAAAACTGGATTGCAAAAGTCTTGTATCTACGCCGCTGACAAAATATTCCAAATTGCTGAAAAAAATTGATAGAATTAAAAAGAGTTGGTACAATTCCAACAGATTCGGAGAATTTCAATCAGTTTACAAATATTCAGCAGATAATTGGTACCGGTCAATACCAGTAGTTTCTACGAAATATTGATAAAATGGGAGCAGGATTAACTGTCTATCGTAGCAATTTCGGATCGATAAAACTATTTGATAAGTGGTTGGAAAGTTTTGAAAGATGTCGAATGGAATGCGCTTGATAGTACACATTTCGATATCGCGCGTTCGCGAGAGAAGCAATAGGAGGATGATTCACTATAATGATGTCTTTTATCTATAGTCGCAGCCGCAGAGGCAAGCCATGATCCTGGATCCTTCGGACAAGTACCGTCCGGAGCCGGCGCATGCCGGGAAATTCGAGAGCGAGTTCAGGAACTACTCGGAAGACACGGCGGATCCTGTGATGGAACGTGTTCGCAACACCTACCACAAGATGCACTCTAACCAAACCGTAGCATTCGTTCAATGTGAGTAGCAAGCTAACCCTGGACCACTAGAAACATGTGCATCAAGGTCCTTACCCCTACGATTTTCTTTTCATCTACAACAACTACACCTTGCAATTTGTATCATAGAATTAGTCATTTATCATTTTCTAGAAGAAGACAATGAAATAGCTTCTGCGATTGTGGGAGCAGTGAGATTACTGAGTTTAAGTGTTCGATAAGATGACGAATTCTTTTCTCGGATAACGAGTTCGGTTTGGTTTCAGCTCGCATGAAGGACTGGCTGCGCTTCAACAAGTTCAAGATGACCGTGAAGAACGCTCTGATCATGCTGAACGACCTGGTGGACGAGAGCGATCCGGACACCAGCCTGCCGAACATCGTGCACGCATTCCAAACCGCGGAGTCCATCAGGAAAGAGCATCCGGACCTGGATTGGTTCCATCTGACCGGCTTGATTCACGATCTGGGAAAGGTAGGATCGCTCGTCTCGTAAAAGGCGACCAGCAGAAATCCTGTCGTCTCCACTGTCGATGAATAAAGTGTAATAAGCCAGTAGAATAAGATAAGATTTGCTCTTGCAGGTGATGGCGTTTTACAACGAGCCCCAATGGGCCGTGGTGGGCGACACGTTTCCGGTTGGATGCGCCTGGGCTGATTCCATTGTCTACAGAGAGACCAGCTTCGAGGACAATCCCGACGGCAAGGACTCGCGATACAAGTAACTCTCGCGCTCATATTTCTGCTGCTCCGTCTGAAAACAACAATCCCCGCTAAATGTTTGATCCTTCCAGCACGAAATACGGCATCTACAAGCCTCAATGTGGCCTGGAGAACCTGATGATGTCCTGGGGCCACGACGAGTACCTCTACCAAGTCCTGGTGCACAACAAGACCACGCTGCCGAAGGAAGGGCTGGCTATGATCCGGTATCATTCGTTCTATCCCTGGCACACGGGCGGCGACTACATGCACTTCTGCACTAACGATAACATGGAGATGCTCAAGTGGATCAACGAGTTCAAGTAAGCAGTTGATGCAAGCCACGCTAGCTTGCTGATGCTAATCGAATTGGGACCCACGAAGAATTTAGTACGCTACACGAATGAACCAAGCGAAATTCGTTTGCACTCTTTGCTCTTGAAAGTCTCTATTCTCGTATCAGTTGTCTAGACGCGTTTGCCAAGCAAGCAAAGCAAAATTCGTTTACACCCTTTCCTTCTGACAGTCGCTGTATACGTATCAATTTTTCCTGGAGACTATTTATTTTCTCAACACGTTGACTGTGTATTTTTAAAAATTAATTTTGCTCATAATGTAGTTGCTTGAACCGAATGTCGCGTCATTGGGATTTATACGATCTAAACGATAAGCTTAAACTCTACAATTCTTATTAGAATGATTAAATTACTTTGATTTTTTTGGGGACTTCGGGGGATGATTGTTTGGCAATCGATTAATAATTGTGATCAGGTGAAAATAGTACATTTTTCAATTCTTTAAATATCTCTCCTACTTTGCGTTGGATCTGCTCATTTTTTAATCGTAAATGCATGAAATCCGCAGTCTAACTATGACGATGATGATCATGGATTTTCAGCAAATACGACCTGTACACCAAGAGCGGCGAGGTTCCCGACATCGAGAAGCTGTGGCCTTACTATGAAAAGCTGATCGACAAGTATATGCCTGGTGAGCTGGAATGGTGAAAGCCTTTCTGGAGCCAACAAGAATCAATCTATCATCGATCGACGACAACCAGCGACTACAGTGTCAACGAGGCAGACGAGAGGATTTCCTGTTTGTAGATTACTGTACCCTACGGTCTCTAAGTCAGGCATGTCCAAGTTAGAGCTCGTGAGGGCCGACTTCGAAGCAGGGAGCAAACAGAGGAGCACCTGACAAGCTACACTACTTTTTACAATCTCAACATTCCACCTTTTTCACGGCTGTAGCCCTCTGCCTACCCCCGATGAAGATCTTTCCGCGAGCAACGGTGTTGGAAGTGTTGCCTGCCGCAGGGGCTGCGACGAATAGGAAGTAATTCATAGACTAAACTCTTTTCTTTCACGCTGTGGCTTTTGCCTTTTCTGAAGTGGTTCATTAACCCTTTCGACGTTTAAGGGAGAAATATATTCGCTTCTTATGTTTATAACAAAACTTAGCTAACGCTCTATTTAGCACACTCTCTAAATTAAATGAAACACTTGGAAGGTTAAGATGTAATCTTTTATATCTGAATTACATTATTTAATTTATTGGGTAGCATTCCATTATACAACTTCCGCTAGTCTTTACGTTCATTCGTCTCGTTCTTCCACTTCCGCTGGCATTTTTCCCTGCGTATAGAATCATTGGTGGATAGAATCTCTGTTGAGCTTTAAAGTTGGTCAGATTCCAGCTTCCGATTACTGCTCGAACCTTTCGATATTCTCATTATTCTCTGAAGCAGCAATATCAACGATCCGAGTGTGTCATGAGCCGAGTGCTCCTCTTGAGGGGTGCCACTTTGTGCGCCAACTTCAAGCTCTGTGCTGTATTTGGTCATGTCTGTAATCTCTGCGATGACTTGAAAGCTCGTAGATGCACTTTGATATTAACGCCTTGCATTACTATCTATTATACGAAATTTTATTTCATTATAATCTAGAAGAGAAGACAAATTTATGTTGTACTCTCTAACGATTAACACTAGAACAACAACCGACAAAATTGAGATGTACCTACATATTTCTGAAAATGACTTAAATGACTTTTCACGATAAAAAATAGAAATCTGATTTTCTGAAAGCATTATGGCACAAAATAACGTTTCCTCTATCAGCGTTTCTTTCTGACTAAATCCGAAATACCTTCTGTGATGCGAGAGCATTGAAAACAGAAGCGTATCAATATATACGAGCGTTATATGTTTTTGTATACAAGCGAAGATATTGTTATGGCCATATAACAAAAAATCACAAGTTCACTTACGTTTCGTGGGGTCAGAATGACTCATCACGGTATATGTAGGTATACTACATCAAATTTTACGACAAAAAGACAAAACAAAAAAGAAACGCTTTACAGAATTAATTATTTACATTTTTAGAAAACGCCATACAAAATTTTAGAAAACAAAATGTACTGGAAACAAGTATTGATTGTAAGAAATGCCAAACAAATCGTTTTGACCTCCCTTGGTTGTTCTAGTGTAAAGTATCGACAACGGCAAAGCAGAATTTGATTTCAATTTAAAAGAAATTGATAACAAATCGCGCGGATCTAGTAGAACCTGTTCGAAGCGTTCACCACGAGTCTCACTCGATATTATTGTGCAACGGGTTAAAACATAAAAGCGGATGAATCGAATGGGTGGTCGCGTGACCCAGCAAATTTTCCAGATTCGCTGAGTAACGGGGAAGAATTTGACTCACCCTTCGATCGATGGTCACACGCGACTACCTGCGCATCAACCAACAAACTGAATTCTAACTTTGCAATCGTTCATGATTGACTATCCGATTGAATATCTGAGAGACAAATCAGCGACAACATGGAGCAGCAGTTAAAATAAAATTTTGGTAATTATTTACATTAGGGGCTTCCTCACCGATTTTGATGACCTTGAAATATGTTGTCAAGGTCATCATTCTGAACAACTTTTTCCTATACATGTTACCGCCGCTGAACTTTAGTTTCCGAGATATTCGCAAAAAGGTTTTAACATCTCAAAAAGTGATCGGAGTAGGTGTGGGTTAGATTTGAAGGTAAATATTTACATTAGAGGTTTTTATTATTTATTATTTATGAAATATACATTTCATGGGGAATTATTCATCAAAATTATTTTTTTGGGTATATATTATTTTAAAAAATTGATACAAATGTGGATAGACACGTTCTTGTTATTTTTGTAAAATAATGTTAAGTAGTCAGTTTTAGTGCTTTGTAAATCTAGTGTTAAAGGGACATTGAAGTTGCAAAATATGAAAGAAAACCTTGCATCCAATATTCTACATACGAATAATGAAATATAATACTATGTACTACAAACTACATTAGAAAATACTAATGTAAAGTGTACTTACTTCTGAATCTTCTGTACCTCCGTCGGATCCACAGCACACAATTATTGACTCACGAGAATAGGTCCGAATAATTGAACAACAATCACTAAACAACACACACACAACACATTTTATAAAATCGTGACAACGAACGACAAGATGTCACTCCGACCACGAACAAAATAATACTGCGATTTTAACAATGATCCCTTCCACGGAGGTGCTTCGGATCCACGGACGTGTGATACGAAAACAGGGAATTCCGGGAAATAGGGTCGGCGCCCCGCCATAATTTGTTTATCTTGGTTTTGTATCTAGTGTTTATAGACCCTCAGCGTCTAACCTGTCTAAGATAACCTTGACCGTACCACCTCCGTGGAAGGGATCATTGTTCAAATCGCAGTATTATTTTGTTCGTGCTCGGAGTGTGACATCTTCTCGTTCGTTGTCGCGATTTTATAAAATGTGTTGTGTATGTGTGTGTGTGTTGTGTTGTTTAGTGATTGTTGTTCAATTATTCGGACCTACTCTCGTGAGTCAATAATTGTGTGCTGTGGATCCGACGGAGGTACAGAAGATTCAGAAGTAAGTACACTTTACATTAGTATTTTATAATGTAGTTTGTATTACATTAGTATTATATTTCATTATTCGTTTCAATATTTTGCAACGTATATTAACGATCATTAATGATTTGGTATATAGTATAATTTAATGTGGTTCAGATAAGATACTACTTTAAATCAAATATTTTTATTTTGATTACCAGATAGATAAAATGAAATATTTTTATTTTGTATTTCAAATATTTCCTTACAATGAAAATGAGTTGAGCAAGAAGTTAATATTATAAATTATAATTTTTAACATGAAAAGCTATAATAGTTAGCAAAGTATTATTTGTAGTTTAATTATGAATAAATTGATAAACAGACTACAATATCGTAATAACATTACAGGCAACAAAATATCATAAAAATATATGTTACTTTCAACTATTTGAAATACTATTTTACACAGTCCTACACACACCTACTATACATGTATAGGAAACATGTATAGGAAAAAGTTGTTCAGAATGATGACCTTGACAACATATTTCAAGGTCATCAAAATCGGTGAGGAAGCCCCTAATGTAAATAATTACCAAAATTTTATCTGTTTTCTCCATGCGAGAAATCGCAACGAGCCAACAAAATTTACAATTAAAAATGCGTCTTCGACACGCGACTTGAGAGAATTCGACAAAATTAATGGCGGAGGTGACTGAAGGTCCACTCTAGAATAATCGGTAAAACGGAGATTGTGCCATCGATACGCCCGAAAAAAAAAAATTCAGAAATCCGACCGCGGCTCTACGTTTCACGTAAACATGATCGTGCATACCGAACCAAAACATGCGATTTATACGGAACGACTTCACAGAATTCGACGAAATTAATACTTGAGTTAGCTGAATGTCCATTCTAATTAGAGTAATTGGTAAAGTAGAGATCCGTGCCCCTGACACGTCACGAACAAAATTCCGTAAATTCTTGAGAGCGTTGTATAGATCGCTTAGAAAACGATACGTCGCCATAGGCGAGAAGATGAGAAGTAGAGGGCGGAAGAGGAGGAATTCCTTCGCGCAACGTTGGTATCGCGCGAAAGTGTGGGTACCACGGGAGGAAGCTCTAGAAACCACGGGTATGCGTGGTTTCGCGGGTAATCGAAAACGCGTTTCGACTTTCGAGAAGACCCATCCGAGCACCGGCACCAAACATTGCGGAGTCCTGGACTCGCGGTTTCGTTCCCACGTGATTAGCCCCGGTAACGGGTGCCTTGTATCACCGTGTGTGCGTGCCCTTAAATGGCCCCGATTTCCGGATATTATTGAAGGAACCAGGCTCGTACATCTTTTTCATTGACAACTCCTTCTCCTCCTCCTCGCTTTCCCATTCTTGCGTCGACACTAAAGAGACCCATAAGTGATCAATTATTTTGAAATCTATTAGGTTGGCAAGAAAGTAATTTCGGTATTTTTAGGTGAAATAAAATCCAATTTTTTTATCAAAGCAATGAACTTCAATCAATAAAATATTTTCCATTATGTTCTATGATCTTTTTTCTCATAAAACTTCTGATCCTTTTCTGTGAAAAACCGATCCAAGTGCGATTTCAAATCATCATCATTAGTAAATGTTTTACCATTCAAAGAGTTTTGTGTACTTCGGAATAAATGATAATCCGATGGTGCAATGTCAGGGCTATATGGTGGATGTGACGCCAGGTATTAGTGAAAACCGAAATTACTTTCTTGCCAACCTAATAAAACAAACTTTGTAGTAAATTCAAGTTTTTATTTCTTAATTTTCTGTATAATCTCCATCGTTATCAAGGACAGTTTGCCATATTTCCTTATCTTCGTTGAAATTACGTGCTGATCGGTTTGATTATTAACTGAATATTTATCCTTTTCGTCTCCTGCTTCGGAGAAGACAGGAACGCGGATTGAGGTACCGCGAGTTGCATAATGAAGACATTAATAATAACGAGCCCGGCAACAATGCCGATGAGCTGATAAATTCCCGAGGGTGAGGGAGTAAGAAGGGGCGGGCAATGGTTACATTGGAAGAAAGGGGTTCCGCTGGCGGCGCAGTCGTAGGATGGCATTTTTTCGCGGTCAGGAGAATAATCCTGCGTGAGGCGCCGTTAATCCCTCCGAACCAGCGTCGTTAACAAAGATATCGAGCGATCGGGGCGGCTATGCCGGCGTGCACGTCCCGCCAAGCTAATTATTGGCTTTGTTGCGATGTGCATCGCGATGTGCATCTGCAAAGGTCGGAGGAAGGGCAGGCTGTTCCTTTCCCGATCTGGGACGCGCGGGATGTATCGTAATAAAGGAACAGCTGCGGCAACGTTACTCAACCCGAAACGGGGTTACGTGGTTTATTTCGACGCTGCATACGGTGCCGACGATCGCTTTGTGATCAACGAATTTTGCCTGGCAATTTCTGTCCGGTTTCCCACATTTCCCGTTCGTTTTATTATTTTTTTCTTTTTTTTTTGTGTGTATGTGTGTGTCTAATCGCTGCATGGGAATTGTCGATTTTCTCAGAGAGTAACAGGAATCTTAGATCGTGCGTTGACCCTTTGTGATCGAAGCCGCTTCGTCGCCAACGACTAGAAATTTCATCGAACCTACAAATTTCTATTTTAAACAGAATACTTTAGAAACAAGAAAATGTGTCGTTTTCACTGTGTTACGTCGGTCACGTGTGAATCTCTGATCAGTCGACTGCGGATTTGATGCAATTATAACGAAATAGGGTAGCTACAGTTTTAAACAATGCAAAAATTGAAAGAATTGAAAATGGGTCATATATTTGACCTTTTCAATTAATTAAAGAAACAAGGCAATCTCAAAGTGGCTCCTGTTTCTTAGAACAGAGGCAGTCAATTTTTATTTGTCATAACAATACGCAGCTTATGTTCTGATTAGGTTCCTGATGCAAGTTTTGTACTTTTAACACTAGGCTTACGGAGCACTAAAACTGACTATTTTACGATAGTTTATAAAAATAACAAGTATGTGCTGCCCAAATTGTTAGCCATCTTTTTTTGATAACATATACCCCGAACAAAATTGATTTGTTGAATAATTCCTCGTGGATGTGTCTTTAGAATCTTGATAATTGTAAATTAAAAATATTAGAACCCGTCATTTTGACAGAAGTCAAAATTTAGTGTTAAAGCAAAAATTCATTGCAGAAAAAATTGTTGAATATTCACCTTTCTACTGTTTAGTAGTATCGGAATTTTAGAGCCGATGATGTCAGTAGGTCTCTTAAAAAGTCGCTATGGGAACTTCCTGAACAGACTGTGTATTTCACGCGAAATGCCGAGCAATAACATTATTTTACTCTAGTTCCAGAAATATAGCGTACGCTTCATGCTATCGGACTGTAGCCGAAGTAACTATTCCTTAAGTATCCCATTCAGCAGCACGTCTACTCAGAATTGCCAAAGAATTTTGATCGAAATTGTAATCCCTGAAAATGGAATGTAAACTGAAATCTGATCGATTTGAAAATGTTAATCAGTTTTCACAGTGACCGGTGACACTTGCAACCACTGCGTACTTTATGGAACGCAGCCAACTGGAAGGCAAATTAATTTTCTGGCACGCGGCGCATGCAATTCAACGACGCGGCGCCTCGCGTGGGGAGATGAGTAAACTTTTGAGAAAAACTATAAAAACCTCTGTCATTCATCAGTTCCCCGAGCTTGCGTCCGAGCGGCAACATTATTTTTAATGCATCCTTGAAAATAGCCTCGATCTTCTCAGAAAGGACTTGACTATGCATTACACCTAAACCTGCATCGTTATTTAGCTCGAAATCTAGCCGTGCATCACTGCTAACTTTATTTTAACACTCATCTTACAAGCTCGTTTTACCATTGATAAATCTGGTACAACTTTCTGCGAGCATAAATAATCACCTGTCCACAAAGTTTCGTTAATCGCAGCGTCATATGCAGGTGCTGCTACTTGTCTCGGTTGAAAAATACTCTCTGATGCAACAAGGTTGCGAACACCTTTTATTGCATCTTGCAAGCACTGGGTGGGCCAAGAACTGTTCTGGTGTCGCTTGAAGAAAAAATATTTTACCCATTTTATTCGGTAATATTAACCTTTGCGCTCGAGTGGTGACTCTGGAGCGCCATTAAAAATAGTTGTGGCATTATTTCGAAGAAATTACAAAAAATATTACACAATATTCTTTATAAGTATTACAAAATTTGTATTTAATAGATTACTGAACATTTAAATATTATATGTGGAAATCGGATCAGGTTCCGTATGAATAAAACTAAAATATTCTAAGACGGAAGAAAAATTTAGTTTTAGAATTAAAATACCGCCGAGTGCAAACTGTTGATCTTATTGAATTCCTTGCAGTCAACTTTTATATTTGGACTCAATTCGCGAAACCCTGCTTACTACACAGGATAAAAATACTATTTTAAAAGCTGAATAATAAATGTTTCCATTTTACTTTAAATCCTGCATATAATTTTGAAAATAAAACGCCAAACGGAATCCTACATTATATGAATTCTGTGAGGACGTTGCCGCCATATAGTGAGCTATAACGATGCCATATTGACGCTATACTGGCGACTAGACCGTGGATTTTATGCATTTATAATAAAAATTAATAGGTAAAGCAATATAAAACAGTAACATAACCGAAAGAATTCAATCTATAAAAATTAGTGAAGACGGAAGAAAATCTGTAGTTAATTTTATTCTGCATAGATATCCAGAGTAGGTTGAGACATTAACCTCGCATATCCAACTTCTAAGATTGCAAGCAGGACAATATAATTAATCAAGTAACGATAGATACCGTATACAGTCCCTTTTCACATCTTGGAAGACATTGATGTACAATTCGGTTCTCTGAAGATCTTCTAAATATTAAAAAAAATCCTCTCGTTCATATAGGGTCCCTGAAAATTTGTCTTTAATGTGCGGACATGTCCCCGTAACTTTGTCGAATTGCTGGAGGTAGTTACCCCGGAAGTCTGTGTTAATTCAATAGAATTGTAAACTTAGTATAATTCGGTTCTCTGAAGATCTTCTAAATATTAAAAAAAATCCTCTCGTTCATATAGGGTCCCTGAAAATTTGTCTTTAATGTGCGGACGTGTCCCCGTTACTTTGTCGAATTGCTGAAGGTAGTCACCCCTGGAAATCTGTGTTAATTCAATAGAATTGTAAACTCAGTACAATTCGGTTCTCTGAAGATCTTCTAAATATTAAAAAAAATCCTCTCGTTCATATAGGGTCCCTGAAAATTTGTCTTTAATGTGCGGACGTGTCCCCGTTACTTTATCGAATTGCTGAAGGTAGTCACCCCTGGAAGTCTGTGTTAATTCAATAGAATTGTAAAACGGTTTAATTTCGCGCAATTTTTTCTGCTCGCCGGAGATTTGCGCGTCTCGAGTCGCAGCTGCGCAGCAGATTTCGCGGTCCCCTTGTTCGGTGAGTCAATCTGTCGACTTTGAAACGGTAGCAGAGCCGTTTTCCCTCTCGATCGGTTTCTCCCCTCGGGCCAGAGGCGGCTCGGATGTTCAAGCGATCGGCAAACCGCGGTTCCGAACGCTTTGTCGCTATTGACGCGCGCGCGCTCGCTCGCAGTACCACGCTTAGGTAGTTGTATACAACTTATACAACCACCTAACAACCGATATAGCGGTTTCAGGGAACACGCACGGCCTTGGGAACGCGCGATCCTTCTCGATCGTCGAGTTCGTTGGACGAGTGAGACTCTATGCTCCGGTATGGGGCTTCTTTCATTTTTAGCGATTCACCGGCATTGTATCGCATCCATGCAACTCCTCATGGGACACTCGAGGAGACGCGCTATGGTGTCGATGATGGTGGCGGCGGCGGCGACGTCGACGTCGACACAGATCCTTCAAGTACCGAGGTCCTTCGGCTGCTTTGGCTTCGCCTCCTGCCTCCGTTTCCTTCCGGCCGACACGGTTCTTGACGGGATTCCTCAACAGGATCCGTGTGGTCTTTGCGACCGTGCCGGCGACAGGTTCGTTTGCTCGTCTATTACACCGAGTTGCCGATCCCTGGGTTTCTCCGCCAGCTGCGCGAAAAGAAAGCTGAATCGAAGTAGATTTTCCAGAAGAACGTGCGAAAGAATGGACCAGCACCACGGTGCCCTGGAAATCTCGAAAAAGTGGGCGAAAGTCAATTTCTATCAAGTTTAACGTTTCGAACAAATGTTTCTTCTTGTAACGTAAGAACCCTTCAAAGCTTCAAGCGCCAAATCTTGTTCATTTCAGGTTATTCTCTGATCAGATCCCAGATAGCACAGAGACGTCTGTCAAAGACGTTCAGACGTCTATTAGACGTCTGAATGTCCTACGAACGGCTTCCGAACGGCTTCTGGACGTCTCTGGAACGTCTTTGTGAAAAAACTGTACGTCTTAAAGACGTCTTTAAGACGTCCCGAAACAGACCCCTAGTACCACAAAAATATTAGATAGAAATGTTTGTCAAATATTGGAAAAATATTTTTTAAGCCACATTTTTTCTTGAGAGAAAAATATTGAATTTGAATACAGTATACATGTACAAGAAATATAAATTGAATGTTTGATATAACAAAAAAATTAAATAAATAAAAAAAAAAATTTATAAGAAGAATGTTTTTCAGCATATCCGCACACATTAACATTTCATGCTTTATTTATTTATTTATAAATAAAAAAAATAAATTAAAAGAATGTTTTTCAGCATATTCGCGAACATTAAAATTTTATGCTTTATTTATTTATTTATTTAATTTATTTATTTATTTACTTATAAATAAAAAAAATAAATTAAAAGAATGTTTTTCAGCATATCCGCGAACATTAACATTTTATGCTTTATTTATTTATTTAACTTATTTATTTATTTATCTATTTATTTTGATATATTATTTTGGATTTTGGATTTGTGATATATAATGTATAGTTTTATTATTAAACAATATTTATTGCTAAATTCTATTGCGAATATATATGTAATATATTATAATAGTACTAAATTAACAATTTAGTTATTTAACTTTCCTAAATAAATATACGTCTATTCGAAGGATGGAAAACTGCGTTATATTGTGTTGCGTGTGTACAGTTTGTAAAGCTTTTCTCTAGCAGTTTACAATGACTGAAACGTCAAGAAATGAAACGTCTTAAAGATGACTCGTAAAAGACGTCTTTTCAGGACGTAAGACGTTCAGACCAAAAATGGACGTAAAACAGACGTCTTTAAGACGTCCAGTGCTATCTGGAATAAGGTACAGGTACCAGTAGTTGACCAGTTAAGAGAAGTCTTCCACGCGAACAATAGTAACACCACTTGCTCTGTCATCAAACAGCGAGAGTCCACTTGTTTAAAAAAGTTTACTTGTACAAATTTAGAAAACATATCTAAAAATTCAGTAACTGCTTCAGAAGTTGACCACTCGTAAGAATGAAGAAACTAGTAATTGACGAAAACGATGCATTTATCGCTTATAAAACGCTGTGAAAATTTAAAAAGTAAATAATCCAGTCGCGAAAAGTTCACAAGGTATGGAATTTTTTGCCTGAACCGTAAATCTATTCTTAACAGAAACGTTAAGGAAATAGAAGTATAACGGCATATTACTTACCTCAATGTATTTAGACGTCCGTTGTTATTATGCCTACTTCATTTCACATGTAATTGTTTCAAAATTGAACCAGCAGATATCATGACACCTGAGGTTCACTTTCATAAAAAATACACAACTTACAAGGGAACTTATACGCTTATAACGTTCGGAAAAGAAAATCGTGAACTTGAGAGTTAAATTAAACGTTTTAGATACTCGTCATATGTGTAGCCTACTAGACGCTGCAAGGTCATAGACCTAGTTCGCGGACAATCCATAGTAAATTTTTATCAGTAGTAACCACCATAAATTTGTTCCTCCTGCGAAGTATGGACCTGTATCGGAATCTTCAGCGCTCTATGCAATTATCAGCACCAACCCTTTGCACTCCGATTCTTTTCTTCAATACTCAACAACTCCTCGACATTCTAACTGGTTTATTTATAATGAGAAAACGATCCTGAAGGCTTTCTCTCATAAATGTGACAGGTTGCAGCAACGTTCTCCGTCACTGTTGAAAATCGTTGCAACATTTCCACGACTGTATGTCGTGAGAGCATGACTCGGGAAAAGAAGATGTCGATCTACGCAGGACGTTCACCAAGATCCAGGAATCCGTTCGTAAGAAACCTTATGGTTTTTCTTTATTCATTCTACACAGTGTCGTACATATTCTATTCCCGAAAGTCCAGTGGACAAATCAGTAAAATCCTAATGACTCTGCTCATTTTGTTTTCAAGGTCACGCACTCAGGTGGCCGATCGTTCGAATTTCTCGAGCGATAAATTAATCACGTAGGCGCGCGTGGATTCGTTTACATTTTTTTTTTTGCTTCTCTCACGACGATCATTAATCATCCTTTTCTTCCGTTATGTATTTCGCCTGAAGTGAAAACAATTCTACGAATAGAAATGGCAGCGGACAAGCATATTGCTCGGATGCACTGCAATTATTTGCTTGCTCTACCGTGCTTGTTCCAGGTCAACTCTGATGATTCAATTTTCTCGTTTAATATCAGACGAAGATGCATAGCGTTGCCGCAAGCGATGCAAGTACAGTTTAAAGGAAAGCATGGCTGTCGCGTCAAAAATGACTTCACAGAGCAGAGGGTTAACAAGCGCTAAAGACTTTGAGTCCATTCAAACCTTTACTCATCGATCATTTTAGATAATTTTGTTCCCTGTCTATTTTAATCATTCACTGGCGATGCTATGTTCAAACGAGACGATCGATATTAACCCTTATGTCAATATGTATCCAGGTTCATAGATACGTACAGTCAGTCTCACAATTGATAGCACAACCTTTAACCCCTTTTAATTCTAAAACGAAACAGAATAAAAATAGAAGACGAAGGTTTAGAAGGAAATAGAATATTTCCCTTCTAAATATATCTTTTCATGCTATACATACGAAGATGGTGCAATTTACTCGTACGATAATGGAAAGTTTACTCATTTATTGAGTACAAACTTTAATAATTTTAAAAATATTTTGAATAACGATACAGCAATTTTTAGTGGCGCCTTACACCTTACAGTTAAATCAGCATAACTGTTTCATGAATGCATTAAACGACTTTAGTTTCTCTGCCAAGTAAGGGTAACGGAGCCAATTACTGTGGGAGTACCAATCACTGTGCCTATATTAATTATCCTTTTTTTTGGTTTAGTTGATATATGTTATGTATATCTCTTTTCTAATATTCACTATGCTTTAAAAATAGGTATAATTAATATAGGCACAGTAATTAGGTCCCTTACTCTAGATGGATTAGTTTACTAGACGATACGTAATGGAAATTTTGGAAACGGTGCGTATAGTCTGAATTACGAAGAAAAAGTAAAAGTTGCGTGTTTTTCACAATTTTCGATTTAAAAAATTTATTAAATTTGATTTACAGATGCATATAAGCTATACAGGGTGGTCCTTTTAAGTAAGGCCACCTAAATATCTCTTCAGGTTATCGTGATGCAAAAAATATTTGTTATGTAATGTGCATGGCGTTGCGTACATACGCGCTGAATATTTTAATCGAAATCTATGAATTTGTTTATAGCTTGTAAATCATTGGGAATGGTGAAAATCAGGGTTTTCCACGATTTTCTGCCTATTTCTATGTTTACCATTAAACTGGTGAATATTTATTAATCGCACACATGAAAAGTGTATACTGTCGATCATGAGACTACGTCTAATTTGTCTTCGATATTTGTTGTATGTATCGGGTGGACGATGCATCGGGATATTTCGCAACCGACAGTCCTCGCCTCGGTGTTTTCGGGTCAATGCTGTCTCCCCGCTATCCGAGGAGAGATCGATCGATCAGGAATCCCCGTCGGCGGAGATCTAGTAGCGCGGAACACGCGACACGGTCTCGCTATAGATCGTAAATCGCGCGCACGCACACAGAGACCGAGCGATTCTCGCGGGCCGTGGGACGCGTGGGCATGGCTCGGTTCGAAGGAACACGGACCGCGAAATTGGCTTAGTCATCGGCGTATTACAGAATATTACGGGATATTAGCGAGAAACGGCCAGCAACGAGCGGCAACTCACCGCTTTCGACGAGGACGAATGACACGAGGGGCGAGTAGGAGCGACGTGTATCCCATGATGAATCATCATACCCTCATACCTTGCGGCTCCCGCGACGATCGTTCGATTCCTGGAACGAGAGCCGACCTGTGTAACGAGCTGTCGAGCGCCGTTCTTTTCAACTGGGATCCTAAGCCGGAGCAAAGATATTGCCCCGTGAGGCACTGGCTCCGCTTCCGCTTAATTTCGGAGCAGCGGAGCCACGTCCGCTTGGTGGACAGTCTACAGAGAGAATAGAAAATGCAAGAGATTTTTTGAGGTAATTGCGAGTAAAGCTTGAGTAAAGTTTGCCCTCTGGGGCACTGGCTCTGGCTCCACCGAAATCGAGAACAACGAAGACACGTGTAGATAGAGAGAACCGGGAAACTGTTTTAACGATGCTTTTCTCTGTTACGAAATATTCAGACGTAGATTACCCTGTGAAGTGTCGAGAGCAACGAAACCACGCCCCCTTCGAATACTCTACGTAAGTGATACAGTCACTTGCAGCACTACTTCTTCTATTAGGAAATATTCCTATGATGCTTTGCGAAAGGCTTGAGTAAAGATTCCCCGTGAAGCATTGTATTGGCCCCGTTCAAATCGAGGGCCAAGAAACGACGCCCACTCAGAGCACGTTGCATAGATAGTACGAGATAAACATCCGGTCTCGGCGCTTCTTCTATCATGAAATATTCAAACGTAAAAGATTGTGAGACTCTGCCCAAATTGTGAGCAGCCAAGCCACGCCCACTCAGAGCAGTGTTCTAGCTCCGCTGAAACGAAGAACAATGAAGCCGCATCTACTGAATGGTCTCTAAAGATAGATAACTTTGTATCTCTATCTGTCTCTCTCTCTCTCTTATTTCTTTCTGGTGACATCATTTGCCCTGACCTATTGCTATCGGAACATACCAAGAGGATTCCCAGGGTGTAGAGTTCTCATTAGCAGTGTTCATTAACAAAGATTTTCCCGCAAATCATCGGAATCGACGATGTAACAGGAAACAAAGTAGCGAGCGCAACTATGAATCGACGATGATAAAAATATCTTTGTTGCGCGTAGAATTCGAGTCTACGTCCGAAGAAAATGTCGGGTAGAGAGAGATGCAAATTAACGTGAGATAACAACAAGGAAAAACACGGAGACATAAATAATGTACAGGATGATAATAAATTGCGTGTGTGCAATTGAGAATGAATTGTACGCAGTTCGTTAGTGCCATTGTTCGGTCATTACATTTCGACAAGTCGAGTTGATAATTTCTTTTTTTTTTTTTGTCATTTTTGGTTCGCAGAAAAGACGCATAAAAGGGAATTTTCTGGACCACTGGCACCGGGAATTTCCATCAAGGAAACGACACGATGAACGCTACACCTTTTTTGCCGCGAGTGCACAAGAATTCCGGATGTTGAACGTTTCTTGTCGCGACATTCTACTGTGCCGGATAGAAGCACGTGAACATACACACTTTGACCATAATACAGTACCAGGAAGCCATTCACTGGCGATCCCGGCGATACGGATAAGCAACGCTAATCGGAAAGTTTAGTGGCTCATGTACATTGTATACATATGTACGTAACAGAAGTTCACCTGTACTCAATGTATCTCGGGTAATACCCGTATCGAACCCTGACTACACGCGCTCACGTTTCCAACAGTTGGGATCGATTGTATAATGGGCACAAGAAACGTGTTGCTTCTGTGATCAATATTGGAACAATTTCTAGAATCTCGGAAGAAGTATACTTATGGTTCTATACGATGTCGAACATTTCCAATTTCTGATCGAAGCTCGATCCTGCGAGCTGTCCAGCTTGCTCATTATTGCGTAAATTGTTCTGAGGCGGGCGTGGATTTGCTGCCCCTAATGAGCTGGGAGCAATGCCCCGGACGACAATCTGTGCCAATGCCAGCTTTAATCGAGTCAGCACTCAGCCTTTCATTTATACGATTTTGTAAACAAGAAATTGCCTGCCTTGCACTATCTACGTAGAATGCTCTAAATGGGCGTGGCTTTATCGCTCTCATCGGAGTGGGAGCAGTGCTCCAGAGGGCAATCTACGTTCAAGCATGCTTTGATCGAGTTCCGACTGAACATTTCATTCATTTAATGTTGCAAGCAGAAACTTGCAATCTCGTGCTTTACAAATAAAATTCTCTCAGTGGGCGTGGCTTTGTTGCTCTCAACGGAGTCGGAGCAGTGTCCTGCGGTGCAGTCCTGCGAATGATAATAATACCCCATGGTATTTCTCATGCCTGGTTTAATCACATTTTCACTCAGCATTTCATCTAATCGATCTTGGGTGCAGAAAACTGTCTGTCTGTTGTTCACTATTACGTTGATTGCTTCAAGCGGGCGTGGTTTTGCTGCTCTCGGTGGACTGGGAGCAGTGCCCTGCGAGGTGATCTGTGTCCGAGCCTGCTGAAATTCAATTTCTACTAAATATTTCGTTCGTTTACCAAGTTGTTTTGAGTTTTATTCATGAAATCCTCTCAGTGGGCGTGGTTTCCCTGCTCCGAATGGACTGGGAGCAGTATATACCTCGGCAGCTTCTGCTCACAGAACAATCCCCGAACCAGAGCATGCGTGTTCGACACGCTCATTCAGCATCCTCGTCGTCGCTATCGCGAAAACCGTCTGCTCGATCCCGATACAGGAAGTCAAGAGCTATCGAACGGCGTGCAATACATCACCGGCCGGATTACGTTATCGTTGGTAGCTTCATTGTGCAACGAGAACCGCGCGCAGATTTCTCGGACGAGCGAACGTTTCGGTTCTTTTCGTGCGTCGACGAATGATCATTGACTCTGTTCTTATCGGGAATCGAGCGAAACCCCTCGGATGACGCGTCGCGTCGCGGCGCGGCGGCGCGCCTAACCGATCTAGGGTGACAATAGCGTCACGCGAGAGCTTCTCGTTCCGCGAAAAAGCTTGTGAGCGTGTCGAACGGGGAGGAACTGTATTCCGCGAACGTTTCTAGTCGCGTTTTCTGTTCCGAAAAGCCTCGTCGATCGTTTCCGCCTCGTCAACGACGAGGAACGCGTCGGGACGCTCACCGTCGCGTCGACCGGAAAATCGGACCGTACCGAATATCGTGTCGCCGCCGACTTTTGACCTCGCAGCCAGCGATTATTCCAATCGCCCCGGTTCTCTCTCGATTTCCTCGTCAACGTTGTTCCATTTAGCGGCCCTTCCGGTGATAACGCGATTTAAGCGCCACACCGCTCCGCTTTCGACCGCAGACGTCCACCGACCGGATTGCGACCGCGTTTCGTCGATCATGGTTGTACAGCTGCGACAAGCACGACGCGACGAGTCGCGACAGCTGGAAATCCGAGACGCGTCGATGCGCGATGGGTAACTTGCAGAGGATCATCGGTGAACGATGACGCTGATTAGGATGATCAGAACATGGCGGTGATGGAGCGACAGGGTGCCAAGGACGACCGAGATATTGCTAATACGATTTTCATTTTGCTTCTCTTCGGCCCTGATTGCTCGATCTCATCTGTTTCATCCGCTTGTAGCTGGTTCTTCTTCTTTTTCCTCTTCCTCCTACATATTCCTCCAATCTTTTCAGGACGAGTGTATCCTAGTTAGATCGCGGGTTTTATGCATTCGTGGCAAAAATGAGTAGGTGAAATTTAAAACGGTACAGAGACCAAAAGACTTTGAGAGTGTTCATAGATTATTTTCAATATGTTAACCCTTTGCACTCGAAGCTATTTTTACTCCAAAACCAAGACCTAGAATATTTCCCTTATATATAATATATATATATTTTTTTTTTCATGTTATACGTACGAGAATGGTGCAATTTACTTGTACAATACTGAAATGGTTAGTAACTTATTAAATACGGACAAATTGAATAATGATATAGCAATTTTTAGTGGTGCCTTACAGTCACCATTCTAATGCTAAGGGTTAAAATCACTAATGGAAGATATACATTTCTATTTAGCTCCTGCAACCAATGCAGAAACTTTTTATTTTACACGAAGATCCGCAGTCTCAGCCTAGCGTGTTTTTCGAATCATCGAACTCGCCTATCTATGTTTTCTATAACATGGGATTGTCCGCTGAAAAGTTGGATATTATAGTTAAACGAAGAATGGATTTGCCGAGTTAATGGAAGAATGTTGTTTCAATAGTGAGGTATACAATAAAATTTTCAGTCTTTTGCGAGAATTCGAGCATACAGAGTATACCGATGTATGTATTTGTAAATGGTTTTGACAAGCGTTATCCGAGGTATGTTATTCGCATTCCGAACGGGAATAAATGCCCCACTAACTGCGGAATTGATCAGCATCTATCAATTAAACGGTGGCATACAGGAAAACGAAGTCTATTGACAGAATGAGGAAACAGCTAAGTGATTTTGTTGCGTGATAACGCTTGTCCGCATGCTGATTTACTAGAAAACAAACTACCTCCAACTTTAATTGAGTCTCTTCTCTAGACTTGAGAATTCATTCTTAAGACATTTGTAGCTTGTACTGTGTCGAGTATAGCGCGGCTTGCTTACTTATCTTTTTAGTTTATCTTTCTTCGAGAAAAAAAAAATATTCCTCCGATTTTGTGAAGCTTCAACTATATTTACAATCAACTTAGGAGTCAATAATTACACTATTGGATCTGTTGATCCATTTTGATCTAGGTTTGTAAACGTTTCGCGTGCTTTCATAAAAAGAATTGCTTCGATTTTGTGAAGCTTTTATTACATTTACAATCAGCTTTGGAGTCAACAGCTAAACTATTCGATCTGCTGATCCATTTTGATCTAGGTTTGTAAAAGCTTCGCGTGCTTTCATAAAAAGAATTGCTTCGATTTTGTGAAGCTTCTATTACATTTACAATCAGCTTTGAAGTCAACAGTTAAATTATTCGATCTGCTGATCCATTTTGATCTAGATTCGTAAAAGCTTCGCGTGATTCTCCCGCTTCCAGAAGCTCTACCTAACTTCGATTTATCTTAGGTGCAAACAGGAGATCGACGTGTTTCAAAGAAGTACTTTCAGAAACACGGTCTACTCTTCCGGAAAACAAAGCCTGAGACTATCGCAAACCGTTGGCATAGATGTCGAACTCATCCCGAACACTGGAACACCATGTACTCGAACTGATTATGGTAGTACGGGTAGGTGTTATGATCGACAGTGTACGTCAAGCCTCCCCTTTCGAAAAACAGGCTATAAAAAAGTCGATGAGTAAGGGGTCTAAATAGATCTGTTCATCACTACCTTTACAGTTTTCGATTGGATGCGTCTACCATTCGTGGGCTAAGAATTTCGATTACGCGTTTGCATGTGACACGCCTTTATAAATGATTAGCAGGCTGCGGATTTTTTTATTCAAAAATGAATAGGTGAAAGGCAGAGCTGTAAGTACACTAGAAGAACTTCGTGATCGATTTTTCAACACGATTGAAAATGAAAATATACTTTAACTTCGGTTTCTCCCAATTGTCTTGGACGATTGGACCTTTTCAAATCCTTGAAGGGAGACAGAACTTTTTAGCAATTGACTCGGGCAATTTTTTTTTTCACATAAGGGTCCACGGTCTACTAATTGGGATCGAGAAATCAGCGATTCAACAGGTAGTACAACAGCACCGGTGATCGGACGATAACCAGGTTGTCGAGTTAACGATGTCCCCGGTGACCGAAACACGGAGAAACACTATGAAAAAGAAATGCTCGGCATTGTTGAACCCTGCGGACCGGTGTCGACCCGCTTGTGTATCGTCTCCGTGTCGACCAATAGCGAGTTTCCCAACGATCACTCGTCCAAAGTGTCGACCGTCTACTTTCACGGGTAATACCGGCCGGTAACTCGACGGTATTCAGATACCGGGCCGATTGATATTCGTGAGGCACGGTATCGAACTTAATTCCGAGTAGTTGTAGCGATGTAGCAGTAGATGTAAGTAGACGTTAGTAGTAGTAGGGGAGTCGTTAAATAGCGCGCGTTACCACGGTATTCGGCAGTCGACGCGCGGCACTCGAACGGAGCGGGTCGTCCCGTCTTCAACCATAATCGCGTCGTCGCTTCTCGGTTCGTCTGCGGCGCCGGAACGAGAGTATTCGCGCGTTTGGAGAAGCGGAACAGGAACATAACCGAGGAAAAAGCAGAACGACAAAAATCAAAATAAGGAAGGAAGAAAAAATAGAGACAGAGCGAGGATCAGATAAACTATAAGGCGGCACACACGTGGATCGTGCGCAAGGATTCCCGGAAGTCGTGGATGAACGAGGATCCTCGATCGGTCCGCGTTTTAAGATGACCGCCTCGGCACCGTCTCCCCTGTCTTCCTCTCTCTCCTCTCCGTCCGCGGACCCGTCCGTCGCCTCCTGGTGCACGTCGTCGTCGTCGTCGTCGTACTCGCCGCCGACGTTCTCCTCGTGTCCCAAATTGCCGTTACCCTCGCGCAGGAAGAAGAAACCGAACCGATGGACCATCGACCGTGGCTACCAGCTTCGTCTTCGTCAGAGAACCGTCCTCTGAGTCCTGTCATTGATACCGAAACGCGCGACAGACAAACGAAGAAGAGACTGTCCAAGTGAAGAGAGACACGTGGTCGGTCGAATCGATCCCAGAGCGAGAAAGACCGCGCGGGTAAACAGTGTACCCGCCGAGCTGCTCTAGCGAGTATCCCAGCGAGTATCCTACTCGGTGTAGGACCTCTAAGTGTGGAGGACATAGACTAGCAAAAGAGAGGTCTCCTGCGAATTGCATCATAGAGTTAAGATCATCAACTAGGAGTGTATCCGCTGGAACACAGAGGTCTGAGACGAACACGGTCAACGCTGTCGTGAATCGTTAAAGAAATTAGAAGACAACGCGAACGAAGAGTGTACCCATTGTGTGTACCCGTCGCGTGTACCCATCGCAAGAAAGAACTCTTGAAGAAGAGGACATATATTCTAGTAAAATTATCAGTGAAAAGTGTGTACCTGCCATCGGAGAAACAGGACTCGAAGAATACAATTCAAATATCGTGGATAGAGCCGCAGTGAAAAGTGTACTCGCCGCAACAACGAAGAAGAGGATACAGTCTAGCGAAAAAGAGACAGGACTATGAACAGCTAAATTGATCAGTGAAAAGTGTACCCGCCGGCTGAAAGATACCTCTGAAAGAATACGAACGCAAAACTGAATGTGAATCGTTCGCGAAACTAGTAAAAGAGTGTGAGTGAACAGTGTACCCGTCGTGTGTACCCAGCACTGGAAAGAACTCCAATAAGGAGAACACAGTTCACTAGCTATAATAGACACGCTATTATTACAAGTGTCGGTAGTGCAAGTGTGAACAGTGTACCCACCGCGAGTACCCGACACTGCAAAAAGTCTACCAGCTAATAGACACGTTATTATCATTCTTGGAACTGTCGTGTACAGATCGCGTAGCAAGTAAACAGTGTACCCGCCACTGGGAAGAACTCGGAAGAGAAAAAAAAAGAATAGAACACACAGTGAAGATAGATAAAATCATTGAGACGAAGAGTGAACTCGGTGAACCGAGAATCGAGAAAAAAGTACAAAAACAAGGAAGGACCGTCAAACACGTTGCCATAACTGCATACCGGGTGCCATCTCGGTGAAGAACTCGAGGCAAGAGACGAAAGAGGAGCAATCGAGGAGGGAAACGAAGCGAGGGCAAGGGGTAGGGGTAGGGAAGCGAGGCAAGAAGAGTACATCATCAGCGTGTTGTGTGATCGTGAAAGCGGCGAGGTGCTCCCTGGACGGAGACATCTTGCCGGTTCGGCCGCGAGCTCGGCTCACTCGCCGGCTATGGGAAAGCTGGCAACGACTGGTGGACGACGCGTGACCCGTGATAACGAGGAGGACCAGGCGGCATCGGCGTGCCCGTGCGGGCCAACCAGCGCCAGTTCCGGCCGCGCGTTCGTCGCGGAGCCCGTCCGCGGGATCGCTCCTCGCGGCGACGCTGTTCCGACCATCGTTTTCGATCCGGATCAAGGAGAACGCGTTCGCGAGTGCCGATCGTGGATCGTCGCGGGTGCCCGGACGCCCGAGGACCCGCCGTACGGGTCGCTCGGACCCGGCCGGGATTTCCCGAGCCTCCACGAACCGACCCGACCGCCCCTTGAAACGGCAGCCACCACCGTCCCGTCGCTCCACCGGCTCCATGCAACGCATCAACCAATCCGCGTTGGCGACCCGTGTGCTACGGTGTTTACGGACTCTAGGGACAGGGTACAGGTGACCGGAGGAGTACAGACGACCCGAACGCACCTGGACACGGCCACCGGGACCTACCCGTCGCTACACGGGTTCCACGCGAATAGGAGGAATACGCACCACCGACCAATCCGTGACGATGACCCGCGTCGCACGGTGTCTAGAGTCTCCGAGGAGAGAGTACCGATGTCTAGAGACTCGAACGAGTACCGAGTACCGGTGATCGGAGCAGTACAGACGACCCGACCGCCCCTGGAGACGGCAACCACCTACCCGTCGTCCCTAGAGACGGCAACCAGGACCTACCCGTCGCCACGCGGGTTCCACTCGAATAGGAATGCGCATCACCGTGACGACGACCCGCGGTATGCGGTATCTAGAGACTCTAAGGGCAGAGTACCGGTGTCTAGAGACTGTAAGAACAGAGTACCGGTGATTCGGAGAGTACCGACGACCCGCCCGACCCGCTCGTTAGTAGCAATAGCGATCCTCGCGATGTGCACGCTCGCCGCGGCCGTGCCCACGCCGAAACCGAACCGAGCGGACCCGTTGCGAACCGGTCTACGACGCGACCTCGACGACTCGACCGGTCTCGAGGACGTCTACGAGGACACGTTCGAGGACGTTTTCCGAGAAGAAGACCGAACCAACGCCGGCACCGTTCTCGACGAGAACGAGCTAGAGATCATACGACGCAGCATCGCGCGCGGACTCGGCTTGAAGAGGATACCTGACCCAGCCAAGGTGAGTACCGCATGGACCGGAGCTAGCGCTCTCTGGTACCGTTTCTTACGATCTCTTTAGAACATCCAGTTGATCGCTGGACTCGCTGTTGGTTTGTGCGATTTTGGAATGCTTCATTTTTAGAATAGTTGAAATTTTAGTTCGGTTTCATACCTCGTAATCGGGTCGGTGGAAACGTTCCTGCTCGATTTTCTATTAAACTACGACAATTTTCGCGCTGACTAATACTTTACTGGAGAACTAATTCCATTTGATATCGATGACTCAGCTCTTCCAGGGCTACCGACGATGTGCGTCGCTATAGATGTTACATCGTGATCTGTTGATCTGATATCTTTACCGCTGGAACTACCAGAGGAGTCAGTCTTGTTCCATACCTTTGATTCGTCGCAGAATGGATTTCCAATTTTTAATGACATCAGCGGGCGTTTTTAAGGATTCTGCAACAAAGCGGGGGTTAAAAAAAAAAGGGCTACGCTTTAACCCTCTATGAGCCGAATTTTCCGTTGGTTTCCATTTGCAGACACAACTTGCAAGGCATTTACTTTGATATTTCGAGTTGACGGTGCTGCTAACCGTCATCAATATTGTTATTGGTCATCTCAGAGACATTATATAATTAAGACGTATACGTAATCTTTGTGAAAAACCTGAAATTATTTGGTAAAATGTCGATATATTAGCGTGTGTCCTGCAAGTTACACGAGCCCGTAGAGGCTGTTAATTTGTGATCCGAATATTTTGATTACGTGGGATCTGTCGGGACCTTCTCGTTCGAACTCCTCGGTTGTTCAACCAATAGATTCTCGATGCAGCGAAAAGGCGTGCAGCTAGGTTCCAGCGTTAGTTTGAATTGCCGTTGTCGGTCGGAGAATAGCCGGCTCCTGTTGGCAAAAAGCACGGGACCCCGTTAAAAGGAGCGTGTACGATCTCTGGCGAAAGGTGTGTAGGGGGAGAGAAAGAGAAAGAGGAAAGGGTGAAGGTGGAGAGACGAGGTAGAGAAGGTGAGAAGGGTGGAGGGAGAGCTGCGAGACGGGGCAGAAGAAAAGAAAGAGAAAGGCGGAGTGGTGCTCGACGATAGACGGACACGAAGCGAAAAAGGTTGCCGGCTCGGCTCGGCGCCGAAGAAGATGATGATGATGGCTCGGGGCGAGGTGACGAAGCGGCGGACCGGGATCCCGACAACGAAAAGAAAGAAACGGGGGAGAGAAGAAAGAAAGAAAGGAAAGGAAAGGAAAGGAAAGAAAGGAGGAACGAACGCGACTCGACGCGACGACGACGGCCACTCCGCCGACGTTCACCGCGCGCCCGACAACTTAGCGCCTTAGGTCAGGGACGAGATGACTATGACGCGACGGATCATCGACGGGACGAGCAATTAAAAAGCGAAATCGTCGACGGATGGAACAAAAAAACTGTCGTCATCTTTGCGTAATTCGCGATGGGATCCCCTTCGAGCGAAAATCCACCTGCTGCGAACAAGATGTTCCTTTTGCAGACATTCCTCGTCAAAGCTGTTTCTCACGGACTTGCAAAATCGTTGTCGTTGATCCAGTATTGCAAAAGTCACAGCACAAATTTAGACTTTAGGCGGATCCTCACCGTAGAATGTGATTTTTCCATGTCGATTAGTTGTTTATACAATTAGAATGTAGTCTTACAGCATGTAGATTCCAGAATACCTACGCTCAATCTCAAACTGCTCGTATCTATTGATCTCTGCAACGAGTCCGTACAGTGTACTGTGCACGGACGTCTTCGATAGGTTGAAAATAAACTTGAAGTCGCCGTGAACGCAAAGCTCAATAAAACTGAAAGATACCGAACGAAATTCGACAACCACCTAACACAAATAACTTTCTTAGAACTCTTTCATCGTCAACATCTTTCGCGAATCCTTCAATATTTTTTTCTTAATGGTCGCACGTCTACGCAGTCAAACGTCGCCAGGGGCCGGCAATATTTTTGAAGAATTAATTTTAAAAAACTTTATTGAATTCACGAAATAATTCAACATGTGCAAACATACACACGAAACACATAAAACAAGTTCGATAGGCTCGTTTCTTTGAGCACTTATTACAATAAAAATGGCTAAAAATCTGAATAACTACAATTTTGTTATTTCTACAACGTAAAATAGTCGCTTTTAGTGCTCCGTAAACCTACTGTTAAATAGGATTCCTCTTTCGAACGAGCCCTTTCCCAGCGAAAAATATTCTCACACAAGGATGAAAAGTTGAGTCGCGTAAAACCATTTTTCGCCTATTTTTGTCGGTAACGTGGTCACTCTACCTTATCGCGAATCTACGGACGTCGCTCGACCCTTGCATTTTCTGAAATATAGACTCACCGTCATATTAGATTAGCAAACCAGCTATCCGTGGGCGGTTCGGGGCAACAGGTGTTGTCCGCGAAGCCCAAGGAGCACGGTAGCGAAAATGAGCAGAGAAAGGTGCTTGGATGACGGCGAGGAACGTCAAAGGAGGTTCGGGGATCGCGGACGTCGCGAGTCGGCGTCCGTAAACAGCCGGCGAGACGAACACGAACACGGGGAACGTGGGTGGTCTCCGTCGTGCGTTGCCCCACTTTCGCTAACGCATGCACGAGCACGTGCGCCGATCCTTCTTCTGCTATGCAGAACCGGCTGTCCACGTGCGTGCGCGAACGCCCACGATTCTCTTCTCTTCTCTCTTCTCTTCTCGAGGCAGTCGCCTTTCTCTCTTCTTCTCTGTTCGACGCGGGATTCTTGAGCTCTTCATGCTAGCAAGACGTTTATCCGATGACACTCGATACGAGGATAGACGAGTGGATCGACGAGTTTCCCGAGACAGAGCTCGTTCGCGTTTGGAGTGTCTTTTGCCGATGGTTAGGTGTCTGCGACTATACAGGGTCATCCGTTTTTAAACGGCCAAACGTCAACCAGCTATAGAGGACCCCAAATGAAACAACTTTCACCCCTAACACTTTTTTTGATTCGGTCTTGATTTTTAGATAATTGCAAAAACCCGTCATTTTTTGCGTTCACTTAAGATTAAATATATTAGGACTGCAATTATGTGTCTTGATGATTTTTCCTTTGCTTGGTTTAAAATAAATAGGGGCATCTTTTTTATTAAGTCAACTTTTTTGTATGACCTTCGGATCTTGGTTTTTTTTACATGGGGCACGCCGTGGAGATTGAATGAAATAACTCCAAAGAATGTAACGGGACTCAAGTTTTAAGAATGATTTTAAATACATCTTTTGGGTACGTATTGTTTAAAATATTTTCAAGAAATCAAGGCCGAATCAAAAAAAGTGTTAGGGGTGAAAGTTGTTCCATTTGGGGCCCTCTGTAGCTGGTTGACGTTTGGCCGTTTAAAAACGGATGACCCTGTATAATGAGTAGATTGTGGATCTTTCTGCAAAATAAAAATGTCCTGGCGTCGACTTTTGGACCTAGAAACCAAACTGAAAGGGTTTTCATTCGTTGACACGTTGAACGTGCGAATTTTGTGTGCTTCACTCGAGTGTCGTTTATCTCGTTCAGAGAAGCGTTATCAATAATTGATGGCTGCAATTATTTCTTTAGCTCTCAACTGATACACTGTAATCGTACTTAACTTCATAATCATTCTTAAGCAATGCGATGGTCACCGGTGACCACCGTGGCACGTTCAACGTGTTAATAGTTTTAACTTCTCACTGCTTTCAATTTTCACATACCCAATTTTGTCATAAATGCATAGAACCCACAGTCTAATAACGAGCAACTAGCAGAAGAACATACAGTCGAGTCGGAAAGTAAGTTAACATTTGGTAATATGTAGGCAATGAATATGATGAATAAAATCAAGTTATTGTATTGTTTTTATTTAGGAGGTGTAAGGAAATAAACAAATATGTTAGTAAAACATATATTATCATTATTAAAAATTAAAGACATGTCATATTCATTTGCCTGCATACACCAATCGTTAACCCAGATAGCACTGGACGGCTTAAAGACGTCTGTTTTACGTCCATTTTTGGTCTGAACGTCTTACGTCCTGAAAAGACGTCTTTAAGACGTCTTAAAGACGTCTCGTAAAAGACGTCGTTTTTACGTCTCATTTCAGACGTCTTTAAGACGTCTTTTACGAGTCGTCTTTAAGACGTTTCATTTCTTTATTTCATTTCCGAAAAGCTTTACAAACTGTACACACGCAACACAATATAACGCAGTTTTCCATCCTTCGAATAGACGTTTATTTATTTAGGAAAGTTAAATAACTAAATTGTTAATTTAGTACTATCATAATATATTACATATATATTCGCAATAGAATTTAGCAATAAATATTGTTTAATAATAAAATTATACATTATATATCACAAATCCAAAATCCAAAATAATATATCAAAATAAATAGATAAATAAATAAATAAGTTAAATAAATAAATAAAGCATAAAATTTTAATGTTCGCGGATATGCTGAAAAACATTCTTTTAATTAATTTTTTTTATTTGTAAATAAATAAATAAATAAATTAAATAAATAAAGCATAAAATTTTAATGTTTGCGGATATGCTGAAAAACATTCTTTTAATTAATTTTTTTTATTTGTAAATAAATAAATAAATAAATTAAATAAATAAATAAATAAAGCATAAAATGTTAATGTGTGCGGATATGCTGAAAAACATTCTTTTAATTTATTTTTTTTTATTTATTTAATTTTTTTGTTATATCAAACATTCAATTTATATTTCTTGTACATGTATACTGTATTCAAATTCAATATTTTTCTCTCAAGAAAAAATGTGGCTTAAAAAATATTTTTCCAATATTTGACAAACATATCTATCTAATATTTTTGTGGTACTAGGGGTCTGTTTCGGGACGTCTTTAAGACGTCTCTGTGCTATCTGGGAACTTACTTTCCGACTCGACTGTATATACAGGGCGTCTTAAAAATGTTGTATTTCTTTGACAGAGGCGATTCCTAAGGTCATTTGAGGTAACTTTTTCCTTTACGAAAATCTTCTCCGCAGCTTTGTTAAGGAGTTATTAGCGAAAAACGCAGGCCAATCATAGCGCGGCTAGATGCGGATGGATTCCGCCTCGGCCAATGCCAACGACAGGTTTAGCGGGACCTGTCGCCGAGTCGCAATCCGGCAACTATAGCCGTGCTCTGATTGGCCAGTGTTTTTCTTTAATAACTCCTGAACGAAGCCGCGGAGAACATTTTCGCAAAGGAAAAAATTACTTCAAATCACCTCGGGAATCACCCTATCATTTTTGGGACACCGTGTATAATGTCCTCACGAAAATTAGATGGGAGTTCTTAGGAAAGTGTTCGACGCGTATCTCTGTTCTTTCATCCCAATAGTTTTAGAAGACCATTTAAAAAAATTGTTGAAAGAAATATAGCAAATGGGTTCTCGGTTGACTTTGCTCAAGGGTTAAGGGGTTGACTGTGTACAGGTCAATCGTCACGATAATTCTGCGCGTTGATTCGCTGTTAAAATGGACCGCCCCCGCGTAACAACGACCGCCGAACCGGAACGATCGGACCAGATCTAAATTGAGAGCGTTACGTCGAACAGGCGTCATCCGGAAATTCTCGTGGCGATCGGCGAAATCGGAATTTGGATCGTTGTCCCGGCACACCGACTCGACGGTTCGGTCGATGACGATACACCTCGTGGACCGGATTCTCGGTCCCGTTCCGGATCTACCATGAGGACGTGTGAACGTGCGAGATCGTGGGCGGGGACGGGAACACCTGTTGTCGCGGCGTCTATTGCCGCCAGCGTGCTCGTAACGGCCGCGATAACGAAAGCCGATTCCCTGCGTCCTCCAAACTCGAGGACGTCGCCGGGAAACGTGAGAACATAGTCTTCAGAAGAGAACGATATCATTAACGCAGCGGCGCGGCGTCACAATGTGTTCTCCACAATGTCTTCTTCTGGTTCTTGTTACGCTCGTTCAACTGCTCGTTGACTCGCCTGCTGGAGTAACAGGCAAAAGTCTGGATTTCCTCTGTCGTTTCTCTCTCTGTGTGTGTGTGAGCAGCTTAAAGTCTTGGTAAGTGGAGCTTCTTGATGATCTTTTAGGCTGGCGTTTAGGTGCTCTGGTCTTCGATTCGCTTGGTCATTTCTAACAGTGGCACCAAAAAGTGAATTTACCATTTCTGAGAAATTGGCAATGTTTAATCGACTAAAATGACCGTTTAATCGACAAAAATCGTGGGATGATGAAACCTGACTTGTTTTAAACATTGAAGCCTCTACTTTTGCAAGCCATTTTCTGCCGAGATGGTTTCCCACGACGTAGCGAATGGCAAATAGAGGACATTTTTAAAACGAGTTTAAGCCTATGGTTATAGAAAGATTAGCGAGACGTAATAGATAAAATGAATGGCAAAGAATTAGGCAAAACGATGTTTTCTTGATACTGAGAAGTTTCGCAATGTTTCGCGAGGTTACCAGTCTCGCAGCATCCCAACTAGATAGTTATTAACGAACGTTAAGACCGTATTAAAATGAATTACGATCGAATACTAGCCCGTCAATTAAAATGATATACACTACACCGTGACGCAAATCATTTGCATACGTACGAATTCAGGTTGCCTCGATGAATATTCGAGCATTCGAAGAACCTGCAGGAAGTCTGAATTTTTTTGCCAAGGGGAAAAAATATTATACTGCGTCAGAAAAATCGAAATCACCTGATCGTTCTTTGAAAGTTGACGAAGAACGCTCCAGGAGAGGAGACAGAAGAAATGAAAACAGGTAACTCCGAGCGGCCCTGACGAATCTCTCAAAGGAAACGTAAACTGCGAGTTCCGAATACGGTACTTAAATCTTATCAATTCTCGCGAGAGGTTAAGCAAAAAGTCCCGTTAAGCAAAAAGCGAACAAAATAAAAGGTCCACGCGCTGGATGAGTCACCCGGCCCTAGCGAGACCCCAAGTCTGCCATCGGTTCGAGGTTTAAACGAACGAGGGAGCTGAATCGAAAAAATATTTATTCGCGGCTGTCTTTGAACTTTTTTTTTTCAAAAATCCGCTGGTCGACTTTGAGACTGCGTTGCAGACCGGAAGCGTTCACGAGGAAACGGAAGTCACAGGCGCCTTTGAGACGTTCTCGAATTCCTTCGAATTCTTCCTGTAGTTATTATTCACAATCCGGGCATTTATACTATCTGTTAAACAAATGTAAAAGCACCAGGTTTTTATCTCTGATACCTGAAAGTAATCAATTATTTGCAAAGAATTTGTTTTACCTTTAGTTCTGTCCCGGTATTCTTTTACAGTTTTCGGTAAAGCAGCCTGTGTTCAAAACATTCTAAAAAGTATAATTTCTTTTTTCAACCCTGTAATAAAATGGCGGCGTCCGCACCTTCCGAGTATCATATTCGTCATTGCATACTTTTTCATTTTCATGGAGGATTTAATGCAACGGTAACAACACAGAAAATTTGCGATGTTTATGAAGATGTATTGAAGGTCCACAAGTGTCAACGTTGGTTCGGAAGGTTTGCTGCTGGTGATTATGATCTCTCTGACAGGCCTCGAAGTGGACGACCAGTGGAATTTGATAATGACACCCAAAAATCTCTAGTCGAAGCTGATCCAAAATTAAGTGTACAAGAATTATCGAGAAGCTTTGGGTCCACATGGTCAACTATACAAAGGCACCTATACACGAAATGGGAAAGGCATATAGGCAAAGAATATGGGTACCGCATTAATTATCTGAGACCAACAAGAATATTTGTCGATCAACTTGCACTTCATTGCTATCCAGGTTTCGTAGAGACCCATTCCTTAGCAGAATCATGGGGATCATATTGTACCCATAATTATGAAAGTGGTCTAAGTCATATATTTCTTTCATTTTTTTTACATTGAATAAATTTAGTTTAAAATCATGTCGTGTGAAATAAGTGATAAATTCATTTTTTTTTTAATTTTGACTTAGACCACTTTCATAATTATGGGCACAATAATAAATTTAGAAATAAGTTTGTTTCAGATTTCTAAATAATTGACTACTCATGCCCCCCCCCCTAATGATATAGTTTAAGATGGACGATAAAAAGGGCAGACAATCCAACAGCATTTGCGACAACATTCCGGTACCGTTGCCACAGTAGCATCGTCCCGGTCGCTAAAAATAGCTGCTCATCAAAGGCGGTAATTTCATCGAGTAAATTCGCGGAGTGTACCTTTCTTTTTCTCTCTGGCCTTTCGCAATCGCCTTTCTCGTTGAAAGACGCCGGTCATGACGAGAATCGATCTCTCGGGGAGAGCTCTGTAATCGGCGTTACGAGCGATCGCGAAGGAGAAAGCCTGAACAGAAGGAGGCGTAGAGCGGAATGGATCCGTGGCGATGAAAATTCGTTGTCTCGGGGTCGGCGACCCGGCGCGATTGGATTAACCGAGAAATTGCTTTCGAAAGGGAGCGTGCTCAAAGGGCGAGCCACGCGGTGCGTTCACGAGGCGAAGGTTACGCGAAGAATGCGACCCGACTGGGCCGCGGCACCTATGCCAGCGTATAGTAACTATAGTAGAGACACGGGTTGCGAAAGATCTTTCTTCGCGTGGGAGGCCGGCAATGTGCTTCGGCCTCAAGGACATCCGCATTCGCGGGGAGCGTCACCCGTCCTCGGACTCTATCCTCTCTGTACCCACCTCTACCCGGCTATATGTACCCGTAAACTTCGCTGGAAACGCTTCGCGAAGATTGAGCGAGAGAGCTTCGACTCCGGTGGTCTTGCCGCGAGGATCGTTTTCACCGTGGAGGATCTTCGAGCACTTCCTGCATCTCTCTATCTCTTTCTGGTAAGCTACCGACACCTGGAAGCTTGAACGATGGAGCTTTGCCGCAATGTCGGCCAGAGACGTCGAACGGCGTTTTTCGTTTACCGAAAGTCACGTAAGGTGAACCTCCCAGTATCCGAACGCGTAAAGAATAGCGGGGTATAGGGTATGTCTTTATTTAACCCTTATGTGGGCAACCGGGTACCCGGGTACCCATTTCTATGTTTTCTCTAATAATTTGTTATGTTTTTATGAATATATCGCAAAACCGCCCTGGATCCCCATTATTTAGAAGGTTCTCTGTCGATTTATGGTTACGGAATTAAAATTGATGCAAAACATATTAAATAATAAGGCTTCAATCTTATTTATACGGTTGTTGGGTAACCGGGTACCCATACATAGAAAGTGTAGTTGGATGCTTATGCAGGGAAGTTTTACAACACAATCATACAACACACAAATTTTGTTCAATTGGTATTATTTATTTATTAGTATAGTTACTATTATTAACCAATAATAGGACAATTTTTACAAACTGTCAGAGTATTTGCGTGTTCGTCGGAAAACTGGTTTTATACAGTTTTGACAATATTTTCGTGTCTTTCTACGTTTTCTATCAGGGTCAGCTTGGTATATATAACATGAGCCTACAACTCTTTTTCGTCCAGTTTTATCTCGTTGTTGTACAGTGCCTGAAGTTGAAGGAACGTCGGTCATTGTTGGTGACTTATGCAGCATGCTTTCTATTGCTAATTTACAAGAGAAATGTCTCATCACTTGAACTTGGCTTGATCGACTTCTAATTATTGGAAGACAAAGTTCCTCTCCCACTTGGCGTAAAAATATTCGGCGATTATTGGATTTGTTAGGCATCATATCGTTATTAGAAATATATATGATGTATGAGGCAAGAGCAGCAATGTTAATTATGTAAAAACAAAATGCTAATGGCCATCTGTTAGTACGTCTTTGTGTACTGTATTGTCTCAAAATTTGATCCATCATGTCGACACCAGATTTTGTTTTATTATAGAAGTGGACTATTTCTGGTTTCCTCTTTGGCCCAGAAACAACGTTATCATTGTGCATTGTGGATAGTAATACAACAAACTTTTCTTTTTTTGGAACATACAAGTATATTGTAACATTTTGGTTGTGACCAAATAAAGTTGAATACTGTTGTACTGTTGTGTAAGTTGAAGAGTCAAATACCGTACGTCCACATACGAATAGCATAAAAGTTTGATCTTAGCATTGAGTTATACTATTTTTTGAAGCAGTTGCTTCACTTAAACTGTTTAAAACAATACTTAGTATACCATAGAAAAGAAAACTAAAAGTTATGGGAAAGCATGAAAGTAAAATTGTCACTTTATTTTTTATATATCGGCACCGAACGCTCGGGGTACCCGGGTACCCCGGTTACCCAACAACCGTGAAAAGTTTGGTTGCCCACATAAGGGTTAATGTGTAAAACCACCATAAAATTAAACAATTCTTGTTTAATTTGCAAGCTAATACAATTACTGAAAGTTAGGACAGTTTCAATTTTATTTTAACGATTATGCGGGAAGGTACAATGTCCCAGTTAGCGGACAACCTAAGAGTGCATGTCCCAGTACACCTGAATTACATTGTCCCATTAACCGAACAGATAATATGTTCGACATTACCTGTTAGCTCCTCCGATACAGCTTCAAAAGTTTGTTTTAATTGTGTAAGATAAGCTGTAACGGATCCGCCACTGTATATATTGTTCATGTTGTTAACAAATATGTTCATGTTATTGATAAGCGATTCATCGGACAAACGAATGTGTTGAAAAAAGAAACGAACAGAATGAAAAAAGGACGAGAAGTCTCGTCAGGTCCGACATCAAAGAAGGACGTATAAAATAAATAACATACTATCTGCTTTTATCCCGGCCATTCTTTAAAATTGATCTTGTGTATATTTTTGTTTTTTCGTTTCTGCCATGCTCAATTTATAAAAGGAAAAAGATTAAAGTTTGATTTTATACGAATCTAAAATTTTAAGGTTACGTACAAAATACGGTACATATACTTAGTTCAACAATGCACAGATGTCAGACATAAACACTGTTCGGTATAATTTTACTATTTGTTATATTTTCGGGACACTCTGTAGTTATAGTTACAGTTACGATTTCAGTTATGGTATTACCAGTATAGGACCGGTAAGCACGATCCATTGCTTTCGACAATGAGTTTATAAAAAACGGTTGTCGAAATTAAATTCGTGTAATCCGAACGTGCTCGCTCTTTTTCTCTTTTTTTTTTCCCCCTCGCTTTCGCGAACCATAATACCGACGGAAACCGCGGATTTATTTTCGCGCGCCGCGGGTTGCCGAGCTGCGCTTTCTCAACCCGGAAACGACCCGGATTAAAACGGGCTTCCGAGTTCGACGAAACGGATCCGCGACCCGTTCCCGATCCCGCAACACTCGATACAACTTCCCCAAGGCGAAAATATCTCTTTCGTGGCCGACGCGGTCATCTGCTGGACGAGACCCGTCGATCTCCGGTAATTGCCTCTTCAAGGCGTTAGGCGTAAGGCCAGAACCTCGTCTTTGATCTTCTATCTTTGGTATCTTATCGTTTGAAAAGCTTATTAATCCTCGATAACGAAGCCATCGTACCCTGAAATTGACGACGCTCGAATGTACAAAGCTGTGTCCATGCTGAAGCAACGTCGAACTTTTTGTCGCCTGGTCGTCTTTTATTCGGTAACAAAACGATTCACTGTGGACGTTGCTTTAGATCTACGAATTGATTCGTGACCGTCATAATCAATTAATTCCAACTAGACAGCGGATCCCTGTGCAAAATAAAAATTTCCTTAAAGAAATCAACCACGTACACAAAATTTAAGAACACCAATGAAGCTCGTCGCTAATGACCTAGATGTTGATGCGACGTTAAACCAGGAAAAAAAAATTGTTTTCACGACGAAGAAGAGCCAAATAGAAATTTCTGTCATGCTTTAACACTAGAACTACCGGACGAGTCAAAATGACATGCTCCTAATTTATTCTTTTATAAATATTTTCATTGGAACATTTTTCAACAAACTTCTCTATCGAAGTAGGTATTTAAACAAAACTGGTACGAAATCTAAACAAATGCAATTTTGATGTTATTATAAGGCAATGTAAGCCAGTTGCATCTGGTGCTTGGTAGTTCTAGTGTTAGTGATATCAATTAGCTGATATCAAATATGATCTCAAACATTGTCCGCAATCGCATTGAAAGAAGAAGAAAATTTGCATCTGTCGTATTCCTATATATTCTCCAATATATTTACAATACTGTAGATTATTGTATCAGACTATAGATGAGTATAATTCCAAGCTTAGCAGTAGAACTACCGAGCCCTAAAAGAGACAGGTGTATATTCCTTTGTAATTAGACTGCGGATCTTTATGCATTTATGGCTTATGAAAATATAAAAAAAAATGCTATAATATATAATTCGATAAAATTTAGTATGATTTTTATTTGTTTTGGATCTACAGATGCTGCTCCCATGAAAAATAGGCCAAAATCCGCAGTATATTTATTTAGACAGGATTTTTCTGGTAGAAAGTATTTCTGTAACTTGACGAATTGTAAGACGGAGAAATCTGAAATCCTTCATTTTGACAGGGCTCGGTAGTGGCAGCGTTAATGATCACTGAAACAGCGGAAAAACTGTTCAACCAGAAGAGGCAGGAGTAGCAGAGACAGCGCACGCAAGTATACCTTAAGTTGCAAGTAATGATACAGCAAGATGCGAGAGGCAATTACACCGGGGGCTAGTTTGCTCGTTGCTCTCGCGGACGGAATCACTCGCGGCTATTAAACGCGTTGAATTTAATCAATAGGTACGGTAATCTCAACGACGAGGAGGCAAATCGAGCAGCCGCAGTCGAACAGCCAGGGCTACTTTATTCGCCGTTCCTCCGACTCGAGTTCACTTTGTAGATGCTTAAAGTAATGTCGCGAAGAAAACCAGTCGTAGGAAGCATGCGAAACCGAGTAAAACATCAGCCGAAGCGAATGGTATGGTTAAATTCCTGCTTCAACCGGTCTTTGAATCAACTGGTTGCATTTTCGACGAGATGTCCTTTTGGAAATATTGTACAGCTTCGTCGAGACACCGAACGACAGGCTGATGCGAACAGTTGCTCTCTTCTGGGCTGTTCAAGAGGTTTTCAACGTTCTTGCTCGTCTACGAGAACTCCATTTTGAATCTTCGATGCAATGAAATCAAATCTTCTGACGAATTCAGTAGGGTAATTACGGGAGAGACGACCACCATAGGGCGAGATGCACCAGTTTTTATTGTGGCAATACTCGACGATTCTCAACTGTTTTTCTGTTATCATTTATAACATTTTAACGTTTGCAAATAATCTCAAAACGAATAACACGTGTATTGTATTATTTACGTGTAACAGAAGCATAAAAACTTCCTGGCGCTCCAAACTTCTGATGAAATATTTTTGTAAGTGGTCAGTACATATGTTATTACCTTCTGATGGTATGGTTTCAACTATCAGTGTCGACATAAATAGTGACAATGATTTCTATTTTATGATTTCGATGACGTAAACATAGACCGGCAATTACTTCAAAAACATTGTTGATGCCTTTAAACGGGCCTTTAATAGTAAACCGACCACGGTTAAAATGATCGGTTTTCCGTTTCACAATTATTGAAATTGTGAAAACTTTTTCGTAGGAAATTACTGAACTTCTTTGAAAATTGAAAATGAGAATTAAATGAGAATGAAATTGAAAATCGCGCAAAGTTGAATTAAATTCAATCTTCTCCCTTCTATAAGTAGTTTCACTTTCATATGTTTTGTGCTGGGTAGGTTTAGTGTTAAGACGATGTGGTGAGAATTGTGGCACAAAATCTTTAATAACCCAGAAACTAATCTTTTCCGTACCATTGTTGATATAGATTTCTTTTCTCCTCTAAGCATTAGGAATCTATTCCTAAAGTTTTGCCCACCATTTACGAGACACCCTGTAGATAGCCTCCTCGAATTACCCTCGAATTAACACTATACCGAGCGTTGGTTAACAGCAAGTAATTTGTAGTGTGCCATACAAATTGCGGGAACGTGTTCATTAAAATTGTGGAAAGGAATGCGAAGGATGAAACAAGCTGCTAGTAGACCTCCAAGTTCCCTGCAATCGATGCGGAATATTTTAATTCCGCACAAAGATCTGCAGTCTATTAATAACTTTTCATTGAGGCATCTTCATGATTGAAATGACTGTAAAAAGGACATTCATAGATTCCAAGAACAGCTTGAAAACGTTTGCAAAACACGAAAAAGGAAGAAACAAACCTCAATTGGAGCTAGGGTATGGGACCCAATTACTGTGGGAGTACAGATTACTGTGCTTGTATTAATTATACTTATTTTTAAAGCATAATAAATATTAAGAAAGAGGTATATAACATTAACTGATTTTAATGAAAAAATTTAACAGTAATTGGGTTCCTTGCAATCGATGCAGAATATTTTTATTCCGCATAATGATCCGCGTCTATTAATGTCTTTTCAAGTATCTTCATGACTTTAGCAATTGTAAAGAAGAAATAAATACCGAGTACAACTTGAAGACGTTTGTAGGATTCCCGCAAAGCTTTCTGGGAAAAATCGCAAAGGAAGGAACAAGCTTCAATTAGACCTATTTCTTGCGATCGATGCAGAATATTTTTATTCCGCATAATGATCTGCGGTCTACTAATATACCTTTTCAAGTATCTTCATGACCAGCAATTGTAAAGAGGACATGGATACCAAGTACAACTTGAAGACGTTCGTGGGGTTGCCGCGAAGATTCCTGGGAAAAATCGCAAAGGAAGGAACAAGCTTCAATTAGACCGATTTCTTGCGATCGATGCAGAATGTTTTTATTCCGCATAATGATCTGCAGTCTATTAGTAGCTTTTCAGGTATCTTGATTTCAATAAGTTTAAAGAGGACATGGATACCAAGAACAGCTCGAAGACGTTTGCAGGGTTCTCGCAAAAGCAGTTTCCGCTCCAGGCCCTACATGGTCCTTGTCTCATTATGTGTATTGTTACCTCAAAGTATACATCTGCGAGATGCAGTCCGAAACGCAGATGCACGCAAACGCCTCCGCGGCGTCGCGAGCGGAATCCCTTAACTGGTCATACTCTTTAAGGACAGTTAGCTGGTCCGAGCCAGTTCCGGTTCGTCCAGACAGACGTGTCGCGTTAATACGCTTATTCTTTTTCTCTCTCTTTCTTTCTCCAGAAGGTACACCAACTGCATCCGTCCGTGCACAGAGGATCCGTAAATCGATTCGGACGCGCAGTTTCGCTCAGAGCTCATTTAGCTGTCTGCGCTCGGTGCAGTTGACTTCTCAATAGCCGCTCGGCGAGACCGAAAGGTCGGTTGGCATGAACGCGATAACGATTCGCGATCGCTGATCTTTCGCGCGATCTTGTTCGCGAAAGGATGAATACGGTGAAAAATTCATGAATATTCGAATCAATTAGCACCATTACATTAACACGTTGACTGCCATGTCACCCATACATGGGTGACGGAATTATTTGTTTAGGCTTTTAAAATGAATTTTTACGTTAATATATTCATTGTACCAAATTTGATTAGGATCTGTAAAATGCAAGAAAGTTGGAGAACTACACAATATCATGCATTTAATTTTTTTCAATTTCTATTCATATTAAATAACTTACTTTGATTTCATGGAATTTTTAAGCTTTCTTGTTTGGCGATCAAAGTCTTAACTCTTGAGATATTTTTCTTTACTAAAACATACGGTGGTTGAACCATGGTGTTGGCCCAAATTAGGCTACTCTCTACGCTCGCAGTTCATTGTCGAGGAAGAACAATTCCTTGTTAACGCGTTGACTGCCGCGTGAATTTTCCGCGTTTACACAAGACATGTCTATTTCATTCAAAGTTGTTAATAATTGTTACTAGTTATTGGATAATTTTCAAAATTTCCGGACGATTCGTTGATCGGCTAAGGCGACGTCTCGGCAAACGAGGTCCTAGGTTCGACGTTTAGGTTCTCCGACGGAGCTGACGAAACTCGCCGGCCAGACCCGTGGCAGAGTTAATTTTACGAAAGCGTGTCTAGCGTGTCTGGACTTTCTCACTCGGGCGCGGAAGCTACGGGAGACGCTGAAGAAGAGGAAGCAAGAGGAAGCAAGAGGCAGCAGCAACGGCTTGAAAATCGTGAGGACGCTCGAGGCAGGGGAGCAAAAGGGAACCGGAGAAGCTGGTCCGGCGACTGAAACGCGGCGGAACAATGAAAAGGAGCCGCGGCGGACGAACCAGATGAAGAGATCACTGCCGGAGAGCCGGACTGGATCCAGGACAGAAGCAAACGGAGAAAAGGGAAGAACGAGAGAACACGGCTTCGCTGCACACTGTGAGAGATGCCAGCCGTAGAACGAAGCTGTATCTTCGTGTTCCCGGGCCCTAAATTGAATTCAGAATAATTGGCAAGAGACGCTTTTCGATGTAGTCGTCGTGTATGCCCATTTCCTATTTACATACTAGGATAGAGAAAAATTCATTGAAGCAACTACAAAAAAAATCAAGCTGATTTGCCCTTCAAATCGTACAAAATTTTCCCTTCGGGGGGCCAGGAAATGATCTCGGAATTATTTTTCTAGCAATTCGTCGTTAATAATTTACCTCAGAAGTGGAAGAAGTATTAATTTCGTGATTTGTAGAACACTCCAGACGGACGATATATAGGCTCTGCCCTGTTTCCATTATATCCGAGAGCAATGAAACCACGTCCATTTGAGACACTCCGCTCGCAGATAGAGCGAAATAACTCATGTTCTGATATTTTCAACAATCAATTCTAATCGGCTTCCGGGTCACGCCCCCAGAAAATAGTCTCAGAATTATTTTATAAATAAAGTAAAGGCACCGGTAGTTGACCATGTACCAGTAGTTGACCATTTGATAGAAAAACATAAAAAATAAGGTTTTTATAAGCGCACTTATAAGTGCACTTTCGATGAAAGTGAACCTCGGATGCCATACCGTGTGTTGTTTAAATTTCAAAACAGTAAGAACATTTCAAACCTTATTTTTTATGTTTTTCTATCAAACGGTCAACTGCTGGTACATGGTCAACTACTGGTGCCTTTACCTTATGTCTTAATAATTTGACGTAAAAACAGTAATTCTGTCTACAATTTGTAGAACATTCTGGATTTCTCGGTGGAGCACTGCTCTAGCTCCATCAGAGAGCAATAAAACCACGCCCACAATCGGACATTTTTCGTATCCAGTTCGCAAGACGCGTTCAACTTACTTGAACGCAAAGCGAAATCTGCCCTCGAAGGGCCATCTGGAGCAGTCTCGGAGGAAAGACCCGTCGCTTATGCTTGTGTTAGCCATTGAAATCGACCAGCTGCCGCGCCTCGACCCTAGAAAATTAGATAATTCCGATGTCACGCCCGCGGGCCGATTATCGCGTCCGCGAGGTCGATAAGTTAAATCTCCTCGAGAACGCCAGAGGCTCGTTCCTTCTGTTCTTTATGGCTCCGACCACGAGCGACTTATTAATTTCCTTTTAATCTTCCCGGCGCTATATTTAGTGGCCGACCCTCTGGTAGCGCGCGGTCCGGGGCCAACGAGCGGAGTCGAAGGCGTCGAGGTGTCCAATTATCGTCGGAGATGGATCGCTGAAAAACCGATACCTATGATCAGCAATCTAGTTGTCGTGCTTTTCTCTCATTCTCTCTCTCTCTCTCTGTAATCTGATAACTGATAGTTAACACGTTTGGGCACCGCGGGGCAAATCCTTTCGACTTAACGTGGGAATAGAACAAGCTATACTTATCTCTCGAACCTGGGCTCCGACTACGCTTTCAACTAAACATTGTCCTTAAGTAACACGAAACCTTATTTCCTCCCCTATTACACTACGAACCATATGCATTAATGAGGAAAGTGGCCAGCTAGATTACAAGACGGTAAATGGCTCGGAGGAATTTCAAAATTCTGTTACATTAGAGTCATGATCAGAGAGGAAATCCAAGTTTTTTGTCTAACTTTTTCTGTTACTCTCGCTTGACGTGATTGAGGCAGGACATTTTTACTTTGCACAAATATTCACAGTCCGTCTATTAATATCAGCAACCTAAATATAGCGTCGAAGACTATAAAATCTTATCTTCTTTATTATTATTGTTCCCCTCAGGGTTACAAATCCTCTATAGGTTCACACCTATGTGGTGGTCACCCATCATTCCATAAGCCCCAACCAACGTCACTTAACCTCAACGATCACCATTCCCACAACACCACCGGCGAGCCACCACTCGCCGGCCTATAAAATCTTATCAAAATTTTCATTTCAAAAAGAGGCGTCGAATTCTTCTTCTATTTAGATAATTCCAGAATGAGTAGATTGTTATCGGTAGCCTTGTTGGTACACTGTTGAAGTTGCTATTGTTGTTAAGAAAATTTACCAAAGCGATTTACTTTGTCATCCAATAAAACAGACCTAGAAATGTTGGGAATGAATAAGGGAGGTAACACTGAGTCTTTGGTTTCAGGCGAACGTGAGTCAAGCCGAGTACGAGCGAGCGCACAGAGAGTACCTGAAGAAAGTCCACCTGTCCTTCGACGAGGAGGCCTCGAAAAGCAGGAGGAGCCTGCACGTGTTTCACGCCGCAGGTACAGATAAAAAAAAAAAAAAGAAAAGAAGAAACATCTTGGTCGCGTGTTTGTACAATTTCGCTACTTCCTCTCTCTTTCTCGCCTCGCCTATCGATACGTTATTCTTAAGAGGGAACGCGAACGATCCTCAGAAACGCGTAATTTTTGCGTCCGGCATTCTGGAAAAATATACACGGCACGCCCGCTATAATTACTGGCCGCGTAAACACGAGTCCGATTCAAAGAACGCGCTCCTGGTTTTTTCGCCACGTGTAACAAACTATGACGATCTGCTCGGGAAAAACTTCTAACATTTTCTCGTTGGTGAAACGCTTACGTTGCCTTTAAAGTCTCTTCGTGCTTCTTCTTGCTCGCCTTCATTCAAAGACGCTAAAGGTAATTTTAACACTAGGTTTCACGTCAAAATCGCGTTTGATATTTTTAATTTACGATTGTTGGTATTGCAAAGATTCGAATCTATTTCTTTGGATATATACTAAAAAAAACGAGGATTCACAAAAAATTGAATACAGTGCTTTCTCGATATATGCGAACAGCACGGGGCTTACCAGCGACATATGTACACAGGCTCACGAAAATATTCGAACGCTCTTCAAACTGCTACAACTTTTTAAAAATTGGATCAAACAACCTGACATTTTTAAAACGTTCCATTGCTTGGAACGTTTTATGTTATCATAAAGACTCTATTTTCCATCTCCGGTAACGATTCTGCTAAGAAATGAATCTCTACGAAATCTGGATAGCAATAAAGTGCAAATTCGTCGACGAATATTCTTGTTGGTCTCAGATCATTGTTGCGGTACCCATATTCCTTGCCTGTGTATGCCTTTCCCATTTCGCGCAGATGTCTTTGTATAGTTGACCATGCGGACCCAAGGCTTCTCGATAATTCTTGTATACTTAATTTTGGATCAGCTTCGACTAGAGATTTTAGGGTGTCTATGAGTCCCCGTACGCGTTTGATTTCCCTTAAGAAAAATTGCAATTAAAAGCATAGGTCAATCCATGTTAACCAGTTAACTGTGGACTGACTGACTGACAGTTAACTACCGAGTACTAAATGCAACTGGCATACATTGCCTTATAATAACAACAAAATTGCATTTCTTTAGATTTGGTGTCAGTTTTGTTGAAATGTCTACTTGAATAGAGAAGTTTATTAAAAAAATTTCTCACGGAACACGTTTATAATTTCAATATTTCTAAAAGAAAAAATTAAGGGCAAGTCATTTTGACTCGTCCGGTGGTTCTGGTGTTAACAATTCATTAACGTTAACGGCACCGCAATAGAGTTTTGGAATGACGTGTATACACGTCAAACACGCTTAACTGGTTAAATCGATTCAAACAGAACGGTTTCCACGCGTTTTCCCTGCAACAAAATTAATTTGCTAGGTTCGTAAGTTCGCGGACGCTAGCCCTCTGGCTAGCCCTTCTCTAAGGGCAAAAATGTTCGAAGGCACCTGGCGCGTTCCGATCCCTTTTTCCAAGAGTTTCGAGCTGTTCACGCGCACGCAACAGGGAGACGAAGTCGGAACGCGTGAAACTAGTTGGTCGAGTGGCTCTCCGGAGCCGAATCCTCGAGCAGAGCGAAGCAGAGCGGAGCAGAGCGGAGCGGTGCGGCGCGACGCGGCACGTTTCGCGCTTGTAGACGAGTATTAAAAGAAAGGGTCTCTGGATACGTGACGTTTGACTGCGTGGAAAGGGTTAGAGTGGCTTGGAGCACCCTCGAACGAGCTCCTAACGGCTCTGCCCTCGGATCTCCTTCTTTTCCGCCGTCTCCAATTACGAGCGGCGCGTTTTGCATACGATTACGCGTGCAAAGAGACTCGACTCGGACGATGTAATACCTTCGCGTCTTAACTCTTCGCGCGCCAGCCAGAGTTCGTTACTTACTCGCAAATTTACATTGTTTTAACCCTATGCGATCGGAGATTTTTCTTGGACCGTCTATCAGCAACTCGAACGAATCGTTTGTTGCTTGCAGATATGATTAAGTGCTCCGGTCGTATGGTATTTGGTAGGAAGTTTTATCGATACAGATTTTGTGTGGAACAAACGCATTACATCTTGTAACTACCGTAATTGCCAGAGCAATCTTTTCATGTCCTCTCGAATGATTTACGAGACGTCCCCTCCGAAGGAACAGTCTACATTAAAGGGCTAAAGGGTCAACAACACGCGTTTTAAAGCCCACAGTTTCGAGGATTCGGCTCTTCAGACTCGAACAATCATGTCGGGGCAGCTGCTATTCCTGACCAGGCTTATCAATCACTGGACAGCTCTCGTATCGCTGATCTAATTAACTTTTACGCGCCTGGTCGCTCTATCAGCATGAATTTCTTGCTTCTCGTACCACGCGTTTTTGTTCGCTGCGATAGAGCCGACACTTTTTTTTTCGAAAAAAAAAAACATATTGGCTAGCTGTTGGCCTAATTTTCCATGTGGAAACTATTTCTTCGCTTGCTTTCTTCCATCTCGTTATTCGAACTCAAAATATTAAGGAAGATCAGGACTTTCTCGAAGATTCTTTGAAATATTTAATGCAGTGATGACAAAACTGACTAGGTGCGATTTAAAGCAGTAAGGTAAAGGCACCAGTAGTTGACCACCATGTACCAGTAGTTGACCATTTTATAGAAAAACAAACAATAAGGTTTGAAATGTTCTTATTGTTTTAAAATTTAAACAACAGACGGCATGGCATCCGAGGTTCACTTTCATCGAAAGTGCACTTATAAGTGCGCTTATAAAAACCTTATTTTTTATGTTTTTCTATCAAATGGTCAACTACTGGTGCCTTTACCTTACACAAATTAAAACAATTAAAAAATATCAGTGTGTCAGCTTCAGCTGATTAAAACCAATGTAACAAGAAAGAAAATTCTATTAATTTTTATTTTGCATAAAGATAGCCTAAACTGTCCCGAAATGAGCATGGAATACTCCAAGTACGCTTAGAAACAATTCCGTGGAATCCTCTTCGGAGTGATGCGGATGTTCCATTAGGCGTTTGATAAATCAGGGATCTAACAGTAAGTCACGAGCAAGGGAGTCAGTCCGGCATCGAGGAGCAAAAAGCTTTCGATTTCATCGTGCGCGAGGCATCCGGGGACTGGTCCGGAGTCACGGAACTGGTCCGAAGTGCCATGGCGAACCGCTTTCCTCCGTTCGCGGAAAGGAAAACGTGTTCCCCAACGACGATAAGTTGTCTCGCGACTCGGCCCTGTTCGTTCCTGTGCGTCCTCTTCTTGCATCTGCGTCTGTAGCGGCCGCGTTATTATGAAATAGAAATTCCGACCGCGATGGAATGCCGAACGACGAGTTCCCGAACGCAATAAGAACGAATCGGCGAGGAAGAAGCCGCGGCTCGGTCATGTTCGATTTCCTTTTGTACACCTCAAGTGTACGAGCATTCCTTCCACCGGGATTCCTCGCGAATCGTTCCCGAAGATTGCTGGTCGCGTGCCGATTCCGTCGAAACCGGCTGAAAATATTCCGGCAAGTGATCACTCTTTCAAGCTAGGCGCAGGTAATAATTAGCCACACTTTAAACCAGGCCTTCAAAAATTGCTGTAATTTCGATTTCGGTTTTTGAAACGGTTCTCCAGAACCTCCAACTGTTATCGCTGTTCCTGAATCGCTCAGACTTTGTTGTTTTACTTCAATGGAAAAATTCTGCTTCCGTTCTAACACTGAACCGATTTCATATATTTTATTCTACGTTTATTCAAATTATAAAAGTCTTCATATGGAAAATGAGCGAATATATATTTTTATTCGAGCACGTAGCATAACAACACACTTCTGCTTCCGTTTTAACAGTGAACCTAGCTCAACCAGTGAACCAACCGATTTCATATATTTTATTCTACAATTATTCAAATTATAAAAGTCTTCCCATGGAAACCGGCCGAAAATATTCCGGCAAGTGATCACTCTTTCAAGCTAGGCGCAGGTAATAATTAGCCACACTTTAAACCAGGCCTTCAAAAATTGCTGTAATTTCGATTTCGGTTTTTGAAACGGTTCTCCAGAACCTCCAACTGTTATCGCTGTTCCTGAATCGCTCAGACTTTGTTGTTTTACTTCAATGGAAAAATTCTGCTTCCGTTCTACCACTGAACCGATTTCATATATTTTATTCTACGTTTATTCAAATTATAAAAGTCTTCATATGGAAAATGAGCTAATATATATTTTTATTCAAGCACGTAGCATAACAACACACTTCTGCTTCCGTTTTAACAGTGAACCTAGCACAACCAGTGAACCAACCGATTTCATATATTTTATTCTACAATTATTCAAATTATAAAAGTCTTTCCATGGAAACCGGCCGAAAATATTCCGGCAAGTGATCACCCTTTCAAGCTAGGCGCAGGTAATAATTAGCCACACTTTAAACCAGGCCTTCAAAAATTGCTGTAATTTCGATTTCGGTTTTTGAAACGGTTCTCCAGAACCTCCAACTGTTATCGCTGTTCCTGAATTGCTCAGACTTTTTTGCTTTACTTCAATGGAAAACTTCTGCTTTCGTTCTAACACTGAACCGATTTCATATATTTTATTCTACGTTTATTCAAATTATAAAAGTCTTCATATGGAAAATGAGCTAATATATATTTTTATTCGAGCACGTAGCATAACAACACACTTCTGCTTCCGTTTTAACAGTGAACCTAGCACAACCAGTCAACCAACCGATTTCATATATTTTATTCTACAATTATTCAAATTATAAAAGTCTTCCCATGGAAACCGGCCGAAAATATTCCGGCAAGTGATCACTCTTTCAAGCTAGGCGCAGGTAATAATTAACCACACTTTAAACCAGGCCTTCAAAAATTGCTGTAATTTCGATTTCGGTTTTTGAAACGGTTCTCCAGAACCTCCAACTGTTATCACTGTTCCTGAATCGCTCAGACTTTTTTGCTTTACTTCAATGGAAAACTTCTGCTTCCGTTCTAACACTGAACCGATTTCATATATTTTATTCTACGTTTATTCAAATTATAAAAGTCTTCATATGGAAAATGAGCTAATATATATTTTTATTCGAGCACGTAGCATAACAACACACTTCTGCTTCCGTTTTAACAGTGAACCTAGCACAACCAGTCAACCAACCGATTTCATATATTTTATTCTACAATTATTCAAATTATAAAAGTCTTCCCATTGAAATGAGAATATATTTTTATCCAAGGCCGTATTACAACACAGAAATCGTACAAAATCTAAATAAATCGAATATTGCGATTTCATGTCGCCAGTGCTTTTTTGTCGCGATTGCATAAAATCTGCAATCTAATTATTACCCGTAAACTTGTTCGCACAGTCAGGATGCATAACAAAGATCAAAATCCCATTCAATATTAGCAACGCTGTATCTCAGTTTTAATCTAATCTGTGAATAGTAGTTTATTTTGGTCCAGGTTGATCTAAACTATTCACACGAAGCGTTGTCTCGATCTGTTCAATTTTAAAGTCTGACACGCTATCTTCTAAAAACTGTTACCGACTTAATCGCCATGATAAATATTGACCTTTCCGAAACGATATTCCGAAGCGAATCGCTCTGTGTTTTTTGTCATGGCAATGTTGAGTGCGTTCGTTAAAACCCGAACCTTGCCAAAACAACCGAAAAGCAACTTTCTCTATTTTCGGCAACAGTTCTGGAATCAGGTGTTCCATATTACGAGATCGTATGCTATTTCTGGCGGCGATGATGTGCAAGGTAATCTATAATTGGTGCCGGTGCCGCGAATAAACCTCGGACAACGCGAATTCCGGCACGGTGACGAATTTCTCCAACTTTTACGCCGAATTATCGGAATGCCAGGGATTCCCAACCGATTTCACGGCGAGTTATTTTCCGAGTTATTCCGTTTCGATCGCTGGTCGATCGCCAAAACGCCTTTTCCGTTCCGTTTCCGATCGGTCTGTGCGGCGCGTCATTGAACCAGAGATCCAACAATGCGATCGCGTAGATCCTATTCTGAGGTCACCCCCGCGATCATCAATTCGGGCGTAACAAACGAATCTTTAAGAGAATGGAACGCAGATTGATTCGCATGCTCGCGGTTTTATTGCACGAGCGTTGCCGTGCATTCCGAGCTCCTGTACAAACCCAGAGCTGCTGATTTATAACGCTGCCGATTTTTGTCTAGACTGGGCTCCCTCCCGGTTTCGATCGGTGGGCGTACGTAGCACAAACAGTGCTCGCGTCTCGTCGTTTTGCAAAATCCCATAAATTATTTCGTTGTCGGCTTGTGTGGATCTTTCAGGATTTATGTCTGGAGCAACGTTGCAAAGCACAACGAGATGTTGTATATTAATTCATTGCGATCTTTTGTCTCTTTTATGTGTCGTAAGAGAAATAGAACATTCTCTGTTGATCCATTGCTCTACGATTTACTTTCGTTTGCATTCACTGCAAGGGAAAGAAGGCAAGGTTAATCCCTTGCTGAACGATTTCATCCAGTTTTCATTCATCGTAAGGAAAAAAGGGAACGTTCCGTGTTGTTTCCTTGCTCTATAATTTCCTTCTCGACTCTGACTCGTTACAAGAAAAAGGGGGTACACTTTGCGCTAACCCGTCGCTCTATGATTTCTTTCAATTTTCATTCATTACAAGAAAAGGGGGGGACATTCTGTGGTATAACCCCCTGCTCTATGATTTCTTTCAATTGTCGTTCATTGCGAGGAAAGGTCCGTTGCTCTATAATTTCCCTCACTTTCCGTCCGTTATTGCGTACCCGTATTTACTCTGATGGCTAAACATCACGAATGAGAACGACGTAGTTTCCATACAAGTTCTGTTCGAAATTTTCGTCGCAACTTTCTTCCTTAGTTCGTATAGATTATAAAAACTTTCATTGATCTGATTAATAATAACACTGTAACCCTTAGCACTCGAATGGCGACTATAAGGCGCCACTAAAAATTGCCGTATCATTATTCAAAATACTTTTTACATTGTTAAATTTGTTTGGATTTAATAAATTACTAAAAATTTCAGTATTGTACGAGTAAATTCCACCATTTTCGTAGGTTCAACATGAGAAAAAAAGATATATAGAAGTAAAATATTTTAGGTCGGAAGAAATGTTTCGTTTTGGAGTTAAAATAACTTCGAGTGCAAAGGGTTAATTATACAGTTTCGTGTGTATGTTTATATAACATGATTTCTCTAAAATTATGTTTTACATCAATTAGAGAATTTTCGATTTTATCGGACAAAAGGCAGCCCCCATAAGGGTAGTTTTTTATATTAGATGATTCTATGTACGTATTAAAAACCCCCCAAAACTGCCGTCTTTACAATAAATACAGCCGAGTTGAAAGAGATACGAATTCTGTTCACCTGTTTTATGCTTCTGAACCACTGTTCAACCAAATTGACACAAGAAAATTGTACTTACAAGTCCGCGTATACTTGCACCGATCGGGTTAGCCGAGCCCTTCAATTATCGTAACTCCGGCTTATCCAATCATCGCAATTACGAGCAAGTATGCCGAAGAATTCCAGCACCGTCCGTCCGGGTAAGATCCACGCCGTTTAAGAAACCCGGTGACCGAGAAAACCGAGAGATCCGTCGATCATTCTCTCTCTCTCTCTCTCTCTCTCTCTCTCTCTCTCTCTCTCTTTCTCTCTACGTCGTGTCGTGTCGCGACGGCTGGATCGTTTCTTATCGGCCGGAGAAAAAGAAACGACGATTCGCCCGGGCGTTTTCACCGGAGGATTTGGAAAACTATTTTCTACCCGTGGTTTACGGCCCCGGTGAAGATAACGTTCCGTGAGTAGGACCGTTAGGATATCGGCGACGCCACGGGGATCGAGATAAACTTTCTCGTCCGAGGCTCGCCGTCGTATTTTTACATTTCCGACACAGGGATTTATCCCGGCACGACGGAACCTGTAACGTTACAGCGTTCTGTTACACGGATCTCTGTTTTACGACTGGTACACGGCCGACAACGGGCCACGTTAATCCTACGGTGTCGCCTTACGCGAACATTCGGCGGCTGCGTTCTTCCTTGAACGCCTTGTTCAGCGAGGAAAGGGAAAATAAAGGGCGCGAGGAAGCGTGCCGATGGCCTCGTTACGCCGTGCTCCCACGCCGAGAAACTAGGCATGCGAGATAGCATGCTTCAGACTATCTAACTGTGCCGTGCGTTTTTGGAATTCTACGTCCCGAGTGCCGTCGAGGACTTATTGTGGTTTTCGATCGAGAAAGTATGCTGGATGCTTCTTCATTGGTGTCGCGTACGGTTCCTTTTAAAACGATCCATAATTTTAACTTGATAATGATTCAGTTGGAATTTTGTGCTTGTAGGCATTTTTGGCGTTTTTAGCCTCGACGTTCATAGGAATCTCCAGTGAAGTCTGTTGTGGATGCTTTATGGGGTTTGTGGATAAACCTTTTCGGAGCGATGTATGATTTTAGGGCAAGGGACTACTGTGCGTATATTAATTATACTTCTTTTCAAAGCATAATGAATATTAGAAAAGAGATATTAACCCTTTGCACTCCGATGTCCCGTCTCAGGGGACATTATGCACCTAGAATCGATGGCTCGGGGTGCAAAGGGTTAAATTATTTCATTAAAATTAGTTAATACAGATGTTATATATCTCCTTTTCAATATTCATTGTGCTTTAAAAATAAGTGTAATTAATATAGGCACAGTCATTGGTACCCCCACAGTAATGGGGTCCCGTACTCTATGTAGTTTTGTAGGAATTTTGAACCTTGTGTTATCTGTAGAAAATCCTGGAAGGAATTCTAAGAGAACATGGTCCTACGGATGTACTAAGGACCCTTTGAACCATTCGTCTTTTTCTTTTGACATTCTTCTGTATCTGCACTTGGTAACAGAGTTATGACCTGAAACAATTGAGTGGATTTATTGTATGTATACATAGTATCTTCAAAAATTATGGTACAGGCGTTGGTATAGTGATTCTTCACATACAAATACGTCGAAAAGGAAGAATGACGTTTTCTGCTTTGACGGCCCGTTTTCGATGAAATCGAGTTTGAATACGGCCGCGTATTGTCTGGCGCGTCTGTTCATCACCTACCGATTCTACTTACAGCAAATACTAGAGCTCGCTCGCCTAGCGTGTCTGCAAACTGATTTTTCTGAAAAACAATACCGTCAATTAAAAAATGTTATTCTTGTTTTTCTACTTCTTTTGCTTGTAGAATCGCCGTGTAGCCGCTCGCGCGATGTACACGCTCGTAAGTCGTCTTATTAGCGTCTTTAGCGTCTCATTTCTGACGCGATGCTTTTCTCAGAATTTGTTTAACCCTTTCGCTGCGTAGACGTCGCGTTTGCTCGGAAACTCGGAAACAAAACATGCCAATGGACAACGTACCAATAGACAACATTCCAATAGACAAAAAGCGTAGATGAGTATATTTAAAATTGTAATTGGATTGGAAAAATTGGATCCCATAAGTGGACTGCGGATTTGATGCATTTATGACGAAAACGAGGAGCTGCAATTTGCCACAGTAAACACGTTCGAAGAATTCAAAACTACTGTTACATTATTCTCAACCTACTAAACATATTAACAAAGAAAATAAATGTCTATTTCGCTCGCGTCTGTCGCAGTTCAGCTAAAATTTTTTTATTTTGCATAAAGATCCGCTGTCTGCTTACAGCTAGACTGCGGATTTTATAGATTTCTGAGAAGATCGAGTTGGTGCAATTTGAAAACAGTGAAGAAGTTAAGGCAGTCTAAGGATGTCGATATATTGTTTAAAATTTATTCAGATCATCGAAGAAAACCAAAAATTTTAATCCGTCTTATGCTTCTAGCAATTGATTCGAATAATTTTTATTTTGCATAAAGACCCACAGCCTACTTATTACAAGTGTAGACAATTTTGCATAAAGATCCGCAGTCTGACGCTTCTAAGAGTTGAAATACAAAAGCACAGCCGCGCAACCGCTACACAAATTTTTCTTTATTTCCTACAATTTACGAAATAACGCGCAGAATAAATGGTCCCGACTAGGCTTTCGTTGCTCCGCCTTTCGAAAATAGGACAAGAATATAGGACAGGAAGCACTCGCAGCTGACGGGATGACCCGCCAGTAAAAATAAAAAAACGCGAACAACGTTGACAAGAAGGTGTATCGCGATCGTAAATAGCCGCTTACGCGCGGCTCGCGCATCAAGTTCCCGGAACGGTCCTGGAATGCGTCGGGAACTACCTGTCCATGGTCCTGACGTAAACCGGAGACAATTGCGTGCGAAATTCCCCGACGATATCTGCTCACGGCGATGGTAAACCCCCGTGGCTAACGCAAACTTACACACACACACCCACATAAACACTTCCACAAACGTGCGATCGCGATGGGTAACGAGAGGCTCGCGGTGACGCGCGAGTACGTCTATTAACGAATTACCCCGGAGTTTGATAATTCCTCTAATTGGCCGATGTAAATGGAACGGACGGGACTGGTCGTTGTCGTCGTCAGCCTCTACCGGATACGTGTTGTGTCCGCTTCTGCTGGCGCTGGCCTCACTCGTATACACGCTCTCGCAAAACGGAACCGGCGCGCGGTGAAAAACGCGCTGAAAAACAGCACCGCCGGCCTCTGGCGACACCGAGTCGCCGATCTACGGCTGCAAAAATCCCGATCGATACAGTCATTCGACCGGGTCAATAGCCCCACCGCTCGTTGACTTCTAATGACAGCGCTCCCCTGCGTTTGCTGCCTTTCGGAAACCCGACGCGATCCTCCGAAACGTTTACCACTTATCAGGGGGACCCATAAGTAATCAATTATTTTGAAATCTAAAACAAACTTAATTTACTATATAATCTCCATCAAGGACAGTTTGCCATTTTTTCCTGCAAATTTTCGATCCCCCTCTTATAGAAATCCAGGGTTCGTGAAGCAAAATATGACTCTTTACTATGACGTTGAGTAGTCCTCCAGCTTTCTTGCATTTTACAGATCCTAATCTAATTAAAATTAATTTTAAAACCTGGACAAATAATTCCGTCACCCACATATGGACGACATGGCAGTCAACGTGCTAAACTTTCTAAATTATGCAACACAAAGTTTGATCTAAACGATTCCACGATCCGTTGCTTGATCTCCTCTTCTCAATCAAACAATTCCGAACCCCAGTATGTACACGGTAGCAACGAATCGAATCCAGAGAAAGAGAGAGAGAGAGAGAGACGCAGGATTCAAAGTTCTCGTTTACGTAATGTGCTCAGTGAGTCGTGTCTGTTTGCAGCGCATCCTGGAAATGGATCGAGTTGGATCGACAGAGGACAGCGTCGTCACCGATTGTTCTTTCCCGTGGAAATTCCTGAGGCAGATGGTAACGCGTCTGTTGACCACGCGACGTTGCGATTATTGTTGCACGGGGACTACAACGAGCGTTCCGAGCTGGATGTTCAACTGTACTTGAACACGTTCGGATCTAGACGGTTGATCGTGCGGAAGAGGGTTCCGGGAGGAGATTCAAGATGGCTGGAGTTGGACTCGACGGCGGCCGTGTCCTCCTGGCTGGAAACTGGTCTGGAGAACTTTGGACTCGAATTAGAGTTCCTTCAGGACGACGAACCTGTCAGACGAAGCTTTTCCTCGCCGGTTCTGAACGTGTTCACGGAATCCTCGGAGTCGAACGCTCTCAAAGATGGACCCTCAAGGTCGAAGAGATCGACGCCGGAGGAGTTGATGTCTTTGCATAGAGGACGCAGGACCAAGTGCAAAGGGGACAGCAAGAAATGCTGTAGACACGAGCTGACGGTGATGTTCAAAGACTTGAAGGGATTCGAGTTTATAGTCTACCCGAAAACCTTCGACGCTGGTTACTGCAAGGGGCGGTGTCCGCCAAGGTATAATCCTGCTCATCATCACGCCCTCCTGCAGAGCCTGTTGTGGAAGGAGGACAGGAAGAAGGTGCCGAAACCCTGCTGCGCGCCCAGCAAGCTCGACCAGCTGATGATCGTCTACTTCGACGAGAATGACTCCACACAGCTCAAGGTCTCCTACTGGAAGAACATCAAGGTGCTCGAATGCGCCTGCTCTTGAACCACCGATCCTCTTGCGGAGGTTCAGAAGCTGCGGTAATGCCTCGATAACTCTACTTTTCGACTCAAACACTCTTTCATGTGGATCATTAGCTAATTTTTCGAAATTTTTTCAAAGAACAGCATTGCAGTTCCAAACTCAGCCTTCTATAATACAGTGTAATTTTGAAGTTTTATACTCATTATTTCCGTTTTTAAGTCGGATCTTCTATGTCTGTCCACTCATTGAGAATTTGTTAAAAAATGAGTCCAGGTTGCAAACGTCACCTTCTTTGATGCTGTATAATTTTGAAGTATCGCATTTTCTAAGTCTGCCCAATCTTTGGGAATTTTTTGAAAGAGCATCGAGGTTGTAAACGTCATCTTCATTGATGCTGAATAATTTTATAATAATTTTACCTTGAGACTGCAACCTAGACTAGAATTTCGTCGTCCGCTCCCGACCGAACGACGTATAAAAAAATCGCTCTCCCTTCGGTAGAGTCCACAGCCGGTTGTAATATTTCAGATAAGCCGCGACAGTTATCGAGGCAATACTGCAACTGTTTAGTATGCTACGGTGTAGCATTGGTAGGTACAGAAAAGCTTTCGGAGGACTGAGAACTGAACAGTTTACGAGGACTCACCAAAGAATCGTCCGAATGGCATTGGGTGGTGGCGTTTCGCGGTCGTTCGATGTACACGCACCTATCTTTTCTTCCGAAAGGGGTAGCCCAAGGTTTTACGAGAGTCACTGTATATTATCCCATCGACAGTAAAACCGCCATAATTCCATGGTAAGCTGTATCGAAGCGAAGAACTTCTGCACGAATGAACAGCTGCGAACGCGATCTGAGACATCACCGAATGCCCAGACCCCATAATCGCGGGTCTTCCATTGACTGTGATACTAAGATATCTGCTTGACATTATTACTCATAAATAATCGTATTTCGTATCGTTAAATGGTCTCTTTTTTAAAATTCTCCCTTGTACATACGCGACTTAGTTGTTAATTTAATCGTCGTTCCCCGAGAAAGAACTTGCGGATCTACCGACAAACGCGGCGAGATTCTTGTTACGCACAAAAAAAAAAGAAGAAGAAGAAAAGAAATCGATAAGACACCACGTTATCTCATCGCGTCGCATGCTTTTAATTTATTTCGATCACTCTGGGGTTAGGATATTGTAGATGTGTATGTGGGTTCTCCGCGCGTATTGCGAGCCGAGTATTAAATGCAGAAGACAGATTCGATCTATTTATACGCGAAATCGCTGCTTCATAGAGTTTTCTTCTGCTCGAGGTTTCGTTAGTTCCTAATAGAGTTACAGAGCGTATCTCTGACACCGTGCTCCCCTTCTCTCTTCCGTCTTATCATTTCCGGGATGTCGATGTTAAACATTTTCCACCCTTAACGCTGAACCTGCCGCAGATGATCAACCAATCGTATTCATATATTTTATTTTACTTAATCGAAACTAAAGAAAGATAAAGAAATACCTTTCCATGGAGAATAATTCGAAAAATCGAAATAAATTCAATCGTGTCGTTTTCACAAGGGAATAGTGTTCGACAGGCTCGGCGTTAACGGTGTAAATCATCATTCAACGCTTTCACCTTCGCATCTATTGTATATTTTTCAGTCGAATAAAAGAGCGTCTATAATTGATTTCCTCCCACACCTCGCGAGGCATACGTCACAAATTCGTCTTCGAAATTTCGTTGATAGACGACGGCTACTTCCTGCGCCGAACCATCGTCCGCGACTTCCGGTTCGCTCGCGTTACTTATATTTTCTAATCAACCGTCGATGATGTAACAACAAAATAAAAATTTATTCGTTATTTATATAACAGCGCAGTAACTGTATCTCGACCGCAACACTTTTCGCAGACAGCCTCCTCCTCCTGCTAATGCAGCTCCGCATCCGAACCCGATCCTTCAGTGTTTTTCATTTTTATGAGGCAACCAGACGTTGCTCAACGCAACGCCACGCAATAATCGTCGGTATCGGCGTTGTCACAATATTTACTTCGAGAGTAATTAAACCGAGAGGCTAAAGATGATTGTTTATCGTGTAGGGAATCTTATGTAGTTTGCTGAACATACCGGAAAGCCTAGCAAGTGAAAAAGAAAGACAGCCAGAGACAACCTGTTCAAAAGGAAACGTTTTATTTTTTTATTTTTGATTGTGAAACAATCTCATGTTTCTGATTAAAATGAATGCAAACACGATTATATTTAGACAGCGTGATCATTTCCTGTAGCTCGACCATTCACGCTCTAGCTGGTCCTTGAGATGTTTATTAATACATCATTTATTGACACTCTATCTACTGGCACCTATTTAAACAATCCATTAAACATCAAAGAGTATAGCTTCAGAATTGTCTTAATATAACGAAGCAATTTACCCTGAGACATAGAATCTAAAAACTTCTTCCGAGTTCATGCTATTGTGTTTCATTTCATTCGAATCAGAAATATCTCATAAATACTTGGATGAAGTTTCCATAAATAATTAAAAACAGTAAAGTTATGTATTTGCATTTGTATACTGTCTCACCGATATCCTACCACGGATAATTATTATTACATTGCTGCACATCCAAGGGGGATAGAATTTGTCCACTCTCGGAATAGATCTTTCTACAGCCAACACTGCACATGGTGAGGAAAAGAAGTCCACGAACAACGTTAGTCTTGTAGACTATAGCCGAGGGGTTATCGTCGTGCGACAGCAATAAAGTTTCACGACGTTGCTCACCCCGATCGAGGCCGAAGGTCACTGGCGACCCGGAGTTATGCAATCGTAGACAATTCATTCATATTGTTGCAGTATCTGCCGCGCTTTTCATTCTAATCGCGTCTCGCGAGTTGACAAACATTTGTAGCAGCGGTTTAGTTCATTTACATCAAAGTAACAATCTTCTGTGCAAAACCATAACAAAATCTTTCTTGTGTGAATATAGCGAGAACGTGTAAATATTGTTACGGCGGCGTAATCAATGCGAAGTCGCTGTAATGTAAAATTGCCCTGCGATGGATAGTCCCTAAGGAAGTAATAGAAAGGGAAAGGTTGCCAGGAAAACTGTTGACGAATTGACAACTGAAGAGACGAAGTCTGGTTGCTGAACGAACCAGACAGAGAATCGATAGACCAAACACGATTGTATGTTGCTGTAGATAATTGTACACTTGTAGAATAAAGTTCTGTGTAAGTGACGCGGAAATTCGCAACAATATGATTATCTTCTGTCCGTCTTGCCGACGCCTCTCTTCCCAGAGAACAAGTGTCTCGGCATCTTCGTGCCGATGAATCGATCCGCTTCGCCCTTCAGACCCTTCTTCGCGATCTTCTTCTTCAGCGCCTTGTGCGCGATGTTCTTTAGCTTCGTCCTCATGGCGACGTTCTTCACACCCATCTCGTCGCGGGCTGGTCTCGAGCTGCTTCGGGCACGAGACTGCGAGGCGGATTCCATTCGCATACGTTTCTTGGCCGGTTGCGACAGCGACCTCGATCGACCTCTTGTTTTTGTGAAATGCGCCTGTTAAACAGCAACAGATTTTGTTAATTCATTTCGAACGTGTTAGCCTTTGGCACGATCAACTACACTGTCCAACAAATTTTAATATTTATTTTGTTAGATGCCTGACAGAAAATCTGTAAGAATCATCTATGATCGTTGCTGGACAGCGTAATTAAACGACACGTTGGTGCCAACTCTTGGCAATGCGAAGGGATCATTTTGCCACTCACCTCTTCGGTCTCCTCCATATCGATACCCAGATCCTCCATCTGTTCCTTTAGCTTTGTCACCGACCTTTCTCGTCCTCTTGCCGCGGCCGTACGCGGCATCACAGGTTTCGTGGAAGCCTTCTGAATCATGGCCTCGTCCTTCATGATCGCCTTCTTGTCCCGAATCTGCTTAGCCAAGTCTACTATTTCCTTCATCGTCTCGGACAACTCTGGCACCTTGTAGTCGTACATGCCAGCTTCTTCTCGAAGCTGCTCTTCTTTTTCGAGTTGGTTCAATTTCTTCAACGACGAATAAAGAAGATCAATAACCAAGTTTCAATGAGAGTAACTTAAGATTTAAGTGGATACAAACCTCGAATATATCTGGATCGATATAATCAGCAATATTGTGACCCTCCCAGATTTCGGGAATAATATCGTATTTCTGATCTCCCTCGATATCGTAGTTCTTCTTCAAGTCCAGCACGTAATCGTCACCTAGCTCTTCTTCTATATGTCGCTCCAGTTTGCGTTTTCTTGTTGCCTCTTCTGCTGCTGCTTGCTTCTTCTGCAGGACAATCTCTGGGATGCACGGTGCACGGACTTTGTTGTCCCTTGGCACTGGTTGTGCGACATGTAGACGATTCAGCAGTCCCTCCACCTGTAATGACAAACAAATGATGAGAGCTTGATTTGTTATGATTGAATCGGTTCCATGAACCCCCTTTAATCGTTCCAGAATTAATTTACCTTCTTTGTTCGTATCTTCTGATCAACGCGGAACTCCAACAGACGTTCGCAAGCCTGTATCTTAACATCCATCACTCCGAAGTCCGTTATCGTACTCATCTCTAATACAGGTACTTCCTTCTCTTCCAATGATTTCAGGAGCTTTCGCTTTTCTTCTGGAAGTTCCTCTAAACGCACAACGTCTACTTTATTTAATACAACCGTTAAAGGTTTATTCGCGAATAACGGTTTAATAGATTCGAACAGCTTGACCTGGAAAAATTTCATATAATAAATAATTTAAATGCTTATGTGGATGATGTGCGAACCCAGTTTGAGAGACTCACCTGTTCGTCTAACGTGTGACCGCATTGCTCTGATATATCGCAGAAATAAAGCACAGCCGATCGCAAATGCGCTAATGCAGTTATCGCTTGCATCTCTATGACGTTCCTGTCTTCCAGCGAATGATCCAGGATTCCAGGTGTGTCGATCACTTGCCATCTCAAGTACTTGTAGTCCGTGTGACCGACATATAACGATTTCGTTGTAAACGCGTATGGCTGAACTTCGACGTCGGCTCGTGTGATCTGTAAATAGGAAAATACATGTATTACAATATTGAATAAACAATTTCACCCTGGAACAATATTTTGTACTGGCAATAAGAATGGAAATAGACATTACTGCAGTTATTACCTTCAAGACGAAGTACTTATCTATCTATATTAATTAATACATAAAAAATGAAATCACCTTGTTTATAAAACTGCTTTTGCCAACATTTGGAAAACCGCATATTATAATGGTGCGCGTATAGGGGTCTATACTGGGTAATCTGGCTAAATGCTGACGAACTTGTTCCAAATAAGCTAAATTTGCTGCCTGCCTTTTCATTATTGTAGCCATACGACCCAAGGCAGCCTTCTTCAGTTGTTTACATCGATATAGAGAATCTCCAAATTTCATTAAACGCACATAATCCTTTGCCACACTGTTACAATAAAACGTTTATATATACAATAAAACATAAAATATTAATATTTGGGTAACATACACATTAATAGAAGAATATAAAATATCATTTATACTAACTTGTCGATTAAATGTCTCGCTATATTTATCTGACCAAGGGCCAGCTTGTAATGATCTTTATCGTACAAAACGTTCATTAAGTCGGCGTAGAATGGATGAACATCATCGAGCTTCGGAAATTCTTGAATTATTTGCGATAATCTGTCGTGGAAATTCTGCTGTGTAAACTTCACTTTGCGGATGTAGAAAGAACGTATCCTGGTGATTTTGTAATTCTTGTGAACGACTGTGGGCGTTTTACGTTGTGTCTTCGACAAGATTATGTCGATGAAGTCCTAACAAAAAAGAATAAAACGGTAATATTGATACATATCTATTGTCAATAGAAAACCGATGATTAATTAACTAACCTTTGCGGTGGGAACCACCGCTATTTTCTTGAAATTGTACAAAGACATCGTTGCGTATTCTTCACTGATTACCACTTCCCAAAAATATCAAGTTTCACGATACGTGTAAAAGTAATGCGCTAGATTTTTAATAACTAACGCGATCCCTAACCATGTACAGTATGAAAACACGTGTACGACATTGCACAGCTACCACGATTGTGTAGAAAGACTGACAGACTCCGCATTACGGACACGTGAAGCTTGAACGATGACAACGCCATGACGGGAATATGGCGAACATACTTATCCTTTACGCTAACTGGAAGAGCTCTTTTTTGATGTGGTTTTCAATACAAAATAAGATACGTTCTTTAAGTTTGAATTTACGCCTTCAGAAGTTGCGAAATCGCATCATCAAAAAAGTGTAGAAAAATGATTGTGGAGCAATGGTTGATTGCTTTTGACAGAGACGATACGAGAGTGCTCACTGGTGCTCACTGATGCCCCCGACGAGGTAAAGGCCGGAATGTGGTATAGGATACCTCGTCTGTGATTCTAATACAATCATAAAGATGATGCAGGTTCTGATCCAGGCCAAAAAGTTGACGTAGGTTCTGTTCCAGGCTAAAAAGATGATGCAGAAAAGTCCTGGACACTAAAACCCCGAGCGTGAGCACTCTCACTTCCTCTCTGGTATCTATATTATGAGGAAAAGGTAGTAGGACAGTGACATTGGCGGAAAAGTACCGGAATAACTCTTCCGAGACGAGACGTGTCTCCTACGAGTTTTTAGTAAGTTATTGTTAATATTTTATTATACAATGACAGCTACTATTGAAGAAGGAGCTACAAAGAGGCGTAGAGTTCTCTATTTTCAAAATCAAATCATAACAATTTTTAAAAATTTTACAGGATGTCCAAGGTATTTTTTTAATCCAAAATTCACTTCACTGATGCTAAAATTGCCGCACACGAGAAAACGCTGGCCATATCTCATCTCATCACTGCTTAAAGCACTTATTCCTTCTCACTTAAAAAATATTCCATTATTGTCAATTTAACATATTTACAATTTTTGTATATTGTATAGTATTAACTATACAACTATAGTTAATACTAATACTATACTTTATATAGTATTTATTATAACTACTTATGACTACTCTTCACTCCACTATCTCTTCTTTTTAACTTAAAATATCTAAAATACCATTGATAAGAGTGTAAAAGCACCAATACCTGGAAATATAATTTTAATAAAGACGTAATATAAAGGAGTAATACATTACATGTATAAAAGTATCTATAACATTAAAACTTTGCATTGATAGGTTGCAGATATTGATTTATGGCATATTAGTTAACATAACTGTATACTAATTACTAACACGATCACGTTGTATTGTAAAGTGTTGCCTTATTAATATATAAAATTTATAAATTCATTAGTTTCTTATAAAATAATTGTTTATGAATTATTTTGAGATTCGTTTCATATTTTTATAGCATAACATGGTACTATCTTATACCTACATAACGTCATATTTCATTTTCCATCAAAGTAGTACAGACGGTTACCAATCATTCGGAAAGTATAGCATTTGATGTTTTAAATATTTAATATCGTATAAAATATTTCATTTCGAATCTATGTTGTAAAATGAAATTAATTGTGATGGATCGATTCATTTTAATAAGGACTAAAAATATTGAATACTTCGCACAAATATTGATTATTACATTAAATGATCTAATGTTCTAATGAATAGAAAAGATTGATGATAAATACGTGAAATAATATTAAAAACTGAATATTTTACCTACTTTTCTTTTTACATTTGTTTAAGAGAAAATAAGAACAAACTAACAATTGAGTAAAATATGTGAGAGAGCTTTCAGACAATAAATTGACAACCGTTTCTCGTTTAAACTTCAATATAGCTCAATTATATGCGTATGTTCATATAGTATCAAAAGATAGGAGATATATATGTTTCTTTATAAAGTTACATAAGTGTTGTAAGTAAATTTATGTCGAAAAATCGTTTAACTTCTCCATTGAAATTGATTTAGTTTGTACTTTTTACGTGTCCATCTAGGACTTGTATAGGCGAATGTTCTAAAAATGTGCATTCTACAATTACATAAATAGAGTAAACTATTATTCGTTTTAAGAAAAAGTATCCAACGTCATTAGTTCTTGTTAATGTTCTTTCGTGCCTTCTAGTACAGTATTACAAGGATCCGTTCTTTTTGTCACGTTGTAACTTCTGCCTTTCAATGAATAAGTCCTTTATGTCAGCTAATGCTTTTTCTATTTGTTTTGCAAATCGAGTAGCATTCTGAAAATACGAATAATTATATTAAAGTTTTACACAGTAATAAAAATAATGCAAAATAGTCAACTATGTGTGCTTACGGTTTGTGGGGAACTAAGTTTACAGGAGATATGGAAAAATATAAGGTTCTCTCCAGCAATGATGTAGGACACACCATAGCCATCATCAGCCACGGGCCCAAAACCTCCTCCCGCAGAAATACAATTTGGATGCTTCTTCAAATCTATTAGTGATGTTTGGCCGTGCGGTGTCTGCGAAGTGGATAATTTCCACGGCTCACTTAAAACTTTCTAGAAGGAAAAGTTGTTAGAAATGTTTTTCATTCGATTAATATACGATACAAATCTACTTTTAAAGAATACTACCTTCAGGAAAGGCGAGTCTACTTCTAAATATTTGGATACGACATATAAACAAAATAGATGTCTATCTATTCCTCTACCGCTCATAGCATCTTGATAACCCTTCTGATGTTGATTTGCCGCAGCCATCAATAATTTGTACTTATGCTCTACCTGCAATAAAAAATGATGTACAAATTAATTTTAATGGATATGTTATGAACAATACACTATATATGTAATTCTTTTATACGAAAATACTGCGTATTTACTTACAGTTGCATCTTTGTCGTGCATCGCTTTCACCCACTCGGTAGATTCAATTGTACATGGTCTCACTGTTTCAGTTCTTCCTTCGCGGAACAATCTAGTCATAGATGCCTCGTACGTTAAATTAAATTTATTAGAATCACGGAAGTACGCCAATTGAAGTGCCATTTGTATGTATGCGTCAGGTGACATTGAATTGATTTTCATAAAACCTTTGCCATATGCATCATGCACATAAATGCGTAGCTCAACATCATTTAATAACTTCTCAGCAACCTAGCACATGAAAATTTGGTTTAGAATCGAAAATAATGGTTATATTGAATTATCGTTGCATTCTAACGAAAGTTCATTACATTTTTATACAAACTTTAATATGTTTTGAATCTGAAGTAATAATTGCAACTGGTTTGTAACTGTACTTTATGATCTTTTTTAACGTATTCAAAAGATATTTTTAATATATTAATCATTACTTGAAGTGACTCTTCTATAGTATCTATGCACTTTGTAGCTAAGTCCCACTGTAGTCGTGACGGAGATGGAGGTGTAAATTCTGGTTTACCTATATTACGCCCATCTTTTCCATATCTGTAATATATTTTAGCAAATTCTTTATAACAAGTATGATAATCCGATGAAATATAATACATGTACACACATATAAATATTTGTATGTTTAACAGAATATTAGAGAATCATGCTTAATTCTGATTCATGTATTATGAAAAGCAATTATTTTATTATGCAATTCTCTTTGAGAGATTGACACTAAAAATTATGAAAATATGTGTACATATATATTCAATTATTATTTGTTGTTAACACATGATATGTTATGTAGATATTAAATTACAGAAGCAAAATGAGTTATGTTATAATGCAGGGGTTAGTTTAAAATGAACGATTATATTTAAAGAACAGGTTAATAGTAAAACAAGAAATATAAGAAAAAAAAATTACCCCATGTTCACCTCATTACCGATTACATATTCCCATAGAGATCCCATTATAGGAGCATCAGCCCTAATAAGCACATTATAAACAAAATTATTTAACCTTCCACATAGAAGAGATATCGTGTACAATAAATAATTAAAGTAACCAACAATAAGATGTAGAAATAAAACAAAGAGATGGCAGATATCGATTTAAATCTTCAAAGAAATATGTTGTTTCTCAAAGTACATTATAAAGTATATTATACCATTAATAACTAAATACAATCTGGAAAATTATTATATGTAGAAAATATTACGTAGGCATACTTGACATTATTATAAGCAGAAATTATAAAAAGTAATCTTCTGACTATCATACCGGTGCATCATATATGTGTAGTACAAAGAAATTCTATAATGTAGGGAACTCTTATCTTTAGTCGTATATACAAATCAAAATGAAATATATTCTTTGAAGACCGTAATTTTCGTTGAACTTGTAGTTAATATGTTGCAGTGGGCCTTCCTAGAGAGAGAGAGAGAGAGAGAGAGAGAGAGAGAGAGAGAGAGAGAAGGCAAAAGAAGCAGTAGAAACCGTGAACAATTCCATACGTTCAGAAGCTGTGAACTTAGAATCTTACTGTTTAGTGTTGATATCCTGAGACATGATGTACTCCCACAAATGTGACATCACTGCAGCATCTGCCCTACTCATTATTTCTCATTACATATATACATATCGATTTCAATGCAATTTATTGTGACTTTATAGTATTTCATTCCCTTTATCAACGTACATATTACTATTATAAATGTTATGTTATTATACTATAATTGCACAGTAAAGGTGTTTGAAAACTACTACTGAAAATTACTACTGAATATTCCTACGAAATGACTGTTTTTCAACCATCTTCTTGCCTTATGAATCATTTTTTTTATATTGTCACATTATAGTTTATATTGTATATAAGTTAAGTTAAATTATAGTTTATATAAATTTATATTTAGAATGAAAGAAAACTCACCATGAATGTTCGGCATTGAAACCAGTCTGTAAGACACAATTCGGTATTTAATAATTCTATGTTGCATTGTACTTAATTAAGTCAAAATAATATTACTTACTCTGCCATTGGTGCCGATACACAAAGTAAAAGATTTATCGAACCATCTATCGTATCCCTTACCGTGCAATAGAATACGACCATATTGATCTAACTTATCTGGATCTGCCTAATAATAAAAAATACATTCCTAATATACAGTAATTATATGGAAAGTAAATATCTTATACTTTTTACAATGCCACTTACTGGATCATATATGTATGGTACATCATCTAATACAACTACAAATGCTGCCTTTTCAATGAGATCCAAGGACGTTTTATTTACTCCTTTCGTGAAATATTCTTCTCTAGCTATTGCCCATGTAGTTCTTTCTCCTGCTGTTAATGCAGCCAATTTTTCTTCTCCTATCAATGGCTCAGACTTATCATCTAAAATTTGCTGCATTTGACTGTAACATATATGGTTTGTTGTATTTACGACAAAGAAATTAAACGTATTTACGCATAATGTATAGTCACATCTATACAAGTGGAAGCGTTAACAAAAAATAATAGAGTGAATAAGTGTACGTTAAAAGTGTTTACAACTCGGTGCTCTCAATATTTGTAACATACTTCCAAGCTGAAGAAAAATAAAAATGAATACACAGCAAATCACTCAGACAAACTGGAATGTGTTTTGACATCTGCTACTACATATAATACAAACAAATACCTATACAAGATATATATTTAAAAAATATTTCAGTTGTGCTTAAACACGTTTTACCGTTCGCGACATTAAAATCAGGGGAGATATTTAATTCTCCTTCTTGGGATATCATATGCGTGTGCAACAAGAGCGAATGGAACCGAATAAAATTTAGGTAGTATTTTAGAATCGTTCTATATATAGAAAGATATGCGATCATGTTTGACTTACATTTCAATTTCACAAGGTAACAGAATTCGGTTTTTATGATAAATAGGAACTTTGAAGTATCTGCCCTTATGATATACCACAACGTGCTTAGAATCTTGGTAATGAACGAGTTTGTCGGTTTCACGTCCCGGTATTCGTGTGGTATTAAATAATCTTTCATATTGCCATGAGCACAAAGGCACCAAACCTTGAATAAGTATCTGAAATCGAAATAAAACATGATAAGTCTATTTTCGTTAATATTAACAATATACGGAATATTTATCGAAAATAGGGATTGAAAACAATTTTTACAGTTTTGTACTTTAATTGTACTCGTCGAAATAAAGCTTTAAATTAATATTTTGTCCATTTAAAAACTAAAATGTCAATGCTACATAAATCAACAGACGTTTGGGAATCATACACTATACTAAAACATAGAAAAAAATATTTATCTACAAACCGGTTCTAGTTCTTGCCGTTCAATGAGACGTCTGTATTGCAGACATGAATAAATAACGTTCGCAGCACGCGCAGTTTGCACAGTAGTGGGATGCATGAGAATAGCATCGATACCGTAGAAGTTTGAGTTCACCATAATAGGAGATCGTCCACGCAAATAAACATATTCTTCCCACCAGTCAGAAACGTAGTTAGTGGCCCACCAAGATTTTAGTATCAAATAACGCTGAAGCTTCATGCCAATGCCGTTTTGGAATTCGTTAGCCAGTGTTTCCATTCGGGCGTAATTTTGATCGTCCAATAGCGGTCGCACGCTTCGAAGGTACTGTGTAATTAAATAAATAATTGTTTTTTTGACTGATTCATACTGAACAACAAATATTTACAAATTGTTATCATTTCACCAGTGTCAGTACAAAGTTATAAACAAACATGTGATCTTACTCGTCTCATAGTGTCTGCTAATGATGGTAATGGAAGTCGCGGTAGAGATCCTTGAAAACTGTACAACATAGGTTTATGCCACATAATGAACAACTTGACTAATGAAGTCCACGTTCTGGTAGCTCTTGAAAGTTTAGTTCCTTTTCCTCTTGATTCGTACATCCATCCTTTGTACATAAGTAATAATTTCAAGGTGTACCGCATTGCGTATATTGCCACCAACCATAAAAGGAGCCCAACAGCACACGATCCTGCTAAGTGCGTTAGTATCGACGACCTATCGAAAAAAAGGACAAATAAATACACAGTATTTATCAGAACAATTACGCCTATACTTACACAAAAAATAAAAAATTGTTTTTAATGATAGGAAAAATTGCAATAGGGAAACATTATTTGATTCTACGAAGAACATTTCATCGGACTTACCCTGACAAATAGGGCACAGTTTTCCCAACAAGATCATAAGGTATCCTGTAACCCAGGAAATGTATCATAGTTACCAAAATGATGGTAACCCATAAGCTGCGCAAAGAGGCAGGATACACGCCGCTTTTCAAGTTGTTCTAGAATCAGTACAATATTATTTCCTTTAATAATAATAATACGGAACTAATCAGGCATTTTCTGTACTTACAAGAGACTTAAAGAATCTTTTCTTCCAAGAACGGACACCCGACTGCCATACCAAATTTAGGACTTCTCTATCAAAATTAACATCCCATCCCTCGTGAGTGATGGAAAAACTAAATGCTACAGCTGCGTGAGCTTCCGCCATTTCGTAGACTATTAGTTACAACTCTGAAATCAACGAAACCTAATTAATTATTAACACGTGGATTATATTGCAGTCATAAATCATTAAGATAATCAAGAAATTAATTTTAATAATCATCAACGAAAGCATCTTTATAATTTGAGTAATTGTAAAAAAAAAGACTGAAGCCAACCGCTTTGATCCGCGCAATAGTTACAAAATAAATTTCACAATATGTACTTCGATTCACTTTGATTTACACTGGCGCTTGGCAAACAAAATTATAAGCTGCACAAGCACGTAGAGTACGAAAGCAAAGCAAAGCGTCGTAAATGGCGAGCATGAGGATAGTGTAAGGGACCCAATCACTGCGCCCATGTTAATTATACTTATTTTTAAAGCACAATAAATATTAAAAGGCAGATATTAAATGTTTTTTGCATTAAGTCAGTTAATATATGTATTATATGCTTTAAAAATAAGTATGATTAATATAGGCACAGTAATTGGGTCCCTTACCCTAGGTGTCGCGTGAACACTGAACCTACGGGTTTTCGATGGTACCAATCATAAGTAGCCTTATCCCGCTTCAAGTTATTGCTTCTCTCTTCACGCGAATTTTACTCATGCTGCATCATTCGTGTACGAGCAAGGGCACGTAATATAAGCTCAGTGAAAATATAATAGGACGCGTAAAGGGGGACAAAACCGCGTAAGGGGCCTTCTCGCTCGCGGACAAGACTGAATTACCGCTTGTACGCTTCTCTTATATAACCTTGGACTTTGGACGCGGTGTTCGTCTGGCTGGATGAGCGGTAATAATTTTCGCAAACAATTACTCGATCTTTCTGTACATTCGAACCGCGCGCGCGCGTTTTGTGCCTGCCTCTGTACTATAACACAATGTCCATCGCGGATCTAACGACTGTGCAATCATTACACTGCAACTTTATGAAATTGTCACTTTCAGAAACTATGTTGTGGGAACCAGAATAGAATCCGAATTTCCGTCGCTGACTTAAGACTTTGGTACATGATCCAGTTCTACGAGGAAAACACACTTGCATTTTAAAAGCGTGCAAATCAGATTCTGTATTTAGTAGCTGCAGTTAGTTCCTTTTTATAAGAGGTACCAATTACTCTGCCTATACTAATTATACTTATTTTTAAAGCATAATATTAAAAAAGAGACATTTAACACTAACGGATTTTAATGAAAAATTTTCTCTTTCCTAATGATCATTATGCTTTAAAAATAAGTATAATTAATATAGGCACAGTAATTGGGTCCCTTACCTTATGGGGGTTGCGTGTATCATTCTGTAGCTTTCATAATGATATTGACACTACAATGGATATATAAACCGATGTATTATTGGCCAATCAATATAGAATATAAGACGATGGAAAATATGATAAAGACATATTTATGCATATATGTAAACGGCGATAGAGAAGTAATGTTTACATATTATATTTTACATGAATGAATTTGCACACAACGCTCATTGATGAGATTCCGTTTAGTGTTCCCTCTTAGCCTGTCCGATAGTATAACTGGCATGTTTATATAATATGTGCATAAATGCATATCTACATATACTTACACTTCATATAAACCATTTACATATTTTACATACTTAACGAGTTTAATAGCAAATGTTACCATTAATTGTTGAATAGCTTTGCATTGTTTATGTAACTATTAAATATGAAAGAGCCTCCTTCTTGATCGTATCGATTATAAATAGTCATTCAAACAGAAAAATACCATCGACGAAGAACTTGTTTATACTGTACCTTGAACAATGCGTATTCTTATTTCTCGCGTTTAAGCTACTCGACTTTCAGGTACAAACAAGTTCAAGAATTCGAAAATCTACAACTTGAACCGATGCGAATTGGAACCTCAAACCCAACAAAATTGTCATTCCGATCCTACGTACGCGTTACATTGTTCCAGATTATGGTTGTACATTAAAAACAAACCTTGCCTAAACTGGACGCTGTGTTAGCTTCGTCTGAATCTCGTTTACAGACCTAAAACGTGTTCTGGTCCGCAGGCGTTTTACTTAGGGCAGTGGTTCCCAACTCACTATAATCAAGGCATTCCTTTCACTCCGACAAAAGTTTGATAAACTGTAGGATAAAGCACCCACGCAATGCTATGCTAAATTATTTTCGAGATAAGCTGCAAAGTATGGTTTATACGCGCAAATTGGAGGATTATTTTTATCCTGTGAGTACGTATTGCTACAGAACAAGTGCAAGTGGCCTTGAAACCTTGTAAAAATAACGCTGAATAACTTTTCCACCATTATCGAGTGTACATTTTTTCCATAAAACAATAAATAAGCGAGATGCTTAGGTGTTCCCATTCACATGCTGCACCCTGCACAACGTGTGCAGTGAACAGTAAGCAGAAAAAGTTTGTTTAAGCGGTCGACGTGTTAGAAAGGAGGCCACAGCATTAGGGTTAACAGAAATTGATATTTTCGACGTATCGTAACTGTTTAAATATCATTCGCGTATCTATGTATGTGCGCTGCAATTGTGGCTTCTTAAGTAAGGTCAACTAGCCTACTTCCCCGCTGCTCCGCAACGGCATTTCGTTTTCGCCGTTTGCAGTAACGCAGTATGCACTGGTTACGAAATACAATAAATACTCTTTTCTTTTTTCTTCCTTTGTTCGACCATCTAATTACGAGAAGCGTGGAGCGTGTAACAGAAAGAACATCAAATTAATTCCGATCGAAACATTCCTAGAAGTCAAAGACTACCGGAAAGTATAGTTTTCCTGTTTGAATGCAAACGTATATATCCCAATCGATTCTATTCCATTTATGCGCTTCGACCGTTTCTCAATGGAAGGTTACGAAATTCGTTTCGATTCGGAAAATCGACGCAGTTTTGTAACCGTTCGTCAATATTTGCTGATCCAAACAAGGAAAAGAACTTGTTTGTTACGCGCATTTACTGTATTTACTTCGATTTGTTAGGACGTCGATTTTTTAAACATTACATTATTTTACTAGTCCTTTGCGATCTCCCAAATTAAATTGCGTGTCCTTTGCTAAAATATTCTTGTCAGTATACTGGGTGTCCCCAGAGTGTTGTACATCCTTGAAAGGGGTGATTCATGGGGTGATTTGAAGTAACTTTCTCCTTTGCGAAAATCTCCTTCGCGGCTTCGGTAAGGAGTTATTCATTAAAAGCACGGATCCATCAGTGGTGTTGACAATGGCCAAGCCGGAATCCATCCGTTGTACCCGCGCTCCGATTTCTCCGTGTTTTTCATTAATAACTTGTCAACAAAGACGCGAAGGACATTTTCGCAAAGGGAAAAGTTACTTCAAATGAATGAAAACAATAGTTCGTGATATTAATATCTGTCTTAATCGAGACGTTACTTCAGTTAACTGTTATTATTATTTGGCTTTTCATACACATCTACGTGTGCTCTTTCATGGCGTTTAATTAACACTTAAAAACTTGTTTACCTCTTTAACGTGTTGGCTGCCGTCATGTAGAATGAAAGTAATGCTCGTGGCAGTCAATATGTTTAGGTTCGAGATAATTGTCTTTTACGCAGTTAACTGTGACACAGCAGAATTGCACTATTATTAAAGCTTATGAAATGCAAAGCATAAACCACAGCGTCATGTATCGTTATTTAGAGCAAGGCAGTTTAGTAACTGTTTGACATTCACCAACTTTGGCATACCAATTTGTATCTTTACCAGTACAATAGACAATAGCGTTTCTTTGTTTGTCTCCCTTACACGACTCAAACCTTTCAAACTGCGTAGCTATGAGGAAATGTTATCACATAGTGTAAGAACCCAATTACTGTACCTACATATATTAATTACATTTATTTTTAAAGTATAGTGAATATTAAAAAAAGATATTAAATTATTTTTATTAAAATCAGTTAATGTTATATATCTCTTTTTTAATATCCATTATGCTTTTAAAAATAAGTATAATTAATATAATCACAGTAATTGGTACCTCCACAGCAATTGGGTCCCTTACCCTATAATGCAAAAATGGGCATTTTTGTCTCAATTGAGAGAAGACCGTCCCCACCATAACGCTCACTGTCCCTTTCCAATATGCGACGAAAGTGCACGCTGCATGAAAGAGGAGGGTGGTGGGAGAAGCAGGCGTTTAAGGAGCCCCTACCGTGCCCATCGCTGCTATAATGTCTTATTATCAGACATTTTCGAAGCTTCTTCTGATAATGTAATAGGTATACACATATCTTGAAAACATACCAAGTAATATGATGTTCACATTTTACAAAAGATTGGTTGTGCAAAAAAATTAATGTAAAATTTATTGCTATGGTACACTCCTCCGTTCCCACGTCTCGGAGTACAAGTCTATTTGACTCTAGCAATAAACTATCTCTAGCTCGCCGATACGTAATCAAGATAATGATATTTCAGTGAGGAAATGATGTAATCATTCAGTTGAAACTGTTCGGTTTAACATGAGGTGCGGCTATTATTAAACGCGAAATGCTATTTACTGAATATTCTAACAGTTAAACGTTTACAAACAACTGCAATGTACTACGTCGAAAATCTAAGTGTAAAGTATGGAATAAAATCTTCGTTACAACTAAAACACAAATTTAATTGAATTAAAAAGAAATTAAATATTACAATTTAATTTAATTTCTAACCGACACTGAAATGATAAACAAGAAAGACGGTCGCAAATGAGAAATGAAAACATATGTCGAAATTGTACTTCATTCAGGTAATATAATCAATGTCGGTTCACGAATGGTCATTTAGAACTATTAATAATTCATGAATAAGGAAACAGGAACTAGTTCATTTAATGGGAATTTCACAACAAAACAAAATATATACAAAATATATACAAATGCATATACCCTGTAAAAGATATCTTATGTTGGCAATTAGCATCTACAATTATCTTAAGCAGTAAAAGGAACAAGAAAACACGACTTGTACATAAATATTGTACACCCATAAGTAAATTTATTCGCCCCACCATATGATTCAATTTTTAATAACATTATACGATTAACAGTTCGTTCGCCTTATAAAGCAATGGCAAATCAATTACAAAATTCTAACAGGACATCTAGTTTTAATCTATTGACATAGTCAGCAAGCTGGCAGAGAGTATGGTCATTGAACTCAACCTATTGTGCACCTCAATTATGCAGATTGAAATAATATATCTCTCTATTTGAAATTGACTCCTTGTTAGCGAAGTTGCATGTTTCTTAGCAGCACCGTAACGCGTACGAATGTATTAATTGAATAATTATGAGAATTCAAATCCAGTTTTTATGCTATTGTTGTTATTAAATACTAATTAAATACTAAATTATCTTACTAATTTGGAAAATTAAAAACAGTTCTAACCTTGGGGCACTCTACAAACAATTACAGACTAATATAAGTGCATAATGTAAACATTCTGATAATGTCACTATCGTAAAAATATCAAACCACAAGTCAGATACGTTCAGTTGACATTTAGTTTTAAGTACCTATCGTGTTTGAAGGATATTATTCTAACTCAAGTGATAAAAAAAAGTTATTGTTCAAAAATAGCAAGCAATTTTTTTTCAATAAGTACAGTATCGTTTAAATAATATTTGACCAGCCTTATTAGCTAACAAAATTAAAACAAAACTTTTACTGCATTTCACTGTTCTTGATATTAGCCAATCTTATCTGAATAAATTCTTATGTGTATACAAACAATGGCCTTGCCACTTTTACATACACAAGAATAGTACGTAAAACCAGTAGTGTGCATAAACATGTTTCGCATCGTAGATGTTCTTATTTCACACATTTTAAAATGGTGAGGGAACAATTTTCGTCTGGCGACTCAGGTCTGGACAAGTTCACAGCGATACAAATACTGTTTAATTTTGTTTACAGTATGCAAGTGTAAGAAGCTAATTTTGATTTTATCGCTAACGCTAAGCACTGATTACTTACTCTGACAACAAACAAGATTCATTTTCAAGGAAAATCGAACGTTATCTACTACGTATATGTACGACACGCGATAAAATATCAAGTTTCGGAAGACTTCAAGATAAATTAATACGCAACAGCCACACCTCCAATCTATTCTTCATTTTGTTATCTGTTCAATGACCCATTTACAAAAACAGAAACATAATAACGATAACAGAAATAATGTTCGATTATCTTATTATTGGATGTATAAGTGCTTTTTACGAAATAAAACAAACACAGACATACATCAGTAACATAATACATTACGTTGTAAAATGTACTTTATTAAAATAATATGCAGAAAGTTTCTAGTAGAACTTTGAAGGTATGAAAAATATATTGTTTTTAACTTTGAAGTCTTTGTCGTGTACTTTTACTTCATATTTCAGTTACATATTTGTACGAATCATTATTGTAGTAATTGGGTCCCTTACCCTAATTTATACTAACATAAATTAATGTAACGGGTGCAAAACATATAATGTTTATGAAATACTAATTTATACGACCTGTTTTTCGAAAGGAGTCATCTGGAATACAACTTTTAGCAGAAACAAGATAGATAGCTACTATGACGATCAATTTTCTTCTCTCGAAAAATATTTTAAAGTGTATACTAAAATGCGTCCTAATATAAAATGATATGCTTGATTAGAAACGTAGAAATCCTCAAAAACAAGCGTAAATTTTTAATGTTTAACGTAATTTGTAATTCTAATGCGTCGAGGCTCGTTCTCATACACAAATTTCTATCTGATTAGTATTGCTGTCGTTGTTATACCGAGAAATTCAATTTATGCAGTTCGCAACTGATAAACAGCATAACACAATGTTGACTTTGATTCCAACTAACCCGGCGGCAACCCGAGAAAGACCGAACTCAATTGCGCACATACATCTTTGGAAGACAAAACAAATACATACCTTCTAACAACCGTTTATTAACCGATTATTATTATAATTTGGGATTGTTACGGCAACACCGGCGATCGATTCGAAATGTTTTCTTACCGAAAATCAGTCTAGACGAACCATAAATCGAATAATATAGATGAGGTCACTATTGAAAAATTTCACTATTGAGAATCTTGTCTCGGCCAGCCGAGAATGATGACGCTGCAGGAATGCGTTGCAATTTTTTTGCAAGCGTGCAACAAGTGAATTGAACATATATTTGATAGGGAAAATATTCGTGATCGAAACGAAATACTATAAGCAGTACATAGAACATGGTGACACAAGAATTTCAACTCTAAACGGAAAATTATATGCGTTCCCGAACGACAGACTAATATCCAAATGCATGCTCGTGCAATTTAATTATTTATTTAACCCTCGGACTCCTGCGAGTTCTAGGCTTATGCCGGAGTCATTTCCCCCACAGTAATTGGGTCTCTTACCTTTACTATTTTGTGTCTACGCAATGTAGACGATTATTACCGGTGCATTCAACAAGAAAACTGAATGGTATGGAGAGAAAGAGATAGAGAGACAACAGTAGACAGGTTTACCTGTGCTAGCAATTGGTAAACAAATTTAACAAGTAAATTTACTTAGAGAATATCAACAGTTAGTGAGCATTCGAACTTTTATCTCATAGCGTTTTTATAATACCGTTATCACGGGAAATGCTTGTGATAATAGCGAATAAAAAGCAACATTATTCATAGAATATTCAATAGTAAAAATAATGTATTTATATATAAAAAAAAAAAATAGGAATTAGAAACTAATGGAAAAAAAGAAAATTTTCTAAAGATATGTTGGGTAAGGGACCCAATTACTGTGGGGTTGCCGATTACTGTGCCCACATTAATTATACTTAGTTTTAAAGAATAATGAATATAGAAGAAATATTAATTAATTAAAGAAGAAATGTCTCTTTTTTAATATTCATTATGCTTTAAAAATAAGTATAATTAGCAGTAATTGATGCCCCCACAATAATTGGGTCTGTTACCCTATCATACATATAAAATTTAAAAGAACGTTTCACCAATTTTTTTCGAAGTTTCCAATCGTTAATTTTTATTACGTGTATGTATTACAAAAGAATAGTGCCTTTCGCTTCCGATGAGGAAATCTGTAAAATAATATAGTGAACGTTGCAAAACAAAATGCAAGTACTAAATAAGTCCGAGAATGAACTAAAAATATAATAAAAATGATCTTAATGGAACATATGAAAATAAAACATTTACTGAAGGGAACAATGAAACAAAGAATGGTACGAATTACAGGTTAGAGACTCTTTGTTTTCGAATGAAATGAGAACCGCTGTATACAACTTGATCGCATTTAAAGGTTATTTTTATTTATTTTCATCATAAATATTCACTAAATAATTATGTATTTTAGTTAGAAATAAAAATTGTAGACATAATTATTAACAAATTTATTTCGAGAATTAAAAATCATAAACTTAGTCAACTATAAAATATTTCAAATTTACGAGCAGCTCCAAAATTCTAAATATTATTTTTAAGTAGATACTGAAATTTTATACGTACATAACAAATTAATGAACGATCAGGTCTTACATAGGCCTTAAATTCAACAAGTAAACATAACTATAATAGAAGGATATTATAATTTTTTAAGATAATTTTAAGATAATTTTTTAAACATTGCATTTCATGGACATTATTTAATTGTAATCGGCTCTCAGATTGTTCTCTCAAAATCAAGCAATTGATTATCCACCGAAATATTGTAATAATAATACTTCATTTACACAAAGCGTAAATAAGGTAAATAAAAATGAACAATTGGAAGTACTATTATGATTAGGAACATATTAACACCACAGTTTATAATGTTCCATATGGCAGCTAGAAAACATGAACCAACGTTCATAAAAATGTGTTTCTAATTTTCTTTACTAACAAATGTAAAATTTTAATTTTAAATGGTTCAATATCATTGTCTTTTGAAATAATGTTATTAATTTTTAGCAAGAAACCTATGTATAACAATGGCATACTAACATTTTGAATTTAATGCGGCCACGAGTGAAATGTTAAATACACAACACGTTTCAGATCTCTTAAAATTGCAGAATGTAATGTGGTAATTTTATTTGTTTAGAAAACCAGTTACATTTGAATGTCTTCGTATAAATAAAATGGAAGTCAAAGGTTGTTAGCCTTAAGAGTTGGAACGTGGACGCTGATTGGTTGAGTCGAAGGGTGTGTGTGGTCGAGCCTCCCATCTTGGATTTTTACGCGTAAGTAGGCCAAAATAATTTACTCGGTGACTATTAATAGTGTGCTATGTTTTACACGCTAGTTCGAAGGCTCGTAAACAAACAATGAAATATATTACCTCGACAGAAAAGATATCCCTGCGATGTGTACGTAAAGGAATTGTATCGTTGTAGAAATTTCACGGACCGATGCACGCTTCTAAATCTTCGAATGTTCAATTGTAGCATACCTCCCGTTACACTACTGTTGCTGCTGCGACTTCGTGTGTAACACTAAACTTGCTTTGCTTTGAACTCCCTCTCTTATGTTCAGAATTGCACTGCACAACCACGTTGCCAACTACGAAGCGTTTAGACGCCTGCACCGAATTCTTATGGTGCATGCATTCGTTTAACACGCCGCACACACGTATAGCAGTTCCTTTACGGCGTTACGTTTCACGGCTTCTCTGTAGTCACGTTTTCCACCCCCAACACTCTGTTGCGCATTTCGTAGCGCGCTGGCCTATGAATACAAGACGCAACGCGCGAGAGAGACAGAACGAATGCAACGGAACTCTCGCATGGATAGGCGCTTATGTTTTCTCATCGACTGCGTAGGCAGCACTATTCCCATGGCGAGTAGCTAGCCAATCAGAGCGAAGAGAAATCTTTTCCGCCCTCGCCAGCGACGCGTTGCTTTATGTGAATTGCGCGACGCTGCGGAGGGAATATTGTATAATATACACATATACGTTGTATGTGTGTACGACACTGCGCTGCACAAAATTTGTCTGCTCTTGCACATGCGCACATACTATGTAAACAATAACAAGTTCATTTGTAGTTTAAATTTATATAACGCGTTTTATTAAAGGAAACGTGTCAATATTAACTACTTGTATTTTGTTATGTATGCAATGTTCATTACTAATGTATTTTAATGTTTTAAGTATATATTCTGAGATGTAAATATGTATTTTTTATGGACGTATACACGTATTGTTCACTGTCAAAGGGTTAATATTTTTTGTTCACTATGTTCTTAAAAAGTCGTTGTATTTTGTATTAAATTGTAATTTATAATGAAATGAGGAAATACGTAAAATGGAATACAATCGAAATATGAATTAACATGGCGATACTTATAGAGTTGGTAACAATGAAAAATACGATCTTATGACCACTCTTCAAAAAGAGATACGTACTTACAGTTCGTATCAGTTCATATCAATAAGATTTATACATATGGTAATATTTTATTATTACATGTATTAATTTCAACTCTATATTTTTGGTACGTTTACTATTTTATATTGTCCGGAATTGTAATTCAATATAATTTTAATTATTTGAGAAATCTTGTACTGTATATTTTAGAATTTGTTTGACAATTGTTTCTGTGTGCCTGTAAAAATAATTATATGAAGTTATGGAAACTCTAAAGTTTGGAGTATTGACAAGTAAGTGTTTCTCATTTATAATATTTTTGTAACAATTGAATATCAATTAAGTGTACCTTGTTATTGTCAAATTTATTTTTCTGTGATATACTACATAATGCATAGTTAATTTTTTGCTGATTAACTGCAATTATGCCATTCATTTATTACCAATTTTTCATTCGAATGTTACATCACATATTTTTATAGTTAGTGATAGCTGTTATACGCAGAACAATGAAGACAAAAGTGGGCCTGAAATTATAAAGATTCTTAAAGGAAATGTTTATTTGCAAAAAATTGTTCCAGACAATGAACACATGATAAAGGTAAATTCTTAGTTGCAAATGTTTATTTTTTATATTTTGGTGAATTTGATTAATAAGAACTCTAAATATATTCATGTTTTTATTTATATAGAGCAATCTAATACAGTGGAGTGATGACAAACAAGTAGATGTTATTTTAACGACTGGCGGTACTGGATTTTCTGAAAGAGATGTTACTCCTGAAGCTACAAAACAAATTATTAAAAAAGAAGCTCCTGGTATTGCTCTAGCAATGTTAACAAACAGTTTAAAAATTACTCCAATGGCTATGTTATCTAGGTATTTTACACAAAATATTATATATATATATATATATATATATATATATATATATATATATAATTATATTCTATTATTAATAATCTTCTACTACATATCATTAAGAGCTGTATGTGGAATACGAGGGAAAACATTAATTGTAAATTTACCTGGATCACCAAAAGCAGTTAAGGAATGCTTAGATGTAATTCTTCCTGTTATACCGCATGCGGTAGATTTGCTGAGAGATAATGGAAAAAAAATAAAAGATACACATAACAATATACAAAATAGTTCCTCTGTTTGTGCACATAAATGTCAAGGTGAAACATCTGTAAGGTTCATTTTAGATAACAAAACATTAGAATAACTCTTTACACTAGAAATATGCATAAACAAATTTTGATAGTTGTGTTTAGGAAACATAGCTGGACGTCATAGAGAATCACCATATCCAATGATTTCTGTAGAAGAAGCTGTGAGAATAATACGTACAAGTACTGATCCATTAAAATCTGCATCAGTAGTAAATGTGGAAGAAGCACATGGTAGAATATTGGATAGTGATTTATATTCTAAGTATGATTTACCACCGTTTCGAGCATCTATTAAAGACGGCTATGCAGTGTTAGCAAATGATGGAAAAGGGAAAAGAAAAGTATTAAGTGGGATAAAAGCTGGAGATCTTGTAAGTAATAATACTATTCTTTACTAGATCCACTATAGCCATTATTGATGCCATTGAAATATCAGTGTAAAACTTAAAATATATGAATTTATAGGCTACTGCAGTTAAACTCCAACCTGGGACATGTGTTCGAGTAAATACGGGTGCTCCAGTTCCAGATGGTAAACTAAAGCTTATATTGCATAGAGACAGTTTTTGAAATTTTAACAATCTTTATCCTCCTTTAATTGTGTCATTATAGATGCAACAGCAGTTGTACAAGTGGAAGACACTAAACTTATAGAAGGAACTTCTGATAATACAGAGGAAAAAGAAATTGAAATTATGACTGAAGTTAAGAGCGGACAAGATATTAGGTATCTTGCACACCAACAGTTATGACATTTAAAGAATTAATAATGTCATGTTTTAATCATTTTTTAGACCTATTGGATGTGATATTAAAAGAGGAGAATTGATTTTAAAGGCAGGAACAAAACTGGGAGCGGTCGAATTAGGCCTTCTCTCAGCTTGTGGTTATAAAGAAGTATCAGTAACTGATCTTCCTAAGGTTGGTGTATTATCTACTGGAGACGAATTGCAATCTCCTGGAACAGTTTTGATGCCAGGACGCATATATGATAGTAATAAAATCACATTATTAACGATACTGAGAGAAAATGGTTTTTGTCCTGTAGACATGGGTATTGCACAAGACGAGTAAGTTTATTAATATAGAACACACAAGAAACTCCAATTGTAACTTATTCAAATTGCATCCACTAACTATATAGGGAGGCTGTTACGATATCGAAAATTAAACACGCTTTAAGCCAAGTTGATGTACTTATTACTACTGGTTCTGTATCAATGGGTGATAGAGACATGTTAAAACCTATACTTCAACACCACTTCAATGCAACTATACATTTTGGTACCTATGCTAATAACGTTATAACTATACATACTTATTGTAGGAGAGGCGTGAGACATGAGGTATGCTTGTGTATGTAAGGTTTGAAGGATTACGCCTGTTTAGGATGTGTGCTAGCATGAATCGCTTCGACCTCTCTCCTGCATATCCACACAGTCGTCGCCTCTTTCTGAACAACTATCAATTTTCACGCAGTTCAAACCGCGCGGTCGGAAACGCGCGGATTCCGCCGTGTCTGAACTAGGCCTCCCAAGACATTCCTCTCTTACAATATTATCCTGTTTTTATAATGCATTCTGATTAAATTTTTAATAATTCTTTGTCTAGGACGCGTGAACATGAAACCTGGGAAACCAACAACGTTTGCAACGTGCCTTTTTGAAGATAAGAAAAAATATTTATTGTGTTTACCGGGTAATCCAGTGTCTGCAACTGTTACTATGCATTTATTTGCGTTACCTGCACTAAAGATGTTGTGCAAAGACATTTCTGTACCTACCATTCTGAAAGCCAAAGTATGTAATATTTTCATTTGTCGGGGATTGCTAAATGATGCAATATTTAATGTATACATTCATTGCAGTTGATGTCGTCTTATACTTTGGACCCACGTCCTGAATATGCTAGAGCAATTATAAAATGGGATGATGTATATGGATTAGCATGTGCCTATAGTACTGGAAATCAAATAAGCAGTAAATTACTTAATTGCAAACAAGCAAATGCATTGTTAATGTTACCAGCACGTACTACCGAAAAACCTGGATTATATGAAGGAGATATAGTGCAAGCAATGTTGTTTGGATTGCCACAATATACTTGATTTAGTATAAGAAGCGTCGAATAAAGTGTTATTTTTGCTTTTTACTATAAAAGTATATGTTATCAGATTCTATAAAAAGTTTTAAATATATTTTTATGTATACTATAATCACATGTCAGAGTTAAAAACGTTTTTTAAATGTAAAATACCAGTGTTATCGAGTCAAAGAATATATTTATACTGATTGAACAATTTACATTGTAGAATGTAGTTAAAAATTACAGATTAAGAATTTCATCATTATTGATTTGTTTACAAAAACTAATATTTTACTAAATCAGTAAGACTACTCTCCTATGATAATTTGTGTGTTCCCTTTGTTCCAATTTTCCTGTGCTTATTAGTCATTATTTTTCATTTGTGCTTTCTATTTTTGAGTAAATTATAAAAAAATCTTTATTCTCCTGGCGGTAGTGGAATGAGTCCATCTAGCGGATGTCTTTGAGAAAACGATAGAGTACATGTATACTGTATGTACATGTATTTACTATGTATTTGGAAACGCGAAAGAAGAGAAGTGGGGGGGCGGCGCGAGGAAGAAAATGGCCGACAAGGCAACGGTAAAAGGGCAGGGACGTCGAGTGAGATACGTGTTTTGGGCGAAGAAAATGCAAAATCCGTGTTAAGCTTTGCAAACTCGGTCGGAAAGTATTTGGAAAACAATCCCGTTGCCGTTCTGTTTGGTGGTGTGTTTAAGTGGAAAGTCATCAGACTAGTCAACTGCATCAGTGTATTAATTTATCGTTTAAAAAAGCGTTCGCGGGCCGTGCGTAGGAACAAAAGGGTTCGCTAGAGGTAAACATAAATTATGTACCATTCTTGATTTTCGTTTTATTTTTCGGTTATAGTTGCGTTTCGAATATAGAAATCACCTTTTCGAGGATATATTGCTCGTGGCTTTCGTAATAGAGTACGAGCCTGGCAGAAATTCGTACGTGACAAATTCATCGATCAGTAGACTGAGTTTATGTTAGCCACTTGTGGCCATCTACGGATACATTTAAAAGGTATCCTGGTGTCCTTGTCCTTTTAATTTCTCTACGTACACTGCGAATACTGTATTTTTCGGTGCTAATTGTACCAGTCTTCCTCCGGAAAGAATAAAAGAAACATAATCGGACACGTTGAAAGCCGAATTTCTCTGATGCATGTTAAATGATGTGAACAGTGAGATTTAAAGGGATCGATTTGTCAACAAGTCGATGAAAGTGCGCGCATCCAACTATCTCGATCAAAATTTATTTCATCTATTCATTCTCATTCAATTCGCGCGTTCATTTTTAAATAAAAAATATACTTATTTTACGTTTTAGTCGTAGTTCGAGCGATAAAACCATTTCATTCTCAAACGTATCAGTGTCAATTAATCTTTTTCCGATATTCTCGGAAAGAAAAAGTAGAATTGATCGAATTATCTTGATTTCGCGAGAATATTAAATATTTTAAATACAGACTTTTTGCTATTAATATGATAAAAATGTTACTTTGAAAAGTAGGTTACTAAAGTAGTCCATTTTATATTTACATGTAGTATGTCATTTTTGATGATACATGTCTAACGATTTTATGTTTCCTTGTATTATTTGCAGATACAGCCAGCTTCAGTGGAAGTTACAGTATCCGATTAAACCTTTACAATGGCAGTTAGGTAGTCTTAATTGTTTGCTCAGGACTTTCGTCAACTATGAGCATATTTCTGTCAAGCTGAAAATGTAAAGAGAACAACTACAATGAAGACACAGAAAAAGGCGCTGGTTGCTCGGAAGGCAACCAAAATGCCAACAATTGCTAAAAAACGTCGCTCATTTTCAGAGAAAGCAGTATCCGATGTAAGAAAAGAAAAAAAGCCTAAGAAGCTTGATCCGATGGATGATGCAAAAAGGAAGATAGATAGCGACAAGAAAAAATCAGAGAAGGCAGAAGAAAAGAAGAAAATCGAAGATAAAAAGAAAATAGAAGAGAAACGGAAAGAAAAATCTGAGAAGGTCGACGATAAGAAGAAATGTGTTAGAGATCCAGAAAGGAAGTGTGATAAAGTAGAGGAAAAGAAATTGGAGAAGGCGGATGAAAAAGTCACCGATGAGTGTACTTACGATGTAACAGAGAAAAAGAAAGTACAAAAGATAGAGGAAAAAACAAAGCTGGAGAAGCAGTTAATAGAATGTAAGAAAAAAGTTGAAAAAGTGGAAGAGAAAAAGAAAGGTGGAAAACTTGAGGAAGAGAGTACAGAAGATCAAACAAAACTTTCCAATTTTCCAGAGGAGAGTAATTTACATGAAGAAAAGTTAGATACTGTTTGTTCCGTTACTAAGAAGAAATGCAAAGATGACAAGAAGAAGGATGGGAAACCAGTTAAGTCGGACTTCAAGGAAAATATAAAGATTTCTGTGATAAAAGATAAAAAGTCAGAACGTAAAAAGCTTCTTGAAAAAGGTACAATAAGTAGCAAAGGTTCTTTAACACGAACAAAAAAGAGTTCTAAAACGAAATTATTGCAAAAAAAAGGTATTTCTAGAAAGACTGTCTTAACAAAAAAGTCACATTTATCGGTAGTTCAGAAACTGGATAAGAAGATTAAATTAAACAAATTAATAAAAGATGAAGAAACATCGATAAGTGAAGAAGATGAAGCAATGAAGAAAACAAAGAAGAAAAGTGTTAGCATCTCTAAAGGTAAAGTCATGCAAGAGAAAAAACCAAAGTTGAGGAAGCATATGAAAGCTAAGTTGCCTTTGAAAAATAGTAAAATAAGCACCGCATTAAAAAAAGATGATAAGCTTAAAACATTGGTGGAGAAAGTTGTACCTAAAAAGAAAATGGATATAAAGGAAACTGAGAAACCATTAAATGAACAGAAAAAGGTTATAGGTAAAGATGAATCAAACGAGGAAATTGAACTAAATAATATAAAAAGCGAAGTAGAAGAAAGTAAAGATGTTGATAAAAATACTAAGGAAGAGCTGCCACCATCGAAATTGCCGGATATTAAAAAATCCGTGAAAAGTAATACAAAAATTGGTAAAAAATTGAAAAAGAAGCCTATAAAAGCACACACAGAGAGCACCAATCAAATACTTTCTTCTTCTGAAGAGACATCTTCCGAAGAATCGATTAATAAGCAGATCAAAGTTTGCGAAGATAGTTCAAGTAATAGTGTTACTTCTAAACAAGAACACACCGATAGTGAAAATATAACAGAAACTAATTTAAAACAAGAAACAATTAATAGTGAAAATTTAAGTGGAAATTCTTTATCATCAGATTCTGAACATGAAAGTGATGATGAAACAAAGAAAGGCAAACAGAAGGATATGAAGAAAAAAGAGAGATCTAATTCACCATCTGATGAACGTTTTCGACGAATGAGATTATTCGGCTTCTGGAATGGACCAAAAAGACATAGAGTGGCCTCTTTAAATGCATTGGCAAAAGTACATTGTTTATATGAAAATGAAACCGGTGGTGTGTATCTAGGAGGTTTTTGTAAACCAAAACCTGAAAAAGAAAAGCAAAAGAAAGCTAAGGAAGAGAAAGAAGAGCCTGTTCGTAAGGAGAAAGAAAAGAAAATAGAAAATAAAGGAGAAGAAAGTGTTCCAAAAAGAAAGCTCCGAAATGTCCCAGGATTACGTGGAAAACACTGGGATATGATAGAGAGTTCTTCATCATCATCTTCTTCTGATGAGGATTGTGAGCAAGAAAAAAATGTAGAATATACTAAGAAAAAAATAATTAAACGAAGAAAGAGAAACGAAGAAGCAATGGATTTGAAAGATATGGTTGTTTGTAAAAGAATGGCAAGTCTTAATGCTAGTGCAATTCTGGCAGCTTCTTATTCAGACGAGAAAAACCGTTGCAGTAGCAGTTCTGATTCCACTAGTAGCGAATCTGAGGTAGAAATTATTAAAAAACGGAAACCAATTGATTCAGATATTGATAAGCGGAAATCAAGGAAGAACTCAGAACAGGATGAAGTAATAAAACCACCCAATAAACTTGTTATTGTAAATCAAGATACAGATGTTACTATTACTGGTACTATACTAAATTGTATTACTTACACATTTGTCTTTGCATGTGTTTATAATTTATTAAAATAAACAATTTTGCTTAAAGGTGTTTATGTTAATCAAACTCGATCGACGCATCATGAAGGGTTCTGTAGCATTGCTGGCATGCAGTATAGAATAAGTTCAACCAGTCACACTCAAACTGCAGCTACTGCAGTCGCTACTGAACTTCATGATCAGGTCAGTTTTTTTTTCATTGGAATAGTGGACATTCTGATGGATTGTTAAGTAACTGCAATGTGTCTTTATGATTATTAAATTATTAAATATTGATTTTTCTGTAATAGCAAAAGTTGGAACAACCTTGCAAATCATACACACCATTAGGTGCATTATCATCAATGCAACCACCTGGTAGTCAAGGCAATCATCCAAACATGTCACCCAGGAGACATTCAGCATTTTCAGCTCCACATCAACATGGTAAGTCAATTGCAATTGTTTAGAGCAGGCCTGCCGAACAAGTTACTCGTGAGCAACTTTCAGCTCCTTCCCCGACTCGCGTGCTGGACTGAACAACTTGGGAGTTGTTCTCTCTACTCATTATTATTATTATTATTATTATTATTAATAACGGCATTATTCGACCACAGCTCCTCAATCGTTATTTTTTATTCGTTACACTGTAGTTTGTCGATTAGTGACACCGACCGGGACCAAGCTACCGTATCGTAATGCGGCTTGCCTTTGATCTAGCTGATGATCGAGAATTGAGATACCGGTTTGTTCTACTGATATTGCCAAACTCGTTGGATATGTGACGCGACGCAACCGAATTCAATTGTTATTTTCGAATGAAGAATAACTTCGTATACAGACAAATGGGTTTATTCATCATTCGAAAGTAACTTTTGCTCAACCCTGTAGTGAAGTATCTCTTTCTTCACTCTTTCTAATGTATCAGTGGATGGGCCGAATGACTAGGAGTAGGTTCGTAAATCAGCAGCGGGGAAGTAGTTTGGCAGTCCTGGTTTAGAAGATACAAGGAACAAGTAACAGTCGAAGTCTAAATTGTTTAAATTATTAGGGTATTATCAGCCGGCTGGACCACTGATACAGCACCCACCAACTTTACCACCAATAAAAGGACCACCTCCAGAACCAACTCCTACACCTCCCCAAAATTCTGAAGGCTCAGATGATTTGGTAGCAACTTCAACAACTTCTGGTGGAACTAGTAGCACAGGTAAAAGACAAGTTACATATTGATCAATTTTATTTTTATTATCTTTCGAATATGTTTATACATATTGGCACAAATTTCTTAAAACAATCTCGACTCTATTAATGTCTATTATTAATATATTCACACATAAATATTATAATAATATTTCAGGAGGTGGATTCTATAGGGCATATTGTCCTCCATACTATGGTACACCACCACAATATGCAGATTTGTGTTATCCGTCAGCTTACTCTCATCCACATGCTCATCCACCGCCTTACTATAAATATGCACCAACTTATAGAAGGTAAAACACATTCATTATTATTATTGTCTTCACTATTTGGAGGAACAATAGTAACAAATGTATGTTTTTTTTTTTTAACTCGCCTTATAAAAGGTATATTTTCAGGCAATATTATGGATATCAGGAGTCTAGTGGTGGCGGAGGTCCTGGAAGCGGTGCTACTGCAGGTGGCCCAGCAGTCGTCGACTATCAACCACCTCCGCCACCACCTGGTGAATATCCTTTACCCCCATACTATGGAGGATATCCACCACCTCCTCCACCGCCTCCACCTCCGCCTAATCCAGCATATTTGCATTCTCCAGGAAGACCCTTTTTAGATCGTAAGTATCACAATTACTCTACCGGCAATTAATAGAGGTGTGCGAGAACCCGAAAATGTCGGGTCGGGACAGGTTGAGAATTTTATTCGGGATAGGGACGGGTTCTCGACAATTTTCTGGATTATTCCCGAGAATATTTGGGATTTCCAAGCATATTAGGGTTCTCGAATACTCTCGAGAATTCCGATATATTCGAAATTTTCGAGAACCCGATTCGTCTCGACCTAATGCCTTCCTAATCCATCCCAACTATCGGGTTCTCGCACATCGGTACTTCTAGTAATTAATCTTATCGGTAGTATTAAGTGTTTGTATGGCTATGCATAAATACTGTCTGTTAGTACTTTCTGTCAGTACTTTCACCGATTCTGATCGATCTACTGTTCTTTTGTACCGACTTCTATTTTACTGTACTGTTCAATTATATCAGCAACTTAACTGTGTGTATAATGAGAATCAAGTATAAGAAACATTTAATAATTGATTTTAGATGCAACCTTCCAGGGTTGTCCATGCCCGATGCAATCTTGTCCAAAAAACGTGGATACTGGGCCCCTTATTGGTAATGGTAAGGGAGCGCCAGTGGTATCGGGGACCGGTCTGTCATTGCCGCCCAGTGCTTTGGTAGGTCCGCCCTCGCCGGCGAGGGGGCTAGCCGGGCTAGCGCCGCCTCACGGTGCCAATGCCTGGGATACGGATCGCGTCCAACTTAACACTCATCGCAACCTGAATCAGAACCAACCTTCGGCCCCTACTTCTCATAATCTAGTCGGTGGACATAATCGCACTCAGAACTCGGACTGCGAAGACAAGGTTTGACATTACTGTTCTCAATTTTTGAAAGGATTGTCAGGATACAGTAGACACATTCTTATCCCGCTTTAATCAACCGCTGTTTTGTCAGCTCAAGGTTCCTGTAGGCACAGAATGTTATTTTAGGTGTATGTAGAAATAATAAAACACCTCGTGTCAAACAGTAAGATAATTTACCTGCCATAAGCGTATTATTTATGCAAAAAGTGGCACGATATTTTCTGTCAAAGAAGCAAACAAAAATAAAGCTATGCGTATATTCGGTTAGAGGCCAGGTCCCATACGGGCCGGTTAAAGGAGCGTCTACTGTACTTCCTTTGTTGTATGGCTTTGATGATTTCATGTTAAAAGACTATTCTGACCAGTTTACATGTATAAACAGTTATTAAAAAAAAAGAAATTAATTGTTATCGTAGACTATAGCTTTGACTTTGTAATTTATGCAAAGAGGGAGAATGGTCGAATGAGTTATAAGTGTTTAATGGCTTTTTTAGAATGAGAAGAATTCTATGGAGGAAAAGTTGCAAAAGTGTGGGTGTCAGAAACGTGCCTGTACATCAACGTGCGAAGTTAAAATGGAAAATCTCTCCCCTACCGAGAAATTAACAGTAACAACGTGTCCAAGTAACAAGCTTCGTACATTCAAGTTGGAAAATAACAATGTCAAGTGCGAATCTTGTAGTGTAGAAATGGGTGATAACATAACTTGCGTCGCAAATTGTAATGTTAAGTGTGAGTCAGATTACAAGTGCGATATAATGAAATGTGAACAATGCATGAAAGAGGGGCAGATGGCTATTCTAGAGATCGACAAAGACTCTGGTATATTATTAGATGATAAATTGGATGCAGATCCCGATGTTAAGGAGGAGTTGAACGATGTTATTGTGATTGAGAATGAAAATTGGAAGAAACCAGATTATGAATCGACAGTACAAGAAACCATTGAAGAACTTGCAGAGAAAGAAGGCATAGAGAAAACGGAAGTGGAAGGAGAACAACCTAAGTGTCAGAAAGTATCAAAGAGGAAATTATCTTTAGATAGCTTGTCCGATAGTAGAAAGAAAAGGAAAGTGAGCAAAAGGACTCTTTCTGTTGGCTCTTCTCAAGATTTGACTAATAGTGATTTTTCATCGAAAATTTCTATACCGACTTTATCACTGATGAAACAGGTTGATACTAACAATGATTCGTGTATTTCAAAGAAGAAGCAACCTAAGAAAGATAATCAGAACCAAAAGCGAAAAGTAGATAATTCAACTTCTTGTGAGAATGCAATGAAAAAGTCAAAGACTTCTAAACAAAGTACAAGTAACAATATCCCAAATTGCTTTAAACATGTTGTCAGTGATAATTCTATCATGGAGACTATTAATAACGTTATACAAAAAAGTTTGCAAATGACTCAGAAAAAAGATCGTAAGAGCAAGAATATAGAGAAGTCCGAGAAAACAAAGAAAGAAGTGAACCTGTTAACTGCTGTGAGAAAAGTGGTTAAAAAAGTTGATGTAGTAAAGAATATAGCGTCGCAGAAGTTGTCAAAAGTAATTTCAAAAAGCGGTCATTCTAAAAGTAAAGCCGACGCAAAGATAAAGTTAAAGACTCATGATAAGATTAAGTGTAAAGGGAAAAGTAAATCCAAAGTCTACGAAGCAAAAACGAAAGATAATGGTAAAAAGCACGAGAGTACAACAAAATCTAAAGTAAAAGCTGTTAACGAGATTATTAAAAAGCCAGCTCTGATTAAAAAGAAACGGAAAAGTACGAAGAAAACGAGTGTAAAAAAATCAACTACCAAAGTCGAAGAATGCGTAATAGGAGATGAAAATTTATTGCTAACTAGGAAAACATTTTTAAAACCCAAGTGGAGTAACGGGTGGAGTTGGGAAGGGGATCCGTTTGAAGCCAAAGTTTATTTAACGGTATATGCGTGTTAATAACATATTTCTCGTATTCCTATAAATAATACCAAATAGATTGTGTTAATTATTTCTTTACCATTTTTCAGAATGAAGAATCGGCTATACGTCGATGTTACGCAAGTATGAAACACGAAAGTGGCGACGTTTTAAGACCTCGTGACTGTGTTTTACTAAAGAGTGGTCCACGGAAAGCTGATTTGCCGTTTGTAGCAAAAATTGCCGCGTTATGGGAAAATCCAGACGATGGTATATTTTTACTGTGTGTCGTTTTGTAACAGTGTTGTCCATGAAAGCAGAAAATGAACAAAATTTTTAAGAGAGTGAATGTCTTTCAACGATAAATGAAACATAGAGAATTGGGTATTGTTGCTTGTTTAAGAGATAGCAAATATTTTATGTGGTACTTAAATGTAACGGTATACTCTTACTACAAAATGTGTTAGAACAATGAGAATAGTAATAAAAAGTAAACTTGTTTTTTTTTTGCAAAATATGTTAACATTTTGAAAAATATAAATAAAATAATAGCCCAGAGTATCAATGACTTAACAACATAAAAATTTTTGTTATAGTAGTTTTCAATATTCTATCTTTTGGCCAAGTTTGTTAATAATCTATAATTTACATCTCGGCAGTATGTTCCTCGTTAGAGAAACATAGATTAAGTATGAATTAGAAAAATTTGGTCGGCACTGTGTCGTGCTTTTGAAAGAATGCCGATTGGGTAAAGACAAGTATTTTTTTGTAGGCGAAATGATGTTTTCCTTGTTGTGGTACTATAGACCAGAACATACCGAGCAAGGTAGAACTCAATACGACACCGAGGACGAGGTGTTCGCTTCTCGGCATCGGGATGCAAACAGTGTTGCTTGTATAGAAGATAAATGTTATATTTTGACATTCAATGAATATTGTCGGTGAGTTAGCATTTCTTCAAAATAATCTTATTTAACAGCTTACCTACCGGCGATGACTCGACATTCTTTCAATCGTCAAAGATGAATAAATTCCGGTAGCTAAAGTGTTAAAGACTGATTATACAAAAAGTTTGTAAGAAAAGAGAAAACATCGTGCAGTTGTTAATATTTATACCAATGCAAAAAAGAAAATCAGTCAATCATAATGAAACAATTCTCAAAAATTATACGGTCTGTTCTAATGAGCGTTCCGTGTTTTAATGTAATTTACAGGTACCGTAAGAATTTACGAAGAATCGAGGAGGGATTAGAGAGCCCTGGTTTAATAGTTCCACCGGGGGATCAACTATATCCGCGAGAGAATCGGCAGCCTCCGATACCAGTGCCCTCGGACATGGTTCTGTTTTGTCGACGCGTCTACGATTACCGTGGTAAAAAACTTGTTAAGAATCCTGGATGACTCGATTTTTTATAAAACGCTTTGAACAGGAACCAATGGAATGCACAAAGTTTGCAGTATAAATTGAAACTGGACGTAGGTCTCCCTTCAAGCGTAACTGCACGTTGTCAACTTATTTTTATTTGGAGAAGTCTATCTTCATTTTTTGAGTCAAGTTTAAAGCTTTATATACGTATATATAATACATATATACATAAGTACAGTAACATTTTATAGACTTAGATCTAATTTTGTTATGATAACAGATTACGGCAGAATTATACATTTTCTTACTTGCATGTTACATGTGTACTCTACACAACTGTTTGTACATTTAAATCCACCTAAAGTTTTATCTTTGAAAACTTACAAAAATTTCGTAGAATGTATAGTCACAGGAAAATTGAATTTTCAAATTCGTTAAAATATAACAAAAAAAGAAGAGAGAGAGAGAAAGAGAGTATTGTTTTAAACTCGTAATCTTATAAAATAGACATGGCTTCTTTACTCGTTTTCTACGTTTCTAACTTGCGGTTTAAGAAAAGATTTAATAAATTATTTAATTCATTCAGATGGGAAACATCTCGAAACTCATATCTCCGTATCAATGCAATGAAAAATAGCATAAAAATATGTAGAACACGCTTCGTAGCACCGGAACGTGATCGCGAATTTGTCTCTGTCGATGGCGTTCTCGTTGAAAAATAGGATCCTTAACGAGGATCCGATAAATCGTTTAGCGAGGAGCAAACGGCACGATCACTGTTTCGTCAATACGGGTTGGTTTATTGCGAGCGCAACACGTTTTTAGGGAGATAATAGAATTTGACAATTTTATAGAGAGAATCATATTTTTTGTGAGATAGTATTTATAACACTTAAATGGATATTTTTCACATTGGAGATACAAATACGTATATGCTATGTATCATGGCGCCCTTCTTGGAGGGGACCTTCGAACAGTTTCAAGGTAGAAATCAAATGCCTGGGGTACTCGACCATTTAGCGAAAATAGTAACGCATGCGATGTGTTCTTCGGACAAGGCAAGCTGGCGAAAGCGAGACGAATTCGATTGCGATGATGAGAGAACACTTCCATTGTATTGCGCTGATTCATGAGACCCATGCACACGCATTATTCTAATAACGCATAAGTAATGTAAGTTTCATTTCTAATAGCAACCGTTAACAACGGAGTGTTGCGAAATGGAATTGATTCAATGGAAATTTTACTGGAACGATATATATGTTTGCGTAGTTGAAAATCTTTTTTGAAGACCAGACAAATTCTATGATATATTAGAATCAATGAAAGAATCGATGAATTTATTAGCAAACATTCGTTTCAGCTATATTGATTTTTTATTTAAAAACGAGTCACATTATTAAATGTAATATTGGAGAAAATATTTATTGTTGTTTGCATAGCATTTTTTACTATGTGAAATTTTTCCGAGTATACTAACTACAAGAGATATGCATAGAGTGTATAGAGTATTGATACTATTGCTGTTCAATTCATGTTTGACCTATGAGCATTCAACCTAATGCTGTTCATGTATGAAACTCTTTACATGGTATATTTCAATATGTTATTAAAAAAAGATAGCATTACAAAATGAAGACCAACTGAAAAATGTTTTCATTGTGCAGTTTCCTTCCTACATTTTCAGAGTAAATAATCTACTAATTTTTTTAAACCTATATTTGTATATGATATCAAAAAAAAAAAATCATGTTATATATTAACAGGAACAATTCAAATATAACATTGATTTCAAGTTGAAAGAAATGTAAATGTAATAATTTCATTATTGCACGTAGGTAAAATTACGAGTTTTCACAAATTCACGATAATTGTTTTGTCGAATAGTTTAGGTGATAAATGATGTGAGATCTACAAATTCTATGCTTTCATTGATTCTACTATAATAGAATTTATCGCGGGATATATTTCATTATATTCCTTTCGTTGCGAATCTATTACTGTTAATTTATTCACCCGGCGCTTCTGAGGAAAGTTATTTACATTGAATCTTTGAAACACAATTCGATCATTTTACAAGGATAATTCATGTTGATTGCATGGGACAAAATTATATGTTACCTATATTTTTTTCTTTCGTTTTTGAACGAACTTAATTGGGAATGAATTTTTTTTACTGCGACGTTGGAGTGGCGGCGCGATTCGATTTTTTTTTTTTTTTAGATAGCGTTTACTTTCTAACCCGTCACGTTTTGTATATCTCTTCTAACGAACACACGTAATTGCTTTATTTAACTTCTCGAGAATCACGATCTCTATTCTATTAGAGAGAAATGTGGTTGTATGATATAATCCCTTGTATCTTCATCATTTCGAGTCACATATTATTCATTAGCGCATAGTTAATGTATCGCATCGTAGTATGCCAAAAAAGTGGAGAAAAGGAAGAAACGTATTCGCGAAGTACGTAAACCTTACGTTAGCCAATAATATAATTATATTACACGAGAATTTACGATAATGAGTAGAAACCTTAGGACGTAATTATTTTTACTGAAATTCCAAATAAGATAAAACGTCGACGTATATTTTTGATTATTTGTTGAGTGGCGGGTGTTTTGTTAGAAATTATATTATTTAAAATTAATATATTGATGATACGATTATTATTTAATATCTAATATATTGGACATAGATGCTAAGTTATTTCCGATAGAACGAAATATTATATGTAGTCTAGGTAGGGGAAAGGGAAGTGCGCCCGTGATTGTTCCTGTCTGTGTATGCGTGTGTGCGATACGAAAAAAAAGAAGGATTCGTGAGTCATTAGGAAAAGAGGAAAAAAAAGAAACGAGACAAGGAAAAGATGATTGAAAAATTACGAAATGACGCGGGTTGTGTTTAAGGAGAGAAAGAGTGAGAGTGCGTGTGAGAGAGAGAGAGAGAGAGAGAGAGAGAGAGAAGGAGGAAAGGAAGGAAGAAAAAGAAAAGGAAGAATACCGAAACGTCTTCTCATTTTTCACAATGTTTTCTTGGCGATTTAATATATTTTATATATTTATTAATTTATAACGATCGATTAAATACGAGCGATACGTCTCCTCTAAGAAATCTTGCTAGTATTACCTACGTGCACACGTAGATGGAATGAAAAGTCGTGTGCGAGCATCGTTGTGCGCCGTGTATTTAAAAATTTAAGGAAAAGACAGAGGAGGCCGGCACGCGTCTAATTGCACGATCGACGCAGCCGATCATACCTAAATAGAAACGATCAAAGGGGCGGGTTTACTATGGTACATTTGGCGGCGCATGTACATCCGTCACACCATTGTCGCGACCTATTACAAATAGTTTTGTATTCATTTTTATCGCATAAGTGGGATCGCATCGCGTGTATGCGACTACGATGCGCCGATGCATTTTATCGAGGGCAAGCCGATTCCCTCGGGATTCGTTCGCGAATGAAGGCGTGCGAGCCGTCGCCGGCGTATAGATATCGTGTAATTCGCATTTTATGTGTAATTTCTAAGCGCGGTGTAATTTTCTCACCGCGACCAAACGCGTTTCCTCGACGGGGCAGGGGTGGGGAGGGGGCGGGAAACGGCGGCTTCTCTTCGTGGCGCGGATCGAAGCGAAAGTTCGAGAGATCTATAGACAAACACACGTACATACACACACAACAAACACATACACAAACACTCCAACGATGGTTAATATGGGAACATTGCACAAAAAGAACTTTGCATATCCTCTGTTCATTCTACACGACCGACGAACTTCTCCATCGAGCGTAATTCAGAAAATTTCATGGTTCAAGGCTGCGGACGCGCCCGGGTGTGAAAAGGATGCCGCGGGCGTCACAGTTCTTCAGGATGGGTGTGCGTATCGAAATGAGTTTGAACATCGACGGATCGTCAAACAATGGTTTTTTCTTTTCTCGATATTTTACTTGACAAGAGGGAGAAAGTTCGAAATAAATTTGCATCCCGCGAACGAGTCGTTTTTTTTTTACCGCCGATTCGATGAACTTGGCGGAACGAACGGTACCGTTGTTCAACGAATTAGTTGTTCCGATCGATTTTGATTAGTCGAGCTCTTCAACTTTCTCTCGTACGAACTGCGCGAACCATATTGGAAAGAACATGGAGGTACTCCTTGTGCGGAGTCGAGCATAAGTCGTTCTTTCAGAAGAAACTAAAAATACGTTTTAAGCTTTAATGTTGTGCATACATTTACGTATGTTAAAGGTTCGCAAATTTTTATATTAAAAGTAATACAACCCTCGGCCGGCGGTGCCTGGGTCCGTGTGGACCATGGATCTTATTATTTTCACCGGCTAACGCGAGTTACCAGTTAGTTATATTAGGCGCGGTCCTCTCGTTAGAGGATCGAATCATGTTCGAACAGTACACTACCATTCAAAGATCATTTGTTTAACAAACAAACGAGCTGTACGCTTTCGGCGATGAAAAAACCAGTGTTCGAACTTTTATAATGCTTGAGACGAAATTGCTTTGACCGTGGACACCGGAGCCGAACAAGCATCGTTGTGCGGTAGTGCACGTTCGAAAATTTCTCTAGAAACGAAACGATCGATCCGAATGGGCATTTTCGCCTACGGAGTCATCGAGAACGCGTCCGCCGTCCGAGGATTGAGAAAAGTTCGAAGCTGAAACACGTGCTCGGAGTGTTTTAATTTACAGTAACGACAAACGAAAAAATAAAACTCTCATTCCCACGAATTAGTGAAATGGACGTGCACCGCTCTCGACGAGTAGAATGTCTAGAAATAAGAACGAGTGTTGTAATAAACCTTTATCAATTTGGATACGCAGATTCATGTCTAAAATCCCTGAGAATTATTTTCTTTCTACACTGTGTACGTTACGCGCGCGCGCTCTCGTGAATCTCATAATCGGAGTTCTCACGCACGGTTCAATAAAAGAGAGAAACAAAATAGACAAAGGATACAGTAGAACTTCCATTTCGTGAACAATTCCCGTACTTTCATCCCGTGGACTTTCATCGCGCGGGCTAGTCGATTTCTGCCGGTGGCCCGAAGACGCGTGGGTTTTTCGCGCGTTTGTAAACAGAGATGCTCGACCGTCTGGTGATGATGACATTGCCTTCGTTATCTTAAGCTTTTTGTGAACCTGTACGAGGGCTGATAATAGAAATACTAAGAATTCTTGTCTGGCATCAAAGGTTTTATATATTATATAGCGACTGGTCGCCGACGGTCTCCTCCAAAGTAGACGCTCGCCGATAATTAAAGATGTTTATGCGAACACACATTTTTGGAGACAATTTTATATAAAATAGGGTCCATTAGTGGTCCACCTAAAGGTAGCCATCTAGACATCTCTTTCAGTGGTGTTCAATTATTTAATGAATTTTATATGCATAAGGAAGCTAACTGGAAGTAATATGATTAAAAAATTAGAGCCACAGTATGAAAAGTATTTATTATCCATGTGGTGGGTAAATGTCGATGCATACCGTCAACGGAACGAACCGGAAAAACATTCTTCGGGATAACGTTGGTCGGTGCCGCTGAATTCGGTATAGCTAGACTTCTATTTATATATTGATTGCTTTAATGTAAAACCGTACATAGTAACGACCCATATTGGGTAAGATTAGGAGAAATGAAGAACAAAACCACTAACGAAAATCACTGTCCTTTTAATCAGATTTTTTTTTTTCATTATCCTTTTGTAACTAAATGAAGTGAGGATAAGGAACCAATAAATTTTATTTAGCAAAAAGTTATAAAAAGACGTTCTATATTGTCAATAAGAGACTTTGGAGGAGACTGTCAGACGATCGGTATACACTACCACTTAAGGATGCTTGATCACTTGGACTAATTGCAAATTACGGGTGAAATACGCGCACCATATTGTTATTAAACTTATTCTTTTGTCTTTGTTTCTCGGTTACATGTCCTCCTTGTCTGTATATAAATTCACGCATCCGTTCGATCGCATTTCGCCGAAATAAAAATTATTGTTTACCTACGTGAAGTGATCGAACACGTTTAAATGATAGTGTACATAGCCGGTTCAGAAAGTTTTCGGAATTCTTTCATTATAGAAAACTGTATTGCACTATTGCTATTCACATTTTATTTCTTTCCATTTAGTTTCCCAGGCAGATGTATACATCCGTAAACGATTTACAAAGCTTTAGGAAACCAGTTATTGTTACCAGCCGTTTCTTTGACACTTCTTATCATACTTTCGTCGGTCTTTTTTTCTTTTTGGCTGGGAGAAACTGTTTTCAAGGACATAATACATTGTCAATTGTAACAATTCATTTTCACATAATAAAGAAATTCTGCGACCTTTTTGAACCTACTACGAATCAGGCGTTCTATTGGTAACAAACATTCGTAGCAGTTTATGCCTCTTATCTTTTCCGCGCTGCTGCTGTTCATGCATTTACAGCAGAGCTGCTTAATTTCTTATCCGCCGCGAGCCACACGACGCACCCCCAACCAATTCCCCTTCTCCGTTCTCTCCACTACCGGGGGACACCCACTTGAAACGTGCAAAATTTTGTAACGTGTATTTGGGAAAACACCGGCATGTCGTACATAGTGGGGTTTTTTTTGTCGAAAGATGAAGGTAGGGGAAAGTGGCTCACGAGCTACCAGTTAAACAGTCCTGATCTACAGCATCCCGTAACGTATTACACATTACTGTTAGCGTAGTGAAGCTTCTACCGTAGCGACTAAAACTATGCCTAATTTTATTTTTGATAAAGTACCGCTAAACAGTGGGAACGTGAGTAAACATCGGCAGTGTGTTTATTGCTATGTGTTTTTTTTTAACCTAACAAGATCTTAGATTAAGTAGCATCTAGAGATTCTGACCGTTTCACTTGTATCATCCTTGAACGTTTCACTCGGTTTTGTCGATATTCTTGCGTTAAATCTCATTTAGCGTATCTTAGCCCTCTATACGCTATGCCGGTGTCATTCGCGACATACAATACGAATTGTACACTGAACGATCCAAGACGAAATCGAATATCTCTTGACAACGCGTGGAATCTAATCCCGGCTTGATGAGATTTTAACCTTTTGAACTCGGCGATATTTTGATTCTAAAACTAAATTTTTTTTCCGTCTTGGAATATTTTCATTTTATTCATACGAAAATGATTTGGGTAATTATTTACATTAGGGGCTTCCTCACCGATTTAGATGACCTTGAAATATGACCCGACGTATATGATGTATCCATGGGGAATTATTCAACAAAATTATTTTTTTGGGTATATATTATTTAAAAAATTGATACAAATGTGGATAGGCACGTTCTTGTTATTTTTGTAAAATAATGTTAAGTAGTCAGTTTTATATAATACTAATGTACTACAAACTACATTATAAAATACGAATGTAAAGTGTACTTACTTCTGAATCTTCTGTACCTCCATCGGATCCACAGTACACAATTGTTGACTCACGAGGATAGGTCCGAACAACAATTGAACAACAATCACTAAACATCACACACGACACACTTAACGAAATCGTGACAGCAGACGAGAAGATGTTACTCCGACCACGAATAAAATAATACTGCGATTTTAACCGCTCCCCTCCCACGGACGAGTGATACGAAAACAGGGAATTCCGGGAAATAGGGTCGGCGCCCCGCCATAATTTTTTTTACCTTGGTTTTGTATCTAGTGTTTATAGACCCTCGGCGTCTAACCTGCCTAGGATAACCTGACCGTACCACCTCCGTGGAGAGGATCATTGTTAAAATCGCAGTATTATTTTGTTCGTGGACGGAGTGACATCTTCTCGTTCGTTGTCACGATTTTATAAAATGTGTTGTGTGTGTGTGTTGTGTGTGCGTTGTTTGTGCTGTGGATCCGACGGAGGTACAGAAGATTCAGAAGTAAGTACACTTTACATTAGTATTTTATAATGTAGGATTAGTATTCGTATGTGGAACATTGGATACAAGGTTTTCTATCATATTTTGCAACGTATATTAACGATCGTTAATGATTTGGTATATAGTATAATTTAATGTGGTTCAAATAAGATACTACTTTAAATGAAATATTTTTATTTTGATAACCAGATAGATAAAATGAAATATTTTTATTTTCTATTTCAAATATTTCCTTACAATGAAAATATGTTGAGCAAGTAGTTAATATTATAAATTATAATTTTTAACATGAGAAGCTATAATAGTTAGCAAAGTATTATTTGTAGTTTAATTACGAATATGTAACATGTTGATAAACAGACTACAATATCGTAATAACATTACAGGCAACAAAATATCATACAAATATAAGTTACTGTCAACTATTTGAAATACTATTTTATACAGTTTTACAAACACCTACTCCGATCACTTTTTGAGATGTTGAAACTTTTTTGCGAATATCTCGGAAACTAAAGTTGAGCGGCGGTAACATGTATAGGAAAAAGTTGTTCAGAATGATGACCTTGACAACATATTTCAAGGTCATCGAAATCGGTGAGGAAGCCCCTAATGTAAATAATTACCCTGATTTGATCTTCAGATATAATATTTAAATGTTTAGTGATCTATTAAATACAAATTTTGTAATGTAACAAATATCTTGTAATATCTTTTGTAATTTCTTTGAAATAATGCCACAACAATTTTTAGTGGCGCTTCAGAGTCGCCACTCGAGTACAAAGGGTTAATACACGAAAGAGGTATTAACGCGTTTCACATTTTTACATGTGTACAAGGCGTTTCGTGAGTTATAAATTGTTCGTATTTTACGGGAAATTAGAATAGGTTTCGCGACATGATTTCCGTTCACTATCGTTCGATGGTGAACGTATCGCAGACCTACCGTAACATTCGGTTTCACCGTTTAGCCACTTCGAATGAATTAACAGGAACCGAAATAAACAGTTTTGTTTTTTCCTTTTTTTTTTAGTTTTCTCAACAACTCTAACCGATGTTTATACAGCTGTACATAGTTTATTTAATTTCGAAATATATATTGGGTAACATTTTTGAATTACATAATGGGTACATTATTTTCAAGGTGTACCTACTTTGATGTATTTTAAAGTCGCATTCTCGTAGCGAAAACATTTATAGCTTTCATCTTTAAAAACAAATTCTTGGAAAACAAACTCTATTGAAAATTTACAGGAAAGATGGCAAACTGTCCTTGATAACGATGGAGATTATATAATAAATTATGGAACAAAAACCTGAATTTACTACAAAGTTTATTTTAGGTTTTAAAATAATTGGTTACTATGGGTCCCTCTAATAATTTTGCGAAGCTGGGCGGATGCGTACATAATATCGTTTTAAATTCGCGAACGGTGCTACGCCATTTTCGAAAACTTTATGCAGGTTGTAACACGGTGCGAAAGAGAAAAAAAAAGTACAGCGTACACCGTATGCCATGTACGGCGCCGGAAGTTCGCTGAAAGAAGTCCAGGAAGGAGAAAAATGCTAAAGAAAAAACGACACCGAAGACTCGGATTGGTGGTCATTTGCCGGTCGTTCTAAAGTTTTAATCCGGAGCGAGAGAGGTCTAAGCCGAAAAGCCTGAAGTCGAGGACGTCATCACGCTCGCCCGTGCTCGCCTAGCTGCTCCTTCAGATTACATTAATTCGATTAACGAATGCCGCTTATCGTTCACGCTGTGATCCTACGAGAAACATTTTTTTTTTTTTCCCGACGATTGTTATCTCGACATTTACCCTGAACTGCTTACGAGACGGCCCGAGAAGTTGCCGGCCGAGGAACAAGTAACGATAACATCCGAAATCTTCAAGGTATTCCGGATTTTTACATAGTTTTATAAATACAGTTCGAACCTCGCTACCAACGCGAACTTTTGTAAGACAATCATTTCGATTATCGCTTTAACTCGAATTATTTACCATACAACAAGACGCATTATTTTTCTCCGTAATTCGAATTTATATACGCGAAAGGTTTTCACAGCTCCGTTTACATTAACCAAGACTTTTTATGAACTTTTTTAATGGTACTTTTTATGGAATTTGGAGATCTTTTTATTTACTTCTGATGAAGATTTTTCCTTCCTTAAGCCGTTATAGTTCAAAAGGTGTGTTAAGTTTGTTAAACTGCTTCTATTAACAAATGTTTAAAAGATTTTAGCTTTTCTCTTAAAATTCTAATTACCACTGTATTCCATTTTTTGTTACATGATTTCACTTACTTCTTTTTTCTCAATTTATTTTGTATTCCAAAGTATTTTCGCGCATTTGTTTGACCTCGGGTTCATCGAACCTCTATATCCAATTAACAAGGATTCATACCTTCAGGACAAAATTGTGAATAATCCCTCCTTCATTGTGGGTATCAACCCGCTATATACTTTGTTCTTCGGGTCGGGTAATTTCTACATTAATATTTTGCGAATTAAATTGGCTGCGAATTGAATTCGACGAAATTAATTTATAGATTTATGCGACAGAAGATATATTTTGCGTGATTTATTTTCTGTTCAGAGATTAACAATATTGGTATGTGACAATCTGATGTTCTGTTTTGTTTGTTTTTTTTTTTCATTTTTGTACATAGGGTAATACCGTTGAATTGGAAACCAAATAAAACAATTCCCTTCTCGTTAATAGAATTAAACATAGAAGTATTCTGTACGAAATACTAATTTGCACGGTAGAGCATCGTCGTTTGATCGTCTGATCAGCGTGCCACTCGACTGGATTATATAATCGAAATTCTAAAGCCGTTTATTGCAATTGGAATCGATAACTGGGCTGAATATTCGGTGAATTTCGTTCTACTATTTTCATTTCATTTGACTGTGTCATTCCTAATAATTTTATTCTGTGCAATAAACATGGAATAATGAGATATACCATGATCATGCCACATTGAGAATAGCCTTTCTTTTATACTGATTTTTTTCGGTTTAGGAGAGCTATTAAAGTAGATGAGCTATTTAAATACGATATTATCTCGTGCGGTCAAATTGACCGACCGCGGTAGGTAGGACAGGCTACGAATATTTCTTGAAAAAGAAAACATAAAACGAGGAATAAATACTGAAAAATACATTGTATACATACCATAAGAAAAGTCGCAAAAATAAATAGCGATGTGATGATGTTGTGTGTACGAAATTGTTCGTAGAAGCTTGGAAAGGTCAATTTGACCGACCGTGGTAGGTTTAGCGTTAAGAGCTACCGCGTAAAAATGATAGGTTTCTAATTCACTATAAATTAACTTCTTTGGTAACATATTATCGTAAAAATCGCCAAATATCTGAGTAAATACAGTTTTATTGGTCTGAAAAATAATGTCATTGTTACTTGTAGTGCTCCGTAGATTTAGGCGCAATGAAACCAATTTTCATGATTTTATTGGTGCATTTGAAAAACGAAAAATTCGTACTGTTATTATTTTAGATTGTCCCGATATTTTCCGACGAGAGATTTTTCCTGAAAGTGGCCGTCCTTTTTAACATTCTGTTGGGGAAATTTTACGGAACTAGCGAACTTGGTCGAACACGTTTTCTGAAAGCAGCCACAGGTTGTCGTCCGGTATAGAATCTGGGAAAGAGGTAGAATATTGCTACTGAATGGCATCCTTGGGGGACAGACCTGAATACCATAATTATGTTTCCAACACATTTCGGCAGGAATTCTACTCGATGTGGAACAGGGTTCTTTGGCTTATTCGGCGAAGCTCTATGGGGAGGTGTTAAATGGCCCGGTGGGATATCTTTTGAACGATATTCGAGACGACCTCGAGAACGATTCGTTCCGTCTCTCACAGTTTTCCGGAATCTGTTGAAGCTGTTCGAAACCAGCAAACCTCCGACCAATTTCACGTTCCACGTAAATACTGTGCTTTGTGCCACAACTTTGACCCTCTCCACGTGCCCCGAGGGTATGTACTTTATAGTATAACAAAAACTGTACACCAAATATCCGTAGAATTCTTCAAAAATGATTTCACACGCGAATCAAGAGTGTCTACATACATTCATCTAAGTTTTAACGATTGTTCTTGGACTGTGGATTTCATGTATTTCTGGTAAAAATAATTAGATAAAATCGCAAATCAGTGAAAAACATTTGAAGAATTAAAAAAAAACTGTTGCATTATTTTCAACCGAATAAAATTATTTCGGAAAAATATTGATAGTAGCTCCTACATCTTGCAATACAGTGCAGACAGTTTTTATTTTGCATACGAACCGGCAGTCTAGTTATTACATTTAAATATGTATTCATAATTTGAATTTTGAAGTGTCTAATGCAAAGAGAACAGTAGAAGATTCATTTAGAAAAGTGAGTAGAGACGAATCTGTCGAGTGATTCTGTTAAGAAAATTATGAAATCAGTTTTTGTATCTCCTGTGTGTAGATTCTGTATAAACAATGCGTTCTACATTTAGCATTTTTTGTTTTTTTATTTATTCTCGATTGAATCGTTTAGATTATCTCGATTAGACTTTTTATGAATCACTGTTCAAAAATCTACGTCCAAATATTCACTGTGTTTTGTAAACATTCACGGTTCAATTCAGCAATAGTAACTAATGATTAGACGGCGGGTTTTCTGCGTTGATGACAAAAATCAATGTATCTCGAAATTGCTGCGTATTAGACTGTGCATAAAAGAATCCAGCAGTGACATTTACACGAATAAAAGTGCTATGGTGCTTTTCTTGAAAGAGTTGAAATTCATCGACGTTATGCGAACGTATTATTGCGAGGGCAGAATTTTTTAGGGAACGAAGGTTTGTGTCGAATTTGCTGGTCACGCGACTCAAAACAGACACACGGACTTCTATTAAAAAATTAAAGGTTGTTTAATGCAAGATGATTGGGGGAACTAACAAGAGGCTTTCTTCGAGGATCGCCAAGGTTCGCGTGACGGCCCACAGAAGCATCGTGTACATCCTTCTCTCTTTCTCTGTTTCGCTCTCTATCGCTGTCTCGCTTTCTCCTTTTCTCTCTCGCTTCGTCCATTCTTGTCGTTCTCGCTTTTCGACGTCGTATCTCCTGCATTCCCGTTCTGCTTTTTTTTTCCGCTCGCCAATTCGACCAATAGACCCTCCGGAGAACTCGCTCCATAATCCATGCACGCATCAGGACCTGTCTTCCCGTCGAATCGCCGGAAAAGAGGCCCTCGCCCCCTTCTTGGTGGGGCATAGAGCCGATCCTAAATTCCACGGATTCTTCCCCTAATTTCGGGTTATCGATACTGCAATTTGATTTTTCGGCCTTAGAACAAGCCAACCGACCTGGCACGTCTCTTTCGAAAGATGACAAATTGGCTAGTCGGCAGACCCGTGTTTCCCATGCTTCACACTTCTATCGTCTTCGATAATTACTATTATCCCCGATAAATGCTATCCTCTGTTCTATCCTAATGGAAAATGTTTGTTATACCTAGACTGAAGATCGCAAGACTGAAAAACAGGAGCAAAAGTAAGATATACTATTTTTAGTTAAAATCATTCAGGAGAGAATTATTGTTTAATGTGAATAAATGTGAGTAAATTGATAAATCAAATTTTTATTTTGCATAAAGATCCGCAATCTCATCATACGTGCAGTCTACATGATAGAACAATTATTACAAGTTTTATTTAAGGTAAAGGCACAAGTAGTTGACCATGTACCAGTAGTTGACCATTTTATAGAAAAACATAAAAAATAAGGTTTTTATAAGCGCACTTATAAGTGCACTTTTGATGAAAGTGAACCTTGGATGCCATACCGTCTGTTGTTTAAATTTCGAAACAGTAAGAACATTTCAAACCTTATTTTTTGTTTTTCTATAAAATGGTCAACTACTGGTACATGGTGGTCAACTACTGGTGCCTTTACCTTAATAATTCATTTACTAATTATTCCGTTAAGAAAAAGATCTATTCATTTTTTCAGAAGAGAATGTTACTAACATTTTCCCTGTGATTCACTTTATAAAAATGGTTATGGTTCACTAGTTGATTGTTATTTATTGTTTCCGTGCCCCCGAGAAGAAATATTGCTCTTATTCTATCTCTTCTTTGAAATTATAGTATTCGTGTCCCACTTTGTTTTTAATTCTTGTAATATTGTAGTCGCCAATCGCAACGCACTTTACGATCTCTAATAAGTGCTTATGCAGTCTTATAATCAGCAAGTAACTCCGTGAGCAGTTAACAATGTTCCAGGTTCCCAGAAATCATAGTATTTTACACGTATTATTCAGTCTGCAAATTGTTTTAATGCGTTTATCGGTTTATCTGTATATTTAAGAAATTAGCGTAAGATTTGAACAACAGGTAGTGCCGCGTTTAAAAACGATGTTATTATTTATTGGCTATTTGTGATGAATATAAAGTTTCAAATTATACCGCGTCACACATGGGTATTACTCAATTTTTCTATAAATATGCAAGGGTATAATTTGTGTTGAATTAAAAAAGCAGTGATCTTCGAACTACTGAGGAAAAGTGTTTTCAATTTTTTTCAGTTTTATTAACGTTTGTGCGATGGAATTATCTGCGGGTGAGAGAGCAAATGGCGGATACGTTCGTGTATGAACATTATAATTCAACCATTCTATAGGACCGATAACGTATCGCACAAGAAACTGACGCTATAGAAAAACAATTTATTGCGGCAAAAGTTGTTTAGTACCGGAGACCAGATTATAAATTTTTTGCAAATAATTGATTACCTATGGGTACTCCTAATATATGCACAGAGTTTGGCAAAAAATAACTTTTACTTCAGAGCTGGTGATTACCCCAATATTCGAGTTCGGGTCGGGTCGGGTTGCAGAATGTCGGGCGGGCTCGATTCGAGTGCGCGATACTTCGTGAGACATCGGGCATCCCGGGAATGACTCGATTATTGTCATAATTTACCTTATTTACATACCTTCTAGGTGTATGTAACTTCGTAAGGATATTTTAATGATATTATCGATATACATACGCAAGTTCATTCGGAACAAATTCGCCAGAATGCCAAAAATATTGTTTCTTAAATTTTTCACGTGTAACGTGCATTATTTCGAAATTTAATACAACTAAAGATAATGCACATGTTTGGCAAATATAAAATTACGTTATAAGTTATGAAAGAAATACCATTATTACTATTGTCTATCTACGCACTGTCGAATCTTTCCGAACCCCCCGACAAAGTTGAGCAGGCAGCCCGAAACTCTTGGGTCTGCAACCCGACAATTTGGACGGCCCGCACATCCCTAATTGATATACAAAAATCTCGGTACATTTATTCTTAACCCTTAGAACTCGAATGGCGACTATACGGCGCCACTAAAACTTGCTATATCATTATTCAAAATACTTTTCACATTGTTAAATTTGTTTGGATTTAATAAATTACTAAGAATTTCAGTATTTTAGAGTAAATTCCAACATTTTCGTGGATACAACATGAAAAAAAAAAATATATAGAAGGAAAATATTTTAGGTCAGAAGAAATGTTTCGTTTTGCAGTTAAAATAACTTCGAGTGCAAAGGGTTAAATATGGGTAAAGAAGTCCTTTCGCGCTGCCACGATTGTGTCTGTGTTTGTACGGTACCGGAACGCGTGCATACGAATGCATATGAATGTTGGGCGGTCAGGCCGATGCCGGGACGTGTCTGTGCGGTGTCGGTACGGCTAGTATAAACACTTCCATCTAAATGCATTGGAGAATATTCGTCGGAACGGATACGTTACGTGTCTGTGACGGTAGTATAAATTGGGCGTTAAACGCACGTTCACGGAATCACGGAGAAACAAATAATTTAATAAAAGCTAAGAACGCCCCTCTCTGATTGTTAATTAGTTGCTTCTACAGACTTCCCACGTTTTGAAAATGAAGCAATATGGCGTATATGTAGAACACTTTTTTCTTGGCATAACGTTCTAAGTATACAGGCAAAGTTCCTCGTTCTTTCATCCCTTCATGGAACATACGGTATAGAAGTAAAGTGCTAATGTTTAATAAAATCGCAAGTTTGTCGAGTTTTGCAAGTTCAAAGATGTTACGAGCGCGCAAACTTCTGTGTAGTATGCCTCCGAACGTACGCGAGAATCGATATCATTTACAAGGACTTTCGGTGAGGACTTTTTAGTTGCTCTTTCTAGCATACAGCATCCTGTGCTTAGAATTTTCGTGACACTTTGCTACAGCTATGCGGTGAGGATACAAATAAATTGACTTGCCTTTTAAGTAATACCGGTGCAAATCTGTATAGACAGGACACGATCCAGCAGCGTATGTAGATTGAAAACGGTGCGAACTGTAGTGAAGGCAAAATTTTCAAATATGAAGTATGTGGCTCGATAGTCAGATTTTCATCCCCATCCCCTCCGCCGGTGCAACTGTGTCACATCTCCGAGACACGAGGCGCAAAATTTTTGCGAATGCTCAATGACGAAATTTAAAAAAAAGAGACAATCGTGTCTTTCACCCCTCTGGGGTAGAATAACCCTGGGGGTAGGGGAGGGGGAGCGATCTTCCTCGGCGAAAGGATGGGATCGTCCGGTGGACGGTGATCTTCCGGCGGCGCGACGTGCGCGACGTGGCTTTGGTGCGCAGACCGGCTGCTGGATGCTGGATCCTCGATCCAGTGTGGTGGAAAGGGGTATAGTGGGGGGACCGGAGTAGTGGCGTTGTCGGATTGGCCGAAGAGGAATTGGTCTTGGATAAGAGGGTGCGAGCCGACGGTCAAAGCGAGGAAGAGAGGGAGAGAGGAGCGAGCGAGAGAACAGCCGGGTGGGGAGTACAGTGTTGTAGAGAGGGACTCGGGGAACAGTTCGGATGCACACCGTGCAAGGACGGTGATTCAGTTAGCGGCGAGCCGCCCTCGGTAGAGCGTCGTCGTTGTCGGTTTTCTCGTTTCCGTTTCACCTGACGTGTCGGTCGCACACCGTCTCGTGCAGAAATCGTGTTTCCGCGTTTCGCTTAGACGACTCTCGTGTGTGGGAAACGAGCGCGCGCGTGCGAGCGAGCGACACCTTGCGATCTTGGAATCCTCACTGGAATAAGACTGTCACGGTCCTAATTGGCCGAAAAAAAATCGAGATCGAGTTCCAGACACGCCGGAGCCAGCCGGTGAATCTGTAGTAGAATCGTGTGTTTCGATCGGAGCACGTTCGGAACTCGTTTGAAACAAAAAAAAAAAAAGGAAAACCGCGTTTCATCAGGTGGGGGTATATATATCGTGGGCGATTCGAATCGCGCGGTCTCTCACGCGAAGAAAACACGAGGGAGAACTCGGGGTTACTCTTCGGATTGTTGGTCGACGATGTGAATCGTTGACGATTCGAAACGAAGCGTCGCGGTGGACATCGATGTTCTCAGGGGTTAACGTGTCGGTTAGGATGACGAGCCGACGAGGAGAGTAGGATTCGAGCCACGGCAACGAACGGAACAGGATTCTGCACGCGATCCGCTACCCTCTGGTTGGGCCGGGGTCTCTTTTCCTCTAGAGAAGAGCCAAGAGAAAGATAAGGAGGGGATCGTTGTCGGAGGAAGAACGAATTGTTCGCGTGTAGGTGTCACGGCAAGGGTTACAGGGGGAGGGGAAGGGGCCGGGGAGAGGAAGAGACAGAGATAGAACGAAGAAGGAAGAGCAGAGGAAGCCGAAAGTCGCGTCCGATAGGGGATCGTCAGGATGAAGAGCACACCGGCGTGGACGCTGGGCCTCCTCTTCGGGGTGATGCTGCTTCGATTCCGGACCCGCGCCTCGTCGGACCCGTGCTACGACGAGAAGAGGCCCAGACGGTGCATACCTGATTTCGTGAACGCAGCGTTCGGCTCGGCCGTGGAGGCCTCGTCGACCTGCGGAAGCGGCGGCCCGACGAGATATTGCGACGTGACCGAGCAGCCGGGCGGCAGCACCAGCATAGGTCAGTGCCATGTCTGCGACGACAGCACGCCTCGTCGACGGTTCCCGGCCAGTTACCTGACGGACTTGAACAACCCCAGCAACGTGACCTGCTGGCGCAGCGAGCCCCTGGTCACGTCGCAGAGCTTCTCCGCGCCGCCGGACAACGTGACCTTGACCCTCTCCCTAGGAAAGAAGTACGAACTGACCTACGTCAGTCTACAGTTCTGCCCGAAGGCGGCTAAGCCGGACTCGATCGCGATCTACAAGTCGATGGACTACGGGAAAACGTGGCAGCCGTTCCAGTTTTACTCGTCCCAGTGTCGGCGGGTCTACGGTAGGCCGAACAGGGCGACCATCACCAAGGAGAACGAGCAAGAGGCGAGGTGTACCGACAGCCACCGGTACACCGGCGGCGACGGTCTGGGACCCGTCGGCAGGATCGCGTTCAGCACCCTCGAGGGTCGACCGTCCGCCTCGGACTTCGACAACTCGCCTATACTTCAGGATTGGGTGACCGCAACGGACGTCCGTGTGGTCTTCAACCGGCTGCACATGCCGCAGCAGGAGCAAGTCCCGCAGCTGGGCAACGGGAACGCCGATGACCGAGACCACGATCATGATCACGGCCTTGGTCTCGGCCTCGAAGAGCTCGCTAAACGGGAAAGGGAGAGGGAAGAGAGGATGAAGAACCAGAAAGCCCTGCTACGGGGATCCGTGGATCCATTGGCCACCGCTTTGCCCTCGGTTCATCAAGTGATCGCACCTCAAGAGATGCAGTCGAACGACGCGGTCGATTTAGGTGACATCAGCTTTCCCTCGGCGGTGACCATCACCTCGCCGAACACCAGCACCCTGACCACCAGCCTCGGCACCACCACCCTCGCTCATCACTACGCTGTCTCCGACTTCGCCGTCGGTGGCAGGTGCAAGTGCAACGGCCACGCGGCAAGGTGCGTCCCCGGCAAGAACGGCGAGCTTGCCTGCGAGTGCAGCCACAACACCGCCGGCAGGGACTGCGAGAAGTGTCGGCCGTTCCACTTCGATCGACCCTGGGCACGAGCCACTGCCAGAGATGCTAACGAATGCAAAGGTATGTCTCTTCGGATCCCATCTATCTATGCGCGCACACCTCTCTTTCGCAGATTTCCGACTGTGCCGCGCCGTCACACATCGGATCTCGATTCGCCCGGCTACGGCCCCGAATCGGATTTCAAACGAGCGCCGCGCCGCACAGTGGTCCGGATCAGAAAATTTAGTGACATTTGTATACAATTTCTGAACCGTAAGAGATATCGACACGAAATTCGGGCTCAATAATTAAATTAAATTGTTTTAGTAATATTTACTTTGTATTTGTTACTACATGCTTTATGTTACGTAATTAATAATTGTTTAGCTTCTTGATCTAAATTTCATAGACATTTACATTTCTATATAACTTCTGAACCGTACGAGATATCGACACGAAATTCGGGCTCAATAATTAAATTAAATTGTTTTAGTAATATTTACTTTGTATTTCTTATTACATGCTTTATGTTACGTAATTAATAATTGTTTAGCTTCTTGATCTAAATTTCGAATTTTCTTTCTACGTGATTTTATCCGTATATTAGATATATACAAGGATCGGACGTTAGGAGCAGTCTAAGCAATATATCTTCATTTGCTAAAGTTCGAGAACATTTTCTGGTATTTTGATATCTAATTGCTTTAAAATATTTATGTCGAGCTTCTTGAGCTTCCTCAGAAAGCTGCCCAATTGGTAATAGTGCTCTTTGCATTATTTCTGCCCCATGTATTAATAATTTGTGTACCGCATCCGGCATATAATACCACCCATAATACTGTACATAATGTCTGGCTGTATCTTTTGCGTATTGTTCGAATTTTTCTATGTGTATTTTATAAGGAGATGAAATGATCAAATTTGTGTACAATAATTGTGGCTTTTTAAAATTTATTTGATACTAAAAGCAAGTGTATAGTATATACTTGTAGAACATGTCATATAATTGGCTATAAAGTTTCAATATCTATTTATCAGAAAGAGTATTACCTGTAATGTAATGTCAAATTTTTTAATTAATTGAGTATGCGAAAAAAACAACGAGCTGTGTTGCCATCGTTTGATGAACCCCAGCCTTGCTTAAAGCTTGATGAAACAGCTATGACTAGACTGCACATTCTTACTTAAAATAAAAATTGTTTGCACCGATTGAAACGAACAGGAGTCAAATAGAAACTTCTTTCTTTCTTTAACAGTTTTATTAAATTGATCCCAATACATCAATCTTCAATTCTTTTAATCGGTTTAAATCGCGTCTACTCATTTTTATCACAAATCTATAAAATCCTCACTGTAGCGACGACATGATTAAATTCTTTTAACGTCTTCCCAGTTTTGTATTTCACTAATTCATTTTTAATAAAATCCGCAGTCTACCGATAAGAATTGATATCTTGGTGTAGAATGTTTGTTAGCATTGAAACTAAAAATATTTCAGTGTCGCAGACCTCTTTGAACTTTTTGAACGAAAGATGTCTCGGTTACATTTATTGCAAAGAAAATTTTTTCTGCAAACACGGCGATGTTATTCTAGGATTAACGATCCTCGATTCGGTTACACTGCTCCGATAATACGCTGCGTCCCCTATTCCGTTCTTGCATCTCTGCCATTGCTCGTAATTTGTCGGTAGAAACTTAACAAGCACGCGCAAGAGTACAAGCGACGTATGTAACTTCGTTGAAACGATCCAGGTATCGTGTACACAAATCGGTTCTGAAGTCGCGAGTCGACTCACGTTACCTACAATCGAAAGGACACGGGAGACGTTTTCGAGTATGCGATCTCTAGGGGTCTATCGAAATAAGTAGTTTTTATTTCCGCATAGTATAGTGTTACGTATGTTTTTGCCTCCGGTTATATGGTTTAGTAAACATTTCATTTTGACGCTGGAATTTTAATTGCCCCCTTACAAAACGAGGTAATGTAATCTCTCTTTATTCGTACGTGATGCGAAAAGTTTATTCGTTCTGTTAAAAAATTTCGGTATTTTAGTAACAAAAGAATAGCATACATTTTTATTTTTAGAACTGAAGACATTGATACGAGATTGAGCTTTCTGAGGAAAATGTTTCCAATGTATCAAAAAATTCTCGTCCACACTGGGTTATGCACTGTACTGTATACTGCATTATAAATTAATTTATAATTATCCAAGTAAGTAGAGCATACATAGCAATCGTGCTAAAGGTTTAACGAGAACGTGCAGCAAATTTTAACCACAAACTGTGAGCAGTTATCCGAGTATACCCAAGCATTGACATAAGGGTGACTTAGCTGTTGTTTTTCGCGAAATCGAAATTATATCTCAAAATGTCAGTAGTAAATTATTACTTTGCAAGGTATCAACTTTGAAATGATTTATCCTTTATTTAACTGCTCCACTGACAAGCAGTACATCCCTGAAAATTCAGTGAAACGATTTTCCGTCATTAAACGCGGTCCCAAAAGAGAAAACTTGGAGTCACCTCGACAATGTAAGAAGGATAATAATTCCGGCTATGGTTAATTATGGAAATAGTGGATTATCTCGAAAATTATGCGGTTCAGTTCGTGGACACGCAGAGTGGTCTCTGTGTGTCCCTTTCTCCAGCTCGCCTCGAGCAGAGTGACCTATGGAAAATACGAAGGTCGGTCAAACATAACGCAGACTGTTCCTCCAAATCTGAGAGGAATTGTTAAAATATGCACAAACAAGTTATCGTTATATGCATGCTTCGCTAGGTTGTGCGACAACAATTGGGACGGAATTAGTCATTAATTAGGGCACAGCTTAAGACATGTCTACTTGAACTTCCACTCGGTCTCTATCGAGACGAGGAAGACTGTGCTGTGTTGTTGTGCAGTACAAAATCCGGTGAATATACAGGGTGGCCCGCATAACTCTTAACAGCTCAGTAGGACAATTTTGAACATTTAATTTAAAGAACATTTTATTTCTTCGCGAATAAGCAAAGGACTCGAGCGTGTATAATTCCATAAGGCTATTTCCGAGTGCTTCAAGTAAGTACCTACAAGTCGAAACTTCAAGCTGTTATATCTCATTATTACATATCTGACAAAAAAATGTTTTAGACAAAATTTACTTGTTTTTTTCCTGTAGAATCTAAATATGTAACGTTTTATAGGGGGTTCCATTTAAAATTATAAAGGTACCTCGGCCCCCTCTAAAAGGAAATGAAAAGACCAAGCTGTTGCATTTACTAATTTTCCAAGTACGTTTTAGTAATTGCTTGTTTAATAATCGACATCTTGCACTTAATATACATACAATTTTTATTCTGCATAATAATCCGCGGTCAAGTATTATAACACTCTTAAGGTCCTTTAACCAGTTAAGCGTGTTTGACGTGTATACACGTCAATCCAAAACTCTATTGCGGTGCCGTTAACGTTAATGAATTGTTAATTTCTTATCGAATAAAAATGTAATTTTTGAACCCTTGCCCTGCCCCCCTTTGAACCTTTTTTTTTTATTTTTTTTTTTCGTGTATATTCCGCATTGCATGATTTTAATTCCGCACCGTGGGGGATTTCTGAAATTGAGCTCCACAGTTAACTGGTTCAGATCGATGGTATAGTTTTCAAGATATTAAGCTGTTAACACTAGAACTATCGAGTAATAAATACAACTGATGAATATTGCTTTGTAATGTAAGAGCAGTATTTCAAATAACCACTTTTATTAGAAATATGCACGATGTCAATCACAGAGAATCACGTAAATAGTTCGCACGTCGAGAAATAAACAAAATCGTTAAACGGATCGTATCGTAACAATGGTTCTTTTGCAAAATCGCTCTTGCGGCACGAACGCGTCCTTTTATAACGATCCCCAACGAACATTCTAGATTTTGATAAACAATTTCGTCGTTACCGTAAATAGTCTAAAGTTCGCCGCTCGTTCTCGCGCTCGCTACCGTTTGTTGTTCTTCACAACGCTCGAAATGCCGTCAACGCTCTCGTATGCGCGCACACACATACATATATACACACAGACACATCAGCCTCCTACAGTAATGATGACAAGACTACATCTACAGTAGAGATTCTACTGAAGTCAGTCTTTTGGTTCTTTTTTACTGACTTGTGTAGGGAACGTCGGAGGTACTCGCCGGCCGCGACTCTCTGCGTCTCTTTCTTTCCCATACGCTGTCCTCCTCTGCGTTCGAAACTTTCATCGCTCGTTACACAAGTAAATAACATCGGAATTATATAATATTTGGTATCATTTTAATCAGAAAAATGCCACGAATATGTTGGTAAAAGTTTCATAAAAAAATAATGAAAAATAAAGAAGTTTTGTAATTGGATTAGTAGTGGTCTTCTAGTCTCACACCGATATAGCCGACAATGTGGTGGCCGCGACACGACGGTTCTCAAGTGGTGTGAGGTGTTCCACTGTCATAAGTAGGGAACGTCGGTACTGACTTCAGTAGAATCTTTACTGTATTCAAACCTAATACCATCTTTATTCTAACATGTGCTTCAATGAGAAAGTTCATTCAAAAAATTCGGATGAAAACATTTTTATAATTTCAATAATTGTGAAACAAAAAATTAGGAATGAGTCATTTTTACTGGTTCGGTAGTTCTAGCGTTAAGAGTGATGTGGGCCACCCTGTATATTTGACGGAGCCTCTCGCGAACAGCTTGTTGGTCGCCTCGCTCCTTGTTTCGTTTCGGTACCTGATACCACCAGACCTTCGTCTGGTTTCGCATCATCCTTCCCAATTCCCGATCCTCCGCGCTTCCCGTTTTATTCTTGACGATTCCCATCTCTTGCTACCGCCGCGTTCCCTGTTTCGCCGGGGCGAAACGACCCGAGGGTTAGGGGCGCTCCTTCTCGTAGTTCACCCCTTAATTCGAAGCGGCGAAGCGTTGCCTCGAGACTCGTATATCGAGGATGTATGCTCAAATCAAAAACGTCGGGGGCAAACCACCCTCTAAAATCGTTTCGAATCGATAAAGAACGCCCTTTTCGCGCGGCAACCGCGGATCCGTCGGAGCGACCGGGTAGTATCGCGATAAAAAGAGCGTAATCGTAATTAATCGCGGCCAGCCGCCCTCCGGGACGCTCTCGCAGGACACCGTGATTCGCTCTAACAGAATTAGGCCCGTGCATGCCAAATGGTGTTTTCTCAAACGAAACTGGAACCGCGTCGTTGGTTCGGTCGAACATCACAGGCCGAGGAGGGTGTCACTTTCGAGAGAGAAAAGTCGTGTGGACATTTATGCACATTCATGCCTAGCCTCTCACAGTCGTTAACATTTAAAAAATAGTCATTTTCTCAAAGGAATTGCGCGTAGTGTCAGACAGACGTCATAGGGGTGAGTGCGGAAGCTCGATGCATTTTAAAGGGAGCTAATGGTACAGGCGAAACTAAATAATACTAACACGTTGACTGCCATGTCACCCATATATGGGTGACGGAATTATTTGTTCAGGCTTTAAAATGAATTTTTTGACGTTAATATATTCATTGTACCGAATTTGATTAGGATCTGTAAAATGCAAGAAAGTTGGAGAACCACACAATATCATACATTTAATTTTTTCAATTTCTATTTTATTAACACTAGAACTACCAAGCAGTAAATGCAACTGGCATACATTATGCCTTAAAACAACAACAAAACTGCAGTTGCTAAGATTTCGTACAAGTTTTGTTTAAATATCTACTTCGACAGAGAAGTTCATAAAAAAATGTTTTCATGAAAACATATATTTACAATTTCGTTATTTCTAAAAGAAAAAATGAGGCGCAAGTCATTTTGACCCATCCGGTAGTTCTAGTGTTAAATAACTTAGTTTGATTTCGTGGAATTTTTGAGCTTTCTTGTTTGGCGTTCAAAGTTGAAAGAAAAATGTTGTTTTATAAAAGGAAACTGGAACCGCGCCGTAGTTTTAGTCAAACGTCACAAGGGGTGGCTGGAGAGGGTGATTTTGGAGAGAAAAAATCGCGCGGACAAAACTAAACGTTTATGCAATATAGTCTTTGCACATTTAGAGTTGTCTTGATGCAATCGAATATTGAAAATTCAAGCCGGTTGACTACTTTTAAAAAGGTTGTTCTCTTTTATAGAGCGCGTGAACACTTGTGTGTCTCTCTGGCAGTGCTGTACAAGCTACATTTATTTTGAAAAATGGACGTTTAGTTTGACTTTCTCCGTAGCAGTGGACACTGTAAAATGCGCACTGAGCCAACACTTTTGAAAGGCACTTTAATCGTCCGCGCCCTTTGCAACGGACGCGTCCCCCCGATTTAAAGTATTTCCAGTGCCTTTCAACGTTTCTCGAGTAGATTGATTTTTGTTCTTTGTCTAAGCGTTTAAGTAACATATGTTGGGAGTTTGCATTTTCAGTGACGCAGAGGGCGCACGCGATTTATGGCCTACAATGTGGAAATAAGGGATTTCCAAGCCAGGACTTCCGGGTCAGGCCTGCGTCTTTGTTCGTTTCTTCGGGCCAGAAATAGGGTAAAGCAATAGCATAGTACAGTCTGTGCATAATGCACAGAAGCCTCGGATTGAGAATTTCGATCACTGCTATTATTTTCCTCGATTCCGTCGAGTAGTCGAACCGGGCCAGAATAATGATCGAATATCGATTAGCTCCTCGCGAGCTCTTCGCGTTCGACATTAAAATGGTATTTACGTTGATTAATTATTCAGTCGTAAATAATTCAGTTTGTGTAACGACTCTCGTTGCTCTCTTTTCTTTTTTCTTTTTTTTAATATTATACTACTCCATCTTGGTTGCGGCACACTTTTTATGCTTCAGAAGCATGTTGCTGCCATAAGATTTGTTCAACAGGTATGTTATATTACTTATCCCACCAATGACAAACTTATGGATTCACCGTTGAATTTTCTTCAGGCATGACGCTCCGAAATGTTCAGTTGCTGTACAAACTAGTAATCTGCCAATACATTTTTGGCTACAAGATATGCGTATTGGGCACAGCATTGTTTAACGGTACATTATCCATGTTTCTAAACCAGCATATTTAGTTTTGTTTATAACGAATCACTAACACACAGTGCAGATCGTGGCAAAACTATATTATAGTTGTTTATCACAAGAAAGAGTATGCATGTTACCGAAACAATTTTTGAATTCATTAATTCAAGATCTTTTTCAAACAAAATATATACATCAAGTTACACGAAAAAGATGTCTACGATTTGAAACAAAATTGGTTTATCCTAGTGACAAATAGTTGATCAAATGCAAAACAGCCGAAAGATTCGAAGAATCACAAAACACTGTTACATTATTTCCGACCTATGTAAAATTGTTAAGAGAAGGAATGTCCACGCAGCCCCGGTATCTTGCAGTTGATGTAGACAATTTTTATTTTGCATGATAATCCACGGTCCAGTGATGAATCAAGTGATGATGACTGCCACATGAACGACAGAATTCGATCACGTGGTTTCAGCGGACAAATTTCGCGAGTGAAATGTTTTATTTACAAGCAGCCCATGTCTCGGGTCTTGATGGGTTAAACAGGAATTCGCATAGGCTATCCGCCGTCAAGTTCTGACAATATTGTCCGTTTAGAATTATCTGCGCGGAGTCCGATGGATATTCTTCGTAACGCTGAAGGGGGCGGTTCTTGTTGTTGCGGCTCGCCGTTAATTTGACACGGCACGCGTACCGGCTGTTTACGGCAATGAATTATGCTCTCGAGGGTCCGTTTATACGACGCGTAGTTATACCCGTGATTCTTGCCCCGTACTTTTCTTCTTTTCGTCCTTTCCCTCGCTTGCCTTTATGCCCTTTGAATCCTCTCCGTGGCCCTTCGTCCTCTACGATTTTTCCCCACGCCGCGCCGTGGAATTTTCAGCTTAACCGCGTGTGGAACGCTGGCATTCAGACGTTTTTCCATTCTGTTCGTTGGCTCTTCTTCGAAAATATACCCCTAAACGGAACCATTCGAATAATACCGGGAATACCAGTGATACGGTCGGCCTAACCTCCTTTCAAAGCGAAAACAAAATTATTTAATTTTCCGTTTTATTAAAGTACCACCAATTCTTCCATACGACGTGTTTCTGATCTTTAACACTTTGACTGCCAAGCTAGAAACCTCAAAAATTCCATCAAATTAATGTGTTATTTTATGAAATAAAAATTGAAAAAAAAATTATATGTATGGTATTGAGTAGTCCTCCAACTTTTTGGCATTTTACAGATCCTTAAAAAATTTGATACAATTAATATATTAGCGTCAAAATTCATTTTAAAATTTGGACAAATAATTCCGTCACCCACATATGGGTGACATGGCAATCAACTTGTTAAGGCACCCAATTACTGTGCCTATATTAATTATAGCTTAGTTTTTAATATTATGTTTTACAAATAAGTATAATTGATATAGGCACAGCGATTGGTACCCCCACAGTAATTATGTCCCTTACCCTAGTTCCCTAATAAATTTTGACTTTTCTTTACTCAGAATAAATAAATAATTAAATTTATGAAGTCGTTCGGTCCATTTATAAAAAATCTAATTCTAGTTTCAATTGTGCGCCATCAATTACATGCGACTATAGCAACGGTCTTTTGAATGTCCACCGAATGATCTCTTGCATACGATTGTCATAAAAAAAGTCTTGGATCACATGTTACCAAGTGTTTAAAATGTTCGAGAATGGTTAAAATATGAACTGTACAAATATTATTTATTCGAAGCGTGAGCAGCTATACAATTTCGTCGTGTTTTTGTACTGACCTGTCGACTGAAAGGCATTTAGAGAGACTTTGCTCGGGACTCGAAGAAAAAAAAGCGTGAAGCCGCGTCCTCTTCGGCTTGACCTTGCCGGGGCAGCTTTGCCGTAAGGCTTTCGAAGCCGCTGGAAAAACCGCATGGTCTGAAAATCCGCTGGGCCGTCTGCATGGTACACGTTACTATGGGCAAAACACGCAACAGCTAAATCAGTGTGCACTTGGCTTTATCCTTCACCTTACGGAAACCATCGCGATACGATTCCTGATCATCGGAAGATTCTAAACTTTTCAATTTTTATTTCATTAATTTTTACGTCTTTCAATAAAACTGTCTTCGTTGGACTTCGTAGTTTCAGCTTGTATTTTTAGCCCTCGGATATAAATTTAAATTATAATCATCCATGAAAGTAGAATTCATGTGTTTGCCAAGGAGAACGTGCAACAAATTTTAAAGGGAAATTGAAGCTAGTTGTCTTTTGTGGAAATTTGTAGGTTGCTGTGTTCAAAATCGTAGTGTTACTAATACATCTGTGATGCAACGGTGGACCGAAGTATTCGCACACATTAACAACAGGCTAGATTAATTTCTTTAAAAGTGGATCCATAAACTTGATGTTTTTTGACACTCAAATTTATGCTAACAATTACTAAAACCTTTTGCACTCTGGAATTTTGTAAACACCTGGAAAATGTCGCCACTGCCTCGACATAGGAGTGCAAAGGGTTAATACTATTAATGATATTAATGATATAACTATTTGTGGATTTGGATGAAATTTTACCGACTCGCTACGTTTCTGCAGACCATTTTCCATTATTCTACCATTTCGATAATTGAATTGAATCGTCGCATTTTTCAAGTATATTTCGAAGGTTCGGGGTTAAGGGGTGTTGCTTGTCCACCGATGTGCGATGAATGTGCAAAGTTTGTGTGCTGTATATTGTAAATGGTACGCGATTTCAATGCCGCGTCTCCCCGGATTTGACAAGTGTCTTCCGGTCGAGTACAAATTGAATTAGGAGGGTCCGATGGAGATTATAAGCAGGATCAGCGCGGAATTCGTCGACCTCCCAACCTAAAATTATTACAGTCAAAGACGAAGAAGACGGTGAAGGGGCTTAGCTCGAAATTCGTCGCGCCCTTCTCTGAACAATTACGTGAAACGAGACGGGTTGGTTTTGCTCCGCATTGTACGAGAGAAACACTCGACGATTTTATTACGGGGATCCTTTTCCAATTAAACGGTTGCTATGGTGATACCGTCGCGAGTGCTTATGGTGTCCGCGGAAGTGCAGATTTGCTTACATCGCCTCTTCGCCAATTATAATTTCGTTAAGCAGCTTAAACAGAATTTGATCGTTTCATTATCGAACGTTACGCGGCACAGCGTGTTCCTACGGCTGTTGGTACTAATAGCTATAATTGAACATGGTGGACCTACGCATTCGAACGGGTGGGACCTACATTTTTGGTTGAATGAAGAAGTTCCACTCAATTAGTAGACTGTGGATGTTCAATTTCCAATTTTGACAGACTAAGAAAGTGGAATGAAATAAAATGCAATTTTTCATGAAAACACAGCGTCTGTAGATCCAAGAGCAAATAAAAATCATACGAAATTCTATCGAATTTTATATTATAGCATTTTTTGAACATTTTCATAAGCCAACAAATGCATAAAGATCCGCAGTCTATCTATTAGATATTAACATATGTGGGTGACGGAATTATTTGTCCAGGTTTAAAATGAATTTTTTGAAGTTAATATATTCATTGTACGAAATTTGATTGGGATCTGTAAAATGCAAGAAAGTTGGAAGACTACTCAATATCACACATATAATTGTTTTCAATTTTTATTTCATTAAATAAGTTACTTTGATTTCATGGAATTTTTTAGGGTTCTGGTTTGGCACTCAAAGTGTTAAACTATGCTTCTGTTATTTTGACAAGTTTAAGTAAAAGGACGGTCTTCTTAAAAGTTTCTTAGGGCTGTCTGAGAAAAATTGATGAAATAAACGAGAGCGCACTTCAGAATCGTCCTACCGTTTCATGAATCATAGAAACTAATTAGAAGGGTAAATAGAATTCCGATATTCTTCTCTGTACATACAGCTATGAAATGGTGGGCTAGCTGGCGACCACGCGGAATCGTTTTCGAAAGAAGAAAAAGCACAGCCAAAGTTAGAGGAAGTTTTATGGATGTTGGTCGGGCTGTCAACGCCGCACCGTTACGACGGAATAACGTAAATTTTGTCTGTAAATAAAAGAGAGCATTCCTTTGGGAAGGGGACGGGTACGTTAACGGCGGAATAGGCGGAAACGACGAGCCTCCCTCGGCGAAAGCTGGTTTTCTTAGCTACTCGCGTGACGGATGGAGGAATCATAGTGTTTCGCGTCTCCGACTGGATATAATGTAGTTTTACATCGTGGGAAGGATAGTTCCGCGAGATCCGTTCGCGAAGAAAAGTCGAATCGATAGAGGATATCGTACATCGGGTTGAACGCCTTCCGTCCTGCTTCGGAATGGCATACGTGCACCACTATACTTAACTATTTGGGTGCAAACTTCCTCTCTCTCTCTCTCTTTGTCTCTGTCTCTCCTGAAAAACCATGAAATACTACGGTTGGCAAGCAGCACGCTCGATCATAGATATAGCGAAACGAACGCATTCGTCGCGACGCGAGTGTTAATGCGCAAGGAAAAAATTTCTGTAATGATTGCAACTTTTTTGATCCTTTGCCAACCGTAGTATTTCATGGTTTTTCAAGAAAGAGTTCGCGTCCAAATTGCTACGGACGGAGGACGAGTGCGGAATTCGCATTGCTGCAGATTTGGTGCAGCGCGCTCGCGAGACGCTTCGATCGAGTGGGAACAACGTGAAAACGTTACCGAATAACATCGTATTTGTTTGGCATCTTTTCCTTCCTTTTTTCTGTTTTGTATCTGTTTCTACATTTTTTAAAAATTATACACCTACCTTCTGCCAGTAATAGCATACGTGATTAGGACGAATTTAGAAGAAAGACTTTGTTTTGTACGTTCACTTCACTTTTCAGTTTTTCGATTTGACACGATAGGTACCAGAGTTGTGTGCATTTGTGCCGATTACAATTTTCAGTGTAAGCTACATGAGAATACGCTTGAAAATTCGACGAGTATTTACCGAAAGTAAAATATTTTAAGTATGACGTACCTACTTCGGGAAGTGTTAAATATCGAAACGAGTTTCTAAATATTATGGTATTTGTTAGGACTTTACGATTAACATTGTACGTAAAATTGAACGAACTTCAAAGCAAAGTAATGTGAACCTATTACAGACCAATGAAATGATATCTTTGTCACATTTTATTGACAATTTTTGGACGAAATACATTGTATGTAAAACAATGTAACGAGACGAAGGCAGTTCGTGATAGACGAGCATGTTAGTTATACCTTTGTTGTACCGACGATATAACATTCATTTCCTTTTCTGTCGGCTAAGAAAGGATTTACTATTTATGAAACGAATGTTGGAACATTTTTGGAGAGCAGTGATGCAGCTGATGGCTTGAAAAAGTGTTTCGAAAACAAATTCGAAACAAACGGGGAAACACGTTGATGACAACTTTCCTGTAAAAATGACGCAGCATCCATTTCCGTTTCTGTTGGCCAAGAAAGAATTTATTTAACGAGCGTTTTTGGGAAGCAGTGCGAGGTGAGCTGATAGCGTGAAAGAGAGGGAGAGCAAGAAACGAAGAGAAGAAAAAAAGGGAACGAGAGGCATGGAAGAAGAGCGGTGGAGAGGTGCAGGGAGGGAGCTCGAATTAAATTACATTTTAATTTCACGGCCATTCCGCAGCGCGCACCGCGATATGCCAAATATCCGGCGCAATTTACATTTTAAATTGGACACTTCTTGTCGTGATTCGAGGGCTTCCTCGGCGGCTAGCATCGTCTGGCGAGGTTGTTGTTGTCGTTCCTGGCAAAAAGCGCACGAGCCCTCTTCCCCGTCGGGAACTTTCAAAAACTTTAACCCGTACGTGGCCGCTTGTTGATTTCTCCTAAAAAGCCACCGAGACCTCACTACCACCGCGCAATTATTCTGCACGAGTGTTTCGCTTCCTCCTTTTTCCCCCACCCTCCTTCTCTCCCTCTCTTTCCGGTTTCTTCACCCGCGGCGCTTTCTTTTAAATGTTCTTTTCAATTTCCACCGGGAAAAATTTCACTGATTTCCCTTCTGCTACGTTTAACTCCGCGCCGAAGGCACTTAATTGCGAAGCCCCCCTCGAGCAACGATACATCTGCTACCCGCGCAGCTGTTTTTGCGTTCTGCAAAGTGCTCGTCGAAAGAAAGTTCGGAATTTACGGCGAGACTACCGAAATTTCGATCTCTCGCCGTTAATCAACGTGTCGCGTCGCTGGACAAAAGAAAGAAAGCTGGCAGCACCGGGAACGACAACATTTATTAGCGGTACCCATAAGTAATCAATTATTTGCAAAGAATTTGTTTTGCCTTTACTTCTCTGTACCGATCTTTTCAGAAATCACTGGAGCATTATTTAAAAAATAAAACATTCGCTTCTGTAGAAGATGTAAGGAGGCACCTTGTGTTTTGCTTCACGAACCCTGGATTTCTATAAGAGGGGGATTGAGAATTTGCAGGAAAGATGGCAAACTGTCCTTGTTAACACGTTGATTGCCATGACACCCATATGTGGGTGACGGAATTATTTGTCCAAATTTTAAAATGAATTTTTACGCTAATATATTAATTGTATCAAATTTTTTAGGGATCTGTAAAATGCCAGGAAGTTGGAGGACCCCTCAATATCATACATACAATATTTTTCAATTTTTATTTCATTAAATAACACATTAATTTGATGGAATTTTTGAGGTTTCTAGCTTGCCAGTCAAAGTGAACTGAATTTACTACAAAGTTTGTTTTAGATTTCAAAATAAGTGATTACCTATGGGCCCCCCTAATAAATGTCGTTTGTCGTTCGCAACGTTGAATCTTAACGCAAGCTATTAATTTCTTGCGAAAATTAGAATTTTCTAGTTATTCAGCTAATTTCGGTAGTTTATTAGCCGTTTCTTATCTGTTTGCGCAACGGGTCGAATCCCACGCACTTTACGAAGACATTTTCCGGTCTTGCCAGAGGTTCGTCGACGGTTTGCGACAGGAATGATAAAAGATGGCCACACCGGAATGATTTTCGTGCAGCATTGGCGATCCGTCGCAATGCGCGCCGAGTCGAACGAACGATTCGCGAGCGCGAAACGACCACTCGATCACAGTGGTAAACTCGGTTAACGGGTGCGCTGCAACGTTTATCCTTCGAGTTACACGGGAAACTGCGTCCCAACGACTTCGCGGACAACAATTAACGCGCGTTTACACTTCGCTCGCGCTGAAAATTGTTCGGCGCTCTAATTCACAGGTCGCGCGCGTCACGCGTGTAAATAAACGCTATTTTTTTTTTTTCTTTGTTCACGCGAGAATTCCTGTACGTACACTATGTGTCCGTCTAGGTCCATCGCACGTGCTGCCAAGAGCCGTGGAATTGCAAAACCGATTTTCTTTCTGCCGGATTCGAAAAATGTTTTGACGGTTTTTGGGAACTGCTGGTACAAGTATATACATTCGATTGGAAGCTTTCAACAGCGATTTGGAAATTCGCCCGTTTGGATCAATTTCTTTCTGTTTGTGTGGTGAGAGACGTATTTCGTTGAAATGCGAGATTACGGAAGAAACATAATTTGTTGATTTTAACACTAGATTTACCAGACCAGTCAAAATGACTGGTTTTGCAATTTCAATTCAAAATTCCTACTGCATGTAACATTTTCTTTCCGGAATGATATCATGACTTTTGTAGCCATAACTAAAGAATCAGTTTTATGAATTTTATATTATTTTATATGTATTCGTAACAAATATATTTTTTGTTATTCACACTTATACCAGTACCAGTAAAAATGACTGGCGCATGTTTCTATGTGATGAAATGACATTGGGGCAGCTAGAACAATTGATAAGATTAAAACGTTTTTTCGGGACAGAATATATGATTCTGGGAAAATCATGATTCTGATGCAGTACGCTAGCTGCCCTTGGAATTGTATATTTACTCAGGGTTTTGGGTCGCACATAAGGTTCTCCTTGGGTCCCGTACACTTGGCTATCTGTAAGTGCGAACTCGATACTCGGGGTTGTGATCGATGAACTACAAAGAATTAAGCTTTTGATTAATTGATAATGTCTATAAATCTATTTTTGTATTACAATTTATATTATTCAACTTTTTTAATCATTTTTTAAAAGTAAATAAAGACTGGAAACACCACTAAGCACTTTTTTCATTCTGACTGATCTTGGTAGAAATAGATATACTTAAATAGCTGGTAAATCTAGTGTTAAGGGGAAAGCAAAAATGGGCGAGATAGCCTAGAGGATCTTTTATGCGACTATTTCTGAGGAGTGTACGAGGGTTTATAAGCTTCCGGTAGATAAAATATTAAGTCCTAGAAATTATCGGGGAGTTTTGTAATTTCGTTGGCTGGTTTAGATTGGCTATCCACGATGGCGGATGGGGTCTAATATGTCCCGGCGACTGTGACTGGTAAGTATGCGGGAGCGGGAAGAGCTTCCTTTGGCCAAAATCAAAACGGTATCCGCGTGACGGATCGCTTTCATTCCTCGATGCCCTCCTCGCCTTTTTTCTTTCTTCCCGGCACGTTTCGGAGCTATGCCGGTGTTATTCTCTCTGGCTCTGCGAGTCTTCTTCCGCCGACGCTTGTGCAACGATCAGTCTTCCTCCTGATGCGAGGCCGACGCGCTTTGCATGAATGGGAGTCGTCGCGACCTCCGAGATGAATGGTTCTCTCCCTCCCTCTCTCTCTCTCTCTCTCTCTCTCTCTCTCCCCTCTCTAGCCTCTCCCTCACACTCCCACTCGCATCTCCTCCTCCACAGTCGCTTTTTCACCTTTGTGTTACCTGTAGGTAGCCCGTTTGGAAAATGCGCGTCCTCTTTTCTTCGGAACTCGAGTGTTCTCGCAACGAACGGAATCAATTGTGCAATTTTACGGGGACGGTGGCTATTGTGGGGAAATTATGCCAACCGAAGTCGCTGTTGCGACTATATTCAACCATTGAAGCTTGTAACGGTTCTTGCGAAACAATGGAATATATTTTAATTAATAAACAGAATATTTCTTTAACAAAGCATCATTGCCCTCGAAGATAAGATATCACGATTGTGACGAGCTAGACTTTAAAATTCAGAATTTATTACTTCACAATTCGTAAATGTACGGGGTGAATCTTCGCGTAAGTATTACAATATCACGTATAATTGTTAAACCGTACGTAGCCCACGGGGATTACTCATCATTGCACGAGTCTCTGTAATCATATTGTCAGTTTTTTAGCCATGCAAGTGCAAGGGTAAAAAATGATTTATATACTTAAAACCTAGGATCATCAATCACTCGAATCTCCTCGTCCTGAATCGTATAATTTATCCGCCGAGTATAACAACTTTTTGTCTTCAATTCTTCGATTGCACTTCGTCCATTTTATGAAGAGATTCGTCTAATATGTTACGGGACAAAGAATCGATTTTTAAATAGTACAGTAAAACTTCTGGTATGTAATAGGGAGACGTTGTAATAGTTTCACTGCTCAATGTAGAATACTATTATGATTTTCAAATAAATATATCAACGATGCAGTGCAATCTAGTACATTTGTTCTGTAAAAAAGTAATATAATATTACAGCATAAATCAAAGTGGTAGAAGGCTTACTACTTTAATTGTACACTATTTTCCAAGCAAGTGAATGTATTTTGTGTTAGGATAGTAGAACGTTAAGTTCTGTTTAATTCTTACATTAATAATTTCTACAGTATTCGATTGCACAGTTAATTGTAAAAACACTTCGTTCACGTACAGAAAATATTAATAAAAAAAATATAAAATAATAGAATTACAAAATAACCCGAAAAATTGGTCACTTAAACTTGATTTTGCTCGACTTTTCAATGGAAACGTAGTCAAAACTTTTAACCGCAAGCTTCCGAGCGAGTATCTCGTTGACACGGCAATTGATTGCAGTAATGCTAGGATCCATCGTTGCGATGGGCGTCGCTCGGTTTTCCGACTGAACATCAGAAACGCCGGTACTTATGGGATACAAAATAGTTTTAGTGGTTCGCGTACGGTTTAGTCTCGGGTCTCTCGGAATAAACGGTGCGGGCCCGTGTGTATGTGGCTGTTTGCAGCCGTGGCCAAGAGAAAAGGAAATATATCAGTCGTGCGAGAGGCCTTTCCACCGGCTCGATTTTCGCGTTTGTGTTCGTGAACGGTGCAACCGAGCCGTGCATACCTACGCATGCATGTGCACCGCATAAGATTTACTCGGCGGGAGGCGAGAGAAGCCGCTCCGCCTCGGAATACATACGCGGATCTTTCTGAATTTCGTTTACAGTGCTCCGGCCATGGTGTCGATGGCATCGAATTCGACTTCGCTTCCCCCTCCTTCGGCTTTATCGCCGGAAACGACGGTGCTTCGAACGCCTCTACGACTTCCATACCAAACACACCGTTAACGAGCCAATCACTTCCGCAAATGTCCCATTAACACTAGGTTTACAGGACCCGTCAAAATGATGGGTTACAGTGTTTTTAACTTACAATTATTCGGATTTTAAAGATACATCCATGAGGAATTATTCAACATATAATACCCAGATAGCACAGAGACGTCTTAAAGACGTCTTTAAGACGTCTGCCGAAGACGTTCAGACGTCTATAAGACGTCTGAATGTCCTACGAACGTCTTCCGAACGTCTTCTGAACGTCTCTGGAACGTCTTTGTGAAAAAACTGTACGTCTTAAAGACGTCTCGAAACAGACGTATTCAAGACGTCCCGAAACAGACAGTAGCACAAAAATATTAGATAGATATGTTTGTCAAATATTGGAAAAATATTTTTTGAGCCACATTTTTCCTTATGAGAAAAATATTGAATTTGAATATTGTATACATGTACAAGAAATATAAATTGAATGTTTGTTATAACAAAAAAACTAAATAAATTAAAAGAATGTTTTTCAGCATATCCGCGAACATTAACATTTTATGCTATATTTATTTATTTATTTATTTATAAATAAAAAAAATAAATTAAAAGAATGTTTTTCAGCATATCCGCGAACATTAACATTTTATGCTTTACTTATTTATTTAACTTATTTATTTATTTATCTATTTATTTTGATGTATTACTTTTCTGTGCACTTCTTTGTTGATGGAATATTCCACTTTCCCGTCGAAAGGACCTTAAAAAATCACATTTAGAAATTTTTATGCAGTTGGCGGGATTCGAACTCGGGACTTGCCGTTTACTAGATGATGTGTTTCTGCGATTCTATTGCGAATATATATGTAATATATTCTAATAGTACTAAATTAACAATTTAGTTATTTAACTTTCCTAAATAAATAAACGTCTATTCGAAGGATGGAAAACTACGTTATATTGCGTTGCGTGTGTACAGTTTGTAAAGCTTTTCTCTAGCAGTTTAGAATGAGTGAAACATCAAGAAATGAAACGTCTTAAAGACGACTTGTAAAAGCGACGTCTTTTACGAGACGTCTTCAAGACGTCTTTTCAGGACGTAAGACGTTCAGACCAAAAATGGACGTAAAACAGACGTCTTTAAGACGTCGCGTGCTATCTGGGTATTTATTTCTTTGGATATGTGTCATTAAAAAAATGGCTAAACATTTGGGAAGCACATTCTTGTGATTTTTATTCAGTAATGCAAAACAGACACTTTTAGTGTTCCGTGAACCTAGCGTTAAGGGTTCATGCCTGTCTGGAGGCCAAACAGAATGGTATCTGGTAATTTTCTTTCAGAAATTAACCACATCCATCCTTCAAGAAAATTTTCAAGAGCTCATTCGAAAAATGGCTTGTTCTAAAGAGCACTCCGTAATTTTTAAAAATATTCTGTAATCACAAATCTATGGTTGATCTTCGGAAGGACCTGCCAAAAAGGTGACGATTATTGTTGCTGTGCACTGGTTCTTCTGAAATGAAAAATTCAATAGAAATCATGTAATATACTAATACATTTTACGCGTTTATAAGAAAAATGCGGTATTACTTCCAGCTTGCTACAATTATTGAGAGAAGAAACGGAGGTCTACGCAGTTCCTGTAGTTCGAAATTACTGCAGGCAATTTTAATTTTGCATAAAAGCGAACGCTTAGTTGCTAGAAATTAGATTTAGATTAGATTAGAAGTTAGATTTTTTCGTCAGATAATGGAAAAGCTGTACAAAGGTTTTTGTCCGGGATTGTAGAAAGTCTCATAAGTCTTAAGGAGCTGTTCGAAAAGATGCAAGTATCTCGCCCAGAAATTGTTCCGCAAAGGCTCGCGAAGTAACGGCGGAACAAGAAGAATTTGTTGCCCGCGTTAGAAGCGAATGCAAGAGATGCATGCCATGCAGGTCTGTCGCGCAGCAGACAGTCACGAAATTACGGCAACATGAACCCTCTCTTTGGCGTACCGAATTCTTACGGGCTTACATGCGCGTTGTTGCACAACGGTTACATAAGAGGCTGCGATTATGCTAGAGGTTTCGCGGATTCGGAGAACCGATTGGGGTAAAAATGACGGAGCCGAGATCGATCTAAGAGATTATTGTCTCGATGTCGTTACTTCCTGTTGCAAAACGAAACGGTTTGCGAACGATTTAGCGACGACTTAGAAAGTTCATTTCTTTCCGCCGAGGTGTATGTACCGTGGCAGAAGAAAAATTTCAACCACATTTCATAATGAAATTAGATTTATTTTGCTTTCGTTTTTTCGTACACGGGGACGCTCAACTGCAAAAACGTTTACGAATCTTTCGTTTGTATTACTAGAGAACCATGAACTTTTGCGTGTATGACTTCTAGAACAAGGATTGACGAAATCTATGACGCTTTTATTTCGTTTTGTTGTAGTAAAAATGGACAAATCGAGAATTTTCAATTTCTTAACGTTTGCGGATTGTTCGTTTTAAATTAGAAAAGAAATTGTTTAAAGATTGCTAGTATATTTTAACGATACTCAGAATCAATAAACTCGGTTCGACTTAACTTGGAACTAGTAACGCGAATCTAGAGGCAATAAATTCGAATCAATGCGAAGCACGCTTGATTTTAATCGCAGATTACGGCACACTAAAATCGGATGAACTCAATACCAAGGAAGTCGAATCGAGTTATCCTAGGCATTTGTTTGAACGCTCCGCGTATCTACACGGATCATCCCAGATCTGGGACGCTCAAATTAGATCAACTCGGTACCGAAGAGCCTAAACCGTACCAGGCCCGAGGAACTTGAACGAAACCAATCTGCAATGTAGAGGCCAACGAAGGTGCAGAAAACTCAAGTCCACCGATCCATTCAAACCTTGGTGCAAGACTCGAGCTTAATTGAAGCTTGAAACTCTTAACACGTTGACTGCCATGTCACCCATATATGGGTGACGGAATTATTTGTACAGTCTTTAAAATGAATTTTTACGTTAATGTGTTCATCGTACCAAATTTGATTAGGATCTGTAAAATGCAAGAAAGTTGAAGAACCACACAAAGTGTATGATATTGTGTGGTTCTTCAACTTTCTTGCATTTTACAGATCCTAATCAAATTTGGTACGATGAACACATTAACGTAAAAATTCATTTTGAAAAAATTTTTTTTTCAATTTCTATGTTATTAAATAACTTACTTTGATTTCTTGTTTGGCGATCAAAGTGTTAATATTGAGACTACGGTTTCTTCGGACCATGGCATATTAGGTCGAAATCACCTAAACTGTGAAAGATTCAAAACCTGAATCATCCCGGATCCAAGGACTCAAGCCTGAGAACCACTGGACCTAGACGCACAAGCCGGAGACTGTTCGAATCCGAGGATCTAAGCTCCACATTTCATATGTTCGAGATGCCGAGACCCTGACCGACCTCAGGCCCTTGCGTTTAGGAGATCACGATCTTGGGCTCATGGCTCCTGGAGACCTCGGGTTTAGGCTCTTCGGATCTGAAGGGTCTTGCGTCCAAGGAGTCTCGCGCATGAGTCCTTGGCTGCGGGCCATCTCGGGCATGGATCTTTGACTTTGCGGAGTTTCGAGCTTCGGTCCTTACAAGCGTTCTTGTGATAGTTACCGACACGCTAAAGAATCGAGACTTTCTTTAACACTTTGAGTGCCAAACCGGAACCCTAAAAAATTCCATGAATACAGAGTAAGTTATTTAATGAAATAAAAATTGAAAATAATTAATGTGTGATAGAGAGTAGTCTTCCAACTTTCTTGCATTTTACAGATCCCAATCAAATTTGGTACAATGAATATATTAACGTAAAAATTCATTTTAAAATCTGAACAAATAAGTCCGTCACCCACATCTAGGTGACATGGCGATCAACGTGTTAATCACGTGGGATTTTAAACATTGGCAACGTCGCTGACGAAACACATTTTATTAGACTGTTATCGTCTGAATGAAATCGGGAGAATAAAGGAACGACATAAACGTAATATGGTACCCCCATATTAGTTGACCATTTGATAGAAAAACATAAAAAATAAGGTTTTTATAAGCGCCCTTATAAGTGCACTTTTGATAAACGTGAACCTCGGATGCCATGCCGTCTGTTGTTTAAATTTCAAAACAATAAGAACGTTTCAAACCTTATTTTTTGTTTTTCTATAAAATGGTCAACTAATGGTACATGGTGGTCAACTACTGTGGTGCCTTTACCTTAATGGGGTCCCTTAACCTAGGTAACATTTCGGCATAAAAATTTTTCTTGCAATAGCTTTCGTGTGATCGTACTTCACAGTCGAACAGTCACTTTCGACCCCGGTCTACCCTATCTCCGCTAACACTTTCATAAAACCAGAAGCACGCGAATGTACGCACAGAAAGGTCAAATATGTACGTTCATCGAGTCTTCGATGAAAGAATCCTGCGCTGGCCATTCTAAAAATGCGCTCCTATACTAGAAGACCCCGTTAATTACATAGCGTCTCGCGCTGTTATCCAGTAGTTTAAGTCGAATATACTCGGACTCGCGGGATAAGCGGCGTCGCGAGGGCACATCGTTTTTCATTCGAGGAGCGTTACACGCGGCATCAAAAGAAAACATCGCGCGAAAGCCGGCGGGAAGGAGGATTCGGCGAAGGTGGGTAGCCTTTTTGAAAGCGTCGGGGAGAGACTAGCCTAACGAGCCGAGGGCGCGAGTAATAAATATACGGGAATCGAGCATAATTCGCGGAGGACGTTTCAAGATGGAGAGAAACCGCGACGCGGTTTAACCCTAGTAAACTCGAGCCACGAGCTTGTTACGTGAACGACCGAGAGGGAGGGCAACTCACCTAAGTTTATTATACTTTTGCTCAAAAGATCCGTTTTTACGACCTCCGGACCTCTCTATGCAATATTCGCAAATTTATTTTCGTTCGTTTCATTAATTTTCGTTAGTCGACATTTTTTTCTAAATAAAACTTATTGATCAAAGCGAACACTAAGCTAAAGGCGCCAGTAGTTGACCACCACCCAGATAGCACAGAGACGTCTTAAAGACGTCTTTAAGACGTCTGTCGAAGACGTTCAGACGTCTATTAGACGTCTGAATGTCCTACGAACGTCTTCCGAACGGCTTCTGAACGTCTCTGGAACGTCTTTGTGAAAAAACTGTTCGTCTTTAAGACGTCTCGAAACAGACGTATTCAAGACGTCCTGAAACAGACCCCTAGTAGCACAAAAATATTAGATAGATATGTTTGTCAAATATTGGAAAAATATTTTTTAAGCCACATTTTTTCTTATGAGAAAAATATTGAATTTGAATATTGTATACATGTACAAGAAATATAAATTGAATGTTTGTTACAACAAAAAAACTAAATAAATAAAAAAAAATAAGTTAAAAGAATGTTTTTCAGCATATCCGCGAACATTAACATTTTATGCTTTATTTATTTATTTATTTATTTATAGATAAAAAAAATAAATTAAAAGAATGTTTTTCAGCATATCCGCGAATATTAACATTTTATACTTTATTTATTTATTTAATTTATTTATTTATTTATAAATAAAAAAATAAATTAAAAGAATGTTTTTCAGCATATCCGCGAACATTAACATTTTATACTTTATTTATTTATTTAATTTATTTATTTATAAATAAAAAAATAAATTAAAAGAATGTTTTTCAGCATATCCGCGAACATTAACATTTTATGCTTTATTTATTTATTTAACTTATTTATTTATTTATCTATTTATTTTGATGTATTACTTTTCTGTGCATTTCTTTGTTGATGGAATATTCAGTTTGATAATCAATTACAGTTTGTAAAGCTTTTCTCTAGCAGTTTAGAATAACTGAAACGTCAAGAAATGAAAAAAACGTCTTTTCAGGACGTAAGACGTTCAGACCAAAAATGGACGTAAAACAGACGTTTTTAAGACGTCGGGTGCTATCTGGGCATGTACCAGTATAGTTGACCATTTTATAGAAAAACAAAAAATAAGGTTTGAAATGGTCTTATTGTTTTGAAATTTAAACAACAGACGGCATGGCATCCGAGGTTCACTTTCATCAAAAGTGCACTTATAAGGGCGCTTATAAAAACCTTATTTTTTATGTTTTTCTATAAAATGGTCAACTACTGGTGCCTTTACCTTATACTCTATTGTCAATTTTATAATGAATCATCCCGTCAACTGGACTATTACGGAAGGAAGGAAATTTTATGGTTGTCGAAGGTCTCCAATTTATGAGATTGTTAATGCTTTGTCTACCGGAAGCCTTTTAACAGGAAGCTTGGAAATATTTGTACAGTAATCCCAAACGAATTAGATTACGCTACCGAGGAACACTCGTTGCTTCGCGATTCAAAAATTGCTGTCGAAAGGTCCGTGAAAAAATTCTTACGGACCCATATATAGACTTTCGAAAATTATGAAAAAATTGCCAGTTAAACATATTCTCCTACAGCCGCCCCCGCCCAGATACCACAGAGACGTCTATAAGACGTCTTCCGAACGGCTTCTGAACGTCTCTGGAACGTGTTTGTGAAAAAACTGTACGTCTTAAAGACGTCTTTTTAGGACGTAAGACGTTCAGACCAAAAATGGACGTAAAACAGACGTTTTTAAGACGTCGCGTGCTATCTGGGCGGTATATCAAAACTAGAGAGAGAGAGTACGGTACAAGAAATAAAAAACGGTGGACTTTGGCAAAGTTGTAGACCAGAATATCCGCTTGAAGCGACGGCGAGAATCCTTTACCGAGAATACCCGGGAATCGCGGAAGCACCTGTGCGCCAAAGAAAACGTGTCCACGGAGTCGCGGAACGAGATCGTGAACTCTCGCGGTTACGCGTGTGCGTGGAACTCTCTCGGTGCGTGCGACGGTGAGAAAGAGAGTAGGAGAGTGGGGAGAGGGGCGGAGGGGAAGAAGGGGAAGAGAGAACGGGGTGCGTGCGCGTACAAGAGTACGTATGGAAGCACGTGTGCGTAGAGTACACTCGCTTGTAGACGGCATGGCAGGGAGAGTGCGTGGTGCACTCTCGAGACACCGTGTTTCACGGCAGACCGCGTGGCAGCTCCTGGATTTATTTATACGTCTCGCGCGTACCTAGCTACATACGAACGAGAGCCAGTGGTACCGCCGGTTCGCGTTCGGATAAACACCCCGCACGCTCCCGCGCCAACTATCGCTTGTATTTATGGACGTCCGAGCAACCTTTCGATTCGGACAAGTAACGCGCGAATTGAAATTTATGCTCACCCCACGATCACCGCCGTACCAAGCAGTCTGGCCGTGTCCTTACACCGCACGGTGGGCCCATTCGCCTTGAAAAGCTGGCCGAAAGTCGAAATGTTTCTTTTTTTGTTTGCTTTTCGGAGTTTTCAGTCGCATTAACCCTTTGCACTCGAAGCTATTTTAACTCCAAAATGAAACATTTCCTCCGACCTAGAATATTTTCATGTTATACGTACAAAAATGATGCAATTTACACCTACAATACTGAAATGTATAGTAATTTATTAAATACAAACAGATTTAATACTGTAAAAAGTATTCTAAAAAATGATACAGTAATTTTTAGTGACGCCTTACAGTCGCCATTCGAGTGCTAAGAGTTAACATCTAGGGTCATGAGCGACTAGAGTAACGGACCCCACTACTGTGGGGGTACCAATTACTGTGCCTATATTAATTACACTTATTTTTAAAGCATAATGAACATTGAAAAAGAGGTATATAACATATCTATATTAACTCACTTTAACGAAGAAATTTAATATCTCTAACACTGTAAAAAGCAGTATAATTAATATACGCAAAGTAATTGGTAACCCCGCAGTAATTGGGTCCCTTATCCTACATTGATATTTACATATTTACTTATATATTTCTCGTTTGATTCTAATCGTGTTACAGTGTTTATGTACAGTGTTACAGGGATAAAAATTGGTCGAGTAATTGTGCATAACTTCTGTCATTGGAAATGTCAAAGTATCTGGGCTTTTATGGTCGTACATCATTTTTACTCTTCACGCAACAGCATTCGTGACGCGTGTAGATCTGAAACGACTGCAATACGCGAACAAGAAACTGCCAATTCGATGGACTGAAACAACAAGCGATATCACCTTGATCGAGAGAAACGTGTTACATAATCGCTCACCCATAACCAGTTCTTTTTTCAATCATATTGGATCGTATTAAGTCATCGTATAACCACCGTCACCCCGTTTGGCGCGCGAAGAAAAAGTGACAACTTAATGAATGGCGAGATGAATAATTCCGAATTTCGACGGAAGATTTATATCGATGAAATTCTATTAAACCGCCTCGTTATCTTGCATCGATCGCTATATTTATAAAATATCTTTGAAAGATATCGAATATGTTTATCGTTACTTTAAAAATGTCTGGCATATTTACGTTCTATTAATTATGCGAATTCTGGAGAAAGTTCCGGAGAGGGAATATGAAAAATTACGTTAACCTATTCTTTTAGGCTTTTACTTTGTGAAGTAGATGCGGGCCTCAAATAGGACAAGCATGACACGTAATAAATCATGCAGCTGCTTACCAGGTCCAGAAGTTATCGTGCAGATGACTCCTACTGTCAAATGTGTCGATCATCTTCAACAGCATTTTGAAATGGAAGTATGTACATGTAGGTTCTACTAACTTCCAGCACACATTTCTTAAGAATCGAATTATCGTCTGTGATTTATGATAAAACGCAATAGTGTGTTAGTAAAAGTTCCTGCTTCGAATAAGTGGAAGCTTTAAGAGCAATTTTCGCAGAGCAATTGCAATTTTGCAACAATGTGGCTACATTATCATTCGTGTTCATTATTTCGAAGATTAGGATCTCCAAGCGGAAAGCAATGAAATTACGGGAATTCTAAATTGGCAAACTTCTGGAAGGGTGAGCATGGGAGAGCCGTGAAAACCAACGTATCGTTCGCAACGAAACAATTAGCGAGGCATTCAGAAGAAAAGTTGCTATCTATTATAAAAACATATATTCCTTCAAACTTTTGTGTTTTCCACGAAAAAATATAGAGACAATTCGTTGGATTCTCTTCTATCACCCCCTCGCCCCGAATCGTTGATTTTAAAAATATTTTTCAGAGAAAAATTCGGAGATTCTAAAAGTTTTGTTTAAAATGACAGGAAAATGTAAAAGATCGATTTTTTGAAAATGAAACCCTCCCCCCAAGACTCTGTAGATTCGCGATAAGGTAGAGTGATCACGTTACCGACAAGAATAGGCGAAAAATAGTTTTACGTGCCTTAACTTTTCGTCCTGATATGAGAATTATTCTTGGCTCTTAGGCGCTTAAGAATTGCAAAGCTGTTTCTTCTATTCGTTGCTACGCCGAATTATCTTGTGGAATCGTCCTAGCTTTGTCATTTAAAGGAATTCCGGTATAAAATTTGAAGGAAGCATCTCTAAGGGTTCTGTACTTTGAACGAATACGATAGAACAGTGAATCGACAGTTTGGACCCATTTACATGAGAATCCCTCCCCGTTAATGTGCTAATACTTTTCGGAGAAACCGTGGATCGTCGATCGGTGACAGCGTGAGACGTCCGCGCGATTCGAAACGACAGGAAAGCCTTGCCGCGACGACGACGACGACGACGACGAGACAAGTCTCCATCGAGAGCGGGGTTTCTAAAAGGCGATGCCAACCGGAGGCCATTTAAGGGAATCCTGGCCAAAGGTGCCGGTGACCTCGTTGATCCTCGAACTGGTTCCGAACGTGTATCCGCGTAGAATCTTTTGTCGCTTTTTCGCTTTGCAAATCGCGCGCTGCCACAAAGGGTAACGAAGAAAGGAACCGGGAACGGGAACGCTGTTCTCTTTCTCTCTCTTTCTCTCTCTCGAGCCGCGGCGAGCCCGCTCGTCTTCGTCGATAAGAGAGGGACGGGAGAAGAAGACAGTTTAAGGTGCGCAAAAATAAAGAACAGAAGCGGAGCAAGAAGCCGGGGATCGGCGGGACAAGGAGAAAAGAGAAAGGGTAAATCGGTGGATGGCGAATCTCTGCGCATGCTCTTCGAGGCGGGTATGCGGTCGCCGTTTATTTCGGGATGGAGCCCGAACGATCTTTCCTCCCCAAACGACACCGCAACACGGTGTCTCCGTTTATTGTTGTTATTGTCGTTGACTCGGCACCACACTGTCCCGACTCGACTCCGCCAGCCCGTTCCAGCCAACTTCGCCGGCTAACGACATCCAAACTGCCGACGCCTCGCCGACCTCTTATCACTTTTCCACCCCCTTTTTCGGCACACCGGCAGAAACCGCGTCGACAGAAATCCCCGAGTTCCCGGTGAAACCCAGACCCGTATCGCGATTGTATGAATTTATGGGAAAACAAGTTTTCGCATACCACGGGAAGAAGGAATGTCGAGGACAACCTGAAACGCTTCGACCGATGCTGACGGTTATCAAAATTGACCGCCGCATTTGACTGATAAAGCATCGAATGTTTCAGATATTTCAGGCTTGATTGGATCTGGCCCGCGTACGCACGATAATGATCAAATTCTTCCACAATCTAATTCGTTTGCTAGAATTTTAAGATCGGACCAACATGCGATCGTTAGAACGGCGGATCTCTATGCAAAATAAACATCTCGCACCTGAATTGCAACGAACTGTACTGAAATAGAAAGGTATGTTCTTTCCAATTAATTGCACCCTGAAAAGAAAGAAAAATCGGAAAGTTATGACCCGTTAAATACCAATTATACATTTTTTGGGACTCCCTGTATCTGAAAACAATACAGTAGTATTTTAAAGTCTTGTATAAAGTGTTGCAGGAAGTTCACTTCTGAATACCCTTATATCAACTATCACAGTGCTGGTAGTAACTTCAGACGGAGTAGATAATCCTTCACCTCTGCGCGTATTTTCTTCAGTGTTTGCATCTGTTTGCATTGCAAGATTAAAACGATCCCCAGTTATACCATCTTGGTCTTCCGGTACGACCATTGTCTAAAATCAAGTGAAAACGGAATATAGTAATGTACAAACAAACATACTAATATACAATATTATAATATTACTTTTTTGACATTGATCAATTTGTCAAATTCTTCCTTTTTTCGGCGCAACGATGCGAGATATTCTTGTTCTTCTACGGCACCTCCATAGATTAAAAAATACACTTTCAAATCTATTGATGAATTATTATTTTGGGGTAACGATGTGAGATATTCTTGTTCTTCCACGGCTCCTCCATAGATTAAAAAATACACTATCAAATCTATCGATGAATTATCATTTTTGTAACGATGTGAGATATTCTTGTTCTTCCACGGCTCCTCCATAGATTAAAAAATACACTTTCAAATCTATTGATGAATTATTATTTTGGGGTAACGATGTGAGATATTCTTGTTCTTCCACGGCTACACCATAGATTAAAAAATACACTTTCAAGTCTATTGATGAATTATTATTTTGGGGTAACGATGTGAGATATTCTTTTTCTTCCACGGTTCCTCCATAGATTAAAAAATACACTATCAAATCTATCGATGAATTATCATTTTTGTAACGATGTGAGATATTCTTGTTCTTCCACGGCTCCTCCATAGATTAAAAAATACACTTTCAAATCTATTGATGAATTATTATTTCTTGGTAACGATGTGAGATATTCTTGTTCTTCCACGGCTCCTCCATAGATTACAAAATACACTTTCAAATCTATTGATGAATTATCATTTTGGTAACGATGTGAGATATTCTTGTTCTTCCACGGCTACTCCATAGATTAAAAAATACACTTTCAAGTCTATTGATGAATTATTATTTTGGGGTAACGATGTGAGATATTCTTGTTCTTCTACGGCTCCTCCATAGATCAATAAATACACTTTCAAATCTATCGATGAGTTATTATTTTTGTAACGAAGTGAGATATTCTTGTTCTTCCACGGTTCTCCCATTGATTAAAAAATACACTTTCAAATCTATCGATGGATTATCATTTTTGTAACGATGTGAGATATTCTTGTTCTTCCACGGCTCCTCCATAGATTAAAAAATACACTTTCAAATCTATTGATGAATTATCATTTTGGTAACGATGTGAGATATTCTTGTTCTTCCACGGCTACTCCATAGATTAAAAAATACACTTTCAAGTCTATTGATGAATTATTATTTTGGGGTAACGATGTGAGATATTCTTGTTCTTCCACGGCTACTCCATAGATTACAAAATACACTTTCAAATCTATTGATGAATTATCATTTTGGTAACGATGTGAGATATTCTTGTTCTTCCACGGCTCCTCCATAGATTAAAAAATACACTTTCAAATCTATTGATGAATTATCATTTTGGTAACGAAGTGAGATATTCTTGTTCTTCCACGGCTCCTCCATAGATTAAAAAATACACTTTCAAATCTATTGATGGATTATTATTTTGGTTTAAATACTTCTAATCCGTAAAACCCGCAATTCAGCGATTATTCGTATTTGACGCAACTGGAGCTGCAATCAACCCATGAACGTGGTAAAAACGTGTTGAATGCGTTGAACGTCTCGAACGTTGTCCTGCTAGATTGGCAATCCGTCACACTCCGTGTGCCGCCTTCTCTTTTCTGCTCCTCTCGACTCCTCGCTCGTCACGCAATTTTTCTTTCGTCCCGCTGGCCTTTCTCCGTCTCTTTATCGACGCCTCTTTCTCCCCACCCCGGGCCCCGATTTAACGACCTTTGTTTCCCTTGGGAATTTCATTATTCACGCAAAACGTCCACCCGAGGCGTGAGAACTCTCGCAATTTTAAAATTCCGTCGAGGGTTCAGCTTTCCTCTTTGACGTCTTACGTTACCGCGCCGGTTTTTAAATGCCGTTCGCTGTCCGCGGAGTTGATAGGTACGAATGTCCCATTGATACCGATGCGCGCGTCGATCGTTACGGCGCGGGATCTCCCTTTATGCAACGTTTCGACGAGGGAACACGAGAATTCAATTTGCTAGGAATGCGCGCCGACGCGACGAGACATTCTGATTTTGATCGGGCCGTGTCGTGCGTGTTGGACATGTGCTCGATAGCTCGGCCAGCATCTTCAAAAATCATTCTCTGCGGTACGATATGAACGCAGTTGCCGTAATCACTGTGATCATATCTCTCGTTCTCGTTTGCTGAAATGTTTGATTTCCTGAGAACCTCAGACACTTGTTGGGGACGTTCTTATGGCGAAACTTGTCGGGCCTCTGAACGTTAACACTAGAATATAAAATATTGCTTTGTAACAATGACAAGACTACATCTATTCAAACCTAAAACCATTTTTATTCTAACATGTGCTTCAATGAAGAAGTTCATTCAAACAGATCTGATGAAAACATTTATATAATTTCAGTAATTGTGAAAGAGAAAATTGGGAACCAGTCATTTTGACTGGTAGTTCTAGTGTTAATATTAGGGGGGCCCATGAGTAATCAATTGTTTTGGAATCTAAAACAATCTTTTTGTGAGGTGGCCACGCGAATATCACAAATTTAACAATTCATATACTGCAACAAATATTACAATTTAACTGTAATGATTATTTTGCGTTAAACGACGTCTCCAGAAGTAACTAATAACACTCTGTATGAGAGACGATGAAATTCTTTCATATAACACATAATTATTTCGTTTTAAGTGGTGTCTTATAATATTGTCGCGGACTGTAGGCCTACGCCGGAGTTATTTCTGGCCAATATATTTCACTACAGTTTTCATGTGATATAAGACGATGGCTCGGGACTGGCTTTCGGTATTTCGGACGAAGAAGAAGAAGAAGAGGGGATAGCGTATTTCTTATTTCGAAATAAAAAGCGTAGTCTTGTAAAATTGTACATATCGGTAAGGGTCACGAATGACTCCGGCATAGCATACGGAGGGTTCAAAGAGGGATACCAGGCGATAGTAGGCGAAATGTTGACATCAGTTGGCGAAGAAGATTATTGGCGACAGAGGTTCTCAGAGGAGCAGATGCGAGCGCAGAATCGTTGTCGAGATTCGAATATCTGTACGGGCAGAAATTGGAACTATCGATAGTGACTATCGGGGGCCAGGTGGTCCGTAATGGTTCGGCGAAATTACAGAGAAAACCGAATGTTGGCACGTTATTATCGAGGATGTTCAACGGCCGGCCGGCGACGGAGATAGCATGATAGCAAGGAAACGCTAACCCGTGCAACGTTCTGGGGAATTGCTCTAGAACTCGCGGCACGGTTATTACGTATATACGTAGACCAACTTTCCGTCTCGGAAAGACTTCCCCTTACAATTATTTTCTCGCACTCGCCGTCGTAATAACACCGTGCGAATACGTAGCCCCAACGTGCACGGTGCAATTAGAGAAAATTTGTAAGATCCGAAGAATGCACGCGACCGTAATTTCACGTTAACTCTAATGCACGGACAGATCTTGAACAAATAAAGGTAAATGTTCCGTGTTCCATTTATCCGCTGGTATCCTCGTGTACACCTGTTCTCCTTGTGACAATAATTTCTTATACCAACACCTGCGAACAGACTTTTTACCGGTCGTTTCAAAGATACTTCCGTGACACTACGCGGATTTTTCTACTGTTTACAATTAACGATGATTAGGCTACGAATTTTATTCGTTTACCATCGAAATAAATAGAGTGTATTCCTTATGACTAGATTGCGGATTTTATGCATTTGTGGCAAAAATGGGTAGGTGAAATTTCAATGATCAAAACTCACTGTTTACAATAGTCAAATTTAAAAAAAATTGAAATGTATGCGCCACATGTTTTCATTTAACAATATCACATGAGGTAAAGGCACCAGTAGTTGACCATTTTATATAAAAACAAAAAATAAGGTTTGAAATGTTCTTATTGTTTTGAAATTTAAACAACAGTGCACTTATAAGTGCGCTTGTAAAAACCTTATTTTTTATGTTTTTTCTATGAAATGGTCAACTACTGGTACATGGTCAACTACTGGTGCCTTTACCTTATTTCTTGAATACGGATACCGTTGTTTGATTAATTTATTTCCACTTGTTCATTGACGCGATTCTTTGGTAAGAAAGTATTCATTTTTAAAAATGGTTTCAGAATTTATAGAAAAAAGTGAGGCAACACCATCTGTTCTTCTTGGGATCGGTGTTTTACTTACGGCTCCTCTTACCGGAAACTGCAACGGTGTCTGAAATTATACCCAGCGAGATTACTTCATCGTCGCGTTTGATCCTCGAATGAAACAGAATCCAATGATCGTTTTACGGCCATCGATCCTCATTAAGTAGATTGAATTAGTGAATGGCGGTGCGAACATTGCCACGGAATATGTCCGGAATTCTTGATATCTGGTTCTATCGGAGCAATTGATTGAAGTTCGCGTGCGCGCGTGCCATTTAGGCGCTGCTCTGTGTTAGCCGCAATTAATTCTGTTTAACGTTATCGATGTTTCTTGTTCTTCGATTCGAGAAACGATTCTCTTCCCGTGTGTGCGAGCATCGTTCTTGTTCTAACAACCTGCTATTTGCTGTATCAGGTAGTTGTAAAAATTAGTTGAGAACATTAGCCATTTCTTTCTGTTTTCAAGTCAGATTAATTGTAGAGCTGTTTAGTATACAATACGTGTCACTAGTCTTTTCGATGGAAATCAAATGTAAAATGAAATTAGAATTTTTAAATTAACCTGTACATCGATTGCACAATCATTAAGAAATCTTCAAGAATACGGAAAAATTGTAACGTTCAAGAACAAAGCTCATTTCATAACTATTTCATTGAAACATCGGTTTCAGAACTATACGACGATCTTTTAAAAAAAACGTAGGAGTATATACAATTAAATAAAAATTACTTGAGAAATCTATTAAGATACGATCTATTGGATCGAAAGAACCCCATGGATTGTAGTAGAAAAAAGTATAAAGGTTGCCTGTTAGAGTTATCTAATACGATCAACTCTCGTGCGAGCAACCGGGTACCAATTTACTATAATTCCTCCAATAAATTCTTACGCTCTTACAAAAACACAACAAACGAGAGTCCACGTCTTAGAGACTAACACACGACAATGTATAGCTTCAATATAAACATTTACAAAAGTTACCGTAACCGCTGCAGCTTCGAAATTATTTGTAAATTCAGCAAATCTCGTAAATCGAGAAATAATCGCTCGCTATGATAACGTCTTCGATAACGATTAACGCTGCGAAACTGTTGTAGATCGGGTAAAAAGAGAAAATCAGTTTTTTCAATCTTTCTACACGGTCCTCGAACGGTACCGTTCGTATCTCGTGGAAATCAGAAAACCTCGCCGTGCATTTTATTATTCAATAAAAAAGCTTACCTTATCATATTCTTATCGGCCGTGTAGGGATTGTTATAGCGCGGCCGGGGCTCGGCAACACGCCGTCGAAGATAGTACATCTGGCACCGGTAGAAAGTATCGAAATCGCCTGAGCGCGTTCGAGGTGAATCGATCGGAAGACAACGGACCACCCGATATCGTCCTGTCGATTTAGATAAAGTTCCGCAGCTTAGAAAGCGGCACGAATCTCGTAGATGAACCGTAGGTGTGTGTGTGTGTGTGTGTGTGTGTGAGCGCGAGCGCTCGCCGCGGTGTCATCGAATTTGTTTGCTCCTCTCTCGCATGAATAAATCGGTGTTTACGATCTATGATTCCCAACCCGCAATACCGTTCCTCGCTGTCGACAACCACCCACGTTCGCAACTTTTTTTATTAGGCGTCGAAACTTTCGCAGAGTGGATTTTACGCGCCTAATGGTAACCTAGCCGGGACGAGGAAATTGGAAAGCTGGCGTACAAGTATACGCGGGGCATTCGCAAATCTTTACGAGGGAACTTTTTTTTCCGGTTAGCATTTGTAAGCTGTCGGCCGCGTTAGGCTGAATCGTAAATAACTTCCGTTTCCCGTTCCGCGAGGTTTATGCCGCTACAAGACGCTTTACAAGGGACATTCGTTTGTTACGCGCTCGAAATCATTATACCGATCTTTTCGTCATTCCCTTTCCGTTTTCAGATTTTTTCCGGATTTCCTAGCGAAAGTTGTTTATGCATTCGCGTTATAGGGTGGGTTCGAAGGCAAGCTTGCGCGCAGAATTTTTCGTAAATATTAGGGGTACCCGTTATTTGCAAAGAATTTGTTTTGCCTTTAACCCCTGGCCCTGCAATAACGAGCCAGACTCGTGATGAAAATTCTGAATAGAGTCTAATAAATGTGAACGTTATTAATTTCCTTTAACACGTTGAGCGCCATTCTGATTTTTAAGGAAGTCCCCGTCAGAGTCCACAAATTTTATAGTTCTATATCATGTTACACGCTGTCAGCCACCGGTGACTGACGCGGCCTAAACGGAAAGTCTAGTGTCAACCACCGATGGCTGACGTGGCGCTCAACGTGTTAAACGGAAATAAAATTTCATTTTATTGTATGATGATATGTGCCCATAATTATGAAAGTGGTCTAAGTCATATATTTCTTTCATTTTTTTTACATTGAATAAATTTAGTTTAAAATCATGTCGTGTGAAATAAGTGATAAATTCATTTTTTTTGAGTTTTGACTTAGACCACTTTCATAATTATGGGCACATATATATCCTTTGAAGAAAACATAGGCATACAACAAATATAAACTATCTTTTTTTTTCTATGAAATTCTGAACGATGATGAATTTCTTACGACTATAATCACAAAATAAATAGTAGTGCAAGGGGTTAAGTTAAAGGCACCAGTAGTTGACCATTTTATAGAAAAACAAAAAATAAGGTTTGAAATGTTCTTATTGTTTTGAAATTTAAGCAACAGACGGCATGGCATCCGAGGTTCACTTTCATCAAAAGAGCACAGCTTATAAAAACCTTACTTTTTTTATAAAATGGTCAACTACTGGTCAACTACTGGTGCCTTTACCTTAGTTCTGTACCGATCGTTGAAGCAGCCTGTGTTCAAAATATTCTAAAAAGTATCATTTTTTTCCAAATTTTTCTAAATATTTGGTTCTAAATATTTGTTGCAATATATGAGTTGCCAATGTTTCTCTTACGGAGCCTATTTCAAGAAATGTTATAAGACAATTTGTTCACATGCAACATGGAGAAAAGAAATCAAGAAAAATGTTTATATCCCAGAAACGGTTGACCTTTCGACCAACGTTTACTAAGGCTCTTTTACTCGGCACAGAGTGTTCTACATACGATATAAATATTGAATGGTTTTTATTAACACCCTGGTCTAAGCGTCACTGACACGAGGGTTAATCCCCAAGCATACAAGACATTCGTCTCGTGTTCGTCCGCGTACCAACGAAAGACGTCCACGCGACTGTTCCGACTAGAGTCTGTGCAAACAAAAATGACCAGGGCTTGTTCAAACACTTCTCCTTCGTAGACCCCGAACAATCTAGAAGTGGTTCCGAAGGTATGTACAGCGTTCGCCAGGGTGGGCCTCGAAGTTTTTCTAACGGCTTTTCAGTTCGTACACCGGGCCACTCGATTAAAAGTTGCCGCTCGCGATTCGCCTCGCGAGAGTGGTCGCTCAGAGTCGGCTAAGAGTTACTCAAACGGCAGCTCCGGTCTATTCAAACCGCTAATAGGCCAAACCGAATCCAACGTAGGAACGTGGCGTGTTTTCAACCCACCGCACCGCACCGATGGAACGAAAGCCGAACCGCGTCACGTATACACACGATCGCGAATCGGACTCACGTACGGATTTCTCGCCGAAGAAACGCGAGGACCGAATTTCTATTGGCGCATCCAGCGGGTTGAGTTCGGTTTCCAGCCGCCGGTGATCGAGGACAAAACTTGTTCGACCATGAATCAAACGAACGGACGCTTCGCGTCGAATAACGATTATAGAGCACCGGATTCGATAGAGGAACCGAAAAATTCGGCTTCCTCTTTCGCCACTTCCACCTTCTCGTTTTTCCTGTCTCTATTTCTCTCTCTCTCTCTCTCTCTCTCTCTCTCTCTCTCTTTTCTCGTTCCGCCAGGCCAATTGAACGGTACTACGGTTCGAGTTCAATTACTCGGACCAACCAAAACTGCTCAATTCTTGATCACTTCCTTTATGGAAAAGAACCTGGCAAACTCGAAACTTCGTCAAGAACGGCTGCGCCCAGCGATTTAGGCGAGATTGCGCCTGCCATCCTCTGACAGAAGATATTCGATCGAAACCGAGAATGTGATCGTTGAAAGTAGAGATCGAAATAGGTAAATAGTTACGTTTCATTTTTAGAAAGATTTTGCTTCGTTCAAGACACCTTCGTTTTACCTACTTATGTATTCTTCAACAGAAAATATTCTATTAATTGTTAAGCAATTCTAACGTATTACTTGTAATACAAAACTCAAGGTCACCTTTAGATCTCGATAAAATATCAAGATTTATTATTTATGTGTACAGAGGCTCACGAAAATATTCGAACGCTCTTTAAACTACTATAACTTTTTTTAAATGGGATCAAACAACCTGACATTTTTGAGTAATTAGAAGAATTGGTTTTCCAAATGATGTGCAAACAAGATTTTGAAAAAATTGCAATTGGTAAGAATAACAGGAGAAAATAAAAATGGCACTTTTTACAACTTTTTTTATTTGAGTTTATAATGAAAATTTAAAATATGCGTTTTGTAGATCTATGTTAATTATACATACGCTGAAAATTTAATCGAAATTGATTAATATACACACGAGCTACGAGTAGTTAAAACTGGTGAAAATCGTAGTTCTTCACAACCCACAAATTCTAACATCTTTAGATGCGTGTCGTTTTCATCTGCGTCAACCGATTTCGATGAAATTTTCAGTATGTTTATAACTAACATAGATCTACAAAACGCATATTTTAAATTTTCATTACAGACTCAGATAAAAAAGTTTTGGAAAGTGCTTTTTTTATTTGCTCTTCTAATCCCTAGCAATTGCAATTTTATCAAATTCTTTTTTGCACGTCATTCGGTAAACCAATTCTTCTAATTGCTCAAAACATGTCAGGTCTTTTGGTCCTATTTAAAAAAAGTTATACTGTTTTAAAGGACGTTCGAATACTTACGTGAGCCTGTGTATATGTATACATGAAACCTAGATACAATATAGTGAAATTTCAGTTCTGTATCGAAGTCCATTGTCGCTGCAGAAAAATGAGAATCGACAACGATTGCATTGACGGATAATAGGGGGTCTACTTTATTTCCAAAATGTTGCGTACTTTTGACATATACAAGAGAAAAAAAATGAATTTTTCGGTCCTGTTATTATGTAATACCCCCTTAAGGTTTCGCAGACGCGGGACCTTCATCTTGCGGAAGGTATAAACCGGATGAAAACATAGACCGGGACTGGAAAGCTATTTTACTTTGTAAAGTAGGATGGAGAGCGGCTAGAATCGAAGGAATCGGGGTAGTTGGCGGGATGGGGATGCCGGTGCATAAAATAAAATACGAAAAGACAAAAAGGGTGGAAGTCGGTAACTGGAAAACTTCTCGAAACTGGTACGGTCCGGGGGATTTTTACCTACGGTCGGAGACCAGGATGTTTCCTAACCGCTGAAAAATAACTCTTAACACGTAACAGTGTTCCGAGAAAAGATGCGCGCCGCCCGAACGAAATAAAACTGCCCCGAGTAGATTCTTCGTGGTTTCGCCACCCTCGTCTCGTTTTTATAGGACTCCAGCCGCAGGACTTTTCTCCTCGGAAACTCCGCTCCGACTTTGCCGCCAAGTTGATGTTGACTTTCGAACCAACAGTCTGGATTCTTCTAAAATTTTAGTCGAATTAGGATCGACCCTCCCCCGCGAGACCTCCGAAGGATTTACGAAGTGCGAAGAAATTGATTTCATTTGTCCACTAATTTTGAGTTGAATTTAATTTTGAAAAGAAGAATTTTAAAATACATATTATATTCTATTTCACTCCAGTTTGTTGTAATCTCGGATAGACAATTTTTATTCCGCACAAAGGTCCGCAGTCTAATGATAACGAGTAGCTGCGATAAATAATACTTTAACACTAGATTTACCAGACCAGTCAAATTGACTGGTTTTGCAATTTCAATTCAAAATTCCTACTACATGTAACATTTTCTTTCCGAAATGATATCATGACTTTTGTAGCCATAACTAAAGAATCAGTTTTATGAACTTTATATTATTTTATATGTATTCGTAACAAATGTATTTTTTGTTATTGACACATATACCAGTACCAGCCAAAATGACTGTTGCATGTTTCTATGTGATGAAATGGCATTGGGGCAGCTACAACAATTGATACGTACTGCAACGTTTTTCCGGGAAAATCATGATTCATTTTTTAAAAGTAAATAAAGACTGGAAACACCACTAAGCACTTTTTCTGAAGACCGGTCATTCTGACTGCTCTTGGTAGAAATAGATATACTTAAATAGCCGGTAAATTTAGTGTTAATAAATAATACACACAGACGCGATGGGGTCACTAATTGGGAACGTTTACCGCAACGCTAACGCTGCCAGCAAGTAGCAAATCGAAATTCTGCGGCCAGATGAAAGATTTGCAGGTACTGGACCGTTTACAAGGGAGCAACAATAGGGTCGGCTGGAGAGGGGTCTAACGAGGCGTACCGGGTTCATCGGTATGATTAAGGTTAACCAAATTTGGGCGATCCTCTCGAAGGTTGGTTGCCCGAGAAGGTCCTCGCGGGTAGCCAAGAGGTTCCTCTTCGGCGACCTGGCCGACCTTCGGTTATTTCTTATCTTTACACGAGTCACGTCCACGTGGAAGTATCCTCGTGGGTGTCCGATAAATTGGCCGGGTGGGACGTCGCATTGTCTCGCGTAGATTGACCGCTTAATCACATAGCCACGATTGGAGGAGAGAAATCGACAATGGTAGCTGCCGCGTAAACCCACACCCTGATACCCCATTTAAAGATAAACTGCGGAGCGTACGAGAATTGGTCGAGGCGTCCCGCGCCTTTCAGTCTTTTAATTGATGGGAAAAACGCTGATCCGATCTGTATCGCTCTACAGGGTGATTTAAATGTACGCGCCGGGTACGTGGATTGGTTCAAGCAACAATGACCTGCCCAGTCAATGAACACCTCCGACTGAATGGACGTAGATCAACGAAAACATTCATGATGCCGCATGCTGTTTATTGTCGGATACAGCATGGCCAGTGCAAGGAATCTAAGACTTTCCTTTACTAAATTGTTGGAATGCTTCGCGAAGAAGATATTATACTAACCGGACTTTACGTATTCGATCCGCGAGGGTCCGACAATAAGTAAGTTACCAACCCTCCCAGATAGCACTGGACGGCTTAAAGACGTCTGTTTTACGTCCATTTTTGGTCTGAACGTCTTACGTCCTGAAAAGACGTCTTTAAGACGTCTTAAAGACGTCTCGTAAAAGGCGTCGTTTTTACGTCTCATTTCAGACGTCTTTAAGACGTCTTTTACGAGTCGTCTTTAAGTCATTTTCGACATTTTCATTTAATCGACGTTTCAGTCATTCTAAACTGCTAGAGAAAAGCTTTACAAACTGTACACACGCAACACAATATAACGCAGTCTTCCATCCTTCGAATAGACGTTTATTTATTTAGGAAAGTTAAATAACTAAATTGTTAATTTAGTACTATTATAATATATTACATATATATTCGCAATAGAATTTAGCAATAAATATTGTTTAATAATAAAACTATACATTATATATCACAAATCCAAAATCCAAAATAATATATCAAAATAAATAGATAAATAAATAAATAAGTTAAATAAATAAATAAAGCATAAAATGTTAATGTTCGCGGATATGCTGAAAAACATTCTTTTAATTTATTTTTTTTTATTTATAAATAAATAAATTAAATAAATAAATAAAGCATAAAATATTAATGTTCGCGGATATGCTGAAAAACATTCTTTTAATTTATTTTTTTTTATTTATTTAATTTTTTTGTTATATCAAACATTCAATTTATATTTCTTGTACATGTATACAATATTCAAATTCAATATTTTTCTCACACGAAAAAATGTGGCTTAAAAAATATTTTTCCAATATTTGACAAACATATCTATCTAATATTTTTGTGGTACTAGGGGTCTGTTTCGGGACGTCTTGAATACGTCTGTTTCGAGACGTCTTACAGACGTCTGTTCGAGACGTCTTAAAGACGTCTTTAAGACGTACAGTTTTTTCACAAAGACGTTCCAGAGACGTTCAGAAGCCGTTCGGAAGCCGTTCGTAGGACATTCAGACGTCTAATAGACGTCTGAACGTCTTTGACAGACGTCTTAAAGACGTCTTTAAGACGTCTCTGTGCTATCTGGGCTGTTTACAAATATACGGTAATACGTCGCGATATAATGTGAGCCCGAAATAAATTTCCAGTCCGAAATGTCAATTATATCGTGTAAAGACTGTTTTCATTGATCGCTTGTCGCGAGCATCGAACGTGAAAAAGGATAGCGAGCGAAGAATACATTGACATTATGTAGTGGTAAATTATATTTTCAATTATGTCTGAATGAAACATTCCATCAGCTTGTTTGTGATATATTTGCGATGCTCTGTACGAATTTGTTCCCACGTTCGGAACGTAACCTTCTCGCCTGTCACGCAGCTAAGCAGCCGAACAAATGAAAGTTACAGAAGGAATTCCTTTAGAATCGCAGGATTATGCTAACGGATTTTATCGCCGCATATTAGCGAAGAAGATATGAGATTTACTCCGACGTTCAATTACCGAAGGTGTTTTACAACACGCGAGCACCGCGACGACGATAAAAGATACTTTATTGGGCAATAATATTCAGCAAAAGTTTACATATGTCTCGGACAGTTACGTCATTAAATAAATGAAATAATACAACGTCTCTCGCCTGTCGTTTAAGCCGTGAAAAATAAACGAGCTTTCGGATATTTTTGAATGCCGGTGCCCCGGTAAACAAAAAGGAGGGGGGGTGGGGAGGGAGAAAAGAACGAGAGACCGAATGCTAAAGTCAAGAATTAATTGCCTCGCGCCGTTGAATAGTCTCGGGACTTCCTTCCAACGGCGATCAAAGGCACGCGCGTCTTTCACCGTCGGAGAAGATCCATCCTTGAAAAGGATTTATTCTCTTAAAGGCGAGCCATTGGGGTACCGGGAGAAAATAATGGCCGGTGGAATAACCAATGTTCCATAATGTATATTCTTGTTGATCGTTGATCTCCCGCGTCTACGAATGATCGGTGAAACATAATTCCCGCGGGGCTGGCTAAGTAACCCATATATAAAGCATCATTTTAACCTATTAGCCGGACAGGACGAGTTAACTCGTCTTTTCTTGCTGGCACTTGACCTGGCTAATGCTCTCTCGGGCGGTTCCAATAAATTTCTGTTCTGTCAAAAACTGATCAGCCGGTTAATTCGCGCGGCTCGCTCGTGCAATGATTTGTCACCGTGGTGATTCAATCGACGCGACACGACCATGCAACCGACGAGCGTTTCTTGATAGTTTCTATGTACGCTCTTACGATGATTTACCGCAAAACGTAACTAGCTGCGTACGTAGCCTGCATGGAACCATTCATCTTTTCACTTTAACGTTTTTCTCTAATCGAAAGCAAGATACGGTTAAAGTTACGTGAATTGCCCTGTGTAATTTCAACGTGCTTTTCGTATTCTACAGGAAATAAAAACTCATTGATTTTCATGCAAGGAATCAGTCGATAAATAAGAAATGAGTTTGTTCGAAAAGGTAAAAATAAACGGTCTTATTCATCCACTGTGAATATTGAAAGTGATGGAAGTTGGAATTGTAACGGAGCAGCGCAAAGTATGTGGAAAGAAACTTTTATTAAAGACAAAGAATATCGCAGGTTGAACACGTGTTTACGCCATGGCAGTCGAATAGAGAAGAAGGATCGTTTCCGTACACAGTACTAAATACACATTACAAAGGTCACGTGAATACGCACGACTTATAATATATCATAATAGATGTCGCGATTAGTGCTGTTCCAACAGAAAGTTACTTAATTACTTAACAATTGTTATTTAGTAAGTTACTTCGATTAAAAAATTGTCTACAACCCCGGTAATTTATTGGAAGAAAAAGGACAGAATTTGATTTCGACTTGTTAGAAAGAAGGAAGAATAACTTTGACAAAGAGTTCAGTTGTTCCGTGTGTTACTCCTGGAACTCAATGGGAACCGTGTTCCGATGCGTCAGAATTTTCTCAAGAATGTTGCCCCATTTTTTTGCCGATTTCGAGGCTGCGGTAAACGTCGAAAATTCGACAAGGTATTTCGCATTTGCGAATAAACTGCGCACAGCTGCCGAGCGGCCAAACAATTCTCTTCTTTCGTTACTTTTCACGACGGTGAAGGGGTCCCGGCGAAACGCGCAGAACAGAAAAAAATAAACAGCCCCGCCATGGTGCGACGGTGCAGGCATGGGGCTCCGGAGGATTCAAATTCCTAAATCTGAAGCTCGGCGAAACTCACAGCACTTTTGTATACGTAACACCATCGCGAAAATATACTGTTCAAGCGAGCGATATCGAATTCCCAAAGAGACACTCTTTACAGAAGATGCGAACATTTAATGAAGCGACGTCTTCACGTAAAGCGGTAGGAAAATATAATTTTTGAAAAATTGAAAAAAGCATCAATTCCCTATTTTTGTGTTCTATGAGAAAACCCAAATTGCGTATTGCGATTTTAACAAGTGAATTTTAACGTACTACATTCTTTCCCCTCGCATAACAAAATGTAAGTTCATGCTGTTTGAAATGAAACAACACTCTCATTTTATTATAAATTATCATTTCTAGAACATTCTTTCTCTTCGCATAACAAAATGTTGTAAGTTTGAAATGAAACAACACTCTCATTTTATTATAAATTATTATTTCTAGAACCAATTCCGTTAGAGTTGGGTGGAAGTAGTAACGGAGAACATATTTTTACTGAAACAGTGAAATTTAATTTCGTTATAAAAATCTTTTTATATCTAATATAATTTTTAAACTATATACGTAGGAAAATGGAGATTCATGTAACAAGGTTTGGCGGGTTATGTAAAAGTTTGGAAATAAAAAAGACAGCAACGTCTCCGTCGAACTTTTAGACTTTAGAACAGAGCTCATAATGTTTTGAGATTATACGTGACAAACGTAAAACTACATGCGTCATTGAGAAATTAAAGATGGCACACCTGGGCTATCTTTTTGACGAGTAGTGTAGAAGTAAAGCAAGTTGCTCGTTATACCGATCATTCTTCAATCCGCATAATTATATTATTAACGCAATTTATGGTCCAAGGTACTTATTAAGGGCTACGTGTTAATGAGCGAGGATGCACCGGCTGAAGTTCCTCATTTTGAACTGTTTTGAAGCTGCGGACGACTACTGTAGTGAGAGATGTTTTGGAAATAGACAGATTCTGAGTGAGATAGATGGGTTTTGGTGTCGGTCGGCTACCGCACAGTGCCCTTTGAAACCGGCTGTGTTCACTGTTTATTTTCTTACTTTCCAACGCTTAAATGCTGTTGAACCCGACCCGCACTATCTTGTTTCTCGGAGAACATTTTTTTACGCACACTTCCAGCAAGTGTGCACTCATCTTGAATCGGTAAACGAATCTAATTCCCCATGGAATTAGAAAATTTCCTAATTTCTTTGCTATGAGAATGTACACGGAGCTTCCCAACCTCAAGGGAGACTGCATGTAATTGCTCAAGCTTGTACAAACCTGCGTTCACCGATGAACAAAAATTCTACGTTTAAGTGACACCAGCGAGATTGATAAGGCCGGTGAGATATTTCGCGAGATAAAATTAAAATTCAATGTAGTTCTTGTATCGCTGATTCGGCGTACCGAGCCAACTGTCGATCCCGAGTATCTGATCGCAAGGGCGCAGGTACAAAAGTGTTTGGCCGTACCTGCAGGAAGACGGTGACACAGCACGATAAGAGAAACTCGCGCAGCGTAGGTGGCAGGTTACGGATCACGATAGTATCGGATCTGGCATTCCGCCGGCTATTGATCATTAATAATCGGATCGCCTCTCGATCGTTTAACGCGTTAATCATCCGACCGAAAATTTAAATACGTGCCACCAGATTTTTCTTGGCCCCCTTTTATATCGTTCGTTCTTCTCTTTATCGTAGAGTTGCAACGAAAGGTCGTACCGTGTCTCTAACTAAAAATTCAAAGATATTAGTAAGATATTTATTCATAGGTTTATTCAGTGACATAATAGAACAGGATGGAAAATATCTCTATTTTATCTTCGAATTTTACGTTGAAGCTACAAGAAAAATTTACTCGATCGACACGAGAGTTTAACGTTACTTCAAATAATTTTGCACAGATAGATTATGATAGGACAATTCGTACAGTGTTGCTAGACTTGCAAGTTGCAAGTACCAGAACATTCTAAGGAACAACAAAAGAATTCATTATAGCCAGACTTTGATTGTTTAACACTTTGAGTGCCAAACCAGAATCCTAAAAAATTCCATGAAATCAAAGTAAGTTATTTAATGAAATAAAAATTGAAAATAATTATGTGTGATATTGAGTAGTCTTCCAACTTTCTTGCATTTTACAGATCCCAATCAAATTTGGTACAATGAATATATTAACCCCTTGCACTACTATTTATTTTGTGATTATAATGATTAGAAATTCTTCATCGTTCAGAATTTCATAGAAAAAAAAGATAATTTATATTTATTGTATGCCTATGTATTCTTCAAAGGACATATATCGACTACAACAAAATAGAATTTTATTTCAGTTCAAAGGAAATTAAGAACGTTCACATTTATTGGAGTCTATTCAGAATCTTCATCACGAGTCTGGCTCGTTATTGTAGGGCAAGGGGTTAACGTAAAAATTCATTTTAAAACCTGGACAAATAATTCCGTCACCCACATCTGGGTGACATGGCGGTCAACGTGTTAAATATTACCCCGTCAATTTACGCAGGTGTGGTTCTAACAATTTAACCACCCGCTGGATTTACCAAGAATTCCATGCCCGAGTTGTTTTTTATCCTTGTAAGTGGTTTACATCCCAGTTGAGAATATTTAAATTTCGTGGAAAGTTTCACCCGCGACAGGTTCGAGTTGCCTCGCTTCTGTCAACGGATCGGCTTGTTTGCAGTAATGTAAATAATCACGGGAAATCTGAAATAGTTGCCGGCGGACAGTGTGTTGATCTAAGCTTTTTGTATACATTTGAGATTCCTGAGGGTACCGATATGTCCGGAGCGTGGCTCCGGGGAAAAAAAAAAGACCGTGGCTGCGACGCAATAATAACGATAACGACCACCCCTGTGAACGCGAACGCGAGTTGTATCACAGCGACCGCTCCTCTCGTCATCTATCAAGTTTCCTCGACGTTCTATCTCGCCAAATTGGCTCCGGCTACCGTTCTTACAGGACATTTGCCTGCCACGCTCGGGTTACCGTACCCTTTCGGTTCTTCAAAATGATAGTGTTACGGGTGTCGCGCGACAAAGAATCCCTACGGCCAAGTAAATTGAATTCACCCCCCCTCCCCTGTGTACCCTCGCGCAAAAATATTTCGATCGAAAAGAACAGTTTCGGACGTTTTCAAGCTCCACTGAGCAGAATCGAATTCGCGCGAGACGAAACCTCTGTACGAAATTATTCCTACGAACCAAGTAATACCGAGTTTCGAAGACTTTTTCAGAGTAAAAGTCTATTGTAGGGTTCCAAAGAAATTTCTGGCTGAACTGTCCAGATTCGAATTTCGATTAAAAAGTGTAACGTCGTGCAAGACTTAATTTTCCTTATTTTCTATTTTACGCGTTAAAGGTTCGCAATATAATTATAAATTATTGTTTTCACTTACAATCGCGGCCATATACTCACGTACACTTCATATTTTAACCTGACTTATTTCTATAGAACTCGGGTAGTGGTATCAACAATTTATTTCTAAGAGTGTTAGACCCTGATGTACAGTGACTTCAACCAATATTCGGACGCTCTTAAAAATCGCATAACGTTGTCAATATTGGACTATACTACTTGAATTTTTTTGAGAAGTTAGAATTAATATACTCGTTTAACGTATAAGTGTGCAGGAAATAATATTTAATTTGATTAACTGTACGTGAGTATATAGCTGCCACTTTCTATTATCGTCTTAACAATATAATATATCCACTAAATTTTGTTCCTGTTATTTTATCTAAATGGCAAAGTTTGTTGAAGAACGAAGCAAATATTACGATATAAAAGCATTGCAAGGTATCTTACAGAATAGATGCATAGCTTACCCATTTCATGAAAAAGTGAATTTATTAGGTAAGTACTATAATTTGTTTTCGAAAAGAAGATGTCTGAAATATGCTCGAGGTCATGATAGCCGACCACTTTACTCCTACGTTGCAAGCATGAAGTAATACGACTGGAGTGGACAACTATTGCGACTGCAAGTGTATGTTCAAATACCTTCTTTCGAAAAATAGGTCATAGTAAAATACATAAACATGTCGTAACGTATAAAGAGTTGAATACAAAGGATTGCCAGGAGTAGAGAATTCGACGAATCGAAAAATGCAATACATATATTGTTAATTCGCAGTGCCATTCGAGAGCGTGAGAGTGAATTATTTTACCCACAGACGGACACCTCATCCTGCGACGTTAAAATACGCCGGATCGGCGAGTATACTATTTTTATCATTTGTGGGCAACGACAGTTTTGGCTCGCAGCATTCCAATCCTGCGAGATTTGCGAGCCATTCCGATTTGGCAGGAAGGCGTATTCGTGTTGTGATTGAGTTTCCAGAGAAAAGAAAAAGGAACGGATCCGAAGTACCCTCTAGCCACTCTAAACCAAATATACTGAATTCCCCTTCGCATTCGCGGACAAAAGTTTATGGCTCTTCTTCTGAAAACTGCGAGCAGTTAGAAAATCCAGTCTGACGTGGAAATGCACTCTTTTTTTTTTTAAAGTCTGCGAATAACATCTTGCAAGGTTACCTACTTTTAAGCACACTTTCACACGAGTTTATCGTAACACAGTTTTGTTAATGTTAGGCAACAAAATAACAAACTTTTTATAAATAAAAAATTTTTATAAATAAAGAAATGTATAGCTTTCTAACTCCCAATGGGGAGTTCCATTAAACGAAAAGGAAAAACTAAAAATGTTCAATCTATTAAAATTATTAATGGAAGACAGAACTTTCCATATGGTTTCCATGTGTTGCATTTGATCAGGAGTATTTTTATTCTGCATGAAGATCCGCAGTCTAATAACAATTTATCGTAGAAAAATTGAATTTTACTGCGGTAGAACGAGCGAAATAAATTGCAGAAGTGTACACGAAATGCAACAGAATTAGAAGTGTAACGAAGACGTGTAATCGTCAATTATTGTTATAGAATTTCAGGAAGATCCGCAAATTGATTGCGAATTGCTCGCACAAGTACGAGAAGGGAAATATTGCTGGAAGCGTAGTTTAGAATGTTACTTGAAGTGCGTGTCGGGGGTGTGCGGTTTTGTAACCTGTACAACAGTAATCGTTAAAGTGGACCGTCGTTCGCATACAAATGAAGTGGTATTCAGGGTGTTAAGTGTTTCGGGCGTTGCTCTTAACAACTTATGATTTGCGTCCGGCGGACCTTGTCCACAGAATCAACGAGGAGTAAATAAACACAGCGAAATTAGGAAGGATTCAGGTTGAACGTGTAAAGGCGTAAAGGCATATGTAAAAGTGTGCGACCATCGGGATCGCGCTCGCGTAGGCGGCCTCTTCTCTCAAGACCACCCGCGTTCGCATCCACATTGAACAGCCGAGAATCAATCTGTTGAGAGACTCTCCCTCAGTCCTGCGATAATAAGGAGTCGGGCTACCACCTTTCAAATAATTGCTAGTTTCAAGTTCGCTTCCCCTCCGAGAAATATTTCTTCAATTCTGCGATGCGATATCTCACTGGACATCTTCTAATACCATACCCCATATATTTTCCTTTGATTCTGTCGTAGAACATTTCTAGAAAAGCTTCAGCATAAAGTGTTAACGAAAATATACGTTAAGAATGGAATTTCACATTTTTTCACAAAACAGACAAAATATTAGAAAAATTTTCAAATATTCTACAAAACTGAGAACATTAACCAGTTAACTGTGGAGCTCAATTTCAGAAATCCCCCACGGCGCGGAATTAAAATCATGCAATGTGGAATATACACGAAAAAAAAAAAATAAAAAAAAAAGGTTCAAATTGAAAGAATTGGGGTGAAAAATACTCGAGAGTTTAGAACAATAGAATCGCTGTGTGAAACGTCTTATAGAAGACGCGTTTAACCAGTTAACTGCGGAGCTCAATTTCAGAAATCCCCCACGGCGCGAAATTAAAATCATGCAATGCAGAATATACACGAAAAAAAAAAAAATCTAAAAAAGGTTCAAAGGGGTAGCAGGGCAAGGGTTCAAAAATTACATTTTTATTCGATAAGAAATTAACAATTCATTAATGTTAACGTTAAGAGTGTTATAATACATTTGACCGCGGATTATTATGCAGAATAAAAATTGTATGTATATCAAGTGCAAGATGTCGATTATTAAACAAGCAATTACTAAAACGTACTTGAAAAATTAGTAAATGCAACAGCAAATAAGACGAATTAGAATTATTTACGCGAATCGGTGCCGTGTAAAAGGAGACCAGGCGCGCCCATTCGAAGTACATGTAATGTTATGAGTAAAAGGCAGAGGATTAAAGCGCGGACTGAAGAGAATCGCGGCAGGAACTTTGGCCTAACCGTTTTCGCGAGGGTTAACGAGACGATGGACTGGATGCAAGTACCGCAAAGCGTGGCGAACTATATATGTACTTACTGTTATTCTACGAAATCCAGAGTGCTGGCTCGGTATCGTATCGCGTAACGGCTTTCAAACATGATTTATTGACAAAGACACGCGGGAGCGTGACGCGCGTTTCAAGAATAATCTAGCAATCTCCATCAGAGTTCGATGGTCTCTCTCTCTCTCTCTCTCTCTCTCTCTCTCTCTCTTGAAACTGGCTTACGCCTGCTATCAATTGAGAGGGCTCCTTTCCCCGCTTGTCCCCTAATTCTCTTTCTTCCTTTTTTCTTCGCATCGACACTAGAAAGCACGATCCCCGTGACAAATGCTTGTCCTGCAACTGTTCCACCGTGCAATCACGGTGGTCTTCGCGATCGAACTTTCGACAACGATCACTTCTTTTTCTTCGTCGCTTCGCGCGGGACGCTCGAACACATTGTAAATACACGGTCTCTGCGAGAAGATATACTTTACACGAGGCGTCTCACTTTCATGTTCTGCACTCAATTGTCAGGGGGCCCCATAAGTAATCAATTATTTCGAAATCTAAAAGAAACTTTCTGGTAAATTCAAGTTTTTATTTCTTAATTTATTAGACTCGAGGTGCCTCATTAGGTGCTGGCAGTGTCAACCCTAAAAATGAAACATGTAACTGAACTTTCCTATAATAGATAAAAGCATACAAAAAACTATCAGTTATTTCGTTGAATAAACAATATCGAACGCCGTGTGTTCTTTTTGGGTCTCTATTTGAGACTAAAGAAATCATCTACTCTAGCTAGAGTAGAGGGTGCTGTCACAGTACGCATGAAAAATGGAATGCATGGGAATTGAAATGAAATGCTTATGAATTATAATTATGGAGTCGAATGCCTGCGTTCGCACATTTTGCGTTCATAAAAAGATTTCATACATAGCTCGTCAGTCCGCCGGAGTTCTTTGGAGGTCCGTGAATTTTTCAGGACTTTTTGTTCCAGCGATAAAGAGCGAAAAATCGTTCCGCCAAAAGCGGGACTTTCCGACACTAAAAATGGCGATTTACCGTCACATGAAAGCGTGCCTTTGTCAGAGCTCGTCGCTGCGCCCACTTTTTCTGAAAATGAACGGCAGCGAACGACCTTTACGCGTCTAATAGTTCAGTTCCAGGTCAATGTTGGCGTTCCTTTTTTTTTGCAGCCAATCGTGCACGCGATAGACTGCGCGAGAGCTATTACACGCACAGGCGCATAGACTGAGCAAACAGATCGTATTTCCGAAGTATTTCAGAATTTGCCGAAGAAAATAAAGTAGAGCGTTTTGCAGCACGTTTTCTTAGAACTAAATTTTTACCATGCCTGTGTTTGGTCGCTTTTACTAATTTTAACTGTACAATTATTTCTTCCGCTTAATGGTTCAGCTTCAGCGATGACGAAACATGTGACACAATAATACGGATATCATTTTTATATCAATATTTTCATTCAAACAATTGTGACCACTGGTATTATTCGTATTACATTTTCAAATTATAGTATCTTTATATCTCTTTCTATGTTTTATATACAAATAAAATGGACAATAACGTTAGTGAAATTTGATATGATTTTCTCTTGTGATTTTTTCTTCTTTTAAGAAGTTTAGAAAAACGATTTTAGTTCGATAAAAGCACTTGAAAATATTTAAAATATACTTACAATTACTATATACAATAATAACATATTGGAAGAAAGTGATGTTCACATATGTATTTATGTACTTTGATAATACACCAGAATCGCATGTGCATATCCGTGCCAGCATCCTAAAAGCAATAAATCAATCTTCAATCGAGCGATACGGAACTTGCCTTTGTAGTTCTTGAAAACAAAAAAAAACACGATAAGATTTTCTGGCCAATCCAATATATGTGTATATATTAATATTCTGAAAGCAAGAGAGCGGATTCGCGATTCACTTGGAATAATCTCACGCTCCATTTAAGAAGTTCAAAAGGATTCCGGAATAAAGACGAGCTTTTTTGTTTTGTCCATAGCACGGCGAGGTTTATCGCACGAATGTGCATAAATTCATATGCATGAAAGATGCTGGGTATAACGCCTCGCGTCTGAATACATAAAGCAAGCTAAAATGATAAAAATGGATGCACCGTAAAGTGATATGGGAGAAATTTTATTAAAACGTAGGCGTCCTTTCGAACTTGCATTTGTCGTACGTGTTTATATTGCACAAGATACGCTGTTCTCGAGTTTTACACGGTGATCGGTTACACTGTTAAAACGAATCTGTTTCGAATTTTTTCTGCATTTTTTATATTTTTTTTTGGGCTTCCTTTTATCGCGAAATAGAATTTCTGACTCGTTTTATTCAGACCTTTTTAAAGAGTTTACAGATAGTGTACAAGAATAGTGTACAAGGCTGCTAAATGCGCATTTGTAATTTTTGTAGGCTTCTATTTAAAAATTGACTATGATAGTGTACAATCTTATGCAAGTGGTGCTAATAATTTGATCACTGTGTATTTTAAATTATCCGGATTTTTTCAATCTCTAGTTTATTGTAACACGCACATACACACAAAAAAAAGAAAAATTTATCCTATGAAAAATAAAAACTGTTACTGAAAAAGTTCAATGTTCATTATTGAATTGCTCATTCGCACTATTGATTTGTGTTTCCACGACCTACAATAACAAAAGTTGGAAAATATTCGACAGAAATTTGAAAACGCACTGTGAGCTCACTTTTTTCGAGAAAAATACACGCCCTGTATTTTTCGCGGTGCAATATATGCATTCTACGGCTCACGCAATAAAGCTTTTGCCTGCAATATTTTCCCTCCATATTTTGAAAAACCGTGCAAACACTGTGACGATCGAATTATACACTGTTCCGCCATAAAGTTTGCAGAATCATAAAAATGGTTTTTTTAAAGATGAAACGGAATATGTTCCTTACTTCACTGTCTCCGACTGTCTTCTTACCTCATTCATTTTTCGTTTTGTATGCCACGTTTGTAAACAATTCATACAAAAGAAACAAATATTTTGTTAAGCGAAATATGTAAGTTCGAACAGAATTTCTTTAACACCGAGCCTACCACTTGCCGAATGACCAGTTTTACATTTCACAATTATTCAAATTATAAAAATGCATTCATGACAAATAATGGAATAAATTTCTTTTAACGCTAGGTTTTTACGGGGTATTAACACTAAACGTACTACGACCGGTCAAATGACCGGTTCTAGATTTTTTATTTGACAATTTTTGAAGTTATAAAGATGCTTTCATGAGCAATGATTCAATAAATATCTTTAGTAGAGCACGCATTGCAATAAGTTAAATCTAAATAAATTAAATCTTGCCATTTTTACAAGGCAACATGTATCTGTTACATTTATAGCTGGACACGTTTAGTGTTAAGTTTTTAGTGACCGTTTTACATTACTTTATAAATATAACAAGAATCCAAATGATTGGTCGTTTTTTGATATATACCCAAAGAAATAAATTTGTTAAAGAATTCCTCATGGATGCATCATACAAAATCTCAATAATCGTAAATTAAAAATAGTAGAATCATTTTGACGGGTCTCGTGAACCTAGTGTTAGTAAGAAAAATGGACAATCCGAAGAAATTGAATCTTGTTATTTTTACAAAAAAAGCAACAATTTACCACTTAACGCTTGGAAGGGCCAGCGTTAAACGTGCGTGTTTGTCTCGGTCAGTGCGAAAACACTTATAACCTCACGGCACTTGACACGCCATTTATCAAAATTTGTTACGAGTCCAGATCCTTAGAGACTACAATGTTCCTCCATGCTAATCCGAACGTAAGTTGTCGGACCGTACAACTTCTGAACAGCCCGTGTGCACGGAGCCCGGCCGTTGTCACAGTTGAAAAATTGATAGTCGAAATAAATCAGTGGAATGGTCGGGCGCGCGGCTATAGAATAATAAAGGAGAAATTTTCCAGAAGTGTGTCGAAGCGCAGGTGTGTTTCCGTTCGGTGTCTACGGGATCCGGGCGTATTCTTGCATCTGCACGCGTCGAGAATCCGAGGCGGAAAATCCGTCGGCCGTATATTTCTGGGCATCTCTCCGTTACCGGGGTGCATTTCGGATTCATAGGGTTCGCAGTCGGAAAATAGTCGTCGTAGGGTAGGTGTCCTTGAGCGGCATAAGAGGGGACGAAGAGTGAGTGTTAAGGAAATTCCAGAGAGAGGGGGAGAGAGAGAGGATGAACCATGGAATCGTCTGAAAGTTGGTCCCGAGGAGCGAGGGCACCATACCAATCCATTGTCCTCTTGTCCACCCTCGGAGAAAAGCATCGACCGACACCCGAAACTCGCAAGCCGCGCGAATGTGCACGCGTGGGAGAAACCATGGAAGGCCACGAATGGACACCTTCCTGCTTCGATCAAGACGAAAATCCGTGTCACTGTTTATACAAATCGATCCCTCTCCTCCGCTGCGCCGGATCGCTTCGAGGAAATAAACAGGTGCAGGCCAGGTTGCCCTTCGTTTGTTGTATGAAATCGGTATGGTGGCCACTGGACCAGGCGATCCTCCGTCCTAGGAAAATAAACGTCTTGGGATAGGGGGTATAGCCTCTCTTCGTTCCATCAACAACGCTCGTTGATGCTGATAGCGCGTGAAAGCCTCATGGAGGAACAGAACGATGATCCAAAATTTTTCAGTGACTGACGATTAACCTCTTCAAAGGTATACAGTTTTCTTTCGGTATAAGAGGATAATGTTTTTCATAGAACGTTAATTCAGCTGCGTTGCTAGCTTAAATCTTTACATGACTTGTATAATCATGTTGTACATGGATTGCATTAACACTTTGACTACCAAGCTAGAATCCTCAAAAATTCCATAAATTCAAAGTACGTTATTTAACACTAGAACTACCGGATGGGTCAAAATGAGTTCCTCCTAATTTTTTCTTTTAGAGATATTGAAATTATAAATATGTTTCCATGAGAAAATTTTTTCATAAACTTCTCTATCGAAGTAGATATTTAAACAAAACTAATACGAAATCTAAACAAATCTTATTTTGTTGTTATTATAAGGCAATGTATGCCAGTTGCATTTAGTGCTTGGTCGTTCTAGTGTTAATGAAATGAAAATTTAAAAAATTAAATGTACGATGTTGAGTAGTCCTTCAACTTTCTTACATTTTACAGATCCTAATGAAATTTGGTACCATGAACATATTAACGTAAAAATTCATTTTAAAACCTGGACAAATAATCCCGTCACCCACATATGTGTGACATGGCGGTGAACATGTTAAATTAAGTTGCTTACCTCTAGATAATAGAGAAATCAGATGTCAACGGTTCGGATAATCGAGGTACCACTGTATCGCGGATTAAACGAATAAATATGATCCGAGTAGAGCCGTGTTTGGTCTCGTTTGAATCAGAAAAATTTCGCAAATATGTTCACAAAATTTCCATAGCAAGATCATTAAAAAGCAAGAAAGAACGTAACATTTTAAATTCTAAAGAATTAATTTGTAGAACATTATTGTATATTGTAGGCATTATTTCTCAACGCGTTCGTAGTTCGAGTTTCGACGGTCTATCAGCTTGTGCACTCTTTAGAGGTTCTATTTTTCATTGAACCAGCATCCGTTTGTTACGATGGACAATAAGCTACTTATAAATATCTAACAAACTCGTCGAATGAGTTACCGAAGGGAACCGATAGACTATTCGGTGACGTTCAATAAATTGCACTATGTGTGCACCAAGTACCTCATGAATATTTAATTGCAAGTATTCTTACGAACGGCACACAATGTATTAACATCAGAATCGTTGAGCTCTTAATATACATACATAGGATCGCCATTACGGTTAAATTCACAGCTTGCTGCGGAAGATAAGGGAGGAAAGTGGTTAAATGGATACCCTTCTTGAAAGTGGAACGGTATCGCAAGTTACCGACTTGTCATTCGTTTCTTCCTTTTGTTTGCGCGCGACGGACAGACTGAATTGTAACGTTATACAGATCAATTTTATGCCGGTAACATCAAACAAAGAGGAACTCAAGAATCATGCTGCTCAAAGTTCGTTTTAATCGTTCGACGATGTTCTTCTGTATCTGCGAACACCAACAAACATCATTAAACTAATTATACGGAACGAAAAGGAGAAAGAGTTGCGTCGAAATCCTCGATACACCTAATTGACGATGGGCCTATGATCGGAAAGCAATAGCTAGTTTCTGAAACTGATCCAACATCTTGAAGAACGTGTTTCGCAACGTTAGTGTCTCGCGAAAATGAGAAGAATTGGTAATGATTACGCATTTGATGCTTTTTTGGCATAAATGGGTGGGTACTATATAAAGCAGTGGACATGTTCACACACTAGGTTTACGGAGCACTAAAAATTTTACTTTACTTTATAAAAATAACGTGAATGTATCAATCAAAAGTAGGCATTTTTAAATAATATACACCCAAGGAAATCAATTTGTTAAATAATTCCTCATGTATGCATCCTTGCAATCTCGATCTGTCATTTTGAAGGGTCCCGTAAATCTAGTGTTAAAAACATTTAAGAACATCGATGTTTCAGCTGGATTGAATAATTAAGGAAAAGAATTTTTATTCATTTCTTGTGTCTTGCAACCAATGCAAACATTTATTAATTTATTTTGCGTGAAGATACGCAAGTTCAAATTCAAAACTTGAACTTACTGCAAAGTTTGTTGTAGATTTCGATATAATTGATTACTTACGGGTCCCCCTAATACAAGGAACTTCGTGGCAGCTCAAGGACGTTCTCGTGTCCAGGCTCTAACCCACATATACGCAGGACCCATTCCACGATGAATCCGAGGGTAAACCGTAAGTTCGATCGGCAAAGTTCGGTCCACAAGGTTCGACGGCAATGATCGCGATTATATAACTGGCTGGCAAGGTCCCGACCGATAAAATCGCTTTGTAATTTATGCTAATTCGTTCGAACGCGCGACGTCTCTCGGTCGCGGGCGCTGGCAGTTAATCGCGGAGTAAGATCGAGCGTCTTTCGTCCATTTAAATTAAGCCGGGCAGAGGTCTGCCAGCCGTAAACGACGGAAACGAATCTTTAATACCCGCGCGCGCCTCCTTACAGTACTATCGTTCCATTAGTATTCACGATCGCGTTTATTTCACGCGGACGGGTATCGAGCGGCTCGTTTATTTTCGCTAATTAATTCCAATTTATCGGCGCCGATATAGCAGCGGCGCCGGCACAGCATCCCGGCTCGTACACCCGGAATCCCCGGGGATTCTCTACCGATTACCACCTCTCGCCCGTCCTAGATTTCTTTCCCACGGATACCCAGAGCTTTTCCCCTCTATTTATTCCCCTTGGACCCCCTCCCCTCCCCCCTTCCCGCCGCCTCTCCCTGGAAACTCCCCATGGCCCACGAAACGATCCCGACCCACCTCGTTTTCCACCGAAATCTCTCGCTCTGTTTATCCGCCTCGTTTGTGTGTCGGGTGTACGATCGAGCCTCGTTGATTCGAGTATTTAAATTGAAAACTCTATATTTTCCGTGGACAGCGACGGGATTTCGAAACATCGACGAAGGAACAACGGACCAACCTGGAGTGTCTGCTCTCGGAAACTCGTCGCTTTCTGCTACGACTCGTATTCTTAAGTATTTCAGGTTGTTGCCAGTGTGATCGAAAGAGATCTAGGACCTTTCAAGCGACGCTGCAACGGGATTTCGAAATATTAACGACGGAACGGTCGAGGCAATTTTAACCCTTTGCACTCGAAGCTATTTTAACTCGAAAACGAAATATTTCTTCCGACATAGAATATTTCCCTTCTATATATTCTTTTTCGTGTTATACGTACGAAAATGGTGCAATTTACTCGTACAATACTGAAGTGTTTAGCAATTTATTAAATACAAACAATATTTAAACCTTTGCACTCGGCGATATTTTAATTCTAAAACAAAATTTTTCTTCCGTCTTAGAATTTTTCTTCCATCTTAGATTTCCACAGATTTGAATACAAATTTTGTAATGTAACAAATATTTTGTAATATTTTTTGTGATTTCTTTGAAATAGTGCCATAACAAATTTTAGTGGAGCTTCTGAGTCGCCACTCGAGTGCAAAGGGTTAATAATGTAAAAAATATTTGGAATAATGATGCAGCAATTTTTAGCGGCGCCTCCCAGTCGCCGTTCGAGTGCTAAGGGTTAAGTCTCATTTTTTAGTATTCATTTTATCGAAAAATTTGGAAAATTGTAAGTGGGGCCTAATTTTTTTGGCCAGGGACTGTACCGGCTCTAACAAACTGGCAATGTTGCTTTCAACCGACTAAATCGGAAATCACCATTTCATTTTTTTCTTAACAAATATTTGGTCTTGTGGTAGATGCAGAGTTGATTACTACACAGCGTGAAAACTGTGAGTGACACGTAAAGACTACGTTTCACGAACAGTGTAAACAGAACAGATTGACATTATGTCAGTGTGATCTCGCTAGAGGCGTAAACACGGAAATGAGCTTGAAGACAAAATGATAACGCACGAGAACTGTGTTTACATTTTCTTCAATAATTTACAAGCTTTCTGGTAGTTAACGTATTTGCATAGCATTCCTTTAGAACTACCTTTGGGAAAATGTATTCCTCTGTGCAAACCAAGCGTACATCATAATTACTCTTGCAGATTGTGTTTCTCGTTATTTGCAACACGGACCGTAACTGTTACGAGTAAAATTGACAAATTCATAAGATGAGAAATGTTATGAACACGTTGACTGCCATGTCACCCATGTATGAGTGACGGAATTATTTGTTCAGTCTTTAAAATGAATTTTTACGTTAATATATTCATTGTACCAAATTTGATTAGGATCTGTAAAATGCAAGAAAGTTAAAGAACTACACAATATCATACGTTTAATTTTGTTCAATTTCTATGTTATTAAATAACTTACTTTGATTTCATGGAATTTTTTAGCTTTCTTGTTTGGCGATCAAAGTGTTAAAATATTTCATGGTAGATTTCTATGTACATTTACGTTATTTGACACGCGAAGTTTGATAGAAAAATCATCCGTTATATGAAACGCGCTGGTAATTAATTTATCCTTGCTGTAACAACATTGACGCAAGCTACGTACCGAAATTTCAGGCAGCAACGTTTAGGACATTGTTGTCCGAAAGCATTTAAAAATGGCATTGTGCGTTGGCCGCGGGCCTCCCAATAATAGGTACGTTCCACAGCAAGAATTGACGTTTCGCCCGGTATTATTCGAGCACCGAACGTCAATATTTGATGTAGTATTTACGCGACACTCTGTCAACGTTTGTTTAATAACGGTGTGCTCACTATCCGAATATTTTTCGAGCGATCTCAAGGATGCGTTCAATTCCGTGTGTCTTCTCCATTTTTCTCTATTTTCGCGGGCGCACGCGCGCTTGCGTTTTCCTGTTTTTTTTTTCTTTTTCGCGTTGGTTTCGCCGGCGATAAACGCGGAGAAAGAAATTCGCGGGATCGATGAGAATATCGGAGCGCAAATATCATCAACGAATGCCCGCGTAGACCCCGCGAAGGTTTTAATTTGACACGTGCAAACAGCTTGAATTTACTCAGGCTGGTCGTGGATGCAGCAGCACCGAGAGACGGAGGAAGGGTGGGCCGCGGGATTTTAAATAACGAGTATCGATGCGCGAGAGGTAATTGAACCTGAAATTATTATCCGATCCTCTCTGTAATTCAAAACGCCACGGGCGTAAAAATGTCGGACAAGAATCGAGGAGGATGAAAGCCAACGGCCTCGTCGAACGGATCTCGAATCACGCCGACAAACGTGCTGCTACTATCCCTTCTAGAAAAAAGGAAATCAAAGGGGAGAGAGAAGGCACAGGTAGACGAGCGAAACAGAAAATATTCGAGCCCCGGCGAATCTGACGGGCTACACTTGCTATATGTACTGTCAAGGGAAAAGTGCGTTCGCCAATCCGCAGGATTTACGCAGCGACCGAAAGAGAATTTCCAAGATTATGGACAATTTTTATCCGTGTGTAGATGTATTTTAAAATTGTATCTTTGACGCATCGAACCTTCGGAATACAAATTTTTTTCAATTTTCCTCCCAAACGTGTTTTAACTTGTTATTTCCAACTTTGGTCCTATCCTTTTAAGTGTTTCATTTACACAATGTATTTACTTTAACACTTCGATTGCCAAACAAGCAACCTCAAAAATTCCATGACATCAAAGTGTTATTTAATGAAATAGAAATTGAAAAAAATTACCCATATACGGGTGACATGGCAGTCAACGTGTTAAAAGACAGGTCGTTCATCGCTACTGAGTTTAAACAATTTCTTTTATCAATGATACTGAAAACAGTTAACTACGTGTATATTGCTGATCTAAGTAAAAAGAAACGTAATATGTATGTTTAAACTGGCAATGTAAAAATGTCGAGTCAACATAAGAGAACAAAGGGTTGGAAAGGTATATCGGGAGTTCGGAAAAATTGGTTTTTTACATTTGCTTGGAAAATGCGTCTTTGAAAAAGTATTTATGACATGGTATCCTTGAGTTCTGAAAATTGACGGAGTTATAATGATTTAATCTGAAGATTCTGACGAAACCACGTTTCTCAAATAAGTTCTGGCTTCTAATTTGATGTGTTCCTACAGAGTGCACCTGTCGTTTCTACCGGTATCATAATTATGCTAATTTTATGGCCTATGAAATTTTAAAAAAGGGTGCCGAAGACTATGTTTTTGCTTCAAAGTGCTATCATTCTTTTAATATCGTCTTCATTCGAATGAACTTGATCTTTTATAACAAAGCCCGATCTTTTCCGTTTATCGAAATATTCGCGGATGAATTAAAACATAAAAAGAAGAAGCAACAATAAAGAAAGTTGTTACAGCTTAAGAAGTGTAAGAAATATTGGAGTCAGTATAAAAAAGTTAAAATGTGTTTTGTAAAGAGGCTCGCCGCATTTTAAAAATTTTTAATACGGAATTAACGTTCGCGTCGCTCGACGTTGGCTCCATTGCAAAATTGAATTGCAGTATTTAATTATGAGAATGTAGTATCTGCGCAAATTAAATTGCAATTTTATCCCACCTGTTTCCGCGCTTTGTTTAAACGCTAAGAAATGTCCACGTGCCAATACGCACCGCGATAATCCTCGGGCGAGCTGCAATTCGTTCAAAAGTGCCAACGCGAAGTGTAAATATGAAACGAGTCAAAAAAGCGAAACGAGCAAACAGGAAAATTACGGAGAAAGTATGCCTCAAAAAACGTGTAAAAATGCGTAAATTTTAAAGTTAGATTAATGAAAATAATTGAACGAGCTTTGTAGGATTATAACAAATTCCCGTGCGAAGGATTTGCAAGTAGAAAGGGCGGGCAAATATTGTAGATATAGGCCATTGTTCCACGAGCGGAGTTTTTTCCGTTAAGAATTGATTGCGTAGCGGACTTCGCTGTAACAAAGTACACGGGCATGAATTTTCGTGAACAGCTTCGCAGTTGTATTGTTTCGCGAAGAGAATTGTGGGCAGAGGAGCGCGAGCATAAACCATCAAAGAAATATATATCAGCCGCTGTGATTGGATTCTGTACGTAGAACGTGTGCCGGCAATTTTGAAAAATGACTCTTACTGCGGGAAAATGTTGCTCCGAGGCCGTTGTATTTCATGTCTGATTGAATCCTATGAAATTGGGTTAGAAATGAATGTACTCCTCTTCTCTACGGTTTTTCATCAAACGAATGTTTCGTACTGTTCTCAAATATTGGTATCGTATATTCTAACTTTGACGGCGAATTGTGTATTTTCCTGGCTACGTGCCTTCGCCATTAGTAAACATTTACACGGTGATCACATTTTCTAAAAATTCATGTTCAATTACATCGTGACGTGTTTGATATGTTTTACGTAATTTAAACAGAGTATTGATTTCGCACCGAGTACCCTCCTATGGAATACTATTTAACTTTTATCGCTCGTGTCATTAATTTATAGATATATAAATCTTTAATATTTCAATTCCACTTAATAATGTTTAGAATTTCCTCTTGATTATAAATATTTTCTTTGTTACAGGTAAGATGCCAATGTGTATATTATTCTAAGGTCTCCTGGATTTTGTTGTGAGTATTGCAAAATTTTATTATTTCTCTTTAAAGAGCGAATTAGGTAAATAGTTGTATTAAATTGAATTTTTATATCTACAAGTAAAAAGATCCATGTACAACCTTAAAAGTTAAAGAATTTAGCTAGAACAATGGCTGAAACAACCTAAACTTTATACCTGTTAATAATTAATGTTCTTACTAGGACACTACCATTTAATGTTGGGTGAATATTATTCAACGGTAAATTGTCTTACAGTCGACTTATTGTCGGCTAAAATGGAATAAGACATTAGAAGCAAACTATAAATATAGATGCGATAGCTTAAGCCTCCATCTTCCTCGGAAATGAACACTGAGTTCATCAAACACATATTGGTACGCTTAGTAAAATAACTTGAATCCGCAGAACAAAGTTTCTTTCGAGGAAAACGTACATGAACTTGCAGATCGGAGATCTAAAAGGAGCCCGGGGTGTTATTACGGGATTTCTGAAATTAAGCAGACACGCGGTTCCCTCAAATCCGCGAAATAATCCTGTTTGCTTTTCTGGCTCGGGAGATTTCTACGAAATGACGGCGATGACTTGTCTTCAAGGCAAGACGGCAGAAATCGTCTTCGATTTAAAGAGGCGCGGAAATTGACGTCGCCGATCGTGAAAACGATAGACCCGCCAGTTCCGTATCTCTGCTCTTTTACCCTCCGGCTGTAGAGGATGACTGATGATTCTCTTATATCGGGTTTATCGGAGATCAATCGGCCCTCCGATTCATTCGATGATGCATGCCTCTTTCGCTTCGCATGAATATATTGTGCCAAGTAAAATTCGACGGGCTCTCTTACTTTCTTTAGCGGTCCGTTTTCTCACGAAATCAAATCTGTATGATAATGCGCTATGTATTATCATCGACAGCTCTTCGATTTCGTTTCCTTTCTCTTCGTTTGACGACCGATCTCGGTAGACAACAGCGTATCGCGGTGTAAAATAATTATTATTTTACTGTACTGTATTATTTATAATACACTCTATCTACTATAATATCTCATCCCTAACACAATCATCTTCATTCGTCCTTCATCTTTCGCTCACTCACCCATTTTGCACTCTGATTCAGTAGCAGTTAAACCTACAACTATATTTAGGATCAATAGAACTATCTTTCATATCATACAAATTTCCTCGAAAATAGTAAATTCATTAAACAGTACTCTAGTCATAATTCTCATTCCCAACGGGAATCTTAATAACCAGCAGCAAACCTTCTGAACCAACGTTGACACTTGTTGACCTTCAATACATCTCCGTAAACATCGCAAATTTTCTTTGTTGTTACCGTTGCATCAAACTATACATTCTTTTTATTTTCTTCATTATATATATATATGTATATTCTGGTGTATTCTTGAATATTCAGGTACATTCTCGTATAGTCTGGTATATTCTGGTTTATTCTGGTATATTTTGGTATATTCTGGTATACTCTGGTGTATACTGTTTCATTCTGGTGTATTTTGTTATATTCTGGTATATTCTAGTGTATTCTTGTATATTCTGGTGTATTTAAAAATGAAAAAGTATGCAATGACGAATATAAACCTCGGAAGGTGCGAACGCCGCCATGTTATTACAGGGTTGTAAAAAGAAATGATACTTTTTAGAATATTTTGAACGCAGGCTGCTTTACCAAAAACTCTAAAAGAATACGTGTTTCCTATTCAACGATCGGTACAGAACCAAAGGCAAAACAAATTCTTTGCAAATAATTGATTACTCATGGCTAACCCCAATATTTCACCGACCCTTGGCAAGACTTTCTCCATATTAAATTACCGGTGTTTCACGGGCGGAGTCGACGAAAAAATGTTATTTCCTGTCGTCCGCAAGACTGCGATTCCCTTTGGTGCGAGCACAGAGAAAAGTGGTTCGTCGGCGGAGGAGCATTGGCGCTAGCAATATAACATTTAAGAGAGAGAAAGAGAGAGAGAGAAAGAGAGAGTGAGAGAGATTAGCTTGGATTGACGTTGGCCATCGTTCGCTCGTTGCACACGGGGGTGGATCTCGGCTCAGCTCGTATCCTCAGAGCTGAAATGGCCACTGTGAGCCAACGTGTGCACGTACAGCGGCACCCTCGACGAACATAGGGATCGGATACGCTCGTCTAGCTGCGATGACCCGATGTGTACGTCAGTGGCACATTTTTCCCCGGGGGCCAAAACTAGATTACCGTTGCTGGCATGGCAGGGGTGATTCTTTACCCGTCTTCTAAATGCTCTTGGTTTTCGACACGTGCGAGGTCTTTGCTCTGCACGAAGCGTTACGGCGCTCCCTCGGCGCTAGCTTCTCTCCCGAAACCTCTCATCTTTCGCCAATCTTGTTTCCGTGCTCGGTAATTCGTGGCTGCGAACAGGAACAAGATGGCGACTCGTCGAACGATGGGAATAACTTTGTATCCTTCTTTACCTTTTTATTAGGCTGTAACATAAGGTAAAGGCACCGGTAGTTGACCACCATGTACCAGTAGTCGCAAAATTTAAATAAAAATTGGTCGAGCTTCATATCAAATAATATCAGGACTAACGTAAAGGCACCAGTAGTTGACCATTTTATAGAAAAACGAAAAATAAGGTTTGAAATGTTCTTATTGCTTTTAAATTTAAACAATAGACGGCATGGCATCCGAGGTTCACCTTCATCAAAAGTGCACTTACAAGTGCGCTTATAAAAACCTTATTTTTTATGTTTTTCTATCAAATGATCAACTACTGGTGCCTTTACCTTATATAAAAGATCCGATTTTGGTTGATCAAAATCTTGAAATTTTCTGGCATAAGATTTTGTATCTAGTGTTAAGGGCGGACGATGAAGCTCGATTACCATATTACAAACATATCAGGTGAACACGGCCATGCGAAGCACACGATAATTAATTAATCACGATAGGGATATAATATTTTCCGACTCAGAACTTTTTAAACAAAAGTTGCCACTGAATTGTTCATTCTCGCGAATGGAATAGTTGACATGATATCACGGAACTAAAGATCGATTTTGACTTTTTGTGGGGTTCCATGAAATCAGGCTAATGAGATTACACAGAATCTCACGAAGATCTGGGTGTAGGTAGGTACAAAGTGTGATTGATCGCGTGCTTGATTTTCTGAATACAAAGGAAATTCATTCAGGCAGAATGAACTTACAAGCAAGCTTATCAGTTAGACATCTCTTGTTTAATATCACACCTTGCTGCCGCTACATTTCGATTATTTTGATCGCGAGCTAACGGTTCAACGATACTCTCTCAGTGCAATCACGTACCGAATCGCGATTTTTTTCTATGCAAATACGTATTGTGTACAAATACGAAAGGTCCACTCATGCAAATCAAAAGTTTCTCGAATGGAACTGCTGACGATGCTGTACCGGCGCGAAAGGATCGTGTTATCTCAACCATAAATTGAACAGTTGCAATCAAACTGCTATGATCAGCTGCGCGTCGAGTACACGACACCGAGTATAATTGTGCTCTAATGTGTTCATTAGATTTCATTCTCGATTCGTTTCATGATAGAACTATCGCTTTGATTAGCTTATGCATACAATCGGCGATGGAAAATCGACGCGAATTCATTTTGAAAGTCACACAAACGCATTCTCGCATTGCGTTCGCTACATAATTTATGCGTCATTTCGAACGGTTTTTAGAGATGGGTGAGTGGTATAACAAGAAACTTTGATTTAACTTTCTAACTCGAAAAAAAAATCTAATCGGTTTTTATTGTTGCAACACCGGTAGTTAAAAGATTTAGTGATGATTTTTCATGCTTGAAAGGTTTAGCGATAAGAGATCGCAATATAAAATGAACAATTCAGTAGAATCTGTTTCGCTCGATTTATAATCAATTCGCATAAATGTCCGCAATGCAATTCCATTCTTTTCAGGCCAATCGTGTACCGTTTGTGTCGGTGAACTAGAATTGCTTAGGTTACGTTTTTACGTGATAGTAAATCGCGACTTTTACCGAGATCGCCCGATAAGTCGTGACTTTTATTGGCGTGAAAAGTAGAAATCGCATTCTCATTGCATTCGAGTCATGACTTTTGTTGTCGTGAAAACTAGAAGACGCGACGTCATGACAGCAAAAGTCATGACTTTTAATGTCACGTAGACAGATACCCTCAGGCATTATTGTCTATGAAGACATCAAAAAACATTAATCGCTTTATGCGTTCGCGCATAGCTTGAAAGAAAACGTAACTTTTAAGAAGTTTCTTTGAAAAAGTTAATTCATTTTTCTCTAGAACATGTATTTCATTTCGTATTGTACAACTTATCTTCGTATTGTAAAACGGAATTTGTCGTCTAAAAATTTAATAACATAATTAGTAAGTTAATTTTTCGTACTTCGTACCTAACCATTTTCGAAATCGATTGTAAGGAACACAAGTTAAATAATCCTCGTTTCATTTCCGCTTTGCAATTTTACGTTTCATTTTTATTATAAATGCATTAAATCCACAGTTCAATAACAAGCTCGAATCATGTTATCGCTTGGTTAACTATTACTTGGACATTTTTCAGGATTTTGCTGCCGGAAAAATTACTCCATGATTCGAGCTTGTTATTGAACTGTGGATTTAATGCATTTATAATAAAAATGAAACGTAAAATTGCAAAGCGGAAATGAAACGAGGATTATTTAACTTGTGTTCCTTACAATCGATTTCAAAAATGGTTAGGTACGAAGTACGAAAAATTAAATTACTAATTATGTTATTAAATTGTTAGACGACAAATTCCGTTTTAATTTCGATAATAAAGAACTTTGAAAAATGATTTAGACTCTCGTGTTTCGAAGAGTGCGAAGAATTTTTACAGCACAGATGTAAAAATCGGCTGCACCTCGTGAAACAGCCTGTGCAATCCGAGGTTGTATGAAAGTGCATGCACAGTGCGACTGCAGCGTGGGCGTCACGAAGAACAGAGGCGTCGAATTGTCCTGGTAGGAATTACGATCCTTCTCTTCCTCCGACCTCCTCGAGATGGGCCACACATACAGCGATTCACATTAATATTTGAAGAATTTTTCAATTTTCAAGGTAGACTCCGAATAAGAAGTTGGAAGAAACAGTCTTTTTCTATCGATTGTAATTTCTCTAAAATTTCTTTCTTCGGGTCACCCAGCAGACTAATCCTTTCAATGTCTCAAAAAAATTCAAGTAGCCTACTCTTAAAACCTACAGTAACAGTGTCGGCCAAATTGACCGGTTCCGGATGATTTATTTTAGAATTGTTGAAACATCTACTGTAACAGAAATAGCAGAAAGTCTAGATAAATTCAATCTTATGAAGCATGCTCGCTTTTTACACTCGGTCGGATCAGTGTTGAAAAAGTTATTCTTTCTTAACACGTTGACTGCCATGTTCAGACTTTAAAATGAATTTTTACGTTAATATATTCATTGTACCAAATTTGATTAGGATCTGTAAAATGCAAGAAAGTTGGAGAACTACACAATATCATACATTTAATTTTTTTCAATTTCTATTTTATTAAATAACACTGATTTCATGGAATTTTTTAACTTTCTTGTTTGGCGATCAAAGTGTTAAAGAACGCAGAAATATTAATGCGAGTCACTGTAGGTATTCGGGCTCGTGCGTTTCACGTACATCCGGTCGCGTTCCCGTGCGTAAAACAGAAGCAGATAATAATAACTGGATAAAAAGGGGGCGAAGTCGACCGATTCACAAATTTCATTTACATTCTACCTCGAGGAACCCTCTGCACGATCGCGTGTACAGTCCCGGACAAAATGATAGCACATGCGTGCTATCCTTAACCCCTTGCACTACTATTTATTTTGTGATTATAATGATTGGAAATTCTTCATCGTTCAGAATTTCATAGAATAAAAAAGATAGTTTATATTTGTTGTATGCCTATGTTTTCTCCAAAGGATATATACCAACTACAACAAAATAGAATTTTATTTCGGTTTAAAGGAAATTAATAACGTTCACATTTATTAGACTCTATTCAGAATCTTCATCACGAGTCTGGCTCGTTATTGTAGAGCAAGGGGTTAATTTCTTGAAAATTACTTAGTGTATCTGAATGTAATACATAATATCATAATTGTTTGGTTATGCTTTACATACCAAAATTCTAAGCGAGAAGTTAAAGATAGCACGCACGTGCTATCATTTTATCCGGGACTGTATTATAGTTTTCGATGAGATTGCGAAAGCTCTTGCACGTTCTCAAAATTCCAACGCGGACGCAGGTAAATTTTATTCAGGATCCGAAACGGTTCTGCAAATAACTGGTTAACAATAAACCTGCAGAACACTAGCGCCTCACTGTGTTACAAAAACGACATTTCTGAATTTCGTTAAATGTTACATGACTTTTTTATCACAACATAGAGTTGCTCAAAAATAAGTAAAATAAGATCAATCGTCGAAACTGTTGTAATTTTGCGCAACCACAAGCTCGTCGTTTATTTTCATCGAACAAGATGTTAGAGGATTTGTGAAACATTTTTGCACGCTATACGTGGCGAATGGGAAACGGAAGACACGTTTTCTCTTAGAAATGCTATTTGCATTGTAAATTGAAACGTCTCTAAAAATATTGTAGAATTTTTTTCTTGGCAGAATCTATCGTAGACTCGAAGATAGAACTTTCTCTTTACAAAGACCCAAAGGAACTCGATGTACAATTTTTGTTAACTGCTGTACAAAAAAATGAAAGATGAAGTCCTCGGACAGCTTATATTTTTGCAAAGTTGGCAGTACACCTTTTTTTGAAAGCCTAATCAAACGACCAAGAGACCGCATCAAGTTTTAGGGGGTTGTTGTGAAGGGAAAGTGTTTCAATCTTCGAATCCCATGATTTTATTATAAATCCCACATTTATTCTATTATAAATAAATTCGAATCTTAAATGTTCTTTTCGGCCATCCTTGTTTTTCTACGGATAAACCGTTGAACGAACGAGGTACAATTTAATTGTTCAGACAATCGAAATCTCTCTCCAGGAGCAAGTCAGAACTTTCTTATCCGCTGGATTATCGTAGTTCATTGGCTAACAGATAAATGCAGGAATTCGAACGAAAGCGTATAAATTGAATCAGAACGTCGCAGAAGGGGAGCCGCGTCGAAATCCCTGGGATTTCGCGTCCCCTCGGCCAAGGATAAACATTATTTTTCTTCAATTATCTCCGGCAGAGTGCCGGGGTGTCGGCGAAGGAAAAAAGGGCCGTGGAGCATTATGCCAGATGATCATGCGTGGCATGTGGATTTTTCTGTCTACCAACCGTGAAGAGGAAACGCTAGACAAGCGGGGGCCAAAGGGAAGGCAAATTAGTATCGTCTTGGACGATGCCACACCTCCACCTTTTCGTTCGTGACAGCCGTCGGTGCATGCTGCCGCATCTAAATACCGGAACGCACGTTTCATTAACTTCGACAGGCGATAGTAGACAGAACTTGCCGAGGATATTTTATAATTTCCATAATAATTCACCGTGAATCGGTCCGTGGTACGCAAAACGCACGGGACTCGTTTATTGCGATCGTTCACAGTGGTCCTCATTTGCGCGCATGCCAGCTGAAAATTACAGACGATTTTTTATCATTTTTACAAATTGGTCGATGGCCACAATTTTCTTCTACAGTCAATAACATTTTTAGACCTCGCGATCTCAGCCCGTACTCTTATGCTACATGCATATCTAACTTATAAGAATTCAAGGAAGTATCGAGGCAACAATATACCAAAATTCATATAGACAAATTGAAAATAGGTATTGCCACAAGGGTTGTTAGACTTTTCAAAGTGAAATATTGATAATACAGAATTTCTCGACACATCGTTCCATAACTACAAGGCCAATTTTACACTAAACATTTTCACAAATCACCTTCTTATGTCATCTATTAATTCTAGTTTCCTACAGTCGACTTGCGGAATTTTTATTTGCCACAAAGATCGGCAATTACGAGACACAGGAGCCGAATGAAAGTGTTTCGTCCTTTTTATGTGGGTGACGGAATTGTTTGTCCAGGTTTTGAAATGAATTTTTACGTTATTATATTGATTAGGATATATTTGATTGGGATCTATAAAATGCATGAAAATTGGAGGACTACTCGGTATCATGCATTTGATTTTTTTCAATTTTTATTTCATTAAATAACGCCTTGATTGTATGGAATTTTTGAGGTTTCCAGTTTGGCGGTCAAAGCGTTAATAATTTTCGTAGATCGAAGAGAAAACAGAATATGCTCAAGAATGTTCTTAAAATCCGTAGTCTACTCGGGGGGAAAATATCGTGTTAATTGAAATTGATGGGTAACGGTGTCGATGGAGTTAAAAAGGCCGGGTGTCAGTCGGATCGAAACGAAAGGTATTCTTCGGGGCCACGTTTTGTCGGAAGAGACACGCACGCAGAGAGGGGGTGTGGGGGGGAGAGAGAGAAGGAGAGAGTTTAGTGATTCGTCAGGGCTGCAGCGACGGCGTGTCGAAACGTACCAATGAAAGAACACACTCCTCGGGCCTCGATGATCGGCCGAAAATAAGCTGCAATTTTCTAGACGAATGCACTCGCGTCTGCTCTCGTAATTTCAGACACCCGCGTGTATGTCGGCCGAAAACGAGAGAACGAATATGGGGATTCATTGAGAAAGAGAGAGAGAGAGAGAGGGAGTGAAAAGGGATCGTGCGGAGCATAGTGGAGGGGGTTTGGGGACGGTGGAAGGGGCGAAGGGACGATCCGGCAAATTGTGGGGAGATTAAGCCTGTTATTCCCGGACAACAATGGCTCGATACATACGCGGCCCAAGAAGGGCAAAACAGAGCCTGCAGATGGATGTCAGGTAACATCCAGATTCCCCGTTGCCAAACTTTTCAGACACGTTTCCCCTCTTTTCTGCAATTTTTCAGCCCTTTCACGTATTTTTTTTTTTTAATGAAAAATCCAAGGTTGAAATGGTCCCAATTTTACACTTTATCTGCCGGAAGCATATTAACCCTCCAGGGACAGTTTTACCTAAATGCAGGTGAAAAGTTTCTACGTAGACCAGGGAATCCCAACCAGTGTCGCCAGATGAGGGGAGGGAGCACGAATTGAGGGGAAAAAGTTAACTCCCCCCCTCTCTCTGTAAGTACCGGAATATGCAGAGAGAGGGTAACTTTCTTCCCCTCAATTCGTGCTCTCTCCCCTCATCTGGCAACACTGGCTGTACATAATAGTGCGAAGAGGTTTGACTAGTGGTGGGGACATTGCGGTCTCGGAGGGGAACAAGTTGCAGCTCCCTGATGTAGACACTGCGAGTAAAAAAAATTTAATCGCTCTATCAATACCATTTTCTGCTAGGATTTTTATAATTCTGTCTTTCCATATCATGTGATAAGCCTTTTCTATATCAAGGCCGATAGCTATTAGGTGTTGTCTCGTGATGAAAGCTTCACAGATAGATGATTTTATGTTTATAAGGTTATAGCATTTCTGTCTTTTCTGAAGCCGTATTGTAATTATTGTGCAGAAAATGGCTAAAATATTCCAATGTACATTACAATGCAGACCTCTTTTCTATTAGTTCGTCTCATAAGTTCGTGTCGTTTACTCTTGTACCATTTAAATTCTAAAAATAAAATATGTAATCACCCTTTCATCATTCCACAACCTCTTATGACCTTTTTGGCAAGGACATCACATACCGTCGCTATAAAATTTCTGCGGTTTTTCATTAAAATACTTTTCAATGGTGAATAATATAAACATATCCACGGCACGAACTTACGAGACGATCGTAATATCTACCGTGGTGGGATATACGAACATTTCTGTAGATCGAAACAGCGTTGAATCGTTCGGAAAATTTGTTTGTCCATACGTCTCGTCGCTCGGCCAGATCGTCGAAACAATTGGACGCAACATCTGACAGTAGCGTGCGATCCATCTCGAAATGGGAAAAAACGCATTGGTCCGCGGGAGCAAATAAATATTTTGTTTGACAGGCGACTCGATAGTGTATCGGTCCCGTGTGTCTGTCAACGCGAACACTTTCCCTCGGCCCTTGAATCGGTAAGTTGAAGTGGGAAGCTGGGCGACTAAAAAAAGAGGGGGGTGGGGTTGAATCGATTGCAGGCTGAACGATTTTCCCAGATTCCTCCGATAAAAAAGCAATGACTCGGAAAGGAGAGTCGTTTATCATGATCCTGAGTATCGTGTCTTATAATAATCCTGAGATCGGCGCGTTCCAAAACGAACGTCGTGGGAAAAAGAGGACATTGCTGATTGATAAGGGGAGGGCACTTTTACCAGAGCGAAACTTCTCAATCGATAGGGAAAAGAAAAGACTACGAAAAAAGCCACGGATGTACATATTTACGATCGCGATTAGGCCAGTCAAAGTCAGTCTCTGGGTTCCCCCATTATTTCATAAACACGACACCATCAGTCTGTTTCCCGATATCTTCTCCGAGCGTCGTTCTTATTTTTTCCTCCCTATCGGCGCCTCAGATAGCAGACTACACTCGTTTCATTGTTTTTGTTATAACTTGGACCGAATAAATTCTGATCTAGCCGTATAATGCGATGATAGCTTATCGCGATTCACACCTCGATTCTATAAAGTTTCATAAAATTTCTTTGTAATCTATAGGTCCTCCTGTTTGAACCACCCGCGGTCTCGTAAATTCCGGTTTATCTGTGGCTCTCGTTCTCCCCATCGAACTCGGAATATTATTTCCTTCTTATCTGGAACTGTTCTGTGAAATTTGGCCTATCCGTCACGGAGTTAACAAGAACATTCGATGCTGTGCAATAGAGTACAGGATCGAGCCTAGATGATAGAAGTTATCTTTATACAACGTTTAACACGTTGAGCCCGGCGTCGGTCCGTGGGACCGACATCGTCAAAGTTAAAAAATAAACTTAGTAATTCATTTATTTATTTATCACTGTTCATTACAGCCGTCTCAAATGTCGCCGTTAAGTCGCTCATTCGCTGCCGGCTGAATGGAAAGGACAGCAATATCGGCGCTGGGCTCAACGCGTTAAACAATATCTTAACCACTTTTTGAACTTCTACAGCTTTGCAGTTAACACTAGAACTATCGCACCAGTCAAAATGGCTGTCCACTGTTTTCTTTCACAATTACTCAAATTCGTAAAAATATTTTCATCAGAATGTTTTGATTGATCTTTTTCATTGAAGCACATGTTATAATAAAAATTGTATTAGGTTTGAATAGATGTAGGTCTTGTCAAATTAATAAAAATATTTCCATCAGAATGTTTTGATTGATCTTTTTCATTGAAGCACATGTTATAATAAAAATGGTATTAGGTTTGAATAGATGTAGGTCTTGTCAAATTAATAAAAATATTTTCATCAGAATGTTTTGATTGATCTTTTTCATTGAAGCAGATGTTATAATAAAAATGGTATTAGGTTTGAATAGATGTAGGTCTTGTAAAATTAATAAAAATATTTTCATCAGAATGTTTTGATTGATCTTTTTCATTGAAGCACATGTTATAATAAAAACGGTATTAGGTTTGAATAGATGTAGGTCTTGTCAAATTAATAAAAATATTTTCATCAGAATGTTTTGATTGAACTTTTTCATTGAAGCACATGTTATAATAAAAATGGTATTAGGTTTGAATAGATGTAGGTCTTGTCAAATTAATAAAAATATTTTCATCAGAATGTTTTGATTGATCTTTTTCATTGAAGCACATGTTATAATAAAAATGGTATTAGGTTTGAATAGATGTAGGTCTTGTAAAATTAATAAAAATATTTTCATCAGAATGTTTTGATTGATCTTTTTCATTGAAGCACATGTTATAATAAAAACGGTATTAGGTTTGAATAGATGTAGGTCTTGTCATCATTACAAAGCAATATTCATCAATTGTATTTATTACTCGGTAGTTCTAGTGTTAAATGATATGCCAATGGCATTTTTAGAGATTGAAGTAGGGTAAAATGGTAATTTTTACCCTCTAAACTGGAGAGTCCCCTTGGGGAATGCGCGTCGAGGATTTTCCAGCATTTTAATTCCGTGCAGGAATCCGGGTGTAGGATCGATAACGTTATCGTTGTCCCATCAGGCTCGTGGAAAAAAAAATCAGTGCTTCATGAACGAGGGTAGGGGGTTTGTTAGGAGCAGTTAGCTGGCGGCTCCCCGGTGCGAGCATGAAAGGGGACACGTGCTACCTTTGACCTGCTATAACTGTAATCATGTTTAATGACATTTCCGCGATATTAAATACATTAACCCTCTTATTAGCGGTGACACTAATTGACATTACTATTTTTCCCCTAAACGTTTTACGGACACTTAGATCAAATTGAATACGCCCCGTATCTCGTTCACGTGTCGCGTCACGCGTTCAAAAACGAAATGCACAAAATTAACTATTAACTTTTCAGAAATTTCGGCGATTCGCCGAGCGCTCCTTTCCATTCGAAAAGATCTAACTGCGTATTTTGAATTAGTCTCGACTTAACACATGGAAAATTAATACACAAGATACAAAACTGTGGACATATTAGAAAAAAATGTCTAAAATTTTTATTTCGAATTAAGATCCACAAAAACCGCAACTGTGACACAAAATTTTGAATTCTAAAAGCGAAACCCTTTGTCACTGTAATTATAATTATTTCTTACTAACCCAGTAATTGAAGTGACAATAATCCCGTAATCTTTAATTAAACATTCAATATCACGTTAACGATATGTTGTTCGTATTGTACTTTGAAAATTTATTTACAGGCAATATATTTCTGGCATTCAATTTTCCATTCAATGAACACCTGAAATTATGTTTTTCGTAATATCGAGTTTAAGCATAACACAGGGAAAATTAAAATAATTCTGTGCTAATTAAATTTTCACCGTTCGTTTCAGCAGCTGCGCGAACGTCAATGATTCCGTTCGTGTTGTGGAAAATTGTGACGAGGGAATATTTTGAAACCTTACGGCCTGCGGGTACCTGGAATATCTATCACATTCGCGTATCAATAAATATTCGAATTTTGTTTTATGAAACGTTTGGCAATTTAATTTGTGTCCGTTTGAACCGTTCTGAATAATAGACACATATAGCTGCACGATAGAGATGTCTAGAATAATACTGTCCGGAGCAACATCTTTATTGGATCGTGCATATGGAAATAACAACTGTGAATATCACGAAAACTACATTGTGGTCTTTATGACGGCGATACGTTTACCAAAAGCAATTTCACGGGATATTCTTGCTGATTTTAATATCTCGCGCCGCGATAATTGTAGTTTATGTATCCCCTGATACGTGTGCACGTCCAGACGCATCGATTATGGTGTGTGCGTGTGTTTTTGGGTTCCGCCATTTGCCGGAACACGTTGCAAATTATCCGCAGTCCGACGAAATTGCGTGAATGTTTACACTCGGATATTTCTCGATCCTAATTTGCCCGAGGTATCTGTGGAATCGTTACAAAATATTATTAACGACTAGCGGAGTTTTATGCACCATAAAAATTCATTAACTGCGCGACACAGGTACTACATAAACATTTTTTGCTTTTTGTAATAATTTTATTCGGTTGAAAACAATACAATTAAAACAATTTTACTGTTTTTCATTTGTGGGCGAATGTTCAATTTGTATTTATCGAAAGTATCAGCAATTGAACGTGGCCTTTAAAATCCTGTATATTATTTAACAAGAGTACTAGGATAATAGAATCAACGTAAAAGTGTAGGCAGAGTTCAATATTTTTTATTTAATGTTGCAATTCATATTTGCTTGTAAAGCCAAGAAATATATTGTACTTTGAAATTTTCTACTAATTTTGTCAGTTGCAAGGGCATACATTATCATACAACAATATTTGATCGTGTCTTTAATGCACCATTAGCTCAACTTCATTAGCGACCAAATTATGAATGGATAATTTTAGATTGCATATAGTTGAAGATACTCTGAAATTAAATGAAGCGGAAGAACATAAATGATCGTTTATTTATTGACAATCTTTTCATTTACTGAGAATCCTCACAGTTTATTTTCATCGTGATTTGAATAAAATCAATTTTGAAAATTTAAAATGTGAGGATATTAAGGAGCTTACAAAATATTAGTTTGAATTTTAAAAAATGTTTATCTTTAGTTTTAATTTTTTAAAGTAAAATATAGTTAGAATAATGCTTGGGAAATATGAAAGATATACTAAAAATAATGATCTAGGAAAGAGACGAATTTTCATACAATCCTCCCTTTTGTAAATAAATGATTAAGTAACCTAGTTTTGCGTAAGAGAAGTCTGCTACTAACATTATTACTGGACTGTGGATATTTACGCATTTATGGTTTATGAAAATTTTCAAGAAAAGCTACAATAAAATTTGATAGGATGTAGCATGATTTTTATTTATTTTTCCACTTAAAATTTGTCTATCGAAGATTCCATGCACATTCGCGGTCTAAGTATTGCGAATATTCTGTTTGATCGATTGCATTTTGAGGGCAGCGAACGTCGTGCATATTTGTTACGCTTTCCTAAAGAAAATGGCGGGTCGTACGGTGGGACGTTCATTAAATAATTTGTCCCGTGCATCTCGCGGCATAAATAATTCCGCTGTAGATGAGGGAATAGCAAAAGCCAAGTCGAGAGAAGGCGGTCTTTTGAAACGTTTTTGTCCCCGATTCGCGATAGATTTCGCGAGTTCTGGTCCAAGCTGTAGCGTCGCCAGTCGCCGGTAAAATAATTCAGAACACGGCTCAGCTAATGGGCCAAAGATGGTAATTTTCAAATGATTTTTCGCCTTGCCTGTGCCGCGCGTTCCTTTCCCTTTTTTTCTTTTTCTCGTCCGCCTCTTTTTCATCCTCGCGGTGCCGTGCTAAAAGCTAATGGTCGACAGCACCGGTTTTGCGCTCGCTTGTTTTCCCTTTTTCACCCATTTTCGCTTCATCCGCGCCGGAGCTCATCCGCAAACAGAATTCTCATCTGAACAAACTTTGCGATATAAAATAGCGGGTTCCGCGCGGCGGCGGTGGCGGCGGCCCTCGCGCGGAAATAATTTCGCATAATTTCGGATTGCGTGTATCAAACAACAGGGCTCGTTTTCGGAATATAAAATTTCCAATGTTACGGAAGAATTCTGTTGGCCCCGGCGGTTGTGTACCCGGACCCCGCGATCTCTCTCTCTCTCTCTCTCTCTCGGTGTTATTAACGTGCATTCGCGAATTTACGAACAACCGAAATACCATTCGTATCGTTACGATGTTATCGCTGTGTTTGCATCGTTCTCGTTACTTCCCCTCCCCGCTAATTACGGGCAAAAATTACCGCGATGCTCGGGAGCCTCCTTTCGCGAACAATTTCGCGTTATTCCGATTGCGATCTTTGGAAAATGAATTTGTAATCGAGAAATTTGTCCGATGCTTTCCCACGGAATGAGAAGCGATGATATTATCTCTGCACTTTTCAATTGTTACATATGGTGAACATGATTATCGCGATGCTGCTCGGTGGAAGCACGAAAATTATAATTTTAAGCTGACCGTGTTTAAAATTAATTTATCAACTAAAATAAACGATATCGTTCTCGCTGTGATTTTCTTTTAAAACACAGCCATTTCTTCATGGTTTAGAATATAAATTAAAGCGTGTTACTAATCGTTTTTACATAAACAATTCTTACAAGGGCATCTTGTACATCTCATTAGTTCTTACACGATTTTTCAAGTATGTTTTATCGACGTTTTATTGTTACGCGATTTTTCAACGCATTTTCCATCGTGTAAACAGAGACTGATCCGTATCAACTTTACCAATACATTAAATTTTTCAATTTGCATTAAACATAACACTGATTCTTTCAATGATCTGGAAGGATCTGGCAATCTTTTCGTGTACGAAAGATGATCGAAAGAAACGCAATTTTGTCCGTGAAACGAACATAAACGACGTTAGCACAATTTACTCGAAGCTTCGCTCATTCCCCGCGAAACGTCATTTCACGCTACCGTGGACGTTCACGCTAATTACTACATAATTTCCTGAATGTTAATCTAAATGCCGCGATAGTATCTGCAATACACGTTGACTTCGTTCGTTTGCATAGCAGCGATCCGGATAAACGGAAGAACAGGAATCATCAGACAACTACGGAAATTGCATCTTTTTCTTCCGCTCTCATGCAATGCTCTCCTATCCAGACCCACGGTTGAAATATGTAAAATAACCTACTCGTTTCCGAATGCCTGTGAGTTAACACTAGAACTACCGGATGGGTCAAAATGACTTGCGCCTAATTTTTTCTTTTAGAAATAACGAAATTGTGAATATATGTTTTCATGAGAAAATATTTTAATGAACTTCTCTGTCGAAGTAGATATTTAAACAATACTGGTACGAAATCTAAACAACTCTGCAGTTTTGTTGTTTTTATAAGGCAATGTATGCCAGTTGTATTTACTGCTTGGTAGTTCTAGTGTTAAATATCTGAGAAAATTATATAGTAAATGTAAAATGTAAAAATAAAATGTAAATGTAAAATTATATAGTAATTGTATAGTTTCTAATAATGTACATATACAGTAAGGAGCAAAACTGAACACACATGCGACATTTTAACAAAAATAATTTTTTATTCAATATTTGCATGTAGAATACAAAAGAAACAAAATATTTAGTATTATCTGCAATCTTTTGGCTTTTCAAAACAAACTTAACATTTGTGATATTATTGTTATTTCGCTTCATACAATTTTTTTTTCGTGTACTCGGTTTTGCACCGCAACTAATTTTGAGTAAACATTTCAGATTTGCGTACACTTAATATTTCGTCCATTTATAGTTTTATAATTTATGAAATTTCGCTAATTACTACATAATTTCCCATAATGAACCTTTAAGCTTGATAATTGCCTGAATACGTTTAGGCACACTTAATACTACATTTTCGCAATATTCTAGTGTAATAGAATACCACTGTTCCTGCACTCTTTGCTACAAATCAGTTATCATTGTTGGGGGAGGACTATAGTTATTCTGTAACTTCATTTTTAAGTATGCCCAGACATTTTCGAGCGGGTTTATGTCTGGACTTTGAGCAGGCCATGCCATGGTTTGAAATGGTTCAGTTTGCAGCCAATTCTTTACGCTCTTCGCACAATGCCCAGGAGCGTTGTCATGTTGGAATACGACATCACACTCTGGTACCAGCATATTTTCAACTGTTTCCTGTAAATTTTTTTCTAAAATATCCTTATACGTATACTGGTTCACCATACCTTCTATTCGATGTAGTGAACCTACACCGCACGCCGTAATGCACCCCCACACCATAAGTGAACCACCACAAAATTTTATTGTTTGCCTCACATGACGCGGTAAAAGAGGTTCGCCTCGCTTCTACCAACACCAAGAACGCCCATCCGATGAAATTCGATTGATTTTAGATTCGTCGGAAAAAATTACTTTTTTCCATATTGCTCTATATTCCAGCTTAAATATTTTCTTGCAAAACTCAGACGGGCCCTGACATTCTTTGTTGATAGGGCAGGTTTTTTTTCTTCTCAATTGCTGTAAAATTGGCTTCTTTTAATGCCCTTCGAGCCGTCCACTTACTAATTTTCTTTCCAACATCGCCTTCTAATAACTTTGCAGCCATTGATGCCGTCGTTGCAATTTCTGAAGTAATGTATTTCGTCAATCTTCTCTTCTCCTGACAAGATAATAATTTTGGACGGCCTCCAAAAGATGCAGGGACTTTACTACAGTATTTTTTCCGTATCTTATGTACAACTCCCTGACTGACGACAAATTTTCTAGCAATTACTCGCGTTGATAAACCCGATTTTAATTGGAAAATGATATTATTCTTCGTATCTTTAGATAATGGCTTCATGATGTTACATTGATGCGTGTTAACGCATGAACAACGATAAACTAATAACTACTGCACTCCTGGTCGTGGCATTGGCCGTGATGGACTACCAAGTTGTTTACAAAATCTGTGTTTACAGTTCCTAATCCGGAGAATCTTAGTGCGGTGCAAAACCGACTACACGAAAAAAAATTGTACGAAGCGAAACAATAATAATATCACAAATGTTAAATTTGTTTTGAAAAGCCAGAAGACTGTAGATAATACTAAATATTTTGTTTCTTTTGTATTCTACATGCAAATATTGAATAAAAAATTATTTTTGTTCAAATGTCGCATGTGTGTTCAGTATTGCTCCTTACTGTAATGTATAGAAAAATGATGTATGACAAAATAATCTCTACTTTGAAAAATGTGTGCGGTATCTTCCGGGCTGCGAATTGATACGCGAAAGAACACAGAATAAATATGGCGGCGCATGTGTATTCCGAGGACACTCGCTCGGGGAAAACGGAATTTTCCATCCGGAGTAATGGATATATTTTTTCTTGGAATATCCTTGCTGGTAGAATGGCGATTGTGCTGGTGTCGTTTATGCGATTATCTTTCACCTCGTCAAGTTGCGTAATTGCAGTGCTCCCGACACGGTATACCGGGCGAAAAGGGTTTTTAAGGGTTTCCAGCAGGTAAAACGAAGCTACGCGGAGCGTTTCGGGGCGAGGGCGAAAGAAAAGTGGAGATGAAGAAGAAAAAATAATGTGTTCCGTTGCGGAGGTTTATTCGCGGCCCTCCATTTTCTCGACACTCTCCCGGGGGCTTTAATGCACCTTCCGACAGCGGCGAAAGCACGGGCCGCGCATTCCCCGACGAAGATCTGTTTGTGAGGCCATTAGGGATCAGCCAGGATCATAAATTCATTGATATATTTACTGTGTAAACGCGACCAACACATCGGCACGCGGCAGAGAACCGCGCGGGTACGCGAAACTCGGCTTGTTACGAGAGAAAAAGAGAGAAAGAGAGAGAGAGAGAGGGGGGGAGTGTCTCGCTTGTTCACCACCGAACGGGGCCCGATCCGAATAATTCTTCGTTCTTTCTGATTGTTTTTAACCGGTCTCGAAACGGCGATGACATAACACTTGCCAACTGCTCCTGATCGTAATTAACCCTTACGCCAGTAACCGGGCACCCGGACGCCCTGCATAAATTATTACGTTAGAATTACGATCCGGATAGCTATTCTTAACGGTAGAACACGCGGGCCTGTCGGGACGACGGGTTACAAATTTTTTAATTTACGATTCTCGAAGAAGACAATTTAGGAAACTTCGTCGAGCTCTCGAGGGAACAAAACTGCTGACGAGAATAGACTACGCAGTCGCTGAAAACCGAGAAAAGTTGCCGCGACCTTGAAACACCTGAGAAAGAAAGATGAGCATGTTTTATTTATTTATTTATTAATCTCACATTTTCCCAGCCAAGAGATGAGCTCGGTATAAGCGTGTCGTACGCACCAACATCGATATAACATTTAAGAGCAAACAAGAAACATTCGTAAAATGTTAGAACAATGAAATACTTCAAATAACAAACCTTATACTTTAGGTATCGAAATCTACAATTAATTTTATTCTATACTTAGTCCACACACACTAATATTGGATGCCTGTTATCGATTTGCGACAACAAAAGCCACAAAGTTTCGGTGCTGCCGTAAAAGTAGTTGAAAGTTTTATTTAACAAAACCTTCGAAAGGTTCGGCGAAACTTCAACAAGGATGTTCTTTCGCCGGTAAATTATTAAGCTGCGAAACACCCCCGAGGTTAATTCACGCGTACACGGAGGTACGAATAATTAATTTCTGATTAGCGGTAAGATACAGCCGAGCAGGTAAGAAAAGGAGGCTGCGCGTGATTTTAACCAACCCGAAATTTTCCGGCAAGGTTTACCCCGTGGCAGAACGAGCGTTCGCTTAGAGAACGGAGAGCGAGATTCTTCGTTTAATTTTGATCTCGTTCGAATATCCGCGAATCGCCGATAGCTCGACGGGAACAAATTTCGCCACATTTTTTAATTAACATTTTCAACGCTCGAAATGGCTGGAATTAATCCGCCGGAGGGTCGAACCTCGCGGATCCCGTCGACGCACAATTTCCGCGAACACCGGCCGGATGAATTATTTTCGCAGTCGATCTGTCTTTCGTTTTTCCATCTCGAAAACAACGAGTTTTACGTTTCGCTCGCGTTCGAAACGACGGTTGAAAGATTTTAATTAAAAAGCATCTCGCCCGGATATCGTAGAAAAGACACGCGGACTCTCTCGCCGGAAATGCTCGCTCGCTACCGACCACCAGCAAAAAAGAAAACATGCTTCAAGAATCAACGTCGAGGACTATACTATTCCGCGTGATGCAAATTTTTGTTGTTCAAATCTTTTCGCTCCAAGAATTGACACATTTATCGCGAGCGAATTGTTTTGGCTCGAAAAAGCAAGTAGCATAGGAGAACAAATTAAAGCAACATTTCCCCACGGGTCTGTTTGGACCCAACGTTCACCCATCGCATTGTTGAAATCATCCGTCATTTAACCCTTTGCACTCGAAGCCATTTTAACTGCAAAACGAAGCATTTCTTCCGACCTAGAATATTTCCCTTCTAAGTGTATATATTTTTTCATGCTATAAAATGATACAATTTACTCGTACAGTACTGAAATGTTTAGTAATTCATTCAAATACATAGAAAATGTAAAAAATATTCTGAATAATGATACAGCAATTTTTAGTGGCGCCTTACAGTCGCCATTCGAGTGCTAAGGGTTAATAAGCGTAAAAGGTGTTAGTATATAAACCGTATTAATTTTTCTCCAAACGAAGCAGCTCCTATGGCGTTACACAAATATTCTCAAGTATTATCGAACAAATTCTTAATTTATTTTTCACTTAAGTAAGGTAAAGGCACCAGTAGTTGACCATTTCATAGAAAAACATAAAAAATAAGGTTTTTATAAACACACTTATAAGTCCACTTTTGATGAAAGTGAACCTCGGATGCCATGCCGTCTATTGTTTAAATTTAAAAGCAATAAGAACATTTCAAACCTTCTTTATTGTTTTTCTATAAAATGGTCAACTACTGGTACATGGTGGTCAACTACTGGTGCCTTTACCTTAAGTAATACACACGTATCTGGATGTTTTCAATATGATTGCTAGGCTGCGGATCTTTGTGCAAACTCTGCATTAATTGCAAAATTTCAGAACGACTAAATATTTGTTTCATTCTTTGATCAATTGAATAAGCCGATGATAACATATCATTTAAAATCCCTTTCACATTTATGGCGATTCCTGTTTCTTCTTCTCATTTTTATCATAAATGCATCAAATCCGTAGTCTAATAATTTCTAAAAAAAAAATGATTTAAGAAACCAAACACTTGAAATGACAGGACATTGCTCGGAACAAACAATGTTGAAAAACTCGAGGAGTGCAAGAGGGGTTAAGGCGTCGAAGCTCGGAGGAGCCCATAGATTTCGACCATCCAATATTGCGCCGGTACCCTCTTAAACAAAAAGCTTCATTCCTCGGTGTTCCCCATAAAAAATTCGAATCGCTGGGCCGAGAGAGATAATAGCGACGGCTCGAAGACGGTGGATTTGTTTTCCTCGCGGAGATTCGTGAGACGGTGGCCACGGGGGTGGCGCACGGTTTACCGTGTAAATTTACATCGCAAACGTGCCGATGAATTTACGAGATTCTTTCGCTCCTCTTCTTCCCTGCCCTGTTTACAAATAGACGATACCATGCTATCGACCGATCAAATGTCGACCATGTGTCGGCCCGCGGAATGCGTGTCATGCAAGTACTGTAAAGAATATTTTCGGAGATACGCTGGGGTGACTCTCCTTTGAAATTTAGGGTCCGACGTGCGGTTAATAATGGTGGGATGCCGATTCGATTTACGACTCTCGTTTGTTACTGTTCAAAGGAGACTCGATTTTTCTGCGACAACAATATCCTATGCATTCGCTTTCCCTCTTTTGATAATACAGATAGCTGCTCCTCTTTGCGAGACTTCGTGAAATAGAAGAAAAAGAAAGATATATAGAGGTTTATTTTTTAATTTTTTTTTCTATCACCACACACACACATAGAAGAAGGGTTCACGGGGACTCAAACTGACGCTTCAATATTGCAATTCAGAAATGATCAATTCGGTTTCCCAAAATTCCAATCTGAGGCTGTTCGGTCTCTAAAATGCCTATTTTTACGTTATCGTGGAGTAATTTGTAATATAATATAAAAATAACTTCTTTTATTCTTTGTAATCTTTATATATATAAGAATTACGTGTCACAATGTGTGTCCGCGTTTAACTCCTAAACTACTGAACCGATTTCAATGAAATTTGGCACAATGTGTTCAGTTTGGTCCAACTGGAGATACAGGATAGTTTTATTTTATTTTCAACTTTGTTAATTACTCATTTATTACTAACTATACTAACTATACTTTATCAATCGCTTCAAAATTTTGACCTAAGGTTCAAATCTCAGTCCCGTGGGTTTTTACATCGGCTACAATGTTTTCGTCTAGACCGCTAGCATAATATAAAAATAACTTCTAACTTAAATGAAAATATACAGACGTCGTGAAACGCGTCGTTGTTCTTTTTTTCAGAAACGAAAACTATTTTGCCAAAGATTAAGATAATTGCGTTCTCTAAGACACAAAGGGGACAAATGCATGCAAACGTTTACCGTACAATTGTTAACCAAAAAAAAAAGGGTGTCGCGTCGACAATTTCACCCAATCTCTCGACAGCTGATTTCCTCCTCGTTCCTCGACTTAAACGGATGCTGAAAGCCCGACGTTTCGCTGCGCGAAAGACGATAATCGAGAAATCGCAGGAGAGGAGGAGCTAAACTTAATTCGGGCGTCGGCTTACGACGATGCCGCTATCGAAGATTGGAAAAGGAGATTCCAAGATTTATGGGATGGAATGGTGTCATTTCGAAAGTAATTTGATATCTGCCACCTTACAATAAATGCAAACATGAAAATCTTCCTGAAAGATCAACCATGAATCGATAGTCTCAATCGTCATTATATTTTCTCTTGTTTCCACGAGCTATCGATATCTAAAAATCAATCGATAAATATTTTTGGACAATGACGTACATATTATACATGTAGGTAATGTAAAGAATATTTAACATTTTAAATGAACTCACCCCTCTCAATACTTATCTTATAAATTGATCGTTTGCGTTCTGCAGGTGCGTTAAAATTCCGCTTAATTTAAAGGAATTCTTCTAATGATTTAATTTTAACTTTAAATTCAAGGAAATATTAAGTTCAAATTAATTTTAAAAGAATGGCTACGATGAGAATTCTATGGAGAATGGTTATGATAGATTCTTCATGAAATACAATTTAACCATTGACAACGGTAAAACATATTTACACATATTAAATTAATATATTATTGGAGAGGTATTACAACACAATTTATGCCCAGTTTACACGAATCTGATATATTTAATCCTTTGTGTGTGCAAATTACTCGCACAATACTGAAGTGTTTAGTAATTTATTAAATACGAGCAAATGTAATAATGAGAAAAATATTTTGAACAATGGCACAGCAATTTTTAGCGGTGCCTTACAGTTACCATTCGAGTGCAAAGGGTTAGTAGATTTCAGTTTTCGAATATTTCGATGAAAAAATCGAAGGTATTGGTAAGAACTCGCGACACTTGTATTAATTGAAGTTGTTTGATTACTAAGCAGCAGAATGGCTCGTAGAACGGAGGCAGCGGTTGGATATATAAATGACACGCGCCCTTAAAGGGTGAAAAAACTGCCAGAATCGCATAATACTCTTGGAAACAATTCGCGACAGGTAGCAAGAATAAGCTCGGTTCGGCTATAAATAATGAAATCAGGAAATGAGGAATCGCGTCGTATCTCACAGTCGGAGTGTTTTTATTATTCCCACGGTAATTGCTAGAATTTACTATGCCATTATTCGTGGTATATTAATGGTGTTGGTAACGAGAGCAAAAGAAAGACGAGCCCCGAAGCTGGTCCTCGGTTTGCTCAATAGCGGGGCTTGTCTTCCTTGTCGCGTTTGTACACCGGGTTTTCGAACGGAAACGATGGCGTGGTGCACACGCGCCGCCCCATAAATCCCGGGCTCGGTAGTTTGTCTTCGAGCCGAAGAAAGTGTTCGGTTCTTTTGGGAGGGATTAAGGGTGGAAACGGAATCGCAGCCCGGAATCTCCGGCGACCTGTGAAATTGGAAAAACCAGGTAAACGTTCGCCCGACACCGAATTTTACGGGGAAAAGCGGGGTTCGACCGAGAGGGATTCGCTGATTTATTTCCGGCTATAATGAGATACCAGAGCGGCCCGGCGAAAATCAGATAATCATCTCCGTCGCCGCTCACAGAAATAACCGCCAAACAGATGACAGATTTGTCGCAATTAGGGCTGCCGGCCACCGAAACGATCGACGAACCAGATAACGCGTTTCACTTCGTTCGCGCGACTCATTCCTTAATCGGCCTAACAGGACAACAAATTTAACGATACCTAACCGCCGCGACGCAGACATTTCCATTTCCTTGATTCTATCGCCGCGAGCTTCTTCTCTCGGCTCATTTATAACGCACGCGCGTTTCCACTCCTTCGAGCTTCGAACTTTTTTCCGAAATTTTTCACAAGCGATTTATTTCTAGCCCTTTATCTCTCTCTCTCTACGATTTACTTCACTGTTGCAGAACGATCGGAACTTCCTAACCGTTCTTAATTTTCTATATCTAAGAAAAATAAGATTGATATCTACCGTACGACTATATTTTTTCTATACCGTTATATTTTCGAAACATTAACTCTTTGCACTGTTCATTTTATAGCGACAGCGATCGGCACTTCTTCGTCGTTCTTAACCCCTTCCCTTACGATCAAATTTCCAACTGTGCGGGCCAAAAGCGACACCAAGGTCGGTCGCGCGCAGGGACATAATGTCTTGTTTATGTTTCGCCCGGTAGACTTACGACGACCCTGAGGCGTCTTATTCGTGTTTGGTCCGATAACCTAGCGACGCCTCTGAGGCGTCTTATTCGTGTTTGGTCCGATAACCTTGCGACGCCTCTGAGGCGTCATTGTAAGCTAAGGGGTTAATTTTCTGTGAGAGAAATGACGAATAAAAGATGGATTTTTAACGACCAGTTTGTAGGTACAATTACGTAAAGCTTTCTCAGAAATTTTGATCTTGGTTTTTCCCAAAACTTTTACCACTTGATAGATTTGAAAACGTCCTCTGGCCTTATCCCTCTCCCTTAATCCTGGAGTTCGGTAAAAACGTTACCGCATGGAATCGATGTCAGACCCGTGGGGTCGTTAATGTGCAAAGTTTCAGGTAAATTGTCCGTGAATGATTTTATTCTACGTATGCTGCTCCGCAGAGAATCGCTTAATCTCGTTCATTATAGAATTTCAAGTCGCTCGCAAGTTTGCAGTACCGTTTGCTGTTACGATTGTTATTATTACGCCATCTTATCTTGTTAATAATAATAATAATAATAATAATAATAATAATAATAATAATATTGCTTTATTCAGCCTTACGGCCAAGAATTGGACTCGGTTTACAATAACCTATACCTACAAACAAATAACTATCTTAACCATGTATTCACTCTCTCTCTCTCTCTCTCTCTCTCTCTCTCTCTCTCTCTCTATCTTATCTTGTTAAAATAAACACAATTACAACTAAACGCTGTTTCATTGCTACTTTAGAAAAATATAAACTATTTTAGTTACTAAATCAATATTAAAGCAATATATTTGTACGGCTAGCGTCTCGATGTACAAACTGGAAGCTTAAATAAATATTTAATGGTGACGCGCGAGATCTTTCTCTGAAGGACTCCGGACAAGTTTCAACTTCAAACAGGTCAGAAACCGTCCGTTACTTGTTAATTAAGGATGCAACCTTCAACCTTGTAGACGTCCAAAAACGTTCAGGTGAATTGGGTCTTGTCGGTTGGGATACCTACAGAAAAAGTTGTGCACGAAGAATAAAGAAACTGCAGGTAACATTATGATAGCATCAAGGTTTCGGTCCATAAAATGCTGGGAGAAACTTAGTTTGCGGGCGCGTACCGTACAAAAGAATACCCACGCTTGTAACGTAATTTTGGTGCTTTTAACGGTAAAATTTTTTGCAAGACAACAGGATCAGAAAGACTTGTTAATCTAACGGTAGATAAAACGCATCTGATTTAAGAGATACATTTGTTTCAACAGAAATCTCTAGATCACTATGCTCCCGGCGAAAAATATTTCTTTCAAGAAAAAGGATTTGGTATTTTAACACTAGAACTACCAAGCAGTAAATGCAACTGGCTTGCATTGCCTTATAACAACAACAAAATTGCAGTTGTTTAGATTTCGTACCACAGTTTTGTTAAAACATCTACTTCGATAGAAAAGTTTATTAAAAAATTTTTTCATTAAAACATATTTACAATTTCGTTATTTCAAAAAGAAAAAATTAGGAGCAAGTGATTTTGACCCATCCGGTAGTTCTAGTGTTAATAAGGCGATTAGTGGATTGTCATCGCCTGATTCAAAGCAGGCCAGTGTAGCAGTCCTTCACTATCAACTATTTCGTATTGCCCCTTGCCAATATATTTGTGGCATTTTTCTGATTAAAATGATACCAAACACGACATCATTCGGATCATATTTGCACTAATGTCCCGTTAATATACGCAAGCTAACGTCGTCGAAATTATACCATATTTTATATCATTTTCATTAGAAAAATGCCACGAATATGTTGGTGAAAGTTCCCTAAAAAATAATGAAAAATAAAGATGTTTTATAATTGGATTAGTAGTGGTTCACACCGATACAACCCGACTCGGTATTACGTGCATGTTTACACTTTACCTTTGACCGAGGCAGGAGGTGATAGGAGAACTGACTAAGATCGTGTAGCTCCGTTTCTAAAAATACATATATCGATTTCAATTCAAACGGGTTAATTCTGAAGTTTGAAATTGAATTTCATTCAGATACGTTTATCTCAAATATAATTATATCTTCCCTCGGTGAAAACGAGTTCTTCGAAGGAGACACTTCACAATAAATAATCCGTTTGGATCCTTATAGGCTACCAATATTTTTCTGTTCTCGCGGTTTATCAGTCGATACAAAATTTATGCTTATCAGTGCAACTTCGCCCGTAAACAAGAAACGTTCTCGAAAAATGCCGGAAACAGGAGTCGCGTCGCGTTCTACCTAATCGGTAGTTGGCCTTAATCGTCGTGATCTTTCTATCGCGAAAAAAAGCGGGCCGCATTAAATTAACAGCGCGATTAAAATATCGCTAATGCGCCCGTAAGCCAGGTTACCGATCCGTTTTGCTTTATTTTTCGTCGTTAAATACCGTCGCGATCGAAATCTCGACGCGCAACTGGTTTCAACTGCCATCGTTGGTGTCGCAAAAATGGCGAAACAAAATATTCACACAACTTAATATGTACCGCTCAATGCGTCGCGACACCGGACGAACGGTGTGAACGCTCCTTATCGTTGATGAGCATGTTTTTGATATACTTCTATGTTGCCTATCGTAATTTATCCGATAGATTCGTTTCCGAAATAAAGTGTGTTGCATGAGCTCGTTCAAGTGGACAGAGGTGATTTCTTCATTATTTAAGATATTATTTAAGACATTCAAGTGAACAAAGCTCGTGGGATACGCTGTATATTTTTTCCTTTCGCGCGCCAATTTAGAGACACTTCTCATGCTTCTAATTTTTCTCGTTAACATTAAACTTTTTCAAGTATATTTATGTGACAGTATGTAGTTAAAATATATGTAACAATTATGTTTCGTTTTATAAACATGTGTGCAATTACATAGAGATATACATGGTTTTTTAAACCTACTTTTTACACTCACTGTATATATACAGGGTGGGTCACCACATTTTGCCATCTAGATTTACGTCATTATTATATTACGTATAGCAAATAATGTTTTAGACGAAGTTGAATGGTTTGAGAGGGGCACATTCTGATGGTACATTTTTTTTTTGTAGGTGATTTTGTAAAGAATATGAAGGAGCATCAGCTGATGTAATAAAAAATATGATTCCATTAAAAAAAACATTAATGACCTTCATATGTCCTTTACACGTTACTTCGTCTAAAACATTGTTTGCTGTGCGTAATAATAATTACGTAAATCTAGATGGCAAAATGTGGTGACCCACCCTGTATAGAAGGGAAATATCCTAGCTCGCGCGGAAGAAACCCTAGTAGCACAAAATATTGTATACACATTCATAAAATATTAAAAAGAGATACAATCCTTTTTTAATATTCAAATATACATAGAATATTTATTTTATATTAAGTAACAAATATTTCTTTTTAAATATTCAGGAAATATCTATTTCATATTACGAGAAAAATATTTTTTTCTAAATATTAAATGAATCTGTATTTCATATTAGAAGTAGAATATTTTTTCCTAATACAGATAATACAGAAAATATTCCCTCAACAAACAGTGCGCAGAAAGTAATACATATTCATAGTTTCTAATTTTTCTTATATTTTCTTAAATTTGAAAATTTTATTGAATGTTTTTTAAATATTGAATTTATATTTTTCAAATATTGAATTCACAGTTTTTTAATATTTACTTTATATTTTTTAAATATCTAGTTGATATCCTCTGAATATTTGGTTTATATTTTTTAAACATGCAATTTATATTTCTTGTACATGTATACAATATTCAGATCCAATATTTTTCTCATATGGAAAAATGTGGCTTAAAAAATATTTTTCCAATATTTGAGAAAAATATCTATCTAATATTTTTGTGCTGCTAGGGAATGTTTCGTTTTGGAGTTAAAGTAACTTCGAGTGCAAAGGGTTAATAGACTGCGGATGCGACGCGTTTGTTGGAAAAATAAATAGACGAAAGGCAAAATTGTAACGACTCTCACATAGTCTAGGAAGAAAAAGTTTCGCTGGCAAAATCCCGGTGTTCTCAGGTCGCGAGGTAGTTTCTGGATCGCAATCCGGTCCGTTCGTCGAGTTCCCATGATTTCGGGTTCTCGCACACCCCTATTTAGCACCGAACATGGTAGGCTCGAAATTTCATGGACGTTCCTCGCGGGCGGACGCCGCGTAAGTAGACCCTGGGGGAAATCTGCACTCTCTGCTGGGAGATTTCCGTTCCCCTCGCAACTGGTGAGCACCGTTTTCGCTAATTTCCCGAGCATCCGAACCCTAGGCGGCAGCCGGTATCACCTACTTAACCCCGCGGCGAAATTTCGTTAGACAGTCCCGAAGAAAGAAGAAGAGTCTGATGTCCCCGAGGTGATATCGTGTTCCTCGGTGAACTTTTTCCCTCGTTACTCGGAAAAAACTTCGGGGCTCCGGTTGTCCTGGGAAATCTTTTCATCGGTACATCTACCGACGCTGACATTGGACAACTCGGACGAAATTCTATAACAAGCTGCCGTCGTGGAAGTCCGAGTCTGCCAGACTATGCCTATTTGCTAAAAGTCTTCGGCTTTTACAATTTCCCAGTCGAGTTCGATAAGAGTTGATTCGGAACTCGAATTGTTTTACGACTTAAATCTTTAACTTGGATAGGCTAATGTAGGTATTAAAATTGTGAACATGTTGTGCAAGCTCGGATTGAATTCTCGAAATATTAGGTTGTCCGGAAAGTTCTTTCCGTTTTTTTTAACAGGTATTATAAATTGGATCGAACGACCTGTCATTTTTTCAGCAATTAGAAGAATTGGTTTTCCAAATGATGTGTAAAAAACATTTTGAAAAAAATTGCAATCGGTAAGAATTACATGAGAAATTAAAAATGGCACTTTTCACAACTTTTTTATTTGAACCCGTAGTGAAAATTTAAAATATGCGTTTTGTAGATCTCTATGTTAATTATACACATGCTGAAAATGTCATCGAAATCGATTAATATACACATGAGCTACGAAGTGGTGAAAATCGTGGTTTTTCACGACTTTTGGTCACTTTTTGCTTAACCCCTTGCACTACTATTTATTTTGTGATTATAATGATTAGAAACTCTTTATCGTTCAGAATTTCATATAAAAAGAAAGATAGTTTATATTTATTGTATGCCTATCTTTTCTCCAAAGGATATATATCAACTACAACAAAGTAGATTTTTATTTTGGTTTAAAGAAAATTAATAACATACATACTTATTAGACTCTGTTCAAAATCTTCATCACGAGTCTGACTCGATATTGTAGGGCAAGGGGTTAAAATCCACAAATTCTAACATCTTTAGATGCGTGTCGTTTTTATCTGCATCAACCGATTTCGATGAAATTTTCAGTATGTTTATGATTAACATAGATCTACAAAATGCATATTTTAAATTTTCATTACAGGCTCAAATAAAAAAGTTTTGGAAAGTGCCTTTTTTATTTGCTCTCAAAATTCCTAGCAATTGCAATTTTTTCAAATTCTTTTTTGCACGTCATTCGGTAAACCAATTCTTCTAATTGCTCAAAAAATGTCGAGTCGTTTGATTCCATTTATAATACCTGTTAAAAAAACGGAAAGAACTTTACGGACAAACTAATACATTATAGTTTCTCATTTGTATCTTTATTGTCTTGACAGACCGGTACCGACAAGTTTCAAACCGAGTTCAATGAATACGAGCCTGAATATGAATTCAATGAACAGAAGGAAATATAAATTCAATAAATGAGAAGTAGTATAGAATCAATAAATACGGATGCGAACGTTGTAATTGATTTTGCTCTAGTAAAATAGTCTACGCTAGAAACTGTTTGTCGGTGATCGAGTTTGGATCTAGTCTTAGCAGAAATTTGCAAGTGACGAAGCAGATCGTCGACGCATTTAACTCGAAAGTAACGCCAAAAGTTTTCGGCAAAAGTTTTCCGGGGAGGACCCGAGACATTTCAGATACCCGACAAATTTTACGAGCCACCCCAACGGGCTTTACGACCGGCTATGAAAGATCAAGCGAGCCGATGCGCTGACTCGGACGAAGGATATTTATTATCCTGAATATGTGCTCCATCGCATATGTGGTCACGTGTGTGCCCGAAAGTCTATCCAGACGCATATAGGAACTAGGGTTGGCCGTTCTGTGTAGGTAGAACGTATTAGATCCTGCGGTTTAGACTCGTTCCTTCCGAAAATCTTACCTCCTCGTCGAGACTACGGCCCCGCGTCTCGTTCGCACTATAGCATATGTACTATGCTGTTTTTCGATCGTGCTTCTACGCTCAGAATCTACATTTCACTATACCCACGGGAGCTCTTATCTTTCGATTGCTTTTACAATTTCAGGAAAGCCATTTGGCTCGATCATTTTATCGTTTCTATCGGGTGTATAAGAAAGTTAGCCTCCTGGGTTTCGTTTGTCAGCATTATTGGATCTTTGCAGCATTTTGGGAATTTCGTTTTTTATTTAATAAATTCGATAGGATCAAATTGTTATATATTCTTTTACTGAACATTCTTTTAACGTTCCCACGAGTTTCCACCCAGTTTAAAATATTAAAAAGATGGAAAGGATTTGACAATATCGACGCATTATTTTCTCTTCCGCGATTCAATTTTGGAAACATTGTGTTCGAGCATCGGTGTTATGGTTTTCAATTGAACGCGCTCGTCCAAAATCTACATTTTACTGCACCCGGAGGAGCCGTTACTCTGCATAGCTGTGAATCGAATTTGGTGAAAGTTCGATTCAATTTAAAAAGACACTTCCAGCTTGCCCTTTTCAGTATGTATGCAATATGTTACTGCACGATCGGACCGTAAAAAACACTGCAACATTTAATTTAACTGTTTCCCTGCATCTTGCATAGCATATACTTACAAATTTATATAATATTGTACTCTAATCTTCGCTCACTGATAGATCATGAAATACTGAGAAATTTCTGAACATATTAACAGAGTGTGCTATCATTTCGACCTTAGTATGGAACAGTTTTTCTTTGTTGTATACAAACATCTACGACATAATGAACGATCATAAGGTTTTGATATTATACGTTACAGACGAAAAATTTTACATCCGTCATTGAGGAATTAAAGATAGCACACCTCTCTGGGCTATCTTTTTGACGAGGAGTGTATGTAATACAGACTGCAGAATAACCTCTTATCGGAGGTTACAACTGTACGATAAAAAAAATGTACATTTTCGTGGAACCAACTCCTACTTTTTGAAACGTTGTGCGACGGTCCTTTTCGCGCGCGAGCGCACACGCTCTCGTGGTTACATGGTCGCGCGTCCGCCTACTACACGCGTTCGTCCTCGCAATAAAATGTCGAACAACGGCCTACGAATATAAACGAACCGGCGCCCACCCGTGATACGACCTACGAATACGTTGAAACGGTCGTTTCACGCGGGTACGTGCGCCGATCAGTTTTATCGGCGTCCTAATTAATATGCATCCCCCGGCACCGCCATTCATAATGTTCCCGCGCCGCGTCGTGTCGCCCGCGAGAGAAAAAAATATATATGCCTCGATGAAATTCTCCTCGAACGTTGTAAAACTCCACGCGAAACACGCTCTGGCGGTCGGCACGATTTACGAGGAAAACATAACCGTTCTGTCCTGATACAGAATTCCCCCAATTTTCCATCCCACGCCGCGCACAGTCCTCTCTTGCTTTCTCGTGTTAAGCCCTTTTCGCGCCAGCGATACAATCTTTGTTCAACCCTCGCCTTTCTCTCGTTTCTACGGATCAATTTGACCCTTGATGCCAAATGGATGCGATGGTAAGCATCAGTATGATGGAAACAGATTTTACGCGCTTATGACAAAAGTGTTTTTCACCATTTTTGCAATTTTCAATGAATTATATTTCATAGTGTCACGTCCGGTGGTTCGACCGCCAATGATTAATCAATCTAATAAAGAATTACCACAAAATCCACAAAAGAGAGGACGCCAAATCAACAACTCAGCCTTCTGCGAAACGCACAAATGAAGATCGGTTTGCACCCTTAGACTCAATAGAAGAGATATCAGATATTGTCACGAGAAAAAACTATGATAATTCAAACTGCACAATGAAAGTTCGGTTTACATTCTGAGAATCAATAAGAATAACATCGGATGATGAGGACTCCTACTCTTGAGCCAGCATCTTCAAAGACAAAGGATTGGCTATCCTATAAATAAAGGGATCAACTCCTTAAGAGACAGTTGCAACAGTGATGTCAATTGAGTTAGTTGAGTTGAGTCGAGTTGAGTTTATTTCGTTAAAACATTGTGTTGGAAATCGTTCGAAACCGCGAGTTCCGCAAGTGAACCTCTGGATATAAACTACGTACACCTCGTGAAGGCCAAATATAATCGAAAGATCCCCGAGGTTCCACGAGCGTCCTCTGGATACTACATTGTATAAAACCAAAGAAGATTGTATTTCGGTAATATTATATTATATTATATTTTCTAATTTTGTAATCGCGCTATTTGCACTCATGTATATCTGCTTTATAATTAATATCTGCAACCTCTAACATCTGATTCAGTTTCCTATTTTGAATAAATAAGTCAATTTTTATCAATAAAAGGGTACAACCTTTATTTAAACGATCCTCAATTTCCCGAACCGTAGCCGGTGAATGCAGGTAGGTTCGCAAACTGCGTACTATCCTCTCAAAATTATAATTCAGTCCACTCGGGACGTAACAATAGCAACCAATGAATTATATTTCAGTATTAAAAATATTTTTTTCCGTTTGTGATCTTGAAGGTCGTCGTTTCTTGTACCAATGAGTTTTTCTTAACACACACTTTTACATATGTATATGATATAAAAAATATAGTATTCTATTTAAAAATTGAAAGCCACTTTCATTTCCAAACGAAAATAGTGCAGACACAATAAAATCACATACGCCATTACGTTGCTTGCAAAAAACAGTATGACTTTCTTCCTCTACCAGTTTTTTCTAATATTTATTATCTGCAAGAAAAGCGCTGGCCATTAACAGTGTGAACGCTATATTATTATTCATAATTAACTACCGGAAGTCTATTAATGGGCTTTTCCAGTAATTTTGCCGTACCGAAAGCTTAATAATCTTCTTTTACACGGTAATCCCAAACGAAACGATTAGGGGTTACTGTTCTATGAACACGTTGACTGCCAACTACGAGATAACTCGCAGTTTGTGCTATTGCCTAGGACCCCAACTACGAGTTACACTACCGGCCATAAGTGTTTACCCAACTTCAAATTTCGTTACTATTCAAATAATAGGTATTTTATTGTTATGAAAATGTCCGTAGCATTAAATCCTAATTATAAGGCTAATAAAAAACATCCAAAATATTCTGTACATACACAATCAGGTACTGTAAATGAGTTTACAGCTTTTTATGAAAAACGACAATTTTGGAGTTCAGGTAAAGAAACTCATTTTTCTGAAATTTTTATAACGGTCAGTAGGGAATATGAACGCAGGTAATACAGGTATCTTAGTCTTCTCAAATTTCATACTGCATTTCATACTGCATTAAGCTTTCATACAGTAAACAGTTGATTTTCACGTGCCTAAAGAATTTTGCGAAATGTTCAAATAATGTCAGGGAGAAAAGAATTATCGATTGAAACGCGCGCTCTAATAGTGTCCCATCATAGCATCAGAAAAAGTAACAGAGAAATAGCAAAGTTATTGAAGCTGAACCGTAGAACCGTGGACTACAATGTTAAAAAATATGTGGGTGGGTAAACACTTATGGCCGGTAGTGTATGTCGTAGTATCCCAGATAGCACAGAGACGTCTTAAAGACGTCTTTAAGACGTCTGTCAAAGACGTTCAGACGTCTGAATGTCCTACGAACGGCTTCCGAACGGCTTCTGAACGTCTCTGGAACGTCTTTGTGAAAAAACTGTACGTCTTAAAGACGTCTTTAAGACGTCTCGAACAGACGTATTCAAGACGTTCCGAAACAGACCCCTAGTACCACAAAAATATTAGATAGATGTTTGTCAAATATTGGAAAAATATTTTTTAAGCCACATTTTTTCTTGTGAGAAAAATATTGAATTTGAATATTGTATACATGTACAAGAAATATAAATTGAATGTTTGATATAACAAAAAAATTAAATAAATAAAAAAAAATAAATTAAAAGAATGTTTTTCAGCATATCCGCGCACATTAACATTTTATGCTTTATTTATTTATTTATTTATAAATAAAAAAAATAAATTAAAAGAATGTTTTTCAGCATATCCGCGAACATTAACATTTTATGCTTTATTTATTTATTTAACTTATTTATTTATTTATCTATTTATTTTGATATATTATTTTGGATTTTGGATTTGTGATATATAATGTATAGTTTTATTATTAAACAATATTTATTGCTAAATTCTATTGCGAATATATTATTAACTTTCCTAAATAAATAAACGTCTATTCGAAGGATGGAAAACTGCGTTATATTGTGTTGCGTGTGTACAGTTTGTAAAGCTTTTCTCTAGCAGTTTAGAATTACTGAAACGTCAAGAAATGAAACGTCTTAAAGACGACTCGTAAAAGACGTCTTAAAGACGTCTGAAATGAGACGTAAAAACGACGTCTTTTACGAGACGTCTTTAAGACGTCTTAAAGACGTCTTTTCAGGACGTAAGACGTTCAGACCAAAAATGGACGTAAAACAGACGTCTTTAAGCCGTCCAGTGCTATCTGGGATGTTAACTTATCATAATATTATTAATAATATTTTTACATTAAGAAATTACAGTAGCGTATAAAATGACAAATTATTTAAGAACAGTCTTTTGCGATGACGATTAAATTAAATTGGATTTTCACACCGGAATCCTGAAAAGTACCGTGGCAGTCAACGTGTTAAGTCCTCAGGCATGGGCCATAGACTTCCAAAAATTCCATACTTTTCGATAAAAATGAATAATCGCCGGAAGATGCGTTGATACGCGTCTCAATAATTCGTTCAACCGATGATTTCGATCGAACATTTTCATCGTCTGCCGGGGGTGGTCCTTCGAAAATCGAATTTCAACCTGGAATTTTGTTGCATCTGGTTGCATCCCGTCGCGGTTGCAACGGGTACGCGCACGAAATGCACGGAACGCACGTAGGCGTTTGCACGGTAACGCGCGGCATCGGGACCCCGCGCCTGTCTGCGATCCGCGCGGATAAAGAGAGGTGTCCAACGATGCACTTCCCCTCTGTCGTGCACTTAGCGCCCCGGCAAAATGATTTATTCGACGTTTACTCAAGGTCTTTAACTCTCATTAAAATAACCGCCAGCCGGTTCGCTTCTCTCTCTCTCTCTCTCTCTCTCTCTCTCTCTCTCTCTTTCTTACTCTCTTCCTCGTCCGCGTTCTCTCTGTAGCCGCCTCCTTTCTGTCTCCCTCTCTCTCTCTCTCTCCCTCCTGCGTCTCCTGCTCTCGTCTTTCTTGTCTTTTTTCAGTCCTTCGTTTTACCCTTCGTCGTTCCCGAGGACTCCCCCAGGGGATAGGAAGAAGAGCTACCATCAGGAGCTCAGAGAGAGATTTTCGCTTTTTGCCCTGCTTACTGCTACGGCTGAAAGCGATCCTCGCCCTCTTCCTCGTGGCAGCCGATCCTCCATCGGCGATGCTTATGCTTGCGCAGCGTCTGTAGTATACAGGGTGAGCCACGCGATCGGGACACAGGCTATGTATTATGCTCCACGAGCCTGATCGCAGATAGGAAAAGGTGGTAGAGGAGAAAATTGAATGGTATAGCCACGTCTGTTTTTCGAACGCTCCGCCTTTCTTCCACCGGAAACGGAAAGATCCGCCCGAAAGATACGAACGCGATATTTACCTAAAAAAACTGGTGTACAGAGCTGTGTATACTCAATGTATACAATACAAAGTACTCAAACGTTTCACAATAGTTCAATTAAAATAACTCTTTTTTTGAAATAGGAAATCTCATATGAGATGCATTACAATAATAATGCTTAGTATAGAGTATTATAAGTAGACATCGGATCTTTATGCATTTATGGCGTATGGAAATGTTAAAAAAATGCTATAATATAAAATTCGAGAGAATTTAACACGATTTTTATTTGCTTTGGATCTACAAAGGCTGTCCCCATTAAAAATAAAATTTTATTTCATTCCACTTTCTTAAAATGTTTCTATAAAAATTGGAAATTGCATAAACATCCGATGTCTAATTATAAGGTATATTGTATGGTATAACAAAAATATTAGTTACAATAGAAACATCGAAAATCCTTAGCAATAATATTAGGTTCACCTATTAAGCAACCTATGTCCAATGGCAATTGAAAACCTGCTCCAGTAAGGTTTTGGATAAGTTTGATCTAAAATAACTCTTAATCATTTTTTTCGATATACATAAGTTAATACTTTGTAATAGTGAATGAATAGCTGCGTCGATCAGCGCATAAGAAAATATATGTACGGTTCCATTTAAAAAATCAAAGTTAGTCTTCTTGAGACCTTGACGCGTCCATCTGCAGAAAAACTAACGCCAGTACTATGTATACTTCTTGAAACATTTCTCGCTGCGTATAATAAAGTAAGGTAAATCAAGGTGATAATATCTGGTGTTCCATCCTGTACGTATCTATCCTCAAAAAGGACTTTTGTATCGGTACTTTTATGTGGAATTGTTTTTTAAATAAGTGTAAAGATAGAACGTTTAAAAATTTATAAAGAAAAACTACGCAACTAAATACCATAAATTTAGAACATTTCAAGAATAAATTTTTCTTTTGTTGCGTTAGATTTTAATTTCTCTGTCCGCGGTATCGCTCTACTTAACAAGACATGTAGTTCGATTTAGAAAAGAAAAGATTCACATTCTTCGGGAGCACGGTCGCATTCGTGAAAAAAGCAAAGTCATCATAAGATGATGTTCTCGTACCGTTCAACATTTTTCAAGGCTCTAATCATGCTCGTGATTTAATTCGTCCCAATTGCGTGACGGAGCATGCCAGATGAAATCTCTGCCGGATGAAAGTTGTTCCCGACGCGGTATCCTCGCTCGCCGTTCGTTCTTCCAAGTTTTCGTTTGGTTGGAATAATATTTTTTCCACGTCGGAGTGAGTGTTTCTTAAATGAGTAGTGCATTTTTACCTCTTTGACGAGCGTGCCTTCCGCGCAAACGCCGCCGCCACCGTCAGTTTCATACTTGTAGTGATTATTCTGTCACGGGAGAGACGCGAGGAACGCGCGACAGTAAGCAGAGCAGAGATTGAAATGGATCTCGATTGTCACACGAGGGAGAAAAATCGAGTAAAACCGCTCGAAGTCTTTCAATCACCGCTGACACCTGTCGCAAATATTTGCGCGGGACAATTATTATGATACGTCTTCCGTCGAGAATGGATATTTCAGTTCGATATCGCAGCCTTCAAATAATATTAGGTACCGCACACGAGGACTTATGCGTAATAAAATGATCGTTTGATAAACAGCTTCGAAAATAATGGAAACGTCAGATATTCTGAAGAAAAATTCTTAATACTGCTTTTTAAACATATTTAAGGTAAAGGCACCAGTAGTTAACCATGTACCAGTAGTTGACCATTTTATAGAAAAACATAAAAAATAAGGTTTTTATAAGCGCACTTATAAGTGCACTTTTGATGAAAGTGAACCTCGGATGCCATGCCGTCTGCTGTTTAACCCTTTGCACTCCGCTGTCCCCTCTCACGGGACATTAAAGTTTATTAGCGATTACGGGGAATTAATTTATTGCAGCGCAACTTTAAATAAAATATTGATTTTTTTGCAAATATATATTCCTCGATGTCAACCAATTCATATACAGTCGAGTCGGAAAGTAAGTTAACATTTGGTGATATGTAGGCAATGAATATGATGAATAAAATCAAGTTATTGTATTGTTTTTATTTAGGAGGTGTAAGGAAATAAACAAATATGTTAGTAAAACATATATTATCATTATTACAGATTAAAGACATGTCATATTCATTTGCCTGCATATACCAGTCGTTAACTTACTTTCCGACTCGACTGTAAGTCCAATATCATTATAATACGTTACTTGGTTCCAAAATTATACTAAATAATACGAGGATTTGTAAATTTCTGCCAGAATGGTTCGGAGTGCAAAGGGTTAAATTTCAAAACAATAAGAACATTTCAAACCTTATTTTTTATGTTCTTCTATAAAATGGTCAACTACTGGTGCCTTTACCTTAGTCCCGATATTATTTGATACGAAGCTCGACCAATTTTTATTTAAATTTTGCACACTAGTTCAAATAGGATTCACGAATGATGAATTTTTCCGTCGAAGAGACGGGACGGCAAACGGAAAAGATCGTGTAAATGAATAAACTGAGTACAGAAACGATGTACCGTTCAGAGAGTATAATTTGTTAGCCGTTGTTTAACAGAAGTTACGAGCCGCGTTTGGAAAAAAAAAAATAGTGAGGCTAAGGATGTACAAAGTCAAAAGAAACCCTCCTGTAAATAATTTTATGGGTATCTTGCATACGATCTTTAACGAGATGCGGTGTTCAAGAATCGTCTCAGAGCAGTCAGCTTCTAAATACGTAGCCATTTGCCGCAGGTCGAAATGCTTATGTTCATGTTACCCAAGTATAAAGAGACATTACCTACGGAATAACCTAATAACTGCATCATAAAAGAGAAAAGAGAGTTTACGAGTTTCAGAGAGTCGTCTGATAAGCATGCACGCGATGGTGCATATGGCGATGTGTATATGGTAAGAACTAGCAGAATTTATATGGTCCAACCAATAAAACAGACTACGCGACCATAATTTTCCAATTAATGCGCTAAAGATACGAACATGTGAAAAAAGTTTGAAATCTTATGTCAATCGAAACAGATTTTCATTATTTTATTCGTCTAGTTCTTCAACTTGAAGTTTGGTCAACGTTTCCGTTACTTGTTCACTCGTTTCTCTCAAGTTATATATTACAATACAATACAATATGGACTTTATGCTTTTGGCAAATATAATTAAGTAATCTTTCGTGTTCGTTCGTGAAAAAATAATTTTATATAATTAATAGACTGCTGATTCTATGCATTTATGACGAGGCGTAGACGAAGCACAAAACGGTAATATTAAAGCGAATTGAAAAGTTACGTTATTTCCTTCTCAGTAAAATGATTGAGAGTTGGAACAATCTTGTGACGATATATAATCTAATATATCTTGTATAATATTGATCTGTTCCTGTTTCTTGGAATCGACATTTATATTTTGCATAAAAGTCTGTAGTTTGATAATTAATAATAGAAAGTATCAGGATTTGCTGAGGTGCTGCTAGTTTAATTAAAGTCAGAAAACTTCCAGAACGTGAGTAAACAGTAACAGTTCGAGGTAAAAGTCAGCTACCATGAAAACTACGCGACATCGCTATATTAATGTTTCGCGCGACTGTAGGGGCACTATCCGGATTTATTTTTCATCGGACAGCCGGCACCAATACCGAAGCAATATTTCCACCATATAAAAAACATATATTCCTCGCATGAAATACGGATATCCGAGTAATTGACGCGCCACGTATTTCCGTCCATTTCCATATTTTGTATTGTGTTTTCGGGGTTGAACGAGTTGGTCCAATTACATCAATATGTATAACGCGACAGGATTAGTATGCTGGTGCAAAAGGGCTCGTTGTTAAACATTAAAGTTACATTTTCCATAAAAAATTGTCGTGCATTGTTTCGTCAAGTATTCGTTTAAAACATCTCATGAATAAAATATCGAATAAATCACGGGTTAATTAAGTTAATAAATCACGAGTTAATCACGAATAAAACAGTTACGAATATTAAACATGCTCGGGATAATGTACAAAGATCGATATACATAGTTTGATTCAATTAATGGTTATTTTTCATCTGTAAGAACTATTCTTGCAACTTTCCTGCATGTTTTCGTGCCTTGTCGGTACGAATAAAAATTTATATAAACATTCTCATTTTATTCATGATACTGCTCAAATGTATTGTCCAACTTGCAAAAATAAACCGAGATTTAACACTTTGATCGCCAGACAAGAAAGCTTAAAAATTCCATGAAATCAAAGTAAGTTATTTAATAAAATAGAAATTGAAAAAAATTAAATGCATGATATTGTGTAGTTCTCCAACTTTCTGGCATTTTACAGATCCCAATCAAATTTGGTACAATGAATATATTAACGTAAAAATTCATTTTAAAGACTGAACAAATAATTCCGTCACCCATATATGGGTGACATGGCAGTCAACGTGTTAAATCGTGAAGAACGAACAACAATGACAAGGACCAGATTGAAACATCTCAAATGCAAACAGGCTGTTACTCGGGCAATAAATTTCATTGTCAAAAAATTCGTGCAAGTAGTACAAAATGTATGGTACTTTTAACTAAGGTGTAGTCTAAGGTTTTCGAAAAAATGATTAAGTGTGACGTTTCTCTGAGATTGTTAACAAGACGCAACCCTTTAATCGGACACGCGATAGAAACACGAGTCGAACGGCAAGGAAATTTCGCGGGAATTATGTTTACCATTTATTCGACCCTTCGTGCTTCACGAAGGGCGGTAGCTACGAGTTGACTGCTCGATTTAACCCCTCGTACCCCAATAAATTTCGAACAGGTTCGCGTCAGGCTCGTATGTCTGCCGGCAGACAGGCAACGGGAGCAAAGTGTGCCCCGAAATTAGTTGCTTAATTAAAGCTCCCAGGAGTCTACTTTCCGTTAAAGAAGCTCGTAAGCATAGCCAGGAACAGCGTATCCCGTTCCACTCGTCGCATCACCGCTATCGATTCGTTTTGCCAACCTGCCCCCCCTGCCCCCCTACCCCTGTGTGATTTTTTGTCCATTGCTTGATTCAATCCCAGCGGATAAATGGACGCACGCCAAGAATTCTCGATTGATCGTTTCGATTTCCAGCTTATCCGCATCGTCGAACCAGCCACCATCCTATACCCTATACATACAATTTTGCGAGCTTTTACCTACGTGCCCAACGATATCCTTGACGCCGCCATATATCGCTTGTGGCTCTCCGGATGATGGCATCTATGATTTCTATTACCCTCTATGACTATTTCCTGGCATATCGTGATTGGAACGTCCATTAATTTTCACTGAAATTGATATCCGCCGCAGCCGACAAAATTTTGTTTACGTTACGCGATTTCACAAAATTTATTATCTCATTTAATTCAATGTGGATACAGAGCGTCGAGACTGTAAAATTTAAAGGGTTGAAAACTTCACAGAAGTAACGACAGATATCGCATTCAATGTTGCTTTACGTAGCAGTGAAACAAACTTTTACTCTACATTAGACAACAAATTTAGAAACAGGAATAAGATTTCGGTTTCGAAGATTGTTAGTACACTGCAGATTTTTTGTGTTAATTAATATAAATAGTAGAGTGACTCAAAGAAATTCAGAATGTCAATATACTTTCTTTATTCTCTGAAAATTAATAGACATCTTTATTTGGCTGCTGCGTTCACGTACATGTGAAAAATGATGTTTGATTTGAGGAGCGTATTTCCCGTTTGCCACCGCGTAATTAATTGCATCAAACTAATATAAACAAGCTCGAGTTACGGTTAAACACAGTGCACGCGGCATTGTTACATTCTGACGGAAAATCGTCAATGATTGATTATGTCGACCAATAATTCAGCGTTTCAATCGATTCAATCAGTACAATGATGTTGATCAGAATGTATTGTAAACAGAGTGGTTTTCATTGAACTGTTTCCCGTTATCATTTCATATCGACGTATGAACAAATAATATTGTGATTATGCGTCGGTGTCGTTATCAACGATGAACGATCGGTTCTGTACCAATTTATCGAACGCGTATGTGTTTTGGTTTTACCGGAGATGGGAACGATTGGTATTACTCTCGTCGATGAAATTGTTTGGAATCAACTTTTGATCTGTCATTTTCGCTTACGTTTGCATAATTGTGGCAATTTCCACTGATATTTAGTTGTCAAGTCACAGTGGGTGATCAAATTGTTACGAACACTTCGAAATTACTAGCTATTTGAAATTCAGTGACAAATACAATTGATACAGTACTTATAATATTATCTCTTTTATTACAGAACAAATTGTTTTGTTTTCAATAGCCTTATAATATTATTTATCAATGAAAAAGAAACTGCTGCAACAAGGAGATAGAATAATTTGAGTAACTCGATAAGAGGCAATTAAAAATAAAGTATTGTTTCAGACGTGCTATGAATTTATGGTTAATTAATATTCGTGGATATAAAATTGATTACGCCTTTTTTACTGTTACAATTCATGTAATTTAAATACCTGATCGTGCTTGGACCTAATTTTGTGCTACCGTAGAAAAAAAGGAGTGATCGATCATTAAAGAGATTTAAAAGAGTGTATACTTTATTTAAATGAATTTAGAAATATATTATAATATTTTACACTATACAATACAATAATCATAAAGAAAGGAGCTACCATTGCGCAATTTTTTCATCAGTTTCTTAATAATTTGATCATTCAGCGTACTCGTAGACGTAAGATAGAGGCACACGTCTATGTTCTCGAAATGGAAGTGAGCAAAATATGTTGTAAACGAAATGTGTAATATCCGGACAAATTGTTTTAGACGCTGTCACGGTAAAAACTTGTATACAACTTTGGAAACGCAGGAAAAGCGTTTGTCTCGTCTTAGATTTCTGGACAAGCACGTTGCCCTCGAATTATAACACGTGGATTGTGTTACAGTGCTGTAGGCTCTGCGAGAGCCACAATCTCGTACAGGGCGCAGAAACCGCGCGCGTTGTAAAACGTCACTTCTCGGTGTGTGCTTAGGTTTCGTGAAGTAGAGAAGCGTGTTTGAATATTCCTAGAGAGCTGACAGAGGCAACAAAAGGTTTTAAAGAAATACACGTGGGCAAGCTGACCAGCCCAAGACCTTCCATTCCCACACAAAACCTTGAATCATGTGGATCGTCGACACTGAAACTGTGAACCGTAATAGCACCGGTAGCCGAGAACCTCTAAAAAATAACGTTGCTAGTTTCATAGTTTGCGATCGCCTGACTATCAGTCATCGGAAAAAGTTCGTGCGGATTCTCCTCTACGACTTCTCTTTTTATGTGTTTAGAGAAAAATATAATGATGAAATTATATTAATTGTGCAAAAAAAAAAAGGAATTAAAAACCGAGGAGAAAGCTGTGCCTTGAGTCGCACAAGTATAGAAATAAAGAGAAATGGAACATTGGTGGGAATAAACTGATTCGAAAATTTCATTTGTAAGATATCGTGCGATATTTTTTTTTTAATTTATAAAGTTTCCACAAACTCACAGAGGTACAAAAAGTTCAGCTTCAAGTGACAAGAATCACTTAAGCAGGGTACATTGTGAAACACGCCCACCTTATGTATTAGCAAAAACTGAGTATGTATACAGCGAATATAACGAGCATTCTTGTCCCGACGCTGCTTTATAAGCCCGGTAAAATAACATTTTACATAACATTATAATGTTAACCATTTAGATGGTAATATTCTCGCGTGCTTTCACCTTAGACGGCCAGACAGGTAATTCAGGCCGGTACTTAAGCCTCTTAAAAGTCTCGAAATGTTCTCTCAAAATTACCGTAAAACATATTTCCGCGTTACACGTGGCTCGACGAACGTGCATTCGTACAGAAAACACCGTGCTAAGCATAGTAATACTAGCAGAAAATATTCAAATTATAATCAGCAAATTCTACTACAAGTTATTTCGTTAAATACGCGTTACATTAATAAAATTCACAATTGCTCGAGATATTGCTCTTGAAATCACTGAAACGATCACTAAGAGCATTTCATTTTGATTTTATGCTGCGTTAAAGTGCTGTGAAATTACGTTCCACTAATCGTCATCTCTTTCCGACAAGTGTGCCAACAACTGATTAGAATTCAATTTAGTAAAATATATTTTCTACGTATTTTCTTATGTTGGCAGCCCGTATAGAGCCGACAACTGACACGTTTTAAGATAATTCTTTCATAATGACTGTAGAAACCATTTTTTGTGACGTATTATTAAAACATTTAGTACGCTTACGATTTGCTTGTAACAAAGCTTCTAACTGTCTAACCAATTGAAAGACAAGATTATTTTGCGTGTTATTCGGTGAATTTTCAAATAATAATTTTTAAAAAAATATTTTACCCTTATATGTCCGTAGATGGATTTATTTTCAATGTCTTTTTAAAATTGTTCTTTTTGGAGATTGTAAAAAATTTCTGCTTCCTTGGAAAATTATAAATTGATTTAGATTTCAGACGTACATACAGTGAGTAACGAAAGTATTCGAACGCCCTTTAAATCAGTATAACTTTTTTTTTAAGTGAATGAAACGACCTGACTTTTTTAAGGAGTTAGAAGAATTGGTTTTCCAAATGATGTGTTAAAAAGATTTTGAAAAAATTACAATTGGTAAGAATTACATGAGAAAATAAAAATGGCACTCTTCACAACTTTTTTATTTGAGCCTGTAATGAAAATTTAAAATATGCGTTTTGTAGATCTCTGTTAGTTATACACGTACTGAAAATTTCATCGAAATCGGTCAACGTTGCAATAAACTACAAACATTTCAAAATGAGAGTTTAAGGGTGAAAGTCGCAGATTTTTGATCTTGCCAGGGAATTTCGCCCTTATGTAATCATCTTTAAACGTTTGTATCTCATGACAACGGTAACCGATTTCAATGAAACTTTCAGTATGTATATAACTAACATATATCTACAAAACGCATATTTTAAATTTTCACTACAGGTTCAAATAAAAAAGTTGTGAAAAGTGCCATTTTTATTTTCTCATGTAATTCTCACCAATTGCAATTTTTTCAAAATCTTTTTTACACATCATTTAGAAAACCAATTCTTCTAACTCCTCAAAAATGTCAGGTCGTTTGATTCACTTAAAAAAAAAAAGTTATACTGATTTAAAGGGCGTTCGAATACTTTCGTTACTCACTGTATATCTATTGAAGCTGCCAACGTAGTATAAAAGTTTCGGTACCTGTTGACGCGAAGGTTAAATGGACAAAAATGGCCACGCGGACCAAGTACACTCAAGCGGCCGAAACAGTAAATTTGAATATTATTCGAACAGTTCCCCGGGAAACGGAACGTACGTTTCCATTAAGCAGAAATTCGAGCACTTCACGGAATCGCAGTAATTCGTTATTAAAGTTTGCAGTTGCAGCTGCCAGGTCTCGGCCATGTGGTCAGTCGATGGTTGGTTTATCAACTCGAGAAAGTATCCGAGGATTCTGGAATCGTGTCGAGACGACGCGACGACGGGGATACGCGTTTATGCCCGGGCCAATTTCAGATTCCGGACCATTTGACAAACTGATTTTTCGGTATCATACGTTGAGAAGACTGGCCCCATAGAATGGTGTAGGATAAAGTGTACGGCGCCGGGTTCACCCTCGCTATGTGCTCCGCCGAATGACCTTGTTATTTTTTACTACGTACCTCGAGGTTTACTACTGGCCCGCCAGTTTTGCACCATCTTCAGAGATAAGGGAAGGAATAAAGTAACAGATTTACGATCTCGGGACAGATAAAAGCGAGTGACGTTTTGATCGCGCCACGTTTTTCCGAACGTCGAACGAGAAGAAAGCGAACAAGTGCGGCCGGATGGCACAGTTCGATCCTCGGACGTTGCGTTAATCATTGGAAACGATGAATCTCTGTTCTGTTCCGCCGGTTTTCTTTTGAAGCTACAGCAAAATCTAATAGGTTGCTTCTATTTTGGAATATTTTCAAATTTTAACCCTTTGCACTACGAACCATTCTGGCAGAAATTTACAAATCCTCGTATTATTTAGTATAATTTTGGAACCAAGTAACGTATTATAATGATATTGGACTTATATGAATTGGGTGACATCGAGGAATATATATTTGCAAAAAAATCAATATTTTATTGAAAGTTGCGCTGGAATAAATTAATTCCCCGTAATCGCTAATAAACTTTAATGTCCCCTGAGAGGGGACAGCGGAGTGCAAAGGGTTAAACATCAATCTAATGCGCTGTCAACCAACGGTAAAAGAAGCTCAAAAATAGACAATCTCATAAATGAAAAAAGTGAACAACCAACAAATTTTTAACCAACTCGTCGTTTGTTGATGGAATATGTTGATTAAAATGCTTTAACCCCTTAACTTGTACGCTCGAGTTAATTCGAGCGCGCTAAACAGGCCAAACTGTGCACACTCGAGATAATTCGAGCGACGTTGTATTTTATGCTGCTATAGTTTTTCACACTCGAATATAATCGAGAATTGAAAATAACAATGTGAAAGCAAAGAAAAAAAAAATCGTTTTATTGATATTTATCATTTACATGGGATTGTAAGCTATAACACTTATTTATTCAAGAATAAAATATAGTCTTTTTCCATGGAACCATCGAACGGACCTTTTCCATTGATTTTTTTTGCCGGTTAAAAAAAAAACTGCGTTAAGGGGTTAATCAATGTATTTCGAGAAAAGTTGTGTTCGTTTAGAGTTACACTTATAAATCGGACATTTCATATGCAACAACCTAATGTGCTTGCAACATACATCGTGCAATATACAGTAGCGAAAATCACTATACAGAACATTTTGCCGAGGTCACGGAGGAACCTGTGGGCACCATTACAGGATTAAATTTTAACGTCACGCGAGAATGCGCGTTTCAAGAACCCCGTCGGATAAGAGCACCAAAGGAAGCGCCTATAAAGAATCGAACCTGAAGAACGTTTACGCGTTTTCATTGATAGGGTACAGATAGCGGAGCGCGCGATATTTCGCGGCCGTGCCGAGCGTTTGTCCCTTGTCGAATAAACAACTTCCTGACGTAATATAAGTCCGCGGAGAGGAGCCATAATGGCGGCGGGATAGTAAAGTCGTTCCACTTCGCATGCCTCTCGCGTGGAATACATTTACAGTAAGTGCTTGGAGCTAGGTAGCACCGACGCGACGGTGCACGACTGACGACGGCATAAACAAACACGTGTCCCGAGATGAGACCATTTGTAATGAAAATGGTGAACAAGTGACACCGCGTTGCCCCGGCGTGTCGTTTATGGCATTACGCCTAGCACCCATTATCGAATAAACGGCGAAAGAACCCGTTCGTCGCAACTCGCCCTTTTACTTACGTCGGCTTCTGTGCCCAAATTTTTCCCGCCTACCTAACTGTTTTAGTTTCTTTCCTCCTTCCGAGTGATAATTAGTCACAAAACTCTTCATGTGCGGGCCAGTGTAGCCAGATCGAGATTCGTTCCCCCACTCTAATTTGTGTTTGGTCTCTGTCGTGCATACTCCAGTACTGGCAGAGAGAGAGAGAGAGAGAGAGAGAGAGAGAGAGAGAGAGAAAGTAACAAACATGTGTGACAAAATCCGAGGCAGCCAGGGTGAGACACCTTGAGACAATGCGTGTGACAAATGAGCCGCTCAGTGCACACATCGATTAACTCCATAAAACGAAAAGTTGAGAAACGCGATGATGTAATGTATATTGTTTTTAAAAATTCCTCTGATAATATGAATTCAAATATATAATGTAGAATGCATAATTGCAGATATAGCTTTCATCTAACGGTATATAAAATTAATAAGAAAGAATAGCCAACAAACAATCGTCAGTAATGTTACAGTTTTTATGTGACTGGTGGAGTTAATCGATTTGGCAATTGAAAAAAGTAATAAAGTTAAATTTAGTCTTTACATTTTTAAGTTTTTTATTACAGAAAAAGTTAGTTATTATACATTTTTATCACAGCTTTTCCATAAAAATGAATGTTGGCAGTTCGGTTATAATATAATTTTTGTAATTAATTCATAGCAGCTTTATGTTAGCGGCATTATTCTTTGGGATGATTTAGCAATATTATAAATAATGTCTTCTTCATCAGCTGTATGCGAGGATTCGTCATTTCGATTTGTTGACAAGTTCTTATAGTAATCGTGTTTAACAGGAGGAATGAATTTTAGCAGGTCCATCATGTCTCTCCATTTTTCCTTTGTCACAGTTCTACCTTTAAGATATGATAAAGGCTGATCTATATTTTTCAAACTTTGCGGTCTACCCACTAAAGATTTTCTTATATTAATGGCTTGAAATTCTGTATCTTCATTATAGTCACATTTGAATTGTATGAGATAGGGTTTGGACCTTTCTAACTTTATCCAGCGTATTTTAAGCCAATTTACTGGAAGCCCTGTGACGGTTACTTTTCTGTTAATGATAGACTGTTCTAAAGGTTTTGTTGACAAAAAATCTTGGTGAGTCATTTGGATTAGATGAAATGGCGCTTTCTTTTTACATGTTTTGATTATATGGTACCAATCATCTGGTGAAAAAATGTTTTGATTTTTTTTCGCACATGACTCAATAATGGCAAAATCTGAGTCATTGGGCAAATAGCTGTGTCCACTTACCAAAAATTTCATGTCAATTGATTCAGCTTTGATTTCCGTGCTTTGAACAAGTTTCAATAAACTTAAGACGGTTTTAATATTTCTGTTTTGCCCGGTACACGAATCCGAATATGTTATTATTTTTTCGAAGTTTGCAGCGTAAGTCTTTATGTACTTTATTAGACAAGATGAAATTTCTTGAGACCCACGAGATCCTTCAGTTTCTGGCCAAACAAACATGTGGCTTATATTTTTATTGAATTCATGACATCCAAAATTATAAACATATAAATTTCGCTTATAATAAGCTACGGATGTGGTCAACTTGGGAAAGGCTAAAGCTTTTTCCAAGTCAAAAGAAAATATTAGAGTATGGAGTTAATCGAAATGGCTTCTGAAATAAATTACTTATTATTCAATGGCCAAAAAAATTTGCCATTTAACGGTGCTAATCTTTATTATTCAGGAAAGTTATTATAAATATAAAAAGTTATGACTATACCAAGGGCTTTGACACTTAAATTTAAGATTTTTCAAAAAGTGGAGTTAATCGATGTGTGCATTGAGCGGCTCAAATATACATGCATCGTTGCCCGCAGGTGAGTGGCTTCTTGCTCAGTAAAAGAAAAATCGCTGCCCCTACGGGCAGACTCTGAATAGCTCTGATGTAGGGTAAACGTAAAAGAGACATTTGTTATATCTTCTGAATAGAGTTACGAATTAAAGTCATGAATTTTGATGTTACTTACAGTGACTCGCAATAATATTCGGACGCTTTTAAAAATCGTATAACTTTGTTAATATTGAACCATACGACTTGGATTTTGTTTTTTTTTAAGTGAGCACAATTGATTTGGCATATAAAATGAAAAGAATTTTTTACAAAAATTGCAATTGGTCGAAATTGCAGAGAAAATACTAAAAGTTGTATTTTTCAACTTTTTTATGCGTGCTTATATTAAAAATTTAAAAAGTACGTTTTGTACATCTGTACCAATTATACATATTGTAAATATTTCATCTAAATCGATCAAAGTTGCACCGACCTACAAACGTTTAACGATGAAAACTTAAGGGCGAAAGTCGCAGAATTTTTGCCTTGTCAGGGAATTTCGCCCTTATGTGATCATTTTGGAACATCTGCAGCTCATTGCAACATTGACCGACTTTGATGAAATTCTCAGAGTATGTACAATTCATACAGATTTACAAATCGTACTTTCTAAATTTTCAATGTAAGTACACATTAAAAGTTGAAAAATACAACTTTTAGTATTTTCTCTGCAATTTCGACCATTTGCAATTTTTGTAAAAAATTCTTTTCATTTTATATGCCAAATCAATTGTGCTCACTTAAAAAAAAAATCTAAGTCGTATGGTTCAATATTAACAAAGTTATACGATTTTTAAAAGCATCCGAATATTATTGCGAGTCACTGTAAGTGCCTACGAAATCAAAATACCAATTTCAAACAAAATTTAATATTCATTGATTTTTATGATTTTATGTGGGAGAAGAAGCGCCTTAGGTTGGGTTATTTACATGTGAACCACGTTTGAAATAATAAGGACCTTAAATAGTAGGTAATCGAGGTTCTGTAGAAACGTGAATTAAACGAGTAGATATAATCCAAATGACATCGTGTTTGGCATAATTTTAATCAGAAAAATGTTACAAGTAGCTATATTGGAAAGGGCTTCATCGGAAAGCAATGAAAAGCAAAGATCTTATTACGTTTCAATCGATCATTCGAATGACATTTGTTAATGTTGACACGAATTCACAGTTCGAAGCATGTTCGTGTTTTTCTCAATAAACGTTCTAAATCGTATCCACGCTTCGAAGGTATCGCATTAATAAATTGAACACAATGCCGGAGACATTACCTCGTTTTTAATGAAAGACTTCGAACCCAGAACTTTGGTGCGTGTCGATCCGATGCAGAATATAAACTTTGTGTTTGTAATCACCATAATCCATATAGGAGCCCGTGAACGTATTAACATTCACCGGGAAATTTCCCGCGACCGCATAAATTCGAAAAAGATAAACCGGACTATTAATGCTAATCCGATCTGAAAAACGTCCGCTAATCCGGGGCGCCGGTGTACATACTTATCTGATATCCACTCAAGCATCGCGACCCGGTCGGAAGGCTTATAAAGTATGAAAATTTTAATCCCGTTTCTGTTCCTTTTTCGGTTGTTCTACTCCGTTCGTGTTTTAATATTATTTTTTGTTTCTTTTTTCTTTTTTGGTTCGTTCACGCCACGTCAAAATTTCAGTGGACCCTTTTTCACGCATGCCGTTTCTCATTAACGTCGGTAGTCGCGCGACGCCGTTAACGGCTTGTTAGCGTTTTGCAACCGGTGTCACGATAGGCGTGCCGCGATAATTTATTGGCTCGTAAATTTACGCTTTCCCGAATATACAGGATACGGTCACGTGTTTACTCGACGTTCCACGTACTATATCTGTCCGTGGCTAATCTTCCCGATGACGGACAACGGCGCGGCTTCTGCCGCCAATTTGTCGTATGAGTGTTTCATGGAGGCATTATAAACATTCCCGAACCGAAGAAGTTGAGAATTGATATCGTCGCTTTGACCCCTGGCAAAGCGACACGCAAGATTCTACGCAATCTATCGATACTTCCGTGCAACTAGTTCGTCGAAGCGAATCGACTCGGGAAAATTCGGAAACACCATACAATATGAACATTTAAAGAATTTATAAATATTGTATTGCAGCTGTCTCAGTTTATTAAAATTAATAGTAAACAAAATACATTTATGTTTTACCCTTTATTTGCAGGACAATCTAGACAATTTGGTAATTATTTACATTAGGGGATTCCTCACCGATTTTGATGACCTTGAAATATGTTGTCAAGGTCATCATTCTGAACAACTTTTTCCTACACATGTTACCGCCGCTCAGCTTTAGTTTCCGAAATATTCGCAAAAAAGTTTCAACATCTCAAAAAGTGATCGGAATAGGTGTGTGTAGGACTGTGTAAAATAGTATTTCAAATAGGTGACAGTAACTTGTATTTTTATGATATTTTGTTGCCTGTAATGTTATTACGATATTGTAGTCTGTTTATCAACATGTTACATATTCGTATAATTAAACTACAAATAATAGTTTGCTAACTATTATAGCTTCTCATGTTAAAAATTATAATTTATAATATTAACTACTTGCTCAACTTATTTTCATTGTAAGGAAATATTTGAAATACAAAATAAAAATATTTCATTTTATCATTCTGGTTATCAAAATAAAAATATTTGATTTAAAGTGGTATCTTATTTGAACCACATTAAATTATACTATATACCAAATCATTAATGATCGTTAATATACGTTGCGAAATATGATAGAAAACCTTGTATCAAATGTTCCACATACGAATACTAATCCTACATTATAAAATACTAATGTAAAGTGTAGTTACTTCTGAATCTTCTGTACCTCCGTCGGATCCACAGCGCAAACACAATGCACACACAACACACACACACACACAACACATTTTATAAAATCGTGACAACGAACGAGAAGATGTCACTCCGACCACGAACAAAATAATACTGCGATTTAAACAATGATCCCTTCCACGGAGGTGGTACGGTCAGGTTATCATAGGAAGGTTAGACGCTGAGCGTCAATAAACACTAGATGCAAAACCAAGGTAAAAAAATTATGGCGGGGCGCCGAGCCTATTTCCCGGAATTCCCTGTTTTCGTATCACACGTCCGTGGGAGGGGGACGGTTAAAATCGCAGTATTATTTTATTCGTGATCGGAGTAACATCTTCTCGTCTGCTGTCACGATTTCGTTAAGTGTGTTGTGTGTGTTGTTTAGTGATTGTTGTTCAATTGTTGTTCGGACCTATCCTCGTGAGTCAACAATTGTGTGCTGTGGATCCGACGGAGGTACAGAAGATTCAGAGGTAAGTACACTTTACATTAGTATTTTATAATGTAGTTTGTAGTACATTAGAATTATATTTTATTATTCGTATGTAGAATATTGGATGCAAGGTTTTCTTTCATATTTCGCAACTTCAATTTTTATTTTGCATGAAAATAATTTGCAGAAAATTAATTGTTCTACTGTTCTGAATTTTGTTTAACATTCAATTGCATAATCCATTCACGAATTAATTGTTTTGAAACGGTACGATATATGGGTTCATGCGTTACTACTAAACTCTGTTTTTCATGTATTTATGATCAGAAGGAGTGAATAGCATAATAAATTATGAAAACGATCTTTCACTTCGACGATAAAAAGAGGACAGAAAAAAGCAAATTAACTTGTTCGTCACGCACCGGGAAATCGAACTTAATGGTCGTCGTTTTTGTAATATTAATTTCCTTTGGCCTCTGTTACATGGGCACACACATGTATACATATATATAAAGTGTGCGTACATGATTTTCGAGGTGTGTTCGTAAAAAAAGGAGTGTATCCGTGTTGGTAGTGTTGCGTAGCCGTTGTATTAACATCGAGAACAATTCCGGTCAACTTGGCGTTATTATTTTCTTATTACCATAACCGATTCGAGAGATCGAAGGGAATTTCAATTATGAAAAGGAACACTCGCGTAGGGAGCGTGTTGAAACTGACAGATACACAGTGACCGTGTCAAATGTAATCATAATTGGATTACGTGGCGGAATCTACGTGGCACCGTGTAACTGGTAATTCTTCTGTGATTCTGAGATGATGATTCTGCTTAAATAAATTGACGTAGAACGGAAAACTTAAATGTTTCTGCTCAACTCTTCCGACTCCATCAATTTTGCAGTATTGCATTTATATAAAAACATCAATTTATTACTCGGATACATGTCCTTTTTCTATTGAAAATTTCAAGAAGTTATGATTTTTTGTTCTATGTAACAGAAAAGAATGTTCTTAAACCAAGCTATTTATTATAGTCTGCTCCCTTGCAAACTGTACAAATGCGTAAAATGACTGTTATTATAAAATTCATTCATTTTCATATAGATTCATAGCTGCTCTCCTACATAAATTTCGATTTTGACACGTTTGTTTTTTATAAAGGCTTTTCATAAAATTGAAATAACCGTTGTTTTGAAATAAAAAACAGTTGAAATAAGTACCATCTCTATTCTACCGAACTGTTAACTGAATTTTTCATTTTATTTATTTGCAAATCATTCGGTTAGTTTCGTAAGCTTACTCCGAATGAAACAACTGCAAGAACGTTTATCCCTTCAACCCGTCATACCAGCACCTGTCCGAGCTTATGTCAACGAGTAATCAGAAGTCTTTACACTTATTACACAGATCACTGAATAGCGATAAACTAGTAAGTAGCATTATAAATAAATTAATAAATGGAACGCTTTCACCTTACACGTTTATTTGCCGTTCTCGATAAAAATAAGCAGTTACCGGACAAATAACACCAGTGCGTTCGTATATGCATTCGATTAAGAGTAACGATAAATTAGATACTCGATAAATAACTAATGCACAACACTAATATTTCAATATTTGTTCATACAAATGCGTAAGACGTAAAGTGGATAGAGTATGCAATTTTATTAGCAGATTGCGTGTGTGTTCGTGCGTACAAAGTGCAGATACGACAACACACAGTGACACAAAAAGTAAAGAACAGTTTGTTTCACTTACAATTAAGATGATCAACACAGAAAATAAACTTTCGTTTAACCGGGGCCTTAGCAAATTGCTCCAGGAAGGTTCCATTTTGTCCGCAGGTCTACCGTTCATTCGTTAGCAACGTTCGCGAAGAAGCTTCTCCATTGTTTGGTCCTTAAACGTAACTGTAATTCGAAACAGCCATTCGTTTCTTACCGGAGCACCGTCGGGGAAGTCATTAACTAGATATAGGTGGACGCTAGCTTCCGAGTTGATTGCTGGAACGCGTACTTCTCGACGAGACTCACGTGAAATCCGAAAGCATGAAATCACGTTACGGAGCTTATAGGATTACGGGAATTAAAATCGAGCCGCTACAGCTGTCCCCCATCACCGTGGACCCACTCGTTTTGCTCGCGCGAACAAACGGACTAGCCTCGATTCCGCTTAAACGGAATAATGCTCCTCTCATCGCGCCTATACGATGCCCGAGGAATGCTTTATCTTCCTGCTTTACCCGCGTCTCGTCTTGAGAAAACTTTGTAATCATCCTCCTTATGCAAAGATACGTTGCGAACGAGCACCCGGGACGTTCGTTTAATCCTTGGACGTTGGCGGTTCGATTCAGCTTCAGTTTCGAGGAACATCGAAATAGTCGTTGAAAAGGATTTTCTACAATTTTTAGAGTTACTAAAAATCAGTCTATGCAGGCATCCCAGAAAACAATGTCAGGAAGGTTTATAAAGGTCAAGGTGGCAACTGTACAATAAAAAATAAACCTGTACTCCTGTACACGTTCTAAACACGAAAGTGTTTTCTGAGCAGCTATGCAAACCCCCCCGTTCAATAGTGTGCGCTCTGTACATACACTTAACCCAGATAGCACGCGACGTCTTAAAGACGTCTGTTTTACGTCCATTTTTGTCTGAACGTCTTACGTCCTGAAAAGACGTCTTTAAGACGTTTCATTTCAGACGTCTTTAAGACGTCTTTTACGAGTCGTCTTTAAGACGTTTCATTTCTTGACGTTTCAGTCATTCTAAACTGCTAGAGAAAAGCTTTACAAACTGTAATTGATTATCAAACTGAATATTCCATCAACAAAGAAGTGCACAGAAAAGTAATACATCAAAATAAATAGATAAATAAATAAATAAGTTAAATAAATAAATACAGCATAAAATGTTAATGTTCGCGGATATGCTGAAAAACATTCTTTTAATTTATTTAAGACGTCTCTGTGCTATCTGGGAAGTAATAGGCGTGACGATTTTGCGTTGCATGTTTCGTTACATCTTTTATGAAATCACCCCCATCTGTACAACACTTTTCTCTCTCACTCTCTCTCTCTCTCTCTCTCTCTCGAACGAGGAGTCCCTTCTCGAAAGATTTTTGTACTTTTTGCCCGTCCGTTTGCCTTTACCTTTGTACATCGAAAACCGTCTAGTAGCTTTCAGATATGGTTACCTGCACCAGATCGGAGATACGAAAACAGTCGACTCGGAGAACAGAAGCGTTAATTTGTTTCCGTTCGGAAATCGATGATCATTAATACCACAGCTCTCTAATTAAATCTCTCGCAGTATTTCATCTAGCCGTAACGCCCAGCGATGTTTATTTTTCCGGCACCGGGCCCGAGAATAAGACAGAAAAGAATGTCTCGCAGCTTCCGAAGTAGGATTAACAAAGGATCTCTTAGGTAGCCCGACGGAAAGCTAATTCGATGTTCGGGACATTCGATCGAAAAGGCGGCGGCTTCGTTCGGAATTCCCTTTTTTCTTTTTTTTTGTCTTTTCTTTTCTGTGGAGAGTCGGTGCGCATCGTCCGAGACCGATTCCCATTAAAATTAAGCTCGTTAGCGGAGCCGGACAACATGACGTATCACGTGTTCGAGGAAACGACTACTAAACAGTGAAACGTTGGGAAGAGGAGAGGCCTCCTCTCCTCTATCCTTTCTAGCTTTCAAAGGAGATCCCGCCGACCCAGGGCCAGGTATCATCGGCTCTCCGGTGAAGTTCAACGGTGATTGCCAGCTGTATCGATAAGATCTGATACAGACACTCGAGTTTTCAAAGGCTGCGAAAGGTCACGAACCCTCCTCGCCGCTCGCGCCGTGATACTTTACAAGATCCAATCCCGGTAGTCAAGGTTCCGCGGATCCGCTCCGTGCCAACTTTCGTAGCCGAACCGTTAGGCTGTTTTATTTTAACCATTTAACCCCCTTTCCGAGATAGGAAACGCCGGATTACCGTATGGAACGGAGAACTATCCTATCCGAATGGGATATCCGCGACGCGAGAATCTCCATTGTGCGAACTAGTCGGCCGAGAAATCGCACCACGGGATGCGTGCAGAAGTTTTCCACACAACTCCGAAACAAACGGAATCTTCTTCACGCAAATCGAGCTTCGAGGTCGTGGGAGTTACGAACGTTTCATCCCTTGCAGACGGGCTTCCTATGATTGGAACTTCTTTGTCTTTATTTTCTCGGTAGAAAGAGAGAATCTATTTGTATCCCAGATAGCACTCGACGTCTTAAAGACGTCTGTTTTACGTCCATTTTTGGTCTGAACGTCTTACGTCCTGAAAAGACGTCGTTTTTACGTCTCGTAAAAGACGTCTTTAAGACGTCTCATTTCAGACGTCTTTAAGACGTCTTTTACGAGTCGTCTTTAAGACGTTTCATTTCTTGACGTTTCAGTCATTCTAAACTGCTAGAGAAAAGCTTTACAAACTGTACACACGCAACACAATATAACGCAGTTTTCCATCCTTCGAATAGACGTTTATTTATTTAGGAAAGTTAAATAACTAAATTGTTAATTTAGTACTATTAGAAAATATTACATATATATTCGCAATAGAATCGCAGAAACACATCATCTAGTAAACGGCAAGTCCCGAGTTCGAATCCCGCCAACTGCATAAAAATTTCTAAATGTGATTTTTTAAGGTCCTTTCGAAGGGAAAGTGGAATATTCCATCAACAAAGAAGTGCACAGGAAAGTAATACATCAAAATAAATAGATAAATAAATAAAGCATAAAATGTTAATGTTCGCGGATATGCTGAAAAACATTCTTTTAATTTATTTTTTTTATTTATAAATAAATAAATAAATTAATTAAATAAATAAATAAAGCATAAAATGTTAATGTTCGCGGATATGGTGAAAAACATTCTTTTAATTAATTTTTTTTATTTATAAATAAATAAATAAATAAAGCATAAAATGTTAATGTTCGCGGATATGCTGAAAAACATTCTTTTAATTTATTTTTTTTATTTATAAATAAATAAATAAATAAAGCATAAAATGTTAATGTTCGCGGATATGCTGAAAAACATTCTTTTAATTTATTTAGTTTTTTTGTTATAACAAACATTCAATTTATATTTCTTGTACATGTATACAATATTCAAATTCAATATTTTTCTCATAAGAAAAAATGTGGCTTAAAAAATATTGTTCCAATATTTGACAAACATATCTATCTAATATTTTTGTGCTACTAGGGGTCTGTTTCGGGACGTCTTGAATACGTCTGTTTCGAGACGTCTTAAAGACGTCGAACGGACGTCTTAAAGACGTCTTTAAGACGTACAGTTTTTTCACAAAGACGTTCCAGAGACGTTCAGAAGCCGTTCGGAAGACGTTCGTAGGACATTCAGACGTCTAATAGACGTCTGAACGTCTTCGACAGACGTCTTAAAGACGTCTTTAAGACGTCTCTGTGCTATCTGGGATCTTTATCTTTATATTTATTTGTTTACTTGAACCACTAAGAACCAAAATTTTTTACGATATTCCATTATGTCGCACCAGTTCAGTCACATTTTTGTGGATTTCTGTCCTGATTTGGTGTTAACTGCAACTAAATCAAAAAAATTGCTTTTGTCTGTTATTTCTGGTATTTTTATAAACTATTCTTGATATTTAAAGGACATATACACGATACCTCTTTTTAAGTAAATATTTGCGCCACAGACAAATTTTAAAAAAGATATACACAAGGTAAAAAGGAGGAGCAAATGTATTATTTACAATTTTCGTGGAATTTTCTGAAATATAAAATTATCTTCTTCGAAATATGCACTTGATTAGATTGATAAATGTTAGGCTGTTAACTACATTAGGCGTAAATGTTTATCTTCTTTTCTTTGTTGAATATCAACTATACAGATGTGCCTATTGTATTTTTAACGGAAAAGTGTAGAATGAGTGGCATTGATTCGTGTGACGCTTCTTATCAGGACAAGCCACCTTTTCTCCTGTTCATTAGAGAGACGTTATTGCTCAGAACCAGATGATGTAATTCGATTAATTAACTCCCTCTGGCCACTTACTCGTTCACAAGTCTCGGGGGAAAAGAACGACGGTGGAAGGAACCGGATAATTTTTAAGGATGTCCTGAGATATCTGATAAACGGATAAGGAATGCTGGGAAACATTCCAATCTTGCGGAGAACTCGACCAATTTGTTTCAAGCGATTTCGAAAATGTTGCTTTTACGTAAAGCGTAGAATGCCGGCCAAAGTTGACAAATTGTAGCAGAGAAAAAGATTAGCGACGTCGAAAAATGTAAAATAATGAATGGAAGCAGGAAAAACGATGACTCGTGATATAGTTTTAAACATTTCGATTCTGAAATGTTTTTTAAGATAATCAAATTTAACTACATTTCGTACAGTGAAATTAAACGAATTCGAGTATTTTTTTTTGTGTCATTGAGAGGGGGGGGGGCAGTTTCCCCTTTGTAACAAATTACACCATCTTGTTTTAACAATATCAAAAATATATCAGGCCAATATTTCTACGAATAGCATTTTAACGTTCTTTTTTTGCAAAGAAAGTGTCAAATTGACGGGAGGCGTGGATGAGAATTAAGGAACAATGTTTCCCGAAGTATCTAAACAAAATATCTAATAGTGGAACTTTTCCTGAATAATTCGACCTCGGAAGAATATTCATCTCGCACGCACTATACTATACTATTCCATAGCAGTCTCGTGGCACAAGCTGCGAAGCGAGCAGTGAAAATCATAGATGCCGTGTGTACGCGGCGGCGTACTTAAAAGACTTAATTGCGTCCGGGCAATTTGCGCGCAGTCTCTTCTTCATTTTGACAAAAGCGAAGTGTGCGGAGGTTGTAATTCGGTTAAGTTCGCTAAGTGCAGCCAACTATATGGCCGGAATTGAAATTTCGCCCGAGCCGTGGTCCTCGACGTCTTCTGTGACAATAGACCGCCCTTGGGGGCCGATATGACGAGAATGGCTCTAATTACCGTTCCATCGCCTAAAAGCAATCATTAAGCCGTATTCGCTTGATCTAAGTGCGAAACAGTGCGCCGTTTGACCTAATTTGTCGCTCGAGTGTGTTCATTTCTCGGGTACACACCACATTTGGTATCCTGAACACTTGACACGGTTATGATTCCATATTTCACTACGACTATGACATGTCCTTGCTCCAATCTTGATTTTATCGATCACAGTTTCGTCTTCGCATCATTTTCTTTGCTTTACTGGACTCTGCTGAAAATATTAACCCAACAATAGTTATGTGAACTTCTTATTATCTGTACATATACATTCTTTACTCGGCGACCGAGGCCACTCGAGCTTCGCTGTCCTTTTCCACGTTCGGCAGTGTATCAAAGAATAGTTTCTTCTAGCCGATGTACGTCCCTGTGCAGACCCGTGTCTTGGACATCTATCGAGTAGATACTGTAATAAGAGTATTTCTATATTCTAATTTAGAAAATACATTAAAGAATCTAGAAACAGTTGTATTAAATGGATGAAAGTATTTTGTAGATTTTGATTTTTCATGCTATTTGTGAAAACATTAAACATTAACAGAAGAATGTTAATTGAGTTTGAAAATATTTTAATGGCCTTATGATTAGATTCCAGACTTTAGAGCAAAATAAAAACTGTATAATTGCAGGATACAGGAACTGCACATATGTATATGTGCCCATAATTATGAAAGTGGTCCAAGTCAAAATTTAAAAAAAAATGAATTTATCACTTATTTCACACGACATGATTTTAAACTAAATTTATTCAATGTAATTTTTTTTTTTATGACAGACCACTTTCATAATTATGGGCACATATATGTCTCTTCTTAATAATTTCAGTGAGTTGAAAGTGGTATACATATTGCATTTGATCTATTTATGTCTGTCATAAATGAATAAAACCCGCAGTCTAACTACGATGAAGTATTTAATACATTTTTTATATCGTAGAAAATAATAAAAATAAAATAAACGGACGGAGCAAAAATATTTTCGAAAAGCTTGGAAAGATGTTTTTAGCGACCTTCGGTTGGGACGATTTCGCAATTGTATTAAAGGAGTCAAGTGCGGAACGTGGTTAAGCGTTGAACAATTTTCAGAGATTTTATAACCTCTCACCCCGGAAGTTCGTCGAGGTACGTTTACCGGAGACGCGTACTTGCATCCGCCGGCGTGACGTAAATTAGCTTGCAACTTCACTGCAGGTGTTTCTTCCACGTAGAAAATGTTGAAAGTATTACTCCTTTTTTTATTGAATTTATGCAGGATATTTTAAAATATACTCGACGTTTGATGAACGTTCCATGAATTTTATGGGAAAAATACTAATGTATTAAAAACTGATATTGTACCCCATAATCGTTTCTTGAAAACAAACGAAATTGTAGAAAATTTATTGGTTTTCATTCTTTCAGTGTTGAGTTACTTTACTTAAGCATGCAATAATTAAATGTTGATATCGTGAACCTGGAAATTATATCTGTTTTTCCTTTTGGCAAGTTAAGCGACGTTTTCGTGAGTTTATAATTTTCCTGTGTCCGAGGAGAATGATATAAGACAGAGATTTATTACGCGAGCCACCATGGCAGACGCTCCCATCCCCATAGAAAAGGTCACGCCTCTGGGGTTAGACCTTTACGACGTTTCAGGGTAATCTTCCAGATCGCGAAGAAAACGGGGAAAATTAAGCATGCCTCCAGATAAACCAATTTGTCTACGATTTCTCAGCGACGCGACAAACCCACCGTCGCGTCGTCGCCTGTAATTAACTCAACGCGTTACCCACAAATTAAAGCCGCAATATTACGCGATAAATTGTCCCCGGTATTTGCATTTTTACACTTACGTCTTGTCATTACTTTTCGGTCTTCGATTGAAATATAATTTTGGCCTTTTTATCGATAGAAAGAATGGTTAAGAAATGGTAATAAAATACAAAAGGCTTGGTTAGGAAACAGAAAAATCCGTTTGAAGAACATACGTTTGACAAAACGCGTTCAATGAAGGATTTCAAAATGCAGGATATCCCAAAAATGTTGTACTTCGTTGAAAAGGGAGCTTCCTGTGAGCTCACTAATAACCGTAGTTAGGTTCACGTGACATTAAATACGCAACAAAAAAAAGCTGCGGAGAACATTTTCGCAAAGGAAAAAGTTACTTGAAATGCCCCAAGTAACCTCCCCTTTCAATGAATTACAACATTTTCGGGACACTCTGTATGTTGTGTAAGAGTGTAGTGGAAATATATACAGGGTCATCCGTTCTTAAACGGCCAAACGTCAACCAGCTATAGAAGGCCCCAAATGGAACAACTTTCACCCCTAAGACTTTTTTTGATTCGGCCTTGATTTCTTGAAAATATTTTAAACAATACGTACCCAAAAGATGTATTCAAAATCATTCTTAAAACTTGAGTCCCGTTACATTCCTTGAATATTTAGGTATTGCTGTAAAAATTTTGAAATTTTTCCAATAATTTTGTGTTAATTTTTGTCTTGAATTAAGAAATTTATTATGCATGAATCCGAATTTTTCGAAGTTATGTTGTTTTTTTCGAGTTATTTCATTCAGTCTCCACGGCGTGCTCCATGTAAAAAAAACCAAGATCCGAAGGTCATACAAAATAGTTTACTTAATATAAAAGATGCCCCTATTTATTTTAAACCAAACAAAGGAAAAATCATCAAGATACATAATTGCAATCCTAATATATTTAATCTTAAGTGAACGCAAAAAAAGACGGGTTTTTGCAATTATCTAAAAATCAAGACCGAATCAAAAAAAAGTGTTAGGGGTGAAAGTTGTTTCATATGGGGTTCTCTATAGCTGGTTGACGTTTGGCCGTTTAAAAACGATAATCTGAGGCGCAGAGAGTGAGCTCGCACGTCTGTCATTTTCGGCGGTCCTACGTCCCACAGTGGGCAAAAACGGCCTTTTTCGATTCAAAATCAAAGAACTTTCGATAGGAATGAGGTAGAGCGATGAAATTTTTTTAAAATGAAAGCTGAAACTTTGTAGAATATGGGAAAAATAGGGAGATTACGGTACGAACGTTTTTTAACCTTGAGAAAATTCGTTAAAGTTGCACAATTTCAAGAAAATTTTGTTTTCGTGGCTAATACGCGCGGAAAATTTTTTTTTAACATGCTATATATCGTTTCCCATAGATTTTTTCACGCTAATTTCAAATCTGTTTTCAAAATTTGTCTACGACCTCTGGTTTTTGAAAAAAATACATTTTTGTGACACAAATTAATGAAATTTTTTCGTTAAAATGACTTGATAACACACTAGTTTGAAAATATATCGTATTCTCATATATAAAACACAATAAAAATAATAATAATGAAGTATTTTAACTTTTTGAGTTACTTACGAAACATGAAGCACTTCACATCTCGTCATCACTTGACGTATCACTGTCATTACTACTGGCACTTTCTTGAAATTGTGCAACTTTAACGAATTTTCTCAAGGTCAAAAAACGTTCGTACCGTAATCTCCCTATTTTTCCCATATTCTACAAAGTTTCAGCTTTCATTTAAAAAAAATTTCATCGCTCTACCTCATTCCTACCGAAAGTTCTTTGATTTTGAATCGAAAAAGGCCGTTTTTGCCCACTGTGCGTCCTACATAGAGTCGCGTTCTTACTAACCGTAACTTATTGGTACATGTTTACAAACAACAAATGTCGCGATTACAATCTGCTACGGTAGATTCCTACATGTTGTTTTCAACCGATGAAATCTGTAAGGGTTTTCTATTTCATTCCAGTTTGTTACAGCGGAAAATGGCCGTTTTGCGCGAAGATCCTCCGTCTACTTATGAACAAGATATTGCAAGATTTATCGTACGCTTTATATCATCAATTTCGCAACAGCAGTAGGTGCTTATCTGATTTTTAATCGATCTGGAATAGCGCTATATATGTGTAAAAGAACTGGCAGCCCGCGTTCTTGTTATAAATTCTACAAGTGGCGTCGATAAACGCACGAAAAGACTAAAACGGGTGTAAACGAGTAGGTTATTTAAGGGGGCCCCCGAACGTGTTAATCAACGGTAAATTAAAATTCCGCCGTAATTGAAGTAGCTCGTGTATATCTACTCGGTTCTACGGTCTACAGACTGGAAACCGAAGCAGTTTCGCACGGCTCCTCCGCAAGCGTTATATATTACACAGCGGTAATTTCGTAATGAAATTGTCGTCCCGATACGATAATTATCGCGCATCTGGCGAAGCCGATCCGCCTGATTATCGAGATCCAACGAAGATTGTAACCGAAGAGGGGAACGTGTGCGAACGCCCGGGTAGTTTATCCGATCTACCGGACCCGGGTAGTCAAGTATTTACGAAGTTCTGATCAGTTTCTGCCACACATAAATCATATCGGTGTGATCGTTCCTCTTGGCTCGTAGTTATTACGCAGGAGGTATGATTAAGCACATGTTGCATGCGTTATCCGTTATTGGTGCGCGTTCAGGTAATATATGATCCTACATTCTGCGAAATAAATGAAATACACACAAACGGAAACGCGCTCGAATTTTCTATGAATTTTGCACTAGTACTCGACAAAGTAATTATCGCGAATATTTATACCCATTCGCGACAAATTCGTGGAAAACTATTGGCATCTGCAGTCTATTTTAATCATAAAATATTCTTTTGTTTATTTTGGTTTCCACAAATGGTCGACGAGGTCTATTTTGGTTTCTATAAAATAAATGAAAATCTGCAGTTTCATAGAATAATTCTTAAATCTCCTTTATTTTATCGACTTCGTTGACACTGTGGCAGTATAATTAAATTAAAATTTTTAGGTCATTCATATCGGTATACTATAAATCTCTTTGACGTGAATACTCTCTTCTCCGAACACGATCTATATTTCCAATCTCGGTAATGGTAAATCAAACATACGATTCGTAAATTTATTTCGTCCGTTTTTTTTTTTAACCGTCCACACATTTTTCTGCCGAATAATCAAACGTGATTTTTTCTGTCCGATTGCAAAAGCTTTTGGACGTGAAAAAATTGTATGCAAATAGAAACAAATGAAAACAAATGTTCGAAAGTAATTAATAGAATCATAGAAACGACAAATTTTCTGTGAAATCATATTGTGCTCGAATAGTCTATTTTAAATATTTTCCTAACTACAATAAAATGAAAGAAAACTCATAAAACAAACGTTGTACAACTTGTTGTTTATAAACTTTCTTGTTTATTTATCCATTCACTTTTCATTGTAAACTTCGCCAAACTTTCACGTTGGTTTCCAATTTATTGCAATATACAGTGAGTAACGAAAGTATTCGAACGCCCTTTAAATCAGTATAACTTTTTTTTTAAGTGAATCAAACGACCTGACTTTTTTGAGGAGTTAGAAGTATTGGTTTTCCAAATGATGTGTTAAAAAGATTTTGAAAAAATTACAATTGGTAAGAATTACATGAGAAAATAAAAATGGCACTTTTCACAACTTTTTTATTTGAGCCTGTAATGAAAATTCAAAATATGCGTTTTGTAGATCTCTGTTAGTTACACACGTACTGAAAATTTCATCGAAATCGGTCAACGTTGCAATGAACTACAAACGTTTCAAAATGAGAGTTTAAGGGTGAAAGTCGCAGATTTTTGATCTTGCCAGGGAATTTCGCCCTCATGTAATCATCTTTAAACGTTTGTATCTCATGACAACGTTAACCGATTTCAATGAAATTTTCAGTATGTATATAACTAACATATATCTACAAAACGCATATTTTAAATTTTCACTACAGGTTCAAATAAAAAAGTTGTGAAAAGTGCCATTTTTATTTTCTCATGTAATTCTTACCAATTGTAATTTTTTCAAAATCTTTTTAACACATCATTTGGAAAACCAATACTTCTAACTCCTCAAAAAAGTCAGGTCGTTTGATTCACTTTAAAAAAAATGTTATACTGATTTAAAGGGCGTTCGAATACTTTCGTAACTCACTGTATGTATTAAAGGGTTCTTTTCATTACTGAAATTGAATTTAATTAAAAAAGATTTTCACTGTAGCATGTACGTTATCTCGATTATAAATCTTTTCTGTCGGCGATGTATAATACATCGGAACGAAACTGAAAGCGTAAAATCCACGCGTCGAACACCGATGGAAAATCCAGAAGACGTAGAACATCGATTATACGACGGTTAATCGCTAATTACAGCGAATCCCTCTACGAAAACAACCCGAGGTCTGAGCCGTGGCCAGCCACAGCTTAATAACAGGAATCGATCGAGAAATTTCAGACGGTGGCTGAACAAGGTTATTAACTATCGAGAGGTTATTCGATCGATCTGACACGCTATATTCCGCTCGGATTTAACGACTGTTGCGCCGTATCCAGTCCATCAAATCTCGTATCTCGTAAGTAATCGAATGTTCTTTTAAATCGCTTCGATTTCAATCGTTTTTTCGTGTACCCGCGACGATAATGCTACCCTCGCGTTTCCATTTACGTACAATTTCGTTACGGGGCTGCAATTTTTATTGCGTCGACACCTGCGAATTACGTTGCACCTCCCGTTTTTTATTCGCAGCATCCCCAGTCAGAGGGAAAAATTCAAAGTGAAACTCAATTCAGAAAGATCGAATACACTGGTTACTCGATAAATGTCCACGGTACTTTCTCCTGCTAGCGTTTTATCTACAGCATAAAAATTAATTGGGAGACAATGACAGAAAATAATAAGTAAAACAGTTTTACACCTGAAACTTATCTTCCATTCAATTTCCTGCTGAATAGATTCCTGCTCAATCTTTTAATTTATTCAGTTGGGTAATCAATTCAGTAAGGTTTAATGTCTCGTACAAAATGAGTACAAAGCAAAACACGAAATAGGAAGAGAAATAGATGAGGAATCTACTGTTTACAAAAGTATAGAGATATCGTGTAAAATGTTCTTTTAAAGTGTGAATTAATATACCTTGGACTTGTTTTTCCATGGAGAATCACCTGTTTCTCGACTCTCTGTCACCAATAAATGGGCCATCCCGTGTGTGTCGGTGTACAGCACGAACGTCCGTGTCCGAGTACTCGTTAATACACGAATAAAGCAACATGAAAGTGTAGGTATTTAATTAGTACCTTCAACGTTAATGACCGAGTATCAGAATAAATTATTCCGGTGACACTTATCGGCTATGACATGATGTACGGTCGTTTCAAGGGAAACACTTTATCGAAATTGAATGATATTATAAAAGACTGGACCACTTTATCAATTCGGTCGACTTTCAAATAGAATCGAAACCTTATGAAAATTTATCGTTTCATTTTAGAGACGATCGTGGTCGACATAAATATATGTATAATGTTTTATTTTGTGTTGTTTATGGACAGCATCACACCTACTGTTATCACTGCACCATCTTTAATTTGTATAATCTTCAACGGTCTTTGCAATTTTACAATTTATGCATTTTCTCCTATGGGGGGTATCAATTACTGTGTCTGTATTAATTATACTTATTTTTAAAGCATAATGAATATTAAAAAAGAGATATTAAATTTTTTCATTAAAATCAGTTAAAGTTATGTATCTCTTTTTTAATATTCATTATGCTTTAAAACTGAGTATAATTAATATAGAAAGAGTAACTGGTACCCCCACAGTAATTGGGTCCCTTACCCTAGCTGGAAACAACGCAACGGTATTACTGAATTCTATAAACGTTTCTACAGTTTTGAATTCGTTCTATACACTTCTGTCACAAATGAATTCCCAGTCCAGTCACGAGCATTCTACATTGTTTAAAGCGTCAAATAGCCAATTAGAGTTCTTTTGTTAGAATATTTCGAACACAGGCTGCCTTACCGAAAACTGTAAAAGAATACGTGTTTCCTCTTCAACGATCGGTACAGAACTAAAGGCAAAACAAATTTCTTGCAAATAATTGATTACTTATGGGTACCTCTAATAATATTGGATATTTGACGTTATTAATTTTCCGGTACGTCGAAGAGCAAAATCGACCTTTGGCTCCGCAGATTATTCAGCAACCGCGACGGCTGTCGGCGTGACACCTGAATATTGATTGGTAACGTCGAAAACTTTCACGAGGGAAGAAGAGAAAAGAGGGAACGGAGATTTCGCGTGTTTATCGCGATAACAGGTAACGGGCGCATTCACTCGGCGAGGAGACAACGGTAGACACGTGTCACCATTCAGTAAACGATGACAGTTTTCCCTCGTTTCCGCTTCGCCCGGTTTCTTCTTCTCCTAGATTGGCCGTCGCGGCGCAGCGTCGTCGTCGTCGTCGTCGTCGTCGCCCGTATCGAACACGGCCGTCCATTGAATTTCTCGAGAACCGAAGATGTATCTCGAGAAGAATCGTGCCGTAACTTCCTCTACTCGAGCACGATGCACCCGCGTCGTTCTTCTTCGTGACTTCTTGAAAATGACGGAATAATTGAAAGGCCCCGCGCAGCGCGGATCGAAAGGCCAGGAGGGGTAAAGAGAGCCAGAGAGAAAAAACCTCGCCGGGGGTTGGAACGCGGCAATCGGCAAGGAAGTTGCAACTTTAACGACCCTTACTCCCTTACTCTCCCGCCCCCTGCTCGTATACAATCACTCGACCCAATAATCCGTGTGTCGAACCGGAGTCGAGTGTGCTTTATTTTCCGCTTTCGCCGATACTACTCGACATGGTCTCTGTATTCTTCGCGGTTCCTGTTCAGCCTTCTCGGGCAAGCTGAAATCCAGTCGGAAAGTATTAAAACTAATGCGGATTTTGGGATTTTCTTATGAAGAACGTATGCTAATGTTCGCTTCCGAAGCTTCGGATGGTATTTTATTGGCTAACTGAACGGTATGGAAATACTTTCCTTTGTTTTTCTTGTACAGTAGAAACTGTATAATAATATTACAAGCGTGGGATCTTGACAACGAAAACGTTTGCCGGACGCTCTAGTTTCTTTTGCATTGGTCTGAAACGAAAAACTAAAATACATTCTTGTTCTCTTTAAACACAGTTTGCCGATGAACCTCAAAAAATGGAAAAAAGTTATAGATAATGGCATTTAGAAAAAATTAAACTTTATCTGTACAAAAAATGCTTTTCTGATAATTAATGTAGTTACTTTGTTGGTTCAGCTACCTGAGAATACGATGAACTATATGTGTATGAAATTTCAACTCGATCGGTCCAATAGTTTGTGAGTTGTTTTGCCCTAATTGCAGCTGTGACTGCAAAAATTGCAACGGCTACTTCAAATGCCAGTCATTTCTGGAAAAAGCTCAATGTATTTTCAAAAACGCGTTTGGTAAAAAATTAGATAGGTAGACGTTTAATTTATTTCGTAGGTACAGAAGTGGAATTTCATCGGCAAAGACGTGGAGTAATTTTTTAAATTGCAGACAAATGCTTGTGAACAGCATAGGCATGAATACTCAAGTTTTATTAACTATAAAATCTACAATGTATTTTTTTATGTTATCTAGTACCGTGACCGTTTTTATTGTCAACTCTGAAGCTTGAAAGAAAGAAGAAGCGCCCGTGTTTCTCACAAAGCAAAACGCGTCCGTCGTATTGATTTCATTTAAGGGGTGACTATAGCTCGTACCTAGCCTAGATAATATCCGAAGAATTGTTAACGCATAATGCTTATGAAACAAGAATGAGAGAAAAAATTCATGCACCAATTTCTACAGAACGTATAACACTATTTTTCATCGATTTTTACTAGAAATCTATGTTATGTTCTATCTAGGAGTACATAATATACTAACATATATGTAAATAATCTATTACAAAAGTTACATTTAAAATATTTTTTGGCACCTTAGTTTAAAATATAATTTAAACTTTATAAATGCTAGAAGAACGGTAAAATTTTCTTAACAAAACAGTATTTGCGTTCTTGTGGCGATTCTCGTGCAACGATTTACCCGATGCTCCGATCAAACAAATTGCAATGCTCTTTCAAAAAAGCAATAAAATTTACGCAATGTTACACATTATTAATTGACACGTTGACCGTCGACTCGAAAACCACAAAAATCACACATAATCAAAGCAATTTATTTACTAAATCAAAAACTGAGAGAATAAAATTCCAACATTTTGCATATCACAGATCCTAAGCAAATTTCTTACCCTCAATCTGATAAATATCGGTAAATATCGGTCGACGATATCTGCGAATCGTAGACTGTCGGGTAGTGTCGGAACCCGTCGTGTAAGTTACCTTCTCCTTCGTTGGGATGCGAGTTGTGAACGTATTTGTCGTGCAGGATATATTTTGTTTTAAGTAAGAAATACTCGCTGTTTGACATTATTTTCATTAGTAGAAATGGTTCTACGACTGCTTTATTGTCTTTGTTCTTCAATTTGACCTAAGAAGTATCAAAGAAATATCTCAAGCATAACCCAACATCAAAAACTAACTTCTTCATAAACCTGCAAAAGTTCAGAATTTAAGAAGAAGGTAGTGCGTCAGATTACGGACCGGCAGCGTGCACCCGTAATTGTTTCTGCGCGTGGTTAATTAGCCGGGATTTTGATGTAGGTGGAATAGCAAGAACTAGTCGGATGGTCGACTAAAACCAACGTGTACATCTGTTCCAGAGTGCAACTGCAATGGACACGCGAGAAGGTGCATATTCAACATGGAACTGTACAAGCTGTCGGGTCGCGTCAGCGGAGGCGTTTGTGTGCAGTGCTGGCATTTTACAGCAGGAAGACACTGTCATTATTGTCGGGAAGGTTACTACAGAGATCCGACAAGATCGATCACGAATCGTAAGGCCTGCAAACGTAAGTAGTACTCACTCTCTATCTCTTTTCCTCTCTCTCTCTCTCCCTCTGACAGACATTAATCACTACTAATTTTGAGGAGGCTATCCCTGCTGATCTATTAATCAGACATCACTTGTTGAAGTTTACCCGCATGCCGGCGTACTATTCATTGAAATTATGCAGAAGATCCTACAATTCAATTCAGCGAAAATAATCGCCAGGTAGATTCGACGCTATTAATCAGATCTAGTCACAACTCATCCGGTTCGACACGTTCATGTTGTTAACACTATGTCACGGTGACGGGCTTTATGTTATTTAACACATTGGCGACATTTCAGGATAATCAGAATAATATTCTAATATAATAATTTCAGAATAATAATCAGATTCTGGGAAGCGTCTCTGTTTGATATTAGGCAATCGTTTCACGCGAGACCGCTTTATCATTCCCGAAATGGTTCGCCATCGATCCTCGTCTCGTCAAAAAGAGGATTGCCGATCGTGACAGCTTAATATGCCGAATTACGGTGAATCGGATAGTTATCAAGCGCGGCCGCTGTTTGCTCTCACGTTCGCTCCACGAGTGGAATCCAGTTATTACCCCGTTATTACTATTAATTTCATCTGTTTCCCGGTACTGTTACAAAGTGGCTACCAGCAGGGACTATCCCCGCTATGTTCGATTCACGTAGGTTCGTCTAGGACCAGAAGAACTATCACACGGGGATAACGATCTCCTGGCGCGAGAGAGCATGCTGGAACGTATTCATGCTCGCGCCACGGTGCCATACGTGCATCCACCGCACATGGATGTACGCGTGTTCACGTACGTACATTCCATTCGTGTGATCGCAACACAGTGGATTTGTTGTCCAGTCCGTTCGGGGCCGCGAAGATCCTCCGCACCTACTAAATTACCGGTTGCCCCTTGAGTAGGGGAGAGTTGCCGAATGCGTACCACTTAATTTCGAAGGCAGTTTATACACTACCGGCCATAAGTGTTTACCCACCCACATATTTTTTAACATTGTAGTCCACGGTTCTACGGTTCAGCTTCAATAACTTTGCTATTTCTCTGTTACTTTTTCCGATGCTATGATGGGACACTATTAGAGCGCGTGTTTCAATCGATAATTCTTTTCTCCCTGACATTATTTGAAATTTTCGCAAAATTCTTTAGGCACGTGAAAATCAACTGTTTACTGTATGAAAGCTTAATGCAGTATGAAATGCAGTATGAAATTTGAGAAGACTAAGATACCTGTATTACCTACGTTCATATTCCCTACTGACCGTTATAAAAATTACAGAAAAATGGGTTTCTTTAACTGAACTCCAAAATTGTTGTTTTTCATAAAAAGCTGTAAACTCATTTACAGTACCTGATTGTGTATGTACAGAATATTTTGGATGTTTTTTATTAGCCTTATAATTAGGATTTAATGCTACGGACATTTTCATAACAATAAAATACCTATTATTTGAATAGTAACGAAATTTGAAGGTGGGTAAACACTTATGGCCGGTAGTGTATATTCTTTAGTAGGAATTTGAGCCAAAATTGTGTTTTGCATCTATGTATTAACTATCGAAGTTGCAATTTAATATGATTTTTTAAATATTTATTGATAGATCATTGTGATATGAACACTTTTATAAGATCATGCAAACAGTACGATTTAGGCAACCGGTATCCTAAATGGTACCAGCCGGTTTCCAAAATCGTACCTCATGTGTTGGATTAAAAAGATACAAAAAAATCATAAGAGAAACTGTATTTTGCGTTTAATTTCAGTTTAAGATACAATACAACATAAAAATAAAATGAAATATTACATTACTTAACTTAAATACAACTAGGACAATAATAAATATTGTCTTTTTTCAAAACTCCTCCACAAGCTTCATGTACCCACTTTTGGCACTTTAAGCATTGGATCATGTCTTCTAAATAAGAATTATTGCAAAGAAAACAGAACCAATCGTTTTCATTCTCCACTTCTACGAGAACTGGAGCAGCGGTGCTGGTTGAAGGCGTGAAATCAATTTCTCTTTGTTTCATTTGTTTTGTTTTCATTGCAACTAATTCCTTTTTATAGGGGCTACTGTAAGCTACTTTCCCATGCTAAAAAAAATTGAAATATTGTAAATCGTTTATTTTCGCGGTAAAATTTGAATAACAGTATCTTAAATCGTACTGGTACGATTTAGAAAACCACAGTGTGGTACGATTTAGGAAAAAGACGTCCCGCTGAATAATTGAAGCTAACCTTTAAAACATTATCAGCATGTTTTATAAACTAAATAGAAATAAATAATATAACATAGCTAGTTTTCAAAAATATATAAGACTACCTCAGAAACTGTAGATTTATATTTAATTCAGCCGATTAAAATCGTTTAAAATTGACATCAGACTTGCCTGATTTCTTTGTGCTTCTGTCATTCACAAAACAACACTTCATGCGAATGACTTTTTGGTCCTACTTTATCGACATAAATAAAAGTTCATATCTTTACCACCAAGAGGCATCAAAATGCATTAATTTTTAAATAAAAGAGGTGGTACGATTTAGGTGACCAGTACGCATTTGGCAACTCTCCCCTAACTGTACGACACCGATACGATTCGCAAAATTTCAACGAGAACATCAAACGATGGGAATGAAAGTCCGAGCGAAACGATTAAAACCACGACAATTAATAGGAACGACGTATTCCCAAGACGAGATAACGAAGATCCACAGCAGCGAAGCGTGGAAGAAAGCGTTGTCCGGGAAGCCGAGTCCAGGCGTGATGGAACGCTTTGGAATGATCCGGTGGTATTTTGAGAAAAGTCAGAGATGAACGAAAAGGCGCGCCGAGGGGTTCGCCGAGGGTAATTAAACGCGTTCCTCGCTAACAACTCAGTCTCAGATATGGTGCAATCGTGGCTTCCTTGTGGCCACGGTTGCCAGTGTCTCTGGCTCGCATATAAAACACAAGTGTCGTGCCGAGGGCTTGCGCGTGCTCTCGCCGCGAAGATAACGAACAGTCTGTATTCTCGTTAGCAGCCATGGCAGCCGTTAAGATAACAACGAGACACGACACTCACCGAGAGCCCTCGCGGCACGAAAAGAAGATTTAACGTCGTCTTAGGATAGTAGAACTTTCATAAATTAGTACCTAGAGCGAAGAAGTCACCCATCGACGCGAAATTGCGTGGGACGCGGCGCGACGTTCGCGTCATTCCGTTTCGTTCCGTTTCGTTTCGTTTCATTTTCTCTCCGCCTATGAAATCTAACCCCGAGGCTTTCGTCGCGGAATTAAATCCCTCGAACTGCCACGGGATCCGACGCCTTTGAGCAGGTAATTAACATCGCACTAACTGGTTTAAACTCCGTTAAATTTTATCATGTTCCGGGGAACGCGTTACTCGAACGCAACGCAACGCGCAGCGCCGCCGAGCCTACTCGCGTCGTTCGCTTCACTCTGTCTGACGTAATTTGTAATCGTAACGAGGGAAGCTTGTGGCTTACACGTAAACACAGGTGTGTGCAGTTTGGAAATTTTTCTTTTTGGACGACTTCGCGCAGTCTGTGAATCAAAATATTCAGGACGATGTTCACGAAAATTCTTCGAGTCGATCTACGACCATCGTGTGTTTGTTAAAAGCTAAATTTTATGGCTTATTTTACCCCTTGTTCTACGCGCTAACTCCCGATTGCTTGGGCCACAATAAACATGAAGGTCGGTCACGCGTCGAGCCATTCAGCTGTTTAGAATACTCGCGATATACGCGGTATGTACACAGGCTCGCGAAAGTATTCGAACGATGATATAATCCTAATTGAAAGGAACACAGACTGTACAGTATAAAACATATTTTGAAATTGTCGTATATATTGTGTGTGGGGAATATGTGTGGATAACGTGTATAAATTTCATTGAAATCTTATAACACATATCCGAGTTAGAAATACTTTATTAGACTTAATAACACATATACACGTAGTTGAGGCCTTCTTTATCCGGATAGTCATACGTTTTTACCGTACTGTTCACTTTAGTGTCTCTTGTTATCCTGATCTGTTCTTGGAATTGACTTTCGTATAAGCTGAAGGAGCCTCGTCATGTTTTTGACTTCTCTACTTACAAATACAGTCTTTACTCGATATAAATATGTCCCAAATATCTAAGCGATAAAATTCCCAGAACTATTAGTAAACATGGAAGCCGCTCGAGCTTCGTTGTCCTTTTCTACTTTCGGCAGTGTGTCGAAGAATAATATCCTCCAGTCGATATACACAGGCTCACGAAAGTATTCGAACGATGCTTCTTTGTACCATTTTACTATCAGCTCTGTTTCCGGCTTACTTGTTACCGCCTTTTTCCGATTCATTTTGCAAGAATTCGACTTTAAATGAATTGCGACGCGAGTTTTGAACAGTATTTCTCTTAGACTAGCTGCGTTTGAACTGAGCAGTTTGTTTATATGCGCCGACGCTTACAAATGTTGCTAACACGACGATTGCTCTCACAGTTCAAATACTTTTGTGACCTACGATGTGTTATTAAGTCTAATACCACGAGTCTCACTCGTTTTTCTGGACAAGGGGTTAATAGAAACCTCTCGGAAAAAGGCGTTAGGGGAGAGTTGCCGAATGCGTACCACTTAATTTCGAAGGCAGTTTATATATTCTTTAGTAGGAATTTGAGCAAAAATTATGTTTTGTGTCTATGTATTAACTATCGAAGTTGCAATTTAATATGATTTTTAAAATTTTGATTGATAGATCATTGTGATATGAACACTTTTATAAGATCATGCAAACAGTACGATTTAGGCAACCGGTATCCTAAATGGTACCAGCCGGTATCCTAAATGGTACCAGCCGGTATCCTAAATGGTACCAGCCGGTTTCCAAAATAGTACCTCATGTGTTGGATTAACCCTTAGCACTCGAATGGCGATTGTAAGGCGCCACTAAAAATTGTTATACCATTATTCAAAATATTTTTTACATTATTAATTTTGTTTGTATTTAATAAATTACTGAACACTTCAATATTGTACGAGTAAATTGCGTCATTTTCATGTGTATAACACGAAAAGAAAAAATGTGGAAGGGAAATATTCTAGGTTAGAAGAAATGTTTCGTTTTCGAGTTAAAATAGCTTCGAGTGCAAAGGGTTAAAAAGATACAAAAAAATCATAAGAGAAACTGTATTTTGCGTTTAATTTCAGTTTAACATACAATACAACATAAAAATAAAATGGAATATTACATTACTTAACTTAAATACAACCAGGACAATAATAAATATTGTCTTCTTCCAAAACTCCTCCAACCTTTTTTAATGCAGAAGTAGGTCTTTTTATCAATCCAAGGAGGTGTCTTCTTAACGTTGGCTTTGGAATTTTATACCGCCGAGAACATTCGTTGAATCCGTATTTTTCATTTCTGTAAGCCTCCTTGCTAATTTCATTTGTTCTTCTGACCATTCACAATATTTTCGCTTTCCCATGCTAAAAAAATTTGAAATATTGTAAATCGTTTATTTTCGCGGTAAAATTTGAATAACAGTATCTTAAATCGTACTGGTACGATTTAGGAAACCACAGTGTGGTACGATTTAGGAAAAAGACGTCCCGCTGAATAATTGAAGCTAACCTTTAAAACATTATCAGCATGTTTTATAAACTAAATAGAAATAAATAATATAACATAGCTAGTTTTCAAAAATATATAAGACTACCTCAGAAACTGTAGATTTATATTTAATTCAGCCGATTAAAATCGTTTAAAATTGAAATCAGACTTGCCCGATTTCTTTGTGCTTCTGTCATTCACAAAACAACACTTCATGCGAATGACTTTTTGGTCCTACTTTGTCGACATAAATAAAAGTTCATATCTTTACCACCAAGAGGCATCAAAATGCAATTAATTTTTAAATAAAAGAGCTGGTACGATTTAGGCGACCAGTACGCATTTGGCAACTCTTCCCTAACTACTTTTGAGAAAAGTAAAGTACCAGTAAATTCCTTCTCTCAATAATTTCCATGCTATCTTATAATTTTGTCCACCGGTGTGCCCGCAACTTCTGTACGCGAAGAGGCATACGAAAAAACTTACTGGATCTCACAACTACTCTTTCGAACTTCCGCTCCAGCCGCCGAAACACGGTTTCGCGGGAAGTGTAATTCTGCGGCGAGGTTCGGCGGCTGTTGCAGGTCGAGGTTGCATCCCTTTAGAAGCACAGAGAGATTAGTAAATGTCGCGTCGCGTCGGTGGGGCCCGAGGCGGGAAGAAGAAGTGGCGGGCAAACATCTCGGCGAGGAAAGAGATCCGTGCCGGGCACTTAAAGACGCAAACGAAGGGACGCTCTTCTCGGCTCGGGCGTAGAGAATGCATTTCGAAAAGAGGGAAAAAAATGAAGTGCAATCGAGACGTTGGAAGAGCGCACGGCGCTCGGTCGCATCTACGAAAGGCATTCGCCCGTTTTCCTCGGCGATGCAGGTACACGGCATCGTCCTTTATCCGGCATCCGGGCGTCGCGACGCCTCGCAACGTTGCATCGAGTGCCGGTGCCATTTCCACGGTTAGTGAACTCCGAATGGCTCCCAGAGGTGAGCCCTCTCAATTTTGTGCTCGTAGTTTCCAGCACACGGAAAATACGGCCCTGTCGGCTGCCGCGCGCTGTCAGGTCAGGCAACTGCTGCTCGTTTCGAGATTTCCACGACGAACGACGAGCCTCTGCTCTCTCTCTCTCTCTCTCTCTCTCTCTCTCTCTCTCTCTCTCTCTCTCTCTCTCTCTCTCTCTCTATCCTTCTCTCTGTTCTCTCCGGTTCTCTGTGCCCCGGTGTCCCTGTCCCTCTCGTTTCCATAATCGTCGTTCACCTCTTTCTGCCATCCCTCTCTACCGCCGCGGTGAATTACCCGGGAAATTTGTTGCCTCGTCAACGAACCAACAGCCGTGTCTAATGTCGTTGTGAGGTGACCCGTGGATATGCCTCGCTCTGCCTGCGCCCATGTCGTCCGAACGAAAGTCGAGGACTTCTTTTCCGAATGGTAAGGTAGCCGAACCGTGTCGCTGGATCAGCATCTGTTCTCCTTCTTCTTCCTCCTTTTCCTCCTCCCTCCTCCTCCTCCCCACGAGGAGAAGCCTTCTTCTTGCTCTTTTTCATTTCGTTTTATCGTCTTTTTAACGCGTTCGAACGGCGGGCAACGCGCAGACGGGCCCGCCCGATTCATATTTTCATACATATTTATGGTCACCGTTCCCTCTCCCGGTTTTATCTTCTCTTATGTGGAGCATGCCTGCCCGGAGGATCGTACGCTCGCGCGCATTTTATATCTGCGACACTTTCGGATTTCTATTTTCCGTTCCGAACTCTGTTTGTGTCTGTGTTTTTATCTCGCATCTGAATCGCGAGGATAAATTGCCCGAGGGGTTTGACGCACTCGGAATTATCGGCTTGATTTAAGTCAATGTTGCCCGGTGCACGGTGGAGGAAAACCACGACGCTTGGTTTTATCGGCGATGCTTAGGACGACGAGACTGTTCAGCAGCAGGTTTCAGAGGTGACGGGTGTCGAACGGGCGCTATGGCGATCAACGTTTACCCCTATGATCGCTGTATCCAGACTCTCGAGAATGTTTCGCACCTGAGTTTGCAACATCGTCGTCCGGCTGCTTCATTTCTGGAGACAGAGTCGATACGCTCGCTAGTAACCAGATCTGGGAATTTCTGAAATTGCCGTTATTTGACGTATTATTGGGAATAACGTTTCATTAAAGTAGCATTATTTAAAATACTTCAATAACATTTTGTTATTATTTGAAATAATTGTAGAGATAATCATGAAATTCGCTCTTTGAAATTATATTTAGTCACCTGCATTATCAGGTTTGAGTCGAATTTATACAGACATCCTTCCCAGATAGCACGCGACGTCTTAAAGACGTCTGTTTTACGTCCATTTTTGGCCTGAACGTCTTACGTCCTGAAAAGACGTCTTTGAGACGTCTTAATAAATGTTAATGTTCGCGGATATGCTGAAAAACATTCTTTTAATTTATTTTTTTTTATTTATTTAGTTTTTTTGTTATAACAAACATTCAATTTATATTTCTTGTACATGTATACAATATTCAAATTCAATATTTTTCTCATAAGAAAAAATGTGGCTTAAAAAATATTTTTCCAATATTTGACAAACATATCTATCTAATATTTTTGTGCTACTAGGGGTCTGTTTCGGGACGTCTTGAATACGTCTGTTTCGAGACGTCTTGAATACGTCTGTTTCGAGACGTCTTAAAGACTTCTTTAAGACGTCTCTGTGCTATCTGGGTTTGTTGAATATTATTTTAAAGATCACTAAGTTTGACAAATTGAAAATGAAAAAGATAAGATCCGCGAGACGTGGTGTACGAATCGTACAGTTGTGCGAAGAGAGAAAATTTTTACTAAAACGCACCAAACCACTGAACGCATAGAAGTTTAGAAAAGTATGTGCCATAAACGCATCAAATCTAAAATCCACTTATGGATTATGGCAGTAACTAAGGGTTACCAGATAGGGGTCGGCGAGTAAGGGTGAAATGGTTGGAGTTCGATGCTGCAGATCAGTAATCTGGCTGGTTATAATGTGAACTGAGCTGGGAGATGAATTTTGGAATTATTTGATCATTGTAACCGTCAATTAATAGTTATATCTGAAACGTTATGTAGTATCTCCAAAACATATATCTAGTATTTGTTAATTATTATTAATATTATTATTTTTGGGGGGAGATAAAACGAACTAGAATGTACCGAAGTAAACTAAATATTTTTAATGAAAATAACCGTCGTTTGAATTGAAACGCGTGTTGCACATATCTTTTTTCAACGCGACTACTATACGTCGTTAGGAACGAAGTCAGTCTAGAGAACAAGATGATGCGGAAGAATTATCATTCTCTTCATTAAACGGATAAAAACGAAGGGTACGAATATATCATGCCGTACTATACTAGCCGTGTAACGTATTGTGCCGTCATTGATGGCTAGTTAAGAAACGCACCGGAGAAAGTAAGACAAATTGAGAAAGATTTTCCGTATATTGTGTCAGAAGAGTGTGCTCATCGAAATAAGAAGTACAAAAATTCACTGCTACTCGCACCATGAAAGTACAGTTCAGATGCCCGTTATTTTGTGTGAGAGAAAGTTAATTGGTCACAAAAATAACTATTACGTCTATTAGAGAGTATGCTTATTTAATCATTTTCATATTTTAACATGTTGATTTAAGCGTCACGAATGTGTTCGAAATATAAAATTTATTGGTACGTTAAATGTTCTAAAAAAGTGAAACAAGTGAGGTTAGAATTCTGTGCCAAATGTTCAAAATCAACTGTAAAAAAGACAGCAGGCAAATATATTTTTTATATTTTATATTTCTATTTTTTAGTACATGTCTTCGTTCAACAATTTTACTAAGACGAAAACGGTGTAACATTCCTAAATACTTCTAACGTTCTTACAATTTCTTAATCTAGTAACACTAATTGGTAATTATATAGCAGTTGGTCCTCTTCACCGATTTTGATAACCTTGAAATACAGTGAAATATGAAATAATTGCAATTATATAAAAATAAATTTGTATCGTCATTTTATGGGAGTTGTTCACCTACTAATTCATTCAGCAGCAAATTGACCATTATCTACGTTTAATTATATTAACAATAACTTTTTTTAACACGTTCTTGCCGGCGCTGCTATTTGTGATTCTCGCCGTGGGGCAGCGCTCGTATTTATGCTTTACTTGTTTCAATTAATATACATTAAATTGTCAACTACATGGCAATTTTTTCTAGTTACTAAACAAACTACATTTTATTTGAAACGTGTTCGGACTCGACTCCCTCTCTACCCTTCGCCTTCTCAGATGCTACAATGTTTTTACTGACACTCATACGAAATCGGAGGTTCTCGCCGAGCGTCCCATTTGACCTACGCAGGGCACGCTGGAAACCTAAACGACATTCCGTTTGTTTGTCATATGAAACCCATGACATTCAAACGCTACTGACAATCAAACGGTAAAAGTATCCGTCTCCGATTGTATAATGTTGCACGGAGAAGCGGACAGCGAAGCTCGAGAGCTTTTATATTGTAAATACCCATTAATTTGTAAGATAAACTAATTCAGCTGAAAGCATAAAAGCGCACGACTGTAATTAAGAAGAAGCCGCTTACAGAAATTGATCGAACATAATACCGTAGTATAGTAATGAAGAAAAATTGATGCTGAATTATGACACGATCCAGTGAGCATATAAGGGCGGAAATAAACGAGCAAATATAGAGTTAATAATATAAGGTGTGAACGCTTGGAAAAAATCACAAGTGCCCGAGAATCTCATTTGTCTCGCGTCCCCTTGCTCTCTGGTTATTTTTTTCGATTCTGATATCGTTCACCGACGGATTGTTATGCTCCCCGTTGGGGTAGCCTGTATGCGCACACAGTAGCTGGTAATATTAGAAACTTCCCCTGTTTGTACAGCACGCGCGCGGTCATACCGGAACGATACGTTTCAACTGTATCCAACCCCGAAAGCTTCACCCCGTGTTTATTTTAACCCCGATGACACCCTCCGGCAAGGGTTGTCTCTCAAACAGAATCGGTCACTGAGACATCCGCGTGGTCCCTCTCCGGGCAATCTTACCGGTCTTTCCACTTCGTCAACGGTTTGGCAACCGTTCGGACAGAAATTTTTCAGAACACTCGGATTTCTCCGATCGAAATATCCACTGGGCCCGGAAAATCGAAGGATCGCTAAATTCGAAAATTCTCCATGTTCAAAGTGTGGTAACTTCCTGGAAAAACAATCGTAGAATATTCTACACTGTTCGCTTTTCTCCCCAAAATTGTTTAAACTTTGTAACTTTGAAAATTCTGCAAATTCAAACGTTCGCGCAAACGTGAAAAGATTTGTTTACCGAATGAAACTAATTAGTAAAATAATAAAAAATAAAAACCCAGTCCAAAAACAGAAATAAACTCTCGCAGAACTAGGGGAGCGGGGTCAATAATAAGCCAAAAGTTAAACTGTAGATTCGCCGAGAAAATAAAAGGTGAACGGGGGTGAGGGCGAGGAGGAGTGGTGGAGCCGGTGAGATCAAATAGAAAGAGGAAAGAAAACAAAGCGGTCTCAGAAAGGTGAAAAAGAGACGGCGAGACGAAGAAAGCGCGAACAAGGAGAGAAAATAAACGTCGAAGGAACGGCCGAAGTGAATAAGAAAACAGATGAAAGAAGCCCGAAGGTGAGGAAACACAGACGAAGCTCGAACGAAGTGAACAAAGTGTCGTTTGAGGAGAAGGCGTCGGAGGGGAGCGAGCGAGCGAGAGAGAGAGAGAGAGAGAGAGAGGAGAGTGTCTGGTTGAAAAAGAGTCGTGAATAACTTGCCGAGGGAGGGGATAGGTGGGGAAAAGCAAATAATGCGGTAGTACTCACTCAAATTTGGTAAATCTGTTACACTTAAATTTCCACGACTCATCCCCACTCTTCCCCCACCATTCAATATATAATATACAGGGTGGGGCACCACATTTTGCCATCTAGATTTACGTCATTATTATTACGCATAGCAAACAATTTTTTAGGTGAAGTTGATTGGTTTTGAGAGGGGCACATTCTGATGGTACATTTTTTTTTGTAGGTCGACGTGTAAAGAACATATGAAGGTCATTCATGTTTTTTTAAATGGAATCATATATTTTTTATTGCATCAGCTGGTGCTCCTTCATATTCTTTACAAAAAAGTATTAATCTATTTGTGTAAAAAAATCATTAGTTTAGGAGATATTTAGCTAAAAAATAGGAGATATTTGTGCCTTTTGTGTATGCGTAAAATGCATTTGCGGCTAGTTCCAGCTTGTCTTTCGATTTCGCGAGAGCTAACGGATGGATTTAACGTAATTGCGGCTAACGCTACAATTTCGTCTGCTTCATTTGTTATTGTTTCATTACGAATTGCCTTTTTGCGTAATAATTGCCCCGTCTGGTGAAATTTTTTAAAAACATAATCAAAGGTACGACGTGATGGATGATTTCGTTGAGGAAATCTATTGGCGTATAATGATTCTGCACGTGTAGCACTTTTCCCAGCTTCAAAATAAATTGATAACATGTCTGTCTTTTCTTCTTTAGAATACTTCATTATGAAGTGATTCACCGTATCGCCGTATTCCCCGTATCAGAGACGTAACAGAGACTAAATTTCACAATGAGTAGGAGAGCAAGAATTATCAACACAGAAAATGTAAATATTTACATTGGTAATTCTTGCTCTCCAACTACATTATCATATTGAATTCATAATATTGACCAGAAAGTGGAGATTTTTTGACACAAAATGATTTTTTTACACAAATAGATTAATACTTTTTTGTAAAGAATATGGAGCATCAGCTGATGCAATAAAAAATATATGATTCCATTTAAAAAAACATGAATGACCTTCATATGTCCTTCACACGTCGACCTACAAAAAAAAAAAAGTACCATCAGGATGTGCCCCTCTCAAAACCATTCAACTTCACCTAAAAAATTGTTTGCTATGCGTAATAATAATGACGTAAATCTAGATGGCAAAATGTGGTGCCCCACCCTGTATAATTCAGGAGCAAATAAATGTCGAAAATTTCTACGGAATCCATGATCAATTATAAAAGAGAAGCTACCCGTGTTAGGAAACTTACTGTATCATTTGAAAAGATGACGACGGAGAAGAGAAAGAGAGCCAGGGAAAGCGGAAGAAAGGTGAGAGGGGAAAAGGAAATAATAGCAAAAGGCGGTGAAGGACAGAGGGAAAAGGAAAGATATAAAGAGAAAGAGTGAATGGAGGGGAGAGGGGTAGAGGAGGAAGGGGCGTGAGAGACTAATAGTGCTGATCCACCGCAAGCACCGCTGGTTTAAGACCCGACTAAGTGGCGGATAATGAATATGCTAACGTGTGCCGAGTACGCGAGGAAAGCTTTGCACTTGGTATCGGGTTCAAGCACCTTCCGACTACTGTACGTGTGCGGTTCTATGCCTTTCCCTCTGTGTACAACGACGGTTTTCACAAGCCTCGAACTAAGACCATGGACGCGAGTCCGCGCGCGGCGAGCACAAGAACGATATTGGCACCGGTGCGGTACGGTGCGGTGCGCGGCAGGATTCAATTCCAGGCCTGACATTCGATTAAAATCGAATAATAGGATCTCACAGGCCTTCGTCATAATAATACCTGGGTTTTTTCCTTCATTGACCCAAAAACGACGAGAGCCTCGAGGATCACGTTCTCTGGATCCTGCGTGCTCGCGAGATCAACCGCGGGGCTCTGAATCGCGCGGACCGTGATGGATCACGGACGCACTGAAAATGTTTAATTAATAGACGCCCATTGTTCTCGCTGACGGCGTAAAATATTATTCATCCTTCGCTCCCGACGATTGCGAATCCGAAGAATTATTGGATCCTTGCGGGGCTCTCGAGGTTCTATGGAGTCGAGGGTTACCGGAGAAGCTTCTATTCGAGCGCTATTATCGCTTGCTTTCAATTGACCGTGCCGTTTTTTAGTACTTCGGTCTCATGAAAAATTGGTTGTGTCGGTTTGCGTGATGCTAAGCGAGAGATCCAGCGGCCTTTCGGATCGTTAGATCGCGGATTTTACGTCGAAAATTTGGAGGGGTGGAATTTGAGACGCGAGAAATCTTGAAAACATTTGAAGAATGTCGACGTGTCTTCAATTTATTACAATTATCGGAGAAATGTCTACTTGCCTCTGTAGTCTAACGATTACAGTCCGTCGGGTTTGAGGATGTGCTTCAAGTGTTAAGCTTGACGTTTTGGACAACTGCACATTACGTGTAAATCAATCTTGTCTCGTAGACGCACTTTATCATTAAAGTGTCAATGTCCAGGAACCCTATCAAAGTATTCCTCTTTTATTACAATTTTATAGAGTGTGTTCATGCAGTCGTACGTTTGCATTTATAAAAATATGCAGTGCGGTACAAAAGTTGGACCGAACGCCCATTTAAAAAATATTAACGTGAGATCTTAACTGATATATTGCAATGAAAGTAATGTGTAAATCTCGATGAAGAATTATGTCATTCGTTTACGACTAGTGACGATGCATAATTATAATATTAATAGTGAGTGTGGAGCACGTGTTGTGGTGTTCGTTTATTTGAAAGAGTTTCGCAGCAACGTTCACCTTCGCTCGTAAAGTGTAAGGCAACCCTTTCAATATACACGGTGTCCTACAAAATATCACAGTTTTAAATATTTGTTAAAATAGAATTTAAAAAATTGCATCGTTATTACAAGTTCCACACGTGACAGAAAACCTGTGCAATATATTATAGTAAATATTTTCTTGGAGAAAACTGATAGTTTTCGTAAGAATTCACTTCTTTTAATAAATCAGGTTCGTGTTTGAAAAATTCATAAAACCACATTCACACCAAAATTGCGTTTAATGTTTAAATGTTTCGATTTTTCCACCGATTCACATATGGTTCTCTTGTAAAAATACTCGTTCAGTGGGGCAACAGATCCCAACCATTAAAACGACAACTGTTTCTACGCGAAACACGTTTCCGAATATTGCATATAAAAATATGGAGCATTGAACGGTGACTTTCTTACGTATAATCCGGCAATTAGGGTTCCTTCGTCCGGGTAGCTAACTTGTTTCTTCCTGCTGAGGCGACTGGAACGTGCAGTAGGTATGATCGATCGTCTAGACAGCACGAAACGAGACAAAGAAATCAAGTGCTCTCGAATTCGCCAGCCCTCGTTACCCTTTGTTCAGATAAATACACGGTACGCATGTAATTACGCGCAAGCATCCAATTTCGTTTGCGCTTCGCTTAAAAACAACACTCCGGTTTCGTTTGCGCCGGGGATATTTCAACGATTCCTCCCTTGTCCGGGAACGAGGCTGAAAATAAATTCTGTTTATGCAACAGATTAATCGGAGGTGAATTTTATTCTACATTGAACAATTAAATGCACGGCCGTCTGCGTAAGAGGTTTAATCGCGCGGCTCCGAGCCCCCAGGGAATTAATATACATTAAAGGATTTATGTTGCGGACGATGTTCGCGATTTTACGGACGCGAATTTCCTACTTTTTTAGGGCAAATGACCTGGAATAAAAAGTACACTGTCACTGGAACAAATAAACTCTGCCTGCGGAATGTGTAAAATAGTTTCAAAAATCTGCTCTCGCTTATTTCCGTCGCATCCAACGTTGTTAAAACACTTCTAGAGAAGATATTCTTCTCAAGAAAAATGCAAATAAAATTATTTGAAAAATTCGTACAATTTTTCAAATAGGAACACTGCCATTTACACAAACTTAACACAGATTTATTTATAAAAATATTATTTTACTAATTTTCTATTAGAATATCGATCGACTTTTAATTGAATTAATCGACTTTCTATTATAATACTTCTATCTAATACTAAGGGTTCGTTAAGTTCGTTCACTGGCCTTTTTTAAGATAAATTATTTATTCGATCTTTTCATGTTTTTGAAATCTTCACAATTTTTAAACAAAGTCAATTTAGTACACTACACTTTTAAAGGATTACGGTAAATTGAGCGCAGATTCCACGAGAAAGCCATTAATCAAAGCTGATTCTGGTAAATATTTGTGCAGATTAGGTATGCGAGAAATAACATTTTCCAAACACCGCAGGGCTATCCTAGCTTCGAGAGATTTCATTAATGAGATTGAACCAATTATCTACCCTTTGACAGCGAGACTGAAACAGACTATGATCGCAGATTATGAGATCACTTATGATCACGGCCCTAAGATTAAACTGTGCAACCAATTAGAATTTGTATAAGAAGCTTAAAGTCAGCTCTCCGCACACAGACGCCTCTCGGATAATTTAATAGAAATCTTTTAATTGAAAACCTTACGATAAAATCATGATGTTTGCCAGCTTCTATGCAGATTGATTACTATCTACAGCCTCATATCTAAATTATTCATATAAAATTATACATAGGAGCGACGACCTACTTTCCCTACGTAATTTCTGAGTTTATTTCCTTCCGCCGCCGGTAAGATTTATTTAATTACGAAATTTTTTATACAAATATTAATGATGGAAAGCAATGTAGGCAATTGCAGCGAAATAGCAGCTATAAGCATTCTTGGCGACGATACTAGTCGAACATGCAGTGTTTATTTAGCACGGAGAATTAAAGAACCGCAAAAATTGTGAATTTAAAATGTTTCCTATTTTATATTCTGTAAGCAAGCAGAGACATTTATTTTTCACACGAATATTTACATTCGGAGCTTCTTCAAACCTCTCCTCATCTACGAAAATTTTCTCACTTTCTTTTCTCTTTTTAGTAGTAGGCATTCTTGTCCAACATGCCAATTTTCCCAGATGTAATCCAGGATATTTTTCGCAATAAGCTCGCAGAATTTTCTTCCCCCAGAAATGCGCACAGGCGGGAAAGTCCACAATCCTGTGAGCAGAACACAGGATTACAGGAATGCAATTTTGCAGGCGCTGTCTCCTGTCTCTATGCTAACCAGATTGCTAAGAAAATTTCATTTGTCGCGCCGTTCGACCCAGTTTCCGGTTCGGATGCTCTATCTGCGTCAGTCTTCCAAGTGAATTTCATCGGGGAAAAGCAACAATCTCTGCTCGACATCCGCACCAATCATAAATTTCGATCGACAAAGATCTCGTTGTCCAGGTTCGGTGCTTCTCCATCGAGTTTCTTCGCGTGAAACAAAATTCGAGTACCATTCCAATCAGCATTGTTTTAAACCGCAGTTTATTTTTGCCTATAGTTTTCAAGCTTTTTCCAATGTCGCACGTCACACGGTTTCATTGCTTTTCTCTCTGTTCTCGAATCTGAACTCGGATTGGCTAGCGAATGAACAGAACAGTCATATTCAAACAAAACCATGTTCCGTTGTGACTATAAAACTTTTTCATTTTTGTTAAATACGATTCGCGTTTTTGGTTGAAAAATAATCGAGACCATCGGTTAACCCTTTGCACTCGAAGGCATTTTAACTCTGAAACGAAACATTTCTTCCGACCTAGAATATATCACTTCTATAAGATGGTGCAATTTACTCGTACAGTACTGAAACGTTTAATGATTTATTAAATGCAAACAAATTTAATAATGTAAAAAATATTTTGAATAACGATAGAGGAATTTTTAGTGGCGCCTTACGGACTCTTAGTCATCGTCTTCTCCCACCAGGCCATATCCCTCTCCCACCCTCTTTTATGGTGTCTCTTGTCTTCGTTGCCCTACGGTAACGATTGCTTACTGGAAGGGGACAGTGTGCGTTATGGTGGGGACGGTCTTGTCCCAATTGAGACAAAAATGCCCATCCCTGCCTAGCCATCATCCGACGGATGAACAGTACAAGTGAATTAGCTTGAAAGGCCGATTTTCGAAGAAACTACAACGAAGAAGAAAAAAAAATAACCGGTCAGAAGAGAACTCGGCGATCAAGTAAATCTAATCAATTACGGCGCTGTTGCAGCGCGTCGAGATGACAGTGAAAAGTCGGAGAATAGATCGACCGAAATGAACGGGCGTCTGGTTGTTCGGCCGTAGGATTAATACAAAGGCAACTACCGTGCGATAACACTCTATTTAATCACCGTAATGTAACCGTATCTGTTACGCTCGGAGAGTCCGGTCCGTTCCTTTTAAATTCGAACGCGCCACCTTTCACCTTGATTCCTTTCCTAACGCAACAACCGATTGGCCGATTGCGCAACGCGACAAGGAGGACACACGGGGAACGTTGAAGAACGGAGAATGGGGCACAAAGAAGAAGAAGAAGAAGAAGAAGGAATCAAGGGGGAAGGTTCGCTTATACACCTGGCAACAAGACATTCGGCCGGATGTAACCTTCGCGGTGTATAACATCAGCGAAACGAAGATAAAATCATAGAGAGGACGCGCACGGGGTCGAGAAAAAGAAGAGAAAGGTAGTAGTGAGATACAAGAGGAGCAAGGGAGTGCAGTACCTGCAGCCGAGGCGCAACGTGCAGACTCACCTTTGTTTGAACACGCAGGACTCGCGTTTCTTTCTTTTCCTCTGTCCGTCCCCTTTCCTCCAGTTCTCTTCTCTCTCTCTCTGTCTCTCTCTCGCTCTCTCTCTGCTCTCTTCTTCTCCTCTCTCGCGTTCTCCGCTTCGTTCCTCCCTAACTGGCCGGCATGCTTCTTCCACGTTCCTTCTTCTACGTTATGGTGCCCGTTCTCGCGAGTACTCGCGCCGGTTTACGCGCGTACCCCGAGGGTTACGCGGGATTTATGCGTGTGCGTGTGTACACCGCTCGAAATTTATACGCACCGTGAACACCCGGTGTCAGAGATACTTCTCTATTTGAAAAGCATCTACCGACCGGCTCTAAGTATCGCCCCGGCTATTTTCGTTCTGAAAAGAAAATCTTAAGGCCCGAGACAGCTCGGACAGCGATCCAGCCACCGGCCGTTGCCGTCCTCGGACGCTCATTGATCAGGCTAAGCTTGGACGATCGGTATGTCAAGCCGAGTGGATAGGGTCTAGACAGAATTCGGGGACCATGAGGAACCTGTACACACGTACACTCTTTCACAGTCACCCGCAGTAATATTCGCGACGCTTTCGAAAAGACGATCATTTTCTTAACACCCGTAATCACAGACGTGCGATCCACGAGATCTTTGATCCTTTGCGGTCCAACGCGTTTTCTCTCTTTTGCTTAGGAAATTGTTACAACATTATATGGTTCATTTTTATTCCCATCGGTAGCTCTGTCAGGCTATATTTAGAACAAATAGGAACCACTACAGTTTTACTTATTAATTCTGACGTTATTGATGAATGATAGTCAATAGTCAATGTCGAGTCTGGATCGACGTATGACCGCAAAGGGTTAAGAAGTTTAGATTCCTGTGTTTCTCCCAGGATAGACTGTCACATTTTAAACATACGTATATTCATGCGTAAACATAAGTAGTTTCTCTATTTTTAACACTAGGTTTACCGAGCACTAAAAATTAGTATTTTACATTGCTATGTAAAAATAAGAAGAACGTGTCTATCCAAGTTTTTCGCCATTTCTTAAATAATATATAACTAAAGAGATAGATTTCTTAAGAAACTCCGCGTAGATGGATCTTCACAGTCTCAATAATCGTAAATTCAAAATATTGGAACCCGTCAATTTGACGGGTCCCGTAAACCTAGTGTTAAATACACTGATGTAACACTACAATCTTAACTCTTCTATGTATATTCTGACAGGAACTAAAAACAGAGAAAATAAAATATTTTCATAAGGTATTAATTGTGAAGTAAATAAATAAATAACGGTATTATTTCGGTATTCTTACAGAAACGATAGGTAGTTCAGACACGTTTCTTTGTGTACAATTAAAAATATCACATAAAATTTTCACTAGCCCCAAGTATTAAAGTATCATTGAGAATCTATTCGCAATTATAAATTTTTTTAGCTCGCTGGTTTGACTGTCCCAAATAGTTTCATTTAATTTCTATGTTTTTTGCAGTTGCTCGCATAAATATTGTGCAATCTAGTCACGAGCAATGCGAATTGAAAGGTCTGGTCACTGCAAACGACTATACGCGCGAGCACATTGGATTTCGACGTCAAAATCAAATTTTATCTGCAGAAACGTGTGTAAAGCATGAAACATTGACAGAAATTGTATACCCTTTCGTGCCCTAGCTATTACAATAGGCTGGAACCTTTATTATGTGAACTAATACGGAGATGTGACGGTTTAGATAATATGACATTCAATTGTTCAACGTTGACCGCTTTATACGGAGTGTTCACGCAACATAAACGCGAGGAATATCTACGTTACCTTTCTTGGCATTAAAAAAGTCTCAAATGAGGTATTGTTCTTTTCTAGGAAGTAAATATTGTTGTCGAAGTAATATTTTCCACCTCGAATTTTCGAACGTTCCACAACAATCATAACGTTCCGTTACTTACAATAAATAAACTGACAACGCTATTAAAATATTAAATGATGAAACGAAAACATTGTTACAAGTCTACAAGGAAACGGGTGTGTGTTTTTCGCGGTATCGTACGTTCAGAAAACGATGAGATCTAAAATTTCATTTTTGTTCCATAAGATATAACGATAAAATTCCGGGGCAAATTGCGCTAAAATGTATTAATTATTCCCGAAGCTGTGGAAATTTTTTATGAAACAATACGTGGCTCGCTACTTCGCGGATGAATGTGTTGCTGGTTGACGATCTGGGAAAAATCTTCGAGCGCAAAGTATTGAAAAGACGTTAGAGAGGCTGTGGCCACGATAAAACGAAGAACGGTTCGAGAAATGGAAGCGACCTTTCCAGACAAGCTAATATTTCGATGAAAAGCGATCGCGATGCCGGTTCGATCGTTTGCTGTTCGCAGCATTCATCTACGAGCCAGCAACTCTGAACGTGGTAAACGCGGTGGAAGATTGCCATGGTCGGTTAAGCCGTGGATCTCTCGAGGCTCGGGCTCTTTCGTCGGGGAGCGGCGATTGTCATTAACGTTTCCAAGGCGGGATTCTTTTCTTCCCGGGCGAGTGCATCGAGCGGTGCATCTCGAACGGTGCGCTCGAGTCGGAGCGCGCGGCGTCAGTTGCTCGCGTGGTGGCGGGCTATCAATTTAATCATTCCCCGATGAATGGACGGATCGGTTTTCTTAAAGTGCCGGTTCTCCCGTAGAGCCGCAGTTCTTGACCCATCCCCCATTGGTGTTCGACCATGGGTGTATTCTCGGCGAGCGTGAACCGCGAGGGTCATATATCCGTGCCGCGCGCGGCGCACGGCGCGCCCTTAAATTATTCGCGCAATTACGCGTATACCTGCATCGCGCAAGTGCATCTCCGTAAAGCGTTGCGCACACACTCGCGCAACAGTCTAGAGACCGAGAGAAGAAAATACCTTGTGTGTGGAACCAGGTGAGAGAGGAAATGGAACAGAGATGAACGAAATATCTCGTTCTCTTTCTCTCCGCTTGTCTTTCCGTCTGGTTGCAACGGCGAACTTCTGCTTTCTTTCTTTTTTTTTTCTGCAAAGGTGTTAATGACTAGTTGGAGTGGCCTGTATCGGTCGGCCAAGCGCTCTCGAGTTAGCGAGATATACTTGTACAAGCCGGACGAGCGTGTCGGCGAAACGCATCGACCGACAAATTTCTGATACCGCGGACACGTCCCGTAACCCCCTAATGCGTTTCGAAATGTCAATGGCGATAGCCTGGCTCCGGAGCTTCGGGGAACCGAGGCTAATCTTGGCGAAGGTAAACCGAGACGGGAACGACTTAACTACTTTACGGTACGACGCGCTATTAGAAATGTATGTACTCGGCTGTCCGTTTGAAACACGCCTCCGTCGAGGAGAGGAGAGTCTGTGTGCGTTCTGTTCCCCGGTGGATCACGGATCGAGGACTCTCGACTTCCATCGTCTGCCCTGCCGTCCCAGACTTGGCACATTTTACCGTGACAGTGTATGTATCATGCACGGGGTGGGTACGAGCAATTGTTTCCGAATATACAGTCCGCGACAATACTATAATACATCGCTTGAAACGAAATAATTGTGTATTACAGTAGGCCCTCAACTTTCGCACATAATTGGTTCCTGAAAGTGTGTGCGAATGTTGAATGTTCGAAAGTAGAGGGATGTAAAAAAATATTCACCGAAAACTGTGTTTTAAAGTATTGATCATCAATCCATGATGACAAAGATCTTTCTATTCCAGCCATCACTACGCTGTGTCTTTTGGAAACACTCTTTGAAGATATATTTCCACAATTTTGAACGTATTCCTTAATTTTACTCTTGTTTTTCAAAATTGAACATATCGTAGATCTATTTACACCGTACAAACGTCCGATTGAAGCAAAAGATTCACCGTTTTCAGAACGTTTAATTATTTCCATCTTTGTCTCGATCCTATGAAGTTTATAAGTCCTTAATTTCTTTTTGTTCGTATCAACACTACAGTTTCTCCGTTTCTGACTCATCGTTTATCAATTTATAAGGGCGAAATATTTGAACTTATACAAATAAATCAGCAAAACACGCAATACGTTGACGCACGCCCTAATGCAAGACTGAAACTGTTTTGTTCTCTTGATCCGAACAACAACATTGTAATCCGATGGCTAGTTTGATGTCCCCTGAGAGAGGACATCCGATCGCAGAGGATTAAACAGTTGAATCTTGAAAAATGTGCGAAATAGCGAATTGTGCGAAAGTAGAATGTGCGAAAGTCGAGGGCCGCCTGTATATGAAAAAATTTCATCGTCTTTCATGCAGAGTGTTATTATTTACTTCTGGGGACGTCGTACCACGCGCACTGTTTTCGTTAGAATTTCTATGAACTTGAAAGCTACACAAGCTTGACCTCTTGGTGGCCGCGACAAATCTATAAGACAGTTGCTCGCAAACAGTGAAAACGAAAAGATCGTCGATGAAATATTCTTCTAAAGTGTCGGTAATCGAAGTAAATAATTTAAGTAAAACCTGAAAAAACTTACAATATTTGTGTCAGCAATTACAACGGCTGTATTCAGAACTATTGAAAAAGAGGGCATCTTTTTTAGTCCACAGAAAAGGTGTAATACTGCAAACTGATAATGCCCAACTCCATACAGCGAAACTCACTCAGGAAAAAATTAAATAATTGCAATGGGATGTTTTACCGCTTCCCCCGTACTCACCGGATATTGCTCCCTCTGACTATCATCTTTTCAGATCTCCGGAGCATTATTTAACACTTTGACTGCCAAGCTAGAATCCTCGAAAATTCCATAAAATCAAAGTACGTTATTTAATGAAATAAAAGTTGAAAAAATTAAATGTACTATGTTGAATAGTCCTTCAACTTTCTTACATTTTACAAATCCTAATAAAATTTGGTACAATGAACATATTTTAACGTAGAAATTCATTTTAAAACCTGGACAAATAATTCCGTCACCCACATATGGGCAGTGAACGTGTTAAGAAATAAAACATTCACTTCTACAGAAGATGTAAAGAGGCACCTTGAGTCATATTCTGATTCACTCTGGATTTCTATAAGAGGGGGATTGAAAATTTGCAGGAATTGATAATGATGGAGATTATATAATAAATTAAGAGAAATACAAATTTGAATTTACTACAAAGTTTGTTTTAGATTTCAAAATAATTTATTACTTATGGGCCCCCCTAATATCACGGTACAGGTCGGTAGGATCAAATTGTTAGAGCCACTTGTATACGTTCACGAGCTTACGTTGAAACGATCGAGTTTCGTATGGAAATTTGACTACGTTGGATGCTTGTTTTTTGTAAAAAGTATTTTGCGAAGTATCGAATTGTAGGTATACCGATTATTAAATCATCGAAGAAAATCAAACGCTAGATGAATAACTAGAATGCTTCGAAGACAGATGAATAACTTACCCCCCCTCGGTTATTGTTACGTAAAGTTTCGTCACTCGAAGCTAATTGCACACAGCCATTTCAATGCGTTGTGACAAAAGCCGATTGTACGCGAGGCGAAGTCGTAATTCAGGCGTAATTAAAGGAACGATACTGCATGCAAATATATACCAGCTGGGGTTAACCTCTTAATAGTCCACGTTACTCCCAGTTTAAGCGCATTTAGACTTTAAAGAGTTGACGTATGCACTGTGCGAAAGTGTGTTGTGTCCGTTTAAACGAGAAAACCGCGCTCGGAGGCAGTTACAGACACAAAACTTTCAAGTAATAGAACGTAAAATCGCTCGATTAATGTATTGTGTTCTAATTGCTTGAATGGGCTGCTTGAAAGTTTAAACGATCGCACTGTTGTTACGACTCCATTTGTTGTTAACTGCTACAATGAAAGTGTTGGCGATGCTTCCATTTATTTGTTTCCTCTACAGTTGTTCGGTTAAAAGATGTCACGCAAAAATAATTCCTCGTTAATCATCCATACGATCAACAAATTATCTATACAGTTAAAAATCAATCACTGTGGTAAATTATTAACGGTCAAGTTTTATTTCATTCAATATTTCAGTTCATTGTTCTGTATATTTGTATGTAACGATAAATATTTCTATTTAACTTCTCAAAGAAGCGGGGTTAAAAATTACGAATAAAGATTTTGACACGTAAAGATTTTAATTGATTTAGTTGCAATTGCCACGAAATCGTCGACTCTGCAAAGGATCGGTGGAATCAATCGAACGAAAATTCGTAGATAGCGAGAGGGATCGGTTCGACACTCGCGTTACATCGGGTCGTCAATGTTGATTTTCAGTTTCCCTGGAGAGAAATGGCGCGCGAATAGCGGAGGGTAGCGAATAATTGGTTACAGGTGGCGGTCCGACGGTCACGACCCGGCTCGCGGGTACATTTGTTCACCGTTATTTTCGAGTTTTCGGGCCGGAGGCATTATGACAGTTTGCCACGAGACGCCGTAGACACCGTAGCCCGCCCCGCGTGGCAGGTTCCCTGGCTATCGAGTTTCGTCCCATTACACCTCCCATGCATTTATTACCAGGGTTCCCTCTGTCTTTCTCCGACGTGTAACAAGCCCGCGCGACCGTGGACAGGAGAGACCGGAGACCACGATCCCTTCTCACTCGTCAACGTCTCGTGTTCCACTCATTCTCTACACGCGCCCAATCAAAACTATGCGAGCGATGACGTCTTCATTCATAAGAGCAGCCCGGGATCTCGAATCCCTCTCATTGCCTTTCTTTTTCGACCGTGCTAATTGATCCAAAGTGGCCTCCTGAATTTTCCACCCCAGCGATACCCGACGCTCTCGAAAAAACGAAAGAAAGAACAGACCCCGACATCCGAGAATGGTAGTCATCGTCTTCCTTAATGCTACACCTACCCGAGCACTAAAAGTCACTATCGCACGACGTGCTCTGGCACGATTGAATTCACCTGGATTTTGCGCGATTTTTATTCTAGAAGCGTGATCGTTCGGACTCCCAACGATCGAATACTTTCCAAAAATATTAACCCTTTGCACTCCGAACCATTCTGGCAGAAATTTACAAATCCTCGTATTATTTAGTATAATTTTGGAACCAAGTAACGTATTATAATGATATTGGACTTATATATGAATTGGTTGACATCGAGGAATATATATTTGCAAAAAAATCAAGATTTTATTTAAAGTTGCACTGGAATAAATTAATTCCCCGTAATCGCTAATAAACTTTAATGTCCCATGAGAGGGGACAGCGGAGTGCAAAGGGTTAATTACTTTTTAGTGCATTTTATGACAGTTCTAGTGTTGGTTAGAAAGAAACGTCCCAACGACGAAGAAAACTAGCGAAAAATTACTGGAACTTAAAAGCATACATATTCCCGTCGATTTTCTGAAACTTTCGAGGAGTGAAATTGGAGCTGGGAGAACGCACTTTGTGACAGGACTAATTTTGTTTTAATGAAAATTCCGTACTACGTCGAAACATGAGAAAGCCTGGCGAAAGCGAAAAATGACTGAACGTTGAGGAATTGCGTCAAATCAGCTTGAAAACGTATTCCCGTTGGAATTTTCAAACTGTCGCGGACCCCAATTAAAGCTGAAAGATCGTGCTGTGTGTGACAGGTGTGCTTTGATCTAAAAGAGAATTCCATACGACGCGAGGTTGGAAAAGTAGAAATCCTGAGTTGCTGCTGTTCGAAGCGAAACGTCACGATCATAAACGGGATTACTTCGAACCAATTCTAAAATTTGTTTCCGTCAGAATTTTTCAACTCTGAAGCAACGCGAATTGAAGCTGGAGAAATGCACTTTATTACTGGTTCAATTTGATTTTAAAGAAAATTTAATTCTTTAACCATTCCAGCGTTAGCTGCGAAAAAGTCCAATCAACGATCTTAAAATTCGTTCCTCTCTGTCCCTACATAATATATGCCCGCAGAAACTATATACAGGGTCATCCGTTTTTAAACGGCCAAACGTCAACCAGCTATAGAGGGCCCCAAATGGAACAACTTTCACCCCTAACACTTTTCCTTTTTTCCAAATTTTTCGAAGTTATTTCATTCAGTCTGCACGGCGTGCCCCATGTCAAGAAAACCAAGATCCGAAGGTCATACAAAAAAGTTGACTTAATAAAAAAGATGCCCCTATTTATTTTAAACCAAACAAAGGAAAAATCATCAAGATACATAATTGCAGTCCTAATATATTTAATCTTAAGTGAACGCAAAAAATGACGGGTTTTTGCAATTATCTAAAAATCAAGACCGAATCAAAAAAAGTGTTAGGGTGAAAGTTGTTTCATTTGGGCTCCTCTATAGCTGGTTGACGTTTGGCCGTTTAAAAACGGATGACCCTGTATATATTGGACATTCCATTAAAAAAAAACAAAGGTGACCTTATGTATATATTATATTATAGGTGATAATATGTAGTTACTTAAACCCTAAAACTTTTGTAAGTAACATTTTCTCGTATTGTTCGAAATAGCCAAGATAGTCAAGCGTACAGAGTTCGTGGAACACACATATATAATATATATTACCTATTGGAAAAAAAGAATACCAAATTCTTAGCCGCAAACCGTCTCATCTCGTTCCTATTTTCTCCCTGGTGTAGTTTGGCAACCGACGGACGGGGGCGAGCCTGGAAATACCGACCACCAAACAGCGCGGTTGAATTTATGGATGGATATCCGGCAGGGTGTTGGGTTTCAATTAAATATGATCGATGAAGTGACTTTTCGGGGATTGGGGGGGGGTGGGGGGAAGGGCGTGATACGGCGCGATCAACGTTCCCGACCGATTCGTCGAGAACTCGCGTTCTTGCGAGATGAAAATGCGTCGAGAGGCGTTCGCAGGAGGCTCGCGGTGGAAGAGGCGGTGCTCGGTGCTGCGGGGCTAAGTAAACGGATAAAACCGAGTACCCACTATAAATATTTTCGCGAGCCCACGGGCCGGGGAACCGTTATTTGTTTGTACGCAGCCGTGTGCACTTTTCCGCGCGAACGTTTCCACGAGCGAACACGGGCTTGCACTCGATCCGTGTGTGTCTCCTTGTTGCGGGACCGTAACGCTAACCAGAGAAGGAGGAGGAGGAGGGTTTCGCTAAGGAGAGAGATTTGAAACGATCCGCAGGAATCGTTGCGCGGCATTGTGTTTAGATTCAACGGTGATTTACAGCCGGCCGTGTTCCGATCCGTGTTTCGTTGCACGTTGGTACGCGAGCGTTACATGCGCGGGCTCGCGTGTTTTATCGGTTTCCTCGGACTTTTTGCCTTCTATCATTGTATACGATTCGACACACGGACACGGAAGCGGCCGGCACACAAGCGAACGGGAACCGTGCTTACACTGGTCAAATTACGCCGTTATCGGCGAACTCGCTGTTACTGTAATACCGAATACCCCCGTTTTTTTTGTTTTTTTTTTTTACTGCTCGAGCTTCCGCAAACAGCCGGTATATCTGCGAAGAGAACGCGAGGCTACAGCGCCGTTTAAAGGTAACGGGCCTTCTCGGGCTGTAACTACCGTCTCTCGGTTTTGTAACGCTGTGCCGCATGCGTGCACGATCGGGTTCTCGGCCAGTTAACGTGTAATTTTCAGCTGCTTCGAATCCGTTTTCACACGTTTTCCCGGGGATACGGGCGCTTTTCCCAACGACTCCTGCGCCGCTCGATAACCAACAGGTGATTGTTAAGCTATGTCCACACCGAAGCAACATCGAGCAACCTTTTGTCACCTATTTTCTTACCTCCATCTTTCTTTCACCCTGCGAAGCCATCATTTTTTAAGAAAGCATTTTTTGGTCAATGTTCGTATGAAATTTTTGCCGAGAAATAGTAGGGACACCGTGTATGTACATTTGGTAGACAATAATATTCTATGAAGTCTCTCGTATAAAATTATGCGCATAGAGGAAAGTGACCAAACATGGAATTGTATCTCACTTACTTGCTACACGTATTCCATATTTGATACGATAACAGAAAATATAGGAAAATGGTTGATAACAGTTTAACAGCAGATGTTTATTCGAATCTGTTCCATAAAAGCATTCTAGTCCCAGACTTTTGGGCACTATTGTACGCGCGCATTCTTGAACGTGCGAAAGGTCGAGTAAATGTATCCGGCTCTGAAAAATTCGTTTACACTTGTTACAAGAGTCGTGTACAGTGAAACTGAACTCTTGTACTACTTGAGAAATCTGTGCTCTTTTTCTTATATGGCGATAGTATTGCTTCGTGTATACAATGTGTAGATTCAGCGTTGGTATCGGAGAATTTACACGTGTACATTGCAAAGTACAAAAATTCACCAACACTTGCACTACGAATAAGAATACAGCAAAAATATTGTACGTATTTTGCTTGGAATTAAACAAGAAATGATCATAAATAATGATCATCAATAGTAAAGATTATTTTGCTGTTCAGTCAACATTGGAATGGTTGGTATAAATGTTTCCTCGAGTTAATAAGTTAAACTGTTGTGTGCTGGAACATACTCGATAAAAAGCACGTAGAATCATAAGTGAAATTACATAATCACTGATATCAGGGGTACCCATAAGTAATCAATTATTTTGAATTATTTTCTTGTAATATTGTAGTCGCCAATCGCAACGCACTTTACAAGTAACTCCGTGTGCAGTTAACAATGTTTCAGGTTTCCAGAAATCCATAGTATTTTACGCTTATTATTCATTCTGCAAATTGCTTTAGTGCGTTTATCGGCGAAATTAGCGTAAGACTTGAACAGCAGGTAGTGCCGCGTTTAAAAACGATGTTATTATTTATTGGCTATTTGTGATGAATATAAAGTTTGAAATTGTACCGCGTCACATGGGTGTTACTCAATTTTTCAAGTAATCGAATTTTCTTTAAATATGCAAGGGTATGATTTGGGTTGAATTAAAAAAGCAGAGAGCTTCGAACTACTGAGGGAAAGCGTTTTCAATTTTTTTCAGTTTTGTTAACGTTTGTGCGATGGAATTATCTGCGGGCGAGAGAGCAAATGGCGGATACGTTCGTATACGAACATTATAATTCAACCATACTATAGGACTGATAACGTATCGCACAAGAAACTGACGCCATAGAAAAACAATTCATTGCGACAAAAGTTGTTTAGTACCGAATACCAGATTATTATTGTAGGAACAGCTGATCGGACGATGCGACATCGAATACGGAAATGTACACGCGCGCAAGTTTTCTTTGTTGTTACCGTTGCGTTAAAGCCCGCATAGAAAATGAAAAAGTATACAAAAAAATTGTCAAAAAATTGGATTGTAAAAAAAATTATACTTTTTAGAATATTTTGAACACAGGCTGCTTTACCGAAAACTGTAAAAGAACACGTGTTTCCCCTTCGAAGATCGGTGCAGAAATAAAGGCAAAACATTGATTACTTATGGGTAACCCTAATATTTTCAAAAATGAAGTTAAGATTTGTGCGTGGACATTTAACGTCCCATCCTCTCCGAGTAGGAAGACCCTAAAGCAGACCTCAGTGGCGAGCATTTTAGCGATAAAAGCAATGTTTGAGGATCTTCGAGGAAGGAACTCGAGCGGCGTTGCGTTACAGCAACTGTCCCAGGGGAAAACGTGAAGTTACAGGACGCAGAGCGACGACACGCGGGTAACATGACGCCTGGGCACGGCAGACACCCACCACCGAAGGGTGAAAAGATGCGTGTAAAGCGATAACTGACACGATCCCTCGGACCGTATTCTGCGCTTTGTCTAGCTCCCAACAGAGTTTCTTTCTGTGACGCATATAGGATGTATTTTCGAATGGTCCGCGATGTTTCAGCCGCGAATGTTTACCGTCTTGTTCGGTTCGGAGCTCCGTGACGATGTCCAGACTAGGGCTGTTACTTTGCTTCGAAGGTCGAAGATTTCGAAGCTTCGAAGCTTCGATTGCAGAAAATTCGAAGGTGATGAAAATCGAAAGATCGAAACTTCGAAACTTCGAACCTTCGAACCTTCGATTCGTTTCCAGTTAACGGATAAAAGGAATAAATTTTCATAATATGTTTCTATATTCACCATCTGAATTATTTCAGTAATTTATTGTTAAGATAATATATTTATAATTTGAATTATCCTTTCGATAGCACATTGTTAAAATAACTGTTTAAATAAATAAAGTTTATAATTTGTTTCTATATTCATTATTTGAATTGTTATTTCAATTATTTATTGTTAAAATAATTTATTAAATAAATAAATTTTCACAATATGTTTCTATATTCATTATTTGAATTATTTCAATAATTTATTGTTCAAATAACTGTTTAGACAATGTACACGTATTTACATAATTAATATAGGAACACATTTCTATAGAGTATAAAAATTTATAATCTACGGAAATTTTTATAATCTATAGAAATGTGTTTCTATATTCATTATGTAAATACTTGTACATTCTTTAAATAATTATTTTAACAATGAAATATTGAAATAATTCACATAATGTATGTAGAAACAAAATTTGAAAATTTATTCATTTAAACCATTATTTTAACAATAAATAATTGAAATAACAATTCAAATAATGAATATAGAAACAAATTGTAAAAATTTATTTATTTAAACAATTATTTTATCAGTGAACTATCGAAATGATAATTCAAATAATAAATATATTATTTTAACAATAAATTATTGAAATAATTCAAATAATAAATATAGAAACAAATTATGAAAATTTATTTATTTAAATAATTATTTTCACGATGTGCTATCGAAAGGATAATTCAAGTTATAAATATATTACGTTAACAATAAATTATTGAAATAGTTTAGGTGGTGAATATAGAAACAAATTATGAAAATTTATTCCTTTTATCCGTTAACTGGAAACGAATCAAAGGTTCGATGGTGCGAAGGTTCGAAGGTGCGAAGCTTCGATCCTTCGCACCTTTGAACCTTCGATTTTCATCACCTTCGAAGGTCCCTTCGTTCCTTCGAATCCTTCGAAGCTTCGGAAAAGTAACAGCCCTAGTCCAGACCCGCACACCGGATCGTAACGTTAGGTTCGCCATGGAACCGAGTGATATTTTACGCGTCGCCATTTGCTTTCCGCGGCCGTTATCTCTCGGAACCGTATAATCAACGGTTTATCCGTAACGCGGAGAGCCCCGTTGCGCAGTATGCGCGCGCGCGCGCGTGTGTCGCCTAAGCTACGGGGCATTTCCTGCGAGCGTGCCGGCAATTACCATCCTCGCGGAATCCCACCTGCTGCGCGATCATTCATAAACCGAAAGGGTACGCGAAGCGAAGTTACTCGTGAACGCAAAGAAATGACCGGCCTAATGTCGTAGATTAATCGCCGCCATCCAATGAGTTCGTTCATTGGCCGAACGGCGCGAGCTTATCCGCCGCGCGGAAATATAACCGTTCCCCTGTAGATACTCAAAGGTATTGAACGATCTTCCTCTATTAACCTCTGACCGATTAGAATTGTATGAAATAACGCTGTCAGCGACAACGGGGGTCCCCATGATATTTGTCTGCGTCGAGATCGCGGACCTGAAACGCTGCGAAACCCTGCCGTGCTCTTACACGTGTACTCGAAAATGCCGTCGCTTCTCTATGTTATCGGGTCTCTCGGGCTGTCGCGAAGAAATCACTGCATCACCTTTTGTTCGTTTCAGTTATTACTAGACTGCGGAACTGTATGCAAAATAAAATTTTTGATACATCGATTGCAATTTATAGCGGCTAAGTAAAAATTTATTTTCCCCATTAACCCCTTAACGCACAGTTTTTTTTTTAAACAGGCCAAAAAAAAAATCAATGGAAAAGGTCCGTTCCATGGTTCCATTGAAAAAAGGATATATATTTTATTCTTGAATAAATAAGTGTCATAGCTTACAATCCCAATAAAACGATTTTTTTTTCTTTGCTTTCACATTGTTATTTTCAATTCTCGATTATATTCGAGTGTGAAAAATTATAGCAGCATAAAATACAACCCCGCTCGAATTAACTCGAGCGTACAAGTTAAGGGATTAATAATTTTTATACAGTTAAAAATGGTATATCGACATTGTTAAACTCCTTTAAACTTTTCACTGTTTTCAATTACATCTGCTCATTTTTATCATAAATGCATACAATCCGCAATCTAGTTATTACGAACCTTCATGTGTCCGGAACGGGTTCAAGCGGGAACCCGAAATCTCGGGTTCGTGACGCGTCAGAAAGTATGATACGCTCTTCGGGTTCCCGAAAGTATTCTATACCCTAAGCCTAAGCTATTCTACTGCATACAAACGTATCGAGATCCCGAGAGAAAGGGGGTATCGAGAATAGAGACGCCGATAGTCAATTATAGTCAAATCGTTTCGGCGTCTCTATTTCTCGATATATCCTCTCTCTTTCTATCTCCCGTGATCTCGATACGTTCGTACGTAGTCGGATAGCTTCGTAATCCCGAAGAGGCAGCTGGATACTTTCGGGTACCCGAAAGTTCCTGACTCGTCTCGAACGTCGGGTTCCTGCACGAACCTGCTCCGGAGCGAAATTTCGCTCTTGAATTTCTTTCTTTGGAATATTTATGTTCCTCGGTGAATGCTAGAAACATTTGACGTTTCAACGATTATGTATATTAACCCTTTGCACTCCGTACCATTCTGGCAGAAATTTACAAATCCTCGTATTATTTAGTATAATTTTGGAACCAAGTAACGTATTATAATGATATTCGACTTATATGAATTGGTTGACATCGAGGAATATATATTTGCAAAAAAATCAATATTTTATTTAAGGTTGCGCTGGAATAAATTAATTCCCCGTAATCGCTAATAAACTTTAATGTCCCCTGAGAGGGGACAGCGGAGTGCAAATGGTTAAAATAGGAACTTGGATGCGTGTTACAGAATTTTTTTCAATTTTTAAAATTAATATTTTCTAAATATTATTCAGGTTGAAAAAATTCAATGAAAATTACGTGAAGCATCAACGTAGGTCTACAGCACGAAATCGCCGTTTTGAGAATGTGCTGCGTGTCAGAGGGAAAACGTTGTAAGAATCCGCTATATTTTCTCGGTTTCGTGACTCCGCGTATTGGAAGGTTAATCGGGACCAAGGCGGTCTGCATAGCCGTTGTAGCGGAAGATATTTAGTTCGTTGAATTCTCCTAGATGGTCCACGGTCGATCGATCATCGCATAACAAGAATCGAAGTGCGACGAGCGGTGAGAAATGAGTTAATTAGCATTCCGGGCGAAAACTTCGCGTCCTCTTCCCTCCCGGATGGTTTAATGTTGGCCATTGATCGAGGATCGCGTCAAATTAAGCTGTTTAATAAACCATGATGTCTTTATGCCGCGGGATACCGATCGATGAACTAACGTGGCCAGTGGTCCGTTCAACGGTCGCGCAAACCTTGCAAGAGCAAAAACCATTGCTTAAAACCAAAGATTAATCGGCCGTTGCGTTCCGCTCGAACCACGGAGTGCCCTAAAAGAGTAGCTGTGAATGATCGATGTCACGGATGCCGTAGCTGAGAAAAAAATCCTCGAAAGCAAGTATGCTACTCGGATTATCTGATCGATACTTGTCACTCTTATTTGCCAGATACCGTACACCTTATGATACATCCTTCATTTTCTCTTGTTGCGTTATCGAAGAAAGGCGTGCTCGTCGCGTCCGACATTTCTAAAGTCACCTTCATCTTCGCAATTATTTTTTACCTCGATTTTATCGAGATATTTATGGTCGTTGCGAATGAAATTTCAGTTTTAGCATGTTTCTGCCTGAAATCTAATACATTCTTTAATGTAGCACGAGTATAATATAATAGAAAGGAGTCTCAAGTTGAAAATTTTCTAATTTTTCCTAATAATCGATAAATCATTATTTCACTACTCACACTTTTGTTGTTTTCATACAGCATCTATGCACTGAAATTCTTTCTTTCTATTTTACATAAAAATTCTACAAAATCATTGTAGATAATTTCTATAGAGAAATTGTAGAAATTTTCAATTTGCAAATGTGCTAGAAAACTGTGTTATTTGTAAAATTGATATTTATTATTATGAAACTGCTTTAATGATTTAAACCTCCCATTGTTCCCACGAGGTTTATACTAATTTTCTGCTGAAAACGACCAATGTTATTTATCCTGCTGATCGATTAACGCGGCGCAAAGCATCCTGAATCTGAAGTGAAAAATTGTCGAAGAAAAACTATCAAGGGACCAAGGTGCAACATACCGATCTCTGAACGAAAAATGGACGGAAAAGGTCAGGGAAACGAAGTAAAAAGACGAAGCGAAAGATTGATGTCCACGAGCCCATTAATCTCGGAAATGATGTAAGGCTTTTTAGTCCGCAACAGCTTTGTACACTTTGCCGGTGTCCGGGCGCTGTGATTTGCACTCGTGTACTTTGAATCAATGCATATCGGGCCGAATGGAGAATACATGTTATTCGGTCGTCTGCCTGTACGTCGCAGTATTTTACATCGCAGCGTGATCGCACGCTTGTACGCCTAAAAGATGGAATTAATGAGCTACGAATGTGTTCGTGCTCGCGAACCAACCGGCCGTAGAAAGTTCAACGAGCGGGGACGAAAATTTCGGTTCAAACAAACGTTGCTTTCCCTTTCCTGCTTCTTCCGTGTGCATTTTGCTCGGGAATTTTCCGCGATTATGCAAATCTTCGGCTTCGCGAATTTACCGAAACAGCTTCTTTCTTTTACCGAGGCTTTCGATACAATAAGAACTGCCTGGAAGTTTCTTCAAACGTTACAAAATGATTTCATTTTTATTTAAATCAACAGGCGAATTCATTTAAATATCCATTAATGAAACAAAGGAGCTTGTGTCCGCCAGACAATGTCAAAAAAATTCTCTCGATTATAATCGTTGTAGAGGAGCAAATGTTTTCAAACGTGTTCGACTAAAATTTCATAACAGAGAGAATCAGCATCTTCCTAGTAAAGCCTAACGTAACGTTTTTTAAAGTTCAATAGACCGGTGACCAAAAATCGTACATCAAGTTTTCAAAGTTAGTTTCAAAGAGGAGACTCTAATCGTCGAATTCCTGTTGGTTGTAGTCCTTAAAAAATATTTGTAACGTCGCTAGTCGTTCGAATTTGAAAAGTTGTCTGGAAGTCACAATGTAACCCTTTGCACTCCGCTGTCCCCTCTCAGGGGACATTAAAGTTTATTAGCGATTACGGGAATTAATTTATTCCAGCGCAACTTTAAATAAAATATTGATTTTTTTGCAAATATATATTCCTTGATGTCAACCAATTCATATATAAGTCCAATATCATTATAATACGTTACTTGGTTCCAAAATTATACTAAATAATACGAGGATTTGTAAATTTCTGCCAGAATGGTTCGGAGTGCAAAGGGTTAAATATCAACGATTTTCGGGCACGACTTTCTTTCGAGAGATTCTTTCGTCGGGAGCTTCAAAGTTTATTCTATAATGCAAACGACGAGCGGAGAAAGTACGCTAACCACGTTCGGTGTCATTAAAGACCTAATCTTTGCCCCTAATTCCTGATTACGTAGTCGGTCAACAAGCCTTGAATTTCGCGAAAACGAAACAAAAGTGATGCCTCAAAGGCAACTTTCCCGGAGGAAAAGTATAACGAGCGCTATACCGACCAGCGATTACCTCGGCGAACGGCGCTGCGACGGAATTTCCAATCGTTCTTGATTCCTGCCATCGGCTCCTGTCTTCTTCCTACGTGATTTTCCCCGTGGCTCGTTCGAATTTGAGCATTCCTAGCTACGTGAAATGCTGTACATACACATATCTGTCGCGAATCGAGGCCGCGAATTCCGAATTTTTACTCTTCCCTGCACTTACTTCGTATTCGTCGCGTTAACGGGAAAATGGTACGTGCGGCGAGGAATCGACGAGAACGAAGATTTTCTATAAAATTTAAAATGCTTTCACAGCAACGTAACGTTCATAAGTGCAGCATTAACATTTTACCACGTCTTTATATTTCACACTTAGTTTATATCTCACTTATTCTCTTCATTCGCGAAGCCTCTATATTTTATATTTCGTTTATATCCCGCGTATGTATTCTGTTCACATATGTATTTTTGTTCCTTGCTTTTCTCGTACTCCGTTGTAGCACGCTTTTATCGGTAATAATATTTGATCACGGAGTAAAGAGAATTTTTATAATGAATTTATAATACAAATTGCATTGTGCCGACTCTGATGTTTCATCAAGCTGGTCAAAGGAAAAACACGGTCAGTTTTCCGTGAAATCGTCAATTGAATTTACTTCGACGATCGCGCGTGACTTCGTGGTTCGGGAAATTTTTACAACGAAATAATTCTAAAAATATTCAATAAGGTTATTAGCATTTACAATTTTCTGTCGAAAAGTGCACCAGAAAGCTTGTTCATACTAAATGCGCATAGGAACAAAAAGATTGGAGCACATAAAGAGCGAGGATGAAAGAATTTTTTTCACGTATTGATTCAAACAAGAATAGCAAAAAACTTGCCCCGGTCGCCCGTAACTCGTCGTTACGAAAGACGTTAATAATGAAATTCGTTTCAACAAAACAAAACGGTCGCGTTACGAGCAAAAATTGTTTTTCGCTGTAGTTAAAATTTACGCAGCAGCCGTGGTTCACAAAGCCGTCGCGGGGAACAATAATTCCTAATAAACCGTGTCCCGAGACGCGACGGGTCCGCGCGCATTGTGTTCCCGTGACTAATTAAAAATTACTCTCCGGTGAAACTGATGGATCCTTTTGTCAACGGCGAACGACGTCTCCTTGACAATGAGAAGAAGGCATTCGGGGTCGGACGACTTGTTCGCCTGACAAAAGATGATTTCGTAATGATTGTATTTTATCGTCGACGCGCCATGTAAATATACGGAAGACAATGATCACGATGATAACAGGAAAGGAACAAAGGTCATCGGACATCGGACGGGAGTGGACCTTTTAAGGGCATTGACCAGTCGCGGAGTGTATCGCGGCTTGCAATTGTTCGATTGTCCTGACGCGTGCTTGTGGCGCGCACTGGCCTTAATTCGACGGCCGTTTATGGTGACTCACTTTCTCGTACGCCATTTGTGTCCGCGGATAAATATTATTACGATCCCAGTCAGCCGCAACCTTTGCGCACCCGTGCCCGTTAATTGTTTCCGCAGAGATTTTCGTTGCGCTTTTGCAGGACAACTTTGTTACCCGACTGCTTCGTGCAACTGAGTTACCACGGCCGTCGGCCATTTTTCTTCGCCACATTTCTGTCACTTAATTGTTTGCACACCTATGTTCAGCATGAGTTGACTTTACAGTTCATTTCAACAAATCCTACATATGTCGACGTCATACTTTCTCAGCAGAATTAATATTCTCCAAAAATATTTCTTTTATTATTAGCTATTTTATTTTCGTACTTTTTACGCTTTTTACTTTCGATACATTTGTACGCACCATATATAGCGGATCTGAAATGTACTTCAACACTAAATTTCCGATTCTCGGGAAATTGTCAATTTTTCTACATATTTTCCATTATTATCGAGGCACATGTCACAACGAGATTCTGTATTTCTATACTGTAAAATGACGCATATATATATATATATATATATATTTATATATATGTCATTTCTTATACATAATATATATAATATGGTTTTCAGAATTTTTTTTGTCTTAGAATTTTCGAAATTTCGAGCAAGTGACTGTGAAATGGTGAAAAGTAGAAACTGTAAATACATAGTTGTGTATGTATCTGCATCCGAAGAGTGTACGAAGGTTAAGAGGTTGCGCATGGTGGCTGCCTCTATTTGCGACCACATTACTATTACCGTACAGCTGTTCCTTTGGCAGTATTATTATTAAAGATTACAAATGTCCTTAATCGCTACAAAGTTAATGTACTATTTTCTAACTGATTGGTCTTACCAATTCAATGACACGTTCAATTGAAATAAAAGTTTCAATCACACTTCGCGGCAGAAAAATTGTAGAAACATGATCATCTAAAATATTCAAAAAACGAGAGGGAAAATGTAGAACGTAATTTCATCGTTCTCCAGTAAATTAAGTATGAACATTCGTGTCGCATACGCTCGTATCTGGGTAGAAGAAATGCTAATTTTATTCTACACACGTTACTTTATCTTCACATACGAAGTGCCTCTTTGCCGCTAACAAGATACTCGACATGTTTCAAGATTTTCTCAAAAAAAAAAAAAAAGAAAACGAGGTTGCATTTGGCCAGATTTTATCCTACGTTTTCGACCTACTTTCCACATGTAGAATCGCCTCGTTTAAGTCTTCTGCCACAATTTCTAGAACACCCTTATTTGCAAAGCACGTTTCAGCTCGGCAAGTGAAAAGCGAAGTTTCTCCGAAAGCGTGAAATGTTTTCCGGGGATTGTAAAATCTTTGTACGTTTTATTACGTCTCCGTAATTTGCACGTCGCGTTCGTATTTCAATGTCCATCGTCTCGCGGCTGATCGCATATCATTACTCAAGATTGTCCGTAAATGTGATTGACAATCATGATTGACCCCGCGCGCGCATATAAATGACAACCCCGATAAAGATCGATGAATTTCAAACCTGTTTGATACTTTGTGTTCAAGCGATATTGATTATCGATCGCGTCTCGATGTACCTCAGTTTGATGGAATAAATGATTGGTTCTTTTATACCTGGATCGGCATTCCTAACACCGATGTCGGTGAAAATTGGGCTGCAAAAGTTTATGCAAATTTACGATTTCACGCGATCCATTCACGAGCACGGAAACCATTAGTTTCGCGATAACGTTTTCAGCTTTTCAATCAGCCGAGCAATTGTATCTCATTCGTGGAACTTCATTACCGACGATAATTGAATTTCATTTATTTCAGAAGCGCGATATCAACGTGTTCAGAGTAATTGTTGACGTTGGTAGAGCCACGGCAGAAACGTGGAGAAATAGCATCGTAGAAGGGGAAGGGTAGAGTGGGAGACAAGTATATTAACAATAACTTTTCTTAATTCCCATCTCTGGCGGCATGCACCGCCGGTGGCTAACACTTGAATGTTCCATCAAAATGTAGTTTGTTTAGTAACTAGAAAAAATGGTCATATAATTGACAATTTAACGTATATTAATTTAAAAAAAGTATAATTAAACGTAGATAATAGTAAATTTGCTGCTGAATGAATTAGTAGATGAACAATTCCATAAAATGGCGATACAAATTTATATTTATATAATTTCAATTATATATGCTCTCTCCTTGATATACAAAATTGTATGTGTCGTTCACTTTTGCAGTTTGAATATATTTGCCGTGAAACATTGAGAACAGACTGTCTTTTATACTGATTGTTTAGGTTTAGAAGAGCTATTGAAATTCCATGTTATCCCGTGCGGTTAAATTGACCGGCCGCGGTAGGTAGAACAGGCCACATACATTTCTCGAAAAAAAAAAAGAAAAAATAAAACTAGAGATAAATGCTGGAAAATACATTGTATACATACTTCAAGGAAAGTCGTAAAGATAAATAGCGATGTGATAATGTCGTATGTACGAGACATTGTACGCAGAAGTTTGAAAAGGTCAATATGACCAGTCGTGGTAGGTTTAGTTTTAAAACGCATGTTTCAATGTTTTATAATAAAATTGACAGCTACGAATGGAAAATACCCCCTTAAACCGTGTCCCAAGCGTTTGCAATCGGAGTACAGCAGCTTTCGATTGAAACACGACGACGTTGACAAAAAGCCGAATTTAAATACGGGACGTATCCTCCGACGCACTTTCACCGCAAGCCGCACATGTCTCTGATCATTTTCCAGACGACACGATGTCCCATTACTCTCGAACCTCCAATTTGTTCGCGACTTACTTCTTGAGTAACGAGGAGCTTAACCTCTTCGGCGCGACACAAAAAAAAACCGTGTATATGGAAACGCAAATGTCGTTTCCGATAAATGTCAAACGTAAACGCAGCCTTGGGCAATCTATTCTATCGTTCCATTCTCTCCGCGACGGTTCTTCCCAGCTGGCTTAAAAAATTACACATTGCGGATTATCTAATAAACAAATCTTCCGTATTGATGACACCGATATTCAGTTCCGCACAAATGCTGTTTTTTCACAAACAATTTAGTTATTACTCCCGCTCACTAATTCGTCCACGAAACAATTTGCTACCTCTCAACTTTCTTCAACGTCCTTTTGCGTTCTCGTTACAACTATCTTGAAACTTCTTAATAGATTAAGTAAGTTTCTTTTCTTTTTCTATTGATAAAATTATGAACAATATTCTTTGGGCCCTGTCCGTGCTCTTCACGCACGCACTGAATGTTTAAACACGACTCGAATCCCTTCAATAGTGTTTGCACGTCTGAAACATTAGGGCCACTCTTGATTCTCAATTTTATTGAATATCTTTTTCATTTTAGAGTCGTGTGATTCTTTTTCTGCCGCATTCAGGTCTCCAAATTTCAATCAGGCTAGTGACATGTACGTATTAAATTGTCCAAGCCCGGTAAGATAATTAGTGCTTGGACTCCCCTTAGTAATAACATGTGTTGTGAGAATGTCATGGCCGATTTTCATGGGAAACTTGGTCAGTTTTTGTACATCGGTTTCCTAGACATTATTAAATGTACCTACAGTGAGTAACGAAAGTATTCGAACGCCCTTTAAATCAGTATAACTTTTTTTTTTAAGTGAATCAAACGACCTGACTTTTTTGAGGAGTTAGAAGAATTGGTTTTCCAAATGATGTGTAAAAAAGATTTTGAAAAAATTGCACTTGGTAAGAATTACATGAGAAAATAAAAATGGCACTTTTCACAACTTTTTTATTTGAGCCTATAATGAAAATTTAAAATATGCGTTTTGTAGATCTCTGTTAGTTATACACGTACTGAAAATTTCATCGAAATCGGCTGACGCAGATAAAAATGGCACGTATCAAAATATGTTAGAAAATCTGAGGATTTTAAGCAGAAACTGGCCAAAAGTCGTGAAAATCTACGCTTTTCACCACTTTTAACTAGTTGTAGCTCGTGTGTATATTAATCGATTTCAATGAAATTTTCAGCATGTATATAACTAACATATTTTTATTTTCTCATGTAATTCTTACCAATTGCAATTTTTTCAAAATCTTTTTTACACATCATTTGGAAAACCAATTCTTCTAACTCCTAAAAAAATTCAGGTCGTTTGATTCACTTAAACAAAAAAGTTATACTGATTTAAAGGGCGTTCGAATACTTTCGTTACTCACTGTATATGGAATTATTGAAAATCTCATTTGAGATTAAATTTCTATAAGCTCCCTAGATTTTTGTTTTGAAATCATTCGCACGTGTTGTTATTTATGCGATCGCCTTCACAGACTGACTGTTGCAATTAGTTCGGTGGAATCGGTAATTTACATTCCGAGTCAACTGTACCTTTAATTAGTGGTGCGTAACGTTCCATGCACGTTCATCGATATTAAAATAATTATCGCGATTTATCATATGTAAATTCGCGAAGTTTTCAAATTATAATTTTAGTGGTCAGGGCGCTCTGATTGGTTGTACCCGGTCAGGAAAGTTAAATGTCCGTAACAGTCCACGTTATTTAGATATTGCGCTGAGAAACCCGTCGCGTAACATGTCGCAGAACTGCTTAGCGCCGTTTAGCTCAGCGTGGCCTGCATTTGACAAAGATAAGATATGAAAAATATGCGAACAGTAAAATACCACCTACTACATCCGAAAGAATTCCAAATTTTATTGCCTCCAGTTCTCATGCTGTTTAACATTCCATTCGGAGTTTATGCAAAAATGCATGTACACAAGAACGTTTGCTTTTAATGGCTACATTTCTATCTGTATACTTTGCATATGTCAGAATTCAATATTTTTTCTGAAAAAATAATACTTCAAATTTATTCATCTTATTATTTAAAAATTTTTCTATTCATTATACCATCTATGATCAGGTTATAGAACTAATAATTGTCTTAATTAAATAGAATAAATTGAAACAGGATTCAAATAGAATATACAGACGACAAACTTAGCTGACAATTTCGTTTACGAAACAATGTATTCACAAAATTAAAAGTATTAGAACGTCATTTATGTATCCTTCAGTTGCAACAACGGTTTCAGTATTTTCTCCGTATGTCATTACGAATCAAATCTGTCAGGCAACATTAACATTTCCGATTCAGTCGCGATGTAGGAGAGAAACGAACGGTGGCATTGATTATGCGATTAGAACCCACCTCGCCGAGAGGAGCATGTGCTTGCACCCGTTGGAATGCTTTGAAATCCGACATGTGATCTCTTGAAACGGCATCAGACCTTCTGTGTCATGCAGAGTGTATTAGAATTATCAAGCCGTCCTAAGTAGTAGCCGGTTTTGTCAAAGATTGACAGTAATCGTCGATGCGTGTCACATAATAATTCCGAGTTGATAATGGCAAAGACATAGTGCTAAAAAGGACTGTGTGTCAATCTTGCGTAATCATTTTCTCCTCCTTACGCAGGAATGCAAATCAAACACCGACAAAGTTCATTCTGTAATTAAAATTAATCAATTTATCGAAAAACTCTGCAACCCTGGGATCGGTAATACTATTTTCTGTACGGATCACTAATTTGAATTTCCTTTCACCGAATTAACATAGTTGCGTTGCATACAATATTATAATATATTGCTTAATAAGTTATGGTGCTAGAATTTCGCGTCGAACCGAACGCTTGATAATTAAGTTCCGATGCGAACAGACGAAGAAAAGTTTTCATTCGAGTAGAGCTTAGAAAATATGATTTTAAAAATGATTTCATGACAGGAACAGAAACTCGGCTGAACACTTTCCAATGAATAGTACGACAACTGCGTGAAATAAATCATTAACCCTCTATGGGCCGAATTTTCTTCCGTTGATTTCTATTTGCCGGCAACTTGCAAGGCATTTACATTTATATTCCAAATTGTTGGTGCAGCTAACCGTCATCAATATTGTTATTGGTTACCTCAGAGACATTATATAATTAAGACGTATACGTCATCTTCTGAAAACAGTAAAATTATTTAATAAAATGTCGATATATTAGCAAGTGACCAGAAAGTTACACGGGCCCATAGAGGGTTAAATCGACATTTTGAAAATATGTCATTTATTTGCTATATTATGTAGACAATGCGCAATTTGAAGCCTGTCTGCGTGTTTCTCTCGTGGAATTTGTGACGAACAGTCTAACATCACCTCTGTCTTCGTGAACATTTTATTACACAGATTATAAAATTCTTATCCCGCAGGAACACTTTTTAAAGAAGGTTCTCGATATAAAAATCTACAGGACATTATCCCAGACATTTTCTTCGAACAGATCTTACTGAAACACAAAAGACTGCTAACGCAGCTACGACGATCCCGAGAGAAAGTGCCAAAAGACGTGTGTATAATACTCTCCGGAACGTCCTAATATTTCGCAAGCATTCCAGGGAGTTTTTTCCGTGAGGCGGGGTGTATCCGTGCCGCGACAGAAGAAAGGAAACAGCGTGAAAGGAGCGAGCGGAATTTTCTTCAGCGAAAATATGTTAATAAGGGTGACCGGCGCGTAGCGTTCCCGAGTTACAAGCATTGTTTTCGCATTCCTGAAAAAATCGCGAGCGTACGATCTGGGCTAAAGGGAAGAAGAAAGACGCGGGAATTCCGAGGATATAACGAGCCGCGCACGAAGATGCGCGCAAGTCCGCAAAGAGAATCGAGTGCATAATGCGTCGGTGCCGTGAGTCTACACTGGTCTCTCTCTTTCTCCGCATCAGCTAAAAGGCTCTCCTCACGCGAGCGTGTTTACATAAGATGGGCCAGACCCGTCCTTACTGCATATAACCCCCGCCACAGGTGGGTATCCTCACCGGTACGCACACGTGCGCACGCGCGACCGTTCTATATGACTGTAGATTACAAGCAGAACGGGGTCTAACAAGCAGTGCTTCAGATTCTGCCCCCTACCCCTCTCTCTCTCACCCCCGTTTCAATGAAATCTAGTCGAACGATATCCATCCCCCACACCCACGGTAAACGGTTCATGTCATTAGAGCCTCAGGTGGCCAACCAATTTTCTGAAAAATGTTCCACGAGCTTGGAGAAACCAAAATGCACTCCCGGAGAACACAGGTTTTCAACATTTTGTCTCTGTTGGGATGACGAGGTGAGGAGATTAAATGCAACTTTATATTGTAAGTGTTTATTTAACCCTTATGTGGGCAACCAAACTTTTCACGGTTGTTGGGTACCCGGGTACCCCGAGCGTTCGGTGCCGATATATAAAAAATAAAGTGACAATTTTACTTTCATGCTTTCCCATAACTTTTAGTTTTTTTCTATGGTATACTAACAAAAGTATTGTTTTAAACAGTTTAAGTGAAGCAACTGCTTCAAAAAATAGTATAACTCAATGCTAAGATCAAACTTTTATGCTATTCGTATGTGGACATACGGTATTTGACTCTTCGACTTACACAACAGTACAACAGTATTCAACTTTATTTGGTCACAACCAAAATGTTACAATATACTCGTATGTTCCAAAAAAAGAAAAGTTTGTTGTATTACTATCCACAATGCAGAATGATAACGTTGTTTCTGGACCAAAGAGGAAACCAGAAATAGTCCACTTCTATAATAAAACAAAATCTGGTGTCTACATGATGGATCAAATTTTGAGACGATACAGTACACAAAGACGTACTAACAGATGGCCATTAGCATTTTTTTTTTTACATAATTGACATTGCTGCTCTTGCCTCATAAATCATATATATTTCTAATAACGATATGTTGCCTAACAAATCCAATAATCGCCGAGTATTTTTACACCAAGTGGGAGAGGAATTTTGTCTTCCAATAATTAGAAGTCGATCAACCAATGTTCAAGTGATGAGACATTTCTCTTGTAAATTAGCAATAGCAAGCATGCTGCATAAGTAACCAACAATGACCAACGTTCCTTCAACTTCAGGCACTGTACAACAACGACATAAAACTGGACGAGAAAGAGTTGTAGGCTCATGTTATATATACCAAGCTGACCCTGATAGAAAACGTAGAAAGACACGAAAATATTGTCAAAACTGTATAAAACCAGTTTTCCGACGAACACGCAAATACTCTGACAGTTTGTAAAAATTGTCCTATTATTGGTTAATAATAGTAACTATACTAATAAATAAATAATACCAATTGAAAAAATTTGTGTGTTGTATGATTGTGTTGTAAAACTTCCCTGCATAAGCATCCAACTACACTTTCTATGTATGGGTACCCGGGTACCCCGGTTACCCAACAACCGTATAAATAAGATTGAAGCCTTATTATTTAATATGTTTTACATCAATTTTAATTCCGTAACCATAAATCGACAGAGAACCTTCTAAATAATGGGGAGCCAGGGCGGTTTTGCGATATCTTCATAAAAACATAACAAATTATTAGAGAAAACATAGAAATGGGTACCCGGGTACCCGGTTGCCCACATAAGGGTTAAACTCCGCAACGGAATAAACGTTGATCAGCTTGGTTAATATCGTTCGCATATAACACAATTCTGTATTTGACTGATACACTGAAAGTGTGACTATCGGTAGTTGGAATAGAAATGTGGGAGCTGTTACTGGCTCTCGGTAGACTGGCTTGGACTGACTGTTGCCTTCTTCCTCCTTAGACCCTTTAACCCTTTGCACTCGAGGGCTCCGGAGCGGAGCCATTTAAAATTTCTCTTCAAACTCGAGGGCTCCATTCAAAATATTTTTTAAATTATTAAACTTGTTTGTATTTAATAAATTCCTCGACATTTCAGTATTGCAGGAATAAATTGCACCATTTTCGTATGTATAACATGAAAAAAATATATATAGAAGGGAAATATTCTAGGTCGGAAGAAATGTTTCGTTTTGGGGTTGAAATAGCTTCGAGTGGAAAGAGTTAATTCGGAAAAAGGCGGTGTTCGAAGTGCAATAAACATCAGGTCAAAAAAGACCTCCCTCTCCACATGTTTCGTGCATTTCGGTGTATACTCCACAGTCTCTAGTCTGATAAACAGGAAACTACCCTAGTAGCATAAAATATTGTATACACATTCATATAATATTAAAAACAGATACAATCCTTTTTTAATATTCAAGTATACATAGAATATTTATTTTATATAATATTAGGTAATAAGTATTTCTTTTTAAATATTCAGGAAATATCTATTTCATGTTACGAGAAAAATATTTTTTTCTAAATATTAAATGAATCTTTATTTCATATTAGAAGTAGAATATTTTTTCCTAATATACAAATAATATTTATTTAATATTATGAAAAAAATATTTTTTTCTCACTATAAAACAAATCTTTATTTAATATTAGAAATAGAATATTTTTTCCAAATACAGATAATACAGAAAATATTCCCTCAACAAACAGTGCGCAGAAAGTAATACGTATTCATAGTTTCTAATTTTTGTTGTAATATTTTCTTAAATTTGAAAATTTTATTGAATGTTTCTTAAATATTGAATTTATATTTTTCAAATATTGAATTCACATTTTTTAAATATTTACTTTATATTTTTTAAACATTCAATTTATATTTCTTGTACATGTATACAATATTCAGATCCAATATTTTTCTCATATGAAAAAATGTGGTTTAAAAAATATTTTTCCAATATTTGAAAAAAATATCTATCTAATATTTTTGTGCTACTAGGGTAGTCTTCTCGCGACTGTATCTAATACAACTTGATGGTAACAAATGTTACTTACAACCAGTAACGTTTAACTCTAGAAGGTAGAAGAATAGAATATAGAACAGAATATAGAATTTTATATTTCCTTTATAATTCCGAGTTGTTCAAGATAGGAGAGACTACAATTTATTTTTTCTTTTGAATATCTCAGTCTCGTATTATGCGCTTTACGGATCAGTTTGTATCACAGTTGCGTTAGCGTGACCTTGCTCGGTTCGGGAAGAGGGTACGCGAGTTTTGTCAAAAATATTGGCTGACCATCGGACGCTATGACAGCCAACTAAGTGTATCATAGGCATAGATCTATGATCTTGCGAACCCTAAATTTTATTGAGATTGAAAGGGGTCAAAGATCTGAAGTGGTTCTTGCAAGAAGCGCACCCCTCCCGGCACCTCGCAGGGTGCACTTCTCTTACATGCAAATTTTCAACTGGACTGGTTGTCCTGACCGATTAAACAAGGGGACAGAAGAGTGAACGTACTCGAACCCATTCGGCCGAGTCGCGATCGAATCTGGAGTGGTGGATTTAATGATCGATGAATGATAACGCGTCGAGCGGATATCGTTCTCAGACGACGAGGGTCTGGTGTTCGCAAGCATTGTTCGACCGATTATGCGGGACATAACATGCTTTGCGCTCGTGGAATCGCCGCCGGCTATACAATTCTGCGAAAATAAAGCGGAGAATTGTAATTTAAAATTATATCGTGGCGGGGGATGCTGGCAAGGGTTGATACATTATCGAGCAATTGATCGTATCGACGACACAACATTATTTTAATTATCTGTTTGTACATTTTAATCCATACCATATCCTTGAACGAAACTGAACAAGGTTTCACAATTAAAAATTTGATTATAGTATTTAGTGGTATTTAGCAAGTTTAGGCAAGCGATTAAAGAGGTCGCTAGACGATTCAGCACTAATAACCTCCATTAACCCCTTGCACTACTATTTATCTTGCGATTATAACGATTAGAAATTCTTCATCGATCTGGATTTCATAGAAAAGAAAAAATAGTTTATATTTATTGTATGTCTATGTATTCTCCAAAGGATATATATCGACTACAACGTAATTTTATTTCGCTTTAAAGGTAATCAATAACATACATATTTATTAGACTCTGTTCAAAATCTTCGTCACGAGTATGACTCGATATTGTAGGGCAAGGGGTTAATTAGTTCGGCAGTCCCCGTACTAAAAACTCCAAAGCGAAATTTCCGCGTGAATACTTCAACCGACTGTGTACCGAGGAGTACGTCACCCCGATGATAGCGATAACAATAACGATCGTCTTTATGACGCAATATACAAAGAAAGTAGTGCAGACTCACCAAGAATAAAGATGAAACGTAAAAGGCGAGGTTGGAACAGCTGAATGGGCGGTGTTATCGTTCGTATCCATTTTCGGCGCATTTAATGTGTCCGAGCAAAACAGCCACTAGCGTTACTCCGGCTCTCAATATCTAGCTTCGGCGGCATTACGCGTAACAGTATAAAGTATCATAATATTTTTCTACGAGGAGAAAAGGACTGCCGTACCGCCCGAACGGTTTTCATAACCCGCATTTCCATTCCAGTTCTCCGTAGGAAGAAAAACAGACGGTGTCTCTGTCGGAGGGCGCAGCTTGAAAAAGAAAAAATCAGAGAGAAATAGAATCAGATTGTTCTCGTCTCTAATATTTTGAAAAGAAATCGTTGCGCAATGAATAACAACGTTCAAGTTCAAGTCTCTTGGATGTACAGTGTTTTACTTTATTGCATATGCCCTAAATGCCTAACCAGGTCCCACAACTATCCTTACGAAGTACTATACTTATGAACCGAGGACTCGAGAGAGCTTCGACGTCTTTTTTTTTTATTGAGCCGCTGAAACCATTTTTGGTTTATTTCAGCTTTAATAATTATACAGTAGGCTTACAGTTAGCGTACAATGATATCTTCATAATCGCTAGAGATGAAGATTGCAATCGTTTAAAAACTGGAAGATATATTCGCAGACTTTAACATTAGGTTTAGCAAAGAAAATGTCCGCTTTTAATGGTAGAAAAAACTTAATTTTGCGCAGCTTATTTGCTAATATAGTTCTTTGGGAATCATAAAGACGACTAGGACACAACTAGAATCACTGACAATATTTACTCGATACAGAGGGGCAGCGAGGTTATAATGATTGGCCCTGATATGATTTACTGTGGATATAAAACCCCTTTTGATATAGTCAGCAAGATTTTGAGCAAACAAGGGAGTTTTTTGATTTGGGTTGTAGAATTTTTGGAAATAATGTGTACCCTTGATGGTGCCTTGCTCAGTAATTGACGAACGAGTATTGAGAATGCCTTTTAGTCCGAGGTGGCAAGTAAAATCGGTGAAAGGAATTTGAGAAATGTTCGCTGAGTTAGAGCTTCGATGTCGTTTGTTACGTTCGGCGTGGATCAATGAATAGTGTATCTCATGAACTATATACACTTACCGACAAAAGTTAAGAAACAAAATAGTCGTTTGGGAATTAATGTATATTTTTAATCTCCTGAAATACGCATGTCCGAATTAAAAATAACATGACGAGATTACGTATCATACATGAACATACAATAAGTTTTTTCGGGATTATACTTGTATAAGCACTACAATTAATATTGAGTCAAGGAAACAAAATAAATACTTGTGACAAAAGTTAAGAAACATGAAGACTTCTTGGAAAAAGTAGAGTAAGCAATGTAAACAAACATGTTCGAAGGAGTCTAGTCTCCTTTCTGACATTGTCGAGTGTGGTTAGTATTATTAGCTGCAGTAAATATGGCAAGAAGGCAACATTTAACTGAAAGTGAGAAACAAAGAATAGTTGAAATGTTTAAAAAAGGGTAGAGGAAAAGTGACATTGCAAAAGTGTTTGGTGTAAATCGTTGTGTTATCACGAAGATTATAAAACGTTTTCAAGACAATGGAACTGTTAAAGTGGCAACCACGAACCGGCAGAGCACGAAAAACAAGTAAAAAGCTAGATCGTCGAATTGCAAGGCTGTCTAAATGCAATCCATTTTGCACAGCTGTCGAAATTAAAAATCAGTTGGACCTCAGAAATATTAGCAGTAGGACAGTTAGCCGTCGTTTAGATGAAAATAATCTTTTTTCACGGAAAGCATGTAAGAAACCATTTGTTTCTAAAAAGAATCTTAAAGCTCGGTTGGAGTTGGCTAAAAAGCACATTAACTGGTCTGTTGCTGAGTGGTCAAAAATTCTATGGAGTGACGAAAGTAAGTTCAACTTATTCGGAAATGACTCCAGAAGTAACGTACAACGTCCTATTGGACAGCGATTTAATGTCAAGTATCTGAAACCAACAGTAAAAGGTGGTGGTAATGTGATGGTGTGGGGCTGTTTCTCACGTAACGGTCCTGGTCCGTTAATACAAATAAAGGAGACTATGGATAGATTTGTGAATCGCGATATTTTGCAAAATCATATGTTGCCATTTGCTACGGAGAAAATGTCAATGGAGTGGTCATTTCAACATGACAATGGCCCAAAACATTCTTCTAAATTAATTAAGGCATTTCTCATGGAGCAAAATGTTAATGTAATTAAGTGGCCAAGTCAATCTCCAGACTTGAACCCAATTGAACATTTGTGGGATTACGTTGGACGTCAATTGGGAAGTCATTCATTTACTAATAAAGCGGAGTTAATGCGAGAAATTACGAAAACATGGTCTAAAATACCACCCGAGCATTGTGTTCGATTAATCGAATCAATGCCACGCAGATGCCATGCAGTCATCAAATCCAACAGTTATCCAACATCCTATTAGATCATCATAAAAAGTGTAAACACCTGCACATTGTTGTTTTTTGTTAAAAGTGATTACATGATTCAAGCACAGTATGTTTCTTAAATTTTGTCACAAACTTTTCTTTGTTTTCCTTGACTCAATATTAATTGTAGTGCTTATACAAGTATAATAAAAAAAAACATGTATGATTTCAAAACATTAAAAATATACACTAATACCCAAACGACTATATTGTTTCTTAACTTTTGTCAGCAAGTGTATGTCCCTGGCTAGACCCGTGTTTTTGACATACATATATCGAATAAACACTGGACCACGACCCTAATCATTCTGTTTAAACTTAATAACACGTATAATTCACACAGACATGAATTTCGCTCAGTTCTTTGCGATTCTGGCCGAGTGTACAAGAAAACTGACAGTGTGGACGGATTTTCTTTTTAGATCACACCTCGTACGCTCGTGCGAATCGGATAACAATTCGCTGACATGCACGCACAGTCCGGAGCGAGAATAGAAGGGAAGAAAAGAGAGGCACAAAGGAGAGAAAGAAGCAGCGTGAATTATGAATCAGAATTTCCACGGCGCAGGGCTGATTACGGGGGGGTTAGAAACGCAAGGCGAACCGAATCCAAAGGAGCTGCCGGTCTCGTCGTGACGCGAATACATCAACCGTTCCGCGAGCGTGTCTCGAATAGGATTTGAAGGTTCTCCACGTCCGCATCGCCGGCGAGCCCGACTTAAACCCGACAGAAGAGGCGCAACTTGGTCCCGTTAGGAAACGACGAATGCGAAACATGTCTCCCTTATAGACGACGACCCTCCTCGTCATTTTCGATATTTCTATGGAGCCCCTTTTGCATTGTCGTCCGCGTGCCAGAAAACTAATCTGCGCTTCAATACTCATTCACTGTCGCTCGAGCATTTCGATACCCCGAATCTCTCGGTTCGAATATGGGAAACGAAATTTTTTTAGATTTTTAACGCTGGCATTAACGGTAACAGGATCGGTGACAATGAGAGAATTGTATAGATGCAGTTATTTTCATAAGATTATGCGAACTAGTCGCGTTTAACACTAGATTTACGGTACCTCTTAATTCACAATTATCGAAATTGTAAGGATGCATGAAGAAGATATTATTCAACAAATTGGTTTCTTTGGGTATACAGGGTGGTCCACCTAAGTAAGGCCACCTAAATATCTCCTCTAATTGTGGGGGTACAAAAAATATTTTGTATGCTATTTGAATGGCTTGAAAAAACCATTCTATCGCAAAAAATGTTTTTTTTTCTAGGATAATTTTTTTCGGAGTTTACAATGTTATCGACGTTTTTTTTTGTATAATTGTATAATTATTTTTATTGCATCGTGTAGCTGATGTTAAAATACGTTCAGTTTTGTACACTACATGACCTTGAAATGACCTTTGCGTTCAAAAATTAAATGGAAACGAAAAATTGTCTATCGAGACTTTAGAGACGAAGACGTCGTTCGGGAATCTGTAAGAGTAAATAAACGTGTTCACTATTACGAAACCCCATTATGAAATTTGTAATATTTTTTCACGAACCTATTTTTCAAATTATCATTGTAATAGATGTTCAAAATGGTGCCCCTCCGCATCGATACATTTTTTGAAACTTAGAATAAGAGACTCTCTGGCCCTTTCAAATGTTGTGAGATTAATTGCAGCACAAGCTGTTATTATTCTGTGTGTCATTCTGTCTGTCAGTAAACATGTGTATTTACACTTACAGATTCCCGATCGATTTCTTCGTCTCTAAAGTCTCGATAGACAATTTTTTGTTTACATTTAATTTTTGAACTCAAAGGTCATTTCAAGGTCATGTAAACTACATAACTGAACGTATTTTAACATCAGCTACACGATGCAATAAAAATAATTATACAATTATACACAAAAAAACATTGATAACATTGTAAACTCCGAAAAAAATTATCCTAGAAAAAAAATATTTTTTGCAATAGAATGGTTTTTTCAAGCCATTCAAATAGCATACAAAATATTTTTTGTACCCCCACAATTAGAGGACATATTTAGGTGGCCTTACTTAGGTGGACCACCTTGTATAGTGTAAAAGAAACGGCTATAAATTTGGATACATACATTTTTGTTATTTTTATAAAGCAATGTAGAGTAGGCACATTTAGTGCCCCGTAAACCTAGTGTTAATATTCAACACAGCGTTCCTGCCAAGATTTATTTTACTTTGACGTGTCGATTAGTGGCTTTGCAAGTTATTCTAGCATTTATCCAACGTATGATTTTCAACGCTGTTTTTAGCAGAAGATTTACATCTAATTCATGAAAGTCTACATAATATCTAATTTTAATCAAAGCTCGACAGAATATGAAGCCGAGAACGGAATCTATTGCCAACAGCTTTTAAGAATCTGTTACGTAATCAAAATGTTTCGATAGAAAATGTATTAGAATTGATTGGCTAATATCAGTTCCTCGATTTGTTAGAAGAGAAAGTGGTTTATCGACGGTTCTCTGACTACTGTGTGAGAAGTGCCAGCCAGAATTGTTACCCCTTAGATATTAAGACAGCATCCCCCGGGAAACGTACCAACGGATGGGATATTATTTCTCGATCATCTCGACGAGGTTGACCGGCCATTATTGACATCGTTCAATCATACTTCGGTGACGGTTTTCGGGAATAAAAAAGCAATTTGGTAGAAAGTTATGGTGATTGCTCCATTCAATGTTCGTTACGTCCGAAATTATACGGACGAAGAAATACGTATCCTGACGGATTGGCTACTTGAATGAGTCCTGCTTTTTATCGATCGAAACGGAGAATCAGTATGAGAGGCAAAACCACGTGTCGTAATACTTGGTTAAACAAACCGGTTTAGAACTTTGAAAGAAAGTTACTCGTATGAAAAAGGAAAAACCACCGGATGATCTATATTTTATGTTATACGCAGTTTTTTCTCTAGTTTCCTGCAAGGAAATGATTTAGTTAATACCTGAATCTAATATCCAAAGCATTTTCAATACTCCTTTGCTAAAACACAAAAGTTTATCATGCTCAGATCGCTAGGTAAACTGTATTTAAAGAAATTCGACAACAGGTTACACTCCATTTATCGGTATTACATCTTAATTATCCCTTTCCGATCCATTGAACACACAGAGTGTTCGTTTGTAGAACCATAATGCCTGACTTGCGGTGCGTAGACCATACCAGTCATTTTTCTGTATACCACATTACAGTGTTCAAACCATATAACACATCTTACGTAGACCTGTTTTAACCGCAATATGCAATTTCCATTGCAATTGAAAGCACACCCCTAACAGTAAAATTGTTTCAATTAACGAAAGTGACGCGGCGTAAAATTGAAGAACAAAAACATTCTAAAAACGTTGATCGAAGCACATAAAACGATTATAAATGAAGCACAGAAAAAATTGCACTCTTTCTAACGTCAACTTAGAAAACGAAAAAGAAAATTCTCGTGCTCCGACATTGCATCACATATGTCACAGACTCTCAATGATTTTAAACAGTTTTAATTATCTTTTTCTAATAGTAAAGCTAATTTGCACAATATATATAGAATGCATGATTTAACATAAAAATTATTCGCTAGTGTTAAATTTTAGATTGGGAATTTTTAGATTCAGGAAATTGATTTCTACATTATTTTCGCCTCGTGGCACGAAAGCGTCTCGTGCATGCCCGCGTTCGTGTTTCGTTTGAAGGGAACGAACTTGATTTTCCGTTCTTGGTTCTATTAAAGGAAGAACAGCGCCAGCTTTCATCTAAATCCCGAGATTGAACGGATCCCCCTTTGAGAGAGCCTGGTTTGATCCGGACGATTTGAAACGCGGTTTTTCGATGAAACGCCACGGCCAAAATACCAGGATTTTAGCACAGGTAATGTTTCCCTTTCTTTCTTGCGCGCGAGAACAGAGGGAAAAGGAAAACAGCAGGGAATCCTTTCGAACAAACGGCGACGAGAATTTCTTTTCAAAGGGTGGTTTTGGGGAGGATGGCTGGCTGCAGAGAGGGGAACTGTTCGGGCTTCGATGGATCGACATTATCGAGCAACCCGCGCCCAGGTTTACTCGAGGGAAATCAGCCTGATAATCCGATTAATAAATTGGCTGGCATCCACGTGCCGCGTGTTACCGATCGTTGTTCCCGATTTAATTGACTATCTTTCTCCACGATCCATTTATTACTCTCGGCATCGTGTGTTTCGGTCCGTTCAAGTGCTTCGGTCCCGCGGACGCTCGAAATTTACGAACCTCCGTTTTTATGACCGCAATATCACGCCGCGTTCTGCCAAGAGTCTCGCTCGGAAATCAAAATATATATATATAGAGAGAGAGAGCATAAAAATCCACGATCGTACGCGTGATTTATCGAAATTTATCGTTTTCACGGGGAAACAACGGGACTGCGTTTTCTTCGATTCAATACTCGAGGATCGCTTGCTCTGGTTGTGATTTATTAATCGGTATGACTATAGTTATATATGGCCTGAATCCAGAAGAAATTGAAAAAGTTATTTACAAAATGTCACCATTTTGTAAATAAATGTTTTTAATATTTCCGGTCTTCGGTACGATAAAGATAAAAAAAAAATTGTCGAATTCTTAAAATGTCGTGTTCGTGCTATTCCAGAGAACTTGATATCTCAAGAGAAACTTGAAACCTCACTTATGCTTAAAGAAACTGAAAAAAGAAATGAAAATCGATTTTACAAAAATGAAAAAGTACACCGTTCAGAGGTAATTTTAATGATTGCGTTTCCCGGTATTACTGGCAAAGACATTTGCGTATCGTCGAAATTCTTCGTTGAAGCGTAATTCTCGTTACCAACCGAAACCGAATCTGGGACCGGATGTTGTTGATACACAGCAGTTTGTCGAAAGGAAGGGTGCTGGCGATGTTAGGAGGCTGAAGAAGGACGTAGGTAGTGAAGTAACCATCAAACGACCCACGTGCTACCTGCTGAGAGCAAAAACAAGTGGGCGATTTCAGTATGCAAATTCGTTGCCAGATTTATCCTGCCTTCCTTCCTTCCTTCCTTCCTATAAGAATCGAGGGAACCGATGCGAGTACCTGGTTTTTCAGTGAGCAAATTCTATCAGCGATTAACCCTTAGCACTCGAATGGCGACTGTAAGGCGCCACTAAAAATTGCTGTATCGTTATTCAAAATATTTTTTACATCATTAAATTTGTTTGTACGTAATAGATTATTAAACACTTCAGTATTTTACGTGTAAATTGCACCATTTTCGTATGTATACCATAAAAAGGGAAATATTCTAGGACATAAGAAATGTTTCGTTTTGGTGTTAAAATAGCTTCGAGTGCAAAGGGTTAATACTACCCTCCTATCCGCTTCGTATTCCACCTCTACTCGCATGATATCATTCCTAAATACACCTAATAATGGCCGTTTATCCTATTATTCGAAAACAACTCGAATTTCAGTAGGGTGACCAATGGAACAGTAGAATTTGTACATTTATTATAGCCTTTGGTGGTTTAACGATCAGTATATTTGGGGACATATTTTAGGGGTACCCATAAGTAATCAATTTTTTGCAAAGAATTTGTTTTGCCTTCATAAAACTTGAATTTACTACAAACGTTGTTTTAGATTTCAACATAATTGATTACTTATGGGTCCCCCTAATATATGTAGTTTTTGCTGAAAACATTAGGTGTAGTTTCGTGGTTCTTGAACACAGGTGTAGCATTAAATTACGGTTCATCGATGAATGACTTCTCCTGAAACGATAACAATAACACTGTACGCATACACAGAAAAGGTAGATTTTTTCGTTCTCGCGACAGACGTGTAATTAATATGCAAACGTAGGACGTATAAGCGTCTGAGCTGTGCACAGTGGTAATTGGGAATAGAATAAATTGGAAAAGGAGGCTGCTCTTCAGCTTAACCCTTCAACGCTGTCGGTATCGATATTTCGAGCATCGCTCGGCTTAATACTCGAAAGCCCTTTTGTAAGTTTGTTGACGCACTCGACTCGCTAATGAACCATAACTGTTTTAACGTTTGAAAGAAACGATGGAAACCGAAGGGGACGATGAGGATGAAACCTAGCAAGATCAACTTGACCCTCCCCGGTAATCGGCTTAAGGCGCCTTAACAATTTCACGTAGGCACACGAACATAAATACGTGTACATACTTTCGTGAAACCAGCCTGGTAAGTTGAATTTATGGCGTGGCAGCGCCATCGACTTCTCCTCTTTTGCTTTCCCGACGCGTTAAACGGCTGTAATCGCGATGGACGCAACAAGATCCACGCCGTCCACGGGGATCTGTAATGAAATTTTCACGTCGCGCAGTCCGTCGATCGGTGGGCAAACGTCGAAAAGTTATGTCCGCTGATGAAAAGCGACTTTGCAAATCCATTTGAGGGGGGAGCGACAAATAATAAACTAGAGGACGAGCGTTAAACGTGTCAGGACAACGCCACTCTTGCAGAAATAGAAATTGCGGTTCGCCTTTCGATTTCAGCATCTCTTTCGGTGCATGTTAAAATATATTGCATTAGAGTAGCTAAGAATAATTTCTCATTTTTGTGTCAACGAACAGAGTTCGGAGAAACAACAACCCTTGTTTTAACTACTGTTTTTCGGTTTTCCTCTGATTTTATTGAACCCGCGCTGATCATAAAAAATGACATACACTGACTCACGAAGGTATTGAAACGCCCGCTAAAACAGTATAATTTTTTTCAAAATTGGACCGTCATGAAATTTTTACAATCGGCATTAATATAGAGTGATCCATTTTTTATTGATATTTTATAAATGTATTAATATTTCTTTATGAAAACTTGCTACAATAAATTGTGTACGTGAAATAATGAACTTACATTCGTTGTACTCTGTTTAAATTAGTTGTAAATGATCGAACGTATTTCATGCAGTTACGATCACCATGTGCTACAAAGCTATTAATTATAATTATACTCTAGTGTTACGCTTTTAATTTATTATATTGCCGATTGGTGCTCTTGATACGCGTTTGATCATGCTCACGAAACAGTTGCTTCCCTGGCAGGAATATTTTATGCGCGTCTAATAATATATTCATAAATAAACGACATTCTTCGCACATTTTATGCACTTGGTCTCGCTTTAGGGCTGCTGAAACAGGTATTTCAAACGGCCAATGGTGGATAAATGGTGGAATGCCTTCGGTATACCTGAACCGCTTGCGAATAAGGTTGTTTCGAATCGTAGACGGTCCAATAAATTACATTTCGAGCAGCTGCTTTAAATCGCAAATATTATCCCTTAATGAAAATTAGCATCTCTCCTTTCGCTGGTTCGTGTTGCTGAGTAAACGATGTCACGGGAATCATCAATGCAAATTTTATATGCTACAGGGCAAGGCAGGTTAATTAATAAAACAATGAACAAAAATGTATGGAAGTGTGAGGACAACATCAAACAATTCTAGGTCTTTTAGAAACAACTAAATCGTCTGGAAAGACCAATTTACAAAACGTGAATACGTGATTGTTTGATTCGATAATCATTTTTGTGTTTCTTTCTATTGGATGTTAATAATTTTTAGCGTACGGGTCAAAAGTAATTAATGTTTGCGTCGACATTTCTTCTAAAAACATCGGAGCCTTTCCACATAATGCCATTGTTACTATATTGAATGAAAAAACTGTCTCCTGGTAAAGCAAGAACTCAATGAACAATTTCTAAGATAATGTAAAGAAACTGAAAACAGTACATGTGTGCAATTCATGTTGAATTATTCTCGCGTCGACTGTCGGCAGTCATATCTGGACCGAGCATGCATTTATCGCAAAACTGAATTGATGCAATAACACAGTGGAGAAATGAACAGAATGTAACGTTGATGTATTATTTTCTAGTTGTGACAAATTGCCACATGCGATTTGTGCAGAAAATTCCTATTTTGCACTACACACCCTAGTCACAACATCTATATGGATAAAAATGGAAAAAATCCGTTTCGTAAAATTTGCAACACACACTTCTCGATACTGCAACTAATTCCGACAGAAATCACTCTATGTCCTAGACCCTTAAGTTTCAAACACATATGTAAAAATCTACAGTCTGGTACGCGAACGGATAAAAAGAAAATGAAGAATGGTTCCGGCTGCGTCTACAAATGCTCGCATGAACAAAGGGACGAGAGAGGGATCAAAGCAAATAAAAAAAAAAAGGAAGGGACACATACGTGTAACGCGCGAACTGCTCGAGTGGCCGGCTTTCGAATCCCGGATTAATCGAACAATTCGTCTCAATAGGAAACATCGGGAACGTCGGCTGCAGATTTCACGTTCGCGTGCACGATACAAAACTGTCTGGACCTGTGGACGCGTTTCGCAAGGGTCAGACCGGGAAACGATATCGGGATACAACAGCGTGGCCAGGAAGCACAACGGGGCACCGTAATTCACGTTCGCGCCTGTGAAATGACCGGGCATACCGGCGTGTCACTTATCGCCGGCTAATATAAACATGACTGCGAGACACCCACGAGTATAAAGAAAATATGTACGCGCCGGCCGTAAATCAAGGTCGTTTTACATTTTACTCGCGTTACGCCTCGTTACGGCTGATCCATTGAGCGCAGCGGCACGTTAACGTTAAACGGACGCCTTGGTAATTGAGAGGATCGAACAACGCCGCTCTGCACGGTCGATCGAGAAAAATATTCGAACACGACTTCGCCCTCTGCCCGCTTTTCCTAGAGATCGACTCCGAGAAGCTGCACGTTCCGCTCGTGACAGCTCGTATCGTCACGGTGCACCGGGGCGCCGCACAGTGGTCGAAAACGGCCTTTTTCGATTCAAAATCAGAGAACTTTCGATAGGAATGAGGTAGAGCGATGAAATTTGTTTTAAATGTAAGCTTAAACTTTGTAGAATATGGGAAAAATAGGGAGATTACGGTACGAACGTTTTTTAACCTTGAGAAAATTCGTTAAAGTTGCACAATTTCAAGAAAGTACCAGTAGTAATGACAGCGATACGTCAAGTGACGACGAGATGTGAAATGCTTCATGTTTCGTAAGTAACTCAAAATGTTAAAATACTTCATTATTATTATTTTTTATTGTGTTTTATATATGAGAATACGATATACTTTCAAACTAGTGTGTTATCAAGTCATTTTAACGAAAAAATTTCATTAATTTGTGTCACAAAAATCTATTTTTTTCAAAAACCAGAGGTCGTAGACAAATTTTGAAAACAGATTTGAAATCAGCGTGAAAAAATCTATGGGAAACGATATATAGCATCTTAAAAAAAATTTTCCGCGCGTATTAACCACAACAACAAAATTTTCTTGAAATTGTGCAACTTTAACGAATTTTCGCAAGGTTAAAAAACGTTCGTACCGTAATCTCCCTATTTTTCCCATATTCTACAAAGTTTCAGCTTTCATTTTAAAAAAATTTCATCGCTCTATCTCATTCCTATCGAAAGTTCTTTGATTTTGAATCGAAAAAGGCCGTTTTTGCCCACTCTGCGCCGTTTATCCGAACTTGTTGGATGACACTTAACCGGGGGGTTTTGTTTTCTTCGTCGTAAAGCCATCGATTTCTTTTTTTTGCTTTTTTATGCTGATCCTTATGTTATTTTGCGTTGTCAAGACACGATACCGACAACGTTACCGCCAAAAATAGGCGATAAATGGTTTTACGTGCCTCAACTTTTCGTCCTCACATGAGAATATTTTTCTTACGTTTCTCTCTCGTCGAAATCCGAGATTTTTATTTTCTGGTATCTGTTTGACACACCTAGAAATGATATTACAGTGTTTACTCGATATATGTTCAAAACACGAGTCTGGCCAGGAGCATACACGGGCTCACGAAAGTATTCGAACGATAATATATTCCTAATTGAAAAGGAGACAGACTGTACGGTATACAAAATATTTTGAAATTGTCGTATGTATTGTGCATGGGGAATATGTGTGGATAATGTGTATAAATGTCATTGTCTACATACAATTTCAAAATATTTTGTAAACTGTACAGTCTGTGTCCCTTTAAATTAGGAGTATATCATCGTTCGAATACTTTCATGGGCCTGTGTATATCGACTGGAGGATATTATACTTCGACACACTGCCGAAAATAGAAAAGGACAACAAAGCTCGAGCGGCTTCCATGTTTACACTCCTCGGCGACCGAGTTCGCGGGGTATACACCGTGGCAGTGGGGATAGTTCTGGGAATTTTATCGGTTAGATATTTGGGACATATTTATATCGAGTTAAGACTGTATTTGTAAGTTGAGAAGATAAGAATATGACGAGACTCCTTCAAAAATTATACGAAAGTCAATTCCAAGAACAGATCGGGATAACAAGGGACACTAAAGTGAACGGTACGGTAAAAACGTATGACTATCCGGATAAAGAAAGCGTCAGCTAATAGAAGAATCATTTTTCTGTCGGTGGTGTCCATTCATTTAAACTGTGAAAGACATTAATTCGAGGATGCTGTCGGTAGGTTCTCGCGATCTTTCTTCCGCTTGGGCACGGTTAAAATTCTCCTGCTACGTATGCACGTTGAAGAAGCGTGAACCGGTTGTTCGTCCCTTCGGCAGTCTCCTCAAGATTAATCCATTTCGCGGAAGTGCAAATGGTCACCTCGTACTCCTGTTCTCCAGGTTGTATGGTTATCTCCGCTGACCATCGTAATTCATTGTCACCTCGAAGTTTCTTTCTTGCGCTTCGCTTTATTCGTATTTCCGGTCGTGCTCGGAGCTGGCGTGAAAACGGTTAAATTTTGAAATTAAGTTCCTTAAATCGAAGATGTACAACTTCTATTTATTAACTTCTCTCATTTATGTTATATTCATCTCCCCTCATTAAAATAACGAAATTTATTAAAATACGACTCGTGGGTATTCGATTGCATTTGAAAATCGCATACTTTTCTTAAAATTCAACCGAACGCGATTTTCTGATATGTTAGAAGAATTAGTTTACTAAATAATAGATAAACAAAATTTAAAAGAACAATTGAAGTCAATTTTTTCAACTTCTTTTATCCGAGCTGTTATGAAACTAATCAACGCATTTTGTAAATGCAAACAAGTTGAACAAATTGACTTTTACGTTTTTCTTCGCAATTCCGAATTGTCTAAAAATTTTGTTTACCCGTTATACTTAGTAAATTAATTCGTCTAAGATGTCACAAAAACTCCGCTAAATTGGTTCAATTTTCAGAACATTATGCATATTTAAATGTGATTGAATACTTTATGCCGCAGGTTGTAGTAGCGTTCATTTAATGATATAATACATTATTTTAATAATTTGAACAGTGGAAATACTTTTTTACGTCACGTAACCTTTCAAAATCTAACAAATAAAAACTGAACAAAATTGCATAAAGTGGCAAACATCATACGCTTGAAAACCGAATTTAGTGAAAGGAAGAGTTTGACCAATTTGAACGGGTAATATATCAGACGGAATAATTGCCGACTATTCACGAGCGCCTAAGTAGCTGTGTCGAGGCAACCAAACACAAAAATACAGAGATGTTTTCACCGTGAAATAGTAATGCCGTAGATAAGTGGAAGTAGAAGAAAGAAAAAAAAAAGAGAACCGAGGCTGAGGCACAAGGAGAAGGGAAATAGGAGAGCAGACGAGCAACGACTGACAGAGCTTTCGAGACTCTCCTCCTAGAATTTTCGCAGGGATGCACTTCGCTCGAAGTGCAATCGTAATTAACCGCTTTTCAGTGTCTCTCTCGCATGAAAAATACGAGCTTGCATAAATAAGTGGGCAAAAGGAACGTGTCAAGCTGGCTTTTCCCGAACGAACGTTTCTCCCCCGATTTTGCTTTCCAGCCTCTTTCCATCGCGAATCATCTCTTAATCCCCGGCAAGCTCGCGGAAAAAGTCGGAAATACGCTGATCGATAAATACGCAGGCGACGATCCATGCATTTTTCACAGCTGCCTTCCATTTCTGAGAATCGATCTCGAAAAAAACGAGATATCGAGATATGAATGATGTGTAAAATGATGTGACATGTAGGGGAGAGTTGCCGAATGCGTACCACTTAATTTCGAAGGCATTTTATATATTCTTTAGTAGGAATTTGAGCAAAAATTATGTTTTGCATCTATGTATTAACTATCGAAGTTGCAATTTAATATGATTTTTTAAATATTTATTGATAGATCATTGTGATATGAACACTTTTATAAGATCATGCAAACACTACGATTTAGGCAACCGGTATCCTAAATGGTACCAGCCGGTTTCCAAAATTGTACCTCATGTGTTGGATTAAAAAGATACAAAAAAATCATAAGAGAAACCGTATTTTGCGTTTAATTTCAGTTTAATATACAATACAACATAAAAATAAAATGGAATATTACATTACCTAACTTAAATACAACTAGGACAATAATAAATATTGTCTTTTTTCAAAACTCCTCCACAAGCTTCATGTACCCACTTTTGGCACTTTAAGCATTGGATCATGTCTTCTAAATAAGAATTATTGCAAAGAAAACAGAACCAATCGTTTTCATTCTCCACTTCTACGAGAACTGGAGCAGCGGTGCTGGTTGAAGGCGTGAAATCAATTTTTCTTTGTTTCATTTGTTTTGTTTTCACTGCAACTAATTCCTTTTTTATAGGGGCTACTGTAAGCTACTTTCCCATGCTAAAAAAATTTGAAATATTGTAAATCGTTTATTTTCGCGGTAAAATTTGAATAACAGTATCTTAAATCGTACTGGTACGATTTAGGAAACCACAGTGTGGTACGATTTAGGAAAAAGACGTCCCGCTAAATAATTGAAGCTAATCTTTAAAACATTATCAGCATGTTTTATAAACTAAATAGAAATAAATAATATAACATAGCTAGTTTTCAAAAATATATAAGACTACCTCAGAAACTGTATAGATTTATATTTAATTCGGCCGATTAAAATCGTTTGAAATTGACATCAGACTTGCCTGATTTCTTTGTGCTTCTGTCATTCACAAAACAACACTTGATGCGAATGACTTTTTGGTCCTACTTTATCGACATAAATAAAAGTTCATATCTTTACCACCAAGAGGAATCAAAATGCATTAATTTTTAAATAAAAGAGGTAGTACGATTTAGGTGACCAGTACGCATTTGGCAACTCTCCCCTACATTTCCGCACAAAGAAAGTAAGAAAATATCGAGAACAATTTGGCCACGGGTCTGACTCGTGTTGTTTACGTTTGTCCCGAAGGAACTACCACGGGCCAGGCTCGTGCTTATTGTTTTTGGGCTAATTTTCTTACCACGAGTCTCACTCGTTGTTGTAGGACAAAGAGTTGAACGCGGACTCGATTTTGGAAGAATTAATGCACGATCTTTTGGACGTTTCGGACTGGTTCCGTGCGGCAACAGCCCACAGAAAAGGAAAGTCGTAATACTCCGGAATTCGGCAGGGAAACCGCGTGTGTAACGCGCCTCTCGAGGGCCCCGAACATCGGGCTCGCTGTTGTCCTCGACGCGTAAAGAGTTTGCACGAGAGAAATCGCGCGAGCGTGCCTGTAAATACTCGGTGTCGCTTGCGGTTCCGATCCTCCATTGGAGGAGAAGATATCGCGGAGAAAAAGCGACGCGACAATACATAGAATTTTATAACAAACCAAATTGATCTTTCTTCAATTCGATAGCGCTCCCAAAGGAAACCCTCTCTGGAAAGTTTCAAGTCGTCACCCCTGCCACAAGGGTAGTTACAGTGTGAGCAAGGTTTAATGAATTGCGCCCTATTTCTTCTGTCCTGATTAACAAAAACTTACGAAAAAATTCATGAACATTATACCTAACATCACACGTAACTGCGAATTTTTCCCGAATTTTTCACTGCCGAATCGGTTTTTAAAAAATTCTAGAATCTTTTGAAATTGCTCATTTTACTTTGGTACCGGACTTTCATCATGTTTATGACAAAAAATAAGTAAGCAGAATATCAATCGGAAGGCAGAGTTTAAAAAATTCAGAATATCAATTCGTTAATTTCAGGTTGTTAGAATCATTAAAGGAGGAAAGAATTGGCTTCCGATTCTTGCAACAGAGAGAAACAATTTATAGTCTGAATAAAGTTCCGCAGTCTACTTATTAATTTTCTTGATTTATCTCGAAATCATTCGCGAGCCTGAAAAATGTTCTAAAGTATATTTAGCACGTTATTAAAATGTATACGACACGTGTTGATGATTTCGGACATTAATCCTAAGATTTGTTTGACTAACCGTTTCTAATTTTCGCATGTTGTGTGTTACAGCGTGTGACTGTCACTCGATCGGAGCCTCCGGAAAAATTTGTAATCAAAGTACTGGCCAGTGTCCGTGTAAAGATGGTGTAATCGGTCCCACTTGTAACACATGTGCCAGTGGTTACCAACAGAGTAGATCGCACATTGCGCCTTGCATCAGTAAGTACTCGCGAATTCCTCACCTTTTTTGTAGTTCGCGTGAGAATCAAGGCGTTCGTAAACAACACTTTATCATTTCTTCTGCATAAACGCTTCGCGGAAATTAACCGTAAAACGATGTTAATTCGCTAACTGAAAAGTTCTATAGTTTCAAAAAAAAAAAAAAAAACGGAGCGTGTGCTACGTTTACAAGATCATATAAAAAATGATCACCAAGAATATAATCGAACAATATTTTCACACCACAAAACTTGGTTACTTGAGATCTACAGCATTTCTGTATTTTATATAGAAATGCTAGTACTTTCTAAACATATGAATATTTGCGCATAACAGTGTGTCAAAGATTCCCCTACACAAATTTCACTCTATAGACTCAACAGTTTTTTATGCTTCTATATTTTGCATGGCTTTGAATTGTGCATGCAACGATATTACATATTAGCTTATTCCAAGACTTCTTTATTTTTCATTACTTTTTCATGGAACTTTTACCAACGTATTTGTGGCATTTTTCTGATTAAAATGACACTAAACGCGATATAATTTTAACTGTATTTAGTGGTTCAATTGTCGACAATTAGTGGTTCAATTGTAGTGCGCGCCTTCGGCCACTCGGTCCGTGCTTACATGTCACAAGAAAATAATAACCCTACACGATCTATGTCACGGCACGGACCTGAGGATTGGGCTTAGATCAAGACTTTGCTGTACGTGTAAATTCAGAGCAGTTGAAAAAAGATAGCATGGTCATGTAAAAGTGAGCTTCGGAAGTAATGACATCACGAAAGAAACTTTTGGGACAGCCTAATACTTGGAATAAATCGTTTGATGTAATTTTATGAAAATAACCAAAGCAGTTTTCTCAAACTAAATATTCATGAACACAATTAATTTACTATTGTATCAATCACGTATTGTATCGAATTCAACCGTTGAAAATATTTTTACAATCGCGATGATATATTGCGGCCGATGAATGACACGGTTGACTTATGTTCGAGAACCAACATGTCTCATAATAACCGATTATCAGCTTCCCACGATGCTGACGATCAAAATTGACTGCGCACATAGCAGACTTAATTATTTCCAGCATATCGCACTGTGCCGTTTCCTATACAGCATGTCCTGGCTTATACACGCCAAGGGATACAGCTCCGAAGCTTTCTTCTATACACCGGGTGTTCAGAAAATATCAGCCAAGTATTCATGAAATTAGCATGATATTGCTTGCTAACATTAGTAACTTCTTGCTAGGTCAAACTACTCTTTCATTGATTATATCGTTTACACTGATAACAAGGCAAGCAACATTTTTCTCGTCCATTATACTTTTCTCAGCTTAATACCAATGCATGGTGTAGTCAATTTTTTAGAATTTTCTTTTTAACCATTTATGCTTATGGACACATAACAGACAAAAATAACAGAAATATAACACTGTATGATAAATAATTATTAGACTGCAGATTTTGTGCATTTATACCGTTTTTCATGTACTGAATATCTACCATAGTGAATTATTTAGATTTTCACCTTCACTATAACAGAACCCCTAACCGAGGAAAAGCGATTACTGCTTCTCAATTTCTATAAAAATCTACAGTTCAGTAATTGTAAATAATCGACGGATATTTATAGTGTCTAGCTTTTAGAAAGAAATTTTCAAAATTAAATGTAAATTCGTTCACTTGCCAAAAGATTTCAATAGGTTTTATAGAGTTTTATAGCATTTTGTACAGTAAAATTCGCTGTGAAACGATAAATATTCTCAGTCTAGGTACAGGTAACGATGTGAGATGCACAATTCGAAGGAAGCACAAACTGGTTTCATAAATCAAATTTGCAGGAAACGTTTTCTACCCTGTAGAATTTATGCAGCAACCTAGTAAGACATTCAGTATCTCATAGATCAATTTAAGAAATGATTCTCCACATTTTAATCTACGTTTCCATTTATTTTATTATACCCCGCGTTTTCGAACAAGTAACGTTTGTTTTTGTCACTGATATTCGTGACAAAAAAACTCTACTCGAGGAAAAGAACTTAATGAATCGATGAAACGTTGAAGGCACACGGTATCCGACAGAGCGGATAACCGCTCGATTAAATGATTCGAATGGAACGGGACCGGGGCACAATAAAACGAAGGTAGATCAGTAAATAAAACGGTATAAGAATTTCGGGCGAAGCCGTCCTGTTTTTAAAAGTGATCGATCGATCAATTGGAAGGAACACGCGACCGACCGGCCGCGTTATCGGCCAATCTCACGTCCAATTAGGCGAAATTTGCGAATACGAAAGAGGTGACCGTGTACGCCTTTTAGAAGAGATACGGGATGTATTTAGCGTGACTTCTTCTCGAACGGTTTTACGTTTGTTGTGCCCTTTCTTGCAGGAATACCGAGGGTTGTGCAGACACAGGGCACAGCCGGCGAGGAGAGCGGCGAATATGAAGACGACGACGACGAACGTGGTTACGACGGCCGAGCTGGTAAGTAAATGTCAAACGAGTCGGTGTCCCTTGCGAATGTGCGAATCTGCACGCTGTCCAGATACTAATCAGCGAATCCACCTCACACGGAGTCTGAATTTTTCGCGAGCAACTGCCGAAGAAATGTGACCATCCAAACTCCATATTACATAACTGGCTTTTAAACTGTGTCTCATACACAATTTATACTGATGGCAGTAAAATTCCAAATTCTAACTCTGTTGGGGCTGGGTGTATTTGTAAAGATTTAAATATATCAATCAAAAAAGGTGTCCCATCTAATGCTTCTGTATTCACTGCTGAATGCATTGCGTTAATTGACGCACTTGACATTGCTCTTTTGGACACAAACCATAATTATAAGATACTTACTGACTTACTTAGCGCCCTTCTACACTCCGCGACAGAAAGATGGCACACCACGAAAATTCAATGTTTTCATCATTTGGACATAATAAATCTAGTCTTTTTTGGTACTTATACATTTTTATTGCAAAATAAACTACATTACAAACAATAAAATTAAAGAAAATGTCCGTTTGTTTATGGAAACAAAAAATAACAAAAAATTGGTACGACAAAATGATGGCACATATACAAAAAAATACGTGATTTACGTACATAAAATATATAACATTATGTTTAATATTTTGTGTGGCCTCCCTTATTTGCTAGAACAGCCAACATACGTTTCGGAAGTGACTTAAAAAGTTTTTTAATATATTTTGACCGTATTTTTGTCCATTTTTGTTCTATGCACGTTTTTAAATGTGCAAGGCTTTGGAATTGTCTTCCGCCTTCATAAACATACCTTGCTAGTTGTGCCCAACAATTTTCAATTATGTTGAGATCTGGAGATCTCGCTGGCCACGTTAAGACACTAATTTTGTTTTGCTCAAAGTACTGCTTAACGCATTTCGCAGTATGCACACTTGCATTATCCTGCTGAAATATACAATTTTCCCCGGAAATTGTCTGTCCGAATTTAGTTAATTGTTCGTCTATCAAATCTATATAAATTTTGCTATTCATAGTTTTGTTTATAAATTTTACTTCGGTCACTCCTCGATACCCAATTCCGGCCCAAAGCATTACTCCTCCGCCACCCATGTGTCTGCGGCTTAATATCCTTTCTTCTTTCCACAGGTCGTGAAAATAGTGTGCGAAACCATCCGGCCCATCTAAATTAAACCTTTTTTCATCACTAAAAATAACACGACGCCACTTTTTTCTCCAATGTATATGCTCTTGAGCAAATTTCAAACGCTCTGATTTATGCTGAGCGGTTAAAGGTGGTTTTTTTTTTCAATTTCATTCGAACTAAGTGCGGACATTCTTTTATTATCCTTTGCACATTACGTATATTTGTGTGTACGCGAGCTGCTTTAGCAGTTTGTCGTGATGTTCCCGAAGAATTCGAAGCTTCTTTTAAAATTGCACGTTTTCCGCGATTGCTTACTGCTTTCGGTCGACCGGAACTCTTTTTTGTACCGTATGTTTTGGGATTTTTTAATAAATTATACACCACTTTTCTGCTCCGATGTATAATACGTGCAATTTTCGAAACTGAGTAATTCTCTTTACGCAATGTCAAAATCGTTTTTATTTCAGCATCGGATAAAGATTTTCCACTACCCGTAGTGTAGTTTCAATAGAGGATAATAAGAAACACACACAATATTTAATGCACAGTAACACAGTATACGATATAAACAGTCTGATGGTCTAGTGTCAACTGCAGGGAAAGAATTTTAAGACTGTGCCATTATTTTGTCGCTTCGGTGACCCTCGATGTTTACATTTAGACTAGAATCTGTAACCTGCGCTTAAATCCGCCGGTGTAAGTAGCCTCGAAGCTCCACCGAAATACATACACGGAGAGAAACATATCAAATTTTGTCACAGTTTTCAGGAATAGCAATATTTACGGGTGTGCCATCTTTTTGTCGCGGAGTGTATGTCTACAAAACTCAAAGATAGAAATAAAAACTAACTTGTATATTTACGAAATTAAGGAAAAATACTTTAAGTTCAAGAAAACCACATCGAATAACAGCAATATAGAATTTGTTTGGATTCCGTCCCATTCAGGCATTGTTGGAAATGATGAGGTTCACGCCTTACCTAAGTCGGCAACACTAGAACAAGCTGATAAACGTATTGTCATTCCTTTCACCGATTTACGTGAATCATTTAAACCCAAATGTAGAAAAAATACTAACGATTTCACAATGCAACAGGGTCAGTACAAGGGCAAGGAGTACTTTCAGTATTATGTTAGGGACGGGGTTGCACCATGGTTCTCGGACAAAGGTTTATCACGAAAATATATTGTAACATTACATCGTTGTAGATCAGATCATTATCATCTCGCAGCATCCCTTTCACGACTACATATTATAAGTGATTCTAAATGTAACTGCGGCAATGAGGTTCAAGATCTTAACCATATTATTTGGCAGTGTACCTTATGGGAATCACAACGAGTTGATATTATGAAAGGATTGAATAAGCTCAATTTGTTCCCACCCTTGAATGTCAGATCGTTGCTTTGTAAACCGAACATTCAAGCGTGTAATTTTCTTTTAAATTTTTTCAAACAATGTAATCTACAAATATGAAATTATGTATATGTCAAATACGCTGTATTCATATTAATCCCAATGTAAAGCTTCATAACCCTCGTATGGGAAGTTACATTTAAGCTCAATAATAAAAAAAAATTAAAAAAAAAACTGCCGAAGAACTCGGCTACCACTGCCAGAAAATACTCGATTAAACTCGTGGACGTGATTTTTCAATGAACTATTTTAACGTATATTAAACACCAAGAAATAGTATTCGAACAAATACGGTGCAACGGTTAATAATATTTTAGAGAAATATTTAAAAAATAATGCATTCTTGAAATTGTTTTGGGAAGGTCTTAACATTTAATTGCGGAGACACTCGACTCGAGGAAAGCAGATTTCATTAATGCGTGATCAATATCTGCAACTTGTGGGAACGGGCATTGCGTTCTCAAAATTCTACAGTGATTAACGCGGACAAATATTTGCGCCGCTTCTAATGAAATGCTCGCAGTAATGAAGGCACCGTGTACCCGCGAATGTAATTAATGAGTCGGGAGTTACGCGGATAATGTGTGATTCGAGTTCGAAATAAGGAATTAAACATTTTCGGATTTTTCAAAATTTCGGGGCTCAACTTATCTAAAGCTGAAAGACCGCACTTTGCGATAGAGTGACTTAGGTTTAAAAAGAGATACGAGATCATATCGCAAAAAATTAGCAAAACATGACCACCAGCTCGATTTTCAGGGGATCCTCCGAGTCAATTTTAGAATGTGATCCCGTGGGGATTTTTCAAAATTTGAGGGCTTAAATTACGGTTGAAAGACCGCACTTTGTGATAGAGTCACTTTGGTTTCAAAGGGAATACGAGATCATGTTGCAAAAATTGGCAAAACCTGACCACCAGCTCGATTTTCAGGGGATCCTCCGAGTCAATTTTAGAATGTGATCCCGTGGGGATTTTTCAAAATTTGAGGGCTTAAATTACGGTTGAAAGACCGCACTTTGTGATAGAGTCACTTTGGTTTCAAAGGGAATACGAGATCATGTTGCAAAAATTGGCAAAACCTGACCACCAGCTCGATTTTCAGGGGATCCTCCGAGTCAATTTTAGAATGTGATCCCGTGGGGATTTTTCAAAATTTGAGGGCTTAAATTACGGTTGAAAGACCGCACTTTGTGATAGAGTCACTTTGGTTTCAAAGGGAATACGAGATCATGTTGCAAAAATTGGCAAAACCTGACCACCAGCTCGATTTTCAGGGGATCCTCCGGGTCAACTTTAGAATACATTCCCCCGGGAATTTTTCAAAGTTTGCGGGCTTAAGTTAAAGCTGGATCTGTTTAGTCGAATGCGCGATCGAAAACTGTTAAACTTTCTAATTTTATCGAAAAATTGTTCCAGGATAAATACGGAATTTAATGTGCATTTGCCAGGTGTCCGGAAGTGTACGTAAACGTAATTTAGCTACGGTTTAACCGTTAAATTGTATAACGCCGTGTATAGGGATGACAGACACGAGAGACGGGAAAGCTGTTCGCATAACAGGGAAGGAATCCAACTTATTTGTAATTTCCGTTATAATATCTCCGCAAGCAGAAATGCTTACGGCACGTATGGGAAAATGTAGGGATGGCAGGAAGTTTATTCGGATACAAGCTCCCTCGCCACGTGGCGGTATGGAATGCGAGCACAATATTAATTTGGCAGACCGAGAGCGAGAAAGATAGGGAGGAAGAGGGAATAGAGGGTTGGAATGTCTAGCCGGTTGGTCGCAGCCTCTCAGCCACCCTAATGGCTTAATTAAAACTACCGTCACTTGCGGCTTGCCCATTTGCTTAGAGTTTCCACCGGCCTATTTCCACCAAAATACGAGCCTAAACTGTCTATTAAGTTTTATTTACACGTGCTCGCGAAACCAGAAATTCGACCTTCGATTCACTGTTGCAAGTCACGTCACGGAGTTTTACTTGAACATTTAAGGACGCTTTCTACCGTCGAGGGTTGAACAAATTGAGTTTTCTTTACGTTTTCTTACGTTAACAATACGCTTCAATTAAATCGTGGCTAATTATTGGCCGATTCTTCATTTGGTAATCAATTTTCTTATGAGAAAATCTAAATATATACAATACTCTCATTTTTATAAGGCGACCAATAGAAATGTTAAGATTGTAAGACTGGAAGTCGTTGAAACGCGTTCTTCCCACGATTTCCTTTTTTCAGAAAATTATTATTTATCACCCTTGATATCTTCAAAATACATATTTTTGTTTGAGCAGTTACGGTTGCAAGGGAAAACGTTTTTATCTGGCTATGTAAAACCAAAATACCAGTTTCACTTTAATTCAATGATATTGTTTTACACTGTGTTTAATAGTACTCCGGGTTGATATCAGAGAGCACGTATTACGTATATCCGTAAAAGTTTTATGGAACTCGAGCATGCAATTTCAACGTAATTTAGTTCCTGTTCCACAAATATTTGTATTTGCCCATACAACCGGAACCTAGTTGTAATACCGAGGTGGAAGTCAATGTTATGTCGAACAAAACAGTTATGCATTACACATGTTGGTAAAACAATTGCAGTATTGTATAACATTCAGCTCCAATTTCGCAAAACTCTCAGTAGCGTTAATTCATTTCTATATTTCGCGTGTCTCAGATTTAACAATAGTGGTATTTGCACCTAGAAATTTCATTCATCAAAATTCAAACTTAAATGTGAGAAACCACTATAATATTACAATTACACGCGTACTCGGGGGCTAAAATGAATTGCATAAAAGCAAAAATGATTCAAATAACGTACATGTAATATACAAGGTTCGAATATTTCATTTCACGCTTCAGATTGTTCCGATAAAAATATTTGATGAGTGGAAAATTCGCTTCATAGTTAAAATTCCATATTAAACATTTTATTACAACTGTGTAGCACTTTGTTGTATATTTAGAATATTATTTGAAACGTTCTTCTGTAAATTTTACCCTGTTCCAGTTACATACTTACTCGAGCTTGCTCAGTTCAATTATCGTGACAGAAATAAATTGTGATACTCATCGTTATCAAGAAATATCATGGTCAGAGGTATCAACAATAAATAAGCTAGCGTTATCCTGCCCGTGGACATGTTCAATAGTTAGATCAAGTATCATATCATGCCTCGAGGTTCCAGTTACTCCTACTATAATATATTACCATCTCGACACAATAATTTGCAAATAAGATGTGCTTCTAAGAGCCTATAAGATCAGATGCAATTGTTACAACTGATGGCCGATGCATTTTTTTTTTTTTTTTTTTATTGAATGTTCCATTAAGGTTGAGACATTTACAAAAACACGTAAAAGTCACATAGAGGTCGTTTGAAATTTAAGACAAACTATTTCAACTTCGAAAGAAGAGTGTTCAAGGATTAAGGTAACTTTCAAATCATAATGTTATAGTCTCGAAACCACGTAAACTTCTTCCACGCTTAATGATCCGTTCTCACCGTCTCAACTCCAACAGAAATAAAATTAGATCTCCGATGTATGAGCAAGCACAACAGACAACAACAGACTCGAAATACAAGTGCTTCCCCTATGCGCATACATACATGCTCGTCCCTCGACTTGCTCTCCTCAATTTTTTAATTTTCTCCATAGAATTCCCTTCGCCGCTTCTAACAGGCGACGTAATCGTTTCGAAACGAAACAGACAAAAGAGAAGAAATGTTTCTGAGGTTCGGTGCTTTGACTTTCATTGAACAGCGTCCCGCTCTCTTGCGAATTACTCTCCCCTCTCCTCCTTTTCTCGCCCTTCTTCAATCCCGCGCTCACCCTCGTTCTCTCTGTTCTTCTTTCGCGGTTTCCCTTCCCCTCCGTCTCCTTTCTCGTGTTCTACACCGTGTGACAAAAGTAGATAGCACCTCTTGCATTTTTTACAGTTTTTTTTTTTTTTTTTTAGTAAAATCTGGTAAAAAATACTGTGAAACACTGCTATCGTCGAGTGTAAAGAAAGTGCAACGAAATATCATTCAGAGATTTGTTAATATTTTAGGTGTACTACCATTTCGTCACACGCTAGATTTTGGGGAAAAATGTTATTTTTTACTCACATCTGTTATTAATACTAGAACTACCGGATGGGTCAAACTGACTCGCGCCTAATTTTTTCTTTTAGAAATAACGAAATTGTAAATATGTTTTCATGAGAAAATATTTTAATGAACTTCTCTGTCGATGTAGATATTTAAACAATACTGGTACGAAATTTAAACAACTGCAGTTTTTTTCTTTTTTTTGCGTGTTTAATGTCACATGAACCTATGAACGGTTATTAGTGACCCCTGTGGATATGTCGAAGATTTGGAAAATGTTTATATTAAATGGTATAATCCGATATCCTTTAGATAGTTAAGGATTCTTTTACAAGAGTCCTCAGCTTGTAAAATGTTTAACGATCCTCGCACGTTATGTTGTACTCTCTTGGCATTGAATTTTGGGCAGGTAACTAAGATATGTTCTATGGAGTTTTTAACATTACAGGTATCACAAGAGCTTGCTTCAGTTTTGGTGATAAGGTGGGAATGAGTCCAGTTAGTATGGCCTATTCTAATCCGTGTTATTATGACTTGGTCTCTTCTGTTCAGCAGTAAAGCATTGTTGTTGTTATAAGGCAATGTATGCCAGTTGTGTTTACTGCTTGGCAATTCTAGTGTTAAACGTGTCCCGACGTAGCGCATAGTAACAAATTTCGGTTGACAACGTGAAGATAAATTGAACTCGTGTGAATCGTAATGTGTACTATCATTTCGTCACACAGTGTAGCTCCGTTTTGCGCACCTAACTTCCCCCCCCCCCCTCCTTGCGTACCGCCTTCTCTTTCTGCTCGAGCACAAGGGAGGACGGAGGGTTCGCTTTCGAGTTATTATTATTTAGCCGCAGATATACATTCGTAGTATAGGCTCCCTTTAATGGACCGACGTTTACTTCCGCGCGCCTTCACCGCTACGACGTACAACACGCACACACGACGGGCCGGGTCGGGCCGGGCCCATTCGCAAATTATTTGGCCCTCCCGACTCCACAGACACCGGCAAAGGAAAACTCCCGGGGCAACTGACAATAAATGCCTTACGCGCACCCAAAACCTCCATCGGAGCCGCTGCCGTTGGTTGGTTTTCTTTTTTCTTTGTTTTTTTTTTTTTGTACTTCAAGTGGGATTGCATTCTCGACGAACCCTGAACTGCATACTGCACTTACGTGCACACGTCGTCGCCGCTGCTCGATCCCTAGATTTTTTCAGCTGCGGGCTCACAATCGATCCTCAGACCCATCGATATAATCAATGAGCTTCGAGGATTTTAATCCTGCGCGGTCCAAAGTGCTTCCAACCCTTTGTTCTTGTGTTCACACCACCGTACCACATTGCGTGTTCAACGTGTGCTAAAGTTTTGACGTGTGCCGATAGAAATGTGTACAATGGATTCAGAAAATATTTGCACAACCAGATTTCAACTTCCTGCGAAGACGTTTGATTGCGCTTTAATAGGTTACTTATGCTTCGCAAGAATTTCTTTAACCCCTTGCACTACTATTTATTTTGTGATTATAAGGATTGGAAATTCTTCATCGTTCAGAATTTCATAGAATAAAACCGATAGTTTATATTTGTTGTATGCCTATGTTTTCTCCAAAGGATATATACCAACTACAACAAAATAGAATTTTATTTCGGTTTAAAGGAAATTAATAACGTTCACATTTATTAGACTCTATTCAGAATCTTCATCACGAGTCTGGCTCGTTATTGTAGGGCAAGGGGTTAACACTTTGAACGCCAAACAAGAAAGCTAAAAAATCCACGAAATCAAAGTGTTATTTGATAAAATAGAAATTGAAAAAATTATATGTATGATGTTGTGTGGTTCTCCAACTTTCTTGCATTTTACGGATCCTAATCAAATTCGGTACGATGAATATATCAACGTAAAAATTCATTTTAAAGCCTGAACAAATAATTCCGTCACCCATATATGGGTGACATGGTAGTCAACGTGTTAACGCTAAACACGTTGCCTTATAAAAATGACAAGATTTAATTTATTTAGACTTTGCGCGGTTCTTATTGCAACGCGTGCTCTGCTAAAGATATTTATTGAATCATTGCTCGTGAAAGCATCTTTATAATTTCAAAAATTGTCAAAAATCTAGAACCGGTCGTTTGACCGATGGTGGTATGTTCAGTGTTAAATTAAATTTCGAAGATAAAGTCTGAACCTGTTTCTCCGCCGATGAGAAACAGGGTGTCAAATATTTTTTGGCTGAACTATAAACTGCAAAGTTTCGTCAAAGTCGGTGATTGAAAGGGCGATGTTCCTTGCCAGTGGCATTATACAGGGTGTTCACGCTATTACCAACCAGCGTTTTTCTTGTAAATAGTAAATATTAGAAAGACATGGAAGAGGAAAAAGTACTACTGTTTTTTATACGTAACACAATGGCGTATATAATTTTTTCGTGTTTATACTATTTCGTTAGATATGAAGGTGACTTTCAATTTTTTAAATGGAATGCTGTATTTTTTCTGGCTAGTAATAGCATGAGCACCCTGTATGTGTGAAATTTTTAGTTTATCGAATACATTGATTTTTATGGAGTTGTTGAGGTTGTTGCTTTGCCCAGTCAAAGTGTTAAGCTTGCCAATATTTCGCTCGCGTAGCCTACATCTCCTATCCTTTACGCGAAGAAGAAGAAGGAGAAGAAGTTAGTATGCAGCGAGTATGTCTTTCATTCAGCCATGGTCCGTGGTTGTTGTAGTTTTTCAGAAATTCACGAGCCGTGGTCGTAACTCACTGGCAAGCTGGTTCGATACGATGTACTAACATGTTATTACACTCGGTTCCGCGCAAGGAGCAGAAAGCATCGATAGCCGTGGGCATCCCCTTTTTAGCATCCCGGGCACATTGTTCATGAGCGTTGCAAACTAGTAGCTGGAGGATACTTCTCACTCCTTCGGGGATACGCCATTCTTGCGAGGAATAAGAGCATCTCTCGCGTATCGCGTATGCAGGCGTGTGTTGCAGTTCTGCATCCGATCGGGCCCGGCCCCGTATGGCGGCGAGGGAGCTGAAGGGGCTGCTGCATTTCGCGTCACGAATCGCATCTATATGTTAATACGGTGCGCAACCGCGCGCGTAATTCTCGTTGCAAGCACCCACGCACCGGTTCCTCGCAGCCGATGCGCATACGCGAACGCGATCCTGGAAATTCTGCGATCAGAAATGATCAAGCCCTGACCGCGACATATTGATACTAACGCGGCTCCTTCCGGCCCTACGTAGGGGAGAGTTGCCAAATGCCTACCGGTCACCTAAATCGTACCAGCTCTTTTCTTTAAAAATTAATGCATTTTGATGCCTCTTGGTGGTAAAGATATGAACTTTTATTTATGTCGATAAAGTAGGACCAAAAAGTCATTCGCATCGAGTGTTGTTTTGTGAATGACAGAAGCACAAAGAAATCAGGCAAGTCTGATGTTAATTTTAAACGATTTTAATCGGCTGAATTAAATATAAATCTACAGTTTCTGAGGTAGTCTTATATATTTTTGAAAACTAGCTGTTATATTATTTATTTCTATTTAGTTTATAAAACATGCTGATAATGTTTTAAAGATTAGCTTCAATTATTTAGCGGGACGTCTTTTTCCTAAATCGTACCACACTGTGGTTTCCTAAATCGTACCAGTACGATTTAAGATACTGTTATTCAAATTTTACCGCGAAAATAAACGATTTACAATATTTCAAATTTTTTAGCATGGGAAAGTAGCTTACAGTAGCCCCTATAAAAAAGGAATTAGTTGCAGTGAAAACAAAACAAATGAAACAAAGAAAAATTGATTTCACGCCTTCAACCAGCACCGCTGCTCCAGTTCTCGTAGAAGTGGAGAATGAAAACGATTGGTTCTGTTTTCTTTGCAATAATTCTTATTTAGAAGACATGATCCAATGCTTAAAGTGCCAAAAGTGGGTACATGAAGCTTATGGAGGAGTTTTGAAAAAAGACAATATTTATTATTGTCCTAGTTGTATTTAAGTTAGGTAATGTAATATTCCATTTTATTTTTATGTTGTATTGTATATTAAACTGAAATTAAACGCAAAATACAGTTTCTCTTATGATTTTTTTGTATCTTTTTAATCCAACACATGAGGTACAATTTTGGAAACCGGCTGGTACCATTTAGGATACCGGTTGCCTAAATCGTACTGTTTGCATGATCTTATAAAAGTGTTCATATCACAATGATCTATCAATAAATATTTAAAAAGTCATATTAAATTGCAACTTAGATAGTTAATACATGGATACAAAACATAATTTTTGCTCAAATTCCTACTAAAGAGTAAAGTGGTACGCATTCGGCAACTCTCCCCTACAACTCGGACCCTCTACGTCACTGTTTCGAACTAACTGCCAATTAAGCGGGCTATTCTGCTTTTCGAGATCGTTTTCGCACGAATCTCTCGGAATTTTTTTCCGCGAAAACTATCGAACTTTTGGCGTTGATATTTTCTACACATTTTTATCGGTGTATCAAGTATTTGTGAAAATATTCAAAACTACACGAGTTATACACTACCGGCCATAAGTGTTTACCCACCTTCAAATTTCGTTACTATTCAAATAATAGGTATTTTATTGTTATGAAAATGTCCGTAGCATTAAATCCTAATTATAAGGCTAATAAAAAACATCCAAAATATTCTGTACATACACAATCAGGTACTGTAAATGAGTTTACAGCTTTTTTATGAAAAACGACAATTTTGGAGTTCAGGTAAAGAAACCCATTTTTTGGAAATTTTTATAACGGTCAGTAGGGAATATGAACGCAGGTAATACAGGTATCTTAGTCTTCTCAAATTTCATACTGCATTAAGCTTTCATACAGTAAACAGTTGATTTTCACGTGCCTAAAGAATTTTGCGAAAATTTCAAATAATGTCAGGGAGAAAAGAATTATCGATTGAAACGCGCGCTCTAATAGTGTCCCATCATAGCATCCGAAAAAGTAACAGAGAAATAGCAAAGTTATTGAAGCTGACCCGTAGAACCGTGGACTACAATGTTAAAAAATCTATGGGTGGGTAAACACTTATGGCCGGTAGTGTATATTCTTGTATAGTTTCCACGGTCGGACGAATTAACACTTAGAACTACCGAGCACCAAATGCAACTGGCATACATTGCCTTATAATAACAGCAAAATTGCATTTCTTTAGATTTTGTGTCGGTTTTATTTGAACATCTACTTCGACAGAGAAGTTTATTAGAAACTTTTGTCACGGAAACATATTTATAATTTCAATATTTCTAAAAGAAAAAATTAAGAGCAAGTCATTTTGACTCGTCCGGTGGTTCTAGTGTTAATGGGTAACGGTACTCCTCCTGGCATGGAAATTTGAAAATGTTTTGCTGGAATAATTGAAACCAAAAATGTAATGGTAGAATATATACTTGTGAAAATGTTATCGGGAATTTTTATTGTTAATTGTTCCTCGAAATTCAGTCAAGATTTAAGATTTTCCGATCGAAGACGAAAAGAAGTAGGGAGTCTTAATTTGACAATTGAGTACGCACTTTTTATTACACGTTCATTTTCGAATAACTTATACTATTGTAATTAACTATAAAACAATTAGTATTTCTTTTACTGTTTACGACCGCTGTGCACCGTGCATATAAAATTAAGCAATAACAAATTAAAATACCTCGATTCCCTGGAACATGACAGTATCAGCTTCGGCTTGATTGAACGTTAAATTAATTTTATTACGGGGATAGTATCAGTTTAACCAAATTTAATGCTTCTTTTACGACTCTGTCCACTTATACTGGGAAGGTGTGCTTTGCTGTACTGTTCTCCTCACATGCTATGCTAATATACTGTTAACACAGGTTACGCACAAATTCCGACAGCAAGTAAATACGTACGTAGCGTGTGTAGCCATACGCATTCTTCTTTACGAGTGTAATTATGAACTACAAGAAGCCTTTGAACGATGACGTCGACCGACAATAAAATTTTACATTCCGTAAGATGACACTGGAGATGTGTATGATAAATTGAAATTGACGATTATTGTCGTAACAGAATACAGCAGACATGGCATTCGTAAATTTAGCCGTTCTTAATCCTTGAATTCTTCTGGAAACTAATTTATGCGTATGACAACAACGGAATTATGCAATGAATAATCAAAGGATGATACAAACATTGAGAATTTGTAAGATGTACATAAAATGTATTAAATTACATTTTGTAGGCTGATTCCCATAGGTAAACTCATGCAGTTTATCAATGGTTTCATTTGGGTGTTAATTAAAACAGGAAGCTCGTTGAAACATGTCAAAAGTATAAGTATACTGTGAAGTATACTAAATAGTAAAAAATTCTATACAATACAACTGTATAGATTACGAAATAGTTCAGTGATAACAACATGGCAAATTTTTAATTAAAATAAAACTATCTTATATCCACTGCAATAAATCCTCTAATAATTTTAACTCTTTACAGACCGGCATTGTAACAATAAAAAATGATTATTTTCACATAAACAAACGGTTCCGTCAACGCAGCGTCTTTTCCTTAAATTAATTTATACAAGAGAATGGATTTATTGGGTTCATATCGCGACACAACAGAAGAAGTTCTCGTCCGCAAAAAGGGTTGGTAAATTGAAAATTGATAATCTGTCAATAACGGTAATTGGTTGATAATCTGTCGATATTCTGAAATTCTTTTAGTCCTTCCGTTTTAAATTGCGTCGACTCGTTTGCGTCGCAAATGAGTAAAATTCACAGTCCGGTAGTAGCGCAGATAATATGCAGATCTCTCGACAACGCGAAGTTTGTGGATTCGATTTATTTGTGAAAATGTCTATTGTCTTTTGTTTTCAATGCTGAAGCTCGCTCTAATCAGAGATCGCGAGCGCGAGGATATAGTCGGTATACATATGTAAATAGGTGCGACGCGTAACGGAAGTATTAGCACGAAAGAAGAAGAAACAAACGTGTTGTCTGGTTTACAAGGCGAGTTAATCTGCAGTTCGCTTACCGTACCGATGCGTGAACTTATTGCTTGTGCGTATGCGCTCGGATAAACGCCCACTAAGGGCCCTTCCATTTCAGGAAACATACCCCTGGTACTGTTTGCACACCACATCGATTCGTTCTCTTTCCCGTTTTCTTCCTTTTCCGCAGTCATGGATGCAGTTTAAAGCAGCTCTCGTAATTTCTATTTATTGTAGACGCCGAACAATAAAACGTTGATCTCGCGCAATAGAAACACCCGTCCCGTTGATTATTAATATTATTCGTTAATCTTGGATTTTATATTTTATTCGTAAAAATAACAAAAAAACTGTAATTCGAAACGTTCGAAAGATTACGAGAGTCGATGTAACGAATAAATTCTTAAGCAGTTTCTAAGTTTCTTGCAACGGATGCAGAAAGTTTTTATTTTGCATAGATTTGCAATTTTTCTACAGTCAACGATTACGCTAATTTGTAACTCTTTTGCAATATGTTGAAGCAAGGAAAAATTCGTCTTATTAATTGGAACTCTCGTTAACATAAACATTCTTTCCCCTCATTAGAGTTAAACATCGTTTCAATAGAACCGCGCTTTATATTACACGTTAGTTTTTATAAAATTTCATATTTTTTCGAATCTGTTTTATTCGTCTGCTTCGTACGAATAATTTCACAAGCTAAAAGTAGCGAAATACGTATTAATTACACGTAATTCAAATATTATTTAATTAATTAGCGTCTGTTAACAAAGGGAGGTTAATAGCACTCGGTTTTAATGAAACTGTGCAATAATACAGTTCGAATAAAAAACATTCTGCATAAAAGGAAATGAAAGACCATCTTTTCATTAAAATATAATTAAATTAAAATTGAATCTAACCTCATTGAAATAATGTATGAACAGCAGTGCAAACATATTGCTCGAAAGTAACATAATGTTCTACAATTCACATGAAATTGTTTACTTTTCCGTGAAGTATATAAATTTATATTCTACACGTACAAAATATTGATACAGACACCGTATATAATAGTGAAATTCTGGATAACAAAATTTTAGTTAATATTAAACAGTTAAAGATTCGTATACGATAATAATTTCAACGTTTATTCTAGAAAATTACGTGTGTTCGCTTTCTATAAAAGGTTGTAACGTTAGTATGAATTTTATGGAAACTTCTATGGTTAAAAAATATAGAAATAATTAATTCGGATAGATTTCACGTTTTCGATCGTATTCTTTAATGGATACGAATTCCTGAAATCATCCAACAGAATTGACTTATAGTTTATCTAGGCGGAATATGCTTTCAGCGTGTTTAAATATTATTATTGCTAAACTTCCGTTCCCGGCAATAATTTATAATTATCGAAATATCGAAAAGCAAATATTAGCTTATGTTGTTGCACAAGACTCTAATAATAGGCAAACTAATATTCTACTTGCATTATTCGCGGAAAATATCTGCAATACAGACATACTTAAAGCGTGTAAAAATATTTGCAGAACAAAGTGCTTCCATGTAAAGAGAAGAAAGTTTCGACGGAAATGACCTTTCGCTTCGTCGGTACGATGTACTCACTATGAGCAATCGATCTGTTTTTCGTGAACTATTAAAGCCGAACACACATTCAGCAAAACCGAACGACTTGGCCGAGCAACCATCATTCATTGTCACATTCGTACAAATTATTACTCGTTCAAAAACCACGGTGTGGAAAACCATTTTGGACTAACATCAGGTTTTATAACGTTAATTTCAGTTGCAATTTAATTCAATTTACTTCGAGGCAGTATTCTTTAGAACTTCAAGTAAAATCATTTACAATGCATTAAAACGTTTACTGACAAAAAATCATAAGTAGGTATTGTTCCACGGCCATTGTCATAAGCTCAACCGCGTTGTTAAATGCAAACAAAAACATTGAGATGGTTACGCGTGTCTCGTTACGTAGACTCTTACTGTTGATTTAACATTGCACGTATTTCAGACGTGATTTTGACTAATTAGTTTTCGATAATGTTAAATATGCTGTTAAACCGACCTAGTTATTGAGTAATAATTTCTAACAACAACTTGAAGAAATCGTCTCGAATTTCCTTTTCATTCTTTGTCAAAATACAGTATATTAAGGTTCGGATGCAATTTGAAAGTTCATGCTAACTTCGACGCAATGTCGATGAATATAAAATATTGTTTAACTCATTCGCGAAGTTGCAAAACCGACGTTCCCGACGGTAACACTTGAAGTGTCCCTAAAAAATTCTGACACCCGGTGCATGATGCCTTCTACAGTAATAATTATCTTCATTATGACAGCACCGGCTTACCGCTTGGGTCCTAAACCAAAGTTAATTACCAGCCGCCGTAGCTAATTTAAATCAAGACTAATTGCGATCCTACCTTCATTACTGCGGGTCGTGTCTCAGCTTCTAATATCGCGAAACTTCACCGAAACTTGTCTCGTTACATCCACCCGTTGTCACAACATCCACGGATGAATGTTAATAAAGACAATTAGGCATCGAGTTGTTATGACTTACGGGCTAGTTGTGCCGGTCTAATCATTCAGCTAATCCAAGCACCAGAACGTTACACAATATTATAAAGGTACAATATTACGCTAGATAATAACACATCGAACCGCCGATCTTTAGTCACTTGAAAATTAAGTGAAAAATTTATAACAACGTTTTTTCTCGTAACTTAAAGTTCGTAGTCGAAAAACGTAGTTCGTTTCAAGCACGCGCGCAACAAATTTTCAATTTATGTAGCCAAACTAATACGGTTATTACGACACAATAAAGGGAAAAAAGTATTTATTAAATGAAAAAGAAAGAACAAAAGAAACGGGTTAATCGTAATTCCCAATTAAAAAGTTAAAATTGTCGACTATTCTTTTCAATAATACCTAACATTTTATCATTGCACTATTTTTTACTATTTTTTTTTGTTTTTTATTCTTTTGTTCTTTTTTATTGGAGAATAAATTTCTAACACCTACTTTTGTACTTTTGTGCAAGATTTTCAATTCTGGATAGAGATTCTCTTATAGAAGGATGAAAAGATTTGTCGTTCTTGCTTTAAAAAATGGAGATACCAATAAATGCAGGTGTACCATAAGTTCAGAAACGTGTTTGAAGGCAGGTCCGCCGGAAAACTTCGGAAATGCCACGTGGAAGTGCAATTTGTTGCTGGGACTCATTAAGAGATCACGGCTACAGGTGCATAGACGGGCAAATCCCATTAAAACGATACATTACGAGCGTAATCATTTAATTTGATTGCGAGTGTACGTTAAATTAAGAACGCCGTTTATCCAGGGTAGGGTGGGATCGTCACAAAAGTCAGTCACAAGAAAAATCGTGGATCCTCTAACTCTACGGGCTGGCAAACACCCACGCGACCATTAAAGTCCCACTCGGCCGCTGTAAGATACATACTTAGGGCGTCTCGTAAGGCATACCCTTTTATAATTAAGACGTTACTTTACGGTCGTGAGTACACCTCGCGTGCATTCTCTATGCAAGCGCTAAGACCGGCCTAGGAAAAGTGAAGAACGGTCTCACCGTGAAAGAACCCGAATTTCATTACCTCGAGAACGTTAATTTCATCTCTGCGTAGACACCATAAAAATTCGGCTGTCACCATTAACCGGGTAATTGTCGGCAATTAATTATCGGTAACCGGGTATCTGGGTACCCACTTTCAATTTCTCTCTAGAACTTCGTTAATATTTTTCTTCGTAAATCGCGAGATTATTATGTAGATTTTTATGTTCTTGGACGATCGAAAAAGTATGCATTGAAACTATAAAGTGCAGCATCATTGAACAACTTAAGCGGGTCCTATAGTCTAGAGTCTTGCATTTTCTTAAAACACGTAGACGCATTAAAAATATCACTACATATTAAAGAATTTATTCAAATTCGTTGGGATAACGAAGTTGCAACACGTTTTTCACGAAACCTTGTTTCCTGGCATAGGCCAATTGAAATTTTTCATCAAAAATGTTCAAAGGAACAATATAATTAACAATGGTGATCCAATATTAAGAGTATGATTTTTATTCCACAAAATGATTACGTGAATTTTTTATAAAAAAATGTTCAAAGGCACGAATAATATAATTAACAATAATACGATTCAATGTAAAGAGCATGGTTTTTATACCACACAGAGAGAACTGAATCCTGTGACCATAAATTTTCAATTTTATACAATTGATAGAATGAATTCTTTAAGTAAATTGTGTAGCTGTTTTATTATAATACGATGCCAGAAAATTGGTAACGTTTGTAATATGTTTATTTTTATATTTTTCAACGTTGCATGAGAACGGGGAACATATTTCAAACAATACCACACACATCGATCGATAAAATATTCGCAAAATCTTTCTCCTACGTCAAGAGGTCTTTTTGTTGCAATTTAGATGATTACAGGTAACATAATCACCCAAAGCTGTCTACACAGCCCGTTTGCTGCATTTATTCAAGATGATGTCTAATCGCGAGCAAGATTGAACATTCTCTACCGGTGTTCTGATTACGCTACCTTAGATCCACAAAGCGGATTTTAATGAGAAAGCCAGAGGCGTCACATATTGTACTAATATATGCACACAGAGTGCTCCATTAAGACATGCTAAGTAGTTGTAGAGGTTTCATTAATAATACCGTCAAGAGTGTATTCGTCGGTGATTATTCAGCTTTTATTACGTCGATAAATTATTCGTTCCTTAATCTGCGGCGAATTCACGAGAATAAATGTAGTGAGACTATTATTATGATAATACCAGTACCTTTTAAACGTGTCCCGATTTTATGCGAGATAAGAGAAGATTTGAAGTGTACCATAATATCTTAATAAGCACGGTAACTCGTCCCATAACTAATGGAATAAATAAATATACATGAATCGCACACGCGCATAAAAACTTCTGCTTAGAATTCGCAATAAAACTTGCCATGTTCCTGGGTCGTTGTTAAACGAACAATTCAACAGTTATATCCCAAAAATTCGAAATATATTTTCCAACTTTTATAGAAGAACCCCTCAAGTAATATAAATTGAAAATATACATTTGAAAACATTATAGGCAACACAGTCGAGTTGAAAATAAACGTATATTTCTCACCGTGGCTCTAATAATTGAATCACCCGGTGTACATAAATTTCTATCTGGAAACCTCAACATTGAGCATGACGCAGTAATCCGTAATCCTCGAAATCTCTTATCGTACACCACAGTGTTTGAATATTAGGCTATTCGGTTAATGGACGTTCGAATACGTAGTGTTCTACTGTCCAGATAACCCCCGTGTAACCCCGTCTTCCTATCACACTATTTCACTCTAACGTAGTAAAGGAGTTAGGGAAACCCCCGATATAACACGTCACATAGGGTGTTAACACTAGAACGACCAAGCACTAAATGCAACTGGCATACATTGCCTTATAATAACAACAAAATAAGATGTGTTTAGATTTCGTATTAGTTTTGTTTAAATATCTACTTGGATAGAGAAGTTTATTAAAAAATTTTCTCATGGAAACATATTTATAATTTCAATATCTCTAAAAGAAAAAATTAGGAGGAAGTCATTTTGACCCATCCGGTAGTTCTAGTGTTAAATAACCTGTACTTACAATATGTTATCCAATCCCACCCAGAGTGGCCAGATCAGGGGAATTGACTCGAATCGAGGGGAAAATGTTACCCTCTCTTTGCCAGTACCGGATTAGTCACGTGACATTGTGACCGAGCCGTGTCGGAAGAGTGGGGGAATATCGTCGTAGAAGGGGAAGGTAGAGTGGGGAGACAAGTCGCTGAGTCGCCAGATCAAGACTTGTTCTCCCACTCTAATTTCCCCTACTGCCGCGCTATTCCCCAAGTTTTCCAGCAAAATCAGAAGAAATTTGAAACGGTACAAAGATTAGAAGAATTAAATGATACATCTAATTTTCAACTGCACAAAATTAATAAAAAAGTAGGAAAATCTTTTTGTTTAGTTCCTATGACGACACAAAGATCCCCGGTCAATAGGTTTTATTTGGAAAACAGTTATGTTTGTTTAAGGTCGCTGTTACAAATCGGACATTTCATATGCGCCAGTCCAATAATATCGAAAAAGAAAAACAAATACCAAAAACCTTTTTAGGGGAACATGTGACAAGCGTACTTTTGTTTTTTAGAAAGTTTACCGCAACCAACAAAAGCGTTTGTTTGCATTATTACCAGCTTGAGGTGCACTGTCCAGCAAACAAAATACCAAAACCACCTCGGGCACGAACTGACGCGACCGACGCTCGCCACTGACTTTTGGCCTTTAACATTGGGGTTTAGGTGGTTTGCACGGTGATTGCAATATAGGTACCGTCGGACTCGTTGCGGTGAAGAGAGCAACGGAAACCAGTTTCGAGTCGCATCTATCCGATCGATCAGATTGCTTGATCAGAAAGGCAGACCTTACGGTTTCGATACGTTCGATGGCAAACCTATTGCTCGTTCGGTTGATGCGGATTAGCACGGGTTAATCGACACAAAGGACGTCTCGTTAGTTGGGAATTAAACGGATTATGGTCTGAGGTCTCTGCCATCACGATCGATTCTTGTCGACCGGACCGACAGACATATATATCTGGCTCGCTTTCCGCTCGCATTTTTCCCATTTCGTAATTCGGTTAATTGATCCGGTGGCAGGACTTGCCTACCAAATTTTTGTGTCGCAGGAATACCTGAATTAAGGAACTGTTTGCCTCCGAATTATCACGCAGGGACGGTTCCGAGGGTTGTCAGGCGAAACAACCATACGAGCTTTCATTTCGAAATATTACAGGAAGGGGTGGCAGCCCCTTGTAATTTTTGGGATTACAACAAGCATATTAAGTGGACAACGGTACAATTTGTTGCGTCTATTAATGTATGTCACAGTGGACAATGGACTTTTTACGTTCATAAAAACATTTTAACCCTTTGCACTCGAAGCTATTTCAACTCCAGAACGAAACACTTCTTCCGACCTAAAATATTTTCCTTCTATAATATATTTCTTCCCTTGTTATACATACGAAAATGGTGCAATTTACTCGTACAATACTGAAGCGTTTAGTAATTTATTAAATACAAACAATTTACTAATGTAAAAAATATTTTGAATAATGATACTGCAATTTGTTCAGTGCTAAGGGTTAATTCGAACACTAGAGTAATAGAAGAATTAATTTCGCTCAATTAATCCGTTTAGATATGCATTAATTTCCGTCTTAATTATAATTAAGGCGTATACGCCTATGCGAATGGCTGGTTTAAACCAGCTGTAACCACGTACTTGTTATAAACATTGAAGAGCACCTGCAACAAGTGAAAACTTTATTCTTCTGATTCTCACAATATTTAGAATAAGCTGCACAGAAAGCGGGACGTAAAGCAATAGAGTAAATTGAATCATCGGCTTCTCCATCGATTCGTAAGAATAGAACAGACATCATGAACGTTCGTTAGATGCCAGCTTGATAACCCCTTGATGGGATTTTAGAGCGTAGTCGTACAAGTACGAAGTTTAGTTCAGTTCGTATTTCTCACCATTCTCTAGCACTTTCTGTTACTGTCCACAGGACAGTAACCAGTTGGACATAGTTTCCGAATTACCTCTGAACGATTAGTCAGAATCATACCTTTCAACGTGGATCAATTTTCAAAAATGCAAATTCATAATTTCATCCATTAGCAGTGAGTTAGATACCTACTTCAAAGCCTCTTAAAATTATTCAAATGAATTTCTTCCCATTTACAAATCTTAAATTCTATTCGTGGATTTATGCCCGAAGCTAGCAATCGTGCCTGTAAACAAAATGTTCATGGTTTACGTAAGAAGTTAAATAAAAATATTATAGTTTCTTCATTTTGCACCATTAATCTCCTTGCTTGATAATTAGGTCTGCATAGCAAAATCCCGATTAGGAGCATAAAAGATTTCTCCGAAATATTCTGAAACAACAAATTTATGAGAAAAATTGAGTAGATCAAATGCAAAACGGTAAAGTCGTCATTTAAAGAATTTCGGGTACGCTATTGTGTTATATCCACTTTGCTAAAATTATTAAGAAAACAACTGAATGTCTACGCAGTTCCTGTACCCCTTCTGACTAATACAAAAAACATTGTTCATTTTGTCTTTAAATTGTTTCACACAGAAAAACTCGTCGTTTCGAGTAGTCCGCGAAATGTTGAAAGAAATTATCCAAAAAAACGTTTGATCGCGACCAGCATAATTTCGCAAAATATTTCTTCTACTTGTCAGAATTCTGAACGGCGAATCGAACAGTCGACGTTCAAACGTTAACAAGCGGAAGGGTTGGGGAAGGGGTGGGGAGGGGATGATCAGATCAAGCAATGTTTACGTTCCCTTTTCTCTCGAATTTTCGAAATTGCCTGAGACAGCCCCCGTCGACGGACGTACGTACGTGACTGCGTTCGCCCCGGAATTTTCATCATTTTTTATTGGATAACCCGCCGGCCGTGGACCAACGGGGGCATCGATTGAATTTCAAACGAAATTCAAATTACATTTAATTTGGTTAGCCAACGGACGAGCAAAAGCGAAGCGGATCCGATCGGAGGCGTGTGTGCACCGGTTGCGTGCAGTTTGGATTCGTAGTTCGGGGGATTCGGTGCGTTGTACGGTTTCTATTATCGACCTGCAGGGCCACGGTTCATTAAAACGGCATGAAACATGCAAATACAACTGTTTGCGGTTTTCCTGTTCTTCTCACGAGCTGACCGGTTCGGTTTTCGAGCGTTTGTCGGCGATCCGCTTTCGATCGACCGTTCTAGCGACGAATTATACAATAGGCTTCAAATATGAGTCCTTTGTAGACCAAACCGACCAACCACCTATGAGTTTGTTTTGAACATTTCACTGTCACAGCACTTGATTAATGCATAACTTAACCGAAAGGAGTTCTACGAATGAGTTTATACTGTTTCATCAATTTCCCTTACTCTTCGTTTTGCGGAATGCCATGTTGTCCAACTCTTCTTGTATTTTAATAGAACGAAATCTTTCAAATCACTGTAATTCAACTGAGTATAGCTCTATATACTGTCTATCTTGATCGAAAATGTAGCAATACTTCATGTTATTCGAATTTACTTAATATAATCTTGATTTTTTCAAATTTGTCCGTACATGAATTTCCTTACTGTAAAAATCAAGATATTCTTTTGTTTACAGAAGCATCCAAATAACCAATTTAAACGATCTGAAACAAAAATTTATTTCAACAAACGATTGATCACGTTGTCATGCGTTGCCATACTTAATCATACTTTTCTTGAAATGTCTATACTATTTCTTGTCGATTTAAACAAATCGAATTTAGATTTACAACGATAATAATATACGTATGTGTAGTTTCATTTTCTCAACAGTTTGTTTCATTGTAAAAAAGTGGAAGAAAAACTTTTCGCCCAAACCGGTAAAAATATATTCTGTTGCTTTCTGCAATTAATATTTAAGTATTCGAAGATTTGTGGCGAACGCAAGCACACGGCCCATTAGGCGGAAGATGAAAATTTAAGAAGCTCGAACATGAAGTCACCACGTGATGTATAATATATGGAAAAGCGTGGGTGGATGTACGAGCGACATCCTTATTGCTGGCCACTGTTTTCTTTGACGACCAAAGGAGGGCTGTACCTTCGTGGAAATTTATGAAATTCGTTTTTCGCTCCGCAGTTCTCGCCAAAGAAAACACTGTCGCGACATGAGAGATTAATTTACGTCGGACATTAAGACCTCGCACCCGGCCCGACTAAGAGCGCGTCGTAATACAGCAAATATTACTTACAATTGCGAAAGGATGAAACATTTTTTAAACAATTCTTAAGAATTATACACGGATTAAGGGGGGATTCTCGTGTGAAGCAGGAAGATCGACTAATATTAGGGGTACCCATACGTAATCAATTATTTGCAAAGAATTTGTTTTGCCTTTAGCTCTGTACCGATACAGAAATAATACTACTCTCCTATCCGCTTCACATACCACCTCTACTCGCATGATGTCATTCCTAAATACCCCTAATAATAGCCTTTTATCCTGTTATTTGAAAACAACTCGAATTTCAGTAGGGTGACCAATAAAACAGTCGAATTTTTACATTTATTACAGCCTTTGATGGTTTAACGATCAGTATATTTTTGGGACATATATTAGAGGAACCCATAAGTAATCAATTATTTGCAAAGAATTTGTTTTGCCTTTAGCTCTGTACCGATACTACCTTAATAATACTACTCTTCTATCCGCTTCACATACCACCTCTACTCGCATGATATCATTCCTAAATACCCCTAATAATAGCCTTTTATCCTATTATTTGAAAACAACTCGAATTTCAGTAGGGTGACCAATAAAACCGTCGAATTTTTATATTTATTACAGCCTTTGATGGTTTAACGATCAGTATATTTTTGGGACATATATTAGAGGAAGCCATAAGTAATCAATTATTTGCAAAGAATTTTTTTTGCCTTTAGTTCTGTACCGATCGTTGAAGAGGAAACACGTATTCTTTTACAGTTCTCGGTAAAGCAGCCTGTGTTCAAAATATTCTAAAAAGTATAATTTTTTTTACATATTCGTTACATATTTTTATTATTTTATCATATTTGTCATTGCATACTTTTTCATTAAAACCTTGAATCTACTACAAAGCTGGTTTTGGATTTCAAAATAATTGATTACTCATGGGTCCCCCTAACATTTTAAATTTCAACATTTTTTCTTAGAAATTAGTTATAGTTGTTTACGAAGAAGCTAAAAAGGCGCAAACATATTAAACATACATTTTCAAGTAAAAAAACTTGTCGAACAAGTTTTTATTAACGTGTTCCCGAAAAAAAATGAAGTTTCATAAAAAGTGGAATTTTGCGAAAGTCCCATTGTTAGCATCTTGGTTACCTTGACAATGATGGGAGAGAGTAGGAGAATCCCAATTTACTCGCGAGTAAAGCTTGGACAGCACGGATTTGGCCAACGGTGTCCATCTATTATATCTGAAACGGCACGGTCAGCGTATAACGCGTCCTCGTCTCGAAGTCGCGCAATTAATTTTCTCTAGAATACGTTTCAGTCCAGTGATTCTTACCCTGACCGTAACTAATAATCTTCATGAAGGACGCGTGTCGTATATTTTACGGATTAACGCCGTCAGGTCGAGGAACCGATTTTATGGTCCCTGTGCACGGCTGGGATCGATTTGACCCGACACTGAGACCGTATGTTTTGCTATCACGTTTCCCAATGTTGTTGAATAAACAGCTTTTTGCACTTGTCAATTACAGCCATTATCTCTGACACCTATTTATTGCTTGATCTGTCTACTTTAAAATAATTTTACTACAGTTTAATGAAGCTAAGCGTGAGCCAAGTTACATAACATTTCGAAGTTATCATTCGAATGTAGTACCAATTGTACATTTCGTTAAAAAAAAGAGCAGATATTTTGATGTATCCAATATTGTAATTGTACAAATATTTATTATTGTAAGTTATAAGGTTTGTTAAATTAGAGAAAGCACTAACGCTATGTTATCCATGTATATTTCGCTTGTAGACATGAAAACTGCTTGGTCACAAGATAACTCGATGAATAGGTTAATGATTCTGAAGAAATGAAGTGTAAAAACTAGTTAGCAGGTACATAGATGCTTTCGTTGAGGCGCTCTAGTAATTTATGAGCTGTAAAAGAAATCGAACGTTTTCTTGTGTATAGGAGACCATTTACCGACGTCCGCGTCGAATGCGAGAATTGAAATTCTCAATTTTTTATTATTACCACTGTCCCTTGTTAGCAACGCTGAATAGAGACATTGTGAAACGTGTGAGGGGTCATATCCATGGACAGGCCAGGACTACATAATAAATGGGCGAATGCAATCAATGCTGTCACCGATGCTAGACGGTACATATTACGTGTTAGCAAAAGGATGTACAAAGACGCCGAGTTTCAAACGTAAAAAAACCGTCCTTGTGCTAGAAAAATCTGCTTTATTAAATTGAAATACTCTGATCATATTCAACAATTAAACCTATTAAATCAATCAACAATTAAACCAATTAACCTATTAAATAAATTATAGAAGAATTCACTTTGCAGCAAATATTTGTTATCAATGTAAATTTCAATGTCCATTTGTATTCCATTTATACAAACAATTATTATAAACTCTGTGCATTTATTTCCTTATTGCAATACACAAACAGTGCAAGGAAAGCAGTAAATACACGTGTTATTATTATTATTAAGTTAGTACACGTGTAAGTGATTATGAATTATTATAAAAATGTATATTTAGATTATAAAATTAACAGTGTAGCAAAATAAGTAAGTTTATATGGACAGAATGGTAAGATAAACTTTCCGTTGCATGTTTGAGGTATCGTATGCGATAGGGACCGTATTAATGAACGATGTCTATAATTTTCTCAGAAAGGAAGCCTGAATGAAAGAAGAATAATTATCATTTGTAATGAAACATGGTAATCATATAGGTACAATATCCTGTCAGTGGTATCGCACTGAATGTTGCACTGCGCACACCGGACAATATAATTACAAGTGATATGACTCATAATTCACAGCGTTTAAGCATCGTCTATTGTGTGTCAGTCAAGTAGAAAATCGGAATGATACTACCTATACACTATGTACTCCCTTGCCGTTTAATTTATTAGATGAGGAGAAATCGTGCCAATAAAAGCGTTCCGTTTGTCTATATGTGTGAAAGAGAAACTATTGCATCTGCGTATGACAATAGAATCGAACGAAAAAGAAATTAGGAAATAGTAGCATATAATAACTTATTGCTACGAATTTGCTTGAAGAGGATAAGTTTAAATATTGAATATAATCATTTCGCTTCGATTCAACAAAAATTAAAGGGTTTATACTTGCTGCGTTCAGTATCACATCGTAATTCATACATCAATTCGTTAAATATAAGTATATAATCTTATCTTTTCTATCTTAAGTTTTACAAATTTTCCAAATTTGTGTATGAACATTTTTAACATAGTACTTTATCTTGTTACAGATCGATGTGGAAAGTGTCGAGCCAACACTAAGAGATTAAATCTGATGAAATACTGCAAAAGAGATTATGGTAAGTTTTAAAAAGTAAGAAACACACACGCATAATTGTAGAAAAATAACTTATTCATAACAAAATGATCACGATACGATTCGTTCAAGTTTTCAAGCAAATATCATCGGAATTATGTCATGTTTGGTATCATTTTAATCAGAAAAATGCCACGAATATGTTGGTAAAAGTTTCATAAAAAAATAACGAAAAATAAAGAAGTTTTGTAATTGGAGTAGTAGTGGTCTTCTGGCCTCACACCGATATACCCGATAGTGTCGTGTTACACTCTTCGCGGCTCTCGAGATTCGCTTTTGTGTTGTATAACATTGTATCGGAGACGGATACTTGTACCGATGGAATGTCAGTAACGTTTGAATGTCATGGGCTGCATATGACATACAAACGGAATGACGCTTAGGTTTCCAGCGTGCTCTGTGTATTTCAAATGATTTCGTATTAGTGTCGGTAAAAAGAACGGCGGGACTGGCATACAACGAGATTTCACTGTATCGAGATTTCTTCGGGTTTCGTGAACACAAAACTGAAATTAGAAACCCGAAAAAATGTCTGAAATTCATTCTAAACTTTAGAGAACATATTGAATATTTTCAATGAACATCTTTTCCGATATCGTTTAAAACTACACGGAAAACGCGATGACTTATGAAACAACCTGTTACCATTTGCGGCCACAGGTAGAATGGGCGCAATTTGTTATGGCGGGGCCGACCATCGCGATTTATACACTCTGCAACCGCTAATGGCATTACTAGTTTTTGATTCGGAATCAGAAGTGAAATGATTACAAGTGGCTACGCTGCATTACCGTCTAACATAACTTCCATCGCATCGCCGTAAGTGGCACCAGCACTTCCACGTTCGCAATCGAAACGATTACAGGTGGAACGACTGCCTTTTATGTCTTCATACCGAACGAGAAAGATCTTTGAAATTCTTGTTTGTAGTCAGGATCCCCCATTAAATCGTGCCTCGTTAATTGCAATTAAAGTAGCACTGTTCGGCCATTGCAAGAAATAAACAAAGTTCTCTAAATTAGGAAACACAACATCGAGAATAATTTCATGAACAACTTTATCGATTGCGATAAGAAAATTATTTATAGTGAGTATAATACGTAGTAAAACAAATCACATTTAAACATTGCACGATTCCCTTAACATTGAACCAAATAAATAGAGATTTTTTGACTAATCTACAAAGAGGCATTGATTAGTTTCATTACAGGATCAGATAAAAAAGTTGAAAAAATTTACTTTGACTTGTTTCTTCGTAATTCCAAAGAATAAGCGATTTTTTCAAAAGTTTGTTTCCCCGTTATCATAAAAATTCATACAGTTTTTAAATGTGATCGAACACTTTTCGCCACGGGTTGTGCCAACCCTTCGTGAACTAATTATTTATCGAAGTCCCCTGAATTAAAGTATTAGCAAATGTGGTTAAACAAGTTAAATCGTTGGAGATTGAAATGATTGAATTGCTTAATTTTGTTCGCAGCTGTTCTGGGTAGAATAACAGACAGACACAAAAAGAATGATGGCTCCCCGAGTGAAACCAGCGTATCCGGGTCAGTTTGGACACGATTCACCTTAAACATTGACTACATCTTCAAAAAGGCTCCAAATTCGAGGATTCGTCGTGGCGACGTATTCTTGTACGTGCATTCAACGGACTTGGTTTGTAGGTGCCCGAAGATCAAGCCGAATAAGTAAGTTTCGCATGAATTTTACATAAATTTCTGTTTCATAAATTTAATTTTTATTTTGCAGAAATATCCGCTGTCTAGTTTATAGTTTATTAATTCGATCGGAAGTAAAACGTAGTCGTTGAGTAGCTTGTCGCCTTTAAGTATCGTAATTTATTACTTAAATAATTATTTGACTCTGTGTTGAAATGATGCTTTTATACTAGTGAAAATTCGTCCTCTACGCAGCTCTCCTCCGATTGCCATAAAACACACACTTGACTGTCAACACCGTACTAAACCTCTTCACGCTGTATCTATGTATGTTATCGGTTTTTAAACAACGTTACATGCAGTACGGCCTTGTAACAAGTGCCGAAAAATTCATGTGACATCTTGCATCTTCGAGTCTGTTGCTCTGCTACTTGAGTGCGCCTCAAGTGCCTACTTCAACAGCACTTTTCATACTATTCCTTTCACCTTCTGCCGTGAATCTCTCGCATTCGATAGACATCGAGATTGCGAACATGATTTCGCAAATCTTATCGAGGAAAGCATTACCATCAAAATGGTTTCACAAATGTTTTCCACGAACGCTTCGTTTCTTTTCTCGGTATTTTCTACCACTATACTACTGATCCTAGCAAGTAGGAATGTAAGTAAACTATAAATTTAGATATAGAAAATTTAATATCTATAGAAGAAAGACTTGCAATAATCGTAAAATAAAAATTTCCCTTAACCAGCTAGCGAGGATATAATATTTGATCGCCAGTAGACTTCATTCAGAGAATTCATGTTCTCTTTGAACGCGATAGTAGTGAGAAATTTGTTGGGCACTACGTGATATCCCTACTTCGCGATACAGTGTTTACTCTATACAGGGTCATCCGTTTTTAAACGGCCGAACGTCAACCAGCTATAGAGGGCCCCAAATGGAACAACTTTCACCCCTAACACTTTTTTTTATTCGGCCTTGATTTCTTGAAAATATTTTAAACAATACGTACCCAAAAGATGTATTTAAAATCATTCTTAAAACTTGAGTCCCGTTACATTCGTTGAATATTTAGGTATTGACCAAGATCCGAAGGTCATACAAAAAAGTTGACTTAATAAAAAAAAATGCCCCTATTTATTTTAAACCAAACAAAGGAAAAATCATCAAGATACATAATTGCAGTCCTAATATATTTAATCTTAAGTGAACGCAAAAAATGACGGGTTTTTGCAATTATCTAAAAATCAAGACCGAATCAAAAAAAGTGTTAGGGGTGAAAGTTGTTTCATTTGGGGTCCTCTATAGCTGGTTGACGTTTGGCCGTTTAAAAACGGATGACCCTGTATATGTTCCAAATGCCTAACTGATAAAAGTGTAAGAACTATCCCCACTGTCCGAATCCCCAAAGAATTGTATCTCCTGGCCGATGTATGTCCGTGGCTAGACCGGAGTTTTTGACATATATCGAGTAAGCACTGCACACGTCTTACGTTATTCGACTACTACGTTATTGATTACCGAGTGTAAACATATTGAGTGAGAAGGTTTTATTGTAGACTAAAAAACAAACCTAGCCCTGCTATCGCGCTAGTTACTGACTTTCGTTACTGTTACTGTTGTAACAATGCAAACGACTAAAACCACCGAATTTGTTGCAGGTTGTATTTGATCCTTGGCCAAGAGAGCGACGGTGGCAGTCAAGGTGGATTGACAGTGACACAAAGGTCGATCGTCATCGAATGGCGCAACGAATGGCACCGCCGAATGCGACGTTTCCAGCGAAGAGCGAGATCGTGTGTCATTGAGCTAATTCGCGGCATGCCAAGGAAAATAGACGAAGAGAGAAGGGAAAATAGAGAGTAAAAAGCGAGAAAGAGAGGGAACGAGCGAGTGGACGTGTCCGTGTGTGTGTGTGTGAGAGAGGAAGAGTGAGAAAGAGAGAGAAAGGGTGGGAGAGAAAGATAGAAATATTAAAGAGAGAACGGAAGAGGACAGAACAGAGAGAAATAGAGAAATAGAATTGAAAAACCTTTACTCTCGTATTTGTAGAAAGGTGCACGTTCATTATCAAACTGCCAATAGCTGTATGTACTCTCGCATACCCACAATTTTGCACGAAATACTCAACGACGTCCTAAGATTAACAATAAGTATCGAACGCATACGATGTGAAATGCATGTGGGTACTCGATGGTGTATAAACAATACCCGAACAGCAAACAATTCTAATTAAGTGCAACGAGGGAAAGCTCTTTAAAGATCAAGCGTCCACGTAGACAGGTACATAAGTTTGTTCCTATTGTTTCTCTATGCTTTATGCATCAATTTCGTTGTAAACAATTTAGATTAAATATGTTGTTGTTTTATAAATCTTGACTGCGAGAGCTAATTGATTGATAATTATTTATTTTCGTTTCACTTATAAAACTGAGCACAATTTCGTACAGATATTTATTCTTGACCTGTGAAAACGAAAAGAAAAGAATGAAAGTTTGCAATGAGTCACATCACGATTTTACAAATTCTTTTAACATACTAGTGTAACAAGCGCCATTAGTATTAAACATTAATAAGATGGTTGTTACGATATTTAGTAATTGTTAGTATGTCGTGCAGAAACATATTCTAAATTAATAACGCACAAATTTTATATTAAAAATCAATTCAAGATATTTGAACGGTTTAAATATGTACATTTGACATTTCAAAACTAAACTTTCCAAAAATTAGGATCGAAGTGATTTCATTATCATCGTCACTTCAACATTATGTTTGTTAACGTAATAATATATTTGATAAACGTTACTGTTCCGGATCATACCAATGCATCTCAAAATTGATGATTATTGCATTTCTACGATAACCTTTTCGATGACTTGTATAGCCAAACACCTAAAACAAACCTGCTTACACACAAAGTGCCCATTTATATACTTTCTACAATTTTATATCTTACGAAAAAAAAAGAAAAAACACTTATCTAAATTCAAACACGAAAAACGTTTTTATTGCCGAGTAGACGTCCCACGTGCATTTCATCGAGCCAAAAATGCAATATCTTGTATTAAATTAGACGTAGAATTTATATCGATATAAATTATACACTTCCTATGGATTTACCATTTCTATTCTCATTTTATTCCTGTTGTAGCACGAGCTAAACAATTGAACGGCGGTTTCGTTCACTCGCATGAAACGCTGAATCAAAAAAAGAAAAAAAAAATTGTTCAATTTAAAAAAAGGAACGTTACACACGACCCGAAAATTCATTGTTACACTGACTTTCGTGCACAGACGTTCAAGCTAAGGTTGCCAGTACAGAGTGTTTCTATTTTCTTTCTCGAAATTTGACACCGTTTTAGTCCCCTTTTGCTCAAATATAAAAAACAAATTGATAAGAATGTATTCCACTAAATGTATTGATATGGATCGAATGTGCAGTATTGGATAGCAAACTATTTAGAATTAGTTGTATCGCATATCAGTTGTAACTGCCGTTTCGTACAAATGCGTGATTTTGATAGTTTGTTACTGCTGGTATGTTATTAATTCGAGTACCAACCACGATAGAACGAGTATCGTTGGTCAATTCGCGACGCTTTCATTCTTCCCATTCGAACTGAAGCTTTAATCGGAGAAGTGTTTATAAAAATTTATTAATACTAGAAAAAAATTCTTCGAACATGAAAGGAAACGAGAACCGAAACACCGTTTTTACGAAAATCGACGACGTGTTATTTGTAACGAAAATTACAAATATTATAGCACTGTACATACTCGATAAGAACTTGTTTCTCCGTCCCAGTGTTACACGCAGATTCCATTTATTTAACGAATTTGTATAACGAAGCAATCACACAGTGAATAATCAAAGTACCAATGCACGATGCCGCACATAATTTATATACAGGGTGCTCGACTACAGACAATATAAGACGAAAATGAAGAACAGATAAATTACGATTTCGGCTTCATTTTTTAGTTATTATCTATTAAAAATCCGCCTATAATGCGGCAACCCGACCAACAGAGATGTACACTGCTTCAGTTATAAAGGCACGCGACAGTCACCTATCAAAGGGGATTGAAAATTCCTCTAAATTCCAATTAAATTTAAATTTACCCAATGGTTAGGCTTTGTCGTCACACACTTTAGCCAATAATTCGGCTAGAACCGAAAATGCGTGTCGAATGACCCAATCGGACGATTACACGCCGAATTCTTGCCAGGTGACTTCTTGCCAGGCACTTGGAGTACGCAACCATGACGTACTATGACGTACACAACGTACACCTCTGTTGATAGGGTTGCCGCATTTAGGCGGATTTTGAATTTTTAATAACTAAACAACGAAGCCGAAATCACAATTTTGTTATTCTTCATTTCCGTCTTATATTGTCAACCCCTTAAATTTTCACCCACCTATAGTTGAACACCCTGTATAATGAAATTGAAAGATTCAGTCCTTTGGAACACAATTACCATGGAAATTTTCTCAGTTGCTTCTGTAAAGTAACAATCGTTCATTTTTGTTTTTTAAATTAATCGATAACTCGCTAGTACAACTTATAATTTGAAGTAAACACGTTAAACGTGGAGCTGATTTTATCTCACTTTTTTAATTTAAGTTTAAACAGAAAAAATATACCTGTGCACAAGCAAAAGACTTGCTTACCTCATTTCTGTTTAATTTGTTTCAATCAAGTCTCTATTAAAACGGTGTAAACATAATTTCTAATACTGTACAAACTATATATTACTTTGTAAATTCGATACCTTCGGTCCCCATGGCGTTTAACGCGCTGAAAAGATTTCATGGAATAGTAGTATTTATTCAATGTATAAGTCAAGTAAACGGACAAACAAGTTTTTATAGCGGAACCTTTGTTAGTTTTTAATTGAGACTAAGTTACAAAAGTAAATGGAGGCATACGATACTATGAAATAATGTTTAATGATAACGGCATAACGGACACGCCGATTTTTCTGTGACAACTCGCTCTGTTACATCGAGTACATCGGAGATTCTTTAGTTTCGTGAATTGTTTCTGAAAATTTTCGAAATACCCTCGTTGCCACCGTGCCATCGATTTCAATTATTTAATGGAAGTTTTCACAATGTTCTCGAGCAGCTCCGTCTTCTCCCTTCCCATCTTTTGTCGCACGCATTACATCCTTCGTCTTATTTTTCTTCTTTTATTTATTTATTCTCCCCTTCATTCGTTTCGAATACCCCGCGGATCGATCACATTTATATAAAGATATACGCGTACGTTGAATGTAGATTTTCTTGTACATTTTCTATATAAATTATTAAGATTTTGTTTCTAGTTGGTATTATTATTAGTAGTATTATTATCGGTAGTAGTGGTATTAGGAAATAGGTATACGGATCATTAAAGAGAAATAGAGGCTAAGTCCGAAATCTGTCGAAATAGAAGGAGAAGCGTCATTCAAACGAAGAAGGTCATCGGTTATTTCGCTTATCGCGATCGGGGTGATGTCGTAATTGCCGTCGCAATTGAAATTACGACGATTAAAACGTAATTCCATTTATATCGATGTCACGATTCCCTGATTCCGGGTGTAAAGAAGAATATTTATTTTATTTGGTATTTTTCTCGCGGCTCGTCGCGGGCAAATCTCAAACGAAAATTCTGTGAAAAAGACGAACTGTTCCGCGGTTTCGTAGAGTAATCGATCTTCCAATTGATCGGGATTGTTCTTTTGCCATCCGTCTATTACGTCGACAATAAACATGCTCCAATCCTGGACATTTTGCAAACTATCACGGGGATATTATCATTAAATACTGCCAACCGTGTGATTGACAATTGACGATGTTTATTGTGATTAACCTTTTCGCTATGGCACTTTCCAACCGAGATACATTCAGTCCAAAACATTATATATATATAATGGCCATAATGGCATTTTTATGTTAGATATTTTTTAATGCAGTCACACGATTGTTGTAAACTACACAACTTATTTAGATACAGGTCTAGAACATTGAATTTCCAGACTGCAAATTTTAAAGAACAAATTTCAATCTTTCTGTTACTTGAATCATTTTTGTTTACAATTTATCTCTTTCCTATGGCTTTCTAAACTTCTAAAAATTGGAAGGAATATTAGTAGTTGCATAATAATATTGTATGAATATATGGTATAACAGATAAACGTAATGGACAATTGTGATCGACATCGATAGCGAAAGCGTTAAAAAATAAGTTCCTAATTGTGACAGATACTTGCGACGAGTAACTGCTCTTCCAAAATGACGTTTTCAACTACTTGCATCAGAGTACATTAAAAATAGATTCGAAAAGAGTGTGTTCATTTAAAAAATATTACGTTCGTCTTTATCCTCTTGTGCTGAAGTTTGATAATGACAGAGATGGACATCAATTTATTCGAATAAAGTGCATAGTAGGTTAAAAAACTACTATACGAGAGTTTCAGTTCAATGTATACGTAATTAATCTGATTGAAGTTGTTTGACCACGTGAATATACATTCAAAAATATTATTTTGTTTTATTCAATCAGAAATAAGCATACTTAATTATTCATTCGATATTCAATACTTTTTTTTATATAAATAGAGATTGTGATTTTCAAATTATGCAATTTTTCATTTATATTGCAAACGTTTGAGCAATGTTACGCTTTTGTGAAGTATTTCATACAAATCAGGATTATGGAAAAAATTATTTCGCACATTAAGAAATCCATACGGGCTCAAAGCTGTAATAATTATACAAATCGAAGACTTTAAAACGTAAGTTCAAATATATTTGATGATTATTCAAAGAAGTATAATTACTAGCGGTAAAAAATCGCTTCGGAAAATGATAATTTTCATTAGTAATAAGGATCTTCAAAAGTAGCATGTGTATTGAATAAATGTTTCTCCATTTCGAGTCAATATTATTCCAGTATAAGAAATTTGAAAATCTTTTTTAAAATTCGTATGAAATGTTTAAATGTCAATTAGAGAAACCGAAAGTATTTCGAATTTATTCCGACCCTTAATAAAATCTGACTTTCTGATTAAAAACCTCGGAATTGTTTAGAGAATAAAGGTATTTTGTTGCTAGTTCGACGAAAAAGCAAAATGGTTGAATTCCTAAAGGATCTCGAATGTTCGCTTAGGAGTTCTGGTCCCCAAAAGCGCATCCATGACCTCTCGGCAGAAAAGTAATTAAGTATTGTTTTACATACCATAATCGACGATGTATCTATGTACTTATAATATTAACGAGTATCGAGCGCTTCGAGCACCCGTGCGAACGCAAGCCTATAATCGTGCATCACGAAGAGAAGTGGTATGGAATCATGTACTTTAAGTCTTGGTTTACGTGGCACATTTACGAGCGTCGCTTCTCGAATCGACGTTCCTCGCCATGTTGTGCTTTTTAGAAACGAAAGTGCCACAGTTCAAACGTATGTATAATTTCTTGCCTAATATTATTACGATAATAATTCTATTCAGACTGAATAGAGAGAAAGAAAGAGAGAGAGAGAGAGAGAGAGAGAGAGAGAGAGAGAGAGAGCGAGAGAGAGGGCGCAAAGGAACTGAATTTTTTCTCTATGAACCAAGGACGTTGAAAAAGGGTCACGTAAACGGAGAAAATGAGATGGCGGACACATCCGAATCGTTGTTCATCAAAACCGATAGAACTACTGTAAAGCAATCGCGTTTTAAATATTATTATATCGTCGATTACGGAGTTTATGCGTTTGTAGGAGATACCTACAGTTGCACGAAGTGTAACGAAACGAAGGCGCTCGTCGGGATGGATAAAGCTGTTGCTTTATTTCTCGTTGACCTCCGCGGAAGAAATCAAAAGTTCTATTTCACTGCTCTCTTTTTGTATAGTTGTCTATAAACACACGCGAAAATCGCATAAGCGTCCGCTGTCCGATTGTCATCTTTCGAACGCGTTCATCGTCCCCGTCGCCTGTGCTACGATTATGTGTATAAAATTTACCAACGTAAAATAGCTTTAGCGTAAGTAAAGAGTATATCTGCTATCGACAGAATTAGTTACGTATATTCGAACTTTAGAAAAAGCAAACCGTTGCGGAGACATTGACCGATCGACGAGCAGAAACGATCTCGGCAGAATCATCGATCGTTTCGGAATGATTTCTCCTAAGCCGCATATCTTCCAAGCTTTTTACAAAGAATCATAGATGACTGATCGAATATCACGCGACATTCGAATCATTTGCATCGTCGAGTATCAAAAGGGTGCACACGATTTTCGAGATCGAAAATAGATGAACCTCGCGACACGCTGTTTGTTTCTTAAGAAACTTAAAGAAGAACCGTTCCTGAAAGTTATGCAATGCAAATACGTCGACAAAGTTACAGATCTTGTCTTCTTAGTTTCTTAAGGAGAGGCGAACGGGCTCGTCTATTTTTCGCATCTGAAAGAACCTGTACTTCTTTTACTTCTTTTGTAAAATTAACTTATTTGCTTAAGCGATGATTACGCGGCAGCCCGGTGTTTTTTTTTTTTTTGTCATTTGTATCTCGGAACGTGCAGCTCGTACGACAAGAAATCACTTATAGCGCTACGCACAATAATCGAAAAGCAATATATCCTTCCGATAACGACCAAAGAAGAGAAAAACGGGAAGAAAAAATCAATTAGCGTCGTCACGCAATTGTACGACGGATTGAAAAAATTGTTAATTGTTTTATATGACCTGAGCAATACGAAACAAACAGGGAATATTGGTAACGCGAACGTAGCTATGTATATCATTCAGTCTCATTTTCAACGAGAAACCGAAGAATGTTAATGTTTTTGTTTAAGACGCCAGAAAACTTATCGCCGCGACAACATTGTAGATGAAAGAAAACCACTATATAGGTGCAAGATTTTCGCGAAATTCTTGACCAATTGTATATCGTAGAGTATATACGTACGATGTCAAAGTAAGTGTGCTATTTATACCTCCACATTAATAACCTATTAGTATTGTACCACGATTACGATCTAGATTCGATTAAATTATTAAGTGTACCGTTGTGTATTGTGGTGTAATAAATGTGATTAGTTGTATGAATCATAAATACAATGCATAAACAAGACAAATTGGCTTGTGGTTCCTTCGTTACCCTTTTCCTTTAGAATTTGTCCCGTATTCTTACGAATATTAGTTTTCATTGTCCGGGCAAATAAATTAAATATAGTAATATCAGAGAGGAAATGAGAGTGCTCACGCCCGGGTTTTTAGTGTCCCCGGTATAGTATAATTTTTAGCCTGTACTAGAACCTGAATCACCTTTTTAACCCAGGACCAGAACCTGCATCATCTTTTAGCCAGGACCAGAACTTGCATCATCTTAGCCTGGATCAGAACCTGCATTATCTTTTTAGCTTGTATTAGAATTTACATTTACACAGCCAGAAATAATAAATTTATCATTCTTTTTTGTTCGATAATTTAATGCGTGCGAATATTCATGGATTAAAAGTTATTCTGTATTTCGAGTCCTATAATATATTTATACTAAATAATTAGATGGCAAGATGTCAAGGGAGTGCTTGTTGATATCATTACCAAAAGAAATTGTTATACACATTAAACAGCCAGAAATAACAAATTTACTAATAATCACTATCACGGCGATCGAGATCTACCGAAATTAATTGGGGTGGGAGAGTTGCGTACCGCGTACCGCGCACCTGATCTTGGCGGCCGCGCTCAGCCATGAGTCGAAGTGCGTATTCAGGAGGGAGCGGAAGTGCTGCGGGACTCACCTTGGTCAACTTTCAGCAGCTCTTTGTAAATAACAATTCAAACCTACACTTTTTGTTCTGGAATAAGTGTTCGTTGAACGAACACCGTCAATTATTATTTCTGTATTTCTAATGCAAATTTGCGTCTATTATATTATTATTATTATTATATTTGTTTATTTATTACAACACATTTTCGAAGTATAGTTTCTAACTCCATTTGTTTTTGTTTTCAACTAAGATTACATATAGTTACACTGCCAACGACGCTGCTTATACATATGTGACTATGCATCGTATGTACAACTAAAATATATATAGTAGATACTTACACCTTCTTAGGACCTATAGACAGCAGTTTTTTACTATATGAACTGTAACTGTAACAAAATGTGTATAATATACGTAGGTATATGAAATAGATTAATTCAAAATCAGTTCAAATTTCTTACAATTTTGGGATTCGTTAATTCAAAGTTCTGAGCAATCATTCTATCCTTGTTCATTTCTGTGAATAAATGATTTCCTTCAAATGTTAATACCACCAAATTTTCCAATATGTACAAATGTTGTATTTCATCATAGGTCTAAAAAAATATTATTACAATGAATATATTATAATATGCTTTTATGATTTTCTTTTTACAAATGTTTACCATTAAACAGTTATTTGCAGCATAAAGTTTTTCCAATTTTTCTAACTGTTTTGTGAATTTCAATGACTTCATTTTATTATTCTCAAACGATAGAAATTTTAGATTATTGTTATCAATAAAATCTTCTAGGGTTAATGTATCCAGTTGATTATGATCCAAAATTAAAGATTCTAAACTTGAACAATGATTGATACCTGTAAAATGTAACATGCATACATTTATAATGAAAAAGAATAATAAATGGTGAAAATTGCGATGTTACTTGTGTAAATAAAATATATTACCATCAATATTTTCGAGGTGATTGTTATTTAGAAATAGGTGTTTAATAACTGGTAATTTTTCGTTAATGTTCACTAATGATTTAATACAATTATGACCTAATAATAATGTACACAATTTTGGATATATGCCTTGACTTCTTCCATAGCCACCACTGTCAATTGTAACTTAAGCATAATGTATGTAAATATTGAAAGGCATCAAGACCCCAGAAGAAAGTTATTTTATTTTTACTTAAATCCAAACTTTCTAATTGTGGTAATAGATTGGCAGAGAGATCTTCCTACAATTAATCATCATTTAATATAGTAAAAATTAACTTTGTCATATGACAAATTATATATATATACCTTTGATAAGGAACAATTAGTTATACTCAATTGTGTAATAGTTGTTAATTGATCTGTTTTGTATATCGTATGTAAGACATAATTGGCTAATTTTCTGTCAGAAATATATCTCACTTCAGTTGTCAGATCGTTGGATAGATTCTCCAGATATATACTACTAATAAAATTATATTATTTATAGCATATATATAAATACACATATACAATTATATATGTATTTGAAAGAACATTGAATGATTTTACCTACTTTAATATTATTTAAATGACATATAATAAACTTTTTATATATTGATGCTTTTTTATGTATTGGATTATTGGAAAGGTCTAGTACATGCAACATCTTCCATGTTTTAACATTATCTATTTGTAATAGATTTTCTATTTTATTATTGCTACAATAAAATTCTTGCAAAGTGCAGAATGAAAATTTTCTTGAGTAAACTCATTCAAGTCTGAAATGAAATTATTTCCAAGATTTAATTTGGTTAGATGTTTCAAAGGCAAATTAATATAAAGCACAGTCAATGAACAACACGTAGCACACAACTCCTGAATTTTAAAAGAAATATATCTTACTTCAGTTATGTCAGATCGTTAGATAGAGACGACAATGTCGACACTCCACCCCAAGCATGTAACAAACTCAACGTTTTGTTAATCTTCGAACACCACTCTAATCTATCTGCTTTCGTGTCCGCAGATAACAGATGCCTAAAGAGAAAATCAATAATTTAGTGATATTTCATTTACCAACTTCTAAGGCTTATATATTTCATTTTTCAAACAAAAAATATTATTACCTAATTGTTGTTGTATGTGCATTTCTGATCACAATCAAGCTTTCAGTGTCACCAGGTTCTGCACTTCTAGTTGTCTCCAGTAAAAACGTATTAGCACGTGCACATATATCACGAGAAACTAATCCAACCTGATTTGTGGAAACATCTATAAATGCAATAGATTATTAATTCAATTTCAATTAATTCAATTTGTAACAGATATTAAAGATGTATATAATTACTTTGCAAATCTAAGCTTCCAATAGGAGTTTTCTTCCTTTCGTCGTCAGGATATTTCCAATACGATAACGTCGATCCTTTAAGTAAGCACCACCTACGATGCCAAGCTCCAAATCCAGAAATGTCTTCGAACATTGTAAGAAATCCTCTATGCTCCACCGAGACCGAAAGCTCGCAAGAAACATGCATCTGCAGTCGTCCCTCTAACGGTAATTGCGATGGTACCTAATAATTGTCAACAAATCTGTTATTTTTACACTGTTCAATCAATGAATCTAGTCCACTTTGTACATACTTTTGTTTACACATATCCTATTTTATTTAAAACAAAAAAAATTATTTTCGACGTAATGTGAAAAGGAGTTAGTTCCATGTAATAAGCTCTAAGAAGAATTAAACAAATTTCTCAATTCAAGCGCGAGAAACATAAGTTATTTCAATCATAAGAGCAATGCCCTGTTTCACGTAAAAAATTGCAGTATTTTTATAGGAAGTAAATACCCTATGTTACGTCCTTTCTTCGTCTACTCATACAAACATTAGTGCTGACCTTATTTAATGTAAATTGCTGTCGATGCACTTCCTTCAGACTAAAAATAACGTAGCCAGACAATTGGAATGCGGGAGATCTAACAGCAGATGGGCCAGCCGGACTTTGAACACTTGGCATTATTAATCGGCTTTCTTGTTTTAAAAACTTTTTAGGAGTTTTATTTGTTAGCTGCAGAACATTTCACTATTTATTGAAACTGTATATTGTATATAATTGAGTACTGACACATAAAGTTTTGAATGTACGAATGTGTGCTTACCTTTTTATTGCAATTGTTGTTATTACTACTGCAACCACTACCATTATTAATGTGATATTTAATTTCATGTGGTAAAATTTCAGGTTGTGTTTGAAGTGAGTAGATCTCGACAGTAATCTTAAAATCGTTATACAAATCATGTAATTTAAGTGTTGATGGAAATCTAAGACAAGAATCGCCAGATTCTGCAACAACCACTGGAGTAGCCACTATTTCCTCCAAATGTCGCATTAAACAAACAAAATGGAGGCATGTATCTACAATATAATTATCAAATTAACCAGTTTCTCCAACGTAATGTTTCCAAAAATGTTATTTAGCAACAGCAATAATTACTCGTACCATTACTGCGATAGTACTCTCGTTTAAGGGGCAGAGTGATAGCAGAGACTGTTAAAGAACCACTTTCTTGTACTTCCGGTGATCCAGGAGAGACAGGTTTCAATGTGCCTTCGACTTTTAATCGTTGAACTTCGTTTAAAGCAGCCTGCCGCCTGTGAGCTGTGATGAAATTTATATATATTTCATGTCATTTTAATGGTATGCTACTAATGAATAAGGTATAAAATGATATCAATATATATAAAACTTACTGGCAACGAGTAATAGTCTTTCTCCTTCAACTTGTTCTCTAGAATCATTAAACTCTACCGTAGAAGTACACAAGTTTAATGCTTGACTAGCTTGACCAATGATCGTTTGTTGCTTGCACACATCATCTAGTAATTTTTTCACTTTTTCTTGTACTAAAACAGCTTCGCTCTTAGTATCGTCTACTTTCGTTGTGTTTGAAAAAGTGTCTGGAGATTCTTGCATCCTTGATATTATACGCACCGGAGTTTTAGGTGTCTATAATTAATTTATACGTTAACATTAAATTTTAAACGCAAAATCATAATTACACTATTTAAATCGCTCACTTGTGATTGTTGGCGTCGATAAAAACTGACACTGTGCATTAATGGTACGCAATTATCACCATCTACTACATAAGTTTCACCCTGTTTAGGAGATGCAGGTGAAATCTTTTTTATAGGTGACCGATACGGCGACCTTCAAAGAAAAAGGAATTAACTTCAATCCATATACTAAATTCGTATCCGGTTTACATCCATTTTGTATCTTACCCTTGACTATATTTGAAACTTGTTGATACATTGGATGGACTTTTACCACCTTTGTTTAGCTTGGGCGGAGTTGGCCCCTCCTCTGTAGTACCACTTGTACCATGTGTTTCCTGCAGCGCAAGACATTCATCTAAATATTCATCCATCTCATCCAATACTGAAATGTCGGAAGTTGAACTATCTGGATCTGGATCAATTGATCTCTACAAACCGCATTATCAAAATACTATAATTAAAATGTAACAGATATGAAATGTGACAGATATATACAGACTAGGCAACACTACCTATCTTGCTGTATCTACACACGATGTGTCAAATAGACATTATTTGGTTACTCTCAATTTCGACAAAGTCAGGACAGTGCTCTACAGAGCAATCTATGTACATATCTGATATAAACTGTCTACGTAATTAATATCACCATAAAATTATAAATAACTCTGTGTCATTATTCATAAATTGAGTATACCTTTTTATTTAAAAATGCTTGTTCATTCACAGCTCGTAAAATACTTCTGCCAAGACTGGTATTTAGTTCTTCACATTCTTCTTCACTGTCGATCTCGGTTTCGTTGTCCTATTTAAAATAAAATGTATGGAATTAATGTTAAAAATCGTACAAAATATAATATTATTTTTCCGAATTGAAATTTTATTCAATTATCTGACTTTTACATAATATTCAGCTTCTGTCGCAGTCTCAGTGTCTGTTTTCTCGTCTAGAGTGGCAGTTTCTGCTTCTGTACTATTAACAGTATACTCTGTGTCTGTTTCTGTTTCAGTTGTATTTTCTATGTCAGAAAGATTAGGATAAAGATGTCCAGGCTTAGGCGGTGCGACACGAATGCGTTTAATATCAGACACTGCTTTTACTTGTGTTTTCGGCGGACTGCCTACAACTTTAAAACAAATCATTAAAAATGTTCTAGTTACGCAAGAAAAATTAATACCTTCCAAATTAATGAATACCTTGTCTTTTGACTGGTGAATTTTTGTTTTGAGTTGAAGTAGGTCTTGAAGCAAACGTATGCAACTGTGGAGGAGGTGGTGGTGGCGGAGGAATACTGCATTCCTATTATAAAAACAGTACACACGCTTAATTTCAATTACCCTTGATAAAGAAGAAACATTTATAAATAGAACAAAGAATGGCGCAATTTACTTACAGGTGCAGGTGTCGGTTTGACTGGACACACTGGAGAGTTTTTAGGAGAATTTGATTTTCCTTCACTGCTTTCGCTGGTTCTAATACAAGAACCAGCAGCAGCTTGAGCCATTTCTTTATTTCTGTTAAAACGTGTACGTAACATATCCAATTCACGCTGTCTTTCCAAATGAGTGTTACGTAAAATATTATTTTCTAACTCTTGAGTGCTGAAACCTTGTTCAAACTTTTCTCGTTGAACATTAACAGCATTATTAGGAATATCAGTCTTAACTTTTGCTACAATAGAATTTTCAAATATGTGGTTATTTAATTTAGAATAATAATTACATCATTTTATACTGAATTTACAAATTAAAAATACCTCCATTGGTCGGATGACCTGACGCTGAACTAGTTTTCTCTTTCTCTCTCAGTTTTTTTGGTGGTACAGACATAGTAAGTGGTGCTTTCGGTAATAAAGGTGCTTCTCCTTTATTTTTTTCAAAAAGTGCCATTCTCTCAGACAGCGACATTTGGGCTGGATCTTTTGCTTTCCCTTCTATATTCTTAGACTCAAATAGAGAAGCTTTACTCAGTACTGAGCCTGGGCTAGATTGAGCCGGACTTTTGGGAGAGCTATTAAAGCCAAATCTTGGTGAAGGTCGGGAACTACCACTTGTGCTGGATACTGCACTCCTTGGTGTTTTCTCCGGAGTGTTGGAATTTTTAAATACATTTTCTTTTGTTTTTTTGTCATTTTTGTCTTTGTGGTGTGCGACATCCTCTTCAACTTGTGTAAGTTTAGATGAACTTGGCGAACCTACATCTTTTCCCTGAGAACAAGCCTTATAGTTATATACAAGGCGACTATTGCTTTTTTTACGACTAAAGCATTGAGCCTCCTGTAAATAGCATTTTCATCCAACAGACTCAACAAGAAGCAATTGTATTGTATTTCTTCGCCTTTTACAATTTTCTTTTAGATCTTCTTCACAGAATAAACTTTTATAGCTTTAGTCATATAAAAGAAACAAATATCATCATTTTATGTATCAACAGAAATAGTTACCAATGTTTGCAGTATAGTTTTGTCCCATTTCATTTGTTTTGTTGAACATGGTTCATTCTTCTTAGGACTTGAACCTTTACTATGTCTACTTCCTACTTTATATCCACTTGTGCTTGGCTGAGGTTCTGGTACACTTCTGACTTGCTCATTAAATTTTGCATGTATCCTATCTGCTTTGCTGCTGTCTGCTGGCTTCACCTGAAACAACACTCACTTTAATTCGTTTTAATCAAATATAACATAATAAAATCTACAAAAAATTCTACTCAATTTACCAAAGTTGGATGAGACAGATCATCTTCCCAATTATTAATCGTTGAAGCAAGAGCTGCTAGTCTATCGAGTCTAGCACCTCTTCTAGTTGGCTTTTGCTCTGTGTTCTCTTCTTCTGCATTAAATCTTTCTTCTGTCCTGTGGATGGGTGAACTTAATTCCCGACTACTGTCATCTATAAGAAATAATTATTTACAGCTTATGTAAAAGTTAATAACTAACAAGGAAACATATTCGAGTTACAAAAATTCATTTCAATGAAACTTTTGTGAGAGGTAGTTCTCAGAAAAAAATTCGACACATGTTTTTTTTATAAGTCCTTGTCTACATTGAATTTACGTAGTAGTATATTAATTACATTATCTGTTACCAAGCAATTGTGTTTATCAACTACATATGGCTTGCACTACAGGAAACACACAGATATGATAGAAAGCTAGTGTGAGAAACCAGTTTGAAGCAATCTGCGTGGGTGTACTACACAATGTAACTTACCAGAATATAGTTTGCCAAGCTTTTGTAGCTTTGATTTCACATTGCATAGTCCAACTTGTCCATTTTCTTTATTTACTTGTCCTTCTTTGTCATTAACTGTACTCTTAGATATAGATTTTCTAGGAGATTTTAATGGAGATGAATTATTTATTAACACTTTGGCAGGAGACTTTGTTGGTGTTTTACTCTTTGTAACTATGAATATAAATAAAATATATAAGTAACAACAGATCATTTAACAGATCATTTATTTCAAAAGACTATCTCATTAAATATTTAACAGCTGAACAATATTAAAAAAGTACAATAGATTTAAATACCTGTAGCTTGAGCTAATATGGCATTTGCATCCTTCAAAGGACTACGCCTTTTTTTAACATCATGTCCAGCATTAGATAGTTGAGTATCTAATTTTTCTCTTCTTGCCCTTGCACGTTCTAACATTCTCTATTTACATAAACCAATATATTATTAACTCAAAAAATTGACTAAAAAAAGGGGGGAACACTATATTTTATATTAAAACTAGAACAACTATTATTTTATTCTCATGATTTAATAGATTATCTATTAATAGTTTAGATTATATAATTCCAATAGTTTATAAAATAACTATCGAAATCAAAGTTTCAAATATCGTACATTTGTTCTGTGTTAATAAAATTCAAATATCAATACAACATAAAACAATGTTTTGACTAAAAAATTTTACTCAAACCGTGACCATTGACAACCACTGTCACAGTTGCATGGAAGGGCTTTACCTGAGTGAAAGGGTCCATTGTGTGATGTAAACGGTATTAGCAAAATCCAAACTAAGATCACCCTTCATATGTCCCCGTCGTTATCAGATGGGGAGATATCCTCGAGAAGGGGCTTCCAGAGGAAAAGAGGAAAGAACTAATGAAAAAGTATCAGACACCTGAAAATTGTACAAAACCGTCTGTGAAATATCAGCAATCACGTGCACTCAATTTTAAATACATTATTGAATAATATCATCGTCGCATGTGAATGATCAAAAGAATTCGGACGCTCGTTTAAGTCTTGTGCATGAAAAGCTATTTACGACCGTTACATTTAAACACAACCGCCACAACAATCAAACGCGTGTATATAGTATACTGAAAGTGTCAATTCCTATTTCTCAATCGTTCGCGTGAAAATAAATTATTTTAAAAGCGTCGACAACTCGCATGTGACGCTAAGTATTTGTTGTTTAAACGGTGATGCACTCACACGAGGAAAATAACACAGTACGCAGGAAAACTTTCACGCGATTCAAATATGAAGCGTCGCAGTCGTAAACAGACCTACCGAAGCTGTTCGCAGGATTGGAGTAACAGCACAACGAAAGCGTCATTAAACTCGTCGTTGTGGGGGGGCAAAGTACGTTTGCATAGGGTCATTTGAAATGAAACGATTTCATTGGTCGACCAGAGTAGTGAAATACATACAACAGATGTACATATAAACAAGTAGATACATGAATGAAGGAGATTTAATCAAATTACAATGACAGATCTAGGATACTATTTTATATTGTAAATACCAATAGAAATACAAATAACTTTGTTTTGTATCTTTACGTTACAAAAAAGTTAAAAATTGTTTATTTTTAAATAGTACCTAAATAATCTTCAAGATTTTTTTTTCAAAATATACATTTTTACATATTCTGAAAATGTATTAATGTTAGTAATAACTATAGGACAATTAGTAAATAGCTGTTAGTATTGAACAATATTAGAATACTAAAGACTGTAATTTGTTAAAAAAATAATTTTATTATAAAATTAATATTATACATTCTTGTGTCGGTATGTTGTGAGGTCTTAACATAGAATTGTAGAAATAGTTTAGTAGTTTCAGTCGTGATAACTATCAGAGTGGTCACAGAAATGTATTACATTTTCGGATTGTTTGCCTTTCAAACATGGGATGATTCATCACCGGTATCTGCAGCCATAGCTTCACGATTTTCATAAGCCCAAAAGCCATGAAATTCTATTAAAATACTGACCATTGTATCGCCTTGACCACTGGAAAATATGAATCATTCAGTTCAATTTGATGTCTACAAAAAATTATTTTCGAATCTATGTGGATTCATAAACGTACTTACCAAGATAATAAGTCTTGTAATGTAATTTTACAAGGATCTGCTGGTTTTACCATGTCAAATATTTCATCTTTAACATCCTCAAAACTCACTGGTTCTTGACCGTGCATTGTCATTTGTTCTTGTATAGCCTATAAAATGAGCAAAATAAAATCATGCAGATCAAAAATTAGAAGTTTATTTAAACAAACTTGTAAATTTGTTATTTATGTACGTACACGGAAAAAATAATTAAGACAAAATGTGTCAAGGTAACCACGATTATTAATATCCAGTATTCGAAATAAATAATGTAAACTTTGTGGTTCATGACGATTTTCTAATGCTAAAACGAAATCTAAATAGGTCTTGTAGTCCATTTCTCCTTCGTACGTTAAACATTCTTGGAATACTCTTTCAAGAAATACACCAGTTAAAGTTCCTGTGCCATACCTGTTAAACAACAATGTGATAGTTATCACACGAATATACTGTAAGATGTAGATGCTACAGACTATATTGTTATATAAAAATTACCCTGCAAGTTCTTCTTTATTGAGCATTCCATTATGATCTCTATCAAGGTTTAAATACTGTCCATACACTTTAAGTGCTGATGGAGCAGAAAACCAATTTGCTTCTTGTAAGTCTTTAGGCAAATCCTCATCCCTTAATTCAAGGAGATCATCCAGGAAACTACATGCCAAAATGTCTTGTATTCTAACTCTACCAGTTCTGAGGGGATCAAGGAAAAATAAAAATTTTCTCACTGCTGTGCAGACGTAAAATGAATGAAAAGATTTCTCTAAACCTTCAAGCTGAGGTAGAGTTGGTATTAATTCTAATATGTAGTTTTCTAAATCCTAAAACAGTTATTAATAGTTATATTAATTTCGAATAAAATACAAGGGATCCCAATTTAAACTTTTCACATAATTATTTTTCAAATTATTCATTATTCAAAAATATTTTTCAAATAGAGCTTTGTTTTGAGGGGACCATCTCATGGTAGACTTATGTAAGTAAAGTCATATCTCTAAGATTTCAAGGTATACTTTGATTTTATTAATTATGAATGTAAAAATTGTACAATTAAATCAAATATGAAAAATATATTTACATTGAAATCACAGATTATGTTAATTTTCTAATACCAATTTCACGTCTAAGTCATCTTATCTTATCATTGTATTGATGCCCAAGGTTGTCTTTTTGAATACAGAAAATAAGAAATAACTTCAAGAGTATTTAACGAAGGAAAGTTTTGAACAACAACGAATGTCTTTAAATGATTTTGAAATTCCTACATATTATAGGTCAATGAATTCATCTAGGAATTAACTATGTACCTGGTTAAGTGAAAATATATAATTCAATTTGAAAAAACGAAGATCACCTTAAGATTTCAATGACACCTCTACCTCTACCTAAACAAATTTTGCATCCATCATAAGATGTCCCCTCTGAAATTAATAGATGTATCTGGTAATGGTGCTCTACTCCTGGTAATATAAAGACTTAGATGTTGTTTCTCAAAGCAGAGTAAATTAAATTTGACATATTTTTTATATTTTCAAAAGTCAATTGAATGAAAAGATTAAAGTAGGACATGCTATATAATAAAACATGAAAACTTACAGATTCCCTAAGATAACCTTGACCAGTAACATCATATAAAGAGAGACCAATTCTTGTTTGATGTAACCATACCTTTCTCATAACGTAATTAAATAATGCCATTATACTAATTCTACCATGGGGATCGCCTTGTTGTAACTTAGCAAATACAACTGCAGTGAAATAAGGACTACACTTTGCACCAGCTAATTTACCAACTTTCTTAAAGTCTTCATAATTTATTAGTTGTTCATCACCTGATAATGGAGGACTATGATGTTTATCTAATAATACCCATAATGCCTTTAATTCATTATTATCTAGCAATTGTCGAGAACGTCTTTGCAAAAATAACGCTCTTGTCTCTTCTCGTAATTTTTGTGGCAGAATCTCATCTTCCTTCGGTAACTAATGTATAAACATTAACGTATTAAATGGTACCAGTTTTAAAACATCTACAATCTTTATTCACGTACATTACCTTAAAATAAAATTTTGGGATCACTTTATAAGTCATGTCTTTATCTTTAGCTTTGGCGCCTTTCCATTGTTCATGTATTTTTTGAAAATACTCATCCTCTTCTAGCTTGTTTTCTGTTAATTTTTCTTCTGCTATGAAAACATCATATTTATCGTAGAATGAAAACATCTAAATATCATATTAAGTGTATGTTAATTTCTCATAATCATTTCATGACTTACGTTTATTTATTACAACACATTTTCGAAGTATTGTTTCAAGCTCCATTTGTTTTTGTTTTCAGTGATCCGTAACTAAGGTTAGATATAGTTACACTGCAACGACGCTGCTTATACATATGTGTCTACGCATGGTACTACTAAAATATATATATATATATACATAAGTACTTACACCAGTTACACCTTCTTAGGGCAGCTATATACATAGCTGTTTTTTACTATATGAACTCTAACATAATGTGTATAATATACGTAGGTATATGAAACACGTGCAGACAGTTCATATAAATTCGTTCACACGTAATAATTTGTTTAAAAAACTGGTTCATCTAAATCACATGCATATACTCATGTAAGTAGAATTTGTCACCAAAATTTTTCCACAAATTCAGACCCATCTATTTCCACATTAGGAGCGGTATATTAGTGTAAAGTTTGCAGGCGAAATTCCATGCCAAATTGAAAGCAAATTGCCACCAAACCTTGCTTTCCTTATAGAGGCTGATCGCACTAAGAGTAAATATCGAGCAAAATCGGAGGAAATCTTGCTGCTGTAGAGAAAACACACTATAATTTTGGGATCTGTAAATATTTCAATCTTAAAAAATAAATAAAACATAAAATTATTTAGTGCAACCGATTTACCCTGTATAAGGAGACCAAGGTTTGGTCTCTATTTGCTCCCCATTTAAATACCAAGCCATCTACATATTTCCGCATTAGGCTCGAAATTTGTCGACAAATTTTGATGGCAAATTATTTGTAAATAGGAACCAAAAACTGCTTCAAGCATGCTTTTGCTCGCAAAGTAAGATTACAAACATTGTCAAGGTCCCAGTAAGCCAAATGCCTTGAATTTGCCGGCAGATTCGACAGCAAAACCCTATCCATCTGTTTCCGCTATTCGCTCGGAATACCGCTGGTAGTTCTGCCGGCAGAAGTACCGTGCGAAATCCGACCGAATCGGGTCCGAGATCTGCCCCCGATCTGCCTTGTTATAGAGGGCAGGTCCGTCGCACTAAGAACGGATAAAAAAAAAATTGAATATTGGGAAAATCGGAATAAACGACGAGAGGGAAAATTGAATTAATTTAGAAATATATTTATTTAAATCTTAATGCAATCGGCCCGGTTCTATGCCATGCTAAGGCTGAGCAGATGTCAGCACCATATCGGGAACGCCGAAAATCCTCTCTGACATAAGCTTGTTCTAATAGCAGAGAAGATAGGTTATGTCCGTTCTTAGTGCGACGGACCTGCCCTCTATAACAAGGCAGATCGGAGGCAGACATCGGGCCCAATTCGGTCGGATTTCGCACGGTAGATCGGCCTCCGACTCTGCCTTCCATTTGGTGTCCATCTGTTTCCGCATTCATCTAGGAATTTGCCGGCAGATCGGGCTGACCAAATCAAGGCAGATTGGGAGCAGACTCAGCTTCGAGCGCTATCTGCTGCCAAATACCTAGGTCTTTCGCTCGGATAGTTCGATGCAGACGTTCCGCTAAATCTGCCTGAGGCAGGTTTGGCTGACTGGGGTTATTGTAAAGTATAAAATAAATATTCCGTCTCTTTAAAATTATATTATAAAACATATGAATATAAAATAGGGTAATTAAAAATCAGTACAAATTTCTTACAATTTCGGGATTCGTTATTTCAAAGTTCTGAGCAATCATTCTATCCTTGTTCATTTCTGTGAATAAATGATTTCCTTCAAATGTTAATTCCACCAAATTTTCCAATATGTATAAATTTTGCATTTCATCATCGTTCTAAAAAAATATTATTACAATAAATATATGAGAATGCTTTTATGATTATCTTTTTACAAATGTTTACCATTAAACAGTTATTTGCAGCATAAAGTTTTTCCAATTTTTCTAACTGTTTTGTGAATTTCAATGACTTCATTTTATTATTCTCAAACGATAGAAATTTTAGATTATTGTTATCAATAAAATCTTCTAGGGTTAATGTATCCAGTTGATTATGATCCAAAATTAAAGATTCTAAACTTGAACAATGATTTATACCTGTAAAATGTAACATACATACATTTATAATGAAAAAGAATAATAAATGGTGAAAATTGCGATGTTACTTGTGTAAATAAAATATATTACCATCAATATTTTCGAGGTGATTGTTATTTAGAAATAGGTGTTTAATAACTGGTAATTTTTCGTTAATGTTCACTAATGATTTAATACAATTATGGTCTAATAATAATGTACACAATTTTGGATATATGCCTTGACTTTTTCCATAGCCACTACTGTCAAATGTTTCAAGACAATTGTAACTTAAGCATAATGTATGTAAATATTGAAAGGAATCAAGACCCCAGAAGAAAGTTATTTGATTTTTACTTAAATCCAAACTTTCTAATTGTGGTAATAGATCGGCAGAGAGATCAATCTACAATTAATCATCATTTAATATAGTAAAAATTAACTTTGTCATGACAAATTATATATATATACCTTTGATAAGGAACAATTAGTTATACTCAATTGTGTAATAGTTGTTAACTGATCTGTTTTGTATATTGTATGTAAGACATAGTTGTCTAATTTTCTGTCAGAAATATATCTTACTTCAGTTATGTCAGATCGTTGGATAGTTTCTCCAGATATATACTACTAATAAAATTATATTATTTACAGCATATATATAAATACACATATACAATTATATATGTATTTGAAAGAACATTGAATGATTTTACCTACTTCAATATTATTTAAATGACATATAATAAACTTTTTATATATTAATGCTTTTTTATGTATTGGATTATTGGAAAGATCTAGTACATGCAACATCTGCCATGTTTTAACATTATCTATTTGTAATAGATTTTCTATTTTATTATTGCTACAATAAAATTCTTGCAAAGTGCAGAATGAACCCATTGGTCCTAAACTTGTTATTAAATTATTTGTCAAATCAAAATATTTTAATGATGGAAAATTTTCTTGAGTAAACTCATTCAAGACTGAAATGAAATTATTTCCAAGATTTAATTTGGTTAGATGTTTTAAAGGCATCTTAATATAAAGCACAGTCAATGAACAACACGTAGCACACAACTCCTGAATTCTCAAAGCCTTGTCCAAAATGTCCGATACTGCAAACGAATCTTGAGATATGTGTATATATTTTGCATATTTTATATTTGTTTTTGTTAGTGATAAATCACTTTTTTCTTCATGTTTGATTACATTTTCTTCAAAATAAACTAATTTATTATGTTGCCACAGCCTGCACATATTAATTGCACATGGATAATAATTTTGTGGTAAAAGAAGATTGGTACGTGCGCTGTCGTTAATAAATTGCAGATTTTGAATGTTTGTGTATAGAACATATTCCACAAATTCTGGATCAACATCTTCAAAGGGATTATTAGATATTTTTAATTTTGACATGTTAGGTGTACAAGTTGTAAAGATTTCAATATTTTCAAGACAACTTGATATACAGTTCCAAGATACGTTTAATTCTTCCAATTGAGGTAAAACTTCTGTAATATGTATTGATTGTATATTATTAAAACTAATATTCAATATTATCACATTCTTCATGAAGTTTGAATTGGGAAACTCTTGGAGACAATTGAAAGAAATATCACATATTCTTATATTAGGTAAATCCAGATTTATACTTATTGAATTTATACATTGTCCTGAAAGACATATTTCTACAAGTTCATATGTTTTCAAATTTTCGTTCGAGTTAATACATTTTGTAATGTTGGAGTTGGACAAACATACACACATGGTATTGTCTAATATACATGGAATGACACATTTGTTATATTTGTTTTCCTACAAATTAAAAAAACTTGTTATATAGTTATAGGTAATACTATTAGTAGAATACAAAATTTTATTTAAAAAAAATTATTACATTTGTCAATTCGCATAATGTATATTCATACTCTACTACAAATATAGGATTTTTAACATTTGTATTTGTCAAAGCAAATTTTTGGCAAGTTTCATTTTCATTATTCCAGTAATCTCCATGTTTTGTATGTAGGCAATCATTAGCATTATATGTTCTATATAAAAACGTGTATCATGTAAAACGAGGACTAATAAAATGAATGTCATTATTAATTATTACTTTTCACAATAGTTGAAAATAGGTGTTTGTATAAGTATACAAACACGCCGGCTTTCAACACTATTAAGTAAATTCAGTATATCGCCACTTTTCCTAGATATTAACATTTTATTTAACCATGCATAATCTGCTACTGCCAAACAATTTGTTACAGTTAATTCTTTCTACAAATTAAAAAGGTTCTTAAATCAGTTAAAGTTACTATATATATCTCAAGCATATATTTCTCAAACATGCACAATTAGTACATTATTAAGTAAACCGGTTTTAAAGAAGTTAAAAGGCCATGCTTGAATATCTGTAACTCCAGGGGAAGTTAAAATTTTCAAAATTACGTTAGACTCATTTATTTGCATATTATCACCATTCCAATGATTTAATTCATCAATTTCCTTATTATTTACTTCGGTTACTTTGTGTAATATCAAATTAGTAATACCTATGTCACTGTAAATAAAAAAAACTACAAAATATCTATTACAGAATTTGTTCCTAATAATATAACAATAGTTTTACATACTTTTTTATGACTGTGCATAGCGACTCCTCTAAGAATTGTTTACATAATTGAATAATTGTATTTTTAGGAGTAGCATGGTATTCAATAAAATTTATATTCCCACAATGGTTTATATTATACACTAATTGTTGCTGCAGAATCTGATAAGTAAATGATAATCATTATAAATATGTAATATTTTATATAAAATATTATGGTAAATCTTTGTATATATAAATTATTAAGAATTTATTTTACTTTAGATTGTATCATTGTCATTTTTTTCTTTTCTATAAACCGTTGTTTAATTAACTTCATTTTCAATTTTATATTTAGTGACTCATTCTGACTTTCTTCATCTGTGCAATTTTGTTTATGCTATGTAAAAGGTATACCATAATTAAGAAAAAAAATTCTTATTGCTGTTAAAAGTTATTTAATATACACTTGATACTTGTATGGTATACCTCTAATATATTAGTTGTATACAGGTGATTCTTAAAAGAAAGCATTGCTTTCTTGTATTCTTTATAATCATCTTTCAACAATTTCAAGTATTCACTTAATTGCTTATGAAACAATACATTATGGTATGTTATTTGTTTTCTAAAAGTAAAAAAATGTAAATTTTATAAGAACACAAACATTATTATATATGTATTACGTATAACAACAATAGTAAGATAAAGACTTGAAAAATTGATTAATCCATTGTTTTTCCTTTTCATATATAATGTAATGGTCTAGCTTCTTAATATTTGGAAGGTAATATATAACATATGGCCGATAATTACAAAGAGCTACTATGGGACACTCTCCATATAATGGATCAGTAAATACTAAGGACTTTAATTTCCGTAGTTGTGACAAATTTCTTATATCCTTTCAATTAAAGAAGTTGTTAATTGTGATTGGAATGCAATTTAATTATTACTACATACCTTTATAAAACGCAATTGGTTTCCTGCCAAATTCAGAGAAAGTAACTGTGACTTCTTTGAAAAAAATTTACCAATTCTTTTTAATTTATTGTTGGCTAAGTTAAGGTCTTCCAACCAGGGTAATTTGGTTAAAACCTACACAAATGAAAGGTAATATTATTGCAGAAAGTTTGCAAAAGATTGCATTTTTGCCATAATTTTTATTCAAAACTAATAAAAACATACTTGGAGGTTGTCTATATTATTTCCCGACAAATATAAAACTCTCAAACATGTACAAGCATCCAGATTCGATATACAAGATATTTCGTTGGAGTACAAATACAGCTTTTTCAATGGACAATTTTTTTTGAAAGGTGGTATATCCTAAATCAAATTAAATATTATATTATAGATTATAGAAACTTACAGATTACATGAAATCTATTATAATACTTTGAGTCCACAGTCGACAATCCATAATTCCTGTATGTGAGTTAATTCTGAAATAGCATAAAACGATCCAATATCACGTTGACAAATTATAACTAACGTCCGAACATTTCGTTTGGAAGATATCATGTTTTGAAGAGAAGTAATTGCAGAATTAAATAAGTACAATTCACGTTTACTATTGTTCTTTGTACCTGTAAGGAAAGTCTTTTAATGGAAATAACGGAAAGCTTTCGTTTCTTATCATTTTTTAATTTTCTTTTAAATTTACTTTAACATTACCTTTTTTATTTAAGAAATTAGCCATTATCAAATTTGCGGTTAACTTCTATAATGGCAATTGTTTCAAATCTTATTTTCTAGCCGTATTTATACAATTTCGATATTTTTCTCAATAGAACGTCGGACATTCTATATATATACAGGGTGTTAAAAAAACCAATTCAATATTTATATGGTATATAGAACACACTGTTCCGAGTAAAAAAGCCTTAGTAAACATTTCGCGAAGGGTCGAGGAGGTCTTGTAGCCTAGCCGCCCCATTCACCACCATTCGGTAAATCCGATTTATAAATTGTTACAAGTTATTATTTTATTTTTTATTCAGTAATTGTATCATGTTGTTATTACACAATTCTTGTAAATGTTTATATAGACAAAAGTGATCATATGAATATATACACAGAATATTTGCGAATGTTATACGCTACGTAAATATTACAAAATGCGTCGCTTTTTATTAATTACAATTCAATGGTCATTTATTGAATAATATTTAATTACATAATGTAGGAACTAAAATTTAAATATTGTACAGAAAACAATATCTGTCCTATTATTATGCAACATACGGCTGTAAATGCGATGTGGCTATGGTGTACAACTTAGGCATACGAATATACATAGCAATTTCTAAGCATGCCAAAAATGAAGAGACAAACTTAGATAGTAATCGAAATGCCTAAGAAATACAGTCTCATACATATATTAGTATTTTATGTTTGGTTCATAATCAACAGTAATATTTATATACATATTATCCCTGTAATGGTGTAACATAATGTACCTCGAAGCTATCAAGTCGTGAATATTCTTTATCATTCAAGTAATAGGGTATACAAATAATTAACAAATAATTCAAGTAATACATAGATAACGGGAACTTTCAATTTATTTTAGATTGATTATCATAATGAGTTTCTTAAATTTGATAATCGTTACAAAGTAAATGTGACATAGAGGATAAAGATAATGATATAAGTAAAAGAAAAAGAAAATGGAAGTATCATGTACGAATCGGTAGCTTCGAAATCTTTATCATTAACAATAAACAGTGTTATCTATCGAACAGAAGTTTCAATAATGTATTTATATATCTCATATTACTGATTGTTGTATCTAAGCAGTATGAATGTATAAAAGAACATGAGCTTCTGTAACTAAGCTTTCATTAACAGTCCTTTTATTCAATATTTTAAAAAGTCCATTAATTACATTTACTCACCTCCTTATACAAAGTTTGGTCAAATATTTGACTTGTGCAAAATTTGTTTCTATTTTATTACCTACACATTGTAGACTGAAAGTTTATTATTGAGCACCTAGTTTTAAATTAATGTTTCTTCATATATTTGTGTGAAAGGTACATAAATTATTAATAAACAAGTAAACAAAGTTTGCGTTTTATGTCTAATCTAACTACAATATCTGTTCTCATCTCTTTAGGCCCATAGATGTTATATATGTAATGATGTTAATCACTTGCAGCATTACATTTATTAAATTTAATTTAGGAAAATAGGAATAATGCCATTCCTGTATTAGACAAAAATCTAACTTATGTGATCATAATTGAAATATTACAATAATTTTAGAAGCAAAAAAAACCTTTGCATTTTATAAATACTGTAAATGTCAGATAAAAAGTTCAGTTCATCTACAAATAATGTTATTAATTTCATGTTTTTCTTAAAATTTATGTGGTGATACTATATGTATTTTATTCACTGAACTGACAATTCTTTTGATTAAAAGTATTGCTTTGAAAATTTAAGTTTTAAATACTGTCCAAAGTCTAATATGATGTTTATATATGTATATTTCACACTAACACCCAGATATATGCCCGTCATAAATAACTCATGGTGCTATAATAATTTATTTGCGTTTCAGTTGGTAGCAGTTTCTAAGCCATTATAAAGTACATATGAATGTCTTTTAAATAAACTTATCGATTGACCCATCTCTTCACCGGTTCTGTCCAGTTGGATTCGTTATCCTCTTCTTTTTCTCCATCTGCTTCCTCTCTCTCCCCTCTTTCTTGCTCTTGTTCACTGGATGGAGTTGCTGATGGTGTTTGTGTCATATTAACATTACGTGCACGCAATTCAGCCAAGAAGTCATTTTCTTGTTGATAACGACGTTGAAGTTCTTCTCTCCAAGAATTGCCACCACCACTACTATCGTCCCCATCCTCACCAGCCTCGAAGTCTAACAGACGAAAATAGTTTCGAAATTATATCTTCTAAAATATAAAATGATTTATTATACAATAATGTGTTTCATTCTAATACTTTTCCATTTGAATTGTTCTGAGTAAATATATACCAATTTTACAGAAGTTTAGCATATACATATACAAGGTGAGACATTTAAAAAGGAACATTTAAATATCTTATATTTATAATTGTATGAAAAAGTTGTTTAGAACAACATTATGCTACTCAAATAGTGCACTTAACTATAAAAAAAAGCCTTTTCTCCATGTCATTTTTTAACAAGATTGTAATGTGTCTAAAAAAAAATGTTATCTCTGTGTGAAATTAATAATAACTTTAATTACACTGGTCGACAGAATTAAAGTTGTTTTGTCTCTAATTATGAATTCGCATACGGGTTTTCTTAATCAGCCTACGTTTTTCGAAAATTCAATTTTGAAAAAGACAAATTATCAACTCGTTTTAGACTCTTTAAGTATTTAAGTATTCCAATTTAAGTTCTCCATCCTGTATATCTATACTAAGTACATATTGAACTATTTCATGTTAATTACAATTCTTAAATACTTATTTATAACTTAGACCAATACATAAATATGACTAAAAATTCTTTAGAACAAATGTACATTATAATATTCTATATGATTGTATAAAAATTAAATTCTAGGTAATTAACTAGTTCTGATAACAACATACAAGTCTTTACTATATGATTTAAGGTTTATTACAGAGATGTACGCGGTAGTAACATTAACAATTTAATAGTATTATTCTACATTCTGAAATAGCAGACCACTTTTCATAATGCTCATTCATGGTAATAATTATACTAATGCAAAAAAGCAAGTGATGTCATATTTTGCAAATGCTTGTGAGAATGTAAAAGGTACAATAATGTTCAGAATTTTAACAAACCCTTACCTAACGGCTTTCTGATGTTAAGTCGGCCAGAGTTGTGAGAATGATCCTCCTGGTCTGAGTCTGCAAGCCACCAGGACACATTCACAGGGGGTGCATATCACACACATTCCACAACACGTCTAAAGTGTTATTTGTATAGAAACATCTATTTGTTATCCAGCACAGAAAAAATTTCATAATAACTTTGAATAAATTCCTGATTGCTACCAAATCACATCTGATGTGTTATTTTTAATTAATATTGCTCAAAGTGTTGAATAAAATATCTCGTGAATTAACTTTTAGAATATTAATTAAAAATATAATAAGTGCAATAATACTCTTCGCTTTTACTAGATTTTACATACCATTTATGATTCAAATTAATAAACTTTTTTAAATAATTTTTATCGTTTTTACGTAAACCAGAAATAAATTTGTATTTGCCAATTTTGTATTTTGTTGTTTTGCGTGTAGTGTAGTCTGTGCTATTGCTAGACTAAACTTTGCTAACTCTATTCTAAATGAGAGAAAACAAGAATTACGACAGGCAAATGTGTAAATAAGGGTGTAAACTAGATATGTACAATGACATAGAGTTTCACATGAGTTTGTTTTTTAACAGTACACAAATTATAATTATATTTAAAAAATTAATACAAATTATGGCTGAAAATTTGCTATAGTAGAACAGGAGATAAAACTACATGCAGAAATGAATCGAAAATATAGAATAAAATTTTCTTGTATGAAGCTTCGTTGTTGAAAATATTAATTGTGAAAATTGATTAAACCACGTGCTTTAGGATCAAATATGCTTTACTAGTTATGTCTTGTCTATACATTACGTACCCACCCAGTTAGCCAAATGCTGTTTCGAATAAATTTTGCGCAATGTTTGTATCACACTTTGCGTGCAAAAGCCTTGTTCATCTGGTACCAAACCCTGCATGGAGCAGAATTTGGTCCCTATTTTGTATGAATTTGGCACCAAAACTTGTTGACAAATTTCTAGCCAAAATTTTGCACTCAAACTCTGATCCATCTGTTTCCGCGTTTGGCTGGAAATTTTCCAACAAATTTTGGTGCCAAATTCATACAAAATAGGGACCAAATTCTGCTCCAAGCAGGGTTTGGTCATAAATGAAAATTCTTTTGCTCGCGCAAAGTGTGATACAAAGGTTGCGAAAAAATTTGCTCGGAAACAGCATTTGGCTAACGGGGCACCATCTCAATTTATAATAAAAATATTCTACGTTTCTTAGTTTTTAAATTAGGATCACTTTCTTTTTATTTGTATAATTAATTAATTCGGCAATATAATTTGGAAGATTGTGATTTTGCACAAAAATAAATTGAAAATGTGTAAAAATGTGTTGATATTGAATATGTTGAGCTGAAATTAGTGATATATTTGCAACATTCATTTAATCTCGAACGAAGCATATATATAGTATATACTATCATAAAAATTTTGATATATATTTTCGATTTTTTTTCTTGCGTAGAATTATTTCCTTACAATTTCTATTACTATTTTATTAATACCCTATAGTTTAATTATTTTAGTTTTTCCATTATCATAATTTTGTAATATATTATTAATTTTTGTAATATATTATTATTTAAATAATGTTAATATTGTAATTTCAATTTGTCTTGTTTATAAATCCTGAAAATACATTGACAATATTAGACTATTTGCAAATATACTACTATTTAATAATAATAATAATAGATCTCTGATGAAATTGTAACGTCTTGTAGAGTTGTGTATGCACATAAATTTAATGCACATATTTATATACATATACATGTAGATATGCATATACATATATATAAAATTTTAATTTTTGTTTATAAGTTGTAGAAATAGAAACATGTAATAAAATTTACCTTGTACCAATGACTTAGTTCCATAATAAATTAGTAAAATCTTCTTTAGTATGAATAGGAAGGGTATTGCTAATACTGTTACATGCCATAAAAATCTAATGACATGATAGAATAAAATTACTTTGATACATGCCTGTTTACACTAATATGGCTATATTTATTAGAGAAAGTAGATGTGAAAAGATAAATATTTCACATAGGCTACTGTTATGTTGGTTTTACATCAACTCTGATGAATAAATTACTCAAATATTACAAATGAAATATGAATATATTTACAAGATATTTAGTAAATTGTTAATATTCTTTTTATACATTTTGAACTACTTATAAATGTATTTTGTTATTAAGCAATTTATATTATAGTGTTATCTATTGTATTAAATATAAAAATTTATGAAATGACGATTGTTACCTCTTAAAGTTGATTATAACATTTTGAATTATAAGAAGAAAAACTTGTATCTCTTATATCTAATCCGAATATGTAATTATTGGTGGCCTGTGTTAAACAAAATAACTAAGTACAAATTCTGGTGCCATTTAAAACTACATAAATACTTTGCATTCATTTCTGACGCAAATTGTAGTAGAATTTATCATTTGACATACCTGAATTTAATTCCCTCACAAGCGTTGACATGGCATTAGTAACACTGTCAGCAGCTACCAACAAGTCATTGCGCAAAGATCGGCCCAAGCTATTATTCGCACTGCTGGAACCACTTCCTGGTAAGCTGTTTGTCCTGAACGCAGACCTGATATCGAAAATCTCTGTTTTCTTTGCACAAAGCGAGTTTTAAATAACAGAACTAAATTAGGATTGTATCATTCCACACTTATTGTGCAAGCACCTATCATCAAACATTTGCTCTCTTTTGTATAAAATTGCGTTGTAATTACGTAATAAAATATGTACATGAAACTTTCAAACTAGCAATATACTGTCACACACATGCAGAATGATGTGAAAATAGTATAATAATTTGAAATGGTGATATTTTTTGTTCTTTTTTGTATTATTAGTTATATATAGCTACAATATATACATATATATAGTACTTCATTTCTTGCTCATGAAGGTAGTACCAGAAACGTATATTTGTAAGAATTTTATAGAAACTCGAATTTTATTCTTTGCAAATTTAAAAACACTATATGGGATACTAACATATCGTCTTAATGTAATAAATGTATCGCATACATTTCTAAAAAAATTCACCGATTTTTGTCACTGATATCAACTACAGATGACATTTCTGGATTTGATGTACATGTTTATTACACATGTATGTAAATAAATCGCATATAACTTGTACCTGTCACATTCACCAAACAAAAAAAAAATAGCAGTCTTTATTGTATCAGTGCATTATATACAAATGATGCTAATTGAATAATTCTTCTATATTTGATATAAATGTTCTAAAAATGTGGGGATATTAAATTATATAAGATATTAAAAATATATCATAACTAATACATACAAACTTAATTTAACGAAACTAAGAGAATGTGTATGCAATAATCATATGATTCTATGTATATAAAGAAAAATATAACAACATTTTAAAAGTGTACAATAAAATTTGTTAACATACTATGTAAAGTACATTGATACGTCTGCTTCATTTTATACAATATACATGCCTGTAACTAATATGTATGTCAATGGCATAAAACTATAAAAATATAATAGAACAAAAGCGTCATAAAATAGCATAAAGCAACATCGTTTAAATAAACTGCTCCTTTATAACGAAAGTTAAAAGTAAAGTTCACAGCGTCATCAATATAGGAATGTTTCAAAACATGAAAATTGTCTTATATTTAAGTAGTACCAAAATTATTTCTGTTACTAGTTAAACAAAAATACATACGCTTTAACATTTACATGCAACAATCAAATGTGTGATTACGGTGCTAATTATTCAACAGTGTGCAGCCTATGAATTCATTGTAACTAGCACTGTTTATATAGAAGAAATCAATTTTCTGATACGTCTGTATAAAAGTATATAAATAATGTGTATAATCAGCAAGTAGATGCATTTTTTGCCATCCGATAAATATACTCAGACAACAGTATCTATTATGTATTTGATTTCTTCTTAAAATTTAGACATAAATTCGTACAACTGAAATAATTCAGTAATTGAATTACTTAAAAATTAAGTAATAGTGACTATTTCGAATATGGCATACAGTGCATAGCGAATGTAAAATATAAAGGAGGAAGTTATCCTTTATTTTAGATAATGTAAAAGCCGATAATGTTAATATTGATGACATTATCACTTACTGAATTAAGTACATTACAAATCTTTGTACAAATTATTTGTATATTAAATGACTCACAAATTCATCGATAAAGACTGTTGATAAAAATAATTGATGAAACGTAATTTTTTAACGTAAGTTCTAATCGTAAATATAATTTTTCACATAATTGAAATATCAATGTAGAAATATTCCCAGTGATATTATATTAAAATGATTCATTTGATAACAACGAAACAATATTTTATACAAAGATTGTTATTTGCAATACGATTTATTTTATATTTGTCTGTTCTGAACTATTTTTTAATTTATTTGTAGCATAGATTTTCTACATGCCAGCCTACCTTACATCACCTCCAACACATGATAAGTTATCTGGAATAGGATTTTGTATTGTTCCAAGCATAGCGTTACTGGGTACATTTGCCACTGATGTCGTTGGAACAGGGTTTTGATAGCTTTGAGACATCTGTTGTTGACACTGCGATTGTTGCTGTTGTTGCTGAGGAGTTGTAGATAATGGACCACCTGGTGTCGGTGGTGCTGATCTACTACTTGGAACAGCACCTGGTGGTAAAGGAGGTGACTTTGTACTGCGAGGTGAACTGTTTGGTGTCGATCTTGGAGATGCTTGATGATTCTACAATCATTGATAACTTCAAATGTTGCATCTAAATTACAGGATATCGGTGACATATGTACAGAAAGATATTTTATATTGTATTGAGTATAATACCTTTAGCATTTTCATTAAACCTTCTAGTTGTACCATTAATTGTCTTCTAGAATCTTGTAAGGTGGCTAAGTGAGTTTCCAACTCGTCTTTCTTTTGCCTCAAGGCCCTCAATTCTGACATTAGCGCAGGATTTTCTAAGCCAGCAGCTTCTATCTCTTGTTGTCTCCTACAGTTGGATTTCATATTCGTGTGAGAAACACAAAATTATTCAGAATTAAGACATAGAATATTCATTTAACTGAATATTCTATTTCATTAACTTTAAGCTGAAGCGTGAATGTATTATAGATGTTGTATTTGTGTGTGAATCTAATGAATATATTAGTGGAAATAAATTTGTTTTTAAATCGATTTAACAATCAATTAATTGACAATTATTTAGGTAGATGTATTTAGTTATTTCATTCTTAACTAGGATATAATTACATATTCAGTACTGGAAATTGAAAGTCTTACAACGTCAGAGATGAAAGAAACATTTTGAATGTCCAGTATCATAAACGATATCTTTACGAAATATTGAAAATGTTTCTTCCAGTTCTGACCTTGTAGGTCATTGTGTCGTGTACGAATGAATTTGTCTTGACACACACTTTCATATGATGTAAAAAGGTATACATACATATAGCATTCCATTTAAAAAGTTGAAGGTCACCTTCATTTCGAAAAAATTACATATGCCATTACACTGCTTACTGAAAAAGGTATTACTTTTTCGTCTTTCATTTTTACCTATCTATTATTTATAAAAAAACGTTAACTAGCAGTAGCGCGAACACCCTGTATGTACAGGGTGATATATCACAAAGGGTGAAAGTTGTAATTGTAAGTTTTCTTGTGATGTCTTCAGCACTAATATGCACGCTATGCAACCAAGGTAATAAAGCAAAACAGAATGTTTATAACATGCATGATCCTAGGATGGTTCGACAGGATGATCTGAGGTTTAGGCTTGATATAAAGGAAATAAACGACACAGGTATACCTTAACCTTGCAATCTCGCGCATTATTTCCTTGTTCTTTGCTTCTAATTGCGATATAAGTTCGCGTTGTGCTCTCGAGGCATCTAACGACACCAAATTAGCGTCAGACGGCGCCCTACCCTGGAACGCAATAATTTTTAAAGTGAGATTATATCTACATTAACAATGCTTATGTTACATTCAAAATCTGTATACTTACTGCTTGCTCAGCTTGTGACATTCTGGATGCGGCTCGTGGCTGTCAATATGGTTGAGGTATTACAAGTAATGAAACAATGTTGCAACTTAGCAGTGTTAATATCACTGTTCTAACTTATTAGTGATATAGAATTTTGCTTTATTTTTATTCTGTATGCTAAATCTTGAGCGACACAGAGTTCATCCAAGTTAGCTCAACCTAATATAATGTTTTCAGAAGAGTTGTCATTACTTTAATATAAAAATGAATCATTTAACATTTTCAAATATTAAGTGGAGCATACAGAATGTAAAATAAAGATTTGCCATATTACGTTGAAAAAAAGGTAAGTTGATATCTTACCATGGTTCTAGCTTCCTGAGCCAACCTTTGTGCGTATCGAGCTATTAATTTATGTTCATCATCCAGTCTTGAACTATCCATACTGTATAATACCCAAGTAAAAAAAAATAAATAAAATATGACTTCTTATATGGATGTTTAGCAAAAATTCATATGCAGATGAGATTGGCATAATTTCTCACCTCCTTAATGTAGAACGGCTATCCATTGATCCAGAATCAAAAGGAGCCATAAAACCAGGGTCTGGAAAACCATTGTGAGATGGTAGAGGTGATGGTGGGCTATAATGCAGAAAATAGATTTCAATGAATAACTATGTTGTTAGAATAAAACGTGTTAATAATTTATTCATTACAGTTTGGACACTTACACGATATGAGATAAGTCTAAAGTCTTTTCAGGTTGTTCAGGAAATCGTGGTAAACTGTTTTTTCCTTTCTCAGGTACGCATCTGAAGCTTTTCCGCAGGGAATGTCCAATTTGCTTACTCGGCGATTTCTACGCGAAAATATAACATCAATGTAATAATGTGAAAAGTACATTGTCTGTAAAAAGATTTGAAACTCAAATTTTAGAGAACGTACGAAACTGCTGTATTCTCTCGTCTCGTGATCGTTATTATGTGTTCCAGAAACTTTGCCTCGCCAAAAACAGTCTTGACAAAGCTGATATGAGTGACATTTCTGACACCTGTATCGGAAGCCGGTGAAGTTCTCTTTGTGACACACGTCGCACATGACGGGATGAGCCACTGAAAGTTGTAAGGTTACCGATTGAATTTTGAACGATGCGCTGTTCGAAATTTTCAAATAGCTACGTCATACATCTGTTCTGAAATTGAAGATCGTCTACATATTTTGAATGTATGCATTTTTTTTTTCTTGTATGTTATTGCGAACGTTATTAAAGAGGGTCTCCCAAAAATAGAGAGAGGAAAATTATAGTAAACAAAAGAGTGGAAACAACGGTTTGTGGAATAGCAAATCCTTTAAACACGCATGTGTAGATGCTAGATACAAAAACAGGTTAACCGATTTCTGTCCCGGCACCTGATTCAGCACTGCACTGATGAGTATAATTCGACCCTTATGCTCTATTGTTTGGTGGGGTTTACGATGGTCGAAGACTAGGGCTCTGGAGGCACACGTGTTTGTCACCTGTGAGTATGTCGTAAACATACGTAATCGTATGACCTTCCAGGGTCCTAGTCCCGAGGACATCTGTTTCGGCTTAATTATACGACTGAAAGAGTGTTGGCTCCTCGAAGGCGAGAGTCAACAGGAATCTTTAAACATTATGATTAAATTAATGGAATCATATACTCGAAATAAGCGATGTTGTTGTGAATTTTAGGATGAAAGTCCGGGAACGTTGCGGACCGCAAACGGTTAAGGTCATGCAATAATTCATCAATAATTTTCAAGATACATGTACTGCATAAAATATCGAAAAATTTCTTATGACCTTACTCCATGTACGTCAACACTTTCCCTGAAACTGTAAAATAAATATTACTTATTACATCATGAAAATACCAAGAGCCCTTTTAACATTTCAAAGTTTTTCATTTGTAGTAACATTAATAGGTTTTACAGTACAATTACCCGTGGAAAGTGATCAACCAATTAATTTGTTGAAGTTTTCAATTTGTTCTTTCTACGAAAACGAGAATTATTCGACGTTACATATGCGAAAGTATTCAATTAAAACATTTAACACACTTTTCCCCACAAAGCTTTTAGTACCTATTATACGCCATTCTATTCGTTTCGACGGGCTGAATATGAATATTACTTTCGTTTTTTTGACGGGAATTACAAGTTTCCGAGATATCCGCAGAAAACTTTCTTACCAGCACATAAGTGTGCGTCTATGACACACACAGAAGCATAGCTGACAGCGTCGGAAGGGTTCTTAAACGATTATTGGCTTGGTTTGCTTCAAATTTTCTGGAGAAGGAATGTAGGGAAAAGAGTCAAAGCCACTTGTTTGTTTATATCAGTTGAGGCTGGCTCTGTCACAGGCACGCACTTATAAGCAGAATTCAATGCTCTAGTAAGAAAGTTTTAGCAGGTGCCAAAAGCTCGAGAGAGCGATTCGAAAGTCTTACCAACAAAGAAATTAGAAATCGTAGGAACTCACCATTTTCGACGGCAGCCATTCTATGGTACAGTGGAAGCCAGATTAATAAATTTGGTCCAGGGTCGGACATCAGCGTGTCCAAAAAATCGTTGACCGTGATTTTTAAATTCTAAAAAACATATTCGTGTATAATGTTAACTTTGATATTTTCCTATTGGCTGTCTTAAAACTCTATGGGGCGACTAAAAGGTTCCTAATTGGTGAGTGGGTGGTGCAGTTTGGTCGTCGGAGTAGAGATGCGATTTGGTGAAACTGTGTTTAGATTATACAATGAATTGGGTGTGAAAGATATGGGGAAAAAGGTCTGGAAAATTAATGTTTGTATATTGCCCTGTCAATGGGCTCGCTCACGGAGGTCTCGAAGTGGTGTCCGGTGACACCCAATAATTTTGGGACCGTCGCGTCGCGTCGAATGCCTCGACTATCGCAGCCGACCGTGTTTATATCTCACGTTCGGTCTACTTGAGACCGAACATAATGTACTTACGTACCGAAACAATGAATATATTACTTGCAAAGACATTCGAGAATAAATACTCAGAACCGTGAAAAACATGCTTTGATTATTTTTACACAAAAAAAACAATTGTTTTTAAGAAAAAAAACAGTACTTGTCTTCCATAATTCCATTTTACCGTTTCTGATGTGTAATTTGGAAAGAACTAGAGGTTGAAAATGTGGCTAATTATAAAGAGGTAATAATGTGTCCGATAAATTGCTGGTTTCTTGTCGTGTATACAGTATGCAAATACTATCTACGATAAAATACTTACTTGAGGAAATATTGCATTTGAAAGACCCTCGGTGTATCCGAAAGATGGTGTCTCGTAAACCGCAGCTGTTAACGCCAAAACTTCCTTCAAATACTCGACAAACCTCCAGTGGATCATGTGACCGTTACTGTCCGATATTTGTGAATATATATCTGCGCGACAAATGGTCTAAATTAATAATATAGTTTTGCGATCGCAGAAAATTTGCTACACGCAAAGTTACATAACTTACATCGAAACTTGTCCATTAGTTTCCCAGCGCATAATGTAGCTAGAGCAACTTTTACTGAGAAGACGGATATTTTATTGTTTTCCCTGTGAAACGGTAGAAATTATTTATTTCCGATACACAATCAGCTGGTTTCTCACGACCAATAAGTTCCCGAACGATTATAAAGTTTCATGAATGTTTTCATGGAACAGAGAAATCTAAATGTAAGGTGCACTCAATTTTTTCATCAGACCTGACGTCAGCTTTCAAAACATAATTAGACTTGTTGTACCACTCGTCACGTATCACGTATCACGTTTCAATGTTATAGGTACAAAGTTACAATTACAATATTTTTTTTAGTTAAACTAATTTGTTAATTAGTTGATTTAGCTTTCAACCTTGTGACACACTTGGTTATTTTATATCAGTTTGCTACGCTTGCAGAGACTTTTAGCTGAAATAATTAGAAGTATTTTTATTTTTCTTCTTTTATATTTCTTAATGTTTTGGGCAGATCACAAACTGTAACTATCGATTTCTAGTGAATTATCTATGCCACGATAAATATGCAGAAATTAGTGCATCGATGCGTCCACCGACAACTGACAATGGTAACTGCAACGCTGGCGAGCGTCAGCTATCTGCACTAAAGGGATACAGCTTGCACCCGGAAGCCTCAAACAGTATTAAGCACAAGAAATCGGTTCACGAAAGCCTCGAGGAAAGTAGTATTATACGGGAAGGAATATTTAACCTTCTTCTTTCAATTGACACCTATTCAAATTCTTTTGAATAACCTGTTTGAATTATTTCTATTGGAAATGTTATTTAGAAGAGAACAGGTAAGCAGTAAGCTTTTGAATGTACATATGTAGTACCTACTACAGGCATTAAAAACCCGATAGACAGGCTTGCGGTAGGTAAAGCAGTTCGTGTGATTTGTTCGGCAAATTATTGACCACTTTAATGAGTTTTTATGATTTGGCTGTTGTTCTCACCCTGTAGTGTAAGCAGCGAGTAGCCAATTCATCAACAAGGCCGTAGTGGCATCGACTTTGGCTTGCTGCGAAACAGGCACTCGTTTATTCAGGGCGTGAAACAACGAAGATAACAACGTTTCGAGTCTCGATACACCCAGCGTGCTTGATGGTTCCAATGTGTTCAAACCGTTTTCTCGGAACGCCTCGATTACGTTCCAGATGTCGACATTGTGCACTGCGCAAAAAATTGTTGTATAATCATCATCGTGAATAAAAAAATAATTACAATAAACAGCAAGAGTATTCATAAATCCATGTACAGGGTGTCACAAAATAACGTTATGATGCTCATGAAATCACGAAGAAACTTGATTTTCTTTGTCACCCTATTACTACTTCCCATGTCGACATATAGGGTTGAAAATTGGAATAAAGTAAAAGTAAGTAAGTATTGGCTTTGGATAAGCTATCGAATGGCCTATTGCAAATTCAGTTTGGTTTTGGGGGCACTTTTGATCTTCTTATCCGGCTACATTCTTTGCCAATGAATTTGAACAGAAATTCGAAACAAGGTAGATTTTGAGAAAGATTATCCAGAAGAGTTTGAATGTTTTGATCTGTGTCGCCTTATAAACAAAATTTTCATACTTACAGTGAACCTTCTTCTGAATGAATCTCAATTTGCAAGCAGTGCGATACGACGCAAATCGAATGCTGTCAAAATTTTGCTGTCGCATTTCTTGCAAAAGCTGCAACCGGCTTGCCTCTCCCGTACTCCCATTTCCTGATCCTCCGGCACCATCTTCCGCCATTTTACCTGCTCAACATAACGAAACAGCCTGTTCACTTCACTGTCACTTCCCACCGATGCGAAATGACGATGACGGAATTCGTCCAATTGTGTAATAGTTGTTACAGTATAATATTATAGTTTCTCGAGTTGCATTCGCATCACGCAGCTCGCGTTGTTTGCAAGCTAGTGATGAGTAACGCGCGAAACGAACGCGTGTGTTGATTAGTCATCGATGATTGTTAAGTCTACTACTATGTATTCAAACACAAAAACTTGTTTCTCCCGAGGCACGCGATTTGAAGTTACGACACACGCGTGGAATCTGAAGGGAAAGGTTAATTTTTATTCTTAGGATTTAATTAAATTAATCCTGGTATTGGGATTCTGTGGCCAAGTTCCTCCACCTGCGAAATGCGTTTAATGATATACTTGAAATGAACAGGACTTAAGCACGCAAGAAAAACAACAGAGAAAATTGAAGAGGGCAATGGGGAGGTGTAAGTAAACTGCAATTAAGCTGGAGGTACATTCTTGGGGAAATACATGTCCAATCTTTTTCAGAGAATATTTGCTCACATTGTATGCATGTACATACATAGAAAGAATTTCTAGCTTACTGTATGCGTAGTAAGAGGGTTGCAAGCAATAGAAGCTTAAACAGAAATTAGTTTCTTCTCTTAATCATTTATATAGGTTGAAAATAATATGATAGCAACCTTAAATTCTTCTGGTGTTTGTACCGTTTCATGTTTTATTTACACATTTATGCTAAGATTATTTCAATCTGGAATATTCTCCGGTAGTATATGTATAACAGATTTATAGCCGGATGAGATGGTCAAAACTGCCCCCAAACCAAATTGTTTTTATCACGCAATTCGATACGGCTCCCAAAGATATTTTGACCATCTTATCCGGCTATACCTTTTCTTTTTTACGTTCCTAATAGATCCCCCCGCCCCTCCCCCAACGAGAGTTAACCTTAAACGTTACAGTTCAGTTAGTTACAAGAGTTTTAGCGAAAGAAATATAATTTAGAAGGTCCCGATGGATAAGGTCCCTAGTAGCACAAAATATTGTATACACATTCGTATAATATTAAAAAGAGATTCAATCTTTTTTTAATATTCAAATATACATGCAATATTTATTTTATATCACGTAACAAATATTTCTTTTTAAATATTCCGGAAATATCTATGTCATGTTACGAGAAAAATATTTTTTTCTAAATATTAAATGAATCTATTTCATATTGGAAGTAGAATATTTTGGTAATTATTTACATTAGGGGCTTCCTCACCGATTTTGATGACCTTGAAATATGTTGTCAAGGTCATCATTATGAACAACTTTTTCCTATACATGTTACCGCCGCTCAACTTTAGTTTCCGAGATATTCGCAAAAAAGTTTTAACATCTCAAAAAGTGATCGGAGTAGGTATGGGTTAGAATTCTGAAAACCTTGAATCCAATATTCTACATGCGAATAATAAAATATAATACTAATGTACTGCAAACTACATTATAAAATACTAATGTAAAGTGTACTTACTTCTGAATCTTCTGTACCTCCGGCGGATCCACAGCACACAATTATTGACTCACGAGAATAGGTCCGAATAATTGAACAACAATCACTAAACAACACTCACAACACACACACACACAACAGAATTAACGAAATAGTGACAGCAGACGAGAAGATGTTACTCCGACCACGAATAAAATAATACTGCGATTTTAACCGTCCCCCTCCCACGGACGTGTGATACGAAAACAGGGAATTCCGGGAAATAGGGCCGGCGCCCCGCCATAATTTTTTTACCTTGGTTTTGTATCTAGTGTTTATTGACGCTCAGCGTCTAACCTTCCTATGATAACCTGACCGTACCACCTGCGTGGAAGGGATCATTGTTAAAATCGCAGTATTATTTTGTTTGTGGTCGGAGTGAAATCTTCTCGTTCGTTGTCACGATTTTATAAAATGTGTTGTGTGCGTGTGTTGTTTAGTGATTGTTGTTCAATTATTCGGATCTATTCTCGTGAGTCAACAATTGTGTGCTGTGGATCCGACGGAGGTACAGAAGATTCAGAAGTAAGTACACTTTACATTAGTATTTTATAATGTAAGATTAGTATTCGTATGTAGAACATTGGATACAAGGTTTTCTATCATATTTTGCAACGTATATTAACGATCATTAATGATTTGGTATATAGTATAATTTAATGTGGTTCAAATAAGATACTACTTTAAATCAAATATTTTTATTTTGATAACCAGATAGATAAAATGAAATATTTTTGTTTTGTATTTCAAATATTTCCTTACAATGAAAATAAGTTGAGCAAGTAGTTAATATTGTAAATTATAATTTTTAACATGAGAAGCTATAATAGTTAGCAAAGTATTATTTGTAGTTTAATTACGAATATGTAACATGTTGATGAACAGACTACAGTATCGTAATAACATTACAGGCAACAAAATATCATAAAAATATAAGTTACAAGTAATACATATTCATAGTTTCTAATTTTTGTTATAATTTGAAACTTCTTAAATTTGAAAATTTTATTGAATGTTTTTTAAATATTGAATTTATATTTTTCAAATATTGAATTCACATTTTTTTAATATTTACTTTATATTTTTTAAATATCTAGTTTATATCCTCTGAGTATTTAGCTTATATTTTTTAAACATTCAATTTATATTTCTTGTACATGTATACAATATTCAGATCCAATATTTTTCTCATATGAAAAAATGTGGCTTAAAAAATATTTTTCCAATATTTGAAAAAAATATCTATCCAATATTTGTGTGCTACTAGGGGTACTTCGAAAAAAATATGTTGAGTTTTAATTCGAAGTTACAGCAGTTGAAATGAAGAGTGCACGTTTAAGAAGATACGTCGAAATACATATAATATCAGTAGTTGTGATTACTTTCAATAAAACATTAAATTATATTTTAGGAGAGGCTTTCGAAAACGGATGTAAGCAACAATTTAAAAAAAATTTTTTTTATCATTTATCCTAAGAGTGGTTAAATAAAAATTTCTCTTCGAACAGATATCGTTCTAAAGAATTTCTGAACTATACGAGTTGTTGCAGTTTTATAATGGGAAATGTTCGCCAACGATTAGTTCAATTCCGATTCATCAAGTGTGTGCGGTGTAACAAAGAAACCGTAGAAACGAAAGCATCGACCAGGGGGCAATTACTTTTATTGGCGTGCGCCGACGAAACGACAGGGATTCACGTCGTTAAGCTAATGGAACGTGAAAACCACTTGACAAAGAAGCAGCCCTTCATAATTCATAGGATAGGACGCTTGAGGGAAATCTAGTCACGGAGACAGTCGGGAGTGGCTCGTGATCCGAAGCAATTAATGTTTCGATGGCCTCGCGGGCGAATCGCAGTCGCGCGACAAACAGAAAGTTAGATTTGTTCGAAGAGAGGACAAACAGGGTGGAACGCGAATGGTTCGTTGACCTTTTGGCCGCGAGTGTCTATGGGTTGTTTCATAAGAATAATCTCGAACGGTTCATACCAGGCGTTGAAAGTGGAATCGATTACGAATGTAGCTGGTAATAATTGTTATACGAAGATTTCAGTTGTGTTGGTAAGAATTCCACGACCAATTAGTAACAAAACTCGACGTCAAAAGAAATTCGTTTCTTTAATTAAGGGTTCCATTATATTCCAAGGAGGATAAAACTCTTCTTGAATCGTTTCGAATATTCTACTATACAGAGTGATTCAGGTTCAGCGTACGAGTCAGAAATTACCCCGGCACGGGATTCTGAACTGCGGAGGGTTAAACTGTTAAATGTATCGGATCATTCTCACTTTAGGAAGCAGAGGCGTACAGCAGTGCACGGTTCAATTTGCATCAATTAGCAGTTCGGGAGCTTGCAATTCAATTATCGCTTACGGGACCCTTTTTTCCACGAGCTGATTTGTGCACGGCTCGAAAAAGTGAGAGAATAGAATATTACGACCGAAAGGGGTATTATGACTGAAAAAAGTAAACATGCAATAAAGAAAATTTCATTTTCAGTAATTGTCGTCTTACCTTTATAACTGAAGTAGGGGAAGTTCCCCTATTGCCGGACGGCACCTAACACCGAACTTATATCTTTAACATTTAAAACGTTAACGAGTTGTTGTGTCGTGCAAGCTGACGATGGACAAAAATAAACGATGATTATGTTTTATTATATTATATGTAAAACGGGACTTTTAGCCAAACTCTACCCTGTAGGTACGTTTACTGTACCCGTAGCCGCGTAATTATACATGTATGGATACATACATTACTAATGATTTCCCTGATTATCTTCCTGATTGGTTACAATAGTGTATCTGATCAATGTTCGACGTGCTGATTTCATATACTCGGAAAATTGTCACGAATTCAAAAACAATGTTGCTCTCTGCTTACTCATCAAAAGTTTTCAACGAATATCATAGACAGAATGTTCAGAAGTTCAAAGTACAGCGTTCTAAAGTTCCGCACAAGCGTTTAAGTTTGTAAATTTCACAAAATTCCAATTAATTCTACCGGTTGGAAAGTTCAATTGAGATCCGATGAAGGATGATTGAGGTTCCGATGTGTAGCAGTCTTTAAGAAGTTCGATTAAGTTTACAAGTTACAGGGTTTACTTGGTGTTAAACTTACAACAGAAGTATGTACAGTGAATTCGCGATATATATCAGCAACACGGCAAGCATCTTTTAGGGCCGAGTACCTCGCGGCGATCGTTTTATCTAGCGTTTGCGAAGCAATGACGTAAAACGAAAACGAGCATCTCAAGAGGTTGTGCTCAGAATTTTTTCACAGTTCCAGCTAAGCAATTTCCCATTGTTCTTTTCGCGTCGAACGATATCGAGGTTATCGATCACCTAACGAGAGGCTTATAATATTACAGAAATCAACCTACCGTGTTTGATAAAGAAGCTATAGTAATTTTCTGCCAGGAAAACAAGAGGCAAATTTTATTTGACTGGTTGCTTCAATGTGAAAATGTAAATCTGACAATTTTTGTGAGAGGATACAAGAAAAGTACAATTGTTTTTTGAAATGATACGCTGTACACAACAATCACACTCCTCCGAAATATCGGAAACAGCGACGGTCGAAATCGTTGATTTCACAAACGTAACTGTTTCGGTGAAAAAAAAAAGAAAAATGGAGTTATACACCTCGATACAATTTGCCGTAATCGTCTCATTAGAGCAAATGCGCATTTAGAACGGTGCATCGGTGCAGGCACAAAATGTAAAACTTCAGTACCATAATGCTAAAACATTTCACCATTTACTGTAGATCTTGGAAAACAAGGTAGATACAGTGAAGATTCGATCTATACAAACGAGAACTGTACGATCCTTGCAAAACACCTATCCCCACCACTGCGGGGCATACACTGCGAGGGGCCAAGAAGCTCGAGCTGCGTCGATCGCCAAGCAGTTTAAAGTGTAAACGGGTAAGGTATATCGATGAGAAACCACACTAATCCAATTACAGAACTTCTTTATTTTTCATCATTTTTTTTTATGTGACTTTCACTAACTTATTTGTGGCATTATTCTGATTAAAATGACACTAAACACGATATACAGTGAATCCGCGTTTTATGTCAGCAGCACGGGTCTTGTCGTTCTCTAAGTTAGAAAGCCTGACTATTCTGACTATTCTTGATGCAGTGCCGAAACTAGAGGACAGCCATACTCGCCGCCAGTTACCGCTCGCCGAGGATTGTAAACACGTCCTCATTCGTCCGTCTTACACGTTACAGATCAAAGGCACAGCGGGGAAATGCTGCCAACGAGATCCTACTATTCTCTGCTGCAGTGCCGAACGTAGAAAATGACAGCGAAGCTCGAGAACTTCTGAAAATCGTATCCACAATACTTAGGGGTTTCCCCTTGGACGCTTGGTCACGCTACAATGTAAGACGATCCGAGGCAGGATATCGGTGAGACAATGCTAATGCAATGATGGAACTTTACTTTTACTTATTTCGTTACCAAACCTTTACCAACGTATTGGTGGAATTTTTCTGATTACAATGAACCCAAACACGACAGAATTTCGATTATATTTACTTAAAGCTTTGAACGCAAAGAAGGACAGCGTGTGGAAAGAAAAAATCGCACAGAGTCGTAGCAGTCGGCATAGATCAAAGGTCTAGGTCAGGTCTGGTCAGGTCTTGGTCGGCCTCCGCAATGGATTCCAGAGTTCCGAGGATGTCACACCGAGTATGTAGTAAGTTTTGAACGTAGAAGGGGATAGAATGAAGAAGAAAGAGAAATAGCGACGGTCGGAAAAAATTAAAAACTTATTGTATTGTTTAAAATACCAATACGATGCTAACTTTTTTATTTTCAATTTTCTTCTTATACAACCTTTCTCAAGATATTTTTCACATTTTTCTTATTAAAATGAGTTGTTTAAAAATATCCTCCAACATTTGTAACGGCACTGGATTTATTCCTTTAACGCTGTGTTGCCTAAAAAAAAAAGAATGTTGTGTTATGGTTGGAATAGTATGACGTATCAATTAATACAGTGATTTCTCTATATATGTTGCCAAGGCCTCGATGATAAACATCGCGGAATTATTATCCCTACTACCGCTGGGTAGACCCCGTAAGGGGCCGGGAAGCTCGAAGGGCCTTGGACACCAAGGATTGTATATAAAACACGAGCCGGGTACATATATCGGTGTTTTTAACATACAGAGTATAGTTTACACTCCTCGTTTGTCGCTGTCCTTTTCTACGTTCGGCGCGGATCAAAGAATGGACGATTCACGACGCTGGTATGACCTGTGTTGTTGACATATATTGAGAATTCACTGGACTTACCTATTTTAAATGTCTTACCTAAGAATGTTACTTTTAGTCCGTCTAAGTGAATACGTGCCGAGAGTGGAAAGCGATTTCTATAACGCTCTAAACGTTTAAAAGCATGTTCTAATCCCTCTCTTTCTTCTGGATTCAGTCTGATCCCTTCATCTCTTTGCCCATTCCTACATACGTCGAATTTTTTATTTTTTTCTTCATTTATTTCCTTATCTCTGGCTTCGGCACTGGCTTCTTCACCATATATTCCAGCCAGCTGAATCTTGTGGCGTTTTTTAAATTTCGTGAGCCACCCTTTGTAAATATTAAAATTGGAAGACGCACCAAATTCTTCTTTCAATTCAGTTGCTTTTTGTAGAACTACCTCATCCGACAGAACATCTCCTATAGCTCTCCTTTCTATAATCCACGCAAGCAACCGTTGCTCCAACTCTTCATACATTGGTCTTTTTACACTTTTTCGGCATATCTCAAGTTTCCCTTTGCCTGCGAACTTGGCGATTGCCGTAGCGTTTTGTCGGATTCGACAGAGTGTTGCCTGATGTACTTTATACTTCTTAGCGACATTTGTAATAGAGGATGTCTCCCAGTCCTTCAAAATATCCAGACGTTCTTGTATAGTCAACACAACTCTATTGTCACTTGCCATTTCGATCACTTAAACTAGCACTAACAAATTAATGAAATTAAAAAAAAAACTAACATTACGCAATAATTCATGAAAAACTGTAAAAACTAATACAACATTTTTTAAAAACCTATCACTATGTAATAATCAATAGAAAACTCAAAACAACAGGACTTAAACATAGCAAAAAAGATCTAAAAATAGCACACAAATGTAAGAAATCACGCCGGTAGCTACAACGTCTGAATAGTTCAACGATTCGAATTAGAGTGTCGAGTTGACTGTTGTCCTCGCAGGGTAGATCGTCCTTATAGAGCCCCACCCCTGCAGGATTGTTGATATTTTCTTAGGCTTTTCCTAGGCAAAGCGGCCTCGCCTCAGGTGCTGATCCCTCGTCGCAACCCTATAGGCGCCGGGACTCAAGGACACCGTATCTGGTCAGCGTCGTCAGTTCCTGTCGCTCGACCATCCTCGCTTCAGGAGCATTTGAGATGCCATGGTTGCGCGGGGAAGTTTCTCCTTTTGTCTTCATTTCTGTCGTTGCTTACACAAAATAAAAAAATAGCAGTCCAAGCTTTCCAAATTGCACCGCCTATATCTTAACCTTCTGGCACCCTCCTCCAAGAGCGGGGGTGCAACTTACCATTGGAAAACTCCTACACAGAAAAAAGTGCCATGCAGTAAGATTTCCATCAGGCTCGACGCGTGTGCCGTGATCGTTTGCAGGCCCTTCGGACCTCGTATCTTGGAACCCTTGGAGAAATTCAAGATTTATGACGCTCGCGACGCTATTGAGACTGTCGACGGAGTTTTCGAAGGACAACTGCATTGTACAATCTTAAATTAATAAACAGCTTTCTCAAAAATAACTTCGCTGGCACGTATGTCGTAAATTTTGCTAATAGTCTGTAACCGTTTCTTTGCGCGTTTAACTAGCCGCTACACTATGTGTGTCTAATTGAATCGAGAATAAATTAAGAAAAAAACAAAATCGACCGTTGCCTTGTTTGAAGAGAGGCTTATTGTGCAAAGAGCCCAAATTCATCTAAAAATTTTTGTTATGTGGTAATTGCGGCATATCTGCAAGTTGCGCCATGCTTCAACAGGCTGTAGATTCGTTAATTTTCAAAATTATCCCAGTCTTAATCTAGTCTAATTCTTTGAGAACATATTTTCGAGATGTTAAGCTGTTTATGTAAGCAAAAAATATTTTTCATTTGTGGAACATGTTACACGAGAAGCCCCCATTAAAATTGTGTTTAGTGTACGATTCGTGTAATGTAAACAGAAGAGTGAGCATGAGCGTTCAAGGCATGCTGGAACGATAAGGCCTGCCTAGGAACGTATTGATAGAATAGGACAATACTAATGCAAACGGTTTTATTTTTCATTTCTTGCTATGAAACGATTCTCAACAAATTTCTGAAGTGATATATTCAAGCTTCGGATTTAACAGTTCGATCGTAGGCATGTCGTAAGCCACGCCCCCTTGACCCGGCCGCGCTTCTCGCTCCCTTTGACGCGGTCGCGGTTCTCGAACTACCTCAGGCCCTTGCCATATGAACTGCGCGTGACGTATTAGGGTGACTCTTGTATCAATAGATTTCCACATCACCCATGAGGTATTTACTATTGTCTATTACTATTATCTTCTGTAGACCTATTTCACTGCATCGCATGATAATTTTCAGTCTTCATCATTTCAAGTCGTCTTTCTGGGATTGTAACTGTTACATTCCTCCTCCAAAAACTGCAAGTAACCTTAGCAACCAATCGTAAACAAAACCGAGGTGGCGTAGGTGTGCATGTAAATACATAGATCAGGAAGGACTAATTACTCTATTGCCGGATAGTTCGACCAAGCAGGTCTAAACGTACGCGAAAATCTAGTTTTTATAAATGTTAGTAGAATGTTGGCAATATTATTAAAAACTATTTTACAACTTAATTTTCTCGAAATTATCACGCGGCCTAGTGGAGTAGGCCTACAGGGGATACCACTGACAGAAAAAAACGCATTGAAAATAGTACCTCTAATGCGCCACGAATGAGTTATTATATGAGCAGTAGGACCGCTACGAGGAGCGAGACGCACGATTGGAACCAAGTGGCATAGTCTTCGGAAATGCTTCGGATTGAGCTGTTAAATCTGAAGCCTGTGTGAATTATAGCCCCTATAGCCGCTATAGACCCCTAAGTCCGCCACTGTTCACGCGTGCAGTAAATATAGGCCAAATTATATCTTGTTTGGTGTAATTTTAATCGGAAAAATATCAAGAATATGTCGGTAAAATTTCAATAAAAATAAAGAATTTTCATCATTGCATTGGCATTATCTCACCGATACGGTATTTTTTGTTGCCCCTTCGCGCGGTCCGTGTTTACACGTGCTGTCCTTTTCTACGTTCGACGCGGTCGGCAAGCTTACGTCATTAACTGTGACGTAAGCGGTGAGGTCCCCTCGACATCCTACTCTTCGAATCGCGATGAAGAGTGGAACACTGTAGCTCGGTTCGAAGACTGCAATGTGGAGGGGATCTCTCCCCTTACGTCACATCGGATGAAGCGGTGGCACGGGCCTCATGCGGCCCGTGGGCCGCTAGTTTGGCACCTCTGATCTATGGAATGGCACGGTTCCGAGGGTTTTGCTTAGATCGAATCTTTACTGTATTTTGGAAAATGTCAAGTTTTTCACGATTGTACCCTAATATTCTTTTATTCCAAATAGGACAAGGAATCGATTAATGAAAACAAACGTAAATTAGCATTCAGAAAAAGAATGAAATTTCACTTTGCAGCTGCAACTGTAACGATGCATTTCTGTAAAAAGAAACGAATTCTAGGATGATAAAGCTTCTTAAATTATGTAAAACTTTCCTCTACATTTTTTTTTATCGTCTATAATAACCGAGTTATGTTTCGGCTCAGTTACTAGAGACTAGACACTAAATACGCCTTGTATAAACTATTTTTTGTGGGCTTGCAAGGTTATGTGATCGAGTAACCAAGTAGCAGAGAGGTTAGAAGATAAATTGTGCCGAAAAGTACAGAGAAAGACCGACATTGGACGAGTTGCGTATGTTACGGAATTTTAGGCTTGATTTTAATAGAGAAAATGAAAAGATTTGCCTATTCTCGAGGTGCATAATTATTTTTATTTTATACCATTACACTAGCTTGTTACTATGTATCGCTCTATTGAAATTTTAGTTACGGTCTACTACGACGCGATTATTACAAGCTTAACAAGAGTTACTTTAGGGGTTCAGTGATCGCATGCAAATTCGTAGTGGTAGTACAATTGCCGTGCAAACAATCGTGGTCCGATCAAAGTACGTGTCCTATTGTGATTCAAGCACAATATAGTCATGACCTCACTAAACATTATATATACACCTGCGAGATAAACATGTATTTTAATTTGTTATTTTCTTGAGCGCACCGTTGCACAACCATGGTACAATTTCGTGCAACGTTTAACCATTCACTTTTTTTATAATACTTGTAATTGCATTCTGCGAGTGTTGAATTCTTACGCACATACATCCAAAGGTACCTAAATTCTAGAATTTGCTGTAACGAAAAAAGTCTGAAACGTTAATGTCTTTTTTGTGAAATAATAAACAGTTGATTTCATTTTAACTTCGTCTGACATTAGTTATTTCTTATGAAGTAGCATCTTTCGAGAATTAAGAGCAACGATTTAGATGTAGGACGGCATAATACAAACAAGGTAGTGCTAATTATTTTAATTTAGAAGTGCGTGTCACATTATCGACATAGATGAAATTAGGTCACGTAATTTCAATCTCAAAATTAGAGAAAAATGTTCAACATCCAAAACCAATCTCTGCAAATATTTACACGAGGCATGGAATAGTATCAAACCAGAAACAATTAAAAAATTAATGTCCAGAACACCGAAATTGCGTTAAGCAGTCAACAACAAAAGGGGAGGATTCTTCTGCGAAAATACGATTTCGTAAATTAGCACCGTTTTTCTAAAAAATAAGAATATTATAATCACAACTTTCACTTTTAAATACAAACAAATACTATTTCAGTACCATAATGGAACAGTATTATGCATAAAATATTTATTCACACGAGAAGGATGTTATTTCTTTTGAAATCTTAATACGCTCCAAACGTTTGAACGGGAGTGTACGTATAGTGAAACAGCATGATGAGAAAAGGTTCCGCTCTAAGAGCATCAATAGATCGCATTGTTCGTAACATCTCGACATCACAACTTCGCAACTTTGCGCTTTAATTACGTGATGTGCGACGCACTGAGCTCCGCAACTGGTTCCCGGGGGAAGGATGTTCGATACGACAACGGGTCTGGGACTTTTCAGAGTACACAAATAGTCTTCCTTCATAATTTTCGTTATAGGTAGTTGCAAACATGTGCTTCGATTTTCCGTTCCAACCGATTGACTATAGGATCGAAGTGCAGCAACATTGCGATAATAATACCTCTTACGAGCTCTAAAAGCCGAAGGACATTGGTTTACCTGCGTCGGAATTAAACGTTAAAAGCGACCATATGCGGAGAATACAATGGGGATCAACAAAATATTGTCAGACTAGGTTTTTTTTACTATCGAATATTGACTTTAGAAAAGTGAGTGCTAAGACCTAAGATCAACGTGATTATTTATTTAGCTTGAGAGAGATGTATTTATTTGAGAATATATATTCAGTAACGTTAGGATGTAACGTTCTACATTCATTAGAGATTGTTGAGGCTCAACGCTTTGGACACACCAGAGCGAAACATTATTCGACGAAGTAACCAAACAAATCTTGTCAGGCTAACTTGTGTAATTTTATCGTGGCTCATTTTGCACGAAAGCTGGCTCGGTCTGGAACAAAGCTTTCTACAGATCTGGTTAATATCACCGCGGAGCCAGACAACAACGTGAAATGCTTGGCAAATATACTAGAAGCAGCAGTGACAAATGGAGATGAAACTAGATATGTCGCGTCAGTTACTATACTAGTGACAACTCGTTATTTTACCGTGCCCATGGTGTCGTATTCACACATATTCGCTCATGAACGAATTTTCATTATCGAAAGATCTTAATCCCGCTATACATAATTTTAGCGAAAAATTTGTTCTGCGTTGAAATTTTGAAGAAACGAAAAAAAAAAAACAAAAAATATCATAATAGCGTTACTTAATGATGTCCTTGGACTTCTAAGCACTTTGTAAATCTGATACACATTCTCCGTCGAGCATTTGATTAACTTATCCGTAAATTTATTTGCAGAATGAATTCCAATTGATCGCAATAACCATCGAACGACGATTAAAACCTGCTGAAGTTCATTAGAAATATAACCTTGAAAACCTGTGTAAAGATTAAGGACATTGGTGGTGGGTCCCCTAAACCGCATTTTTTCTAAAAACTATATTATTTGCCATTGCTTATTATTACAGTAATATGCAACGAATTCCTTTAGTCACTACTGAAAGAGAAGTCCGCGTGAACGCGTTAAAAGAAACCGAGTAAATATGAATCGCGTGAGAAATATACTGTGTAAAATGACACCCGACGAAGATGATTTAGTATCGTAGATTTTGTTCGAAACCTTTATTACGAGTCTGACCTGATATTTTGGGTCAAAGGCTTAAAATTACTGTATTTATGGATTTTGGATGGTTCGTAAAGATTATACATGTACATATACATGCACATACATCTATGTACAGATGATACGGGGGAACAGACGCGAAGTCTGCGGCTCAGGGGTTAGGAACCTCCCGGATATCGAGTTTTCGAATTCGTCGACCAGCCATTTTCTTTGGTGCTACACGTTCCTGGCGAAATCGCCGTCATCGGTTAACATACGAATTGCCGAAAGGATCGTTCGTGAAAAGACAAGAAATAAGGAGATCGTAGTGCAAGCAAGTCGTAAGTCGCAGGTTGCAAGAGTATAAGGAACGTGCGGATGCCTAAGTTTGAATCAATACAATAAGTGGGCCAGGTGGGGGGTGTGTAAGATCGCCCGAGGAGACAGAGGAACGGCCGGGAATGTAGGACAGTTTCGGTGCGTAGATACAGGGGAACGTGCGAAAAGGAGCAACCAAAAGGCGCGGTCAATTTCGGATTCGTTGTAATCGAGATACACGTTGATCTTCAAATCGACCCAACGTGACAAAAACATTGTGCTAGGCACAATGGGTTAAAGGTTGACAATAATCCCAAATTATCGTACCGGTATCGAACGATTAAAAAATTTCTACTTTCTGGTGGCTTCTGCCGAAGCTGAAGATGTGACGAGAATGTAGTATTTAATCGGGTTACAGATTGATTTCGGGTATGACGACGAGTACGTCGCCGCAAAGCCGTTCACGCTCCAGAAGGTTCTACTGATATTAGACTACCGCGAATCAATCGGGAATAATGTTTTGGACCTGTGCCGAGCAGAGGAAGTAACGCGTGTCAGTGGAGCACCGTTTAACGGGGGGGGGGGGACAAATACTTCGTTTGCCAGGTGGGACGTATTTACACGAGCCATACGAGCCGCACGAGCCGCGTCGAGACGGTGTCCGTTATATTACACGTAACGACGCATATGAAGTTAATCTTATTTGGCAGGGCTTATCGTTGCCGTTATAATATGTACGCTGTAACGGTAAATAAATAAGGAGACGACTCGCGAAGAATGAAAAAATCCAATCGCTAAAGCTCATCGAATACGTTATCTACATTACCGACGCACGAAACCGAATAGCAAATTTCAGCTGCTTTTGTGCTTACGTCCTCTCTTGTTTCTAGAATAGCGCAGTATTCCTATTTACTGTTAAACAAACGAATAATTTCATCATTCGCATGAGTCATTTTTGGTCATATCTAAAAATGAAATACAACCACCGACAACTGAGCAAACTGTATAAGCCATTGTTAGAGTTATGTCTAGACGAGTATTCAGACCCACTGTTTCCAGAAGGCTGCATACGGTATGGTTAATCTGCCTAATTACGACGTGATGTGTTACAAAAAAAATATTAGAAAGTACGCATGCAATTTGGATCGAATTCGTCCGTAACGCCGTCACGAAACACGGCGATGTATCTAACCTGGTCTGCCGGTATACATACCTCAGTCGCTTTTGATGCGCGTGTCTTCGAAAAGGGTGAGTGAGCGAGTGAGAGAGAGTGAGAGAGAGAGAGAGAGAGAGAGAGAGAGAGAGAGCGCAATAGGAAGAGAAAAAAGTGCCGACGGGTGTGAGGTTGCCGTTCCCGTGTCGACAAAGGTTCCTTTCGTATCGTCCTATCACATACACGTCGTCATTAGGACCACCGCGAAAGTCAGCCAAGTGGCGACAGTAACGACACTTCTCGCGGCACTCAACTGGCTACTGCTGCTCCAAACACAGGACAGAACTGTCAAGAGGACAGACCGCGTCGTTTCTATGGTCCGTTCAGGCGAGTGCGATTATAAACGAGCGAATTTCTCACGCGAGAATGTGTCCACGTTCGATCTTCTCTGAACAGAAGCCACCGAACACTTCCCACTGCGAGAATATTACGATAAACAAACTAGGCACAATCTGAACGTAACGTGCATCGCGAGTCTCGCGGCCATCACTGATTCCGACTGGCACTAGACTGTCGGTGGCGCCATCGCTTCTCTAAACGGGCGAACGAGGAATCGGACCATTGCGCGCGCGATAGTTGCCTGATTTGCGGTTAACACATTTCAAATTTAACCCTTAAAGCACTTTCACACGAAGATACGTACACGAATCACGATGCACCTGTCGCATACGTATCGCGGCCAGTGATGCACAAAAAGCACTTTAAAAAATATTCAAATGACAGACATATTTTTTCTCCTCGTCAGTTTATAGTTGGGTCCACATTACTATTTTATCAACAGATCCTACTAGCCATCTTCGTGTATGTAGAAGTACTCTTAGGGGATATGCAACCTTGAAAGTTTAAAACAAGAAATACTTTTTTAACGATTTTCAATGGAAAAATGTCTGTTCTATTACGCGTGTAACTAATTTTCAAAATAAATTGTGAAACATCCAAAGAAGAGATGCGTTAAATGCGTCTAGTTTTCTAGTTTTAATATATTTTATAACTCTTATTTACATACATATAGTTCTGAATCTGTTTCAAACATTACTCACATAATTTATGGTCTAATTTACTTACGATGCTAATGAATATTTTTAGGGTTTTAATGACATACGTATTAAATTCGCAAAATTTAATTAAAATTACATAAAATTAATTCTTGTTTGTCTGCTCGGTAAGTATATGCGTTACTATACATAACTTCGAAATTCAATTCGAAAGTCCAAAGAGAAACATCTATTTGTCTTACAAAGAATTGTATATTATTTATTTATCATTGTAACATACCATAACATTGTATCTGTATCTGTATAGCATTCTATTGAAATATTCGACAACTTGTTTCTTAAAAAATATTTGTTCGGAACTTAGTATCTCTACAAATATTCATACAATTGTAGTATAATGACCAGCATAGTAAGTAACAACTTGTATCGATTATTCTTATCTAATATGTATTATGATTGTCGTATTTAAATACACGTTATTAATAGAGTATTGTCTTGAAATGGCAGTGGTTTCTCTAAATATGAGCAGTAAAGTTCATTGTTCATGGACTCGTTAATTGTTAATTGTACTTCACAAGTTTATAAAAATGAAGTTCTGGCTTAAGGCCCCTTTTCATTGGTGCGGATGTACTGTAAATAAGCGGGGCCCGGATAATTGCACAATTCGCAAGACCCAGCCACACCTTTCGGTCCAGGTAGGCCCATCATTCCTGGAGGACCTATCGACGAATGAAACTGAACGTATCAGTACCATATTCTAAAAACATGTTTACAATTTTGTATTTTTTACCTGGTCTGCCCGGTTCGCCCCGTTCTCCTTGCTTTCCTGGAAATCCAGTACCATCGTTTCCGGGTGGTCCTGTAAATACAAAAATAGTTCATGGAAGAAAATGATAGATACATTTATAAAATAGCTGATTACGACTGAAAAAGGGCTTGAGTACTACCAGGCAATCCCCTAGACCCGACAGGACCTTCCACGCCGAAGCCCTCCACTCCTCTATCACCTTTCTCTCCCCGTTCACCAACAGGACCTTGAGGACCCATAGGGCCTTCTGGTCCGGGTAGACCTACGAAGCCACGTTCTCCTGGTAGACCTGGAGAACCTGGATCACCTAGGTTGTTACCAAAAAAACAACACAATTGCGTAATTAATTTATATGTATAAATAGTATCGCATTACCCACCTTCTAACAGTACAGAATGTTTGTTATATGTAAATGTAAAAATCAAAGTGTTACTATTTTTTTCGGTCTACCTATCCTAATCCTAATGTATTAGTTAGAAATAATGATATAGAGGTAAGACGCAGAATTCAGTGTCCATGGTGCGTCATGTATCAATGTGTGAGGAGAAGTTTTGAATTTTGTGAAATCAAAGAAAGAAATATGCAGGATAAAAATATTGGTAGGTTGCACGAATAGGTACCTGGGATGCCTTGGGTTCCGGCTCGACCAGGACGGCCCTGTCGGACCAGCCCCGGCAACCCGGATGGCCCTCGAAGTCCCTCTGTTAGTTCTTTCAGCCTCTCTGTGACACATGCAGGATTCCATCATCTTTATCGGAGCAGGACAACGTGACATGTTAAACCTCGATCGACTGATCGATTGTTAATCGAATAGACGCGATTATCGGCGGTTATGCGAATGGCGCCGCTCATGAATGCCAGCTCTAACTAAGAATGAAGATGGAATTTCAAGCAACTCATGGGATCGATGAACCTCATTTGATTGGTGGTGTACCTGGACGACCTTGTGGACCAGGTGATCCAGGACGACCTGGACGGCCTCGGACTGCTGGACCAGGTGGACCTTGCATCAGTGCCGCAATCTCAGTCATTTGCTCTGTATTTGTACGTGCCAATAAAATCACGAATTATCTTTGTATTCCTGACTTATTGTCAGAGACATCGCGACAGTCACCTACTACGAGAGCCTTGTCCTATTGACACCAAAACTGCAGTTTTCGTCTAATTTACGCAACATTTGTGAATGCGTTATTATAGCTTTGTACAGTAAAAATGTTTGAATAGCTGACAATATGAAATGAATATTTACCTCGTAATACAGTTGCGCATATATCCCGAATTTCCGATTCGGTGATACTACGGCCTGCTGGTCCTTGGAGACCTGGCATTCCTGTTTGACCTCTGATTCCTGCTGGTCCTTGTAGCCCTGGTGCACCATCTTTTCCTGGCATCCCTGCCGGGCCTATTTGTCCTTCTGGACCGCGTTCTCCAGGTGGTCCTCTTTCGCCTGGCTAAAAGAATGGGCATTGCAAAGTGTTGTCGAAATTCTACGAAGTATTCTGTGAATAATGACGAGAACAAAGTAGAGAATAAAAATATAGGATCCCATGGAAATCACCGACATAGATTTCGACAATATCACTAATAATGACCGAGTAACGAACACATAAATATCTAAATTACACCTTTCTGCAATATACTAGATTCATTGAGAAATTAAGGGAAAGTAACAATCATTAATGTAGGAGTGTAAGGTATGATTATTTATTTATTTGGAAATTTTTCAACAAGGAGGGCGTAGATTAAACTGATAATAAAAAAAATATATGTATGTATATATTTTGCTACGTTTATACATACTGTGTTGTGGTACTTGATTTAACTTCACCTTGGCAACCCAGAAATTTTTAACTTTGATTTATATAGTTCTGTAGATTTTCACGAGAAAATGCCAAAAATCCAAGTTTTAATATTAGGAATTCACTGGTTCACGATTTATACGTATGTAAAGTTGTACGATTTTAAGCGTTTCTGACCGATAAGGGCGTCGCCATATTGATAGGCACGCAGATATCGTCCAATGAGCAGAGTCGCGAGGGTTAGGTTCGTATGAGGTTGGGGGGGGGGGCGGAGAGTAGAAGAGTGGTGTCACCTAGCGGCACTGCTCATTAAATGATGAGTGACGCTGAGTACATACTAACATGGCGGTGGCTTACCTGTCAAAATCACTGAAAATCGCTCAACTTTAACACGTTCGTCGCCCAGCGTGATTCGGTTGAGTTTCTCGCTGGGTCCAAATCCGACTGTCGGAGCGCCGAAACGTAAACAGAGCGATAAGCGGGAATACCAACGATGCAACTCGAGTAGGCCCGTGCGTTGTCGGTGACCTAATGCTATAGAGCCTTCGATTCATTATAAACAATAAAAGTTTGGGTTCCTAAATGGGAAAAGCGATAAGGTTTTCGTTAGAGACCAAGATTGGTGTCGGTGAAGTCTGTTGTCGATAAAATCTGTTTTTCGACGAATTCTGGTGTACGTGAATTATTGTGGGTGAAATCTGTGTCGGCGATTTCCATGGAACTCAAACATCATAACACTCACTAATCCAGGAGAACCTGGTGAACCTCTTGGTCCACTAATGCCTGGACTGCCGATTTGCAGAATATCATTTGTGTTCAATATGTCTGCCATTGAACCAGAAGGTCCGGGTAGTCCAGGTGGTCCGGGTGGACCTGGAAGACCCGGTGGTCCCTGAAGGTCATAATAAAATAAAGCAGAGGAAAACCGCTAATTGTTAAATTTATTTAAAAATAATTATTGTATGTGGAACGGGCCTGAGGTGACTAGGGAACTAGGATCGGCACGGGGAGCGAGACGCGCGCCCTGGTCAAGGGGGCGTTGCCTTCGAAAAAGTCTCGGATCGAACAGTTAAATCCCATGCCCGTAGAGTACTTTATTATAATGTTGACGTAGATTTACTTGCGCTCCTGGGAAACCTATAGGACCAATTTGTCCATCTAATCCTGGGGAACCCGGTGGGCCAACAGGACCTGGTTTACCCCATAATCCTGGACGACCGTCTACTCCAGGCATACCGGGAGGACCTTCTGGTCCAGGTGGTCCTGGTATTGCAGCACCAATTGCTGAGCCAGGTAAACCTAAGTGAAGTACTTATATACATATACAGGGTATTTCATTTAACTTGATGATCTCAAATATCTCGCTAATTTTTTATCTTTTTTCCTATCATAAAAAATAAGGGAGATATTTAAAATGGTAAATTAGGTGAAATACCCTGTACAATGAATTTATTAATATTGTAATACCATGACAACTTTCAAATTTTGAATGTACGCACCATCGCGTCCAGGTTCACCGCGTTCGCCTTTCTGACCTTGTGGCCCAGGGTGTCCTGGTGGACCAATTTTGCCCGGAGAACCTTGAAATCCTAGCGGCCCCGGTAAGCCTACTAATCCTGTCATTCCTTTCTGACCAGGATATCCGGGAATTCCTGGCTCCCCATCGACACCAGGAATTCCATCTTGACCTGGAGGACCACTTTCTCCTTGGTCACCTTGCATAAGTAATAACAAATCAAACGATACTGAAAGCTGTGTATATCTGTCATCAATCGCATATTTGTGCATAAACGATGTCAGGTGAGATGTAAGAGTAAGAAATTATGACTTTGGCGTCGTTTCCAAGATTTTATCAGTTCTCGAACGTATTATAGTCTCTCATTACTATACAGGGTGCCCCAAAAATGTTGTACTTCCTTGAAAGAGGTAATTCCTGAGGTGATTTAAAGTAACTTTTTCCTTTGCGAATATGTTCTCCGTGGCTTCGTTAAGGAGTTATTAGTTAAAAGCATGGACCAATCAGAGCATGACTACTAGCGGCTTGCGCTGAGCCTGGCGTTGGCATTGGCCGAGCCAGAATCTGTCCTCTGTAGCCGTGCTCCGATTGGTCCGCCGTTTTCGTTGATTACCCCTTTAACAAAACCTCGAGTAACATTATCACAAAGGAAAAAGTTACTTTAAATTACTCCTGGATTCATCCCGTTCAAGGAAGTACAACATTTTTGGGACACTCTGTATAATGATAGAATGTTCGAGTGCTAACAATTAGATTCATGTTAAGAGCCGCTATTCGGTTCTATCACGTGAACGGCACACATCAGCGATTAATAAAAGGAATGAGATTACGGGCATTGCAACAGATTGCAACAAATTGATTTATAATCATCTTTGAATGGCTGTATTTAGGTCGACAACTCTGCGCGTTTGTATCTCTGCGCATCGCCTTTGTGCCATCTAAACTGTGTATTGGAATTAAGATTTTGCGTGAAATAGAATGCAGCAAACGAAAATTTAATAATAACGATGTATTTTTTACATTGAAAGATATATTATGAATAGGAGTAAGTAATCAATTGTTTTTGACGAACAAAAATTTAAAGTCAAGACAAAGTTAAAGTCTAAATATCTAGGAAACAGATCCAAACACCACTAAATGTAACACCTCATAAAGTAGGATTACTGATTGATCAATAAACTATCTAAAAATCATTTTTAAATTTCTGAACAAAGGCAATCATGAAATAACAAAATTAACTTAAGAAAACACATAATTATTGTTACTTGTATATAACTATATTGAGTTGCATTCGCAAAGATATAAATAAATTAAGTGAAAACAAAATGATGTCACGTTATGATAATTTAATATTTCTGAATGGTTCTCTTAGGTATAAAATCCAAGTATAGCTACGGATTTAGTATTCGAAGTAAAAATCTCAATAAAGGGGCGATAGGGCAAGTGGACATACTGGCGCAGTTAAAGCTATTAAAACGAGTGGGCTCGACCTTTACATACATGAACGTTGACACACTTTATTAAAGGGAATTATTTCCTCTTAAGTGTCAGTGACCTTTTCAAACATTGGAATTAGCGCATTAGCAGACTCGAAGCATAATAGATTGATTTATCGTTCGTTCCCAGAGAACTAGCTCAATATTACGTCAATAATGTAATTAAGTATTTTTCACAAAAGAATCTATTCCAGAATCACAGTTTTGCGGAATAGGACAAAGATTAAGCGCCTTACGTTCACCGACAGACAGACATGTATACTTAATGCGTTTAGCGGTGAATCATTGTGCACATGTGGACATGTACAATTTCGAACGATTCTAATGAGATTGAATTAGTTTACGCGGCACTTCAAGGATTACTTGTCGGATAAATCAACCTAATCGCATTAAATGGCAACATTTGATATTCTCATTATCTCGACCCAGACGGATGAGTTTGTGATCGATGGTGTTCTAAGAATGAATATCAATGGGTACCTTTTTGACCTTGTTCCCCTCTATCGCCACGCTCGCCCTTTGAGCCTTTTTCGCCTGGATAGCTTTGAGGATTTGACGCAATCGCGATTCGCGATAAAATGTCGCTGTAATCACTAATATTCCCAGGTGGACCTGGTAATCCAGGATGTCCCTGTGGTCCCGTAAAGCCCTGATCTCCTTTCAGTCCAGGAAATCCCATATCCCCCTGATAGGAATGAAACGAACGTGAACACTAGCATTGATTGCTTTCAGAATACAGTTTCCTTTCGATATAAGACGATAGCTTGGGGCGTATTGTGAATCAGGGTATCTGTTCGGCTTGACATTGTTCTTGAGTGGGCTGAGAGTTCGTGGGTCCCGCAAAGTAGTCCAGGTAGACCATAAAGTGGTCGGCCGAGAAGCAATAGTTTTCGTTAGAAAAGGACAGTATATGACCATACCTTTTTGGCGTCTGCGGAAAATGTGCGAGTCAGGGAGGAAGAAAAGGAAAGGGTGCGTTTCATCCTGGGTTCGCTGGAGGACTCACCAATAACCGCTATCTAGTGGGCCCTGCCTCAGGGATATTCGAAACTTCCAATTCAGAAGGCGGTTGAGGACTATATATTACAACAGGGAACGGTGACGCATCAGATAGTACAGGGAAAGGTGTTGACTATTTGTTCATCTACTGGTGAGCGTAGGAGGTAGTTGTCACACCCTCTCGTTCAGGCACTAAGCGACACTGAACGGACAGCTTCAGAAGAAGAAGAAGGGATATAGATTTTCTTGTTGCGAAAAAACATCGTTGTCTTATATGGAAAGAAAACTGTAACCCACATTAAGTTAATGAACGCACTCGTTCACCGTGTTCTCCCTTTGGGCCAGGGGGGCCAATTAACCCAATAGATCCTTTAGGGCCGGGTAGCCCAGGAAAACCTCGAGCACCAGTCAATCCTGGTGGGCCCTAAAATTGTATAAATATTGTATATTATAATGTCATAATAGAATTGAACGTATGCATGAATACGCACGATTCTTCCTTTCTCCCCTGGGGGTCCAGCTACACCCGGTTGACCAAACGGACCAGGGTGACCTATTGGCCCAGGTGGCCCGGAGGGCCCAGGCAGCCCTGGCGAACCAGGAATACCCTGACACAAAAGAGATTGTTATTACATGAAGAAATAGTGGTTCGAAAGGTAACAATAGTTCTAAAAAAAAATCTATAAACGAGTCATGAAATCCGAAAGGAAAATATTGCTTTTGAGGTATTGTACAAGGTGGGGCATTTAAATGGGAATACCCTAATATCTCTGTTATTAATGATTTCATAGAAAAAATGCAGGTCAATGATTTTGCGTAAAAGAAGTATGTCATTTCATTTAAAAAAGTACTGACAACTTTCCCGAACTTTCTGAAAAGATGACCTCGGAAGAAAGAATTAACCTTAGCTCGTGTTCCCTAAGATATTACAACATTGTTCTGTAAACTTTTTCCATAAAATCACTGATAGTGGAGATTTTTAGATGTGCTCGTTAAAATGCTCCTGCATGTATACGTAGACGGTTGCTTCATTTGAGAAAAGTGTTTACGAGTAAAAGAAATTCGTGACTCACATTTGTGCCATTAATTCCTGGAGGTCCTTGTGGACAGATAATTTCACAGGACGCTCTCCGCTGGGGTAATAAAGGGCTGCTAAGGCTCTTCTGCAATTACGTTAATTACTACCGTGAGATCTTAATGGATTGCCAAGTTGTGTAAGGTATATAGACGTACCGGCAGTTCCTCGCAGGTTTCTCGCGCTGGTCTTGCAGGGTCACAATTCAGGACCATCCACTGTATATCGACCTGCAGAACCATTTCAAGCGACGTTAGAACGAGTTTTAAAGTTCTGAACGGATGCAATGAACAATGCACATAGATATTTTGCATGGTCGATTTAATGCTGACGACGCAACTCTATAATTGCTTTAATATTACCTTTATTTACTTTAAATACGACTGAGGTTCCTTTCACGCGACGTTTTAAATACCTTCTAAAAATCTTAAAAGGTAAGGGACCCAATTACCGTGCCAATTACCGTATATTTATTATACTTGTCTTTAAAGCATAATGGATATTAAGAAAGAGATATACAATTTTTTTCATTAAAATCGGTTAATACAGGGTGTACCAAAAATGTTGTACCAAAAATGTTGCCAAAAACTCATGTTCATCGGTTTGTTACTTCAGTCATTATAATTTAATGGAAGAAATGTTGACACTTTATTTTATACGTCTGTGAAACCAACAATTTTTAAGTTTTCGAAAAATCCTTCGGGATACGTTGATATGTCACTAAAGTCTACAACATATTCGAACAAAATCCGAAACAGTACTCCGAAAAGTATCCCATTTCGAGTGAAACGACCCTTATCTGTTATTGGAGGATATGGGCTAATAATACCAACCATCACTAGGTTCTTGTACATTCGTTACGATTCTAGTATTTGAGTGTCGCGCTAAATCTAGCTTGTTCCAGTTACGTCTTACTGTTAGCCTTGTTCATTACATAAAGTGTTTATTAATTAAGTGCTTCTTAATTGCGGCATTCTTCAGATACGTTTGTATCGCGGCAAACCGCAAGCATCCCCCTTCGATGTAGTCACGACTCACAACCATCTACTACAGCAGGGGTTCCCAAAGCGCGACCCGCAAACCCTATTATATTTTTGAAATGTGTTAATACACAGTTCGTAACAGAAAGTAATTATTGTCGTAAATAAATAACGGTTATGTTATAAAATTAGTATAAATCTTTCCCTTATGTCTAACTTTTTATCTTATTTCTTTTTTTTTAGCCCGCCAAGTGTTCTGAAATTTACAATTTGGCCCTCCTAGGTAAAACTTTGGGAACCCCTGTACTATGTCAATCGCGTGCGCCTATTAATTCGCGGTTTGATCACATGAGTTACAATTTTTACAAAGTTTCGCAAAATTAGATTCCTCGTACCTTAAGGGTGTACCCAGTGACAGATTTATACTGCCACCTTTTGTTCAACAATGGTTTTGGATAAATTAAAAACCAGATCGATATAAAACATTATTTATTTTAATACATGAGAACAACTTATATAAGATTTGAAATATACTTTAGTATGCATTTAAAAGACCAATAATTGAGACAATACTCTATGTACAAACTCTTTTTTTTTATAGTTGGACATTACATTACATATGATTGTAAATACATTCATATTTTACTTCTCAGGTTCAGTAGGTGACAAAGCGGACGACATCAAATGACGTCAAGTGGGTGACAAAGTAATAGTTCCTGGGATGCTAAATCTACTACTTATATTTTTCTGTGGAACTCATTGTCGGATGGATAGTTACATAATAGGAATGCGGTTGCAGAAATCCGGAAAGTTGCGCAACTTTTTAATCGGTTCTGTTTAAATGACCCGGCCTTATTTATTGTTCGTTGTTGTTGATAGAAAAGACATACTGTCGATTTAATTCGTGATAATTCACGAGCAATCGACGAAAATGTAGTTTTTTTTATGGGAACTAGGACGATATCTTTGAGAAATTTAGTTGAATGTATACCACAGAGAATATAAAAGCCACCCGATAATTGGGTCGTCGCGCGTCTTGAAATTGACTAACCAATACCCGTTCCCTGTTAACAACGCTACTAGATCTTATCGCGCTCCCTAGTACATAATGTAATGTGCGCAATTTCCGAGGTACACGATCGAACTTACCGGTACAGTGACTACGCTGTGGGAGATCTTCGATATGGAGATTTTCCCGTCCACTTTAATCGGTCCTCGTGGTCTCAACGGTAGCGCGCCGGTGTTCTCGCAGTCGATATGGACCAACAGTCGATCCTTGAATGCTCCGATACTAACTTTGTGCCAGTTCTTGTCAAATATCTGTTTCAATCCAACAAAAATCACAAAATTTCGACCGTTAATAAGCATTATCATTAAACGTATTTCAGTTTCCTGACTATGAGAATCCATTACATTCCCCTTTCAACTGCAATTGATCGATGGAAACACGAAAATTAGTATTTAATCTAATACACGGTCTAAACCAGATCAGATTAAACTGTTTTAATGCATACATATATGGTGTCGCACGTAACGCGACACACTATTTTTCGTAATGGTATCCAGTACTTTAGATAAAAAAATGTCGATAATACTTTGTCTACATACTGAAACCATGGCCATCTTAGTATATAGGACTGCATGATTTTTTCTCGAGATCGTAGAGGACTTAACGACATTTCAAAAATCATACTGTAGCGACTCGACTGCTACAACGTCTCTGGAAAAACCCTGTGTTCTATACAACGGGAATTACCCGGAGGATTTTTACCTAGGCCCGTTGCGAACTAGCCGAGGATGGGCCTGCCATACATCTGGCAACCAGACACGCCTGGTCCGATACCGTCTTGCCTGGAAATGGCCTTTGTTCGATCAGACCATCCTCGAGCTCAACTAATTTCTCGCTGAGTACTCCACGGAAATCTTTGCTTATTTTTTCTTCGAGTTGTTTCAGTTTTTCTCGATTCTCTGCCAAGCGATTTTCGTCAGATTTGCAAATCTCATACGCACCGTAACCGTCACCGTCTCTATTCCTCATATATGACCTGAAAAACCTCTAAACTATTTCCTACGACATTTACGCAACAGCCTGTAACACGATTTCTCGATATCCCAACCACGATGCAATTTATAGACCAACGCGGTTCACGATTAATGTTTGACAAAGAGTCGGCTTGACATGTCGAACAGAACTTCGATCCGAAGCATTAGAGGCTGTGATTTCTCTCGGGCCGTTTTAATCATCACGCCATCGTCGATGACACTTTTAAGTGCTGCTCACTCCAAACTGGGTCTCCGTTGTCAGTGCACTCGACATTAAGAGAGATACGCTCCGCTTCCGGATATTTAATCGTGTTTTGCTGATATGCATAGCTTGGGAGGAGGAAAAAGTTGAAATGCTTTATTTCTTTTATTCATTTACCTTTCCCGAGAAATTGTTCTTTATTAGCTGTGCCAATGAACAATATTTTATTTTCTGATAAACAGACTACATTGAGTACGTTTACACCTCGAATACCTTTGTTGTTTCTAAAGATCCTCGCAAGAGTCACGCAAAAATAATCACAAAAATTATCTTTTTCAATTTTTAGACGTTTTTCTCTGTCTGTAACCTTTAATGACCTTCAGTAATAGTCACTGAATTCCTATAAGAGGAACTATCATCGTGGGTGTTTAAAAGGAGTGGCCCGTTGACGAATTATTCGTCAACGTGCAAGACGTAATGGTTTTTCAGAAACAACGAAAAATATGTCAAATTGACAATTGGACGGGGATTGAATCATATTGTAGCGACTTAATATAATTGGAGAACAGGACGAATATAAAGATCGTTGAGTTACTGTGATTATAAAATTTGCGAGTTAAAAGTTAAAATCATTGATAATAGTTACTTCGTTATGATACTCCTTAAAAGTTTTGCAAAACGTTAGAAACGTAGAACTTCACTTACACGTTCCGCTGGAAATGACACTGTCTGCAGTTCTCCATGTAGGTCTTTCATGGAAATGTCCAGGGTCAGAGTTTTCGGGTTCGCTGCTACTAAAAACTGGGGCTCGTTTTCCATGTCGATGATTCTGATAATATGCCAAGTATATTTTGGCAGTTTCCTTGCTCTGAATGTGCAGACTATACTGAATTCCTCTGGCAAATCGTTAGGAAGTATGTCCCTGGCGCGAATCGAGGGAAAAAAATTCAATGTAACGGAAAAAAAAATTCAATGTTACGGTTCGAGGCTTGGAATCGATTCATTGCGACATTTAAACAAGCACCGTAATCAAATAACAGATTCAATCGTACTTCGTTGGCAAAGTAACGTCAGTGTCCTTTTCCAATCTGTAGGCAGTTTGCATGCGATTGCTACCTCGAACACGTGTTAAACCGATGTAATGGGTTTCTAAGCGGTCCAATCTTAGCTTGCTGATAAAGTCGAATGTCTGAAGATCGTCCTCGGTGCGATTCTGACCTTCGCATGATACTCGCGATGAATTCAACGCCATTTCCTCCCCAAAGGTAAAGTCTGCGACAAAAATGTTAACAGCAATGTAGTTCATATCAAAATATTAAAGTACAGTGTTTTCTCGATATATGTCCTAAATATCTAGCCGATAAAAGTCGCAGAGTGTGTCCTGTGAGAGGCCAAGAATCAGGAGACGTCTCGGTCGCCGAGAAGTGTAACATAATACGGGTTGGGTATATCGGTGTGAGACCAGCAGTCCACTACTAATCCTATAACAAAACTTCTTTATTTTTCATTATTTTTTTCATGGGACTTTCACCAACATATTAGTGGCATTTTTTCTAATTAAAATGATACCAAACACGATATCATTTGGAACATATTTACAATAATTTTCTGTTAATATAATGTTATTTTAGACAGAGGTCCCGTTATTTATGTCATGTTATTTTAGAAAACAGTTTCTCTCAGGATCACTTAATAAATATTGCTGTGAAAATATAAAGAAAAACTTACGAATATTTTTGAATTGCGCAAGCACAAATATCCATATTGAGAAGTACATTCGCAGGTGTGATGTATTCCTGTAGAAACAACATCGAATTAATGTGCGTGCAGTATGAATTTATATAAAAGAAGATAATAATAGATATAGTAGACATAGTTAATAGTAGATATACATATAGTAGTTGTCATGAAATTAAGCATATTTATATGTTTACAACATGCACCAATTACAATGTAGAAATAAACGAAAATACTTATACATGGTGGGGCAAAAAGATCTCCCTTTACTTTTTTCAGCGTCAATAATTTGTTAACAATTTTTATTCATACAAGTCTAATTACAACTATGAATGTATGAAAACGTTTAGAATGGCTATCCCACTCTTTTGCACGTATTTATAGCTACATATTACACTTCGGAATAAAATCTAATTTGATACATTACCGAAGTTGAACGATGCACAAAACCTACATGTCCAAGAAATTTCAACTTAACTGATTTATTCATAAATCAGTTTATGTAACTGCAATCCATTTACAAAAAGACCAAAATTCGAAAGCAAAAGGAAGCCTGTCTCTATTTTTGGCAAGTTTTGGCTACGACTCTATTGTTGCATATGGGTAAACATTAGTAATAACAAATATACATCTGTAGAAGTTTATAATATTAGCAATATAGGTATTAATTATTCCAAGTAACTATTAATTAAATTTGTATTAATATAATAAAGTTGAAAAGATTTTTCCATATTCCCCAAGAAAAAATAATTTTTTATAAAAAAATAATATCGATCCTGCCAGGATTCGAACCTGGAATCTTCTGATCCGTAGTCAGACGCGTTATCCGTTGCGCCACAGGACCATGTTACAACTTCTTTTTAGTTTCAGTTTCAGATCAAACGGAAGCTTCGTTAATATCATATTATTTCACTTATTTTTTAATGAAAAGACAATTTCTGTTGTATTAAATGTGATTTGAGAAATTATATTCAAGAAATACACTTGATTCATTTAATGATACGTACAGAAATTTGAAAAATTATGAAATTATTATTTAATTTTGTTTGATTTCTGTGTTTTATATTGTGTTATACTGACTTCTGCATGACTTCATATACTGTGTTTTATTGATTTGTCCCTATCAATATATCCCTGTCTACCGATGTGCGTTGGAAAAAGAGCGAATCAGGAAGCATGATAGATAGGAAGGCTCTAATTCAGTTACGACGTAGTTGAATTACTGTATAATTGAAATACAATGTGATTCAATTGTGCAATTGAATTAGTACAACTCTGGCTGTATTTCAATTGTATTGTATTTCAATTACACAACTGATTAAAATAATTAGTAATTGAATTAATTGATAGGTTTGAACTATGTAATTCAGTTACAAGTAATGCAATAGAAATACAATGTAATTCAATTGTATAATTGAACTCTGTTCATGAGAACCTAGGTGCTCGTGAGCCTGTGGTGCCGACCCCTGGTTTATGGTTAATGTCTATGGGCTATGGCAGCACGTGTAGAACACGTGTCCACAATTAAAGCGTTCTTCTAAATACACAAAATAACAACTTGTGACGAAGTACATTAGAAACTCCCTTATATGTTCTCTCGATTCTTCTGTGTTTTATTCTTCTATTACAACAATTTCTAAAATATTTCGATTTATGTTTAATCTGACTTGAAAACAACATAGAAAAGAGTTGATTTAAGTAATTGTATTGGATTTCAAAATGATATCAATATCAATATATGTATATAGTAAGTCACGTAATTGATGTCACACACTTTAATACAGAATAACATTTTTCCAAGTAGTTCAAACGACTTCAGTGTTTCTACCAAACTAAAAGGATTAGTTTAACATATGACGTACAAGAATAATTGCATTTAGTCGGCATTACGAAAAAAATAGTAAAAGTTGCTTTTTATAACTTTTTTTTTATTTAAGTCCGTAACGAAAATTAAAAAAATATTTTTTGTAGAGTCGTGTAATTTGTATACATGCTGAAAATTTCATCGAAATTGGTCTATTAGTTTACGAGTTGTAAATGATTAAAAACGGTGAAATATCACTGAATAACACAATAAAAAGGAAAAAATAGGCTCAGGAGCACGATATACTGTAATTTTCATCATTTTTAACTCGTAAACCAATTAACCAATTTCGATGAAATTTTCAGCATGTTTATAGCTTATATGAATCTGTAAAACACAGTTTTTAAATTTTCGTTACTTGGACTATTTTTTTCGCAATTCCGACTAAACGCAATTTTTCCAAAATTTTCATTATGGTAAAGAGTTTTCATTATGGTGTTTTCACCTGGTAAATTAATCCCTCTAGCTTGGAAGAAAAACTAAAGTCGCTTGGCTCGTTTGTATAAAAGTTGTTCTGCTTTAAAGTGTTTGCTATCAATTATGTGACTGGCTGTATACACATAAACACGCTTTGTTAAAATTGAAAGAGTTTTTGTGTTTTTCGGTCCAATATAAACAACACGTAATAAATAACACGTTTGGTAAAGTGTTTGTATTTTATTTCTTCGGTCTTAATGTTTATTATCAAATAATATTCTGCCAGTGAAAAAAACCGTGTTAGGTTGCAATGTTACAGTCTTCTGCGTCATGGCTTAAGATAACGGTGGCTGGAACTCTGAGGGGATCACTTTACAGTATGAGTCACAGCGGCCGGTAGAAGGGAGGGGACATATCGCCTGTGCTCATTGGCTAGGCTCTAAACGGATTTGCTGCGCATTGGTTGACGCAGCCACTCTTGGGTCTTATCGGAATACAGACACACGTAGTGTTGCCACGGTGCGTGGTTGGGTCTACTAATATTTTAGTTCCCAGTAATTCGTCAAACTGAGTTCAACACGGTGATTTACAGTTCGAAACAGTTGAAAACATTTGAACTTCAACTCTACTCAACAATTCAATGTTATTCTTAGTAGTGAACAGACGAGATAAACGCTCGGCAACACTGGAATTACGTCATTTGATGCTGCGTCGGTTAATTACAACATCAAAACAGTTTCGCTGCTACTTTCAACCCCAAGTATCGTGTATTTATTCTCATTTTTTCCCTACGCGAAGAAGAATCATTTGTTACTTCTGGTGATCAAAGCATACAATGTAGGTATCTATCTTCGATTACATTGAATATTTTAATTATTCCGTATTATTTTCTTTTTTTTTCAAGTATCTTAACATTTAGTTCATTTTTAATTGTCCTTTATTGTGTAACTATGAAGTATCTATTAATGGTATGGTATTAATTATGCTAAGAAAATGTAATAATTTGAGGTAATTATTAAATATGCAGTATAAAAATCTTTTTTTTTTATAAAACAATACCTTTGTATAATATGAGTGTGATTTTGATGACAAATCCATTTTCATGTAATAATAACACGAATTTGTTATATTGCTTGAATTTATCGTGTTTGTTTCTTGGCGAAATAATTAATTGACGTTTCGGAATTAAACAATTCTTATCAACCATTCCTAAATTTCACTTCTCTGACTATATAATAGTTAGAATTTTATTGTCGTTTATTGTCTTTAGTTTCTTGATGTTTTACATATTTGGTATCGAAATTAATTCGGTTCCATTTGATTAATTGGGGAACCATTTTAAATTTAAATATTTTTCCGCCATTTTAAAGGAATAACATTGTTCAGTATTGAAACGCCCTTCGAGGGCGCGGTCGGCACCCACCGAGGTAGGCCAGTGTATTTTGAAAATAGAAACACATAATTTATTGTTCACTAAACCTTGACCAATCGGACGATCACCTGTTCCTCCTGTCGTTTTAAAATAATTTAGCGAATACAAATATTGAAACGGTCGGAGAAGGATAGAAGTCTTTTTTTTCGATACGGGACTTATCAATTGCCGGGACAAGGTTATAAATAGTTACAACGAATATTTTGAAAACTGAAAGAATTTTGATCTTTCTGTAAATATAGGGTACGAGATTTGTGTTTAAAAAAAGTATTGACTTAATTGCCACATCTAATATATCACATATGCCCTTATTTTGTCGCATTATTTTACCGATTTAATTGTACAATAACAACTTCTGTTTCTGACGATGATTACAACTATGCGATTGATTTATAACTACAAATACATTGAAATAGATATAAATTGTGTCTTAATCAGAATGTAAAATATGTTATACGTTGCTCTTTGAAAAATCGGTCTATTAAACGACGGAAATTTTAGCCTCGATACAAAATTGCTTTCCGAAAAAAGCATAAACATAACAGAGTGAAACGTGTGACACGAAGAAAACGAAGCTGGTTCCTTTCAACGCGTATGTGTGCTGTCACTTCGACTGTTGCGTAGTATAATACAAACTAAAAAAAAAAAGGAAAACATCAGCATTCCGATCAGCGTCTGGTATTTGCTTGCAGGGGTCAATGACCATTAAAAGATGGCGCCACGTATACCGGCGGACTACCACAGCACTGAAGAAACAAACGCATGCTCGCTCAGGATACTGAAACGCGGCGGAAAAAATGTATCGCAGCAGAACCATGCGAGCGCTTCGAACGTAAACGGAAAGGAAGATTTCTTTCGTTGTCTGGGGCTACAAATGAAAAGATTTCAGTGCCCGTACCCCTCGCTACACGGCGTCAAGCATAATATCCAGGAGCACAGTCAGTCCGATGGGTTAAAGTTGCGCAACTGTAGCGTCGTCGTCCTGGGAGTAATATGCAGTCTATGTGGAAAGTGCTTCAAATGTGAGACGGATGTGAACGCACACGTGGCGTTGAAACATAGTGCACATACTGAAACGATCAGTACCGCGAGGGAGCACCAGCAGGACAATGACGAAGTGTGCCAACGAGTTTTGGGGTATTATAAGTGTAAAACTGTTAGCGACAAGAGCCCTACAACAAATTTGCACAGCAAATTGCGGTTAATTTTTAGGATAGGCGACGAAATAGTCGTCGACACCATTGTGAAACGTAAACATTTGAAATGCAACAAGACCGTGAGCATCGCCACGCAAACCGAACAAGCGAATGCTACAGAATTAATCATGGAAAACAATACCTGCGAAGGTGACGTTCCTGGTATTGATCACACTGTATTCGATAATAGTCCTTGCCAGTGTTGCACCGCGACTATATGTGTGGCAAACGGGACCAATCAATATATAGCTGGTAACTTTATAGAAAAAAATCCAACCGAATGCGAGGAAATCACAAGGCTTAATGAAACTTGCCGCGACGATAGGTTAATGTCCACGTGTGAAACCAGCATCTTCCCGTCGAATTCGACACCATTTAAGCCGGACAGAGCCATAACGAACACAACCGAGGACAATCTTGTTTCGCGCATTGACGGCCAAATAATAACGTGCCCGATGAAAAATAAAAGCTTTACGAACACAGAAACTGCAGCGTCTATAAAGCTCTTATCGGTAACCTCGAAGAAACCAGAGAACTCGCGACATAAGGAGTCGCTAAAGTCGACTTCTACACAAGTTGTCGACAGCGTAACTGTTACGGTCCAGTCGCATTCGAAAGACATTAGCGGAAACGAGAAATCAAGAAGCCTCTACACCGAAAAACTAGTGCCGAGGTCCGGTGGTGTGAACACGGTGCAACTGGTAATGCCAGTGATAGTGCCAATAGTCTTGCCGCACCATACCTCTTCCAGAACTGTCGCGAACCAGCATCCCTCGTCGTCCGTGCAAGAACAACACCCGAGAACGTGTTCCGTCGACGACGACGAAGTGCAGGAGGTTCTGCGAATCGTTCGGGGACAGGACAGCGCCGCCAATGATATTAATCACGAGTCTCCGAATCGCTCCGAGCAGGAAATGTTAGCTCGGGACGTTATCAAAGATATGCTCAGGATGGAACAGCAAGGCTGGCATTTGTTGGAGCGCAAGAATGTCGAGATACCAAAGAAAAGGAGACGGTCTAGCATGAAATTCGACACCAGGAATGGCGTCGCTGATGAGATTCCGAAGAAGAAAACGAAACCTGTCGGTTCCGAGAATAATATCGTTAAGACCATGACGAACGAGAAGAACGTTTCAAAGGACTCGTTCATATCGGAGAACGCAAAAGAGAATGTATTAACGTTCAATGGAAATATCAGTATTCCGTCGGAAACGCTGCTGCAGCAGTACAGTGTCAACTACTACACCGATGTGTGCGAGATAAACAACAATGATACGGAGGCGATTCTACAGGAACCTATTAGTAGTTGCATTTTTAAACCGCTTTCTACCGGAATCGAGAATATCGGTAATAAGCCGACCGTGATAGATCTAGTTAATGACACTGAAGAATAATAGTCTGCGATCGAAGCATAGTCGCCAGATGAGAGAAGGTAGCACGAATTTAGGGGAAAAGGTTACCCTCTCTCTCCCAGTACCGGGTTAGTCACTTGACATTCTGCCACATGCACGACTGAGATGGAACGCGTCACGTGACCTGCCTGTGGCGGAAGCGTAGGGGAATATCGCGGTAGAAGGGGAAATTAGAGTGGGGGAAGAAGTCTTGATCTGGAGACTATGGATTAGAACAGCAGGAAAGGACGATGGACGACCAGCGTAACATAGGAACATCGACAAACTGCAAGCAACAAGTAACCTTCTTAAAATCCACAACACATGCATTTAAGCGGTTCGAAACAACGAGAGAATGATTCCAAATAAATCTAGGAAATTTAGAGAAGTTTGGAGAAAAACATAATCAAAGGAAATACAATTTTCATAAGGGCTGAACTAACAAACCTATGAAAATGAGCTTTTTGGTGCTTATAGTGAAATGCCTCTTGGAGCTATATCCTCATTTTTTTTAATTTTAAAAAAGACACCTGCTATGAAAACTGCATTTGTTTGAAACAATTGCAAAATAAATGGCTAAAAAAACCGTTTTTTTTCGTGTGATAACATTTTTGGTAAATCCTCGTATGTTTTCACTATGAGAACCTACAATCTCACTTTCATCAGTTTGTTAATTTTAGTCTCGTAATTTAATGAAAACAGGGTAACACATTTTTTTACACGTTCAGAAAATTAACAATTTATAAGATATCGAAAAATCCTTGGATATTCGTTTATAGGCCACTAAAGGCTGCACATATCCAAGTTTGAATAAAATCCGAAACTGCACTGCGGAAAGTGTCCGATATCGCGTGGAACGACCCAAATGGAATGAATTTATATTTTTGAATTTTGAAAAATTCAAGTTTTCTATTCGAACACTGACAGTTAATAAACTGTTGCAGATTCTATTTTCTTTTTTGGGATAAAGGAAGTATATAATTTCGAAATTCCAAAATCCATTCTATAAACTACCTACCTTGGAACTGTGCGTGTATGTAGACGTGTTAGGGCAAAAAAAAAACAGTGCCCATATGAGTCGGACACATTGAAGGCATTTCATGGCAGCATTCTTTGTGTTACGTTGTGTCGTAACTAGTGTTCGTTATTTCAGCGTGAAGCCCTATCTAAGATATTAAAAACTATTGTATGCTAAACTTAAAAACTTTTAGGTAAATTTCATTAATGTCATTATCATTTGGATTTAATATTTTAAATTTCGCTCATTCAGGAAAAAAGCTTTATACATTCAAACTATTCACGTTACGATAAATTGTATTGTGATACTGTGTTATGTTGCTCATTTGTGTAAGTATTGTTGTTATATAATTTTAAAACTATTGTTTATTTAGTTTTAATTGGGAGATATGTTTTTGCGTTTACAAACGTTAGTTCTGCAAAACAAGAACAATCTTTCGTTGTTATCATTTGTTATTTCGGCGTTTACTTTGGTCTGTCCAACGAGGCGAGGCAGTAAACGTAAACATAGCCAATCGAGTGTGACAGAGTTCAAATTACCTTTCTTAGAAGTTAGCAAGAAAAGCATATTGGAGCTTCGCTGCCTCGTCTCCTTAGGCAGGCTATAGTATTTATTTTCAATACGGCTAATACTTAACTATGAAAAACGTTGTGTTTTGTATATATATTACTTATCACGATTAATTAATATTGATATGTGTGTTGTTTATATACATAAATATATATATATATATAAATTATTTTATTTATATATATATATATATGTATATATAAAGCAATTATTCCAATATATATGTGAAGTATAATGTACATGTATAATTTTTATACTTTTATACTTTTTTATATTAAATTGTCATGAAACGGAGAAAGAAGTCCTAGTTTTATCCCAGAAATTCAAATGTTATAACTATACTATGGATCTTTATACAAAAGAAGTTTGTCTATATCCATTGCAAGAAGTAGGAGCTAATTAAACATTTATTTCTGTCATTAATTATTTCAATATGCTACAAATAATTTCTTAATATCTTTAAATACTTTCAATCTTTTTACTGTTTGAAGTTTTATCTGCTCATTTCTTTCATAAATGCATAAAATCCGTAGTCTAGTTATGACACTGGTTCAGATTCTTAACTTAATAAAAAAAAAACACTTAACTTAATAAATTACATCATTTCCACAATATTTTTAATAAATAAATTTCAAATGATTCAACATTTATAGCAGAAAATTTTCCAGAATAGTCCTGTAGTAAGAGGTCATTGTTGAATGAAATTTTAATATATTTGAATAACTGTTCAGAAAAGTGTTGCACACGGGTCAAAATCGATTGTAAACTAACTATAATCTTTAAAATCTTAATTGTTTACTTATCCTTGGTTTATTTTTCTACCGTATGACTACTGTTACTAGAAAGAGTTTGATATGTGAAGAGTCCTCGAATACATGAAAAGTATCTAGAGAGTCGTCAATTGATTGTAGTAGTGTCAAATGTCGATATTTTCAGGGTTTCCCTTCGTAGAACACATTTTTCGTGCGATATTCTACTCCCTTCCATTATTATCTACAGTGTGTGTAGAAAGTATTCATACACCAATCAATTTCAAGCAAAATATCGTGAAATTATTGTTTATTAACTGATTTTCTAGAAACAATGAGTGGGTTCTTATTCTGGGAAATCTATGGAATAGATACAATACGGACAAAAAAAAATTAGTTACTTGTATAATTTGCAAAATCAACAAAAAATCGACAAAAAGATGCCAGCAATAAATAATTCGACAGTCACGAAGCTTCTCAAGGTCACTACAATATCAAACAAACACAATCATGTACTCTTCTCTATACCGTACAACTTTTGACCAAAAGATTTTTTTAAACACCTTTTTTGTAAGTAGTAAAAAGTTATAAGACAAAATCGAGGAAACACACTACTTAACTACTTAAGTTGTGTGTAATTAGAAGATTGCGAAGACAGTTGCATCATGGGACAGAAGAAGGGATGTGGTGCTGCTGCTGTGGAATAAAACACCGTTGACGCGAAGGAACGCGATCGCGTTAAGTAAGTTATTAGCAAAAGGATGTGGTTTTATGAGAGAGAGAGAAAGAGAGATGAGCGAGAGAAACAGCCTCTCTCTATCCCCCCGCGAAATATTGTATTGTAGAATACCGTAATCCGGTTGCAACGACGATAATGGGTGCTATTTCGTCATATATCGCGACCTTGAAGTTGCAACGATAATTAGCTACTTTATCGCCGAAAACCGGATGCAGCGATAAGAAACGGCACGGCATCCCGATAACGGATGTGCCGAAACCGCAAGGCGAGAGTAGGCAAAAAAAATTCTTCGGATACCCATAAGATCGAGAGTACATATATTAAAAGAAAATTTATTAAATATATTAAATATTACTTAAAAGGAGGGGCACAAATTAATTTATAGTATACAGATAATATTAATATGTTAAGGTTTTACGATCGCCCAACTTCGTGATTTTTCTACGTATAATGTTAGTGTTTGTATTTTGCAGGCGCAACAGCTGACCCGTTACCGGAAGAAGAAGTTTCCATTCTACTGGACGCACCTGTCTTCGAGGGGGATGTTCGTGTTATCTCGGATCTGATAGTCCCTGCTCGAACAGCGGAAGTTTAACGACCGACTCGTACAGTTTGTACGAAGCAATATAAACGTATGCGTATGTCGCGCGTAAAACTCAAGGCACAATTGAACTGCAAGACAAACCAACGCATTGCACGGCTGCCCGGCACGAACTGATAAGCCTGCAGAACCGCGTGGTTTTCCACCTCTCTTCAAGGAGATTCGTTCTTGCTTTCCATCTTCCGTCATCGCAACGGGGAGAGGAGACAATTGCGCGAGATCGCGAGTTAACTCCTCATGCGCGAAGAGAAAGGAGTTTGTTCGAAGTACTCCTACATTACTATACAGGGTGTCCAAAAATGTTGTACTTCCTTGAAAGGGGTGATTCCTCAGGCCATATGAAGTAACTTTTCCCTTTACGCAAATATTCTCCACAGCTTTGTTTAGGAGATATTAACGGAAAACAAGGATCAATCAGATCGCTGTTACAGCGGACGACTTCCGGCTCGGCCATAGGTTCCGTTGAGTGTGGTATTGGTATTAGGAATCCGTCCGCTGTAGCAGCGTTCTGACTGGTCCTTGTTTTTCGTTAATAATTTGGCTTGTCTTTAACAAGGCCGTCAAGAATATTTTCGTAAAGGAAATATTACCTCAAATTCTCTCAGAGACCACCCCTTTCAAGGAAGTACAACATTTTTGGGACACCTTTTATGTTGCTATATTGCTATATTGCAATGTTTTTATTGTATGTGACAGTTGAGAATGAATAATAGTATACAGGGTGGACGATTTATCTGAAGACATTGAAATATCTCGAGAACTATGCATCGGATCAAAAAAAGTGGATGATACCAAACTCGACTCCCCACCGCCAACCCCTGGGGCTAGGGGTGGGGGAAGATAAAAAACTTAAATGGGAACCCCTATTTTTTATTGCAGATTTGGATTCTCCAGAGAAAAGTACCCCAATTTGACCTATGAGTTTGGCATTTTGGTTCACATATTATTGGTTTAATTTCTTTCACAGATGTCCCCTCTTTGATTTGACGGTGGAATACAACGTTGAGAATGGGGTTTCCCATTGAAGATTTTGAAATAATTCCCTCTCCCAAACTGAGTCAATTCAAAATTTATACAAAGTACTCCAATCCAAAATAATCTGCTACAACAGATGCTCAAAATGATGACCAGCCACCGAAAGACAGTCTCTGAAGCGTTCGCTCACTGATTGCGTGACGCAGTAAAGTGTGTGGTGATCAATAACAGCACAGGCTCTTTTTATGCGTTCCCGCATATTTTCTTTCGTCTGTTAATTGTATTGTATAAATATTAAATACTCTTAATCGTATTGTATAGAAAAGAAGTGGAATAAGAAAGAAATAGTTGCAAAAAGAAATGGAAAGAACTGCGCTCATGCCTACTCATACAGTTCAATTAACGCATCACGGTCGAACACGCAACGAACTAGCAACCTAATTCACCGGGCAACGACAATATAGCGTAATGAAAGATGAATACTGATGGCGTTTTCATGCCATATCATCTTTAGTTTCATTATTTAATAGTGAGTAATTTGAGAATCTTCCCGAAATAAGAAAATCTAAAGCTATAGTCGTATTTAATAAACGTGAATACCTGGCCTCGAAAAATGTTGTTCGGGTTCCCGAAACTCTCGGGAATCCCGACAGTTTCGGACCCTTTATACCTGAGACCCTTTATACCTGACCCGATCAGATCTGTTCCCGACTCGTCCCAAAGCCGTGCTCCCAACATTTTCAGGTTCTCGTACAATATTCACGATTTAAATTTCCATTACGGACTTAAATGAAAAAATTTTTAAACATGCCTATTCTATTTCTCCATGCAATTCATAACAATTGCTTCAAAATCTTTTTTGCACGTCATTTAGTAAATCAACTCTAATTGCCTAAAAAATAGTCTAGTTATTTGGTCAAATTTTAAAAACCCTAGTCTGCTTATAATACTTCCGAGGGCCACTGTACACTCAATAGCGATGAAGATTTCACATAGTTTCGTCAATCTCTTACGTTATCATATCGCACGAAACAGTAACGGACAGTACCATAACCGACTTTCTCACCAGTACATCAGACTCAGTGCTTAATTATTTTACAATATACCGAACCACATGGTCGGACTCTCAACGCTGGCGGCTAGAGTCACATGCGGCCATGTGGTCTGTTGCCGCCCATACGTAAAGTGCTAGACAAATAGGTCATTTGATATACAAAATGTACATTTTACACGCTCTAGGTTCAGGGGTGCATGCACGGACCACTGCAAGGGTCTGAACGGACCCGTCTCGCTACTCTGTAGAAGGAAAGTTTATGACAGGTCGCTGCTATTGAGGTGGAAGTCGAAATACCAGATGCTTGCCAGAAGTGCAGTAGTAAAGTAATTTTTGGAACCCCATTTCCTTGATTAGGTGCGTTAAAACGTTAAGCAGGCAAATCTAAAAAATGGCACTTTTCTGCGTCCCCGTCATAAATGAATGTCTGCCTATAATGAATGTCCCGGTAGGTACAACCAGGATTTTTTAAGAAACTGCACGTATGATTTCTGCCACGATCAGAGTTAGGGTCGTTTTAGGGTCAGATTGTGCTAGACAGGTCAGTCGCTGAGAGTCAATAAAGGCTAGATACAAAAACAGGGTAAACAAATTTAATGCATGGATGTATGTTCGATGTATGTGTGACTCGCGGACGGAGCCACTAACCTGCGAGTGTCACCTTGAGGTTGAGACAAAGAGCGGCGCGAACGACCTATTGTGAAGCGCGTATGTCTAGATGTATTAGTGAAAGGGTATCGAGGGCATGAGCGAACGAGAGGTTCTAGAGCGATTTTGCGATTAATCCAGTGTGAGAACGATTACGTGTTTCTATTAGTCAGTGTTGCGTGAAGAACAATCCAAAACGCGCAATTGTAAATAACATTTCTAACCACGCAACCGTTAAGAACAACTCCGAACACCCACTCTTTAACCTGTAAATCCTCAAATTGCAAGTGAGACTCGCCATCGTGTGTTAGAATAACATTCAAGCAACATTCTTCGCTAAGAATAACAACAGTCACGCAAATCGAAGTAGCAATGTCTGGTGAACTATTTTTTCTCTGAAGCTATTAACACTATTCCTACCGACACTTCACGTATACCTATTCCTACCGCGACCGGTCAAATGACCGGTCTTTAGCACAACTTATATTTTTTAATATAGAATGAAAATAATTCTTATCAATAATCAGAGAAAATGCCGTCATAACTTTACCTTACATAATATTTCGTTTACTATACCCTGTTAGGCCTGAAGTTCCCCTAAAAATATTATGAATAGGTGCTCATCCAGTATTAGACCCTTCTTTTACTTCTTGCCAAACAGTTCCGTCTACAGCAGTTTCGATTACCTCTTCCTCATTCTCACTATCGGAACTAACTAAAAATCTCCTTCTCTTTCGTCCTCTCCGTACGTTCGAAACATTCTCTTCGTCCTCATCGGTGTTCGAGTCGGTCTCAAATAGATCATAATTTTCCGCATTGTCATTTTCAATATCAAAAATTTCCTGATCATCTTCAGAACACTCTTCATCAATATTATTTATTTTCTCTAATAATAAATTTACACTCTTCGAACGTCTTGACATTTTGGGAATGAATATTCAAGGGATAAAATAAAAACTGAAATATAAAAATGTAATTCAAGATGGATAAAAAAATGAACAAAAGATAAAATGTGAAACTTACTACGAAGTATTGTTGGTTTGTTCACTTTTTTGAAAATCACACTTATAACACGTAATACAATATAAAGTAAAAGTAGAATAATAATAGAATAAAAATACAAAATAGTAAAAGACTGCCGAATATGCTCCTTGTAACTTTCACGTTTTCATGCTCTCTGTTCAGGTCACAAGACTTTACTGATTTGAATTCGTGAGAAGACGTCTAGGCATCCCCTTCGGCTATGATTTTATTTATTTTACAGTCATAGTAGATAAGACGGTGTAAGAAAATCCGAAGTTCTGGACCGCTTCGGATACCAATCAGGCAATAACACCGCGAGGCCGATAGGCGAGCGAGAACTGTAAACACTTTGAAGTGCCGTAAAGCAGTCCCTGGAAGGCACTTTTCGGCTAAAATCATGCCACAACTGCATTACCTTTCGTTTGTAACGACTTTATATTTTCGGAATTGAGTCTTTGAAAGAATGCTATTACAAAAAGATATAAATAGTTCTACCGGTCAAATGACCGGTCGTGGTAGGTAAGACAGACTACAAATTTTTCTCAGAAAATAAACAATAAAAAAAGAAATGAATATTGAAAAATGTATTATACGCATATTTTAGGAAAATTCGTGAAGTTTAAAGGCGATTCAATTACGTTGTATATAGGAAATTCTAATCGGAATTTTAAAAACGGTCATTTGACCGGTCGCGGTAGGAATAGTGTTAAAGATATTATAGCAATAATCGACACGTACAATAAAACATTTGGCCTACAAATGGTCGGGTCAGTTTATGAGGTACGCGACAACGAATCTCTGGGAAAACCGTTTCCAGCACGTACAATTCTTTCGTTTTCGGCTTAAATAGCAAATTCTAGTACCATAAACCCCGAGTTTCCGAAGAGTCGCTTCGACAAAGGTCCAACGTCCCGCAGTTGGCCACGGCATGCGCCTCGAGGGTCCGAAGGAAATTCTGCTACGTTTCTAAATCTCTTTTGTCAAATCTATTTTTTCCGAAAAAGCGTGTCAAAGGAATCGTGGGGTGTGTAAGCCCAGAAAAATAATTGTATGGTGAGCGATTGCTATTGACGCTGACCAGTTAGCCGATTTCTAGACGAAGATCCGCTCTGCGACCTATCCTTCTCTACGTTCGGAACACTACAGAGAATAAAGTACCTCTTTTATAATTCCAACTCTGCAGACTCGAAGTTTTCACAGTTACAGAGAGAATATTTATTATAATTGTAACTCTGTAGACCTGAAGTTTTCACAGTTACAGAGAGAATACTTACTGTAACTGTAAATCTGTAGACCTGAAGTTTTCACAGTTATAGAGAGAATACTTACTGTAACTGTAAATCTGTAGACCTGAAGTTTTCAGTTACAGAGAGAATACTATAGACAGCAGAAAATCTCGAGACACGACCGACTAACGTTTTACAAGTCTTGTATGCCACATCGATAAAGTTTCGCATTCCGAGCAACTTGTACCAACTCATTTATAGGGGTGTGCGAGAACCCGATGGTCGGGGCGAGTCGGGAAGAGATCGGGTCGGGTCGGGTTTCCCGAAAATTTTCGGGTACCCGTCCCACCAAAATTTCGAAACTGGCTAAAAATTTAAAGTGTAAATTATCATAAGGATAAGTTTCTTAAGGGTGGAAAGGGTACTACCTATAAAGGGTACCACCTAAGGGTAAGCCTATATATTTTTTTTAATGGAATGATGTATTAATTTTTCAGTGTTCAGGAAAACGTTATGGGACCCGGCAGCTTTTATATCTAAAGCGGGTCCCATGGAAATGACCAACACAAAAACCAACTTGTTTGCACCACATTTACCCCTTATCGATCTACATTTGCTAGCTCAACGAAGGCACGTTAGGCATAATAAATGTTTTGAATGTAGATTGTACCCTGGTCTGCTTGTCTCGGTTTCAGTGTTCTATCAATATGAAGTTGAAGGAACACAACACTGGAATTCATAGTGTCCGGTAATAGGGGAAATTATTCTGTCCTGTACTGGGGACAGTGAACCGATCAAAGAAAATTTTTCATTAAAATTAATCCAAGCTACAAGCAATATAGACATACATTTAAAAAAAAACACTCATCAAAATATACAATAACACAACTTACATATTTTTTTACCATAACAATTAATAGACATAACATATAGTTCGTAATTTGTATATTGCACCGAGTCAGTCCCGTTACACTGTACATCTTTCCCGATACAACAACTCAGTATAGTTTTAAATGTTAAATATATACCTACTGTCCAGCATTGAACGCCGTCTGGCGTTAGGGGAGCTTCCCCTAAGTTACTGTCTTCTTTTACAAAGTTTCGAAAAAAGACATATGCAGTAAGTTATACATTAGTAATACGGCACGTGATGATCTAATGCGGGTAACCGTCATCACGCCCATTGTATGTCAGTTTTGTTAATGCGTACATAATGAGGGTGTGTGTTCGTGGACAGCTGTACGTGGAACGGGGAGAGGGGGGCAAACAGTAACACCGACGTATAATTCCGGTATATCGTAACATGTGGGATCAATTTCAGGGGTGTACAAAGGACGCGAAAACGGTTGATTTCACAAACGTGTAAAAAAATGTGTTACCCTTTTTGCATTAAATTGTAAGACTAGAACTAACAAACCGATGAAAATGAGATTTTAGGTACATACAGAGAAAACATAAGAGAATCTACCAAAAATGTCATACGAAAAAAATGTTTTTTTTCACCACTTATTTTGCAATTGTTTTAAACAAATGGACTGTTTTCATAGCAGGTGCTTTTTAAAAAATTTGAAAAAATGAGGATATAGCCACAAGTACCCCCTTTACGGACCTGTTTTTAAAAAAGCGGACACTTTAAAATTGACGAAATTAAAATTATTTGAAGAGAATCTACCAAAAATGTTGTCATACGAAAAAAATGTTTTTTTTTCACCACTTATTTTGCAATTGTTTTAAACAAATGGACTGTTTTCATAGCAGGTGCTTTTTAAAAAATTTGAAAAAATGAGGATATAGCCACAAGTGCCCCCTTTACGGACCTGTTTTTAAAAAAGCGGACACTTTAAAATTGACGAAATTAAAGTTATTTGAAGTGAACGGCGAATGGCAAGGAAGCACGGAGAAAAGTAAATTAGAAAAAGTAAATTAGAAATCAGTTAATCAGGCCCTCCCTTTGAGCTAAACCTATGACAGTTTTGTCATTGCATTGGTATTGTTTTACCGACATTTTGTCCTGAATGTTTTGGGGAATCCCTTAGTAGTGGAGATAAAGTTTTACCACTCTCGGAGTGCTAGACGTTTTGATCGCTCTCAGAAGGAAGACTTCTCAGTAGCTAATAGACATCTCAGTAGTTAAGCTAGTGTACAATAAACAAAACAGCCTGTAATCATCAAGCGAACAAACCTGGAATCGCTAGCGAACTGCTCGCGAGCAGCTATACCCAGCGTGGATCCAGCATTAGCTGAATCACCCTGTAGATCAGGGTTTCCCAAAAGCGTGGTCCGCGGGCCAATTGCAGCCCGTAAAGTCTAGAAACGCGGCTCCCTATTCTATCATGTTAATAAACAGTTTGTAGTAAAACGTAGTTATAGAATCGGTTACAATCTCGTGTGAACGTTGCATTAAATCGAAGCTCGCCGACTCATCTGTTTCGTGTGTTTCGAATGGACGAAACGTCAAAAATTATGAAATTGTATTGCGAGTCGATTTGAATCACTAAACACCGTGTGAAAAATTCCAGTGAAATTCACAGAACTTTCACGATGTACGTGTACATCGTTGTGGCTGGTGTTTGATGTGGATCGTGGTGGTTGAAAATTTGGAAAAACAACAAGTGCGTTGATCCCGCTGAACACGGCCTACATACACATAGATGAGTCCGTTCGCCGGGTATGTGAAAGAAAAACTTAAACATCGTCTACCACGAAACATGTCCTCGGAGAAGGATTTCTCTTGTGTCGGAGGACTTGAGAAACACATCAGGGTAGTTAAGGAGACGGTTCTATTTCCGCTTATGTACGGAGATGTATATGCGAAATTCAACCTGAAACCACCGAGGGGCTTACTCTTTTATGGGCCTCCTGGTAAACTAAAACATTCTACGGTTCGTAATAAGGTACAATGTTGTATGAAACGTCATTCCCGATTGACGATCGCTGTCTCGCAGGAACAGGAAAGACCCTTGTGGCCAGCGCGTTGGCTGTAGAATGCAGCAATTCTGAACGCAAAGTCTCATTCATATCCCGCAAGGGTTCCGATTGCCTCAGCAAATGGGTTGGTGAAAGCGAAAAGAAGCTTCAGAAAATATTTTCATTGGTGAATATATTTCATTAATCTTTTCTGTGTAAGGTAATCTAAAAGGCAAAACTAACTTAACTGTATACCTTCATTAATTAAGCGTATGTGGTACAAGTTCGAAGCTTGTTTGTGTTTCTTTTATAGTACCGCGCCATAAGGTTTTTACTCAACTGTGCACTCATTGTCGGTCAGTTATGTCTCGATCCAAAAAATATTTTTAATAATAATATAGCAATTTTTACTGGTGCCTTACAGTCGCCATTCGAGTGCTAGGGGCTAAAGGAACGCTTCAAGCTTGTTATTCGAACAGTTTGTTATCATTGTAACGTGGTACAGGAACTGCGTCCAATAACTTCGGGCGCTATACAAATTCATATTAGCTGATTGGTTAATGTAGCATCTTTTTGTAAATAAATCTTCCAGGCCCAACAATCAAAACCTTGCATCATTTTTTTCGATGAAGTCGACGGACTAGCACCCGTAAGATCTAGCCGACAAGACTTCGTGCACGCCAGCATCGTTTCTACTCTCCTGGCCTTGATGGACGGCTTGGAAAACAATTCCGAGATCATAGTAATTGGAGCAACGAATAGAATCGATGCTATTGATCCAGCGTTGCGGAGACCCGGTCGGTTTGACAGAGAATTGTACTTTCCGTTGCCATGCTACAAAGCGAGAAAGGAAATACTTTCGGTACCACTAGTTATAAACAATTATAAAGGTTTCAACTTCAAACGTCCGTATAGTAGGTTAATCTAAAATAGTATTTAACAATATTTAGGTATGAATTATTATTAGATATGACCACAGGAATCACCTATTTCAAGGAAGTACAATATTTTTAGGACACCAAGATAAATTTAAGATAAACCGCGATTAATTCTTCTATACGAGAGTACACTTTGTTCACCTTAGGTTTTGTCTGTTTTATCGAGAACTACACGCTACGCACAGCTAAATTGTTCAACTATTTTCTCATAGCAACTTCTTGAGACTGGAAAGTTGATATTACGCATATTATTAGGTGCACGTTAAAAGTTGGAAGCACAAACCGCCCCAGAAGTTTTTAGCTTATGTGGCATCGAAGACGGTTGGATTTTGCGGCAGTGATATACAAGCGCTGTGCGCTGAAGCTGTTATGTGCTGTGTTCGAAGGAACTATCCAGAAATATATACGTCAAAAGCGAAATATCAAATCAGCGAGCGACATTTGAAAGTAATTATATGTAATACAAATAAGAATTATTTAGTTTTTATTTAATCGCTTTTCTATTCAACAGACTCACCCCATATATCCTTATATATTTTTTTTAATTCAGAGTTCAATTTTCCCTTCAACTATAAGATTAAAATTTACCCTTAACAATCAGAAAAACTCAAGGGGATAGAAATAAACTAATTATTACATTGTGCTATTCTTGAAACCATACAACTTGCGCTTTAACCATTTTTTTTTATATACCAAATAATTTGCAAGTAATTTAGTTGGCACTCTTAGCTGAATCGCTCTATATGTACAGGGTGACCTATATGTGCAGGATGACCATTATAACATGATTCTACAGCCTCAATTTGGTGGATATCAATTACTAACCGAAGAGGATGAAAATGAACGGATGCATATAGCCTAAAAATGAATAGGGTGTTCTCAGTCACAATCTAGTTTTCTGTCACTTCCCATTAGATCGGGTCTCCGTTCGATCTTTGTTTAAAAGGGTTAACGAGAGGTTATCTTGGATATTTCCTATGAGAAACTATCTTGACAGTTTCCAGAAGGGAATGTTCTCAAGATTGCCATGTTAAGAAATCGTACGCTATCTCTTCTATAAACAAAGGGCTCTGTTAGGACGTTTTTCGTTCTCGGGAAAAGAGATTAGAAAATTCTAATCGAAATAAACGCGGAGAGAGCTTCTGCGCAGAGAGAGCTTTTGACCTTGAATTTTCAAGCTCAAGGTCAATTTTGCGGCAAATTATTTACATCAATATTAACCAAACCGAGGGTGCAGAATCACGTTATGATGGTCATGACATATCGTTTTATGACACCCTGTGGTTTCCGTTGCACGTGTTCTCGTAATAGGTCGAGAAGCAAGATTTCCTGAAAGCTCAGCAAAACATCGTGCCAGCGTCTCATCGCATTTCGGTCGCGCCTGTGAAGTCTTTGTCGTACAAGATGCAGCCTCTGCTCCAAGACAATTTGTCACGCATTCTGTCACAGCTCGATATCCTTTGCCCAACAGGAATGCTAATCTGCGACGTCATGTGAGTATTAGGTCACAATCCAGTTAAGCTACTCTTACAATTAGATAAATCACACACACGCGTTAAGCTGACGTTTCCCAGTTGTCCCCTGCGAATCCGTTTCTTATGGACCCTTGGAACACACGTAGAAGATTTAGTTGACGTTATTAAAACAATAACAACGATAATAGCTCATATTGACTTCTCGATTGCCATTGTCAGTGTTTCATTTTTCTTAAAACTATAAATACATTTATTACGACATTTTGACATTGAAAAATTTTATCTCTCGGTCTTGGTTTTCGAGATATTCGCAAAAACTTCAGTTAAACTTTAGTCGAAAAAGTATGACCTAGATATAAAAGTAAGTTTGTTAATAACGAATACACAGAATCATGTACAGGATCGCAAAGAGAAGGCGTAGTTGAAGATTGGGGTTAGTGTGGCGAGGGGGTGGAGAAACTATGCTTGCCACGTTCTGCATTTGACATGGATTTTTGTATGGTCAGGCTGATCCACAGCCAGCCCACTCTAACCTCTCACGATCCTAACCCCAGCCAACCCCAAATCGGTGGGCTTTTCGACAAGTTCACCGTGTACAACCTAGTCTGTCACTGTAATATTGGGTCACTTTCCAAAAGACAATAACTTTCTTAATATTGGATCATACTACTTGGTTTTTTTTTAATACAGAACAATGACTTTACTATACGACGCGAAGAAAGAATTAAAAAAAAATTGCAAGTAGTACTAAAAGTTATTTTTTAACACTTTTTTATGTGGGCTCATATTGAAAATTTAGAAAATACAAAAACAATTTAACGAATCTTGAAATTTAGTACGGACTTGTTACTGATCGATTCTACAGTCTGTAGTGTATGATTTATTTGGTATTTAATTAGTTTTCAAAAGACCGAATAAAAGATATTCTTGCTAAAGTGTTGTAACTTTTGTAATCTTCTTAAATAAAACAGTTCATTGGTTGTACAGTGGAGAGTGACTTTAAAAATGAGGAGACTGGTCAATTGTTAACTTGCAGCTATTAAAATTCATTGTTGATAGCAGATGGATGGCAATGATGTCATATTTTTTAGTTACCATAAATGCATTATACAGCAACCGCTCAATAAGTGTCATTATATAACCGCCAATTGGGAACGTTTCTCGCACATAGACAAGCGAAAACGGTGCCATTCGCCGTTACCATTTGCCGGAGCCAATACTTCGTAGATTCGCGATAAGGTAGAGTGACCACGTTACCGACAAAAATAAGCGAAAAATGGTTTTACGTGCCTCAAGTTTTGCGTCCTTATATGAAAATATTTTTCACTGGGAAAGGGCTCATTCGAAAGAGGAAGGTTCAGTCTAGCGCGCGCTGTTCATCAGCTGGCGAGATCATGCAGATATTTGGTAATATAAGCGTTAGAAGTAGGCCAAAAATGAACGATGTGCATGCCGTGGAATCCAAGCATTTTTCTCCAGCTACAAATTGTGCTATATTTTCCCTTGATTCTCTGCGTAATAAAGCCAAAAACTTGAAGCACGTTTCTGGCATCAGAATTCATATCTTTTTTTATTTTTATATCGGCTTTTTATTTTTGCTCACTTTGCCGACGCATTGTCCGTTGAGGGAATTTAAAAGGCATTAAAATGTCGATTTTATATATGGACCCAGTATTTATAAAGTACAATCTATCTATGAAAACTATTTTGTTAATAGCTTTTTAAGGAACAATTAGAGACGGCTAAAACCATTCAGAGGTTATTTCGGAGAGTGTCCTTGATAGTACATGTCCAAATCAAGATCTCGCATATACAATACGTACAGATACATTTTCGTCAGATATCTTTTTGTCGATAGCTTTTTAATAAAAAAAAGATGAAAACCAGTTGGGAGATTGTGTTACAGCACTGGGAAAGCTCCGTCCAGATCGACCAACTGCCCGAGGATTTTATTATGTGGCGACGATGACTCCCACACTCGTCATCTGGGACCGGCATTGCTGCATACGTTGGAGCACCTTCCCTGTCACGTGTTAGACGTTACGACCTTATTCGAAGAAACGGGCAAAGCGGCAGAAGAAGCTATCATTCAAGTAACTAAATGCAGTCGAATGTTCAAGTAAAAACCAAAAGCATCGGCGTCTAATCGTAATGCTTTTCGCTGTTTTATTAACTATTTCGCGATGCTGCGAGTAGGCGCAGCACTTCCTCGAAAATTGAACGTACTCGGCGCGCGCAATATTTGTCAGCTCTTGATCGATAATTGATTAATTAATTAATACGGAAGTTCCTCAGGGAGCGAGCGGCCGTTCGGTCCCTCCAAAAGATCACTAGGGGAAGGAAAATGACGTCGCAAATTTTGTAACGTCACAGATCGTAAGCGGTTAACACATTCACCAACGGCCAATGCGTAATATGCAGTTACTCAACTTTGCATGATCATAAATGTCTTTAATAACAGCAAACAATTATAAGCAATAAAGTTTAAGAAAGTACGTAATTTTACGTATTATGTATGTAACTCTCAAAACCATTCCATTTTCTTATTATCTGATCTGATCTGTTATCTGATTTGTTTTATTAATTGACACAATTCTAGCGGGAGGGGGGTAAACTTTTGAAAAAATTGTTGTCAACAGTAAATAACAGCTACACTAACCGACTACTTAATTACAGTTGCATAAAATTTTATTCTATCATATAGAAAATGAAGATGGCTCGACGGAGTTTACCGTCCTTGCTTTACGTGCCGGATATCTTAGCTTGGTGGGATTTAGTTGACGAAGCAGCGCGAGTCGTATTCACATCGCTGATGCATGGTTTAGATCAGTCCGTGTACATGTTAATATTGACCACAGCAAACTGTTCAGCTGAAGAACTGCCGAAAGACGTAAGAGAACATGCTATACGTTTCCTGCATACATATTTCCCACGATACAGTTATCCAGAAGAGAAAACAATTAAAAAATACGTAGAATTGCAAGAAATAGGAACTTTATAGAAATTCATGTCATCCTACTTCCAAATTCTTATAAAGTTTTCGTTACTTTGTACTTTACTTTTGCACACATTTTTACTCGCAGTCTGTTTCAAACTGTTGCTATTAAAATTAGGTATTATTAAGGCGTCATTGTAAAAAAAAACTTAAACTAACTTAAACTTCACTTGCAGGTTGCATCTTTATTCGATAAACATCAAGGTGAAACATTCGAAATCACGCCGCCGGGAGAGCAGGAGCGAGCATCATTTTTCAAGCAATTATTCACCCACTCAGCGTCCGGCATTGAGTCGAATCAATCGTCGCAAGGTATAATAGCGATACATTATTTATAGTATTATTTCTACCAGTCTCTCGATACCAATTCTTTTCATTGCTTTCACTGTGTGTTTTTCACCTACTCCTTTTTGTCATAAATACATATACAATCCGCAATTTAGTTGTTATTGTGTGCGCTAAATTTATTTCTTAAATTTCCATAAAAATAGTGGATATTATGCAAATTGAAACGCATCAGAAAAGGACCAAAGAAGGTGGGAAGAAACGAAAATCGGCTTTACAAGCGGGTTGTTCAGAAAATTTTGCAACGCGTAAGTACATATATATATAATCGGCTAACTGTTCACCATCAAAATTGTTTACGAAGTAATGATGATTTTACAATAATAATAGAAGAGATATCGCCAAGGAGGACTAAATTCGGAGGAAAAGTCCGCAACAAACTTTGCACCGTACCGCAAATAGTAACCACAAAATCAAGTAATTTCAATTAAAACTTCAATTCATATGTTCCGATAATTTTTTGTTGCATTTTTTATATAAATTAAAGACTCTAGCGCGTTTAGAGATCCAACAAAGTTATTATCTTATTCTTAATTTATAAATATCCTTAACATTCCTAATAGTTAATGGTTTATAGTTTCTAGGCTAATAGCTAATATTTAATGGTTTTCGATAGTTAAAAAGAAGGAATGAAGAACAATTTTCTTACTCCTTGAAAGGTGTAATCGATCAGAGTATGTTTGTTGAAATATTATTGCGAAAATAAAATAATAACTTCCCTCGATAGTACTTTTATAATTTAAGAAATTGTAGAATAAAGGATTGAGACTATATTGTTTTCACCCATCTAATAATTCTAGTGTTAACGTTAACGTTTCACAAACTTTGTATTTTTACGTAGCCCTATACCAACAGGAGAACAATGTAACTTGATCGCTTTAAGTATCTTACTTGTTTCTGATGTATATGAATTGTAATATACAATTTAGTGCAAGGTATTTTTGAGCAATAGTTGATTGTAACCCACCATTCAGATCCACAAATTATAAACCGCTCACCTATTTTCTCTTCTAGTATTTTTCCATATAACAATTACATGTAATTTAGATGGCACACTTAGCTGAATCGCCCTGTATTTAACTTCGAGTGCGAAGAATTAATACTTCTTCTTATCTTGAAAAATATATAACTCTATTTAAGGTGATCAAGTTATGTTATTCACCCTGCATAATATTGATTTAGATGTGTATGCTACGTATGTATAACGTAATCTGTTGATCGTCAGAAATTAATGTGAAAAGGAAGAGCAGCCCCTCTGGGGAAGGACCATTGCCGAAACGTGTGAAGAACGCGTCGCGTGGAAGTTTATCGGCGTCCAGCGGGGAAAGATTGAATGATCCCCAAACGGAAGAACTGCTTCAGAAGATCATCGGTGTAACAGAAGCCTGGCCGTGCCATGATTTAGAAGCTCTCTATGCTTCTTTCGAATTCATTTTGGAGAAAACCGAGGACGACGTATATACGGCAGTGGAAGAATGTCTTAATCAATTTTTTGAATTAAGAAAAATAAAACTATGCGTGAAGAAAGAGGAGAACTGAATAACGATTTTTCGAAAATCAAGCCAGCCCGCTGTCGTGTGTGAATCCATTGCGACAAGCAACGCACCACCTCACTCGGCGATTTATAACGTCTAGTTGTCCGTCGCTATAAATTACGTTCAAAACCGGTACGAATTAATTTCTGGTAAACGCTTACACAAATGCTATACAGACAAGCGAGTGATTGTCCGCGTTTTGTAAATAATCCGTGTCGCTCGATTGTTTTTTTTTTTTTGTCGACATATACAATCTTTTGTAAACTTGTATGAATACGACGTCGCATGATACATAATTTCGCTTGTGTAACGTATAGGTCTCGATTGTTTACTGTCCGCTGTACTCAGTAATTTATTGGAATGATGCAAATGTACTTGATTAGAATGGAAAAGCATTATAAAATAATAATATTAGTTGTTATTATATTGTTTTGTGGGAAACTATAATTAAAAGGAGTTTAACGTGAATCACTTATTTCACACGACATGATTTTAAACTAAATTTATTCAATGTAATTTTTTTTTTTATGACAGACCACATGGGCACATATGGAATCCCCATCAGAGCATTAACGACGCGTCTTCGAATCAGTAGGAAAAAATCTGATGAAGAGGAATTAAAATAAGTGGCATATCTCCCACACGGTGTGGGACAGACGCCACTTTACCAACTTATACCTTTCTTTTTATTTTCATTTAATTTTATATAACAATGTTTGAAACTATTTTTGTTTTTTAAGGTATATGGATATGCTATCATAAGAAAAAATTAATTGTTTTAATTCCTACGAATAGAAAGTTGTTATTGGCTCTTAACGAAAAGGCGTGTCGCCTCTCCTACCCTATTACTTTTGTAAAGCATAATTCGTGCGAACTGTTTGGCTCGCAATAAAGATTAAAACACGAATTTTTTTAGAAGATCTATTGAACTTTTTCATTAGGATTTTACACACGTATCTATGGCTATTTGGAAAATGTAAATTATTTTTTCTAAGTGAAATGTAAGAAACGACAGAAAATGAAGACGAAGGGAGAAACTTTTTCTCGCAACCCTGTCATCTCAAGTGTTCCTAGAGCGAGGTTGGTCGAGCGGCTGGAAAAGACGACACTATCCAGACGCAGTGTCCTCGAGTTCCAGCGCCGATAGCCCCGCGAATGGCTTGCAGGTGTTGGGGGTTGTGACGACGGACAAAAGCCCTTGAGGAGAAGCCGTTTGCCTTGAGTAAGTCTTCCAGGAAAATAACAACGATCCTGCATTGGCGCCGGGTGTATTTAACTATCAATAACTCTTCTTCAAACGCCCAGTGTAAGGGACCCAATTGCTGTAAAGGTTCCAATTCTCGCGTGAGTGCAGGCTTTTCAATGAAAAATTTAACTTCTTTACTATTAATTATTTTTTTATGAGACTTTAATGATACCAAACGCGATATAATTCGGATCACATTTACACTAATTTTCCGTTAATGTAATTGTTATGGGAAGTAACTTTCATCGTTCATTACACAGGTAAATATCATCGGAATTATATCACATTTGGTTTCATTTTAATCAGAAAAATGCCATGAATATGTTGGTAAAAGTTTTATTAAAAAATAACGGTAATTATTTACATTAGGGGCTTCCACACCGATTTTGATGACCTTGAAATATGCTGTCATGATCATCATTCTGAACAACTTTTTCCTATACATGTTACCGCCGCTCAACTTTAGTTTCCGAGATATTCGCAAAAAAGTTTTAACATCTCAAAAAGTGATCGGAGTAGGTGTGGGTTAGATTTGAAGGTAAATATTTACATTAGGGCTTCCTCTGTAGCTGAGAAACTATAGCTGAGAATCAGTAACATGTATAGGAAAAAGTTGTTCAGAATGATGACCTTGACAACATATTTCAAGGTCGTCAAAATCGGTGAGGAAGCCCCTAATATAAATAATTACCAAATAATGTTAAGTACATAGTCAGTTTTAGTACAAATCTAGTGTAATGTAAATCTAGTAATGTAATGTAGTAATGTAAATCTAGTGTTAAAGGGACATTGAAGTTGCAAAATATGAAAGAAAACCTTGCATCCAATATTCTACATACGCATAATAGTATATAATACTAATGTACTACAAACTACATTATAAAATACTAATGTAAAGTGTACTTATACTTCTGAATCTTCTGTACCTCCGTCGGATCCACAGCACACAATTGTTGACTCACGAGGATAGGTCCGAACAACAATCACTAAACAACACACACAACACACACACACACACACGCAACGCATTTTATAAAATCGTGACAACGAACGAGAAGATGTCACTCCAACCACGAATAAAATAATACTGTGATTTTAACCGTCCCCCTCCCACGGACGTGTGATACGAAAACAGGGAATTCCGGGAAATAGGGTCGGCGCCCCGCCATAATTTGTTTACCTTGGTTTTGTATCTAGTGTTTATAGACCCTCAGCGTCTAACCTTCCTAGGATAACCTGATCGTATCACCTCCGTGGAAGGGATCATTGTTAAAATCGCAGTATTATTTTATTCGTGGTCGGAGTAACATCTTCTCGTTCGTTGTCACGATTTTATAAAATGTGTTGTGTGTGTGTGTGTTGTTCAGTGATTGTTGTTCAATTATTCGGACCTATTCTCGTGAGTGAATAATTGTGTGCTGTGGATCCGACGGAGGTACAGAAGATTCAGAAGTAAGTACACTTTACATTAGTATTTTATAATGTAGGATTAGTATTCGCATGTGGAACATTGGATACAAGGTTTTCTATCATATTTTGGAACGTATATTAACGATCATTAATCATTTGGTATATAGTATAATTTAATGTGTTTCAAATAAGATACTACTTTAAATCAAATATTTTTATTTTGATAACCAGATAGATAAAATGAAATATTTTTATTTTGTATTTCAAATATTTCCTTACAATGAAAATAAATTGAGCAAGTAGTTAATATTATAAATTATAATTTTTAACATGAGAAGCTATAATAGTTAGCAAAGTATTATTTGTAATTTAATTACGAATATGTAACATGTTGATAAACAGACTAAAATAACGTAATAACATTACAGGCAACAAAATATCATAAAAATATAAGTTACTGTCAACTATTTGAAATACTATTTTACACAGTCCTACACACACCTACTCCGATCACTTTTTGAGATGTTGAAACTTTTTTGCTAATATCTCGGAAACTAAAGCTGAGCGGCGGTAACATGTATAGGAAAAAGTTGTTCAGAATGATGACCTTTACAACATATTTCAAGGTCATCAAAATCGGTGAGGAAGCCCCTAATGTAATTATTTACCAAAATAACGAAAAATAAAGGAGTTTTGTAATTGGACTTGTAAGTGGTCTTCTGGTCTCACACCTCCCACACCGATACAACCGACAATGTTGTGGCCGCAACGGCTCTCGAGCTTCGGCCACTCACCGCGGTGATGTGAGTTTTTCCGCTGACTTAGGAACGCGAGGTTGGCACTGGCATACAACGAGATTTCACTGTAGCTACGTTACTTTTTACGAATGGAAATAAATCGTTTTGAATACATATTCTACAACACTTACACTTAAGAAAAATGCAAAAAAATCGAGTTTTTGCTAAATGGAAAACCAAGATACCCACTAATAACTTATCTTTGTCTCTTAATTTCCTATTGTTTCTTAAATTTGTTTTGTGACAAAGGTAAAATGCGTATTTTACGATAGTTAATTCATGGTGTACCATGTTTTGCTAAACCATCAACTCAATGAATGCGGTGACATGTTTTTTTTTTGCACGAGTGTGCTGCGCGTTATTCGCTATCATTGTCTGAATATCGCAGCACGTCCAGAGTTCAACATGAAAAATTATTAGAGCTAGGTATTTAACAAATTTACATTGTTCATTGTTCATTGTTGTACATTAAAATCTGCCAAACTAAACTTTTAGACAATTTGTTCACTCATTTTTTTCATTTAATACGCATAAGCGGTCCATTGGAATAGGAAATTCGAACAAATTGAAACAAAATACTCGTATTCGTATTATTAGATCAATTCCTTTTACATGTATAATAACATATTATATATTAATATTCTTTTAATTTTCCGAATTTTAATCTTACATTACAGGAAACTTATCAAGGATCGAAATGGATAATTCTAAGATAGGAATGAAAAAATGGATAATAGTAATAATGAGCTTGATAAAATGTAAACAAAGCCATTACATTATGAAACTTCAATTTATTATGCTACAATGAATGACAATAAAATGTATTACCTATATGGTAAAATAAATAAGGCAGTGTATGCTCTTTTGCTTTGTTTTCTGAATCTTTTACACATCCGCTCCTTATACTTAAACTACTGTCTCCCAAAGAAAACCTCAAACTACCACATACGTGTGCTTGATTGAACTGTTTAATGTATTCTTTGTTGACAGCAGTATTAAAATCTTCATTTTTTAGTAAAGTAATTATAGTAGTTAGTTTAAACGGCAGTGGTTACGAAAACCTTTCAATAATACAATTTTACATATAATTACACTATATAATTGCAATATTCCTGGTAATACAAAGATGGTAGTATTTCAGAAAAGAGCACTAGAAATTATTCTTGGAGTAATTACTGGATTGAATCTTCATTGTAAAGTGGAACGTAAAAAACATTGATGCAACCAGAAAAGTCACAGTAAATCAATCAATTCATATGTTGATTGTATTGTGTGATATTCCTGTATCATTTACTATTTATTTAGTTTAGTATTTTTTTATTTATTTTAGTATTTTTCATTACCGATACCTGTTATATGATTTCTTTGGCAAATATTAACGATATTCATTTCAAAATACGATACTGAATAATCAAATTAAACGAAATTTATAAAATAATTGCAAATATTAGTCATAACATGAGTACACAAGTTCAATACAATTTTTTGTATTGCTGAAATTTTTATTAGTGTTTTACGAACTAGAAGCAATAATACAGCCAGTTATCAAATATTAAATTTTCTTTCCTAATACCTTTTACATTGCAAGATAGCGAGAAGTGGTATTGGCATTATCATGAAACTCAATACTTATATGTGGCACTAACTTGCACAATAATGACTACAGTATTTAAAAAAATCTTCCTAAGTAATTAAAAACATAATATCCACTTGACACTTTTTGCGAATTTCATTAACGCAACTGGAATATTTGATTGTATTAATGTTTGAAACGTAGATGTAAATTAAGTTTTCGCACCTCTCGCTTTAATTTATATTAAATTAATTTATTTCGTTTACAAATAGTTTTTTCAAAGTTAGCAAGTCGTACATGTTTTTCTTGTACGAGAGATTTTTAGATGTTCATTTCAAAGAGGAAGAGAGAGAGAAAATTCTGTACATAAATGAACGAAATATTTTTAAACGGCATAGAACTAATAAATGTAAAATTTACAATAGGAGAAATTGTATACACATTGCCAATTCTTAGATAAACAATGAAAATAGTTGTTCTTGTGCAATTATTACAATTCTATTATATCACTGTAAAATATTGAGTGCGTCTATTTAAGAAAAAATTATGTACTGTATTCATAAAATTACAATTATAAAATTACTTCCTCATGAATTTTGTTATTTACATTATCAAAGATTACATGATAGAATAATGAAATTACTATACTAATTCAATTCTAAACAGAAAACGTAATATATAAAGAAATAAATATTACATAGTGAGCACTTCTAAAGTTCAGTCTTCTTCATTTCTATCCTCTAATAAATTTTAAGTAGTGTTAAAATGAGATGCAGCCGATGTACACATTTAAAATGTTTAATTAGTGAAAAATTAATAAAATGCAAAACTAAGCGACATTACTTTTTGACTGTATTCTACGATAGTTTCATACTATCAATGGCATATCATATTCCCGATACAGGTATTTATTTCTTAATCACGTAGTAATTCTTTTAAGAATTCCATAATATTGATTAAAACATGTCTGACTACATATCTGCCTTAGTTTATCTATCTAAATCATTAAAATTAGATGAAGAAATTGATTAGCGTGTACAATTTGTGCATAAATGAACACTATGTATATAATCAATTATAACGAGAAAAATCACATTACTTGCACTCTACAACCGATCAAAGTTTCTCATCACGCATACACTATCTGGTAACTATTCTTTCACAGTTACAGTATGAATCACAACCAGTATATGAATGTAGAATGTAAATTTTACTTTAAAATATTTACTAATATTTATACAGACAAAGGTTCCTTTGTGTATCTTTAAGACGTTTACCGAGGTATTTCACATTTATAATAAAGTTTTCAATTCTGTCCACTTTTCTAATAATGGTACAATGAAAACTTATTTGTATTTATTTAATTTATGGCTTACAACTTTGGTCAAAATGAATTGAAGGGTATGTAATATATTTCGATTGTATCCTAATTACCATAAGTAAACCCAACTCATCACTTAAGTTTAATTTAATTGATTGCTCTAATTAGGATGAATTAAAAGCACTAAACTAAACAACAGATAATAATAGTAAATAACACTATAGTGACTCATTTTATCAATGTATATAAAAATAGTATTAAATATCGCTTTTACTTGATTTTTATATACATTCACATAGAATCGCTAAATTATATGTTATTTTTAAATCTAGGTACATTATACAAAGTGCACTAAATAATTAATGATTTTTAATGATAGGTATTCTCAATCATGTTTAAAATAAAAACGAGGATGTCGATTCATCTTGGATAAATATATGTGATTTCAATATTCAATGACTGCCAAATAAAAACTAGAAATCGAAAAGATAATCAATAAATGACACTCAATATTGAAACCTGCAATAAATTATTTTTAAAGATAAATTATGTACAATGCCGAAATTTCTAATACGCAGCATACAACATTGATTATAGGATTTGGAATGTATTTACATATTGTTTTATAATCAATGTGTAAGTTTACCAACATAGAATTATATTACCGCCACAACGCAATAAAAGTATAATTTGCAGTGTGTTATTCCACAAAAAAATTTTTTAAATGATGTACAATTACATTGTAAGATTATGAAAATATTTCTCATATTGATTATTGATTTCTGAGATCTTCTGAAATATTAAAACTTTATGAACTGGAGTAATGTAAATTTATCGTATATCTGTATTTGAACCTATGCATCAGGATATGTCTATATTCAACATATACGTTTATGTTTATTTAAAACACTGTAAAAATCCAAAGTATTGACTGGTGCATGTGATGGAACTTTAATGTATTTCATGTTCATATAGTCTGATTAATTGAATGATACCATGTGCATATACAACAAAATAATTTGATATAATGCACTGTAAAGTACCATTTATAAAAAAGTATAATTAAGTACATGTTGTGTTAAACTACCATCATCTTTGTATAACCAGTGTTCGCAATATATTTTGTTGCTGTGAAATAGTATACCTCTTTATGGAATAGCTTTTCATATTAACTTGGAAATATTTCACAAGTACCCTACTAAAGCTGACTTCCATAAAAAAAAAGTGTTTAATATTGTATAGTACAAGAAACTTATTTCATTACAATTAATTTGAATTTCTACAAATATTCTAATTAAATAAACAATATACAAATTATCATTAAAATATGTCCATTCAATATGAACATAATTGACTAAAAAAAGTCTAAACTCAGCTGTTAATTATAGATTGTGAAAGCCAATAAGATTATAATAATTTATAATTTCATATTTAGAAGTTTAGACAAATGGTTCAGTTTTTTACCTTCACATATAATACTTCTTTCCATGTAAATTTAATGCACTGATATATTTTATCATGCCCTTAAATATCAAAGTTTGAATATACTATAACGTTGTTTCATTTTACTTATAAATATGTATGTAGCAATGAGAATTTCATTTTTCTATTAGTTATTAGCAACTACGAAAATCAAAACAAGAAAATATACCATTTCCAGTTATCTTGTGTTCCAACGAGAATAGTCGATATTCTTTGTTCAGTGTAAATATACAAAAAAGTTTTGTTATGATGATACTAAAGGTAGCAAAATGACTTATAGCATTTCTGTCTGATTGGCAACATGATGCCCTTTCTCGTATGTTGTCTTGAATTCTTCGAACCGTTTCACCTCCTTGAGCAAATCCTATATATAGATGTATATTTAGATACATATATATGTATATACATATATAGAATAAAGATTGAAATTAGCAGTACCAAAATTTAGATCAAAGACCACAAGAGAATAAAAATCATAAAAAATGAATTTAGTATATTTTTAGCAAATTATAGCAACATTTTACTGTTTTCTAAAGTAGCGAGTATTAATCTCTCAGTGTTTAATAAGCGACTGCATATTTTATTGACCAAAAATTAGTATTGGCCTCCCTTTCTGAAATCATGACTAGAAAAAGGTTTAGCCAGAGCTATACAATCTTCTGCTATAAACTTTTCAGTCAAATTGTATTTTTGATTTTATCTACAGGTAACATTGACTAGTAATGCAAATATAAAATTTAGATTTTAAAAAGTATAGGGAAAACAGTGTTACAAGACGTTTAACTAAAAGTCAGTTCATTTGAATAAACATATAAATGTTATGTACACATTAAATTTAATTAAATGGGCTGTATTTACCTTTGGCAGTGATTTTCTATCATAACTCTGAGCATATTTTCCTACACACCGACTCAGTTGTACATAGATGTCGCATAACACTTCGACAGGAAAATCTTTTGTAACATCAACAGTGTGTTGCCATGCATTTTCCAATTCATTTTTATCTACAATCAGTTTTTCATTTTCCTCAAATCTGGCTGGACTAGAATCACTCTCAATAGCAAATGATAATTCATCCATACTCTCTCGTCTAGAGGATGAATTAGATCCAGCATTGTCCAGTATTTTATCATTCTTGTCTTCTTCTACAAAACATATGTCAATATTCTCAAGATCATTGATGCGTTGTTCACTGACACAATTGCTTTGTGCTGTTTGCGCATCTTTTGAATTTTCATTTTGTGAATCATTCTCCGAGTCAGAATTATCAAACAATGGTACATGCCCATTCAAAACACTGTTTGCCTCGGTTTCAAACTCTTGGAATTTTTCTAAATCAATGCTGGTGGTTTCACTAGTTAAACAGACCTTGCTGTCAAAAGTAGTAACACTTTCATCGAATGCAATTTTTTTCTTTTTATGGACCTTTTTCACGTAACCCCTGGCCCAGGCCGGTATTCTACGTTTCCTAGGATTACTATATCTCTTTCCGTTCACAACAAGAGTATGACTAGGACTTCCAGTATCTTTCTTATCTCCTCGTTCGGTTGTGGATTCAGGTTGCTCTGATTTAGATTGGCTTTTATTTTCTGTATTATTATTACTTTTAGTTTCGATGACTCTACGATTTTTAGAAATTTCACGACATTTATCTTCAAAATCTGAATCCAATTCTGCTTTTATTAACGCATACGCATTGTCACGAAGAGAACATGCACGATGTCTTATCAATTTATCAGCCGGATCTCTGCGAAAAAACAAAATAAATATATACAAAAACAATAAAAAAGAGATCATTATTGAAAAGCTGTATCAACTAACATTAGTGGTCTTCAACATTAGATAAGTACATGTACAATGTATTTTGAAACATGTAAGTATAACACTAGTCGCACTGGATTCATGAAAATAATAAGGAAAAGTTCATGTAAGCATGTATCCTAAAATATGAATGGATAGCAATCCTTCGTTAAAAAAAAATCAAATAAAATACATGTTTATATCAAATCTCCTCATCATTTATATATGTATGCTTAACGTGTCCCATATACATATAAGAAATTGAAGACCACTTAACTACAGAGCAACAACAGCAACGGATAAACAGGAAAGTCTGGACTACCTCTTCAATATTCCAAGCGAAGGTCTATCACGTAAGCTGATAAGAAAACACACAATATAAATGTCAGTATGAACTTTAACTCCATTATTTATATTTATGTAAGTTATATGAACGGTTGTAAATGGATAAATAAATGACGACATTAATAAATATAAATAATAGCATATAAAGTGCAAAACTATTACAGGCTAATTTGTTTTCAATCTCAAAATTGAAATATACAGGGTGTTCGCGTTATTATGATCCAGTTTTTTATTAAAGGAAAGGAAGGTTTTTTTTTAAAGGAAATCTCATTTTTAGGAATTGTTTTCTTATGGATGGCTGACTTCAACGGATGGCTGAGATTCTTGCCATTAGAATGAGTCCAAACATGGAGTAATTGAGACTAATTTTACCGATTTAATATGGAGCAATCTACATCTTAATTATGTACTTAAACAATATACCATTCTACTTAAATCGATAAAAATAGTTCGATTTACATCATGTTTAAACTTATTTTAATCGGAAGAATCTTGACTTACATTTTGTAATATTTTTCTTTCGTTTTCTTGTGATTGATGCTTAAAGTAAGCAGAAAATCATAACTGTCACCAAGAGATTTTATGATTCCATAACTTTAGTTTACGGTTCTAAGAAATTTCACTTTGAAAAATATAGTTTAAATTGGTTACATTGATTATTGTATGGATATCGATCGTGTTAGCTACGTAAATTGAGGCAAAATGTTAACAACTTCTTTAATAATCGTGTTGAAGTCAAAGGGCTTAATAAAAATATCAACTTTTCAGAAACATTTAAAGAGTTGTAACCAAAAAAAAAAAAAAAAATAGAAGTTGAAGTAAACTATCGCTGTTTGGTATCTCGTATGTTTGTGTCTCATTTACACTCCTGTTTCGTAGTAATAACGTACTACATATTTGAATTCGTATTGACAATCACTTTCGCAGATAAAAAAAATATATATTCCATTAAAAAATTGAAGTTTCTCGGAAGATACTATAAATATAAAACATCATTAAGTACTATTGTGTTGATCATGTCAAACAGTGCAACTTTTTCCTATGCCATATTTTCTTTAGATTTATCATTTTAAAGAAAAAAGCCGGACAATAATAACGCGAACATATATATATATATATATATATATATATATATATATATATATATATATATATATATATATATGTATGCATATTCAACGCGTACATTGTGAAAAATATATATTTTTTTTGTAATTTATATATATATAAAAAGCAAAATTAATATGAATTTTTTAATACTCCTGTTTTCGATTACCCTCAGATAAATTTAAATAACGGATTTAATAACACAACATATACATATTAAATATACAAACCTATCAGGATTATATTCTAATGCATTTTTGCAAATCAGATCAATGTCATCAAGAAAATCCCTAGCACAAAGATAGCAGTGCATATCGATTTTTGTCATCATAGTTTCCAAATCCATTGGCTGTTTTATAATCATGTTATAATCTGGTACTTCTTCTGTATCCACTGGTTTCGTGAACATGAAAAATCTATATGGAGCAAGAAATTTATATTATTTAAATTTCATAAAACATTGAAAGGAATAACAAATAATATAAATATAATTACTGTCTATTCCTTGCAAGTTTCGCACAAATTTCTCTTAAAAAGATTCTTAGTTCTCTCAATGAAACTTCTTCTTTTTCGTACAATACCTTCCTCTCTTCTTCTGTTAATTTCTTTGGTATGGGATCTGGTGCTAACGGAAGTTCTTCCAAAACTTCAACTTTATCGTCCTTTATTTTAGGTGACTTTAAGCTTTGAATCATGAAAATAGGTCGGAAGAATTTCGACCTTTGCTCTGCTGTTGGCGTTTTCATCGAATAGACTTCTCCACGAAGTTCGCTAAAGAGACTTCGTAATTGGTTAGGGAGGTCTTGATACGTTGTATCGCTCGTAGCCAGAATTAAAATGGGCAATGAAGGGTCGAGTGCTGCAATGCGACACAAAAAAACTGCTTTCACTGTTTCAGGTACAAGTGGCCACCATTGATCGATTGACCGAATATAAATTATGGACGGTACATTCCTGGCAGCTTCATTAAATACCTACACAAAAGCAATTAGTATAAACATCTGTTTGAGTGTGTTTCATTCAGTTAATATCCAGTTTTTGGTAGAAGTATTAACAACGAACTTGCACACAGGTTTCTTCTGGAGATCGTCCACTCTCTGCAAAAAGGGTGCTAACGTCTAATGTTTGAACAGGTAGATGTTCCATATGGAACAACAACGCTTGTGCTAAATGGGGCCCTTGACCTTCAGATAAATTTCCTCCAGAAGTTAGTAACCTTGGGCGATGTATTCCTTTAGTAATTTTTACTCTGGAGAAATATTTTCAAATATATCAACTTAAAAATTACACCATTAATATATGATTATTAAGATTATTATTAATATGATTAATGAAGTAGGACAGAAAGTGTTATGTAACATTTTTGTAAAAATTGGATTACAATTGAATTGTAAAAGGTGGAGAATTTTGCTCGTAAAACTTCACATTTCACTATATCTACACTATGTATATCTGCATCTACAGAATAAAGAAATATGGTAAGAATGGTATGCATTTAATTTGTTCAAAATTTCATATTTGAAACATAACACTTTTTGTCTCCTGAATCCTTCAATTATAAAACTTTATTACTTTGCCATAGCAGGATTAATTCCTTGAGGAAATACTCCTTTTATGGAACTTATTAACTCTTCCAACGGCGGTCCTAGTAAAGGTTCCATAAATGCTTGTAATTTTCTTCGAGCACAAGGTGATACTCTTTGTGATGATGGAACAAGCATAGAACTGGCTTGTAAGAAATCTCGCTTCTTTACCTACAAAAATATATATAAACTATAATGTAGTATTACATTAATTCGTGGTTCATTTATTTGTTCGTTAATGAAGACATACTTCAACACGTTCGGGATCTAGAAGCAACCGATTACTTGTCATATATATTTGGGGATATGTTCTTCTTAATCCCTGTAAGACAGCTTCAGTGCACAAAGCCCTTAAATCTGATCCACAATAACCTATTGCTTTTTCAGCAAGTACTTCTAACAATTGATCTGATGGAGGATTTTTCCATTTGCTAACATGGATTTTTAATATTTCTAGTCTCTCTTTCATAGCAGGTAGTGGGAAAAATAATTCACGGTCAAAACGACCAGGTCTCCGCAAAGCTGGATCAATAGCATCTATTCTATTTGTTGCTCCAATAACTATAACCTGTAATAATAGAAGTATAGTCTTCATTCAATATATGTCCTAAATATCATCTAGCCGATAAAAGGGGCCGCGAAGCTCGAGTGGCCTCGGTCGTCGAGCAGTATAAACACAATACTAGGAGACCGCTACTAATCTAATAACAAAACATCTTTATTTCTCATTATTTTTTTATGGAACTTTCACCAACATATTCGCGACATTTTTGTAATGAAAATAATACTATATATGATATAATTCCGATGATTTTTACTTGTGTAATGAATGATGAAAATTTCGGACGCAAAAAAGGACAGCGTATGAGAAGGAAATGGACGTAGAGAGTCGCGGCCGCCGGCACAGTTCAAAGGCCCGCGTGAGTTCAGGCCTTTAAATCAAAAGTTAAACTTCTTCATTATTAATTATTTTTCTGGGAGACTTACACCAATATATTTGTGGAATTTTTCTTATTAAAATGATACCAAACACGATATAACTAATTTTCCGTTAATAAAATTGTAATGGGAAGTAACCGAGGCTATTCGAGCTTCGCTGTCCTTTTCTACATTCGGCAGTATATCAAAGAATAGTACATATCTTCCGATATATATCCCTAACTAGATGCGTGTTTTGGACATATATCAAGTAGACACTGTATTGACTAATTTGTAATTTCATGTTTTACATATAAAAAATTCGAAATATTTTACCTCTCCTCTATCACTGAGGCCATCCATGAGCGCTAGAAGAGTAGACACAATACTAGCATGAATTTGATCCTGCTTCGTACTTCTAACAGGTGCAAGGCCATCTATTTCATCGAAAAATATTATGGACGGTTTCATTTGTTGAGCCTGCTCAAATAACAAACGTAATTGGCGTTCTGATTCTCCAACCCATTTGGACAGACAATCTGCGCCTTTCCTCATAAAGAATGCCATTTTTCTACTGCCTTGACTACACTCATTTGCCAGTGCTCTAGCTATTAATGTCTTGCCAGTTCCTAAGCATTTGATATGAAATATTGGTATAAAAAGTACATATTTTTATGTATTGATGAAAACTATAATTTACATTAAAAATATTTACTCGTATGGTTATATAAACATCCAAAATAATACCTGGTGGACCATGAAATAGTACTCCCTTTGGTGGAGTAATGTGATAACGTTCAAATACGTCGGGATACATCATAGGAAAAACAACCATTTCTTTAAGGCAGTGAATGTGTGATTCTAAACCTCCAACATCATTGAACCTAATATTAGTATCTAAAGTTATTGGATTTATATCTGCTTTACGATCGGGTGGTCCACCTTGAGGTATTGCCGATTGCCTATTATAAAATTCACAAAATAGAAAACTCATTTTACAGTAATACTATTTATTTTTTTATTCCATTGCATATTCAATTCAATGGAATTGTTTATAAATATTTCGAAAAATATACCTCTATGTACGTCATACCTCACCTTGCTTTCTTGCTTTTTTTTTTATCATAACGTTGAGGTTCTGAATCACTGGAATCACTAGAGCTTGTACTTTTACTTCTATGTTTACGTCTTCTCATGGAATTACTAAGAACGCTTCTAAGTGCTTTTATAGAACGTCGAACAGGTTCTACGTTCGCTTGAAATCTATCTACAGTCGGTTTTTTTTGACGTAAACTATATTTCCTAGGGCCAGGTGAATCAGAAGATTCACTTAAATCACTATCTACCACTGTAAAATAACGGATTATGATATTTAAAAAACAAATCAATTTAAAAAGCATGCATATAAATTAAATTGGAATATCGAACCTGTAAGCTTCTTACCCCTTGGTAATTGTTGTTGTGCTGTTCTCCTAGTTCGCTTAATTCGTGTGTACATATCTTCGTAACCCTACAAGTATTAAACAGATAGTATTGTATAACTATTTTCAAATACTTTCATACAATTAAGATTAATAATATATATATATATATATGTGTGCGTAAAAAAAATACAAAAGTTTCGATTGTAAAAATACGTGTACAAACTAATGAATATTCATGAAATTATAAAAAATCATGTACATCTTCGTTTTCAGAATTATCATTATTTTCTGCCTTTTCGCTTTCTTGAGAACTGTCTTCATCGCCTTCATCTTGCTCTTTAGGCTTTTCATCTTTTTCGATTAAATTTCCACCAAGTCTTGTTACAGGACCTTCTCTAAGTCTACATGGGCTGTCAGATTTTCTTGTTCTATAAATAAATTTTGGAAATGTGTCAATATAATTCCCAAATAATTGTATCAATATAATATCAAATTCACCATATTTTTAGTGTACAGTGATTTAGGGACTGTATATTGAAAAGGAATCGACTCACATCCATGGAAATGGAATAAACTCATATTCAAAATTATGCTTAAAATTTGTATATACATTAGTAAATATTTACCTCACATCTTTTTCCTCAGTCGACTTACTTCTGGTTCCCATTTTATCTTTATGTTCTCTCTCTGTTCTTTCTCGTTCTTGTCTATCTTTAAGATCCCTAATATCTTTTTCTTGTTCTGTTTTCTCCCTAAGATCACGATCACGATCACGATCACTCCTACTTCTACGTTCTCTGCTGTTTTGTCGATCATGTTCCACCCTCTCTCTCATGTGCCTCGATGAATTCTTATTAGGAGGGTGATTTTCACGAGATCTAAGAGGCATACGCTCTCTAAGATCACGTTTTCTTTCAGGAACTTCATCCACCATCTCTTTATCGGATGAAGAACCATGTTGTTGAAACATAGGATAACCTTTTAAGGTTTGTGTTCCTAAAATATTATTAGACACAGATACTAAAGGTATTTAAAGATCATGAGCTTCATTTATCTAATATTGATCTTAAAATATTTTTACCTAAAATCCAACTAGTATTAAGATTATCATATGTTTGCATTCTGTTACGTGTACTACGACGTACGCTTAAATTATTCATAGATATATGAGAGTTTGTGTTTGAATGTGATCGCAAAGTACGTAAACTCTTCACCCTTCTGGAGCCAAGGCTGCGACTTCTAGGAATAAAAATATCTTCTTCTGTGTCCATCGAGTCCAATGCAGCATCATCATCTGACATTATCTAGAATATATTAATGAAAAAATGATTGATAGTTAAATTCATATTTATTGTTACTAGAATCACTGAATATTAACCATTAAAGAATGTTAGACTTCAAATATGGTAAAAGCTACAATGTCATTGTTCATTCAAAGTTAACAGACTGCTCTCAAGCTCACAATCTGTAACTTTTGCAACCCTACTAAGTGTCGATGCCCGTCTAACAGCACAATCAGCATAGGCACATTCAAACAAGTAAAAGGCAGAAAACAGAAAGTGGAGGAGTGTCGATACTGTGCTGTTATGGCTAAGTGAGCGCATTTCTATTAACCCTTATCGCACGTAGTGTACCTTCCAGGCTCCACCAATGTCCAACATTCTGCTTGCCAGGAAATCTAACGTGCTGATCAATTTGTTACGATCGTCAGTCATTTATCGCGAACAGTGAAGAAACTCACAAGCAAGCATATACAGAAAAAGAGTTGGAATTGCCAGTCAACAGTCACACTCGATGATGAAAGCAGTAACAGTTAAAATATATGTAAGAAAACTAAATATGTTGACGCTGGTTTAATATTGCTCACGTTTTGTGCTATTACACGCGCAATGACCTTAATTCTACCAATAATTAATTAATTAATTAATTCTGACTAAAATGGTACCAATAATGTGTTTAAGATACTTTGCAACATTTATTTTATTTTAAAAATAACGTAATGATATACTTTGATGTTAGGGTACCACTTTGCTTAATTTACATAATATGTAGTATTTATTATATTGTATTTGTATACATTGAAATACTAAACAAAAATTGTATTTTATTTTTGTATGACACTTGTAAACCAATTTGCTTTAATATTATACATGTATATTATATGATATATATTTTATTATTGATTTTTGCACACTGACCAAGCTTACTATCAATATGAAAGATTTCATTTTAAAGTACAAAATGTGATTTAATAACACTAGGTTTCATATTCTTTTAGTTATACATAACTACACATTCGATAACTTTAAACAGAATACAAATCAAAATATCGAAGTTAACATGCTTTTTTAACTTAAATAATGTATTTTTAAGCTGCTTTAATAAATGAATATGTATGATTAATGTGAAAATAATTATAAATTTAATTAACTCGACAGAAAAGAATTTTATGAGTTAATTAATATTTAACAGAATAATAATATTGATAAGTTTTTATTAACTAATAATACTGAAAGTAATTTAATTATTACATGAAATCTTAAGAAAAAATACTGTTATACTTTTATCAAACTATAGTCTATGTATAAAACCACTACATGATGTACTATGTAATTGTTTATATGAAATGTTATATATTTGACTGTATCTAAACATATTAATTTTTGCGTATTATAAAATGTATAAGATTTCTTGAAAAAGTTACAAAAATGTTACACCTCCATGTTAATCAGACACTAGAAAGAAAATGGTCACTTAATAGTTCAATTTTTCTAATTTAAGGTTGCTTCAGTATACTATAATATAATTGTTATACAAATTTATTTAAAAATTATGATTAAATTGTATTATACATTTAAATTCAAACTTATCAAACAATGAGTCTGTTATAGCAAATTATACTATTCACTTTTGCTCAAATATTCATTACAGTTAAAGTAGGCTGATTTATTATTATTACGCATTAAAAAATAGACATTCGTACGATACGAAATGTTAAAAATAATTTTGCAAATAATTACTCCGATTGATATAAAGCAGTGATATCAAAGGATAAGATTTATTGACAGTTAACAGGTGTCTTTTCTCAATCTTTCCTATTTTATATATTGAAGCACCGCCCATTTAAATATATTTTTGCAGAGTCAACGATTGTAAAAATACAGATAACATCTTTCATTAAAATGTAACGAGACTATCGATGGATAATCGTATTAAATACAGAATAATAGAAATTGATATAAAAACTACTTATAATAATAATAAACAAAGCACCATGAAAGCAATTAGTATGTTAAAACAAACGAGTTTTAACCTCTACGGAGCTTAATATTTAAAAGCTTCGAAATACAAAGTGGTTGATATGTAACTACTTAAATTACCTTCATCTGGCTAGTTCTTGCTGCCAAATTTCATTTAAATTAAAAATGAAATTTGTAACGTCCGTCATATGCCTCGGGTAAAGTATCACCACTTTCTCGATTGAGTGCACGTAGCGCATGCACACTGAGCCCTCGCAAAGGTCGTTTTACAATCGACTATCGTTTAAAACTACTATTCACTAAAACATAACAAATTAAAGCTTGCATAATAAACGTCACAATCAACAAGCTTGCCAATGCAATACGAAGGTTTTCCCAGTGCCGGTATCAAAAAATTTGTATTGCAAACAATCTCTTGCATAGACAAACTCATACTGAAATTGGCCGTAAACGTATTCGCATATCTAACCTAACCTGTTCATCAATTGTGATCATACTGATCACAGAACAGATCGCCTTTAAATATACAAAGGCAATCATTATGACTTTAACTACAATTCAACTAATTTTTAAATTAAGTTTGACAAATTATCATAAAAAGCTATAAATAAAAGTGTCAAATTCTGGAAAAAATATATAATACAATGACGCATATAATTTTTTTTATAACTATATTATTGTTACAAAATAAAATTATTTTTCTTTCTATTATCACATCATAATATTGTAAAAGAAATTTTGAAAAACCATCTATAAATACCATCTATAAACCATCTATAAATATTTATCTTTTATAGAATATACATTATAATTAAGTAAAAGAACAATTTTATGGTATTTCAATATAATGATATATTAAATTCAATTTGTATATAAGCCTATAATGAAACTCAACGTTTCAATCGTCATTATATATGTATTTGCCTGTATTTACATATAATTATATTGAACGCAAAAACTTGAAATTTTTTGTAAAAAGTGATTTTCAATTTTCTTGGGTAAGTTTATTATAAAATTTTGAGGTATCAGCAAAATTATAAGAAATTTTTTGTGGCGTAACTCAGTTCTTTTTCGAAAATAAATATCCAATGCACATGTGTTTCTCATTACAGTCTTCCCTTGTTAGCGTCGCATTTTTCAGGGATACAACAGAACGTTGTCTACTAATAGACACTTTTTCTTATTGACTGAAGATCGCGTCATAGTGAACTCTACCAAAGGCAAATACCAGAAGCGAAAACTCTGGTGTTTGTCAATAATCAATTTCCATCACGTATGTGCCCGTAAAGCAGTTCATAAAGCTAGTTTCAGAATTCTGTATTCAAGTACGTAAATAAGTCTATCCACAACCTACTCTTGAACTAGCCGTGCTGAACAACGTGGCAACACCGCTTATGGTTAGACAGGGAGTCTTATTCAGTGATGGGATATTGGACGGTTTTTCTCACGCATGCGCGACGATTTTGACGTCAGTAAAGTTAGAAAATTAGCTAAAATGAGGTACCATGGTCGCCCAGCATAATATCGAAATATTTGTTATGATTTGAATTTTCAAAAAGGAATCTATAACATGTGTATGTCATTCAAATATTAATAATAATTTACCAAAAATTCATATCATGCTTGACTCGTCGTCTCGTCTTGGACTTTTCCGATACTTTCCCGCCAATAATAATGTCCCACTACTTTCTTCACAATATAGGTAAATACGTTACTGCTTTTGGACGCACATGCGCCAAAAGAACTGTCCAATATCCCATCACTGGTCCTATTTTCAATAATATGAGTCTTGTGTCTTGTATTTGGGATTATAATTAACGTAATTTTCATAGATAATGATGTTAATGCACCACGCGCATTGATATGGTACAAGGGGGCGTAGCTTTCGAAGCCTGGTCTAAACTCTGACCTGCTCTGATATATATTTTCGTCTTTTTCTCTCATCTAATAGGCCCAAGAAAGTGCTGGAAATATTAAAAAAGGGGCAACTCTGTCTGTAAGTGGTTTTTCAAAGTCATAGAAATTGGAGACATAGTAAAGGTTTCAATAAAAGTTTTGTTTCTGATTGTCAATATTGTGTTCAATGGTACAGCGCTAAAGTAATCCTTGCAACTAAATTTGGTTTATTTACGAACGCAGCTTGTCTTATGATCGACTTATTTTTGAACACCACACCGGTGATCTCGATTGAATTGCTGACGTTGGAAAGAGGAGTAAGGTGATGATGATATTGGTTAGAGTTTTCTAATGTATAAATCAGTTGATTTATCAAATAAAAGTTCCACACAATCTAAACAATAGTACTAAAGCGCAATAATGCATTCATTTCTTACGCGTGGTAATGCTATTGCAGCTTATACATTGAGTGTATTAGCGTGTGTAACGTTTTGTTGTTTCCTTTCTACTGTATTTATCGATTATAAAGCCAGTGCAACATTAAATACCGTAAAAGTAGTTGTGTAAGTATAATACCTTTATTTTCATAAATATAATAAATATAAATCAGTAGGAATATGCAGTTTTAACATTTTCAGTTTTAAAGAGTTTTAACATCTAAAATATATTAGCTTCCCATATTTGAAGGTTCTATTATGAATTATGTGATTGTCTTACAATATGTTTCTGTTCATAATACTTATTCTTTAATCAAACTATTAAGAACCTATATCATAAATACACAGTAAATGCATAGACTAATAAAAACTGTGTATATCATTAACACTACGTCAAATAACTATTTCTGTTTTAATTTTGCAGAAAGAATGTGCCTGACTATAGTGCATCAAGAGAAAAGAATGATCTGGGTTATTTAACCTTTGATTTACAAACTGATATCCTTTTTATTTTATAAATTTAACAATTTATTAATTTTTTTGCATGATTATAAAAAATCTCTGTAATGTGTATTTAAATTTTTTCAGGGGTGGAAAAAAATCAAACAATAGGTATTGTTTTACAAAAATATTCGATACGTCTCTGTTTTATGGTAATACTTACATTAAAAGTAATGCATTATAACAAAATAAAATATGTTATGCTTCATCTGTGTATGACAACTATATTGCTGTTGACTAACACAAAGGTTAAAAAACTGTTCAAATGTTCATAAAAGTTAAAGTATTAAACAAGTACTAAAATGTCATAAGAACTGTTTGTTTCTTTGCTCTGATAAAATTCCCAAGAACTAATATGATATAAACATATTTCAATTATAAGTCTTGTATTAAACATCTTTTCTTCAATTTTCTAACCACCCCTGTTTTTACATAGAGACATCTCATATTTAAGTTATTTAAACAATCTTGTAAGATTTTTATAAACTATTCAATGGAAGCAATACATAATTTCTTTACATAGACATAAATCTCACTCCTTTGTTTAATTGGAATGTTAAGCAACTATTTTTATACCTCACAGCTGAATATCAAACGGAAAATAATAAGTTTAATCAGGTGCAGTAAAATAATAAAATATCCATAATCTTTACATGGTACTAATTCATTAATGGAGAATAATGAGAGATTATTAAATGTAGGTAATATTATGGGATAAGATAGTACTTCGAGGAGATAAAGCAGCACTGGACTTTAAAAATATGAACACAAAATATTACTTTTGGGATGATGGTAATGGTTTGAGGTAATGTTTGTAGATATTAGATGAATTCTAACAAATTCAAATGAGTGATATTAAAACTACATAAATGAATGTATTACTCTTAATTATTTCAGGGGAAATAAAAATGTTACATTAACGTTATCATGGAATATTATACCAAACGCAGGACTTTTACCAAGTGTTAATGCTTTTGGTTATCACACTTTTGAATTTCCATCAGAGTATACCTCATTGCGTGTGTAAGACACATTTATACATGTAATATATTAATATTCATTGTTTGCTCATTATTGTTTATATAAAGTCAATGTACAATGAATGTAATATTATTTTCATGTGTCATTATTAAAAATCAGGTCATACACAGTTTTATACATGTTCTTGTTTTCTTTACACATATTTCTAATCAACTTCAAAATATTTTCAATTCAGTACATAATGAATTTATTAAAGATAAAGTTGAAAAATATGAATGTGCCACTGTGAATACTGACATTGCAAAAATATTTTTGTACTGTAATAATAATAATTATATTTTCTAGACATAAAATATATTGTTTTTATAAAGGCAACAATTAATGAATTTATTTTTTACTTTACATTTAAATAGATTGTTTAATTTCTTGCTAAACATTATTTTTATTAAAGTGTTAAGTCTGGAGTAACTTATTGTTGTCATTTTCTTCAGTTTCACTTAATGACTCATCTTGTTCCTCCTCTTCTTCCTCTTCATCATCATCATCGTCATCATCATCATCACCATCATCTTCCTCATCTTCGTCTTCATCATCAAGAGTATAATTCTCAGAACTATAACCCTGAGATTGATTTCCTGCAATAAGAAAGAATGTGTATGAATAAGTTGTTAGAATATTAAATGGATATTAAAATGTAAGTAATTCCTGTACCATAATAACTATACTCATTTTCTTCATCGGATTCACATGCTCCACTTTGATTTTGTCTACCAAATTTATGACTCCGTGCTGAAATAATATTAAACGTTTGAGAATTTATAATATTCAAGGTAAACAAATGTTAATCAATTAATAAACATTTGTATGATATTTATAAGCGAAGATAAATGTGGAAATAATAATTTACTGAACTACAAAGAGGATTCAACCAAAGAAAAAGTAATATTTTGTTCATTGCTACTTAAAATACTACTAGATAAATTACTTTTTCTTTTAAATAAGTTCTGTAAATTTTAACACTGATAAAGATGATCCTGAATGTAATAAACCTAACTGTTTATGATCTCACTGTGCTTACAATCTAATTACGTTATTGTCCCTAAGTATACAAACAATAGTTTTGTTACTCACTTGACATGCTGAGATCTTTTGTTTGAGATGTTTCATAACTACATTTTGGACATGGTATCGGCTTATTTTTTTCATACTTAAATCCTTTTCGTCGGACATGATCTTCACAATAACATGTTTTACACCTTAAACAGGAATACTGTCCCAAACGATTGCATGATTGACCTGGAAATATTAATTTTTTTTTTTTTAGTAAATCTTAAGAAAAGTACAAAAGTTGATATATAAATACACTAACAATAATTTAAAGATAGTTTCTAAATGTACTTACATTTAAAACTTTCTGCTTCCAAAACTTGACATGATGCTTGATGTTCAAATTGGTCATCTTCACAAAGAAAGCAATTGCAAAATGAGCACCGAAATATTCTACCACCATGATCCCATACACCTCTTTCACATTCTTGACAAATTGCATCTGCTAATGGACAGATACATGCATGTGTTGTAAGGCAGCGCCTTCCATGACATACCCATGCTTCACAATGATCACATATTGCACCCTATAATTTTATGTTGGCAGTGTCATTTTAAAGTATAATTTTGCATTTCAAATGTTTATTACATTTGGATTATTTCTGAAACAAACTTACCACCATACCTAATCCAGTAGTAAATATACCAGGGTGACGAACAACACAATCTCCAGTTTTCAGCATACACTTCATCTTTCCACAATGTGCACACAAAGGTAGCCGTTGCACACTTTGACAAAAATAGCAAAATGCTCTGCTTTTCTGTTTCTTGTTACACTTATCACACTCCTTTGTATTAGTGATAAAAGTTAATATAAATTATTATTAATTTGAAACTTAATATATACAAATATATGTAGTATTTTATAATATTTTCTGAGACTTTAAAATACTAATACTCATAAACTAAATTAATTCTATTTAACGATAAGTAATAGATATGTATTTTTATTTAAATTGAGGTTATAATTATACTTTAACATAAAAATACTTACCATTACAGCATTGCAAGGGAATTTAGCTAGATCTACTTGATCTTTTGCAGTTCGAATTTCTTTCTGTCTTAATTTTTGTTTCTCCGCTTTCCTTCTTTGACCTGTCTTTTTCTTCGGCATATTGCCACTTTCTTTCAACGTAACTTGTAGAACATATACCCAATACCCAATCTAGTTATTCCAAGCACACCTACTGACAAACATAGTAAAATCATATGTATATGTTGGCACATGTGAATCGTTATAGTGCATATGTTATGCAAATGAACGGACTATAAAGCTGCATGGAAACAACATCTATAATAATGCGTATGTTTTCAGATTTAGGGTAGTCACAGTGACCCAAGCAGAAGACAAAAAAAAAGTAAAATTAAATGCGAATTATAGCGCGTTCGTCTCCTCGTTTGTATATCCGTGGCGCGTTTTCGTTCATATGCGGTTCAACAAACACCCAATGTGGCGCTTGAGTTTGGAAGGTTATGGATTAAAGCTTCGGGGTGTGGCATCATATTGTGATTTATAAAATAAATGGAATATCGTGCATTTCTAATGCGGGGTGACTCTGTTTTCTGAGCGTGACTAAGGCGAAAGATTACCATCGAACAACCTGTGAGGTGTCTTTGGAATAGCAACCATCTTCTAAAAAATTGTTCTTTAGAGAATACAAAATTTTTTAAATGTATTTACAACGGCGTTGCACTTTTGGCGCCTTGTTCTGAAATTTGTTCCCATCTTAATGAAGGAACAAATATTTCAAAATGCTTATGATATATGTCCATTAATTTGCATATTGATGAGTGTTTACGTGAAACGTTGACACAAGGTAGTTGATCGTTGCTTGATAGGATACGGTCCATGAAATCACGTGTATTAAAATCTACGTGGGATGTTGGGCGCTATCACCCCCACGCAATCCCACGAGTACACCGAAATGTCCCGGTTAGCCGACTACTTTGTTGTGGTCGGCTACGACCACGAAAAAGAGAGTAAGCACTGTTTATCACAGCAGTTATAACCCTAAATTAGATCAGCGTTATTAACGCACATTATTTATAAACACTTGATGATATATGACAGTCATTCTACACTGTTACAATAAAGTATATTACATATAACTGGACTGCAGATTTTTATGCAAAATAAAAATTGCATACATCAATTGCAAGAAGTTAGAACCATGTAATCAAATCTGCAGTCTACATATAACAATCCTTAAATTATGTCTTAATTAAATATACAATAGCTATATGATCTTTCCAAGAAAATACCTATATTTAACTTACCAATCTTAAACATTAATATTTGTTGTTATTTCACTATTTATTGATTATTTTGTTTGTTTATTCCTTAGTGTAGAAATAGCTAATGGCAAAACACTAAAGTTCTCTTAATATGAAGAACATTAGGTAGGGTGTATATATTATTAAGAACAGTATTCTAAATTATATGTATTCATCTGTGTTACCATAGGAGGAGGCATAAGTAATGGAATTATTCTACAAAGATTTCCAGAAAAGGATTGGCCAGATACACCGTTTATTGAAGGAATAGAATGGGTAAGATATCACCGTATCTTCAAAGTAATATCCTTTATGTTTAATTTTGTATTCCTTTATAGTTTTGTCAACCGCAAGGATGGGCTTTATCTACAGAAAGACAAGAACCACGTTTTTTTGTGTCTATTTTAACTGATATTGATGCAAATCGTCATTACTGTGCTTGTATGTGTTTCAATGAGACAGTGTCGATTGTGCCAAGTAAACCTGTAGATGAAGAAGAAGATCCTGTAGATGGTGATAGTCGTTCATTGGTTAGAACAATACCTACAATTGCACATCACAGCATTATGTACGCACCCAAATGTCTGGTGCTGGTTTCCAGACTCGATTACATTGAAACTTTTAGAGTATGTCAACATTTGTATACGTATATTAAGCATTCATATATTTTTATATGCAACATATACATATAGTTTGATATTTTTATTTCAGAATTGTCTTGGTATTATATACACTGTATATGTAGAAAATCATGGTATACCGTTAGAAACTCTGGTAGGAAATATATTAGGTTGTATACAAGTACCACCTGCTGGTGGGCCACAAGTACGTTTCAGCATTGGCGCAGGTGATCGTCAAGCGCTTCAACCTCCAATTAGTCCTTCTCTTCCATTAACTCATACTAGTGTAAATCTTTTATTTCAACAGTTAGGTAAGAATTAGATAACTTTGATACAGAAATATTGTTGTTACGATTTTACGCTTATCCATGTATGCTTTTATACTGTACAGGTATTCGTAATGTATTAGTATTGTTTTGTGCTGTTATGACGGAACATAAAATACTTTTCCACTCTGCGAGTTATTCACGATTGACTGAAGGATGTCGTGCTCTTACTGCACTAATGTATCCGTTTAGATACACGCATGTCTACATTCCTCTTTTGCCAGCAGCCTTGGTCGAAGTACTGAGCACACCTACTCCTTTCATTATGGGTGTACACAGCTCGTTAAAATATGAAGTTGCAGAACTTGTAAGATATGATTCCATATATTCGTTATCTTCTTTTATAGATTCGTTATCTTCTTCAATCACTATCTTCTTTTATAGATGGATGTAATAGTTGCTGATCTAGATGGAGGTTCTATCATGGTTCCAGATGGTGTTTCACTTCCATTACTCCCAGAACCACTACTTTCACAAACACAGGACGCATTGTCGTTAGTACTGCAGCCTGAATTACTTTGTGCAGATTATGCCTTTCCACCACTTGCAACGAGAGCTCCCCATTCTCCTATGTTAGACAAAGAAATAAGAGCAGTTTTTATGAGAACATTTGCTCAATTGTTACAAGGCTATCGAAGCTGTTTAACACTAATAAGAATTCATCCCAAGCCTGTTATAACATTTCATAAGGTTTTTATAACTATTTTCCCTCTTTCTTTAACTGTATACGAAGACTAAACTTGAATCATAATTGTGTTTTTTTCATATTTCTAGGCAGCTTTCTTAGGGGAACGAGGCTTGACAGATTGTGATTTCACAACTAGAGTTTTGGATTGCATGTTTTTTACTTCCTTTATTGCAGAAAGGGGACCACCATGGAGAGCTTGCGACGTGTGGGATGAATTGTATAGCAACTTGAGTGACCAATTAAAACAGGAAGCACAAGACCATAGTAAGTAGCAATAATACAATATAATAACCAATAATAATCAATGAAAATGATATTTATGTTAGATATCATGGTCTTGTTGTGCATATTTAATATTATATAAATGATTCTTTCAATGTATGTTATTGCTAGGACTTATTTTAACGCATATTCAAGAATTAGCACAACAATTGTACACAAATGAAAATCCAAATCCTCAGCCATACGTACAAAAGATTTTGAAACCACCCGAAGGAGCATTTGCGAGAATACATCAGCCACTTTTGCCACGCATTAATCCAGAGCAAGTTCAAGCAATTATAGATGAAGGTCTTGCCAAAAATAATCTCAGAGTTAGGTTTGTATTTGTACTACATGTTGCTGCTACATATCTTGTTACTTTAATACATTTCATATCGTATAATTTGAATTTTGTTTGTAAATAGATTATCATCGTTGAGGCCGTCGCAACCTCGTATTGTACCTATGGGTCCACATATCTCATTTGTTCATGACACTAGACATTTGGTCAGCAATTCTGCACGTAGACTTGAAGTTCTTCGTAACTGTATAAATTGTATATTTGAAAATAAAATATCGGATGCTCGGAAAACGTTTCCTGCTGTATTAAGGACACTAAAGAGTAAAGCTGCTCGGCTAGCGCTTTGCATGGAGTTATCGCAACACGTTGTTGGGAACAAAGCAATGTTAGAACATCAACAATTTGATCTTGTAGTCCGTTTGATGAATTGTGCGTTGCAAGACGATTCGTCAATGGATGAACACGGAGTTGCTGCTGCGCTTCTTCCACTTGCTACTGCATTTTGTAGGAAACTTTGCACAGGAGTGATTCAATTTGCTTATACGTGCATTCAGGAACATCCTGTATGGCAAAACCAGCAATTTTGGGAAGACGCATTTTACTTGGACGTTCAAAAAGATATTAAACGATTATACCTCCCAGGGGAGAACTCTCCTCCACGGCTGATCAGTGATGGTATTTTGAGTCCAATAAGCCCGCGGGACGGAAAGGAATTTCCCTTTCGTGATCGCTACTCGATTTATCAAATTCAAGAACCATCAGCTCTTGAAATAGCTGCTGAACAAATGAGGATTTGGCCAACGATTGATCCAGAGAAACAAAGGGAGCTTATTGCAAGCGAAGAAAGTACTATGTACAGCCAAGCAATTCATTATGCAAATAGAATGGTGTATTTATTAGTTCCATTAGACATAGGAGCGAAGACTCATCGGCAAGATAACATTTATGACGATGAAAGAGCAAGTAATAGCATCACGAATAGTGTGGCGAGCGACAGTGGCGATGCAGAGTCTGGTTTTGAGGAAACTGATCCTGGAGAAACTGGTTGTGCCGTTATTCGAATGGTTTCACGATTTGTAGATCGTGTTTGCACAGAAGGTGGCGTAAGCACCGAACACGTGAGATGTCTACATCAAATGGTTCCTGGCGTTGTTCATATGCACATTGAGACTCTTGAAGCTGTACATAGAGAAAGTAAAAGATTGCCTCCAATACAGAAACCGAAAATCTTGACACCTAATATGCTGCCTGGTGAAGAAGTTATCATGGATGGTTTACGTGTTTATCTTCTACCGGACGGGAGAGAAGAAAGCCCAGCAGGATTACCAAAGATACCACCACTCTTGCCAGCGGAAGGAGCAATATTCCTCACTAATTACAGAATTGTATTTAAAGGAATACCTTGTGATCCATTTGCCTGTGAACAGTTAGTAGTTCGCGCATTCCCTGTAACATCCTTGACAAAGGAAAAACGAGTCGCCGTACAACACTTGGCGCACTTAGACCAGTGTTTGCAAGAAGGCCTTCAATTACGGTCTTGTACTTTTCAGTTAATAAAGTTAGCGTTCGACGAAGAAGTTACGCCTGAGAATATTGAAACTTTAAGAAAGCTAGTCCATAAAGCTCGATATCCACCACATATTTTTCATCATTTTGCTTTTAATGGACAAGTATTAGTGACCCCAACTGCACATCATAAAGGAAAAGAGAAGAATGCCACCCTCAAGTATGTCAGCTTTTATTACAGTATGTTCTCATTACTCTACCAGCTACCTACTACAATGTGATTGTTGTCTTTCTTCTCAGAGGATTTGCCAAGAAAACTCTTCTGAAAACTGCGCGCAAGGCCGGCTTTAAACCGAAACAGTCATCGAAAAGGCAAAAGTACGTCTTGCCAAATATGAACATGATTACTAGCAACAAATTTATGACATCACCTGGTCGAATGAGTTTACCAGTAACAGATAATAATGATTTAAGTCATGACGATGATCTCAGTGGTGAGTTCGAAATGAGAATTATATCGATAGAATTTTTTTTTTCATTTCAAAGAATATTTATACATTCAATTTTCATAGTAGATGACTTCGAAATTCCGGGCATCGTAGCTCAACCACAGCCACCAACTGACGCAAAAACCTTGGAACGATTGTCCGAACGTAGTTACGTCAGGGATTGGTATCGCTTGGGATTATATTCAAACGGTCCACATAGCAATCGTAGGAACGAACCGTTTCGGTTGTCTTCGGTGAATTGTGCCTATATGATTTGTAGAAGCTATCCTGCACTCCTTATAGTTCCTTCGTCGGTATCAGATGAAAGTATCCGGAGATTTTGTCGGCTTTATAGACACAATAGAATACCAGTTGTCACCTGGAGGCACCCCAGAACGAAAGCGCTTCTCATCAGAGGTGCCGGTTACCATGGAAAGGGTGTCATAGGCATGTTAAAAGCTCATCCAGCATCCACTGCTAACTTAAAAGGTACATAATGTCAATAACAAAAATCTTTACGGATTGTTTATTTGGTCATAATACTTAAGTATTCTTTTATGTTGACAGCAACATCTTCAGAAACAACGTCCTCCCTAGAACAGGAGAAATACATAATGGCACTTGTAGCTGTGACTCCATTATCTGCCTTGCGACAAGGTTCTGCCTGGGGAATGTCTGATAGTTCACTCAGTATTGATTCTTTATTGCTAGCTGCTGAAGATCGTAACGCTACTCCTGAGCAATCACGGCGGAATCCATTTAATAAAGCCATTGGAACATTAAGGTATATGTTTGGCTTTACATATACAAGTACATACTTGTGTATAATGTGAAAAAGGATATGTTATAATTAAGTAACATGTGCCTTATACGCTTTGTAGTTCATCAGGTGGTAAAGGTCCTAAAAATTTCGGACGTTGGGGCTCATTGAAAGACAAGAGACACAATTCTCAGGCTTCTTTAACATCAGTTCATCAGCGTGGAACTGTAAGACATTCTGCAGATTCGGACAGCGGTACAGAATGTGTTCATACATTCCAACGGGCTGTATTATATATTCTTGGTGAAAAAGCGCATATGAAAGTGAGATTTTCTCTTTTAAAATAGAATGATTTCAAATAACTTCAGCTTTTTATAAATTAAATTTGCGTAATGTTCAAGGGTGTTAAAGCTGAATCAGCGCCGAAAACCGACTTTATTCCAGTTGAATACTATGATGCAAGACATACTAAAGCCGCCTTTAAAAAACTCATGCGGGCTTGTATTCCTAGCTCTCCAAATGTAGAGCCTGACCAAAGTTTTTATAAGTAAGCCTATGTTGAAGAGGAATAATTAGACTGCAGATCTTTAGAAGCCAAATAGAAATTCCATTCCTTCTTTAGTAATTTTAATAAATTGGATATAATACATTGACATTCATAATTTTTAATCTTTTTACCGTTATGAATTTCATCCACTCGTTTTTGTAATAAATCCATAATATCTATAGTCTAATAATAATATTCAATCATCAATTTATTTACATTGTAATTGAAGGTATTTTATAAATAATTTATATAAATCCTTGATTTCAGATTGATTGAGAGTTCAGAATGGTTGCAGCAACTTCAAAATTTAATGCAGTTGTCTGGTGCCGTTATTGATTTGATGGATGTACAAGGCTCATCAGTGGCCGTTTGTTTAGAACAGGGTTGGGATACCACAACAACAGTTTGTTCTGTTGCTCAAGTGTGTCTTGATCCACATTACAGAACTATCGATGGATTCCGAACTCTGATTGAGAAAGAGTGGCTTGGATTTGGCCACAGATTCGGGCATAGAAGTAACCTTGCGGCGAATTCGCAAACTACTAATTTTACGCCTACTTTCCTACAGTTTCTTGACATAGTGCATCAAATCCAAAAACAGTTTCCATTAGCATTTGAATTCAATGAGTACTATTTGAAGTTTTTGGCATACCACTCGGTTTCATGTCGTTTCCGTACATTTTTGTTGGACTGTGAATTCGATAGGGTGGAATGTGGTATCACTGCCGTGGAAGATAAAAGAGGCTCGCTGACAAGTCATCATAAGGGAGTGGATACCGGAAGCGACGATGAAACCATTTATCCAGGCGGCAGATTAGCAGGGACAAATACAGGATGTAATCTTGGTCAAAGTATATTTGACTACATTGAGAAACAACATGCAAGATGTCCATTGTTTTATAATTTTATGTATACGCCTAATACGGAACACACGGTATTAAGACCTGTGTCTCACTTGCCGAGTCTTGACATTTGGCAGTATTATATAGAAGAAGAATTAGCTCATGGGCCTGCGTACGACTTAGAAGTATTGCAACAAGATTCACAACAAGAAGAAGAAGCAGAAGCTGCTGATGGCGTTGTTAAAAGTAATCGCAAAGTGATTACACAAGGGTAAGTTTAATTGTATTTCACTTCGTTCATTACTATATTAATATTAACGGGCCTATTTCAGATATGACAGTATAAGCACCATGATACCGGATCAATTTTCCTATCTTTTAGAAGAAATTCATAAACTGGAAACAGAGTTAGGTCATTTACCACAAAAATGGAAAGTTCTTTGGGATAAGCTTGAACTGCCAAACACGGATTCGCTTGCGGTTAGTAAGATGCGCTTGTTCAATTATTCAAATAACACGAATTTAAAACATAATATTTCTTCTTTTTTTCTTTAATATAGCGTCATGCATCGTTTAGCACTACACTGGTCAGATATCATGGTCGATTGATTCATAAGCGTTCTACGTTGGAATTACTCCTCAGAGGCAAACTCGCAGGTGGAAATAATGCTGGAAATGATGGTTCCGTTTACGCACACCCTCATAGGTAATTTTTCAGAGTCAGTTTGCTTATGAACAGAATATACATATAATAAAATGATTACAATATTATATTTCTGTAGATTCGAAAGATTAGATTCAGCAACACCAACTCATTGTGACGCTTGCTCTGGTGTTTTATGGGGACCTGTAAAAGCCGGTTTGCGATGTGTAGACTGCGGTCATGTATGTCATGACAAGTGTGCTGACGCAGTTCCAAAAAATTGCACAAAATACAAAACAGTAACTGACAATTTACAAACACACACACTTACAAGAAGCGGTGGTGATAACGGAAGCGTAAACTCAAGTATGAATTTTACGTTGCTCTATATGTTTTCAAATTTTGTGAAACAATTACTTTAAGAAATAAATATAATCCATAGGTGTAGCAACGATACAAACTTCCTCGCAACAATATTATGAGCAATTCTCTAGTAATGTTGCAGAAAATAGAACCCATGAAGGATATCTTTATAAGCGAGGTGCTTTGCTTAAAGGTTGGAAACAAAGATGGTTTGTATTAGATTCTATAAAGCACCAGTTAAGATATTACGATGCAATGGAGGATTCTCATTGTAAAGGATATATAGGTATGTAACACACATAAAAAATACATAATAGATAAGCAAAAAACAAGAGATATTTTATAATTGAAAATAATTTTATTTATTTTGCAGATCTAGCTGAAGTAGTGTCCGTAACCCCAGCTGCGCCAATGCCAGGACCACCAAAGAAAACTGACGATAAATCATTCTTTGACGTAAACATAATTAATTTCTATATTGTTTATCAATTTCTAAACATTGATCTTAATCAGTTATTTTATTTGCAGCTTCGCACAAACAGACGGACATATAACTTTTGTGCTGGTGATGCAGCAACTGCGCAAGAATGGATTGAAAAAGTTCAAGCGTGCTTACAATAGCTTGATTATATCTCTAATTTAAAATGTGCAAGTGACTGATAGATTAAAACAGATTTTAATTTTGTTACATACTATTGTATAGTCTAATAGTACGTATCATAGACTGCAATAACTTTTGCTTTAAATATTTTGGAAACCAACAGTCGTTGAACTGAGAACAGTATCATAAATTAAATGTGATGTACTCATATCTTTGACATAGCATTATTATATAAATGTATATTGTAATTATATAATTATGTTAAATTCGTATTATTTCAGCTGGAAGATGAAAGATTGCTACGTACTCAAGTAAATGTTAAAATTCTTTTTTTATTTTGTTTAAATCGTTTTTTATTTTAAATTGTGAGTAAAATGTGTTGAAATGTTGAATGGATAATCTGCGAGTTATTATGATATTGTCATCTTAGTATAGTTACAGTTTTAGTCGACTAAGTCGCGATCTCGCTTGTTACGAATATGAAGCGTGATCAAAAACGGAGTATGTTTTCTCATCGAATAACGTCGTGTAATATTTGTTCGATGATTCTGCTACGCTTATCAGTAAAACTGACATTAAACGAAATCTTGTATATTGTTAATTATTCGTTACAATTACTTGAATGTTTGTAGAATTTAAATTTTCTTTTGCAAAATATGTTATTAATTTCTTATATCTGTTAACTAAACTTTTTTCAGCGGAAACAAATTACATAACAAATATTTTGAGCAAATTATACTCTATCACAGTTTATTTGATACTTTGTTAATATCACTACAAAAATTACACAAAAATAAAGTTAAACATTTTTTAATAACATAAACGTACATATTTCTTTATATTTAATTAATTTTAATAACGATTTACATCCTTTTACTTCAAATACATTTGAAGGACAATAATTATTTTTCTAACTGTTTGAATTTTTCTCAGTTTAGGTCTACTAAATATAACGTATACATAAAGGGAACGGGAGATGCTTTCGTCGTCGAAAATATATAGAGCAAGTAACGCAGCAGGAGACTATACCGATTATTAATACAAAACGTACTTTTAAATCTTACAAGGGAACATACCGAATTCAGACACACCGATTTTGACGAGATTTGTAATTGAAAACCACGCAATTTGATAAAAATTTGTTCTACACCCTCTATAGAAGTATACTTCTCGAGATATTTAAGAAAATCTACTTTTGACCTCCAACTTTGAGGGCTGCTTTCACCCCTTCAACATGGACGGTTGCCAATAAAAAATACATGTGAAATATTTTTTCAAGAACTAGCTCATATAAATTTCATTAAAATCGTTGTGTCTAAGTTTGATATGTTCCCTTGGTATATAGCTCTCTTCGAATGCGCGCGTGTCATGACGCGTGTCTACGAAAAGGGAGCGCTGTTTCAAAACACCGGATATATCCTCTCTGGTATGATGGTATGACGCATGATATATGACGTATTAAATATAGTATAGCGGCGAAGTTCGAGGATAGTAGCGAGGTGATCGCAGCAAAATCAAACCAATGTAATAAATGCGAGTGGATATATGTAGTGAAGCGGTGAAGAGAACTGCGAAAGCAAGGCCTAGTAACAAAAACGTGATATCCGCGTCACTATACAGGGTGAGTCACCAAACGTTAGCACCTCAAATATCTTTGTTGTTTCTAAAGATACGTAAAATATGGTAAGGAAAAAGTTGAATGGTACAATGGGGCTGACACGATGCAAAAAAAAAATTTTGTTTTTATGTCATTTTTTTGGAGATATCAAGGTCACCTTGACTTTTTAAAATGGAACCACCCTTTTTTAAACACCTACAATGATATTCCCTTTCATTAGGAATTCAGTGACTATAATTAGTCCAAGGTCATTCAAGGTCAAGGACAGAAAAAACGTATAACACTAAAATATGGAAGCAGAATACCTATATTTTATAAATGTTCGAAATGATGGCCGTCTGCGTCGATACATTGTTGTAAACGAGCTCTGAAGGAATGTTGAACTCTGATAAGTGTATCCGACGTGATATTCGTACATGCTGAGATGATACGCTGACGCATATCTTCAACTGTTGTTGGAGCATCCGTGTACACGGTCTCTTTTAGCAGACCCCATAAAAAGAAATCCAGTGGATTTAAATCAAGCGAACGTGCTGGCCATGAAACTGTTCCGCCTCGTCCAATCCATCGGTCTGGATATCGAGAATCCAACGTTTCTCTTGCTACTCGTGCATAAAGAGCAGGACAACCGTCATGTTGGTACCACATATCGTAGCGATTTTGTAAAGGGACATCTTCTAACAAAATTGGCAGATCTTCTTGCAAAAATTGAGCGTATTTCTGTCCCGTCATCATTCCGTTAACGAAATATGGTCCAATTACTTTATCGTTCAAAATACCACACCACACGTTTACGCTCCATTGTCTTTGATGATCAATTTCTCGCAGCCAGTGCGGATTATCCACAGACCAATAATGGGCGTTCCGTAGATGAATTGAGCCATGATTAGTAAATGTTGCTTCGTCCGTAAACAAGACATTAGAAAAAAATGAATGATTTTGAAGCAATCCCCATTGACAAAAGTTAATTCTATTTTGAAAATCATTCCCGTGCAATTCTTGATGGAGCGATATGTGGAACGGATGAAATTTATGTCGGGCCAGAATTCGTATTACGCTACTTTGACTTATGCCTGCTTCCCGGGCAATTTTTCTCGTACTCACGTCAGGATTGACAGCTATAGCTGCTAAAATATTCATTTCATTGTCTTCATTAGTCGTGGGATTCTTCCGTTTGTACTGTCTTGCATGTACACTTCCAGTACTTCGAAACAACCTGTACGTATTAGTGAAAGTACGTCTAGAAGGAGTGTTTCGCTCGGGGTACCTTTCTTCATAAAGTAGTCGGGCCTGCACTGCATTTTTTCTACATTCACAGTAAATCGTGATCATATCACACTTTTCAGTCATCGAATATAACATAGCGGAATCGCGTTTGGAAACATACTGATAGTAAATAAGAATGCTGAATAACATTGAAGGACCTTAGTATGTTTACTTTAACTACGACTATAGTATGTTTACTATTTCCTACAAGTCTCAACCGTGATGAACGTATTCTGCTTCCATATTTTAGTGTTATACGTTTTTTCTGTCCTTGACCTTGAGTGACCTTAGTCACTGAATTCCTAATGAAAGGGACTATCATTGTAGGTGTTTAAAAAAGTGTGGTTCTATTTAAAAAAGTCAAGGTGACCTTGATATCTCCAAAAAAATGACATAAAAACAAAATTTTTTTTGCATCGTGTCAGCCCCATTGTACCATTCAACTTTGTCCTTACCATATTTTACGTATCTTTAGAAACAACAAAGATATTTGAGGTGCTAACGTTTAGTGACTCACCCTGTATAGGGATATATATCTAGAGATGTTCGATTTCAAATCGATTCTTTGATCGAAAAGATCGATCTTTTGAATAGATTCTCTAAACCTCGATCTTTTGGGATAATCGGTCTGAAAAGAATCGACCTCTTTTTTTACAAGTAAGAAATAGACTAGCCGGTAGGATCATTTTCAGCAAGGGACCATGTTCCCACGAACTCCCAAACTAGGTGGTAGATATTTCATGGTTCTAGAGTAAAGTTTTTCCCTAGATATCCCTAGCCTGCTAAATGCACTGGATGTAAGAAGACGCAACTATATATACACCCAACACATTAACATGGGATAGATGTATGTATGAATCAGTATGGATCCATTGGAGTGTTTAGTCCATGGTTGAGGGGCGTTTTGCTTCAGGAGCTGTCAATGTTCTGTCAACCAATAATTTTTTACAATTGTTCATTGTTTCACACCATTGAGGTACTTCAAAACTACTACAATACTTTGAAATTATATTACTGTTTTGTTTTTTCGATTCTAGTCAATCTTAGAAAATGAGATTATAATTCTATAGCCAGTATGTAAAAAGTGTGTACATATTGACTTTTTCAACTATACATCGTTATCATATTATATTCTGATCGAATCTATTTATATTGCACAAACAATTTTCAAAGACATTTCTATTTGTTATTACAATACAATTTATTCGAATATTTCACAATCCGGTTAGAGTTAGTAGAATGATACCATATATGTTGAACATTGATCCAATCATGGTTTGCTATATTGAAACCTTATTTAATTTTGCTACAGTCTTACAGTCACAATATGTAGTTCTCTCTCTCTCTTTCTTTCAGATTGTGTACTTGATTGCTTGCATTACAAATTTGTAAAATATTTAAATAATTCAAGATGACAGATTCAAAGTATTTTACCACTACAAAAAAAGGTGAAATATTTGAACTTAAGTCAGAATTAAATAACGAGAAGAAGGAGAAAAAGAAAGAAGCTGTGAAAAAGGTATATTGATAAAGTTTCTAAATTAATATATGTTAAGTATCAAATAATAATCTAATAATTTAATATTAGTTACCCATTCTATTCATTCTCATACATGCATCTCATTAATACTTGATAAGCAATCTCATATAGCCAAAAGGTAATACATTTTGTATATAAGGTAAGCCTGGAAAATAATATTGTAAATTTGTTCCTAATACTTCTTATGCTAATACATCTGATCTTCAAAATAGCACTCTCCATTCTAGTATCATCATTATCAATATAAATCCATCAAGTCAACAAATCTGTTACATGCTGCACAAACAAAAGGATGATTGGAAATAATTTATTAAAATTTGATAAATCAAGACATCCAAATGATATTTGTATTCATTTGTTACATATTTTGTAATTCTTTTTTATAAAACTCATTTTATTAATATCAATTATGTATATATTATATTTATACTTTTGTTATTTTTTCAAATATAATACCAATGTTATTGTTTTCATAATTGCGTAATCGATAATTATGATTATTGTCATTATTATTATTGTTATTATTATCCATGTGTTTGATAAAGCAGATTGATCAATTACTAGTTCATTAAACAATGTTAATTATGTTTAGGTGATTGCTTCCATGACTGTGGGTAAAGATGTATCAGCACTCTTCCCAGATGTAGTCAACTGTATGCAGACGGACAATTTGGAACTGAAAAAGCTGGTGTATTTGTACCTGATGAATTATGCCAAAAGTCAACCGGACATGGCCATCATGGCTGTCAACACATTTGTCAAGGTAACGTAATATAGAAACTCAATAAATGCTTATCATGTTTTATTAATGCACTTTTACCCTCTATATATTTTAATAACACTTGGATGATGTTGAGAATCTCTGTCTGCAAGGAGGCAAGCTGGAAAAAGTTCTGCGTAGAAATTTTCTTAAGTTATGTTTTTTTTTTTAAATAAATTTAACATTAATTTTACAGCCTGCCTCACATCATGTACAGACCGTGCTTTGCAAATTACATCAGTTTGCACAGAGCTGTCTGCGTTATGAGACGGAATGTACCTTTTGTTCTCTTTAAATGAACTGCTTATTTTTCAAAGGGCACGAGACTGGAATTTGGCTAAATAAAGTATAATTCAAATTATATGTATTAATATAATAATATAAGGTTAATCATTAATCTGTCATCGTTCTATTGTGTTATTATCACCAAATTCCAGTATCTCTTTTCAGTTTAATTCAGCATCAGAAATAGGAATGGAATTATGAAAGCTGTAACATTTAGCAGAATAATTAAGGAAGTGTGTAAAAAACTCAATAATATATGTGTTAGTACTTTAATATTAATGCACTAGTATATTTTGTGCTATTCTCAAAATGAAGCATGAATCTTTTTCTACAAATCATAGAAATGTTACATACAATTAAAAAGCTTATAGAAATATGTACAATAACAATACAGCTATATCTATATTGAAAATAAAGGTATAATTGGTCCTCAACAAAATATGTTTGGAAGAACCACAGCAGTAGAACAAATTTATTCCTTAATCATAGTGTCTAATGTGTAAACAGCATGAACAAACCAATTCCTTAAATGTTCATTTCATATATGTATGACTGCATTATACAATAAATTGCTGCTTGTACGCAGTGCATATTTACACTATTTGCACGCAAAGTGTTTTATTCTTTTCAGAACTTTAGTGTTAATTAATTAATAAGTGTAATCAATGTTCAAATTAATATTTCTCAATGCAATTATCATAAACATATAGATGTACATCTTTTAAATGTTTAAATAGATAACATGTAACATATTTTTATGTGCATGATACAAAATTTAATGTAAAACTTGCCTCTTAATTTTTATTTGTAAATTATTATGAGAAACAAAAGAACTATAAATTGAGAAATTAAAAAGAATATCTCGTGCTCTTTAAAAAATAATCAGTTCTGCATCACATAACATTAAATGATTGATAAGTATAATATTTAATCATTAATCAAAATGGTGACGGTGACCAATTTGACCTTTTTCGTTCTGACACGCAAAAGGAGCAAGCGACATCTCCGATGATAAAGGTACCATACCACTTTCTACTTCGTTAAAATTCATGGGTTGAGATAGATAGCCACTGCTGTGACTAGACTTGAATCCCTGGCTTGCCCGATTTTTGCGCAGGATTGCGAGGACCCAAATCCACTGATTCGCGCGTTAGCAGTTCGCACAATGGGATGTATACGCGTGGACAAGATTACAGAGTACCTCTGTGAACCACTGCGAAAATGCCTGAAGGATGAGGATCCATATGTTCGTAAGACTGCAGCTGTATGTGTGGCCAAGCTTTATGATATTAATGCAGCTTTAGTCGAGGATCAGGGATTTTTGGATCAATTAAAAGATCTTCTGTCGGACAGTAATCCCATGGTAAATAAATGTCTCAAATTTCCATGTCAATTATATGTATATTAACGTAAAACATACATATGGTTAACCATTGTTTAATCACATTTAGGTAGTTGCAAATGCAGTAGCTGCTCTTTCTGAAATCAATGAAGCAAGTCCAAGCGGTCAACCTTTAGTTGAAATGAACGCACAGACCATTAACAAATTATTGACAGCTCTCAATGAATGTACTGAATGGGGACAGATTTTCATTTTGGACTCACTAGCAAATTATTCACCGAAAGATGAACGAGAAGCACAAAGTATTTGCGAACGAATTACTCCACGTTTAGCTCATGCTAATGCTGCAGTTGTTCTATCTGCTGTTAAGGTTGTGTATCAAATACAACTCTTCATATTTTATAGTCTTATATCACTTTTGTTACAAATTTAAAAATCACATTTTCCAAATTCAGGTATTAATGAAATTAATGGAAATGCTACAATCAGAGTCTGACTTCGTTGGCACCTTGACTAAAAAATTAGCGCCGCCACTTGTAACTTTGCTTAGCTCTGAACCAGAAGTTCAATATGTAGCATTAAGAAATATAAATCTTATTGTACAAAAACGTCCAGACATTCTGAAGCATGAAATGAAAGTTTTCTTTGTCAAGTACAACGATCCAATTTACGTAAAACTTGAAAAGTTGGACATCATGATTCGCTTAGCCTCTCAAGCTAATATAGCTCAAGTTTTATCTGAATTGAAAGAATATGCAACTGAAGTTGATGTAGATTTCGTACGTAAGGCTGTAAGAGCCATCGGCCGTTGCGCCATCAAGGTTGAACCTTCTGCTGAACGATGTGTTGCAACGCTGCTTGATTTAATACAGACGAAAGTAAATTATGTTGTCCAGGAAGCAATTGTTGTTATAAAAGATATTTTCCGAAAGTATCCAAATAAATATGAAAGTATTATATCAACTCTTTGTGAAAATTTGGATACACTGGATGAACCAGAGGCGCGTGCTTCTATGATATGGATCATTGGAGAATATGCAGAACGAATTGACAATGCAGATGAACTTCTTGAGAGCTTCTTAGAAGGATTTCACGATGAAAACACACAAGTACAATTACAATTACTTACAGCGATTGTTAAACTGTTCCTTAAACGACCTACAGATACGCAAGAATTGGTTCAACAAGTTCTTAGCCTAGCAACACAAGATTCTGATAATCCTGATTTGAGAGACCGAGGATTTATCTACTGGCGCTTACTTAGCACTGACCCAGCAGCTGCTAAGGAAGTTGTGCTTGCTGAGAAACCACTAATTTCAGAAGAAACAGATCTGTTGGAGCCAACATTGTTAGACGAGTTAATATGTCATATCTCAAGCTTGGCATCAGTGTATCATAAACCACCTACTGCTTTCGTTGAAGGTAGATCAGCCGGTGCTAGAAAATCATTGCCAGCTAGAAGTAATTCAAATGAAGATTCAGGACAACATGCAGCACAGCTTCATGCTCAAGTTATTCCTGCTCAAGATTCTTTAATAGGTGATCTACTCAGTATGGATATTGGTAAGTATTTCAGTTAATTATTACATTAATATTTTCATTGATTATTCATAAATTATACCATATATATATAATCTTTCATAGGTGGCCCATCTATGGTTACCTCAACGCCGACTCCTCAAGCAGGTTTGGACTTATTAGGAGGCGTTTTAGACGGAATTTTGGGTGGTACTGATTCGGCAAATAGTGCACCGGTAGTGTCTCAAAGCACTACCGGGCTTCTTGGTGACATATTTGGTTTTAATCAAGGACCTACCTCCTACGTATTACCTAAAGTTAATTGGTTACCTGCAGTAAAAGGCAAAGGACTTGACATATGGGGAACATTCTCGAGAAAGTAAGTAACATTAAGTTCAATTTTCTCACCCACAGTATAGCCTACATATGCAAGTACATAAATTAAAATATCTTAAAAATGTTAATATTTTCTTTCAAACAGGAATGGACAGATTAGTATGGATATGACATTCACAAACAAAACAATGCAACCAATGACAGGTTTTGCAATACAATTGAATAAAAATAGTTTTGGTTTAACACCTGCTGCACCACTACAAGTACCAAGCCCTTTAAATCCTGTAGCTAGCGTAGATACCGGTGTAATCTTGTCTACAGCTGGAGCAGTGCAGCGCATGGAACCTTTGAATAATCTTCAAGTTGCAATAAAAAATAATATCGACATATTTTATTTCGCTTGTATTGTACCCATGAATGTATATTTCACGGAAGATGGACAATTAGACAAAAGAGTATTTCTTAGCACATGGAAAGATATACCTGCCCAAAATGAGGTATTTTTTGCTTCTTTAAAATTATAATTAAATTTATTATCAAGCATCACGTAATATAATTTACAAAATTTATATGAATAATATAGGTACAGTATACATTGAAAGGAGTAATGTTGACAGCAGATCAAGTTGTCCAAAAAATGCAACAGAACAATGTATTTACAATAGCCAAGAGAAATGTAGAAGGTCAAGATATGTTGTATCAATCACTTAAATTAACAAACAACGTTTGGGTATTAAATGAATTAAAAATTCAGCCAGGAAATCCTGATGTCACTGTAAGAATTTAAATTCTTATTATAATTCTTCTGTGAATTTAAATTCAATAGTTATCATTACTTTCCAATGTAATGAATTCTTTTTTTTTTTCATTGCAGTTATCTCTGAAATCACGATCTGTGGAAGTTGCAGCAGGGATATTCCAATCATATAATGCAATTTTGCATTCATAAGTAGCAAATTAAGACGTTTAAGATTAAATTTACTCAAATTATTACATTTCACAATCATAATATCTGATAATTTGTTTAACAAACAATTATGGTTCATTCCACGCGACATCAAACATTTTTTAGAGTACTGTTTTGAATTTTGTTGAAATTTAGAGATATGCTTCTAATGACATAACAACACACTTCAAAGAATTTTTCGAAAATTAAAGGATTTCGAAAAGTGTCCGATTTCACGTGGCACGGCCCTTATGTATTGTGCAAATAATTTATCTCATTGAAAGTTACTCAAACCATTTGTTTATATTTTATCATAAACAAACAAATTTAAGATACTGTTAAATTTATCATAGAGAACCTGAATGTAAAATTGAAATAAAGACAAAATACGTTAATGTTACTTGTATTGTCCACGAGAAGATTGCACGCGAAATGACAGATGGGCTATGGGGGACTCCAAAAAGCATAGTGGGCTTATGACTTATATTATAAATTTCGAGGGGCAACTTTTAGTCGTACTCTATAGATTTATTCGTTTTCTTCTTCAAGCGATTCGGACGAAATTTTACGAAATATTACGAAATGGGGATGTCAGGTATTGGAACATAGTTTCTGTGCTTTCTTCGCGTGGATGAACGATACATTAATTATATTCTGAAATATGTGAAAATGATTTTTTATTATATAGAATTTTATAATAATGTTGTAGTATAGGGATAAAAATTCCTATTCTCTTGCACAAGATTATGCAATGAAAGTATAATAGTAGGATCCAATATAAATTAAAAAAAGAGCTGTCCAGTAGTTGTATTTATTTCTTGCATATAAAGAGAAGTGTATACATTATGTCATCTTAACCATTGTTACATTAGCACTGGACCTTTCTTCTGAAGGAACAACCTTCAGTTAATCGTGCTTTGCCACCCGTAGATCTGCACAGTATTGTGCGACAACCGTCACATTCTACCGATATTTGTGCATGTGAAAATATGGTTTTGATGGCATAACATCCAGGACATTTGACATCCATGAAATAGCTGTTTGGCTTTTGTACAAGCCTCTTCAATTTATGTTTCTTTTTTTCTTCCGCTGGGCTTGGATGCAGGAAATCTTTAGCGAGAGGCATTCTATAGAAATTAAGAAAATGGTATTTATTTATATGTATCGTTTTATAGTTATACTATAGTTAACGTTACTATACTTATCGTTATAGTTAACTTATAAAAAAGTGGTAATAAGATGCATAATTATACACATTGCAATAATTATACACATTAAGAAAATAGTATTTATTTACATGTATCGTTTTATAGTTATACTATAGTTAACGTTACTATAGTTGTCGTTATAGTTAACTTATAAGAAAGTGGTGATAAGATGCATAATTATACACATTGCGATAATTATACACATTATTTCGTGCATTCTTATTCGGAAGTAATACGGTGCAATACATCACTGCGTAACCGAAAGCCGTATGGATATAGACCAATATCAAAAAATTTAGAAGGGATAAATACATTTTTTCATTATATCCATAAACATTACATATTACTATTAAAATATATGAGTTTACTTACGTGAATGTGTTTTTATTTAGCTCTAAATTCAACAATTACACTTTTAACACGTGCTCGCATAACAACGTTATGAACTGAAAAGGACAGGTTGCGACAAACTTTGCAACAACAAAATCTCTACTAGTACTTTACCGCAGACAACCTATTAGGATTACGTTACTAAATCGACAATACAATTTATAGTGAGAAAATGTGTATTATCATTGGTTGCAGAAAATTTTCAGCAGCATTAAATCTTATTTGTTAATTGAATTTTATTTTATCATAAAAACGATATTTTGTTATTGATAGACAAAAAATTGTATATAACATTTCAAATAAGTAACAGACATTTCCATAAAAATGAAAATAAATCTGTAACACGTTTTAGTCGTTTCTTAAAGTTATACAATGCGTAGTAGAATTTATTCGGTTTTAATGACATATATAATAAATAAATGTTCAAAAATCAAATAAATATATTTATTGCGTAACTTGTTATTTAAAAATATATCTTGGATTAAGATACTTCTTCTCAGTGCAAATATAGTATTGAATCTCTTCATTTTTTAATTTTTGGAAATGTGCAATGTTATAAACTAATTGTTTTGGCGCTGCAATCAAAAGCGGATATCAACACAAAAACACGTCTAATATGCATATGGTTTTAGACTCTAAACTTCATAAGCCATTTTGTGCATTGTTGAAGCAGCTGTGCAAAAATATTACTTATCATTTCGTTCTGAAATGTCAAAACTTGGCTGACTGCTGTTTCCGAATATACGCATCTCTGATGTGAACTTGTGATCATCATATGAAGTCTCGATTCTGAAACGTTATTATATACGTAATCAAGAATCTCCTACAGATTTTGTGAAACAAAGAACTTTTCAATATCTTTTATTAACCTTGGCCTGGTCGTCATAATAGTAAGTATCGTCTTCCGAGGAAGTTAAAAATAGTTTGGTTTAGTAAAAGCTCCGTCGCACTTATGAAATAGTTTTTCAAATCGAAATGTTATTCGATCTGTATAAGATATCAAGTTTCGTAATGTAACGTTTAGTTTCTGTCTCTTACGACACTGTTGACTCTGCTTCCTGGTTCTCGAAACGTCACTTTAATATTCTATTTTACGGTATGAAAATGGTACGTGAATATACGCAGTTACAAACATGTTTTGCTTAAACTGAAAAAAAAAAAACAGGATTATGTCCCATACATACGTTATTCTTTATAAACTTTTGGTAACCTATCACTTTCAGATTATGATTGAGAGAGAATGAGTAAATATGCGTGAAATAAAAGTCACGATATAAAACTATATAGTCAAAGTGAACCGAAGGCTTTTGTGTAGTAGAATCCTACCAATGGTTCTAGCATACCTTACATTTGTACACTAGATTAAACAACAATGTAAGAAGTATAGTAATTTGCATTTGCCTTCCGTTGGTCCATTAAATTGAAAACCGTGTTGATCCTGTGTATTGCTGTGGTTAGTATAATAATCTTTATTGAGTATTTATGTTTATAAAAGAGATTTATATAATATTATAAGTTAGCAAACATTGTTGATGTTTAAAGGCTAAACAAAAAAATTCAACAGTATATCCGAAATTCTTTTATATTTCTTGATATAAAGAGATTATTTCTATAAATGAATTATTTGTAAACGTGTCTCTGTTAAAAAGGAAATAAATATTTAATGTGATAAACTGTATTTCTTATAGGAAATTTCTTGAGAATACTGTTAACTTCAATTAATAATGCAATAGAATCTCTAATATTAAAAAATCTAGAAGCCTGAATTTAATTTTCTAATATTCATTTTTTCAGTGCACATTATTTTGAAAAATTAAACTTGCCGTAATGGGTAACGAACCACCAACTGATAGCCAACCATGCGTTAGCATATGGATGGAGAAAATGAGTAAAGGAATATTGTTGGGTACTCATTTTAAAGAACACTGGAGAATCTGGGTTCCAAAAATATATAGTCCTAAACCAAATAGCGATTGTTTGGACTGGAGTTTTGATGAAGAAACTGCGCAGAAAGTATTATATTATACACTAGAAGAATTCATCTGCAATGGCGATCCACAAAATGTTTTAAAACAACTAAGTCAAATGGATAGCAATATATGTGGTAAAGTATTCAAGATGGGAGAGCCAACATATAGCTGCAGAGAATGTTGTATGGATATGACTTGTGTTTTGTGCGTGGATTGTTTTAAACAGTCAGCTCATCGAAATCATAAATACAAAATGGGTACATCGAGCGGCGGAGGATGTTGTGACTGTGGAGATACAGAAGCTTGGAAAAGAGAACCATTTTGTAATATACATTTAGCTGGAAATCAAGCTAAAGAATCTTGCGGAAACAAGTTGCCTGGTGATGTTGCAGAAAGAGCGGTCGTAACTTTCGAAGCGGTCCTAAGATATTGCTACGAAATGTTATCTTTAGAACATACAAGCGTACCTCCCGAATTACAAATCAAAGAAAATGACGAAGATCCTTTGTCGCTTTTATCCTCTTTGGATTCTTATTGTACAGTTCTATTTAATAATGAGACACATACATTTGATCAGGTAATCACTACACTTACGCGTGTTATGAAGTGCTCGCAAAAAGATGCGGTAGAGTTTGTAACAAATGTTGATAGAGAAGGTAGAGCTGTTGTGAAGTGTTCTAGGTTTAAAGTTTGCGAGGATTTAAAGTTTGATATTGAAAAATTTACTCAAAGACACAGCAGCCGAGCATTAAAAGTTCTCGTAGTTCATGCCCATGTAATTGCTCATCAAACGTTTGCTATGAAACTTTTAAATTGGCTGCAACAATTTATAAGTCTCAGTGAAGGTTTCAGAGTGCTATTCAGTAATGTTGCGCTAAATACAAAATTACCAGATATTTCCGTTGTAGAAGGTATGCTTATGAGAGATTCAGAGTTGTGGAAATCTGCTAGAACAGCCTGGCACAGATTATTCATGTCTGGAATGCTTATGCAGTATGAAAGCAAGAAAGCTTTAGCAATCGTCTTCACCAATAATTATGGATGTGTTATGACGGATTTCATAAGAGATGATCATGATCATCCATTTTCTATTGTTTCGCTTTCAGTGCAGTTATTTACTGTTCCAACACTGGCGCACTACCTCATTGCACATCATAATGTGTTATTTATCTTGTTGAATACGTTTAATTCCGAAAGCTCTCGAAGATGTAACGCAGCAGGAAAGCTAGAATTTGAAAGAGATCCTCCGCATTCCTCTTTTAGAAGAGCACAACAAATACTCCATGATTTACGATATTTACTAAGCACCAAACCAACCGTTTGGACAGATGAGCTGAGGGAAGGATTCTTACAAGGACTTTCACTTTTAGTGACTCTACTTTGTAGTATGCAATGCATGGATGCAGTGCTGAGACAAGTTGGCCAACATGTGGAGTATGAACCTGAATGGGAATCTGCTTTTAATTTACATGTCAGGCTATCTCCGGTTATGACGCTTGCTCTACAATGGTGTGGTTCAGATCGAATTGTCTTGATAAAAGCTTTCAGATTGGTTTTGAAAAGATTGAGCAAGCAGGCAGGACTCGAGTATCGTCCAACACAAGTGAGAGAATTAGTAGATCACAGTGCAACATGTATTCTATATGACGTGTCATCTGAACCGGTATCTATACACCTTCCTCTATCCAGATTTTTAGCTGGGCTTTTTTTGTACCTTGAACAACATAATTTACATTTTCAATGTGACGAATTTATTAACCAAGCAAAACCGACACCAGAAGAAATTATAGAACCTGTATTGGCTGCACAAGTAATGATTTCACAAGCACATGCTGGTATGTGGAGGAGGAACGGATATTCTTTGGTAAATCAACTGTATTTCTATCATAATGTGAAATGTCGTTCCGAAATGTTAGACACAGACATTATATTACTTCAAGCTGGAGCATCTTTAATAGAGAGTAATGAATTTTTAATTCACGTTCTAAACAAATATAACCTACTGCGCTGGGCGAATTCAGATTTTGGAAACACTGCTTTAGATCTGGAAGAAATTAGATTAGTTGAAGAATTCCTAGGACTACTGATAATAATAATTGGAGAACGATATGTACCTGGAGTAGGGCAAGTTACTCCTGATGACCGCTTGAAGAAAGATATAATACAACAATTATGTATTAAACCACTTTCTCATTCAGAACTTAGTAAGGCATTACCGGATGATCCAAACATAGAAATGGGAATGGAACAAGTAATCCATGAAGTTGCAGATTTTAAAAAACCTTCTCAAGCGTCAGGAGGAAAGGGGGTATATCAACTGAAACCAGAATTTTACTCGGAATATAATATTTTTTTCTATCACTACACGAAGGAGGAATTAAGCAAATCTGAGGAGGTACAGCGAAAACGAAGAAAGGCTCTTGGAGAATTAGAATGTTGTCCACCTCCCAAACTTCCCAGACTGTCAGAACTATTTAGTTTAGTTACTAATTTACTGCAATGCGATGTTATGTTACATATTATGAAAATTGTACTGGAAAGAGCACTTAATTGTGGACTTTGCTCTTTCTCAGAGCCGCAGGTGCATAAAGTATTACATCTTATTGGTTACGCGCTCCAAGAACAAGAATCGGGCTACTATCCTTTTCTTACATTTACTGCCAGAGCTGTGAAATGGAACATTTTCAAATTATTGGAGGATCTCTACGTCAGTCCGCGGGTAGAAACACATAAAGATTTATTAATGTGGGTTTTATTAAAATACAGAGAAGTTGCTGGAAATACTGTAGAAGATAGTAGTACACCATTAGTAGCGCAAACAGGACCCGCGAGCTACGCTAAAAGAAATAAAAATGATAAAGAGTGGAGAACAAAAATGGCAGCCCAGAAACGTGCAAAAGTAATGGCACAAATGGCTGCTATGCAGAAACATTTTATGAAGAAAAATGCCGAATTGTTTGAGGAAGCTGACATAGATGCTAACAAGTCCAATGATCGAGGTTCTACTATAGATCTAAATGAATGTTTTCAAAAAACACCTGTTGCCATTGGTACTGAACAAACAGCAAGAATGTGCGAAGAAAAAACTTATACTTGCATCTTGTGCCAGGAAAATCAAACTGTAACTGCAGCTGGTCCAGCAATGGTATTGGCTGCCTGTGTGCAACAGTCTACAGTGTTATGCCAATATAGAGGCGATTCACTTAACGAACCTGATCCGTTGTATCTTTCGGCAAAATTAGGTGCATCACCGCATACTGGTACGTGTGGTCATGTGATGCATGTAAATTGTTGGCAAAAGTACTTTAATAATGTTCTTGCTAAAGAGAATAGGAGGCCATTCCGTTTACGGCAACCAGCAAGCTTTGACGTGGAAAAACACGAATATCTTTGTCCACTTTGCGAGTGTCTCAGTAATACTGTTTTACCTCTTTTACCTTCGTTAGGCATATTACAACCAACACCTCAAAATCTGCCTCAGCTTGATTTCAGTACATGGTTGGAAGGTTTAAGAGTAACAGAATCCAAGTTAGAATATCGTCGATATTATGCAAACACCGAATCTCAAGATAATCAGACTATGGAAGAAGATAATCCTTTGGAACATGGATCTCATAGTGGTCCTATCATTTTTTCTCATATGCTTGTAGATCCGGTAGTGGAAGTTTTAGCATCAACGTATGGTCATCCTGGACCAACTATTTCTGAAAATTTGGTATCGATGATACATCTTTTCGCACAGGCAACGTACACAGTAGGTTGTGGAACAGAACCGCGTGAAAATGATCCCACAGTCCCATTGTCAGTATGGAAATCAACAGCATACACTATTCATGCCATAGAATTTATCCTACGCGATATGGATAAACCATTATTGGGTGCTTTATCGTCTAGACAAAGGGATAGTTTAGAAGGTCTTGCTAGAATTTCAGCTATTCTGGGGTCTGCATGTACGGCTAATAGCGGTACAAATTTGACGTGGGCGAACAAAGATAACATTAGAAATCATGCTCTCTCCTACTTGACGTTGTTATTAAAAAACCCACATGATTCAGCAAGTATCTTAGATTGGGATTCATTTGGAATGCTCGTTCCTTTAATTAATTCACTTCCAAATCTCTTCAATACGAAAGATGATACACCACCACAAATCATTACAGGTGGAATGTGTGACTTTTACGCCTTGCAACTTGTATTCCTGTCTCTTATAGTAAAAATATTGTTAACATCAGATTTCAACGAAGGAATGGATACAGAAGGACAAGAAATGACTGAAAGGTCGGCAGAATCCATCCTCATATTGGTTCAAGCTTTAAACGTGAATATCGACACGCAAACAGTTTCGGAAATATGGAGAAGAGTCAAGGAAGCTTGTATGCCTTTCCTTAGATGTTGTGCTCTCTATTTTCATTATGTAACTGATGTTCCAGCTCCGGAGGAATTAACTAAAGTAGAAGGAGCTACGTATGAAAACATCTGTGCATATTTGGGTCTACCCACAACATGTGATGAATTAGTGAAGCCAAATTTAGATGTAATTATGAAATTGATAAATGTTTGGAAAAGTCATCCCATTGTTCAAATGCATTTGGCTGGTGCTAGTGCGATCATAGTATATAAAGAACCTTTGAAAGTTAATAAATTGGTCGAGCTTCCAGAAGATTATAGTGAATTGATAAATATGACATCATCATTCACATGTTCCAATAGCGAACAAGAGCACTTGAAGAATCCAACGATGTGCCTGGTTTGTGGAGAAATGTTATGTTCTCAAAGTTACTGTTGCCAAACTGAACTGGATAAAATGACGGTCGGTGCGTGTACATATCACGCAAGTACGTGCGGTGCGGGAGTCGGAATATTTTTACGAGTACGAAAATGTGAAATACTTTTCTTGAGAAGTCCAATTCGAGGATCGTTTGTTTGTCCACCTTATTTTGATGAATACGGAGAAACGGATCAAGGTTTACGAAGAGGAAATCCCCTCCGGCTGTGTCATGAAAAATACAGGCAGTTGAATCAATTGTGGCTGGGACATGGACTTTATGACTCCATATCAAGGGCTATTGAATCTTCGAATAGTCTTATGTTGATACGATGGCAACGTCTATAACCATCTTAGGATTTTCCTATACAATCTAGCCTGGACATTTAGTTAAAGATACTAAATCTATACTTAGCATAAGCTACCATAGCAGCTAACATTATAAATTTCAATTAAATTGTTTGATTATTACAAAAATCTGATAAAATTATTTATTTTAAGAATACTGTGCGGATGGCTTTGTATATTTAAAACAATTGGATGTTATTTCCGTTGCGATGTCATTTTAGATTATTTCAGAGTTTACGGAATTTTCTATTATCATTGTGTAAATTAAATATACATTTCTTTATAATTATTAACAAAACGTTGTACGAACTTTGTTGCTTGTAGAAATTAGATTCTAATGTCATTCAACTCATTGTCACATTGTTTAAAGAATTTTAGGATCTATGATTAACTCAACTTACATAAATGAAAGACTTTTATTTTGTTTTAAAAGAACATTACTCTATATCAATTTTTTTAAATATTAAGAAAGTTCTATTTTACACGAGTAGTGTAGACAACGTTAAAAATGTTTCAAGTCGTAAATTGAATATGCAAGATTGATACTTGGATACATTAACATTAACTGAAAATTTCAATTTTAGAAATCTGTAAACAATAAGATATTATAATGCATGAACCTCCTAACGGAAGAAACGTAAATATTTAAATAATTTTTAAAAATCACAATAAATAATGTGACATGGTATTTGTTTTCTCATTGCTAGTCTTTTAGTTCAATATAATTCAATATTTAAATATTGAAATGAAGAATATTTTCTTCTCATTTAATACTTCATAAAGTTTTTATATCTATTACATAAGTTTTTTGCTTTCATTACAGCGTCGTATCAGCTTGTATGCTGTATGGTTTAAACTTAAGATTTCTTTGCATATAGGTTTATAATGTCAGAAAAATATGTAAATAATAATTCTTAATCCATTTAAAAAATTTAAATATCTTTAAATTGCTATATAAGGGTATGTATATTTTCAACCTTGTTTATGTATGATACATTTTAATAAACAATATAACAATGATTATTTATGATAGAATAATTATATGTACAATGTTTAAAAAAGTGGTTCAAATATTTTCAATTATTAATAATAGAATGCAGTGGCATTTTAAACAAATTTTATACCTGAATTACTTCCAGTGTTGTATAGAAAAATATGCTTCATTCATTTTTTTTATTATCTTTGATATCGTTTGCTTTTTTGTTATAATAAATTAGATATTTTAAGAGTTGCTGTTAAATTGATGCAAATAGTACGTAACTTAAGTATTTTAATATATTACTGTTATATTTATTTTATATTTAATTAAACAAAAATTGTGCTACAGAAATAATATTAATACACATGAAAAAATGATCTATAATGTTCTATAATTTTTTGCGTAACGCAGATGTATGTCGCATGTCAATAAGAAATATTTGTGGAGAAATGAAATATCTGTTTTAAATATGAAAGTATACATAGAAAGAAATAACTTTTATCAAATAAAATAAAATAACTATAGTTCTATTAAAACGTATGATTCTATTTTTGTTGTAAAATTTTAATTGATTTACAGTCGCTATACCGCTTTAGCAAATTTTTTAAAATTTTGTATCATCGATTGTTCGATTAACAATTTCAAACATCATCAAAAGGTAAGGTTTCGTGATTGTAAATAATGTAAATGATTAAGTAGTACTTTCAAGAGAAATATTGTTTTCTAATTTAATTACTTTTATATTAAAAAGATATTTATATACTACATGAGAACACAAAAAAAAAAGAATTGAGTACCATAATGTTCCCGCGGGGTATACCCCGTGAGAGAGCAAGAAGCTCGAGAGTCGCCGCCGCCGAGGAGTGTGAACATAACACGGGTCAAAAAGGAAGGGGTCCTTCCTCTCTGTATATATATATATATACCTCCACACAGCGAGGCTATTCCTCGTCTGTGATTCCACTATATTGGTTCCGACCGATACGGTAGGATGTGACAGAAAAATGATAAAGGCTCTAGATATGTCTAGATAGCTCTAGAGCTCTAGAGCCCCGCGGACGTGAGACAAAAAAATACATTGGGTGATTGGTCTATTCCTGTACCTCGTCTGTGGTATATGGTCTAGCTTCTCGTGGATCTAGTTGCAACATTTAGCGTTCGTCAGCGTAGAGGGCGTAAGAAATTTAGTTGTTGATATTTCAGATCGCGAGAACGAAACCCCATATCGTGATTGGTCTACTCCTATACCTCGTCTGTAATGTTATATTGTTTCTTGATATAAGAAATTGACTAGATAAAATGATAGTCAATGCGTAGTAATGCGTAGTAATTTTTAACTGTCATGGTAACCTCTAAATATAATTATGTATATGTACTTATGTAAAATTCATATTAAAAAACTATTTATTTATAGCATAGAAAAATTTTTCTAGGGAAAATATGATTTATTTACTAAAACAGAAGGGTTAACTTTCTAGAAAAAGCTATATATATATATATATAATATATATCTGTATATATTCCTAAATTAATATAGGATTATTATGCGCAGTCGCAGAACAAGATAAGATAACACTTTGCTGTTTAGAGGAGGATGGGTCGTTGTGTTGCGTAGTAGGAAGGAAGGTTGTTTCATTGGTGGCAGGAATTGTTTTTTAATCTTATGAGAGAAAACGGTATGATGACGAGTGACACCGGTTCACGTTGGTACGTGCACTGTGTAAGCACATTGATGGAAAATGTCAGGACTAAGTGTACGAGCTGTGACAATGAGTTGTGATCCTAGTAGTTGTCCTCGTTTGATAAAAGAGTCCTTGTTGGGCACTTGTCCCTTTCCTGGTCGTTTGCGTTGGTATTCGGTAACACCGGTCTTTCGACACGGTCAACCGTGGAATGGCAGCAGCCTTAAAAAAGAATAATTCACGTAGAAGGTTGGCCGCCTTAACGTTTCTTTCGAACATCTCCCTTGATGGCAGCCACCGGGATACCAAGTTAGCCGTTCTATCGCGAAATGGTGCTGCTCATACTCGTACTTTGAGCGACAGTCAGGCTCATCAGGCAGATGCTCGTCAAATCGATCTGGACGTTTCCAGTGAGGAAGTTCTTGATGACGGTACAGAAGAGCACTTAATACATCTATCTACTAAACAATCATCGTCACCACAACTGGTGCAAAAGAATGCTGAACACAATTCATTTAGCTCAAATTCAGATGGAGTGTTGACCCCTGCGAAGGCAGTGGTAGCAACTTTTCTTGAACAGGAAAGAAGTTATCCACACATGACGTCTGGATTTCATAGTTCATTTAGAGAACGGTAAGCATTTGTTTACATGTACCTTGGTCTGTTTGGTCTGTTTGTTGTGCTTGATTTCATGTGTTTATAAGTTTGTTATTTCATAGTTCACATGGATAGATTTGCATTTAGAATAAGTATAGGAGCAGTTATCGTTTTGGCCTATCATAAAGCAGAGTAAAATAATGACAGAACACTTTCAAATACCACAAAAAAGATTATATTTGTTTGCTCGCGTTTTAGTTTACATATTGTAAAGGAGCTGTAGAGTTTAGAGTATGCGAATACTCTCTGCAATAATATAATTATTTTACTTTTTAGTAAATGTATATATCTAATTAAACTAATTGAATTGAACAGATATTCTAATGACATTGTATAATACATTGAGTGTATTATTATATACATATTAAATGTTATCATTATTATCTTACAGAAATATACAAACAAATAATATTGCATGTTTTTGATTACTATTGTTTTAAATAACCGAAGTTATAGACACATGAAAGGATATTCTACTTAAGGTGTATGCTTTTGTTATGTATATATTATAGTCTTAAGTAGTAGAGTAAAGCAAGTCTAGTACCTTTATTTTATAAAATAATTATTTTTAATTATTATAGTAGGTAGGATAAAGATATTTTTTTCTGTTTCTCAGTACCGGCACTACTGGCAGTGAATATTCTTTACCTGAAAGGCGAGTGGGCTCATTACAGTATAAGAAACGTATAACTCACCAAACGTCTACGCTTTCTGAAGATATTAAGCACCAATATAATAGCTCTAATGAGAGCATTGGCTCTGTACGTTCTAAATCACAATCTTCTAAATGTAAAACGAAGGTATCAAATAATACGCAATCTGGATGTACAAATAGTGGTATAATACCAGAAGTCACACGAGAATTGCGTTTAATGCAGCATCCTATAAATGGTTACAAATTTGGAGATGATAGATTAGTTTTGGTTTCTAACAAACGCGTACCATTCTTAGTATTTTCTGCTCTTCCATATAACAAAGGACAAAGATCTAGTTGGTATGTAAATAAACTGTATATAGTAAAATTTGTTTTAAGTGTGCCAAATAGTACAAATATTATTGCCATTATACATTTCTGCTTTTATTTACAGGTCTGAATTGCGCAAAGATACAGGAAGAAGAAAAAATATTTCTTCACAGCGCCCATTATCTGCAATTAATGATAACATTGATCCATTTGGTTTGTTGGGTATAGAACGTGCTAAAGACGGCCAGGTACCTAGTTTGTACACATATAATAACTTTAAGCATTTTTGTCACAAGTAAACTTAATGTTCTCTTTTTTAGGAAATATCTTATGGACAGTTGCTTGTACCATCTAGGCAATTTCAGAAGGACAAAAAATTACATTTTAGCGATAACGAGGCAATAGAGCTTACACATGTTATGCCTAACAAGCATCCTATGGTTTCAAGGTATTCAATGTAACATTTAATATGTTATTGTTGTTCAATATTTCACTTAAACTTGTAAATTTAGTTAGGAATTAAAAGAGGCTATAAAATAATTAGTAGTTAACATTCTTATAACCATTCACATTTTATATTGTACTTTCATTTTCATTCGTGTATCATGTATTTTGTTAATGTATTTTCACAGAAAATGCATTACATTATTTGTTTATTTTATAACAAGATGTTTTAACCATGTTTTGCAGGACAAAAACTATTACATGGAATGTGGATCACTCTAAATGGTAAAAACTGTAACAGTATTGTACTTAAAAAGATTTACATAAGTATACGTTGCCAAAATATGATATTTTATTTATTTTGTTTCATGACAAATAACTGAGTAATACGTAATTAGCGTTAGTAATACAAAATTACCTTTTGTACGTTTTGTATATTTTGTATTATGTAGATATAATATTATGTGTATGTATAAAGCTTTTTTTATTATAATTTTTATTTTCGTAATCGCATAAATAAATAATTGGATATTCAAATTTTAAAAAAGGAACCTACAATTGAATAGGTAGTAATTATTATGATTATATATATAAAAGTTGTTTTGAAAACTTAGTAGTATGTGCTAGTATTGTTAATTTGAAAAAATTATTAATATGATTTTTAGAGTGAGTCAAAGTAATATTTTTGTCAAAACCAAAGTTCGTTAATAATGTAAATAAAACATTTAGGCATTATTGCTCACGTACACACATTATCATATTTTCATTGTTACACACATACATGCGTATTCATAATTCATACGAAGTATTAGTTGACTTAGCATTATGCACTTAATATAAATAATGATGGTGAAATAAATTATTTAGTGCATGCAACTTAGAATGAAAACTTGACTGGTGTATTTCAGTGGAGAGTAATTTGTTACAGGTGCTTGTCTTATGATACAACCACGCATCGTGCTCAACATTTAACACCTGAATCCCCTCCATTGTCTTTTAATACTGATTCAAAAGGTACATAATTAAATAATAAAATATAAATTATTACACAAGATGCTAAAATAATGTTTTTGATATTGTAGTTTATGACTGGGATGATCAATCGTTGCAATATAATCCCAATTTATTAGATGATCCAGAACTCATAGCTGGAAAGCATAGAACTCTACTCACCTTTACATCATATATGGTAAATACATTTAAAATCTTACTTTTTGTAATAACAATAATGTGCTTGTCTGTTAATTATCTACTGCCTTTTATATAGGCGTCAGTTATTGATTATGTACGACCATCGGACTTAAAAAAGGAATTGAACGATAAATTTAAAGAGAAGTTCCCGCATATTCAACTTACTTTGAGCAAGTTAAGAAGGTTAGTATTAAAAGCTGTAATAATTTAGTATTTAGAAATTCGCCTAATGCAAGAATTGATAATGTTACATTTAGTTTGAAGCGAGAAATGAGAAAGATAGCAAAAATGGAGTACGGGATTGATCTGTTGACAGTGGCAATGGCTTACGTATATTTTGAGAAACTTATTCTTCGAAATATTGTCACAAAACAAACACGAAAATTATGTGCTGGTGCATGCTTGCTTTTGGCAGCGAAACTAAATGACGTAAAGGGTGATGTACTTAAATCATTAATAGAGGTATTTATTAAAAACATGAATTTTATGTCAATACACGTTGTTATAATATGTGAAAGAACTTTATATAAAGTACAATTTTTAAATAATTTCCAGAGAATTGAAGGTATATTTCGTTTAAATCGCAAGGATTTGATAACATCTGAATTTGCTGTTTTGGTGGCCTTAGAGTTCGGCTTACATCTCCCAACATGGGAAATATTTCCGCATTATCAAAGATTGATTTATGAGTCTTGATCTTTTTTTATGTTTCGTTTACGTAAATCAAGAACAACTTCATCGTAACGTAAAAATTTGTCGAAACAATTGTATAAAGTACAAGGTGCAGATGTTTTTATACAGAAACGTACAAAGATATAAACAACCGAAAAAGAATTTGGAGATTGTTAGGTAATTCATTGCTCTAAAACACGGTAAGCAAAGAAGCTATCGGTAAATGGTTACAGACGTTTTGATAAATAAGAGTTGTAAAGATAGGCTGGTATTCTACATTTTCCTATATGATTCGACGAGTTCATAACTAACTTTCTATAACATTGATAACTGAATCATTTACAATAAGAGTTGCTTTAGATATAGCAAAATGTGAATTAGTGAATTGTACTTCATTAATACCTGAGTGTGAAATGCTGTAAGAATTGCAAATAGTGGTATGTACTTCTGATATATTTTAGGAGAAGATATATATATTCTTTTTAAGTACTTTTTCAATTGTTAATTATAATATTATGAAATCTTAATGTACTTGGCATAAGCAATAATTCTTTTTTAAAGATACAGTGATTTATGCAAAAAATATGTTATTAATTACTTACGCAAAATCAATTTGGTAGAGTTAAATAATTACAAAAAAAATATGTGATGAAGACAGACACTTAAAATTTTACCTTTAAGTCAAATCCATACTATTTTAAGTCGTTTTTTTTTTTTAAACAGACCTAATTTTACTTGAACATTTCCTAATACCGAACAAAAAATTTATTTATTTTATTGTATAACCATCAGGCAGCTGATTGAACAATTATTAGCACATAGTAAGACGATTTACTTATAAAATACTGGTGTATAAATAAGTACCTCTTTTCTAGTTCACTATAAACTATTTTTGAATGTTATATTTGTTGAAGATGCTAAATGGACTAATATATTGTATAATAATTTATAAAATTAAGTTCCGTGTCAACTTTTATAAAATGTTTTATAATTATTTCTATTACAAACGTATTTATGTAATCAATTTTCTTTGGCTAAAAATAGAAAGAAAAGAAGATGAATTAGCCAAAGATAGCTATACATTTTTCAGAACGTAAAGTTTCAAAATTATCCTTGTGGAAATATGTAGATTTCATTATTTTCTCTTTTGTTTTTTTCCTGTCTAGTCAAGATAAAGATGTGACTTGTATGCTCTTTTTTTGTATTTTGGAACTATCGCAATAGTTCAGTTGCCTGATGCATTATTTGAAAAGTTATCGATAAATGCGATCTTTACATGCGTAGATAGTAAAAAGTAATTGGTTAAAAATTTCAGTTTTATTAAATAGCTTGTATTGTAAAATTAAAATATTTTAAAAATATGATTGTATTTGAGGTACAGGGTTAAATGGACTGAAGTAAGTACTTTGAAGTACTAATATAAGCTAATTGAAAACGATAGCAACACAGTTTGCCATTGGGAAAAATTGGAAAACCTGTAATGTAACAAAATATGGAATATTATATGTACATTAATATTATTAAGAATATCTTAAAATCCAAAGTAAAACACCCATGTGTGGTGCTATAGTGAAAATTTTAATATCTTAGCGTACTTATCGTAACTGTACTTACTGGATAATATAAAAGTATTTACAGAGGATCTTCCAAATCGTTTAACAGATATTTCTATGTTGTGTTTCCTTCTTTTAACCATCGTTTATGTTAATTCCAATAAAAATGTAATATCAGTTTTTTATTCACGGGATGTTATTCACAAACTACTGATATTACATTAGCATCTGCTGAAACTTTTTATTAAACTTAAGTATTGAAATCTTTTTCACTCCGTGTAATTAATGTAGGAACGTACTTACGCGTTTTGTAAAATACATATACTTCTGTACAAAAATCGATGGCAGTATTTATCAAGCTTGTATGTTAAGTTTTAATTCGGAGCTCTATGTTAACGTGTTATGTTGTGAAATTAATTCTATTGTAGACACGTATTTATTTTATTACTATGTATATACATATGTATATTGTACTATGATGGAAACATAAAATTTGCGGTATAGGAGTAGCTACTTTAACATTTTCAATTGAATAATTATTAGTATATTGTGCACGTTATTGTAATACTGAAAGACGTCAGTAACGAGAATTTTAAACATATTTTCGTTATCTATTTTTTGGGAAGTTGAAGTATTTAAGCACTATATTACAGAGTTCATATATTCATTGTGCCACCTCCAAAAGTCATTTGCTCATAAAGTGTTAGAAATACTTTCCATGTGTTATTCTTCTTCAGTTAAATTACGTAATTCAGACATTTCTATGTTTATTTAAGCGGAATAACTGAATTGCCACTTTATAATGTTTATGTAAATATTTCTCTTCGGCATGAGTTTCTCTGTACTTAGAAAGTGAGTTTAGTCTGTATATTCGGCAAACATGTTATACACGATTTTCAATTATATGTACAATATCACAGTCCCTAAGATTTAATTATTATTACGTGTCTATGACAATATTTTCATTAGCATACTAGTCTTATGCGTTTGTGAGTCAAGCTTTCATGTTATTTTCTGTATACAATCCTGAAACAAATTCTCAGTACAATATTCAGTTGCGTAATGGAGTATTACTGACAAGAACATAGATTTTCAATTTGTACAATCAATTATAGAATAACGTAATATCATTAGTAACTGACTTGATTATTTGATGGTGCATTATTAGTAAAATCAGTATGCATGTTAAACAATCTATGTTCTTGCCTGTATTATGGAGAGACAGAGAATGTGATTTATCGATTCGTTTAATAAGATTTTAGCACTTATAGACATAACGATATTTAGTAAATGCATATAACCATGCCATATATGTAAAAAGGATTTCGAAGTCAAAATGTTTTACTTCCACATTTCCTTTTCGGTTTTATAAGTTCTCGAGATTAATCGGGAATAGCTCTCATCGGTGCCATAATGAATTAAATATACAGTTCCGGTTATGCTTCTAAACAGTAGTGTAATTGGTGGCCCTGTGTATTCCAATTTCATAATTATGTACCATTTTCATTTAAAGGACTTATTTGAAAAATATATTTGATGTTGTACATACTTTTTAATACTAAAAATAAGTCATCATGCTGATCGAAAACGTTTGTTGCATATAAATATCACGATTATTAACATTGTGTCCAATTTAATAATGAATTATGTATGATCAAATAGGAAGTTCAGGGTAACTCTGTGTAGATTTAAAAAATATTTAATCTGAGGTTCCCGCTGATTTATATATTCAATTTAGTTCCATTGAAACTGTTAGTAAATCTCATATACATATTGTAATTGCAAATCATCCAACACACAAGATGTGTCACCTAAAACTGGAACTCAAGTATCTGTTGGTTTTAATGCTTCTAATTTTCTTGCTTTTCTTTTATTTTCTTTATTGGAACAATATAATTTTTAACGCACTTATTCGTGTAACTTGTTATTCCCTGTAAGAAGAGGCATTAAACTGTTTATGATCAAATACAATTGGTTTAAGAAATATTTGAATTTAAAAGCTTAATTATTAATTTCCTTATGATATTAAAAATAACGAAGATATTTCACATTCCAGCCTTAGATGACTCAGTATGTATAATAATAACGCCTCCTTCATTTTTGTGGAGTAAGTCTTACTGTGTTGTGAAACTGTTTGTAAAAATCAGCAGCCGGCGATAATTATAGACCTACAATTTAATTTGAATAACATACAGTGTATGAGGTTTCATGCTCGCATTGATACAAGATGTTTTACTTGTCCGAACTAATTGTAGTATGTTTTTTAATTTTAAGTTCACAGAAATATTTTTGACTGAATGCCTAAATTTGTTGATTTTTATTTAACTAATCGCATTGAGATCGATCAAGATAAATTGCAAAAACCTAACATTTTAAACGATCTTTGACAGAAAAAAATGAAAAATATAAATAAGTGGAACATGTTGTATGTTTACTCATTGAGAATGAAATCTTATTTTTGTTTTATTGTAGTGTGCAGTAACAATCTTTTATCTATTCTTCGTTATCAGTGTTCAGTATTTAGACAACAACTTTTCCCATTTTCTAAGCATAGTATCTTAATACTATTCCTCTGTTCTCGGCGCGAGTGTCAAGATACAAAAACTAAGAATCGTTCAGGCTTTGTGTGGCAAACTTACATGCGATATATGTATGTACTTCGATTATATATATATGTATGTGTATTTGCGCGCGCGCGTGCATGATTGTGCATATAGAAAACGTGAAGGCGGAGAATTTGAGCGAGCCGGTTTTCAGTGATCTCCCTCTACCCTTTATCGATTTTCACGATTGATGTTAACATACTCGACCATAGTTGATAGATGTCAGAATGGAATTAGAGGAGAACGGACTTTGATACGACACATTTGTAATGGCGATTTGATAGAAGAAGAATTAAGATTCGACGAACGGATCGATGATTAAGATACCTGCTCATGGGAGGTTTATATGTAGATAAGTAAAATAGTCTTCGATATTATGTGATACTGTTTTTATTCGTCTAATAATGCTATAAGCTATCCGTACTAACATACAAATAATATCTTGCGGCAACGTGATACTATTATCAATGTTTTATCCCGGTACGCTTTGTAAGACCGCGCGGAGGTCGGCTACAACATCTTACACAGATCGACGATACTCAGCCTCATGTGTGCTAACTAAAAGACGGTCCATTTGTTAATCTCTCGTCACGATAGTCTCCACACGTTGCGAACTCTTTCAGTGTTCGTCCAGAAATTGTACTCAAATTGAATATTGTTTGATCGCCAGGTCGTCTCAGAAAATATTCTGTCTGCAGCTAAGACTCGTCTTCTAAGACGATCTAACTAGAAATTATTTAAATCTCAATACCGCGTCTAATATTATACGAATACTCGATACAACACCGAAAGAGTGAACAGTAGCATCTCTGTGCTATAGCCTGTCAATTAAATGAAGAGAAAAAACACATCGCCGCGTTAATTCGTGTTACAAAAAACGGCCGGTACTTTGTATACGGTTCGTTTTCATATCGAATGTTTCATTACTTCAAACTGTTAGGATACAACGGGGAGAGAATGTATAAATTACGAAATAAAATGCAAAAGAAACTTATGATCGTGTTATTTGTTGTCCTGGGCATCTCGTATTTATATTTTTTTGTATTATTCCGAATACTTGAAGTCGAAGCTCGCCATTCGACTCGAACATTCTTAAGATGCTAATAAATACAGCGAATTCTCGATATACGTCAACAATACGGGTCTTGCCAATGTCGCGTATCATTTAGGAGATATACCCGAGTTATGTTTACACTCTCCGGCGTCCGAGGCCACTCGATTTATTTAATATCTCATTTATTAATTTTAATCGACAAAAAGGTAGTTTTATTCATACATTTTTTCATAGGAAAATAGACTTTTACGGAAACAAATATATGAGGCTGAGAGGGTAGAATCGTTAACTTTCGAGTGAATAATAATCCTATCGTGATCGATAGACAGGAAACAGGGGGCTATTATAAAATTCCTGGTGTGGACGGAAGATGATGCGAATCTGACACGTGAATCGTAGCCGGCGGCGCGGCGTTCGTCAAAAGAACGCGCGAAGATTGCAGCGGGAAGTGCACAAATGCGAACGGTCAAAGCGTGCCGATACCCACGCGCGAAAATCTGCCCGGAAACGCTACTTTATGTCCTCGACGTGATCATTCAGAAATTAAGTTCCTCCGTATTCGCTTTGACTAACCTTTGGTAAACCGTGTTAATTAATATAATTATTTGGCTGGTATTTCACTTATTTTTGACACATTTTTCATCTACTCGTTGAATTACCGGCTAAACTAAGATATTAGTTTAATACGAGCCGTTTGTAAATGTCCACTGTGCATTCATATGTCGAGATGTTATCTCGTCGCATCTCTGACAACAAAAAATTCGTGTCCCGAACATGTTTATTTCCGTCAGTCCTGAACCAACAATACCTTCTAACCGCTTCGGCGGACAGCCATAGCTTATCTAACAGTTTATTTAACGAGTAGCGATTTTACATTCGGTGATTTCAGGTGTTTGCCAAATCATATGCTCGTAGTGTTGTAATCCTTCGAAAATAAAGTTGTGCAGTATAATGGTTCGTTTAGAGTTTAGACCAATCGGACGAATGCTCCTTAGTGCCCTTCCCCCCTCCCCAACTTTAACAAATCCGTGCTCGTTGGAATCTCGAACACGAGCGATTGTTTAAAATAGCGTGGACGAATTATTGGCACTTCTCGGCCTCGTGATACTAACGATGTCTGACGAAGAAATTGTGAATTGCGACTGCAAGTTTCACGATTACAGAAGAACTAAATAAAAGAAGAAGAATAACCAGAATTTCTTACAATACCGTCTGTTTGGTAACTACCAACACCGTTGAGCCTTTTCCGTGCCCTTCTCGCAGCAAGATGTTACTTACAACAAGTAAATAAGTAGTTATTGAACGATCGTACAGAACTTCCGTTCGTATGGCAAACATTCCCGTTAAAGTGGCCACTTGAAAATAAACGTCTTCGTTTTCGTCCTTTAGCACTGCAAGAGAGAAAGTCTATATACTTATCCTTCGATTTGTTTATCCCTTCGTCGAAAAGGCTTCTGTTGCAGGGAACCCTATGCGGACAGCACTCCAACGGGATGTTAAGAAGTCCTTGAAATTCTGTCGTTTAAGAAAATAATCTCAATGATCTCTATGTACTTGTATATTTCACATATTCGAAGGATAAACATTGCACATTTTATACATCCTACCTGTTGCATACTATTTCTGCATGAGCATACGAAATGTTAGAATGTCACGTTCGAACTAATCGCGACATCTCTTAATCGAATTATGGACTGTATGTACAAGCTGTTTTGTATTGTACGTGCCTCCTAGCGTGGGGGCACTCGCGAGGTGTGTGTTGTGTGTCGAGCAGCGGTATTGCGCGTCTTTGTTGAGTCTTTCTCCTTGTCTAGTCCGTTGTACTGTAAACACATGTATAAAGGTATTCTTATTAAAGTGTATTATTCGTGTATGCAGATAAATTGTTCAGACCACTTTCCACAAGTTCCAGCATAAAAGCAGGACCTACACTCAGAATGTTAGAGGTGTAAATATAAACAAACAGATTTTGGGTGGACAACATTTTAGGGCACAGCTTAGATAGAGAATCGATCATTTGGCACTAATGTTATTGCATTTGTCTAAAGAGAAAACCATGGGCATAATAATAATATATCTATTTGTTGCGCATTTCAGAACGAGAAATTGTAAGTAAGTATTTAGACGACTAGTTAGAAATCTGACCTTGGATTTTGTTGAATTTAAATCTGCTAATAATTTTAAACGAATTACCCGGACGGAAGTAATTGCTCTGATTGTTAAACGTAAGGAATGATTTCACTTGTTCGCTCATAATCTAAGCAGGCTCGGAAAGTAACCATCGCCTTATTATGGGGCGCATAACTGTCGCGTGCGACGGACAGGAAGTGAGCCGTAAAACCTATTTGTCGGCTTCTCCTTATCCAGTTTCCTCCATAACAACCGTACCCTTTTCCTTCGTCGAAAGCTTCCAGACTTAAGCGGTGGCGGCTACGGGATTACATGCGTTTCTATCGGTAAACTGCAATTCGAACAACGGTTTGCGTTTCGTCCGTTTTAATAATCGATGTCACAAAATATTGTGTACGCTATTATGTAATACGCAAATGCATAATTCGCCATTGTTTTTCGGGATTTCTCCAACTATTTTTTTTTCTTCTTAACATTACAGAGAGTAACATGGTTCTAAGTATAATTTTCACTGTTTTTCAGATGTTGTAACATGTAGTTTCACCGAACGCAACAGATAAGAAATTTCCGTTGAGTTTGAAAGCGTGGCGAAAAGAAAGAAGATTGTTGGAAATATGTACAATGCGAACAGAAATTGTGCAGCTCATTCTGTGTTTCGGTTTGAAAACCGCTCATAACTTTTCTTCATTAGGGGTAATAGCGCTTGACACCTAATTAGGTACTTAGGATTAAAAGGAAAACGGAGAATGGGTGTGGGTTACTAATCGTCAAGGGTAAATGGTTCGGACGACAGTGGACGAAAATTTCTTGGGACTCCCCATTGACGGGACTCGAAACCGATTTGCCAGCAGGCGTGAGCTTTTATGGTTTCAAAGAGATCGTCTTAATTTTCGCGAGGATATTTAATACCATTGTTTGTTCGCAGAGCAACCGTTAAGACTCGGTCTCAATTTTATGGATCGATACGTACTGCGGTTGAGAATAACTAAATCGGAATGTACGGTGCATGAAATCTTAAATAAACATAATATTTGTTCACCTTTACTGCAATCACACCTTTATTTTTATTATTTGAGGCAATTCTTTCCCCTTTTTTATCTCAAGGTTGTTATTGATGTGGGAATTGTGGACAATACAAAGAGAGTGATGTTACAACCTTTCTCGTACAATGTGTTTTACAAATGTGCAACAGTTGTCGAGTTAAATAAATGCGTTCATCTCTCGAAAGGGATGGAAACGAAAAAAACTCGCGCGTTCTTTGGTCTGCGTTAGAACACTTCGTTGGTAAACAAACCGTGGACTACATCGTATCGAGGTTCTGTTCCTTTTCTTGAAAACAGCTGTGTCCCTTTACGAAAGCATTTTCCAGCTTTCTCTATTAGAGATCGTTTCCTTGTTTTATGTGCTACGCAACTTTTACAATTCTCCCGACCACCTGTGTTTCTGTCCCTTCTATTTAAACAATATAACATCTGAAACATCGTCTACATAGACGTTCTACAACCCCTGCAGAGATAAAAATATGTATCGATTGCAAAAAAGATACAATTTGATTTAAAATACATTGAGGAAAAAGATCTTAATTTTTTACTAGATTGAAATCAAACATATTCATTTCCATATTAATATTCTCTTTATACAACGACAAGATTTATCACTACGTTTGATTTTAATATCAGTGAGAATATTTTTCACGTCAAATATACAAATCGTTACAACTGCGGATTTTATTCACTTATAACAAAAATTAGTAGATCATACGTTCTTTGAGTTCGCAAGATCAAAAGTGATTGGGTAAGAGATGTCACATCAACATCGTTTTTTCAGGTCAAAAAATTGTTTATGCCGTTGTCTCTATAATCGTCCCTTATTCTGCAACTTTTCAGGTGCAGCCTCGTGCAGGAATTATCGGGCTATCTAATTTCGATCAAAAGTTCTACGATTCTGTGAGAAAGTTGATCGGTGCGGGCCGGTGCGGGGGTGTCTTGAAGAATTCGGCCGGAGACACTGAGGAGCGGTCAGGATGACACGATCGAGAGGTATTAGTAATGCTGCCATAAAATAGTAGAATACAGGTAGCCAGAGCTGTCAGGTAGAGCGCGCGCGCTTTTGTTGTGGGTATCGCTTACAGTTAATCCGCAATCCGGAACCCACTACAATGGTGCGATGACCGGCGCGGCGCGGAGATGCTTTCTACCCTCGGAAGAGGAGAAGACCAAGAATAAGAAGAGGGAGAAGGAGAAGGAGAAGGGGAAGGAACGGAAGGGAAGGAGCAGAAGCGTCGACAGGAACGGTGGCCAGGAGAAAAGGGGACACAATAAGGGAGCGAGAAAAGCGTAGATTCGTATCTCGCGGCGCTTCGCTCGGCTCCATTCCGCTACGCATCGCATTCTGTCGTTCCTCTTTGACCGCCGACGCACCGCGGACGGATTCTTGATTTTATCTTCTCGCCTCGTCCCGTCTCGACTCGAGAACAAACTATTAACGGCCGTCTGCCCGCCGGATTCCGTAATTTATGGTGACGATTCTCCACTCTTGTACCTAACGCGCTCCGCGGCTCGTTCCTTAATGCGATCGTGTGCCGCGACATGCGTCAAATACGCCGACGTATAAATCCGAGCAGCCGCCTAGTCGACTACTTTACTAGATCTATATGTCGGATCTTGTCACGCGATTTTACATCTCGCGGAAAACGTTTATCGAGACGTCGGCTGGCAGGCCACGTTTTGCGACACACGCGACCGCTCGGAATTCCGTAATCCAATCGAATAGAAAATCGACACGTCTCCAATGCGTTTGGTATACTCTGTTCGACATTTTCGAACATTCGATTTGTTAGATTTCAAAGGCATTTCCTTTGATCTTCCTGTTGAAATTTTCTGTATAAATTGCAAGGCACAGGAGCTATTTGTATAGACATCCAGTTGTTTTCACAACGACCTCAAGGAGTCGGAAATAATGCGACTGTTTCTTAAATTTTTTTCATGCCCTTTGTGCTGTCAGACCATAATATTCGATCAACCGAGTACGTCTACACTCGAGTACACTTGTTTGGCAGATGATCAGTCGACTCATGCAAAATCCATCTGCTAAATCTTATGGGAAACGTATGCGATGCGCAAAATAAAAACCGTACTGTTAAAATCCTCCAACGATGAAACACATTTCTGTTCTGTTCCCTATAAAAATGTGCATTTGGATAATTGAAATTATAGACGTACTCGGTTGATCGAATATTATGGTCTGACAGCACAAAGGGCATGAAAAAAATTTAAGAAACAGTCGCATTATTTCCGACTCCTTGAGGTCGTTGTGAAAACAACTGGATGTCTATACATATAGCTCCTGTGCCTTGCAATTTATACAGAAAATTTCAACGGAAAGATCAAAGAAGATGCCTTTGAAATCTAACAAATCGAATGTTCGAAAATGTCGAACAGAGTATAGTATTGACTGTATCGGTTGTCAACAATAAGATTAACACAGGGAGTTTCACTGTAACCGTATAAATTCGTTTGAGCTTGGCTTTTTTTTTTCTTTAAAGCTGCACTTAGGTTTCAGAATCTCGAAATGTCGTTTCTAATGATCCGTTAATATTTCTGTTCGTTTTGTTCGTTTAGTTGCGATCGCTATCGGGCGCAGTTGGAAATGCAGTTCTCGCCGGCAAGTTGGAATCCCATCGACCAATCGGACCTGTGAGGGCGCGGCGATTCCTTGGTGGGACGGGGACGTCGGCCAATAGCGTGAGACAGCCCTCGGGTGCAGCGATGGATCACTGCAACCGAGTCGTTTCTGCAACTCTGAAACGCATCATCAGTCGCGGCTAAGCAGCAACGCGGAAGACGTCGTCCGGCGACGATACGAAAATTTTCGCGCGTACGTTTGCGGCGCGATCGCGTGACAAAGTGGCACCGCAATCCGCGTCCGATTCACAGTGCATCGATTGGAAGATGAATCCAATGATGGCGTTACCCATGGAATTGCAGCTTCAATTACATCAACAAATGCTCTACCATCAGCAACAAATCGCTCTCCGGAGACACCGACCAGGTTTGTTCGATTCTGCGTTCAACTTTTTTTCACACACCAGTCTTCAATCCTTTAGAATATCTTTTATTTTTTCAATATCATCTCTTTAACACTAAACCTACCGAGTGATAAAAGTACGTTCTCTTATAAAAATAACGAGATTGAGTTTATTTGCATTTTGTGCGGTTCTATTACTACACATCTTTATAATTTCAGTAATTCTAAAATAAAAAATTTGGAACCGGTCATTTTGCGGTGGTAGGTTTAGTGTTAATATTGTTCGCGAGATTTTGATATAACTATTGATTAATAGTGTGTCTTCCGATTACGCAATTGTAACACAATGTGAAGTTTATATAAACGATGCACCCTCTTTACATAACATTGGGCTTTGATTCGAAATTATCTGAATATGTACACTACGTGTCTGTTAAATTTAATTTGGTTTTCTAATTTAATCAATTAGAACACAGATCGATTAAATTAGTAGAATGAGCATGACAGATCGTTTTGATCGTATCTATAAATCGCTATATAATTCCATAATTTATATTAAATAACTCAACTAGAGCCGATCTTTTTTTGTGCAATAGATAATAAAGAAAATGTCCATGCTTTGCAAGAATTGCAACGAACAATTAACATACCAGAATCACTATTAGATGTTAGTCACTTTCTTAGAATCAGTTATTCATTTTTATTTTAGAAAATAGTGAAAAAAAAGAAATTGTTGCAAAGGGGAGGCATTAAGCTTGAAATCAGTGGTGGACTGAGGCACAATAAAGTTTGTTCAATGTTTTGACACAAATATCGGCCTTTTTAATTTTCCAAACCTTTCAGCAGGAAATGAGAAATGTTTTTCGAAAAGTGAAACTTCAAGTTTTAACACAAGAACTACCAAACGCTAAATGCAACTGGCATACATTGCCTTATAATGAGAAGTTTATTAAAAAATTTTCTCATGAAAACATATTTATAATTTCAATATCTCTAAAAGAAAAAATTAGGAGGAAGTCATTTCGACCCATTCGGTAGTTCTAGTGTTAACATAATTAAAGTAGGCTAAATATGGACATTTTTCGAATGGGGAATTTAGTGTTGAAAAATGTTGGATTCACTGTATATCCGAGATTTTGATTGAACGTGTGACTCGATATAGTACGGCAAGGGGTTAATTCGCAAAATTAACACGTATTCCGTGTGAAAAGCTTTCGATGCTTCTGTTTTCCCACGGGAAAAGTAAAAGAGAGAATGGGAGAGAGAGAGAGAGAGAGGAGAGAGGGCGCGTGTAAAACGCGAGCAAAATCCCGCGGAGGTGACATAGATCTTCGCTTTTCTCGGCGAAGATGAAAGGTGCCGGCTTTCGGTCGAGCGAGGACAATCGTTATCTGGCCTACAGAATGGCCCCGGGCACCGGTGTCCTCCCGGCAGGAAGAGAAAGAAGACGAGTCGATGCCCGCAATTATCCTAGTCCGGGACATAATACCCCCGACCGCAGAACCGCGGTACAAGTGTAGGGCGAATCGCTCATGCGGCCAACCGACGATCCCCTATAGGATCCACTTGCAAAAGGTGTGTCCTCATCGGCATTCGAGTTACCTCATCCGCGCAATTTCTTATCCTCCTTCGGCTTATCCGGCGCGGCGGCCAATGTCTAGGTGGACATCAAAGGACACCAATCGAGAGGAGACAAACTTATCTCGCACAAATAGAGAAGTGTCTCTTGTCGTTCGTCCTTCTTTTGCCCAACTTCATGAATCTACAAGTAGTTGAAATTTTTCAACGAATAAACCAGACTCGATTGAAATCTATGAAGTCACATCTTTCTTGTAACTCACCGAAAGCAATAACAACGGGTAAACGGAAAAAGGTCGTTCGAGTATGCTTTGCGATCTTCGGATCACCTTGAAAGCCAACAACGTTACAAATGTTCAAAGTTTTCTTTCTATGTGACGTTTATGAACGTAAGACTTGTTAATCAATTACGAATATTTTCTTTAGAGAAAAAACTTTGTTTGAAAAATAGATAAAGCTTTTTTAACAACGCTCGAAGCAAGTTCGTAGAAATTGCACTCGTACGGTTTAAAGAAAAACTGATTTGTGTCATTCAAGCGATTTAGGGTAGAAGAGTTTAGGGGTGAGGAATTCGATAATATTTCGTTGAGATTCGAAGACGCTGTGTTCCCGCATGTATCCGTAATTTGTTTCGTTGTATTGCAGAAGATCTATCGAATCCAAACACGTGGACGCTACCCGCTCCGGGCGGAGGACCTCCTCTACCTCCTGGGGTGAAGGTAGAACTCCAGAATCAGGAGTTGTGGCGGCAATTCCATGCCGAAACAACAGAGATGATAATCACGAAGCTGGGCCGGTGAGTGCATCGATTATGCGTCTTCTTTTAAATCTATTGTCGATCCGAACGATTTTGCAGAAAGCGTTTTATATAAACGCGCAAATTGAAATATTACGAAGCTGATTTGCTTTCGAACTCCTAAACGCAATATGAACTCTATCGACAGTGCTTTGCCTTATCAATCAAAAAATTTACATTTGGGGCATTTAGTTGGGGACAAAATTTTGTTACAGGTGTTGCTTTTTAGGTTCTAAGAAAATGTAAGCCCCCCTTTATTAAAATACGAACGGGTGAACAACTTTAGAGGGTGATTTTTTTAATACCAAAGTTAATATTCTTCAAGAATTCTTAAGTATTGCGTAAGACAGTAGAGAATAATTCTTTTGACGAATCGTTGCCGAACATTGTTTTTACCTCGAATTCCATCGGGGATGGAATAGTCCGACAGGCGCCATGCGACCACACCCTCCGTCGCTGTCGCAACCTTTAGCGTCCCCGCCTGAAAAAAAAAAAATACAATCTCTCTGTCCCGAAATTTTCAATTCTTTCTACCTCCCGACAAATACCTGGTTCTGGTTTACAACACGCGAAACTATAAACTCTAGCCTTACTATGTATTTCTACTTCTAATTCATTAACGATTGCAATATCGTTTATAAAAGGAATATTTGTTGTTACTGTTGTATTTGTTGTTGTTAACCCTTTGCACTCGAAGCTACTTTAACTCCAAAACGAAAGATTTCTTCCCACCTAGAATATTGCCCTTTTATATACATACTTTTTTCATGTTATATACATGAAAATGGTGCAATTTACTCGTACAATACCGAAATGTTTAGCAATTTATTAATTTAATAATGTAAAAAATATTTTGAATAATGATACAGCAATTTTTAGTGGTGCCTTACAGTCACCATTCGAGAGTGCTAAGGGTTAATTATTTTATTAAGCTGAAACCAATACCCTGGTGCCCTTAAATCTTTTTAATATGTCCACTGCTTTAAATTCAACATACCCATTTTTGTTATAAATGCATACAATCCGCAGTCTAGTTATATTATGTGAAATTTTGCGTAAACTCGTTTACTCGAAGTTGTGAGATAGAGATCCGAATGCCATTCGTTTGTCGTTCGAGTGAAATTCTCTCGAGCGAGAACTTTCCGTATGAAATATTTACACGTCTGCCGTGGCCAGGTCAGTGGACCGGCCCTTAACGAGGAATGCCTCCGAGCGACGACAGGCCGATTAGTTTCACAGAAGGTGGTCAACGAAAGTCGTAAAAGTAAGGTCGTGACGACGTGTCCGCCTCTATCGGCGCCACCGATCTCCGAATCATTTTACGAAAGTAGATTTGCGGGAAAAGTCGTACGACCGGACGGATACAGGGCGAATCACAATTTCCGGTGGCTCCGTGCCGGAAGCGATCGAGTTACTCTTTTCCAGATACAACAGTGTAGCTATCTTAGATAAGATTGCCGAGAATTGTTCGTCTCCACGCGGTTCGATAACAGGGTTGATTTCAGAGAATAGATGTGGGAGGCACGCACACGAATCTAGAAAACCCCATTGGCCTGTCCTTGTGATTCGAATTGACAGAAACTTCATTTTCCTATTTTCAATAACATTTTCTCTTCCCGCCCCGCCACCGCATCTTTAAACACCATTTTGAGAAGCAAGGGTGGGTTTCTCGTGTAAAGAGATGATATGTCTTCTTAACCCCTTAACCCCAATATCGAGTCAGACTCGTGATGAAGATTCTGAACAGGGTCTAATAAATACATTTCTTATTAATTTTCCTTAAACCGAAATAAAATTCTATTTTGGCGTTGTTAATATACAGCTATCGGAGAACATATAGGCATACAATAGATATAAATTTTCTCCTTTTTTTTAGGAAATTATAAATTACAAAAAAGTTCTAATCACTGAAACCGTGAAATAAATCGTAGTGCAAGGGGTTAAGATGTAAACAGTATTCAAGTACAAGTGTGTTTGTTTATTCTTTAGTTAAGTTCTTATTATATCTGTACGAGGCGTTTGAAAATTAACCGAGGCGCCGTCGTTCGTCGGTTAATTGGGGAGCTCGCGATAATCAAAGAAATGATTTTCGAAATTCTGTAATAAGTTTTTCGAAGAGATGTTATCAAGAGCCCAAGTTAGCGCGTCTGCGTTGACACGATGAGCGAAGTAATTTTTGCGAAGCACCGGCAAAAACGAGATTCGAGAGAGGATGATGAGTCGCAGGTAGGTAACTCGTGGGCGGTCTTCAGTTTCCAACAGTAACAATGGTGTTTGTCCGTCCGCATATTCGTGCCTTCCGGTTCAACGGCGAGTCCTGCGTTTTGCGCCTTGAGAACTGCACCACGTGCCAACCACGTGTATGGACGCTTCGGCTCGGGCTTGTGCGCGGCTACACCGCGATGCAATCAGTATTCCGTGACACGATCGACACTTCCATGCTCTTCGTTCCTCACAGCGAGAGGCTATCCGCTCTTTCTAACCACTTTTGCCATCCCCTATCACCACCTTCCTTCCTCTGCGGCTCGCTTACCCCCCGCGTTCTCGTTCTCGGGCGACCTTGCGTCACCGATGAATAGCCGACGAAAACGTGCGTCCCAGAAGAGCGAAACACGGACCACCTCGAACGCGTTCGTTTTCTCTTTTCGCTGTGCTTCCTCTTCTCCACCCTCGTCGGGGGCCGGTCCCTCTAACCGGAGCTAATTAATTTCACGTTCGGCTGTGATTCGGTCGTTACCGATACATCCGGACTGTCCGAAGCCTCGACGTTCGAATCGTTGTTCCAATCGTTGTGGTCCGGATCGAAGAATTTAGGGACATTTGTGTTGTATAACTTTTGAACCGTTTGAGATATTCAAATGAGATTTTAACTAAAGAATATTATAAAATAATCTCTTTCTTACATGCTAGAATATATCTTTTGTTTTCCTTATTGAAACATTTCCTTATTAACCCCTTGCCCTACAATATCGAGTCAGACTCGTGATGAAGATTCTGAACAGAGTCTAAGAAATATGTTTCTTATTAATTTCCTTTAAACCGAAATAAAATTCTATTTTGTTGCAGTTGATATGTATCCTTTGGAGAAAACGTAGGCATACAATAAATATAAATTCTGAACGATGAAGAATTTCTAATCATTATAATCGCAAAGTAAATAGTAGTGCAAGGGGTTAAAACCATTCTATAATAATTGGAAATTCAAATAGTTTTCTTATATGTAATTTAATTATGTTATTACAATTTTTGATAAAATGTATAAGTATGTAAGTTATTAAGTAAGGTATCTAACGGTATAAACATATATTGCGAGCAAAAGTAATATTAATGTTTTATTTAATTGATGAAATAAGAAGTATACTCATTAATCGTACCATTTTGTTGTTGAAGAAGCAGGTACAAGTGTCTTTTGTTTTCTTTATTTTTTTAATAATTCTTCAGCCTCTGGACTTAATTATTTGATTTTCTTCTTGTTAGATCTTATTCTCGTGGATGAAATATGTGGGTCCGATGTTAATAACAATTTGTGAAATGTATCTTCGTTTGTAGCGATTCTAGAAATTTTCCGAGTATTTTTGGTCCCAATTTTTTTTATTTCTTTGTCTTGTTTCTTGAGCCTCCTCCGAGCCGTGCGCCGTTCCGAGGGTTGAGAATACTTCATAAAACGGTTCCCAGCAAATTCCCGTGACATTTTTCTCGTAACACGAAACAAAAGATTCCATTTTTTTTTCTGGACCCTTTTCGATCGATTGTCTCACCGTACATAGAGGTGAACAGTCTATAATTTATTGACAGACACGCGATGAAGATTTCGAACAGAACTAAACGTATATATTAATAGTCTCCTCTAAAACGAAATAAGATTCCAATTTTTATTTATATCATATACAGGTAACCCTCCTATAACACGGTAGATAGGTTCCTAGAAAATGCCGTGTTGTGTGAAACCGTGTTGTATGAGACCCAGAGCCAGTATAAAAAGGGGGGTTACGTTCCGAAAACTTATTAAAAACAAATTGTGTTTCTAATTCTACATAAACAACTTACTTTTTATTAAAAATATAAATGTATGTACAACACAAAACAAAAAATATTATTTTAATTTAACGCAACTTTCATTTAATAAATTTCTTCGTCGTCACTGCTCAGTATAATCAACCGAGAACGTTTTTTCGATGGAATGATATCGCCTTCAGTTTCAGAACTTTTTTCTTCATTCAAAGTTCTTGCAGTAATGTTACTTTGCTTGCTGGTTCTTACCAGGTCATTGTAAATTTCTCGATATGGAGCTAGACAGTTTTGTAGCTCCTTTTTGAATTTTCGGCTTCTTTCAGCGGAAGGGTCTGCATTCAAGAAAAATGACTTTTTTTTGTCAAAAATTGACACTCTTGTTTTCAGGCCACGGAGATGAAAAGAAATACTTTCTGCAACATTGTATCTTTAAGACGGCAAGCCTCGCCGCGGCTGTAGCAGTACAGTGTTGTACAAAGGTTTTTGCAGTTTTCTTATTATGTTAGAGCGAAACCGTGTTATAGGATGCCGTGTTGTAGGAGGGTTTCCGTAATGTATGAATCGTGTTATAGCGAAACCGTGTTATAAGATGCCGTGTTGTAGGAAGGCTACCTGTATAATTTTTTGGTTCGGTTTCCTTAATTTATCGTAATGGAATTTCAGAATATTTTTAGACAACGATTCCTAAACCTGTACGCAGGATACATGCTGTAAGACTAACTGGTGTTCATATTAGGAGGATCGTGGAGCGTCACAGATCATGTTTACAAGGTTCTGTTACGCGTCACGTGACTTTCGATCCATCTAATCTGCGAGATGAAAGGAAAGCGGGGCGCGTGCTGCGGTTGCACGCGGTGTATGGCGTATCACGTTATATTACAGCATTATCTTGTGATTCGATAATCTCTCGAGAGGCTTTTTAAAAGGACCAGACGCGCGCTCGAATCATCGGCGCACGGGCCTTACAGCGTTCGAGCAGCCGCAGCCGTCGCGACGGCATAATCCTCCACTTACAGGGGCGCCACTTTTAGTGGATTCAACAACAGAGGCATGGCGTCGATATTCTTCATCGTTCACGAGTACGTCTCCTGAGAAAGTCTCCTTTTTTCGCTGCCGCGTCGAATAGATCGTATGGTGATCGTTCGAAAGCCGACCAGTTCCCGGATTACGCACTTCGAACTTACCGGAAATGCGAACGATCTTGAAGTCCCATCAGCATTTCTAATGCCCTGTAACCGTCGAGACGGGACTAGTGGTGAACATTTTGAACACGGTCCATTAAATATGTCGAGGGAGGTGGGGCAACTCCGGATAGCTAAAAAAATACGTGTAAAGAAAATTGGGATAGATTTTTCAGATAATATTATTTGCCATTCAATGCAAGTAAATAAACACTGATAAATGAAACACAATAATATCGAAGTACGTTACGTTTTCCTTGTGCAATACTCGCTAAAATTGTATTGCAATTATTTTATTCAATGGCGGATCGAATTCTTAAGATCTGGTGTTGGAGTAAAATCTCGGAAAGCACGCGAATTTTTTAATAATTTTAAAAATAAATTTTTTAATTTAAACTATCGATATAAATTGTCAAAATACGGTAACGAGGAAAGAAACTTTGAATCGAAATTGAAAGTAAAGATTTTATGCGAATTTGAAAATACCAATGAGAGACTGTGAGATATTAACCGACGGCCAACGATAGATCCCTTCGGGTTTTCCGTCGATCACTACATCAAGAACGTGCAATGAGTCGCAGACATTTTTAAGAAAGATCACGATCACGGACGACGATTAGAGAAAAGCTTGCGCAGACGCAAGCTGGACTTTCCGCTGCTAATTACGTCCGTCGAGATGCGTATCTTCTGCGGATTTAACTATGAAATACCTAAAAGTCAGGTAGCACTGAACCCATTCAGGTCTCCATAATGACTTCAGATCTCGGCAAGTGTGTTTACGCGATAGTAGGGACGAAAGGTTTTGTTCTCAAGACTCTTAATTACACCTGGCGACATCAATTTTGCATTTCGATAACCGATAGACGATTCTCAGATTTTCATGCGTTTCGAATTTGAAAATCGCTTTTCTTCATCGTCCCAAGTTTTTCGAGAAATTGATCGTGAAAATAGGACAGATTTTCAACTTCATCAAGTTTTTCTACTTCAATTGTAAAGACTATGCGAATGTATTATAAATATTTGAACATGCTTGACCAATGTTTAAAGAGTGCGGAAAAACTAATGCATTCTAAAATATTTTTCAGTTTTCTTCCGAAGGTCCGGGACAAAATCTAACTACATATACACCGTTGCGAATAAAGTGGGATTGCTTTCTTCGAAAACGTTTCCCAAAATGACTGTAGAATTTTAACATAAACAAATTGTTGCACCAAAACTAGATGAAGATCACGGTTCATTCTTATATTGTTACTGTTTCATTAACCAGTTAAGCGCGTTTGACCACGCGTCGGACCAAATCTCTATTGCGGCGCAGGTTGACGTTAACGAATTGTTACTTTCTTATCGACTAAAAATATAATTTTTTCTCATTTTGCTTTGCTTTTCTCGTAAGATTTATAACAGCGGCCTGCGTTCGACGTGTATACTCGTGATTTTAATTCCGCGACCGCGAGGGATTTTTAAAATTAAACTCCACGGTTAACCGGTTAAACAAAAATGAAAAGTGTCGTCCAGCTTTCGTCCTTTTCGACCGTTTCTTTCCGCAGCTTTGCGAGGGGAATGAGTTAAAATAGGCGCGGAACAAAGCGGCATCGGGAAATCCTCAATTAGGTATGCAAACGTTCCGAACCACCGGAGATTGACTTTCGGTGGTTTACTCACGGGATTATCCGCGAGTTTGAAATGTTTACACGGTGAGGGAGGGGGAGGGGGAGGAAAACTAACTGTTGGGATCGAGAGATAGCGGCCGGTGATGCACTCAAAGAGTCGCAGGAAACGAGAGAGAAGGTTAGGAGTCGCTCCCTCGTCGACGCCCACTCGTCGCCAGGGACGTTAATGACTGGGAATTTTCTCTGTCCCTTCGTTTTCGTGTTCGGTTTGCTTGCGCTACCTGTCCGAAATGCGCATTTAACGCATCGCCGACACGACGCCGAAGGGTTCCCAAGATGCGTTACCGGATGCATTTGTGCGGTAGTAAAACGATTCCGACGTTCTCCGTAACGGCGTCCGTCGTTCGAACAACCGTCGAATAAACTAATATAGCGGCGAACAGGTTGTGAAAACAAAATTGGTTCAGTGAGACATCTGTGAATTTACAATACAATTACTGCATAAATTTCAACACCAAGAGGGCATCGTAATTCTGGTGTTCATTCGAATGGTGTTAAATTTTCCTGGTCACTATCATTATTCGTTAGCTAAACAATATAAATGGAGGGTGTTGTTGGAGACGAAAGTAGTAATTCTGATTTTTTCTTAAATATGAAGTTCTTTTACTTGTAGTCATTTTTGTACTTAACAACCCCTTGCCCTACAATAACGAGCCAGACTCGTGATGAAGATTCTGAATAGAATCTAATAAATGCAAACGTTATTAATTTTCTTTAAACTGAAATAAAATTCTATTTTGTTGTAGTTGATATATATCCTTTGGAGAAAACGTAGGCATATAATAAATATAAGCTATCTTTTTTGTTCTATGAAATTCTGAACGATGAAGAATTTCTAATCATCATAATCACAAAATAAGTAGTAGTGCAAGGGGTTAAATATGATAAAAGAAAAGTTTGGTGATAAAGGCCTTCTTTTCGTATTTCCTTATGACGCGAATGGGTTAATATGTTTAATAGGTTGGAAATAATATAACAGTATTTGTAAATTCTTCTAATGTTATTACCGTTTGAAATTCCACCTACACGTCTTTGTCATAAACACATCAAATCCGCAGTCTATCTATTATGCTATGGAAGCAAAGCTGCGGTCTATCTCTGATCAAAGTGTGCATCGTATCGTTTCAGACGAATGTTCCCGTCTATTCAGCTGAAGGTCAGCGGATTGGAGAGTCGTACACGTTATTGCGTTCTCCTCGAAGTGGAGCCGGCGTCAGATCGCCGACACAAGTATGTTAGCGGCGGTGGTGGTGGTGGTTTCGAGGATCATTGCGAGAACGCTATGGGTTGGACATCAGCTGGTCCAGCGGAGCCTCAGCCGCGAATCGATCGAAGGATGTATCTGCATCCGGAGAGTCCTGCGACTGGAGCGCACTGGATGCAACATCCCCTAAGTTTCTGCAAGCTCAAGTTGACCAACAATGCCGTCGATCCTAGGACCAACGTGAGTAGACTTCATCTACCGTGACAAATATTTTGAAATTGTTCTACTTCGCTGTTCCGTCGAATCTCTTCGAACATACGCTTAACACCGGGTTTACGGGACCCGTCGAAATGGCGGGTAGTCTTAGTTCACAATTATCGAAATTGTAAAGATGCACGGATGAGAAATTATTGAACAAATTTATTTCCTTGGGCGTATATTGCAAAAGAAATGGATAAGAATTTGGATAGATACATACAGGGTGTCCCAGTTTTTTCCAGCCAAACTTTGCCAGCGTGTTCTACATGCAAAAGAAAGAAAAATATGTTATATGAACATATGCTCTTAAATGTTGTATTAAGGAGTTATAACTAATAATTAGACAGCGGATCTTTATGCAAAATAAAAATTTTCTATCTAAATTGCAACAAACTGGAACGAAATAGAAATTTATTTTCTTTCCTAATATGTTTAATAGGTTGAAAATAATATAACAGTATTTCTAAATTTTTCTAATGTTCTTACTGTTTTAAATTACACCTGCTCATTTTTGTAATAAATGCATAAAATCCGATGTCTACTAATAATACAAAATGAACTGGCATTTCGTCGACACAGCGTACGAACGTATTATGAATATCTCTGTTTGTGTTTACATAAAGACTTATGTTTACTTGCTGAAGTAGTTGATATCGACATTTTTTATTAACGTTTTATTAACGAGTTAACATTTCAAAACGACGTCCGTTATTACGAATACAGGATTGGCATCTAACAAAAACTGACCCTATCGTATTACTAGTGCTCGGACACTTCCATTACAAAAACCATAAATAAAATGCATATCAGCGTATTCACGATTGGAAAATTCTCGTGGCATCTCGATGTGAAGTCGTACAGCGTACTAAACATTATTAGCTCAGTAGAAATCAATGTCGATATCAACTACTTCGGCAAGTAAACATAAGACTTTATGTAAACACAAACAGAGTTATTCATAATACGTTCGTACGCTGTGTCGACGAAATGCCAGTTCATTATCATTTTGTATTATTAGTTATAACTCCTTAATAAAACATTTAAGAGCATACGTTCATATAACATTTTTTTCTTACTTTTGTGTGTAGAACACACTGGCAAAGTTTGGCCGGAAAAAAACTGGGACACCCTGTGTATTCGTTATATTTATAAAGTAATGTAGAGTAGGTATATTTAGTGCCCCGTAAACCTAGTGTTAATAGTTTAGCGTACAGTTTAGAGAGAATAGAGAAAAGCGGCAACGCGAGCTGCTCATCGGTAATTGTTACCTTATCATTAGCCGAAGAAACCGTCGAGCATCTTGAGGCGTTTATCGCGGGACAAGCGCTTTCTTTCGGGCAGTTTAAACGTTAACTGTTTTTGAACCACGCCTTTTTCTACGAAAGGGCTCGTGGAAAGCGTGCGGAAGCTCGGGAAAAAGGAAGCTACCAATTGGCTGGAAGCGGTAGCGTTCCATTTATCTAGATGTTCCATGTTTGGACAGGCCGGCGTGTCCTTAAATGCTCCTTCTTTCCCTTTCTCCGCGTGTCTCTGGTTTCGGCTTACTCTTCTCATCGCTCGGGTCGCATGCGGGAGGTCGCCACACACGGATCCACCCTCTTAGCCTGCTCCTCTCACTTCCGATCCGGTTCCAGCTTTAAAAAACGAGCCGCCTGTTAGAGGCTTCCGAACGATATTATATACCCACACTCTCTCTCTTTCGGCCAATTAGCACCAATTTTCTGCCACGCTTGATTTCTGCGCGTCACTTTTACGAAACATCCTCGCGGATTCATGGACAGGTATCTTCTACAGAACTTGAAGACTTCTACAGAAATACGCGCGACGTAAATACGCTGCCGTTTGTTTAGATATTTCAGAATCACAAACCGATATCAACCCTTAACCGAAGTTTTTCTTTTACATAAAAATATTTTTATCTTCAAGTCCGTCTAGCATATTCTAATTCCTAATTACTAATTCACTTGCAATAAAAGCAGTTATCAACAGCTTGAGTATCACGCCGCTTCAATCTTAGCTTGAAAATCTAAGAGGATATTGCTCCCTCTGACTATCAACTTTTCAGATCTCTGCAGCATTATTTAAGAAATAAAACATTCACTTCTGTAGGAGATGTAAGGAGTTACCTTGAGTCATATTTTGCTTCACGAACCCTGGATTTCTATAAGAGGAGGATTGAAAATTTGTAGGAATGATGGAAAATTGTCCTTCATAATGATGGAGATTATACAGGGTGGGGCACCACATTTTGCCATCTAGATTTACGTCATTATTAGTACGCATAGCAAACAATGTTTTAGATGAAGTTGAATGGCTTTGAGAGGGGCACATTCTGATGGTACATTTTTTTTGTAGGTGGACGTGTAAAGGACATATGAAGGTCATTCATGTTTTTTTAAATGGAATCATATATTTTTTATTGCATCAGTTGATGCTGCTTCATATTCTTTACAAAAAAGTATTAATCTATTTGTGTAAAAAAATCATTAGTTTAGGAGATATTTAGCTAAAAAATAGGAGCTATTTGTGCCTTTTGAGTATGCGTAAAATGCTTTTGGAATTTGGCTAACACTGGAATTTCGTTTGCTTCATTTGTTTTTGTTTTATTACGAATTGCCTTTTTGCGTAATAATTGCCCCGTCTGGTGAAATTTCTTAAAAACATAATCAAAGGTACGACGTGATGGATGATTTCGTTGACACGTTTTGCACGTGTAGCACTTTTCCCAGCTTCAAAATAAATTGATAACATGTCTGTCTTTTCTTCTTTAGAATACTTCATTATGAAGTGATTCACCGTATCGCCGTATTCACCGTATCAGAGACGTAACAGAGACTAAATTTCACAATGAGTAGGAGAGCAAGAATTATCAACACAGAAAATGTAAATATTTACATTGGTAATTCTTGCTCTCCTACTACATTATCACATTGAATTCATAATATTGACCAGAAAGTGGAGATTTCCTAACAAATTAGAATTAAAATATCTCCTAAACTAATGATTTTTTTACACAAATAGATTAATACTTTTTTGTAAAGAATATGAAGGAGCATCAGCTGATGCAATAAAAAATATATGATTCCATTTAAAAAAACATGAATGACCTTCATATGTCCTTTACACGTCCACCTACAAAAAAAAATGTACCATCAGAATGTGCCACTCTCAAAACCATTCAGCTTCACCTAAAAAATTGTTTGCTATGCGTAATAATAATGACGTAAATCTAGATGGCAAAATATGGTGCCCCACCCTGTATAATAAATTAAGAAATAAAAACCTGAATTTAATACAAAGTTTGTTTTAGATTTCAAAATAATTGATTACTTATCTCCTAATAGAAGATTCGAACCAAATGCTAATTGACCATTTGAATAGAAAGTGTAAACGTTTGCCACTTGCACCCGCTCTCGTCAGGTCGTGCTGGATGCCTCGGTTAATGGGTTCGCCCGCTAACACCGGGGCCCTGTCGAATTGGCCGAAGCGAGGAAAATTCGGCTTCCCCGTACACGGAAGCCGGGTCCGGATTAAAATCTAGAAAAGGGAAAAGGTCGAGGCCGCGTGTACATTCTCCTTGCTTTTCGGAGGGGGATAGACTTAAGCTACTCAAAACGGTGCCGGGTACATCGGTTTCGAGCGTTGTCCGCGAAGAACGGAGATTAACACGCTCCACGACACCCTGTAATCGATATACCTACCTTTTCTCTCGACTAGTGGGTTTGTTTACGCCCTGACAGAAACGAGTCCCGACAGCTGCCTTCCGCAAGATGCCCCTTGCCAGTCCTTTCATTTTTCACGAACATCCAGGGAAATTACTTCTGCGGATCTGCGTCGCCTCGAGTGTACTCGAGGAACGAGCGCGAACGTCCAATTATTTCAACGAAAGACTCCCCGTTCTGCGCCGATCCCCATCCCCCTTGGCACAGCTACGATAATTACTTAAAAATTCTCACAGTGATCGTCGGAATTGGTCTCGCATCCTAAACGCGCGTTCTGGACTTTCGTTTCATCTTGAGTGTTTACTTTCACATTTGCAAAGGGTAAATTTTAATAATTAAAAAAAGTTCTCTCTTCAACCACATGATTAAAATTGACCCATTGCAGCAAAGAAACTCAAGGTGAGTCCTTTGTTTATCTCGATAAAAAAGCAAAACAGGGAAAGAACCACTTATTACAATTTATGCTATTCTTGAAACCGCACAACTTTTGTGTGAATCATTTTTACATACACCAAATAGTTCACAAGTAATTTAGGTGTAATCTAGCTGAATCACCCTGTAGAGTCGATTACCCTAAGGATTAAGTGAAATTATGTTCGTGCTCCAATTATGTGTTTTTTTTTTATTCGATGCGAAGTTCCAACGATTCTTGATAGTTTCGCAAGGTGAGTCCTTTGTTTATCTCGATAAAAAAGCAAAACAGGAAAAGAACCACTTGTTACAATTTATGCTATTCTCGAAACCGCACAACTTTTGTGTGAACCATTTTTACATACCCTAAATAGTTCACAAGTAATTTAGGTGTAATCTAGCTGAATCACCCTGTAGAGTCGAGCACCCTAAGGATTAAGTGAAATTATGTTTGTGCTCCAATTATGTGGTTTTTTTTTATTCGATGCGAAGTTCCTACGATTCTTGATAGTTTCGCAGCAGGTGTCGATCATAGTTCGACGCTTCAAGAAATGGCAAAGAGATTTCGGTTCTTGTATCGCGCGGCAGATTTTGAATGGGCCGGGAGCGCCCGATTCCGAGAAGGTTGAAGGGCCAGTCTGGTTTTCGGGAATCGCGTCTGTACCCGCCGTCGTCGGCGTTCTTAGCGAGGCGCCAACTTATCTTGACGAAGCGGCGTCCCTTTTATCCGATTCTCCAAACTAATTACGAATTTAATAAAATTCTCTCCTCCCCTTTCTTTCTCTCCCGCGCGCAGCACCGACCACAGTGAACGGAATCTCTTCTTCGCTGCGGTAAAACACAAACAAGTGACGGGAGATGTGCCCATCAATTCGTTTGTGATCCGGCGAATCCTATCGATAGCGCCTAATGGAAAATTAATTAACATTCGTCGATATCGGCCGAAATCTTTTGCCGATAACTTTTGTTTATCGTCTCGGTGAATAAATTAACCTTGCAGTTCATTAAGGAAAAGTCATAAAACAGCATCACCCACGAAACATCTTTCTGTTTTTCCGTTTGATCAAAGTGACAAGAAATGACACAGAATGTTGTGATTTCGCCGTTTAACAAGATACTTAGTTCTTTTTTTTATATTTAAATTTACTTTCATACTTACGTGACGCGTTTCATTTATTTTGCAGGTGGTTCTGACGTCCATGCATAAATACATTCCACGCATTTGGATCATTCGCTGCGAAGACGCGACAAGATTAAGCGATTTGTACTCCCATCCAGCTTCGTCGTTCATATTCAGCGAAACGGAATTCATCGCTGTGACCGCTTATCAGGTAACAATCCACAAAGCGAGGTTTTCAAGAATGTCAAAATTTTGGATAGGGTTGTCTGTCGAATGCATGCAATAATTTAGTCGCATGTCTGCTGAAATTAGTACTCGCTTATTTTATTTCCTGAGTGCTATTTCTACAAGGAGACCGGTGTCATTGTTTAGTTCTTACATTCCATAACATTGTTTTTAAACATTTTTCCATAATTTTGCCGACAAATAACAGCAGACTTTCTTAGAACCTAAATAGTAAAACCTTATCGATACTTTAGGTGCCCGAGCTACCAAAAATTTGGCCATTTGTTAACATCCTCCTTTACGTCCGTGTTTTGCATTAATAACTCCTTAACAAAACTGCGGAGAACAGTTTCGCAAAGGAGAAAGTTATTTCGAATGACCCCGGGAACCATCCCTTTCAAGAAAGTACATTTTTAGGACATCCCTTGTATACTTCAACCTAACTATAGATTTGAAACTCTTTGTCGTTTCAACAATTACGACTAAAACTGTACTAATATACGGATAAAAAGACAAAATTGTGAACATCGATCGTATTATCTGTTGCAGAACGAGAACATCACCAAATTGAAGATCAACAACAACCCTTTCGCGAAGGGGTTCCGGGAGACCGGCCAATCACGATGCAAGAGAAAGTTCCAGAAAACCGAAGGGGACAGATCGAATCGCATCGATGACGAAGAGGGGAACATGTCCTCGGAGTCAGAGTCAAACAGAATGAATCATTTGGATGTTGTCGCTCAAAGACCGAAAACTGCGTCCAGCGAAACCGGAAGTCTCGATGACAGCGGCGTCAGTAGCTGCGGGGCTATCAGTCCACCGTTGCCCCCCTCCATGATCAATCGAAATTCATTATCCAAGGACGAAGATCGCGAGGCGCAACCTCGTCTGCACCGACCTTGGGTCGACTCGACACCAAAATTTTCGTCGCCTTCGTCCTCCAGTCTGACCAGACACGAGAATCTCTTGAACTTCCCCGCGCACTACTTCCGGTTACTTCACCCTTCCCTCGTGATGCAACAAGACCTGATTAGGCTACAGTACCAATCGATGCCACAATTCTCGAAACACTATTAGGAATAATAATCGCGTATCTACACTCCCAAGATCTGCAGGTAAAACATTCTTTGTAGGGATATGCGAGAAATTCTAAATTAGGGTAATCGCGCTCTCGGGTACCTGAAATTGTAGTCGGGTCGGGTCTAGACAGTTTGCAATATTTGGTTACTCGGAAAGTTTAATTGGAAAATTAAAAGGAAAGGTCATGAAAAAGCGTCGTCGTAATCATGTGATTACAGTCCGTGATATTTCGGGTACCCGCACAGCCCTAATATTTTGTAATGTTTGTAAATTCTTCGTTATAATAAGTATTCTCCACTACAATGAAATATTTCGTGAAAATTCGCCTTGTTGAATGTGAACTAATTGTAAGATTAAATTTCTAATTGTGAGTAAGAATACAAATAACGTCCAGCAGCGATTTGGTTACTATGGACGATGCACCAAAGATTTCTTATATTTAGTGATGATAGAGGGCCGGTCCAGTATGCGGTCCGACCTAAATAGTTCTATGATGTAAAAATGTGAAAGCCAGTCGATATTTGGATGGTTGCTGTGTGTGTGTGGGTGTGTCTGTGTGCGTGCGTGTGGTGAAAAGTTACCTTTGAGAACGAGTATCGAGCAGTGGAGAGGACATGTTTGTATTTTGTTACATGACATTCGATATAGGCTTAGAAATAATCGTTTTTAAAGGGTTACACTTCTGGTAGGTGTACATAGGGTATTTTGGAATATCGAGCTTTTAAAGAAACCTGTTGGTGCCTTGCTCTCGAAAGCATCTTTTATCGATCAATGTGAAATGAATGTTAAGGAGATGCTCTCGAAGATATGATACGCGACCAAAGATGTTTCAGGTAAATTAAACTGTTCGAAAAGTTACCGAAGGCAATAATTCTATTTTCTATACAAAGACAGGTGCTGGAAATAAGTGCCTGATATTGCGGATATATTTCGAATTTAAATAAATACAATTTATTATTAGTGCCTTAATGAAGAAAGAATGGGAGAAAATGATTAATCGCTAACAGCGCAATGATTATTGTTATTCACGATACGGTGGGGTTCCTCGATGTACTCGATCCTCTGGACGAAGAACATGCATAAAAATGGTTTTGCCAGTATTAAACACGTTGTATTATCTTTCGAATAATTGTTAATCGATTATACTTGTCCATTGTTTATATCATGTATACATGTGTATTGTTACACCACAAAATTGTGCACCGATTTTGGAGAAAATTTAAATAGTTTTTTTATCGACGATATCGTTACTTAAGATACATAGTCTAAGGAAACTGACGATTTTTTGCTGGTATTATCGTTGTAATAAATCACTGTTTACACCAATCTTATTTGTACACTCGTACCTTTTAATTTCTTTCCTAATGTTTTTGTCACCCTTTTCCAAACAATTTTAATTCTTTTAAAAATGTTAAGAAATCTTTGATAAATTCTCGAAACATATCTCAGTATCCCATGTTAGGGTTGGGCACATTTTATTTGAAATAGGATAGCAAATAATTATTTGAAATATTTGTATTGTGAAATAACATAAAAAATCTATTTTCATTTGACGTGTAAATAAAATAAGTTATTTCCAAAAATCTGCACATTCGGACGAAAAATATTCACTTTTCATACTTTTCTCATTAAAAATATAAAATTGCATTAGAGCGTTAGAAAACAACAAATGCACTTGCGTTGTCGCATTCTATAGTCAACTGGAATCTGATTCTATCCTTATCTGAGCAACATTGCGTAACAGACCGACCGGGTATGTATACAGGGTGACATCAGGTGTTAGGGTGTTATCGAAATAATTTCCCATATCTATATGTACTTATCATATTCAAGTTGAAGGACATCAGTTCTAGCTTGTTGATGGTAGGTACTCCTTGAAAATGATTTCGAAAAAGCAATACTGTTCGTAAGATCTCGGGAAATATGACCTTGAGATGAACTTCGCCCACACCGACTTGCGTCCCCCTCCAAATACGATAACTTCCTCTCTAAATATTTTTTTTGTATCTGTATGAATAACAAAGTTATTATCGGTGGGACACCCTGTATATTAAACCAGGAATGTAGGTTAATTAAAAAAGAGGTATCGAGAGTTGTTCTGATCTCGGTGGCGTTAGATCAAAAAAGGTGTAAACGTGTGGCTGAGCGACTTCGTAATCGTACTGTACATACAGTGTATCACAGAGGATTAACCTCTTGAGAAATAGACGTTGAATCTGTTAAAAAATCATGGAGACAGTCAAGAGTCTTATCTGCATAAATAAGTTAGAGAATATTCTGACTGGTAAATATATTACCATAGTTAATACCACACCACGTATTCGATGGCGGAGAAGTTTGCCTCGTAATCTATCGCTAATATCCTTCATGAATGATTAATACGCTGTCGAGTGGGGAATGTTCATCGGAGAACGGTATAGTTATTAGGCAAATTCGAGAAACCGCTGCCCTCAAGAGGAAGCGTCTGTAAAGACACGAGTTCTTGTTGTAAGGGACCGTGTCGCGTCTAAACGTCGCCTTCCCGAGGATCCCGGCAGCACCCGGTATCGATGTCTCCTGAAACACTTTGGAATCAGCAGGGCGTCGCGACGCGACGGTTCGTCGGCCGTTCGCAGACATCTGGATTCGACAGCCAGCTTCCGTATTACGATTGACCCTCTCAATACGTTCCCTTTCGAGCCTGCGAAATTGTCCATAGTAATGGCATCCCGAGCCGCTTTTTCTCGACCTACCACTCCCCGTTGTTCGTGAGAATCTCGAAAGCTTTGGAATTCCGATGTCCACGAGTGCATCGTAGACATCACGAACGGAAGCTGCGACAACAGAAGATGTTTCGCAACGGCGCGGCGCGGCGGACACTTGACAGTCCTCGGCCACAATTGCTCTTTGCGTTTAAACGTTAAGTTGTTGCCAACGACGCGACGCACAGTGGACCAGATTCGTACGGACTGAATTCATGTCTTTCATGAAATACTACGGGGACCGGAAATTAATGTCGTATCTTTCCTGCAATTAAAGTAGAATAATGTTTTATTGATTTTTTATTTTCAATCTGTGACATAACTCGAGCATCCAAAATAGCTCGCTCGTTTTTTAGGATAGAAAAAAGTTGCAGAGGAAAACATTAGTTAGCAGCCATGTACTGAACAACGTAGGTGTACGAAGCTAGTTTCCGATACCCGTAATACGTTACTAATTAGTATTAATTAGTAATTACCCAGATAGCACAGAGACGTCTTAAAGACGTCTTTAAGACGTCTGTCGAAGACGTTCAGACGTCTATAAGACGTCTGAATGTCCTACGAACGTCTTCCGAACGGCTTCTGAACGTCTCTGGAACGTCTTTGTGAAAAAACTGTACGTCTTAAAGACGTCTTTAAGACGTCTCGAACAGACGTATTCAAGACGTCCCGAAACAGACCCCTAGTAGCACAAAAATATTAGATAGATATGTTTGTCAAATATTGGAAAAATATTTTTTAAGCCACATTTTTTGTTATGAGAAAAATATTGAATTTGAATATTGTATACATGTACAAGAAATATAAATTGAATGTTTGTTATAACAAAAAAACTAAATAAATAAAAAAAATAAATTAAAAGAATGTTTTTCAGCATATGCGCGAACATTAAAATTTTTTGCTTTATTTATTTATTTATTTATTCATTTATTTATTTATCTATTTATTTTGATGTATTACTTTTCTGTGCACTTCTTTGTTGATGGAATATTCAGTTTGATAATCAATTACAGTTTGTAAAGCTTTTCTCTAGCAGTTTAGAATGACTGAAACGTCAAGAAATGAAACGTCTTAAAGACGACTCGTAAAAGACGTCTTTTCAGGACGTAAGACGATCAGACCAAAAATGGACGTAAAACAGACGTCTTTAAGACGTCGGGTGCTATCTGGGTAGTAGATTGCGGCTCTTTATAAATAGAAATAATTATTTAGAAAAATTATAAAATAGAACAACATGTCATTTGAAATAATATTTCAAGTAATGTTATTTCAAAACTGATCACAGGCACGAAGGTAAGTATAAAATTAAATTTCGTGATATTTGCGACAAAATTTTTAATAATGTTATTTCAGAAGTGCGCAGGTCTATAACTAGAAACGTTCCTCAATAATTTTCGTTTGGGAAAACATGGTCGGATTAATCTTCTCATGTACAAAATTGTGGAACACCCGTTAGACGCTCGCATCTAATTTATATGTGACTGTAAGTCTTGAACTTTCTATGAGATCTGGAATCAAGAAAATGTTGAGAGCCTTGAAGTCGACGGATTGAAGTTGCAGTATTCGACGCAGGTATGTATCGAAGCTTGGAAAGTATGACAGAAACAAATTCGTGTTTCCAAAGTACTATTTGCAGTATTGTACTTAATAATAAATTTATTATATATATATTAATTAATTACATATATTACATTGGATATTATACATTGCGAGGAGTCAGTGATCAATAAACAGCGTGAAATACTGTGATAGTTGCAATTTGTTTTCTCTTTCCTTTATAGATTGCTCTTTCAATTGAAATTCGATGCTCCAACTTGTTATGGTATCGCCAGACAATTAGCCCTTAGCACTCGAATGGCGACTGCAAGGCGCCACTAAAAATTGCTGTATCGTTATTCAAAATATTTTTTACACTATTAAATTTATTTGTATTTAGTAGATTACTAAACACTTCAGTATTGTACGAGTCAATTGCACCATTTTCATATGTGTAACATGAAAAAAAAAAATATGTAGAAGAGAAATATTCTAGGTCGGAAGAAATGTTTCGTTTTGGAGTTAAAATAATTTCGAGTGCAAAGGGTTAACCCTCCAGTGCACAGGTGAGTAGAATGTCTCAGAAAATCTCGAGGTCGTCGCTTTATCGCAAAACGCTACTACGAACAAAGGAAGCGGAATTATTCAAGCAACTACATAATTTCAGGAAGTTAAATAAACATCAATTTTCGCGATGGCTCCCGTAGACCCAGCCCGTGCATCAGAGGGTTAATTTTTGGGACCATCGAAACTCAGAAACGGAAACGGCGAATAAGAAACGCTCGCGCGAAACGTAATCGATCGTCGGCGGTTTAACATACTCGAATCACCGTCAACCAATCCATCACGCGACTTCGCTCGCGCTGGAGAATCGAAAGAAATCGGTTCCTCTGTCAGTGGACATTGTCAAGAATACATTCACGGTGGTTCAGTGGAACGGTTAACGGGATTGATCGCATGGTAGATCACGAACGCAAGATTTTTCCGGACGTGTACTCTATCTGAATACGCAATCGCGTTCCGGAATCGGACTGCACGGTTCGCAGTACCGTACGAAGATCCACTTGTCACCGTACACTTGTGTCTTGTCGATTAGACAACAGGTGACCAATCGTTTGTCCAATTCGGACGTCCTATATTAATGGAGCGCCAGCATTGTCGATTTGTCTCTACCTTGTCTTCAACCCTTCGATGCAGACCGAGAGTACTCCCAACATCCGCCGAAGTCCAAGGATCAGTCATATAATTAGTGACACACGCTTTTTACGTCAGAATAACTCTGTTATTAACACGTTCACTGCCATGTCACCCATATATGGGTGACGGAATTATTTGTTCAAGCTTCAAAATGAATTTTTACGTTAATATATTCATTGTACCAAATTGGATTAGGACCCGTAAAATGCAAGAAAGTTGGAGAACTACGCAATATCATGCATTTAATTTTTGTCAATTTCTATTTTATTAAAGGATTTACTTTGATTTCATGGAATTTTTCAGCTTTCTTGTTTGGCGATCAAAGTGTTAATGGACCAAACGACTTAAGTTTTCATACCGAACTACAGATAACGTGTACCGATAATTTTGGAGAAGTGGCATTTGGTATGTCGCTCCTAAACTAGTCCGAGTTACAAAATTGAAATGACCGCGTTCGAGGAAACGAATGATAAATTACGCTTTTAAAGTCCTCTTCTTCTTGTGCTGCCGCATCCTATTCACTGAACAATCGTTTACCAGATCTGTACACTGGCTCTTGTAGGAGGCAAAACTTTTATACACGTACGATATCGCCATCCGCGAGCACTTACCCTCTTCTTACAGCGACAAAGAGAACGGCTTGCCCTCCGGCAGGCAGCATCTTTCGTCGCCACGTCCGTTCCTGTATTTAGGACAATACGGAGGATATTTTCCGGTGTAGCAGAACGAGCCCGAGGTACCGATCGGTGTGTGCTGTCCCATGGACACGTACTCGCCTGGCCTGCTCTCGATTCTGGGACCGGATGGACACCTTCTGGAGCACGGCTCCGCCATTGGTTCCTGGCCGTCGTTGTCTATGCTCTCGGCCATGTAACAAACCGCCCACACGTGACTGCAGAGCTGCGAATTCGATTTGTCCTCGCAGAACGGCTGCACCTTCCCGCCGTTTACGCAGAAATCCACGTGGCCCATCCGGCCGCTTTCCCCATAATATCCGGCGTTCGTGTGAATCACCTCGACGAAGTCGGCATCCCCGCTGTCAAGACGATTCACGTAGCCAGGACGCAGCAGCGGCCTCGCAGGGTCCAGTCCGATTATTCGGTGCATCCTGAACAGCAAGAAGTTCGCCATGATGCCACAGATGTGCGCGCCCAGCGAGTGTCCCACGCAGGTTGTCCTTGCGATCGGCAAACCGAGATCTCTCAATGTCGTCAAAGTGCCGGCTAAACATTTAGCCACCGGTCGGAGATTCGCCACCGCTGCCGGGTAACAGGGGGGCGAACATAGCGCGCCCCAATCGACCAGAAAAACATTGTAGCTACCGTTCCGCAGGTACGCGTCTCTGAGCACCGCGATGGGGAGGGTGTCGTCGCCACCTGAGCATCAACAACATTCTCTTCGTTTATCTGTCTTATTGGTAGATCGTGAGTTTTTATGCATTTCCGAGATTCGACGAGACAGGGTGTGACATTCGGCTAACAACCCAGATAGCACAGAGACGTCTTAAAGACGTCTTTAAGACGTCTGTCGAAGACGTTCAGACGTCTACAAGACGTCTGAATGTCCTACGAACGCCTTCCGAACGGCTTCTGAACGTTTCTGGAACGTCTTTGTGAAAAAACTGTACGTCTTAAAGACGTCTTTAAGACGTCTCGAAAAAGACGTATTCAAGACGTCCCGAAACAGACCCCTAGTAGCACAAAAATATTAGATAGATATGTTTGTCAAATATTGGAAAAATATTTTTTAAGCCACATTTTTTTTAATGAGAAAATATTGAATTTGAATATTGTATACATGTACAAGAAATATAAATTGAATGTTTGTTATAACAAAAAAACTAAATAAATAAAAAAAAATAAATTAAAAGAATGTTTTTCAGCATATCCGCGAACATTAACATTTTATGCTTTATTTATTTATTTAACTTATTTATTTATTTATCTATTTATTTTGATATATTACTTTTCTGTGCACTTCTTTGTTGATGGAACATTCAGTTTGATAATCAATTACAGTTTAAAGCTTAAAGGTTCTTTTCTCTAGCAGTTTAGAATGACTGAAACGTCAAGAAATGAAACGTCTTAAAGACGACTCGTAAAAGACGTCTTAAAGACGTCTTTTCAGGACGTAAGACGTTCAGACCAAAAATGGACGTAAAACAGACGTCTTTAAGACGTCGCGTGCTATCTGGGAAGGCACATCGCTCGAGTGTAACTGGCCGATTTTAATTAAATTTATTAGGGGTACCCCCGTAAGTAATCAATTATTTGCAAAGAATTTGTTTTGCCTTTAGTTCTGTACCGATCGATGAAGTGGAAACACGTATTCTTTTACAGTTTTCGGTAAAAAGCACAGCCTCTGTGTTCAAAATATTCTAGAAAGTATAATTTTTTTTTGCAACCCCGTAGTAAAACGACTAATGAAAATGACTTCTTTTTTAAAATTTGAGTGTGCTTTGAATCAAGGAATGTGGTCATATAAAAAGATGGTAATTATTTACTTTAGGGGCTTCCTCACCGATTTTGATGACCTTGAAATATGTTGTCAAGGCCATGATTCTGAACAACTTTTTCCTATACATGTTACCGCCGCTCAACTTTAGTTTCCGAGATATTCGCAAAAAAGTTTTAACCCTTAGCACTCGAATGGCGACTATAAGGCGCCACTAAAAATTGCTATATCATTATTCAAAATATTTTTTACACTATTAAATTTGTTTGGATTTAATGAATTACTAAAAATGTCAGTATTGTACGAGTAAATTCCACCATTTTCGTAGGTACAACATCAAAAACAAATATATAGAAGGAAAATATTTTAGATCGGAAGAAATGTTTCGTTTTGGAGTTAAAATAACTTCGAGTGCAAAGGTTTAACATCTCGAAAAGTGATCGGAGTAGGTGTAGGTTAGATGTAATAATTTAGTAATAAGTTAGATGTTGCACGGGGCAATAATTTACAATTATCGACATTGTGAAGATATATCCACGGGGAATTATTCAACAAAATTATTTTTTTGGGTATATATTATTTAAAAAATTGATACAAATGTGGATAGACACGTTCTTGTTATTTTTGTAAAATAATGTTAAGTAGTCAGTTTTAGTGCTTTGTAAATGAAGTTGCAAAATATAAAAGAAAACCTTGCATCCAATATTCTACATACGAATAATAAAATATAATACTAATGTACTACAAACTACATTATAAAATACTAATGTAAAGTGTACTTACTTCTGAATCTTCTGTACCTCCGTCGGATCCACAGCACACAATTATTGACTCACGAGAGTAGGTCCGAATAATTGAACAACAATCACCAAACACACACACAACACACTTAACGAAATCGTGACAGCAGACGAGAAGTAGTTACTCCGACCACGAATAAAATAATACTGCGATTTTAACCGTTCCCCTCCCACGGACGAGTGATACGAAATAGGGAATTCCGGGAAATAGGGTCGGCGCCCCGCCATAATTTGTTTACCTTGGTTTTGTATCTAGTTTTTATAGACCCTCAGCGTCTAACCTGCCTTGGATAACCTGACCGTACCATCTCCGTGGAAGGGATCATTGTTAAAATCGCAGTATTATTTTGTTCGTGGTCGGAGTAACATCTTCTCGTTCGTTGTCACGATTTTATAAAATGTGTTGTGTGTGTGTTGTTTAGTGATTGTTGTTCAATTATTCGGACCTATTCTCGTGAGTCAATAATTGTGTGCTGTGGATCCGACGGAGGTACAAAAGATTCAGAAGTAAGTACACGATTTGTTATACAGTATAATTTAATGTGGTTCAAATAAGATACTACTTTAAATCAAATATTTTTATTTTGATAACCAGATAGATAAAATGAAATATTTTTATTTTGTATTTCAAATATTTCCTTACAATGAAAATAAGTTGAGCAAGTAGTTAATGTATTATAAATTATAATTTTTAACATGAGAAGCTATAATATTTAGCAAAGTATTATTTAGTTTAATTACGAATATGTAACATGTTGATAAACAGACTACAATATCGTAATAACATTACAGGCAACAAAATATCATAAAAATATAAGTTACTGTCAACTATTTGAAATACTATTTTACACAGTCCTACACACACCTACTCCGATCACTTTTTGAGATGTTGAAACTTTTTTGCGAATATCTCGGAAACTAAAGCTGAGCGGCGGTAACATGTATAGGAAAAAGTTGTTCAGAATGATGACCTTGACAACATATTTCAAGGTCATCAAAATCAGTGAGGAAACCCCTAATGTAAATAATTACCAAAAAGATTTTAGAACAAAGATGAATTTTCAAGATTTTCGATGTTTTCTTTTACATACAACTCGATTCTTGAATACCACTCGCATTACGTAAGAAATATTTTTTGCATCATCGCGGTTCGGCGAGATATTTAGGTGGCCTTACTTGAAAGGACCACCCTGTATGCAAATTCAAAGATATTGCGTAAATTTCCAGAAAATAAGAGGCAAAACTCGGTATATCATGGATCGATGTATGTAGGCAAGATATCGACCGGGTCTTTTGTATCTGTGTGAACAGTAAAATGTCAATAACTCTCGAGCTTATATATTCTTCGTTGAATCAGCCAGTGTCGAAAAGGTATGATTCACATATGAAATTTACAAGTAATATACAAGATTTCAAAGAGAAGGTATAGTTGGTTGGGGTTAGCGTGGCGAGGGGCGGAGAGGACTGGGTTGGCTACGCTTGCATTCTTCCGCATGTTGCACGAATTTTTCTCTTCGCCACGCTAACCGCAACCAACTTGAACTATACCTTCTCTATGATTTTTTGTAGATTACTTGTACTGAATAAATTAGAAACTCGTCTATTGTTTTGCAGAAGGAGTTGCCGTTTTACCCACGAACCCACAACTTTTGTTCGTGACTATTTCGGAAAGTTGCTCAAAATGACGTCCTTGACAACATATGCCCAAGGTTAAGGCCATTAGAGCTGGGTCAGCTGAACAATTTAATATCTACCTAAAACTTTTTTTTATAGAATAAATTGCTCAAATTATCGGAAGATATATTACCGATCACCCGTTGTCAAAACGTACCCGCATATCCGTGCACGAGCAGAACATTTTCCAAGGTTGGATCATAATCCTGACGCAGCCAATCCGACGATCTGGAGTCCAATTCTCGCCTCGGCCGGTCGGATGCGTAAAGGAAGACCCGAATATCGGGATCAGGACACAAATCCTTATCGTTCCCACGTCTCCAAACGCACTTTTGTCGATCGTACTCCGCCGCGAGGCCGTTCTGAATCGCTTCTTGGATCGGGCCATGCGGCTTCTTCGAAGAGACATGATCCAGCAGCAGCAACGTGGCCAGCAACAGCATCTTGAACATTGACGGAAACATCTCGACGTCGAGGAAACACGAGACCTGCACGTTAAGCACGCGACAGAAGAACTGATCGTGACAATGCCTCGCACACCGTTTTGTTCTTCATTCGGCTCCCACCTTTTTCACCTGCCGATGACTATTAGAGAATTGGGTGATCCAGGGGAGGGAGAAGTGTCCCGCGGATCACCGCCGATACCAGTTGGAAACGACGATAAACGTGAGCGTAGTGTCAAGGTCGATGATCAGGGTCCTCCCGTGTTTTAGTTGTTTACGATGTGAGGGTATTTGCGTCACCGAAACCGATTACGGTAATTTGTATACGTATCAGAACGCCTTCGGTTCGTGTACCAGAAAAGAGGACAATCCCTTTATTATTATCGCTGAAGTGCAGTTAGCATATGCGTTACACAGTCTGTAAATATATTTACTGATCATTGAAAAAATCGACTGCAGTTGAGATCGATTTTTCTTTTATACGGTCCCATGACAAATGGGGTTTAGATTTCTGGAAATTTTATGAGCGATGCTGGTGTGCCAATTAGTTCGCATAATTAATTGACGCAAGAGGGTTCGACGTCATCGCATATAAATATAAGGTATCAGATGCGGGTAATAATGTTCACTGTACGTGTTGACGAAATCGTGGTTCCGAATTTGGATTACACGATCTAGCAAAGGCGGTCGGAACAAGGACAGAGGAAATATGATCGGAAAGTTAGGAAAGTGCATCGGAACATGAACGCTTCTAGATGCTCTGATGGGTGAAAAGTTGGCATCCGTTTACGTCGAAATGCGGTCACCTCTCTTCATTTTTACTACAAACTGACGAAACGATATGTCAACTCAAATACCGGCCGTCAGCTCAAATAGATCGACGATTCACTTTCCTGGATCTCTGTGTGCTGTCCCTGTTTCGACATACAAAAGTGTTATCTTTTGAGAGTAAGCAAGAAAAAAAGGAAAGTACGCTCGTGAATCAGTAATATGTAAATGAGGACACTAGGAAACCGTTCAGTCTCAACAGCAGATGACTATAGATATTGTATACAAAACAGACAATAAATCAGTTTATTAAAATTTATAGCCCCGTAGTTTCACTTTCATCATGGAGTCTTCATAAAGGATTAGGTATGTATAAAAGTGATATAGAAGTCGATAAAAAATATAGTAATTCCAATATATGATTAAAATTGAATAAAATGATTATTATTCTATGACACATTTAAAGTTGCAAAGAGACTTTATATACAATACAGAATCATTGATTAAGTGATAGATATTATTGATGATTATTTTCATGTAAGCATAACGGATTCGATTGTTTAATACCTTTTCACTCTTTGAGACAGATTTAATTCGCGGTACATTAACATATTGGAAATGGAAGTTGTAAATACACTAAATATTCGTTGTTTGAAGAGAAAGTTCCAAATTCTGTTGATAGTAGAGGAAGTGAAAGTTCCCCAAATTATCAATGTTTAGGGAGATTTGTAAAGAAGACAATTATTTGAAGTTTCGTCTAATCATTCTACAAGTAAAAGTCAGTCGAAAAGAAGGAATAACATTTTATCGTTTAACGCCTCGTTTTCGAGAAAATCGTCGAGTTCGTGTGTTTCAGTTCAGTATAATACATGCAGTAAGTAGAATTGGTTGGCCATGATCAGACGATTCCTGCATCCAATGGCGCACGCGTCTGCTGCATTTTCAAACTCAATTTTCTCGAAACTGTGGCGTCTAACGAAAAACGTTATTCCTTTTTTTCCGACTTATTTTTACACGTAGAATCATCCCCTTCTCGATTGTAACACCCGCCCGGCCACATCCTGTATAATATGGTAGTTCCAGATTATTTATTCTTTCTTTTGTAAACGATGAAAAAGCTACGCAAACAATAAGCTCGACAACTGATGGAATTTTATTTTTTTGCAAATCAGTTGCAACCCACGGTTTCTTTAAAACTTTCATCATCGTAGCGAGTAAAATACGATGCAATAAAAAAGAATTTGACCTTGAAATTCCAGGTGAACTTCCATTTACAGATCTTCATCGATCCAGAGAAAATCGTACAGCTCGTGTTGTGCAAACATTTTTGAATAATGAAAAATTGAATATCGCAAAATGGTCTGGTCAGTCATTGAATCTCATTCCTGTAGAGATGCCGTGGACAGCGGCGGACCGTTAATTTTTGGGGCCCTGCGTTAACTCTGTTTCCTACCCAATTAACCCAAATTAACTCAAATACCAACAATTTTGTATAATTTATTTTTCCTTAAGTTTTTAATTTAAATTGTTTTTAGTTTTAGTTTTTCACCGTGGAGGGGACCCTTTGACCTAGATCGCCGCAAGCCATGGATTAATATTGATATTACCCGGTGATGTCTGACGATGTTGTATAGCGACTTTCATGGTCAATAAACTTTAAACGTAGCATGTGAAAGTTAAATTTCTTTCTTTTTTATACATAGATGTATAGGCATAGTATATATATGTATAAGTTTATGTTTTACAGAATATACATTTTTTCCCTATATGAAAAACGAGAACTTCGTTATCTATTATACATACGTATCACAATATATCTTTTTCGTGTTGGTAAAAAGACATACAAATTAAAAAAAAATATCATGGTAAAACTTACGTTTAGGGGAGGATGTTTCGATGACCCCGACTTTCACATATGTTGTCAGGAGCATGATTCTGAACAATTTTTCCTTATACAGTAGACCTTCAAAGTTCGAACGATTCCAAAATCGAGCGAAAACATCCGTTTCTAAATTCGAACAGAAATGCGTAGTTCGAAGAAAGAAAAACAAAAATGGTTCACCGTTTCAACGCTTGCTCGAGGCCTTACCCTTAAATTGACATTATTCCAAATGGGTGAACTTAATTAGAGGTTCAAACATTTCGAACGACCTCCTGGAACAGATTATGTTCGATTTCGAAGGTCTGCTGTACCTACGTGTTACCGTCTATCGGTCTTAATATTTGCAAATAACTTTTTTTTTTAACTTACCTTATAACTATATTTATAGCGATTCAAGATTACTCGCAAGATATCAACAATGACATGTTTATCGTAATTACAAAGTTCGTGTTGAGGATATGTTTAGCCAGAAAATTTACTAATGTCGAATTTATAAAAACAATTGAAAAGTTAAGAATCTGAAAAAAATGTTATAGTAGCAGGATAATTTCTTTACCAAAAAGGTGGGAAGAAGTTGTGAAACGTCGCCGGGGTGATTACATTTATCTGTACAATGTAAAAATATTAATTTACAATCATAAATATAAGGTTAACAACAACAGAATTCAGGTTTCTCGTGAATAATACGGAAACTAATGTCGAGCGGCGGTAACGCGTATAGGTATATGTCGTTCAGAATGATTTCCTTGGTTAACAAAATCGACGAGATCTAAATCATTATCACCAATTCCTCCATGTGCATAAAACTATGGCACTATTCGTAACGAATGAAAGCGAGATTTCTGAAGCCACCGGATACAAGCGTTGTTGGCGGCTAGACGTTGTGCTACACATGGACGATAATACATTTGTGTTACAATTATAATACACAATGTTATTAAACAACTACAGTAATAAGTTTTGGTTCGTTTCGACCTTTTCGTCTAATAAACAATAACACAACAAACACACGTTTTTCACGCTTAATTAAACTATCACCCGCATGCAGCACTGTGTTTAGCCGCAAACGGCGAACGCATATACATCTTGACGCTTGCGACTGCTAGCATTGGAAATCCCACTTTAAACTGCTCTAACGTTGAGACGAGTGCTTACTGAATGACAACAGTACGAAACTTGCTTACAGTGTACATGCCTTGTATTTTGATATGTTTTCAGCTAAACGATGCGTGATGTACAAAAGTGCCATGCTAGTGCCCTGTATTCACGATAGAAATTTGTTTAAAAAAAATCGTGTGCAACGAACACGATCTGAAGGTACATTTTCGTGGCAAGTTTTTATCGACTGTACAATTTCGTTGACTTTGACGATAAACACTTGTGAGTTTGTTTCTCATCAGAGCATATCACAATACAGGAAGTGCAGAACTATGACTTTGGTATATGATGGCTCCTGTGAAATTGATTGCCGCTGCCAATACAAAAACTGGCATCCAACGACCATGCGAAGCTGTTACTAATTCAGCCGTCAATGGTCCACATAAAATACCCGGTATTGTCGCCTGAAAGTGAACAGTAATTTGTTTTTCATATTGCAGCATCGGTGGGAAGGAAACACCACGATGAAAGTTTAAAGAATTCATCTCCTGTCTTCTTTGTATTTTCCAAAATTAAATTAACATTGCGAAAGTACACCATCTGTAGGAAAGTAGTTTTAGAAACGAAAGAACAATGCTAATCTGAAACACTCGTATTGGTAATGTATTTGTTTGAACAAATTTGTTTCAAAGTGTGTACTTTTTCAATACACGAGTATGAAATATTTCTTAAACATGTGAAGTCAACATAAGAAGCCTTATGGTACAAATTTTCTGAACTGTCATCGTGGTGTTTTTTTTTTTTTATATGAAAGACAACTGAAACATACGATAGTATTAGAAACTGCAAATGTGATTCCTGCATGATTCGGTGCCACGTCTGCATGATTACTAAGATGGCCAGCAGCATTACACGCACAAAGTCCCATGGATATTGAAACAAAGCTACAATAAACAAAAAGTTATAACAGATGATATAAATTTTATGTGCTGTACAACTCTTTCTTAGAATGAATTTTAGTACTAACATTACGGCAGAAAGTACGTTATCCACGGCACAAAATGCTATTAAAAATGCACCAGGCCCTATTAAACCTATATTTGTCATTAATCTTCTTACAGATAAAACAGTCCACCTTTTCTGTATGAGATTATCGGCGCTGTGACCAGCAACTGTAAACAAATTCATTTTAGTCATTCGTATAAGCGATGTACATAGAAAAGTTCATGGTGATAAGATTCTCAGGTCTGGATACAATTTTATGCATCGTTTCCTTGTTACTTGACACCTACCGATTCCAACAAGAGAATTCACAATATATGGAAGAGCTGTCAAACTAATACTTTCTTTATTAGCAGACAAATTTCTTGCCAAGTAAGTTGGCAACCATTGCATTATTATATAATTACTCCAATTCATTGCAAAATGTGCTATGTACAATGCCCACAAAGGCCAATGAGAGATAAATTCAGTCCACCGCAAACTCCTATTCTGTGGCACCTTAAAGTCAATCAAATTTTGATCAGATTCAAGTTTATTATACTTTTTAATTTCAACTGAATATGGTATATCTACCTTGGGTACAAATAAAGGAATTTCATCCTGAGAGTTTGTTTCTTGATAAAGTAATAACCATAAAAGTGACCATATAATTCCAATTCCTCCGAATAAATAAAATCCAGTTTGCCATGCTACACGTGAACACAACTGAAAAAATGTTTCTTAATTGAAGTCACTTAAACCAACCTATGAAGCAATATTAAGTTATAGAAAAGTTACACCTACAACAGATGCAACTACTTGTCCAACTGAACCAGCAGCCACATGATATCCAAATGCACGAGACCGTTCCTCTACAGGAACAGTATGAGCGAACAAGTGAAAAATAACTGGTAGACCTAAAAACAATATAGTGTTACATACAAGGTATATTACAAATTATGGTACAAAATGAAGTCAGATGATGCTACATAAAAGAATAAGTCGAAAATGTAGGGTAAAATTTGTTCATGCGAAACTTTACTTTACCTAAACCCTCTCCCAACCCTAGAATCACTCTACATATAATGAGTAATGGTACTGACTGTACCAGAATCGGAGTTATAATTGTACTAATAGACCATAATAAAACTGCAAACATTAGTACCGTTTTGCATCCAAAACGACTCGCTGTATTTGCACCAATAATCTGATTCAAAAAAGATATTTTTAGACAAGCATTACAATATGGTAACTAGCAATGACATCCTAATGTCTATAGCCTCGAATACATAATATAAATATTGAATATTCCATTGTACCTGACTAGTAAAATAACCAAAGGCAAAAGCAGAAAGTATCCAACCTTGCCAATATAAACTCCACTTATACTCTTCGGTCATTGTGACGATCGCAATAGGCATTATAACTCGATCCGCCGCGTTTATAAAATTCGCGGCGGAGCACAATGCTACAATCCGCGATGTCCGCGGAAGCATTCGAAATTTCGGCATAGTTAAATTTATAGTTATTCAGTCATATCGCACAAATCCCCTGGCCGATCCTAACCTTAAACGACACGTAGTAGAAAAAGTTTGTTAAATAATTACGTTGCTGAAAGTCATGTCAACGTTTACGAAAGACATTGTCAGGACGCGTATAATATCAAGTTTTCAGACTCGGTAGTTCAGTCAATGAATTTTGTAAAAACAAACGTAAAAGCTGTTCACATTGTAGTAGTTCAAATGTACATACGGTACTGTACGGGATTCAACGTGTCAAACACGACACGACGATTACGCGGAGTCGTTTGTACACATGTTTGTCTAAATATTCTCTAGATGGTGCTTAAGTTCAAACAATTCAAATGTTTCCGCCTCTTCTTTCAAATAATTTCCACTGTACTGTTTTGTAAATTCAGTACTTTTATGTTACACATTAATCTTTATGAATTTTAAATAATCAATACTATACATATTTCTTCTTGCATTTAGATAAGGATTGTCGTTATCACAGCCATACGTAGTCAGATAAATACATATGTACACACAGAGAGGAGATCCTCTCTGGTACATATGTTTGTTGACACTGTCAATTCAACAATGATGCATATACAAAATTTTAGCTTGAGAATTGCTACAATTCTTCTTGGTAAAAAATCTATTTTAACTTGAGAATTTTTACAATTCTTCTTGGTAAAAAAACTATAATCGTGTTGTTTCTTAAATTCAAGTAAATCGTCACAATCAAAATCAATTTGATAGATTTGTTTGTGATCGTGAAGGTCTTTTTTTCAATAAAGATGAACCAGATGGGGTTCCAATCATTTTTCCTATAAAGGTGAAAAAATATCTAATAACTTCTTTAACTCTGCTTTATTCAACATTAACAAAATTATTGTACAAGATTCGATATGGGTGAATACACGTTATATACAAATGTCTTCGATAGAAGATGTAAAGTAATTTGAGCTTCTGTTCCTGTGGGGGTGGAACTGATTACATGTTACGGTATGGCAGTTGGCACGTTATTCGCAAGATCAGTCGACAGTGTTTTGAACAAATTTAGACGCGTCGAAGATGCTCTCCCTCGGGGTGGAAACCGTTCTCGTCAGCAACATATTTAACGGTGTAGGCAACGTTGGTAGCTGGGTCGACGAAAGAGTAGCTGCCTTGAACTTTAAGGAATTGGCCTTCGGTGCCGCCATTAACTAATTCTGCTGTTTCTTGTTTGAATGAACCATCGGAAAGTTGGAAACCATAATTGTAGTTGCCGAGACCAATATTGTCAGACGGAGTCTCTTGAACGAGTTCAACTTGCGGTTGTTGTACGGCGGGAGCAGCCAGAGCAATGGCGACGAGGGCGGCGAAGACAATGATCTAGAAATAATCAAACATTATTATATCTATGTATTACACGTCACAGCTATTTTGTCTGAAACGTAGGACTAGGTAATGCAAAATAAGTTGGTCATGTTTAGAGAATATAGAGAACACGATAAATGTGAATCTACAATTTATTTTGTAGAAGTATTTATGAAAATATTTCGGATTTGTAAAAAATCAATTCACTGCTAATAGTAGGAACACCATTGCATAGGAAACTCTGTAATCCTCGGTGATACGTACGGTTTTCATTTTGAAAGTGGATGTGTGCGGCTAGTCTTGTTTGGAAGACTGATGTGATTTCTCAAAGACGCCTGCAATTTTATAGTGGTTCTCCTCCTGCCAAAATTTGCCCGAATCCACAATAAATTCACCTTTCACTTTCCCTCGATAAACTAGAGACCGAATCGTTGATGAGTCGACCTTCATTATACACATGTGCGAGCCTCCGGCAAAATTGAAGTTTTCGGTTTTGTATAGGATTTCATCTGTTTCAGTCATCTCGAAAGATTCAGTCACCATATCTGGATAACATTCGATTTCAATGTACCGATGACATTTTTGTTCAGTAAAAAATTTAGAACTACACTTATTTGTGCAGAAATCACGCCACAATAAACAACAATAAGCGTAACATCTTTTCTTCCTTTCCGAATTTCAAAGTTTCAAACATTGTTTCAACGTAAAAACAATATAAACTTTCTGTACATTAATATCATAAAATTTAATCTACCATTTGCAGTATAAGAAAATGATAACTATGCATACATATTAGAAATAAGGAAATTGAAAATATATTATAAAATAACATTATTTAATGAAAGACATTATTTCGCAAGGCATTATTTCGACTCATTTTAATCGCAAAATTATTCAAGAATATTATTTGAATCTTGATATGACTCGATTCCGGTTACTATGATTTTTATTCGTTATAACATTATAAATTCGTTATATTACTTTTGTAAGTAGGAGTTAACAATAGAAACATATAAATTCGATTGCCTCTTACACTATCAGTATAGAGACATATAACGTAAATGTTAATTTCGAAGTTTTTCTGCCAGTCATATCGACTAAACTCTAACTTCTACGCTTTCTATAATTTATTTTCCCCTTGTCCCTGTACCACTTCTTTGATGCGCGACGTACGCAGAAAAGGTCCCATTAATCTTATTGTTGGAAGTAGCCATTAGGACACTGTAATCTGTAGAATAGGATTCACGATGTATACTGGACTCAAAAAGTATTTCAAAAAATATTTGAAAAGCGAAAAAGGGGGAAAAAGTATTTCCCATTCTCGAACAATTGTCAATATTTAAACTGCGATGATTTCGAAAAAAATCACCGTGTAACAATAAATTTCGACTCATTTTAAAACTAAAAACCTCTAATTTTATAATCCATCGTTCCTATTTATCTACGATACTTTTGCATGACGCAGCGACTAGGAAACTGAAGACATTTTTTTTCAGCAAAAAATGTTACAAATTGAAACGTCTATGAAAAACATTAGAAAATTTTTCTTATGACTGAATCCATCACAGATTTGAAGATTGTAGCTTCCTATTTACTTCCGATTTATTCAGGTTTTGAATTGAAAGGTGTATTGTCAACGATGCTATAACATGTACATGTATTATTTATAAGCTGCACCGTGAAGGTTTTTACACGACCAGACGTGTTCCTCATTTGTATTCTATAAAACAGCCAAAAAAAAATCGTAGATCAAGTTTTTAAAAATCGTTGGAGAGAGGAGGCTTCAATCCTTAAATCGGAACTATACATATTCATTCAGACAACGAATTTTTTCATGGTTTTGATAGACGATTCAATTGGTAGCATTTTTGATCAAAAACGTATCCTCAGGTTTTTATCTGCTATATCAGGGGGTTCCCGAAGTTTCACCTGGGTGGAAAAAATTGTAAATTTCAACATATCTGGCGGGCAAAAAAAAAGAAAAGGAAAAGGTAAAAAGACATAAGGGAAAGATTTATACTAATTTTATAACATAATTGTTTTTTTATTTATGACAATAATTTCTTTTTGTTGAAATCTGTTTATTAACACATTTCAAAAATATAATTCGCGGGCCGCACTTTGGATGAACCCTGTGACATATCATGCAAAATTATCCTAGGAAACAATGGACGATGCTTTACGAAAGTAGAGGCTGCAAGCTCTAAAATGGGTGCAATTTTATTGTTGTGTTATTTATTTTAACGAAATCATCACAGTTGAAACGTAGAAAATTTTTCATGAATCTGCAATTTAGTGTTCGAACACTTTCTGGATCCACTGTACATTATACATATATGTATACAAAGATGTATAGACATTTATAAATTCGTTTATGAAGTGCTGATCGATATTTCAGCTTCTAATTGAACATTAGACTACCTCGGAGAGATCCCGAGTGGGACACCGGAAGAATAATCGATTTCAAAATCTCGATTAAAGATGAATCGGGAGAAACCGGCCATGTACGATCTGACGATCCTTTACGACACGAATCATTACGAAACTGTCCTTGTCAGCGACGTAATCATCTTCACGGTGTAGCATCATCGAACTCTCTGTGGTAATAGGTGAAATTGACACTTCGTGGAACATCGTCATACATTTATAATCTCTCCCTCTTCCTTTTACCAAGAAAAAAAATTGCATAATTATTTCTTATTGGTTTTCAATGTACTACATGTAAGCGAATTAAATCACAGCGAAAAGACTAAATAAACATAATAATTTATAACAAAAATATTTACAATTCTCGTGGCATTAAATGATATATAATTTTCAAATTTTTATTCCGAAAAATCGTCATTCTTTCGTTTTTCAAGATTTTCAAGTATCGATCTTTCTCTTTGATGTTTACGTATTAATTAATAATGTTACGTTTACGTTACTTGCGAGTAATAGACTTTCTTCGAACATTGTTGTAGATCAGGATAATCTCATAAAAAGGTAAGATCACTTTAACCCAGCGACGAGTAACCGCGGACTATAGTGGGCCAAAAATGGAAACCTAATTAAACGCTTAAACATATACTAATCAGATAATTTTAGTTTGTGGGATGTATTTGTTGTTTCTTACATACATTTACAATAAAACGTTTCTTTATTTGACCTACTATTTCTTATTACTAGATAACATATTATAAAAATATGTCCAACAAAAGTTACTCAGTATTCAGCTGACCATAAATTATGTTAATGAAAATTTGCATAAAAGCTTTTATTCAGTAAAAAATAAAGGTGACAACATGGTTATTTGTTATGAAATTATGTTTTGTTTTTTGTTATTGAATTTTTTTATGCAAATCAATATATCCTTGCATTCTGTTTAAGAAAAGTATCAATGTACTTATGTCGAAAATTGATTAGTTTAGAAGTTATGATTTTTGTCGCGAATGCCTGCGGGCCGCCGGACCTCGCAATTATTGCCATTATTGAGTAGCTACATATCGCGTACATTTGTATCAATTGTTTACTAAATATTGTAAAAAAACGTGGAATATTTAGTAATATCTACGTAGCGGTCATATCAAACAACTACACACTGTGGTTTAACCAATTCACTGCCAACTACGAGATATCTCGTAGTAAGATTAAGTGTAATTGGCCACGGAATAAGTTTATAGCCATTTGAGTTAGGAATTCTTCTTCTTCTTTCCTTCTTTAACATCGCATCGACATCTTGGTCATCAACGACGACTGTGTGTTTATTAGAAAGGATGAACGAAAATTTTAATAAAATCGTACCGTCCAGGGCGAGAGACGCTCCTTTGTCTGGCAAGTGAACAGGTACTATTTTTTAAATATTCCAAATAGTTTACAAGTAATCCAGATGGCTCGCTTAGCTGAATCACCCTGTTTAACGCTAAACGTACCGAGCTATAAATGTAACAGGTACATGTTGCCTTATAAAAATGACAAGATTCAACTTATTTAGACTTTGCGCAGCTCTTATTGCAATGCGTGCTCTACTAAAGATATTTATTGAATCATTGTTCACGGAAGCATCTTTATAATTTCAAAAATTGTCAAAGAAAAAATCTAGAACCGGTCATTTGACCGGTGGTGGTACGATCACTGACCCAAAGGAAAGTGTACAAAATGTCGTATTTTCAATTATGTGGGATGCAATAACGCAGAACGGTATACGGAATGATAGCGAGTTTGCGCATTCAAATAAGTAAGTTCACGCGTCGAATGCTTAATTAATGAAGCGCCTGTTTGCATAAATGCGGTCTAGGTAATAGACGATTCAGAGAATATCGGCAAACAGGAGACAGGCGTCGAGTGAATCGGAAACGAAAGATTTGAATGGAAAATTTATTGAAGCTAGGTCATATACAATTTAGGCGGGAATGTGTTCTCCTTTGGGGTGGAAACCGGTTTCGTCGGCAACATAGTCGACGTTGTATCTGACGTTGGTCTGCGGGTCAACCCAGCTGAAGCTGCCGCGAACAGCGAGAGCCTCGTGTTCGGTTCCTTGGTTAATTACGTCAGCGGTTTCCTGGTGGGTCTGGCCATTGGACAATTCGTAGCCATAGCTGTAGCCACCGACGCCGATGTTGTCAGACGGTACTTCTTTGAGGAGCACTACGTCGTTCTCGGGCACGAGGGGGGCAGCGTATGCGGCGGCGACGAAAAGGGCGACAGCGATGAGCTACGAAGAAAGTGAAATAATTAACACCTCGATCAGAGTTCGGCGGCGTGGGCATTGTTGTCGTAGAAATCTCGTTAAACCAATGCTAATTCTTAAACCATACACGGCGATTACCGGTATCGGGTATTGCAACACAACGGTCGCGAATACAACAAGACGTAACAAGATGTAACGTCCGTTAACCGACGATCGTCGCGATTACCAATGACGCAATACAAAATAACATAACACGCGTGAACACACTAACGCACGTCTGCGTCTTCGGATCCAGCACAGCAAGATGGACGTGCGGATTTACTTGAAATCAATTAACAGCGTATTTGCATTCGAACGAGAGAGCAATTTTCTCGGAAATTTAATTTATAATACTACGTAATTACGCCGCGTATTGTCGCGTCATCGACGATACCGGTGCACGTTAATTGCGCGCACACCGTGTTGCTCCCTCGAATCGTCGTGTCGTTAACGACCTTTTCACGAATCAAACCACTGGAAATTGTATCGCGATCGTACACGAGAAGAATCCGAGTCTTCTTCGATATTGTATACCAAATACGGATACACTCGACGTCCGGTAATAAAGAAATATAGGTTTTGCACGCACCAGCTTCATGGTTGGGTTTTCGTTGAGCTTCTCGAGGAAGATGAGAGAACTGAGATGTGTTAGATCACGATACTGATTCGATGCTGGTCCACGGGGATTATATACACAGATTTCGACACGAATTCTGCCCCCTCCTGCGGCACCGGAGCCGAAATTTCTGCCGCAACGGTGTCGAAATCGTCGTGTGGCATTGGCTGGGTGGCGGTGGCAGAACGATGACCGACAAAGGAGCAGCCGGTGAATGTCAGACAGGAATTCGAGGAAGAGTAACCGACGGCGAAAACCGTGGTTTCACCACGGCCGCATCTTCTTCGAATCCTCGCCGGGAATGCCAGACGAGGATGAGACAATGGGCAAGCAACTTTCCATAAAGCTCAGCTGCTGCAGTTTAGTATATTACAGTTGCCCGGAGCAATCGATTCAAATCGCTTCATACATGTACACGCGGTGACCGATTTTGATCGGTAAATGAAAATTACTCGAATGCTATATGTTATATTGGGTTGGTAACTAAGTAATTGCCGATTTCAGTTATAGATGAAACTATAACTTGACTCAGTTTTTGGCCGAAAAGGATCAGACTTTCTACGAGCGTGGAATTTTCAAGTTGTCAGAAAGATGGCAAAAGGTCATCGAACAAAATGGAAAATACATCATAGATTAAAGTTCATTCCAAGTAAAAAAAAAACTCTTTTATTTCATTGAACAAATCGGCAATTACTTAGTTGCCAACCCAATATAAAACAAAATAGTTTAGATGTGTGGGGAACGGTTTTGAGGGGTTCACAGGCTGGGGTAAACAGTTTCTTCATAGACGGAGGCGTAAAGGTCACACGAAGGTTATACGCGTTTCTTTTTTTTATGGAATCGTATATTTTTGAATGCCCTAAGCGAAACTTGACATTTTCGACAGAAAAGTATCGAGCTATTTACGCCAAAAAATTGTTAAATTTTTTATTTTAATCCTTTTAAGAGAATTGTGCGACGAAAGAAATAAGTGATGGTCTGGTATATATTCGATATATCGAATCTTAATATTTTCGATAGAAAAGTATTGAGCCATTTACGTCAAAAAATTGTTATTTTAGGGGATATTTGGCTACCTTTCTTTCTGGTAAATTCCAAATAGCAGGTATGTAGTTTCTAAATTTTTAATTTTAATCCTTTTAAGCGAATTGTGTGACGAAAGAAATAAATGATAGTCTGGTGTATAGTATTAGGTCGTCCCATAAGTTCGTGGCGTTTACTCTTGTACCATTTAAATTCTAAAAATAAAATATGTAATCACCCTTTCATTTCACAACCTCTTCTGACCTTTTTGGCAAAGACATTATACCGTCACTATAAAATTTCTGCGGTTTTTTATTAAAATACTTTTCAATGGTGAATAATATAAACATATCCACGGCACGAACTTCTGGGACGACCTAATACATGATATACGCAATTTTTGGTAAATTTAAATATTCTGTCAATAAATGGCCCTTACTAATTATATTTTAATAACGTCCAATTGACTTTCTTCTATTACAATGAACTTCTCTGTTATACGGAAGATTTCGCAACGTATAGTCTGTCTAGCTAATATATCTGTACATCTAATCCACCTGAACTCGCTGTAACATTTATTCACACGAATTAATTACATTGACGATTTATTTCTATGAAATCAGCGATCTTTGCAACGATACGCCCTTCCTTCCGCGGATTATTTTTAACCTTTGGCCATTCTTTTTTATCGCAGAATATTATTAAATCGTGGTCTTTAATTATGCGATGAAGGTGTGCGCGGCAATGTTTTCACGGGGATCGAAACAGCATGTTTTTTTGGTAGAATCAGCATAACATTTAAATCTTGCAAATGTATTCAATGCCGTTGGCGTGAGAAATAATGTTCGTAGCGAGATCGTATCAGTGCGACCTTCCCGGTAAATATTAATTCCAAAGTTCTTCAAAATTCTTTTGCGTAGAGCATCGAAAGTCATTACCATACTCTAACCCTAACCGCAGAGTAATAGAAAATCTGTACAACAGCGTAGAAAGAAAACCGCCACAGTTACGTAAACCGATCGTTTATGTTAATTGACGAAAGAGCGACAGTCTCTGGTAGGGAGAACGGCTCAAGGAGACGACTCAAAAGAAGAAGAAGAAGATTCTCCTTCGATCCGAGGAGATCACCGGGGCCGTTTTCTATGTTACGAGCGTGCGCGCATGAATATTTCTTCTTTTTATATATGTGTATCCTTGTAATTGATCGATGGACGTGGATACTAGATCGATGTAATCGACGTTGGTAAGGCACACACACGGAGATTTGTTGTCGCGTGCTCGCAACGATGCTTTTAATGATCTTCGCATCCTTATGCGTGGGTACAACTTTTACGTTTATCATGATTTTATCGTGAATTCGTTGCATAAATGTCCGAGAGTGTTCCCGATCATTTTCTAGTGCGTTGCGTAATCCGTGTCATATAAAACGGAAAGGGGAGGCATGATGAGTAAGCTAATAAAAAATGCAAAAAATTGATAATTATACGTTTTATCCGAGTCTTTTACGGACCAATGTATAAATATAATACTATAGTCTTTGGTACATAGTTTGAGGAATATTTAAATAAAATTTTGAGATGTCTTTCGACAATGTTTCGGTGTTTACGTAAACGAAGCCCTAGTAGAGTACGGTAAACACGAACATGGTCTTCGTATGTTAAGTTATGCTGTTTCAAGACAAACTCCTTCGAAGGACATTTGAAGGTCAACGTATTATACACGGATGAATTTGTCTTTTCAAAAGACATTTCTCTTCTTTAGAAAAAAAAGAGGCGATGACCTTTAAATATTGGAAAATATGACCTGGAGAAAACAAGCTTCTCCGTCAGAATAATTGCTTCACTGAACCAAACATTGTCTTCCTGAAACATTTTTTTTTTACTGTAAGCGAGTACGGGTTTCGTGTACCCGAGGCAACCATAACGTCTATAGGTCATTGCGTTCACATTGCAGTAGATTTGATTCGAGTTCACGCCAGTCTTTCAACTTTCCCGAACGCTTCCACGCGCTGCTTCTGTTTCATTTCCGTTTGCCGTCCTCTTTCATGCTCGAAAATTTAGTTGCTCCGATCCATGCGAGAAATGTTGTAGGTTCTGATCCTGACTAAATGATGATGGAGGTTCTGATCCATGCTAAAGATGATGTAGGATCTGATCCAGGCTAAAAATAAGACTAGAGGGCAGCACTATAATGGGGACACAGGAACCCCGGGCGTGAACGCACTCTGTTTGTCTCTGTTCATGCGAACAAGTTTTATTGTAATGTAAGAACGAGGTGGGTGTAAGGAGTGTTAAGTAGTCCTAGGCAACCTTAGGTAGTTCTAGGTAGCTCTAGGCAGTCCTAGGCAGCTCTAAGTAGCCCTAGACAGTTGTAAGAAGCTTTACGCAGCCCCAGGCGGCTGTAAGGAGTCCTAAATACTTAGTCCTAGGTAGCCTCAGGTAACCTTAGGTTATTGGTAATAACTGAGAGCACTGGAGATACAGAATGACTTTATGCTATCAGCCTCCACGCATCTGTGCATTAATAAATTCTTTCGTAGAAAACTGTCGAAGCTAATGCAGCAGATATCTTCCAAGTAGTTCTTGCAATTCTTTCTCCGGCATTCTCAACATGACAAAGGAGGAATCAATGAACTATAGCAATAATTCATACACAGATTAAAATCGGGCACCCAGTGCGTACTTTGCTATTTTCCGTAGAATCGCGCAATCGCGTAGCCATCGCGAGGCGCCAGCGCGTTCACGTTTCCGCATTACCATCTTCTCGAGAACTGGAAGAGCTTTCAGTGTTCCGAACGCTCCCGGCGCGCGTCGTTCTCAAGTATCATTCGCGTATTGTCGCGTTCTCAACTTCCCGCCGAAACTATCTTACTTTTTTCCATCGTTTTCCGAAGAAATGTCGTTCAATACGGTTCAAAAGCAAACAACGCGATTCCGCGCGATATCAACCGTATCGTCGGGATCTCCATTCATTTACCGTTTCTCTTGGGAAACGGATTAATTCCCGGAGGTGATACGGTAAATCCGCGAGTTCCACGGGAAATGGGGGACGAGGAACGGAGTGTATCCTTCGAGGAACGCCACTGGATTCGCCGATAAATTCGTTTCGGAGGGGACAGTTATCGAGGAGTAGAAAAATGAAAGTATTTCCTAGGTAAAAAATGGCACCGTTCCACGGCATGGCTCTTATACTGCTTGGAATCGGATGTCACCTGTTACGCGCCGAACCGGCCTCCGATCATCGGAACCAAGGTAGAATCGCGAAAAGAATCCTCGTTTTCCCGAACGAAATGGAAAGGACTAATAATTCGAATTCGATTTAAGCGAAGATCAGAAATATGTGGATCATTCTTGAGCGATTCGGAGCAGCATCTTCCGGTTTGATCGATGCGAATTTCTGGCTCGGAATGATCCGAATGGTGGGAACGAAAAATTCTGTTAACCGGCGGCTTCGATTTTAGCGGCGCAACGATTCGAAGACGAGATCGGCAGGACCGAACGGCGGACGCACCGGGGAACCAGGAGGACCACTTTCTACAAAGATCCAACTCAAAGAGTGACCGCCGTTGTCGGGCAAACTGTTGTGCTGTTGTGCCGTGTCAAGAATTTGGGGAACAGAACCGTGAGTCCTGCGTTTCAGTAACGAAACCCGTTAGTTTGTGCTGCCTGCGAGTTTCGAAACAATTTCAATCAGATGCAAATCGAGGAGTTGCAATTAGTCGCTTTTATCGGGCGGGCGGCATCCGTTTTACTATCGTGAACGCGAAACACTACTTTTACCATCATTCTAAAGTTCGCAACAGCGAGTCACTATTTTCCTTGGAATTCCAATCAAGCGCGATTGTTGCAAAACTTTCACTGCATCTAGGAAAACGGGGTTGTTTGTTTCTAGGCTGGCAGTGCTAGCTCCTCAAAAAAGGTTCTTCGATTTTAATATTTCGAGTGCCACGTATCCCAAAAATTGTTGTTTTCGGTATCTCATCTTTTCAATTTTCATTTCGCTAAATAAATTACTTTAAAGGACGGCTATTTGACCACTAGACTGCTTTAAAAATTTCTTTCTTCTTACATCGACGTCCTTGAACCCTTTTAAGGGCGTACTCTAGACTAAACTTTCATTTTTCTGGTGTTTTTAGGTTATTTTTTACAAATAAAATATAAGTGTTTTAATATCGGCATTTTGCATACATATTTATCTACACACTATGTTTAAACGAACCTTCTTCAACAACATGTAATTCCGCAGTTCCGATCATTTTCACTTAAAAAGAATTGTGAACATTCGTAGAATATAAATAAATATGTATTCAAAATACCGATATTAACCCATTTGCATCATTAGCGTATATATATACGCTCAATCTATTTTTCTTATAACGTTGAAATATGAAGTTCTTTTACTTGTAGTCATTTTTGTACTTAAATATAATAAAAAGAAAGTTTGGTGATAAAGGCCTTCTTTTCATATTTCCTTATGATGCAAATGGGTTAAGGAAAAAAATTATATTTTATGTGTAAAAAATTCTCCGAAAAGACCAGAAAAATGAAAGTCTAGACCAGAGTACTCCCTTAATACGTTCGCTGCTTTAAACTGTAAGTACGTGTCGATTTTTGTCATAAACGCATAAAAAATCCGCAGCCTATTGATCAACCTGTAGTACCTGTAGGACCGGTCGTTAGGCCGATTGCGATAGGTGTAACATGAACGAATTGCAAACACCGAGCACTGCACCAGGTGTCCTGGATTCGCAAAAGGGACCTGCACATCCTGACGTCCATGTCCACGACCTACACGAGCGACGCGAGGTTCACGATAGTCGGCGATCAGGACAACGACGAGTGGAACTTGCAAATAGATTACGCGCAACCTCGGGACACCGGGATCTACGAGTGCCAAGTGAACACGGAGCCCAAGATCCACAGGGCAATTGTACTAAAAGTTTTAGGTGAGTTTCTCCCCGGTCCCGGATTCCCATAGACCGGTTCACATAATTTATTTGTTTGCACCGACGAAGACGTTCAAGCAAAGATCACCGGGCCGGAAGAAGTTTACGTGAAGAAAGGCAGCACGATCGGTTTAACTTGCATCGTGGACACACAGGACATTCCTCCGAGCAATGTGACGTGGTATCATGCTGGTACAGCGATCGATTTCGATGGTCCAAGGTACGTGCGCGTCTCGCGTAACTTTGTTCCCCTTTCGTTTCATTCTGTTTGCTCTCCTTTCGCCCAGCCGATTCTGTGTACTCCGAAGAAAGTACACTTGAGAAGAAGAGTCGCGTGTCCCATATCCTCGTATCACTATTTTTACGTTCGACAGGGGTGGAGTTTCACTGGAAACGGAGAAAGGTAAAAACGGCACCACCAGCAAGCTGTTGATAACCCGTGCTCTGCTCAACGACAGTGGGAATTATACCTGCGCTTCGAACAAGGTGGCTCCAGCCAGCGTCATGATTCACGTGTTAAACGGTGAGGATATAAATTCGTGGTTTAGCTTCGAGCCCATAACGATCGTAAAGGAATGTTCCTCTCGTTGAACGATTTTATGGCAGCGCTTCCGGTCTAGGTTTGTCTAACGTTCGAATTTATCACCTTACACTAGCGCGTTTCTCTTTCTCGTTCGACAAAACTCTCGATAGAACGTTATCAAGCTTTATAACTTTTGACGCGTCAGATTCTCCGCTGGGAATAAAACAGACCGTGAATTTTTTATCTCCAATCCTATTGTTGCTCGATTCCACTGAATTTCTCGGGGCGTAATATAATAATGTCATTTCGAGTCGGAAAAATATAAATAAAGTTTCATCTTGTGAATTTCATCTCTGAACGTTGCTCGGATAATAGTTTTCCGATATGCAAAATGAACTTCGTTAAATACGAGCAGCCCTTAGACAACAAGAGATTTCAATTTTCCGGATTACAAAGTTTCCTTCTTGAAAGATTCCGAGAAGACTGCGTTCCTTTTACACGGTCGACCTTTTATTAACCATTCGAAGAGGAGGACGCCTGCGGGTGTCGCGTGTTTTCTCGCGTTTAAAAATCGTAGTAGCAACTAAGATCGTTTATATTCGCAAGGGAGCGCGGAAAGGTTGCAACGGGGTCGTCCGACAACGATAAATCGTCGCGACGGTTCTTTTTACAATTCTCCGCTTTACAATCCTTCTGAACGAACGGAACACCGTGAATATGTGTTCTTCCAGGTGAACATCCTGCGGCGATGCAGCACGGTGGCACCGGTAACGCGAACAGAAGAGCGATTCTCTTCAGCTTGCTCCTACTGGTGGACAGAACGTTACGGTGAAGCAACGTTTCCGCCTCCGATCGACTTCCGAGAGGCGTTCTATCCTCTGCATCGTTTCCTAAAGATTGATCGGCCTACTCGCGGCGCAGCCGGACAGCTTTCTGGAACTGTTTTACCGATTCCGGAAGTCGTTCCCAGCGAGGCGAACTGCCAAGGAAACGAACCGAAGGAGTCCACGAGAAAAAGGAACGCGAACGAGTCGATCCCGAGAAAACGAAAATCTACAATTTCGCTAGAATTTTCAGCACAGCCATCGCTGTACCATATACATACATACCCGAGGAAAAACTTTTCGCTCGTTGCCGCATAGCCGGGCGAAAATTAATCTCGATGAAATTAAACTCCGTTCAAATGAACGTTCTCCCTTTTTTCTTTTCTCGCGGACCCTCGCAATTACGATTCGACCCCCTTCCCCGAATCGCCGGCGGATCTGCAAGTTCGTTCATTTCCTGTAAAGAGAAACGAGCGCAAAAGAATGATAAAATATAACAGCGTGTTTTATTAAACTGCGAATCGCAGCCCCGTGTTTGAATACCTGGCCACTCATCACCACCATTGTGTCCCTGCGCAGCTCCCGCAAACTGTGCGTTTTTTCTAGTTGAATATCACGCGAAAGAACTTCCCTTCCGTTGCGCCCCTACGTCTCTGTTTCGCTCTCGCGGAATGGAAATTGTAAGACGCATCGTTCGTTACTCGAAACGATCGAGTTCGCCGCGCCGGAATTAAGGTCGATTCATATTTACCGGCGGCCGGTGGCAACTAGGTTCGGATTCTAGGCAAAAGCCATGTTAGGGCTTGGCACCGAGGATCTGGCCAAGATCGGCGCCGGCCGTCGACTATTTTCTGACGGCGGCCGGTTGGGTCGACCCCCCTGCTGTGCGGGGCACAAAAAAAAAGGTTTACGAGCTCTACAGCTCCTTAGGTAAACTATCGGTATCTCTCTTTTACAACGGTATGGAGATAGGAGTCGTTCCTGCCTCTTCGTTCCTCAACTAGCTTTACTAACGTGCCGGCAAGTGTGAATATAGAAAACGTCGTATAGTTCATATTGGCCGGCGTCGCCGGTAAGTATGAATCGACCTTTAAGGTCGGATTTTACTAGACCGGTTCACCGTGGCCGGGATGGGCACGGGTTTTGGCTAGACCATACTGAGTTCACCGTGTTCCAGAGGCGCTCAAGTGCTCGCAACAAAGGCTAATGCCACGCACCACGGGGGTTAGCTAGCAGAACCCCAAAACCGTATACTTTCCTCTTACCCCTCGGAGTCCTAGGTTAGAGTCCACCGGGCCATCTGGAAATGGTCAGACGCTCGAGGTAATGACCCAACCGGGGCGAGCAAAAATATAGTCGAGAACACTGATGCGCCATCGGTTTTAAACCCTAGACCCTGTTTTCGAATCTAGCGACCTTACTTGACGGCCGTTTTCCCGGTCTAGTAAAATCCGACCTTAACGCGAGAACCCCGGTCGTCAGAGGACAACAGCAGTCCGGCCGGAATCGTCGGTATTGTTATGCAACCGGATTCAATAGGTAAGTTTGTCCCCGGTCGACGTTAACGAGCTCGAACGGCTCTGCTATCGCGATTCCGAATTACCAACCCCCCCCCCCCCTCCCACCGCGTGCCCTTCCGTTCTCTTTTCTTTTCGACTTCCTCGAAACTTTGACCCGTCTGGATTTATCGAGAGATCGAACCGAACTTCTTACGAAGACACGATTCTCATTTTATTCGCCGCTCGATCCGATAAGAACCGCCCGGCTTGTCAATAGTCACGTCGTCGTTCGACACTTATTTTATTTCCATTGTGCTCGATCCTTAAGAAACGTCAACTTTGAAGAGGAAGCTACGTTCGCTACAATTGCGAGGATTTCTCGCGGTTCGAGGCTATTTAAATATTTCTCGAATAATTCTGCAAAGCTGCACTGAATAGGATGGTATAATTTTTTAAAGACATTACGAAAGTTTAAGCGTATTTGAACAGTGTTCGAAGAGACCGCGGCACTGTTAACGCGAAAGGCGGGTATTATTCGATTTGGCTCTGTTAAACATTTTTCCTGCTTTATACGGAAACATTACGCAGACCTTTATTACGCGAAATGAGACCAGAGACTGTCCCAAATACGACAGGATATTCTTTTAGAACGTTTCATCCGATTTAGTTGCTTCAACGATTTTTCCAGTTTTAAACATTCGAGTTGTACGGATATTTCTTACGTACGATGAATCTAGAGTCTCTCCTGAATACAGAAATTAGATAGGAATTAGATAGATTATAGAGAAAACGGCATAAACAATTTTTACCTGGAAAAACGATGATGATCTCTTACCCGATCACTTTTGATCTTGCGAACTCAAAGTACGTATGTAGGTAATTATGAAATATAAAAACACTGTATAGCAATACAGAGAGCAGAACCTTTTAGTATCTTCATTGTTGCAACTGTATTGTGACCCGTGACAATATAATTAAAATAGCTTCGAGTGCAAAGGGTTAAACGATGATTGAAACATCTAAAACTCGGCTAAAGCACCAGGTCGACGTTTTTCGATTTAGTTGCTTGAACAATTTTTCCTGTTTCAAACGTAAAAGTCATATACACATTTTTCGCATGAAACATTTTGCGAACCCTCTCGGATACGGCGATGTAATTTTTAATAGACATTTCCGACTCTTGAGCGTGTTTAAACAACGCGTGAAGGAATCGGAGGGCCCGTTACCATTTTCTCGGATATTTTTCGATCAGCTTGAAAAGATAATGGTCCGAAGGAAAATCTATCGAAACCACGCTAGAGCGAAACTCTTTTGCACTCGACTACGGTACTGCGAAAGCGAAGTCAGCCGAGAACGAGTCGTCATATTCGAAACAAAAGGCACAATCCATATATCGTTTCATGCACAGGCATTGTACGTACGACGTACGAGTTATCGAACAGTCGAACTCGGAGACAGACATGCGTTGAATTTTTTCGGAATGGTCGTCGATGTATATCCGCGATACGCTAATTGGATCGAATGGTGAACGAATGCTGTTGCCGTTATTCGTCTGAAAAATCTTAAATTTGCCAGGGATCGGTGAAAAATGGACAAAAGCTTAACTAGAAGCTCGTCGGTGGAACGATCGGTAATTATTCGGAACATTGACGAAGGCTGCGGATTTTTATGCAAAATAAAGCTTGTATTGATTGCAAGGTACTGGAGCTACATAGACGTTTATGTCTTTTTTAGTGACTCTGCAGAGTCGAGAACGACGCGACAATATTTAAAAACGATTTTATCGTTTTGCATTCGATCTGCTAATTTTTTATCGTTAATACATAAAATCCACAGTCTACTGCGGTCCCGTTCAGCTATTGGCTTGGCCTCCACTTCGATGCTCAGTCATATGATATCACAGTATTTCTAAATTCTAAAAATTCAAAATAATATTAGGTTGTCCGGAAAGTTCTTTTCGTTTTTTTAACAGGTATTATAAATTGGATCAAACGACCTGACATTTTTTGAGCAATTAGAAGAATTGGTTTTCCAACTGATGTGCAAAAAAGATTTTGAAAAAATTGCAACTGGTAAGAATTACATGGGAAATTAAAAATGGCACTTTTCAAAACTTTTTTATTTGAACCTGTAGTGAAAATTTAAAATGTGAGTTTTGTAGATCTATGTTAATTATACACATGCTGAAAATTTCATCGAAATCGATTAATATACACATGAGCTACGAGTAGTTAAAAATGGTGAAAATCGTGACTTTTGGTCACTTCTCGCTTAAAATCCACAAATTCTAACATCTTCAGATGCGTGTCGTTTTTATCTGCATCAATCGATTTCGATGAAATTTTCCGTATGTTTATAATTAACATAGATCTACAAAACGCATATTTTAAATTTGCATTACAGGCTCAAATAAAAAAATTTTGGAAAGTGCCTTTTCTATTTGCTCTTATAATTCCTAGCAATTGCAATTTTTTCAAAATCTTTTTTGCACATCATTTGGAAAACCAATTCTTCTAATTGCTCAAAAAATGTCAGGTCGTTTGATCCAATTTATAATACCTGTTAAAAAAAAACGAAAAGAACTTTCCGGACAACCTAATATAATACAACAGTATTTCCAAATTCTAAACATTCTAAGTAGTATAATGTAACAGTATTACTAAATGCTAAAAATTCTAAATAACATAATATAACGGTATTTCTGAATTCTCATGTTTTTGCCGTGGTTTGCTGGTTTTCGTCGCGAACGCATAAAATTTGCAGTCTAATGAAGCCGGTTCGGTAAAATCTCGGCATAGCTGTGAAAATCGTCGATGTTTCAGAGTAAAAAGAGATTGCTGTCGAGGGTGTCGATGGTCGGCTCTGTTGCGAGCCGTATGTTCTTCCACAAGCGAGGGGATCGATTGAAAGTACGTTAAACGTCTCGCGTTCAGCGCGAAACGGTTCTCGTGAAAAACGGTGACGAACACGGATCGTCGAAAAAACGATTAATCGAAACGTCCTTTACCCGGCGAACGCACGCGTATAGATCCCCAAGTACCAAAACACCTACCGTCTCGAATCGTTCCGCAGCTTCAACATCGAGGTGGTCGACGCGCTGGTCAAGGAGACGATGGAGAATAAATTGTCAACGGTGACGGCCTATAATCCGCATCAGGCGGCGAAACTATGCCAGGAAATTGGCTCCGACGTGCAGAAAGCGATCGGCAAGAAGGATTACGACAGGTGAACACAGATTCAAATCTATCGCTCTGCGCCAGTGCACGCATGCATCGTGCATTCGGAAAGTTCCTGGACGAAATAAAACCGAGACCCGTGCCGTTCGCAATTTTGTTCAGAATTGTTCCACTTTTTTCTTTTACCCCGGTTTGCTCCGAATCGGTTCGAGATCGGGCGAATACTTTTTGCTAGAAGGATGGGGGAAAAAAGACAATGAATGTTTGGTCTGTTTGGCAAGTTGTTCGAAACATTTCTGCGGCAGTTTCATTACATTTGAAATCAGTCGTGGCTCTTTGTTTTATGTGAAATACGACAGCTGTAAAACGCTCGCTGGAACTAAATCGCAGCATGGACGAATTGCTTCGTAGAACTCGACGAAATTCATTTTGACAATACCTCTCGAGGCTCAGGCTAATCGATCCAATCGTCAAATTGAATTTTTGTCCGACAAAAATTACGTCTGAACAAAATTTATTGGCGGTTCTGTTTCCTAAAAGAAAAATACAGGACGTGTAAAATTAAAAAATCTGCCATAAACAAACTACTCGATGGAAATCGATCAAATTAATACAGGATGAACCTGAACGTCCATACTAACCATTCCAACCGGTAAAATACAAATCGCGTTGTTAATACTTCCTAACAAAATTCAAAAGTGAGCCGTATTCACGGGCGCGTTTTATTTAAAGAATCGTGAAAATCGTACGAGACCTACTGAACTTAAAAATGCGTTATGATCAAAGTACTCGACGAAAATCGATATAATTAATACAGGATGCAGTTAAGGGTCCATACTAACCATTCCAACCGGTAAAATACAAATCGCGTTGTTAATACTTCCTAACAAAATTCACAAAGTGAACCATATTCACGGGCGCGTTTTATTTAAAGAATCGTGAAAATCGTACGAGACCTACTGAACTTAAAAATGCGTTATGATCAAAGTACTCGATGAAAATCGATATAATTAATACAGGATGCAGTTAAAGGTCCACACTAAGAAGCCCAACCGATAAAATACAAATCGCGTTGTTAATACTTCCTAACAAAATTCAAAAAGTGAACCGTATTCGCGGGCGCGTTTTATTTAAAGAATCGTGAAAATCGTACGAGACCTACTGAACTTAAAAATGCGTTATGATCAAAGTACTCGACGAAAATCGATATAATTAATACAGGATGCAGTTAAAGGTCCACACTAAGCAGCCCAACCGATAAAATACAAATCGCGTTGTTAATACTTCCTAACAAAATTCAAAAAGTGAACCGTATTCACGGACGCGTTTTATTTAAAGAATCGTGAAAATCGTACGAGACCTACTGAACTTAAAAATGCGTTATGATCAAAGTACTCGACGAAAATCGATATAATTAATACAGGATGTAGTTAAAGGTCCACACTAACCAGCTCAACCGGTAAACTAAAAATCGCGTTGTTAATACTTCCTAACAAAATTCACAAAGTGAACCGTAGACACGGGCGCGTTTTATTTCAAGAAGACTGGACTTAAAAATGCGTTACGATCAAAGAACTCGACGGAAATCGATATAATTAATACAGGATCAAGTTAAAGGTCCACACTAACCAGCCCAACCGATAAACTAAAAATCGCGTTGTTAATACTTCCTAACAAAAATTCAAAAAGTGAACCGTATTCACGGGCGCGTTTAATTTCAAGAAGACTGGACTTAAAAATGCGTTACGATCAAAGAACACGACGGAAATCGATATAATTAATACAGGATGCAGTCAAAGATCCACGCTAACTATTCCAACTGGTAAATCGAAGATGGCTCAATCAACGGGTCTGGGAAAAATTCCGGGAGTTCCAATGCACTCTGCACGCGTGTCACCGCGTTTAGCTCGGCGAAATATGCGTAGCGGTTCTCGCGAATTCGAGTCGCGGTCGCATAATAATGTTGTGCTTTCTCGTTTGCAAGGTACAAAATAGTGGCGCAGGTGAGCATCGTTCAGCGTCTCGATCAGAGCATTCACGCGAGCTTCCAGTGCCTCTGGGACGTGGAACGCGACAACTACTCCTGCTACGTTTTCGAGAACAATCACATATACGCCTGGTGCTCTGTGTTCGGCCTGTACTTCGAGTGAAATCTGCTTGCAACAAGCTGCGTGGCACCGTACACACTCTCTCCCTCTGTTTTCCCGAGGATGCCTGAACTCGATGTTCTCGACGAATCTCGGTTTTCACCGACGAGTCCGCGCGCGGCACTCGTCTACGCGACGACTTTGGAAAAATGTACGATTCACGAGGAAAAGAATTGCGCTCGACGGAGAGGACATATAAGCTGGCTCGTTGTCCATTACCGTTCGCCGCATCGTGTCAATAGACTCGTTCCCTCCGAGTCCCACGGCGTCGTTCTCTCTTGAAACCGATTCCCGGATCGATCGATCCCTTGCCCGCAGAGTATCAATATTTATTATACCCTTTTCACCCTAGGAAACCAGCTGTCCACGGCCGATTCTTCCCCGGGACGATTTATCGGGAAACTTTTCGGTCCGCTCTGGTCGTTTACTCTTTCGCCGGGGAACAACGGGTGTATACAGATTTCTTGTTTCTTCGAGCACCGAGGCATTCTTATTTTCGAAACGATGATATCGCTCGGCCCGACGGGGCCGCGGAACTTTTATCGCACTCTCTTTTATCGCGGAACCGAGAGAAGGCAAGTTGAATTCACGAGCCGGAGATGCTCTGGCCGACGCGCAGTATGATATTTCACCAGTCTGGCGGGCTGAAATTAAATGTCGATAGCGCTGCGCGAAAGCGCGTTACACTTTATTAGAGAGATGCCGGTTCCGTCTGAAAATATTAATATTCCTCCCGTAAAAAAGCCCGCGATCGTCTGCCGGCAGGGTCTAATTACGTAGTTTATTTCATTTGCTTCTGTCTGCCCCGGCATCGCATTCAACCGGTGTTTAATATTTCCGTATACACGTTTTCATCTTCTGTTACAATTTCGTTCTCATTTTTAATTGAAATTCTGGTGGTAGTTTGAAACCGCGGTAACAATTATCGTACAGTTTTGAAACATGACTTCGCGGTAACAGTGAATAGCTAGTCAAATAAAAAGTGTTTGCATCGATCGCAAGGCACGGCAGCTAAATTAATACTTTTCACTAATAATTTCAACGTAGCGAAAATAATATATTAGTAATCTTAGAATCTCCTAATCTTTTCGCTGTTTTGAATTGTTTTTATAAACTCCGAAGTCCAACTCTCGAAGCTCGAATCACAGGCAAGGCAAAACGCAAAGAAAATGATTTTCAGCAAATTATAGTGTCCACCGATGATACTAAAAGAGAACGACAGATTTCGATCGATCAGAAACGGTTCTCCATGGAAATGGAATTTCGCTCGGCGTTTCAACGAGAGCGCGCCGTGTATATTAATAACCACGAAAGTAAAAATCACCCCCCCCCCCCCTATATCGCGATAAAGTTCAAATGAAATGTTAATTGCCACGAATACTTAGAAGGCTGATTAAAATCATTGGTCGAGAGCCGGTCGATTCGAATGCATGAGAAAACTCGGTGCCCGATAACAACACCGAGTAAATATATTTGAATAACAATTTTGTTTCGCTATTTTACGGTACGGCCGCTCCACAAATTGGAAATGTATGCGTGTCATCGGCGACACTCGATGGAATATTTCGCTTTTAATTAGTAGGAGAGTCGCGCGGCTTTTGCCTGGGAAAATTGATGTTCCTTCGACGCAATTGTTCCGCTAGATTGACGAAATATCACACGGTGCCTGGGCCTCTATCGGCGGCGTTGCGTCAACAGCAACCAATGGTGAATCAATGGACCGGAGCTGGCTGGGCTCGCACGCAAAACGTCGGCGTCGATGCGGAAGACGCGCAGCGTGCAACGAAAACCGGGAAAAGAGTAGCAACACAGCGTTTCGACACGTAGAAAATTACGTGTTCGCGCGAGGAATTTCGTTTTCGTCGACGAAATCGAGAAGGATGGCGCGCCGAGAGAAGGCTGTCGAGAGGCCGGGACGCGAACGCGAGGCAAGACGAAAAAGGCAAGAGAAGAATTTTCGCGGCATGCTTTTCGGGACGAAAAGAGAGAAGTTGATCGACATCGGGTAGCGGGGCAATCTATCACCACTGCACGGCTTCGACGTAAAATCAATGCAGATCCTCATTTCCATGGAAATAATCTGCGACGGGCCGCGGCTCGCGCCCGCTAACCGGAAACCCGGAAACTGGAAACGGAATTTCGGGAAGGCGAGCGAACGGGGGAGGGAAAAACCGTCTTCCGTTGTAATCGGATCGGCGGGGCTTAACGAGAACGTAATTAAACTCTGCCGATTTTCGAAAAGTCTCCCGCGTCTCCGCTGATCCAGCTCGCTCCTCGTTTCCCGTTCTCCCATCGAGAGAAAGAGAGAGAGAGACCAATTCTGTCTTCTTTCCATCGCAGAATCGATCCAACGTGCACGCGATACAATGGTCTACCTCGTCGCGCGGTTCAGTCTCGGACAAACAGGATCTCTCCTCGATGGAAAATCGTACCTCTCGATCCCGATTCGGGATCGAGTTCGATTCCGAATCAAGAATCGCCGAAACTCTGGTGGCTGTCGGGGATATTTCACTGGATCGCGTGTGAGAGAGAGAGAGAGAGAGAGATCTCGTTAACGTTTCTGGTCACGCTCGACGCGGCGCGATTTCGACGTTTCCGTCGAATTTAATATTCCGACCAGTGTACTCTCGCAACGGTCGTTTGCGCCCGACACATATATTTTTACGTCTCGTAAAGGCAAACGGTGAAATAATAAAGCCCGGGCCGGCCCGACCCCGACCGTCGACGGTGTATCACCAGGCTCGGAACAGCTCCGAAAATTACTGTTTCAAACTGTTGTGTACAGCTCCTGATTAAAACAGTCCTCGGGAGCCTTCGCCTCCGAATCACCGTTCCAAAGAACCGAAACTCCCGGCCGTGGAACTGGCCGAACATAATTTGATCGCTCGAAATACCTTTCATCTCCGAGGCAAAGAGTTCCGAAAAGGAAATTAGTCGTTCGTTTCGGTGGAACAATTATTACGGTGAATAAAATATTTCGGTCCTGATCGTATTCTTTAAGACTTCCAGGTATTCTCAAGGTGTATATATTTTTTAAAAGTTCAGCAATGTTTAGGTATCTACAGAGTGTTCATATGAAAACTTTCCAGCCGAGTATTTCGAAAAGTATGGTTCAGGAAAGTTTTCAAATGATCACCCTGTATAATCAGTAGCCTGAGGATTTTATTATTACGGATTGCTAATGTTCCGTTTGCAATACATACAATTTTTAATCGGTCCATGCTTCTTGCAATGGAAGTAGAAAATTTTTATTTTCCATAGAAACCCGTGGTCAAATAATGGGACAATTACGACATTTTTAATGCTTAACCCTTTGCACTCGAAACTATTGATTCAGAAGATTTTGCTTCCGATTTAGAATATTTCCATTCCACATAATTTTCATCGTTCTGTGCGTATGAGGCAATGTTGAAGAGGTTTCGAATAATTTATATTAGCGCCTCAGAATCGCTATTTGAGTGCAAAGGATTAAACATATAATTACGACGCTGTTTTAAACCTGAATTTTTCGTACTTTCGTGTTGTAATTGCATTATAATGATGTTGTGCAGTACGCACAACAATATTAGATTATTTTCCACAGTCGAAGATGCGAGATATTTCGAGAGATTGGGTCTGGAAAAATGTGACCTTGAGAGAGATTTTCGCGCGGATATACAGGAAGACGACGGAAGAATTTATCCTGGGGCCGTTCCGTAGCCGAAAGCGCGATGGTTATGGAACCAATACGAGAATGGAAATAGGAATCGTAACCGAAACAGATGACAGTAGTAAATTCCGGCTCTTCGCAAACAGTTACCCGGGAATGTAGATTCTTTATAACCGTTTCAAGGACCGAAATCGAAATTATAACAGTTTTGAAGCGATACCGTGTATCCATTGAACCAAGAGAGCCAGAGAATGGGTACGCGGAGACGAAAATTGGAACGGAATCCGATTCCGATAAATAAAGCTCGTCCTCTCTCTCGGACGTTCTGCTCGCAACTCTGCGATTTTACGACGGTACTCCGGCCATATTTCCGGTGTATATCGCGCGGAACGCGTTTCGTTTGCTTAGCAAGTTCATCGTGGTCCTGGGGAAACGCGTGTTCCGTGACTGGCCGGGGCTCGCGAGCCCCAATCGACTCACGGAACGCCGTTCTAATGAAACTTGTGTACCGTTTCCCGGGTTTCTGCGTCGCCTGTCCTCCTAACTGGAAAAAATAGGCTCTCGAGACGCTGCGCGCGTGCAACCAGAGAGCGCGAGAACCTATCTGCAAATAACGACGCGCACACACACACTCTCTCTCTCTCTCTCTCTTTTTCTCTCTCACTCTCTCTCTCTGTTCTACCCTCGCTTACGCTTTCAATTTGTTGCGCACGGAACACCGTCGTTTGTCTCTATTCTCCTTCGCTTGATCCTCGATTAGAAGTTAACGTTATCGTCCCGAGTGCAGCTACTCATTGTCAATTTCCCGCGTTTCCGCCCCACCCCTGCCCGGGTATCCAATTTTGGACAACGCTGCCTGCCGGTAGGCTAAATTTCGCACAACGCCACTTTGTACACACTTCGTACCTTTGTCGTAGGTTCTTCGAAAGCAATTGCGGCTTAGAACATCTCCTCTCGTACTCATTTTATACTTATTTCTTGCTGGGCCATTTTACGGGCATATTAGGGGGGCCGGAAAGTAACGTCGTATTTTTCGTAAAATTAAAGTAGAGTAATTTTTTATTGACATTTGCCACGTCCGGTGGTTCGACCATCAATGACTAATTAATTTAATATCACAAAATCCGATAATGCCACGAGAGAGGTAAGCTTAGAAATAAAACAATCAAATAACCAGCGTTAAATAAATAAATGTTAACTCTCAAATAAATACATACGTAATTATACATATAATGTAAAGAACTATGTTAACTCGAACTGCGCAATACCGTGACGCAGTAACGAGGCGCCGAATCAACAACTCAGCCTTCTGCAAAACGCGCAAATGAAAGATCGGTTTGCACCCTGAGAACAAACGGGAAAGATATTAGATAATACCATGAGAGAGAACTATGATAATCCAAACTGTGCAATAGAAGTGACAACAGATGATGCCAAACGACGAGGAAAGACGCCGACTCCATAGGAAAAGGATCCTGGCGACATGGAGTCGAGCAGCTAGGAGAAGATTAAAGGAGGCAAGGTGGGAACTCCTGAGCCAGCATCTTCAAGAAACAAAGAATTGGCTATCCTATAAATAAGGGAACCACCGCCTCAAGAGACCAGTTTTTCAGTCAGTTTTCAGTCAATCAGTCAGTCTTTAGTTTTGTCAGTTCAGTCGCGAGCAACGCTGTAGTTCTCGTATCGCTCTAGTAAAAATCGTGCGTTTTCAATTAATCGATGCAGGGCGGACCATTACCATATGGCTGCTTCACTTGCTCGCATTGGCATCATCGATAATCCCAATTGTAAATGTAATCAGGAGCAGGAAACGCTTAACCATGTTCTTTGGTAGTGCAATTTATATAATGATCAGAGGATCAAATTTATCCAAAACCTCAATAGAGCAGGTTTTCAATTGCCATTGGACGTAGGTTGCTTAATAGTTGAACCTAACATCATCGCTTGCGTATATATGATAGCCTTTTTAAATAGTTGTAACTTACGTGCCTAAGGATTTTCGATTTTTATACTGTAACCAATATTTTTGTTATACCATACAATATACTTACTATACTTACTAATAATACTCTGTACTAAGAATTATGTTGTAATAAATCTCATATGAGATTTCCAATAAAAAAAAAAAAAATTGTGCGTTTAAATTGTGCGGAAACCCAAAGTTCTAGTTGTGCGAGAAATCAAAGTTAAAGTGCAAAACCCCGAGCCTCCCCCTGGATATCCAAGGACATTACCCCCCCCAGGATACTTTCTTTGCGACTATCCGAAAGAAGCTTGTATCTCGGTAATATTATATTATATTTTCTAATTTTGTAATCGCGCTATTTGCACTCACGTATATCTGCTTTATAAATAATATCTGTAAACTCTCACATCTGATTCAGTTTCCTATTTTGAATAAATAAGTCAGTTGTTATCTATAAAAGAGTACAATCTTTATTTAAACGATCCTCAATTTCCCGAACCGTAGCCGGTGAATGCAGGTAGGTTCGAAACTGCGTACTATCCCCTCAAAACTATAATTCAGTCCACTTGGGACGTAACACATTTTATTTTTAATTTGTGACATATAAATACTCTCGTACGGTTGACCATGATGAACGCGAAGCTTCCCCGAGAGTTCTACAATCGTCTGTCGAGGTAAAATGTTATTATCGAGTGCCACAGGCCTTCCTGATCGAGGTGCGTCAAAAAGATCGAAATTGCCCGATTCAAATTCACTATCGCTGGCACTTACGTACAGTCAATACTTCCGGATAAACATGATAAATGTTTCTTGTAGCTATTGCGACATTGCTGCCCTTTCAAAATTAGTATACAATGCCGAATGTGCAACTTTTCTGGATTTGAATCGGTCATTTCGAACATAGTCTCTAAAAACACAATATTTTTGTACAGAACAGTACTAACTAATCTCCCGAACCTGCAGCCATGTACTGAACAACGTAGGTGTACGAAGTTAGCTGTTGTTATCAGTCAAATATTGGCTTGCGCAAAAACGACATTACTTTCCGGTCCCCCTAATACTTCATACCCTTGTCTTTTGCCATCTCAATTCCCCCGAAAGCCTCGCACGTTCTTCGAAAATAATTGTGCGGACCCTCCCATCTTCTTGGTTTTACCCTTCGATTCAACCAATTGCGGCTCGCCCATGATTTTACATCTCAAAGGGTACTTTCTGAATTGCAATACAAGTCGAAGAGGTATGTTAATGATTTCGCAGTAGGTAGACGGGCGGAAACGGTGGGCTCTCCTATAATTAGGAGCGTCGTTAGCGGGCTGGTTTTTGTGTGGAATAAAAATTTTCACTCGGCCGACAATTTCCTCCTTTCTTTAACCCATTCGAGACCGATTACACACCGTGTGTGCAATGGATTTCCGAGGCTATAAGACGGCCTGCACACCGTGTGTGCAATAACTAGACATCGGATGTTTATGCAATTTCCAATTTTTATAGAAACATTTTAAGAAAGTGGAATGAAATAAAATCCTATTTTTAATGGGGACAGCCTTTGTAGATCCAAAGCAAATAAAAATCGTGTTAAATTCTCTCGAATTTTATATTATAGCATTTTTTGAACATTTCCAGAAGCCATAAATGCATAAAGGTCCGCTGTCTAGCAATAACAGTAATGTGCAATTATCAGTTATTCTGAGTAAACTAGTCGTCGAAATAAGATTTTTCTGGAACTAATGAAATCTGTAAAGTACAGGAAAACAAAATTTGGCATTGGTTTTACTGTGTACCAGAAAATGTAAAAATTATCATTATTATGAGAAATTATTATTATTATGTGAATTATGTGAATTCACTTACGAATTGGGCGATTTCCGTAGTAAACATGTTTTCTTATTAAAAATGAACAATATAAAGAAAAAAAAAAAATTTCGCTCCTGGGGACCGTGTTCGAAAAAAATCGTCGTCTCGAATGGGTTAATCATTTCTCTTGCCGTCTTGCACACCAACACCTCTAGGTAGTACCGAGCCGGACGTCGTAGAAAATAATCGGACACAGTCATTTTTTAACGCAACGAACCAAACGGAAAATCTGCACTCGATATCTGACACGGGCAAGCGGCAATTTGTTTTCGGTCGGCAGTTCGAGCGTTAAATCGGGAATTAATCGGCGCGAGAGTCGAGGATCACGGGGCTCGTTACATCGGCGATCGACGAGAGCCGATAAGGAGGTTCCGAAAATATTTCGCGGCACGGAAACGAGCTGCCGTAGCCGCTTTAATCGCTGAATCGATTAAAAACGTTACCCCGGGCTTCCCCTCGGGTACCGTGTAACGAATATACGGTCGGGTCCCGGTGCTTTCATCCGGCAACCACTGCCGACAGCACTTTTACCTTGGCCGTTACCCTTTCACTGTTGCTCCCAGCCAGCAGAAGCACCCCTTGAGAAGCTCCGGCCGATTATCTCGCGCGGTTATCTGCTCGAGAGCCGCCGATCCCGGTACACGAGCATCGTTCAACGTTGTTCTCTTCCTCCCTCTTTTTCTCTCTCTCTCTCTATCTATCTATCTATCTATCTATCTTGCTCTCGTCAGTCTTTCCCGGTTCATTCATAATTACACAGTCCCTCGTTCGAACACCGGAATCGCAGGATCTACGCGATCGCGTTCTTACGTACCCACGAGAGATAGTCGCGAGTCTCGAAGAAACTTCAAATCCATTAAACCGTATCTGATACGCTCGCCGGGTAATTTCCATAAAATGGATGGAATTAATCCGAAGTCGTGTAATGAATATGCCATGAAATAAGCTAGTCCTTCGGGGATCTGTGGCACTGTACAGACCACCCCCGAGGAATATTCGAAAATTCGTTGCGCAAGGGAGAACCACGTTATCGTTGTTATTAGCGAGGAAACAGCAACGCTTGGTCGGTCCACCACGCTCGCAATCTCGTATCATTCGTTAAACTCAAAGCTGTGCTCGCGCTGTAGCATCTTTCATTCGCCTTCTTCTTTATTAAAAAATATTTTTTCAGGAAAAACTCTGGATATTCCTCTAGCGTGTTGCCTGTACTTCCGTTCTTGGATAATAGAACATCCACGAATGTGTACTTCCAACGCAAACTCTCAAAGATTGGCGAAGACTCGGCGTCACCGGGCACACAAGGCCGGCGCACAGTGGGGTATTTTGCCAGTTTAGCGCGCCAAAACTATTACGACGTTATTAGTAATGTGAAGGTCATAATATTATATATCGTTGAATTCGTCTTAATACCAGCTATAACATTATCAAATCAAAAATACAGTTTAATGTTTAAAAAATCGAAGTGATCTTGTTTTTTTCTTTTAAACAAATTTTTTTTTATGTTTTTTGTACTGCAATTAATACGTTTATTAATACTGTTAAACTTTTATTTGAAACATTTTTTTGTCAGATTTAGAGAAATTGCTATTACAAAACCCCATTTGGCCAGTTTAGCGCGCCAAAACTATTACGACGTTATTAATAATGTAAAGGTCATAATATTATATATCGTTGAATTCGTCTTAATACCAGCTATAACATTATCAAATCAAAAATACAGTTTAATGTTTAAAAAATCGAAGCGATCTTGTTTTTTTCTTTTAAACAAATTTTTTAAAATGTTTTTTGTACTGCAATTTATACGTTTATTAATACTGTTAAACTTTTATTTGAAACATTTTTTTGTCAGATTTAGAGAAATTGCTATTACAAAACTCCATTTGGCCAAAACCCCATTTAACAAAAAGTTAAATTTCTCCATGTGTGGCACTTTGTTGCACCTAAAATCTTCAGGATTCTGTAAAGCAATGTCTACTGAATAACCTCAAAAAAATTAGAGAGGTGTTTTGCTGAGAAAAAAAGTTATTACATAATACATTTTAACTTTCTGAAAAAAAAATTGTACCATTTTCGATTGTTTATTCTATCAAAACCACCGAAGCGTTTAGAACAAAAAGCTATAAAATTACTTTATATACCTTCCTTTACATCCTAGAAATGTTTTTATCCCGATTCCATACACCAAACTTGTGAAAAGAATCATTTCTTTAACACATGTTTTTCGACCCTTCTCTTGGTCACGAGAATATGTCACTTTCAAGTGTCTATATGTTACTAAATAGTACTATTTATAGGAAAATATTATTGTATATTACTCGCATATATATTCAGGTACACGAGAAAAAAGTTTCAGTCATTTTGAACAAACTAAAAATTTTGACTTTTGGCGCGCTAAACTGGCCAAATACCCCACTGTGCGGCGCAACAGTTAACACCCGGGCGGCTATAGCGATCGAACGTGCGAGGATATCTCTGTGCTGCGACATTCCCTGCGCATCTCGGACACCGTCCGTTTCGGGGAGATCGGAATTGCAACTTTTCGAACAGCGACGTAACCCGCCGCCGCTCCAGTTTCGAGTTTTCTCGGTCGCGGGACGAAACGGGGCGAAACATAGCGTCGCGTAACGAAATCGGGAGAGGAAGTAAGGCGTCGTCGACCGTCGATGGAAGAGACAAAAGAACCAGCGAGGGCAAAAGTGGCCGAACGTGCTCGGAATCGTAAGAAGGTTCGGCTCGTTTCCGATTCTTTTGCGTTTCCATTCGACGTTCGATCTGCGCCGCGGTGTCTGCTCCAGGCAGAACGTATCCTTCCGATCGCGAGCGTGTTTGCCGGTCGAACTTGCGCTTTGATACGGCAGAGAGCCGCAGATACAGCTCGATGATAGACTATTTCCGCGACGCATCCGACGACGAACCACGACAGACGCGGCAGGAGTAGTCGCCGGCAGCGACAGGCTTCTCAGCGTTCTTGCGACGAAAGAACACCGGAGGACTTTCCTGCGAGGACGATCTTCAAGTCGTGTCCAAGTATCTCGAGGGGAAAAGAGGGGAGCAGTATCAGTTTTTTATTTGAGTGGCGTTCTCAAGGTCATTTAGAGGTCAACTTTGTTTTTGTCAAATGGAAACCTATATTTATTATTATGGGATCATTTTCCCCTTAACACTAGATTGCCTAAGCAAGTCATTTTGACTGCTTTTGAATTTCATTTTTTGCTAATACTTATTAATAACTTGTTATATGACTGTAAGTGATATAAAATATATTAAAAATTACTGTTAAACAAATTTCTTTGCGCATTAGTTATTTTTTCACAATGCAGTCATTTTGACTGCTTTCAGGCAATATAGGTATATACTAAGCTCCCGTCTTTCTAGTGTTAAAAGACCAGCAATTTTCGTAGGATACATTTTTTTATTCAAAGTTGACCTTCAAACGACTTTGAAAACGCCACCCAAATAAAAAACTGATCCCCTGCCCCCATCTTTCTCGAGATATTCGGCTGGAAAGTTTTGAAATGAACACCCTGTATATGTCGCCGAGGCCTGGATTATAAACGTCGCGGAATTATCCCAACTACCGTGGGGTATACCCCGTGAGAGACCACGAAGCTCGAGAGGCCTCGGTAAACATAACACGGCTCGAGTATGTCTCCTGGACGACCCGTGTTGTTGACATACATCGAGAATTCTGTACTGTATAACGAAGCATCAAAGTAAACGCGGGTACAGAGCGAACGTAAACGGTCTTCTCGAAGACAAAGGAGTTCCGATTACCGGTAGCCGTGAAGGAAGAGTTAAATCTAGGCTACTCGAACCGGAGGACGTATTCCGTTTCAGAAAAGAAATGCAACGGCAAACTGAAAGACAATTACTCGTGTTGAATGGGTAATGACAGACGTTGCACTCGACAAGCATGACGATGAATGCGGGGGACAAATTACAATACGAAACGATTCATTTTCTGTAGGTCTTCGGTCTGGCCAAGATCTTCAGTCGTCTCGAGCATCTGGCTTTCAAGGCTTTCGGCGAGACTGTGAACGCGTCCTCTCTGAGGTCGGTTTCCATTCCTGCAGGACGTTCTGCCGGCTTCGCCAGTATAATCAACCTCGGCGTCGCTGCGAAATTAAAAGACGCGAAATTCCTTCTGTCTGGCGATCGTTAGCTCTTCGGAAACGTTAAGGGAATCGATATGTACAGGGTGATCCATTCGAGCCGCGCCCCAGTTTTACATCCAATTCGTGTCCTTCTTCGATGATTAGAAACGATTTCTAGGTGCTTCCAAATAAGGTGGAGTGGGGTAAGTGCATAAACACGGCAAGTGCATAAACGGACTCTTATTAATATAATATGAGCGAAATTGCAATAAAAAAATAAATAAATAAAATTGCAATTGCATTTATATTATTTATTTGCTTTACTCCGAAACGAAACAACATATTTGAATGCGGTAAAAAGGATTTTGTAGCAGACATATGAATAATTATGCTCTTGCCCCGTAGCATACAATATAAGGATCAAATAGATTTTAACTGTCGATTGTGCACTTGCCCCATTTTCTGGGAAAATGTACAGTTGTTGCAATTTTTTATAATTTTCTTAAAAAATTAAAATATACAAGTGGAATTGGTATTATTGTCAATGTTAATTAAAGAGTATTAACTCAAGTATTCAGCCGGCGAGTGGTGGCTCGTCCGGTGGTGTTGTGGGATGGTGATCGTGGAGGTTAAGCGACGTTGGTTTGGGGCCCGTCGAAAGATGGGTGAACGCATAGGTTAGGTATGAACCTATAGCGAGGATTGTAACCCTGAGGGGAACAATAATAAAAGAATAGAATAGAATAATAGAACTCAAGTATTCGTTGATATCAATAAATGTTAAATTATTATAAAACAAATTCAAGATATTTGGGTTGAAAGTCAAACTTACTAAAAACTGGGGTGCACTTACCCCACTCCACCTTATAAAATCTAGATACTCCTCGATTTTTTAAACGAAACTCAGTGTTTTTGAAATGAAGGTACGTTTTGAACGGCGAAGAATGACCTTCTTTGACCTCGGAAGATCACAATATATTATACAATATATTGTCACAGGCTGCGAATTCATCCAAGCAGAAATACACAAACGAAGTTATCTGCTACACCCCATACATTAATGCAGAAATTCCGACGAACAGTTCCGTCGACCATTTTCGGGGGAGTCAAAGCGTTAATAGACATATTCGGGGGGACGGCAAAAATTGCAGATGGGCCACCCTGTAGATCGACGCAGACGGATAATCGGCGCGAATTTTTCGCGAACTCGAAAGACTCGTGGAAATCGTGTCGTGGAAACCGCGGGAACCGGAGTCGAGGGTCCGATAAGTGGAAAGTTCGGAGAAAAGCACGCGCGGTGGCGGAAGATTGCGAGCCGGAGATCTGGGATTTGGGATCTAGGATGCACAGGTAGCATACCTTCGGCGGCGAGAGCCCCTTTGGACACAGTCCCTAGAATCCGCGGAGGCAGACGCAACGGCGACTCTTCCCTGTGACGCGCCAGCTCTACCATACGTTCGGTGATGTTGTAGGTGAGGGCCGATGCCGGAACCATCAGCGGATCCCTGGCGTCCGGCAACTCTCTGCTCACCGGTGTCGACAGCTCTTCGATTCTATGCGCGTTCACCCGTCTCCATTTCTTCTTCTTACCCTGGAATCAGCAAGCGAACGGAAACCTGCATCGCACGCGTTCTCGTAAAACAAACGCGAGGAAGCGGTTTCGCTTCGACTCCGGATCCCAAATGATCCGACCTCTGTTCCCCAGTCTCTTTGCCGCGCGAATCAACATATTTTTCGCAACCCGAAGGCACCGAAATGTACAGGATGTAAAAAAAGGTTTGGTTTTGGCAAGCGTAGGCGTATTCTACATCTTCGGATCGATGAAGATCTGTAAAAAAAAGTTGCTGCAAAATTGTCCTTGACCTTGAATTTCAAGGTCAAATTTTTTTTATTGCATTGTATTCTACTCATCATGAGGATAAAAAGTGTCAAAGGAACCACGGGTCAAAACTTGACCGTTCTCATAAAAAATAATATTACAGTTATTACTAATAAAGTAAGCAGTTACTATTATTATTATTATTATTATTATTATTAATTACTAACGTAATTGATCACAATCGATATTACCTTTCAAGTCATGAAAGATGTTCATCTTCTATTTCTTCTGCCAAGCCAGAGAACCGATCCCAGCGAAACACGAGAAAACTCGTGAGCGGTCCTTAATGTGTTAAGAAATATTAATCAGAATGGATCGGTTCTTTGGATTAGAAGAAGAAATAGAAGATGAACATCTTTCATGACGAAAACCAAACCTTTTTTTACACCCTGTACACCGTCTATTATGCATACAGGGTGCACCGCTTAGGTCAGGTCGACCGAATATCGCATTTGCTGTCGACGATCAGACTGCGGATCCTTGTGCGAAATAAAAATTTTCCGAATTACAACGAACTGCAGGGAAACACAAGTTTACTTGCTTTCTAGGTACGTTCGACGCTAGAACTACCGGACCAGTCAAAACAACTGGTTCCTAATTTATTCTCTCACGATTACTGAAACGATAAAAATGTTTTCATCAGAAATTTTTGACTGAACTTCTTCGTCGGAATAAAATTGGTACGAGGTTCGAATAGATGTAGTCTTGTCGTTATTACAAAGCCGTATACATCGCTTGTATTCATTACTCCGGAGTTTTAGTGTTGATAGCTTGAGAATAATATAACAGTACTTCCAAACTCTCCTGTCTTTGATGGTTTAAATTACGCTCGCTCGTTATTGTCGTGAATGCATCAAATCCGCAGTCTATTAACGACAAGGAAGAAATTGTACGAGACGAAATTTCCTTGGTGGAGTCCCTGCTCTTTCAACTGGAATGCTACCTTCTTTTCAATTGGACAGAACAAATATGAATGGAGAATAAACTGCTTCAAGTAGCTCTTCAAATACTTCCATTCGGTTCCACCGTCGCATCCATTACCGTCACATCGTACGCTTATCTCTAGCGAATCAGTGCCGACAATTAAAGATGAGCTGCGGGGACGTATAAGAAGACATTGAGCTAGTCGCTAGACCCTGATATCTTCCTTGTAATCGATGCTTGAGAATTTTTATTTTGTGTTAGGGGTACCCATAAGTAATGAATAATGATTACTAGACATCGGATGTTTATGCAATTTCCAATTTTTATAGAAACATTTTAAGAAAGTGGAATGAAATAAAATTTTATTTTTAATGGGGACAGCCTTTGTAGATCCAAAGCAAATAAAAATCGTGTTAAATTCTCTCGAATTTTATATTATAGCATTTTTTTAACATTTCCATAAGCCATAAATGCATAAAGATCCGATGTCTAATGATTACTTATAAATAATTAATAAGTAATATACAGTAGTATATTATTGTTACTTATAACGATGGAGATTATATAATAAATTAAGAAATAAGAACTTGAATTCACTACAAAGTTTGTTTTAGATTTCAAAATAATTGATTACTTATGGGTCCCCATAAAGATCCGCAGTCTAACGATGACGAAGAAGCACGTTTGACTGTCTACTGTCCCTGTCTCACAAGAAGTCCCACTTGGCACCCAATGGTTGGGCTTTGACGTCACACGCTTTAGCCAATAATTAAGCTAGAATCGAAAGTTCTTGTGGAACGACCCAATCGAATTCTGATCCCAACGAATGATCTCCGAATTCCTGTCAGAGGACTCGTTGCGAGGCAGGCAGAGTACGTACGATAGGCTTCGGTTTCGGCGGGATTTTCGGCGTGGCCAGCCTCTCCATGGACTCCAAGTGTTGGTCCCATTCGTCGGGCTTCACCGCTCTGCGCAACTTCGCCAGGATCCTCTGTCTGCGAAGAAACGTTCGCGTAGAGGCGGACAAAACGAATCGAAGTTGGTATCGGGCGCGAGTTCGTTACAGTTTCTGCGAGGGAACAATCGGGATGCGTCGCGTGCGGTAGCGCGAGAACGGTTCAGGAGACTCGAGAGTTTGTTGGGCGAACATCACCCCTGGGTTCTACGTATTAGTAATTACATCCAGGTCGCTGGTGCCTGCCAGCTATTCGCGAGTTCGACGAAAAGTTTAACGAACGCGTTCCCAACGCTGTCGCGGCAAAAACGAGGATTCTCCTCGATTTTGGAAAACGCCGCGACGCGACGGTGTTGCCGAGTTTTGAAAAATGCGAAAGAACGAGACGCGAGCACGAACGGGATCGTGCTCTCGCGAGATCCAAATCCGACTTTACGGGATCGTGTCCGCGAGTGGGAGAACTTCCATCTGGAATGGACAATCCGATTACTGTTCGTTGTTTGCGTGGCGTTTTCTCGATTTTCCCTCGAAAGAGACGAAACGACGACGAACGCCCCTCCGCTGAAGGAACACCCTCACCTTTTCCTCGCCTCCCGCTGCAGCCGTGCGTTGCAGAAATATCGATACTTCCGGTACCGCGAGTTCTGTACCTTCCACAGAGTCTCCGTAAGGTTGCCGCTCGTCTGGAACCGCATGTTCGCCAACAGCGTCCTAACAGCGAAACCAGAGCTTCCTCAGCATCAGCTTATTAACACGATCTTCGAGATCCTTTTGTTAACTCTTTGCACTCGGCGCTATTCTCATTCTAAAACTAAATTTTTCCTCGGTGCAACTGACTAGTAACGAGAGAATTCACTGTAGAGGGGATTTTCTTGTTGCGCGAATAACACGGTCGTCTTGTATCGATAGAAAACCGTACCTCGAATTTCTGTCTGTACTTTTTAAAGGTAAAATCTCCGCGTATGCCGTTTTCGATTAAAGCTGAAAAGGCACGGAGTTTACTCGCCTTTTCTGAGGTAGCGCCAGATCCATGATGCGTTTCGTGGTCTTCGCCTCGAGAGTTTTCGGGTGGATTCGCGGGTAGCTCGGCGGCGCGGTTCTGCTCGAAAACCAAACCGATTTCTAGTCGAGATCGGCTCACCGATATCGCTCCCGCTCTCGGAAACCCGTAAATTCCCAGGATACTCACTCTGGATCGTACTTCTTGCTGACGTGCTTCGGCCGAGCCATGACTTTGATGCGTTTCGAGGCGCGAGCTTTCAGCGCTGCTCGCCGGATCCCGAACGGGTTCGGCTGATAAAGAAAAATACGAGGGAGTCTTTGGGACGATTGGTTCGGCGACGCGAGGCTACGGGAACGCTCACCAGGACGTTGTCGTCCCTTCTCTGTATTCTCCTCCAGTTCGGCCGTGCCAGCAAGGAGGTGTACTGTTTGCGCGATAAATGCGCCATGGCGTATTTGATCCGCCGCGACAACTCGGTCGCCATTTTTCACCGTGCACGGGAATTCTCCGGTTCCGAGATACCCGAGCCACCGCGAGGAAAGTATTATCGACAGGGAAAAACACGTTGCAGGTTAACGCGTCCCGTGGAAATCGCGTGTTTAATTAATTCGACGGCGAAACCGATAAATCACACGTACACGTACACGTACACGCGGCACGTAAACGCGGAGAACGTATTCGCGCTCGAACGCTGCTGGGGATGAGGAATGCTCGAGGAATCGGGTCAATGGAACAATTTACAACGCGAAACTCTCTTCAGTTTCTAACCGTTAATTTGGACGCGGCAATTTCGACGGAGACTGCTTTTCAAATCGATCGACGCGCGACGCCGATGCGAAACGAAACGAAACGAAACAAGAGAAGAATCAAAAACCCCTCTCTCTCTCTCTCTCTCTTTGGTCCTCGTCTCCCTCTCGGTTACCATTTTTATTTTTTTTTTTGCTTGATTTTTACCGTTAGAAATTGTTACGAGGGGTCGAATTGCATTGCTCGATATTATATTTGCTGGTCCACGGCTATACTGGCAAACGTACCGAGACCAATTCCTAGCCGGAGATGGCGGATTTATTAAAAGTATTAAATAATCTCTGGGAAGGTATTGCGTTAATTCGGAACGAAATTCTAACCGAATTTCTCGGTGGGTGGGAGAGCGAGCGAGAGGGAGAGAGGGAGAGAGAGAGAGAGAGAGAGAGAGAGAGAGAGAGAGAACGCGGATAGGAGAGCTCGGTTTCGAGTGAAATTTTGTCGATGAAACCGATTACGGGATGATTTCACGGATCGAGTATCGGTGCGGCGAGCTGCCAGAGATGGAACGAAGCGGTGGCAGATGTAATTTCGTGGCCGCTTCGGACTCATGGTATTACACAGTCGAAATCTCTCCCGATGAAGATCTCTCGAGAGACATCCTACTGTCGACAGTCTACGGTCCACGGTCGTCTACGGTCTACGGTCGTCGGTCGACGGTCGACGACGGGGCTCTTCTCGTTTTAATCCATTCGTCTGCGAATCCGGACCACTCGCTGGATTTTTCCTCTTTTTCGTCTTTTGGTTCCCGCCCCCTCTACCCGCTTCCAGCTTCCAACGTGTTCCCGGTGTTCACCACCTTTTTCCTCCCTCGGTTTCTCCCTCTTCCGGCTGCGGCCCTCCTCTTCCTTCGAGCATTCTCTCCCCTTTCGTACTTCACCGTCGGCGCATCTATGCATCAGCGACGCCGTCACTGTCGTCAGACCCGCATGGGAAATCTCAAATACGAGATCTGTTTATCCGCCACTTGAAATCCCACTGGATGTCGATGATAAGATTTTACCGCGCGACTCTGTCCTCCCCCGGATCTCTCGTCAACTGCTTCCTTCATCCCCTGATTGCTGCCGTCCGACTATTTCTCGCGTACTCCACCATCCCTGGCGAAAAAAACGTTATATCACCCTTCCGATCCGCGTCTGCGAACGTCCGATGAGCTGCCGCGCGTCTTTCTTATTTTCATTTCATCTGCAATCAGAATTCCATTCTTCAGCTTGATGCGATGTACTTGGAACAATCGTGACTTTTATGCGACACGATCAAGCCACTTTCAAATGGAACAACCTCCTTTCCCTTGTCCGAGGTCTATTAACTAGAGCCCTTTTAAATCCTCTTATTGAGTTTGCCTTTCCATTTTACGTTACGTTAATACCACTTTTATAAAAATGTGTATACCATAAACCAAAAAATTGAAACATTTATCTAGCCGTAACTTTATTCCAATGTGTATAAGAAGCTTGTGTAAAATTTACGCAAAAGCCTATATCATGTAAAGAATGGAAATTCAAATATCACTTACGGTAAAACACAATGGAATATATTTTTAATTTATTGCGGTGTTTATGGTCCTAAATAATCTTGCGTCGCATTCTGCTCCTTCCAACCGGTCTTGTGATAATCTCTGGAACAATAAAAATGAAATTATATTAGTTTAGGGGAAAGTAACGTCAAGACTATGTTCGCTATGAAAAGATATACCTTGACCGAATTTGAATTTCTGTGCCAATTTCAGAGACACACGCGCGACAGTGGCGTTCGTTATTGTTATATTTGTTATTGTTGTATTGTTGTATTGCTGTAACATTTATTCATCCACAAATGATTCTTGCTGCTCTCGACATAAGGTACCGTGAGAAATTCGGCAAGAATCATTTGCTCCGGAAAATCTGAAAATAGCGCCATTCCGTGCAGCGGCAAAACGCTCAAACTTCTAGCCAATTTGTTTCAGCAATCGCCCGCTAGATGGCGCAGCACGACAGTGGCGCTGAAAATCTGAAAATAGCGCCAATTCGTGCAGCGGCGAAACGCTAAAACTACTAGCCAATTTGTTTCCCCTATCCACCGTTAGATGGAGACACTGGCGCTGCCTACGAACAGCGCCACTGACCGTAGTGGCGAAACGGCCAAGCTTGTAATAAATAATTACTAATTTCAAATAATTATTTGTTATCTTATTTAAAAGAAGCTTGAACGTTTTGACACTACGTGCGCTAGCGCTATTTTCAGATTTTCAGTAGCCAATGATTCGTGCCGAATTTTACATTGTACCAGCCTATACCACCGACGAGGTATAGGATAGACCAATCACCCAATGTATTTTTCTGTCTCACGCTCGGGGGGCTCTAGAGCCCCCTTACCATTCCGTGTCACATCCTACCGTATCGGCCAGAAGCAGTATTGTGGAACCAATATTCTAGAACGGCGCTGTTGCTGATAGAAATTTAAATCTCATGTCGGAGATTCTATAAATGATGAATGAAACAAAGGAATGTTGTGTTCTTTTAATTTCGTTATGCCTGTAACGCGACTGCATCGAAGGAAACATTTCTACGTGAGAAAGGTTATATTCAAGTAAATCATGTGCATACATATACTTGTATAATGTACATGTATGTATAGCGAGCATCAAGAAGCATAAATTCACACTCATTCGGAGGAATTCATATTAAAAACATTATTATGAATTTTTGCTAATATTTAAATATATCATCATTAATGTTACTTTTTTGGTAAATAATTAGCCTAATTATGTGTATTTATTTACACTTTATTCCTACACACTTCCTTAACTTCCTTTTCATTCTATTTATGGCGTGTTTGGACTCATTTTTACCAGAAAAATATTTACAATTTATTGTTCGTATTTTCATACCATAACAATAAATTATTGCAAAAATTAGATTTTCATTAGTAAGCAATGCTTATGAGCTTACATTGTTGTGTCCGGTAGCTGTTTGCCTGGCTCACAAAAAGCCATTGAAATTCCCAAGACCTCGATCGAAAGAGAGTACGAAAGGCAACATTGTAACGCATTGCCTATTAATAATGAACAACCAGAACCCAACTGTGTTATTATAAAAAATATCGTAATGAAAATCTTATCAGCCGATTGGAGATGTTTTTCTGATAAAAACGAATCTAAATTCGCTATAAATCGGAGAATAACGAAGAATAAATTAATATTGAAAACAGAGTATGTGTAAACTCCGGTGGTAAGCAAACAAAGCTGAGCGTTGAAAAGAAGAGGATTAAATCAACCATAAGCTCTTGAATATAATCCGGATGGTTGGTTTAGTTTCAACCAATTTTTTGTTGAAAGTACATTTGAAAAGTTAAGGGTTGAGAATACTTTTCGATTCTTTTCACAAACATAAAACCATTTTGAAAAAGTAAGCACAGGATCGGTTAGAAAATATTGCGCAATAGCGTAATAAATTTACGGAAATCAAAGCCTGGGTCAAAAATGATCTATAAGGTGCAGGAGGTTTAAGCTTTCACTTTTCGAGAATATTTTATAGAGTCCTGTAAAACATAAATCCTACTTTGTGGACGTAGTTTGAATACTTTTCCAAAGACGTCGAGCTTGAAGCGCGTGGTTTTCTTGTATATTCCAGAACATGCTTTTTACAATTAACACTTTGACTGCCAAGCTAGAGACCCCAATAATTCCATCAAATTAATGTAAGTTATTTAATGAAATAAAAATTGAAAAAAATTATATGTATGATATTGAGTAGTGATACAATTAATATATTAACGTAAAAATTCATTTCAAAATTTGGACAAATAATTCCGTCACCCACATATGGGTGACGTGGCAATCAACGTGTTAATATAAAAATTCTTGCACAGCAATAATAACGTAGAAGGAGGAGAAAGATGATCACTCAGCCATTCGTTTCTAAGAAGACTGAATGTGCTAGAAACTTGAAACTTGTGCTAAGACTTTGTGCTAAAAACTTAAGACTTGTGCTAGGACTTTGTGCTAGAAAATCGAACTTTCTTTTAACGAAGCAAAACGACATAAACGGGGTTAAGAGGAGGAAAATGGCGAGGACACAGAGCAGATTACCAAACAGATCGAAACGTGAAAGATGGAGGAGCGCTCGGTTTCGGTTCACGAAACGAAGAAACGGTCGGGTCTCGGCGCGGCACGGTATCGAGGTTGTTAAAGGTTCTAGGCGAAAAGGTTAATTATCCGGAGTCACCGCGAAGAATTCCGGAAGATGTTTGGCAACTGTGCCTGCAGTGGAAGCGAAAGCCTTACTCCCATTGGCCTGCTCGAATCGGGGTTACTGGTCAGCTCGCAAAACAGCCGTTCGATGCCTCCAGGCGGGCTTTCGGCGTAATATTGAATAATACTCGCGTTAAGCGTATACGAGTTAATTGTCGGTAAGAAGAAGAAGAAGAAGAAGAAGAAGAAGAAGAAGAGGATGAGGATGAGGTGAGGATGAGGATGAGGATGAGGATGAGGATGAAGAAGAAGAGGATGAGGATGATGATGAGGATGAGGACGAGGATGAGGATGATCAGGATGAGGATGAGGATGAGGATGAGGATGACGATGAGGATGAGGATGAGGATGAGGATGAGGATTACATAACAATTACATTAACGGAAAATTAGTGTAAATGTGATCCGAATTATATCGCGTTTGGTACCATTTTAATCAGAATAATGCCACAAATATATTGGTGAAAGTCTCATAAAAAAATAATTAATAATAAAGAAGTTAAATTTTTCATTTAAAGGCCTGCGCTCACGCTAGCTTCGATCTCTGCCGGCGGCCACGACTCTCTGCGGTTCTTTCTTCCCCATACGCTGTCCTTCTCTGCGTTCGAAACTTTCATCGCTCGTTACACAAGCAAGTGTCATCGGAATTATATCATATTTGGTATCATTTTAATCAGAAAAATGCCACGAATATGTTGGTAAAAGTTTCATAAAAACATAATGAAAAATAAAGAAGTTTTGTAATTGGATTAGTAGTGGTCTTCTAGTCTCACACCGATATAGCCGACAATGTTGTGGCCGCGACGCGATGGTTCTCGAGTTTCGCTGTCAACACCTCCGTACAACATTGTATTTCAAATGGGACGCGCCGGCGAGAACCTCGGATCTGGTATCGAAGGCGGTGTTAAAGGATGATGCAGGTTCTGTTCCGGGCTAAAAGATGATGCAGGTTCTTTTCCAGGCTAAAAGATGATGCAGAAAAAGTGGGGACACTAAAACCCCGGGCGTGAGCACTCTCATTCCTCTCTGACAAAAGGACACGAACTCACGAACGGGCACACGTACGGCGTTCTCTGCCGTGAGAAGAGACAGCGGAGCGCACGCAAACACGCCGCGGCGACGGCCGAGGCATATCGGAAAATTTAAATCGAGCCGAACCAGGCGACGAGCGATCAGCCAACCAGGTAAGCAAGCAACAGACAAGAGAGGAGAGGCACGCACACACCTGGCCGTTTGAGGAACGGAGCGCGCGCGCGGTGTTGGTCGGCCGTCGGTGGTGCACGCTCGGTCCGCGAGCATGGATGCGGGATCGCGCACCCGTAGGCGCGTACAAAAGGACACGAACTCACGAACGGGCACACGTACGGCGTTCTCTGCCGTGAGAAGAGACAGCGGAGCGCACGCAAACACGCCGCGGCGACGGCCGAGGCATATCGGGAAATTTAAATCGAGCAGAACCAGGCGACAACCAACCAGCCAACCAACCAACCAGCCAACCAACCAACCAACCAACCAACCAACCAACCAACCAACCAACCAGCCAACCAGCCAACCAGCCAACCAGCCAACCAGCCAACCAACCAACCAACCAGCCAGCCAGCCAACCAACCAGGTAAGCAAGCAACAGACAAGAGAGGAGAGGCAGGCACGCACACACCAGGGCGTTTGAGGAACGGAGCGCGCGCGCGGTGTTGGTCGGCCGTCGGTGGTGCACGCTCGGTCCGCGAGCATGGATGCGGGATCGCGCACCCGTAGGCGCGTACAAAAGGACACGAACTCACGAACGGGCACACGTACGGCGTTCTCTGCCGTGAGAAGAGACAGCGGAGCGCACGCAAACACGCCGCGGCGACGGCCGAGGCATATCGGGAAATTTAAATCGAGCAGAACCAGGCGACAACCAACCAGCCAACCAACCAACCAGCCAACCAACCAACCAACCAACCAACCAACCAACCAACCAACCAACCAGCCAACCAGCCAACCAGCCAACCAGCCAACCAGCCAACCAACCAACCAACCAGCCAGCCAGCCAACCAACCAGGTAAGCAAGCAACAGACAAGAGAGGAGAGGCAGGCACGCACACACCAGGGCGTTTGAGGAACGGAGCGCGCGCGCGGTGTTGGTCGGCCGTCGGTGGTGCACGCTCGGTCCGCGAGCATGGATGCGGGATCGCGCACCCGTAGGCGCGTACAAAAGGACACGAACTCACGAACGGGCACACGTACGGCGTTCTCTGCCGTGAGAAGAGACAGCGGAGCGCACGCAAACACGCCGCGGCGACGGCCGAGGCATATCGGGTAATTTAAATCGAGCAGAACCAGGCGACAACCAACCAGCCAACCAACCAACCAGCCAACCAACCAACCAACCAACCAACCAACCAACCAACCAACCAACCAGCCAACCAGCCAACCAGCCAACCAGCCAACCAGCCAACCAACCAACCAACCAGCCAACCAGCCAACCAACCAGGTAAGCAAGCAACAGACAAGAGAGGAGAGGCAGGCACGCACACACCAGGGCGTTTGAGGAACGGAGCGCGCGCGCGGTGTTGGTCGGCCGTCGGTGGTGCACGCTCGGTCCGCGAGCATGGATGCGGGATCGCGCACCCGTAGGCGCGTACAAAAGGACACGAACTCACGAACGGGCACACGTACGGCGTTCTCTGCCGTGAGAAGAGACAGCGGAGCGCACGCAAACACGCCGCGGCGACGGCCGAGGCATATCGGGAAATTTAAATCGAGCAGAACCAGGCGACAACCAACCAGCCAACCAACCAACCAGCCAACCAACCAACCAACCAACCAACCAACCAACCAACCAACCAACCAGCCAACCAGCCAACCAGCCAACCAGCCAACCAGCCAACCAACCAACCAACCAGCCAGCCAGCCAACCAACCAGGTAAGCAAGCAACAGACAAGAGAGGAGAGGCAGGCACGCACACACCAGGGCGTTTGAGGAACGGAGCGCGCGCGCGGTGTTGGTCGGCCGTCGGTGGTGCACGCTCGGTCCGCGAGCATGGATGCGGGATCGCGCACCCGTAGGCGCGTACAAAAGGACACGAACTCACGAACGGGCACACGTACGGCGTTCTCTGCCGTGAGAAGAGACAGCGGAGCGCACGCAAACACGCCGCGGCGACGGCCGAGGCATATCGGGAAATTTAAATCGAGCAGAACCAGGCGACAACCAACCAGCCAACCAACCAACCAGCCAACCAACCAACCAACCAACCAACCAACCAACCAACCAACCAACCAGCCAACCAGCCAACCAGCCAACCAGCCAACCAGCCAACCAACCAACCAACCAGCCAGCCAGCCAACCAACCAGGTAAGCAAGCAACAGACAAGAGAGGAGAGGCAGGCACGCACACACCAGGGCGTTTGAGGAACGGAGCGCGCGCGCGGTGTTGGTCGGCCGTCGGTGGTGCACGCTCGGTCCGCGAGCATGGATGCGGGATCGCGCACCCGTAGGCGCGTACAAAAGGACACGAACTCACGAACGGGCACACGTACGGCGTTCTCTGCCGTGAGAAGAGACAGCGGAGCGCACGCAAACACGCCGCGGCGACGGCCGAGGCATATCGGAAAATTTAAATCGAGCCGAACCAGGCGACAAGCGATCAGCCAACCAGGTAAGCCAGCAACAGACAAGAGAGGAGAGGCACGCACACACCTGGCCGTTTGAGGAACGGAGCGCGCGCGCGGTGTTGGTCGGCCGTCGGTGGTGCACGCTCGGTCCGCGAGCATGGATGCGGGATCGCGCACCCGTAGGCGCGTACAAAAGGACACGAACTCACGAACGGGCACACGTACGGCGTTCTCTGCCGTGAGAAGAGACAGCGGAGCGCACGCAAACACGCCGCGGCGACGGCCGAGGCATATCGGAAAATTTAAATCGAGCCGAACCAGGCGACAAGCGATCAGCCAACCAGGTAAGCCAGCAACAGACAAGAGAGGAGAGGCACGCACACACCTGGCCGTTTGAGGAACGGAGCGCGCGCGCGGTGTTGGTCGGCCGTCGGTGGTGCACGCTCGGTCCGCGAGCATGGATGCGGGATCGCGCACCCGTAGGCGCGTACAAAAGGACACGAACTCACGAACGGGCACACGTACGGCGTTCTCTGCCGTGAGAAGAGACAGCGGAGCGCACGCAAACACGCCGCGGCGACGGCCGAGGCATATCGGAAAATTTAAATCGAGCAGAACCAACCAGCCAACCAGCCAACCAGCCAACCAACCAACCAACCAACCAACCAGCCAACCAGCCAACCAGCCAACCAGCCAACCAACCAACCAACCAGCCAGCCAGCCAACCAACCAAGTAAGCAAGCAACAGACAAGATAGGAGAGGCACGCACACACCAGGGCGTTTGAGGAACGGAGCGCGCGCGCGGTGTTGGTCGGTCGTCGGTGGTGCACGCTCGGTCCGCGAGCATGGATGCGGGATCGCGCACCCGTAGGCGCGTACAAAAGGACACGAACTCACGAACGGGCACACGTACGGCGTTCTCTGCCGTGAGAAGAGACAGCGGAGCGCACGCAAACACGCCGCGGCGACGGCCGAGGCATATCGGAAAATTTAAATCGAGCCGAACCAGGCGACAAGCGATCAGCCAACCAGGTAAGCAAGCAACAGACAAGAGAGGAGAGGCACGCACACACCTGGCCGTTTGAGGAACGGAGCGCGCGCGCGGTGTTGGTCGGCCGTCGGTGGTGCACGCTCGGTCCGCGAGCATGGATGCGGGATCGCGCACCCGTAGGCGCGTACAAAAGGACACGAACTCACGAACGGGCACACGTACGGCGTTCTCTGCCGTGAGAAGAGACAGCGGAGCGCACGCAAACACGCCGCGGCGACGGCCGAGGCATATCGGAAAATTTAAATCGAGCCGAACCAGGCGACAACCAACCAGCCAACCAACCAACCAGCCAACCAACCAACCAACCAACCAGCCAACCAGCCAACCAGCCAACCAACCAACCAGCCAACCAGCCAACCAGCCAACCAGCCAACCAACCAACCAACCAACCAGCCAACCAGCCAACCAACCAACCAGCCAACCAGCCAACCAGCCAACCAACCAACTAACCAGCCTGCCAGCCAACCAACCAGGTAAGCAAGCAACAGACAAGAGAGGAGAGGCACGCACACACCAGGCCGTTTGAGGAACGAAGCGCGCGCGCGGTGTTGGTCGGCCGTCGGTGGTGCACGCTCGGTCCGCGAGCATGGATGCGGGATCGCGCACCCGTAGGCGCGTACAAAAGGACACGAACTCACGAACGGGCACACGTACGGCGTTCTCTGCCGTGAGAAGAGACAGCGGAGCGCACGCAAACACGCCGCGGCGACGGCCGAGGCATATCGGAAAATTTAAATCGAGCCGAACCAGGCGACAACCAACCAGCCAACCAACCAACCAGCCAACCAACCAACCAACCAACCAGCCAACCAGCCAACCAGCCAACCAACCAACCAACCAACCAGCCAACCAGCCAACCAACCAACCAGCCAACCAGCCAACCAGCCAACCAGCCAACCAGCCAACCAACCAACCAACCAGCCTGCCAGCCAACCAACCAGGTAAGCAAGCAACAGACAAGAGAGGAGAGGCACGCACACACCAGGCCGTTTGAGGAACGAAGCGCGCGCGCGGTGTTGGTCGGCCGTCGGTGGTGCACGCTCGGTCCGCGAGCATGGATGTGGGATCGCGCACCCGTAGGCGCGTACAAAAGGACACGAATTCACGAACGGGCACACGTACGGCGTTCTCTGCCGTGAGAAGAGACAGCGGAGCGCACGCAAACAACGCACACTGACAATGGTAGTGACCTTTGCGATATAAATCGGTAAATTGAAATAACAAACTATTTTCGAGACTCAATTGAACTACGTGTAATTCTGAATGTTACAAACGTAGTTTTTAGAAAAGCTACTCGCGAACATATTCCATGAAGATCTATGTAGCATGTCACAGATCGACAGGAATATGCATTATTGAATCTAATTGAACGAACCGACGCAATTCCACTGCCTAATCGCACACACACACAAGTGGAAAATACGTCGTGTACGATACACTGGCCATTGTCAGTCGCCACACACACATATATATATATATATTATTAATACAATATTCCATGTGCCCGTTGCTCTCACCCTCCCGAGTAGCACCTGGGCACGCGAGAGGATTTGAGCAACGAACAGGGAACCTCAATATCCTGAAAATCCTAACTAAAAGAATTCATTAGTATACGGGCTAATATTTATACAAACTTGCAAAAAAAAATTGAATTGAAATTTAAAGGTATTTGAAGATATTTAATCATTCAAAGAATTAATAGAAAACATTAATCGTTAAGCAAAAAGACAAAGATTTTAATTAATTTAATTTATTTATTTGAAATTTTTAATAAAATATTAAAGAGCCCTCGGTCGATCCTTTCAACAAAGCAAAGTTTCGAAACTATTGAAAGAGTACTATACTAAATGTAATGTACTCGAGAAAATAATCCAAGTTAAATTGATATGTGTATATGCTTTGTCTCGAGGATCTATCCGTCGCGAATCGTCTTTTTGTACGCAAGAGAGCCAGTGCTTCTGAGCAATTCGAAATAATATTAGAAAACGATCTGTATTGAATTTTAAATGAATTTAAAAAATCAATAATTATCTTAAAGTTAAAAAGCAACTTTATTTCATTTCAAATAAAGTTCAAAGATAAATAATTATTTTGATAATAAAAAGTGACTCTAGTTAATAGTATACCAAATTACGGAAGATTTTTATCTTTTCGAAAGTTGGTGATACCATTATCGAAACTGTTTCATTTAAAAAAGAACGCGACGTACAAAAAGACCCTACCTACCTAGGAAACAGATTACTACCCGTGGAAAACGCCAGGCGTTTTCTACGGTCACTACACTCGTCAAAAAATCAACTACTAATCAATTGTAGTAATAAAAAAGGCAGGTGTTTGTGCACTTACTACTTATTGGTGGGGATGCGAAAGCTGCGTTAGAGTCCTGGAATCAAAAAAAGGGACAAGATGTTAAAAAACGATTCGTATAATTCCACCAATAAGATAGTTTAATTCGAAATATATGTCTTTTGATACTTACATTCTCTCTCCCTTGAAGAAAGCACGACACGACAGCTCTCGATCTTAAGTAACCATGTCGTCATTGGTCATCGTGGTAAGAAGCCTCAGGCATTCAAGTAGACAGCCTCGAAGAATTCTGTAGCACAAAGAACAAATTCATTTGATTTGAATCAATTGATAGTCGAAGAATAAATCTAAATTCATAGAAAATAAATCATTCACGTTGAATATAAAATCAAAATTAATTTGAGCCGAAATCAAAATGTCCATTAAAACGAACCAGAAACTAAAATGAATTCAATTCAATACATGACACAATAATGTGGATACTTACAAAAATTATGTTCGGCGTTCGAACTTGTCCCGCGATGCATTCAGTGCGATCATACTCAATATACCTGAATAACTGATAAAACACACAATTAGAATACCGGATTCATTTATCAAAATAATAAGTAAAAGAAACACAAATAATTTATTATTGGCGAAATAAAATGTACACTTACTCAGTTTATGTGGCTAACGCTTGCTGGACGGTTCTCCTTCACGATCTCGAGTCAATCTCGACTCGATCTCGGCTATTGATATTCTTTTCCCTCCGGCTCTGTAACAGAAAGAACAAATTCAATTAATTTGACTGCGCTTGACTTGACTGCGCGATGACTACGCTTACTTCAATTATTTAAACAAACTAAATAATATGCTCTCTTACATACTTCGTCTAATTTCTCCTGAGCGCCAAGGAAGACTAATAGCTGCTTAGGAAGCCTGCGCGCGCATCTCACCATTCGATTATCGCAATTGGTCTGAATCGAACGATTCGATTATTGCAATTGGTCCGAATCGAACGATTCGCAAGAAATTTTAAAATCAAGACAAATTAGAATGCTTCTCCGACATAACAAAGTATTAAGATAATTGCTTAACTAATTGTTTTTTACAAGAATTTCTAAGCAGTTTAAGTTTTCTCCTGCAGATAGTTTATATTCTTGATCTACTTGTCTTGTCTTACTTTATTTATTACAAATAGAATAATTTCAAATCATGCATTATAACAAGCAATTTCCAATTTTTTAAGTAAATATATAACTAAGTATTTTTTATTACATATTGTTGTAGCGGATGTTAAGACGAATCTTTTATTTAGTGTTAACAAATATAGTAATAGTTGGTGGTCAAATTTCAAATATCTACTAATTTGAGGATGTGATACGAAAATGGTAATGGGGTTACGTGACCCCACAAAAGTTGGCCTCGAAATTAGGTCTATCCTATCCCGTCTGTGATGATAGGTATATGGTTTAAGCTTCTTGTGGATCTAGTTCCAACATTTATTGTTTGTCAGCGTAGAGGGCGCAAGTAAACGAGTTGTTTTTGTATGAGACAGAAAATCCCATATGGTGATTGGTCTATTCCTATTCCTCGTCTGTGCCTATACCTCGTCGGTGGTCTCACGCTTCCCTTCAGTTCACTTCAGCTTTACGCCACCTCGCGGTAGCATCGTGCAACTAACTGTGGGTGACGAAACACGTGTTATATTTACGGAGTATAGAATCCATTTAGCAAGAACAGTGTTTACTCGAAAAACGACTCAGAGCTATTTCTTTTAGCTCATTTAGTTATCGTTTATTTCATTTCTCTGATGGGTCACATAACTTGACAGGGTAGCGTATCTTTGCGAAATAGAGTATTGGTACACGACGTGTGAAATGATTGAGTTGTGCACAAAGAAACGAATGCTAATTGCCATCACGCTATTGGGAGGGTTAGTTTCGTAGGTTTAACAGTTCCATTTAGTAATCTGATGCACAAAATGATGCCATCGAAATGTTAATGTAACATCATTATTCTATGTTTATCGTAGGCTAACGGTCTTAGTCTTAATTGTCGAGAGTCATTGGACAGACAATCAAAACAAGCTCTACCTAGAAAATTATGAGAATAATACAGCATGCCTGTCTGGCGACGCGTACGAAATAATTTCAGAATGTCATCCTTGTTCTGCTTTTGAATTAGCGAGTAAAAGCATCGACGTGTGTGTTCACGCGAGGTACAAGGAAGTTATAAAATGCAAAAGCGGAGAGACGATAACGAGAAGGTAAGATAACTCTGTTTTGTTGCCTCGACTATCGTTACTAGACTGCCGGATGGTAAGGTGGCTGTATACGTTGCAGTATACCTGAGAGGTTCACCTGCACAGCATATCTGTGAAGGTAAACCGAAGTGTTTATACATAGTACTTTTTACAAAACTGTATAATTATCTCAACCTGTATAGGCGATCGAGAGAGAATTGAAAATTGATTTTTTTTATCTGGGGTGAAACATCTGTTGTTTATTTTTACGTGTCTGAGCTCTTGCCCTATGCAGGTACACATGTGCAGATAAATCGCAATGTGTATGGCTGCTTTTAAGCATTCATTTTTATTATTAAGTTCCATTATCATAACCATTACCATAACAAATACTTACCAATAAAGTGTGTAATTTCAACTTTTATTGTTTTCAGTTGTGACCGAGTAGCCTGGCTGGAAGAGAAAGCATTCTGGAAGTTTGAAGCGGTGATGTTCGTCCTAGCCTTTAGTTCCTGCATGAGCATTTATTGGAGAGAAAACGTCTTGCGCCAGAGAATTATAAGAAAAGTGGCCAGGCAATTGAGAGCTAGCGTGTAGATAGCCCAATCAATTGGAATATGTTATTTTTTTCATTGATATCTGTATAATTTCATAGGCAGCTAAAATGAAAATGAACAAAGTCTACTTGGAGGTATACTCTGTATCAGAATTTTGCGTGGCACCTATAGAAACCATAGTGACACTGTTCACTATAAAGTACTGCGGCTCCAAGATCAGAATTAAGCTTGTCCCTAGCAAACAAAAGCCTCTGGAGCGAGCCTACAAGATGGACATCTCCTTTTTCGAATACGAAGTCGTGGATGCGAACAAAATCCCCAGTTATGCGAGTACTTGTGAGCTGCCGATCATCGCTCTGAACAGGATCAGTTACATTGCTGGTCTCTGCGCGATTTTGCGGCAGATAGTCAAAGAAGTGGCCTCAAAGTGTCCCGAGCACCGTTTTCGGCATTTGTTGGGGTTCAAAGAATCTTGCCTGACCGCCTGTTCCGAATCCAGCGTCTGGACAAAGTTCTGCGAGGTGGATCTGATCCTTACTTTGAAATTCCTACATGCTGAAGATGCTACATGCGACGAGCTGCCTACCAGCATGGCCAGGTTCGAGTGCCACATGCTGCAGCCGGTCAGACTGCGCAACCTGAACAAGTACACTGTGCCGAAGAAGTTGTTCAAACATGGTCACCTGCTGGAGCACACTTATGCCGAGGGTTCCTACATCACCCTAGCTGACATAATCATCTTTGTCTGCATGCGCATCCTGCTGACCGTATTCTCAGGCGAGTCGACACTGAGGTTGCTCCCACTCACTGTTAAATGGTATGGGAAGATGATGGAGGACCAGTTCATCCTGGACTGTCTGGAATGTCTGCCGATGACGAATGAGGAGATTATAAACGAGATTAACTACACTCTTCCTGAAGTACCGAATCAAAGTTTGTACAAGAGCGACCCAAAAAGGTACAAGCCGAAAAGCAGGATCTATACCAGGCAGGAGGACATAGACGAGGCGTTGGAAGTATTTAGGAGTTTGAAGATAGACACCCCACTGGACTCTGAGCCCTTCGCCGTAGAATTGAACCTGAACTGGTCCATGGTACCGTTCGACGCCACTCCGGAAGGCGGGTCCTTGCCTCCTACACGGCTCAAGAGGAAGCAGGCGCAGTTGCAAAACATGTGCAAGCCTGTTATCAAATTGGCAAAGGAGGGCGACGTGATCGTGGATTTCTGCTCAGGTAGCGGTCACCTAGGAATCTTATTAGCGTACCTGCTGCCTGATTGCACCGTTATACTGTTGGAGAATAAAGAGGAGTCGCTGAACAGAGCAAAAGAGAGGGTCAAGAAACTCAGCTTAACGAACGTTCGGTTTTATCAATGCAATTTAGACTATTTTAAGGGAAAGTTTGACATAGGACTGTCGCTGCATGCTTGCGGCGTTGCGACTGACCTGGTTATACAACAATGCATCAGAAGAAGGGCCAGCTTCGTATGCTGTCCCTGCTGTTACGGGTCGCTGCACGACTGTCATCACCTAACCTATCCGAGGAGCGACGTTTTCAAGAAGGACATGCGCCGGGAAAATTACATGGTACTCAGTCACGCGGCGGATCAAACGCATGACGACAAGAACGTGAAGACGAAGCAGGGCTACGAGTGCATGGCCATCGTAGACACCGATAGGAAGATCCAAGCGGAACAATTCGGGTACAAAGTGTACTTCTCGAAATTCGTACCGGACACATGCACGCCCAAGAACCACATATTGGTGGGAATACCTAGGAAAGACACGCGGAGGCAGAGCGTATAAATTGTGTACACTGCACGACCAATCCGAACCCTTTGTGAGCGCAGTAATTTTTAAGTTGTTTCACTACATTTCAATAATCAAGAATCCGACATAGGACTGCAAAGGATTAGCACTCCCAACTTTATGCAGGCGCTTCTGAGACGCCTGCTCGAAGTTAGAAGTCGTTGTACAGTAGATTGAATAGGAATTATTTAAGTTTGTATCCGAGATCCACACACTCACACATCACAATAGCAGACTCCTAAAAAAGAAACTGTGCATAAATCAATTGTGTTGGAGTCGTGCACGATTTGTAACACTTTCCTTTTATAATAGTCCATTATTTTGTACTTGACAGAAATCGTATACTATTCTTGTTACCAAATAAATAAAAGAGAACTTTTCTTACCCAAACAGCAGAGATGTTCTTTCCCTTTTGGTTTCCTTGCGATCCATTGACAAAAGCGTGTGATATTATTGCACTAGTTTCATTAATAATTGTACGAAGAGACTTTTGTTTTTATTGGTATGTACAAAAAAAAAAGGGGGAAAAGAATTATGAAGTATACAAATTATTAGTTTTACGTCGGTGTCTTACACAGTTGTTTTCCGTCTATTATTAAGTAGCTAGGGGAGGGAGGTTCAAACACGAAACGTAAAAGTAGGTTTTCGGCGATAACGTCAAGGAACTAGGGGGATATTTACTTCTTTTCCGCTATTAACCACTACAAAGCGCTGAGTATATGCTTCCCTCAGACAATATATTGAAATTTAAATATCCTTTCTGCTTTTATTTCGTTTTTTTCCATTTCCATTATCATTGTTTCGTTTTACTTATTTATTTTTTTTTGTTTTCGTCCGTCGTTTTCGTTTCGTTTAACACTTTCAACACGCAATTTTGGTCTTTCGAATGGAACGGGCTAAAATGAAGAACGAAGACAAGACACGTACGTACCATTTACACATTTTTTTTTCATGTCTTTCAAAGATTCTCGGGTCTCGTTTGCTATTTACAATTTTTTCAGTCGTACGAGCACGGATACACACCGCCCCACGAGAAGCGGCAGCTATATCCTTGGTATATTTATCCCTTTTTTCGCTTAAGTGGTAGGAGCTTACGTTTAGCTTAAATTCAGGTTTCACCTACAAAGCTTTTTCTGTCCCCGTGTGAAAGATAATACTTAAAACATCGAGAGATCGGAATAAATGTCGTTAAGCTGAACTAAGTTTGTGGATGCGGCGCAACGCGCGCGGACGGGAAACGATATTCCCCTCCGACGAGATTGTTTAGCAATGTCAATGACAAAATCAAAAATTGAAACTTAAGGTATATGTGTCGGTCATAGCAAAAATTATCATCTACTTCTAGAAATCGCGGGCGAACAACCTGTCGACGACCTAAAACTCGCAATGATCGCAGTGGCTCTCGCGTTTGTTCGCAAATAGTTTTTAACTAGTCGCATAAACACATTACCTACCGGCGATTATTTAAACTTCTAAAAGTTTTATAGTTCACAGCTAATTGTCTACCTCGGTAAATTTTCTAAATTGTTTCTAATTTTTCTTTCACAGTTATTGAAATTCTAATCGTTCAGAGCTAAGTATAGTTCTACTTTCTCTCTTCCGTACGCAGTACAGCGCTCCGGGAGCCCATTACACGCTCCAGGTAGGTAAAGCGTTAATCCCAATGAAAAAAATTTCGAACCCTCTCGATCGAGACTAATGGACGATTCAAGCGCGCGAGTCACTGTTTTCAAAAAACAGCAAAAAAAAAACTCGGCGTTGAAAAAATAACGCTCGGTCGCCGACAGTGTTTCTCCCTTTTAACTATTCTCGCTCGCACATCGAATTTTCCATCCCAGCTTTTGGTTTCGTAGCATAAATAATAATCCACACGAAACGGGGTGATGTCAATTTATTCGAATGCAAATCCCACACATCGAAGTCTCGAGAAATGCAGGATCAATTGACGTACCGTCGTCGCGCCGATGCGACACGCGGGGGTTTTACTTTGAGCCAGCCCGATTCGCGATTATTCGAACCGTAATTTCAAATTCGTTTTACAATAGATTTGTTTAGGGTTCTTTTGTCAAGAGACAACGGCGACGCGAGGTAAATCAATTGGTCCTCTCCTGTCGCATTCCTTTCGCCTAGTTAAAAAGACAGACGTGCCAACCACAACAGAACAAGCACTGTGCTGCTAACCGAGTATACTTATCGGTAGACTGCGGATTTATGCGGTAGAACAGTGGAAATATTCAAGGAGTTTGAACACAATTTCAACTCATCGAATTATTAACACGTCAAGTGGCCAACTATCAACTCCAAAAATTCTCATAAAATCAAAATAATCTAATTAATGGAACTGAAACTGGAAAATTCAAATTTATCGTAGTAGACGCTAAAAATTTGTTTCATTCGACTACATCACAATAAAAATGAATCTCGGAAGCTGATAAAAAATGAGTATCACCCATATGTGACCGACGACGGCACTCGACGTGTTAAGAAATAGACTGTTTGTGTGAACTTTGTAGCTTGCAATTGATGAAGAGAATTTTTATCGAGCATAGAAATCCGCAGTCTTATTATAAACCGTGTACTGCTTACGATAACGAGCTCGTAAACAAGACATTCCCGACGAGTTCGATTAGTCTCTAGAATTTGGGGGTTCTTCGCAGAAGGGGCTCTTGTTGAAGGTCTGTGAGCTGTTCGATCAGACACCAAGACAGGTCCCCTTCAGCGTAGACTCGACTACAGCAGAGATAAAGAAGCTGAACTGAACGGGACGAGGACGTGGAGGACGACGACGACGATGACGACGACGACGACGACGACGGTGAACGCTAAAAATCGACGAATTCGTGGTTCGTCTGAGTCCAAGCGTCGTTCGGACGAAACGGCGCGTTAATTGACGACATTCTGAAATATTTGTACGTGCTACATGGAACGCTCAACGAGGAAACAATGTGGTTTGATTACGCGTACTTGAATTTATAGGTGGCACGTCTTGAATAGAGACAGAGATAGAGAGAGAAAGAGAGAGAGAGAGAGAGAGAGAGAGAGAGAGAGATAGATAGAAAGAGAGAGAAGAGAGAGCGTCCGGTTTAGAAGCCCGTTAATTTATTAATCTATACAGAACTGATAATAATTAGCGACTTATGTTTGTTTGTTTTTTTTTGCTTTTTTCTTTCTTTTGTTAATATTCGAGTTTATCTTTTTCTGTTTTTTCCGCTTTTGTTCTTTTGTTTTGTTTTTGCTTTTCGTCGTCCTCTGTTTAGGAAATGGATCACGACTCCCCGTTGCCGCTGTCGTCCCCGTCCTCGTACTCGCTGGCGCTCAATTGTTCGTCCTCGTCGTCGTCCAGCTCGTACTCGTCGTCGTAGAAATCCGTCATGTCCAGCTGTTGCTCGGCCGGCCTTGCGTTCGTCTTTATGCAGTAGTCCTCCAGTGTCACCGGGACCACGATGCCCTCCTTCTCCGCCTCCATCTTCGCGGCCTGCGCTTGTTTCCTGCGTAACCAACAGCACAACGCTCATTATACCTCGCTTTCAACGAACAACTTCACCTCCTTGCCCCCCGAAGGCTTCCGATACACTTTGCTTCCGCGAGGTTCGTCCTCAAAGGATTCCACCTTCGTCCGTTCGCATGATCGGCGTGCACATGCAAGCAATTTACAGTAGAATTTACTGTTTCTTCAATTTACGGTAGAACCTCGATTATCTGAACCAGACCGCGAAACACCGGAGATCCAGTGATAGAACAGTTAGCCACCTCTGAGCAATTTTCACTTCAGACGTTCTGGTAATCTTTTCTACATTATGCACGTGAAACTGAACCTGTTCTCTCGTGTAACACTTGAATGTTTAGCAATTTAGAGAATATGGAATTGTTTCGTTCTAGTTATGATACTTTGGGGATACGTAATGCATATGCAGGTACGTGTTACGTGATTTTTCTCTGCTGACCAAATTCATTGTAAGAGCGTAAAACCGACCCTTTCGGATGTTTCTCAATTTTGCGTTGCACCCCGCAAACTGTAAGAGATAGGAACAACATTTTCGGACAAAAGTTGTTCCCTTTAACGATGACTATCATCCGGTGAAACATTTATCAATTGCTTATTACAATTGGAAAAGAAAATCGGAAAATAGTTGAATTTTCAAGGGTCGATTTCACCTCTTCAAAGCGAATTCAAGCAGCGAAAAAAAAAATTAACGTAATATATACCTGTGTATGTACACTACAGAGTCTTGTAAACCTTTATCGATTTGTGCAATAATTAGCGTCGCAGGTGGATCGACTTAGATCGAGCTATTTAAATTCGTAGCTCGTTGGGATGGAGTAGAGACTTCGGATATCCGAGGTTCTACTGTACCGATAGATCGTTTGTCGGAATAGATCGATATCTCACGGTCTTCACCGTACCTTATGATATTTTCGTACTCTTTGTCCCGACCCTTGGAGTCGCGCCAGCGCCTATACATCACCGAGGCATCCACGTTGGCGGGGCTATACGTATTCGGCTCGTTCAGGAGCGAGATCACCGACAGCAGGATCGTCCTATGCGAAAACCAGAACTCGTTTAGCGTTTTTGCGCCGGCAAGCCTCCTGGATATCTGATAACACGCGGGCCCGGCCAGCAGGCGAGCGGATTTTCTACATGTACACCGTGTGGTGTCCCAACTTGTGTACGTGTTTTCCGATCCCCTCGATCGGATTCTCACACGACGGGTCGATCAGGACACTCACCTGACGTTCTGTGTTGGATTCCACCTCTCGCACGGCAGCTCGCCGCTCTGTGGATCGTCTACGGGCGGATGCAGGATCGATATGCAGAGATCTCCGTTCTGTAACCGATCAAAAAGACAGAAAAGCATGAGACGTTGCCTTGCAAATCAGTATTTATACAAGTTTCAAACTTTGATCGAGTATTTCATTCTTCGAGGTAATGTCATGAAAATCCTATTGTCCCCTAACGTCGCCGTTGAATCTGTTCATTTCCCAAAATATTCATCCGCGTCGCAACAAAGCGCCGATAAACAAACGGACTCGGATAGTAGCGGAAGAGGGAGAAGAAGGAGGAGGAAGAAGAAGAAGAAATGCGCGTCAACTCTCGCAAAACAATGTCGGTGACCGATGGCCTACGCGCGGGTCGCCCCTGGCAAGCGAACCAGCAGACGCGACTGTGTCTATAACAGTGCAACAAAAGCGTTCGCGAGAAATAAGTAGAACGGGCGAATGTTTAGGACGCGAGAGCGCGTGTTTCATCGGGTCGAGTCAGTCTTTCAAGGGCAACGATCGACTTCGGAGGAGACGCAAGAGCAAATCCTCGATCCAGGGACGTGGCAAAGGAGACAGAGGGGAGATGAAGAAGGGGAGGAGGAGGAGGAGGAGGAGGAGAAGGAGGGGAGTTCGGTTCCGCGTTAATCGTCCCTGAGAGCGCGTTGTCCGCGGGGGGAAACAAACGTCTGCGGCCCGAAGGACGAAACCTCGCGGCCACCTGAAAAATCCTTGCTCGGACCCCGCTTTCTGCTCGCCATATTCGGCGATCTTCGATATACATACACGCAAACTACACGCGCTTTTCGCAGAAGCTTCGACGTACTCCTGCCCTCCGTGCCCTTGGGACGAGGCTGTCAGGCGCGGGAACTCGGGCTGTTCGAACGCATTTTTCAAGACGCGGCAGATTAAATAAACCCTTAGAAGCTGTGGATAGGTCTGGGTCAAGATAGAATATATCTTGTGTTAGAAGTACAATAAAGAGGCACACTACACAATCGTGAAGACATTTTTTCGGAAAACAATAATTGTAAAGGAAAAAGTCAGGCATTTTGACAAGCTCGGTAGATCTAGCGTTATGGAATGAATCACACTATAGATGATTGGAATTGTACATATTTTACCATTCATTAGATATTCTGTTGTTGTTCATCTAGTTTCTGAATCGGGCTATTAAACAGCAATCGGCTGCGCCTCTTCGTTACGCAATATTCTATAAATTATGCGCTTGTAATCGTTACGTTCCGATATTGCGTAATAAACAGAATATAATACTAACAACAACTGCGGATTTTTATGAACTCATAGTAAAAGGCCACCGAACGAGCTCGAACAAAACAGGCAAGCATCGATTCAATGTTTCTCCATCATTTTGATATTTTATATAATCAAAAAACAAAATATGGAATTAATGCTTAGATGTTACTCGATGTTCCCTAGGAAAATCTTCTTTTGTTCACAGTATCTTTATACGCGAAAAAAATGTTTACTCCATCTCGTTAGACTCGCAGGGTTACATACCCTCTTAATCGTGTAAAATTAACGCAGATACGAATTGTGTCGTGTCTTTTGGCCTGGATGATAAACGTCGCGGAATTATTCCCACTACCGCGGGGTATGCCTCGGACGCCGAGGAGTGTAAACATAACACGGGTATGTCTCCTGGACGATACATGTCGCTGGCAAGACCCGTGTTGTTGGCATATATCGAGAATTCACTGCATATCGAATCGACAGAGCGTGAGAACGAGCAAAATCCGAGCAGAGGGAGCACGATAGTGACCATCGGGAGGAAGTCGTACAGTTTCTCGTCCGGCGACCGTTATCGGCGACCACTTCCGCGTCCAGTCGGTCGAAACGTTTCGCTAATCTGTCCGGTAATCTCGATTAGCATTTACAAGGCGACTTCTATCGCCGTACGTCTTCGTGGAACGCTCGTCCCGGTTCGCTGAAGCGTACAAACCCGGGATCGATCGACGCGAGAAACGACTCTACCCATTATACATAAAAGCTGATCGTCGCCCTATCAGCATCCTCTCGCTATCAACCGCCGGCGATAACAAGGAATTCCTCGCGTACTCCTCGCCCCAGACTGTATTTTTGCGAGACCGATAACCATCGGCGCCTCCTCAACGTCCAATTAACCTGTCCAACGTCACTTTGGACATCCAAGTTTCAGCAGACAATGAGAGGCCTTTTAAAGAGGCCATCTTGCCACCCTTCGAACCTTCGATTAAGCCGTCGCTGCTCTCTGACCGGAATTTTTCGCCTAACGATCGGAAATTGCTCGAACAGCGTGCACTTTAATGTACGAGAAAGTCGGTATCATCAAAGTCAAGTGTAAAGTCAAAGTCAGTGTAATTTTGTTCCTAGCATTGTACAGAACCGTGTCCTGCGAAAATAATAAACACAAATATCGAGGAAAAATAATCATTTCACTTTTATAATTAATAGACTGCAGATGTACATGCGAATCGACATTTTTCTGCATCAATTACAAGGTAAAAACACGATAATACAACATAAAAATCGGTCTCTTTTTTTTTTTAATAATACTGATCAGAACTTTTAAACTTTTCCTATTATTTCCTCTACTCGTTTTTGTCGGAAGCGCATAAAATCCGCAGTCAAATAATTAATCTTACAGAGAGTGAAATGCGTACTGTGCGTGCCGCAGAAGAGGTCTCGTGAAAAGAACGCGGAGCTGATTGGTCAGAGTGGAAGGGGGAATTCCTCTAGCTGCTCTATTGGCTGAAGCGGTTGCACATACTATACAGTGTGTGACGTGAGCCTAAGCATTAGCCTACTGGAGCGTTAATGGTGGGGATACCCTTACCTCTTGCCCTTGTGCCGTCCTGCAAGATTTCTCCCGAGACACGGACAGTACATTATTAGTTGTCTTTCTAATAAACATTCTCTGCGCGAACAACGTATTTTTACTGTCAAGTTTCGGGCTCCCTTTTCGCCAATTTTCTGGCTAACGATGTGTCGGCAGCATTTTCTTCGTTCGGTCTTGGGAATTTTGCGAAACTCTTGCGATCCGTACGCGGCTCGTGAAATCGGCTCGTTCGTTTTTCCCGCGATCTACGAAGCGATCGAGAAAACTGTTATCGGACCGATGGATCGTCTGGGAGGAAAAGTGCTCGCCGTCGAGCGAACTTTCACCGTTCTTGCCGCCGCGGCTTTCCGGAACGCGTCGGGAACGCTTCCTGCGACAAGGCGCGAGCCGTGGAACACCGTTAACACGTTTTAAGCGGAAACGATATTAATATCTGTTTCACGCGAATGGCCCACGGCACGGGAGCCGGGAGGCGTCAGCGCTTTTTACGCGGAATCATCGTTATTCGCGGGAAACGTGGTAGAAACCGATAACTTGCGCCGTCATGCTCGTATCTAATCGTGGATCTCAGTTTCGGGTATTCCGGACAGATACTGCGAGGATACACCGAATTAACACTAAAACTACCACGGCCGGTCAAAATTGACCTTTCCAAACTTCTTTGTACAATTTCGTACATACATACATTGTCACATCGCTATTTATCTTTATGACTTTTCTTTAAGTATACGATGTATTTTTCAGTATTGATTTCGCGTTTTATTTTCTTCTTTCGAAGAAACATACGCGCAGAAAATTTTTGTTTTGCACAAAGTTTCCGTTTTATTCTGTCTAACACGAGGAAAAATCAGAAACGATCTGTCTGGAAGTTCTAGCGTTAAGAAAGATTGATGGACATCTTCGTGGTGGATTTAACACGATGTTACAGGGCGAGGGGTTGAGGAAACAGGATGAAAGACGAACGAGGCTCCAGATACCGAGGGTCAACATCGACCCGGGAGCTTTTCACGAGAGGGGTTTCAAAGACGACACACAAGTGTAACCACGACCAGTGTCCGACGTTTTTCTCTATTTTCAGCCCCGGCGAATACACAAAATTCTCGTTGATACCAGAAATATTGGGTCAAGTGAAAAGTTCGTTTCGTGTCGCGCGATAATGGCCCCGCTTTTAGACAATCGCAATTAACCCAATTTTTGCGAAGCATCTTCCGCCTCCAATATTATCCTTTCTCGATCGTGCTTGTCGATCGAATAAATTGCTTTTCCTCTCGCTTCTCTAAACCGTTTCAACTTTTAAACGAAAGTCCTGAGCTTTGTTTTTGGTTTTTCTTTTTCTTAGTAAATTCATTTAATTTCTGCATTTTCCAACGCGTTAATCCGATGATAAATTGCACGCGTAAGTACGCGACACTCCGAGCACGGTAGAACGCTCGTAATGCATTGTGGGTCCAACGAAATTTCCCAACTAAACTTAAATAACTTTGATCGATCGGTTTGTGACCTACATGAGGCCTAGCATTGTCCCGATGATGAAACGCTCCGCGTTCCTGCTTAATATTCTCAGAGCCGTTTCTCCGTTCTGTTGAATATTATTATAACAATTAAGCGCGGTTTTATTGTTCCAGATCTCGAGAGATCTCTCGGAGCTTCTTAACCTGTTATTCCTCTTGTTTTTCAGACCCTGTGATGTTCCCACGAGCATGATTAACCTTTGCGGGGACGGAGTTTCTCTAAAAATAGAGGCGAAACTGTTCTAGCCTCGCATTAATTACAAGCTTAATGCTGCAACGAAATATTCATTTTCTGATACAACATTTTTCCGAGTTTATTATACGCTTCGAGTCGCTCGAATCGAGCATCACGTTTTCCAGGAATACTAGGACAGAATTACACAGAATAGCAATTTTTGTCTCGTTTAATAAATCATTCCGATTTTGTGGAGCGTTCGAGATCACCCGATCGCGATCGCAAGAGGTGATCGAACGATCCCGACCCGCGTTGTCCGCTGATGAATCAATGTTGGATCGTGTGGGCACCTCTAAGAGTTCTCCTCCACCTTTTGGTACCAAACAGGAAGCTCCGCAGACCGTCAACGCTTCGAAATATCTTCGCAGAAGGTGTGGGCGTTTGCGTGCCGGTTTTTCGCAGTTGCCGAGATATTCCCGGTAGTCGTTGGCCGCGCTATCGCGAGGGCAACCGTCCAACATTCCCTCGGCCGTGAAAACTTATTAAACTCTATTGCCCCGTTGGCTCTTGCTCTTGCTCTTGCGAGAGGGAAATCTACTCATCGCGGCGTCGGGATCGCCGGTTTCTAAGAAAACCGATCGGGAGGCGAGGGACCGGGGACGCTGGCCTCGTGGAAACGCGGCCAAGACCCGTTTCTTCGCAACTTTTGCCTCGCTCGAAGGCTTTAACGCGCGCGATCGTCCTTTGGTAAGTCTCCTCCACCGGGAAATCAAAATTATTACTCGGACCCCGCCGAATCTTCCGATCGCCAGCTAACAGGACCAAGCAAATTCGTCTTGCCCAGGGTGAAGGTCCAGAAACATCCTCCGGCAATTATTTCCCTTGATTGTGAAGGCAAACAAAATTCTTTGCAAATAATTGATTACTTATAGGTACCCCTAATATAATATAATATGTCTTATATTTTTATAAAGTGGTGCCAATGCAATATTTTCGAACTTTCTTGGTCTACCCCGACGTGGCAATAAATCCAGGATTTCAAACTTTGCATTCTCATCCGTTGATATCTAATAGAAAATTTTATACGGTTCATGTCTAAAAAAACGCATCTAGCAAATTTTTAACCAATTTATCGTGTCTCCGTTAAAATTCTTTACCCTTTTAAAAATTGCGTCGTCCAAAAATTTGGTTGATATGAAATCCTCTTGTTTCATTTCATTTAGAATAAAGTTATTACCTTTGTGGCACTTTTTGATAATATAACTATCATATGATATTATTATATGCCACTGCTGCAGTCGTCTTCCAACTTTTAGGCAATTTTTCAACTGGCTTCAATTTTCGATACCTGTGTCGATGATCCGAATTCGTCCGATCGATTCCTCAAGGTGAAGGTCCAAAAATATCCTCCGACAATTATTTCCCTTGATTATATCCCGTTGCTGCAGTTGGTTTCCGCTTTTTAGGCAATTTTTCAATTTCAATTTTAGGTGTCTATGTCGATGAACCGAGTCCATCAATTCCTCATGGCAAAGGCCCAAAAGTTTTCTTGGATAATTCGCATTACTGCAGTCGTTTTCTACTTTTTAGGCAATTTTTCAATTTCAATTTTTTACGTCTGTGTCGATGATCCGAGTCCATCAATTCCTCATGGTAAAGGTACAAAAGTTGTCTCGGATAATTCGCATTGCTGCAGTCGTTTTCTACTTTTTAGGCAATTTTTCAATTTCAATTTTTTACGTCTGTGTCGATGATCCGAATTCGTCCGATCGATTCCTCAGGGTGGAGGTCCAAAAATATCCTCCGACAATTATTTCCCTTGATTATATCCCGTTGCTGCAGTTGATTTCCGCTTTTTAGGCAATTTTTCAATTTCAATTTTAGGTGTCTATGTCGATGATCCGAGTCCATCAATTCCTCATGGCAAAGGCCCAAAAGTTTTCTCGGATAATTCGCATTGCTGCAGTCGTTTTCTACTTTTTAGGCAATTTTTCAATTTCAATTTTTTACGTCTGTGTCGATGATCCGAGTCCATCAATTCCTCATGGCAAAGGTACAAAAGATTTCTCGGATAATTCGCACTGCTGCAGTCGCTTTCTAGTTTTTAGGCAATTTTTCAATTTCAATTTTTTACGTCTGTGTCGATGATCCGAATTCGTCCGATCGATTCCTCAGGGTGGAGGTCCAAAAATATCTTCCGACAATTATTTCCCTTGATTATATCCCGTTGCTGCAGTTGATTTCCGCTTTTTAGGCAATTTTTCAATTTCAATTTTAGGTGTCTATGTCGATGATCCGAGTCCATCAATTCCTCATGGCAAAGGCCCAAAAGTTTTCTCGGATAATTCGCATTGCTGCAGTCGTTTTCTACTTTTTAGGCAATTTTTCAATTTCAATTTTTTACGTCTGTGTCGATGATCCGAGTCCATCAATTCCTCATGGCAAAGGTACAAAAGATTTCTCGGATAATTCGCACTGCTGCAGTCGCTTTCTAGTTTTTAGGCAATTTTTCAATTTCAATTTTTTACGTCTGTGTCGATGATCCGAGTCCATCAATTCCTCATGGCAAAGGTACAAAAGTTTTCTCGGATAATTCGCATTGCTGCAGTCGTTTTCTACTTTTTAGGCAATTTTTCAATTTCAATTTTTTATGTCTGTGTCGATGATCCGAATTCGTCCGATCGATTCCTCAGGGTGGAGGTCCAAAAATATCCTCCGACAATTATTTCCCTTGATTATATCCCGTTGCTGCAGTTGATTTCCGCTTTTTAGGCAATTTTTCAATTTCAATTTTAGGTGTCTATGTCGATGATCCGAGTCCATCAATTCCTCATGGCAAAGGCCCAAAAGTTTTCTCGGATAATTCGCATTGCTGCAGTCGTTTTCTACTTTTTAGGCAATTTTTCAATTTCAATTTTTTACGTCTGTGTCGATGATCCGAGTCCATCAATTCCTCATGGCAAAGGTACAAAACATTTCTCGGATAATTCGCACTGCTGCAGTCGCTTTCTAGTTTTTAGGCAATTTTTCAATTTCAATTTTTTACGTCTGTGTCGATGATCCGAGTCCATCAATTCCTCATGGCAAAGGTACAAAACATTTCTCGGATAATTCGCATTGCTGCAGTCGCTTTCTAGTTTTTAGACAATTTTTCAGCTGGCTTGAATTTTCGGTACCTGTGTCGATGATCTGAATCTAGTCTATCGATTCCTCGCGGTAAAGTTCCAAAAATGTCCCCGATTCTTTGCCGTTACCGCAGTCGCTTTCCACTTTTCAGTGAAATTAAAGTGTTCCTCCCGTTCCGCACGAATTCGCGAGAGATCTCGGCCAGCCGCGATCTAGTTTATACAATAGTTCCCCACATTGTTTTGATCTCGCGAGGAGCCGGTCTATTTTCGAGGCTGACCAGCTCTCTCGGCAACGTTCTCCCCGTTCGAATGCTCTCTTTCTCTATTTCTCGCTTTCTACCAGCGTTTTCGTTTGAACATATAAAAATGATACAACGCGGCGCGTTGCTCGTGCGCGCGACAGAGTTTTTCTTCTCGTTAGCCAACTTGGTAAAAATACCACGCTTACTTGTAATCGTAGGCTCGAAATAGAACTATACGCTTCGTCACCGATGCAAAAGGTCGACGCTATTTTTTAAATATCTTTTCAGAACCGTGTAAATTCGAGATAAAATACCTTGCCGGACGGGGCACAATAAATCGAATAGATCTTGAAGTCTTCTCATTTTGGCGGTTATTTACAAAAAAAAAAAAAATAAATATCAAAACTAAACGCAGATGCTGCAAGAAAATCAATTTTCGAATGAGATAGGCAACGCTGGTATTATACCAACTTCAATTTAACACAGTCGAACATAAACGCTATGGCGTTTTCGGTCAGAGAGCAGCGTCTGTAGCCCGTAGAACTATTTATAGCTCTCTGCTCGACGATAAGTATAATTGCAAAATTAAAAAATTCTGATTCTAGTTTTATCTGGCAACTCGATAATATATTCTTTTCACAAAAAAAGGGGGAGATATCGATTGAATTATCAAACTCTGCAAGGTCGCATTTTTAAACACACTCCGAACTTCGCGATATCCCCTGCTAAATAAAACTTCCTTTTACATCACATTTTCATGTCCGCCTAAACGATAAACTTTACAACAAATTTTCCGCCGCAGACTGTCAACTCGACAGGAAAATCGCGAAAATTACTCGGAAACGAAAATTTCGAGGCGGCGCGCTTCGAAACTAGATTCATCGCGGGTTTGTTCATTTCGGTTAACCAGGGAAAAGTTTATCGAGGGCCGGGGAGCCATAATCGGGCAAGAAATCGCGCGACCTGTTGCTCCGCCCGCTATTGAAACCGAGCCGAGCCCGATCCATCGACTTCGGTTCCCTTTCTGCTCGTCGGATCTTCGAAATCAAAGGCAAAACGGCGGCGCGAGAGTTTCCTCGCTCGCGGAAAATCGTTCGGTTTTACGCGGAAAAATTGGGTCGCCGCTGCTTGACCCCGATTTTTTTTCTTCCTCCTCCGCAAACCCGCTGTGTCGCTGCAATTTGAATGTCGTTCTCGTCGGGCTTTACGGGCTGAAAGCGTGTAAGATTGGCTCGGCGACGGGTATCGATACAGAGAGACGTCACAGCTCCCAATTCCTTGGCCCCGAAATTTCGGAAATCTGCGAGAGAACCGGCCAGCAACGTTCTTCTATTCGAGCTGGACGCTCGCCAACAGTACTGCGGTATGCCGTGCTTTTGTCCACAAAGAACTTGCTCGCCGACTGCTAGACCGTTCTCCGTTTCCTTCTAGCCCGAGTACATGTCCGCTCTTTCTACAAAACTGATATTCGAGAGCCTCATTTGCCAAATCGATTAACTGCTGACAAAAAATCCGGAGGAAATCGGTGGTAAAGTGGTGGACAAAAGATTTCTTCAAAACGGAATTGCTTCTTTAAAATTTGAACGATTTTTCTGAAACATTGGAGCAATTGATTTGCCAGACAACGCGTCAAAGGATTTTTTAACACTAGAACGACCATGCATTAAATGCAACTGGCATGCATTGCCTTATAATAACAACTAAATAAGATTTGTTTAGATTTCGTATTAGTTTTGTTTAAAGATCTACTTCGATAGAGAAGTTTATTAAAAAATTTTCTCATGGAAACATATTTATAATTTCAATATCTCTAAAAGAAAAAATTCGGAGGAAGACATTCTGACCCATCCGCTAGTTCTAGTGTTAAACATTGCTATCGCTCGGAATTGCGAAGAAAAGAGATTTCGCGATTTTTGAAGTTACTCAAGACCGATTGTTCGAAACGGAAATCAATTTGCACACCTATCGATTTCTCTTTGACCCATTACATACACAAACGCACATATCCATGACTGTTATAGACTGCGGATTTTATGCATTTATGACAAAAATGATTAGATGAAAAGCAAAACTTAAAATCTTACCGCATTACTTTCGCTCATTAAAATTATTGGAAAAAGAATTCGCATTGCGCACTTCTTTTATCGACGGACCAATCGATCTCGATTAGACACTCGTTGTCTCGAGGAGGATTTGGTCGATCGATCGATCGGAGATTCCGGTGTCGAGACAGACGGTTTCGTCCCCGGGCAGAATTGCATTCCTCTGATATCCACAGCGATTCGACCGATTTCAAGGGCTGCACAGTCCCCAGAAACTTGAAATGATTGCTCCCGGGTGCTGTCTCGAGCTCCCACGAGCCCGGAGAAGCTCCGGTTGCAACCGTGTCTCGGTAAGAAATGGGTCAACCAGGCCGAGGGGTTCGGCCATTCGAAGGAACAGTTGGAGGGCGTTATGTTACAACATCGAGGGAAAAATCGAACGACCCAGTTCCTTCTCTCGATTCCCTAGGCCAACGTAAGTACAGTATTCTCTCAGTGACTGTGAAAACTTCGGGTCCGCGAAGTCACGGTTACAGAAAAGGTACTAGACGCTTTGCAGTATTCCGGAAGTAGAGAAGGATCGTGTTAGCTTAGCCTTTCAAATTCGAAATCCAAAATTCCTTATTTCTGGTCTTTCGTCGATGAAACGTGGAGTTGCTCGTGTTGGGCGTAGTTTTAATCAGAAACAGGAGACGATTATAATGGTAAATGTTTCATAAAAAAAGTTAGAAAACTTGTAATTTTTTGCTAAGCTTACGTTAGTGTCTCACCGATGCTTTACACCAAAATTTTGACCAGTTACGGTAGAGAAATCTTCTTCACAGTTACGGAGAGAGGATACTGTGGTCTCCCTTCGCGCGGAGAAGCCCAGCAGCCGAGTGACTCAATTATTACCGCGCGACTGTTAATTGCGGAGGATTTTGAACCTGATTCCCCACTTACATTTTAATCCCGCTCGGCCAGGAATCCTTGAGCGTTCGCCTGGCCGCGACGCGGGTATTCTAATTAAATTTCCAGGAGGACGAGCGAGAGAGCCGGTCGTCAGTCTCGGGTAAAACAACTTCCACGAATCTGTCGAGCGACGTGACTATTTTTTAAATGGCGGAAGAAGCCGCCGCCTCGCTGCCGTTCAGAGCCGAGGACTTCGTCGAGGTTCGGTTCTCATGGCAGAGAGGATGGTTCCATGTGGAACCGTCGGGTCCTGGGTCCCAGGTCCCGTTAATGCCACGGAGGTCCTGAGCGCGACCTTATCCGAGACCGTTTCCACCTTACGGCCGCTTCTACCTACAGGCTGATTCATTGCACGCGTTCCCAGTCGATTGTTTTGCGCCTAGACGTGCCTTTTTCATATTGAAAATAACGGCTCTGTCGATGCCTACACCGTGGGTTCCCATCATTTTCCGGTTCGCGACCCTCGCTCAAAGATATTGTTGCTCGGCGACCTATTCCCGAACAACGAACGAATAGGTTTCTGCAACCGCTCGAGTCTTTTTCTTCAATTTTCTTCATAACGAAGTTTGTTGTCTACACACCTCGTGATAGTAAGAAATTTTGTTTGAACAAAAACGGGTGATTCGAAAAGACTAAAAAAGCATGGTATAAACCAAATATACAATGGCATTTGATTTTGAACTCTCGTAACTTTGCGTACAAGTGTTTTACAACGTCCCACCTGCGTTTGTTTTAAAGGGCGAAGTGTCTGCTTTCGTATCCTTCAACTTTCAGTATGAAGCCATGACTTTGCGGAGCTTGACGAATTATTTTTCCGACTCGTTTCGACATGATCGTTTAACTTGCTCGTAATTGCAGTTGGAACGCTATAAAATCGAGAGAAAAATCGCAGATAAATTTCTGAGCGATCACTGTAAAGAGGAAAGTGCATTTTAAAAGATCGCATTGAAAGTGGAAAAAAATATTCGTTAACTTCCGTAGACGCGTGCAAAAGACGTTATTTATTTATTTTCCACTCATTTCTGCAATGTATTGGGTTGTCCGGAAAGTTCGGGCCGTTTTTCTGTAGGTAGCATTAGGATTGGTCCGAATATGTCAGAATGATCGAAATGGTACGCGTACATAGTCTAAAAGGTGATATTTCAGGCATTTTTAGAAAAAAGTTTGATTAGTATACATTAATTTTTGTTGGTTATATACGTTCTTAAAAAATGGAAGGAAATAGAATGCATTATAGGCATTCGATGCTTTTCTCTTCCAAAAGCTGTTGGAATTTGGTTGGGACGTGCTACTCCGTTCACTCTACTAACTAGACATTACACCGTCAGATTTTCATCTCTTTAGGTCAATACAAAATTCCCATAACGACAAAGACTTCAACTCTTTGTTCGACATAAAAAATCATATTTAAAAGTTTTTCACCGAAGAACGCGAGTTGCTTGAAAGATGGAAAAAGACTATGGAACAAAATACTTATAATAATTCAATAAATGTGTATCGAAATTTAAACGTGCTGCGTTTGAGTTTTCCTTAAAAAATCTACACGAACTTTCCGGACAACCCAATAGAATCAGCACTCTCGGCCGATTGCACCACGATTTCGGGAACACACCCTGTATGCGAGGCGGGGAGGAAGGTTGCGATTTGGGGTGGGGGGAAGGGGCAAGTTGTAGGGTTTGCAAACTAACTATCGGTCGGCGAAACGCGGCCGGTGAAACGGCCTGTATGCACACCGGTAACTCCTGTCGCCGACACGCCGCGCCGTGGCCTCGGCCACGCAGAAGAGAAGGAACACGGACCCGGCTCCGGTGGCACACACCTACAGGATTGATCTGGCCCCGCGTGTACGTGCACGTGCACGTGCACGTAACGTGCCGGTCACAGACGTTTCACGGTTCGTCGAATCCTGAGGCGTCGACCTCTCCTCCTCGCGAGGGCGAGAGCTAGAGCCTATGATTTCGCAACGATTCTGCGAGCGCAGCCCGCACAAACCCGCACGGCCCGAGCCAGCCCCGTCCGACACGAACACGTTTCTTCTCCCCCGTGTTCGTTCGACAGGGTGGAAGGGGAGGGGGAGGGGGGCTCAGGGGGTGCAATTAACGGGTCCATTTTCTAGAAACAGAACGAAATGAAAGTAATCGACCGACATTCGTCGACGATTCCCGGAAACCCGATGGAGCACGGCCGCTTCACCTCCGGGACGCTAATCTTCGGTTCTTGGCCTCCGGCGACCAATTTTCCCCATAGGAAAAGGGAACCAGTCTCGGTTCCCGTTCGCTTCGAATGAAATCATTAGCCCCGCCGATTGATATCAACATGCTCGCCACCGACTCCCCTATCGTCATTAGAATGTTTTATTAAATGCAACCCTCCCTCGAAAAATATTGGAAGAATTTAGCAGGGGAAAACTATACAATCTCTAACTGCTCTGCCGTGTAGCATGAGTTTAGACAACAAAGTGTATATAAAATTGTTTAATTTTTTTTTAAGTCTGTGGCCCTTGGCTAACCCTTTGCGAAACATTTCTTCCGACCTAGAATATTACCCTTGGATATATTTTTTTTTCATGTTATACATAAGAAAATAGTGCAATTTACTCATGCAATACTGAAATGTTTGGTAATTTATTAAATACAAACAAATTTCATAATGTAACAAATATTTTGAATAATGATATAGCAATTTTTAGTGGCGCCTTACAGTCGCTATTCGAGTGTTAAGGGTTAATAGAAACCTCAATAACCGTAATCTAATAATTTCGTTTGGGATTATTTTGTAAAAGAGGATTTTCAGCTTCCTTTTGGTACAGCATAATTATTGAAAAACCTATTAATAGGCCTCCGGTGCATGAAGTGTTAAGTGAACTCCGAGAATGTCACATGTCTGTGACAGTGGTAACGAACGTGTAAACTCCTTGCTTTACAATTTTTTTTTTTTATTGATCCGATGACGTTCCGTATATTTACCAATGTAAGTGGAAAACGTGGAATACAGTTTCGTTGTCCGTTTCATTTTTGAGAACGTCGAATTTGATTATTCGTCGCGTACGTGCGCAACTGTACGGTAATCGGCTGACGCGTCTGATCATGGTTGTCCGAATCTACTTCGAGCAAACGCAGGAGCACTCGACGAATTTTCAAAGCCTGTTTGGAGAACACTTTGCACGGTATTTCTATTATTACGTAAGAACAGTTTACTTGAATAAAATTGAATACTCTAGACAATAACTCATGTAATGGTATACCCCGGTCAAGAAGTATTACGCCCAGACGTTGGATTATGTAAGTAACATTGTATGAAGATCTCGCTAGGCTCCTTTATAGCGGATGTTATGCTACGAATACTTAAATCACTTAAATCATTACTAAAAGAGGCACTTTTCTAATTGAAGCCTACAACTTTAATTTCGCTGGAATAAAAAGCTGTTATATAAACACAGACCTCTCGGAGCTTCGTTGGAAAAGGTCAAACAAAAATAATCGAAGGAAAGAGCGCGACAAATAAAAATAAGATCGCGTGATAAATCAACGCAAAAACTCGACGATGCGTTTACCGAAGTAACGCACAAAACAATTATGAACTGTACCACAGAGTCCTTACAAAAACTCTCCCCCAAAATTCAACGAACAATTTCTTCCAAGAATCACTGTCGATCATCGCTACGTGCGATCAAACGTCGCGATCACGTCTTTCCGAAGCGTTTCGCAAATCGGCAGCTATCGCTGACAAAGGAAGAGTTTCGCTTTGTCTCGGGAGGCGGTGCACGTTATCTGTTAAGCAACCTGTCATTCGACAAACAATTTCCGCGGGAACAATGCCGTCCACCGTACACGGAAAAAATCGGACTTAGCACAACCGCTGCTTAGGCTCTGGTAGTCTGTTATTGTCCCCATGGTTCTCGGTCTGGTGTTTACGGCGTCGGCCAAGATCCCCCGCGGAGCAACAAATCTCTCACGCACGTGACTCACGTGGCGAGACGATCGCGGACAAAGGGACCTCGTTGGAAAGTCATTCGGCCGTCATTGAACGTGCCCGCGTTACGTAGATTCCGCCGGTTTACACACGAATTACGCGGACACGTTCCGACGACGCAACGTGCTCCTATTATTTCCGAGCCAGCCGCCGCCTATGCGAGCCCCTGGACGTCGGCAACCGTTTAACCAGTCGCATTGGCGCGTCCACTCGTTCTGCCCCCTTCTTTCCTACACTTCTATTACCTACGCCCTCTTGGATATCGTTTCTCTATTGGAAGAGCGAGACATTTACAATTGGATTTGTCTGTACAATTTTACTTTAGATATTAGGGGGACTCATAAGTAATCGATTATTTTGAAATCTAAAACAAACTTTGTAGTAAATTCAAGTTTTTATTTCTTAATTTGTTATATAATCTCCATCATTGACAAGGACAGTGTGCCATCTTTCTCTGCAAATCCTCTTACGATGTTTGCATTGCGTACATTTAATTCCAGAGGAAAATTTAGTTAAAACGAGGAATGTATTCGTGATTTCTATACATGTTGGAATATTAAATAACATCAAGAAACAACGGTATGATTCTCTTCTCTGAACAGAAAGACGAAGCTTGTGCCTCGAAAATTAACAGCGTTCTTGTTTCAAATTTGCTGTAAAGAGGCTCTCCGATGGAGAGAATTTGTCCCACGAGGGACAGCCTATGTGCGTACACAAAATTTGTCCAAAAATGTAATTGGTGTGGTTTGTTTCTTTGATCGTGAATTTTTGGAGGGCAGAGAAACGCGGTGTAGAATCGTTGGAGGACAGGTTCGCGCGCCTATGCGTGCAGAGGCGAAATGAGCCGAGCGTGGTTATCGAGCAGCTTCGGGGCCGAGCGGAGGGGATGACGCGCACCTTGCATCGAGGCAACGCGCAACTTGTATCGAGGCAAACCTGGCGCATACCCGAGTGACCCGCGCGACCCGACACGGTTGAAACGTATCGGCGAGAAGACGCTTCGATTGACTGATAATCACGAGGCCGCCGGGGTTCATCGAGGTGACAGAACACCGAAGGGTTCTCCGGGGCCGGCCGTTGCATACTCGTTAAACAAATTACTCGTATTCTTGTTTAACGTTACGCTCTCGTAGGTGGATTAATCTTTCTCGAAGAAAGGAGGAGGAGCTGGCGAACGAACGATAGAGAGAATGAGAGAGAGAGAGAGAGAGAGAGAGACAAAAAAGAGAAGAGTCGTGAGACGAGACGAGACGAGACGAGGCGACGACGGGAAAGTACGTTGGCCTCGGAGAGCGAGGTCGAAAAGACACGACACGTATGAAAAGTATTCATCGCGCGGAAAATAGCATACACGCGGCCGTACAACAGCCGAGCATGTTCGCACGATATAACGGAGAGCGAGGCGGAACTTTCATCGGGGAAAAGTTAGGTGAACCCCGCGACACACGACGGCTACCCTATGTTTCTTTTCCTCGGGCGAAGCAATTATCGAAGACACCGTCGCCGCGTGTCTGGCCGATCGCTTTCCAGTGAAACCGTTTCCCTCCGAACAGTACGCGGTTTCCCTTCATTTTAATTCTGCCCCTCTACCACACCTCGACACTCCTGCGTTAAACGGAACAGCGCTAACAGACTGCTATTTTAAATCCTTTAAAAAATAATTAGGAATACCTGGATAGTTGCATTTAAAGTAAATTGTACCAGGCGTAGCTTAGCGACTGACTAGTGAGTTGTTTTCACCTTTTGAGCATGGAAGATGATCTAGGAATAAGCTGCTTTGTAGCGACGTTTACCAGATGGAAATAGAACCTTGATAATATTTTTCACACGCCTGTACTCTTCGCTCTGGCTCGCAACTTTTTTATAGAACAGTTTCAATGTCCGGTTATATATATATGCTAACAATTTTCCCACGACACCCTTTCAACGATAACGTTTGTAAAAATTGTGAAACTTATCCGGTTATTCATGCGCTTGTCTTTATAATGAGCAAAAATTGTTTGCTCAGAACAGGAGCCAAATAGAAATTTCATTGTTCCTTTAATAATTTCAATAAGCTAGGACTTGTAAATTGGAACTCGTCAAATCTGTCTCGCGTTTTAAATCGCACCTGCTCGTTTTCACCATAAATGCATAAAATCTAACGATACGACTGTGACATTGTTCGCGATATTTCTGCCAAGTCCGTTAACAGATCAAAGGTCTCGATCTCTCGCGTTTTAACGGACCATGCTGGATAGCGGATACGATCGAAATAAACAAAAAGAGATGCTGTGAAATTTGTAGCTTGTCGGAACGGTGGACGAGGTCTGGGAAATGAAAATCCGTCGTCGCAACGGTGCATTCCTAAGAAAGTGAACAAGAACGAGCAAGATGAAAATGAACAAGCGGGACTACCGGCAGATGTCGAGAACCGCCAGCGACGAATACGGCTCCGCTCCCGCGGTTTCAGACGGCCGATAAACCGCGCTAGTCTCCTTCATAATAATCGCGCGTTCGTTCGTCCCGGCCGGGACGCGTAATTAATGCGGCGCTTGCTCGACGAATGAAATTTACGCGCGTTATTCCCGTTAACCGTGGCGTGTTAGTCTAGTCTCATCCCTTCCAACAACAAGTGACTGGACACGGTTGTCCAACGAGCTTTGGACGGTCATTGACTCTTTCGTACCCGCGCTGAAGGGTCACACGGAGAGCGCTTTCGCTCGAGAGAGGTCGATACGCTTCGAAAACGAGATACTTTCCGCGAAAATCATTTCCGAGCAACCCCACCTCTCCCCAACCCCGTTCTCTCTCGCTTGTTCGTTTCGGTAACTACCCTCTTCTGCCCCTATTACTATCGCCATCTTGTCGCTACTCCCCTACGCTCGAACGCTTTTAATAGTTCATTACTAGATTTGCGTAAGTGGCATTTCAAACACTGGAAAGATTTAATGAACCTTGAATTTTTAATCTAATCAAAATCTGGCTCTCGTTTGTTGCAATCGACGAAGTCTGGTATTTATACAGCTTAGAGCAAAGCGATAAAAAAGTTTACATGTTTCGGAGCGAAATTGAAGAAGAACGTTGCAGAGAAAGCATAATTGAATTGAGAAAAAAAAAAGAACCGTACATCTCCGCAAGAAGAGATTACCAAAATAATCATTGCAAGCGACGAGCTGGAACGTGAGACGAAAGATAATTAGGATAGTACGGGACCGGTTACGCTGGAATACAGGGGGATAGAAATTATTTAAGGGGTGGTTTCGGGGTATTTAAATCTATCGAGCATCCCCCCTGGCGCGTTTCGCTAAAAATTCCACCGGCTTTACCCCGCGCTGTATTTACAAGCGGTGGGAGTAATAAATAACAAGATCCTCGATGCAGAGGCGGCTTCCTCCTCTCCGCCTTTCACTCGATTCGAATTTCGCTGGATGAAGCCGGGGAGATAAGTGCACGCTGGAGAATCGCCGGTAACGATATCACCGTGACGGCGATTGGCGCAAAATCAAGCCGATAGGCTCTCGCACACGCTCGCACACGCTCGTGCGTCCCGATGATCCGAGAAAGCACGGGAATTAAAAAGTCCTCGAAAATGCAGCGTTGATTTCGCGGCCCGCGCAGATTTCACCGGGCCGGTAAAGCCGTCAATTATCAAAATTACGGTCGCTTAATATCCCCCGAGACACGTGTACTCAGACGCGCGTTTTCATGGCGAAACAAGGAGAAACACAGAGAGATAAAGAGGGACAGAGAGCGAGAGAGAGGGAAGACGGCAGGTTTTGCGAGTGCTTCGAGCACACAGGCGTCCCGGGAAATAATCCTAGCTGTTAAACTAGTTGATTTTGAAACAAAATACATAATTTTTAAAACTATATCTCAATCGATTGATAAACAAGAAAAGATAAAATTTTTGCAAAGTCTTGCAATACCTTAACACGCGCTGTAAAAATCCAATTGAAGAAACAGTTTGGCAAGAGCACACGTTTGAACAGTTCAAGTCTCAATTTTACTAAGAGATATACTTAGCTAAAATTACAGGTAATATTGTAAACTATATTTTCTTGTGAATCTGTTAAGATAAAAATATGTATGCAGATCTTACGCATTAAATTTTCGTTTTTTTTTTCCATCCGGCGAAACACCGTGCGACGACACGAAAGCTACAAAACGGAGGGCGAGGGACAAAGAGAGCCCCCGAGAAAGCGAAAGGGAGAGGAAAGAGAGAGTGACGCGAGTGCTGGCAGGGAGAGAGACAGAGAAAGAGAGAAAGATGATGCGGATGGGAGAGCAGAGTGAGACAAAGAGAGAGATTGGAAAGGGACGAGAGGTGGACGAGGGCGAGGTGCAGGGTGAAACGTGAAAAGGGGATGAAGGGAGGATCGATAATTCCCGTATTTGCTCACCTCGTACACGTTCGGGTGCCAAACTTTCGTCATAAACCGAATGCTCGGTGGACTATATGGATAATCCGGCGGGAACTTCATGTGTGCCTGCAAAAGAAGAACGTGCGCGTTAGAATCGGATTCATAATCGTGTTGGCGGGCTTATCGGAACTAGCCGCACCGCGGGAGACATTGTTATACAATCGCCAATGAAAATATTGGCACGGCCAGCGTTTAATTATGTAATTTGTATCTTCATAGTTTAGCGGTGTATGTGTTATTGAACTGATTCGATTAACATTTTATGTAACGATTACGTATCATGTAATAGCTGTAACCGTGACATTGGATGGTAAACAATGTCTGTACACTTGTACCTAACAGACATAATAACATCGACTGTATTTCTTCTTCAATCATAAATTATGAACAGTCGAGTTTGGACCAGCAGTTGAACTCGATTTATAACCCGTAGTCAATTAGTACAATCAAAAACTCGGAATTTTACTTCTTGAATGCTTCGTGCAAAAGAAAAATTCTTTGTATCAATTGCCATAGACGAGAGTACCGTGCTAATGCTTTTGTTTGTGGCTGTTCGTAGAGCGAGTTTGTTGCGAATCATTTGAAGCAGCTCGACAATGTTCGGAAGACAATTAATTGCTCGTGCAACCGAAACGCGATTTGCCGAGCGGTGAATTTTGCTGGAGCAAGTAGTGGATTTCTATAGTAAGAAGTAGGTACGATTTCTGTAGTAGAATTTGATCTGCTTTGCATACGGAAGCGATCGGTGCATGAAACAGATCGGCAGAGCGCGACCGATGGTATAGAAACCGGCTGCGCGGTTCTCGAAACATCCACGGGACTTCATAGTGTTTGCGAAATGGCGAACCGTGCTTCAGAAGATGGTGAAACTCTTTTCGATCAGCTCTACTTTGTCACGAATACAATTGCGTGGATGTGGTCAGAGTTCATTCGAATTTAAATATCATATAGACTAAAGCGACGGTGTACGAACGGCGTTGAATACAATGGAGAACCGTTTAAGCAACTTTTTCGAAATAATTAGTTTCTGTTCTCGGTGTGACAAGTTGTAACGTCGAAGAATTTAATCGGTTTCGGTCACTGACCGGAAAATTCGATCTAGCGCGGTCACTGACCACCGATCGGTGACTCCTAAGGATCAACGGAATACTCGATACGTTGACAAACATGTACAGGATTATCGAAAATCAATCTAGAAGACGTTATAGAATCGTTAGAGTTTTGCTGTGGTCAGATGTTTCACTGAAAAAGGAGATCATGGTCAGTGATCACCAGTGACCGACTATATACTTGATATATCATCAGGGAACTATGGAAAATATTCAAGATAAAAATATGTTTAACAATCGTCAAGGTTCCAGCGGTTTGTTTGGTCACTGACTAAAGACTTCTCTCGAATTTGGTCACTGATCACGATCTCCTAGGAGACTGAAGTCGATCAAAAAGTGCCCGATACATTAACGAAAACGTGCTCTGCTACGAAAACCAATTAGGCGGTATGAAAACGCGTTTCATAATGATCAGGGTTTCGCCGGTTCGCTGCAGGATGAATCCATTTCGCGGAGAGCATGTACGCAAGGGTCGTCCCGACGCTGGCTGGCAGACTTTCGTCGATGGTTTGCCGACGGGACGCTATATTGATCGCAACCTGGTCATGGCCCAAATATCCACCTCGTCCTCCGGGATAGCGCGTCCCAGAATTAACTTACTTTCCATCGCGAGACCGCCGGTGTTTACGTTTACATTTCTATCCGAGAACGATTCTCCGGTCTGGTCTCTCCACCAGAATTAATTAGAGGGGAGAACACGGCGAATTTCGCGTTTCGACGGACGCGTCGCGGCGCTCTCCCCTGTTCCCGGGACAGGAGAGAGAGAGATAGCGTGTTTATATTTAATTGGCAGCTCGGGAACGGCCCGGCTCTCTGTCCCGGTTCCAGCATTCATCCCCGAGAACTTTTCGACCTGAAGAAAATGGAACACGTGTAAGCACGTTCGTCGGCCATGAAACGTCCGGACAAACATCGGACAACGTCGTCCGACGAGCCTGACGGAACTATATAATCGTTAGATTGTTGACCAGAAGACAGTGATAGACACCGCAGCTATGCCAGATACGCAAAAACCGGTTCCGATTATAATTCGTACCGGTCTCTCCGACGCTGAAAGAAATCCGCTGTCGATCTGCGTGCGCAGAAAATTGGCGATTCCAACACGTTTATGCAAATGAATTATTAAACTGCAACCGGACTCCCAACCGGAGTCTCTGAGACTCTCTCGAAGCAACTCAATATCATCTAAGTCTGTTTCCGATACAGGTTAGCATTGGGAGTGGCTTCGTCTTCGGACAGACGTTTTTAAGACGATACTTTTTTTGCACAATTTATTTAACCCCTTCCCCTACAATATCGAGTCAGACTCGTGATGAAGATTCTGAACAGAGTCTAATGAATACGTATGTCATTAATTTTCTTTAAACCGTATTATAATTCTATTTTGTTGTACTTGATATATATCCATTGTAGAGAACATAGGCATACAATAAATATAAACTGGCTTTCTTTCTCTATGAAATTCTGAACGATGAAGAATTTCTAGTCAGTATAATTACAAAATAAATAGTAGTGCAAGGGGTTAATAGCATCAAAGATCCTCTCGGGTAACTCAGTTCTTAATGTGCTAGGAGCAAAGAACTCATTTTATCGCGACTTTTAACGCAGAATACTGTTTCCCGGACGAAAAATCGGCCGATTTCAGTTTCCAGGATTATCGGCCACAGTGTTATCCGTGTTGCTCATCCGATTTAGGTGAGACACGCCGGAGATCCGCGCGATCTCTGAATATGGAATCAAGCTCGTTTCCACTCGGTTGTGGAGAGAACACGGAGCATCGTGTTACGGTTCACGATGCGGCACAGCGAAATCGATAACACTTATCAGTCGGTCGGTAATCTCGCATGACATCGGGTCGACAGGCATTCGCAGAACCGCAGGTAAGATCGATTATTCGTGCAATTACGCTGCATTTTCAGCGTTTCCCGTATCAATGGGGACGGATCCGCGGGATTCCGTGTCGCGTTCCCGGTCGGATCGATTCCCATCGGCTGTTCAACGGCACCGGGAGCCCGTGCACGCACCGTTCGCATCGAAAAGTCGCATGATGTCGCGGAAGAGTGTGCTCGTACATCGTTCGTACCCTTATCGGACATTCGAAACGGCAGAATAATTTCTTTAAAACTATTAGGTTGATATACATAAAACACCCGGCCTTTCAGCAGTACCGAACACTTTTTTCTAAATAAAACCAATTGATCAAGCACCATTAATGTTTAATCCTCCTATTCTCCCTTAACGCATAAACTCCGCGGTCCAACAGTATTATGTTAATAATGTATTCACAAGACATTGAACATCGAAATAAATTGTGTTTAGAATCGAACTTGAATATCTAAATAAAACACGAAGATCAGCTTTGTATTTGAAATCAGAAAGCTACATTGCATTTGCATTCTAAAGTCGGACATTTCGCATGCACCAACCTGACGATTCGCACAACGGTGAAATTGCTCGAGGGACTGTTAGCAACAATAAATGAATAATAAAGTGACATCGGTCTGACGCTCCTCCAAAGTTTCTATGTTCCCTCGTTTTTCCCCCGCGAGTGGATAAAACGCGAATTCGCGATTAACGGTCCGTTCGATGTGAAAACAACAATAGTGGGACATTTTCGCCGGTTTCATACATTTCGGAAAAAGTTAGGGGCTCGCGAGACACTTGCGAACAGAGCACACGGCATGGCGCGCACACGCTCGGACACCGCGTCGAGCGGGCGTGTACATTCGATTCTGTTCAATAATGCAACGGTCTCGGGCGCGTGTCACCGGGGAACTGTTACCTTGACAATACCATGACGGACGGTAGAGAGAAAGAAAAAAAAAAATAGCGTGGCCGGTTGTCGCTTTGCCACGACCGGCGACGGCGTCCATCGGATACGAATAAGAATAAAGATGTCCGCGTCGCGACGCCAATGTCGCTCACCGTAAATATTGGCACCGGATACGAGGAAGCGATTCCCTTCGGCCTCGTCGTCGCGATATCCGAAACACTCGGTCGTTAACTCGCCGCGGATTTCGAGCCGCGTGCAGCCTGCGGATGACCCACAAATTTTCGCGACCTATTTCGCCGACCCGACACACCAGCTCCTACGTCCCTGAGATGCCGGGTCGCGATCTAGGTAACGTCGCGACCCGCCGGTGACCGTGCCTGATTCCCAAGGATTTCCACCGGTGACCTAAATCGGGGAGAAGATGGACTACAAGCTTGTTTGCTCCGGAGCTCGTTTAACTGGATTTTCTATGAACAGTGTACACCTGCAGTTCGACACTTAGGTGCCCACTCGCATGATGAACACTCGAAACAAATATGTATGTATTTCATTAACACTGAACCCACCACGGTCGATACGACCGGTTTAATATTTTATAATTATTGAAACTATGGAAATTCATCGATGGAAAATAGTGAAATAAATTTCCCTGTCCAAGCATTTATTCTATTGAAAATTAATAAATTTAGGGATGCCATTTTCACAAGGCAATATTTACCAGATACTGTTAACGCTTGGTAGGCTTACTGTTAATTTCCTAAATCGAAATGAAATTTTATTTTCTTGTTAATGTACAGGCTTTGGAGAACGTATAGGCATACAATAAATATACATTGTCTTCTTCTTTCAGGAAATTATTAACTACAAGATTCAGTCGATCGATAACACAAAATTTATTCTTATTCGGTCCACGATCATTTTTGTCACTTCATCTTTATCGATTTCCCTTCGGGATTACAGGGATCCTCGTTGGATTGTCCATTTTTATACAAAATAAAAATTATCTGGATAGTATTAAGAAGTTGAAACAACAGAGCGTTTAATTAAATGCTTCTCGTTTCATATTTCATCCACTAATTTTTTCCGGGAATGGATACAATCGCAGTCTAAACCACCATCTATACTGTTTTTACGACTCGCACATATTGAAATTCATCGGACACTTTCCATTGTGCTAGAATCGCTAGAATATCGTTGATTTTACAGTGACTAACAGTCGGAGTTCAGAACAGATTCTAATGCAGAAGGTAACTGAAGACACTAACGATTGGAAATTTCGTTTAGTTGTGACAATGATTCGCAACAAATGTTCTCTGTAGCAGTTTCGATCGGAATCCTTTTACGCAGTTGCAAACAGTTATTTTCGGTTCCGAGTCCCGGTTGTACGGGAAAGGTATGCGAAAGGTGGAACAATGTTTTCAACTATTAACGGCGCTGCGGTTTCGCGGATAAGGAAGGTAACGCGAGTACGACGACGGGAAACAGAGTATCTGGCACATCGAAATCCCCGGGTGATTGCAGACCTCGTTGCACGAACGAGAAAAAAGAGAAGAGAGCGAGGAGAGAGAAAGAGAGATAAAGAGGGAGAAAGATTGAAAGCGCGTCTGCCTCCGCGAATTCGAGGGGTGGTGGACTCGGCCTAAATGAAAGAAAGGAATATACATACGAGAGACCCGGGGTCCCGGGTGTAACAATAAGGGCCACGAAATGAGCCGACCTTCAGGACGCATCCCAGAAGCCGCGAAGGGAGTCGTTCCTCTCTTTGCGGGAATCATTTCTGCATTATTCATCCGTGAATCGCTTAACCCCTTGGCCTGCGATTTTCTTCGCAGCTGCCGTGATTAAAACCTTTCTGTCTTCGATAGCGAAATCGTTATTTATAATGTCTCCAACAGCTCTGCGTCGATCGTAACGCAACACGAATCTATTTCAATCTCGCAGAAACGAGTAACGTTCGTGTTCAGTGAATTCGAAAGGGGATCTTCGTCGAGAGTCTCGTTATCAGTCGATTTTACAAGGCAAGAGGCGAGCAACGTTTCTAGTATCGAGAATCGGTACTTTAATTTCTAACAGTTCACGCTGGCTCAGAAACGTGTTCCAGGTGATTCGATTAAAATTTTTGTCATCAAGTTCAATTTTACTGCTCCTTTAGATCATTCAATGAAGTATCAACTACTGGGACGAAGCATGGTTTTCCGTTGCGTGCCTTAAATGATGTCTTTTCAACGAAGGAACTGCACGGTCCTCGAAGAATTAATAGTGTTTCATATAAACTACTTAATCAAGCTTAACCAAGGTTCTTATCATCGTCAATTGTATCTTTCAATGTGAAGCAGCAAATTCCTAATTTCCTAACCTCTGAACTTAACAATTAATTTGTAAAAGTGTGTATTATATTATACTATAATACCCGAGTTTCAGTTATCACTGAAAACAGAGAATTCGATCGGATTGGGTCATCGATCTGTGGTCACAGTGGTCAGTGATCACCAATGACCGACTATATACTTGATATATCGTTAGGTAACTACAGAGATAAAAATGTGTTTAACGATCGCCAAAGTTCTAGCGGTGTGGTTTGGTCACTGATCACAATCTCCTAGGAGACTAAAGTCAATTAAATAGTGCCTGATCCATTAACGAAAGTGCGCTCTGCTACGAAAACCAATTAGGCGGTATGAAAACACGTTTCATAATGATCAGGTTATTATATTATATTACAATGCCCGAGTATTCTAGAGCTTTTAGGTAAAGAGGTTCAAGTAAAATATCTTTCTAAATCGATGCTTGTCGTCCAGAAAAATTCGCGCGAGCTCCGCTAAGAATTTGCGAAATGCGGTCGAGCCGATGGTAGCACAACGGCCGTGCGAGATTATTTCGATTTTTCGGCAGTCGGTAAAGATTGCAAGGAGCGAAAATGTGGTTCGCGCGTATTCGCGGCCGCGTGTCTGTGCACGAGTCTGCGACGCTGAAAATAACTCGATTCTTTTTCACAAGAGAGGCACGCGTTCAGCAGCACCTCGGCTTCGAACCTCTAGCAACGAAGCCAGCCAGCCAGCAAGCCGGCGAAAACTTTCGTCGGATGGTTTTCTTGGTTGCCTCGACGGGATTAACTTCTGTTCTAGAATGCCCCGTTACCGGGCTGCGTTATCGCGATCAAACGCTATCCGCGATACAGTTCCGTTAATAATAGCTCTGTCTGCGAGACGAGCGCCGGCCACCGCTGCTGCGATCAAGTTCACCGTTGCGCGCCGAACGATATCGATCAATTTATTGCCGAGGTTTCATTTTAGCCGGGTTGAGCAACCGTCCGGCAAACAAATAGCGCGTTTCCTGGTTCCGTTCCTCTACACGATCCCGAGAAGGAGTCGTTTAACACTTGGCCTGGACGAGATCCTCCAACGATAATCTTCCGAACGTCCGTATCAAACAACCATTCAATTTTCTTTCCACCTGGACTGTCCTTTCACGACCCTACTTTTCGTTTGCGGGGAAATGTAGTGGAGAGAGGTAGTCGTGCGGTATCGATCACTTTAAAAAAGACTCTGGGTTATTCTTTTTAGTAGAGAAAATAAAACTGTTCGATTCAACGAATATGCTTGAATAAATCCCGAATAGAAATCCATTTACTGCTTCCATAATTCTATACATAGTGGACTGTGTGCATTCTCGTGTGAATTACAGTGAATTCTCGATATATGTCAACGACACGGGTCGACACTCCTCGGTTATCATCCAGGCCTTGGCGACATATATACAGAAATCAGTGTACAGTCAATCTCATATAATTTCATGTAAGTTTCATTTGCAGAGAAATCGTACCAAACTACCTGCGGAAACTATAGTCTAAACGCGTTAAAACTTGCAAGACATCGTGCACAAAAGTTCGGTCGCCTTCAATCACGTTAAGCTATTACGGGAACTGGGTGTAATAATTATTGACCGTGGTTACAGGAGCGAAACAGAAATTCTGTTAGCCACGGTGAACAATTTCCCGGCGAGCGAAAATATTATTAAATTACAAATAATCGTTTTCCATATATATTCGACCGTGTCTCCCGGATTCGCGTGACATGCGAGCGCATATTTATCCGCAGTCTAACAATTAGTAACGCGACCGAGCGCATTGCACACAGTATCGATCCCCCGAGCTGCACCCTCCGCGAGTATTTCAACGTTTACGTAGCAAAGTCTTCATCAGATTGACTTTGCTCGCCGCTAACTGCGTTTACACGGCCGTTTATGATCCATACAAATCACATGGTTAACGGGTTCGCACTTTCACCGCGAATCCTCGCGGATATGCCACACGATTTTACGAAGGCACTCTGCGGTTTTCGAAAATCGCGGAAAGGGAAAAACTCATGGCGTCGGTGTATTTCATAGTTTCACCGGTGTTTTGATCAGTTGCATCTACGGACATAAACAAGCGACGCCCGCGGTACGGTTATCGTTAACGTCTCTATACGTGGCGTCCCAATCAATAATGCGCGAGATATAGATCTTTTTATTTCTTATCTTCACGCCATTTGCCTTCGCGCGCAATGCATACCCTTTCTGGGAAAGTGCTTCGGTGGGAAACAACCGAGTCGATACGATCACCTTTTTTTTTTATGCGGAAATGTGAAACTCTGTATGGATTATTGTGTTCATAAATTTCTGAAATTGTACTAGACTCCGAACAGCGTGTCTAGTTTACGTAACAGCTAAGGTGAGACTGACTTATGCATTTATGACAAAAAACGTAAAAGTATTTAAAAATGTCGATATTGTTCAAGTTAATAGGATCATCGAAGGAAGAAGGAAGCCTCAGTGTATCTACTGTCTCGCGCAATTGGCGCAGACAATTCTTATTTTCATACTTCAATTCGTATACTTCAGTTTCATACGACAATCCTTATTTGCGAATTAGACCTAATCTAGATGCCGCTTCAATTTCATCTGTTTTGTCTAAAATAGCCAAATACAGTGATTTCTCTGGATATGTCGGCAGAGCCTAGATGATATGTGCCCATAATTATGAGTGGTCCAAGTCATATATTCTTGTTTTTTTTTATTGAATAAATTTAGTTTAAAATCATGTCGTGTGAAATAAGTGATAAATTCATTTTTTTTTTTTTAATTTTGACTTAGACCACTTTCATAATTATGGACACATATACGTCGCGGAATTATCCCCACTACCGCGGGGCATACCCCGTGAGGGGCCTAGAAGCTCGAACGCCGAGTGTAAACATAACAGTGCTAGGGTATGTCTCCTGGACGACAGCGTGTTGTTGACATATGTATATCGAGAACTCACTGTACCCTGGACAACAACACACAACCGCTAAAAAAAACTTGTACAGGTCCTGTATTGGTGGAATCCCTTCTCTCTCAGCGGTTTCCTAGTCTTGACAAAGAAAAAATGTGTTAGCGTCCCTGTCGAGCGTAATGGGATTGGGTGAAAGTCGTTCAGGTGATTCGGCGGTACGCCGGCCAAAGATAGAACCGAGACAATGCTCGATGGCATTTTATGTAACACGGCGAACATATTACGACCCGCATCCGCCTCAGCCGGGTCGATCGTAAATCCTGGGAAAGTAGCGACGTTTTATGATAAGTCGTATATGGAACATGGGCCAACGGGACCGATGATAAACCTCGAACGCTTTCGTTCGCAGCTCAGAGCGAATTATCGTTTCCGTTTCACGCATGTATATGTGTGTGTGAGTACGTGCGCGCGCGCCTTATCCGTGCCGCGGTACGCCGAAAAAGAAATCATCGATAATTGGCGAATTCGCATGATTACCGACGACGGCGTCATTAGCGGACTGGGCGGATGTTTGCGCGACTCTGCCATCCCGTGACAGTCAATGACGCAAAGCCTGCTATACTCTGTCGGCTTTCCAGCTGCCGGTCGAGAACCTTCGATTAGTTTCACTGTGCTCTATTCGACGATAAACGCGCCGAACACTGAAAGCGACCGGTCGATTTGTCTTGTAAAAATTGCAAAAATTTATTCCGGTACATTGCAATTGTTGTAATTAGACCGCGGATCTTTATGGAAAATAAAATTTTTCTGAGAGAACAATATTCCAGATTGCTCGGCACGTTTACTGTTAACCATCGAGCAAATGATCCGCGAATGATCGTCGATTTGTATTGTAGAAATTGCAAAAATTTATTCCGGTACATTGCAATTGTTGTAATTAGACCGCGGATCTTTATGGAAAATAAAATTTTTCTGAGAGAACAATATTCCAGATTGCTCGGCACGTTTACTGTTAATCATCGAGCAATTGATCCGCGAAAGAAATAGCGGTCATTCAGAAACGAAAGGTCAACGAAATGGCGACCTCGCCCCGAAACCATTAGTGACTTGAGGGAGGCCGGTATAATTTCCGATAATCCAGATGCTCCGCGTAATCGCCGTACGTCTTCATGACAATATGGCTTGATATACGCAACAACAATATTCGTGATTTATTTGCAGCTGCGAGCGGAGAGGGAGATAGCTATTGAACGTGTTCCGCGAACCAAGTTGCAGCGTTCGTTTGCGTGCGTACAGTAAACGAAAAATTACTCGGAAGATTATTTCGACTCACCTAACAATGGTGCAATTAGATAAGTAATATAGAAGACATTCCTTTACTAATTTTTGACACACTTATCATGAATATACATTTGAAAAATAATTCGGTTCCATTTGACTTTCAAATAAACGAACCTTCGACGGAATTTTCGCAAGTGTTTCGCCGAAAACGCGTTTCAAACAACAATTTGCTGCATTTAAAAGTCAAATAAATGCCATCGATGCGATAATTGCACGAACTGAAATTACCATTGGTTCAAACAATTTGCTCGAGACTCTTCGCCTCTTCGCGAATTCGAAGAAAGGACGGCCGATTGAAAAATAATAGTCGATCGCCGATGGTCTTCTCGAGCATGGCAGCTACTGGTTCGCGTAATCGCGATAAGCGATTCGCAAGAAACGATACGACACGCGTGTACAGCGAGACTGTTTACGAGGTCTTCGCATTCGCGATCGTAAAACGAGGCCGAACAGTGCGCGCCGCGGGATTAAATTTCCAACAGCCGGATTGTTCGAAATTATTTGTCCGTATTGCCGCTTCCTTGGTTTCCATGTTTAAAACTTTCATTGGCCACCTCGGTCTAGAACCGGCGGCGGTTCTGCCTTTTCGCGTCGTGTCCATTTGAACTCAAGGACCTGGCGTAATGGCTTCTAGTCGCGCGACAATAGCTGCTAATTCACGTGCACAACGTAATCGCGATAAGTCCTCGCGACGGCTCGATGATACGTGCAACGGTATTGTTTACGATTTACTTCGAACTCGCGAAACCGCACGGTCCTGAAACGCCGTGTTCGGCGAACTCGATTTCGAAATCGTCGGTCTGAAATTATTCGAAGCTGAGGCTGGTGTCGAAAGAGGATCGACGAATCTTGGACAAAATAAATGGAAGTTGCAAGAAAAAGTGGCGGTTTCATGCCGAAACCGCGGCGCGACTCCGGCAATCTTGTCCCGCTAGCAGTGCGATTCTCTGCGATTTTAATAGCGAAACAAATCGCTGGATCTTTATGGGAGAAGTTGGGCTAAGTTGATCGTGCAGCAGAAAGAACGGGATTAGCCGAAGAGAGGGTTGTGTACTTTAGATTTCGAAGCGACATGCTATTTTCTACAACGGTATTGAATTGTGTGTGTTTTTAAAGGGCCTAGCCGATTAAGATGGTCAAAAGTGCCCTTAGACGTTTTTCAATGATTGATGAACCATTCGAAAGCTGACCAAGAAAAACCCCTCTGAGCAAAATTTCAACCCCCTATCTTACTCGTGAGGGTAGTTACAGGGTAAATTAGATTTTGAGCTTTTCCGCGCATTTTCCGCACTCTGATGCAGCCTAAAATTCTGAAAAAAATGTGGTATATTTTGGACCCTAAGGCAGATTTTTGAGAATTTTTTCAGATTTTTTGGATGCAAACTGTGGTCGTAAAAAATGAAAAACCTCAAAAAAATCGGAAAAATACAGGTTTCTCAAAAATATGAAAACATGCTATTTAGCTGTTAAGTGCCCCAATATAGTACTATAACAGGCAGTGTTGTCAATTTTTTTTAGATTTTTGGTTGGGGTAGATCATTGTCAAAAACAAGAAAAACCGAATTTTTTCGACGTTTCTGCTATTAGGAGGAAAGTTACACTTGTTGATTTTATTACAAGTATATATTAAGTAATTTTTAATGTTATTACATTGAAACAAGTAATTGTTTGACCCATGAAATATGATTTAAGAGAAAGAGTAATTGTATTTCGTGTGATATATACCAAAATGTTTGCAACGTTTACAACATCGCCGGTTGGCAGGGCGGTCAAGGCGTTTGACTGTGGAGCGGAAACGCTGGGGTTCGAATCCCGTTGGTGGAAAAGTTTTTTTTTCCATACATCATCTTTATTTTTTCAATTTCTTATTACCCATGGTTTATTCATGGGATTTTTTAAATATTTTTTTAATGGTTTAAAAATATTTAAATAACATTTTTGAGTAAAATACATGCAAATATAATTTTGGAGTACCTATTACTTCCACGATTTTCTAATTGTATATGTTCATCATTACGGTCCTGTATAACATTCTTAATATTAAAATTCCTTAATCTAGTTTCTAAGCCTTGCGTCTTCAGAAATTAGGGAAGAAATGAGAAGGACTCTGAATAAATAACACGCAGCAAAGTATTGGTTTTTGTCAAATTGAAAAAAAGGGCTACATACTACCACTGTTTTGAAAGTGAGGTGTCAAGTACAAATAACTTAAGCCAATCCTTTTTCTTGTAAGGTACATAAGAACCTTACATAAGAACCTTCCCGTTTATAGTTACTTGACTGAAAGACTTGTACTGTGGACATTTATGATACGGATCAGGAAGTTCATTATTTTCGATGGGACGTATATTCATCACCAGAAAAGTACAAACAACGAGTACCAACGAAAGCCATATTCAATCCAAAGAATGTACCGTTGTGTAAACCCTTCACAATCTGCACAACGAATGGTTATATTGTAGACACTTCTAGACTCAATTTCATACAGTATCCTCGGCAGATAATCTTGATTTTCCGGAAATGATAGAAGTAGATTTAAAAATTCTTTTCACGGAGTCTTACCAATTTTCACAAGCAATTTCATATCTTACGGAAATCGTGGACGAACACAATAATATAAATATTCATTGCCTAATCGAAGGAAATAATATCATTAAATTCGAAGTAAAATCGCAGTCGTATAAATAAAATATTTAAATATGAATGTTATTTAAATATTTTTAAACCGTTAAAAAAATATTTAAAAAATCCCATGAATAAACCATGGGTAATAAGAAATTGAAAAAATAAAGATGATGTATGGAAAAAAAAACTTTTCCACCAACGGGATTCGAACCCCAGCATTTCCGCTCCACAGTCAATCGCCTTGACCGCCCTGCCAACCGGCGATGTTGTAAACGTTGCAAACATTTTGGTATATATCACACGAAATACAATTACTCTTTCTCTTAAATCATATTTCATGGGTCAAACAATTACTTGTTTCAATGTAATAACATTAAAAATTACTTAATATATACTTGTAATAAAATCAACAAGTGTAACTTTCCTCCTAATAGCAGAAACGTCGAAAAAATTCGGTTTTTCTTGTTTTTGACAATGATCTACCCCAACCAAAAATCTAAAAAAAATTGACAACACTGCCTGTTATAGTACTATATTGGGGCACTTAACAGCTAAATAGCATGTTTTCATATTTTTGAGAAACCTGTATTTTTCCGATTTTTTTGAGGTTTTTCATTTTTTACGACCACAGTTTGCATCCAAAAAATCTGAAAAAATTCTCAAAAATCTGCCTTAGGGTCCAAAATATACCACATTTTTTTCAGAATTTTAGGCTGCATCAGAGTGCGGAAAATGCGCGGAAAAGCTCAAAATCTAATTTACCCTGTAACTACCCTCACGAGTAAGATAGGGGGTTGAAATTTTGCTCAGAGGGGTTTTTCTTGGTCAGCTTTCGAATGGTTCATCAATCATTGAAAAACGTCTAAGGGCACTTTTGACCATCTTAATCGGCTAGGCCCTTTTAAACTGTACTGGATTCAAATAATAAGTAAAATAATTATATTCTTATTCGACAATGAGAGACGTTGAAGAAATCGCGAATACGAAAATAAGGAATGCAATTTTTATCTTTCACTGTCCGCGGAGATATCGTCTAAGCGATGACTATGCCCATTAACATTGCAAAATGCCACCGGTAAATAAACTAGCATCCTGAACACGAGTGACTCTAGGGTAAGGGACCCAATTACTGTGCCTATATTAATTCCACTTATTTTTAAAGCAGAATGAATATTAAAAACGAGATATTAATTTTTTCATTAAAATCAATATTCATTAAAAATAAGTATAATTCATATAGACACGGTAACTGGTACCATACAGTAATTGGGTCCCTTACCCTACCTTCGCCAAAAGTTTCCTCGTGACTGTATTCGAAGTAGCAGGACTGCTATGCGTCACAGGAGATTATAAAGTAGCAATGATTTTTGCAGTGATAATAGAATAGGAAATCTGAAACCAGTTAGTCAGGGTCGGTCGGTTCGCGGAAAAATGAGATCAATTCTGCTAATGGTTGCCAAGCGGGCGCGCAACAATGGTCCGCGGATCCACATGCGTTCGCGTAATCGCGATAGGTCCTCGCAGGAGTCTCGTTGATACGTGGAACGACACTGTTTTCGATTTACTTGTAGCAGAGAGAGAGAGAGAGAGAGAGAGAGAGAGAGAGAGAGAGAGAGAGAGAGAGAGAGAGAGAGAGAAAGAGAGAGTGAGAGAGAGATCGCGAGGGGTGCAGGGAACCCGGTCGAACAGGATTCGAAACACCCACGTAGCGGCTGGGTCACGTGCAGCACCGAGAGACACGGAACGATACGATGCGATACGATTCGCAAATAACGGTGTTGGCTGGGTAGGTTGCGCGCTACGCTGCGTTTCACTGTGCTGCGCTGGAAACGCGCTGCACTGTGGGAAGACGGGGTGCAACACGACGCGCCGCGCCGTTACGTGAATAAGCGTTCGTAAATTCATAACGAAGCGGAGAGTGAGTGGTTTAGAAAGCGGACCCTGTGCGCCGCACAAAAACCGTGTAACCACGCGCCACGATTCATTTTCCGCGAGCGGACCAGACGGAACGCGTAATGCTATCGCGAATATCGCTGCAGCCGGCCGAGTGCACGATGAAAATAACGGAAAATAATGCGAAACGATAGGAAACGATAGGTAACGATAGGCTCGTTTTTTATTTATTACTTCCTTTTCACTTTTGCCGGAGGAGAAACCGCGATTTTATTAGTAGACAGCAGGCGGTTATGCGTTTATGGGAAAAATAAATGGCTGCAATTTAATACTGTGAAAATATTACAAGAATTTAAAAATACTGTTATTTGGTTTTCAACCTACTAAACATAGTAAGACAGAAAACAGATTTCTACTTCACTCGAGTTTCTTGCAATTCGGGTAGAAAATTTTGTTTTGTTGCGATTCGATCGGAAGAGAAACAGTATAATAAATTGATAGTGAAAATTTTATGCCCTTTTTGAAACTTCCAAGATTCGAAATGCCCTCGATACATTATTCTGCTTTATCTTTTTTCAGGTGGATGCAACGCAGGTGCACGCGAAAATAGAAAAGCATTTAATTAACCTTCAAGTGGTATTTGCAGTATAAAAAAGTCGACTGATGCTTCCATCGAGTCTCCCCACTAATATGCGAAGTTCGAAATGTATTGGATTTTTCTCCGGGTCACTGAAATTCCCTTGCCGGTTGCGTTCGTCATGGATGCACTAAAATTTGTAATCTGGTTGCCACAAAAGAGAAACTGGATCACGAAATTAAAAAATAAAGCCAACAAACACCAAAGCTGAATAGAAAATCGATGAAATTTGAAGATAGAGCATTTGTTTGCTAAGGCACGTTGCTAAAAATTAATATTTGAATTCGGCACGGTCACGTCCGCGTGACAAGAACAATATCCCCACAATGTGCAGTACCAATCCGACATATCGATCAATGTATCTCGACGACAACTTGAATATTTAAAAAAGCGCGCCATTACTGTGCGCGTCGCGATTGAAAAATCCGTCGATCGTCCGGGTTAACGATTCTCGCGAAACGATTCGACGGGACACTCGAAACCACATCGGGAATTTAAAATTACTCTAGAATGCAGGTCAGCCGATCCGTCTGCATTGAGCAATCCTTCGTTTCCAGTATTGCTCAACGCTGAGCCGTTGCTTTTCAACGGCTACCAGCCGGCGAAAAAAATTCGTCGGATCGTAATTAAGTAGCGCGCGCGAATACGTGTGTCCGGTGAATTCCGTGAGATCGGAATAGTCGATGGTCAGCTGCTATTTCTTTTTTTTTCTGGCCAAGGTAACATAATGCCATAGCCGTGTGACTTTTTCATGAGAACGCTATGCGTCCATCTTCGAAAAATATTTGTGCGCTCCTTTTACTTTGCAAATAAAAATCAATACCTGATAGATTGTTTCTCTAAGACAATTCTCCGCATCGCTTAAACGCAATTATTAACCTATTAAACCCTTGTGATATAACGTCGAGTCAGACTCGTGATGAAGACTTCGAACAAAATCTGCTAAATATGTATTATTGATTTCCATTAAATTGAAATGAAATTCTATTTTACTGTAGATAGTGTTTAGCCATTGGAGAATACGCGTTTACACACGATTAATATAGATTTACATTTTCTGATAAATTATAAACGTCAAAGATATTCGTATAATTTTAATCGTAAAATAAATCTTAGTTTTCTTAACGCTCCGTTTTAACATGACGTCTCGCATACGTCATGCGTCTCGGGTGCCAAGCTTGACCATTTGTAACGTTTCATTACAGTAATAATAATAATAACCATAATAAATAATACAAATTATCGAACCATCTACCGTTCCGTGCATAGAGCGTCAAGCCAATTGATTAGCACCTACGTCTAACAATTTCACTTGTCAAGTACTGCTCCTACTCCTTTAAAGTAATTAAAACTATAAAGTCGCCCGGTGAACAGGCAATAGAAAGGAAGAAGAACGAAGCTCTTTAAAAAAAAAAATGATCGATCGAGCGAAGCCGAACAGCTTTCGAGCTTATACAACAAATAACGCATCACGGTATACCATTCGCGTCATCGAAAGAGAAATCGAAAACATAACCAACAAAATGGAAAGCGTTGTGCTCGCGAATGCTGGAGAAACACATATAGAGGAAAGGAGAGGGGAGGGTAGATAGGGGAAGAATATCGGAGGAGAGAAAGAAGCATCGGTTTCCTGGAGCAAGGCACGAGCGAAACAATCTAAGAATAATTCTGATGATTTACCTTGAAGTATCCACCTTGGTAGAGCGTGTCCGGGGGGCCGAAGATAGCCACTTCCCACTCAAACATGTTGTCCTCGTTAACGAGTTTCACGCGGAACCCCTCGACGGGTTCCTCTTGGAGGCTTTTATACTCGAGGGCAAGCGCCCTGAGCGCCGAGCTGGTCGGTTGTGCCATATTTTTGGAATTTTCCTGATGGGAATGATGGGCCTGCCTCCGGAAACGCGGAACGTCCAAAACCTCCTGAAGTGGTAGCACGGGACACCACAGTCGGACGGACGCCTTTACGAACACTGCTCCTCTCCTCGGGAGAGAATATCACTTTCCAACGGTTTTCTCCACCAGGTAATTCGAGGCCTCCACCGTGGTTTTTCCTCGGCGCCTGCCTGAGTCGCGTCGTGATCCTTCCACACGCGGCTGGACCTCCTCTACGACGAATACAGTATACGGTTCTGCACACCAAACAAACAAAGAAATACGGTCGGAGCTACGAACTGCGAAGTAGGTATATCCTCTGCAGTCAACAATACACCATTCCCGATGCACGCAACTCTAACAAAACAGCTGACGTACCTTCTGCGTCAGCGTTGCTGCCGGCGCATGCGCCCGAACCAGCTCCCCCATTCTACATTTAACTCCGGCGATTTTTACCGTGGAAACGAGCCAGCAACGATCCAATTGTCGGGTTCGATCCACAAGAACGAATTTCTATACTTACTGCCTCTTGATTGGAGAACGAGCCCCCAATCACATGACAGGACTGAGAAATCGCGTAAACAGTCTCCCTGAATTTCTTTGCTAAAGACGAACGCTGTTTGGACACTGCCGACATCAGGTCGATAGCGCGGGCCAATCAGCGCGAGCTACAGCGTTACGCGCTCTAGTGGCTCGAATTAGACAAAGTGAAAAATTATGAAGAGGACGTTAATAATTACGCAAATACACAGCTACAACTATGCAATTACGTACATATATTTAATATATTTTTTACTTGCAGTGTCGCATTTCATCCCCCACTATCCCATGACGTAGCCAATAGTATTCTTCTTCGTCTCTGAATTCGTGACGTCGCATATCCATCAACCAATAGAAAACGGTGTCCGCTAATTCATGACAATGCAATCGTATAGAGAAGATTTGAGTTGCAATTTACGGTGTAATTGAATTATTCTGTGTTAATAATTTATGGACTAATTTAAACGTATATTGTGCAACTGTACTGTATGCAGTGCATAATATACAGAGTATATACAGGGTGGATATGGAAAGACTGGAATTCAATAATTAGTTTCGAAACCATAATCAACTATTGATACACCCGGTGTATACGATATGGCTGGGACTGGAGTCTGGAGTGGGATAAACAGTAATTTTGAATGACATTCCACTTTTCTTGCAAAGGATGATATAATCTCCATCTTGTTATTTTTCATGTCATCGTTCCTACAGTATATAAAGGGGACTCGCGTTAATAAGACCAGTATATCGTTAAACGTTTAATAAAAAACATTGGCAGAATCATGGTTCAGAATATGTTTGGGATCGAGCCGGAACTTTTCCGGATTTTCGGCTTTTGGACCGCAATAGTTTCTTTGAAAATGGTAGCAGTGGTATTAATGACTGTCCGTTACAGATTTCAAAAGAAGGTAAGTTCTGTTATAGTAAACATTTATCTCTACTTGTTCACCATGCGTACAAACAAATGAAATAATGTGATCCTTTTTGTAGATCTTTATGAATCCCGATGATGCTCCTCATATAAAAGGATCAAAAGTTGCTGACAATGATCCAGACATCGCACGTGTGCGCAGATGCCATTTGAATGATCTAGAAAATATTCCTCTTTGGTTCATAGTAACCTCTTTGTGGTTAACTACAAACCCACCTGTTTGGCTGGCTGGAATTTTAATCAGGACCTTTGTGATTTCAAGGATCGTACACACATTATCGTATGCTGTGGTATCTAAGCAACCACACCGAGCACTCGCTTTCATAACTGGTTTAGTCGTTACGACATTCCAAGCAATTAGTACCTTATTATATTACTACTAATTTTTATTGTTTAAGAAATAGCATTCGTTTTCTACTATGTACCCTGTTACTTGTTGTTTAAAGAGGGTGTCCCTGAATGAGCTAATTTTTGTTATTATATGTATACCTTTTAATTTTATTTTTCTGTATAAGATGCGTGCCGATCTATTTCGTACAATTTGTATTCTTATACCTGCATGCAATTATTGAATTTATAATAAACATGTTTATAAAATATTTAGTATTCGATGTATTTATAAACCCTATTACAAGATTGCAATTATATCATACATTTTGTTGACATGCTCACCCAATTATCAGTGGGACTTGATAAGAACTACCGAATGATAAGAACTGTTAATCACCATAATAACATTGGCTTACTATAAACCATCGTAAGGAAAGCAATGTATGTATTAAACAATATTAAGAAATGCATTTAAGTGGAAATAAGAAAACGTTGAATAATAGAATGTACCGTGAAAATGGTTCTTTATTTCCTCTGCCTTGATAAATATTTTACGAGTTTCATTTATTTTATCTTTGTATTGCATCTACTACATAGATACTGCAACTTGTTGCATTCAAAGTTGTAATTCAAAGATCATTATATTTTATGAAGTAAGAACTGTGTCTAAAATTGTAATTATGTCAAGTTCACCTCATTTGTTCAAAACATATCAACTATATGAATTCATAAGTACTAAAATGCTGATTCATATCTTAAAATTCTCCTAGTCATGAAGGTTTAGTTACATTAACACTTTGCCTGCTGGAGATGACTCAGTCATTTACCACTGCGTTTATGGAGAACCAAAAGTGACTATTTCATATAACTTCGTCTACCTAAATTTTCAGTCATTTTGCAAATAATATATACCCAAAGAAATAAATTTATAATAAGATTGTATATTAAAAAATATTAGAACGCGTACCGTAAACTTGATGTTAAAAATCAAAGATCATAACAAGTTCACTTGTGACTCGATAAATTGTCCTCAGACAAATGGATTCACGGTACTTAATCACGTCCACGAATTTACATTTTTCGAAGGATGCGTGCTTTTTATGATACCATAAAACAACAGGCTTGAGAAAACTTGTTCCCGAGGTATTGTGGGAACGTGTCACAGCGGGTGTCATGGATGAAGGCAAAATGATAATAACTGGAAGAAAAACTGGAAAATGTTCATGTGAACAGGACGCATGATATACAGGGTGTTTCGTTTATCTGAAAATGAAAATATATCGTGAAGCATTGAAGTTACGAAAAAGATTCGTTTACAAAAATTTTGGTACCTTGGAATTTTTATATATGTCCGGTACCTCGGACAAAAATTATGGAACCTTTTTTGTCATAATACGATAGCATCTTCCGAGACGAATTTAGCCGGCAACCAGATACTACCATCGCCTACTTAAGAACTTATAAATTCGAGAATTCGTCTCGGAAAATGCTATCTTGTTATGACAAAAAGATATATAGTTCCATTTAAAAAAATTAATTTGACTTCGAAATTTTCCTCCCACCATATGATTGTTCCCTTCATACCGAACAATTTGTGTACACGAATTTTTTTCGTAACTTCAGTGCTTCACAAGATATTTCCGTTTTCAAACAAACGAAACACCCTGTAGACGGTTCGCCCCCATATTGGCGCGTAAAAGGGTGAATGCAGTGCGCGTGCGCACGGGGGCTGTTGTGACGGGTCGTCATGACGATGACGTCTCGACGCCAACGGGCGCGGGAACGTCAGACGTCGCGATGTATCTGTGAGGTGCGAACCGCCGTCGGTGCAACGGCGTCTCGCCGTTACCGAATATGCACCGCAAACGAGTTGTTCGGTTTTTCTCGTGTTCCGATCCTGCTGTTCGCGATCCTGATCACCGCCAATGATCCAGGAACCGTTGTCAGTCCCTCCGGTAGCCTATGTCCCATGCGTCGTACACAAACGTCGCATCGGTGCGAGGACATAGATAGAGGTGAGTCTTTTTTAAATTCTGTCAACTGCAGGCAATGCATCAACCACCTGAAACTATACATATAAATAGATTGCAACAGTCTGTGGATCTTTATGCAAAATAAAAATGGTCTGCTTCGACTAAAACGGGCATGAATTAAGAGAAAATTTATTCTCATTCTTAACCCTTTGCACTCGAAGCTATTTTAATCTCAGAACACATTTTTTAGTAGAAATTTTTTAATTGTATCACTTGGGGTTACTTGTTATGGTCCATTGAAGTTGCTGTAGCCATTCAAACATTTTTTACGATGAATCCTCAGATATGAGTTATGATGTATGTTAACTGATTTCCATGTGTTAAAATTGTTTAATTACATTGAACTGACACATAAGAGGAATTTCAGTATTCTTATGTGCCCCATTTCCGGTTCACCGTTGTTGCACAAAATGATCTACATTCTTTCATCGATATCCCTTCCCCTCTCTCGAATTTAACATGCAAAGAACACGATAAGCTACATTATTAACAAATGCAAAGTAAACTCCTTATTTCCTTCGTTAATCATGCGTAATAATCACGAAACCTAAATTCCTTTTTTTTTTATAGGCTAGCCTCGTATAATATGATCATTGTATATTTTAGTATTTCCGTGTTATACGAAAGTAAGAACTGGTTTCAAAAATTAGGTTAGGTTTGAAAAGAATGTTCAGTTTGAAAAGAATGTTCAGTTTATATCGTTCAGGATTGTAAAAGATGTGTCGTTTATTAAACACGTTGACGACCGGTGTCACGCGAATGCGATTTTATCCTGTAAATAATATACTCGTTTTGACACGTACCTTTTTCTCAATATTGTATTTTACAATAAATCAACTAATGGCATTCTTTTCATTTTATGTTTTTTCATGTGGAAAATTTAATATTGGCGTATAGCTCAATTTTTACCTCGAGTGTTCAGTATTTAAATGTATTTTTCTTTTCTTTTGTCTTTTCTTTTTTAATCGTAAGGTGTATTTTATTTTCAGATCGATGAAATGTTTGCACCATTTTATTTGGACGGTTCGTTATTTTTCCACAATATTTTAGTGCGAATAGTTTATATTGACCATCGGTTTTTCGACCGAAATCAATTTCGAGCCGGGTTTCCTGGTTCTGCAACATCGCAGAAAGGGAACTTTGCCGAAAGCGTTTGTAGGAGCGGTGAAAAGGTCAGAGAAGGTCCAGAAAGCAGACAGGACGCTGGAAACCCTCTTACCCGGCATCCTGAAGAAACAGTTTTGTTCAGTTTACTCTGTACACTCGAGCGTTGCCGGAGTCGCTCGTTTTTGTACACTCTGGAGGTTGTAGTTCTTTGTCGAAATTCTTATTGTTGCCAGGAGGAACCGAATACGTACAAAAACTATTTTAATACAATAAAGCTACCGAAGAATTAACAGTGAACTTTTTATCGCAGTTTATGCTCGAGTAAATCGAATTTTGTTTGGGCTTGAAAGGATGCAGAAAGTTTAAAGCTATAATCACTGCGATCAAATTTAACTTTCAAGCATCGGTGTCATTGTCGAAATTATTGTAACCTTGTAGAATTTTTTTAGGGGTCATGCAAATCCATGAATTCACAATCACGGATATCTAAGTAGACCACGGACGTTCTAGTAAGACGTCCGTCGGGCCACTGTCAATGCCGTTCGCATGACAGCGGTGCAATAACGGCTGCCTCCTTGCAGGGGCTTTACACACGGCTATTTTCCGTCAGCGTTAACCTTTCTTCGAAGGCCCCGCTAAAGACCGCCGATCAATCGTGATTATCGGTATTACCTCTTCTTATTAGAAAAAAAAAATCGCGATTATAGTCGTCGCACCGATATATTCCGAGTAAACCTTGATTTATCGTAGACCATAATTGCTCGCCGTTACGATATTTCATTAGAGACATCGGTTTTCCTCGAACCAGATTGTGGTACCTTGAAAACAGGGGCTGCACATTCACGCGATTACCCTTGATCGATATCTATCGTGCCTAGTCTTACCATTCATCACTGTTCTTGTCGCACCGATGTGCTCGCTACCTTTTCCATCGAGCACCGTTTTCGAGAAAATTTCGAAAATCCACCGCACGTAATCCGTGTGCTCTATAGACATTCAGAAATTGTTAATTTTCTTTTTTCCTCTTCAACGAATAATTCTTCAATTTTATTGTTTCGTGGAGTCCACACTGGTGCAATTTATCTTGAATCATTGTACAGGCCGTACCTGAATAGTCGTTAAATGGTTAAACAATTTTATAATTAGATGGGATCAAGCTTGTCACAATCGTCGATCAGGAAGCCTGCGTGTTCGTTTTATGTCCGCCGATGAGTATCTCTGTGCGGTGCACGAGAACGTTATGCCTGTTTACGTCAATGTAAATTTTATTCGTCCGTGTTTGCAAACGTTGGAATCGATCCACAATTTATTTGTACTTCTGCGTGTCTCGTTGTTTGCTGCAGTGTTCAGACTACTGCTTCAAATTTCAGTAGAATGAGTCTACTGCGATCAGACACTGGGAATTTGTCTCGCACACAGACAAGAGAAACAAGAACCCCATTCAACATGAATTGAACACTGAACCAAGAATTTATTCCCATTCGCGATTTTTATTCAAGAATATATTTCAACGAAATCTGTATAATTTCGTTGATTGTAAAATAAGAAACCGGTCGTTTAACCGTGGTAGGTTTAGTGTTGACATTCGTTCCATAGCGTATGTTTATCGACATGAAACCTCGATTTTTGTCACCTCGGGTCGCAGAGCCACTCGAGGTACCATAATTCCATTTTGGCCATTCCGGGTACAGTCGTCAGCTCAGACGGACGTTTACATCCTTCCCCGGCATTCTCCAATAAAACAGACTACCAGTCTCAACGAGCAAGTCGTTCTCTTCCGTATTCGACTTCCTTTATTCTCACCTTAATTAGTTCTCGAAAGAGAGAGAGAGAGAGAGAGAGAGAGAGAGAGAGAGAGAGAGAGAGAGAGAGAGAGAGTCTTTATGAATTTTCATAAAGGCGGTCGGTTTACTCGTCAGCGAGACAGCTCGCGGTCATTATGCACAGCGAGCAATAAAGATACAAAACGTCGGCGATTAACAAACGAGATTATCTTTGGTCGACGGCCAGCAGGTAACAACTAACAACGGAGCTCGCAAACGGCCCCGTGTAATTGACAAAGTTTGAGCGCGCTGTTGAAACTAGGCTCTCCGTGCGCGCTATCCTAAATAGATAGCGGTGCGGTGCGTTCTTTGAGGAGCACGTGCCAGCACCTTCCGCTGTTTCATCAATACTCCCTCTGGTTACCGCATCCGCAGTGGCAGAGCTATGCCAGCGGTACAGTATCGCGATAGAGTGCATTGGTAGGCGCACAGGCGCGAACCGCGATTGTTTGCCACTGCGAACACACCTCCTCCTCTCGCCGATGAAACTCGCCTCTCGCGGACGAGATGCGGCTAGCGTGACGTCTATGTAGGCCAGCAGGCTACGCCAACTGGAATGTCTTTCCGAAAAATGCCAATATTAGCGAGCAGTCAATATGATTACCCGTCAGCCGCGCCAGCAACCCGCGTATTCACTTCGTAACTCGTAGACAAGCGTTTCTGAGGCGAACGGGCCTTTCGTGCGTGCCAACCGCTTATCGATCAACCCCATCGACGAACTGGACGAGCACGAGCACCTGCGAGATCCACACAGGATACCTGCCGAGACGAAAATTACCCGGGTAACGACCATTCCTCGATTACTTTACCGGCAACATGACCCATACCCAAGATTTTACTGTTCGAACGGTGAGCAACGAACCCAGAATTTTTATGTGCCGCAGAAGTTCAACGATCTCGTCGTAATTTCATTCTCGAAAGTAACATTTCCGTCAGTTCGATTATTTCGGGTCAGGTCTTCGAAGGTAAATGCAATCAAAGATCTTTGTGCAAAAGTGGTATGTGCGTGTAGGTTCGAAAAATTGTTTAAATCTTGCATCGGATAATCGGCGATGTTTTTCGTAAGCTGTGTGTGAAAATTCGACAAGTATAACTTTACTAAAGGATTTATAGATAGATAACGAACACGGTTACAATTAGACTAAGCATTGTAGGCGTTTCTGAGAAAAATCAATCGGTGAAATAGAAAACTATGAAGACCTTAGGAGAACTCAAGACCATTCTCACACCATTTGAGGTTGCCGAAATCATCAGGAAAGGAGCTACGTTCATTTTACGTTTTACATAAAAATGTTGTTTTCATTTTACATAAGGATGCAGGCTGGTTATAATAGAATTTTCTATTTCTATTTCTATTTCTATTATAACTTCAGAAGAGGCGTTACGCAAATTCTACGATATTCGAGAAATTAAACTAGCAAATCTGAACAGGTTACAAGTAGAAGCCGCTTTAATTTCTGGTCTAGAAATGTCTTTGAAGTCCAACGAGCTTTCGGAAGCAGTCCAGAGTGGGAGCTAATTGAAAAAGGGTGGTATCGTCGCGCCTAAGTATGGCAACCGGCCTCGATGCGCCCCTATTATACGGCAACGCACCGGACAATTTTCCCTGTCGGACCGCATCCCGCCTTACACGCGTGCACAGACCGAAATTGCATTTCTCTTTATCGGCTGTCACCGGGCACGATCCGGCGGCCGCGATTCAATTCACGCTGTAATTAATATCAAGATCGTAATTACATTTCTGTCGACATCGCGGCGTCGCAGGTGGTTGCCACCTTCTGTCACAGGGAAATCGGTTCGCGTTAGAACGGCGCTCGAGGCGCGGGACTAATCACCGTCGAGCGTGCGGGTTCGATGAGCTATCAGCCGTGTCTGGCCCTCTCTCCTCTTCTATACCAATTAAGAATATCATACTGTGATTGCAAAGCTACGGAGCTTTCTTCTTCACTCAGTTCTTCGTTCACGGCTATGTGGAATGTAGCTTCTTCGTTTCAGGGCTGGGTCAGGTTTATAAATTCTCAGAGACTACTATACTTACAGACCTGTGTGAAGACTGAATTTATTTTACAATCATTCAAGTTATAAAAATGGTTTCGTAGGAACTGATTTATGACTGTAACACAAAGTCTGGCTAAATTGTCATTTTTACAAGACAATACGTACTAGCCAATTTTAATGCTCGGCAGGTTTAGCGTTATTCGTGAAGGTTCGAAACGGTGTCATCAATTTTTCAGCCAGACATAAATTTCGCGAATTGAAGCCACTTTCTTTCTGCAGATAATAATTGACCTCGCGGGGGTTCGCTGTAATTGTGACGCAGCAGAGCACAGGACGTCCCGGCGTCAATTAGCGGCGTGCAACCCTCAGGTTCGCTCACATTATGTATTTAACACAAGGTCCCATTGTCTGCGGTTGGAATTGGGTCTGGGCATTCCGGTTTCGCGAGCCCACGAAAAAGATGATTAATCGCGTCGTCCGAGCGGACGTATATGGCTCGATCACGCCACTTCACCGCCACGCCTGAAGCCACGCCAATCCTCGCCGATTGACAACCACTGTGCAAACTCGGTAATTTAGTGTCACGGCCGTGTACGGCGAAACGCGATCCCGATCTCTCTCCCGTCTACTTAGGGGTCTTGCATCTTTCGGGCGATGCGCCGCGCCGCCTGTATATCTCGATGGGCTTCGTGAACGCTCTCGAATATTTATCACGGCATTACGGATTACCCTGCCGCCTGCTTCTCCGTGTAGAAGACCACGGCCAACCGAAACGGTCCGTGACATCACGGACTGCAAATGCATTCGCGTTCATCCCCTTCCAGCCTCTGGCTTTCAATTCGCATGTCCGCTTACGGACCTTTTGCCTCGGATGCAACCGCCGCCGCGGTGACCACGCGTTCCTCTTTCTTCCTTTTTTTTCCTCTTTATCCGCGACCTCCGAGCTGCAGCTTCCTTTTAACGTAAATCAATTCGACTCAGGGACAAGTCCTCGCTTGTATTCGCAAGCCTGCGATTGACCCTTCACGGTCCACCATATCCTCGAGCTGCGTTCGCAATCCCATCCTACTCGGATTCGCTGATTACGTGTTCGCCCGAATCACTAGACTGCCGATTTTTATGACAAAAACGATTACCAGCGATTCGTTGCAATAGAAATATTAAAAGACTCGAAGAGCTTGCTAAGTAGCTTCCCTTTCTTGTAGCCGAAAATTTGTATTCCGGAAACTATTTTATTTCATTGTATTATAGTGTTCGTATTGGCGTGAACTACGTGCTGGCCTAATGTCATTCAAATGTTGCGATGTTAGGTGGGCAACGACCCTAATTCGTTCCGTGTTAAGCGAAGCCTGTGGCAATAGAAACGGCATGCTGGAAAGTTTCCAGAATACTAAATATTCCTAATATTGTTTTCTAAATGTAATTATGTATTCGGTCACACTGAATATGACACTTGTGGCAATAAAAACAGCATGCTGGAAATGTTCAGAGTACTAAATATTTCCTAATATTGTTTTGCTGAATGTAATTACATTCGGTCACATCGAACACAGGATAGCAAGGGGTTTAAGGATATTCCGAATGCCAGCAACTTCTTCTTTATACCGTTCATTAGGCCGGTTAAACTGCTTAACTATCTCCTCGGCCGGCTTAACGTGCATTCGTTCCGCCTCGTTGGCCACGTTATTGCGCGATTTTCGCGGTCTTTGCTTCATCGGCATCGATATTGCTCGGCGAAGCCTTCGACGACTTCATCTGTTACTGTTATACGACTTTATTATGTGTCCGGAGCCTTGGTTACCCGATCGACATTCGGAGCGGCGTTACAACCCTAAACTCTTGCAATTTAATTCGGATTACACGGTGGCTGAACGCAATAAATCAATCCGAAGTAGGGCAAATCAGCACAACACCCTCCATTCTCTCGCTTTCAATGTGTAACCTCATGACCCGAATAAAATGTTTAGGAAACAGAATATTAACAATAATGCTTAAGAGGGCTGACTGCGGATTTTATGCATCACTAAGAAAATTGGGCAGATCAAATGCAGAACGGTAAAAACATTTGAAGAATTTAACAATAATATTCCAGTAATTAGTACTCATAATATAGTGCATTCTCGATATATGTCAACAACATGGGTCTTGCCAGCGTCTTGTATCGTCCAGGAGACATACCCGAGCTGTGTTATGTTCGTGGCCCCTCACAGGGTACACCCTGCGGTAGTGGGGATAATTCCGCGACGTTCATCCACCAGGCATTGGCGACATATATAGAGAAATCACTGTTCCTACTATCTAACAATTACTGGAATTATAAAAACGCTTTCATAGGAAATGTCTGAACGGATTTCTTTATTTAAGCGTATATTATAATTAGACTGCGGAGTTTATGCATTTTTTTACAAAAATGGGTAAGCAAAATTTAAAACAGTGGACATATTAAAAAGATTTAAGGTCACCAGCGTATTTCATCTGAACAAAATAATTAAAAGAACAAAGACATTTTTATTACAACCCCTGTGTCTTGCAATCAATGCAAATGTTTTTTATTTTCCATAAAGATTCGCAGTCTAATTATAATGAAATATTCCGATGGATGTTTCCGTTTGCCCCAGAATTAAGAATTCGATGGCTTGGTTTGCGAACGAAATTTCGGCCGCCAAACCGGAAGTCCCGGGTCCCCGAGCATCCCTCTACACACCTCGGCGAATCAGGAGGGATTTCGCGATGGCGTGCGCGCTCGTTTAAAACGCTCTAACGGAGTTCCAGAATAACAATATACTCGGACGGCTAACGACTTCACGAGAACGATCCGTGGTATTGGGTGGCAGCGGTGCGTGGCTGTGGAATACTGTACATTCGTTTCGCTTTGTGCTACGGTGACGGGGGTGGGCTCGAATCGCGTTATAAGGACCGTGTTCCAGCCTGTGGGCTCCTCTTGCGTGTATACATATTAAGTATCGGGAATGAAAAGCAATTTCTTTGAACGTAGCGGTTCGCCGCCGTGAAAGGTAAATATCGCAGCCGAGCAATGAATCAGTCTCTAAAAAGAGACTCGTGGTCAGAGTCGAGTCAGAAACTCGAAAAATTTCACCGTATCGCAAGTAACGCGCGTGAAGAATTTGTTAAATAAAGATTGGCGATAATGAACGATTTTGTTAACTTCAGATTAGCGAGCTATCGGCTAGCAGCGTCATCGCCAAGTATTCGCGAGAATGACATCAATTTGCGCGATGATAATTCTTTTTATTTAACGAGAAGGATGGTTCAACTTACTTTTCATGTGTTCTGCGGCTCAAGTGAATCATTCGATACCTTGAACACAACGCTCGAACCTCGTCGAGATATTTACACCATTTACATGTGTTTTCATAGAAGCGTGCCCGTTTATGGCAACGACACACCTCTTTTTCCTTTTTCCTCCTTTTGGTAGCTGCGAGTGCATCGGTGCTTGTCTGACGTGGTTCAAGCGTTGTCAGATGAATCTTAAGATTCAAACATTCCGATCGTCGTTTTTACGCGAGGTTAGCTATCCAAAGCCAAACAAGCATGAACGACGCCTGGCTCCAGCATGGCACGGAAGTGGATTTCTCGATTTACGTTCTTTCCAATCGACGTACTCTGTTTGTCGTCGAGTCGACTGTCGCACCGTTTCGGAAAACAGGTTGCGCGCAACGTGCGATCGAAAGAGACGGCGCATTATGCAATTGTCCGGTGAAGAGGCTTCAATTATCCGCGATCGCGTCATTTTAGGAGGGTCCCGATGCATCAGGATCCCGGTCTACCATGGAAAATGGCGGCGCGTTTGCGTGGGGAGCGGGTCAGAGTACATCGCCTCAGTCTTAAAAGCGGAATTACAAAAGTTTCCCTTTTAACGTTAATTAATAAGAGAACGCGCCGTACCGTGCTTCATTATGGCGCGATCCATTATGAAGCAGGGGGATTGGTGGAGAGGGCCAAAGAAGAAGAAGGGAGTCCCAAAGGAAGGGGAGGGGAGGGAAGGGAGGGAGGTGTCTTTCAAGTTGGCCAAGCTTTCGATTCCCTCGGGAGAGAGGAACAGAAAGAGTGAGAGGGAGAGAGAGATACTCTTCGTTCTCGGGGCTCTCTCGGAAAAGGGTAGCCTGATTCGCGCGAGGCGATTGACTTTTTCTTCAAATATACTTAACCCTGTTAACCATAAAGATCGACGGCCACCCGTGAGAATCGATCGATTTCGATACGGCGCACGTAACGTTGCGACAGATAGGCGTCGCGGGAGCTCGCCTGATTAAGGCGTCGCGGCGCGCTGGAATCTGGAATCCGATCTGGCCCGGCCTTCCTCAACTGGGGGAATCCGCGATCGAAAGATCGGAAAGAGATCTTTCCTTCTTGCGGGACACGAGACCGTTTTCACCGCGATCCCATACTCGGCGGTTGTACACGCTAATGAGCCGGATTAATCGGCCGGGGTTCGCTGCGTCGTTCGAGCGCTGAATATTTAAACGATCGCTCTGGGGTTTGCCCTGGGACCGTTGCTTCGGGCAAATCGTGTCACAGAAAGAGCTGGAAGGCTATCTATCTTGCTATCGCTGCCATGAAGACACGCGAGAAGCCGTGGTGTCGTTGTGTCCATGGATAGAGAGCGTTAACGAGACGTGGTTTCAATGTTTATTCTGGATAGAGTACTTTGTGGGCGTGGCTTTCTTGTTCTCCCCGTACAAAGTATTTTAAAACAGTCTGGATTCGAAGTTCCCGTTGTCTAAAATGCCCTCAGACCTTTCATTTCGTTGCTTTCGTTGCTTTCGTATGTAAAGTGCGTTAAAGGGGCGTGGTTTTATTGCTCTCGAGTGTAGAGCGCCTTAAAGAAGCATGGATTCAATGCTCTTTCTGTGTACAATGCTCTGGGGGCGTGGTCTCGTTGGAAGCTACTAAGAGGGCGTGGTCTCGTTGCTGGGCATGGTCTAATTACTCTTTCTGTACACTGTATTCCAAGATCGTGGTCTTATTAAATAAAGTGTGCTTTAAAGCTTGAGGTGTCTTTGTTCTCTCGGTGTTGAATGTCTTGAGAGGGCGTGGTCTCTTTGCTTTACCACTACAAAGTGTCTCGAGGGCATGGTCTAGTTGCTCTTTCTGTGCATAGTATTCCAAGATCGTGGTCCGATTAAATAAACTATGCTTTAAAGCTTACGGTGTCTTTGTTTCCTCGGTGTTGAATGTCTTGAGGGGGCGTGGTCTGACTTGCTTTACCACTACAAAGTGTCTCAAGGGCATGATCTAGTTGCTGTTTCTGCAGACAGTGCTCCGAGACCGAGGTCTTGTCACAAATGTCATCTTCGAAGCTTGTGGTTTCTTTGCTTCTTGAGGGGGCGTGGTTTCGTCGCTCCCGTTGTATAAAGCTCCATGGAGGCGTGTCCTGAATGAAACAGCGTTTCTCAAAGCAATCTCTGAAGAACACTTTCGATTGAAATATTCCCATAGCGGACGGGGAACACTGAAAAGATTCCAACACTGTCGATTAAGGATTACGGCGTGGCGGTCATCGTTTTCGCGTGCAGGTCGCGACGGTCATTATTTTCCCGTGCACTATATCGTGGCTGATTGCGCCGTTAACGAGCCAGAAGACACGAAGGAATTATCGTTAGATTGCCTGGTGCCGGTGGATTTATCGCGCGGAATCAGCCCGCTCGAAAAGACTTATTGCCAGTGTCATGGCCGCGTTTCCGGGAACCCCGAAACCGTGGCCCCCGGCTAACGACGACCCGTTAAACCGTACAACTTCCATCGACGATCGTCTCCCCTCGATCCCGTTACGTAACGTTGTTGTGCAACCATTTCTGTGTGTCCGTTCGACGATTACATCGCCGACGGAGCTTTCGTTTCGGTCACATCATTGCCCGTTTTGTTTTGCCGTTTACACGAAGATCGGAGGATACGCGAAAGAATCCGACCTTGCCGCCGGAAAAATCACCGGCTGACGCAACAGGAAATGCGTTTGAACAGCCGACAGAAGCAACATGTGTAGGTAACTTCAATCGTCGCGCTGATTTAACGGCGTCGAAACGAAGATCCACACAAGATTCAGCCCCACGGGAGACAAACTAATGCACTGATGTCCAGTTATTAACTCTTTGCACTCCGAGCCATCGATTCTAGGTTCCAAATATCCCCTGAGACGGGACATCGGAGTGCAAAGTGTTAATATCCTATATATAGTGAATTCTCGATATGTGTCAACAACACGGGTCTTGCTAGCGTCGTGTATCGTCCAGGAGACATATCCGAGCCGTGTTATGTTTACACTCCTGTGCGTTCGGGCCCCCTCACGGGGTATAGCTCGCGATAGTAGGGATAATTCCGCGACGTTTATCATCCAGGCGACATATATAGAGAAATCACTGTATACCGAAATAAAATTCTATTTTGTTGTGTTCGCTATATATAGTTATCGGAGAATACATAGGGACATGTAATACAAATATAAACTTCTTTCTTCTTCTAAAAAACGGTGACGCAGAATTTCTAATCACCGTAAAATAACTTGTAGGGGTTAGAATTTGCTACGTGGACACGTAGCCGCGCGATCATGTTCTCGAACACGTTGGATCGGTCACGTTCCGTTCACGGTGAGAACAGCGAGTCGCCGAATAAGGAGGCATTGCCTCATCGTGTACGGAGAACGCATCTCGCTCTCGGCTCTCGACTCTCGAACACCAAAAAATCGGTACCGTCGCGAGCGCATGCGATTGATCCCGATCTCTGGATCTCCGGCGGATCGAATTCGGTTAAGGAGCGAAAGTACCACGCCCGTCCACGCTGGTTTCCCGTAAAAAGTGTCGTCGGGTCACGGCGTGGGCAGAAAGCCTGCAGGCCGCCATTCGCGAGCGAGCAACTTCGGTGCTCCGTATTTGGTGAATGCGTCGAAGTCCGTAGGCGAACCAGTATGTATACGCTAACCGGCAACCGTGGGGCCGCGTCATCCGACGGAACCACAACCATCACCACGCGGATAAACCTCTCTGTCCTCTATCCTCTATCCTCCCGCCGGAAACGAACCCAGTGACTCGCGTTCGCGTCCTTCTTCGCTGTTAGGCGAGACGGGCCGATTTTCGACGATACCGCGTGACTCACTCCGCCAGAAATTTACGAAATTTTCGCGGACGAATGTCCTTCCAAATTACAGGTCATGCTCGAATCTTGGACCACTATCGTGTTACAATTTAATTTTTTTTTGTTGTTAACAGTAGAAAGAGTCGGCCATGTTTTTCAGAACTATAAAAACAGATATAACTCGTGTAATTGCGATTATTTTCACTTCGAAAAAATCACGCGTATACTTCAAACGCCCAGTAAGCATATGCGCAAAATACTAATGCGGAAGGTCCAACAGTTTTTCCGGATAAAATGTCTAACACTTTGAACGCCAAACAAGAAAGCTCAAGAATTCCACGAAATCAAAGTAAGTTATTTGATAAAATAGAAATTGAAAAAATTAAATGTATGATATTGTGTGGTTCTCCAACTTTCTTGCATTTTACAGATCCTAATCAAATTTGGTACAATGAATATATTAACACTAGAACTACCGGACGAGTCAAAATGACTTGCTCTTAATTTTTTCTGTTAGAAACATTGAAATGATAAATACGTTTCCGTGTGAAAAGTTTTTAATAAACTTCTCTGTCGAAGTAGATATTCAAACAAAACCGACACAAAATCTAAAGAAATGCAATTTTGTGGTTATTATAAGGCAATGTATGCCAGTTGCATTTAGTGCTCGGTAGTTCTAGTGTTAACGTAAAAATTCATTTTAAAGCCTGAACAAATAATTCCGTCACCCATATATGGGTGACATGGCAGTGAACGTGTTAATTCCTGCAAAAATTGTTTCGGAAACAGAAACAAGAATATCCCTTTGACAATTTCGGTAGTATTTTAGAGAAGAAAATGTCGAGCGGAACGCGCTACTTCTTCGGAACTAATAGAATTGGTTGAAACAATGAGGAACGTGTGAGATTGACAGAAGAGATGACGAGATTTTTATGGATTTCGTTCATCAAAAAGAGCAAGGTCCGAGAAGTTCATCAAAAGGTCTAAAGTCTGGTCAGCGGAGATTTCAATGAAATCCAACGACGACGACCAGCGGCGAGCGCGGAAAACAGTAACGATCATTTTCTCGCTTGTTGCTCGGACGCCTCGAGGAGACGACGCAGCTGGTCTCAGCCTCTGAGGCGTACGTCATCGCTCGGTTTACATCGCGACATCACTGGGACCGGTTCCTTGAAGGTGTACTCCCCCCTATTCCCGCCTCCAGCTTCTCCAACCTCGTTCATTTTGTATTCCAACGCGACCGCGAGATTTATTTTCACAAAAGACTGGGAACACCTTGTCGCGGAAACCTTTTTTCGTTTTCCGCGAATATGCGCTTTGGGACTGATACAGTGAATTCTCGATATATGTCAGCAACGCGGCTCTTGCCAGCGTCAGGTATCGTCTAGGAGACATACCCGAGCTGTTTTAAGTTTATGTTAACTTCTTTAATTTAATCGCGGATAATTCCGCGACGTTTATCATCCAGGCCTTGGCGACATATTAGGGGTACCCATAAGTAATCAATTATTTGCAAAGAATTTGTTTTACCTTTAGTTCTGTACCGATCGTCGAAGAGGAAACTCGTATTCTTTTACAGTTTTCGGTAAAGCAGCCTGTGTTCAAAATATTCTACAAAATATACATTTATACATGTATACAAACCCTGTAATAAAATGGCGACGTCCGTACCTTCCTAGGATCATATTCGTCATTGCATACTTTTTCATTTTCATGCGGCATTTAATGCAACGGTAACAACAAAGAAAATTTGCGATGTTAGTTCACTTGTTGATCAACAAGTGTCAACGTTGGTTCAGAAGATTTGCTGCTGGTGATTATGATCTCTCGGATTGAACATTCGGAAAGATGGCAAACTGTCCTCGATAATAATGGAGATTATATAAAATAAATTAAGAAATAAAAACTTGAATTTACTACAAAGTTTGTTTCAAATTTCAAAATAATTGATTACTTATGGATTCTCTATTATACAGGGTGCGGCCGAATAACATGTACAAGCGGACACGAGGTGGTTCCTTATGAAAAAATAAGAACAAAATATGGAATAAAATTTTTTCATTTAAGGCTTAGTTTTCGAGAAAATCGAGTTTGAAAATCTGTCAGGTTTGTGTGCTTTAGTATATGCAGGAAGTAGATTGGGTTGGTCATGATCAGACGCGTCAGACAATTCCTATCGAATAGCATGCGTATTCGCTGCAATCCAAACTCGATTTCCTCGAAAACTAAGCCTTAAATGAAAAAATTTTATTCCATATTTTGTTCTTATTTTTTCGTAAGGAACCACCTCGTGTCCGCTTGTACATATTATTCGGCCGCACCCTGTATACAATCTGACACGGTTGAATCTTCCAGATCATGTTAACACGTTTGCGATGGTCATCGATGATCGGCGAACTCGCTTCGAATTTCGATTCGGGCAGGTGCGAGGAAAGTTTTAATCGACACCGAACGGAGAACGATCTCCGCTCTCTCCTGTTTAAGGAAGCGGCGGAGGAGAGAGTGAGCGAGTAGGAGAGGGAGAATGTAGTCCTCGCGTCTCAGCGCCGAATCACAGAAGAGGCGTGCGGGGGCGGAAATTGCATTCGACGTCGTCGGTAACGCGTGGTACGTGGGCTCGTTGCCGACGTAATCGCGGCGAAAACCGGGAGAGAGAGAGAGAGAGAGAGAGAGAGAGAGAGAGAGAGAGAGAGAAAGAGAATCGAGCGTGGAGAACACGTAAGAGAGTTCTCTCGACGAGCTCAAAAGAGAAACACGGAGAGTGTGTACGCGTCTTTACGAGCGGAACAAGCCGCGTAAAAATAGAGAGAGCCGTGTGTGTTTACGAGCACCGTTCACCGCGGAAGAGACGCGGCGTCGTTTCGGCGCCTGTCGCACGCCATAAACCAGGCCTGAGCGAATGCTTCGCTGAATGAAGAGCATAAGCGTGATCGGAGTCGTTGCTAATGCGCCCTAATGGTGGATGGAACGTCTTTTGCGAGCCCTCACGGCTGATCGGCTCCGCCAGTTCGTTTTCATTGCCTATTCCAAAGATTAAAGGACCACTTCACTGGAAAATTGTTGATCTTTGAATTGTTGTAACTTTGTTAAAAAAAAATCGTACGATGGTATACTTCAGCTCATTTCAAAGGGCTAAGTCTGTACTTTCGTACTTCTGAATATGTTTTTTTTTTAAGCGGTATTCTTTCCAGGGATAGTATAAAATTGAGAGTCGCGCGAGGTTGGACTTCGTTTTCAAATGTTTTTCGAATTCGAAAGAAAAATTTTAAAATTTCTTTCCACAAAATGGCTGTACGAGGGGTAGCTTCCTCTGTGCGACGAAGTTCGAAAATTCGAGGTACCATTTTTTCTCGGCGTTTCGTAGCACTTTGAACGGTGCCAATTTTACTGTGACTCGGGGGCTTTACTTTTGTTCTATCAGATTTTTGGGGATGTTGCGAAGGGGATATTTGAATGTTCAAATCTACGCTGGACAGCAGAAATTTTATCGATACATTTCTGAGAACTTGATGAAACCAATAAGATTTGTCGCGGCTTACGGATGATCTAACAATGTTTGCTCGCTGTGATTTAATTAGAAGGTCGAAACGTAACGAGCAGCGTGTTAAGACGCGGTTCAGATAAGAAACCGAAGAAAACGTGGAAACGATATTTGCATAGTCATTCGACATCTCGATGTAGGTGACTCGTGTAAATACGTCAGACGGTACGTAACGCGGAAAGGTGTTGTGCATGGATAGAGGGGTTAAACGAGTGAGATTGTCATAAATTTGAGGTGATGCAGGTGCAGTGGCACAGCGCGGTGCAGCTCGTAATGAGTGTCTGGGATCGTATTGTTACGCAACGTCGTGAATGAATCCACGATCATCAGCGTGCTCTCGTCTCTCTGGCATCGTCCCGAGCAATTACCGCGGGCCGAGCTGCAGTTGCATCGCGGAGAGAACGAGCATCGGTAATTAGCCGGTTCTGCTGCAGTCTGCAACGCTCTGCATCGCTCTGCAACGCTATGCTCTGCACCGCACGGCGAGCCCTGAAGAACTCGAGCGGGAGACCACGAAAACGCGTTGCGAGATAGGCGAGAGATAGGAGCGCGTGATAGATACGTTTCGCGAGCATCGCGAGACACGGTTATGGTTATACAACACTGTTGACACGCCGTGTATGCACTCCCGGTGCAGCGAGTTGCGTGCACCGCGACTTGTGCCAACGAAATGGTCGTCGGGAATCGGTGGATCGACGGATCGAGGTCGCCTCCGAGACGGATCACCGTAGGATCGCGAACAATTCCGAGGAAGTCGTTAAAAGATCGGGAGGATCTGACGTAAACGAGAATGATCGATCTTTCAAGGTTTTCGATCCTCCGGACGAAAACTCGAGATCCTAGGGTTCACAGTTTAGCTCTTGTTGCGTGACAGTCGATTGCGATCTCGCATCTCGGAGAAAGTCGACTTAATATTATGCGCACCGTTGTTTGAACTGTGTAACACGGTGCTTGGAGAATACATGAGTTTCCTTCGGTAATTAGCCGGTACTTCGTAAGTGGAGTATCTTGCGATTACAGCTGGTACGTTCGAGACAATTTAACACGAGAGTAAAGCTCCGTTTCTTGTTGTGTTTTTTTTTTTTCTATCCACGAGTTCGTCGAATACTTTCGGTTTACAACTGGCACGATCAAGTTCGCATTCCGATGAATAATTCGTTTTCATAGTGATGCGTCCAGCGTGCCAAATTTTGTTACAGTTTATTTTTGTTACGGATTTTTAGCTTTCCGTATCATCTTTGGCGTTTTTCGGTGTCGTTCGTTTCACCCAAAGCAGAGGTCGATTTTCTTGATCGTAGTGGTGATTATCTAATTACACAAACAGCGAAGATACTGCCATAACGTCCCGTTGGAATGTTTACAAACAATGTAGTAGCGCCGGTCATCGGCGATCAAATATTTTCGGAGCATCATAGCGAACGGACGTTCGTAAGCATTTAAGCGGTTCGGCGTTTTCTTAATAACATGCGAGATATATGGAGATTATAATTAATCCTTATCAACGCAACGGCGTCTGGCGCACTTGTTTCGTACTGATAAGTGATTACTTTGAACGAATTAAAATAACGATGTTTTCACGAGCATAATATGTAAGCAACGCCGAGCGCATTAAGAAACGATAACGATGGTTCGACGACGCTTCCCAAAACGAAAAACAGAATTCGCTGATTGTTTCGGGGAAATTGGACACGGAAGAATATAGACTGCAGAGTTTCCTCGAAACGATGGTGCTCTGATAAGCATAATTTAAAAGAGATGACTTAAAACCGGGTGTATCTAGACTGCGGACTTGTATGCAAAATAAAAATTTTGCCATCTGATGTGCTAATAATAATCTTAACGTGTCGTAAGAGATATAAATTCTTTTCATATATTTGCTATTTCCTAGTCTACTTACTCACCTCTGACGTAAACGCATAAAATTAGCAGTCTAATAATTACCCGGCTAATCTCGAACCAGTAAGAAAAAGAAAACTATACTAACTACGACGCTTCCCAAAATGGAAAACAAAATTCGCTGACTGTTTCGAGGACAATGGACACGGAGGAGTAAACTGCAGAGTTTCCTCGAAACGATGGTGCTCTGATAAGCATAATTTAAAACAGATGATTACGAACGAATTATAATCCCACCGATATTTAGACCGGGTGTATCTAGACTGCGGAACTGTATGCAAAATAAAAATTTCCCACCTGATTTTTTGGATAATTCTAATATGTCGGAAGTGATGTAAATTCTTCTCGTATAATACTCGCCTCTGACGTAAACGTATAAACTTAGCGGTCTAGTAATTATACCCGGCTAATCTCGAACGAGCTGAAAAAAGAAAACGATAACAACTACAACGCTTCAAGAAGAATCGGCTTGCAAGAATTGGCGACTATTTCGGGTAAATCGTTCACGAAGATCGCAGGGTTCCCTCCTGAAGATCTCTGTCTGCCCACACTGGTGCACAGCAAGACCCCGGGGTGGATCGTATGCGCGCTCTTCGGGGGGGAACGACGACAAGGGGGCCGCGGGCACGCGGTGTGTAACATCCCACGCCGAGCTGCCGCGCGACACGCGAGACAACACATCGAAAGAGAGAAGGAGAGCGAGAGAGAGAGAGAGATAAAGAGAGAGAGATAGAGTGTGAGAAAGAGAGAGAAGGGAGGGAGGAGAGGCCGGTTAGGATCGGCGTTCTCCAGGCAAAAGAGCGTATAGCCGTGTGCTGTTCGCGTATACGCTGCGTGTTGGCAATGGTAGTGACGGAGAGGAAGAACGTGGAACGGTGGTGTGGTCACTAGGGCCAGCGAGCGATCGCCGATGCCACATCGACTCGCGGTACCGGACCGAGAGCATCGGTTCCAACGAAGCATCGACGACAACGACGACGACGACAGTGTATAGTAAACGCGCCTATCATCCGAGAATCCGCGCCGAGTAACCACGCTGCCCGAGATCGACTGAGAGACACTGCAAAAGGACGAGACTACCGTAGAGAAAGAGAGAGAGAGAGAGAAAGAGACGGAGCAAAACACAGACGACAGAGACACGAATCACAGGTACGAGCCGAGCTCTCTTCAGGGACGAAGGGGAACGAGTTTGCAAACGGGGCCGGTCACGGTGTAGCCTCAGTCTGGCCCGGGAGATTGCCGCGCGTCGTGTGATAAACATTCTCGCGGTTTTGTCCTCTCGTTCAGTTTCGTTTCGTTCGTCAGTTCAGTTTCGTACACGTTCGTTTTCTTATCGCTGGTGTGTCGAATCGGTTCGGTCGCGAGGTGTTCATTTCGCATGATAGCTCGCGGTGAGCCTGTGAACGCGTCGCGAGCAACGTCGACATGACCTTACACAAGAAGACCGGGACGAAGACGAGGAGCAAGCAAGGGGGCAAGGAGGTGGCTACAACATCGAGCTCGATGGACACCATGGTGGAAACCGTCGAGGTGGTATCCTCGACGAGCGTCGTCGAGGAGGCGACGCAGATCGTCGAGAGCGAGTCGACCAGTAGCGTGACAGAGGTGACCAGCGCTAGCAGAGAGGTGATCATGGACTCGAAGGGCAACGTGATCAAGGTGATCGAGAGCCCGCCGCGTACCTTCGGCCAGAGCAAGAACACTTACAAATCGGGAAAAAGTTCTCAGGACTTTATCGCCGCTGAACAGACGCAAACAATCAGACAGGGGAAGGTTGACAGTCCGAGAAACACGAAAGAGATAGCGATCCGCTCGGACCTGGCTTCCGGGGAGGCAAGCAGATTGTCGGAGTCGCAGAGCCGCAGCGAGTCTCGAGCGGAAAGCGTGCAGAAGTCGATGTCCTCGACCACCGTGGTGGAGACGTCGTCCGTGGAGGACTATCGCGATCATCTTTCGCAGACGACGGTCTCGAACGGCGTGGCGAACGGCGCGGTTAAGGGAGATCGGAAGCCGCAGGTGCGAGGATCGGTTAAGTCCTACGAAAGCAGATCGGCCAGCGAAGAGTTTCACGAGGAGAAGACCGAGGACGGACAGACGGTTTCGAGCACGACGAGGATCCGCGAGTCGGCCGAGAAATTCGACGACAACGGTACAGTGACCGGTTCCCAGAGCCGCAACGTCGACACAGAGACAACCGGGATGGATCCGGCTAGAGTTAAGGGTGATACGAAATCGAAGAAGATCGACGCGTCCACGGGTGAAAGCTCGAGGACTCGCGGGAAAGAGATCGCCGGCAGCCGCTGCAACAAACCGGGCCAGTCGGCGTGGGACGGCACGTTCGTCAGCGAAAGTCCGTCGCCGACGAGGGACAGGGGCGTCGGGAGAAACGTCGCGACGCCCCCGGGAAACCGGGACAGCCACGACAAGGCGAAAGTAGACCGCCAGGTTTCAAAAGCCGCCGGCCGGACGACCAGCGAGTCCAGCGTTGAAGTCTCCTCCGAGCAAGTGGTGCTCGATCAGCGCGTGTCCTCCACGGTGGTCCGAGACTCGAGGATTATCCTCGACGAGGCCAGAACAGCCTCGGACCGTCTAGCCAGCCAGGAGAAAATCGCGGACTCCTCCGTCGAACAGACTGACATGGAAACTCGACAGAAGGCTTCGACCAGGTACACAAGGCCGGGAGAGTCCTCCACGGTGATCCGGGACTCGAAGATCATTCTCGACGAAGCCAGGACATCTTCGGATCGCACGAGCAGCCAGGAGAAGAGCCTGATCCGCGATTCCACCTTGAAAATCGCGGACTCCTCCGTCGAACAGACTGACATGGAAACTCGACAGAAGGCTTCGACCAGGTACACAAGACCGGGAGAGTCCTCCACGGTGATCCGGGACTCGAAGATCATTCTCGACGAAGCCAGGACATCTTCGGATCGCACGAGCAGCCAGGAGAAGAGCCTGATCCGCGATTCCACCTTGAAAATCGCGGACTCCTCCGTCGAACAGACTCAAACGGACACTCGACAGAAGGGTTCGACCAGGTACACCAAGCCGGGAGACTCCTCCTGGGACGGGACTTTTGTCACGGAAAAGCCCCTGGAGCCAAGGAAAAGAAACGTCTCGGATGCCAGCGTGTTTCACCACCCCGGTGGAGACAATGTCATAGAGTCCACGCAGAGGTCAGACTTCAGAGAGAAGAGTACCGACGGGTCCTACGAGAAGAAGTCTTCGAACGTCGTTCACATGGTCCAGGGAGGCACCGACTCTTCCAGGTTCATCTCCGAGGAGCGTAGAGACTTTACCGAGGAGTTCTATGTAGATGGGAAACCGGTCAGCAAGGAGGATGCTCCGAGAGATAAATCCTCGCCGAGCAGCAAAGTGATTCGACCGGGGGATTCTGCTTGGAACGGTCAGTTCGTTCCGGAGAAACCTCGGGACGGTGCTAGGAAGTCGGATAAGACGGTTGTCAGGAAGAGCGACAAGAGATCGGACTCCGTGGACGTGCAGGACGTGACGGAGGAGCTTGTGTCTAGCACGTCCGAGTCGATTTCGACGTCTTACATGGTCGAGTATTCCAGCGACGAGAAGACGAAGAACGTCGAGAAGGTGACGTCGGTGTCCGAGACCATTATCGAAGAGGATTCCGGGGACGGTGGTTCACCGAGAAGACCGGGGAGCCCGGGGAAGGCGACGAAGCCGGATTCGACGACCAGGAGCTACAGACCCGGCCAGTCCACTTGGGACGGCAGCTTCGTGTACGAGAAGCCTCATGCTCCTGAGCGTCGCAAGAAGACGGACACTCGTCGACCGACCGACTCCGTGATCATCCGAGATGTCTCGGAGGATTACACGATCAACGACGCCGAGATCTCGACCGCGTCCTACGTGGTCGAGCACTCCTCCAGCCAGCAGAGCTTCTCGGACAGCAGAGACCTCAAGGACTCGAGTCTGTCCTCCGTGGAGGTCGTCTACGACGTGCATCCAGGAAGCAGGCCAGGAAGCCCCGAGAAAGGGAAGCCCAAAGACACCAGGACCAGCAAGCCTGGATCCTCTTCTTGGGACGGGACGTTCGTCCCGGAGAAGCAAACGGAGCCGAAGAGACCTCCCAGCAGGGAGTCCGTGATCAAACCGGTGGAGGAAGAGACTCCGAAGACGCCCAGGAAGCACGTCAGCGATTCCACCTTGGACATCCGTGATAGCCAGGTGTCCAGCACCTCGGAGATCGTCAGCAACTCGGTCTCGATGGAGCAGACGATCTTGCGGGAGAGTTATTCGGATTCCAGCAACCTGGATTTCTCCACCAGCTCCGTGGACACTGTCATCGTTCGCGACGGTGTTCCGACGACCACGCGGAAGACCGTTACCATCGAAGAGCCGCGTAAGATCCCTGATAAGCCTCTGGAGCCGAGCAGAGGCAAACCCGAAGACGCCAAGACGCCGGAGAAGCGTCCGAAGAGTCCCGAGAAGAGCGACAGGACGGCGAGGCCCGCGAAACCTGGCGCCTCCGCTTGGGACGGGTCCTTCGTGTACGAGTCGCCGGAGAAAGTTGACAAGAAGTTGCCCGTCGCCACCTCTACCCCGCAGAAGACTCGGCCAGATGATAAAAAGGCTCCAGACGATAAGCAAGCTACTTATCTCACCGAGAAGTCGATCACCCTGTCGGACACCTTGAAGGACGTCCAGACGTCCGAGTTCGTCACTTCTACCACCCTCGAGAGGACTCTCGTGTCCGATTCCGAGGTCGTGGACACGAACAAGGTCTCTTCGACGATTGTACTTGATGTACAGGACAGAAGAGACCATGAAGAACCCGAGAAAAAGCCTCGAGAAGGGACTCCTGGATCGCCGGGTCGAAAACAACCCGAGGATCGGGGAAAATCGCCTGAAAAGCGTCCCAAGAGTCCAGAAAAGGCGGACAGGACATCCAGGCCGACGAAACCTGGCGCCTCCACCTGGGATGGCTCGTTCGTGTACGAGAAGCCGCAGGATCAGAAAAAGAAGCCTTCCGATCGAGACAAGAAACCTGTCGATCTAGGAAAATCGCCGAAAGATTCAACGAAAGACGCGCCGAAAGATAAACCGAAAGATAAACCGAAGGACAAACCGGAAAAGAATGATACCACCCACGTGTCCGTCGTCAAACACGATGTAAAGGATGTCAGGGACGTCAAGGACACGACGGACCTCGAAGTGATCCAGCAATCTTCCTACGTGATCGATCAGTCGTCCAGCTTCACCTCGGTGCAGGACGTCCGTGACGTGCTCGAGAAACGCGTCATCAGCGAATTCACGACGGACGTGCGCGAAGACGTGGTGAGTAACGACGAGTCATTATTGAATCTACTTATTTCATGAAGGAGGAACTACAATGAGTCGCCTTGTTCCCCGGAAGAGTCTCTCTTACTCGTCGAGTGCTCGCCTGTTCTCTTATCGAGACAAACATCGAACAGCTCCTCCGACCATTTTAGTCGCGATTTTCTGCTTTGGTATACACGGTGCTGGTAATTTATGCAAATTAGGCGATCGTAGGGCACAAGACGAGTTGAAAATGTGGGTAACAATTTTTCGACCCGAGGCTCCGTTCTCGAGAAAATCGTTTTTGAATTGCGCGGGTAGGAGATACAGTTCGCCATGGTCAGACATTCTAATCTTTGAAACTTGTTCCTTTAGAAAAGGCAGCTCCTTAGGGATAAATTTCACTGTGCATTTTTGCACTAACTTGTGGCGTGAAATTCGTATTTTTTAATTAACCATTAATACTTGAGCTAATATTTATTAAGTTTATTTGCGATCGATGGAACCTGCAAATACGAGTTCGCTGATTCCAAGATTAAGATTGAAGGAGTAGAATAGAATTATTTGATAGGAATCGCGTGCGTTCTATAATGGTGTTCTTCGGTCTCTCACGACCCCAAGAAAATTTCTGTATACACCAATTTTCGCTATCGCAGGTGTTTCATACTTTAACAAATCTGAAGAAATCTTTACGGAATTTCAGTTGGTAGCCTGAGCAAACATGATACCGTTAAAATATGTTTTCAACTATAGTACAGTTACACCCCAATTCTGCGAATCGAAGAGATTTTCGTTAACTTGAGATCTCTGAAGTTTCTCGAAGCGAAGAATCTGCTCTAGATAGAAAATGAAAAAAATCATTTCAATGTCAACGATGTCCGTGTCATCTTTACCTTTCCTCTGGAACACAGCACAGTGCCAGAGATTGTTTAACCGTTCATTCAAGTTCGGCGGTGGGCTTCGTCGGCATCTTTGAGCAAGGTCTCGCCGCGCCGGTTTCTCAATAAACGATCGTGGCGATTGATACAATCGAGTTAGCAGCGGCTCGGTGTCGACGTTCCGCAGGAAACAAGGTAAACACGAAGTCGAGAGTTGCACACCTCGCGGAAGAGGCTCGGTCGGTACTTTCACTTCCAAACCAGGCGAAGGTCGTAGGTTCTCGCGGCGTTATCCGCATTAAAAGCGCTGCTGACGTAACCGCGATCCAGGACGAACGAGAGAAAATATGGAGAACGAGAAGCGTGTTCCTGTGTCAGGGATCGATCCTGCGTCCGTTCTCACAGGTGCACGTGCGATTCACGTCTCGAAACGAAAGTTCAAAGAAACTGATTCTCTCTAGCTGTGCTCACCGAGATGCAAATTCCACGAAAACCAAACGCATCGATCATATGTTTAATCGCGTCGTCGAATTCGCGACTTTGATGCTTACGAGCGGGCTGCGACGCGTGCAACTTTATGCAAATTCCTGTTTTCATAAGATTGTAAATAGCGGGAGTCTGCAGAGAATTTGAGAACGTGACTATATTGCACACTGTTTGTTAAAATTATTGAAGATAATTTTGATTTTGCTCGAAGGTCCGCAGTCAATTGTGACGAATTCGGAGTACTATTAGGTCGTTCCATAAGTTCGTGCCGTGGATATGTTTATATTATTCTCCGCTGAAAAGTATTTGAATGAAAAACCGCAGAAATGTTATAGTGACGGTATGATGTCTTTGCCAAAAAGGTCAGAAGACGTTGTGGAATGAAAGGGTGATTACATATTTTATTTTCAGAATTTAAATGGTAGAAGAGTAAACGGCACGAACTTATGGGACGACCAAATATTATAAATAATGCGCGTTCATGTGGCAGCGATGTCCTCGAACCCAATATCCGCAGTTTTCCCTACAGTTTCGAACTGCAAGCCGTTTGTTTTCTCTCCGCGTCGCCGGAGTTTCTCTCGGACGACCTACTAATGTAAGACGGTCCCCGACGCGTTACAAAACGGAAGAAAAAAGAAAAAACTGTCGAGTCGGTGCTTCGTATTCGACTAATTATAACTTCGCGTCACGGACCGTCTTTGCGATTGCGAAACACGTTCCGAACGCCGATAAATCCCGTCCGCGATCCAATTATCCCGAGAACGCGGTGCCCGCGGTTCCAACGTGTCGTTTTCCTTGCAACCCAACGTAACAGTCTCTTCCTGATCGGGATACGTTCTCCGTCTTATCCGAAAAGCATTTTTTGCATTGAGAAACCGTCCAAATTGAGCGTCGCACCTTCAAGTTCGAACAAAACTCGCATCGCTCGAAATTTGTCCGATTTCTTTATCTAAACATGCACCGTAATTATTAATTTATTAGAAACGGTGTTAGGAAATTTTAATGGATCTCTAATGGACCCTTAATGGATGTGTTAATGTTGTTAAGAAAAGCAACTGCTTATCAAGATCGAGCGATTTAATACTCATTAATTGGAATCTTTCTATCAGGATTTTTGGAACGCAATTTTGTACCAATTTAGAATGAGACACACTTGTCAGAACTTAAGGAGTTGCCGCGTTGACTGCCGAGCAATCGTCCCCCGAAAATCCAACAAAATGAAAGTAATTTAATCGTTGTAATTTTGTCAGTGAATCAAAATTGCAGAGTTTATCACAAAATTTTTCAAGGCGACTCGAGTGGCAACTCTCAGGTGGGACTAAAAATTATTGTAGCATTATTCGAAATGTTTTTCAAATTATTTTTCCTCGTATATTATTCAGTATTTGAATAGCACCGGTTTCGTATGCATGAATACAAAAGAAACTCATCGAAAATATTCTGATCGGAAGAAACGTTTGGTTGCAAAATTGAAACAACTCCGAGGGCAAAGTGTTAATAAATTTATTTTCGCTCGACGAGATTTCGCGGAGAAAGTCATTGATCGTTTCCCCTACTAGCATTTGCTCCGAGCCTTTGTTGTCTAGTGTTCGAATAAAGTCACGGTCGTGGACTCTCGTTTAAGTCAACGCGATTTCCTGTCGGCTCTCCTATGCCACGGTAAATATCTCTCTGTTTACGAGGATTGTTACAACGTTTCGGTCGCATAATGATTCCCTTTGCTATCGCGTGCGCGTATCGTACACAGAAACGCGATGCTTAGACGATTAGGGATGTGCGGGCCGCCCGAACGTTTCGGGCCCTCCCGATGTGTCACGAAGTATCGGGCGCCCGAATCGAGCCCGCCCGATTTCCTGCGACCCGACCCGACCCGACCCGACCCGAACCCGAATATCGGGCCGCCCGCACATGCCTATTAGACACCGATGATTTCGGATCGAATCGAGTAGTCATTAACAGGCACCTGTATGGGGATAATAAGGGTCGCGACGCGAGATGGGCGCGAGTATCTCTTTTCTGTGGCGATTTACGGGAATCAGCGAGCTCCTCCGAATGGTCGTGTGCCGTGTGCACGCAACAGCAATCACCTGCAATGGACTTCAATCGAGAGTAAGTAAAGCGACAATAATTGCGCGGAGCGCTGCCAAGTTCGGCAGTGATCTCATCGTGCTAACCCTGCCACGAGCCGAACGTGTCTACAGTGTGTGTTTCTCAACTCGAAGTGGATCATTCTCTACGGAACTGTCGTAGGTCAAGGAAAAGCATTCCTGCAAAAATTACCTGGCATCACGCGGCATACGATTTAGTCGGAGCCGATTTTACTCTATCGATTTCAGTGGTATGATTTGTTTCTTCGGAAATTTTAAATGCTATTGGTTGCCTGAAATGCGACTAAAATTGGGTACTCGTTGCACAGGACTTTGACCCGTGTTTTGCGAAAAAAAAACATTACTTAAAGGTACATTATAGAATGATCTTAACACGTGGAATGCCACGTCTAATGAATTAATTTTTATTGCGGTGCAGACGAGTAAATTGGGTACGAAGGATATAGATTACTTTTTTTTTTATTTTGTGGGAGATTTTATGACCCGGCAGTCTACCTGTTAATATCTACCGGCGATTATGCTTTGATTTTTCTGCGACTGCACTATCGAATGCAGGCACACACTGTAGATCGAGCGAGTCTCACGTGCACCGTCTCCAATCTCGCGATCAACCTGCGTTTAATACGCGTGACAACCTTTGACCCGGTTCGCTCGCGACGTGACGGTTTTTCCGCTTCCGTGACTCTTCGAATAGAGCACCGTCGCGACACCTGTTTCGCGAGCTCTGTCATTTCGCCTCGCGAAATGGCTGATTACGGGAGTTCGTTTGCTCGGTTTTCGCGACAGTCGAGTTAACGGACTCCTCCCACCGCAAGGAAATTTTGGGGAATTTTTCAGAAAAGAAACCATTCAACAATTCCAAACTCGGTACGTTTATTAACCCTTAGCACTCGAATGGCGACTATAAGGCGCCACTAATAATTGCTATATCATTATTCAAAATACTTTTTAAATTATTAAATTTGTTTGGATTTAATAAATTATTAAAAATTTCAGTATTGTGCGAGTAAATTCCACCATTTTCGTAGGTAGAACATGAAAAGGAAATATATAGAAGGGAAATATTTTAGGTCAGAAGAAATGTTTCGTTTTGGAGTTAAATAACTTCGAGTGCAAAGGGTTAACCAACGTTCGAAGCGTGTATTTTCTCAAGCCACGATAATCATTTTCCTCGAAGTTATAGTAAACGCTCGAACAACATCGGCCAGACGATATTAATCGATACAAGGAAACGCTGCATACGACAGTGACCAAGTTTGGAAGTGATGTCACCGTTCTCTGGCAGTTCGTTCGGCTCTCGACCGATCGGATTTCTCGGCACGATCTCCGATTGGCTTTACTTAACCCATTATATCGTCGCGATCGTCGGCGTCACGTTCCAAACTTTTCCCTCGCAGTGCATTATTATTCGCAGTCGAAATTCGAACGGCATACGAGGCGAATATTACGGTCTCCAATGCAGCTTCTAGCTAAATTTCAACAACAATTCCGTAGGTCACTATTTCGTATCCCTGGAACAGCTCAAAGTACTAGACACGTATTAATCCTTAGTACTCGAACGATGACTGTAAGGCACCATTAAAATGTATCATTATTCAAAATATTTTTTACATTATTAAACTTTTTGTATTTAATAAATTACTAAACATTTCAGTATTGTACGAGTAAAAAATATATATAGAAGGGCAATATTCTAGGTCGGAAAAAATATTTCGTTTTGTAGTTGAAATAGTTTCGAGTGGAAAGGGTTAAAAGAACAAAGTACAATCGATTAATAAAGTCAGAACGCGGATCTTTAACTTGGAAGATCCTCGCACATTAAAAGCGGTAGTTATGCAATTAATTGTTACGTAAGATCGTTCCATGGACTCTTCCGAGCAAGACGACACCGTTCAGTGCCGCGTCACGAGCGTGTAAACGCGCTCGAAAAAATTACCAAAGCGAACCGGACACCGAGAACGCATCAATTTCGCCAGATTATTGTTGATCTAACCGTGTCATATAATGAGCGATAGTCGTCGAATTATCGACTGCCGAGTTTGCTGAACGGCCTCCGCGATCGCACGGAAAAGCAGTGCGTCGGTTTCTCGTAACCTTGCTCGCGTTGATAGCGCCGAACGGCGAACGACAATGGCCATAATTGCAAAATTTATGATAGCCGGCATGATCGGACGTAAATACCGGTTACCGTTCGTTTCACTCGCTCTCGCACGCATCGTCACGCGACCGTTTCGCTCGATCTAAATTGCGTACCTTCGATCTCTCGATCGCTTTGCTGTTTCGGTGGAAACGCGGACGTTAACGCATAATCGCCAATATTACCTCATTGCTCGAAACATTCGCATCATTCTTCAAACTTCACGTATATTCCGCGCAATGACACAAACATTGACGTTTGGAATTATTGTTATATAAAAGATGATTATTAAACTTTCTTTAGTACAGCATAATTATTGAAAATCTAGGCTCCCGGTTAGAGAAATTGTTAAATAACGGTAGAAACGAATAATATGTACCGAGGTACATATTTAACACTAAACCTAGCACCGCCGGTCGAAATGGCCGGTTCCAGATTTTGAATTTTACTATTACTGCAATTATAAAGATGCTTTAATGGGGAAATGATTGATATATTAAGTAGAGCATGTATTATAATTAGACTACGGATTTTATGCATCTATGAGAAAAATGAGTAGGTGTATTTTAAAACAGTAAGAACATTAGAAAAATTTTAAAATGCTGTTACATTATTTTCAACCTATTAAACATATTAAGAAAGAAAATCTATTTCACTCCAGTTTGTTTGAATTCAGGTAGAAAATTTTTATTTTGCATAAAGAACCGCAGTCTAATTATAATACATCATCATTTATCAGATCTCGTTATATTTATAACACGTGTATCAGTTACTTTTAAGGCTCGGTAGGTTTATTGTTGAATTGTATGTTTGCAATTCGGGGAATGAAACGTACAGTTTTAGACACATTGGAATTCGAGAAGCTCAGAACAGGAATTAAAGGTCGACAGCAGACGAAGTGTTTGGGGAGTTGATGTTGATGTTTTGCGTGACGTAATTTTATTTCATCTTCACGTGAATGGTCCCACGGGAATGTTTTCCAAGCATTCCGACGTCGATGCAGGTTGGTGCTAGCAGCGACGCTGGTTTCGAGGTCGATGAAATACCACGAAGTGCGTCCTACCCCCGGACGCTCCCCCACCCCCAGATATCAATTCCACTCGTCGCCGGGAAGGGATGGGGGGGAGGAGGGCGAATTCAACGGGTCCCATTGGAATCACCGACACTGTTTACGCCGACAACATTCCATCGACTCGAGATTTGACCGACACAATGACTTTAACCGACAATAGATTTCATTCACAATAGTCTCCATCGACAACAACTTCAGCCGACAACACTGGCCGTGTAATATTCGTCTGTAATAGTGTACTATCAGTCTCATTAATGTCCCAATAATGAGAAAAGGAAAACATACATTAACCGTTTGAGTGCGGAGAATTTTCTTATACATAGAAAGTGAAGTGCAATAGCGCTTCGCCGCACTCAAACGGTTAATCAAGATAACGAAATTGTTAACGTACGCAAATCAACACAATGAAAACATTAGTGTATATACAGGGCAGGGGATGATTCTACGTGTAAAAATGATTCGGAAAACAGGAACAACATTTTTTCGCTTGATATCCCGGTTTTCCAGAAAACCGATTTTGAAATTGCAGCGATTGCGCGATCATCTGACGCGAATTAATCTCGATTTTCTCAAAACCGAGGCGTCAAACGGAAAAATGGTGGTTTCTCTATATATGTCAACGACGCGGGCATTGCCGGCGACATATATCGTCCAGGAGATACTATTCTTTGATCCACGCTGAACCCGACCTGTGTTAGGTAGGTTTACACTCCTCGGCGTCCGAGGTCACGGGGTATACCCCGCGGTAGTGGGGATAGTTCTGCGACTTTTATCAGCCAAGTATTTGCGATATATATCGAGAAAAGTATTTCTTACTTTCGAGTTATTTTTTTGGAATCCGTCCGGCCACACCCTGTACATGAATCATCGCAAGAAAAATGATCGGTTAACACTGACGTCGATTGTTGTCGACGAAAAGTGTTGTCGGTCACATCTGTAGTCGATGAAATGTTGTCGGTGAACTTCAATGGGACCCGAATTCAACAGGTACAGTCGGGGGCGAAATGCAACGGTCTCGCCTGTGACTTCTATTTTCTCCCCGGTCCAATTAGCGAAACAATCGGAATTGGATTCCCCGCGCGTCTTTAATTGGCTGCACTCCACGCTCCCGATTCCGTGGACATTTTTTTTTGTCGGCGCCGTTCGAATTTTCCATTCTGATCGAGCGTTCGCGTAACAGCCAACTTTGCGACACGCGAGTTGCCTCTGTCAACGTTATAGTCGATTTTTGTGCTTTCATCGTTTATCCGACTCTTAAGTGAAAAGCGAGCGAACGTTGAATAAAATCTGCGAAATTGCCTGCTGCGAAAATTGCCTCGAGCTACGGTGTGGAAATGTTTTTAGCGGAGCCTTTTAGTTGTCATTCGATCGCAAAAGGGACTACGGATCCGTTCGAGGGCCTCGATTTTCTTTGAGGATCCCCGATTCTCTCGGTGTCCTAGAGAATTTGCAATATTCTCGCGCACAGCTGCGTCGAATTTCAGAAGGGAGGTGTCGTCCCCGCGTGGTGTGTGTACGTACACGGAGCGTCGATTCTCGCGTGACCGGCTCGTCCTTGTTAAAACTCCGGGCAAAGAGCCGTTGTTTTTCGATTGTACAACGTGTGCAAACATCAGACACACGCTCGGCGTGCAACGCGGACGCAGATAATCGCGTTACCTTTGTGCACCTCGCATTTGGGGTGTGCAATTCGGGCCCCGTCGCATCGAAAAATCCTTTGTCGCCTCAACGATTAGACTGCGGATCTTCGTGTCAAATAAAAATGGTCAACGTAAACTGTACATTGCGAGAGACAAATAGAAGCGTCATTGTTTTGCTGACGATCCTCTCTAAACATCCATCGTCTAATTACGATGGCTCGACGATGTATTTCATTTGAAAAATAATAAGAAAACGAAGGTCAGATGCGAACTTTTAGAGGCAGATTGATTGAGAGACAACAGCTGTAAGTCGTACTATAGCCTGCGTCGGGTGAACGATTACGTGAAAAATTTATAGTGGTCGGAGAAAATTGGTATCAGGTTTTAAAAACATTTTTGCAATGCCAAAGGTGCGTAGGAAGCTGTATAAAATATTCAAGTGTGTGCGGTTGTTCAACGGTTCGAAAAAAATTCCAATCTGTGTCCCTGAAATACACTTCAGAAACTTTATAATTCCGTAGAAAATTAAAAATCTCTTTTGCTAACCGACCCGAAATTGAACATAGCGATTACTCCTTCGGTTCTGATTCTCTCGCTAATCTCACTTCCGATGAGGATCCAACTGATTTGCACTCGAAAGGAAATTAGTGATTTTTTCGAGCGACAAGAGGGTATTTGCGATATGGTAAACAATTGGGCGAACCTGTTGGTTGAACGAGCCACCAATGGGCTGACGTCTCTATCGAGCGTGGAACGTCCCTCTGCCGTCTGTTTACATGGAAGACAGCGGGAACGTCCGCTTTGACGGCGCTATAGCGAACGGTACCGGGCTCTTTATCGAATTAGAGCGCTAAGCCGAGGGCCGAGCGTGCTCGTGAAATATAATGATCGACGTTAACGAACCAAAAACGCTCGCAACTATTTCAAAGCGTTGCGCGGGGGTCTGATCGTCGCTTTACAAACGGCGGCGTAATTAACCTTTGCGTCGATGCGCAGGTAACAATGTCCGCGGGCCTACTGTTCCCGGTCTTCCTGGGGCTTTGTCGAATGGCAATTATCGCGAACGGCAATTTTCGCGGTTTTTCACAGGTTCGAACCGACCCGGAAGCGAGCATTGCGTCTGCCTTGGTAATTAATGCAGATGGACGGGCTAAATGACTCTTCCCAAATTGGTTGTTCTACAAATTCACGGGTAGACCGCGGATTTTACACCTCCGTGAGAAAAATCTGTAGATCAGGTGCAAAGCTATTTAAAGAATTTAAAAATATTATTTTCACAGATTCAGGCAATTTTTGTTTGAAATTCGACGTTCATAGGACTGTCTTGTAAACAGCCAATTCTGACAAGTTTCAACATGCCCTTACAGTTTTCACGAGGATGAGAAACACAATGACCTTTTACTTAATTAATGTTCTCAAGAATCATTGCGCCGTTAATAGTTTCCAAACAAGCTATAGCAGTCTCTTTCCAACTCTTCGTGTTTCGCTATCCTATAGATAGCACGTGTCCCGTTAACAGAAAGTTTCGCATGCAATTCGGAACGTGGAATCCATGAATATTTAAATCGATCGCCCGCCTGAGTCATCTCTGTTTAGGAAAGTAATTTATTCCGTTGTCCAAAGATTTTTTGTGTGCGCAACACGGTATTTGCTCTCGATATTTATACTTATCGCGATCGGAGTAAAGTAGCGTGATTATTTTTGGATTATTTATCGAGGTTGCGTTGTTTAATCATTTCGCAATGACGTCAGCGAACGTGTGCGCGTTGCGTTTCGCTTGTTTTCGATGGTTTTCGGTCTCGAGCACCCTCCGGACGCACAGTTCGCCGAAAAAAAAAACGCGGCGATTTCCATGAATTTCGCCCGATCGAGCGGGTTAAATAATTCAACGGGCAATTTCGGCGAGCGTAACCCGGAGATCGATACGGGACGCGTAGCTTCCCCGCCTCTGAATAATGACAGAACACCTGCGAAGGCGACCTGGCATTGCAAACTTGTCCTAGGACCGATTATACCCGTCGGCCACCCCTTCAGGTATCAATGAAACGTATTATTGGCTAGATTTTCCGCGACGAGTGCAATCAAGCGAGTGTTACGAGTTTAATTTTTGGAAATTGAACGCCTTCGACTGCTTCGTGACAGTCGTTGCTATACTGCGGATTTTCTGCATTTACGACGGAAGCAGATAAGAGACAGTAAAAACATTACCAAATTTAGAGCTATGGAAATACTGTTTTCAACATATTGAACGTACTAAGGAAGGAAATCTATGTTTATTTTCAGTTCGTTCCAATCGAGGCAGAGAATTTATATTTTTCATAAAGATCCGCAGTCTAGTTATCGCGCAGCTAATTTACACACTCCCTCTGTCTCAAATAATAGCAGCAAGTGAATATTTAAACGGGAATTATCGGCGAATGCGGCTGTAAGTTATTTTGTAGCGCAAAATTGCGAAGCCCCCAATCGAAATCAATGTTTCATGACATCTGTCACTTCTTTTGACACATCTTTCAATTTTTAGGTGAAGCTAATTATTACGAATTATAATTATTTTCCTAATTTCGTCCGCTGATCGAAATCAATTGTTTTATTTCAGTCCCCATTGTAAAAGTAAGATGAAACGAAGAGAGCTTGAAGAACGATGGTTCCAACAATTTAAATGAATTGATTAGTTAAATTTTATGGGGAAAGCTTCACAGCCATGGGATCCTTCCTACAAGTTTAAAATGCAGTAACGAAATTATTAAAAAATCCCGAAACAATCTGAACACTCGAGATAAAAATTAAGAGTCATATATTTAATTTATCGTTTAGTTTAATCTAGTTTTTCGATAATATATTTCGCGTTCTATATTTACTTTCGTTAGCTACTGTTATTACGCGACAAATTAAGTTGATCTACTGCTGCTGTTATTACGGAACAGAGGGAGTATTTTCGCATCTTTGCTGATCCTCGTATCGGATTTAATACAAGATTGCAATTCAGACGTAAGCTATCAGAACATTTTTCAAACCCGACTGGATAGCGGCTTTCGATGATTCGATGAGTTCCTCGGTGTCGATACGAACCGGTGAAAAATATCACGTTGATACTTATCGACGGTAGCGCTGACCGGAAACAGAGGGGCGAAGAAAGAACGTCGTCGCCGCGGAGCTCGTTTCCTCGACCTGGAAATTCATTTGCAGAAAATGACGGAAGTCGGCGCGATGGCGGCGCAGACACCAGGGAGAACCGCTCTACTAATCCGAGCTTCGTGGACGACATCCACGATTTAAACTCTGAAAAGATTTCGTTTCACCCGCCATTTTCAATAGCGTGGATCCCAGATAACCTCGAACTTCAAAATCTTCGTTGTGGAATTTCGAAAATCTTGATTCATTCAACAACAACTACACCTCTTCGATACTCAGTGCTTCTCCGACAAAGTGAAAATAATTTAATCTAAGAAATCTGTGTATCATTGTTGCCCCAAAAATTTACAAAATACGCGTTGTATTGGATTGAGACACGTCCTTCCTTTGTTCACAATGACATACTGTATTATTTGGAGCGCCAGAGAATTAACGGTGGGCAGGTCAACCTCCCATGGTTAAAACCAGGTTCGTTCACGCGAGGATGCATTTGACGGCTTTCGACGACGAAACAGAATCCTCGGGGAGAAGTGGCTCCGGGTTATGCGATACTGTGTGCAGGCGTGTGCACACTGCGCGGAAGCGTGTGCAGGCGTGTGCATGGTCGCCATCTGCGCCGATCTCGCGTTACCACCCTGCATTCCGTTTAGCTAAGCACTGTAAGCGTGGCTGGCCGGATCGGGATTGGTAGTCGCTGCGAGACCCTGTTCGTACAGTGTCCCAGGAAGAGTGTCGGAAAAGAAAAGGGTGATTAGTAATCACTAGACATCGGATGTTTATGCAATTTCCAATTTTTATAGAAACATTTTAAGAAAGTGGAATGAAATAAAATTTTATTTTTAATGGGGACAGCCTTTGTAGATCCAAAGCAAATAAAAATCGTGTTAAATTCTCTCGAATTTTATATTATAGTATTTTTTTAACATTTCCATAAGCCATAAATGCATAAAGATCCGATGTCTAGTAATCACTGATTACTGAGGTGGTTCTGAGTAAATTTTCCTTTGCCGAACCCATGTTTCCGAGTTACTAACGAAAAACACGGACCAATCGGAGCGCGGCCACAGCGGACGGCTTCGATTAGTATCGTCCCTTTTGTTTTCCGACACTTTTTTCTCCTTCCTGGACACTCCGCAGAATAAAACGCTGTGAAGTCGAATAGAGATCGCATTTTCGAGCAACATAGTCGAAATCGGTGAACGTGTCCTATCCTCTCAAAGCGCCGTCGTTGATTTTTCAATCTAGGATAGACGGCGGCGTGTTCGTTGCACGCCCGCTATCCGATAATTAACAAGGGAGGAACCGAACCAGCCAATTACCGGTCCCGGGCGCTGGCAAAACCCGAAGTAGCCTATTAGACTTCGATTAGCGCGGTTCCCTGGCCCGCTTTTTCACCCTTTCCACCCGCGAAAATTAATTTCCTCGTTGATACACAGGCGCATTAATCTGCTAACCTGCCGGCGAAAACGAGTCAGCTTGTCACGCGCATTTGGCATCGAGATTCACTCGGCAATCTATCTATCTATCTCTCTCTCTTTCTCTTTCTCTTTTATCCCTGTGTTTATCCGTTTATCATCGAGAGCTCTTGATTATTTTCGATCATTGAAATTATGAATGGATTTTCTGGGTAATTGATGAGTCAATATTTTAAACCGAGCACATTCAAAGCGATTTCAACGATTCTGAAATAAACAATCTGGGATCGATCAATTCGACGCTGGTAGGTTTAATGTTAACCCCTCGAAGATACTTTAACTAGAAAACGAAACATTTCTTCCAACCTAGAATATTTCCCTTCTATATACAGTGACTTCCACTAATATTCGGACGCTTTTAAAAATCGTATAACTTTGTTAATATTGGACAATCAAATTATATAGTAATCCAATTGTTCTAACTTTTCAAAAAAATTCAAGTAGAATAGTCCAATATCGACAAAGTTATACGATTTTTAAGAGCGTCCGAATATTAGTGGGAGTCACTGTATATATACTCCTGGACAAAAAGATAGCACAAGTGTGCTATCATTTAGTTTTCAAGGATAAATCAAGAATTCTCTAAATTTTACTATTGGTACGTAAATATCATCTTACGGTAATATATTAAATAGCGATAAATTGGAACTACGCTGTCCGTACTTGTATTTATTAACAACAATCTCGTAGCGGAGGTCGGCGAAATGATAGCACATGTTAATAAATGAGGCATTAACTTAGGTCATAAAAATCGGTGAGAAAGCCCCTAATGTAAATAATTACCAAATAATGTTAAGTAGTCAGTTTTAGTGCTCTGTAAATCTAGTGTTAAAGGGACATTGAAGTTGCAAAATATGAAAGAAAACCTTACATCCAATATTCTACATACGAATAATAAAATATAATACTAATGTACTACAAACTACATTATAAAATACTAATGTAAAGTGTACTTACTTCTGAATCTTCTGTACCTCCGCCGGATCCACAGCACACAATTGTTGACTCACGAGGATAGGTCCGAATAATTGAACAACAATCACTAAACACACACGCAACACACACACACATACACAACACATTTTATAAAATCGTGACGACGAACGAGAAGATGTCACTCCGACCACGAACAAAATAATTGTAATTTCCCATGTGACGCGGTATAATTTCAATCTTTGTATTCATCACAAATAGCCAATAAATAATAACATCTTTTTAAACGCGCCACTACCTGTTCAAATCTATTGAAAATTTGCAGCAAAGATGGCAACCTGTCCTTGACAGTAATGAAGATTATATAATAAATTAAGAAATAAAAGCTTGAATTTACTATAAAGTTTGTGTTTTAGATTTCAAAATAGTTAAATATGGGTTCTCTTAACACTATTACATTTATAGCGTATCTCAAGCATCGTACAACGAAGTGTGTCGTTTGCTTGTTCTCAACCGTTTGCGCTCGAAGCATTTTTGACTTGAGAATCCGAGCTGCGAGTACTATACTCGAGCTTTTAGCAATCTGTTAATTACAAAGACGTTCGGTGATGCAGGATTTGCTTTCCATCATAGTCTTTCTTAGCGGTGTCTCGGCGGAATGAATAAATAAATAGGCGAAGAATAAATTGGCGAACGCGTCGAAAAGAGGAGGAACGAGTCTCGGATTCAGAATTTCGAATGATTTGCTGGAACGCGTATCGAATAGGCATTTGCTCGGAACAGAACGGGGACCATGCGCGCGAGCGCGCGCGCGCGTTGCCCTGCAGCGCTACGACCCATTTGACAAGTAACAGTGCTTTGAACCGTCGGTGAAAGCACCTGTAATTAGCAAGGTGATAACCGTTCCGATTAGCAGAATCCTCTGTAATTGTCTTTCGAGAGGAGGTTCGACGGCGCGAGTTCATTGGCAAAGCGTGACACAGCATTAGCGGGAAAATTTACTTAACGCTGCCAGCGTACTCTGACTAGGGCAAAGAGCCGAGGGCAAAGGGATTGCTCGGGAGATCCACGAATCCCGAGGATCCTAATATAATTTACAATCGCTCGGTGAACGCTATTGCGCGTGTCATAAACGCGGAAAAGTCCACAAAGCTAGGGACATAGACTCCGATGATTGCGTAACTTGTATTTAACCCTTATGTGGGCAACCGGGTACCCGGGTACCCCTTTCTATGTTTGCTCTAATAATTTGTTATGTTTTTATGAAGATATCGCAAAACCGCCCTGGATCCCCATTATTTAGAAGGTTCTCTGTCGATTTATGGTTACAGAATTAAAATTGATGCAAAACATATTAAATAATAAGGCTTCAATCTTATTTATACGGTTGTTGGGTAACCGGGTACCCGGGTACCCATACATAGGAAGTTGTAGTTGGATGCTTATGAAGGGAAGTTTTACAACACAATCATACAACACACAAATTTTTTCAATTGGTATTATTTTATTATTAGTATAGTTACTATTATTAACCAATAATAGGACAATTTTTACAAACTGTCAGAGTATTTGCGTGTTCGTCGGAAAACTGGTTTTATACAGTTTTGACAATATTTTCGTGTCTTTCTACGTTTTCTATCAGGGTCAGCTTGGTATATATAACATGAGCCTACAACTCTTTTTCGTCCAGTTTTATCTCGTTGTTGTACAGTGCCTGAAGTTGAAGGAACGTCGATCATTGTTGGTGACTTATGCAGCATGCTTGCTATTGCTAATTTACAAGAGAAATGTCTCATCACTTGAACATTGGTTGATCGACTTCTAATTATTGGAAGACAAAGTTCCTCTCTCACTTGGCGTAAAAATATTCGGCGATTATTGGATTTGTTAGGCAACATATCGTTATTAGAAATATATATGATGTATGAGGCAAGAGCAGCAATGTCAATTATGTAAAAAAAAAATGCTAATAGCCATCTGTTAGTATGTCTCTTTGTATACTGTATCGTCTCAAAATTAGATCCATCATGTCGACACCAGATTTTGTTTTCTTATAGAAGTGGACTATTTCTGGTTTCCTCTTTGGCCCAGAAACAACATTATCATTGTGCATTGTGGATAGTAATACAACAAACTTTTCTTTTTTTTTGGCACATACGAATATATTGTAACATTTTGATTGTGACCAAATAAAGTTGAATACTGTTGTACTGTTGTGTAAGTCGAAGAGTCAAATACCGTACGTCCACATACGAATAGCATAAAAGTTTGATCTTAGCATTGAGTTATACTATTTTTTGAAGCAGTTGCTTCACTTAAACTGTTTAAAACAATACTTAGTATACCATAGACAAAAAAACTAAAAGTTATGGGAAAGCATGAAAGTAAAATTGTCACTTTATTTTTTATATATCGGCACCGAACGCTCGGGGTATTCGGGTACCCCGGTTGCCCAACAACCGTGAAAAGTTTGGTTGCCCACATAAGGGTTAAACGTGAAAAAATTTTGTTATTTTTCACGACGTTGTTCTCACTCTGTCCCGGTTATGTTTCCAGAGAGATGTCACTAAATCAACGACCGAATTCATCGACAAAGAGCAGGTGACTAGTATGGTAGCGCGGGATGTCGTTGACGACGCCCGGTTCGACAAGTTCGCCAGCTCGGTCCCGAGGTCACCGGCGGACTCTCCGCGGAAAACCTCGCCGGACAGGCCGGGTTATCCACGTGGAATCCCTGGACTCAGGGAAGACGATCGACCGAAGCCGACTCCAGCCGCTGGGAAACCCAGTCGACCCCCTCAACGGGACGACAGTCCCAAAAGGTAGGTGCTTCAAACAAATCGAGGACCCTTCGAACAATTTCCTTCCTTAACCCCTTGCACTATAAAAACAAGTCGTGACAAAGATTTCGAACAGAATCTATACTAATCATACATTCCCACAAATCCTAAAGAAGATTCTATTTTGCGGTTATCGATACAGCGATTTTTCTATATACGTCGCCAAGGCCTGGATGATAAACGTCGCGGAATTATCCCCACTACCGAGGGCCGTATCCCGTGAGGGGCCTCGAAGTTTGAGAGGCTTCGGTAAACATAACACGGCTTGGCTCGGCTATAGCTCCTAGACGATATACGACGCTGGCAAGACTCGTCTTGTTGACATATATCGAGAATTCACTGTACTCTAGACAGCGGATCTCTGTACAAAATAAAAATTTTCTTTATTAACGCTAAACCTACCACGGTCAAAATGACCGGTTTTCTATTTCACAATTATTGAAATTATTATAACGTTTTAACTCTGCACTCGAAGCTATTTCAACCCCAAAACGAAACATTTTTTCCTACCTAGAATATTTCCCTTCTATATATTTTTTTCATGTTATACATACGAAAATGGTGCAATTTATTCCTGCAATACTGAAATGTCGAGGAATTTATTAAATACAAACAAGTTTAATAATTTAAAAAATATTTTGAATGGAGCCCTCGAGTTTGAAGACAAATTTTAAATAACTCCGCTCCAGAGTCCTCGAGTGCAAAGGGTTAATAAGAAACGACTGAATTGTCGTCTTCACTTAAGCAGGTATAATAATGAAAATCGTACAATGTTTAAGTCAATTCTAAATCTTCTCCCTTCTATATGTTAGAAACTACGTGTTTCTGATCCCAAGGTTCTGGGGTAAGTGCCGCGTGGGGTTCATCACAGTCCTCTTACCAAAAGGCATAACCTTCCCCATTCCGTGGCCAGATCCTTCAGGACAAAGAGTCCCTTGTCTTTGGCAATACGACGTCGGGTCGCTTGCTTTTTCTAAACATTCTCACTTTCAATAAACAGTCAATGCTTATACAATCGATAGCTGCGAGACCCAAATCGGTCATCAGCTATCGCGTCGACTGCTGCCAGGACTGTTTAGCTTCGCGGGCCACATACATTATAAATAAATATCTCTTCGACCATTCTTTCCAAAACCTCTCGTTAAAAATGCGTTGACGCTAACGTACAAGATGTTTCACTTTTATATGTTTTGTCCTCGGTAGGTTTAGCGTTAATATGTTTAACACTAGAACGACGAAGCAGTAAATACAACTGGCATACATTGCCTTATAACAACAAAACTGCAGTTGTTTAGATTTCGTACCAGTTTTGTTTAAATATCTACTTCGACAGAGAAGTTGATAAAAAAGTTTTCTCGTGAAAACATATTTACAATTTCCTTATTTCTAAAAGAAAAAATTAGGCGCAAGTCATTTTGACCCATCCGGTAGTTCTAGTGTTAATAAATTGAACATAATATGACAGTCTACAAATAACCATTGTGAGAATACTTAGGTATTCAATGAATATTCCTTCTTCTCTCTAAAAACTGATGACGGTCAAAGAAGTTCCAATGTAACTGTGACACAAGTGCAAGGGATTAGCATGTGCGAAGCATAAAAGACGTTTCCATTTTGCTTCTCTTACTCGCGATTGGTGCAGCAGATTTTGAAGTATATTTATCTTGGATAAGAGAGAGCGAACACGCTCTTAGGTGCGCATAGCTTGTCCGGGTTATGCGCCGGAGTCGCCTAATGCGTTGCGTCTCTCGTTGCCAACGAAGTCACGGGGCTGCAAAATGGAAGCAAACCTCGTTAAGCGTATTGAACGCCGCATTGAATTTTCGCAGAGCTTCCGGCGTCAGACCACAATCGCCAGAAAAGCCGCGCGATTATGTCTCGAACGTGGGTAGGCCGGCGGCGGGAAAACCGAGCCGGCCCGAGGACCGGCCGACACCTGGAAAACCATCTCGACCGGAGGAAACCTTTGGAAAACCGGCTCGGCCAGGTGAAAAACCGAAAAGGGGCGACCAGACGCCCGACTCGCTCGACGAGGACGACGTGCAACCTGGAAAGCTGCCAGACATCCTCTCCAAGATCCCTCTGAAGGAGCAGTGCATCTGCGAACTATGCACCTGCGGGTAAGTCGGACAAAAATTACTATAGCACAGCAGAACTTCGATTATCCTCTTCATTGTCCGAATACTTGCCACAGAGAAATATTTCGATTTAAACCAATTCATATATTACACCTAGACTGCGGATCTTTATGCATTTATGGCTTATGAAAATTTTCAAAAAATGCTATGATATAATATTCGATAGAATTTAGCAATATTTTCATCACTTTTGGATCTACAGGACTGTTCCCATGAAAAATAGGATTTTATTTCATTCCGTATTCTGAAAATTTGTCTGCTAGAATTGGAAAGTGCATAAACGTCCGCAGTCTAGTTACACCAGTACTCTGCAAAAATTTCACGGTGCACCACAAGGTAAAAGCTTGCAAATAATTACCATAACACGTATATGTTTTTATCGGATAAAAAACGCAATAAAATAGCTTTACGTATGTAGATCGGTGCTACACGATTTATTGCACAATTCGACAAGAATTTATTGTTCCACTGATAGGCACGGATAATCGAGGTTCTATTGCATTCTACCGCATTCTTTTAGCACTCCTAACATCTACAGTCTCGCAAATATGTCGAGTTCGTGCGGTCGCATTGTCAGACTCGTTTCGATTTTACCTGTGTGTGATTATTAGACTGCGGATTTTATGCATTCAGGGCAAAAATGAGTAGGTGTAATTTAACACGTTCACCACGGGGCCGTGTCTTGGCCGTTGTATTTGTACCACCGGTGGTACATCTCGTCCGACCATGTTGAACAGTGAAAATGTTAAACGTAAGAACAACGAAAATAAACTTCTATTTTGCTTCAGTTTGTCGCAATTTAGAAAATTTTATTTTCCACAAAGGTGCACAGTTTATTGATAATAGTTGACTCGATCTTTTAAAGTTTGAATTAATCCGGTACCATTTTGCCATTGCGCTCGCGCTATAAATGCACGGTTAAACGAATGAAACGATGTCGAACGCCGCCGGCAATGGTGCTCGGGAGCAAACGTTATTACTGCCGGAGGAGGGAGCAGGCCGCAAACGTAACGACGATAATTAGATAGAGTTCCGTATCGATGCCGCGCCGCGAAAAACAGAGCCCGATCCCGAATTCGGACGGGAACGTTAATTTGCATCCTCTACCGAGCGACAAGGCGTGTTTTGTATTCCGATCTCGTTAACTGTGTTTGGAAGTGGGTCGCGTCACGGCGCACCGCGGAAACGTATCCCGTCGGAGAGAGAGAGAGAGAGCGAGAGAGAGAGAGAGAGAAAAAGAGAGAGAGAGGTAAATTAATTCCTGCGTTCCCGAGCCTTCTCGAAACAGCACTTCATCTTTCGGAACGAATTACTGTCTCTTGTGAATTTTCTATTTAAAAGTTTCCACCGGGAAACCATCGACAAATCAATTTGAAGCGAACCGACGCGCTCGCGTCTTTCTCCTCCGTTCTCGACGCGAGTTCGCCATTTTCTAAACCGATCTCTCGCAAAGCATGATCTTTCGGCTTTAATTTAAGCCGTCGAACCTTAACAAATTCTTATGGAAATATATTCGAAAATTGACTCAAACGATCCCTGGAAAATCGAGCCGATGGTCAGGTTTAGAAAATTTTTGCGATATGGTCTCGCGTTTCTTTTTAAACCTAAGCTACTCCATCGCAAAGAGCGGCCTCTCAGCTGTAATTTAAGACCTAAAATTTTGAAAAATTCCCACGGGAACACATTCTAAAATTGAGTCGAAGGATCCCCTGAAAATCGAGTCCAATGGATTAGGTTTTTAAACCTAAGTTACTCTATCGCAAAGAGCGACCTTTCAGCTGTAATTTAAGGCCTCACACCTTGAAAAATTCCTACGTTCTAAAATTGTCTCTAAGTAACCCTTTATGTATACAGTTATCATTTTCAAAAAATCGATTTTTTTTTCATTTCATTTTCGTAATGTACATATATTTAAGTATACGCACAAAAAATTTTAAGTCAATCCGGCGATTATTTTCGAAGTTACACGCATATTTGTAAAGACGTGTCAGAGCGTTTGAGAGCGTCAGAGCATTTCAACACGATCTTTCGACGCGTTTTTCTCGAAACTGTGTTTTCAAAGTCGGTGACCAATATTCCTCAGAAACGGCTGAACCGATCAATCTCAAATTTTAACACAAGCTTCTTAAGTATATTTTTTAGTACTTAATCGAAGCTTTTTTCTCTCCGATGAATTTTTTTTTTTTTATAAACAATTTAAGGCCAAAATTTTGGTGAAAAATCGATTTTTTCTTTGAAAAGCCGCCATTTTGTCACAAAATTTTATTTTCCTTATTCCTTCTATTAAGTACTAGATTATACATTTCTTTAACGAAATCAGTTTGGTTTTTTCATTTTTGATGATCCAGTCCAGAGATATATAGTGGTCACCGCAAAGCGCCTTTTTTTAGAGGAGCTCCAGGAAATTAGCTATAGCAGGTTTCAAAATTATTATTTTTACAAATAAAAAATGTTAAAATACAGTTAAAAGTTACCATAATGTGTGTACAAATTTTTACATTAAAAGATGTAAAGGTCTTCTCAGGAAAAATTCTTAAAAAATCGCTTTTTTTTGGGCCTCATAACGGTATATAACCCCTTAAGGTCCACCTATTTCCAGTGAGGTATCGATCGAAATGTCCGAACTTTTCTGCGTGTTACTAAATTTTTTTCAAATCTTGAATAAAGCCTATCACGAACCACAATCTCTCGGTTTAGACTTGCGCCATCGAACAGAATGAACAATCACGTGCTGATCAATGAGAAGCGTCTCCGTTCAGTCTAAATTCGTCCCTAAATCCTCGCCACGGAGGAGCGATTAAATTAAGAAGTTTCAGCCCATAAATCCAACGTAAACCCAGCATGAAGCTTGCTCAACACGAACAAGTAAGTGTTCCATTGATCACATGTTCGAGTAACGACGCCAAAGAACCTTAAAGTCGGCCAGGCGAGCACGTGAGCCTCGCAAAGGGCTAAAAGCGGAAAGATTGCCGATCCATTAGCGGGCGTATACTTCTCGCGGGCGCCCACGATTAAATTCCGCTCTTGGAGTTTGTCTATTAATAGGGACGCGAGTCGGGCGAAAAAAAAAATATATATATATGAAAGAAGTTGTTATTCGCACGGGGAACGTGCTTGGAATTATTAATCAAGCGGTCGAGCGGTGCACAGCCGTCGCGCGGTTTTCGTTCCGCGTGCTGTCGTCGCGTTGCGGCGAGCTTTCGTCATCGTGACCATGCATGCGTTGGCTTTTTTCGAGATTCCCCTACGCAGAGATCGGATACTATACCGGTGACCGATATACAGCACGTTCCAAAACTGGCACCTGCTTAGATTGCAATCTGTTTCATGATTATCGATGGTCCATGGCTTAGGATTTTGCAATGGAATTGCGTAAACCAACATATCGCCCCCGGCAATGTGATGTGATAATTTTGTTTGAAATTTTTCACCATTTGCACTCGAAGCTCTTTTAACTCCAAACAAATTTAATAACGCAAAATGTATTTTGAATAATGATACAACAATTTCTGGAGGTGCCTTGTAGTCACCATCGCAGTGCTAAGGGTTAAACTTCCTTTTAGTGCAGCCCGCATTATAGAAAAGCCTATTAACACTAGAACTACCGAACCAGTCAAAATGACTGGTTCCTAATTTTTTCTTTCACAATTACCGAAATTATAAAAATGTTTTCATCAGAATTTTTTGAATGAACTTTCTTATTGAAGCACATGTTAGAATAAAGATGGTATTAGGTTTGAATAGATGCGGTCTTGTCATCATTACGAAGCAATATTCATCAGTAGTATTTATTACTCAGTAGATCTAGTGTTAATATTGCTAGAACTCCTTGCCCTGACAGTGTCAATATTGGTGTAATTGCGTTGCATACTTACGTGGATTGCCATTTTCAATTTTGAAGCATAAATACAGCAACCCGTTAGATTATGTTGCGGCGCGCAACATAGAATTATGGAAGACCGTAAATTGACGTGTTAACTCGTCCTTCCAGGCAAAGGTACGAAGCTCGATCGATCGGATCTCGCGTTGGCGTCTTCGCGGACCTATTTTTTGCCTTTTAGGGGAACCTTTTGATCGAGCTCGTCAGCTCGGTAGTTCCATTCGCTGGTTTACAAACAATCCTTGATATCTTATGCATGCCTCCGCTGATTACTCTGTAAACACGACCTCACAAAGCTCGCCTTCGGTCCCTCGCTAAGAACGTCACCTGTTGGTTCCACGTAACCGTAACTTACGAGACGCGTGTTTGTGTAAGTGCTTCCTGACTCGATAGAGAAACTACCTGCGGGATGCAAAAATCATCTGCCATACTTCCGAGGAGACACCCGCACTGTAATCCCATAACAATCATGTTTTACCAAATGATCAAACACCTGCTGAAATTCCTTCAACATCTTGCATGGGAACCAGCAATCTGAAAATGACGGTTATAATTAGACCGCGGATTTCATGAATTTATGCCAGAAACGAGTGGACGCAATTTAAAACAGTAAAGGGATTAAAGGAGTTCAAGGCCGTCGATATGTTAGAATGATTAATGTGGAAAATTAATTTGTACTTAGTTTCTGTAGCCTGATGCTTAAAAATTTTGTTTTGCTCAGCGATCCGCAGTCTAGTTATAATACTCTGTCTTTTTGTGAAACTGTTTGTTTGCTATGAATGTATATGTAAATTGTAGAAGCGAGACGCGAAATTCGGGCTTTTCTGTAGCTCCAAAAATTTCTACCGCGCAAGGTGAACTCAATTAATTTTATTTTAAATAATAGCGTTCGAGATTGTAGCTGAAACATTTTGCAAAATCTTCTGTACAGTGTAGAGTATGTCTAATTCGTTTAACACTAGAACTATTTACCGGATGGGTCAAAATGACTTGCTCCTAATTTTTTCTTTTAGAGATATTGAAATTATAAATATGTTTCCATGAGAAAATTTTTTAATAAACTTCTCTATCGAAGTAGATATTTAAACAAAACTAATACGAAATCTAAACAAATCTTATTTTGTTGTTATTATAAGGCAATGTATGCCAGTTGCATTTAGTGCTTCGTCGTTCTAGTGTTAATTTTGGTCGAATGCAAGTGGAGGTCTCTTCGAATCGTTGCCGGTTTTAAAACGTCCTGTATGCATACGAACGCACGCCGGCGAAAGAGTGAAAAGTGGGACACGAGACAAGCCCTTTTACGGGAGGTTGTCCCCAGCCAATCGCGATCGGCTGTTCGGTCATCTTCCTTATTCGAACCGAGCTATGAATCGAGCCGAGTCGAGGCAATCCGAGCCTTCCCAAGGCGAGGCGATCGTGATTTAAATTTAAGGTGATCCGCCCGTGACAACGTCTGCCTCGTCACGATCCGCGAAGGATAGGACCATTGTTCGGCCGAAAATCAAGGATGTCCAGGCGACAGCGACGGCGAACCAGTCCCGGTGTCTCCTTCTTTGGAACTTCTCGCGGCTGCTCCTTGGACCAACTTTTAACGCGAGGACACGGATTTGCAAATTGGGTCAACGCTAAACTCTTCTCGATCGCGAAATTGATTACCGTAACTAGAGAGCGTACACGCGTGATACTTCCACTCGCAAAAATCAGTTTTCGATCCTCGTTATCCGATAGAAATTCATTTCCCGCTTTAGAAAAATTGTGCGAAATTTTATTCGCACGGTGAAGTGTTCCACGAATGCCAAGCAATATTTTTGAAACCCTAATTCGTAAATTGTGGACCTTTGCGCACTTTACACTCTCTAAAATCAATTTTCGTACCACTTTATCTGAAAGAAATTCATTTCCCGCTTTAGAAAAATTGTGCGAAATTTTATTCGCACGGTGAAGTGTTCCACGAATACCAAGCAATAGTTTTGAAACCCTAATTCGTAAATTGTGGACCTTTGCGCACTTTACACTCTCTAAAATCAATTTTCGTACCACTTTATCCGAAAGAAATTCATTTCCCGCTTTAGAAAAATTGTGCGAAATTTTATTCGCACGGTGAAGTTTTCCACGAATACCAAGCAATAGTTTTGAAACCCTAATTCGTAAATTGTGCACCTTTGCGCACTTTCCACTCGCGAAAAACAATTTTCGAACCTCGTTATCCGATAGAAATTCATTTCCCGCTTTAGAAAAATTGTGAGAAATTTTATTCTCACGGTGAAGTGTTCCACGAATGCCAAGCAATATTTTTGAAACCCTAATTCGTAAATTGTGCACCTTTGCGCACTTTCCACTCGCTAAAATCAATTTTCAAACCTCTTTATCCGAATGAAATTCATTTCCCGCTTTAGAAAAATTGTGAGAAATTTTATTCGCACGGTGAAGTGTTCCACGAATGCCAAGCAATATTTTTGAAACCCTAATTCGTAAATTGTCGACCTTTGCGCACTTTCCACTCGCGAAAAACAATTTTCGAACCTCTTTATCCGAAGGAAATTTATTCCCCGCTTTAGAAAAATTATGAGAAATTTTATTCGCACGGTGAAGTATTCTATAAACGCGCAGCGATATGATTGGACCTCATTTGTAAATGGTAGACGCGTATCCAGCTCCCATTTCGCAAACATTTAATTTTTCAGTCTCCTTATTCAGCAGATCTGTGTCTTTTGCTGAACGAAAATTGTAAAGGACCCTCTAAGAACGTCCAGGCACATTTTTAAAAACCGAATCCTTAGGGAAATAAATTAAGTAAAGCTTGGTCCACAGTCTGCAGCCCTTTATCCCCTACAATCTGAACTTCTCCAGCATGTCCGCCGTGAATATGGCGGACGGGATTCGACGAAAGTATACGTTCTGAATAGCGTATAGGGAGGTTATACACCTACTCCTGAAAATGTGTTCCAGTGGTGCGCAACTCTGTAGAGTGGTCGAAATGTTTGGTTTACTTCTCGGCAACGAGAGAGCCCCATTCATGGAAGCTCTTTTAGAGTACTCCGGCGTCGACCTAAGGGATCGAAAGCGCACAAAGCCGGCTCGATCTAGATTTCGAACTCCCTATCTTCTTATTAGACTCCTGGCAGAGTTTCAGCCGGTGCTGACCTTTCGAAAATGCGTACGGAATTTTTATCAGGAGGAAAATATGTTTAGAGAATTTTCTTGTCAGTCTTCTAAATTGCTACTGACGTCCCAAAGAGTTAATAACATGCATATTTAACGCTAAACCTGTCACAACCAAGTTTCTCTATTCAGGCACATAGGGTAAGGGACCCAATTACTGTGCCTATATTAATAGGCTCCTTGTTTCTAAAGCATAACGAATATTTAAAAAAGGGATATTAAATTTTGTTAATAAGATCAGTTAATATATATGTTCCATATATGTCCTTTTTAATATTCACTATGTTTAAAAAAAAAATATAATTAATATATAGGCACAGTAATTGATACCCCCACAGTAACTGGGTCCCTTACCCTATAGTAATCAAAACTGCACAAATAAATACAGCCTTGTTGTTTTTATAAGGTGGAACATTATAATAGTCTTTTTAGTGTTCGGTCGGTCCAGTGTTGATCAGAGTTAAATTAAGGGTTTGTCTTTTTATCAGAACAAATCAACCTAACCCAGAATAAATTGAACAAAAAATTCTATCTAGTTTTCAAACCTTGTTAAAGCGATCAAGTATTAAGACGAAGATTAATTCGAATCTCGTTGAGGATATTTATGAAACTGTAGGGTTGGTTTATATTTTTAGAGGGACAAGTGTTGGAGCTTCTCGGTTTCCCGATTTCGGTTCTTCGAGGTAGATTTTGATGGCGGGGCCCGGTTGCATTTGTATTCCGCGAACGTAAACAGGATCGGCCTCGTCTGCCGGTGAATTGCGCCGATGAATGTAATCCCGGTTCTCGCTAGATTGAAACGCTTGACCTAAATCGAACGTGCGCGATCGAGAGATCGCGGAAAATTGGTTGCATGCCTGCGGTCTGCGGGGTAGTTCCGGCCAAGTCCACTTCAAACCGATCGGCAGCCCGCGACTACTTTCGAAAGGGGTTCGAACTTTCGCAATGTCGGCTCTCCTCGTGGCTAACGTTATTATTATTATTATCGATTTTATACGTTCGCCGACGAGCCAACTGCTAAACCATCGCTCGAGAACCTCCCCACAATATCGCAATAATCTTTCCACTGAAGCGATATAACAGAAAAGTCATAATCGAACTGCGAATATCAAAATATTAGGTCGTCCCATAAGTTCGTGCCGTGGATAAGTTTATATTATTCACCATTGATAAGTATTTGAATGAAAAACCGCAGAAATGTTATAGCGACGGGTATGATGTCCTTGCCAAAAAGGTCAGAAGAGGTTGTGGAATGAAAGGATGATTACATATTTTATTTTTAGAATTTACAGTAAGGAGCAAAACTGAACACACATACGACATTTTAACAAAAATAATTTTTTATTCAATATTTGCATGTAGAATACAAAAGAAACAAAATTCCTAGTATTATCTACAATTTTCTGGCTTTTCAAAACTAATTTAACATTTGTGATATCATTATTATTTCGCTTCATACAATTTTTTTTCGTGTAGTCGGTTTTGCACCGCACTAAGATTCTCGGGATTAGGAACTGTAAACACGGATTTTGTAAACAACTTGGTAGTCCATCACGGTCAATGCCACGACCAGGAGTGCAGTGGTTATTAGTTTATCGTTGTTCATGCGTTAACACGCATCAATGTAACATCATGAAGCCATTATCTAAAGATATGAAGAATAATATCATTTTCCAATTAAAATCGGGTTTATCAACGCGAGTAATTGCTAGAAAAGTTGTCGTCAGTCAGGGAGTTGTACATAAGATACGGAAAAAATACTGTAGTAAAGACCATGCATCTTTTGGAGGCCGTCCAAAATTATTATCTTGTCAGAAGAGAAGATTGACGAAATGCATTACTTCAGAAATTACAACGACGGCATCAATGGCTGCAAAGTTATTAGTTATGTTGGAAAGAAAATTAGTAAGTGGACAGCTCGAAGGGCATTAAAAGAAGCCAATTTTGCAGCAATTGAGAAGAAAAAAAAACTTGCTCTATCAAAAAAGAATGTCAGGGCCGGTCTGAGTTTTGCAAGAAAATATTTAAGCTGGAATATAGAGCAATGGAAAAAAGTAATTTTTTCCGACGAATCTAAAATCAATCGAATTTCATCGGATGGACGTTCTTGGTGTTGGAAGAAGCAAGGCGAACCTCTTTTACCGCGTCATGTGAAGCAAACAATAAAATTTGGTGGTGGTTCACTTATGGTGTGGGGGTGCATTACGGCGCACGGTGTAGGTTCACTACATCGAATAGAAGGTATGGTGAGCCAGTATACGTATAAGGATATTTTAGAAAAAAATTTACTGGAAACAATTGAAAATATGCCGGTACCAGAGTGTGACGTCGTATTCCAACATGACAACGCTCCTGGGCATTGGGCGAAGAGCGTAAAGAATTGGCTGCAAACTCAACCATTTCAAACCATGGAATGGCCTGCTCAAAGTCAGACATAAACCCGATCGAAAATGTCTGGGCATACTTAAAAATGAAGTTACAGAATAACTATAGTGCTCCCCCAACAACGATAACTGATTTGTGGCAAAGAGTGCAGGAACAGTGGTATTCTATTACACCAGAATATTGCGAAAATGTAGTATTAAGTATGCCTAAACGTATTCAGGCAATTATCAAGGTTGAAGGTTCATGGACGAAATATTAAGTGTACGAAAATCTGAAATGTTTACACAAAATTAGTTGCGGTGCAAAACCGACTACACGAAAAAAAATTGTATGAAGCGAAATAACAATAATATCACAAATATTTTGTTTGTTTTGAAAAGCCAGAAGATTGTAGATAATACTAAGTATTTTGTTTCTTTTTTATTCTACATGCAAATATTGAATAAAAAATTATTTTTGTTAAAATGTCGTATGTGTGTACAGTTTTGCTCCTTACTGTAAATGGTACAAGAGTAAACGGCACGAACTCGTGGGACGACCTAATAAAAATCGTTTGATTTCAAGTTTTTGAGATATTTTTCTAGTTTGTACTCGACGTACTCGCAATGTTTGTAAAATCACGATGTTCGGCCTCCCCAGTTTCTAAGACGTTGATCATCTGAAAAACGATTTGTCGATCGGGCTAGGCGTCGAATGTACAATTTAGCGCAATTACAGATTCCGACATTAATTCGCGTCCCGTCCGATGATAATCAAAGTGCTCGATTCGGTATAATTGTTATCGAATTTCCAGGGTATCGCGATGATCGGGTAGCGCAGGAAATCGCGAATCGATAATTACTCGGCGATCGAGAATTAATCCGGCAACGGGGATAGAAGCAGGACTCGGAGCGAAAGGTGCGAAACCGTGCCGCGATTTCTTCCTTTTATCTCGACTTTTTTTCCTCCGTTAAATCCTGGTCGAATAGAATTACCGCGACAACCCGATATCCCCGATAAGCCGAAATAACAGTCTTTCTCCGTCTTTCATGCAATTTGCGTTTTACGCCGAAAAACTTTTAAGTATGATTATTTATGTCTACCAAAGAGAAATCACTGTATTCGTGAATTAAAAATATTAGATTCTGCCATTTTGACGAGTCCCGTAAATCCAGTGTTGAAGAAATAAGAGATGTCTCCGAAAATTAAATATTTTGTCGTACGCTTTCCCAGTGTATCAATTAGCTTACAAGTTAAGATTTTTACCGAGATTTAATGTCGCAAACAACTAGTATTGTGGACCCCTCGATTGATCTCCTGTTGCCTAAACATTTTTATCGAATTTTACTAAATGCATTTCGTCGGCACAAGTTTCTTGAATCGATAAGGAAATGTACTTTCGAACACAACAGCTTTGTCAGACACGAATGATTGATTCGATGACACGGGAAACGCATTCAACGCTGCCAGGAGTATTATATTCTTCGTATTCCGCGCTCGACGTAGCTATAAAACTGTGTGCACGCAGCTCCGTTATCAATCTTTCCGATGATCCATTCATTCCTTTTTGCAATCTTCGGCAAGAAAACTCCTCGGTTCCTTGGAGAATAGAACCGACAGTCACCAACGGAATCATTGCTGAATCGCTCCGCAGAGCATGGCACTGGTTGCAATCATTATCTTAAATTCAATCAACGAACGTTAACTACATTCGTTTCCTTTTCAATCTTTCCGTTCAGAAGGTGCTTCAAAATGTCAGTTTCGCCACAATGCTTGAATAATGGTCGGATTTTACCAATTTTGTGATACGATTTCGTATTTCTTTCGAAACCTAGGTGACTCTGTCGTAAAGTGCGGTCTTCCAGCCCTAAGTTAAGCTTTCAAACTTTGAAAAATTTCCGCGGGAATGTATTCTAAAGTCGACTCGGTGCATCCCCTGAAAATCGAGCTGGTGGTCAAGTTTTGCCAATTTTTGCAATATGTTCTTGTATTTCTTTCGAAACCTACGTCACTCTATCACAAAATGCAGTCTTCCAGCTTTAAGTTGAGTCCCCAAAATGTGAAAAATCCCTGAGAGAATATATTCTAAAATTGACTCGGAGGATCCCCTGAAAATCGAGCCTAGTGGTCAGGTTTAGCCAATTTTTGCAATATGGTCTCGTGTTTCTTTTTAAACCCGTCACGCTATCACAAAGAGCGGCCTCTTAGCTGTAATTTAAGGCTCCAAACTTTGAAAAATTCCTAGGGGAACGCATTCTAAAATTGAGTCGAAGTATCCCCTGAAAATCGAGCTGGTGGTCAGATTTTGACAATTTTTGCAACATGATCTTGTATTTCTTTCGAAACCTACGTCACTCTATCACAAAATGCAGTCTTCCAGCTTTAAGTTGAGCCCCCAAAATTTGAAAAATTCCTGGGAGAATATATTCTAAAATTAACTCGGAGGATCCCCTGAAAATCGAGCCTAGTGGTCAGGTTTAGCCAATTTTTGCAATATGGTCTCGTGTTTCTTTTTAAACCTGTCACGCTATCACAAAGAGCGGCCCCTTAGCTGTAATTTGAGGCTTCAAACTTTGAAAAATTCCTAGGGGAACGCATTCTAAAATTGAGTCGAAGTATCCCCTAAAAATTGAGCTACTGGTCAGGTTTTGACAATTTTTGCAACATGCTCTCGTATCTCTTTTTAAACCTAAGTCACTCTGTCACAAAGCGCGGCCTTCCATCTGTAATTTAAGCCCTCATATTTTGAAAAATTCCTGCGGGAGCATATTCTAAAATTGAATATAAGTATCCCCTAAAAATTGAGTTAGTGGTCAGGTTTAAACAATTTTTGCAACATGATCTCGTTTCTCTTTTTAAACCTAAGTCACCTTGTCACAAAGCGCGGCCTTCCACCTGCAATTTAAGCCCTCAAATTTTGAAAAATTCCTGCGGGAGCATATTCTAAAATTGAGCCGAAGTATCCCCTAAAAATTGAGTTAGTGGTCAGGTTTTGACAATTTTTGCAACATGATCTCGTATCTCTTTTTAAACCTAAGTCACCTTGTCACAAAGCGCGGCCTTCCACCTGCAATTTAAGCCCTCATATTTTGAAAAATTCCTGCGGGAGCATATTCTAAAATTGAGCCGAAGTATCCCCTAAAAATTGAGTTAGTGGTCAGGTTTTGACAATTTTTGCAACATGATCTCGTATCTCTTTTTAAACCTAAGTCACCTTGTCACAAAGCGCGGCCTTCCACCTGCAATTTAAGCCCTCAAATTTTGAAAAATTCCTGCTGGAGCATATTCTAAAATTGAGTCGAAGGATCCCCTTAAAATCCAGTTGATTTTCTATCTTCATTTTTAGAAACTGCTTCAATGTGGGCTTTCTGAGCCATCCAAGGTATGCACATAGAACAGAGCATCGATATCCGAATCATTAAAATCGCACGCGATTTTTAGGGTAGGGTAGACTTGCAATTATTGACGTTTCACGATTTTTTCGAGAGCTGCGTGACAGCCGTTCACGGTCGTCAAACGCGTCGGATGACAGCGGAAAAGGTGCACGGGCATTTTGGCGTTTTGGCAGGTCTCGCTCGGCATAATTGACATGGAGATTACAGTGTCGTCGCGGGGACAAAGAGAGCGAGAGCGAGAGAGAGAGAGAGAGAGAGAGAGAGAGAGAGAGAGAGCGAGAGAGAGAGGGAGGGGAGGGAGAGAGGTTGCGACGCTTTCCTCGGGTTCGTTGATTGCCAATTGCAGGATCGCGAGCACGTTGAATAGCGTTATTCGGCGGTGTCGATGGAATCCGCTCGCTGTTTAAAAACATCGTTATCGCGTTTAACGCGGCCGTGCGAGCGGCCTCGTTAAAACCGTGCCGGATTTTTGCGTGCAAAAGTCGACTGGACTTATCGAGGCCGGACGGCACGCGGGATCGGAGAGGAAAGAAAAAAAAAAGAGAGGTTCGAACCGGGCGAATCGCTCGCGCGGAATTAATTGACATCGTGACTGGCCGATACGAGCACGGCCGGGCGACGATTAATTCTTGATTTATTTGTTTATTAGCTGTTAAGCCGATCGATCGGACGCTGAAATTATTGCCATCGCTGTTCCATTGCTTGGCAATCGGTCCGGAGGGAAACTGATTCTGAGAAATGTGGAAATGCGAGATTCTAAATAAACGGCTTGCGACATTCTCTTCGCGTTGACTCATTGATCAAGATCTAGCTCTGTTCTTTGCATTTCTGCATCGAGAAACGTAACTACCCGAACACGTAATTGTCTAAATTGTAACCAAAAGATGTGATTGTAAGAAGGTGAAAATTATACATGAACATTTCTTTCTATTGTTTTAAATGTATCTTGCTTCCCGTCATAAATGCGCAAATATTCGCAGTTCAATCGCGAAAATCGTAAGCGATACTCTACGCGACGGATAGTTCTCGCGAACTAGAAGATGGCCGACAGAATGACGACAGAAATCTGGGGCAGCATCTGGTAATTTGTCGTGAGCCGTCGAGGCTGGAAATAGAGACGACAGCTCTCATTTCCATAATCCTTGTTTTTTCCCCGGTGTTATCGATCGATCGCGCGGCCAAAGCGAACGAGCGGAGAGCAGAAAATGATTTCTGTTCTTATCGTTCGGTGACCATGCGGTATGATTCGGTGTGCCCTATAAGAGAGAGAGAGAAAGAGCGAGAGAGAGAGAGAGAGAGAGAGAGAGCGGTCCGTCCAAGCAAATGTGTTTCAATTAGGCTTCCTTAACGTGCGGCGTGCACGGAACATAACGGACATGGGACAACATGGGACTCGTGCCATGACAATGATCACGTGCGTGTCTCCAACGGCGTATAAACACGCGGCCCGGCCCGGCTCGGCCCGGCCCCGCGATACTCGCCAGTTTATCAATGAACCAACGGCGGTTATCCAGTCGGGGTCCGACAATCATGAATATTCTCCAGCGATAGTTCAATTGCCTCTCTGACGTCTAATTAGTAGTCTCCTGCCGTCTGTAAGGGACCGGTGAGGTCGACCGACCTCAGATTTTGATGAAATTCCGAAGGATGACTCCAGACCGCAAACTATAATAACCCGAATATCTGCGCGCGTGGAAACACCGAATTGTTAGGATAACATCTCTAACAGGTTTCACGAAAATTACCGAATCGAGAAATTGAGATCTCGCGCGATCCTTAAACCGTAATATCAACACGTGTAAATCAATTTCTTCAATAATATTAGGCCTTAAAACTATTATTCTTCGATATTATTGCCTTTCAATGCAGAAGGCAGGAACTTTTGCACTTAATGTGAGGTGGCTTTCTAATTTGAATAGTCTTACAATTTTTAAGCTCTGATCTAGCGATAAATTCACAGTTTAATATTACATTTACGGGACTATAATATAATACAATATAATACATAATATATACTATAATATAATATAAAATTATTATTAATTTACAATTACCGAGATTGTAAAGCTGCATCCATGAGAAATTATTCAACAAATTTATTTCTTTCGGTATGTACTATAAAAAGAAGTAACTAAGAATTTCGACAGATAGATTCTCGTTATTTTTACAAAATAATGTGGAATAGTAATTTCTAATGGTCCGTAAACCTAGTGTTAAGAGAATGCGAGACATTCTGCCGATTTTTATTAAAATTTTACTAAAGTCACCTCGGAGGAAAATCTTAACACTAAACCTACCAAACATTAACAGTATCTGGTAAAAATTGCGTTATAAAAATGCGCAACCTTATTGAGATTATCCGCAATTTTCAGTATAACAAATGCTTGGACAAGGAAATTTATTCAACTATTTTCCATAAATGAATTTCTACAGTTTCAATAATTGCAAAATATAAAACCGGTCATTTTGACCGTGGTAGATTTAGTGTTAACGAGATACTACCAAGTAGACTGCAAACACGAATACAATTCGACTCTTTTCATTTAGCAAGACAAATATACCGCCTTTCAAACAAACAGGATTAGAGATTTTAATTGTCGTTTAAAAATCGTTTACCATTCAGTATCGATTTTGGAAGCCTCGTTCATTGTCGAAGCTGTCTAATATTTTCCAGCAGTTACCGCCCTGCTGACTTTGCAAATGTCACACGACCACCCTTGGCTCTTAAATCCTATCTTCCTAATTCTCATCTCGAGCAATCCGAAATATTGTTTCGTTTCTCTAGCTTGGTCTTGATAGAATATACAATGCATTTAACAGGCGCAAGATGATAGTCCTATCTATGGTGATAGAAAATAACTGTTTATTAATAGAACTGTATTGTTGTAAAGCAATTGTCGCTCGTCGCAGTGCCACATAATTGCGAAACCAGAGATTATTGAACGTTGCGTCATCTTGAACGGCTGTCGTACGATCCACATTTTGTTTCGTTGTTTCAGGCGTCATCGTTGTCCCCATAATCAACCACAGGAACATTTGGAGATTCCTAGGGAACCTGTACACGCTGTATCATCCTACCGCGAGGAGTTCGACGAGAAACGCGTCGACAGACAGACCATCTACCACCATGAGGATCATCTGCGAATGGAAGGCGACTTTATCGGCGAGAGACGCACGGATTACGTAGCGACCAGGGGTGAAAAGGCTGCTGTGAAGAAGCCGCAGGACAACTTGAAGCCCGAGGGCGAATTCATCGGCAGACCCAGAGAGGAAGCACCGAAGTATGGAGATCGAGCGCCGGTCAGGAGGCCGCAGGACAATCTCAGGCCTGAAGGAGATTTTGACAGTAAGCTTAGCCAATGTTCGATCCACTGAAATGAATAACAATACAGTGAATTCTCTGTATACGTCGCCAAGACCTGGATGATAAATGTCGCGGAATTATCCCCGCTACCGCGAGATATACCCGCCTCGAAGGCCTCTCGAGCTTCGCGACCCCTCACGGGGTATTCTCCCCGGTAGTGGGGATAATTCCGCGACATTTATCATCCAGGTCTTGGCGACGTATACAGAGAAATCACTGTATTTAGATCCTCTCATTTTTATAGCGTTCTATTTTTGCAATGAAAAATTGTTAGTCGACACGATAAGCCCGTGAAGATTGATGTTTGATAAAAATCAACGGCGCACATTGGGCAAAAACGGCCTTTTTCGATTCAAAATCAAAGAACTTTCGGTAGGAATGAGGTAGAGCGATGAAATTTTTTTTAAATGAAAGCTGAAACTTTGTAGAGTATGGGAAAAATAGGGAGATTACGGTACGAACGTTTTTTAACCTTGAGAAAATTCGTTAAAGTTGCACAATTTCAAGAAAGTGCCAGTAGTAATGACAGCGATACGTCAAGTGCTTCATGTTTCGTAAGTAACTCAAAACGTTAAAATACTTCATTATTATTATTTTTATTGTGTTTTATACATGAGAATACGATATACTTTCAAACTAGTGTGTTATCAAGTCATTTTAACGAAAAAATTTCATTAATTTGTGTCACAAAAATCTATTTTTTTCAAAAACCAGAGGTCGCAGACAAATTTTGAAAACAGATTTGAAATCAGCGTGAAAAAATCTATGGGGAACGATATATAGCATGTTAAAAAAAAATTTTCCGCGCGTATTAACCACAACAAAATTTTCTTGAAATTGTGCAACTTTAACGAATTTTCTCAAGATTAAAAAACGTTCGTACCGTAATCTCCCTATTTTTCCCACATTCTACAAAGTTTCAGCTTTCATTTTAAAAAAATGTCATCGCTCTATCTCATTCCTATCGAGAGTTCTTTGATTTTGAATCGAAAAAGGCCGTTTTTGCCCACTGTGCGGCGCAATGGTCACCGGTGACCGGTTCTATCGAATGTTTTCGAAATGATTCTCGTCGAGTTAATGTTTCTGACTATGAGTTTATTGGTACTGAAAAAACAAGTAATCTCATTATTAAGTAACTGATATTATATAATATTATATAATTATTAGCTGATCGCTTCTATCTAAAACAAGTAAAACTTACGTGAAACGTGTCGAAATTCTCACAGTGTTCAACGTGTTAACGTTTCTTCGAATAGACACCCTCAAGAGCAGTTAATTAACGTCTCGTAGAAATGATTGGTTTTCGGTTTTGGAGCTAGTCCTGTTGTCGGTCGACTTCAGTCATTCCAGGACCAACCGAGCGTTACGGGAGCCTCGGTTTCCTCTCGTAGAAGGTTAGCTCGATCAGTTCAAAGATAACATCGTCCGAATTCCTGTGTTAGGCACGACCACGACGGAGATGGTGTTCACCGGAACCCCCGGCGAGCGACCAACCCCGGTCCGTCGGAACACGTACACGAAGGTCGAAGGTGAATTCATCGATGCGACCACCTCGAGGTCGGAGTACATCGATCACCGGACCGTGCAGCGAGCAGAGATCATCAGGAGGACGGATAACCTCACGGTGGGAGAGGGTGAATTCACGGTGAGTGCAGATACCTGAAGAAAACAGGGAGAGAGGCTTGTTACCACCTTGCTTTCGAAAGACGTTCCGATCGGTGCTCGAAAACTGCTTTTGTATCGTAATTGTATCGATCGCGATTCTCGAAATGAAGAATCCTTATAATTCTTGTGAACTAGCCCCGAGAGTTCTTTCGATATCGATCTCGGTCCTTGAAACAGTTATGAAAATCTTTTATTCCGAATAAATCTTATGGGAAACTGTGTTACGTTTATAAGTTCAATAAAATTTCTCAAGAAATGTCACTTATTCATAAATTTTATATTCATTTAATTTTTTAAAATTTACTCTTGTAAATTTAAGTAAAATTTTCTTACACATTCAGTTTACTTATAAATTAGACTATATCGGTTTCAGGCACGGTACTTATATCAGATCTATGAGATCTATATCCGTGTTACTTATGTCAGCTCTGAGTTTACATCGATTCTATGAGCCGTATATTTGTTCTGTAAAATTGATATGAGTCATAGAATCGATTTTTACAACAGCATTGTCTAGAGAAATAACTCGGAATAAAATGTGTTTCGTATAGTTTGGATCGGAGCTTCCACGTAGCATTTAGAAACGGTTATTTTCGGTGCCGTCTCGAGCCCCAGCTCCAATTACCCGTATCGTTAGGCCGATCTGCTATCGAGTACGAAATCTGCTGCAGGGTACCTCTCATCTGAAGGAGGATTTTCACGGTTACGACGCGATCGAACGACAGCCTCGACGCCGGCTCACGTACACCTCGGACGAGGAGGACCGGTTCTACAGCAAGACCGACCTGGTCGAGAACACCACGACCTCGCAGGAACAGTACCGAACCTTCGATCAGGCGGACTACAGAAGCACGGCGGTGATCAGACGGGATGACAATTTGCGTCCGGAAGGACCGTTCGAAGGAGTGCCTCAAACCAAGGACGACTACTTAGTCCCGGCTCTGACTAGAAGGCCGGAGCCTCAGAAGCCTAAGGATAACTTGAGACCAGAGGGACCGTTCGAAGGACGCCCCAAGGACGACTATACTCCGACTAGAGGCGAAAGAGCAGACGTGAAGAGACCACAGGATAATCTGAGACCGGAAGGACCGTTCGAAGGACGTCCCAAAGATGATTTTTTGCCTAAACGAGCCGAACGACCGGAAGTAAAGAGGCCGCAGGATAATTTGAGACCAGAGGGACCCTTCGAAGGACGTCCGAAGGATGACTATACTCCGACTAGAGGCGAAAGGGCGGACGTGAAAAGACCACAAGATAATCTGAGGCCGGAAGGACCGTTCGAAGGACGTCCCAAGGACGATTTTACACCGAAATCAGCTGAACGCCCGGAAGTAAAGAAGCCGCAAGATAATTTGAAACCCGAAGGACCTTTCGAAGGACGTCCGAAGGATGACTATACGCCGACAAGAGGCGAAAGAGCGGACGTGAAGAGACCACAGGATAATCTCAGACCGGAAGGACCTTTCGAAGGACGTCCCAAAGATGATTTCTCGCCTAAACGAGCCGAACGACCGGAAGTAAAGAGGCCGCAGGATAATTTGAGACCAGAGGGACCCTTCGAAGGACGTCCCAAGGATGACTATACTCCGACTAGAGGCGAAAGAGCGGACGTGAAGAGACCACAAGATAATCTGCGGCCGGAAGGACCGTTCGAAGGACGTCCCAGGGACGAGTACATTCCTGGCGAGAAACGAACACCGATCCGACATCCGGATAACCTGTATCCCGAGGGCGAGTTCGAGAGACCTGAGCTGATTCCCTACGGACCGGGTGAGAGGGCGCCGATCGTGCGACATCCGGATAATTTGTTCCCCGAGGGAGACTTCCCGGATAGAGCACGAGCAACTTTTACTCCTGCGGAGCGTAGAACGCCCATTAAGCACGATGACAATCTACGTCCTGAAGGACCCTTCGAGGGACGTCCGAAGGACGACTTTTCTCCTAAGAGAGCCGAACGTCCGGAAGTAAAGAGACCACAGGACAACTTGAGACCCGAGGGACCGTTCGAGGGACGTCCGAGGGATGACTATGTGCCGACCAGAGGTGAACGAGCGGATGTTAAACGTCCCGAGGATAATCTGAGACCGGAGGGACCGTTCGAGGGACGTCCCAAAGATGATTTCTCACCTAAGAGGGCTGAGCGGCCCGAGGTAAAGAAGCCTGTGGATAATTTGAGACCCGAGGGCGAGTTCGAGAGGCCGGAGAAGTCGCCGATAGGTCCTGCTGAGAGGAGGACTCCCATCAAGCATCCTGACAACCTGAAGCCCGAAGGGGACTTCGAAAGACCCGACCACGAAAAGTATCGACCCGCTGAAAGGCCCGAAGCGAGGAAGCCCAAGGATAATCTGAGGCCTGAAGGTGACTTTGATCGTCCGCGTCCTGAGAAGGTTGCGCCCGGTGAACGAAGGACTCCTATCAAACATCCGGACAATCTGAGACCCGAAGGTGAATTCACTGGCAAGCCGAAGGACGACTATACGCCCACGAAGGGTGACAGAGCGGTGGTCAAGAGGCCGGAGGACAATCTGAGGCCCGAGGGACCCTTCGAAGGTCGCCCGAAGGACGATTATCAGCCTGTTCGAGGCGAAAGGGTTGAGATAGTAAAGCGGACTGACAACCTTCGAATGGAAGGTGACATCGAGACCTACAGGACCAGAGACGAGTACGCTCAGTTCCTCGTTCGTGAAAGGGCTGAGGTGAGAAAGTACGAAGACAACCTGCGCATGGAGGGCGAGTTCACGGACGTCAGGACCAGGGACGACTTCAAGGTTGTCAGGGGAGAGCGCGTTGACATCGTGAGACATCCGGATAACCTGAAACCAGAGGGTCCTTTCGAGGGTCGTCCCAAGGACGACTACAGTCCGAAGAGGGCCGAGAGGCCGCAAGTCAAGAGACCAGAGGACAACCTGAAGCCGGAGGGAGACTTCATCGGCAGACCGAAGGAAGAGGCTCCTACCAAGGGCGAGAGGGCCCCCATCAAGAAGCCTGAGGATAATTTGAAGCCCGAGGGTGAGTTCGAGAGGCCGCAGAAAGAGCCGTTTGGACCAGCAGAGCGGAGGACTCCGATCAAGCACGAGGACAACTTGAAACCCGAAGGAGAGTTCGAGAGACCGCATCCTGAGGAGTTCAGACCTGCCGAGAGACCCATAGTGAAGAAGCCGAAGGATAATTTGAAACCGGAAGGTGATTTTGTTGGTCGTCCGATACAGGAAGCTCCGAAGAAGGGCGATAGAGCTGATGTCAAGAAACCAAGGGACAATCTATACCCTGAAGGAGAAATCGAAATGCCAGAGAAGACACCTTATGGTCCAGCTGAGAGGAGGACACCGATTAAGCATTCTGATAATTTGAAACCTGAAGGGGACTTCGAGAGACCTACCCATGAAGAGTTCAGACCCGCAGAAAGGCCTATCGTCAAGAAACCGCAGGACAATTTGTATCCTGAGGGAGACATCGAAATGCCAGAAAAGAAACCCTTTGGCCCTGCTGAAAGGAGGACTCCGATCAAGCATTCCGATAATCTCAAACCTGAAGGGGACTTCGAGCGACCTACCCATGAAAAGTTCAGACCTGCAGAGAGACCTATCGTCAAGAAACCTCAAGACAATCTATATCCTGAGGGAGATATGGAGATGCCAGAGAAGAAACCCTTCGGCCCCGCTGAAAGGAGGACTCCTATCAAGCATTCTGATAATCTGAAACCTGAAGGGGACTTCGAGAGACCTAGACATGAAGAGTTCAGACCCGCAGAGAGGCCTATCGTCAAGAAACCACAGGACAATTTGTATCCTGAGGGAGACATCGAAATGCCAGAAAAGAAACCCTTTGGGCCTGTTGAAAGGAGGACTCCTATCAAGCATTCTGATAACCTGAAACCTGAAGGGGACTTCGAGAGACCTACCCATGAAGAGTTCAGACCCGCAGAGAGGCCTATCGTCAAGAAACCACAGGACAATTTGTATCCTGAGGGAGACATCGAAATGCCAGAAAAGAAACCCTATGGCCCCGCTGAAAGGAGGACTCCTATCAAGCATTCTGATAATCTGAAGCCTGAAGGGGACTTCGAGAGACCTACCCATGAAAAGTTCAGACCCGCAGAAAGGCCTATCGTCAAGAAACCTCAAGACAATCTATATCCTGAGGGAGATATGGAGATGCCAGAGAAGACACCCTTCGGCCCCGCTGAAAGGAGGACTCCTATCAAGCATTCTGATAATCTGAAACCTGAAGGGGACTTCGAGAGACCTACCCATGAAAAGTTCAGACCCGCAGAAAGGCCTATCGTCAAGAAACCTCAAGACAATCTATATCCTGAGGGAGATATGGAGATGCCAGAAAAGAAACCCTATGGCCCCGCTGAAAGGAGGACTCCTATCAAGCATTCTGATAATCTGAAGCCTGAAGGGGACTTCGAGAGACCTACCCATGAAAAGTTCAGACCCGCAGAAAGGCCTATCGTCAAGAAACCTCAAGACAATCTATATCCTGAGGGAGATATGGAGATGCCAGAGAAGACACCCTTCGGCCCCGCTGAAAGGAGGACTCCTATCAAGCATTCTGATAATCTGAAACCTGAAGGGGACTTCGAGAGACCTACCCATGAAAAGTTCAGACCCGCAGAAAGGCCTATCGTCAAGAAACCTCAAGACAATCTATATCCTGAGGGAGATATGGAGATGCCAGAAAAGAAACCCTATGGCCCCGCTGAAAGGAGGACTCCTATCAAGCATTCTGATAATCTGAAACCTGAAGGGGACTTCGAGAGACCTACCCATGAAAAGTTCAGACCCGCAGAAAGGCCTATCGTCAAGAAACCTCAAGACAATCTATATCCTGAGGGAGATATGGAGATGCCAGAGAAGACACCCTTCGGCCCCGCAGAAAGGAGGACTCCTATCAAGCATTCTGATAATCTGAAACCTGAAGGAGACTTCGAGAGACCTACCCATGAAAAGTTCAGACCCGCAGAGAGACCTATCGTTAAGAAGCCTCAGGATAATTTGTACCCTGAGGGAGACATCGAAATGCCAGAAAAGAAACCCTTTGGCCCCGCTGAAAGGAGGACTCCGATCAAGCATTCTGATAATCTGAAACCTGAAGGGGACTTCGAGAGACCTACCCATGAAAAGTTCAGACCCGCAGAGAGACCTATCGTCAAGAAACCTCAAGACAATCTATATCCTGAGGGAGATATGGAGATGCCAGAGAAGAAACCCTTCGGCCCCGCTGAAAGGAGAACTCCGATCAAGCATTCTGATAATCTGAAACCTGAAGGGGACTTTGAGAGACCTAGACACGAAGAATTCAGACCCGCAGAAAAGCCTATCGTGAAGAAGCCTCAGGACAATCTGTATCCCGAAGGAGACTTCGAGAGACCCGAGCCGAAGAAGATTGGCCCTGCTGAAAGGAGGACGCCCATCAAGCACGCGGACAACCTGAAACCCGAAGGGGACTTTGTGGGCAGGCCGAAGGACGACTACAAGCCAACCAGAGGGGAACGAGCGGATGTGAAACGACCTGAAGACAACTTAAAGCCCGAGGGACCCTTCGAAGGTCGTCCCAAAGACGACTTTGTCCCCGTTCGTGGCGAACGCGTTGATATTGTGAAGCGTACCGATAATCTGCGCATGGAAGGCAACATCGAGACCTATAGGTCCAGGGATGAGTATACTGATTTCATTATCAGAGAAAGGGCCGAGGTCACCAAGTACCAGGATAACCTGAAGATGGAGGGCGAGTTCACTGACATCAGAACGAGGGATGATTTCAAGGTGGTCAAGGGAGAAAGAATGGATATAGTCAAGCACAGAGACAACTTGAAGCCGGAGGGTCCCTTCGAGGGTCGTCCCAAGGACGATTACTCGCCGAAGAAGGCTGAAAGGCCCGAGATCAAGAAGCCTGAGGACAACTTGAAACCTGAAGGAGAGTTCGACAGGCCTGTGAAGAAGCCGGTTGGCCCTGCTGAGAGAAGATCGCCGATCAAACACGACGACAACCTGAAACCCGAAGGCGACTTCATTGGTCGGCCGAAGGAGCAAGCGCCGAAGAGGGGAGAGAGGGCTGATGTGAAGAAACCCAAGGACAATCTGAAGCCTGAGGGCACCTTCGAGAGACCCGAGAAGAAACCTGTAGGTCCTGCCGAGAGGAGGAGTCCTATCAAGCATCCTGACAATTTACACCCCGAAGGAGACTTTGTCGGGCGTCCGAAGGAAGAGGCGCCGATCAAGGGTGACAGGGCTGACGTGAGACGTCCAGAGGATAATTTGAGACCCGAGGGTCCGTTCGAGGGGAGACCTAAAGACGACTTTGCTCCTAAGAGGGCGGAGCGACCCAAGGCTCGTAAGCCACAGGACAATTTGAAACCCGAAGGTGACTTTGACAGGCCTCAGAAGTCTCCTGTCGGCCCTGCAGAGAGGAGAACGCCTATTCGTCACGAGGACAACCTTCATCCCGAAGGAGACTTCGTGGGACGACCCAAGGACGACTTTACTCCGAAAAGAGCGGACAGGCCAGTCCAGAAGAAGCCTAGGGATAACCTGAAACCGGAGGGCGAGTTCGTAGGCAAGCCCAAGGACGATTACAGGCCGACGAAGGGCGAGAGGACGGAGATCGTGATCCACAGGGATAACCTGAAGATGGAAGGTGACATTGATGTACGCAGGACAAGGGACGATTACAAGACCATCACGAAGATGGAGCGCGTGGACGTGGTTCGTCGCGAGGATAACCTCAGGATGGAGGGCGAGTTTGTAGACATCAGGCGACGGGACGACTACCGAGTAACTCGAGGAGAACGCAGCGAGATCGTGAAACACGAAGACAACCTGAAGCCGGAGGGAGACTTCGAGAGGCCTGAAAAGGCTCCGGTTGGTCCAGCCGAAAGAAGATCGCCCATTAAGCACCCTGATAATCTATATCCTGAAGGAGACTTCATTGGCAGACCTAGACAAGACGCTCCAACCAGAGGAGACCGCGCGGACATCAAGAAACCGAAGGACAATTTACATCCTGAAGGGGAATTCGCGAAGAGGACGCCTCAGAAGGTGGGTCCAGCCGAGAGACGCACTCCCATTCGTCACGAGGACAATCTCCATCCCGAAGGCGACTTCTATATGTCTCCCAAGGACGACTTCACGCCGAAGAGGGGCGAACGAGCGCCGGTGAAGAAGCCTCAAGACAACTTGCGACCTGAAGGTGAGATGGAGGTTAGTCCGTCGTCAAAGGACGACTACAGGTACGTCAATGGCGAGAGGGTTGAGGTACGTCGTCACGAGGACCATCTGAGGATGGAGGGAGAGATGGACGTGCGTCGGTCCAGGGACGACTACAAGAAGATCACCAAGGTCGAACGAGTGGACATACGAAAGAGGGAGGACAACTTGAAGATCGAGGGAGAGATGATCGACGTTCGACGCAAGGACGATTACGTTCGCGTCGTTGGGGAAAGGACGCCGGTCAAGAAGCATCCCGATAACCTGCGTCCCGAGGGAGAGTTCGAGCGTCCGCAGAAGTCTCCCGTTGGTCCTGGCGAGAGGAGGACGCCCATCAGACATCCAGACAACTTGAAGCCGGAAGGAGACTTTGAAAGAAGAACACCTGAAAGGGTTGGTCCCGTGGAGCGTCGTACGCCGATCCGTCATTCCGATAACCTGAAGCCGGAGGGAGACTTTATCGGAAGAGCTCGCGACGATTTCACCCCGAAGAGGGCCGAGAGGGTGGAAGTGGTCCGCCGGGAGGATAATCTGAGAATGACCGGCGACTTCCAGGATACTACCTCGCAAAGGTCCACGTACACGGTGGTTCGCGGCGAGAGGGCCGAGATCAAGCGACACGAAGACAATCTGAAGCTGAGCACCGGCACCATGGAGACGAAGACCACCAACAGAGACACCTTCGTTCCCGGTAGAAAAGAGGACTCTCCGGTTGGGAAGACCGTCAGCCGCAGACACCACATGGAGTCCTCGATCACTCTGGGCGACGATCACGCGGCCATGTCCACGACCAGCCAGAGGAACTACAACACGTTCACGAAACGCACTGCCAAGGAAGTGGCCGCGAAGATCAGCAGCATGGAGACCGACAGCAGACGCACCGTCTCCGCGGAGTCCAGGACAATGGAGAACGGGACGTCGGTCACTACTGTCAGAAAGACCATGCACTCGGGAGAGAGAATGTCCTCTGCCCACCTCTCGGACCATCGTATGATCCAACCGGCAGACTCGCCGGGCCCTCATCCGGACTCCAGAAGGTCCAGCCAGCAGTTGAACGATCATCAACAGAGGTCGTCTCAGAGCACGACGCGACGCGTAGAAGACAGGTCGTCGGACAGGTCCGTGGAGCGGAATCAGCGGCAAGTCGAGAGACACCAGGAGTCCAGCAAGAGGGACTACGTGAACACCCAGCACCTGGAGTCGCGGCAATCCTCCAGCAGACAGAAGCAGCTCTACGAGCAGCACACCGTCTCCAGTCAGGCTCGCTACAACTCCAGCCAGAACAACAGCGCGGAATTCAGACAAGCCATCAGCGGTCAGACGGTGGACAGGTCGCAGGTCGATTCTGCCGTCACGAAAACCAGTCATCATCGGAAGAACGTGATCTCCTCGTCCTCGGCGGACGTGACCAACTCGGTCCTCCACCGTCGCGGCGTCACCACGTCGACGGAAGCCCTGCACACTATCTCCTCGACCGCCGCCGACCAGAAGAAGAGCATCTCGAACCTGGCGGAGAGCGGCCAGTACATCAGCAACTCGAGCCAGAGCAGCGACAGAAAAAGCTTGACCTCTCTTCACAGAAGCACCAAGGACGGCAACCCTTGGGCCTCCTCCACGTACGAACGACCGCAAAGAATCGTGCGACAGGACAATCTGACGGTCGGCGGCAAGTTCTACTCGCACAGCGAGGCCAAGAACTATGGGAACTTCAGCAGCCAGAAGGTCGAGAGAGTCCACAGGCAGGCGAACGTGTCGCACATCAGTTTAGGGGACGGATCCACCGTTAGCTCCAGCATGTACCGAAGGGAGTACGCGCCGAAACACAAGGGACCCTGCCCGGCGGCCCTAATCGAGGCCAAACAGGCGCCCTTCAAGCACACCAGGGACACCCCGAAGCACAAGTTCTACATGCCGGTCGTCTCGAATTAAAACCTTGGCGGAGGAGAGTCCGGGAACCGTTTCGTCTCGATCCACCATCGGTCCGGTTATGAGACAATTTATTTTACTGTTCGTTGAATCTCTCGGTCCCAGCTCATCCGGTCTTCGAAGTTAGGTTCACGGAGGGAACTGTGGGCTGTGACGAACTCGCGACGTTCGAGCAATGATCGTTCCTCGAGGGAGGAACACGCGAGGGTGGACTTGTATGTACGTGGACGTACATATTACACAGGGTGTTAACTGGTCTTTCGAACCGTAGCCCTAAATTTCGGTCCCTCACGCCAGATTCGGCTGTGTCGATAGGACATTTTTCTTTACACCCTGTATAAATCTACTGTTATCCTTTGGGGAAAGGAGACGATCGGACTGCGGATCCTGTGCGTTCATCCCAAAAATTATTAACCCCTTGTTTCTTCTTTGTTGTTTATCATTTGACGGAAGGAGAAAAATAGTTATATCGTGTTCCTGTATTTTTAATAACGGAAAAGTATAATTTTGTTTAAACCTGCCAGAAATCTGTGTTGATTTACGGGACACAAAATTCGCATAAGAATCCGCGGTCCGCGCACGATGCTTCTGTGAACGCGAGGCAAATTTTGTTCGCAGTTCAAGGTTTACGGTGTTTGTATCCGATCTGTGCCTAGATTGCTCTTTCTTCTTGCTCGAAAATATTTACGAGAGCGATTTCTATTTTCTGTTTTTTTTTTCTTTTTGCCTGGCGATCACAGACTCGAGTACCCGCCGTCGATAACGGTGTTATCGACGCTCGACGGGGAGCAAACGTTGGACTGTGAGAGCGCGCAGATCAAACTCGTTTAGGATTTCGTTAATCACTTTAAGCCACGTGTATTACAAAGCAATAACTAGAGCTTAAATCCGTGATACGGATGGGCCCGGTCCCCGGACCTCGGCCCGTTCATACTTAGAATAGTTGTAGCGTCTCTGTCCGCTTCGATTTTATATTTAATGTTCTTCTATCTTTGCTGATATTCGTATCGCGTCAATCCCCCTGCCACGTCAATCCTCTAACACCACAAGACTCGCGTTAACATACGTTCTAAGAAAACGAACTTGTTACACCCGGCGGCGCCGTTGGCGATTATTATTTCCGTTCTTTTGATTTTTCGTCGTACTATTGTTTCTCTGATTTATTTACCAGGTTTATATTTTCTCGATCGAATAAAGATGTTTCGCAATCGATTCGTTGGCTTTCCATTATTCCTTGTCAGCACCGCGTCACCTTCTTTTCTTTCCGCGGTTCACACGACGATGAAACGAGAAGGTGTGTTAAATGACTCCTGAAATACTTTTGCAACGTCGCAAAATCCTACACCGTCGTTTCTATCGGAATTATTTATTGCTATTGTCTCTGTATAACTTAAAGGGGGATTCCTGGGGATGCAGTCTTGTTTTATAGTTAGACTGCGAATTTTATCAGCGTGGAACGCAAGACGAGAAACACGTCAGACAAATGTAGGGACAGATGTTGTATTTGACTTGCTAAATTTTTTCAAAGGAGAATCGATTTTCGTATTCTAACGTTGCAGATTCGCAGACTGATTATAATTCTTCTCGATTATTTTACGACGAGTCTTTTCTAACGGTAGAATTTTTTAACGCTGCAGATTGCATTTTTCCGGCACCCTGTATATATCCTCGAAAAACTGCAGCCCGTTGCATATTTTCAGCTATTGCACGAACACTCCTCATAGGCGTAGACTGTATAAAACCTGTAGCATACGTGTACATTTTGATGAACAGTCGTTAAAAAGTGGTTCTTTCCACGGAATGAATTGTTTATGATTTTATTGTAGAATTGTCGCGACCAGGAGCTGTTCGCAGACAATGCGAATGAACGGGAGCTCTGTGGACTGCGAATCAATGATTTCTGCATTGCGACGGTTTGTTTAGATTTTTAATGGATACGTTTGCAAGCGATACGTTTATCCTTCGCGTGTTTGTGTTTTCGTTACCAACGACGGTAACAGTAACTCGTATATGTATGCCAGATTTACATATTATCGAGCGAAGGAGAATCCTATTTTACGGTAAAAGGTAGAATGTAACCGGACACACATTTCGATCATTATATAGATACGTAGTTATCTATCGACACGAGGTAAAGTGCCATACGTCAAACGTTTCAAGAAAGTAAACCGAAAAACGTATAGTTTATATGTGGTGACATATTTTCAACGGAACAGACCGTTGACGAAAGCATGAACAACTTCTTTAACAACTTTTTCATCTTAAAGTAAAAATGACGTCCACGAGATTCTTCGGAGAAGAATAGAAATTTATATATTTTAATTGTCATCGCACCTTTTTGGAAGCGTGACTTGTACCGCTCTGCCCAAAGTAGCGCGGACGCTCGCGTCGAAATGTATTTCGAAACGATGACGTAACATGCCGCTAAGATCAGCTTCATGACCAAGCATTTTTTACAAGAGAATCACATTTTGAATACCACTCGGTTATAGTAATCTTTGTGTACATACGGTGTGCAGTCGTGTGTAGCTTAACGTGCGATAATAAAGAGATTATTTTCTGTAATGCAGCTTACTTCTCTCGCCAAGTCCAAAATCCACGTTCCGCCGTACTATGACCCTGAATTTCTACTTTTTTTCTTTCAGATAAAAAAGATTCGACAATTCCGAGCAGCAGTGATCGTTCAAAAAATGGAATGCAAAGACAGAGAGGTTCTGGTCCAGGCTAAAAAGTTGACGTAGGTTCTGTTCCAGGCTAAAAAGATGATGCAGGTTATGTTTCAGGCTAAAGATGATGCAGGTTCTGGTCCAGACTAAAAATTTTTTTTTTAAACTCCTTCGAACTCTACAATTTGTCCAGAGTGGACATTTCAGTGTTCACTACTTAAGTCGTGTGTAGAAGATCATTTGGGTGCTTCCTACGTAATCTTCTAGGCAGGTTTTCTGAGTAGAGCTTCTTTGCTAAAAAAAAAAACAAAAAATTAGACTGGAAGGCAGTACTATACCGGGGTCACTAAAAACTCGGGCGTGAGCACTGTCATTTCCTCTCTGGTGGGGACACTAAAACCCCGAGCGTGAGCACTCTAATTTCCTCTCTGCTATCATTTCCTCTCCGGCAAAGGCGATCTGGATAAGCAGAGCAACAAAAATAATCGTCGATCGGAACAAAAGCGTTCTCGATCGACCTCGATCGGTCGTTGCCTAATTCACGCGACGCCGTCGACAGGTCTACACGTTCTCCCTTGAAAAAACACAAAAATATGAGAGTAAATACGCAAGATCGTTCACAGGAGATCTATCTGCGCCACGATGTCCCGCCAGTGAGACCATGAACGACCGATTTCCGTGCAAACGTGCTTACGTCCTCGTCCTCACGGTGCTGCTACACTCTTTCCTGTCCTGCTGTACTTTTGAAATCTTCGACAACGCCTTCAGGTACTCTTTCTTTTTTATTAGGGGGGCCCATAAGTAATCAATCATTTTGAAATCTAAAACAAACTTTGTAGCAAATTCAAGTTTTTGTTTCTTAATTTATTATATAATCTCCATCATTATCAAGGACCATTTGCCATCATTCCTGCAAATTTTCAATCAACCTCTTATAGAAATCCAAGGTTCGTGAAGCAAAATATGACTCAAAGTGACTCCTTACATCTTCTACAGAAGTGAATGTTTATTTCTTAAATAATGCTCCAGAGATCTGAAAAGATAATAGTCAGAGGGAACAATATCTGGTGAGTACGGAGGGGCGGGGGGTGCGGTAAAACTTTCCATTGCAATTCTTTGATTTTTTTCCTGAATGAGTTTCGCTGTATGGGACCAGACATTGTTCATTTGCAGTATTACACCTTTTCTGTGGACTAAAGATGCCCTCTTTTTCAATAGTTCTGAATACAACCGTTGTAATTGTTGACAATACAACTCAGCAGTAACTGTTTCTCCAGGTTTCAACAACTCAAAGTGAATTATGCCACGACAGGCCCACCAAACGCACAGTAACACCTTTCTAAGTGATAAGCTAGGTTTAGGGGTTGATATTGCAGTTTGATTTGCAGAAAGTCATTGCTTGAAACGCTTTATGTTATGATAAAGAATACATTTTTTATCTCAGATAACGATTCTGCTAAGAAATAGATCGCAAATAGGAGTCGCAAAGTTATTCTTCAGTTTTGTCGAGCCCTGTTTAAAACAACACAAAACAATTATTCGTCAAGGTTACACAGGCGTCGTACACAATTTTCTCAGAAAAAATCTCACGACAGCGTTCGACTACTTACCGACATCGGATCAGAAGATCCACGATCGCGATTTCCACGGATTTCTCTCGTTTCCAGTGCCTCTGACGTCAGCAATGACTTCGGGGAGGATCGACGCATCAGCCCGGGCTCTTCGATCGAGCAGCTCTTCCTCGGTCCAAAGGAGAGGAGAAACCCCATAAGCGAGCCTAAGCAGCTACCCGAAGAGTCCGGCAAGGCTTCTCGTAGATCAGTCGGAGGGGAGAATCTCATCCGGGCGAAACGCGAGAGCCGATCGAAGAAGAGCGACCAGAAGAACCTGAAAGAGGGAGCGAAGGCTGCGGAGAAGCGTTCGGTAGCTAGCAAAGCTAGCAGAGCTAGCAGAGCCAGCAAATCCTCTTTGCGAGCGGACCGACCCTCTCGAGAGTCCGCGAAGCAGGCTAGCAAGGTTTCGGACTACGAAGCTGGTTTGGAGGACAGGTCCGACTATGACGAGTTCGAGGACGAGGCTGTTAGAGGATCGGACTACAAGAGCAACGAGCTCAAGCTGACCGAGGACAGGTTCATCGACCAGGACGAGAGGTCGATGCTGTACGATGATTTCGAGACGAAGGATGTGGTGAAGAGAGGCGTCGCTGAGGACTATGAGGAGCTGGAAGAGGAAGCCGACGATGCGGAGGATAGTCTGGAGGAAAGAGGCTCGTTGGAAGAGGATCCTGGCAGGAGGAGAGTTCACAGCGACGCTAGAGTGAAGAGGGAGCACGCCTCGAAGAAGAGAGAGATTTCCGCACCTGCGAACGACCCGACCAAGAATTCGGAATCAGCGTTGAAGGACAAGTCCGGGAAGGACAGCGGATTGGTCGAGGATCAGGCTGGCAAGAAAGAGTCTCAGGTGGCCGAGGAGCAACCAGGTAAAGCCGAGAAGGAGGATAAGGTCAACGAAGACCAGAGCAAGTTGGATCCTGGGAGCAACGAGCAGACGGATCAGTCGAAAAGGAATGTTATCACCGATCCCCAGATCGACGCGTTCAAGGTTGCTCCCGAGGCTGACTCCAAGCAGTCTTCGTTGGCCAACGATCAGGCGCAAATTGGAGGTCCGGTGACCACGGGGGAGGGGAAAGTAAAAGAGGAAGCGGGCCTGTCGAGCGACAGGAAGTCGACAGACGAGCCACCTGATCTAAACGGGGCTGCGAAGCTGGAGGACGCGAAGGTGGACGTTTTGACCTCGGGCGCTGCTAAGATCGAGACTCCGGCCAGCAACGCCGAAGCAGGGGCTTCCGAGGACGCCAACAAGCCGGAGAATTTGAATCCCGACGTCCAAACGGAGTTGCAGCCGGACAAGGACTACGAGAAGCGGGTGGAGGAGCAGATCCAGCGGAAGATCGACTCGATCAAGGAGGAGATCAAGCGCGAGATCGCCGAGAGCGAGAAGCTCAAGGAGATCGAGAGCAACAACGCCAAGTTCGACGAGCTTCTCGATCAGGAGGATGAAGAGGAGGAGCAGCTGGCTGCCGAGGCAGCGACAGCGGAGAAAAGAGAGAATCCTGCGAAGAGGTCAGCCGCGAGCCTGGACAAGACCCAGAAGACTGGCAGCGGTGACAAGCGACTGGTGAAGCGAAAGAAGAGGCAGAACGAGGGTAACCAGGAGAATGTGAAGAGCTCGAACGATCTGAACTCGAAGGTGGAGAAGAAGTCGGCGCAGAGCGTTGGGAAGCGATCGGTTGCTCCGAGCCAGCTGGTTCAATCCTTGAATCCGATGCCCTTGAAGAAACGCAATGTCATGCGAACCGCGTACCTTGTGAGAAGGGATCGAGGGAAGAAGAGGAGGAGGAGAAGATCGAGGGAATCGGAGATGGGGAACTTGCGGGAAGACCTCAAGGTAGAGGACTGAAATCACTATTTAGCATGTAAGTCCAGTGGAAGGACCCTAGACGCGTGTAAAGTGTGATGTATAGGCAGCGGATTTTATGCATTAATCACAGGAACGAGTAGGAAATGTTGCTAATTATTAACTTATCGAACATATTAACACCTTCCTTGACTGCCTTGTCACCCATATATGGGTGATGTTATTATTTGTCCAGGTTTTAAAATGAATTTTTAATACAGCGTGTCGCAGAAACTCTGTCCAGTTGAATATCTTGGTTATTTCAAACAGTACGAGAAAATGTTACTTACAGTAGTACCATACACACTGAAGAAGCAAGAAAGTTGGAGAACTACTCAATATCATACATTGAATTTTTTTCAATTTTTATTTCATAAAGTAACTTACTTTGATATCATGGAATTTCGAGGTTTCTAGTTCGGCAGTCAAAGTGTTAAGAAAGCTAATAAATGTTGATTTCCCTCCGTTGCAATTCGGATAAACAATTTTTATTTTGCATAAAGATTCGCTGTCTAGTGATGTTGAAAACCAGTATGGCAGGAAAGCTTCTTTTGTTCGCCAACAGTCCCGGTCGCCAGGCCTTGCCCAGGACGAAAGGACACTGGCCGAGTTGGCTGCTCCTGCGGACAGGAAGTCGGGTTCCGTGGCTTCGCTGACAGGGAACGCCGAAGAGCTTGGTCCGCTCGCCAGCGAATACGGCGAGGCTTTCGGAGGCCTGCAGGGCGAGTCTGGCATCGCTCTGGCTCGGTTCAAGAGGATCAAACGAGTCCTGCGTCCCCAAGCCTCGAAGAGCTAGCCGAAGACCATGGCGTTCATCAAACAGTTCAGGATCAAAGTAACTTGAAAATAAAGGCGATTCGGTGGGCTGCAAGAGGAACCTACCTTGGCCCGTTTGAAGAGGATCAAACTTCTTGGCAGAATGTCTTCGGCTACATAGAAGTCTGCAACGTTGCAATTGTTGAGCTTAGAAGGATCGAACGAGTCCTGCGACTTTAAACTTCGAGGATCTAGAAACCATCGGCGCTCTCGCTATGCAGAAGCATTTGGTAAATTTGCGAAAATATCTGGATCGAAGAAATTTCGAGACCTGTAAAAGATCTAGGGGTTCTTGATCCAGCTGGTTTTGCTCGGTCGGTAGGTACTCGATTCGTCCTTGGCGCTCCCCGGAGCTCTATAGTCGTTCCAATGAAGAAAACGCGTGTAGCACCGCGCGCTAGAGTTTAATTAACGATTTAAGCGAATAGCAAGCAGCCGAACGCGTTCAGCCGCTTCGTGGAAGAGTATCGATCCCCGCGGTTCGTAAACCGACCTATCGACGATCTACTACCTATCTTCCGCATACTGTTCAACACCCCCACGGACTCGGAATCGTCGCAACTGCAGTTTCGTGGTGCACGGTTAATTTCTGCGATTGTAAAATAGTACAAAGAAATAAAGTGAATCGCTCGGGCATCGTTGGAACTTGACGATACTTTCGATGGAGTTATTGTCTTTGATGCACTAGAGGCTAAGGGAGGAAATAGAAAAAGTATGTGTGTTGTGTGTGTGTGTGAGAGAGATAGAGAAAGAGAGATAGATAGAGAGAGAGAAAGTGATAGGTGCCCAGGCAAATACACAGAGACGCATTCGTAGACGTTCAAGATTTAATAACAAAGATACGATTAAACACGAAGAAGACACATAGATCGTTAACCCTCTTTTTTGTGCGCTTACATTATCAGGGGGGTGGGGTTGGAGGGGGATGAGATTGACGTTGGTTCTCGGCACGAGCGAGCCCCGCCCTCCCCTGCTGTTGTTCTTGTTATTATTATTATTTTTCTTGTTCGTTTTGTTTTGTCTGTCTGTTTGTATTCTCATCACCATCATCATCATCATCATCCAACTCTCCTCGATCGCCGTTCTACTTTACAACAATATGAAACAATTATTTACACATCGACGGGCGGTAGGGCCACGGTGTCGTGCGAGAAATGCCGAAGGTGACGGTTCAATGTGTTTTTTTCCTATATTTTCTCCGAGTTTTCCCTCCTCCCGCAGAGTTTCCGGCCGGGATCGAGGCCCCGCTACAAAAAAGGATAACGATCGCGACGCCTCGATCCCGGCTCCGAGCTCCTCGGATCGTTCGATCGGTCGCGGGCAGATCCTCGCGTACTCCTCTCGTTTACCCTCGCTGTTTTTGCTTTTCCAGAGTTTGCACCGAACAACGATCGATCGATCGATCGTTGACACGTTGATCGCACCCTTGTTACAACGAATTCTCGAAATATGTCGACAACGCGGGTCTTGTATCGTCCAGGAGCCATTACCCGAGCCGTCCGGGGCCTCTCGAGCTCCGCGGGAGTGGGGATAATTCCGCGACGTTTATCACCCAGCCCTTGGCGACATATATCGAGAAATCACTGTATCCGTTCGGACCCGTAAACTGATTTTCCAGGCGACAGATGGAGTGTACCAAGTTGGCTTTGTAACTTGCAAAACTCAAGAGGACAGACCAGGTAATTAGTAGACTGCGGATCTTTTGGCGCTTATGTCATCCGTGATATTGTTTAATAGGCGAACGAAACGTCTCTCGAAACTTTTTCTTTCATTTTTATAAAATGGTTTACGGGGGAGTCTGCACGAAGATCCACAGTCTAGCAATTGGCGTTACAAATAGTCGACTTCTCGGTGTTCATTAAATCGATCGATCCTCGGTCTGGCGATCCAGAGGAAATACGCGAGGAGATCCAGCCATCGTGACAGCACGTGTTCCGACGAAGCTCCTTCGTCGCGTCTCTGATTTCTAGACTGCGAATTTTTGCACTCGATGGCATTTCGATTACAGATCGATCCACACGGATCTGTATGTATTCGCACGAAGATCCGCGGTCTACCGGAGTTGGTGCTCGATTATGCGTGAATTTGGTCGTTGATTGGGCAGACAATGAAGGCTCGTTCCCGAGAACGTGGAAACGTTGAACCGTTTTCGAAAGGACGATCGAAAAAGCCGATCTAGACGAGACGGGACGAGCGGATCTCGATCGGATCGTTCCTCCGGTGCAGTGGACTCACGACGGACGCTCTGCTCTGATCACTTTCTTTCTTTTTCCTTTTTTTTTTCGTTTCTTGTTTAGTGTATGTCGATAGAGACTTTCCTTTTATTTAAAAAAATCGATGTCTGAGAAATGGTGTTCACAATAATATGGTACAACAACGTAACGGCATTACAGACTTATTAATATTTATACGGTCTCTCTTTATGTATGTATATATATATACATACATATCGTACACGTGTATATATATATGTATATATATAAATATATATTTATATATACGTGTGTTGCGTGGAGTGTGTACTCTGGTGTGTTATGTGTGTTCCTCTCGTGTGTATGTACGGGTAATATTTATAATAATAATAATAATAATAATAATAATAATAATAATAATGATAATAATAATATAAGATAATTTCTTTTTACCACAATAACATGGCTATATACAAATATTACAAGGCTCCCTTCGTTCTTCCCCAAAAACTGTCGCGTGTTCGATGCAAGTATCGAGCGGAGTTCGGACGAGCAGCGCTCCCACGTTTTTTTGTCCTTCATCCTAATCGAGTACGACGATTGATTCGATTGCTTCGACCCTCGCGCACTGTTCCGATCGATTCGACACAGAAACGATCGGTTCGCTTCTCTTTCAGGGAAACGTTTCTCCCACAAAAATAGAAAAATTTCGTTCCTAAGATTTTCGGTAATTTCAGATTTTCCACACGGAGATCAGTCTAACTCGACCCCGTGAAGTCCGCCATACTATTTTTAAAAGCAAATAATTCCGGTTCTCATGGAGGCAAATCTAACGCAACAATTACCTGAACAGTGCGCAAGGATCCGGAAGCCACTCTCTTTCTCTCGACAAAGAAAGAGTGTGTGTACTTTTGTACGAAAAAGAGAGAAAGATAGAGGTAGAGACAGAAGGAGAGAGAGAGAGAGAGAGAGAGAGAGAGAGAGAGAGAGAGAATGTCTTGAAAATGCCTCGCGACATTTCTACCATCTACTTGACGCTTACGCTCGCAGCATATTGTTTTCGGTGATGATTTGGTCGTTGGGCAGTCCCTTCGGGAACTCGGATCGGTAATAGATCTCGAGCGACTTCCACGAGCGAGATCGATTCTCTCTACCATCGATTCCGCGCGCGCGTGACCTCGAAGGGACTCCGATCTACATTTTCGCTCGTCTTCCAGTGTGATCAACCCGGACGCGACACCAACAGTCCTTTAGAATTGAGCTCGATCCGCATAGACGTACACTGCCGGTCAAACGCTTCGAATCGCTCCGTGAAAATCGATGGAAAAAACTCTGAACAAACTCTTTGCGAACGATTGGTCTAAACCTGGAAGGCCCGTACAAATTCATTTTGATTTCGAAGAACCTAGACCCTAAATTCACAGGACAAAACAGGAATAATTCTTTGAAGTGTACTGGACCAGGGATAATTTACTTTTTAAATTATCACAGCGTTTTATAAGTGATAAATGCATCGTTTTTGTCAATTACTAGATTTTTCACTTTTGCGAATGGTCAACTTCTGAAGCAATTACCGAACTTTTAAATATGCTTTTAAAATTTGTATAAGTAAACTATTTTAAGAAAGTGGTCTTGTTATATAATCTAGATGACTTAAAGAGTGTCTTCGGGCATCGACTCTCGCAGTTTGATGACGGAACAAGTGGTTACTATTGTTCGCGTGGAAAAGTTCTCTTAACTGGTCAACTACTGGTACCTTTCCCTTACTCGGTGCAATCTACGCAAGAAAAGCCTCCTCGATTGCTCGCCCCTGGGGCAAAGCGTTGGAAAACGATGTACAACAGATATTTTGCTATGTATTTCTAATATTTTAGTACCGAAAAATATTTTAGTTCGGGAAGGCTTTCCAGGAACCAAGAGTCGCAATTTCTAAAGCTATTGGGCTCGAGACAAAGAGCAGCAAATTGGCGGAGGATTCGAAAGTTTCGGCCAGCAGTGTCAGCTTCCGGTTCTACGTGCTCGCCACTGTTATCCGATAAGACGGTCCGGTGTCAAGCGACGCACGCTCGCACGCTCGCTCGCGAGCTTAAGTACTACTACGGTTTAGAAAAAGAGAGACACGCCACGGAGATCGATCCTCTCTCTCTCCGAGGCGGGGAAATTGACGTGACCGGCTCTGAAATTGAATGACGGTGCGGTTTTTCATTTTCGAGATTTCGCCGATTTTCGATCGCGAGCGACACGCGCTGAAACGCGTCGAGACAAGACGACCGGCGCGTGATCAGCACGAGATCAAAAATCGCATTCGGTGAAATGGCACGCGTCCATTGCGAACCGACAGTTTTCTCTACGGTCTTACAATCTAGAGGCGGCGAACATCTACGCGCTTTGGCACCGTCTCGCGTTCGACGAGACTTCCGCGGACAGGGGAAACCAACGAATCGAAGGGAAGAGGGTGCAAACCCTCGCGAGCTCCTTTCACCCCCTCGTACCATTCTCTATCCTAACCGTTCTGCTCCTCGCCGCGAATCGCTAACAACAATTAGACTCTTCTTCTGTACACCTTTAACGGTCCGGTCGCTCGGTCGTCGCTAGACTGCGGCTCTTTGTGCAAGAGATAAATTTCTAGAGAGTCGAGTAACAATTCATTTCGATTCTCAATTCTATTGAAATTCTTCTCATATGTTTACTGTTTTCTATTCGACTCGGTTTTGTCATAATTGCATAACAACCGCAGTCTAGTCATCGCTAGACTGCGGCTCATTGTGCAAGAGATAAATTTCTAGAGAGTCGAGTAACAATTCATTTCGATTCTCAATTCTATTGAAATTCTTCTCATATGTTTACTGTTTTCTATTCGACTCGGTTTTGTCATAATTGCATAACAACCGCAGTCTAGTCATCGCTAGACTGCGGCTCATTGTAGAAGAGATAAATTTCTAGAGAGTCGAGTAACAATTCATTTCGATTCTCAATTCTATTGAAATTCTTCTGATATATTTACTGTTTTCTATTCGACTCGGTTTTGTCATAATTGCATAACAACCGCAGTCTAGTCATCGCTAAACTGCGGATCTTTGTGCAAGAGATGAATTTCAAGAGAGTCGAGTAACAATTCATTTCGATTTTCAATTGTATCCAAATTCTTCTGATATTATTAGTGTTTTCTATTCGACTCGGTTTTGTCATAATTGCATAACAATCGCAGTCTAGTTATCGCTAGACTGCGGCTCATTGTGCAAGAGATAAATTTCAAGAGAGTCGAGTAACAATTCATTTCGATTCTCAAATGTATTGAAATTCTTCTCATATATTTACTGTTTTCTATTCGACTCGGTTTTGTCATAATTGCATAACAACCGCAGTCTAGTCATCGCTAGACTGCGACTCATTGTGCAAGAGATAAATTTCAAGATAGTCGAGTAACAATTCATTTCGATTCTCAATTCTATTGAAATTCTTCTCATATGTTTACTGTTTTCTATTCGACTCGGTTTTGTCATAATTGCATAACAACCGCAGTCTAGTCATCGCTAAACTGCGGATCTTTGTGCAAGAGATGAATTTCAAGAGAGTCGAGTAACAATTCATTTCGATTTTCAATTGTATCCAAATTCTTCTGATATAATTACTGTTTTCTATTCGACTCGGTTTTGTCATAATTGCATAACAACCGCGGTCTAGTCGTCGCCGAGTGAACCCTCAATGTTAACCACTCGCGTCCACGAGGGAACCGATCGTGTCGCGTTTCCAGGTCCACGCGCGGGAGCCTTAATTAACACCTTAATTAAGCCTCCTTCTCTGTACGACTTCGTTCATAGATAGTTAGAATTCTTTGCTCGTTGAGGACGAAGACAAATTCGAGTACGTAACATGTCCGCATTTATCGTGATGGGATAAATATTCAGAACAGGAAAAGAGAAGTCTATTTCGACTCGTTAGGTGTAGAAATAAGCTCCGCGGAGAAGCATAGACGACTGTAATAACGTTGATGTTCATCGATTTAGATTTTAGGTAGCAAAAGTGATGAAGTTTGTCGAAGCTTTTCTCGAGAAAAACCGCGGAAATTTATTTGTACACCTGGTAAAAGGAGCGAATGACAATTCGGAACTCTCTACATCTTTTCTCGATTAACAAAAAACAACGCACTGATCTTTAAATCCTCCGCTGTGCAATTTTCAAGTCGCGCATTCGTCGCTCGCATTATTCAAGTTTGATTTCTAGCAGTTCTGTCACGTTCCCTCGAAGATCGTGCGAGACTTCCGTTCGTAACAACGTTTCAAGCAACTTTATCGTTTGTACAATTGATTCGGGCGCCACTCTCAATCATGGGCGCGCGCGCGCGCGAGCTCTGTGGAAACAAGGCGAGGCATAAACTTTCTGACAAATTCTCAACAACAATCGCGTCGATTTGTAACTCTATAAAATTCATCTCGTCGAAACTCTATTTAAAGACTCTTGTCGGCCGTATCTCGGCCCAATCGAACGATAGATCCTCGGTTCAATCCCGCAACCATGATCTCGCGGTAGAATGGAATTCTACTGCGAGCACGTGTCGGGATTAAACTCGATTTCGAACTCGAGAAAAACTGGGCCTTTGCGAATCGATCGTATACAGGGAATTTCGAAACCGGGTGCCGATTATGTCAGTGGCAAATTCGTCCTAGCAGGCAGACAGAGACACGGAGTCTCGGATCAAAAAGGCACAAATTCGTCTTGAACAAAAGAACACGCGACAGAGTTTTTCTAAAAACACGCTATTGGTGTATCGATCTCGAATAAATTATCTTTTTCAAATCTTTCCATAGCCTAGGATGTCTAGGTTTGTCTGTGCAGAGCGTCTACGAATAAAAGAACGTTTAACGAGAATCGAAAGACTGAATTGAATTAAAAGATTTAATATGTACAATTAATTGTTGGATAACCGTGCAATTATCCAGGGATTTTACCTAAATTACTGGGGATCGTTTTCGAAACTCCCTGTACGTTTCCGGACCGATCCTCCGGCGACCGGCTCTAAAACATCACAGCAACGGTAACTACGCGTTAAAAACTCGTTTCTTTCCCTGGTCAAACGTAACAAATGCTCGGAATAAAATTCTACCGGTATAAAACGCTCGAATAAATCGGATAATTCTCTCGGATGATCGCAGGTTAGCACCTCGAAACGTGTGTGCTCGCGTGTAGCTCTTTCTCCAGCGTTGCGTGTGTTGTTCGTCGTCGCCGTGTCTACGAGAGCGGACGAGCTCGTGAAACGGCGCTCGGAAAAAGTCGGTTTACCACTACGTACATACATACGTACACACTGTATACAGATATAAGCGTATCATATCTCCATGATTTTCTGTTTCTCCTTTATACATTATATACTTTTTTAATCGAATTACTTCTAACGTGTTGCCGCGCGGCCGCAGGGTTAATTATTTCGACGTTTCTCGTACAAAGTACAGCGTATTACTTTCAAAAAACAATTGACGACCGTCGAGGGCGCAACCCCCTTCGCGTTCTCTTTAGCTTCGTTCGCGCACCGTCTTACCGTTTGATCACGGTCGACGACGCGAACGAGGGAAACTGAATCGATCTATAATGATTTATCGGCGACGTACAATGCGATGGCGATTTTTCTCTCGAAGAGGCGGCTTGTTCTCTCTAATCGCGAAACAATATCTTCGACGTCCTTCTTTAAACAAATATTAAAAGCCTCAGAGGGAGATCTTTACTCTTGTTCGGATCGTTCTGCGTTTACGTGGTACGTCGATCATTGATTTGTATATTGGATCAACGCGTGCGCTACCAGCATTTGTTTCGCTGTTTATCTTCAATGTTGAAATGCTCGATTAAATGCAACGTACCTCGTTCGTGAAATATTCAAACAATTTTGGTAGAAGAAAGTCAGAGATTGTCGGTATACTATGATGAGCGCTATGACTTGAAACGACAAAGTGTCTAAAGTTAATTTGAGACTGTCTTTAAGTACAGATTGTGGACGTCACGTGTCTCTGACGATGGTAGCGAACGTGTCAATCATTTGAAAAATTGTTTTAACTCCTTGCACTACTATTTATTTTGTGATTATAATGATAAAAAATTCTTCATCGTTCGGAATTTCATAGAAAACAAAAAGATAGTTTACATCTATTGTACGCCAATGTTTTCTCCAAAGGATATCAACTACAACAAAATAGAATTTTATTTCGGTTTAAAGGAAATTAATAACACACATTTATTAGACTCTGTTCAGAATCTTCATCACGAGTCTGACTCGATATTATAGGGCAAGGGGTTAATTGAAGTTTCAACTTGCAACTCTGAATCGACGAGTGCCCGCGTGGTAGATATTCAAGTTGCAGCTTCGAAAAGGATCGCCATGGCAAGCATTGCACGCAGCTGAGTTTCTCGAAGGATCCCAGGCGAATTTTCCGAAAAAATCGGGCTCCCCTCGTCGAGACCCCCTAGCGAGAAGAATTTCGAAACACTGCTCAGGGCGTTCAAAAAGTTCAGAGGAAATTTTCTCAGACGTATCGGTGGTACGATCTCCATTTTCCTCGCTTGTCTAGCTGGCGTGAACATTCGGCCACTTGTATTGATTGTATCGACTCGCAGGCGTGGTTTCCAGTCCGGGAGCTTTTTGGAAGCTCTGAGCATAGTTCGCAGGAGGATAAACGAAATCGCCCGACGAAGGAAAGGGCAAAGTAGCTTCGAGTGGGTTCGCCTAACGTTTTCGGTAGGGTGTCGTCGAAAGGTGTCTCCCTCCTCTCTCGTGTCGGTGTCCGAACTTGTCCCTCGTGCTCTACGGTCCTCCTCAACACCTTGGGGACGGCGTTGTCAACTCGAGCGTTAACGCGAACGTTGAGCCAACGGATAAGGAAAATCGTGAACGAGACTCGAAGAATCGGCGACCGGTATTTTCCTCGTCGCCGGTGGATCTACCGAAATTGATCGACTACAATGATCTACCGTCCCCAAAGCGTCGAGCGTCAGCAACGACCGAGCCCGCGTCTACCGTGTACACTTCTCGCAATCGTTTTTACTCTTGTTTCTCTCGTTACTCGCTAAAACGTTAATTTCTGTTTTTTTTTTTCATTTTCACCTAAACAGTAGATCGTTTGTTTTACCTTACTAGGATCGTATATGACAAAAGCATGTATAAATCAGTAGACATTTTGTTTTGTGCTTCTTAGAGATCATACATGATACAATGTACAAAGTAGTATAAAATAAAAAAAGGGTTAATAAAGATTTGTATTACTTAATCCTCAATTAACGGTTTATCACGAACGGGAGACCGGCGCGTGTGCCCGTCGGTCGTCGATCGTCGATCGCCGGCCGGACGTTTCTCAACGGTAACTGGTTTCCGGTTTTGTCCGGTGTTGCTTAGGGGAATGATTCCCCCCCCCCCCTCTCTCTCTCACTCTCTCTCTTTCTCTGTCTCTGGAGTTTCCATTGATCGTTCTAATCGGCGAACGATCGGACGAGATTCACCTGGTCGGAACTGCTTCTAAGAGACATTTTGTTTTTTCTGTTTTGGTTTCGGAGAACCGGTTCCCGTTCGAGAACAGTCTTCGGCGGTTACTTCCGGCGACCGGTCGGGCCAGCGGGTCGCGACCCGTTTGTCACAAAAGTGTCCCAAGAAATGGATTCGCGCGACACCCAGGACAGATCAGAATTTGTATTCCCTACGTAATATAGTCAGCGCGTAATTCGCAAATGAGTAAAGTGTTTGTTTCTTTCTCGCCTTAAAGTCGGTCTAGCCTAAAGTGGGCCTCGGCGTTGGGATCGGATATGACCATGTTCGGGTCGGTGAGCATTTGTAGACCATCGACGTCGATGGGGTCGAGGCCCTGCCTGAGAGCGTCGTCCGATGGGAAGAGATCCGGGTCGAACTCGCCCATCATCGCTGTGCCGAGATTCTTCACGAACTCGGGATCGTCAGCGGCCGAAAAATCTGCAACAATTCGCAATTCCTCATTAAAAATATTCTCGTCGATTCGCCGGAGATACCTCGCCGGTGACAATGGAGATACGATTTTGTTCTGCGAAGATAACCATCCTTCGATCCTTTCGAATCCCCCTGAGAGCTTTATCTTCAGCTTTCTCAATTTCTCTTTCAAATTATTGAGAACTCTTTCGGAAGGCCACCATCGAATACTAACACACTAAACTTCGGGTTCCTCGACTTCCCTTTGAATTCCTAGAGCTGTAGTTGAAGTCTTTAAGCTCCCATTGAGTTCTTTGAGTCCTCTTTGAGTTTCTCGAACCACCCTCTTCGAATTCCTCGAACTCCTTCTTTGTGTTCATCGAACTCCTATTGACTTCTTTGAGCTCATCTTCAGTTTCACGAACCCCTCTTTGTGTTCCTCGAGCTTCCATTGAATTCTCTGAGCCCTCTTTGAGTTCCTCGAGCCCTTTCTTTGTGTTCATCGAGCTCCCATTGAGTTTTTGAGTTCTTTTCGAGCTCTACGACCTCCTCTTCGTGTTCCTCGAGCTCCCATTAAGTACTTTGAGCTATTTTTAATATCACGAGCCTCCTCTTTGTGTTCCTCGAGCTCCCATTGAGTTCTCTGAGCCCTCCTTGAATTCCTACAGTTCTCGTTGAATTCTTTAAGCTCCCGTTGTGTTCTATGAGCCTTATTCGACTTCTCTCAGCATTCAATGAGTTCCTCAAGCTCCCTCTTTGTGTTCCTTGAGCTCCCACTACGTTCTCTCAGCTCCTTTTGAGTTCCACGAGCCTCCTCTTTGTGTTCCTCGAGTTCCCATTGAGTTCTCTGAGCCTTCTTTGAATTCCTACAGAATTCTTTAAGCCCTCCTTGGGTTCTATAAGCCGTATTCGAGTTCTCTCAGCATTCTTTGAGTTCCTCAAGCTCCCTCTTTGTGTTCCTTGAGCTCCCACTACGTTCTCTCAGCTCCTTTTGAGTTCCACGAGCCTCCTCTTTGTGTTCCTCGAGTTCCCATTGAGTCCTCTGAGCCCTCTTTGAATTCCTACAGAATCCTTTAAGCCCCCCTTGGGTTCTATAAACCGTATTCGAGTTCTCTCAGCATTCTTTGAGTTCCTCAAGCTCCCTCTTTGTGTTCCTTGAGCTCCCACTACGTTCTCTCAGCTCCTTTTGAGTTCCACGAGCCTCCTCTTTGTGTTCCTCGAGTTCCCATTGAGTTCTCTGAGCCCTCTTTGAATTCCTACAGAATTCTTTAAGCCCTCCTTGGGTTCTATAAACCGTATTCGAGTTCTCTCAGCATTCTTTGAGTTCCTTGAGCTCCCACTACGTTCTCTCAGCTCCTTTTGAGTTCCACGGGCCTCCTCTTTGTGTTCCTCGAGTTCCCATTGAGTTCTCTGAGCCCTCTTTGAATTAATACAGAATTCTTTAAGCCCTCCTTGGGTTCTATAAACCGTATTCGAGTTCTCTCAGCATTCTTTGAGTTCCTCAAGCTCCCTCTTTGTGTTCCTCAAGTTACCATGGAGTTCTTCGAGCTGTGTTTGAATTCGTCGAGTCCGATATTGGATCTTCGAGTCTGCAGGGTTCGTGCTATTTTCGCAGAACAAAATCCCTTCCCCGAAATAACACCTGTTGGCAGAACGCGATCGAGAATTTGACGGGGACCCACCGGTGAGGATGATCGTCGGTGTGTTCGGTGTCTGCGGCGTGAGCTGCTGCGTGGAGGTTGTGTTGGTGGAGTTGGTCGTCGTGGGCTGATATGCCATTTGCGGGCTCGTGCTGAAATAACCGGCGTCTCCGCTGCCCAACTCACCTCCGACATTTATCACGTCGTTCTGCAAAGGAAATTCGGACAGACCAGATCAGAACAAGGATCTTATGTGTGTGTGGATGTGTGTGTGTTCGTACCGCGTTAATATTTGATTAACCCCCCTCCCCTCCAGTGGAAACTGGATATAGAGAGACGCTTAATCAGTCGTCTAGAATTAATCGTTCCTCTTTTAAGCTTGAGTCGGTTGGTCCAAGTGCAACCTCGTATCTCGCAGAGGAATTTCCACGTCGCGTTTCACAGCGAATAAAAGGTCCGACACTCTTCATCAAATATTGTTCTGCGACCCGTGCAACTCGTACGGTTGCTCGCGATTTCAGCAAATTGACAGAACAGACGAAAAATGTCGAACGAAAACGTCGCCTCTCCGGATTTTTCCGGATGTTCCACATAAAATTATTCACGCGACGAACCGAGTGGCGGCTTTGCCTTTCCACGATTGAAACGAACCGTTCGAATCCTAGCACAAAGATCGACAAACGTATTTTGAAATTCGATCGAACTCGATCACGACAAGCCGAGACTAAATATAATCGAACACGAGCGTCGAACGCGAACTCGTCGTTGCCCCGGTTAACGGGTCAAGTTCCACGGAAATCCGACGGGGTTCGAACATCGAGATAACCGGATCAAGATCGGCGCGGATCCGATCGCTAAATCCGCCAGCAAGTTCGCCACCGTGGAAACTACTCGACCAAAGATCCGTTTTTGCCGAAGGGAGCGCCGGTATTCGGCAAATCCCGCGAATCCGATGTATTAGGTTGTCCGGAAAGTTCTTTCCGTTTTTTTTAACAGGTATTATAAATTGGATCAAACGACCTGACATTTTTTGAGCAATTAGAAGAATTGGTTTTCCAACTGATGTGCAAAAAAGATTTTGAAAAAAATTGCAATTGGTAAGAATTACATGAGAAATTAAAAATGGCACTTTTCACAACTTTTTTATTTGAACCCATAGTGAAAATTTAAAATATGAGTTTTGTAGATCTATGTTAATTATACACATGCTGAAAATTTCATCGAAATCGATTAATATACACATGAGCTACGAGTAATTAAAAATGGTGAAAATCGCGGCTTTTGGTCACTTTTCGCTTAAAATCCACAAATTCTAACATCTTTAGATGCGTGTCGTTTTTATCTGCATCAACCGATTTCGATGAAATTTTCAGTATGTTTATAATTAACATATGTAGATCTACAAAACGCATATTTTAAGTTTTCATTACAGGCTCAAATAAAGAGATAGAGAAAGAGGAAAACTGGAAGAAGGCAGTGGAATCGAGATACAATAAATGGTTCAGAGAGATAAGAGTGCAGGAAAGACCGGAGTATTTAGAGAAGGCAGCAAAGGAAGAGAAATGGAGAAGGGTAACGAGATATAGACTGGGAAATGAGATGAGGGGAGGAAGATATTGGGAGGAAGAAGAGGAAAGGAGGTGTAGAAGGTGCGGATATGGAGAAGAGACGTGGGAGCACGTGCTGGAAATGTGCGCAAGGGAAAAAGGAGTGAATGCAGGGATACAAGAGATAGTAAAGGAGATTCTGGCGGCGGACGGAAGGGGGGAAGAATAGATAAGAGAATTAGATAGCAAGAGAAAAGAAATACAGGACGGAAATTTAAAGGAGGGGAAGAGAAAGAAGGAGACAGGGGTGTGAATGAGAGAATGTGTGAGAGAGAGTGAAAGGGAAAGAAAGAAAATGAGAGTCTAATATTTATAAGATGTAGGATAGTATAGTATAAGATATTAAAGATAGACAGAGTTGATAGGTGAAGAATAATTGTAAAATAAAGAAAAAAATACAGTTTGTAAAGGGAACGGGATCTCTGTGTAACGCGTAAGGGAACAATTAAAATTTACATACATACATTACAGGCTCAAATAAAAAAGTTTTCGAGAGTGCCTTTTTTATTTGCTCTTATAATTCCTAGCAATTGCAATTTTTTCAAAATCTTTTTTGCACATCATTTGGAAAACTAATTCTTCTAATTGCTCAAAAAATGTCAGGTCGTTTGATCCCACTTATAATACCTGTTAAAAAAAAAAAACGGAAAGAACTTTCCGGACAACCTAATACAAACACCGTGCACAGCGAATCGATCCGCGCTCTCGGAGAGCCCTGAGAGCCGATATCGACCGACGTCGAATCTGTTGGCGAAAACGCGAGAAGCCAACGTTTCGCAGTGCCGCAAATTTTCAACAATTTTTCGAACGATTAAGAAAATCCTAGACTCCGGTTCGTTAACCCTTCGCGGCCCGACGTGTTTTCGCTGAAGTAATGCGCTGAACGAAATAAAAATTGAAATGTTAAGATTTATGAGTGGACAGCGGATCTTTATGCAAAATGAAAATTTTTTACCTAAATTGCAACAAACTGGAACGAAATAGAAATTAATTTTCTTTCCTAATATGTTTAATAGGTTGAAAATAATGTAACAGTATTTTTAAATTTTTCTAATGTTCTTACTGTTTTAAATTACACCTACTCATTTTTGTAATAAATGCATAAAATCCGACGTTTATTTATGAGATTATCACGCTCGATACACTAGGAATTCGTTTATAAATCTAAACAAATAATGCTGTCTCCCAATCCTGGAACACGTGGCACTCGGAATGTTTACAGAGAGATGCAGTATTTTAAATAGAACGTAGAAAGAATTGTAATTATGTGGAAGTCGCCGCATTATTTTTCTTCGACGATCTCCTTTATTAATAATCGCGGCAGGCTAAAAGTAATGCAAAGAGGATTGAAATTCTACGAAAGCCTCTGCCCGATTCAACTTTTAAGATCTTCGCGAGCTATAAATGCGATAACGGAGACGGTTGCAGCTCGCGTGGGAGTCGAGCCGAGACCATCGACATTTTTACAGCGATTCTTCCCGATCGCCGCTCGATATTTTCGAAAAAAAAAATCCGCCAAACGGACCCCGTTCGATAAAAAAATTTGCATTGTATTTCGCTTTAAAGATTCCGACACGCCCTTGCAGCGAAACCAACATTTAAGCTGGTACAATCTCTACGACCGCAATCCCGAACTTTCAAGCGAAAGAATGAAAGAATCCGATCCGATGAAAAATTCCAATTTCGTTCCTGCTTAACACTGGGTTTACGGGACCGGTCAAAAGGACGGGTACTAGAATTTTCAATTTGCGATTATTGAGATTGCAAAAATGCGTCCAGAATTATCGAACAAATTTATTTCTTTGGAAAATTAAAATTGGTGGCGGCAATTGCAACAAGCAGAATATCTCGAAAAGTATGAAAAAAAAAGGTGGGTTAACTCTTTGCACTCCGATGTCCCGTCTCAGAGGACATTATGAACCTAGAATCGATGGCTCGGAGTGCAAACCCAGATAGCACCCGACGTCTTAAAGACGTCTGTTTTACGTCCATTTTTGGTCTGAACGTCTTACGTCCTGAAAAGACGTCTTAAAGACGTCTCGTAAAAGACGTCGTTTTTACGTCTCATTTCAGACGTCTTTTACGAGTCGTCTTTAAGACGTTTCATTTCTTGACGTTTCAGTCATTCTAAACTGCTAGAGAAAAGCTTTACAAACTGTACACACGCAACACAGTATAATGCAGTTTTCCATCCTTCGAATAGACGTTTATTTATTTAGGAAAGTTAAATAACTAAATTGTTAATTTACTACTATTAGAATATATTACATATATATTCGCAATAGAATTTAGCAATAAATATTGTTTAACCGTTTGAGTCCCAAGCAGCGCGATCGCGCTGTTGAGATTTTATGTCGAGAAAACCCAGCACAATTCGAGCATTGTGGACAACTGACGGTGGTTTACCGATTGTCGAAGTCGTGCGGTCAGATTTACTGACGCAAGTACATCACACAGCAACTTTTAATGTGAATAGTACATTTTACAATAGGTAGAATAATACTATAATAATGCAATAATAAACTACAAAATAAAAATTCTCATTCAGAGAAAGCGCGGTTGCGCTGTTTGGGATTCTTCGACAGTGTTTTTTCAATACCCCCTGGGACTCAAACGGTTAATAATAAAAATATACATTATATATCACAAATCCAAAATCCAAAATAATATATCAAAATAAATAGATAAATAAATAAATAAGTTAAATAAATAAATAAAGCATAAAATGTTAATGTTCGCGGATATGCTGAAAAACATTCTTTTAATTTATTTTTTTTATTTATAAATAAATAAATAAATAAATAAAGCATAAAATGTTAATGTTCGCGGATATGCTGAGAAACATTCTTTTAATTTATTTTTTTTTATTTATTTAGTTTTTTTGTTATAACAAACATTCAATTTATATTTCTTGTACATGTATACAATATTCAAATTCAATATTTTTCTCATAAGAAAAAATGTGGCTTAAAAAATATTTTTCCAATATTTGACAGACATATCTATCTAATATTTTTGTGCTCCTAGGGGTCTGTTTCGGGACGTCTTGAATACGTCTGTTTCGAGACGTCTTAAAGACGTCGAACGGACGTCTTAAAGACGTCTTTAAGACGTACAGTTTTTTCACAAAGACGTTCCGGAGACGTTCAGAAGCCGTTCGGAAGACGTTCGTAGGACATTCAGACGTCTAATAGACGTCTTCGTCTTTAAGACGTCTCTGTGCTATCTGGGAAGGGTTAAAATGGTCACTTTCAGCGGTTCGTAGACCCAGCGTCAACGATCCAGAACTATCGATCCAAGGATCTACTCACCTGCGTGTAGGTCGTGGTGTGGTTCGGCGATCCGATGTACGATGTGATCGTGTTGGTCGGCACGGGGTTGTCCATCTGAAGATAGAAAAGAAAAGAAAAACGAGAAGATAAAACCGAGCGAATCCAAGGGGGCGTCGACGGGCCGCCATTTCGATGGACCAAGGGGGTGGGGGGGGGGACCAGTGAGGGTCGAGGGTGGATCTATGGGGTTGTGGGTGGATCGAGGGGGGGTCGAATCAAATTGCGGAAACCGGGAAAGAACCGCGAACAGGGGGCTGCGCGCTTAATTGCACCGCGGCGATTACCTCTCGCGGTTTTCATTCTGTTCGTTCCTCGTTTGATTCGCGGGGGCGTACAGGGGGTAGGGGGTTGTACGGGGGTGGGGGGGAGATGGACCGAAAGGGAGACGGCCCGTAGAAGGTGGCGCCAGGGGGTGGAAGAAAACAAGGGAAGCGGAGAAACAAAAGGCGAATCGAACCGTGAACGCTTTTATCCGCAGGAGGATCGGTTTTCGGGCTTCTCCGCGTTGCCTGTTACCGCTTCCCTATTCCTCTCGGCCGGCTCCTCGTACTTGCCGCCTTTCTCTTTTCAGGAACGATCTTCCTGCTCTCTAGAGTCGCCTTGGGCCGCTGCTTCGAGTCGCAAAACACACCGATCACCGGTCATCTCGAATCACCAACGTCGAAACGATACGCGTTTCCCGCTGGTCAGTTCTATCCTCGATATACGATCACCGGTCCAACGAGGGTTCCATCTTTGCGAAAGCATTTTTCTCATTCAGCCCCGTCTCGATTTCTTATTAATTTCTTTAAAGGCACGAGACTTCCTTGAAAAATCTTGACAACATCCGCGGAGATCGATAGATCTCTCGGGAGGCTCGTGTTCGTATGCGCGAACGTCAGCAAGAACCGGCCATCGAAAGTTGGACACAAAGGGGTGCGCGCGGCGCTCGTTGAACAGTGTTCCCGCAAAGATTATTCAAGGATGCGCAGCCATGATCCTCGCGTTATCGACGGCTTCAGCGGTTCACCGTGGATGCTGCCCTCTCGATAAAAGCGAGCGGAGTCTCGCGGGCCCGTAACCCGAGAGCGTGTTTCTTATCGTTCGTTTCTCGCGGATGATCCATAACCGAGGTCGTTTCGCAAATGTTTATCACCCGAGCAGGACGGTTTTCAGTCGACGGATTCCGCGTCGAAAAATAACGACGGACAAAGAGAGATAAAGAGAGAAAGAGAGAGAGAGAGAGAGAAAGAGACTAAAAGAGAAAAAGAGAGAGAAAGAGAGATAGTGACGTACATAAATAAATCAAAAGAGAAACGAAATCGGAGGAGAACTCATAGAAGGGGGTGGAAGCTCGCATAGATAAATTTGGCGGGGGGTGGTTTTTGGCGGTGGGGGTGGTTATATAGAAAAAGAGCGAAAATGCTTTGATATAGAGTTTGCACAAGGGCGTTATTTCACCTCTATCTGCGTGGTCCAGGTGCAACCAAGTTCCATGAGCTGCTGCGCGAATTTCGGCCAATCCTGACGGATGCGGGCAACAGATAAACATCAAGGCTTAACATTTCAGTGTTACGCAGAACGAGACATTAGGAGGATGAGAGAGCGCCGGGGTGACAGTCGGTCGTGTGTGCGTGTGTGCGTGCGTGGACGAGTTACAAAGGGGAGGGGGGGGGGGGAAGGCTGTCGCTTTTTCTTCACGAAGAAAAAGAAAACTCGCGGGGAGAGACTGCGATGGCGTCTCCGACCCCGCGAATGATCGTTCGGAGAAGCGGAGAACCAGCGAGCGTCGACCAGCGGAATCGGAGCTCTCGAACGACGCGACCAGCGAACTCGCTGCGCGCCGCAATTAGGCGAACGGTCGCGGCCCGAGATCGTTCTTGCGCGAATGTCCTCGAACAACTTTGGAACAAGCTCGAATCGATCGCAGGGACCACCGTGGATCGCAGATCAACGGTATGCAACCTCCTTTCTATCGCAACGTATGCCCTGTAATTTCTTTCGGAAGCTAGTAATTTTCTACGAGAGTAAGAAAATTTATATTTATCGTAATCGATGACTGTACATAGTCGATAACCAAAAAAGAAATATAATTTGCTACCGCCGTCGCTTCTACGCGATCCGATAGTTTAAACGAAACTGGTCAAACGAAGTTTATGCATTATTTATAAAACCATAGGACACAGCATAATATTCAGGAAGGGGACACAGTCTTTGCTAAATTATTTGAATATTTCGCGGAGGTGGTACGTTGAATAAAATATTTCGGATGAGCATCGAAACACGTGATGGTAGGGGGACGTGTTAGTCGACAGCATCGTGATCGTCGAAAGAAACCAAGAAGGATGTTGATGGTATGCTATCGAGTTTGAAGAAACGGTGGTCGTTGACAAGCTGACTCTCTCGCAATCTCGGGTTGGCCACTTAGCGAGGCAAGACGAGACGAGACGTCGTCGTCGTCGTCGTCGTCGTCGTCGTCGTCGTCGTCGTCTAGACGCGAAACGAGACGTGGGCGTGGGCCGCAGAAATGGCGGAAGGGACGTGGATCGAACGATCTCGGGATCCGGACGAGCCTCGGAATCGTTCGGAAGGAGACCTTTTTTCATTGAGAAACGCGGAGCGGAACACTACGCCGGCGATGATTGAGCCGTGAGGACCGAACCGCGTCGCTGGATCGTTGCCAAACTTGCGATGCCAGAGCCAGCGAGCTAGCGATACAGCGTGCTCGCGAGCGATACCGGAAACTTAGGCGTGTTCTACTAACCATCGTGAACTGCTCGAAGTCCTGTTGAAGGGCGGCCGCCTGCGCCTGGTTCAGGAAGTAGCTGTTCTGATCGAGGCCGTCCGAAGTTAGGTTCGGTGGACCCGGGTGTCCCGTCGGACTAGGCGGCGCCGATGGGTTGTTGCTGTAACTCAACGGGCTTCCCTGTAATCCCCCACAAAACACCCTGTTAACTCTTTAAGCGACTCGTTTCGTCTCCATGCTGTTTCATCATCCTTAACCCTTATGTGGGCAACCAAACTTTTCACGGTTGTTGGGCAACCGGGGTACCCGGGTACCCTGAGCGTTCGGTGCCGATATATAACAAATAAAGTGACAATTTTACTTTCATGCTTTCCCATAACTTTTAGTTTTTTTGTCTATGGTATACTAAGTATTGTTTTAAACAGTTTAAGTGAAGCAACTGCTTTAAAAAATAGTATAACTCAATGCTAAGATCAAACTTTTATGCTATTCGTATGTGGACGTACGGTATTTGACTCTTCGACTTACAGAACAGTACAACAGTATTCAACTTTATTTGGTCACAACCAAAATGTTACAATATATTCGTATGTGCCAAAAAAAAAAAGAAAAGTTTGTTGTATTACTATCCACAATGCACAATGATAATGTTGTTTCTGGGCCAAAGAGGAAACCAGAAATAGTCCACTTCTATAAAAAAACAAAATCTGATGTCGACATGATGGATCAAATTTTGAGACGATACAGTATACAAAGACGTACTAGCAGATGGCCATTAGCATTTTTTTTTACATAATTGACATTGCTGCTCTTGCCTCATACATGATATATATTTCTAATAACGATATGTTGCCTAACAAATCCAATAATCGCCGAATATTTTTACGCCAAGTGAGAGAGGAACTTTGTCTTCCAATAATTAGAAGTCGATCAACCAATGTTCAAGTGATGAGACATTTCTCTTGTAAATTGCAATAGAAAGCATGCTGCATAAGTCACCAACAATGACCGACGTTCCTTCAACTTCAGGCACTGTACAACAACGAGATAAAACTGGACGAAAAAGAGTTGTAGGCTCATGTTATATATACCAAGCTGACCCTGATAGAAAACGCAGAAAGACACGAAAATATTGTCAAAACTGTATAAAACCAGTTTTCCGACGAACACGCAAATACTCTGACAGTTTGTAAAAATTGTCCTATTATTGGTTAATAATAGTAACTATACTAATAATGAAATAATACCAATTGAAAAAATTTGTGTGTTGTATGATTGTGTTGTAAAACTTCCCTTCATAAGCATCCAACTACAACTTCCTATGTATGGGTACCCGGGTACCCGGTTACCCAACAACCGTATAAATAAGATTGAAGTCTTATTATTTAATATGTTTTGCATCAATTTTAATTCTGTAACCATAAATCGACAGAGAACCTTCTAAATAATGGGGATCCAGGGCGGTTTTGCGATATCTTCATAAAAACATAACAAATTATTAGAGCAAACATAGAAAGGGGTACCCGGTTGCCCACATAAGGGTTAACCTCGATCGAGGAACGATTTGACACAATTTTCGCTGGATAAGTAATGTTAAGAGCCAAGACACCGTAGATTCGCGATAAGGTAGAGTGACCACGTTACCGACAAAAATAGGCGAAAAATGATTTTACGTGCCTCAACTTTTCGTCCTTATATGAGAATATTTTTCGCTGGAAAAGGGCTCGTTCGATAGAGGAAGATTCAATCTAGCGCAAGCTGGTCACGAGCTGACGAGATTATGCGGATATTTGGTAATATAAGCGTTAGAAGTAGGCCAAAAATTAACGATGTGCGTGGCGTGGAATCCAAGCATTTTTATGCCATTGGATGAGTTTTCTGGATGAAATCGAGAGTAGCGCGGCGCTAGAAAGTATCTCCAGCTACAAAATTACATTTTGTCTCGAGTCTGCGAAATAAAGCCGAAAACTTGAAGCACGTTTCTGGCGTCAGGATTCATGATATCGATAATACAGAGCAAAAAATGTGACAAGCTTAGTCACAGACTTAAGAACCGTCGGATCGAGACCAAGACGGATCTTGAATCTGTGGCTGAAGGTTGTGAATGGAAATTATTAATTAACCGTTTGAGTCCCAAGCAGCGCGATCGCGCTGTTGAGATTTTATGTCGAGAAAACCCAGCACATTTTTTAGCATTGTGGACAACTGACGGTGCGTTACCTATTGTCGAAGTCGCGCGCTCAGATTTACCGTTGCTAGTACATCACACAGCTCCTTTTAATGTAAATAGTACATTTTACAATGGCTAGAATAATGCTACAATAATGCAATAATACATTACAAAATAAAAATTCTCATTTAGAGAAAGCGCGGTTGCGCTGTTTGGGATTCTTCGACAGTGGTTTTTCAATAGCCCCTGGGACTCAAACGGTTAAAAAGTCACGTGACTATCCCGGGCCGTTAAACCTCTCGCACTCGGTCGAAAAAAATCCTCTGCTTTGCTCGAATCCGATCTTCGCACCAAAGGAAAATTCAAGCGAACGTTATGCGCGCGTGCATTTAGATGCGCGAGAAACCTTCGGGCTTCGGAACGGTGCAACCGCGACAGAAGTATCGACTTATCGACACGAGGCGTTAAAGCTTGACCATTCCGCGAAGTTTGGAAGTTGGCGAAGATCGATGCTGCCGGTAATAGCCCGGAAGGGGAAGTTCCTCTGCGAGAAGGGAGCTGTTGGGAGTCAACCCTTTCGATGCTTGCGTCGAGTAAACTCGTCTCGAGACGGTAATCTTTTGTTTAACACGTTAAACGCTATGAGTTTACAAAACAACATTTCATATTAATATAAAATATTTTATATGTCGTGCTGACCAGCGCGCACTAGATCGAACTAGGGCTGTTACTTTTCCGAAGCTTCGACACTTCGAAACTTCGAAACTTCGAACCTTCGATTCGTTTCCAGTTAACGGATAAAAGGAATAAATTTTCATAATTTGTTTCTATATTTATTATTTGAATTATTTCAATAATTTATTGTTAAAATAATATATTTATTATTTGAATTATCATTTCGATAGTTCACTGATAAAATAATTGTTTAAATAAATAAATTTTTACAATTTGTTTCTATATTCATTGTTTGAATTGTTATTTCAATTATTTATTGTTAAAATAATGGTTTAAATGAATAAATTTTTAAAATTTTGTTTCTACATACATTATGTGAATTATTTCAATATTTCATTGTTAAAATAATTATTTAAAGAATGTACAAGTATTTACATAATGAATATAGAAATGTGTTCCTATATTAATTATGTAAATACGTGTACATTGTCTAAACAGTTATTTGAACAATAAATTATTGAAATAATTCAAATAATGAATATAGAAACATATTGTGAAAATTTATTTATTTAATAAATTATTTTAACAATAAATAATTGAAATAACAATTCAAATAATGAATATAGAAACAAATTATAAACTTTATTTATTCAAACAGTTATTTTAACAATGTGCTATCGAAAGGATAATTCAAATTATAAACATATTATCTTAACAATAAATTATTGAAATAATTCAGATGGTGAATATAGAAACATATTATGAAAATTTATTCCTTTTATCCGTTAACTGGAAACGAATCGAAGGTTCGAAGTGTCGAAGTTTCGAAGTTTCGAAGGATCGAAGGTTCGTAGGTTCGAAGCTTCAAAGCTTCGAACCTTCGATCCTTCGATTTTCATCACCTTCGAATTTTCTGCAATCGAAGCTTCGAAGCTTCGAAATCTTCGACCTTCGAAGCAAAGTAACAGCCCTAGATCGAACCTTCCTCTTTCGAATAAGCCCTTTACCAGCGACACAATATTCTTATAAAAAGGACGAAAACTCGAGGCACGTGAAACCATTTTTTTACGGTAATGTAGTCACTCTACCTTATCGCGAAGACCGGGCCCTTAAGGTTTGTCCCTTCGTGTCTATAGAAATGTCTGTACACGTGGACGAAATTTATTTGATTTCATGCGGCGCGGAACGAAGAGAGAAATTCATGGTCGATGGAATTCAATGATTCCCATTTTACAGGACCGCGACTGCATTTATTCATTGGCAGACTCGACGAGCTTGTATGGAGTTCGTTAGAACGAACGATCGCATTCTGCAATTTTTTAAAAGACAAATGAAAGGATCTTCCGAAGGGAAGTTAACCCTTTGCACTCCGAACCATTCTGGCAGAAATTTACAAATCCTCGTATTATTTAGTATAATTTTGGAACCAAGTAACGTATTATAATGATATTGGACTTATATGAATTGGTTGACATCGAGGAATATATATTTGCAAAAAAAATCAATATTTTATTTAAAGTTGCGCTGGAATAAATTAATTCCCCGTAATCGCTAATAAACTTTAATGTCCCCTGAGAGGGGACAGCGGAGTGCAAAGGGTTAACAATGGAGATTCGAAAACACGGTTATGCACGAGGGTGAACGATGATTATTTTGATCTTCGTTCACAAATGCGAAGCTTGTGGTTCAGTATGTGTATTTTGTTTGAGTATGCTATATAGTTCGATGTTTCAAGTGGATTTCAAGGGAAAATGAATAAATTTTCCGGCCTAGTACTCACCTGAACAGTTAGACTAGGCGACGACTGCGGCGACGGCCTGTTCACTTGCTGCGAGGACCTGTACGAACCTAAGTTGTGCTGCTGTTGCTGCGTCTGCGACGATTTCTGTGGAAAATCGGATTTATCAATTCCTCGAGCAACAATCATTAACGCGTTAAGTGCCAAATATCATTCCCAGAGATTCTTACAAGATCAGAGTAATTTAATTAATGAAAGCGAAACTAGACATTTTCAATGAATCATGGGGAATGCTATTTTAACCCTTTCGAGTTCGAAAGATCCCTTAACGGACCAATGCCACCGTATAAGCGGCATGGCACTTTTACTTACTGGGTCCAATGCCGCGTATATGGCTGCAAAAATCAAATTTAACCCTTTGCACTCGAAGCTATTTTTTTACACGAAAACGAAACATTTCTTCCGACCTAGAATATTCCCCTTGTATATATTTCTTTTTCGTGTTATACTATACGAAAACTGTGCGATTTACTCTAACAATGTTGAAATATTTAGTAATTTATTAAATACAAACTTTGAACAATGATACAGCAATTTTTAGCGGTGCCTTACAGTCACCATTCGAGTGCTAAAGGTTAAATCATATCTTGTTATCGTATTACTCTGAATATTTTCTATACTCGACATAAAAGTGTAGCGTCCACAGTTTCTCTTCGTATGAAAACTAGCTTGGACCTGGTGGGAAGTAAACTTGAAATATTTCCGGACCGCTGAGGGTTAATAAAATTCTGTTTATCTGCATATGTAACAACAAAAACTAAACCTGGTCAAAAATCACTGTCAGTCGTATGCGACTAATATGGCAGTTAACGCGTTAAAGCTTTAACTTGTTCTTTACAAAGTCAGAAAGAAAAAGCGGAGGACTGTCCGCAAAACCTGACAGACGTTGAAACCAATTTCCAAATTCCACGAACACGTGTCACGGTGCACCGAAAAATCCGAGATTTTCTTTTTCGAGCAAAACCGAGGCGGCGGCTGGATACACGGCTGCTGTGCGCTCGAGCAAAGTGACAGGAGAAAGACAAACATGTTTCGAGTTTCCAAACGCCATAGCCGAGTCCGTGAAAATTGTTTGGACGCTACAGAGCCGTGGATTCAGCCTGGATCTCGAGACTCGACATGGTTCGCCGGTCGATCGAATATTCGGTCGGTATTTTCAGCCGGTCGTTTTTAGAAGTTAAACGCGATAAGAGAGGCACGAAATAGTGTGGTGTCATACTAACTGGACTTTGCGGTGGCACAGGACTGTGCGGTTGCGGATAAATGTAGTGGCCAGCCGGACTGTGGGACGTCGCCGTCGGCGGCGGCTGCACCGGTTGTTGCGAATAGCTCTGAGGATCTTGTTGCGAAGTACTTGTGCTGTTTTCCAGCGCCACACCCTGTTTCACAGCCATCGCTATTAACGATCGGTCGCCGGTACGTTTGCTGCCGGTGGTACCGGCCTCTCATTTCTTTTCTTTTCTTTTCTTTTATCTATCTCGTTTCTTTTCATTCGGTCGTCGTCGTTGCCTATTATTTCTTTCTTTTTTTTTTGTTTCGCCTTTCTCTCGCTATATTCTTTTCTTTTCGTTTGTGTTCGCGCGTAGCCCCAGCCTGAATGGGATACGCTGGCCGCAGAGCAACGAGCTCGCGCGAATCGATCTCTCTACGCCGATTCGAGAACATTCAAAGTCACGGAAGCGGTTTACCACGGTCGAGAGGCGAGCGTCGCGGATCTAAGTCGGAAACCGGATCACCGGGACCGGAAGAGAGACCTTCGGAGGAAGATAGTGGACCCTGAAACTCTCGATCGAGTCCTCGGACTGCTTGCTCAGACCGCCATTTTCCTCTGGGCGGAAAAGCACTTTGTTGTCGTCGAGCGTCGCGTTTGAAATATAGTGAATTCTCGTTAAGAGTCTCCAGACTCACAGAAGAAAAGCAATCTTTCCATGAGAAAGGCTATCTTCAACACTTCTAACCTTAACCGTTTATTACAGTGATAGTATTTATTAAATTTTATTAATTTTTTCATTTTCAAGGTTGATGGATATTTAGAAAGCAATATGCGTTCAATATAAGTCAATACGATACGGTTGATTTTTTGGCAAAATGTCGTAAAAGCCTATGAGTACTAAGCGATAGTATGGGTAATTCTACTGACTCCTAATTGTAAGGTTGGCTCTGACTCGTAACGAGAATTCACCGTAGTCGAGGGCAAAGTTTTTGGGACGGAGCTACAGTAAAGATTCTACTGAAGTCAGTACCGACGTTCCCTACTTATGACAGTGGAACACCTCACACCACTCGAGAACCGTCGTGTCGCGGCCACAACATTGTCGGCTATATCGGTGTGAGACTAGAAGACCACTACTAATCCAATTACAGAACTTCTTTATTTTTCGTTATATTTTTATGAAACTTTTACCAGCATATTCGTGGCATTTTTCTGATTAAAATGATACCAAATATGATATAATTCCGATGTTATTTACTTGTGTAACGAGCGATGGAAGTTACTTCCCATAACAATTACATTGACGGAAAATTAGTATAAATGTGATACAAATTATATCGCGTTTGGTATCATTTTAACCAGAATAATTCCACAAATATATTGGTGAAATTGTCATAAAAAAATAATTAATAATAAAGAAGTTAAATTTTTCACTTAAAAGCCTGCGCTCACGCCAGTCTTTGATCTTTTCCGAACGCTTCGACTCGCCGCGTCTCTTTCTTTCCCATACGCTGTCCTCCTCTGCGTTCGAAACTTTTATCGCTTGTTACACAAGTAAATAACATCGGAATTATATCATATTTGGTATCATTTTAATCAGAAAAATGCCACGAATATGTTGGTAAAAGTTTCATAAAAATATAACGAAAAATAAAGAAGTTTTGTAATTGGATTAGTAGTGGTCTTCTAGTCTCACACCGATATAGCCGACAATGTTGTGGCCGCGACGGTTCTCGAGTTTCGCTGTCAGCACCTCCGTACAACATTGTATTTCAAACGCGACGCCGGCGAGTACCTCCGACGTTCCCTACACAAGTCAGTAAAAAAGAACCAAAAGACTGACTTCAGTAGAATCTCTACTGTATATCGGAACTATAGAATTTAATTTTCTACGATCAAACGTTTCTCGGTACGAACCAGATGATTTCACTTCCAAGCGAAGATTAACATGGAGGATTCGAAGGGGTTTCACTTCCCGAGGTTTCCGCGGGTCAAATTACTCGGGGGATGACCTGATGCTCGCTTTGTTTCCCGGCTAGGCTCGCGGGAGGAACGGAGCGTTGCGTTCTTAAGCGAACAATTAGCTTCCGGCCGCGGAGGGAGCGGCCCGTTGGAACTTCTTCCCCGCGAAATGCAAACAAGATCCAAAGATATCGGATTCATTTAGCGGGGGAACTTGCGATACGGAAGTTTCAGCCGGCCGCGGCATAATCTTCCTCCTGGCCCGCAGGACCCGGGCGAAACGAGTTCGTAACTGGACGACAAACATTTTCCATTTGCGCGAACTTCCGGTCGACGCGTCCTTCTTCCAACCCGACGGAATCGTTCTCGTCGTATTAGCTGTACTAAAAGAAGGCTTGAACTCGCTCTATTCGAATTTACCGTAGGCCGTTGCAAACATCAATCAAGAAACTTGTAATTCATCGATGGTGTACGTTGGACCACATATTGGTGCTCGCTTTCGTTAATAAATTTATTTAAAGAATAATTCGGGTTTTTCAACGCCGGAGGACATTTCATATGCGACGATGTAACAAAAATTCGGAACGGTCATCGGCACTATCCGTGACCTCTCGCCATCTGTAATGATTTCTCTATGTATTAGGTTGTCCGGAAAGTTCTTTTTGTTTTTTTTAATAGGTATAAATTGGATCAAACGACCTGACATTTTTTTAGCAATTAGAAGAATTGGTTTTCCAACTAATGTGCAAAAAAGATTTTGAAAAAATTGCAATTGGTAAGAATTACATGAGAAATTAAAAATGGCACTTTTCATAATTTTTTTATTTGAACCTGTAGTGAAAATTTAAAATATGAGTTTTGTAGATCTATGTTAATTATACACATGCTGAAAATTTCATCGAAATCGATTAATATACACATGAGCTACGAGTATAATAGTTAAAAATGGTGAAAATCGTGACTTTTGGTCACTTTTCGCTTAAAATCCACAAATTCTAACATCTTTAGATGCGTGTCGTTTTTATCTGCACTAACCGATTTCGATGAAATTTTCAGTACGTTTATAATTAACATAGATCTACAAAACGCATGTAAGAGAAATACGATAGAACGTATGTAAATCTATCGTATTCCTTTCAAAACTCAGTTTGAATGAGATACGTATTGCGCATGCCTGTAGAACAAGACGGCGGACTGACACAGGAAAGAGAGAAAAGCCACGTATAGTACAAATTATCATTCGGTTTATTCTGTGTCACTCTTTCACAGAAATCAGTGTGGGATAATAGCTTCAATGTCGTTTCTTGTGTTTACAGGTAGGAATGTAAATAATGTAGATAATGTAAATAACTGTTGTAAATAGCGAATAAAATTTTAAACTTGTGTTTACAGTGAAACTCAGTTTGGCTGTTATTTCGTAAGATAAATTGAAAACTAGAGGGATAAACTTATTGTACGCATATTTTAAATTTTCATTACAGGCTCAAATAAAAAAGTTTTGGAAAGTGCCTTTTTTATTTGCTCTTATAATTCCTAGCAATTGCAATTTTTTAAAAATCTTTTTTGCACATCATTTGGAAAACCAATTCTTCTAATTGTTCAAAAAATATCAGGTCGTTTGATCCAATTTATAATACCTGTTAAAAAAACGGAAAGAACTTTCCGGACAACCTAATATGTCGCCAAGGGCGACCAAGTCAGTGGAACTCCCAATTTCGACTAATTGCAATTTTTGTAAAAATGTTTTTCACTTTATGTAGCAAACCGATTGTGCTAACATCCTCAAAGAAATCCAAGTCGTATGGTCTAATACGTGTTAACAAAGTTGTACGATTTTTAAAAGCGTCCGAATATTAGTGGGAGTCACTGTATACCGAGAATTCACTGTATTTAGGTTTTTCAGCACGGTGACTCTTCAACTTTCGAAAATTTCTTTTCAGCTAACAGAAGATAGTCCGAAGGTTTGTCTGTCGAAGGTGGATAAAAGCCGCATGCGGGACAAGTTTCCAGCGGAAGATGGTTTGCTTTGTGTCCGAAGCTGCATGCTGACGGGCGTTGTCATGCAGCGAAATCAATTCGCGATTTCGGGTCTCGTTCTGTGCGTAAACGGTTCTCTCTTTGCTGCACCGCGTCCCTCAATTCCGGTGGCATTTTCCTTGTCTTTTTGTACAGCTGATACGCTTTTCGGCCGATTTTATCGTTGCACATCTTCGTTTCAGCTTCGCGTCTCGCGCCGTGGTAAACCGTGACTTCCGCTCCGACGTGTACACTAAACTATCAACGTGTTCAACAAGCTCGACACTATATAATAAGCGAAACTATAAGGGGAACAGAGTGAGGGGGAGGAAAAAAGAGTCGTGGAATAATACGAGAATCGAACGAAAGAAAAGAATACACAATGTACAGGATGACGCGTGAGAAACTACCTCCGAGACTCTCTGTTGCGATTCGAGGTGAAAGAAAGTGTCTCGTCGTCTTCGTTTTAATCGTGTCCTTGAGACGACCTTGGCACGAAGAGGTAACTTCTTTCTGTCGATCTCTTGGAAATTTGTTCACGGTCAGTTAACGCTAAACCTACCCCACGGTCAAAATGACCGGTTTTCTATTTTACAATTATTGAAACTATAAAAATTCATTTATGGAAAACAGTAGAATAAACTTTCTTGTCCAAGCATTTATTATATTGACAATCACAGACGATCTCAATAAATTTAGGGTTGCTATTTTTATGGGGCAATATTTACCAGATACTGTTACTGTTTGGTAGGTTTAGTGTTAATTCAGCACCGTGGCAAAAACATTCTTTTTTCTTTTCAGATAATTTTGGCTCCGTACAGGGTGTTCCCAAAAGATGTGGGACACGTGTGAAATTCGGACAGTTTCTCTCGCGGCTAGAATTCGAACACACAGAATTCGTCGGCGTTCTCGCGAGTCACCCGGGCAAAATCGAAACGAGAAGGAGCGAACGGGAGACGCGACGAAAAATAAAAACGTTCGTATGTCGCTACTAACCTTACACGTGTGAAGAAACCTAGAGTTAACAGGCACTGATAAATGGTTCTGCAAAATAACAAACACAAAACAAAACACTACAACAAAGGCGAAATAAAAAAGTGAAAACGAAAGTAAAAGGTGGCCGCTGAAGCAGTATATGTACCGGGAGGGCGGTATCAGAAAGAAATAGAGAGAAAGAGCAGGGGAGGAGGGTGTGGGAAGGGGAGGAGGAGGGGGGGGGCTATAATGCACACAGTCGGTTCGGGGAGAACGGAGAAAGAAGCTGAGGCTATTCTTCTCCCGCCAATCCACTCGTGTCAAACTCGATCGAGCTTCCGCGTAATGTTAATTTCCCCCGTCGATCGCTCGCTTGCGACCCGACAGATTTTCTCTTAACACTTTTACGAACGACCGGATGACTGTTATCGATAGCGCCTAACCCTTCCACATTGTTAAGCCCAATTCCATTCGAACATACTTTGCCAAATTTCCTGCACAATTTCACAGGAAACTCTGCCTTTGCTCGACTGCGTTTTAAAGATACAGGCGAGTTAGTGTAAATACACTACCGGCCATAAGTGTTTACCCACCTTCAAATTTCGTTACTATTCAAATAATAGGTATTTTATTGTTATGAAAATGTCCGTAGCATTAAATCCTAATTATAAGGCTAATAAAAAACATCCAAAATATTCTGTACATACACAATCAGGTACTGTAAATGAGTTTACAGCTTTTTATGAAAAACGACAATTTTGGAGTTCAGGTAAAGAAACCCATTTTTCTGAAATTTTTATAACGTCCAGTAGGGAATATGAACGCAGGTAATACAGGTATCTTAGTCTTCTCAAATTTCATACTGCATTAAGCTTTCATACAATAAACAGTTGATTTTCACGTGCCTAAAGAATTTTGCGAAAATTTCAAATAATGTCAGGGAGAAAGGGATAGCATCGGAAAAAGTAACAGAGAAATAGCAAAGTTATTGAAGCTGAACCGTAGAACCGTGGACTACAATGTTAAAAAATATGTGGGTGGGTAAACACTTATGGCCGGTAGTGTATATCTCAGGAAATTTTCTTAAGTACCGTGTCATTCTATTCTAGCATATGTGTCGTTTATTTTGAAAGTGGCCCAAGCCCACTTGTACTTAAATTGAAATATTTAAGGGTTTGTGTTTCAATACAATTAAAAATATTTAAAGTTTTAAAGAAAATTAATAACTAGATAAAATTTGTATACATCAATTCCGATCTATAGGAGCTAAGTAAAATTTTATTTTGCTCATTAGTCATTATTCCTGCACTTTCTGATAGCGTCCTTCGGACATTGTCAATAATGGATCGGACTTGGACCACTTTCAAAGTGATGGTTTTAGTTATTGAACTAACTGCGAAGGCTTATGTGTCCACAATTATCGTATACACTCCGAATACGTTTAACCGCGAATATTGTTTATGACAGCTAACTTGTACACGTAATTACGAGCAACAAAAAATAATCGACAAATGGACTTGGGCCACTCTCAAAATAAACGCGGCTCATATATCGAGAAGAAAAAATTTTTCACGGGATTTTTCCTTCGAGGTTTATTAATTTGATTGATGCTTGACCGTGGTTGTTCAGGATTAAAGCAACGCATCAACGAGAGCGCAGTTAAGAGAAAATGGCCGACCATCGAGAGCGAACGACGAAGATTTTTCGTAACCGGGAACGGAGGCGCGTTTAGGCGAACGGACACCTCAAGGATCCGACGCGGAGCGAATTATTTACAGAGGATTGCGCTCCTTATTCCACGGCGCATTAACGTTTTACGAGCATGGTGCAACGCGAAATCGATACCCGATTGGAGCTAACGCTTATCCAAGACGTCGATTAACAAACCATGCCCGAGATTGCCCGATCGAACAACAATAACGGCGTTGTTCCCGTCGAAATTCTGCGCCGACCGGGATCCAGGGAGGATACTTTAACACTAGGTTTACGGGGCACTAAATGTGCCTACTCTACATTACTTTATAAAAATAACAAAAATGTATGTATCCAAATTTATAGCAAATTTATAATTTCGATAATTGTGAATTAAGAGGTACCAGAACACGTCATTTTGACGGGTCCCGTAAATCTAGTGTTAATAGTCCTCCCGTGGGTTAAACGCTCGAAAGCTCGATTCTTCCCGATGGCGGTTCGTCGAGGTCGCGATCGGTTCCGATCGGCACTCGGAACGCACTATGTAGTGTTTAAGCACAGAAAAGCGTATCTTTCCTCATGCAATACTATAGTACGCACAGCCGCCGTTCTCCCGTAGAATCAGCGAATCAGCGCGATCGAGCCTAGACGTCGGGAATCGATCGAGATCCAACACGATCTCTGGACTCGATCGCGCTCGTTTCTAACCTGGAAGTAGCCGAACGAACGTTGTCCCTCGAGGAACTTTGGAGTTTTAACGGAAAATACAAAGGGTCTGTACGAATTGCCAAATGCAATTCTCTTCTTAATAATTGTATAAACGCGAAAAGCATCCACTCATTTTGAATGATCAGTCTGATAAAAATTATTTTACAATCACCCTTCTTTGGAAGCTTGGCGATTGCTTATTCTGTGAGATGAGCTCTGCTCCGATGACCTTGGACAGTGTCCTCGAGAGCATACGTCAAGGTGATCGGAATCCCCTGAGCTTTTGTTTTGGAATTTGAAGGGCGATTATTAGACTGCGGATCTTTATGCATTTATGGGTTCTGAAAATTTTCCAAAAATGTTACAATATAATACTCCACAGAATTTAGTACGATTTTTACTCTATTCCGGATCTACAAAGGCTACTACCGCTAAAAGTTAGATTTTATTTGTTTCCACTTTCCTAAAATTTTCCTAGAAAAATTGAAAATTGCATAAACATCCGCGGTCTAGTGATTATCGTTTTCCTTTGGACAACGGGTGGTTGGCTACCCCCGCGGGTGCATCAGCATTCTCTAACAATGCATAAACCCAACACTAGTACCGGGATCGCAAGGATATTTACGTGGGCGCTGGTCGGATTTTGATCCTGTGAAAAGGATAGCCTACCAGCTTGAGCCAAGCTGGTCGGCGACAGGTTTGTGGGACTGCTCGTTTGAGGGCTCTGGAATACACCAGCAGTACGACCATTTCAAAAAACCGGGGATCGAAAGAATTATGGAGAGCGTTTTGACTAGATTCTACTCGAATGACGGACCGTGGAACATTTTTGAAAAACGCTTCGACCTTCTGAAATAATTTATTCCCCGTCGGCACGGTCACGGTACGAAATATCCTTGTTTCACGAGAGAACGTTTTTCAAAGAAGTTCCGAACGGATAAGATATCTCTTTCCTCGGAAATTCCGTGGGAACCGATACTCTTCCAAGCAAAATAGATATATACATAGAAGTTCGAACGGAGTTGAAGAGCTCCGGGCAACAAACGGTCGGCTCGATTTAGACACGACTGGCCACTTAGATTTTCTAATCGTTTCGCAGCAACAAACAGTCAGAGCGACTGTAAACAATCGGGGCAACAAACGGTCCGCTCGATTTAGACATGACTGGCCACTCGGAGTTTTTAATCGTTCGGGACAACAAACAGTCACAGACGTGACCGTTTGTTGCACCGAACTGTCGGAAAAAATTGGTAATTATTTACTTTAGGGGCTTCCTCACCGATTTTGATGACCTTGAAATATGTTGTCAAGGTGATGATTCTGAACAACTTTTTCCTATACATGTTACCGCCGCTCGACTTTAGTTTACGAGATATTTGCAAAAATGTTTCAACATCTCGAAAAGTGATCGGAGTAGGTGTGGGTTAGGGTCAGGGTTAGAATTAACAGATTTCTATTTGAAGTGGTGTATATTTTATAACACCATTTTTTTTTTTTTTACTAATTTTGAAATTACATTGTGTTCTTATACGTCTTTTGTTTCGATTTCTAATGTAACTAGTATTATGGCATCGAAAAATTAAGTTTTCGCGATCAAGTAGTATATTTTCGTTGCACTTGATATAAATTAATCGTGCCATGGATCACTTTACTGTTAACTAAAAAATCTATCAACTTTTCTTGATTGTTGCAGATATCCAAGAATTCGTATAGTTTCATGCTTAATACTCAGAACAGACAAGACAGTGGGTCTCAACTAATTCAAGTCGTTTTAAGTTGTGGCCATAATTTAAAATCTAACCCACACCTACTCCGATCACTTTTCGAGATGTTGACACTTTTTTGCGATTATCTCGGAAACTAAAGCTGAGCGGAGGTAACACGTATAGGAAAAAGTTGTTGAAAATGATGGCCTTGACAACATATCTCAAGGTCATCACAATCGATCTAACCCACACCTAGTCCGATCACTTTTTGAAATGTTGAAACATTTTTGCAAATATCACGTAAACTAAAAGCGAGCGGCGGTAACATGTATAGGAAAAAGTTGTTCAGAATCATCACCTTGACAACATATTTCAAGGTCATCAAAATCGGTGAGGTAGCCCCTAAAGTAAATAATTACCAAAAAATTTTGTTCTTTTACTGTCACGTCGAAATCGAGCGTTTGTTGCCTTGAGCTCTTCAATTACAGTGATTTCTCTATATATGATATATTTCTCTATGGATGATAAATGTCGCGGAATTATCCCCACTACCACGAGGTATACCTCGTGAGGGACCTTGAAGCTCGAGAGGCCTCTAGAGGAGTATAAACATAACACAGCTCGGGTATGTCTCCTGAACGACACGTGACTCGCGTTGTTGACATATACCGAGAATTCACTGTACTTTCACAGAAAGAAAAGATGATTTATTTCGATCTCTGCGAAAGGTCGCTCGATGATCGAGCGACGAGTACCTACCCTAAAAGGCTTTTGTGCTACGCGTGTACGTAAACGGGACGCTACCTGATCGTACCTGTACTCGCGTGCACAGGTGGCCAGAAACAAGATCGACAGAGAACGAAACAACGAGAGGAAAAGAGAGAGAGAGAGAGAGAGAGAGAGAGAAAGAGAGAAAAGGTTATCGGATGATCGTTGGAACGAGAAAAAAGTGTACGCAAAGACACGCGCCGTAAATAGGACGCATGCGATCGCGATCTCGTTCGCCGTTGATATCGACCTCGCGCGGAAATCGCATATTTTCACGCGTGCCGAGCACGGTTCGTGACGCGATGTCGTTCACCGATCTGCCGTGACTCAGCCGGATCGTCCCAGAAGGAGAATATCAATTTCAAGTTCGTTTCTCGACCGTCCACCTGTTCCTCGTTCCGTCTAGAGCCGCTAATCGAAGAGATACTGTCAAAGTCTATCGGCAATTTACTCTGTCACCGCCGGGGAAATCGCCCGTCTCGAGGTTGTCGTGGTAAAAATCATGGCAACAGAAGAAATTCAAGGAATCCAAGAGACACAATATTTTCAACATGTTAAAACGAAGAACATAAGACGTTTCTGTACAGCTTTCGTTTCATGGAATCGATGCAGACAAATTTTATTATTTATAATATCTTGCATAAAGAGCCTCGACCTGGGTGTACTTTATCGATTTAACAAAATTTAATTAATTTATCCCCTTGCCAGTCTCATGTCTGTTCTCGGCCACCACAGCAAAGAACCATACTGATCTTACATTACATTAAGTATTGCATTAAGAAATCCTTTGGCTCCCGAGATTCCAGACACTGGTTGCACGCGTGAAAACAGTTTACGAAAGCAGTGACTCACGCCCGAGGTACAGTACAGCAAGCGAAAAAGTAGTATCGATCCAGTTTCTGTACTTTCGAATCGCCGCCGATCTATATATCTCAAAGTTTCCTATGAATCATCGCTCGGCCAGCCACCGAGGAGCGCGAGACGCTAATTTCGCCCCGAGCACGGAAATTTCCCCGCGTGCGCGAGAAGAATTAAATGGGAGACGCGGCGAGTGTTAGAGCAGTGAGAACGAGTCGATGAGAAACACGTGCAGCCTCGAAAGAATGCATACTGTAGAGGTCGGTGCGCGTGGAATGTCCGAATTTCCAAAATTTTCCCTTCTTTTCCCGAGGACTCTGTAAGGGATCTTTTTCGGAAATCAAATCGCATACGAATCTAAAGCTTGGTCAAACAATTCGGTAAGGATACTCTTGGTGTTTTACGCGTTTCAGACATTACGCGCGCAGCGACGTGGAACTACGCGCATACTGAAGAAACGTCGAGCAACTTTTTGTTGCCTTCTGCTTTTTTATTCATGAGTCTCGTTATAGGAAACATACGCGCCTTATTAATAGACGAGCACTTCTCGTTTGCGTTCGTTCTCGAGGAAGACGACGAGAGGCGACAAAAAGAGTTGCTCGATGTTAATTCCAGTGTGGACGTAGCTTGATGTTCTAGAATGTCGAGAAAGAGAGAGAGAGAGAGAGAAAAGGCAAGGGATCGAGGCATAGTTGGTCGGACTTACGTTGCTGAACGGTGTACTGCTCGAGTGATCCTCCTGGTCCAAAGGGGTGTGAATAGGCGACGGGAAATGGACGTTGCTCAGGTCCGGCAACGATCCTGTGTTGTTTCCTATGGGGATTTGCTGTCCAGGTGGCTGAGAACTCGGATATATGCTGCAGGCAAAAAAAGGAAACCGGCATGAAACCGTAATGAAAAGACCGCAGACGACGCGTGTCCAGCAGTCGTTCTCGTCATTTAACGCCGAATTTACCAACAATTATCGAACGAGTAAATGCGAAAACTTACTTTTCTTTGTAAATTTTCATAACATGCATGTCAAAAGTTTTGATAGAAGCTTCGCCTCTAGTTAAATACTCTGTGACATACGAATGTAAGGTTATGTACCCTTATAGACTGACGTTAATTTTTTTCAAAATTATTACCTGAATCAGTGTTAAATAGTAATTTATAAAGAAATAGCGAATATGTCGGGGAGAAAAAACATCCAAGGAGGATTTCAGGCGGTGAGGCTCTATAACATTTACTTTTCATTCATACTTTTCATGGAAGATTCCAAGAAAAGATTCCGTAGATTCGCGATAAGGTAGAGTGACCACGTTACCGACAAAAAAGGGCGAAAAATGGTTTCACGTGCCTCAACTTTTCATCCCTATAAGAGAATATTTTTCGCTGGGAAAGGGCTCGTTCGATAAAGGAAGGTTCAATCTACCACGTCAATCTACTACGTCATGAGCTGACGAGATTATGCGGATATTTGGTAATATAAACGTTAGAAGTAGGCCAAAAATTGACGATGTGCGTGCCATGGAATCCAAGCATTTTATATAATAATAAAAAATTAAGAGCAAGTCATTTTGACTGATCCGGTGGTTCTAGTGTTAAAAAATAATTTCAGACGAACAGTAGATTAGAAGACTCACTTGATCCCGGGGACTCGGGGCATTTCGCAGGACGATCTCGGCCGTTCGATGAATCCATGGTGCAGGTCCCGGTTGTCGCTCCCGGATCCGCTCATGGTGTGCTGATCTGCATGGCAAACGAAGCAATAAAAAACACCGTGAAAGCGAGCCGGAGCAAAAACGCGTAACTTAGAAAGTCTGCGCTTGTCTGATCATACCGGTTCATTCTACTTGCTTCGCGGCCAGCAAATTATTGCGAGAGGCCGTTTCGAAATGACAATTAAGAGATCCGGCGCTACAAATTTATAGGCAAGTACAGTATTGCGCCAAAACCCTCGGCGCACCGTTGGACGTTTATATCTTGAGATTATTAATTATATCGTTTAACTCGCGTGCAATGTATACGAACTGTTCATGCCGTATCAATTTATACAGTGAGCGATCGAGTTGTTAGAGCTATACTAAACTGCGAGACTTTGTGCAAAATAATTATTATTGCAAGGACTAGGAGCTATTTAGGAATGTCTTCCTTTTTTCAATAATTTTCGTTCGCTGAAAAGCAATATATTGACGCTCTTCAATTTTTTTTAAGCTGTCCGCTGTTTCAAGTTGTAGCTACGCATTTTTATTATGAACATATAAAATCCTATTTACAAAATATCGAGGTACAACAAGTTGTTATATATATATGAATAACTGTAAGATATCGATGATGTAGAAACATGTAATACCTGTCTAACGACATCTGTATAATTACCAATACAATACTGACACGCGTCTGGACAGCGTACATGCCTTGACCTAGTCAGATGCTCTAGGACCTTCCTACCATAAACACGTATATATAAAGTAAGACTACTGCGTAATATATTAATATCCACTGCCATATCCATACACCTAATTATAACACAAGTAATATTATTCGCTGTGTAGATAAGAAATATTTATGGTTTCCGTACTGTGGCTGTAAAAATTTGACCGCACGCTATACATTTCGGTCAGACAAGTTACAATAAAAAGCAACAGTCTGCTTTCATTTAACCCTTTGCACTCGAAGCTAACTCGAAAACGAAACGCATCTCCCTTCTATATATTTTATTTTCCATGCTATACATACGAAAATGCAATTTACTCGTACAATACTGAAATGTTTTGTAATTCATTAAACACATACAAATTTAATAAAAAAATATTTTGAACAATCCTTAGAGACGCCGTTCGAGTGCAAAGGGTTAATTCGTTTTTACGCGAAGCGAAAGAGGCTGCCCGATGAAACAGGATGCGTAACAAAATACGAGCCGCCCGGTTTAATTGTTGCAGAGCGCCGAATTGTTTTCAAGCATTTTGTCCGGTCGAAGTAACAGCGATCCGAAAGGGTTTCAATTTCACCGTGTCCCGTGGCAGCCGCACGCTCCCGGACACGCAATTTACCTCGACGTCGGCCATACATATAATCCAAGTCGGGGCGTCTGATTTCGCGGGAGTAACGCAACACCATGTAATGCTACTTGGTTACGTTGCTGCGGGTATAACGTTTCAATTCGGATCCCCTCGTGTCGCCGGCCGGTGCCCAGATTAAGAGGGAATCATCGAAGGCGCGAGCGTTATATCCCGAGCGACCGGAATCGGAAAACCCGCCGAGCCGGGGTCGACGACCCGTTTCGAGCCCGTGCATCTTTATGCGATTGCACCGAATCCTCCGAAATTCGCTCTTCCGATCAATTACGACGCCGATTTCGCATTCCCACTTTCCGCAATATTTTTAAGACATCCGTTAGAGCCGCTTCTCGCTCGTTTCACACTAAACGTACCACCACCGCACAGTGGTCCAGAAGCCCGGTTTTTGTGGCCAAAATTCAAAATGTTGTCATAATTTTCTGAAAGTTGGTAATTAGGAGTTTTTGGAGTCGCCGATAACGAATCTGACATTAAAAATTAAAAAATTTTTATGGCAGGGTTATTATGGCGATCTAGAGGGCGGTATTTCGTGGCCCGATTAAAAAATTTTGTAAATCGATGTTTTTCATCATTTTCATAGAACAATATCATTGAGATACTTAATGCCATGTTTTAAATTAGTAAAAAAAAGAAATAACAATAGTAATAGAATTTTTTATGATTTAAAAAAAGACTGTAATATTCACCTATATTTCTTCCATATCTAAGTCAAAGTTATTCAGATGTCTAAATATAGTTTTCTCTTTAACAGACTTCCTATATTCCTCAGAAATGTCAACTTCTTCCATCGCATTAAAAATAAAACAGGTCACTGCAATTGTCTTTCTATTTAAATCACTTTCATTGAGCCACACACTGAACAGTTCTTAATTTTTGAAGCGATACTCATCTAAAAAATTAAAGTTAGTAAGTTTTTATGAACGCTACTGTCTAATACACTAAGAAAAATGAAACATACTTAAAAATCTTTTCGACATTGTTATATAGAATGTTTAAAATGTTACTATACCCTAAATAAATACACTAAATAAATAATATTACACAACTAATTATAAAATAAAATAATAATAAAACAGAAACACTCTAGAAAACATTTATATCCACTGCACTGCACTGGATGTTTCGCTTTGGTCACTTCGGAAAAGACTGATCTAATAAAGCGAAAGACGTAGTGAGAAAACCTCTTCGAATCTGTCTACGACAATGTTCCAAAGTGTCTGCGATACATAATAGTAACAAAAGATAAGGTTCCCTTTAAGAAAACATCACAGTTATGGTCCACAGACGCCGAAACAGATAAGGCGGGTTCAGGTCCCGAACGCAACGTCAAAATACCTCGGACGCCTTTATTAAAATAAATACAGAGTTAAAAGTCTCAAGTGGGCGCAGCTAAACTTTGCATATTCTTTTTAACAAATGTTTAAACTTTCGTAAAGAATAAGTCCAAAGTCTAGCACTTGCTAGCATTTTTTTAAAACCCTTCTTAAAGCTTAAATTGTTACAAACTTGGAATATTTGTTTATGGATTAAAAAATGTTTATGATGGCATTTAGAACTTAAAGTACATCTACTAACATATAAAAAATCATAATTATAACTTGTTTTCTGGATATCCTATAAGTGGTATTTAAAACGTTTAATAGAATGCTCAATTTTATGATTTTGTTTTTAGAACGCCGTATCTTATTATACAATTACCTAAAATCAATAATATTTTGGATTTAGGAGCTTTGAAGAGTTATCAGTTTATAGCAAAAAAAAATTTTGTAATCTATTAACCTTGAAAAATTGAATTTTGGCCACAAAAACCGGGCTTCTGGACCACTGTGCACCGGTCAAACGATCGATTCTAGATTTTTTATTTGACAAATTTGTGATATTATAAAGATGCTCTCGTGAGCATTAAAATAAATATCTTTAGTAAAGCACGCATTGCAATAAGAACCGCGCAAAGTCTAAATAAATTAAATCTTGTCTTTTCTAGAAGGCAATATGTACTGATTACATTTATGTATAGCTCGGTACGTCTAGTGTTAATTCTTCAATCGATTTATATAAAACGATTTAAATAAAATTTCACCCTCTGCACTCGAAGCTGTTTCAAAACCGAGGCGTTTCTTCTGACCTAGAATATTTCTGTATAATTTATTTCCATGACTCGTACTTTCAACAATGAAATTTTCATGAATTTCTTAGATACGTGTAAAAATTGTTTTAAACAATAGTGTAGCAATTTTTAGTGGCGCCTTAGAGTTGCCGTTCGAGTGACAAGGGTTAATATTTCCATTCTATATTTCTTTCGATATAAATTCCCATAGGATACTTAAATGTTCAGTGGTTTATTAAGTACAAACAAATTTAACGCCAAACCTACCACCGTGGGTCAAAACAACCGGTTCCAGATTTTTTATTTTACAATTATTGATGCTTTGAAATGATTAAATGAATATATTTAGTAAAAATCCAAATAAATACAATCTCGCCATTTTTATAAGACAACATGTATCAGTTACTTTTACGGCTCGGTAGATTTAGCGTTAATGAGATAAAAATTTTGTAGTGGTGTCTCAAAATCGCCACGCGAACGGTTAATACTCGAGAGTGATCATTAGACATCGGATCTTTATGCATTTATGGCTTATGGAAATGTTAAAAAAATGCTATAATATAAAATTGGAGAGAATTTAACACAATTTTTATTTGCTTTGATCTACAAAGGCTGTCCCCATTAAAAATAAAATTTTATTTCATTCCACTTTCTTAAAATGTTTCTATAAAAATTGGAAATTGCATAAACATCCGATGTCTAGTGATCATTCTTCTCGTACTTTGTCCGGCATTGTTGCATCAGTTGTATCGTGCCAATTACTTTTGCGTAAGTTGGAGTAAACCCAGATAGCACTGGACGGCTTAAAGACGTCTGTTTTACGTCCATTTTTGGTCTGAACGTCTTACGTCCTGAAAAGACGTCTTTAAGACGTCTTAAAGACGTCTCGTAAAAGACGTCGTTTTTACGTCTCATTTCAGACGTCTTTAAGACGTCTTTTACGAGTCGTCTTTAAGACGTTTCATTTCTTGACGTTTCAGTAATTCTAAACTGCTAGAGAAAAGCTTTACAAACTGTACACACGCAACACAATATAACGCAGTTTTCCATCCTTCGAATAGACGTTTATTTATTTAGGAAAGTTAAATAACTAAATTGTTAATTTAGTACTATTATAATATATTACATATATATTCTCAATAGAATTTAGCAATAAATATTGTTTAATAATAAAACTATACATTATATATCACAAATCCAAAATCCAAAATAATATATCAAAATAAATAGATAAATAAATAAATAAGTTAAATAAATAAATAAAGCATAAAATGTTAATGTTCGCGGATATACTGAAAAACATTCTTTTAATTAATTTTTTTTATTTATAAATAAATAAATAAATAAATGAATAAATAAAGCATAAAATATTAATGTTCGCGGATATGCTGAAAAACATTCCTTTAATTTATTTTTTTTATTTACAAATAAATAAATTAATTAATTAATTAAATAAATAAATAAAGCATAAAATGTTAATGTTCGCGGATATGCTGAAAAACATTCTTTTAATTTATTTTTTTTATTTACAAATAAATAAATAAATTAATTAATTAAATAAATAAATAAAGCATAAAATGTTAATGTTCGCGGATATGCTGAAAAACATTCTTTTAATTTATTTTTTTTATTTATAAATAAATAAATAAATAAAGCATAAAATGTTAATGTGCGCGGATATGCTGAAAAACATTCTTTTAATTTATTTTTTTTTATTTATTTAATTTTTTTGTTATATCAAACATTCAATTTATATTTCTTGTACATGTATACAATATTCAAATTCAATATTTTTCTCACAAGAAAAAATGTGGCTTAAAAAATATTTTTCCAATATTTGACAAACATATCTATCTAATATTTTTGTGGTACTAGGGGTCTGTTTCGGGACGTCTTGAATACGTCTGTTCGAGACGTCTTAAAGACGTCTTTAAGACGTACAGTTTTTTCACAAAGACGTTCCAGAGACGTTCAGAAGCCGTTCGGAAGCCGTTCGTAGGACATTCAGACGTCTAATAGACGTCTGAACGTCTTTGACAGACGTCTTAAAGACGTCTTTAAGACGTCTCTGTGCTATCTGGGAATAAGACAGGTAGCTCATTCGAGTTGATGATTCTCGTGGGATAGAAATTGCAGGATTTCTATTGGCAAAAAGCAGCCGGATATTTCGGTGACGGAGATTCCGAACAGGTGCAACTTTGATCCACGATTAACAGGCGAGAGGAGCAGGCAGGCGCTGCTCTTGAGGCTTAAAAGGCTTCGTCTACACCGAAACTCGACGTTCGCTACTTCGCTGTGCAACGAGGTAACGAGGTAACGAGGTAATATGATAACGAGGGAATTCCTGAGACGAGGGAACCTCCGCGGCATCAGATTCGCATCCCTTTGCACCGCGATTCCCGAAATATCGAGCCGAGCATGAAACTTTCAATCGAAGTTCAATCTTCATCGAGTATTACGAATCCTTCGTGGATGGACTCCCTTTTGCTTCGAGAGGAGATTGTAAAATGACCAGGTACTTGTTACTTGGTCCGGCAAAATCAGTTTCGTGGAATAATAAATAAAGGTGTACAAGAATATTTCTAACACGCTTGAAGAGGGTGTAACAGGTTGCCGAACAAGAATTGCGTAGAATTTTTAACAGGGTTCTACCAGGAATAATAGAACGAATTAACCAGTTAACTGTGATTGACGAGTATACTCGTCATGGAGAAGTGGCACGATTTTGTGTATTGACGAGTATACTCGTCATGCGTAAAATTTTAATTCTGGTGAAAACTAAATTATATTCGTAGAATTTTAATATGTTTATAATGTTTAGAGGTCAAGACGAAATGAAACAAACAAATGAAAATTATAAATAATTTGAGTTCGATTTATAACTATAAATATGACGACTATACCCGTCATCGCTTGATTATCGCGACACACACTGGTGGGCGCTTTGCAAAGAGATCGCCACAGTTAACTGGTTAAAAAGCGGTTAGCAAGAGCGTCGGGAACGGTGTGAGTTTTTCTAAACGATCATTTTTTTCCCGGGAGCAACGCGCGCGAACGGATTTAATGGTCGCGAGATTACGTTCGAGATTAGCCGTCCAATTTTATTTGCAACCGCGTTAACCTCCATCTTCGAGGGCGGGGAACGCCGGCGTGCAATTTCGGTGAAAAAAAAAAAAAAATGAGCAGCTCCTCGATTACTTCTCGAAGCCGGGGAAAAACGCGAGAAGCTGAAACGGGAGCCGCGAACGCTCGGGTCAAGTTGAGAAATTGATTATTTATGTGGTTCGGTGCGGAGAAGTTGAATCGCGACAGATGCCGGATCGAGTGTCTGACAGATTGACCGTTTGTGGCTCGTAGACGACGACGACGACGACGCGAGATTCTTGGCCGGGATGGAGACAACATACGCTGTCCTCCGAGTCGCCGTGGAATTAACAAGCGGGCGTCTGATTGCATATTTTATCACTAGCGACACGCGCTTTTAAACGCCTGACGCGCTCGTTAGAATAGATTGTCCGCTGGAAAAAGGTTGATTCGAGGAATCCCACGGACTAACGCGATACATTCGCGCCGCTAGATTCCCACTGAAATGATTTATGCTGCGTCTTGGGTATTTTTAACGATGCTGTGTTCGGACGCGCAAGGCTTTTCTGCACTACGCGGAGATGACGAGAGGTGAAGGACAAGGAATCAGGGTCTTGCCAACTTTTGATGGTTCGTCGATTTTTAGAGTGGACGGGGACTGCCCCGTGGAGCATTGTCCTGGATCTACTTGCCACGAGGGCCACCATACCACGCCCCTCTGGATACTTTAGATAGTGTCAGCAACGAAGCCACACCTCCCCGAGTGCTTTAGAAAGAGGGAGCAACGAAGCCACACCTCTTAACACTGGAACTACAAAGCAGTAAATACAACTGGCATACATTGCCTTATAACAACAACAAAACTGCAGTTGTTTAGATCTCGTACCAGTTTTGTTTAAATATCTACTTCGACAGAGAAGTTCATAAAAAAATTTTCTCATGAAAACATATATATTTACAATTTCCTTATTTCTAAAAGAAAAAATTAGGCGCAAGTCATTTTGACCCATCCGGTAGTTCTAGTGTTAAAGACACACTACATAGGAAGAGTACCGAAGCCACGCCCCTCGGGGTTCTTTCTATAGCGGGGATAACCTCACCACGCCCCACAGTGGGCAAAACCGGCCTTTTTCGATTCAAAATCAAAGAACTTTCGATAGGAATGAGGTAGAGCGATGAAATTTTTTTTAAATGAAAGCTGAAACTTTGTAGAATATGGGAAAAATAGGGAGATTACGGTACGAACGTTTTTTAACCTTGAGAAAATTCGTTAAAGTTGCACAATTTCAAGAAAATTTTGTTGTTGTGGTTAATACGCGCGGAAAATTTTTTTTTAACATGCTATATATCGTTCCCCATAGATTTTTTCACGCTGATTTCAAATCTGTTTTCAAAATTTGTCTGCGACCTCTGATTTTTGAAAAAAATAGATTTTTGTGACACAAATTAATGAAATTTTTTCGTTAAAATGACTTGATAACACACTAGTTTGAAAGTATATCGTATTCTCATATATAAAACACAATAAAAATAATAATAATGAAGTATTTCAACGTTTTGAGTTACTTACGAAACATGAAGCACTTCACATCTCGTCATCACTTGACGTATCGCTGTCATTACTACTGGCACTTTCTTGAAATTGTGCAACTTTAACGAATTTTCTCAAGGTTAAAAAACGTCCGTACCGTAATATCTCCCTAATTTTCTCATATTCTACAAAGTTTCAGCTTTCATTTAAAAAAAAATTCATCGCTCTACCTCATTCCTATCGAAAGTTCTTTGATTTTGAATCGAAAAAGGCCGTTTTTGCCCACTGTGCGCCCCTCAAAGCATTCGATATGTAGTGTGCAATAAAATAATACTCTTGGAGACAATCCAGAGTACTCCCAAGGCAAAGAGCTCGTATGAACCATGCTCAGAACATTTTCAAACAAATCCAGAGAAACATTGTACAAGCGGTGGAAGCTGGATGAAGCCCAAAAAAAAAAAGACAACAAATACTTTAACGTCGGTTGCGGAATTTTAAACGAGACACAGCAGGCAGTGGGTAGAATCCATTTAGGCTTAATTAGCAGCGATGAGTTACGTCCTTATTTCCATAAACGTGACTTATTTCGTGCGACGCGACGCGTCGAACAGCGGAGGCTGCGTCTGGATCCACATCCCACGGAGGGTTTAAAAGATCGACCGAACAATCCGCTTGAAATTGCTGTCAACAACGCGACCAGCTAGATTTTTCGGAAAAATTCCACCGTGCAAAATATTTCGAGCGATCGCATTCCGAACGCTTTTGCCGGTGGTAATTCAGTTTCGGAAGTTCGTCCGCGGTCGCTCGAGTTTAATTGGTTAACGAGGGGAAAGATCCGTATTTTCTTTAACCACTTCGGTACGAGTGTCGACTATAGTCGACGGCCACAGATGAACACGCACAGCCGAGTGTCGACTTTAGTCGACTGCCAAGAACTTTTGCCTTATCTCTGCAATTGCAGTGTTTACGTCCAGAAATAAACATATCTAGGAATCTATAATAGAAATCAGAAACAAGGGCAAAATGTCTGAAAAAATGTCAAATGTCTGTGGTCAAAATTTCGTGGCCGATGCGCGCCGCACAGTGGCCAAAAACGGCCTTTTTCGATTCAAAATCAAAGAACTTTCGATAGGAATGAGATACAGCGATGAAATTTGTTTTAAATGAAAGATGAAACTTTGTAGAATATGGGAAAAATAGGGAGATTACGGTACGAACGTTTTTTAACCTTGAGAAAATTCGTTAAAGTTGCACAATTTCAAGAAAATTTTGTTGTTGTGGTTAATACGCGCGGAAAATTTTTTTTAACATGCTATATATCGTTCCCTATAGATTTTTTCACGCTGATTTCAAATCTGTTTTCAAAATTTGTCTGCGACCTCTGATTTTTGAAAAAAATAGATTTTTGTGACATAAATTAATGAAATTTTTTCGTTAAAATGACTTGATAACACACTAGTTTGAAAGTATATCGTATTCTCATATATAAAACACAATAAAAATAATAATAATGAAGTATTTTAACATTTTGAGTTACTTACGAAACGTGAAGCACTTCACATCTCGTCATCACTTGACGTATCGCTGTCATTACTACTGGCACTTTCTTGAAATTGTGCAACTTTAACGAATTTTCTCAAGGTTAAAAAACGTTCGTACCGTAATCTCCCTATTTTTCCCATATTCTACAAAGTTTCAGCTTTCATTTTAAAAAAAATTCATCGCTCTACCTCATTCCTATCGACAGTTCTTTGATTTTGAATCGAAAAAGGCCGTTTTTGCCCACTGTGCGCAGTACCGAAGTGGTTAAGTCGCAACGCGATTCCGAAGTTTCGGCCGTGGTTGTTCAACTGCCGGCAGTCACACCTAACAATTACATGGGAGAAAGTCAAACGAACTTTCTCGTGGCGAGTTGAGACCCCTATTCTGGGTCCTCGGGAAAGACAACGATCGAACGATCTTTTCCTCGTTCGTTAGAAACAGGTGTCAATTGTGGCGATGTGAAATTATCAGCCGATGAAAGCTCAAGACCATCAGGATCTCAAAAATTTACACTTTCATCTGGACCGGTGAGAAAATCACACCTAACAGAAACTCGGCTTCGACAACGAGTTCGTTTCTACTCGATTAACACTTTGACTGCCACACTAGAAACCTCAAATATTCCATAAAATTAAAGTAAGTTGTTTAAGACTAGAACGACCAAGCACTAGATGCACAACTGGCATACATTGCCTTATAATAACAACAAAATAAGATTTGTTTAGATTTCGTATTAGTTTTGTTTAAATATCTACTTCGATAGAGAAGTTTATTAAAAAATTTTCTCATGGAAACATATTTACAATTTCACTATCTCTAAAAGAAAAAATTAGGAGGAAGTCATTTTGACCCATCCGGTAGTTCTAGTGTTAATGAAATAGAAATTGAAAAAAATTAAATGTACGATATTGAGTAGTCCTCCAACTTTCTTGCATTTTCAGATCCTAATCGAATTTGGCACAATGAGTATATAAACGTAAAAATTCATTTTAACCCTTTGCACTCCGAACCATTCTGGCAGAAATTTACAAATCCTCGTATTATTTAGTATAATTTTGGAACCAAGTAACGTATTATAATGATATTGGACTTATATGAATTGGTTGACATCGAGGAATATATATTGGGTTGGCAACTAAGTAATTGCCGATTTCAGTTATAGATGAAACTATAACTTGACTCAGTTTTTGGCCGAAAAGGATCAGACTATCTACGAGCGTGGAATTTTCAAGTTGTCCGAAAGATGGCAAAAGGTCATCGAACAAAATGGAAAATACATCATAGATTAAAGTTCATTCCAAGTAAAAAAAAAAACTCTTTTATTTCATTGAACAAATCGGCAATTACTTAGTTGCCAATCCAATATTTGCAAAAAAATCAATATTTTATTTAAAGTTGCGCTGGAATAAATTAATTCCACGTAATCGCTAATAAACTTTAATGTCCCCTGAGAGGGGACAGCGGAGTGCAAAGGGTTAAAACCTGAAGAAATAATTCTGTCATCCACGTATGGGTGACACGGCAGTCAACCTGTTAAAGTATCTCTAGGTGGTTTTTTAATTACCTCGTCGATGGGGAATGGTGTTGGCCGACTGGCAGGCTTCGTTCGCGCTCTGGTGCAGAGCCGAGTCCGAGTTTGTTCTCCTCCAGGTGTCCGGCGGTGGTGGAGACAGGTAAGGTACGCCGCTGTACGGCGAGGTGTCGTGCCTCTTCTCCATCGGACGTGCCCGCATCGGTCCAACCCCCCTGTTCTTGCTCCTATCGTTGTCACGGTACACCATGGAATTGTGCTGCATCTCCTCTAGATTGCTCAGCGCCGTCTGCAATTAACCATCGCGACCAATTAACCCCGAACCACTCGTTTCACGCGGTTTTCTGCGCTACTGTGCACATGCTAAATCATTTTTCTCGCGGCTCGACATCGACGAAATATTCTCTGCCGCGAACACAGGATTTATAACATTTTTATTGGTTTTGTAGACTGCTGATCTTCGTGCAAAATAAATATTTTCTAGCTTAACCCTTTGCGGTCGTATGTCTGCTCTCAGCCAGCACAGCAAAGAACCATATTGATCTTGTATTATAGTAAATCTTTAAATAAAATATTAAACCGTATGACTATGAGTAACTTCAACTCTTACAGGTGGGTTAAAGTATATCTGCATAAAAAGCTAAGCAAAAGGTGGGATAGTTTTTAACCCACCTAGCCCCAAAGGGTTAAGAGGTCAAACACAAACGCCTCCTCCGAGTCATTTCAACGTGTCGAAAATAATGCATTCTTAAATTCGTAAAGATCCCCTAATCTAATTGTAAGTATTCAGGAAAGAAATTAACCCTTGGGAGATAAGTCTTGTTAAACTTAAAAATAAAATTGAGTTGTTTATATCATCGTTTGCGAACCGGCTTCAAGGAAATACTGCCAACGGACCGGTTAAGGGTTAATTTCTAATTGCCCTCGTTCTCTCGGAGGCATGCGATAAATTCGCTAATCTCTAACAAGCTGCTGCACAGTGGCAAATAAAACATCCTCGGGAGCAACAATGGCGCTCCCTCGACGAACTACCGAATCAATCTACTCGTGCAACGTTCGAAATATAAAGAAAAAACGCGGCGGATTTAAAAAGATCGTGCATGCTTGTCGCTGTCGGGGTCCGTTGCCGTCTCGAGTCGGGCGGGTCAAAACCGACCCGGAACAGAGGCGGTGGTCTAAGCTCGGGATCGACCCCGTTCGACCAGAAGTTTATCGACGACCGAATAAATCCACTTAGCCCGCGGGGATCGATAATGGGGAGACGGTACAGATACGGTGGCGCGCGCGTTTAAACTGAATCCGTCGGCAAACAAAGTTGGTAATCCGCGTGGGATAATCAAGATGTATTCAGGGAGAGCCGAGGGAAAAATCAGGCCGCGGCGAAATGAAATCGAAGTAAATTACATTCCGTTTCCCAGACACTCGAGAGTTCGTTCTCGCCGGGGCTAGGAGGATTCACCCTTCGACCCGTTGCCGCGTCCTCCTCCCGGACTACGGGCCGGATCGAAGCGAAATAATTCACTTCTATCTTCATTCTGGCCTGGCTCGCACCCCGACACCCCCTTCTACCACTCCACAGAGTAGTGGGGGAAGGGGGGAGATCGTCCTAGAATTTTCTCGTTTCATGAATCTCTCCCCCATAAAACGTCTCATCCGTTTTACGAGCGGCCGAGCACCGACTGCCGCCGCTCACCGACGTCGACACAGCACGCTGAAACCCACCACGGTCAAACGACCGGTTTTTTTTATTTCACAATCGTTACAATTGCAGGGACACTTCCGTCGTAAACGGTCGAGTACATTTCAATCGGTGGTGCAGTTTTGAAAAAAATTCGGTCTTCTTAACCCCTTGCCCTACAATATCGTGTCAGACTCGTGATGAAGATTATGAACAGAGTCTAATAAATATATCAATTCAATTCTTTATTATTGTTCCCCTCAGGGTTACAAATCCTCTATAGGTTCACACACCTATGGGCGGTCACCCCCATCTTTCGATGAGCCTCAACCAACATCGCTTAACCTCAACGATCACCATTCCCACAACACCACCGATCGAGCCACCACTCGCCGGCGAGTCTAATAAATATATATGTTATTAATTTCCTTTAAATCGAACTAAAATTGTATTTTGTTTCAGTTGATATATGAGCCGTTTATTTTGAAAGTGGCCTAACTCCGTTTTTCAGTTTTTTCCGGTTATCATGGTTACGTGTACAACTTCATGTTATTTATCAGTAAAGCATTTCAGGTTGCTTATAATCCGAGCAAATACGATAATTCTTGACACATAAGTTTTCAGAGTTAGTTTAATAATCGAACCGTGTAGTTTGAAAGTGGCCTAACTCCATTTATACTTAAATAATCAAGATAATATATTTACTATTGATAATGTCGGAAAGTAGTGACGAAGGTAATTTTAATTAATTAGTATTTACAATTTAACCTCAGTTTTTGGACAATTGCGTTAGTTGAATAACCAGTACGTTTAATTAATATAAAACTTAAAATTTAATATTAAATTTTAGAAATTATTTCACCCATGGGGAAGAACAGAACAAGACTATTATTTAGTTCAGATAGTGAAGAAGAAATAGTAAGTAATGATTAAAAAAAAAATCGATAAAGAAACCGAATTATAGAACAATATTCATCTTCAGAGGATGAAGATATGAATGACAATAGAGAAAAAATTAATGAATCACACATCCAAAATATTCGAAAAAATATAAAAAATATAAAATATAAAATATAGTTCGAAAATATTGTATTGAGACCACTGTATAAAAATATCAGACAAATTACAACAACAAAATTCAAGGACATGATGGACCTATTACGATATATACCACCGGAACATCATGATTACTTCAAATCCCTTTTACACGCACAAAATGTAGATGAGTAGTAAATTGTTTTGTAATAAATTTATGTTTGTAATTTTGCACGTTATGTAGTTAATTGAATCGCATAAATTATGTTCCTGAAGTGTATTAAGGATATGTAAAATAAATTCAGTATTGTTTTTTTTTTCAATTTGAAGCATCTTAAATTATGTTGAATGGACTTGGGCACCTTCAAATTTTATAATGAATCTGGTTGTTAATTTTGAAAGTGGCCTAACTCCATTCTTGATAAGAAAACGCATATTATTCACTTAATAATATTGCCACTATTTTAATAGGAACTATAAATTTAACACCCTTAGATACACTTAAGCAGTGCGACTCATTAATGTCCTATACGTATATTTTTAAATTCATTGAAACGCAAACCCTTAAATATCTCGATTTTAAGATAAATGGACTTAGGCCACTTTCAAAATAAACGGCTCATATATCCTTTGGAGAAAACATAGGCATACAATAACCATAAACTAGCCTTTTTTTCTTTGAAATTCTGAACGATGAAGAATCTCTAATCATTACAATCACAAAACAAATAGTAGTGCAAGGGGTTAATAAGACAGCGTCGCGTCGGTCGCTTTTATTGCCCGCTGTTAACGCTGCCGATTCAGAGACTTACGAAAATTCTTCGACGGTGCCGAGGATGAACCGGTCCTTCAAGAAAATGTAGCCACACGACAGACGTAAATATCCTTTTTCTTGTTATGAAATTACAGACGGCAAAAATGCCTAAAAATTGTCCACCTCGTAGGCAATTACACGGACATACGCACATGTAATATGTATTAGAATGAGCGCCGTAGTTGGAGTGGGGATGGGCATACAGACGCCCGGCGAGATTCGGCAGTCGCTTCGAAATCGTTAAGAGATAAATACAATATTAGAGTCGTTCCGCAGTCGTTGAGAAGGAAGCACACAAATCGTCTTATGTTACATTCTTTTGTTAAAATTTAACAAACAATTTAATCAATTTTTTCTCTATTGTCATTCATATCTTCATCCTCTGAAGATGAATATTGGTCTATAATTCGGTTTCTTTTTCGATTTTTTTTTAAATCATTACTTACTATTCCTTCTTCACTATCTGAACTAAATAATAGTCTTGTTCTGTTCTTCCCCATGGGTGAAATAATTTCTAAAATTTAATATTAAATTTTAAGTTTTATATTAATTAAACGTACTGGTTATTCAACTAACGCAATTGTCCAAAAACTGAGGTTAAATTGTAAATACTAATTAATTAAAATTACCTTCATCACTACTTTCCGACATTATCAATAGTAAATATATTATCTTGATTATTTAAGTATAAATGGAGTTAGGCCACTTTCAAACTACACGGTTCGATTATTAAACTAACTCTGAAAACTTATGTGTCAAGAATTATCGTATTTGCTCGGATTATAAGCAACCTGAAATGCTTTACTGATAAATAACTTGAAGTTGTACACGTAACCATGATAACGGGAAAAAACTGAAAAACGGAGTTAGGCCACTTTCAAAATAAACGGCTCAAATATATCGAACAAATATACAAGTATTCTACACCACATTAAATACAATACACCTAGGAATGTTTTCCTTGCTTTAACAATTTTATTAGATCGACAGTACTGTATCCTCACTGTTAAATTGCTGCTACTCGTTTTCGTCATAAATGCATAGAATTTGCAGTATACAGAATTACAGAATAAATCGTAGGACACGTACACCATTATGTACATACTTCGTGTACGAACTACCAGAGCGTATTTTTGAATGAATTTCGAGTTTATGAATGAACGACGGCGAACCGCAATCAGAGAGAGGATTATCAAAGGATCGCTCGTGAACTGTGTACACACAACAGCGATTCGACCGTCTTGGAACGTAACCGTAATCGAGAGGTGTAATTTGTGACCGAACACCGCGTATAATCCTGTCAAGGATATCCAGGATATTTCATAATCCAAATTGCTGGGAAGACTTCCTGCCTCTTGTTTAATATCATGCACAAACTTCACCGGAACTAAAGTCGCTGTACGGAACGTGTCCGCTGGCAACCTAGATCTTGACTTGTTAGACTCTCCTAAAGCGTTGTCGCCTAACTTTTTAATGCTAAATTTCTTTTTTCCGACCCTACCACACGGGACCGGGTATTTGGTGAAAATGTTCCACGTTCATAAGGACGCAGTGAATTCAGCTGTTATGTGCGTGATACAAATTGACACTAAGAGCGAAGTATTGGCGCATATAGTCGGAGATCAGTGGTTACGAAATGTAATATAGAGACCGCGTTATGTATTTATGACAAATACAGGTGCACCTAATGCAAGCCATTGGACATATTTAAAATATTTAATTATTGCATTATTTGCAAGTCGTTGTAATTAATAAGAAAAAAAAAAATTAATGTCTACGTAGGTCCTGTGTCTAGAAATTAGTGCAAATAATTTTCATTTTGCATAGAAACGCGCAGTCTAGAATTACATCTAAGTATTACGTCAGTGAGACTACGAGAACCCATATTTTTCTGTGTCTTTTATAGATAGACTTTTATAGAAAAACTGTACATCTATAAGTAAATAGATTGTTATCGAAAAACTTTTAAAATCACCGAACATCCAATATAATTTTTAACACTCTCGCTGCGGACGACGCACATGCGCGTCCAATCATATTATACATAAAATAAGTTATACTTACCCCAAATATATGTTTTTCAAAATATACATGTATATACACTACCGGCCATAAGTGTTTACCCACCCACATATTTTTTAACATTGTAGTCCACGGTTCTACGGTTCAGCTTCAATAACTTTGCTATTTCTCTGTTACTTTTTCCGATGCTATGATAGGACACTATTAGAGCGCGCGTTTTAATCGATAATTCTTTTCTCCCTGACATTATTTGAAATTTTCGCAAAATTCTTTAGGCACGTGAAAATCAACTGTTTACTGTATGAAAGCTTAATGCAGTATGAAATTTGAGAAGACTAAGATACCTGTATTACCTGCGTTCATATTCCCTACTGACCGTTATAAAAATTTCAGAAAAATGGGTTTCTTTACCTGAACATCAAAATTGTCGTTTTTCATAAAAAGCTGTAAACTCATTTACAGTACCTGATTGTGTATGTACAGAATATTTTGGATATTTTTTATTAGCCTTGTAATTAGGATTTAATGCTACGGACATTTTCATAACAATAAAATACCTATTATTTGAATAGTAACGAAATTTGAAGGTGGGTAAACACTTATGGCCGGTAGTGTATATATATGTTTTTCTAACCTAACCTAACCTTTTGTTAGGTTGAACATCATGAATTATTGTTTTTGTTATGAAAAAAAAAAATCAGATTTTTATTTTACGGACTGAAAATTTCATTTAAAAAAATATCTTAATTTCAGCTCCCGGCGAAAGCCTACTTATTTTCGTCCGCAGCGAAAGTGTTAAACAGATTTATTTTTCAGAAAATCTGGTTAAACCGAAGGGTTCTACGTCGAAAGACAATCTGCAGTTTTTGACCGATGCTTAGCTTTCTCTGTTTAAAATCAATTTCCTAGCTCGTTAAGCTTGATACTACCGGATGATAAAAAATTGGAAAAACTTTCAAAACTGAATAGTCGATCAATCTTCTCCGCTCTTTACCTCGCGGAGCTAATCAATTTAGCAAATGAGCAGCTGGATCGTCGCTCGGACAATGTCCCTTAAAAATTGGAAAATCACAAGAACCGCCGATGATTGTCACGGGGGGCGTGTCAGGCGGAATAATTTGGCGTTTCCTCGCGGGGCCGGGCGTCGTAATCGTCGTAATCGTCGTAATCGCGATTAATGTCACGCTCGGTCGCGGTAATGGTCGTTCCTCGTTATCGTGGCCGGCTGTATTAGATAACGCCGGATCGGGCCTGGCTCGGATGAGAGGCTCCCGTAAACACGCGGCTGCCGCTAATTTTCGGTCGTGACAAGAGAGAAGGCCAGGTAGAGCGAGAGAGAGAGAGAGAGAGAGAGCGGCGCGCGCGTTTCGGATACGAGAGCCGAGAGAGACGCCGCGCAATCGATGACGATACTATAATTAAAATATCCTTCGACGTTTCGCTCGGGAACAAGGCGGCCGCGGAGGAGCGTCTCCTCTCTCGACGAAAGAGAGAGAGAGAGAGAGAGAGAGAGAATGGGAGAGTGGGAGAAGAAACACGATTTATAGTGCAACGAGATAAAAACGAAGCGGCCGTGAACGTGTACGCGGAATCGCCGCGAGCGTCGCTTCTAATAGCGGCTGCTCGCACGCGGACGTTTATTCCCGGCCCGTGAGTTCAACTTTGGCCCACGATCGTACCTGACCCTAATTTTGTCCTTTGCACTCCTGCTTGCCGCCACGATAATTCGGGACGCGATTCCGGCCGTGCGAAATTATTTTCAGCGCCGCTAGACTGCGCGTCTTTACGCGAAATGGAAATATGTTCGGCGCCTAAACACGAACAGCTGTGACATAGAGTACGTCGTCTATTAATAATTTTCGAAACAGTTGTATCAAATCCGTCTGGTCTGGTTCTCGTTTAATACCGCGCGTATATATGTATTTTTTAAGATGAACGCGTGTTTGTCGCCGTCAATGTGAGGATGATCAATCGGCGATTTCAAATTGATCTCTTACCGAGAAGAGCTGGATACAAAGAAGCTGATTAATATTCATCGACCTTCCCGTTTGTGGAAACTGTCGTGTTTCGTAAACTTTTCACGCTTTGTAGACTGGTGTTATTGCCGAGGAAGATTATGTAGCAGCTAAATACAAGAGAGCTACACGTTCAAATAAATAAATATAAAGGATTCTCTGTCGAGATGGAAAAACTTGTAATTTATCGAAGCACCAGCCGTTTATTAAATGCTCTCGGTACTCTTTCCATCTCGTTGCGTTCTGACGCAATGCATATACCGACCCAGAAAATTAATTCCTAAATCCAGACAATTAATTCTCTCTCTATCTAATGTTCCAACATGTAAGGAATGGCCGGGATTAAAGCAGATAGTATGTTATTTATTTATACGTCCTTCTCTGATGTCGGACCTGACGAGACTGCTCGTCCTTTCTTCATGCTGTTCGTTTCTTTTTTCGACACGTTCGCGATGAATCGCTTATCAATAACATGAACATATTTGTTATTCACATGAACAATATATATACGGTGGCGGATCCGTTACAGCTTTTCTTACAAACACAAGAACAACGTTTCAGCAGAATTATTTTTTTCGGCCGAATCGACCGAGCCGCGAAAGCGGTTGTCGGTCCCAGAAAAAGCAGTTCAGCAGTAACAAGTTAGGAATTAGATCGCGATGCATTGGACACCGGAAGCTCGGGGTCGCGAGAGCGCGCGCGCGCAAGCTCACGATTGAATAACCGCGAGTCATCGGCCGATGGGCGCCGTTTGCGAGCGTACGCCCGCTCGCACGAGCTAAACAGCAGAAACGAGGGGAGGAGAGGAGAGAGAGAGAGAGAGAGAGAGAGAGAGAGATTCGTGATCCGTTATCAATGAAAATCGTTCGACGTCGAGGAAGTTCGGAAGCTTTCGAGACAGGCTCTCGCCGTCGTTCCGAATGAGACAAGAGCGACGACGCCGTTTATTAATTATAACACCGAACAGAGCCGCGCGGCGCAAGGTTCAAGGAAAACCGCATTCCCCGAGCGGCGCGATCCTATTTGTAAACGACACCCGGACGATCGTGTGCAAGCGTGTCTGTGCAGGAAACTCGTGGAGACTAGATTCATCGGACAGATACCGCGATTTTTTGGAAACGATCGCGGAAAAATTCCACGGATCGATCGACCGTCGAGCCTCTGATTCATCGTTGATGATGCTATACTCATTGCATGGAAGCTGCAAGGAGTAACCTTTTGCAAGTATTTTTGTTCTTTTCTGCCATCTTTGTGCTATATTTCCTGAAAATTTTGTTGAGATATCTGTAGAATTGAAAAAGTTATGGCCTCAGATAGACACCCACTGCAACGTTTGTTTTAGAACCGATCGACTGTCGAGACTCTGATTCGTCGTTGATGATAGTTTATTTATTGTATGGAAACTGTAAGGAGCAATATTTTTCAAATATTTTTGTTCTATTCTGCTATCTTTACGCTATATTTCCTGAAAATTTTATTGAGATATCTGTAGAATTGACAAAGTTATGGCGTGAGATAAATACCTACTGCAAGGTTCGTTTTAGAACCGATCGACTGTCGAGACTCTGATTCGTCGTTGATGATAGTTTATTTATTGTATGGAAACTGTAAGGAGCAATATTTTTCAAATATTTTTGTTCTATTCTGCTATCTTTACGCTATATTTCCTAAAAATTTTATTGAGATATCTGTAGAGTTGGCAAAGTTATGACCTCAGATAAACACCCACTGCAACGTTTGTTTTAGAATCGATCGACTGTCGAGCCTCTGATTCATCGTTGATGATGGTATACTCATTGCATGGAAGCTGCAAGGAGTAACATTTTGCAAGTATTTTTGTTCAATTCTGCTATCTTTGCGCTATATTCTCTGAAAATTTTATTGAGATATCTGTAGAATTGAAAAAGTTATGGCCTCAGATAGACACCCACTGCAACGTTTGTTTTAGAACCGATCGACTATCGAGCCTCTGATTCGTCGTTGATTATAGTTTATTTATTGCATGGAAACTGTAAGGAGCAACATTTTTCAAATATTTTTGTTCTATTCTGTTATCTTTGTGTTATATTTCTTGAAAATTTTGTTGAGATATCTGTAGAATTGGCAAAGTTATGGCCTCAGATAGACACCTACTGCAAGGTTCGTTTTAGAACCGATCGACTGTCGAGTCTCTGATTCATCGTTGATGATAGTTTATTTATTGCATGGAAACTTTAAAGAGTAAGTTTTTCTTTACGCTATATTTCCTAAAAATTTTATTGAGATATCTGTAGAGTTGGCAAAGTTATGGCCTGAGAGAAACACCTACTCCAACGTTTGTTTCAGAGGTGCTGAAAGCTAGGACACGTCGTCTCCAAAATTAATTTTTACCGACAAAACGCGATGCCTAATTGGAATGAAACTTTGTACGCGTCTACTGGGATAATTTCTCCGGAATAAGCGTGAAAAATAACGTCGGTATTGCTGAATCGAACAACTCTACGCTCGAGCCTAAGTGCAAAAGCCTGTTTCGTAAACGGTCGTCGCGAAAACGATTAGGAACCGAGAGAAAATACTGTAACAAGAATCGAACGACTTCCCGCGAGACGAAACGAATGTTTCTCCTTTGAAGAGCGTCCGTAGCGTCGCTCTAAATCGTTTACAGAGGACGAACCGAGAAATAATATTATTTACGAGAGCTGTCGACGCTGCCCACGAATTCGCCACGTTCCCCAACTGCGATTTCGCGTTTCGGGCAGCAGCCCGAGCCCGAAGAGATATGCAGAAACTCGAAAGTAACGACCGGACAATAAGACACGGTTGGGGGCGAGGGAACGGGCATGCATTCCCCGCTTTTGTATGCAAGCCTCGTGTAACGGGCGAAGTGGAAATCTCGCGAGACGGCGCTGCATCTTTGTGCAAATAAAGCGTGCATAAACTCGATCGACGTGATTTGGCAGCGAGTCGTAGAATCCCTGCGCCAAGCCAACGTGTTTCCCAGTTACCGAGGAATCGCGAGGGGCGGACCGGGGCACGAGGGGAAGGGAATCGGACGGTCACGCGACTCGATTTTCGGCGCTCGCGAAAACCGAAGCTAAATCACGGCCAAGTCCCCGATGGGTTCAGAGAATACATTACCCCCCTTTGTATTCGTTTTCACCCTCTTTCGTCTCGGCCAGCCTGAAAAGCTCTCGACTTTTGTTGACCGGAATTCCCGGAATTTTTCTGATGGGAGAAAAAGAAAACGTAGAACATTTCTGCGAACATATCAATCGTCATTGTCGGAACGAGGAGGATGATATTCCAAGTCTAATGGGACGAATGTTATTAAGGCCAACTGGATGCTAAGGCGCATTACTCGAGAAATTCATGAAATATATTAAACAGTTTCAGCAGCTTAACACTTTAATGGCCGCACACACAACATGTGCGTTGTGATGCTACCGCCGAAGATAAAGGAAAAATATTAAATTTATTGTTTTTCGTGTATGTTCGCACATGTTGAATTATTTCGCGAATTTAACCCTTAGCACTCGAATGGCGACTGTACGGCGCCACTAAAAATTGCTGTATCGTTATTCAAAATATTTATTACGTTAAAAAATTTGTTTGTATGTAGTAAATTACTAAACACTTCAGAATTGTACGAGTAAATTGCGCCATTTTTATATGTATGACATAAAAAAAAATATGTACAAAGCAAATAGTCTTGGTCATAAGAAATGTTTTGTTTTGGAGTTAAAATAGCTTCGAGTGCAAAGGGTTAACACTAGATTTGCGGGACCCGTCAAAATGACGGGTTCTGATACCTCTTAATTCACAATTATCGAAATTGTAAGGATGCATGAAGAAGATATTATTCAACAAATTGGTTTCTTTGGGTATATATTGTAAAAGAAACGGCTATAAATTTGGATACATACATTTTTGTTATTTTTATAAAGTAATGTAGAGTAGGCACATTTAGTGCCCCGTAAACCTAGTGTTAACACATTAAAGGCGGGGGATCTTGACGAAAGTATGTTAGGTAACGACGGATAAATCGTAGTACTACGACTCCCGCCTTTAATGTGTTAATAAAGCTTTTTCCAATTAAATTCTTCAAAAACGTTTGACTGCGTAGACGTACGGCCGTTGAAGTGTTAATCGTGGTCTTTGATTTTGTGCAGGTTTTGCGAACAGAACAGAAACCTCTTCTTCTATGGAAGAGCGAACGAGGATTATGATCCACGATGGATCCAGTTGACCGACGCAGCCCAGAGGAAGATAAACGAGCGGCGATCGGATAATTCGCGGAATTTGAAAAACGTCGGGCGTTCGAGCGGCTCGTCTACCGAGTCGCGACGATCGGGCTTGCCCGTGGCTTTCCAATTTTAGCATCGCGAGAATTGTATGGCATAACGATATATTTTTAGTCGGTACACAGAGCGGTGCGTACGCGGCTTTAAGTGTCGTCGACGGTCTCGACCACGCTGTAAACACATGGACGTGTAGCGGCGACCGATTCCCCAGCGACACGTGCTCCGAGCAGGTTGTCACTGCATCGCATTCTCTCGACGAACAATGCTTTTTACGAGGGTTCATTTACATTCGTTTAATCGCACTTCGAAATATCAGGTCTGCGTTTTTTTTTTTACAAAAGAAATAAATATTATTTTATTGCGGAACGGAGATCCGATACAACAACTGAAAACAGCTGTCTTTGAATATGTACGAATGGAGCATGTTTTATTGTAAAAAAACAAGGTGTATTATTTCTTTGAACAATATCTCTTTGTACTTGATAGAATATAGCGAACTGGGATATCGATATCATAGTTATCCGTTCTCTTAACCCTTTGCACTCCGCTGTCCCCTCTCAGGGGACATTAAAGTTAATTAGCGATTACGGGGAATTAATTTATTCCAGCGCAACTTTAAATAAAATATTGATTTTTTTGCAAATATATATTCCTCGATGTCAACCAATTCATATAAGTTCAATATCATTATAATACGTTACTTGGTTCCAAAATTATACTAAATAATACGAGGATTTGTAAATTTCTGCCAGAATGGTTCGGAGTGCAAAGGTGGTTAATTTACCAGCTGTTTTTAGATTTTATTTCATTGGTGTTGTAGACCATTTCTTTTTTTCGTCACCTTCAACACCAGAATCTAGATCATCGCTTGGACGCTTTTTTAACGAGCAGCTTTTAGAAATTTGTTGTGCATTCGTTTGTTGTACTAACAATTTTCTAATGCATCCTATTAACTGTTCAAAAAAGTTTGGATAGTTTGGATAATTGCGTATCGTCCAGTGTGATTTTCAGTAACAAACGACGTTTCGAGAAGTGACTAATAACACTCTGTACGAAAGACGATGAAGTTCTTTCGTATAACACACAATTATTTCGTTTTAAGTGATGTCTTATAGTATTGTCGCGGACTGTATTTATTAGAGACTCTGTTTAAAAACAGCGTCACGAGTATGACTCGATGGCAAGGGGTTAAAGGAAGAACATCGTAACATCGATTTTAACCAGCAGCGACGATTCGATAAAACTCTCCAAGGACACGGTAGTTGCGGCGGCAATGCGAAGGGAAGCAAGAAAGCGCCTAATAGCTCGCAGGCAACATATGCGTGTCAAATGTTCGGCGTGCGACGCGACGCAGAAAAACGCGCAGCGATTTTCGCGCGACCGCAACTGTCGCCGCGCGCGTCCGTTTAATTCGAAACGAACGAATCGAGTTAGTCCGCGGTGGCAAGTTAATAAGCTGGCCGGCCGGTACGAACTGGTATGAACCGTGGGTTAAATAGTCTCATTCGTTGCTCGCAATTAGCGCGATTCGACGGCCGTGGGTTACGGTCTGCCGGGGTTACGCTGCAATCGACGCCGGCCGCCTTTCCTATCAAGAAATCTTTCGGATGAAACTCGGTTCTTCTCGTTAAAGTATCATCGCTCGTTTATACATTTTTCAACGCAATCTCGGAAATCCAACGGACGTTTCGGAGCTAGAAGAGAATTCTGAGGCTTCCTGGGCTGCGGGCAATATGCAACCGAGGGCATTTTTTACCGTTCACAGACTTCATTAGCAACTCTGATAAAATAGCGCCGCTATGTACAGTGAGTAACGAAAGTATTTGAACGCCCTTTAAATCAGTATAACTTTTTTTTAAAGTGAATCAAACGACCTGACTTTTTTGAGGAGTTAGAAGAATTGGTTTTCCAAATGATGTGTAAAAAAGATTTTGAAAAAATTGCAATTGGTAAGAATTACATGAGAGAATAAAAATGGCACTTTTCACAACTTTTTTATTTCAACCTGTAGTGAAAATTTAAAATATGCGTTTTTTGTAGATATATGTTAGTTATATACATGCTGCAAATTTCATTGAAATCGATTAATATACACACGAGCTACAACTAGTTAAAAGTGGTGAAAAAAAAGCGTAGATTTTCACGACTTTTGGCCAGTTGCTCCTTAAAATCCTCAGATTCTAACATATTTTGATACGTGCCATTTTTATCTGCGTCAGCCGATTTCGATGAAATTTTCAGTACGTGTATAACTAACAGAGATCTACAAAACGCATATTTTCAATTTTCATTACAGGCTCAAATAAAAAAGTTGTGAAAAGTGCCATTTTTATTCTCTCATGTAATTCTTACCAATTGCAATTTTTTCAAAATCTTTTTTACACATCATTTGGAAAACCAATTCTTCTAACTCCTAAAAAAAGTCAGGTCGTTTGATTCACTTAAAAAAAAAAAGTTATACTGATTTAAAGGGCGTTCGAATACTTTCGTTACTCACTGTATCTCGAACACGTTCAACGCCACGGGGGTCGCCGGTAACCGCGGCGTTACGCAACCACTGAAAAACGATTGTCGTAAAATTAATACCACTGAATGTCGATCGATTAACGCTGAAATTAACTGGCTGAGAACCTCATTATCAGGCAACTAACAATTGCTATTAATAACACGCGTCTGTAAGCGAAACGGGTTGGAGCTTGCGCGAACTGCATGAAATTCGTTTTGATTCCGAGAATTTTCGGCATTATTTTTTTTTTTTTTCGAAAGTGCAAGAAAATTCCCCGGCGTCTCGGGACCGGGATTGTTGTTGTTGTATCGCGATGTCCTGGTACGCGAGATCCCGTACAATCGAATCCGCGACGCCGCGAATAGCTCGCGTTTAATTTTAGACCCCGCTGGACGGAAATAAACTCGGCTCTGGTTCGTCGTACAGTCATTTTTTCCTGTTTTTTTCTTTTTTCGAAGAGAGGAACGACATGGACGAAGAACCCGCCACCGGGATTTCCCGTGGGAGACGAAACACCCGAAACGCCGAAGAAGTTTCGTGACTGCTCGTACTCGCTCGCTGCTCGCTCGCTGCTCGCTGCTCGCCATGTGTTGTTTGAGCGCGATTCACACGGCTATTACCTAATATCTGTTGAATTATACGGTAAACAGGCAGCGTCTCTCCCACGGTTCGGTTCACGGACGACACCTCGTGGATTACTGCGCGGGAAATCGTGGTTTACGCGTGATGCACGAAATACATTGTCCACGTCTTGGCAAAGTCCCGTCAGAGTGGAGACTTATGCGTACTGCGGATTTTATGGATTTATGATAATAATGTAAACCAATAGACAGATTAAAAGAACTTAACAGCGCCAACGCAATATCGTCAGCTGATTGAAATGATCGAAGGGAGAAACAGACTCGCGCTTGGTTCCGGCACCTTGTAATTAACACGGACAATTTCTATTTTGCATGAAAGTCCGCAGAGTCTGTTATATAAATAAAAACAATGTCGCGGAACAGTCGGTAGCTCTCCGAATAGAACGCGTTGCAACGTTAAATAACGTGGTGCGCAACATTAATTTAATATTCCTTACGCGAAGATACGAAGCCGCAACCGATGTACGACCTTGAACGTGTCGAGTACAATGATTTCAAATGATTTACGCGACGACAAGTTTACAAACAATTTTAGATACATCGCCGATGATATCCTTTCGGGAAAGTATGTACGTCGAAATAAATTTGTCGGATCGAGCTGAAGAAGAATGGCCGACCATGAGAATAATAGGTATCTAAACCGTCTAATTCACGGGACAACTGAACTTGGACGGTGTTATTTAGGTGACGGGCCATTTACTCGATACGATTATGAACATATAATTCTCCGAGTTGAATATCGTTGTTTTTCGGGGCGTGGGTGTCGTCGAGATTCCCGGCTCGCGATAATCTGCAAATTGTTTAGCGTTCGGCGACGATTGGACCCGGTCCAACCGGGTAATTTACGATACGTGTGCTCGCCGGAATCGCTACAACCCGAGGGAAATGTTACACTCGGTTAGGGATCCCGGTTTCGCGAATAACGCCGCATATTCTTTAACTCGGCGTGTCGCGTCGTTCTCTCTCGCTCTTTCTTCCGAACCGGCTATCGGTCTCTGTCCCGCGGCCATGTTAATAATAGACGAGCTTCGCGGCGGGTAAACAGCTTGGAAAATTAGCCTGAACGGTTGACGGATTTCTACGTTGACCCGCATTGTTCTGTCGGACGGCCGATACCGTGTAACGACGGAAGGAAATCACTTGTGCCTCCTCCTCCTCCTCCTCTCGGCCGATTCAGCCAATTCAGACGCGGTTCACACCGGATTTCTTTTAGACGCAAACAATTAACCCCTTAACCTACGATTTACGTTCGTGAATTTTGGGCCGAAAACGTAAACAAGCTCGCGCAGCCTTCGAGCCATTCGCACGACTTGTGTAATACGCTGATCGGGCCAATCGTAAATATTATGGGCATCGTTCGTGGTACGACGGTCGCGGTTTGTAATTTGCCCCACCATAAATATCACAGACAAGGCTCGTGATGTATTCTTATTATCTCTTATTATTTTTTAGTTAAAAATTATGTAAAAAGAAATTTGTATAATAAATTGAATTTTATTGAATTATTTATTTAGTTGAAAATCATTTCATTATTTCATTATTTTATTATCTCTCTATTATTAAAAAACGTAGAGAAACAACTTGGGAGCGTAAGAAGTGCAAAGTTCCCTTACATCTACCAGAATGTTTCGAATTGTATCGCACCATTGCAGATTATTAATTTTCTATTACTGATTTTAGTATAAATAAACCTTTTGTAGTACTTGCATCTACCACAATTATTGCATCAGGTTGTAATTACTTATCAAATATTCCACAAATATTTATAACTTTAAGAAGGCGCCGCCCGTAATATTCACTTTTGGCCCGATCATCGTACTACGGGCTATGCCCGTAGTTGTAGGTTAAGGGGTTAACGCACAGTTCACACGGGAAACTTATCGCTACGATTCTCGAAAACATCAATCCCGCAGGAAACGATTGGACTGCGGTGACGTTGTCGGTTCTACCACCAGAAGTTTTTCTTCAGAATTTCTTCCGAACGATTTTTCTAGAAATTTTCAGCTGTAGATCGTAAAGATCTTAAAGTCCACTAAATAGCCGGCGGTAATGTAACGCGTTAACACGCTTTGGCGACCGCCAGGCTGTAAACACCTCGTTCCGGCCTTTCGCGGTGTAATAAAACGATCAGGAAGACATCTTTCCGTCTCTAGGTACTAACATTTTTATAGGGGATACGAGGGAACAGACATTGACGTTTTCGCTATCATCATTTGTCTCGTTAACGGCCGGTGTTTAGAGTTACGATATTTTATTAACGCCAAAACGGCAGACCTGTTTACAAGAAAAAACGCAATTGACGGATCACCTTCGAACCAGTCGCAGCTGCGCTTATGAAAATTGCAATCGGGCGAACAATTTCTCTTCTCCCTTCTATGGGGTTCAAGTATTTTCCAAAGTAAACGGAAATCTTTGTAGGCGATATTTTATCTTTAGGTGTCCTAAATTCGATCGAAGTGTTTACTATCTATGACATAGCGTCTCATCTTCTGAGAATTTCAGCTGTCTCTCTTGTCTCTGCAAGCAACGGCTTTTTACAAATCAAACCGCAATATCAATCCCTAAACCTAGCTTATCACTTAGAAAGGTGTTACTGTGCATTTGCTGGGACTGTCGTGGCATAATTCACTTTGAGTTGTTGAAACCTGGAGAAACGGTTACTGCTGAGTTTTAACGTCAGCAATTACACCGGCTGTATTCAGAACTACATATTGAAAAAGAGGCCATCTTTAATCCACAGAAAAGGTGTAATACTACAAATTGACAATGCCCGGTCACATACAGCGAAACTCGCTCAGGAAAAAATCAAAGAATTGCAATGGGAAGAATTGCTTCCTCTGACTATCATCTTTTCAGATCTCTGGGGCATTATTTAAGAAATAAAAAAGTTACTTCTGTTGAAGATGTAAAGAGACACCTAGAGTCATATTTTGCTTCACGAACCCTGGATTCCTATAAGAGGGGGACTGAAAATTTGCAGGAAAAATAGCAAAACTGTCCATTATTTTGAAATCTAAAACAAATTTTGTAGTAAATTAAGGTTTTTGTTTCTTAATTTTGTTATACAGGGTGGGGCAGTAACTATTAGCACCTCAGATATCTTTGAAACTATAAGTTTCACAGAAATATTTGCTGAAATAGATTGCACAGTACGAAGGGGGCCATCCGGTGGTAATAATAGTTTTTTTGCAGGTGGAGGTATTTCGGACATTTGAAGGTCATCTTCATTTTTTTAAATGGAATCATATATTTTTTATTACATCAGCTGATGCTCCTTCATATTCTTCACAAAAAAGTATTAATCTATTTGTGTAAAAAAATCATTAGTTTAGGAGATATTTTAATTCTAATTTTTTAGGAAATCTCGACTTTCTGATCAATATTATGAATTCAATGTGATAATGTAGTAGGAGAGCAAGTATTATCAATATAAATATTTACATTTTCTGTATTGATAATTCTTGCTCTCCTACTTATTGTGAAATTTAGCCTCTTTTACATCTCTGATACGGTGAATCGCTTCATAATGAAGTATTCTAAAGAAGAAAAGGTAGACATGTTATGAATTTATTTTGAAGCTGGGAAAAGTGCTACAGATGCAGAATGATTATACGCCAATTGATTTCCTCAACGAAATCATCCATCACACCGTACCTATGATTATATTTTTAAAAAATTTCACCAGTCGAGGCAATTATTACGCAAAAAGGCAATTCGTAATAAAACAATAACAAATGGAGCAAACGAAATTGTAGTGTTAGCCGCAATTACGTTAAATCCATCCGTTAGCTCTCGCGAAATCGAAAGACAAGCTGGAATTATAGCCGCAAAAGCATTTTACGCATACTCAAAAGGCACAAATATCTTCTATTTTTTAGCTAAATATCTCCTAAACTAATGATTTTTTTACACAAATAGATTAATACTTTTTTGTGAAGAATATGAAGGAGCATCAGCTGATGTAATAAAAAATATATGATTCCATTTAAAAAAATGAAGATGACCTTCAAATGTCCGAAATACCTCCACCTGCAAAAAAACTATTATTACCACCGGATGGCCCCCTTCGTACTGTGTAATCTATTTCAGCAAATATTTCTGTGAAACTTATAGTTTCAAAGATATCTGAGGTGCTAATAGTTACTGCCCCACCCTGTATAATCTCCATCATTATCAAGGACAGTTTGCGATCTTTCCCTTAAAATCTCTTTTTTAACATTCGTTATGCTTTAAAAAGAATTATTTATTCTTGCATCGTCACTGCCCGAGTGGCTGATACACATTTTGCATATTACCGTATGCAAATAGCGGTAGCATTATACCGATCCGACGCGGCGCGGCGAGACGGCCCCAGACGGTAACCTCTTCAAACTTGTGCCGGGGAACGCGAGCTCTCTGAAAATAAGCCCCGATAAAAGCTCGGAAGTGCTCGTCGCGTTCCGATCCCGAAGTTATGGCCGTGTTTTCTCTCGTTCTTCTCGGATCCGCGACAGCCTTTCGTTACTCCTCGAACCAGCCGAAGAATCGTTCTCCACGAAAAAACAACTGATCACGAGGTCCCACGATTTCGGAACTCGGATTTTGATCTCTCAATTTCTTCTCAAAACTTGTTCAATGATCCCTGTGGCGAGTATTAGATCGTTGCATATGAAACGTCCGATTCGTAACAATAACTTTAACCCCTTGCACTACGATTTATTTTACGGTCCTAGTGACTGGAACTTTTTTGTAATTTATAATTTCCTACAAAAGAGGAGAAAATTTATATCTATTGTATGCCTGTATGTTCCCCGATAGCTGTACATTAACGACGCCAAAATAGAATTTTATTTGAGTTCAAGGGAAATTAATAAGAAACATATTTATTAGACCCTGTTCAGAATCTTCATCGCGAGTCTGACTCGGTATTGTAGGGCAAGGGGTTAAACAAACAATTTTCTCGAAATAAAACTTATCGATTAAAGTAAGCATCATTGAATTGCAAATATTGATTTTTTTGGTTTTTCACCTTTCCCGTTTATCGGCTTATCATCTATATTTCTGATCTCTTTCTATCATTGACTAGTGCGTATATTTACAACCACATGTTGACCAACCATTGCATAAAGTTGTCGTCGATATGTTTATTTTTTCGCTGATATCAACAAAACACACGTCGTTCACGCTAACCGACGTTGAAATAAATTTCATTTAAAAGTAAAGTCGGATACTGTTGGATTTCTATATGCATGTCGCCAGGGCCTGGGTGATAAACGTCGTGCAATTATCCCCACTACCGCGAGTGATACCTCGTGAAGGGCCACGAAGGTCAAGAGGCCTCGGTCGCCGAGCAGTGTAAACATAACACGGCTCGGGAATGTCTCCTGGACGATACACGACACTCGCAAGACCCGTCTTGTTGACATACATCGAGAATTCACTATATACAGACACAAACTGAAGGTAGGACTCGAAAGATTAGGTTGGTGTACATGATAAACCTGTGGATTATAATATTCTTCGTTGGCTAGAACACTTTATAAAATTTTCATTCCGAAATCTGAAATTCCGTGAGACTTCTTGAAGGATTATACATTGATTGATTTGCATGTAGAATCTAGGTCATTGTAGTATGCGTTGAGTCAAGTGAAGTACAACGTCGTTGAACGCCTTGGAAAATTATGAAAGATTTCTAGAATTTCTTGAACGCTGTTTGCTCCCGAAAGAGAAGAATTTTACGAAAACGGGAAACACAGGTTCTAATTTAATTAATTGGATACGTGATCGGAGGAATATTTGGAGGTACCGACTGGCCAGTGAACGAAGTATAAATTTTTCAAGGAAGACGCGTTCCCCGCGGGGAACAATGGCGGTCGAGGACGCGCGCTCGGGAACAATGGCCCAGATTGGAGCGACGCTCTCGAAAGTGGCAATAGCTGAAAGCCGTGTGCAAAGAGCGTCTTCGCGGGTACGAGCAGCGTCGCGACGCACGGGAAACGTTTGACGACGGTATTATCGGAGAACGCATTTGCCGTGTCCCTTGATAATTTTCCTCGTAATCTTGTCTGCGGTAGTACGTAGTGCGCGTCGTAACATAATAGAAGAACGCAGAGGGCTCCTACGCGGCCGCGCTCGTCTCCCTTTTCCTAATTGGGGCCTAAATGCATCGGCGTATTATCGATAATTCGGTTACGCCTACAATTACTGTTGAATTTGCCTGGCTCGACTCGGGGAACGGCCGCGCAACCATTGCATACCGTCTGCCTTCCTCGAATGCACCACAAACGAAAACTCGATTGCGCCGACTATTTGCGACAAACACTTCCTCATTTTCTTTCGTTCGAGCCGGCGAGACGCGACAGGTCAATCAGACTGAAGCGCAGACGGTATGAAAATGTTGTTTAGGCCAAACGAAATTTTCTTTTCCTTTTACATTTTTTGCATAATGCATATGCTTTGTATATTTATGTTTAACACTAAACTTACCACGGTCGAATGACCCGTTTTATATTTTACACATATTGAAATTATAAAAATTTATTTATGGAAACTAGTGGAATAAATTTCCTTGTCCAAGCATTTATTATATGATAAATTACGGACAATATCAATAAATTTAGGGTTGCCATTTTTATAAGGCAATATTTACCAGGTACTGTTAATGCTTCGTAGGTTTAGTGTTAAAAACATATGCAAACTAATATATTGCATATGTTATTTATCGTGCTTATGTGAACTATCTTTCTCGACGAATTGGTTTCGTCTATCACCAAACTTTCGTATCATAATTGTGCAGTGTCCACACAAATACAGGCCATATGAAACCGTATTTCTGTAACCTTGAGTTGCTAATCGAGCGTTAGGTGTGACAGTTTGTCTTTGGAATTCGAATAGTTCGGTTCGATTATCGCAGTTAATGTAATCTCTGTAGTAAAGCGAATATACAGTGAGTAACGAAAGTATTCGAACGCCCTTTAAATCAGTATAACTTTTTTTTAAGTGAATCAAACGACCTGACTTTTTTGAGGAGTTAGAAGAATTGGTTTTCCAAATGATGTGTTAAAAAGATTTTGGAAAAATTACAATTGGTAAGAATTACATGAGAAAATAAAAATGGCACTTTTCACAACTTTTTTATTTGAGCCTATAATGAAAATTTAAAATACGTGTTTCAGCAAAGATTGCGCGTTGTTTACGTCGGGTTGACCTTTACATATCCTTATAAACTTAAAAATTCAATTTACTATAAAAATTCTATTTAAACTCATTTTAATAAATTTTAAAATTCAATTTATTATAAAAATTTCTATTTAAACTCATTTTAATAAATTTTAAAATTCAATTTATTATAAAAATTTCTATTTAAACTCATTTTAATAAATTTTAAAATTCAATTTACTATAAAAATTCTATTTCAACTCATTTTAATAAATTTTACAATTCAATTTACTATAAAAATTCTATTTAAATCCATCCTCATAAACATAAAAATTCAATTTACTATAAAAACAACTTCCACATTTCATCCGCTTCAACATGATTAGTCTTGCTCAAGGTCATTACAAGGTCAAAAAGGTGGTATCCACTAAATTCAGTTTTTTATTGTCTATCATGCTATCGTAAAAAAAATATACTATTCCAATTAAAAAAACATCGGTGACCTTGAAATTTCATTAAAAAACACGACATAAAAAATTTTTTTCTTCACCACTAAAATGGCCTCCTGCAATAGTGTCACTTTGTCCTCTGAAGTTATATACCTCTGTATACCTCTCTGTATACCTCTGTAGTTGTCCTCTGTTAGTTGTTGTTGTTGTTATATATATATATATATATATATATATATATATATATATATATATATATACAGGGTGTCCCACATAAATGATAACACCTAAGTATCTTTCGTATTTACAGTCGTATCAGAAAACTTCAGAGGACAAAGTGACACTATTGCAGGAGGCCATTTTAGTGGTGAAGAAAAAAATTTTTGATGTTTTTTATATATATTTATATATATATATATTTTTTCTTTTTTATATATATATCTATATAACATCCTTTTTTATCGTTGCCTTATTTCGCATATTTTTCGTGCACAAATGTCATATGCATGTTACATATTTATCGTGCACGAACTTCCGTAGTCTAGTTAGAAGATAGAAACGAGGTTGTAAATTATCGTGCCGAATGGAAAGGCCCGGCGATTGGTAAAGAACTTGATCGGCAGCGCGGTCTGGTTCAAGTGTTGCCACCTGCGCGAAACAGGAACGCTATCCGACGAGAAATGAGTCTAATTAACGAGCACGTTCTGGATACTTTGACGGTAGAACGGGCCGCTTACGCATTATCGGCGGCGAGAGGAAACACGACATGATAGGTAAACACGGGATAATTCGTGTCGCGGTGCAGTGCGACGTTGACGCCGGGAATTAAACGGGAGAATTAATAAAAGAACGAGCACGCCTCGCGAATGGAAAGCAGTTTCTGTCTCATCGTGACAACGCATCGTCGGCCGTTACCATAACACCCTGAAATCGGAGGAACCCGGTCCTCTAATTTTTCAGGGTCCATCGTTAACGCGCGACTTCGGCTGTGTAACTGCGGAAGAGGGTTGTTCATGATTAGAGAGGTAAGAAAAATATTGGAAAATATTGGGAAACACCGGGAAAGCGGAAATTCGTCAGGGAAGGACCAACTGTATCCCGAGCATCGTTCAAGTACAGGGACTCGAAAGTAGGTTGCGACTCCGACGCACTCGAACGTGAAGCACCGAAGTTGTCTCTGTCGAATCTTAGCGTAGTCTCGAACCATGGCGACACAAAGGCTCCTCTTATTATTTCGGAAACATTTGGTCCCCGGAAAAGTTCCGTCGTTCGAGTTTACCTGTATGTACACACTCGAAAGCTTGTGTAGCTGCGGGCTTCGGTTCGAGTGCGCGGTATCGTCCAAAATACTGGATCGGGGTACGTCTCTGTTCCAAGTAAAAGGGTATAGCCGGATAAGATAGTCAAAATGCCCTTGAACCGAATTTTATCGACTGCTTCTAAAAGAAATCTACAAACATACCATTGATATAGTTAGACATAAAAAAAAGAATTAATCAAGTAAAAAAAAATGTATACGTATACCGAGATCGAACCTAGTATAAGCAGATCAACAGTCGATCGCCTAACGCGCTGACCCAATCGAGTTGTTGGGAATGTGGTTAATACTTTTAGATGTAATACGCTGACATAGTAAAAATACTAATCAAGCCGATTTCATTGTTTAATTATTTCTTAAAATGTTCAAGGTTCATCAGTGCCTGATAGACTTACAGAATAAATAGAACGTAATAATTTTAAGGTTAGCTTAGTTCTTCGCGGAAAAAACGTCGAAAAAATCAGTTTTTATTTTTTTTAAACAACGGCGCACCAAACCAAAAAATCTGAAAAAATTCATGAACAATACTTATGACAATATACCGCTACTGTAAAAATATAAATGTTGTCACTCTAGAACTTCCATGTGAAATCTGCATTTTTTTTCGATTTCTTTGAGGTTTTTGATTTTTTACAAGCAGGATTTTCACTTTAAAAATCTGAAACCAATTGCAAAGTATGTACTAGGGTTCTTGACATGCGTCAGATTTTTCTCAGAATTTCTAAACGTCATTAACTAGGGAATATAGGCCAAAAACTGATTTTTCGATTTTACCCCATAACTACCCTCCCGATCGAGATACAGGGTTGAAATTTTGCACAGTATGTTTTTTCTTGGTGCTCTATCGAATGGCACATCGTCGATAAAATTCGGTTCTAGGGCATTTTTGACTATCTTATCCGGCTATACCCTTTAACAACTTCTACGGTTCAACTGTCTGCACTAAATTCCACTCGAACTTCCGGGCAACGTCGTCAAACTTTTTCAATCTTTTCGACGAATTTTAAGCGTCCTGTGTTTTGCCATAAAATAGAGCGACAATAATTGCACCGTTTTAGCAATGTCAAACTCAGGTTGGTGACGTGTGTTCTTCGGAAATTCGGCTGCACTAAATCTTCGTGAAATTTCGCGTTCCAATGACGGTGGAGGATTTCTAGAAATGGTGACAGATGGCACGGCGCTGTCACAGAAAACTATGTTAACTTCGGCCGGCTACATCCCTCCGAGGCACCGAACTTCGGTAAAACCCGCGTCGCTCCCTTTATAGCCGGCCATTCCCGCGAATGATAACGATTGTTTAAAGATAATATACTGTCCGATGCGTAAGCTCCGTTCCGACATTGAGACGCGCTGCGCGCGTAAGGAACGAGCTGACGCAAAAAAAAAAACGCATCGGTAGTCGTGTCGCTCGATGCAACAACGAACATCTGGCTTGCACGGAGTCACCGTCGACCGAGGAAAATACTGTTCCCTCTAAAAAACATTCCTGAAGGACCGGTTTTCAACCGCGTCGAAACGATTCAAAAGATTTTCATAGTTCGCGGGTGACGGGAAACTCTCGATTAATTCCTCTGGGATATCGTTCGACCGTAGATATTTGCGCAAATTGAACATTTTCCAATGGCACGAGCCTGGATATTAATAACTTTAATAACTTGCAAACTACAGCACAGCGTTCTTAACACTAAACCCACCACTGCCGTTCAAACGACCGATTTCATATATTTGACGATTAAGAGGCTTCTAATGATTCGACAAAATTTCTTTGTTCATATTGCAATACAGATTGCACAAAATCGAACCGAACACAACCTTATCATTTCTGAAAGGTAAATTGATTTCAGTCGGTCCGATGATAAATTCTTCGAATATATTTGCAGGTTCATATTTCACTCGTGTGTCCGTGGTAATTGCACAAAGTCCGCAGCGTAGCTTTGTATACAGCACCATACGGTACATATATGCTTTGAGACGAGTAGAAACGTTCTACCTTTGTCTGACCATTGCACGTCCGCATCTACTGCAATCGATACGCCGTAACCTAAGCGAAACGATTTTCATACGAAGCCGGTTACATGTGGTTTTATTTCTATCGGTTCGAGTGGATTTCAAAGAAACAAACAAGATAATTAAACAGGGATTGTGCAACGTATTTTCTTTGGCCACTCGGACAGGAAATTGTACAAGTAAAATGCAAGAGTCGCGCTCTGTTTGTTCCGCGAGAACGTAAAGAAACAAGCGAAATTCATTTCCATTGGTTGCTGAAGAAGGCGGGAACGAGCAACGGCGAATTTCCCCGACGAGTATCGTAATGGTTGAATCAGTCTCGACGAAGACACAAGCAATATAGTATCGTGCCAGGGTAAAGAAACGGGGTAACCTGTTCTCTTGGATCAGCCTGTAGCTTCGTGACTCGGAGTTCTACATTCCACCGATCGATCCCGGGGAACGCGTTCCAAAGAGAGGGTTCCCTGAAACGAGCCGAAGGAGAAGACAAAAGAACGTCGTATCCAAATTGCCGGCACGTGGCGCGTTCGTCCGCGATTTTTAGCGCGCGCCGCAGCCGGCCATTTGAATACAATCACGCGCCGAGACACGTGAGCTTCCGTTCCGTTCGCGAAAGGTTTTTCCGTTTCCGTCCGAACCGGAGATCCTCCCGATTTAGAGGCCCAGGGCCTGATTCTGCGAATTCGGTCCGGGCTCCCTTTTTCGAACCACCGATCAGGTTCGTGTACAAGTATCGAGGCTCTACCGTGCTTTTCTAACACCTCTATCGATCCCTCATTTTGTATAATCGTACCTAAAAGAACACCCTTCGTTGAACACTGCAAGAGTACGACCAACCAGGTTCGTGTGCAAGTATCGAGGCTCTACTGTTCTTTTCTAGTACCTCAATCGATCTCTCATTTTGTATATTTGTACCTGAATGGACACCCTTCGGTGGACACTGAAAGAGTACGACCAACGAGGTTCGTGTGCAAGTATCGAGGCTCTACCGTGCTTTTCTAACACCTCTATCGATCCCTCATTTTGTATAATCGTACCTAAAAGAACACCCTTCGTTGAACACTGCAAGAGTACAACCAACCAGTTTCGTGTGCAAGTATCGCGGCTCTACTGTTCTTTTCTAGTACCTCAATCGATCTCTCATTTTGTATATTTGTACCTAAATGGACACCCTTCGGTGGACACTGAAAGAGTACGACCAACGAGGTTCGTGTGGAAGTATCGAGGCTCTACTGTACTTTTCTAGTACCTCAAAGGAACACCCCTCGTTAATCACTGAAAGTGTACGACCAACGAGGTTAGTTAGCAAGCATCGAGGCTCTACTGTGCTTTTATAGTACCTCGATCGATGTCTCATTTTGTATAATCGTACCTAAAAGAACACCCTTCGTTGAACACTGCAAGAGTACAACCAACCAGGTTCGTGTGCAAGTATCGAGGCTCTACTGTTCTTTTCTAGTACCTCGATCGATGTCTCATTTTGTAAAATCCTACCTAAAGGACATCCTGCGTTGAACACTGAAAGAGTACGACCAACCAGGTTCGTGTGCAAGTATCGAGGCTCTACTGTTCTTTTCTAGTAACTCAATCGATCTCTCATTTTGTATATTTGTACCTAAAAATGGACACCCTTCGGTGGACACTGAAAGAGTACGACCAACGAGGTTCGTGTGCAAGTATCGAGGCTCTACTGTACTTTTCTAGTACCTCAAAGGAACACCCATCGTTAATCACTGAAAGTGTACGACCAACGAGGTTCGTTAGCAAGCATCGAGGCTCTACTGTGCTTTTATAGTACCTCGATCGATGTCTCATTTTGTAAAATCCTACCTAAAAGAACACCCTGCGTTGAACACTGAAAGAGTACGACCAACCAGGTTCGTGTGCAAGTATCGAGGCTCTACTGTACTTTTCTAGTACCTCAAAGGAACACCCATCGTTAATCACTGAAAGTGTACGACCAACGAGGTTCGTTAGCAAGCATCGAGGCTCTACTGTGCTTTTATAGTACCTCGATCGATGTCTCATTTTGTAAAATCCTACCTAAAAGAACACCCTGCGTTGAACACTGAAAGAGTACGACCAACCAGGTTCGTGTGCAAGTATCGAGGCTCTACTGTTCTTTTCTAGTACCCCAATCGATCTCTCATTTTGTATATTTGTACCTAAATGGACACCCTTCGGTAGACACTGAAAAAGTACGACCAACGAGGTTCGTGTGCAAGTGTCGAGGCTCTACTGTACTTTTCTAGTACCTCAAAGGAACACCCCTCGTTAATCACTGAAAATGTACGACTAACGTGGTTCGTTAGCAAGCATCGAGGCTCTAGTGTGCTTTTCTAGTACCTCGATCGATGTCTCATTTTGTAAAATCCTACCTAAAGGACATCCTGCGTTGAACACTGAAAGAGTACGACCAACGAGGTTCGTGTGCAAGTATCGAGGCTCTACTGTTCTTTTCTAGTACCTCAATCGATCTCTCATTTTGTATATTTGTACCTAAATGGACACCCTTCGGTGGACACTGAAAGAGTACGACCAACGAGGTTCGTTAGCAAGCATCGAGGCTCTGCTGTGCTTTTCTAACACCTCTATCGATTCCTCATTTTGTATAATCGTGCCTTAAAGGAACACCCCTCGTTAATCACCGAAAGTGTACGACTAACGAGGATCGTTAGCAAGCATCAAGCTTTTACTGTGCTTTTCTGGTACCTCAATTGACGTCTCATTTTGTATTATTTGTGCCCGAAGGAACCTCCACCGCACATTAAAATAACACAACGAACAAGCTCGTGTGCCAGTATCGAGGTTCTACAGGGCTCTTCTATAATATCTCGATGCTTCATGTTTGTATAATGGTTCCTAAGAGAACAGCTTCCAGCACACACTTAAGCAAGAGAACCGACGACGATGTTGGTGCGCAAGTATAGGGGTTGCACCGTGGTTTTCGACGCGAGCATCGTCTCGGGACGTCCCGTCGCACCGGGACCGGAGAGAACCGGGTTCGTTAGCTGGGTAATTAAAAGTTCTCGGTGATTAGGGGGAATCACGAATTTCTGCCAGTGGCGTAGACAGCCGCGGGAAATATTCCAGCCGCGTCGGGACTTCTGCAACGGTACACGCACACGCACGGGCGCACGCACACTCGGGATTCCTAGCCAGACTGAAATTGCTGGTACGTGTAGCGATTCTGAAAACGACTGTTTCCTGTCTGCCGCTCTTCCCTCCTCGTCGTCTGCCGTCGCTCTCGCTCCCCTTAATTACCCACCGGCTGTAATATGTTAATTACAAGCAACGATCGCCATTACGTGCGCGTCCTTCGGATCGAGTTCCGTCGTGCCAGGACGAGGAAGGGTACTCTTTCCGCGAGGAGGATTCTTTTTTTCTCCGGCGATTAGTCGAGAATCTTTGCGCCAGAAACACAGAACCGGCCGCGGGTGCAGAGAACCGGGTCGTTCCAGATCCTGCGAACCGTGGGAACTCGCTCTTAATTAAAGCGGCGCGGCCGAAGAAAAAATAAAAAGTAGTCTGTAAATATGAACGCCGCGCGGGCTCGAATGTTTGGTCATTTGTTCGACGAACAATCAATTTCCCTTTTTTCTCCTCGGGAAATGTACGACGACGAGAGGTCTCTAATTAGGTTCGCCCGAAAGTCCAGTTTCGAAAAAAACGTCCGACAGAAATGGTCACTTTACTATTATATTATAATACATCGAGACAATCACGTTTTTATTTTCCCTACTCTCTCCTATAGAATATAGTATATAGAATTACGTTCAATCGTTAACAGAAAGTATTCGGTAGAATACTGTCAACGCGAGGAAACGAGGGATATCACTGAAATTTTACCTGCAGAAAATGTAACACTAAACCTATCACGCTCAAAATGACCGGTTCTGTATTTTATAATTATTGAAACTCATTAAAAATTCATTCAGGGAAGATAATAGAATAAATTTCCTTATCCAAGTATCTATTACACTGAAAATTACGGACAATTTCAATAGGGTTGTCATTTTTATAAGGCAACATTTACCAGATACCGTTAACGCTTGCTAGATTTAGTGTTAACTGACTTTACAAAATAACAATTAGCACGGTTAAAATCACCTAACAACGTTAACGTCGATGGAAGCAAAAAATATCTCTGAGTTGTTTGCGCATTTTTCAACGGAACTGCGCGTTCACAACAACGCCTCTTCCAGCGACGCGACGGCTGAGCATCGAACCTGCAAACGCGCCTTAATTAACGCCGAAGCTAATCGAAGGTGAGCGAAGCCGAGACGCGACGCGACGCGACGCTGATTCGACGCTCGGCGTCCACGAACCTGACATTGAGAAAGTTCTCAATGAAATGGTTGCGACAAGTCCGAGCAACGTTCGTCTCGACCAGAAGTAGAATCTATGACGAATCCGTCGAGCGGGTAGGCTACGGTACGAGGCGGTTTCAAGCTGATTTACAGGTTCTCCAAGGCTGAAGGTTCGTCGCCAGCCGGGCGATTAATTCGATGAGCATTTTTCTTCGTCCGCTGGTTTAATAAAGGCACCGCGAATTTCGCCCGCAATTCATCCGACGACCCGTGTATTTAACCGTAATTTACCCGGCACCGGCTACACAGTCGCAATCAGGGTCCCTTTTGACCGCACGCTTCCTCTCTCCTCCCCCCCCCCCTCTCTCTCTCTCTCTCTCTCTCACGGAAATGTATTCCATTCGGTCAGGTTTTCCGGTTAACGCGAAATTCAATCTTGGCCGAGTCTCGTCGCGTTTATAAACGGTTAGCGCATTCTTCCTGAAAATTCTGATCGTTGTGCGCCGATTTTTAATACATTGCGTATGTGACTCCGCGCTCAACTCGAGCCCAAAGACCGCACATTTTCGAACGATCCAGAAGCATGCTTGGCGAGCAATAGGAAACGGATACGTACATTTTTCTAATTTGTATTTGGCAGAACATTTTCTGTTGAAAGTGTAAATATACTTGTTACATTAGAGCAATGATTGTTTTATTCAGCACAGTTATTATTTAAAACTTAGAACGACATATATACAGAAACCACGCGTACGGTGCATATTTCCGGAGCGAGTTTCCGTTCGGTGACGGTACTTCGGCGGATGGAGCTGCCGTAGCGAAAGGGTTAAAAAAACTGTTGCCTTACAAATGAAAACACGAAGTTTGAAGTTTGAACTTCCAAAATGTACAAAAACAACACTTTAGAAGATACTACTAATAGAAGATATACTAATGCAACAATGAGTGATCATTTCTACATGCTCGGAATGTCAAAATTCAATGATTTCGCTCATCATTTGTCTCAAGAGTGGGAGACCCTGGTAACGTAACAAAAATATTTGCTTAAGTTGCCGATTGAATCGAAAAAAAAACCATGAAAACGAGATATCTCGTGACCCATACGCAACGTTCAATTTGCTAAAAACGAGATATCTCGTGACCCATACGCAATGTGTTAACTGACTAACCGATTGATTTTTTTGACTGACCGCAGATCTTACAGCTGGGATTTCATTTAATTTGCATGTTTAGTTACGTTACACGATCGTGTTACAGCTTCGCGGAAAATACACAGGAACCGTAGCTATCGTGTGGGCTAGAAATAATTAATTCGACGAAAATACTTTTCCGAGTAGAACGCTTGCCAGTTTAAATGGGAAAATTGCTGTCTGGAAGGTATCCCGGATTTTTTGTTAATTTGTAATAGTTAGGTTAACGCGGGCCCTTTGATACAAAGGCTAAAACGTGGGTGAAGGCTAGCAGGTGCAAAATAGGAGGGTCTCGCACAAAGAGAACTATCTGAAAGAGAAGGACGATAAGAAGAGAGAGAGAGAGAGAGAGAGAGAGAGAGAGAGAGAGAGAGAGAGAACGGCGAGTGCGAGGAAAGTCGGCGGGATTACGTGCATTAATTACAAGAGTAAATTCAAGAGTTCAAAAGAGAATCCATTTTCGCCCGGGAAATATGTCAAGAACAGTGTTCCCCTCTGTGCAAAATCCGCGATGTGAACTATTTGCCAGAAGGATAATGGAATCTGTTGTTGATCACGCCGGAAGTGATTCGGCCCGCTCGGACAGAAACCGAATATCGTTTCAATGCCTGCTGCGCGGGAAATGATGGCTGCGCTCTGAAACTCGTTACCACAGATTCCGAGAGGCTCGGGTACGTTGTGCGTTTTCTAGCGTAACAATGTTCCACGACCCGATACATGATCCGTTATGCGCGCGTTCTCGACAACGTTTATTCTACGCGAATCGATCCGAACGATCGGTTCCAAATCTCTGCTTAACGCACGAAAGAAGGAACACTCTTTGCGGAGTTGACCGTGCGAAATTTCTCGTGTAGGCGAAAGGTCGCATTAGCATACCAAGTGCTACCAAAGTACCTTTCCGCTAAATCACAATTCTGAAAATCCTACTACAGTGAATTCTCGATACATGTCAACAACACTGGTCCTGCCAGCGTCGTGTATCGTGCGGTATACTCCGCGGTATACCCCGTGGAGATAATTCCGCGACGTTTATGGTCCAGCCCTTGCCGACATACAGTGAGTAACGAAAGTATTCGAACGCCCTTTAAATCAGTATAACTTTTTTTTTTAAGTGAATCAAATGACCTGACTTTTTTTAGGAGTTAGAAGAATTTGTTTTCCAAATGATGAGTAAAAAAGATTTTGAAAAAATTGCAATTGGTAAGAATTACATGAGAAAATAAAAATGGCACTTCTCACAACTTTTTTCTTTGAGCCTGTAATGAAAATTGAAAATATGCGTTACTGAAAATTTCATCGAAATCGGCTGACGCAGATAAAAATGGCACATATCAAAATATGTTAGAATCTGAGGATTTTAAGCAGAAACTGGCCAAAAGTCGTGAAAATCTACACTTTTCACCACTTTTAACTAGTTGTAGCTCGTGTGTATATTAATCGATTTCAATGAAATTTGCAGCATGTATATAACCAACATATATCTACAAAACGCATATTTTAAATTTTCATTACAGGCTCAAATAAAAAAGTTGTGAAAAGTGCCATTTTTATTTTCTCATGTAATTCTTACCAATTGCAATTTTTTCAAAATCTTTTTTACACATCATTTGGAAAACCAATTCTTCTAACTCCTCAAAAAAGTCAGGTCGTTTGATTCACTTAAAAAAAAAGTTATACTGATTTAAAGGGCGTTCGAATACTTTCGTTACTCACTGTATATAAAGAAATCACAGCGATAGGCTTCCAGTAGATATCACGTTAATTTGTCTGTTTGGCCGAGGGCAGAAAAGTTCAAGGAGCCGAAATCCAGGTGTCCGGAGTTTCGCAACGCGTTGACGCACCTGTCAGCGACCCGAGGTGCACGCGAGCCACGAAAATAGTGTGCTGTGTTCGCCGGCATTGCATAACGTTCCCGATCGACCGGCGGCCGAGTGAATGAGCGAGGCGAAACGGGAAAAAGGAGAACGCCCCGAACGTGCTGTTACTTTCCGTTGCAGGAAATGCGGGTCGCCAAAGTCCTGGAGTCAAGGACGCAGGATTGCCGCTTTCGGAAGCGAACCAACACGAATTCTTGTGTAACTATGGCCAGTAGGTTCAAGCTACGACTCTGTAACGTGTAAAGAAGTTTAACCCCTTGCCCTACAATAACGAGCCAGACTCGTGATGAGGATTATGAATAGAGTCTAATAAATGTGAACGTTATTAACCCTTTGCACTCCGAACCATTCTGGCAGAAATTTACAAATCCTCGTATTATTTAGTATAATTTTGGAACCAAGTAACGTATTATAATGATATTGGACTTACAGTGAGTAACGAAAGTATTCGAACGCCCTTTAAATCAGTATAACTTTTTTTTTAAGTGAATCAAACGACCTGACTTTTTTGAGGAGTTAGAAGAATTGGTTTCCCAAATGATGTGTAAAAAAGATTTTTAAAAAATTGCAATTGGTAAGAATTACATGAGAAAATAAAAATGGCACTTTTCACAACTTTTTTATTTGAACCTGTAGTGAAAATTTAAAATATGCGTTTTGTAGATATATGTTAGTTATATACATACTGAAAATTTCATTGAAATCGGTTAACGTTGTCATGAGATACAAACATTTAAAGATGATTACATAAGGGCGAAATTCCCTGGCAAGATCAAAAATCTGCGACTTTCACCCTTAAACTCTCATTTTGAAACGTTTGTAGTTCATTGCAACGTTGACCGATTTCGATGAAATTTTCAGTACGTGTATAACTAACAGAGATCTACAAAACGCATATTTTAAATTTTCATTACAGGCTCAAATAAAAAAGTTGTGAAAAGTGCCATTTTTATTTTCTCATGTAATTCTTACCAATTGTAATTTTTTCAAAATCTTTTTAACACATCATTTGGAAAACCAATTCTTCTAACTCCTCAAAAAAGTCAGGTCGTTTGATTCACTTAAAAAAAAAAGTTATACTGATTTAAAGGGCGTTCGAATACTTTCGTTACTCACTGTATATGAATTGGTTGACATCGAGGAATATATATTTGCAAAAAAATCAATATTTTATTTAAAGTTGCGCTGGAATAAATTAATTCCCCGTAATCGCTAATAAACTTTGATGTCCCATGAGAGGGGACAGCGGAGTGCAAAGGGTTAATTTCCTTCAAATCGAAATAAAATTCTATTTTGTTGTAGTTGATGTACATCCTTTGGAGAAAACATAGGCATACGATGCATATAAACCATCTTTTTTTTCTATGAAATTCTGAACGATGAAGAATTTCTAACCATTATAATCACAAAATAAATAGTAGTGCAAGGGGTTAAGGGTCGAATGCAGAAGATAAGTACAGTGAATTCTCGATATATGTCAACAACACTCGAGACCTCTCGAGCTTTGTGCCCTTCCCACTGGTGTGTACCCGTAGTGGGGATAATTCTGCGACGTTTATCATCCAGGCCTCGGCGACATGTATAGAGAAATCGGGTAAGTTTTGCGCAAAAAGTAGCGTACGGTAAAATTTTTTAGAAGCATTGCGATCGGATTTATTACCTAACCTAACAGGACGGTGTATATACTCAACAGCCATGGTCCTAAAGGACACGCTCCAAGCACCGTGTAGAAGCTCAGAAGGGAGGTCCGCTCGCATCGGCGTGCTTCACGCTTCGAAGAAGGAAACAAAATACGAGGGGAGAACCAGCTGAGCCGATGAACCTAAGCTGGTCGCCTTTGCACGCTCGGATACCCCGTTTTCAAGGGTCACTGGACCTCTTCCGAGATCGCAGCACTCCCGAAAGGTTGACTAAATCTTGCTGGGTCGCCTACCCGCCCCTCCGACCTTATTACGTGACACGATTAAGGAAAAAGATGAATTTCCAAAACTGCCTCGCCGTCTAAAAGGTAATTTTTGCTTCTGCGGATGCATCGATCGAATCCCTAGACTTCGCCAGATCCTCGATTCTTAATTTAACCCTTTGCACTCGTATGTCACACTGGAGGTGACAATGCTAATTTACTCTACAACTCGTATGTCACATTGGAGGTGACAAAAAAAATCTATTAAATGGTGGCAAAAACTTTTTTTCTGGGGTTTAGAGACAAGTGCCATTAATTCATACATTTTGTATAAAGTTTCGTGTAATAAGAATGGGGTGAAGCCAATAACTCATTTACGTTTCATACGTAAGTTAGTTCTTTCCTTGGTGGGAGATTTCAGACAAAGAGCTAAAAAAACGCGGGCGACCATCAACATCAGATGTAGAGAATCGACTTGATGGAAAACTCCACATTTTAGTACCTCATCCGGAAAAAAAAACATAACGATTGTATGGTCTGTTCTAACAGAAAAACTAAGGGCGAAAGGAAGACAACTGTTTATTTCTGCGAAACATGCGAAAGACATCCTTTTCTGCATGTTGGAAATTGTTTTAAAATGTATCACACTGTAAAAGATTAAAAAAAATAAAACATTTTATATTAATAATTAATGAAATAAATATAATACGTTGAATTCTACCACTGTAAATTAGTTTAATTCATTTAGCTAAAAATAATTACAAGTTGACACGCAACAACTTTGAAAATAAATCGAGTGCAAAGGGTCAAACGCAGTTTCAGCTTCGTACAAATTAATCGATCGATCGAAATCAACCCGTACCTTTTCGACAGCGTGCTCGAATTTCGAAAGAACGCGTGTGAGTGTCGGCTGAACTTTTTACGAGCTTTTTCACGCTTAGATAAATTCTTCCAAGGACCGAGTTCTTTGAAAGGTTGTCCGAACCTTGAAAAATCACCTACACGATTGCTACCGAGGATAGACAAAGGTTTAAATGTTGATAATCCGATGATGGCCCTCTCGCAAGCTTGTTGAAACCTCTCAGAATCGGACCAGATATGCTTCTAACAACTATAATTCAGTTTTATCGATTAATATGGATGAGGCTGCAACGGACGAGATTCTCGGTGAACCGCGATCGACCTTTTAACCCTTCGAGCCACGAGGACGGATTGTCAGTTTGCTTCTGCATCTTACAGATGTTACAATAATTTCTTGACTTATCGAAATTCTGGAACAATTATTTCTAATTTGCTCGATTGGGTGCTGTAAAATATGCGATCTCCGTGATGATCGTGCTATGAGTCGATGAAATCCTAAACGGAGTTCGTTGGACCGAAAGATGTAAGAGACTACTTTTGAACGGAGTTTCGAAAGTTTTCAGAAAAAATATTGTTTCGTGGTGACGAAGCAGGGAATTGCGTTCCATTGTCGGCCGAACGAGAGGCCTGTCGATTGTGCTTCGAAAAATGGCGAGCGCGAGGCTCACCGGACGATCTGATCGCATTAGATATTCATCAGTCCGAGTGTCCTTCGGCTTTTCCGCGGATGATATTCAAGGACACCGGGGCCGATCGAACGCCGATGACACTTTCCACTTTGTAATTTTATCCTCTTCTGACCCCTTATGCACATCGACCGCTCGGTGAGTCGGCAACGGTGCAGTGGAATGAGAAATTATAGGATGAGAGCCGGGGAGAGAGGCCCTTGCGCGGGCTCCGCAACACATTCTCGTAGGAAAAAACAACGACCTTCGGCATTATATTGGCCTAGCATTCCTCGACGCTGCCACCGCCGAGAGCACTAAAACCCCGACCAGTTTCTAATGTCCTATAAAAATTACAATAGCGTCCCTCGCGTTCATACGCTTTTCCCAAACAATTTTTTTATCGCTAGCGCGAATTCCTTCGCATACCTTTTCACGAAAGGTGCTTTCCGCTTTCTAATGATAATAAAACTGGGAAATTCGAAACGCGCAGACAAATTCCGCTACGGTAAAGTGGACTCTCAACACTAAACGTACCATCAACGGTCAGATGACCGGTTCTAGATTTTTAACACGAAAGTGTTTTAGAGATGGGGGGTGATTTCAGAAAAGATGTAACGAAAAATATGCAACGGAAATGCGTCACACGACGATAATCGTCCCAGGTAAAATTCCCTAACCCTAGTAATACGTTACCTGGTACTGATGATCGACAGAGTCATAAAGCGAGTAGAAAAAAGAAAAGGTAAACATAAAGGTAAAGGTAAACGGACGGGCAAAAAGTACAAAAATCTTTCGAGAAGGGACTCCTCGTTCGAGAGAGAGACAGACAGACAGAGAGAGAGAGAGAGAGAGAGAGAGAGAGAGAAGTGTTTTACAGATGGGGTGACTTCATAAAAGATGTAACGAAACATGCAACGCAAAATCGTCACGCCTATTACTTAAGTGTATGTACGTATGCGCACACTATTGAACGGGGGGTTTGCACAGCTGCTCAGAAAACATTTTCGTGTTTAGTACGTGTACAGGAGTACAGGTTTTTTATTTGACAATTTTTTAAATTACACGCATTGCAACAAGAACCGCGCAAAGTCCAAATAAATTAAATCTCGTCATTTTTATAAGGCGACATGTATCTGTTACATTTATAGCTCGGTACGTTTAGTGTTAATAAAACACGAGCATCGTTATTCGAAAACGCTCCTCGCAATGTCCTACAGTTTTTGACTTTAACACTTTGACTGCCAAACTAGAAACCTCAAAAATTCCATAAAATCAAAGTAAGTTATTTAATGAAATAAAAATTGAAAACAAAATTAAATGTACGAGATTGAGTAGTCCTCCAACTTTCTTGCATTTTACAGATCCTAATCTAATTTGGTACAATGAATATATTAACGTAAAAATTCATTTTAAAACCTAGACAAATATTTCCGTCAACCACATATGGGTGACATGGCAGTCAACGTGTTAACCTACCAAGCACAAAACATATAAATATGAAAAGCGTCTTATAGAAGGGAGAAGATCGAATTTAATTAAACTTTGTACGATTTTCGTTATAATACGCGCTTAAATAAAGAAGTCGATTCAGTAATTTCCTATGAAAAGGTTCTGATAATTTTAAAAATTGTGACCGTGGCAGGTTCAGTATTAATATTTACTCCGGGCAACAAACCTTCGGTAAAAACAACCATTGGACCGTTTGCCGGAATCGATTAATAAATTCGATATCGAACATAACCGTTCCGTTTCGTGCATCCTTTGTGAGGTAAAATATTTTCGCTCGAGTCCAATTGTGTACGTGTTTTCAATTGGTATCGACCTCTTGACACACCGCCCACAACTATTTTCCCGCTTGTAACAGCGCAAAAAATACTTCAGATAAAAAATATAATATTCAATTCGATAGAGAGTTAGCGTTAAACAAATTTCGCATCTCCACGCGTCTTTTTGACAACGGTCCTAGCGAATTTGCATACGCTCTTTTTCACGTGATTACGCTCGCCCGTCGAACCCGATTTCAGTCGAGTACAGTGACTCGCAATAATATTCGGACGCTTTTAAAAATCGTATAACTTTGTTAACATTGAACCATACGACTTGGATTTTCTTTTTAAGTGAGCACAATTGATTTGGCATATAAAATGAAAAGAATTTTTTACAAAAATTGCAATTGGTCGAAATTGCAAAGAAAATACTAAAAGTTGTATTTTTCAACTTTTTTATGCGTGATTATATTAAAAATTTAAAAAGTACGTTTTGTACATCTGTATCAATTATACATATTCTGAATATTTCATCTAAATCGGTCAACGTTGCACTGAGCTACAAACGTTTAACGATGAAAACTGAAGGGGCGAAAGTCGCAGGATTTTGGCCTTGTCAGGGAATTTCGCCCTTATGTGATCATTTTGGAACATCAGCAGCTCATTGCAACGTTGACCGATTATGATGAAATTCTCAGAATATGTATAATTCATACAGATCTACAAATCGTACTTTCTAAATTTTCAATGTAAGCACGCATAAAAAAGTTGAAAAATACAACTTTTAGTATTTTCTCTGCAATTTCGACCAATTGCAATTTTTGGTAAAAAATTCTTTTCATTTTATATGCCAAATCAATTGTGCTCACTTAAAAAAAAAAAATCCTAGTCGTATGGTTCAGTATTAACAAAGTTATACGATTTTTAAAAGCGTCCGAATATTATTGCGAGTCACTGTATATAGCAGTCGAGCGAAGTTTAACCGAGTTCGCTGGGGCTAAATCGAGTCCAATTTCCAGCTCACACTATGGCTGCCGAACAGAGATTTATGTGCCGTGGACGACCTTACACGTTAATCTTCATAATTTAGGAATACGATGGTGAAATACGATCGATAGCAGTAAAAACTTCCGAGTTCGTTGGAGCTGCAAGGGGATATTAGATTGTTCCGATTCCGAGTTGAATTTGACGAGCGATGGTACGACAATTGTTAAGAGGATTCCGGTCGATAAAGCGTCGAGAAGAACGTGGCGGATCGCCACGAGGGCCGAGTCCCGGTTAATATTCCGTTCGGTGAAACAAAGGCGGGGAAGTACAGCGTTAAAAAGATATTTCACTCGATGCTGTTCTCCGGAGGTAATTTCTCATTCGCCAGCGTGCCTAATTTAGAAGGGTCTGGTTCGCTAAACGAGATCCATTCCTCGGGGCGGAAAACGGCGAGAGGAAGAGAAGGGAAGAGGAGGAAGAGGAGGAGGAGGAGAAGGAGGAGGGTTGGTGCGGGGGTGTACGAGGACGAGGGAGAGGGGGTGAGGATGGGCCGCGTCGATTCGATCCCCGGCGAGCGTAGGTGAAACGAACACGCGGAACCAGTATGAATGGCGAGAAACGCGGAAGACGTTGGAGAGGTCGGGAACCGATCAGCGGCGAGAGAGGGTGGCCTCCCTTGCCGCTCCTTCAACCCTTCTCCCTCCCCTCTAGCTCAACCGTTCATCCGCGGCACCACCCCTCGGTTCCTGCTCTCTCTCTCTCTCTCTCTCTCTCTCTCTCTCTCTCTCTCTCTCTCTCTCTCTCTCTCTCTCCTTCTCTTCCATAGTCCTTTCAGAAAGACTTTGCTCCACCCACGCAACGTCTACCGTCTCTCGTCTCCCGTCTCCCGACACCGGTGACCCACTTCCGAGAGGATACCCCTTGCCATTCATGGCTGTGCGACACTGGAACACGCAAGACCGGTCGACCCAGGTCGCTGCGAACCATGCGAACCATGCGAACCATGCGGAACGTCTCTACCGATCAGATTCGATTTCGTTCTCCATCTCGAAAACACTTTTCCCGAGGAACACGCTGCCAGAAAACCGGACACCAAACTCTCATCGCACTCTTCTTATACTGGACTGCGAGTCTTTATGCAAATTCGCTTAGAAAAACCAGTACGAGGGACAAGTTCAATTTATCAGCTAGAAATTTCCATATGGTAAGCACGGAGCAGAGATACCGTTAATTATTAGTAATTTTTTAAAATGTGCACTCACTGTAAATGCACAAAGAACCGCAGTGTGCTCGTCGGTTTGCAGTGAATTGCATACAACGAATTCTCGATATACACTCCCGCTCACAAGTCTTAGGACACCTCTGGTTTTTTTAGTGAAACTCTGGTATTTCGTATAGATTATGAACCTTGAACTGTATTAACTACATAATATAAATATCCTCATATGTTCAGCGATAATCACAACTTCAATGTAATAATTCATTAAAAATTATGAAATAGCCACACCGATCACCAGATTCGAACCCCATAGAAAAATTAAGAGATAAACTGGACAGAAGGGTACGGAACTTTTCTTCATTTTATGGAATATTTTGAATCGAGAATGGAATAATATAACAACAGAAAGTATGAAAAAATTAATCACGCGGATGCCAAGAATAGTGGACATTGTAATAAAAAAAAAAAAAACGTGGCGGATTCTTCGATGAAAAGAAAATATATTTTTTTATGTATGAGAGCAAGCATCCTTTCTTTGACGTGTAAACCTTTAAATGAGACAAAATTTGTTCGCATCCTTCAACGATTATTTCATTTTTACAAAGTTGAATACGAATATGATCATTGTCCTAAGCCTTATGAGCGAGAGTGTATGTCAACAACACAGGTCTTGACAGCGTCGTGTATCGTCCAGGAAACATACCCGTGTTATGTTTACACTCCTCGGCGTCCAAGGCCTCCCGAGCTTTGTGACTCCTCGCGGGGTATACCCCGTGGTAGTGGGGATAAGTTCGCGACGTTTATCATCCAGGCCTTGACGACATACGTATATAGAGATATTGCTGTAATGTGCCGAGGTGCGAGATAACAAATGCGGACATAGAAGCAGCCGTTGCGACGGAATAAATTCTTGGATCTCCAAAGGCCTGCGTTCGCGAGGTAAACCGGGAGTGCTGATAAATCTGAAGCGATCGGTCGAGGCGTCCAGGTTCTTGCCTGACTTTGTTCTACGAGCAGATGGACCAGCGCGGACCGAGATGATTGAGACGTTAGCGACGGCAAGAAAATGGGTCCTAGATACCCGCCAAGGATTTCCTTTTTATAGCCGAGCGGCGGCTCGGTGTTAACGGTGCTAATAAATCGGGGCCGCGGGATCGGCTGGCAGCCGCCGATGCTTCCAGCGTTTCGTTGATCCCCTCGTTTATCAAATTCCTTCCAGAGGACTCGCTCCGCGTCGGCGGACGAGTCGAATTAACCGGATAACAAATTCCCTCGGTCTCGATAGACACGCGGACGCCGCTTCGAAAACGCTTTGCAACGCTTCGAGCACCGTGTTCAAGTGACCTTTCAACGACCCCGAGGAACGACTGTGGAAACACGGGACAGCGCTTGACCGATGCCTACGAGTTCTGTTTTCCTTTCGTTATCGGGTATCACCGTTTACGCCGCGATTGGCACGAATTTCTTGCGCTTCGTGACTACCTCCCTTGTGCCATAAACGCGGATAAAAACAACCAATGAAATTTACGACCGACAGGATCGCCGCGTTATCGGTCGATCACGGTTTCAGTTTCCCCGATCTCTCGCCTCCTACGGTCGAAACACGTACAGGGTGTCCCAAGAGTCTAGAGCAGATTTAACCCATTCGAGACCGATTGCACACCGCGTGTGCAATGGATTTCCGAGGCTATAAGACGGCCTGCACACCGTGTGTGCAATAACAGTAATGTGCAATTATCAGTTATTCCGAGTCAACTAGTCGTCGAAATAAGATTTTTCTGGAACTAATGAAATCTGTAAAGTACAGGAAAACAAAATTTGGCATTGGTTTTACTGTGTACCAAAAAATCTAAAAATTATCTGAAGCCTTTTTTACATGTAAAATACTATGAACCGAATATGTACTTCGCTCCTGGGGATCGTGTTCGAAAAAAATCGTCGTCTCGAATGGGTTAAAAATTAATTTTTACGCTAATACATTCGGCGGATCAAATCCGTTTAAGACGACTTTTCTATTTTCAATTTTTCCCTGGTTAGATATTGATTTTGTACAATTATAGAGGCCGTTGGCAGCAATCGAAGTGTTAAAAAGCTGTGGCAAAAATTAAGAATAAACACGAAGCAGCGAGCTCATAGTTTGACATAATCAATAAGTAATGTTTATGCTTAGTCCATGAGCGTGAGAAGCAACTAATATTTTCTCTCTCGATATTCCCAATGCAAGATTTCTTTCTTGGCGATATGCAAGAAAGCAGAATTTACTGCTCTGCAAAGTACATTATCACCTTGCCGTATTTCAGCCTTTTTAGCATTTTCAGCATTTCCCATGCATTTTTTTTCCTTCGTACTGGTTTGTATCGCAGCTTTTGAATAATGTTTCGAGATGTTTACACATTTTTCGGAACACCCAGCGTAGTTTCTGCAATCCTCTGGACCGTTCGCATCGCGACCTCTACACCTAACAATAATAAACTCCGGTGTTAACGGCGCATCTCCGTGCACCTAGACGCATCTCCGCGCAGTTCCGACGCGTCTCGCCCGGTGTTTTATTGCGCCTAAGCGAACATCTTTACGAGATAATGCGTTTTTATGCATCACGATGTGCCGGCTATAAATGCTCCCGCATATCGCCGCGCGATTTTCTAAATCCCGGGGAACATTGTTCCACGGGAGCTGGAATCTCCGAGACTCGGAACGGTATGCATTATAGAATATTTCATTTATCCCGCTCCAACAACCGAGCCGCGCGGAAAAGAATATTCAATTTATTATTAATATTGAAGTCGCTGGGAATAGGTGATCCTTGCTTGGAATCTACGGGCTAACTTTATCTGAAATCGTCGAGCTTTATTGGCGTCTTCGCACGAGAAAACTGAGAACACAAAGGAATAGGTAAAATAAAATAAAATAAAATTATAAAAATATAAAATAAAATAAAATTATGAAAGTATAAAATTAAATTATAAAATAAAATTGTATAGAATAAAAAAAATTTGTTTAATTTAAAATTTAGAAAACTCAGAAAATTTTAAATTTAGAAAATTGTCTATAAAATTCGTGGAATTCGCGAGTAATTTTTAAGGGAGGATAATGAGAGTTCTAATCAGATTTCGAGGGAGCAAAACGTTCTAATTTCCAGCGGAGAGAGGAGAATACGATTCGATGGACATTTCTCTAGAGGGAGGCTGCGAAGCGATCACGAAAAAGACGGGGCAAGGTTGAACGCCTCCGCTCGAGAACGTTTAAGCTGTCAGGATCACGTGCAGACGGCGAGCGAACTCGGCGAGCCAATCCCAACTCGCAAATTAATTCCAGAGCAGCGAGGAATCGGCGACTTTTCGGGAGAGGACGGGGAATCGCCGGGAATCGCGGAGTTATCGCGGAATATCGAAGTCGGAGAGTTGCGATCCGCCGGGAGCATGAGCCACCGTGGGACCATGAGACCACGGGACACCGGATATTGCGGTATAACCAATCCCGGGATACGGTGGATAAATCAAACGCAAATACCAGCCGTATGCCCGTCGCCCACGATCCCTTTCAGCCGGCAAAGTGCCCGGGAAGAAAGATCCGAGGGACCGAAAGTTCGAATCGACGCGGGACGCCATGAATTATGGATCAGAAAAGTCCAATTATATCGGCGTACAGAGGCGGAACTCGCCGACCAGCGGCTCGGAAAAATTGCAAACGCTTCCTCCCCGAGGCACAGTCACTGCACGGGGTGCATCGCGAAATTTGTTTCGCGCAGGCTAGAATTTTCGGTCGGAAAAACGGAGAGCAATTTTTTAACCCTTTGAGGTCGAGACTTTCCTCGGATCGTGCGCGAGCAACTACATTTATTCGAGAAATAGCGAGCTTCTTGTCATATAAAATGGGGTAGATATTGATATTTAACACTTTGATCGCCAAACCAGAACCCTAAAAAATTCCATGAATACAAAGTAAGTTATTTAATGAAATAAAAATTGAAAATAATTATATGTGTGATATTCAGTAGTCTTCCAACTTTCTTGCATTTTACAGATCCCATACAAATTTGGTACCATGAATATATTCACTTAAAAATTAATTTTAAAACCTGAACAAAAAAATAACTCCGTCACCCACATCTGGGTGACATGGCGATCAACGTGTTAAATTACCACGTCGGGGTAGATCAAGAAAGTTCGAAAATATTGTTTTGACACCAGTTTATAAAAACGTAAGACGAATTGTAACAGCGAAATACAAGTACATGATGGACTCACATACACAAAATGTAGACGAGCAGTAAATTGTTATGTAATTTATGTGGTTAGAAAATGTCCTGAATTGCATAAATTGTGTTTTTGAGGTGTTGTAAAGATATATAAAGTAAATGGAGTATCGTGTTTTCAATTTGAAGCATTTTAAATTATGTCGAATGGACTTGGGCTCTTTCAAATTTTATAACAAATCTGGTTGTTAACTTTGAAAGTGTAAGAATGTTTATGTCACCGTTTATATTACTCATATGTTTACCTGTTATTGTTTTATACTGTTATATATAATTTTATTGATTTATGCGTTGCGTTAGCATTTTGTTAAATTGATGTTACCATAAGTTTCAGTTAAATAAACAGTTTCCTCTGAGTGAGCAAAGGACATTGACGTGTCAAGCCTCCTTTCAAAAGTGGCTTAACTCCATTTTTGGTAAGAAAACACATATGATTCACTTAGTAATTGCTATTATTTTAATAGGAACTGTAAATTTAACTCTTTTCGATACACTTAAGCAGTAGGACACGTTGGTATCCTATTTCAATTTTATTGAAACACAAATCCTGAAATATATCAATTTAAGTGAACTTGGGCCGCTTTTTAAAATAAACAGCTCATACATTAATAAATTTTCATGAAATTATAAATATTTTCTTTTCTATACTTGATATAAAAATGTTGTGTCCACAGTTTCTCTTAGCATGAAAAATAGCTTGGTGGGAAGTAAGCTTGAAATACTATCGGACCGTTAAAGCTGAATAACATACATATTTATTAGACTCTGTTCAGAATATCCATCGCGAGTATAACTCGATATTGTAGGGCAAAAGATTAACAGAAGAAATTAATTCGACTCTCGTGTCTCGCAACGAGCGCAGATGATTTTTATTTCTATAGAACGATTAGTCCGTCAGGTTTGTCTTTGACTTTTTCTAGCAAAACAGACAACGTGCAGTCTCGGTTAGCGAATTGGCAAAACGAAGAAGTTGGAAATCGACGTGACGCAATTTCGAAAAACCACAGTGTCCATAGTCTATGGTTCAGCCACATAGTACATGGTCGCAAGATTGGAAGACGATGGTGTTTTTTCGAGAGAATTCCGGCCGGGCTCGATCTCCGCGAGCACGATAGCGTAGAAGCGGCCCGGAACCGGAACAGAATTCCGCGACGACCGTGGAACGAGATTCCGCTCGCGGAAATTGCGACTTTCCGTGGCGGTGAAGCGGTTTTCTCGGTGGTGCGCGCTGCTCGGAATCGATGGCGGATATCGCGTGCCAACCGAGAACAGAACGGCGGCCTGAAAATATTTCCACGCACTTTACGGCCGGCCGAAACCTCGTCCACGGCCACCTGTAGAATAAATAACGAGCTTGCGGATTTCAACGGCGGGACACGTGCTAGATCGGCCGGATGTGCCGGACGGGCATATGCGGATTATGGAAACGGCCACGGACGAATTTGATAACTCGACCGATGAAAGTTGCGCCATCGAAAGAAGCCTCTTGGAAATATTTTTGGGGAGACCGTGATCATGTCCGATGATGGACGATAGATGTGCTCGTGGCGTTTAATCGATGCGCAGTGTTCGGAAAATTGGGACAGTGAAGGCAGAGAACTACAATTAAATTCTGGAATTAACGGAATGAAAACTCGGGGAATAAAAATACGAAAGGTAGTATGTACACAGGTTTTGTCTCATTCGTAGAGACTGGAGAAGATACGGTGAGACTTCGTTTATACAAACTAAATTTTAGCAGGTTAACTGGAAAAATTAATTAATAGTGGTGGGAGCCGGACAACTTGTCCCTGATATGTTCATGTAAACGTAGTTCTACTGTAGCGTTAAAAACAGGGACGACAGTGTAGTGGTGTTTCCATTTTGTTCGAAACCCGCCAGAGCCCTCTCGACAAAGCGAAACACGTTTCCGCTAGATCGCCGTCACCGTAAATTACTCCATGAAAAGCCGGATTTGCATAAACATCCGCAGTCCAGTTGTTGCTACATTAATTCCAAGAGAAGGTTGCGCGTTTTGAGGTCAGAACGTCGGGGGTGAGCACGACCTAGCCGTGTGTTCTGCACGAGAAATCCTATTTTCCGATTGCAAGAGCGACCGGGGAAGGTAAAGACAATTTGCAAAATAATATAAGGAAAATAAGGGCCTTCTACGTATGGCTTAAAAACATTGAATCCTTAGGATTGTCTCAAAGAAGTAGAAGAAAAATTATCGGGAAAGCTACTGTGAAAATGTTGTGAGAAACAATGTCCAAAGAATTGAAAGGCCACTGTTGAAAACAATTTAAAAATTACGATGCGTGAGCAGGATTAAAAATAATTCTACCAGAATTATGTATTAAACCGAAGGAGAGTAACGACGAGCAGAGAAAGGCGGGCCACCAATCTGGAAAAACCGGGTGCAGTTGCATTTGCAGTCGCAGTTGCAGTCGCAGCAGCGGCGGCAGCTGCAGTCACGGCGGCCAGTAGCCATCGACGTGCCGCTAACGAAACGGGCAAACGAGTACCTGCAGAACGCGATCAATACTCCGTACACGAGTGCACGCTGCACACTGGTCGGAGCACGTGTTCCCGTTTGTTTTGTTCTTTGCCCCTGCAGCTCGCCCGAGCCCGAGCCCGAGCCCGAGCGAAGCTGTCGCAGCTCGTCCCTTTAACCTTCCTGCCCTTCTCTCGGGCCCTTTCACACTCGCCCACATCCTCGTTTCTTCGATGCTTCTCCGAAGATACTGTTTCTAACCAAGTTCTCGTTTATTCGAAAGTGCATTTTACTCGAGAAAATCGTCAGAAAATTGTCGCCACGTTCTGTTACGAAAGTCTACACACAACCACGTACATGTTTAAAGAAAGGAAAAGCATCGAAAAGACCGAACAACAGTGTAAACTGCGGATATGATAAAAATGGACTGGCCAAATATAAAACTACAAAGACAGCGGAACGATGTTGTATCATGTTCAATTTGCTAAAATTACTTAAAGAGGAAATGCGTATCTATATATATGCAACTTCTGTTTCTTACAATTAACTTGGACAATTTTTACCTTGAATAAAGATCTATTCATGAAGTTTGATAGGAAAAAGTCTCGGTCATTTTACCATGCCTCTGCTATTTTTTTTTTTTTTAAATAAACAATATTAACACGTACTTATATATATATATATTTTTATATTACTTCTATATATGCGCATAACAATACATTCACGGAATAGGAAAGGGTTTCTACTTGTTGAAATATTTCTGCTACGATATAATTCATCGATAAGAACATTGTTCTTAACAGCAACGACGATTTTAATCGCGTCCCAGGATTGAAACAGGACTTTGTGCAGCTGTCACGACAAACGAAAGCGTTTCGCTAGATGAAAAGAGTATGCGACGGTTCGCATGAACGGTGCGTGTAAGCGGCGCGACGGTTTGACGGGCGTACGTGACATTTCGGTTGGTTGAGCCCCGATGTATTATGATTAGGACACCGCGGAAACAATGCTGCGTGTCCATTAGCCGGTCAACTAACTCGACGGACAGTTTCATGCTAAACAGCTAATTTGCCGCGTTAATTTATGCCTCTCGATTAAACGGTTCGAATACCGGCTCGAACAATCGATGCACCGTTCGCGGCACACGCTCCACGCGGTGTGCCGCGTTGCATCGCGATGCGTTTGTCCTCGAATCGCGAAGATGCATCACGGGACGCATTCTCTTAATCGATGCGTCCAGACTGCGTTTTTAAGACTCGCATAATTTAACCAACAAAGCTACTCAATGGTTTGAAATTCAGTAAATTTAACTCGAAGGTCTTGAATTGTCGTAGAACAGTTGTCCCGTGATATTGATAATTTTTTTTTTTGCGAAATAAACGTCGCAAGATTACACGATCCTAACTGCGTTCAACCAATTTCTCGCCATTTTGGTAGGTGTTTCCGCGTACATGATTCGATCGAATTGTTCTCGGTGCGTGCTAATGCGGTTCGATAGCGGAATTTTAAGACGTTTAACACTAGATTTACGGGACCCGTCAAAATTACGGGTTCTGGTACCTCTTAATTCACAAGTATCGAAAATGTAAGGATGCATGAAGAAGATATTATTCAACAAATTGGTTTCTTTGGGTATATATTGTGAAAGAAACGGCTATGGATACATACATTTTTGTTATTTTTGTAAAGTAATGTAGAGTAGGCACATTTAGTGCCCCGTAAACCTAGTGTTAAAATACAGGAGCACCGCGATCAATAGAATAATTTCCAGAAATATTGAAGATGCATCTTCGCGGCATCGAACAGGCACAAATCGCATCGAAATTTTTCTTATATACCCCCGTTCGCGCGGAGCGCGTCTCCTGTCGCGTGATAAACCGAACGCGTTACGTCATCGTCGCGCGTCAAGCAAAATAAATATGTTAATTGCTCGAAAACAAGCGAGCTTATGACAGCTCGGTGCACGCGGACCCGCAACGGAAATTGCTTTTCCTTTCTTCCCGTTCCCGTCGCGCGCGCGTCGCCCAGTGATCGATATCCGCTTCATATCCAGAAACCGATTCGTCCCCTAAATTGTCTCCCCTCGCATCGATATCTCCGACCATTAATATGTCAGCTACACCTGCATTCTCAACAGTTTTACATTAATTCCGCGAGTCGCCCCGCCGATCGGTTTTAGATTAACCGTTAGGGCTGGAAATGTTTTTCTCTTTTTACGACCACAGTTTGCAACAAAAAAATCTGAAAAAATTCTCAAAAATGCGCCTCAGGATAAAAAAAATATGCCACATTTTTTCAGAATTTCTACTAGAGGCTACTACTTCCTAGAGGGTTGAAATTTTGCTCGGACGGGTTTTTCTTGGTCAGCTTTCAAATGATTCGGTAGTCATTGAAAAACCTCTGAGGGCAGTTTTGACCATCTTTAATCGGCTAGACTCTTTCTTTCTTTGGTCCAAGAATCGATGTTCTTAAATTCTACTGTTTCGACTATCGCTCTAAATCGAAGCTGCTAATTTTGGTAGTAAACACAGAAAACCGGCAGTCTACCGAGGACAGTTCGATTATCCGAGCGATTAACGCGGCACGGTAGAAAATTAGCGTTACATCGGCCGGCGAACGATCGTTTATCAATCGGACGTGGAAAATCGGTTTTCTGCGAGAACGCCGTTACGATGATGCTTTCGCCTACTCTCCCAGGAGGAGCGTGTCATTCTGTGCAAGAATGGAACCGCGTTACGGCCAGCAACAAATGGAATGTGTTTCCCGATGAAATTCTCCCCGGTGAAATGGAACGGTTATTCGGTGGAAGCACGAGCGAGAGAGAGAGAAAGGAGAGAAAGGGGAGAAAGGAGAGAGAAAGGCGGAGGGAGAACGGCGGAGAGGGAAGTTTGTATCTGGAGCAACGGTATCAATGTTCGGGCAGCACTCGTGCGGGTCCAAGAGGTTAAGCCGAGTTTGCACGGCAACGTAAACTCGGGCGCGCGCCGCAGGTGGGCTACTGCACGTGCGCGGCCAGCAGAAATCCGGCGAAATTCGATCGATTCCGGCGAAAGGAGGAAGGTTCGACGTACATTCGGGTGTAATCGAGCTACCCTCTACCCGGCAACCGCTACCCGCGCCTCTCTGCACTCTCTGCAGTCTCCCGCACTCTCTCTCTCTCTCTCTCTCTGTGCACTCGGGCCCGGCCATTCGCACCGTCCTAGAATCGAGCGCGAGCCCTAAGAAACCGAGTGGTCTCTTGACCCCGATATATCGCTGCCGGGCTGCGTTTTCTTCGCGCGATCGAAACCCGACCTTGGCTTCGAGACCGATGCGCCCGGGTTCGAGAGCAGCTAACCCTCCCTTCCCCCTCCCCATCCCTCTCTGTCTCCTCCTCTTTCCGCTACCTCTTCTCTATCGCTCGCGACCCCGCGAACCACCCCTGGGCCCATCACCGGCGCAACGACGCCTCTTGCACCGTCACGATCATCGAACCAATCACCCGCCGCTATCGAGAGCCAGATACAGGATGATGTGCTTCAGATTGCGAGCCCTCCTTCGGCCCGGAAATTGTGTCGGACCGGAGACCGCTCGGGCTCAAATCTTTCCCCAGCTATCGTGAGCCGGTTCTCCGATTTTTTTTTTTTTTTTTTTCGTAAGTAATCAATTATTTGCAAAGAGTTTGTAATGCCTCGAGTTCTGTACCGATCGTTGAAGAGGAAACACGTATTCTTTTACAGTTTTCGGTAAAGCAGCCTGTGTTCAAAATATTCTAAAAAGTATAATCCTCTTTAAAGATTAGCTGTTCGATAAGAAGTCCGATCAGCTGTTCCTACAATAATAATCTGGTCTCCGGTACTAAACAACTTTTGCCGTAATAAATTGTTTTTCTGTAGCGTCATTTTCTTGTGCGATACGTTATCAGTTGTATAGAGTGGTTCAATTATAATATAAATAACGATGTCAAAAGATATTGTACACAGAGACTGAATACTTGAAGCAAGCCTGTGTCCACAATTGTAGATCAGCGGGGTCAAACAACAATTCATTTACTCTTCCTAGGAGCTCGCGAAGTTTAACCCTTAACGGGCCAATGCCGTCATATAAGAGGCATGACACTTTTACTTAGAAAAATCATTTTATTATATTTGTAATGAAAATATACTTTCTTTAATTTAAATCGAACGCGCTTTGCATGCTCAGCACACTCTCTGAACTGTCCCTACATCTGAGATAGGTAAAGGATATACATAGAATATAGAGAGCACATGTGCACAGAAATTAAATGAAGATAGTGGCAGTTAATTAATAGAATAAGTTGTAAGATATAAAGTAAGAGTAAGATATAAAGTTAGTGTAAATAAAGAGAGCGAACAATAGACTCTAACCCTTAGCACTCGAATGGCGACTATAAGGCGTCACTAAAAATTGCTATATCATTATTCAAAATATCTTTTACATTATTAAATATGCTTGGATTTAATAAATTACTAAAAATATCAGTATTGTACGAGTAAATTCCACCATTTTCGTAGGTACAACATGAAAAACAAATATATAGAAGGAAAATATTTTAGATCGGAAGAAATGTTTCGTTTTGGAGTTAAAATAATTTCGAGTGCAAAGGGCTAATTCTCGTTTCTTTATTTACAGGTGAGTTTGTAAATAGTTGTACAAAGTGTAAAATAATAAGTATCTAATAAAACGTAACCTTTATTTTTACAGAAGAAACAAATTTAGTCTGTTGTTTGACCCTTAACACGGGATAGAATATTGACATTATATATTTATCACTATTATTGTTGTCATATTTACATAATGAACGCGTTCAGCATTGTGTCACTTTTGTGAATTTGTTTCCGCATGGACCCGGTGGGAAGTAAATTTGAAATATTAGGTTGTCCGGAAAGTTCTTTCTGTTTTTTTAACAGGTATTATAAATTGGATCAAACGACCTGTCATTTTTTGAGCAATTAGAAGAATTGGTTTTCGAAATGATGTGTAAAAAAGATTTTGAAAAAATTGTAATTGGTAAGAATTACATGAGAAATTAAAAATGGCACTTTTCACAACTTTTTTATTTGAACATGTAGAGAAAATTTCAAATATGCGTTTTGTTGATCTATGTTAATTATACACATGCTGAAAATTTCATCGAAATCGATTAATATACACATGAGCTACGAAGTGGTGAAAATCGTGGTTTTTCACGACTTTTGGTCACTTTTTGCTTAAAATCCACAAATTCTAACATCTTTAGATGCGTGTCGTTTTTATCTGCATCAACCGATTTCGATGAAATTTTCAGTATGTTTATAATTAACATAGATCTACAAAACGCATATTTTAAATTTTCATTACAGGCTCAAATGAAAAAGTTTTGGAAAGTGCCTTTTTTATTTGCTCTTATAATTCCTAGCAATTGCAATTTTTTCAAATTCTTTTTTGCACGTTATTTGGAAAACCAATTCTTCTAATTTCTTAAAAAATGTCAGGTCGTTTGATCCAATTTATAATACCTGTTAAAAAAACGGAAAGAACTTTCCGGACAATCTAATACTTCCGGACCGTTAAGGGTTAAAACAATCGGGTAATCTGACTTCCTTAAATTCTCGACAACGTCGAGTTTTCGAAATCCCCGGGCTGTTGATAGGAAATTGATTGAAAATAGAGGGGACGAAGTTGAATATCCCTGACGGGGCGGTATCGACCCGAGCACAGGAGGTTAAGCGATTCCGTGGAAAGAGTAATGGCCACCTTTGTCCTCGTCGCGCTGTCTACCTCGAGCCGCGCGTTTAATTAAGAACAAACCGGCCGGGTGCGACGAGATCTCCCTAAACCAATCGATTGGTTGCGTGAAATCGTATTTACCGCGGCCAATGAATCCTTCCTCTGCGTCTCCCTTTGACCCCTCGCCGTATTATCAAACAAATCTTTATGCTAAATAAAACTTTTTCAAGTCAATCGCAAGAAATAGGAGCTACACATTTAATCATTCTCCTAATAATTCCACTAAACCTCCTGATAGGTTTAACCCCTTGCCCTACAATATCCAGTCAGACTCGTTATGAAGATTTTGAACAGACTCTAACAGATATGTGTGTTATTAATTTCCTTTAAAGCGAAATAAAATTCTATTTCGTTGTAGTTGATATATATCCTTTGGAGAAAACATAGGCATACAATAAATATAAACTATCTTTCTTTTCCTATGAAATCCTGAACGATGAAGAATTCCTAATCATCATAATCACAAAATAAATGGTAGTGCAAGGGGTTAATCGAAATTATTCAAGAACGAGGAGGCGTTCCATTTGGTTTCTACTTGGTGCAACCGATGCAGAAAATGTTTATCCAGATGAATACAAATTTCCTTTTTCTCCCAGAAGAGGTTCTCGTTGAACAGGTTCTGGTCATTGACTCGGAACGTTGTTCGGGACGTTTCCGCGGGAAATTTAATTAGACGGAGGAAAAACCGGACGCTCGGCAGTCCTTTGAGCGACCGGGTCAAACGTTCGATAACGCATGCTCCGTGACTCGTGCGATTTTTCCTATTTTTCCCCCCTACGATGCGGACTTCTTTCCGATGTGTTCGCGGACAGAAACGAAAAACGAAATTATCGAGCGAGCACAGGATGCACTAGGGCTGCTCGCGTTGCTGCGTCGAGCGCGTGTGCGGCGGGATGCACGGGCTTCGTTACGTATAATTTCGTTAAAGTTGAAAACAGACGGCTTCTCGGCTCCGCCATGCAAAACGGCAACATGAGTTGCAAACCGCTTCGATCGTTGTGCAATCGGAGATCCCGTGATTCGACTTATCGTTTCTGGGTAACGGACAACCGCGCGAACGAACAGTTGCCGAACTCTTTTGGGGGGTAATTAACAAATTATTTCTCGAAGTCTCGGGAAATTATTTCGAGGAACTCGGCGGTAGGAATCAGACTCGTGGAAGGCTGAATATTTTTTGTTTCACCGACGAGCGTTTAGGTGTAGAGATTCCGCGCGAGTTTTACGCGTCGATACGCTCGTTCCGCTCGAAAACTTCTGCGACGACTTACGCTCGCTCGCCGGCGAACCTTGCAAGTTCGCTGAATAAGTGATATATCGTGAGCTTCTATAGCGCGTTCGCGATCGATCGACGTTCGTAAAAAATCACGCGCTCCTAACGAGTCCCCGGAGAACCTGGAAAAGATAGATACCCGCGCGCGGTGGTCGATCGACAAGGAAAACTTTCGATTCTACGTTCGACCTTTCAACAATTTTCCTGCATCGTTGAAATTTTCACGTTCCTCTGTCGTTCATGCGATTTCCTTTAACCTCGTACCGGCCCGAAACGAGAAACAGAATTGTTCGTCCGGATTAAAAAATTTTCATGACGTTCGATGGAATGCTTTAACGCTAAAACTACCACGGTCGAAACGACCGGTTTTCTATTTCACAATTCTTGAAATTTTACAAACATTGTCATAGAAAATTACTGAATCGACTTGTTTGTTTAAGCACGTATTATAATGGAAACGGTACAAAGTTCTTCTCTCTTCTATAAGGCGTTTCACTTTTATATGATCTGGTAGGTTTAGCGTTAAATACGTTTCGATCGACAACTAATTATCGAAATGACCGAGAGCAACGAGCGACAGGGAGCTTCGAATCTTAGACAATCTGGTTTCGCAATTACAAAGTGTTTTCTTGCGGACCCACATGTTAATACGCGCGCGCGCGCGCGCGATTACGTAACCAGCCTTCTAACTCGAAAATTATTGTCGTGATACGGATAATCGAACAGCCGATAACGACCGGGCATCGCAAATTAGCGCGCGGCCGCTCGGAAGTTCTAACGAACGGCTTTACATTTTAATAAAACAAAAGTGTCGGCTCGAGCACGGCAACGAGTGATTAGAGGAGGCGAGGCGAACGCTTTAATTTCAGTGGTCGCGACAGATATGCCAGCTCACTCGCGTTTCGAGACAATAACGAAGAGCGCGATATTTTTCCTTTTATTTTCGGGACGCCGCACAGTGTACCGAAATGCCTATTTTTTGGACAAAATTCAATAACTTTTGTTCTGTTTATGATAGAGATATGAAACAAAGTGGATTTTTTTATTTACAGGGTGCGGCGCAAATTAGTCCCCACGATTTTTTTGCTCCTTCGGATGGTCGGACAGAAAAATGTTTCTTACCAAAGTTAATCAGTATTTAACCGACAAGAAATTGCAATATTTTGAATTAAAAAAAAAATCGATTTTCAACAAAAAATCAAGGTCGCTGTCATATCTTTTAATGGAACTGGGTATTTTTGACTTCATAATATTGTAGTTGACGTCGAAACGAATTCAACGACCTGCTATACAATGACTTTCAGATGACCTTGAAAGATAATATCGCTATGAATCAATTGCCAGAATATTTGAAATATTTCGACGGTACGTAGTAGCAACGCCTCGCAAATAGAAGGAAACAAATGAACGTAAACATTGCTTCAGAACTTAACTCACAAAAAACCAAATTTATACGGAGCTACATTGAAAACACAAATGTTAAACGTGTACATGTAATTAATTAATAATTAAATTAAATTTTCGAACTGCATCCTATCTTGTGTAACGCAAAGTTCTGTTCTTTGTAACAAAGTCTTATGTGTAGCTTCCATTAGAGAACTTCTTTTTACATTTCTGCACGCTTTGTCATTTGTTCATTTGTTTGTACCGTCGAAATATTTCAAATATTCTGGCAATTGATTCATGGCGATATTATCTTTCAAGGTCATCTGAAAGTCATTGTATAGCAGGTCGTTGAATTCGTTTCAACGTTGCCTACAATATTATGAAGTCAAAAATACCCAGTTCCATTAAAAGATATGACAGCGACCTTGATTTTTTTAAATTTTAAATGTTGCAATTTCTTGTCGGTTAAATACTGATTAACTTTGGTAAGAAACATTTTTCTGCCCGACCATCCGAAGGGGCAAAAAAATCGTGGGGACTAATTTGCGCCGCACCCTGTATATTGAAAGCAATCTCAATATGATATTATTATAAATACAGTCATTTATTTAAACATTGAAAAACGATATTTATAAACAAAATTTGTTTTTATTTGCTGGTTTTCAGTAGATGAATTCTTAGTTCAGTTCTTCCGAAACTGAAACTTTGTTTTAAACTATTATAACATTCGTCTCCTCGACACAAATAAGAGTTGTGCTAATTCGTTGTGCACGGATGTACTATTTGATCTTCCTGACCGGTTCTTGCTGCATATTTTGTTAAGTAACTCTGAGATTTGCAGGTAGTTGCAGCTAAAACTTAGACAATTCAAAGTATACTATCTTACCAATACAACGCAATCAAAATCTCAGCGGAACTTTGCGGAACTTATTTTTTATCCTCTTCCAAAGATTAGGGAAACCAATGAAACTGAATGGTTTCATTTCAGGTTAATTATTATATTGCATATATGTATTACACAATTTTTGACGATAAACTACAATTAGCCAACTCTTAGCCGTCATTTTCTGAAAAGATTATTTCTTATAATCGTTTTTGGATCATAATATAACGTGAACAAGTTACGCTATGAACTGAGGTACTATTTGATTTTCGTAAAATTCGCTTGTAACTAATTACCTACTAAACTTTTTGATTTTTTTTTTTCAAAAAAAGGTTTATTTGGACATTTTGACATAGTATGGACATAGTTTTAAATCGATATGAAGCAGTGACTTTTTCGATTTTTGTCCATGGTTCGGTACACTGTGCGCCGTGGGAACCGAGACCTGCCATACTAATGTCGCTGTGCTAATATTTTTCCAATGCTTTTTAACGATCTGTCCGAAACGATCCGGCTTACGATAACGCCTCCCAGCGAGGAACACGATCTTGGAAAACTGGCGAGTTGAATTCAACTTTCGATCGGTGCTCCGGGAAACGACACTTTCCTACTGCTTCCCAGGGGCGTTCCCGAGGAAAGAAATTTTCCCGAACGATCGGCCCGGGAGAGCACTATCCGGGAAGAAGTTAACGAACACCGGCTCGAACGGTGTCTTCGAACTTGTGACGCAATCGGGCGAATCCGCGCTCGAGTACGAACCGAGAATGCGGAGGAACAATGATTCTCCGTTCGGGAATTAAGCGAAAATCTCTGGACTTCTGGGACAAGTAGAAACGTTCGGTGGCGAGTACAAAATTCTTTCAATAATACCGAGCACGCGGCGTTGGTTAGCGACGTCTTCCGTGTCCTCGTAGAGCAGCACAGCGTATTTCCAATTTTATATACAAATACGAGTATCCTATACAATTTCGGATCTTAGTATTTTCGGTTGGTCAAACAAACCGTCATTTCTCCACACAAATCCGAATGTAAAGAACTTCGCTTTCTATACGTTACCATTTATTCTTGACTTGCTACAAACTTAACGGTAAGCCTACCCTCGAATGATCGGTTTTATATTTTTTACTTTACTATTACTAAGGTTACGAAGACTTTTTCATTGCGATAAAAGTCGAGACTCGATCTCAGCGCCAACAATAATTTTGTCCACAAGAAAACGGTTATGCAGCCTACCGTGACCGGGACAGAAATCGAGTGAGAATTTAACGGGAGAATGAAATTTTGTTCTGGATAGTTTAAAATAAAGTTGTCCGTGTGTGTTTTTCCGTGGATATCGGAGACGGTCGTTGGAAAAGTTTCGAGCTCCCACTCGATGCCGAGAATCGGGTGTCCGAGAGGATCGATCCGAATTCGAGGGGGAAGAAAGGTGTCGCGTGGGAGGAAGGACGATCGTCGAGGGTTCGGTGTCCGATTAGCCGAGAATTTTGCGAGTGCAGGTAATCGATCGCAGGACACAGGACACAGGATACGGGCAAGGTCGCGGTCGATGGGTAATCGCGCACGTAATCCAAAGCGCACTTCCGTTATGCAGTTGAAAATTAGCCGGTCGATGAATGCCGGCGCGGCGGCGGTGGGCTTCAATCAACGAGCGAAGAATGATACGACTGCAACAAACTGCAACTAACCCTCTGTTACACCGCACGCCCACATCCTCCGCGGAGGAGTATAAAAACAGTATAAAAACGGCGGGACACGCGACTTCGGCGCATACTCGGCTCGCGATAAGTGTCAGACACCAGCCGGAAAAGAGAGACGCGCGTTCCGAAACAGAACCCGAAGACGCGAGATGGCTACCAAATACGGTCTGCTGTTGATCGGCCTCGTGTGCTTGCAGGCCGCCGTCGTTCGTGCCGTGGTAAGCTTATCAACGCCTCGAACCCCCATAGAACCCAATCCCCATAAGAGGGCCACGCGGATCGAACCCACAATTTTACACCGCGCTAGCGAATAACCGAATCGTTTAGACTTAACGCGTTCACTGTCTGACCAATTTATTTTAGTGTTGTATAAAGTCTTCGGAGCTCCGAAGCTCAGTCTCAAAGACTAAATTTCTAAGACTACAATTATATTAACCCTTTGCACTCCGAACCATTCTGGCAGAAATTTACAAATCCTCGTATTATTTAGTATAATTTTGGAACCAAGTAACGTATTATAATAATATTGGACTTATATGAATTGGTTGACATCGAGGAATATATATTTGCAAAAAAATCAATATTTTATTTAAAGTTGCGCTAGAATAAATTAATTCCCCGTAATCGCTAATAAACTTGAATGTCCCATGAGAGGGGACAGCGGAGTGCAAAGGGTTAAGCTTACAAACCTTTAAGACTCTCAAAGCTTCAATGCTCAGCTCTCGACGCTCTTGGCGTTCCAATAGGAAAAAGAAGTAGACAATAATTCTATGTATATGCCGCATCTAGGCTGTGTACACATATTAGATCAGAATATTCAAACACATCCCGGCAACACAGGAGTCTTCGAGTTTCAAGCTCAAGCTTTGAGGACTCCAGTTCCCACAGTTCAAGGTTCAAAAGCTCCAGCGTTTACGGCCGATGTCGCGACTCGAGCCTTCAAAGCTCAGGAGCTCATTTTCACAACGCTAATTTATTTTATTCGCAGAACTATAGAATAGAAGTGTTCGCTAAAATTTCCCAATTCGAAACTCAAAATAGCCTCGGATGTAAAGGGGTAATTCGGAACTGTTTCGTAAAGTTTTCACCTTACGCTATAATCTAGTTCGTTTCACCGTCGTAAGATTCAATGGCGACCATTCTTAAGTAATTCCATAGCGCCGGTCACCGATGAACACCATGGTGGGGCGTTCAACGTGTTAACGAGCGAACTCTCGGCTGCGAGCCTTTTGCAATTATGTTCCCAGTGCATATTTCGCAAACGGTATAGCTAGATTCATCATTCGCCGTGAATGCGGTTCGTTACCGTTCACCTAATGCTGCGAACACGAATTTTTGTCGGGGCGAACGAGCGTTCGCTCGTTCAGCCTAAACGCATCGTTAGGTAACCAACAAAGTTCGTGCCGTTCGAATCGATAGAGATCATTGGATACGATACCGCATGCGGAAACACGCCCTCGAATTCTATTATCTTTTCTCAACTATCTAACGATCTTTGCATTCATTCTCGCGAACATGTAGAATAGAAGAACATTAGGACCGGTTAATGCTGTTTCTCTTTCGCTTTTACGACAAAAGATTTCCCGATTGGAAACAGGGATTTTTCTTTTATTTTCCGTCAATGTTTATTTTCACCGGGAGTCGTTAGTTCGGTTCTCCGGTAAATAAGCTCTCGTTCGAGCATGCCCGAGCTCGCTTTTAATTGATACGGCGCGTGTGCCAGTGCAGTTTAGTAATGACGAAACCTAGAACCAGCACGAACTTTCTTGGTTTTCCCGATAGCTCCGATCGATTACTTTAGAGACGTTAATCATCCGAGTGCCTGCCCCGATACGCTATACTATCGCGTTTATTATTTAACGCTATTTCTACCGGAGGCGTTCAAAGGACACCCTTTAGGATTTCGAATAAAAATCGATTGAGACTGCAAGGATGCGATAAAGGGGAAATTGTTCGATGAATATACTTCTTGGAATACACCAGACTTCAAAAATTCTGTTGATATGAAATCCTCTTGTGTGTCCTTCGGACATTATCAACAATGGACTGGACTTGGGCCACTTTCAAAGCGATGGTTTTAATTATTGAACCAACTGCGAAAACTTATGTGTCGAAAATTATCGTATATACTCTGAATACACTTAACCGCAAATGTTGTTTATGACAGCTAACTTGAAGTTGTAAACGGGCAACAAAAAATAATTGACAAATGGCCTTAGGCCGCTTCCAAAATAAACGGCTCATACAGGGTGACCCCACTTTTGTGCCAGAAAATTTGGGAGGTGGTAGAAAAAGTCATTTTAAACATGGTTTGCTTTTTTGTGTTTTTCCAATTTCGGCCCCATTTTCGAGTTACGACGAAAAAACCGAGTTTTTTTAGTGCAATATTTTTTTAAATATCTCAGCAATGTATTAACATCTGTCGATGATTCTTTTTTTGATTTATTTGTTTCAATGTGGACTACAAACCAACATGCGTTTGAAGCTTTCCTCATACTTTTTTACTGTTTATCCAAGCGTAGGATAGTTGGCCAAGATTCAAAACACCTTTTAATTTAAAAGTTTTAAATGTATTTAATTTTATTATTTTTTAAAAACTATTTCACAAATATTGCTCGAAATGGCTTCTTTTTCTATGCACTTTTCGCATCTTTTTCTTGCGTGCTTCACAGCCCTTCGACACATTTCGGCGGTTATTTGTTGGCAGGATGCTAGTAATTATCGTTGTAACTCGAAAATGGGGCCGAAATTGGAAAAACACAAAAAAGTAAACCATGTTTAGAATGACTTTTTCTACCACCTCCCAAATTTTCTGGCACAAAAGTGGGGTCATCCTGTATATTCAGAGTAATAGGATAACAAGGCCATATATTGGACTGTTAAGAGTTAACCCTCGGGACGTTTACGTTGACATTTTGGCTTTCAAAAAATCTGAAACAATTCTGGAACACGTATCGAAGTCTCTATTTCAGTGCATAATCGTTGGAAGGTTAAATATTGAAAGGGAAAAGTTATGACGGCCCGTGCAGGGTTAATACTTTATAGAACCCGATTCAACCCGAGGTGCCAACGAAATTAGGGAAGAAAGCCGACTAATTCGGGACACGTATCGGAATACGAAACGGTCTGCGCCAGACGGATTCGTTCGCGACAATATCGAGCCGCGTGCTCGCCCGGAAATAACGAGACGAATGCCCGGCGCGGCCGATCGATAACCGGGGGCAAGTGGATTCGAGATTAGAGGGGAACCCCTAATTGGAGCGTGTCAAGTCGAGCCGGTACAGTTGCATCGGCACGCCGCTGTTCTTCCGGTTCTTTCGCCTTCCTTTCTCTTTCTCTCTTTCTTTCTCTCTTTCTCTTTCGTGGCCCTTTTACCGTAGTTCCTTGCCAATGTTTACCCGGCCACGGGCCGCGGTAGAACGCGAGCTAGAGTATCGATCGAAATTCAAATGGGCACGCGGGGAGCGCGCCGTTACGTAAACTGCACCCGGAAACTCAGACACTAGCCTAGACCGGCGGGCTCGCTTTTCGTTTCTTTAATTACGATCCCGTCCCCAATGCACCCGTGTGGCCACGATTTCCGTGCCGTATCTCGTTCGATTACGACTGGCTTCCGCCTCGATCACATTTGCCTACCGATCGTAAATCCTAGCAAATTCAGCCCATAGTCATCATTAGACTGCGGACCTTTATTGAAAATAAAACATGTTTCCTTAGATTGCAAGATACAGGAGCGAAATACAAATTTCTTTCAGTTACTTTATTAACACGTTCGCGACCGGCAAATTTTTTCCGTTTCTAATACCGAGTACCGGCGAAAATAATGAAATTCTGAAACTCGTATCGCTAAAGCAAGGATAAGAATGATACAATTTGTTTTGAAATATCAACGTTGCGATTATGTGTTGTTTAAAATAAAAAGATTTTTATAACTTGTATACTTGCTTCATAGATAGACAATAGACCATCATTATTGTGCTGAATAATCAGGAGTAGAATTTAAAATGAACGTGAATTCACGTCAGCGGCAATCACGATTGCAATGTAAAATTACGTGAATTCGCGTAAGCGGTCGCAAATGTGTTAAGCTGAAACCAATACGCTGATATCCTTAAATCTTTCTAATACGTTCACTGCTTTAAATGGTCGTTACCCATTTTTGTGATAAATGCACACTGGGAAATCCGCGAGTTCCATATAATTTTTCGAACAGTTATAAGACAGGAAAAATTTTTTTAAAATTCGGTGAAATTGCTATCGAGCGTCCAATTCGAGCCTGTTAAATTGAAATGCACATTTTCTATCTGCACGTTATACATCGTTTTCATCCCCCATTTCGAGCAGAACGTTTCCGCCGCGCGTTCGAGAAGCTCGGCGTACGCTGCGAGAGATCGATTGCCCTAATCGACGAGGGGACGATAAGATAATGGAAGCCGCCGCGACGCAACGGGTTGATCGTGAAAGAAAAATGTTGAAATACCAGGAAAATCGGGCTTTGAAAATAGCTAGTTTCGCCCCGGGAGAGTGAAGTCAAGGAGATGGGAAACGTGAACGCGCCTAGTCCCCCCCCCCCCAGGACAATGATTCTCGGGCTATCATTTTGATTCTGCTCGTAGCCGGACTGGGTGCCTCCAGAAGTCATCGAAATGGTGCAGGACGACAAGCATAGGTGCATGGAGGAACACGGCACAACGGAAGGTTAGTGTCACAAGTACTATGACCCACAAGCTTCCCGAGAACTTTCATGGAAAAGTTAGGGGGAAAAATGCTCGAAGCTCTACGCGAGTTGATACATCGTTTAACCCTTTCGGTGTGCGATAGGTTTTCAAAAATCTGACTTGCAAGGATTTAAAAGGAGGCGCACCATCGTCTGGAACTGCATCTGACCCTTATGTTAAACCTTAATAGTGAAATGGTGACTGTAAGGCACCACTAAAAATTGCTGTATCGTTATTCAAAATATTTTTTACATTATTAAAATCGTCTGCATTTAATAAATTATACTAAACATTTCATAACATTTCATTTTATAACATGAAAAAATATATAGAAAGGAGTTAAAATAGCTTCAAAGAGTTAACTCTTTTCACTCGAGGCAATTTTAATACCAAAATCCAGACATTTCCAAACCGTACAATCTCTTTTGCATTATGCGCCTGAAGTTGAACCTGTCTTCTCATACGACACGAATTTAATAATATTAAAACTGCTTTGAATAACGGTATGGCAATTTTTATGGGCGCCTCAGAATCGCCATTCGAGTGCAAAGGGTTAACACCTAGGTGCCCACATTCTCAATCTTCTACAGATTTCCATTCCCTTGGACAATTGTAAATTGACTTGCACTCGAGGCACGGAAAACATGTGTTATTGAACGTTGTAGAAAATTTTGGAAACAGCCGTGAGGGTTAAACGGGAAGCAAAATTTAACAAATCGGACTAATTATCTGGTGTGCATTTAAGTGTTCGCGGCTCGTGTGATACAAAATAATTGAAATCCGTAAAATGTGTACGAATAATATCTGTGACTTCGGTTTGCAGAGGAAATCCAACAGGTAGCGGCAGGAAACATAGGGAAAGAAAAGTCAATCACGTGTTACATGTACTGTCTATTGGAGGCGTTCAGTTTGGTAAGATCGCATTTTGCCTTTGAAAGAAACGATTTCACTCGCTCCGATCGATTCACAAACATGCCGTACGGTTTAGGTCGACGACGAAGCTAACTTGGAGGCGGACATGTTGATGGGACTACTGCCGGAGAGCCTACAGGACACGGCGGAGGCCGTTATGTCGAAATGCACCCCCGGAAGTACGTGCTGCGTTCATTTTACCCTTTCTCATTTTAAAACTTGTCCAACATCGTTTAATTTTATTCCCATATGTTTAGCTTTGCTAGCCTAGAACGGCTGCGAATTGTTACAATACAAGACCGCGGATCTTGGTGCAAATTTCGTGCTTCGTTTTATGGAAAACAAATCGAGGGAAATATTTCTTTTGTGGACTAAAAGATTCGTTCTGGTAGAAATAAAAATATTATTAATTTTTACTAACATGCACTTCATTTTATGGAAATCAAATCGAGGGAAACATTTCTTTGGTCGACTAAAATATTCGTTCCGGTAGAAATAAAAATATTATTCATTTTTACTAGTACCCATATTTGCGTAAAGATCCAGTGTCCAGGAATTGGATACCATGAAACTGTTGCATTATTAATAAATGTAAATCGATAAAATAGGTGCAAAAGTTAATGTCGAGTAAAATCGGATAGGGTTAAGCAGACGAACAGGAAAAAGCGTAAATTTCGGTTCTTCGAAATTCTAACGTAAACTGGGTTTTTTTCAGCTGGCGCCGATAACTGCGATAAGATGTACAGCATTGCCGTGTGCGTCCAAAAAGAGGTGCCAGAGGTGAGTGAAATTTTCCTGCTTCTCTTGGTTCTTCATCTTAAAACCGTAGCCACTAACGCGGTCGCGTTAACGGACCCGTTATCAGCTAGATCGAAAGATGTCGAATAACTTTTTGCCAAGTTTCAATCTCGACGGAAATTAATGTCGCTCCACGGCGCGCAATTAACACTATGACGTCCGGCGACACCACATTGTTGTAGTGCGCATGGTACCGCTCAGTGGCCGGCGGCAGCAAAAAAAAGTAAGTAAGTTCATTAATCTGAATTAATGCTGCCGGCGCCAAGCGAAGAAATGTTTACGAAAAGTGCGGACGGCAAAGTGTTAACATCGCTGCTTGTCGATGCATACCGCTAACGATCGCCGGTTTATTGGCTATTAACACTAGAAAGACGGGAGCTTAGTATATACCTATATTGCCTGAAAGCAGTCAAAATGACTGCATTGTGAAAAAATAACTAATGCGCAAAGGAATTTGTTTAACAGTAATTTTTAATATATTTTATATCACTTACAGTCATATAACAAGTTATTAATAAGTATTAGCAATAAAAAAAATGAAATTCAAAAGCAGTCAAAATGACTTGCTTAGGCAATCTAGTGTTAAACGGACTCGCAGAGTGGAGTCATCGAGTGCTGAGTCGGATGTCGAGTCTCTTGAAAGTTTGTTGCAAACATCGTTATTAGACCGCGGATATTTATGCAAAATTCATTCATACTTCCAAGTCATTCTTATTCTAAACGCATAAAATCCGCAGTCTAAACGTTACGATTCGGCGAAATTGCAACTAACCCGAACGCTGAATCTCGGAAATTCGACTGTAACGATTTCTGACTGGTTTTGGCAAAAAAACATTCGCGTTCGATCCGCGTGGATCGTTGCATCGAGATGCATCGACGGAACAAGCGACACCGGGTCGCGTCGGTGCATCTCGAACGAGAAATCTAACAGTTAGCATGCACTCTGTAGCAGACTAACAACTACACGGTCGCATATAGAAGCAGTCGCAAACGAAACTGTGCAGGGTTAAGCGTGCAGAACGTTGTAGAACGATCGAAAGAAACAAAGTTCGCAAAAAGACGTGGGGAAGAACTATAAGAAAAAAAAAATCTCGTGGTTTCGTTGCAGCTGTGGTTCATCGTCTAAGTCGCTGGACCAGCGAGGAGGGAGTTCGAATCATGATGCGAGGATCGAGAAACGAGAAACCGATCGGAAGGATCTATCCGTCTACGGCAACGAAATCAGCGCACGCGAAGCAAACCCAATTATTTATACTATGCGTTCTGTAAAGGTACTGTAGTGCACCTAGGATTAATCATTAAGGCCCACTGTCGATCTGTAAATCTGACTACCGAAAAATATAATATCGAACCTATGAAACAGAAACCAAACAGAGACCATGAGATGAGAAAATCACTCGAATTTCGCGTTTACGCTCCGGTCACCTTCTTTCTCCATATCTACCAATTCATGCGAATCATTCTCGCACGCTCTTCGCCCTAAAACTCGCCTATTCGATGTTCTACTTGTCTGCTGAAGTTTTTGTTTCTCTGCAACTGCGTGGTCGTTTGACGCACTTTGAACAAAAAAATTTATTCAACGGTTCACACGAAGACCTTGGTGCAAACCCCGAGCAAATCCACTTTTTAGTAAAACTGTAGAAGTTCTACGTATCTGCTTATCTGAGGTGGGCGGGTAAACGAGTATCAGAGTTCTTATATCATTTGTGTTTTGTAAGTCAAATGGCCGAGACATACGTCGCCAACTGCCATGTCCAAAATCTAATAGCTAATCCTACATTGACGCTTTAAATAAGCTTCTCTGTCAAACTAATCGTTCCAACTCGTACTACCTTACTCGTCGACCGTAATGCTCGTGTTAAACCATTTTCAAAATCTGATTTACCGGTACAATTACCAGTCATTTCTTTACAGCAATGATAGACTCGATTGTACGTACATTTTACATAATACATGTGTATTTCTTGTTGTATTTAAAACTTGCAGCGGATCGGAACAATTCATTCGAGCTATTCGAAAATGGACGAATTTTAGCGAGGAGCGTGCGAGGGTGGATCGAGAGGTCGATTTATTCGGTTAACAATCGCGTTACGTAAATCCGGTTCGATTAGCGAACGGCCAACGGTGGGCAAAATTTTCCGTGACAAACTAATTCGCGAGTTGTACCGGCACGCCCGGCCCAGATTACATGTTTACAAGAGTTTCGGGCCGGTTCCCCCCTCTCGGCACCGTCCCGCGGGAATGACACGCGGAGTCCTCTACGAGGAAGCCTAAGTGGTATCCTTAGTCGGTCGGGATAATTTTCTAATCACCGGGCCCGAACAGCGACGCCTGCTCTTACGCAACACCGTAAGACAGAAGACGTTCCCTGTGCACAGCGAATTCTCGTTGTATGACAGTGACAACCTTAGAATTTCAAGTCAGTGGAAACACTCACACCACCGCGGTGAGTGGCCTAAGCTAGAGAGCCGTCGCGCGGCTACACAACATTGTCGGCTATATCGGTGTGAGACCAGAAAACCACTACTAATCCAATTACAAAACTTCTTTATTTTTCGTTATTTTTTAACGAAACTTTTACCAACATATTCGTGGGATTTTTCTGATTAAAATGAAACCAAATATGATGTACAGTGACTCCAAATAATATTGGCACACTCTTAAAAATCGAATAACTTTTTCAATGTTGGACTATACTACTTCAATTTTTTTGAGAAGTTAGAACAATTGGATCGCTACATAACGTGAGAAAAATGTCTGACTAAAATTTCAGAGAAATTACTAAAAGTTGTATTCTGCAACTCGCATCATTTTGAAACATCTGTAGCTCATTGCAACGTTGACCGATTTTGATGAAATTCTCAGAATATGTATAATTGATACAGATCTACAAATCGTTCTTCCTAAATTTTCAATGTAAGTCCACATAAAAAAGTTGCAAAATACAACTTTTAGTTTTTTCCCTGCAATTTCGACCAATTGCAATTTTTGTAAAAAAAATGTTTCACGTTATGTAACGATCCAATTGTTCTAACTTCTCAAAAAAATTCAAGTAGTGTAGTCCAATATTGACAAAGTTATGCGATTTTTAAGAGTGTACGAATACTAGTTGGAGTCACTGTAATACCGATGATATTTCCTTGTGTAACGAGCGATGAAAGTTTTGAACGCGGAGAAGGACAGCTTATGGGAAAAAAAGAGCCGTGGAGAGTCGCGGCAACCTGCTGCGTCGTCGGGTTGCCACAGATCGAAACAATGTTCCGAGCCGATCGGACTTTAATCCGAGCTCGCAGCCTCGTTAAAATTCAACCGAACCGGTTGATCGCAGTCTCGAAGATGGCAGAGGCGACGCGAATCTTCGAGGAAACGCCGAGGTACGCGAGGATCCCGTCTCGTAATTCTTATCGGTGAACAACGCTAGAGACGCTACTCCTACGCAATCGTGTCGGGGCTGTGCCCTAATTGAATGTCGCGCAACGATCGAATCGTCGATTCGCACGCGTCGCCGACCCGTGGAATGTGCTTCGTTCGATCAGCATCGTGTGCGACTTCAATTAGGACACAGTGTCATGCATGAACGTGCAGAAACAACGCAGAAAAGAAAACGGGGTGTTGCTGGGGAACTTTGGAGGCTCCGAGAGAAGTTCGTTGATCGCTGTTTTTTTTTTCTTGGAGAAGCAGAGTACATAGTTGCGGTGATTGGTCGATTGGGGGAAAGGAAATGATTGTACAGGATTTGTGGTAAGCAAGAGCCGCGGATTTTTATGGAGATATTCTGCGTTGATTGCAAGAGACAAAGCAAGATATTTCGTTATTATCCACAGAAAGTGGAGAACATTATTTCGGACTGTTTTAAATAATCGACAAATTCGAGAAGGGAGAGCTACGAATTTGTACACCTGGTATATGAATAACGATACCGAGTACAGTGAATTCGCTATGTATGTCAACAACACGGGTCTTGCCAGCGTCGTGTATCGTCCAGGAGACATACCCGAGTCGTGTTAGGGTCAGATTATACGAGGCAGGTCAAACGCTAGATACAAAAAAAAAGATTTTTGTATCTAGCATCTGTAAACCCTCAGCGTCTGATCTACCTAGTACAATCTGACCCTTATGTTTACACTCCTCGGAGTCCGAGGCCTCTCGAGCTTCAAGGCCCCTCACGAGGTATACCTCGTGGTAGTGGGGATAATTCCGCGACGTTTATCATCCAAGTCTTGACGACATATACAAGATATCTCACCTAACTCGACCATGTAAAATATCTCACTTGTTTTGTATGATAGAAAAATATTTCAGAAGAAAACATTGGTCGGTTCAGAGGGGTAAATATTATGATAGGCAAAAAGATGTGTCCAAGGTTATATTTGGTAATTATTTACATTAGGGGCTTCCTAACCGATTTTGATAACCTTGAAATATGTTGTCAAGGTCATCATTCTGAACAACTTTTTCCTATACATGTTACCGCTTCTCAGCTATAGTTTCCGAGATATTCGCAAAAGAGTTTCAACATCTCAAAAAGTGATCGCAGTAGATGTGGGTTAGATTTGAAATAAATGTAACTGAAGTTGCAAAATATGAAAGAAGACCTTGCATCCAATATTCTACATACGAATAATAAAATATAATACTAATGTACTACAAACTACATTACAAAATACTAATGTAAAGTGTACTTACTTCTGAATCTTCTGTACCTCCGTCGGATCCACAGCACACAATTATTGGCTCACGAGAATGGGTCCGAACAACAACTGAACAACAATCACTAAACAACACACACAACACACTTAACGAAATCGTGACAGCAGACGAGAAGATGTTACTCCGACCACGAATAAAATAATACTGCGATTTCAACCATCCCCCTCCCACGGACGTGTGATACGAAAACAGGGAATTCCGGGAAATAGGGTCGGCGCCCCGTCATAATTTTTTTACCTTGGTTTTGTATCTAGTGTTTATAGACCCTAGGATAGAGCCTAGGATAACCTAACCGTACCACCTCCGTGGAAGGGATCATTGTTAAAATCGCAGTATTATTTTGTTCGTGGTCGGAGTGACATCTCGTTCGTTGTCACGATTTTATAAAATGTGTTGTGTGTGTTGTTTAGTGATTGTTGTTCAATTATTCGGACCTATTATCATGAGTCAATAATTGTGTGCTGTGGATTCGACGGAGGTGCAGAAGATTCAGAAGTAAGTACACTTTACATTAGTATTTTATAATGTAGGATTACTATTCGTATATGGAACATTGGATACAAGGTTTTCTAACATATTTTGCAACGTATATTAACGATCATTAATGATTTGGTATATAGTATAATTTAATGTGGTTCAAATAAGATACTACTTTAAATCAAATATTTTTATTTTGATAACCAGATAGATAAAATGACATATTTTTATTTTGTATTTCAAATATTTCCTTACAATGAAAATAAGTTGAGCAAGTAGTTAATATTATAAATTATAATTTTTAACACGAGGAGCTATAATAGTTAGCAAAGTATTATTTGTAGTTTAATTACGAATATGTAACATGTTGATAAACAGACTACAATATCGTAATAGCATTACAGGCAACAAAATATCATACAAATAACATATATTTGTATGATATTTTGTTGCCTGTAATGCTATTACGATATTACTGTCAACTATTTGAAATACTATTTTACACAGTCTTACACACACCTACTACGATCACTTTTTGAGATGTTGAAACTTTTTTGCGAATATCTCCGAAACTAAAGCTGAGCGGCGATAACATGTATAGGAAAAAGTTGTTCAGAATGATGACCTTGACAACATATTTCAAGGTCATCAAAATCGGTGAGGAAGCCCCTAGTATAAATAATTACCTTATATTTTGTGAGATTCGAAGGTCGTTGAAGTTTTTTTTAAATGGAATGACATATTTTTAATATTGCTATACGATAGCCGAAGTCAAGACGGATCCAACGATCTGTAATACCTTCACGTGACCTTGAGTGTGAAAAATTCATAATTTTCTTCTATCATAAAAAACAAGCAAGATATTTTACATGGTCGAGTTAGATGAGACACCCTATATACAGGAATGTACAAAGAGTGTACAAGAATGTACAATAATGTAGGAAAGATGTGGTATACGAGCGATTCGAGAACAAGGAGAAAGACGAGCCAGTAGAGAAAGAAAGGGAATGGAAAAGGACTTGGTGGAAAAGCGTAGGAAAAGAAGAGCACGCGAGTAGAAAGATAGGTTCACACACAGGTCTACTCTGCCGGATATCGATCCGTGTTTCGCGAGTTCCGTGGACGTGGCCGGCGGTGAACGGTGGATTTCGATCGCTGAACAGAGAAATCGGAGGAAGCGGTGCGACAGGGCGCGCGCGTCCCGTGCACGGAGAAAAATCTTGAAACGTCTATTTTTACGCGGCGACTGGAAATAGTCGGTTTTAATGAAAGGAGGCACGCGATCGGTGGCCCGTACGTTGCTCCAGTCATGACTCACGCTTCGAACGCGAACCCGCAACAAGTAGAGGTCCCCCATAATATCCCCCGTAATTGATCGGAGCCGGCACCGCCGCGCCGGGATTTTAATATCACCGATTTAGGGCTTCCACCGTGTGTCGCGAACCCACGAAGCTCTATTATGTCGGCTACGTAGTATGTTTTCCCGAAAAAAAAACAGTGCCATTGACCGGCGAAACGAAACCGAAGGAAAAGAGACAGAACGGGAACCGATATACAGAGGGAAGATCATTCGAACAGAAAAAAAAGGATCTACAAAGGGTATTCGAACGACGAAATATACGGTAACTAATATTCGGACGCTTTTAAAAATCGTATAACTTTGTTAATACTAGACCATATGACTTGGATTTTCTCTTAACACTAGAACTACCGGATGGGTCGAAATGACTTGCTCCTAATTTTTTCTTTTAGAAATAATAAAATTGTAAACATGTTTTCATGAGAAAATTTTTTAATAATCTTCTCTATCGAAGTAGATATTTAATCAAGACTGGTACGAAATCTAAATAACTGTATTTTTGTTATCGTTATAAGGCAATATATGCCAGTTGCATTTACTGCTTGGTAGTTCTAGTGTTAAGTTAGCGCAATTGGTTGCTACATAAAGTGAAAAAGAAATTTCTACAGAAATTGCATTTAGTCGAAATTACAGAGAAAATACTGAAAGTGGTATTTTGCAACGTTTTTGTGTGGACTTACATTGAACATTTAGAAAGTACGATTTGTAGATCTATGTGAATTATACATATTCTGAGAATTTCATTGAAAATCGGTCAACGTTGCAATGAGCTACAGATGTTTCAAAATGATGCGAGTTGCAGAATACAACTTTGAGTAATTTTTCTGCAATTTTAGTCAAACATTTTTCTCGCGTTATGTAGCGATCCAATTGTTCTAACTTCTCAAAAAAATTGAAGTAGTATAGTCCAGTATGGACAATGTTATGCGATTTTCAAGAGCGTCCGAATATTAGTTGGAGTCACTGTAGTTGATAATTTTCGAAGTAATTTCGAACGGCGTGCACGAAATTTCCGGGCAAACAGTCTTTCCACTTTATACCTAACAGAATATGTTCACTGTAATGTCGAATACAAACACAAAGGAACAGAGCGACAAATAAACGGATAAATATCGAGAATACAAAGCGGAAAGAATGCACTCGGCCGTGAAATTTCGCTCGCCGCTGTAAGCACGATATTCAAATGATTCGAACAAAATTTACTCAAAGCCGGCTCGGTCTTTGTAAAACGGTCTACCGATCAACGCAATTCTTCGATCCGTATCAATTTTTCGGGGTGGGGGGAGGCGGGAAACCTTTGACGTTCGCATGAACTCAACTTTGTTCCACGAACTGCGAGAGGATCGTTCGACGATCGAGCTACAAGAGATTCCTGAAGGAGCTGCGGTTCTGCGAAAAGAGACGCGATGGTGGCCAGCGGCGGGATCGAGTTTCATACAGATCGCCGTGGATCAATTAATTCAGCAGCGACGCTTGATTCCGTTGCACCGGTATTTATGGAAGCTAATGTATCTTTCATGCGGCTCGACGTGTGTGCTTCCCCTGTGCCGCAACCATTACGAACGAGAATCTTCGAAGAACCGTCAATTCCGGGAACCGGACTGGGTCCTAAAATGATTGCTCCCGTCATCGAACACTCCGGACTCGGTGTTGTTCGTCGATCGATAAATCGAACAGCAGAAAATCCGAGATAGATATCGATGCCTCGAATATAGCTTAGGAGGTGGAATTTGTTCAATTATCCGGATTTAATAATGAGCTTCGATCGCAGAGCGATGAATGTAGATTAACGCGTGAAATGGAAGCACGAAATGTGACAGGAATGAGAACAATCGTTTCTACTTTGTTTTCATGCGCATTGCGCAATGCTTTCTGACGAAAGCTTAATAATCGACTGATACAATATGTACAGTTTTCCAGCACAACGTGGGAAACTATAACGTTTCTTTGTCGTCACGAGAATTTCTTTTTTTTTCAAACGAGCGCCATCGCGGCGGTAATTAATATTGAAATCGAACTCGAATTCGACTACTCATCGATCGCGCGCGTACTGCTTTAACCGAGCACTCTCGGCTGACGCATCTGTCGATTAGGCGTCGCTTCTATCACATACAGCGAACGACGGTCACGCCCGCGCGCGCGCAAGATCGATTCTCGAAGTCGAGTTCGCGGGAAACGAATCTCCGCGCTTATCTCTGTCGACGAGCGATCGATCAACCTTTTTCTCTTCTCTCTCGTACCGCGAACAAGACCGTCCGCTATAGGTAACGGATTGGTGCGCGCACGCGAAACTGCGGTCCTCAATGGGAAAGTTCAAACGAGGCGACACTTTATCGCTAACTTCATCAATTTTATCAAAGCAATTACGATCCGGCTGCCGGTTAAGTCGTTAATGCGTTTGCGGTAAACGTTCTTTGATCAAAGAAATCCCTGCGGAGCGTTGCTTGCTTACAGCTGCGTTACTTCCGGACCACTGATTTCTGAAGAAGTTGCTCGAACTATAGCATGCCGATTAAATCAGAGTTTGTCGCTCGGGATCGTCAACGTACTCGTTGGACTAATTACAGTGACTCCCACTGATATTCGGACGCTCTTAAAAATCGCGTAACTTTGTCAATATTTGACTATACTGCTTGAATTCTTTTTGAGAAGTTTGACAAAATTGATTCGTTACTTAACGTGGAAAAATGTTTGATTAAAATTAGGTCGAGATTGCAGAGAAAGTACTAACAGTTGTACATTGCAACTTTTTTTATGCGGGCTTATATGAAAAATTTTAAAAAGTACGTTTCGTACATCTGTATCGATTATACATATTCTGAATATTTGTGTGTCTAATATCTATGTAAATTACTCGGTGATCATTAGACCGCGGAAACGTATTCAAACGACACTCGTGCATTCATTTACCGCAACTCGAATCGTGCAAAAAAAAAACGATCAACTCTGTTAGCAGTCGCGGCGGGTTGTACATAAAACAGAGGCCTCGTTAGACTTTATGATAGTTTTTGCCGCGAGGAGTACCAGGCGCACGTGTCGACCGTAAAATCCGCGGAACGATGACCACGTTTCAACTGTTCGATTGAACACCGACTGCCAGGTGCACAAGGAAACCCTTGGCTCGGCGGAACTAGCCCTTCGGAGGCGCAACTATTCGCTCGTTCAATGTTTTCTCGGATCGACAGAGAAAAATCGAGTTTGAAATCATCTTAAAGGCCCAGGATAGTGTCACGTGACTTTTTAATTAATAATTTCCATTCACAGCCTTCTGATACAGACTCGAGATCCGTCTTGGTCTTGATCCGACCAAGATCCTAATACGGCACGGGTATGTCTCCTGGACGATACGCGACGTTGGCAAGACCCGTGTCGTTGACATACAATATCGAGAATTCACTGTACTACTACGCCGTGCGACATCGAAGCGTTAATGCTGTATACTATTTTTCACGTGGAATGGATATCCCCGGAAATTTGGCAACGTTCCCGCAGGAACCTGAAGAAATTTTGAAAATAAGTATAGGAACCTGAAGACATTTTGAAAATAAATACAGAAATCAAAATGCTTGAACGGCTGGGATCTCAAGGGCATCGTCCAACTTCGCGTTCCGGTGATCGCTTGAAATTGAAGGATGTTTACTCAAGGACAGCAACTTAGTCTAGATAAAATATGTTTGAAACGACGAATGGACGATTGCTCGCTTCGTGAATGTTATCAGGGGACACGAAATTGACGATTCGTTGATATCAAGGAAAATAGGCCCGTCACTGGCCACAGGTGAATTGGGAAACGATAGATTGTGCGTTGATGAAGGGGGTGTGTGCGCAAAGGGAGAGCAAAAGGTGTGCGCAACAAAAGAAGACGAAAGTATAATAACTATATAGAAACAGCTACTAGACACAGCGAACTAGGCTCGGTGTTAGATGGGCATGTTATACCTTAAGGTCGATCGAGTGTAGAGCGGCGGTGTGCGTCGATGCGTGCTCTTTCGCGTCGTTCCCGCAATTCGCGTTGTTGTTTACGTTCGGCAGAGAGCCGCCCGGCCTGAACTGATTCACCAGGTTAATGTGCAGGTGTTTCCCGCTGGACTGCGGTGGGCTGGCGCCGGCACTCTGCACGGACAGCGGGGTCTCCAGAACCCCGGACGATCCCGTGGGGCTGGCGCCCACCGAGCTGCTCGCCGAGGCGACCTAAGCAGGTCCATCATTCATACCGTTCATGCCGCCGTAGATCGTTTCCTCCTCGCGCACGTGTAGATCGTCAAACGATCTGTATCTCGCTTTGACGATCCACGGCAACTTCTCGTCCTCGCACCCTGTGTACGCGCGATAACGCTCGAGTTATCACCGTCTTACTCGCTCACTCTCTTTCTCCCTCTCTCTCTCTTTGCTTGTTCTTTGATCCGCGCACACAGTGGCGCAGGGGACGAACCGACCAAGTTGTTCCGTGTCAAGAAAGCAATATTCATCGGAAGGGCTTGGATCGGTTCCAAGAATAACTGTTCTAGTGCTCCTGGAACCTAGGTAGTTGCTCCTCTTGTTTCAAAAAATTTTATTAAATTAACCGCTTTAGACCCGTTGCTAATAAATTGCCGGCTTTTGACCATGATATCGTTAACCCCTTGCATTTAGTTCACGGTGAAGCTTCTATTAGAACGACTAAACGGTTAAACATCGATGTCAGGAAGATAGAATTTTACCACGATCCAAAGGAGTACAAAAACTGCGGATTTATTGCGCGAGATAAGAATCGTTCGTATAAATTTTTCAAGATACCCGCACGGAATAATTTTATACAGCCGAGAACGTTATTGTAATGCTTTCACCGTATCGCGTTCGATGCCCTCATCGTTGTCACACAACGCATGAAACCCGCAGTCCACCGACACTCGAGACCGATGCTACGAGGCAAGGGGTTAAGAATATGGATTGCAGAATCTCGCAGAGCCAATCCGACCGTTCAAAACTCGAAAATAAATTCCAAAGCGTTCGAACAATCGCGGGACCGTTTCTATTTGAACGTGAGGAAACAATTAGCTGGCCGGCGATCGATCAGCCGACCTGTACGGGACACACCGTACGCAGGTCACGATTATAGAACACGATCTGCAAGAAACTTTCCATCTCCTCGAACAACCGTTCTAATTGCTCTGGGATTCACGGGAGCCGCTCAGCGAACTTCCACCCGGAAATCAATAATATTCAGAAGCTAGAACAATCGGTTGCGCTTCGGAGCGGCGGGTTTCCGCGTGAATCCGTGGAACGTGAACGTTCGATTAGGGGATGGGGGTGGGGGGTACGACGTTGTTTCTTCGGCTCCTCGGCTCAGGATCGTTCTCGAGGATGTCTCATGCACGGATTGCGTTTTCTACCGCAACCTCGGCATTCCTCCTCAACCACGATAAACAGGTTCTTTATCTCCGTCCCTTTCTCCTTCTCTCTCTCTTTCTCTGTAACTTGTTCTCTCTCTCACACACACACTCTGCCTCTCTCATGCTCGCTCGATTTCTCTCTCTCTCTCTCTCTGTCCCGTATTCTCATCACCGAATTCGTTCCACGGCCGGATTCCAGCGACCGATCGATTCCGTCGCGGTCGACCACAGAAATTTCGGAGACTCGTAGATAAATTTTTCGAGGAATGTAACGGGACTCGTGGAAGGGTCGCGTACGTGGAGGATCCGTGCGTTGGCCTCGGGAATTCAGGAGGATTGGCCAAAATGTTTTTAGAAATGATTTTATCTTTTCTCAAGATCGCCGAGTATCGTCGTCGGGCGATCACGTGTCTGTCTACACATAGTCCTTGTAACGCGTATCGATTGCGAGTTCACCGCGGAGTTACCGTTGTGTCGCGTTGTACAGGGTGTCCGGTGAAAGTGTGTATCCTCTATCGCTGTAGAAGACATCGTAGATCCCGAAAAAGTTTCCTGGCGGTAGTTCAGCGGCACGAGGCGGAAAACTTTTAGCAACCGAAAGTTCGTTCGAACAATTTCTTCGACGAACGGAGAGCATCGAGACGAAAGCAAACGGCACGTGTACGGGACGCGGTGTCCGAGCACCGTTCGCAACTTCTTTCGGATTTTTAATCCTCGATTTATTAGCTAGATCCACGATAGAAATGCAATTTAATCGTCCTGTTTAAATAGAATAATTATTCGTTGCTTCGTCTAATATTTTATATAACGAGGACAATCTAAAAGAAGTTTCCGAGCGCAAACGGTTAACGTACAGTCTTTTCTCGATATATGTCGCGAATACCTGGCTGATACAAGTCGCAGAACTATCCCCACGGGAGACCACTATCAATCATTAACAAAACTTCTTTATGTTTCATTACTTCTTTATAGGACTTTCACCAACATGTTCGTGGCATTTTTCTAATAAAATACGATATGATTCCGACGACAATTTACACGTGTGATGAATAGACTGCGGATCTTTATGCAAAATAAAAACTTTCTACCTGAAGTGCAACGAACTAGGGTGAATTAAATATTTAATTTCTATTTGCTATTGTTGCTGTTTGCTATTTGCAAATTACTATTTGCTTTTACTGTCTTGAATTAGGTCTACCCATTTCTGTCATAAATGTATAAAATCTATGGGAAAACCTATGTTTTCACAAACCTATGAAAGTTATAGTAGTTTAAAGGGCGTTCGAATATTTTCGCGAGCCTGTTTATATCGAGAAAATAGTGATAACTATTTGGTTGACGACCAAGTTGCTACGAGCATTCGAATTCGGATTTGGTTGAAAGGATTCGCGACCGCCGTGCGTCCCAAGTAGCCGAACGATTCCGGTTATGGTTGCCAACCATAACGGCACGCGCTGCGCGATAAACGCAGAACGGTCTGCGAATTGCATCACTTCTGCGGTGAAAGTATCCGTTTTTTCCTCGACGGGTACAACCTGTCCGCCGGTTCCGACCCGCGATATCGGTCTCGCGAGCTGGTCCGTTCGACGTCGTCGTTTTACAAATTCGAGGGGGAGAGTCGACCTAGAAATCGAGTCGATTCGAGCTCGCCAGAACACATGCACCGATCGAACGGCAAAATCGAATCGGTCGTGATTCATAGAAGACACGGTCGGGAGCTCGGTTGATAAAATTGCAACGTTGCCTCGCAAAACGGTAGTAGGTTCGGTTTCGATTCGATGAGACCGGGGGAAAAGCGGATTTTTGCGTACTGCGTCGCCGTTTCTGTTCCGCGCACGCGCCGCGCTCCGTTCCTTGCACCGGTCGTTGTCCCATTTCACCCGAACACGCTCCGAGAGAAATTGTGTTTCTCCATATTTTTTAATCTCGCAGAGTGGTTCGATTCGTCGGGGCGAACGCTGCGCCGGTCAACATCTTTACGTCCCGTCCGGCGACGCGTTTCAACTAACAAGGAACATCACCGGGCCTGATGAAACTTCGCGGTTTAGTCGAAATTATTCGTCCGGGTTTAGGGGGTAAAATTACCCCTGGAAAGTCCAATAACCCGTATATTCCCGGATTCGAGACGTTCGCGAGGAAAATCCCTTATCCGGGCTTCTCGCGAATCCTTAACGCTGAACCTACCACGGCCAAACGAAGAGCTCAGCGATGCTAAACATTCGGAGCAACAAACGGTCAGCTCGATTTCGACGTAAACGATCAAATTTTTGTCAATAGCTCTGTGTAACAAACGGTCATATCGCGAGACGTTTGTGACTGTTTTTCTGCCCCGAATGATTAAAAACTCTATGTCATGTCTAAATCGGGCTGACTGTTTGTTGCTCCGAACGATTATAAAATCTAAGTTGGTAGAGTCATGTCTAAATCGAGCTGACCATTTGTTGCCCTGAGCTCTTCGAATGACCTATCAGCGATTGTATGTTTCACAATTATTGAAATTCTAAAAATTCATTTATGGAAAATAATGGAATAAAATCCCTTGTTATTGTCATTTTCATAAGGCTACGTTTACGAGATAGTTTGAATCGTAGATTTAGTGTTAACGTGCTCACCACAGTGGGCAGTTAACTAGAAACATCCCCTGCGCATGAATTTAACTTGACTCATGATTTTAACTGAAAGTTTGCACGCAAGAATGAAAACTATTTTGGCCAAAATTATAAATACGCGAAATTTTCGGAAAATCGACGCTCGCGTGATGAACCTTGTAAGTCGCTCGTGACTTTCCCACTGTTTCCGGTTCCTGTCTGGTTCCGGTTCAAGCGATGGACGTGCGCGCGCGGTAGCGTGTTACGCATCGATCGAATCGAGTGATTAATCGCCGCGTCCGTAATCGTTATCGAGGCCGTTAACGGTGCAGTGATTCAGAGGCCTGCAGTTTGTCCGTTCGATTAAAAAAAATCCCGGTTCGGATCAGAGATCGTGCTCGAGCGGTGTTAAGCCGCGTTCCCACGTGGCCGACGCGTGCCGCGACGGAAAGAAAGGCGCCAAGGAATCCGACCGCAAACTGATTTATCGGACGAATAGTTTCGATTACAGGTATCAGCAGATATCGATTATTTCGGCGATGTGTTCGTGCTTGTGTCGAAAAAACCACCGGTCGGGAATTCCAAAGAAAGGAATTCCTCTTCTAATTTTAGGTCTAAATTTCAATCAACGAGCACGAGGCAGAAATATCTTGTTTTTATTTTTAGAAACGAAAGAATTGAAGCGTCGAACTTCTCGACAATCTTAACCCATTTGCATCATAAGGAAAACAAGGCCTTTTTCATCAAACTTTTTTTTTTATTAGATTTAAGTACAAAAATGACTGCAAGTAAAAGAACTTCATGTTTCAGCATTATAAGAAAAAATCAGAATTACTACTTTCATCTCCAACAACACCCTCCATTTCTATTGTTTAGCTAACGAATAATTATAGTGACTAACAAATTTGGAGCGTATGCATACGTTTCCGGTGATAGTGACCGGAAAAATTGTACCGTATATATACGATAATGATGCAAATCAGCGATATCGGGAAGTATTCGCATTTCTAACTGGCATAAATAACCACGCGAGCTCGAGATCTCTAAGAAAGCACCTTCGTTCGAGTGAAAATTAACACTAAACGTACCGAGCTATAAATGTAACAGACACATGTTGCCTTATAAAAATAACAAGATTTAATTTATTTATTAAGGTTCTTATTGCAACGCGTGCTCTACTAAAGATATTTATTGAATCGTTGGTCATGAAGGCATCTTTATAATTTCAAAAATTGTCATATAAAACATCTAGAACCGGTCATTTGACCGGTCATGGTACGTTTAGTGTTAAAGAGAAAAGTACGCGAACGGAATTCTTGAATTGAGATTACGCGAATGTACGATAGATTTGTGTTTACGCTATCGCCGAGAAGCCAGAAATGGTTGGCTTCGTTCGAGGGAGATAAGTGAACAAAAGAAATGTTTTCTTTCGGCAACAACAGTGCAAAGATACGAGAATCTCCGGGCAGATAGGATGCACAAAATTTTCGACCTTGCTATCTCGAAACGGAAAACACGCGACTCGTTCGCCTCGCAGCCCACGGGTATATCAAATATATCAGTTTCGCGATGCGACGGTTTCGTGCAACGCGCGCGCGGAAATCGCCCGGCACAATGTATGCAGAACATTCGACGAATTCGTGACTCTCCGACTGGCAGTTTTACAATTTCGAAATGCAAACATTCGCCGATCAAAGTATTTCTCGACTGTGACCCACCACTCGGTCAACTCGCCTTCGCCAATTCCTGAACGAATTAATTAAACGATCCTAACGAAACTGACTTGTCTATTCATTTATATGTACGATCCCAAGTTTAACCCTTTGATCGCTGTGCACGCTCGAAACGCATCAAATCTGGATATTAACACAAAATACATCGAGCTTTAAAAGTAACAGGCCCCATAAAAATGACAAGATTTCATTTATTTAGATTTTTCGCGGTTCTTATTGCAATGTGTGCTCTCCTAAAGATATTTATTGCTCATGAAAGCATCCTTATAATTTCAAAAATTGTCGAATAAAAAATCTAGAACCGGCCATTTGACCGGTGTTTAGATTTGACGTTTAGTGTTAATAGATTGCGGACTTTCATGCAAAATAAAAATTGTCTGCGTTGCAAAATACTGGATCTACGCATACACGTTTGTTTCTTTCCTTAATTTTGTCATTCTTGGAATATTCTCACTAAATTTCGTCTACTCATTTCTGTCACAAACGCATAAAAACGGCAGTCTAGTTATTAAATGAAAACATCCGCCACGAAGCCACGATTTTCGTATTACCGTGTACCGCGACAACGATGAAACAAAGAAAATACGCGACCGGGAAACGTTACTTTTCTTTTGAAAAAACAATGGACACATCTGGATCGAATGAAACGATTAACGTTGCAAGTGCAGCTTTTCCCGACTGCACAAACACTTCGTCCAGCGAAACGCCGCGCCAAGGAATTGTTTATATACTCTTTTATGTAACGGAGCGTATCGGGAAGGAGAATTATGCATTGCACAGATAGCCGATACTTCCTGTGCAATGTCGGAAACAAAAAAAAATTCCACCGGAGCCCGCTATGGCGGTCCATCGGATTCGTAATGAGACTCTTTCATTTTAAAAGCGGTGCGCGCTCAAAGGATTAATTAGAACCTTTTTAGTCGCGGGGATTACATCGCGTTCGCCGCGGGAGAAAATCTCGCTGGCCAAATCCAATAATTTCAAGGGAATCGGATCATTTTTCCAGAACGTTCGAGGCCTCCTCTAAGGCCGCGTGCTCCGTTACGGGACAAGAGCGCGCACGCCGGCTCGGAAAGGCAGGTCAATTTCGGAAATGACAAAAAAGAAAACTGAATGTCCGATCGAGTTTCGCAGTTTTATTTCAACATGTTACAAAAACGAGTAAAAACAATCGTAAAAGTTCCGAGAAGATTATCGTAAGTGTCGTCGGAAGAAGTCCTTTATTAACACAGAGTACAGTTTGTCCCTGCTTGCAAATCCCGTGGCAAAGATATCTGCGAATTTTGATTGCAATCGCGTCGATACAGATCAACGGTGTCGCGTACGCCGTTTCGAGAGTGTCGATCAAAGATCGACTTCGTACTCCCGGAATTGACGCGTGAAATATCTTCTGTGTTTTATTCCAGAGAATCGCAACGAGTCGGAAGAAATATTCGAATTTTTGGTGTAATCTTTTAGCGAATCGAGCCGCTGCTCATCGGATAATTCGGTGCGAGCCGCTGGGGGCCACGGAAGAAAAATAAAGCGAACGATCGGGCCGAGCCGAACCCGACCCGACCCGACCCGAGCCGAGCCGAGCCGTGCCGGGCCGCGAGGAATTCGACGCGGACGAGGCTGGTGCTCGCGCGATCACGCACACGCGCCGCGATAACGCGGCCACGATCGAACAATGAGTACGAAGTTACAACGTGTATCGCAGCTTCCGCGTTCAACAGAACACGCCGCCGTTACGTAATCGCGACACGGTTATCGGCGCGGCGCGAAAAACGCGGCAATTCCGCGCGATTCCCGCGACGTAATAACCGAAGCGAAGCGCAGCGACGAAGAGGGCGCTCGATGCACGAGCCTCGGTGTCCCTCTTCCGGGTCCAATTCTGGGCCCAAACGCAACCGAAACCATTAGGAAATCGATCTTAACCCTTTGCACTCGAAGCTATTTTAACACCAAAACGAAACATTTCTTCCGACCTAGAATATTTCCCTTCTATATATGTTTCCTCACGTTATACATACGAAAAAGATGCAATTTACTCGTACAATACTGAAATGTTTAGTAATTTATTAAATACAAACAAATTTAATAATGTAAAAAATACTTTGGATAATGATACAGCAATTTTTAGTGGTCCCGTTCGAGTGCTAAGGGTTAAAACAATTTTTTATCACGCATAAAGATTGCAAATAATAGCGGAGAACTATTGAAACTTCGTCAACTAGTGTAGGCCTTGTTGGACAAATATGACAGAGCCTCGAAGACCTGCGAGAGCCAAATGGAGTATAGATATAAACGTAGAGAAGTCACAGGTTGTTGCCAAAGAAAGCATACTCTAAAAGAAGACCAAGCAACGCTAGACTGCAGATCTTGCAAGATCAAAATCACCTGAAGCAATTCCAAGAAATAGTATTCAGTCAAGTAAGTAGAGAGGAGCATATAAGTGTCCTTGCGTGTACGTTACTCATTTTTGTCGAACTGAAATCAAATTCTACTTCTCTGTGACCAATATTTAACACTAGAACTACCTAGTACTGAATGCAACTGGCATACATTGCCATATAATAACAACAGAATTGCATTTCTTTTCGAGTTCGACAGAGAAGTTTATTAAAAAATCTTCTCACGGAAACATCTTTGTAATGTGAATATTTCTAAAAGGAAAAATTAAGAGCAAGTCATTTTGACTCATCCTGGTGGTTCTAGTGTTAACCGCTGGCGAAACTGTAGCAACTCGAACGATAAATAAATGTTCTTTCACTTGTAGGCAATTTCGAACGACAAAGTTCGAATCGTTGTAAATGCATATGCAATGAAAATCGTGATGCAAGGGGTCAAGTGTCTCCAAGACCTAACGAAATGATCGGAGGCCCGTCGCAGGCCAGAAGGCGTGCCACGAAAGGTTTCGTAACCCGAGTTTGCCCTCGGTCTCGCGTGCGGCCTTTAAATACACGTGGCGTCGTCCACGTGGGCTTCCGGCGACGGCGACGCGTCTACCGAAAGGTAAACACAACGGAAGAACTTTTCCGTCCCGAGCACGTGAACAATCGAAAACTAAATCTACATTTTTATTCGGAAACCGGTCTCGAAAATAGCGGACGGCTACACCAGCCGTGGCGATAGGTCTGGGTTAGGTCGCGCAGCCGTGAAAATAGAAACGCGACTCAATTCGGACCGATTCGGTGAGCAAACACACGCGCCGGTTCGAAATACCGGGCCGCTTGAAACAATAACGAATAAGAAAACAACTGGACGCTGGAAGATCTGACCCCTCGAGTGATTCGTGAGAATCGAGAAACTGGTCTAGAAAGCCGGTGTTATTGGTGGATAATAGCTTTTCACCTTAACAAACTAAAGAGTGGCGTACAAAATATGTGAGTGTCATTTATTACATTTTTTAGCAAGCGTTTTTTAAGGGCTGAAAAATTGAGAACCAATTGCTTCGAATACATTATAAATCTTCTCCAATTAGCGTACTTAAACAGCTGTGTCAAACACTCCGTATTAACGTGCTCGCTCCCACGTGTCACGATTTTTCGACACAGCGATTTCGTATTTCCCGCCAAAACTTATCACCTACTGTACTAAACTTAAAATAACGTACCGTAAACAGATTCGCGTTATAATCAGGCAAAGGGTAATCCTCCGTGGAGAAAACGGGTGCAAAATATACACACGGAGAAATTTGTTCGAATTTCGCGTCAGAAATTGAAACTTGTGTCGACTGCCATCTAGAACCAAAATGACGGATCCTAGACGCTTCTTCTAAGAAGACAAGTGTCAAAGATGCAGGATGAAAATTGTTCGCACGAGACTTCATTATGGTGAGAGACTATGAACGCCGTCTGATCGTGGCTAGCTGCATCTACTAGCGCGTGTTCGTTCGGCGAAGTCTCGTGCGAACAAATTTTGCTCGACATATTTGGCGTATTTTTTCCAATAGAATCACCCCGTTTACAATTGTGACAGGAATACTGGGACACGCAATACACGTACCGTTGATTTGGTCCTAAAGTTTCGCAAATCCGTTCGCCGTTGCCATATAAGAGTCGCCTAATAACCAATCGGCTAACGGGGCCCGTCGGCCGATGCGGCGCAGTGGCGCGGCGTGCAAGCAAACGCGTAAAAGTCGCGGCAACCTGTTCCTTTCTCGCGCGAGTAAATCCATTTAGAACGGACTCTGTCCCGAATGGAAACCAAGACACGTGATTCCGAAAGACGCAATTTAAACGGTTTCGTGGCAGCCCTGAAAGCGTACACATATGTACGTGTACTATGTACATCGGTGGTAACCCAACCTGACCGGGCACTGGCAGTCGGTGGTAATACCTCGAGGGCCGGTGAACGATAGGGCATAACAAATGCTCGAGAAGAATCGAACGGGTCGCGCACATTTTCGACGAGCAACAGTTCATTCAGGCCGGATCGATCGCGGACCACGAAGTATGTCGCGGCCGATAGAAAAACACGAACGCCCCGTGGGCATCATACGGCGAAACGGTTTTCCGCGCGAGGCAGCTCGGCAGCGTCTGTCACACACGATTTCGATCGCGCGAGCCACGTCGTCGGTACAAATCCGCCTTCGATCGAGGCGATTCCGTGTGTCGGGAAAATGTATCGCGCCGTTGCGGTCGATTCTGGAACGTGTCAGCAGGATGGACGCGATTGACGATCGTATGTATGCACACGTCTGCATTTATTAGGGACTTGTAGGACGGACGACGGCGGACAAGCGCACAACACGGTTCGGCATAGAATACACCCGACAGCTTATAGAACCGTTTCCACACGCATTTACGCATCCTCTCGCACGCACGCGACGACGACGACAACGGCGGATAAGAAAGAGAGAGAGAGAGAGAGAGAAACAGTGCGGTAGCGCGAGCGAGTACACGTATGTGGTCGTGTATAACCCAGCCACGCACTCATGTATACGCACGTCCGTACACCGAGGATACGAAGACCACAGTCACATAGAGACATAGGTATGTACACATAGCCGGACAACTGCGGCGTAACGAGGAGGGAGAGGGAGATAGAGAGAGAGAGAGAGAGAGAGAGAAAGAGAGAGAGAGCACTCGTTGTTGTTTACGTTCTTAACATCTGAGCCGAGGATAGTGCACAGAGCAGCATACCACGATGCGTCCCCCTCAATGGCAAGGACCTACTGGGATTTCCTTACTCTGCTTGTGACGTCCGAAACCTCTCGCATGATCGCCTCGAACGCTGCCCTCTCCTGCGCCTCCTTCTGTTTGTGCAGCGCGATCTTGTCACTGAATTTTCGTGGATTCGCCATGATGGCTCGGGCCACTAGATTCCCCTGACACACTCGCGAATATTTCTATGCGTGCACCCACTCGACCCGTGGCGCGCCTCAGGCTGGTCGCGCGCGCGTCTTCCTTTTTCCCACCGATCGCACCAATAAGGGCTCCGCTAATTTACAACACACCGCACGTTAGAACCCGTAACCCACTGCCTTCTGGATGGCACTGCCGATCACTGATACGCAAGATTATGCGGCGCAGCGCGCCACGCGCATCGCGCAGGAGCCGCTTTTCGCGGGCCCATTGGTTGCACCGTGCCCCCACCACTCTGTCGCACCCGCAATAAAAAACCAACGACACTTTTCCAGGGTGTTCCGAAATGTTAGCTTCTGTCGCCTGGTCGTCCCGGCCGTGCCGCGCATGGTTGATAAAACAGGTCGAATAACTAGTGGCGAAACCACCGTCGCATTTCTACACGTGCGAAACTCTTGTTGGAACTCTACGGACCTACTTGAAGACAATGTTGTCGCTTCTGTGAGTTGATAGCGAGACTTGTAACGGGTCCAAAAATAACTGTTTTTAGAATCGAAATTGATGTTATAACAGTTTCGAAAACCTGGGGTATGAAGAAACAGCGTGCAAAAAATTTGGAACGCCGACAACGAATTTTAATCATAAAAGACGTACTTATAAACGCATGCGCGCGGGTGAGTGGTTCTCGAAAAATGCCAGAGTTTCTTATCTATAAAAATGCTCTCTGGTTTTCCGGAGTGTTCCGAAAAGCTAGCCTCTTTCGCCTATTTATCGACGCTGCTCCCTGTTCCGCACGGTAGACGAAAGAGATAAAATACCCGCGATAATAAAACGCGGGTTCTGCAAGCTACAATACTTTCTTTGTTTTATGTATAGCTACATTTTTCTCTGTTGTATCTAGGTTTTAGAAAAAATTAAAGATGTACTTCTTTTCCATAAAATGCGAGTATTTCCCAACCATCCTTATCTGAAATAAACTCTAAATTTTATTTACGAAACATAGAATTGTTACGTAATTTACAAGCACAGACGAGGTATAGGATAGACCTATCATCCAATGTATTTTTGTGGCCACTTTTTTGGGGTCACGTAACTGCACGTAACCCCATTACCATTTTCGTGTTACATCTTTTATTATCAATTGGAACTAAAATTTGCTGACAGCATCCTCGATGGTAGGAATTAAAATTAAAAATAACTATATATAGTCACTGCAGTTTTGCAAATACGACAAAATAAACGAATAATTCTAAAAACCTCTGATTTTTTGAACAGTCGATATTTCAGAACATGAGACATGAAGTCCCATAAGATGATAGGTCTATCCTTATACCTCGTCTGTGTTACAAATCCGCACCCGTCTATTCATATCCTGACTTTTTAAAAAGAAAAGTTGAAGAGAATGTTTGGAAAAGTTAAATATAAGAATATAAATGTAGTTAATATTTACTATTCACTCCTGTATGCTTTATATACATATAAATACGTGATTTAGTTGTAATTGATGCTTTATTCGATCGTAGATATATATCTACTGTATCGATCGAGAAAAATATATTGAAATACTTCTGAATCATGCAAATGAAGATGTTTAACATTTAAGGATGTTAACAATGACACGGTTCGATCAAAACGCGACTATTGAATGTTTACCTACGAATGTATATAAAGACTTAATTAACGCACTCGACAAAGATTCAGCATGGATAACATTAGCAAACCATGTAGCCGAACAACTTCAATATTCATGGTAATAAGAAATTATTTCTATAGTCAACAGGAAAAACTTTATAAGTCATATTTTGAAACATTTTAATTCATCCTTTAACCGTGGTCTTTAAATGGCTATGTGACTTATGTTGTTTTACATTTTATAGCAATAAAACTTTGTCGAATAGCAATAGTCAATAATTTCAATTTTATTATAATTTTCAATCCGCAGTACTTTGTGGGTACAGTCTTTGAGGGAAACAAGAGTACCTCACCAGACTCCAGGAGAGAGACTACTTTTCGAATTAAATATTAAAATGTGCACTATCGAGATCTTGCGTATATTGTTAGATGATTGTGGACTTCATAATGTTCTATCTCTTATATCTGATCCAGGTACAGTTTTAACAGTTTAATCTTTCTTTAACATTAGAAATGAATGCTACATATCTTTAGAACCTCTGCAAATTATTACGCATCCAATGGAGCAGACAGGAACCAGTACATTAAACATACCACTCGGACGTCATCTTAGATTGTTTTGTAAAGCAGTGGGAATGCCACCTCCGCATTACTTGTGGTATCATCAAAATATGCCACTGCAACACTGTACTTCCACAGAGCTAGATATTATCATTGTTAGGTATAGCATCTTCATGATCTTAAGGCTTAGACTCTAAGTAGTCTTGGACTATGTAGCAAATCTGATTCCATATATTTCAAAGTGTTTCCCAAGCAGGAGAATATAAATGTAAAGTGTCCCAGATTAGACACGATGGAGTTCTTCTATCTACTTTGACTTCAAACTCTGTCTATGTACAAATCTGTTCTGTACCTGTTACAATAGAAGAACAACCACACCCAGTCTTGGAAGTTAAAGAAGGAGAAGATTTTACAATATATTGTAAAGCTGGGGGCAATCCTGAACCAAAATATCAATGGTTCCATGATAATACTAAATTAGAAGGAGAAACTACTAACGTGCTGCATGTAAAAAAACTGATATGTTCATTTGTTTGCTGTATTGTACTTATACTTGTACTGCGTTAGCTCGTATATTCAATTACTTATTATTTCAGATAGAAAATTTTAGTTCTAAACACGAAGGGAAATATTACTGTCACGTTTATAATGACGTCAGTGATGTTTATACAGATAGAGCTCTTATTATGGTAATAGTTATAGATGCGTGTCAAGACTCCTTAATATATTTCAATATATTAATGATTGAATATCGTCATTTAACAGACGCAGCTTCCGAAATTAAAAGCAGTTGCAAAAAGAGCTTTAGTTATTGTAAATAAGGACTATCATAAACAAGAATCTCTTTCAACTTCAACAAATGATGGTGCTTATATTGCTAAGTTGCTCGAAGAAATCGGTTTCGAGGTGATTTGTCTGAGAGATTTGACGATATCTCAAATGAAAAAGGCAATAGAGTTATTTAGCAAAATCTTAGTCGGCGGTATCTATGGTAAGAAAAATAAATTTCCAAATACAAGAAATGCAACATGAACCAATTATTCGGTTTCGACAGGTTTATTCTATTTTGCCGGTCATGGCTTCAAGATGCAAGAGAGTTATATGCTTGCAGTAGATGCTCCTGAAGTATATCTCAGGAAAGATGCTATATGCGAAAGCGAACTATTAGCGTCATTTCTTCAAAATGATCCAGAATTATTAATTGTTATATTAGACATGTGCCAACTATTACCTTCAAAGCAAGTTACCTGTCCTCGTTTCATTCTATTTTATTGTTTCGATGTTTCTTTATTAATATAAATATTTTTAGGGAATTTAATACTGGAATTTATAATGAAGTGCCGACTGTAACTGAATACAAAAGTAAGAAAAATCTTCGAAATTTACTTCAAGCATACTCAACGTCTGGTCACAGACCTAGTTACGAAAGATTAAACAGTAAATATGGTTTATATATGACTCACCTCAGTAAATACATTACCAAGGATATACCAGTTACAAAATTATTTGAAGAAGTAGGAAAATGTACGTCGATATGAAATTATGCATAATATATACATCATGCGCTTTGTATTTAACGATCTTTGTAATTCTAGCTATCGACAGTTGTTTCAAAGATGAGGAACGGAAACAAATTCCAATGTTTGCATCCTCCATTACAAAACCATTTCGATTGACCGATGCTGTTTATAAAAGTAATTCGAACTCTATTTATATTACGAACAGATTGTTGCTTCTTTTTTACCATAATAAAATATTGCAGATGATCATCCGGCTACTATTATCAATTTTGATAAAACAACGTTCCATGTCACCTTTAAAACGACAAAAATATGCGTGGAAGTTACTTTATCGATCATGGAACCTTATTTAAATGTAATCAAAATCGAAGTAGCTAACTCTCAACATTTACAAATACGCTTCTACAATTCAATCCCTACAGAACGAAACAATTTGTCTCAACATCCAAATAAGAATGAATGTTGGATTCACAATCCTCAAATCAACAAGGTGATTTGTGCTTCTCTCTTAAATCCTCATAAGTAATGGCATTCTTTCATAACATTGATCCATTGTAGGGGCCGCTAATCATTTCTGTATCGAAAAATGGAACACCTCTTGATGCAACGAAATTGCACATTCACAATTACATACCTCCTTTACTAAAGTTAATAGGCTCTTAAGTGTACATACAATTATGTTTTTATTATTTTTTAAGAAAGAAAACAATGTATGTGGCTATCGCATCGAAATGCAGCTAAATAAAATCTTAAATCTCTTAATAAATACGTACATTTCTGACTTCACATTTCATGCCATTGCAGTAAAACACTACATCAACTTGAATCGATGGAAAAGTCATGACTGAAAAAGAAAAAGAAAAAAGTAATTCTGTACATTTAAACATCAAGTCGGCAATATTTGCTGTACCGTAATTGAAAAATGATTGACTACTGTTGCCGTCCATGGTCCTCCTATCCCATTTTTATAATTCCTTTGAAACGTGTAGTTAAACACCATTAGACCCAGTCTTTCTATTCCATTGTCATTTATAAACATTCTTCTTTCTACATTGTCTGAGTTCTGTGAATCTTGTAAATTCGGCAAGTAATAACCCAATTGCGAAATTTCAAGAATAAAGTCGCAATCTACAATAAACTCACATAAAATTAAAAGTATTAAAACCCGATACAGTAGACTCCCTCTTATTCGGTTTGGCTTTAACCGATCAATGTAATCGTTGTTGATTCACATTTTTCAGTAATAATGGACTTCGACATAAGACAATCAACATTATATCTGTATGTTCTTATATGTTATTTTACTATATTATATCTAGATTTTATGTAGACATATACACGTAAATAATAAATACTTTATACGTTTGTAGTTTAAGTTAAATCACACAACCGAACTTGTCCCTCATTTTTGTTTTCACTGTTTCCATAAAACAGGCAATTTGTCGAGAATCGCAAATGTAGTGTTTAAGTACTTTTTGGATCCACTGTATAAATAATTCGAATTAACTGGCCAATTGTTTATCTGGCCCAAGGTCCACTCCAACGTGGATCAGTTAAGAGGGAGCCCACTGTATTCTTTTGGGACATATGTTTAGAAAAACAATATCTTTTATAGCTTAAACGTATTACCTGAAACTCTACCATCTTTGACACCCAAACTGTAATTGGCATACCATGACAAACTTGCATCGCTTACTGCAATTAATCTCCTCTGTGCACTTGCCAAGCTATCGACCTTTTTCTTTATTATTTCTATTGTAATCTCATCTACAAGACCGTGCAGGGTTTCATAATTTCGTAAGGTTAATGCCTCTGATATCATCTTAATCGCCTATAACAAACACGATTTCCTTTACTCCATAGATTTATTAAAAAACCATACAGACATTTTGGTAAAAGTTTTTCATTTAGGTGGTCCTTCTCTGATCATTAACTTTATATTAAATGTATACTACCCTTGTTCCACATTATGGCACACATTTTTTAAAAATTCTTGCTATAGCCTTTGTTTGTAATAAATATAACGGAATAATTAGGTGGCTGACACAATTACAGATTGGTATGTATGTATGAATAAAGAAAAACTTAGTTGCAACGCGAGTTTGCCTGCGTTGTTCGAATGTAGCAAAAATACTCATAATGCATCCTGCAATAGTTTGAATTATATGAAACTAAATAAAAAATTGAGTGTGTATAATAATATGGGACAGAGGTGATATAATAAATTAGTAAAAGTATCATACATGCTTTGCTCCAGCCGAAAACTCCTGAAGGCTAAACGTTTTGTCAAGAGACTGTCGAACGTACAGGTTAAATAGGAATTGTTTATACCAATAAAAGAACGATGGAAACTTAATAAGCGGTATATTCATTAACGGTGGTAGAAAACAACTTTCGTTGGTCGCATTACTGAATGGCCGGTTATATGCTCTATAATTCTGGTTTATTAAGCCGCTACAATTTACATTTGTAGAATGTTGTATTACTTTTTTATCGATTCGAGTCTTATTACTAACAAGAAAGCTCGCGAATTGACGTGCTTGCAAGCGAAGTGCTCGTTTTGTGAATATCAAAGAGAACATTTTGTATAAAATTTCATTTCAGTACGAACGAAGAACACGTAGAGTTGTTACCTAACCTATACGATTTGTATACTAATGTAATGCCTGCTCACTATGATTTAACGCATAAATCTGTTATTAATTCTAAATATAGAATATTTCGATTAACAGACTTGTATGTTGAAATAAATATATTTGTGTACACAATACTTTAAACTTAAACCAATATTTTCTTCTATACAAAACCATTGACTATACATATACGGCTACAGATGCTACAGACAGAGAGGAAATTCAGTAAAGAAATTTTTATAGAGTTATTAATTCAGAATCATAGACAGAAAAATGGATTTTATTGAATGTCTAACAATCTTGATGAGGATAAATAGGTGATGGAAATAGTTAAATTTTTTTCGCATGGTGTTCCGTCGTTCGGGAATTAGTCTTCTTCAAAAGCGTAGAAAAAATTTGTTGTATTATTTTACCATCATAGTGTTTACACAGACGAGGTATAGGATAGTCCTATCATTCAATGTATTTTTGTGACCCGCATTTTGGGGGTCACGTAATCTGTGCTAACTAGCCTTTTTCTTTCGATTAAAATAATTTAAATCTACCGCCACAACATCGATAAGTGGTGCGATCTATGACCGAGTTATCACCAGAGAGAAAATTTCCTCCAGAGAGGAAGTGAGACCTTCCTCTCTGGTGAGACCACAGACGAGGTATAGCCAGAGAGAAAGGATCCTCTCTGGACCAATCACCTAATGTATTTTTCTGTCTCACGCTCGGGGGGCTCTAGAGCTGTCTAGAACCAGGGGGGGGGGTCCACTCATGTGTCCCTCCCTGGCTATACCTGTCGTTTTTGGCAGCCCTAACCTTGGTTAGGGTTATGTTATGTTATATATATAATATAAAAAATATAAATTTTTGTTCTATTTATAACACTTGAGAGAATAATCGCATATATGTACACATTTAAACTGCATGTTTTCAACTGACTAATGAGTATGAATAAGGTTTCAAAGAACAAAATATATAATAGTATATTACTTTTTATTCAGTAACATATTTCTAAAGTCTTGATTATTCAATTTTTGCGTAACGTCATTTGTGGTTTTTTTTGCACTACCATTAGTAGCGGCAACTTTAACAGTACGTGGCACCATAGACAACAATGTTTTAGGCATGCCAAATGTAGTTCTGCTTACTATGGTACTACCTAGAGATTTAACAGCGGGTATCTCAGTTGCTGGAGCCTTCTTACGTACAGGGGGTTGGCTTATAGCCACGCTAATAATTTTGTCGCCGATTTTCATGCCATCGGTAGCCAAGAGAGCTTTTGCGGCACTAGCTTCGTCTTCATATTCAATATAAGCCAGACCTTTCGAATGCCCATTACGATAAGTAACTACGCGAACTTCTTTTAATGTTCCATGAATTTTGAAGACTTCCTCCAGTTCTCCTTTTGTCATTGTCAGTGGTAGACCTATTCGATTAAAAAAATGTATTCGAGAAAAAACATTGCAATATAACTTAAGCTGTTAAAATTGTGCAATTTAAACAAAATATACCTTTAACAAATAATTTATTCTTCTCGAGAGAAGAGCTGTATTTAAATACTGACGACCTTGTTGTTTTGTTAGGATCGCATCTTGAGACAAACATTGGTCGTCCTCTTATAGGAGTTCTATCCAATTTCAACGCTTGTTCAACCGCGTCCTTTAAAAATATAATTTTACAATAATAGTAACAACAACAACAAATATAAAGGACCTTATATAGGAGTCACAGATCATACCATACTACTTAGTTGTACATAGCAATATCCTTTGCTACGTGCTTTGTAATCTCGAATCATTTTAAATGCTGTAATCGGTCCAGCCGGTTCCAAAACATCTCTGACTTCTTGCTCAGTTGCAGTATAATCTAAATTACTTATAAAAACAGTTATTTTATCGTCAACCTCTTCTGTGTTGTCAACATCCATTTCATTATTATCTTCTGGTACTTTGAAACCAGGTGGTGGAGCAATCTTTGGCTTTTCTTCGTCGATTGTATTACTAGTGAACTTCTTTTCCAGATTCGAATGACTTTGATTTACTTTTGATTTCATTTGCATTTCAATTTTTGTAATTTTTGTTGGGGAGGATCCTAAATTCTTCCACCTACCAGTGTCTTCTGTTTTTCTCTTATGAGCTTTCTTATTATGTGATGGTGACAGTTCGTGATTAACGGTTTGCTGTGCTTTCTGCCTTTCTTCAGCTACCTTTTCTAGCTTTTCTTGCGTCCGGGATTCGCAATGCTCCATTTGTTCCAGCGTGCCTTCGTCTCTTTCAAAATCTATCCACGAGTTTGCAATACTTTCTGGCCAATCTTTTACAGAATTGAGGGCTTTCTGGTACAGCTTTCTTAAATGTTTAGTGTCCCCGTAACACCTATAGATCAACAAAATTGTGAAATTAAGAAATGTTATTTGACCTTTATATTGATCTAAAATAATATAAGGAACTACCTCTCTAATGAAATATATTCCATCCAGTAAGATGCAGTACCAGAATGTCCTTGTGATAAGATATCAGCCCATAATGACCTAGCTTTTTCCATGTTATTAGCAATTATAGCTTCAGTTCTTGCCCAATATTGTAATATTACACAATTGGGATCTCCCTCTAAACCAAAAGATTTTGCTAAATGTTCACAAGCTCTGTTAAACGTATTATGTAACACTTCCAATTGTTTTTGTTCGTCAGAAGACTGATCGACTTTTCGTTTTAAGTATTCCAGATACGTCATCCATAAATTTCGATAATCGTCCGGGGTAGAAAATCCAGCCATTAAAGCATTTTCTAATATCGTTTGAACTTCTAATATCGGTTTGTCCCATTTCTCGTACGATCTTATCCATTTCTGCCAAATCTTTGCACACCATGGAACATTTCTTGAAGCTCTTTGATATACCTGATCTAAGATAGATTCAATTTTTATGTTATTTTCCAAATATGTGACATAATCAAGCCAAACTGACATCTCTAAACTCATATCAGTAACCGTTCTTTCATATAAAACAGTTATCCGTCCTGGGTCTCCATTTTGCTTTTCATAGAGTAAATATGCTTTGTATGCATCTAAAAGTTCACTTTCAGCCTGCGAAGAGACAATCTTTTCTTCGTAAGGTAAACGAGCATTAAGTTTTGCTAAAGCTCTTTCATATCCTCCAACTACTATTTTGTCGTCAAAAGTTGCTTCCGCGCCATCTCCATTACGCCAAGTTTCATATTCTTCATAAGTATTTTCCATGTCTAAAAGAGGACAAGCCAATTGTCTTTTGAATAAATTCCCAATACGTTCTAATTGCTCCTTTTTCTCTGCTTGATTTGAGGAATCAATCTAATAAAATATGTAAAAACTAAGTGTATTGTACGCTTTTGTTGGTACATAAAAAATACTTTAGTTTTTGTACCTACCAATGCATACAAAACAGCTTCAAATTCTCTAAATGCCTCCCATATTATGGCACCCTTAATAGTGTGCAATCCAACAGCAGTTAATGCTCGTTCAAATAATTGACGAACATTTTTTGCCGCATCCTTATCAGTTCCCATATTACCGATACTGAACTGCAAATATTCTAACCATACGTCCACAGCTGTAAAAATAGATTAATTTTTGATGTGATATAATTTATAAATAATACAAATAGACAATGTGACAAAACCAACTAAAGCAGAGATGTTCTGCTTTTTTGTAGGTGGAACTTACAAAGGTAATCTTTGACAGCTCTTTCGCATAATTTTATTACTTCCGCTTTTTGTTCTGAAGTTGTAGCTAGTTTGATTTCATCGCGCATCCAGGACAACCAGAGATCAGGACTCAAGGGATACTTAGAGCTCATATTTTCTCTGGCAACACGTAATCGTTCTAATTCACCCATTTTTTGTAATTTATTAATAAGCGCTACATGACTCGCATATTCATACGGATTTTGAGCAAGAGAAGCTTCCAAAACTTTGACTTCTGCCTCATCGGCATCTTCATCATCGTCATCTTCATTCTGATCATCAGCGGAATCATTATTCTCGTTCTCATCAGCTTCATTCTCAATCATTTCTGAATCATCCTCTTTGTCAACCAAATCATCACACGATATATTATCGTTATTTTCTTCACTTCCTACGTCCATTTCTTCTTCCATTGTAGATGAAATAAGTTTTACTCTTAACAACAAAGTTTTCTATAGAACAGAACACTGCACGTCAACAATCTTGAACTTTTGAAGGTTATGTTTAGATGTTTTTCTTTAGACGACAACTGACTTTATCGGACATGCGTATTATTATTGGCGCGCTCAGTTCAAATTCGAAATATTGCAAGCCTTAAGTTCCAGACAAATATCGCATTACAAATATTCTAAAAAAAACTTTAGTACTATAATACATGTTAAGAATAGATCATAAACGTTAACGTTAATATATATATATATATATATATATATATATATATATATATATTTATGTGTACATTAATTGGTAGAAAAATTAAAAATATTTGATCTTACTTAGAATTATTTTTTTTATTTGTCGTAATAATAACCAGTGTATGAAAATTACTTGTTACTGATGACGATGGGTACATAATAGTTCATGTTAATTATAAACTAATATATTAGAATAAAAGAAACGTGAAATGGAGGAATAGAAATTATTTATAATTCTATCGAATAGTATAAAAAATACAAAATATCTTGGAGTAAGAATAGTCCCTTCTCATTTTTGTTGAGCAGCCTTTACCTGTTGATTGATAATATCTTCATGGGACTATATAAACGTAATGCTGAAGAATTTTAATTTCCAATAGAAAATAATTCATCGATCAGTCAGCTGCCAGCCAGAAATACAGGCACAATTCATTAGCACACTATAAAAGAAGTGAGAAGCAAGAAATTTAAACAATTTGAAATCGTTTTATATGAATCTGATATGAATTTCGTCCAGAATTCTTGAAAGAGTCTGTACTTTTACTGTTTACGATTAGAATTCGAAACAGCAATTTGCCATTGGAGCATCCAAACAATCCGTTGGCCCCCAATGTGATACGTATGTATTGTGCGATGTAAATTCTTCCTGATCGATCCGCGTTTAAATGGATCGTATCAATGATGAATAACACAGTGCGAACATTCGTTTCAAATATTTGACGATGTTATTTCTAGATACCGAGGAAAAGATTCGTGAGAAAGGAAAACGCAAGTTTGTCAAGTGTTCCAGAAGCTGCTTGAACCGCTGCAGGATACCCTTAAAATATGCTCAGAAATATGATGTGCGTGCCCGGGTGAGGATGAAACGCGTCCTTATACTGTGAATGTGGAGTTACAACGACTGTGGTTAATGATATGTACTTTGCTCTTGTCCGCAAATTTTGTTCGACAAGTGCTCATCATCCGCGAAATAAAACCTTCGACTCGGTGTAAATAGTTTTTTAGCAGTGCCACGAGGAGGAGGATTGGTAGAAATGGCGTGTTAAGTACTCTTGAATATATTATTTTGCCTGCTGCACCTCTCGCAAGTATAACCATAATATTTTTCTAACCCTTATACGTCCCTTGAATGAAATTCTTTCCCTGTTCTCCATTTTAGTTGTTTAACGTAATATTTAATCATACCGATTTTCATATATCAAATGTTCGATCGTCCGAATAATATCGAAAAGGTGTGTATAACAATGAGCAATGATTATTTGTGTAAAATTGTGTATTACAAACAGTTTGTATGAATACTGTATTAATCTGTATTAATCTGTTCGTTGCAAAGAAAAGTCGAGATCAGATTTATAAAATTCCAAATAAAATTCAAAAATATTTCTCATGAAAATATTGTACAGTGAATTATCTGTAAATTGTTTAATAGTAAATATAGTGTACGATCAAATAGGGTGGGAATCGAATGTATTTGTTTTAAACCGGACAAAACATGGAATAAATTTAGGACTGCGAGCAGACTATTTCTCCTCGTTTCCTTGTTCAACGGTTGCGATTTCATTTTATTGTGCACGCATGACATCAGGGATTCCCAGTACACGCGTTCGGTTATACTGAAAGCAAGAATAATTCAGTTGATGCAACACCCTATTTCGCCTGGGGAAATACCATTTGTCGAATGTTGTATCAGAGACGATTATATCGCTATTTATGAGTTTGACGACCCATCCGAAAAACTAATGAATCGATTATGAAACTGGCACATACCTAGAAAACGATTAAATAGAAAATTATCTATCAGACATCACTGAGAATTTTATCCTGTTTTACATCATAGTATCACACACTATTCATGCGCTGTTGTGAATAATTCATATTTTCAATATACTATTGCAATTCTATGTAGTCCAGTAATGTCATTTACTATTTTTACATTATTTTTTTTACATTTGTCGACGATATATAAGATACGCGTACATTACACTAATAAAAACGTATTAAATGTTATACTAAAAAATATATTAACTATGTTTGCAATTCGTTGCAATTGTTTAAATGTTTATCTACTAAAAAATTTAACACCAATTCAACTAAAAAACACACAGTTCTATCGTACAGTAAAATTGTACAATCCTCATTAATTAATATTTATTGACTCCTAATCTTTCTTTTTACTAAAAAATATAATCGTTTCTAAACTAAACTACCCATTAACTGCCCATTTTATTCTTTTTATTCATTTTGGTATTGTTATTGATTTTATTACGATGGAAGAGCAACTGTGGTTTTTTGTTTAGGAACAGTGACTTTACCAAAACATAAATTCACTAAAATGTATAATAACTTTTTAAACATGTATTGCATATCCAGAATGAAGTGCGTACTATGAGTTATGTAAGGAAACTGAAAACTATAATTCACAGAATTCGTCGGAATTCTATTGCATAGAATCGACAGCCAACAATCGCAATTATATCTGCATTGTGTTGGATGTCTTATGAGAAATTATTCATTTATTAGCAGATTACTTCGACTTTGCAATCGTACGCGAATAACATAATGTTGTAATAGCAAATACCGGAATTCTGTGATTGTGTCTTGCCGTGATTGTGTCATGTTTTCCAATTGCGAAATTCAATGTTTACTTATAATAATTATTAGGTGTTTATTTAAGAATTTTGATCGATGTTTTACTCGCGTGTATACTTTGTACACTATTTATTGTATTAATCTATTGATCATTCTAATTAGTTCATATTCGTTGTCAATCAATAGTATGATAATTAATTGAAGAAAGAGCATACTGCCTCGATGAAGCGAAATAAATGTTCAAAATTCAGAACTAATTTTAATGTTTACTTAGAAACATACATGGTGTTTCGTTTATTTTATGCGTAATATTTTATACTGCAATATTTTTGTTACTTTTGCAATCTCAAAAAGGAAACATATGACGAAGAAGTTGTTTCACTTGGAACGACGAAAATTTTTCTTCATGTTTTTCTGTTCGAGTCTTTTTTGTCGTTTCTTTTTTCGAGTGTACAAGATCATCGAACGTACGATTTTGCAACGATACTACATAATATTTTTGTCATCGTATCATCAGCTGATAAAAAGTGTGATAATTTGAATGGATCTAAGAAATTGAACGTTTTCTTATTTTTGCCTAAAATTTGAGAGAAGAAAACGCATACATGTCAATACAATACATGAATGACATTTATTCGTCATTCGAAATCATACAACTTTTTCCTCATAGATATCATCGTGTCTGTAAGTTCAACGAAGATATTAATGTATGTACTTATGAGTTACAACTAGTTTTATGAAATGACTCATTTGACAATTTAGTCTTCTCTATAGAAACGCAAAATAAGTGTTTTTTCTTTATGACGAACTGCGGTTACTCGAACGACGTATTAGTTAGATCAGTATACAGTATACATATATGTATATGTGAATATCGTCAGAATGCAGAATTATTTTTGAGAATTCAGTTGCTTAATTCCGTTGCAAAATTATTATCATTAGCAGAATTCCCAACAGTCAATAGCATCACAATGCTGGAATAAAAGGAAAGTTTCCCAATCTTACATGAGATGTAAGAATATTGTTACGGTGATATATACTATAGATACAAAATTTTAAATATTACTTCCCCTTCCGTTTCTATATAAAAGAAGAAGAGTCACAAATACTGATGCAGTTTTAATTTATGGTTAAACAAGACTAGAGTATTTGCCGAAGATATTGTTCGTTCATAAGAAAAGTGACATAAGTAAAAAAAAAAGGAAACTCTACAGGAGAGTCATTTGAAAATGACCTAAAATTGCCAATTTTTTTTATTGCATATAACCAACTTAGAAATTCGTTGTTATACTGGGTTAATTGTCATGTATATTAGTATATACGATTATAATTTTTTTCATAAATATATTTTGAGTTACCTAATTTTTCCTGCGAATAATTTTTGAAAGGTTGAATTAAAGTTGTGGAATTTTTACTGTGAAAATTTAAAGTGACTTCAAAGCTAGTGAACCCATAAAAATAATTAAAAAAATTTTTGAGTTGAGTCACTTTTCTTATGAATAAACGATATCTGCTGAACGTGAAGCAAATCAAAAGACAACTACACGAAAGCGTAGTAAACTATACAGTACATTGTATAATGATATTAGTAGATATAATAAAATATATGCATCTGCAACACAGTTCAACGTGACTGCAATAAAAGTGGCCTAAGACATGTGCACAATACTGTAGATATTATATAAATAATTTTGATCGATCGACGTATAAGCTATTCAGCTACAAACAGTGAAAATAAAAAAAAAGATCAGTATACATGGATAGTCGTTTAGCGTGCGGCAGAAAGGAAGTTTAAGAAAGATCCGTTGAAATCAACCGGGAAAAGGTCAACGAAAAGATCCACGAAAAGGATCGTTGAAAAATCGATCGCGAGGAAGGTGTTCGACCACTTCCTTTTTCTTCGTCCTGCAGTTCTGTGAAGTGGAGAGACGGCTGTCTTCTCATACAGATGAGCTGGTCAAGTGGAAAGTGGTAGTGGGATCGTCGCGTCGCGGGAAAGACGTCAAACCGCTTCCTCTTCTTTATCTTGCTGGTTCTTCGGTGCCTGCGCTGATGGCGAATTCCCCATCCGAATCGAACGGCCAACCGAAGTATGTAGTATCGCCGGGATACCCCACTACCGTGAAACTTGCAACGAGCCAAGGCAAGGACGCATCGTGCACCATCGCCGAGATTCTTAGCCAGCTTTTTTAACAAACCGGTCGACGGATAAGACGGTGCTTATCGAGACGGCTATCGGTCCAGATGCTCGGGATCGGCCCGGGCGGATACAGTTAATCGCAACACGAAAAGGATATAATGCGATCCGATTCATCATCGATCTGGGAATCATCTTCGACCGAGCCTCTCTGCAGTGCATGTAAGGTTTTTCGGCGAGACAACCTGTAAATAACATTCAGAGAACTTGGGATTCTAAGTCTCGATCGAACCTTCGAATCTCGACGCAAAACATGCTCTTCCTTCGAAACAGTGTTCTGTCATTCCGCGTGGAAACAATTTAGTGTTTCTGGTGGCCGTTCCAGTGACTTTTGTGCTTCTGTGAAATTTTGTGGATGTTCGAGGCGACCGAAAAGATGAAACGAAACAAGGAATGAATGCCCAACGGCAAACTTGACAAGATAGCGTGTGTCCAAGTTGCTCAAGGTTGGTAATTGAAGGACATAGAACTTCGACCTTGAGAGAGAACAAGTTTTACTAGTTAAGTATAGCGTATAGTTTGCCAAGAAAACGATGAACTTCGTGGAGTTTTCTTAGTTGTTCAAGGTTGGTGATTAATGGACCTCGATCTTCAAGAAAAACAAGTTCATCATACGAGTACTTCGAATTTGCGGTGTTTTCTTTGTACACGATAATTATGCGTGAAATTGCGACGTTCGATCTTTCAGAGAGGTTATCGCGTCAATGTAAACATTCTACAGATCGTTGATTTTTAGTAGAAGTTTAGAAGCTTTGGTGGAATATATCATGAATTTATCGATAGCGTAGTCTAGCGTCGTTCACGGCCATCGCGTTATGAAATCATCCGCAGTTGTAATCGAACGTGCAAATTATTTCATTTTGTCCACACTTATGTCAGTTCCTGTGGTATCGATTTGCGAATAAATATTACGAGGCGTCTCGTCGCCCAGGCTCACTCTTACAAACTATTGTTGAGTGGTCTCAATCATCGTCGGATAACACTTTTGAATATTTTAATTGAAGACTTGTTATCTCGTGCTATAGAGCTCCAGAATGTTTACGCTCGTTATCAAGACCGTGTTGCTGGTGAACTTCCTTCGGCTATTCATCGACGCGGCCGATCCAACGGACTGCATTCCCGATTACTTCCGATACATTCATGACGATGAGACGAATGAATTCAGTGGACGCATTGAGATACCAGTTCCACCAAAGGGAGTGCCCTTACAAATCAGCGTCGGTTTGACCATTGCTATTGCATTGCCCACGGTAATGGAATTTTCAAACGCCACTTTCGCAATACAAACATTCATTTAGTACAGTGCCGGGTACGATTAGGGCCCCTCAAACGTTTGCTTCTCCCACCAATCTTTGATGCAGTGCGCAGCTTCGTCCCGTTCGCTGGCGAAGCGCGTCCTTTCTCCATGGTAACGCCGCTTTCTGGAAGGGGAGAATCGGCCCTATGCTGGGGACGGTTTTCCCTCGATTCAAGCAAACGTGCCCGGCACTGATTTGGTAGCTACATGCATGCATTTTTAACCCCTTGTGGGAACAATGGGGAATAGCCCTCGAAAATCGACCAAAATCAACTGAATTTCAGAAATACGTGGGCCGATTGGAATTAGCGCAGCCGAGGGAACAATCGGTTAAAGCGATCCAGCAGGGCGGGTCCCTGAAGTACAATGTTCGTTTTCCTCTCGCTGAACCAGTGCCAAGCTTAAATGAAATTTGGTTCAACGGCGTTCGAATTTGTCGCGGTCGCCGCGGTACGTATACCTTTTTAAAAAACAGAAATCCCTTTTTGCGTTGCACAGTGGATAAAAATTAAAATTTCGAAAGGTAACCCAGTCACCCGAACCAGTTACTAGCAAATTTTGATCAATGTTTATAATCGTACTTGGCAACATGTATAGGGATAAGTTGTTCACAACTGTGCCCCTGTTCAGTATAAGTTGGTCAGAATCATGTCCCTGACAACATATTTCAAGGTCATCCAAATCGGAGACGAGTACCCTTTCGTAAAATCGTCTTTGCTTATAAATGTTATTTTCGTGAGCAAGCTTACGGGATATTCATTTGATTTTTTTTTTTATTTCAGCAACAGGGCAGATAGTGACATCCATTGTTCTAAATCACACCCTATATCCTCCGGGCGTAGTACTTCTTAATGTAGATAATAGGGATGTAATTCCGAATCTACCGAGTTTGGCTGATTCGCCATCACAACATCTTTCTCCAGATTCCCCATCTCTGCCAGTGCAAACCGATAATGCTCCAATTCCAACTGCTCCGACTTTTCGTCCTACTTTGCCGACGCAGCCTGTTTCACATGTTTTGGATAATGATACTCAGCAGCAATGTGGTCTCTCCAACAGTTCGAAGACTAATTATCTAATAGCAGGTGGTAAAAAAACTTTGCCCGGTCAATATCCCTGGTTGGCTGCAATTTTTCTTGATTTAGTGCCCCGATACAAGTTCCACTGCGCCGGATCGCTCGTAACGAAAACTCATGTCATCACAGGTATGAAAACTTTTGTAGATCTTTTAGAATACGCGCTATGAAACAAAGGGCCTGATGTACACAATCGGCTGGCCATTCCATGCGAATTCGGACATATTTAAAGTGTCCGTATCCTTAAAATCTGATCCGTGAAGGGGATATTGCAAAATAAATTGTGAACAAAATTTGTACTCTTATGCTTCTACTAGAAACGTCCAACAATTTATTTTCATCGGTTTGTTAGATCAACTGTTATATAATTCGAATTATGTAATTTTAACAAAATTCGAAACAGTAGGTTCGAAAAGTGTCCGGTTTCGCGTGGAGTAACCCATATAGGCAATAATTTACATCTTGTTTTAGGATCCATTGCAATCTTCTTTTATTTTCATAATTTTATTTTATTTACAAATAATTTAGTTATTGCACCTACTCAATATTTTTATGTTGTCCCTTAAAAAGTTCGTCGACATATTCTTGTATCCCTATTTTTGAACTTTTATCTAATTTTTTCGGCGACTTGGTAACATAAAAAAATTGACCTTGAAAAATTCGGCCAAGGTCAATTTTGTACCCAATTTTTGTAACAGATCTTCGCTGATCCTAAGGAGTAGAATCACACTGTAACGGTTTTTACACATAATTTCTTGACACCCTGTACAATAAAAAGCTCAGAGTGCAAAGAGTTAAATATAGCGCGACTGGGATATATGTACGATAACATTATGATTGGTATAATTATACCAGCTTGTACTATTTCATTTATATTTTCCACGAAATCTAAAAACATTCTTGGGAGATGTAAATGATAAATTCAATATAGAGAAAAAAATTTTTTTTGCTATCACGTGTTTAATATGATTTGCCTTTCAGCTGCGCACTGTTTATGGTATGAGAACACTTCCCTACCAATAGGTGCAATGGTGGTGTCGTTAGGACGTTATAAACTTGTCAACTTCGACGAGGCAGGCTCGGTGAATCGACTTGTGGCCGGCTACACAGTTCACCCTGATTATTCTTTTGACAAGGCTACCGCTGATGCTGATTTAGCCGTAATAATTTTACGAGACAGTGTCGAATATACCGCTGCAATTAAACCAATTTGTATTTGGTCTGGCCCTATCCCGTTGAATTACGTTGAAAATAAAGTGGGAAATGTGGTAGGTTGGGGACGCGACGAATACGGAAATGTGCACGTTGATGAACCTCGAATGATCCGGGCTCCGATCGTATCTCAGGTAAATCCGAAATTCATCTATTTTTCGTATAATTTCCAATCTTTAAACGAAGCATTCTGTGACCGTTCCAAAGGAATATTTCTCAATCTTATCAATAATATCGTAAAACAAAAAAAAAAACAAAAAGAATAGAAATATTTGCAGCTTGATAAAGAGATGAAAAAGATTAAAAACATATTGTGTTATTTAATTCAAAATAATCGTAAAGATATATACAGGGTGTCTCACCTAACGGAAAACTTTTATGAATTTTTTGTACTCTAGGTCACGTGAAGGTCATAATATTATAGGTCGTTGGATTATTCTTGACCTTGGCCTCTTGACCTTGATGTTGACCTCTTCAATTATTATCGAATTTCATAAATAATTGCAGTTTTCTATGTAGATTTGTAGATATGTAGATTTTCGTATTCAAGTAATTAATTCAAGTAATTTAGATTCAAGTTGACCTTTATCTAAATGAATTACAGGAGACTTGTTGGTCGAGCGAGAAAGAGTTTGTATTCGTAGGCTCAAACCGAACTTTCTGTGCGGGTACAAGGAACGGAACTGGTCCTTGCAATGGTGACAGTGGAAGCGGCTTTATTTTGTACGATTTAAAATTAGATCGCTATTTCCTCCGAGGAATTGTCTCCCTATCACTTCTGGACAAAAGTAAGATGTCTTGTGATCTCGCACAATTTGTTGTTTACGTGGACATTGCAAAGCACTTGGACTGGATATACCAGCAACTTTCTGTGCAAACATAGGTACTATACATTCATGCGTAATTGTAAATATGCTAGTCGATTGGTTTTTTATTATAAGTTGTATTAACTGTGCAGAGCTGGGCAAAATTTAGAAAGAATATTTTAAATAATATAGAGTTGACATAAAATACTTTTAAATAAGAAACAAAGCTTTGCCAAATAGAATATTTTGAATTCAACAACCCGAAGCTTAAAATAAGATATTTTTTACTTTGATATAAAAAATGTACTTAAAACATTCCATAAAGTCAATGTGTAAAAGAAAAAATGCTCTTAAAATCTAAGAAACCATACTATTTAGCACAGTAAATTTATTTTAAGTTTAATTACGATTAATCACGTGCAATAAAGTGCATTGCTGCAAATTATTGTCAGTTAGGCCACTTCTTTGTGAACACAGAATCAATCTAAGTAAGCTAAATAAAAATACTTTAAGGTAATTCAGGTACTTTAAGGCATTTTCAGTTTCTGTACTATGAGATACTGTTCTTAAATATTATTTTATAAACTTGTTGTAACAAATGAGATATTTTAATTTTAAAGTTATATGCATTATACAGAATTATACACACTATTCACTATTTGAAGTAATATTTTACACAGTACTGTAACTATACAAGGCATTTGAATATTGAGTAAGTGATATGTACTGAGTCAGTTACAAATCCACGCATTCGTACTATTTTATTATACAAGTTTTATACTATTATATGTAAGTTCTAATGTAAAGTTACTTCAAATTAGTAGATAGAAAAAGTTGTTTTTTGTCAGAATGCGAATAAATTTGTACGAATTAATATAAAATCCAGAATTGCAGCTGTATGTAAAAAGAAAATAAACTCTCTTATGAAACATAAAAAATCTGCTCCTTAATTAAACTGTCCAAAAGGCTGGGTATTTGAGTGAAAAGTTTGATGATGTTCATTAAATAACAAGGTAATCCAAAACAAAAACTGTGAGCTTCTGGTCCCGCAGCATCTCCGTTCCCTCCTAGGTGCGCGCCTCGACTGACTGACTGAGTGCGGTCACCGAGATCAGGTGCGCGGTACGCGGTGCGCAACTCCCCCACCCCAATTAATTTCGCTAGATCTCGATCGCCGTGATAGTTATTGATTTTGTTATTTTTGGCTGTTTAATGTTTATAACAATATCTTTTGTTAATAACATCAACAAGCACTTGGCCATCTTGTCACCTAATTGTTTAGTAAAGATAGATGATAGAACCACCGACGAGGTATAGGAGTAGACCAATCACCCAATGTATTTTTCTGTCTCACGCTCGGGGGGCTCTAGAGCCATTCCGTACCACATCCTACCGTATCAGCCAGAACTAGTATTGTGGAACAAATATTCTACTATCCTAACCCTCGTCTGTGATCTCATCTTATGCTGTTTCGTGTCGCACTCTAGCTTATCGTATTCTGTACCTTGAATTCTCTTACCTACCTTTTCTAAGAAATTAGGTGGTAACATGGTCAAAGGAATGCTTGTCGACATCATTGGAAAAAGAAGTTGTTGTAAACATTACACAGCCAGAAATAATTTAATGCGTACGAATATTCATGGTTCAAAAGTTATTCTGTATCTTAAGTTCTATTAATTATTTTTGCTAAAAAATTAGGTGGCAAGATGGTCAAGGGAGTACTTGTCGACGTAGTTGGCAGAAAAAATTGTTATAAATATTAACTAGCTGGAAATAATTAATTTACCAGTTAATTCTGTTCGATAAATTAATGCGTGCGTAAGTGACCAGCGAATCAAGGACGCAAACAAAAGTTTTACGTTTGTGTTCGTGTGTTCGGCCTCGGCCTCGAGCTCAACAATAAACAGCCAGAATTAATAAATTTTTCAGTGAACCCCTTACCATATTCGTGTCATATCCTGTATTACCAACTGGAACTAAAATTTGCTGACAGCGTCCTCAGTGGTAGAAATTAAAATTAAAAATAGCTATATATATAGTCACTGCAGTCTCGCAAATACAATAGAATACTGTTTTCTAACTCGCTTCAACGATTTCAAATACTAATTTCGATTATGATTATTTATTATTATTATTATTCTTTATGTTGGGTATGAATAACAAATGAATTAAACTGTACGTACAATAAAGAATATGTTTAACAGCAAAATTCGAAATATTTTAAACAACCAAATTAATATGTACTTTATAAATGTAATGTATAACGCGAAGAAAAGATATTACTGGCAAAAAAAGTAAAATTTTAAAGTAAGGATGTTTTATAGTCAATAAGAGAACGTAGGACTTCATACTTCTATTTATTTGTCATAATACACGCTTACACATAAATAATTTTTTGTATATATATATAAGTGAAGAAAATGAAGAAAATAAGTTTACAACAATATAAACTATATAGAATGATATGTATAGACTTATATGCGATAAAAAGCGTCGTTGTGCAAAAAGCAACTACAAAATCGTAATTAAAACAATACACCTTAATTGTATTGGGTATAATTTGAGTATAATATATTGATATATAATACCCAGTGTGTTTAAGTTATTTGGAGAGACTAGAATGCCTCGAGGGGAATAAAAGATGCAACACAATTGTTCTTGCAAAAGTTGGTTGGTCTAAAGTCTAGAGGGAAACAAAATGAAACGTACAATACATGAGATTTTTTGATTAATTTCATTTCATTAAATAGAACATTTATAAAACTTTAATTAAGAATTTAGAAATATATAATATTCTTGTTATATCGAAGTTATTTGCTGTGCAAGATGTGTATGATTGGAACGTGATGAAGTACTTGTATTTTAAAGCTGTAATTAAGATTGTAAGTATGCAGTAGATTACAGACAAATTTGAATAGTAACTAACAATAATTTCTTTGTTTAAACTTGAATGAGATTGATCGTTGAAATTGTATGAATACGCGCCCCTTTCTTACAAAGTTAAGATAGTATAGCATACCAACAAATAAACATAAGTTATCTTCAAGTGTCCGAAAATAAAGAAAGTATAATAAAAAAAAATAGTAAGTTATAAATACTTACATAATAAGTAAAATAAAATAAAGAAAATAAATAAAATTTCAATCCACAAATTCGTCACTCATTTTTGCTTAGAGCATAACTCTCTGGAACATGTAACACACGTTAAAAAGGAAAACAAGTTTTCTACAGAAAAAAAGAAATAATAATTTTTCCGATTTCTGATGTCAATTTCTATTGACATCAATTTCTGATGTCAATTTCTATTGAGCCACAAAATAGACTACTTTTATCTCATTTTATCATTCGATACTTCATTATGTGTCCCTCTATACAAAAATATAATTCTCCTCAATCCTTTCGTAGAATTCCAGCATTTCCATAGAACTCGCACAATGCGTATTACACGTGCTCTACTATGTTAAGATGAATAATATCAAATTTCGTTGAAACGCTGCAAAGAACGCTTCCCAAAAATAGCGTAAAAGGAAAGGTTTGGAATGTATCAGTGAAAGTATCTCCTCCTGTATCATAAAATTATGTTCTTTATTGTCCCATTGAAGAAGGTAAGCAAAAATTTTTCATCTCTAAAATGGCTCACTGGAGAATTAGTAAGCCCACATCTGAGATTAAAATGCAGTATATCGTGTACTGCACTATATTCATACTTGATCTGCTTGGAAGTATTGTCGTGCGACTGCCCCTAACACGATCTCTGCACTGAACACACCTACAACGTTACAAACATATTAAAATAATCTGACGAGATATCGTCAGTAAATTGTTGTGGAACATTCAGTAAATGCCGTGAAAGTCATTAATGATCAGCGCTAGTGAATCACTGTCTAAAAAATTTTAACTCTTTTTTGCGTTCCGAATTAAACCGGTACTAAGAAAAAACGTATTGTGTAAAACGTTAACTCCGAATTTTAACCGGAAGAATAATTATGTGGTAAAATAGGTAAGTTAGTTGTTTATTTATTTTTGTTATTTAACAGTGTGCAAAAATTTTCTATCCTCTCTAACACATACTCTTAAAATTGTTTCTAACAATTCAGTTGACGCCAAAAAAGAACACTAAAAAAATAAAAAAAATTATATTATATACTTATGCAAAGCAAACACAGTTATGACGGCGCAGGTTGATTTATGTATATACAAGTTTTTTGTCGATGAAGGGCGGAGATGTGATTTAATTTGGCTTAAGGGTACTTTTGCTCTTATAATAGCACCTTACAATGTAAAGAGTATTTAATTCAAAGAATATTGTATTTGCTTAAAGTTGTTGTTGCATTGCAGTAAAAAAATATTAAAAACGCATCATATTTCTATATGAAATAATTTTACAAAAAATCGATACGTTATCGAAATCAGTAATAGTAAAATAACTGAGTAGAAAACAGTAAATTTTTGTATTAACCCTTAGTTAACTTCAATAAAAAACCCTACTATTCGTAGAATTGATTCTAAGTTTATAATGTTTGTTGCAATACTTTAAAAGGTATAAATAAAGTAGTAAATAGGTGCATGCATAGGTTTTTGGAAATTGAAAATTGACCATTTCGGTACATCGACTATTTGCTGATGAAAAAGTCAGGCCGGTGAACAATAATAACAAAGTATGTATCACCATTTGTACTTACTATCAGTAAAACAGTAAATTATAATACACATTTAAATGGTAATTGAAGGACAGTGAAGAAGCACTTACTGATATTTGCACGTAACACATCGGAAAGAAGATGCAGATCATTTTCGTGAGAAACAATGATATAAGTTAATTTATTACTATTCATTTCCTGGATTTGCGCGAGGGATCTGCGCGTTTTTTCCATTGCTCCACCCGCACTTTCGATAATTTCTGCGATCGCCGGTGGCGACGGTATAACACTTGGTGTCACATAAAATATTTTACCCTATCAAACAAAACGAATTTTCATAGAAATTCGAGATACAGCGATGTTAAATAACTTTATCACCACAAAAATATATTGGTGTGCGAAATTAAAGCATCACTAAATTTTCTACTAAATAGAGAAGTACTTTAGTACTACTTTACTAAATAAAGAAGTAAAATAAAACAATCACCTTAAGTACTGTTCCTCGGTTAGGGCTTGCTAAAGCCTTTTCAATACTAAAATTAAAATTTTTCTCGAATTCTGAATCGCCAAGCATGTATCCGCTTTCATCTAAGAATGTATTCCTTGCGAAACAATCGAGTAACCACTGTAACGTGACAATATATTTACAACGTGATAGACAACACAAAAATTTTACAGTTCTTATTGGTGTTGACATCACGAGATGTGTAGCATCCCTCCAACTAGCAGCCATTGCACCACCTAATTCCCGAATTCTCTGTTGGGAAAATAGTATATCATTAGAAATTGCTTAACTCTAACAGCTGTACATACGATTCTTTTACAGAGTTAGAATACTGTAATGGCCTGAAGAGGCAGGAAATTTTTAGATGCTGATTACAAAAAGAAAACTACATATCCAATTAAATTTTAGTTTTGTACACTATTTTTGTATCTTATAAACTGATCAAGAGGATCTAAGTTGCGCGGAATTAATAATCCCGTTTTTACAAAAGGTCAAACTAGATTTTAGATTACCCGAATCCATACACAAAATTGTTCCATTAATTATACTTCAATAATCTTAGACTTCATATTTTAGTACTACTAATCATATTTAATACTGAAACAGGAAATTCGCAATCTAGCGGACTTATAACTTCTTATATTCACATTACCTTTGCATGCTTTCTAGGATTAATACCAGAAAATAATATCCTCGGTTGCTTATCTGGAGACGGAGGATCGGGATTAATGACAACTACGGGCTCATCCAAGCCCAACAAATGTGGATCTTTGTTCAGCAACGGGCCGTCTAGCCGCGGTTTTTTATACTTTCTTATCGAGTTTGGACCCTGACCAACCTGTTTTACTTTATCATAAGACTCTTGAGTAATGTTTATTGGCATTTTCCATGCAGCTGAAAAGTACATATTTTCAATTATGCTACAAATTTGGTATAAGCGACAAATGGAAAGAGCTACAATTATAACATAATCAGCAATGTTCACGATACCCATTAAATGAGGCACTAGAGAATAATCCAATCTGAACGGATTGCTGAGACTGTACTGTTGATATTTAGGATTTTCGATTTGATGTAGGACATTCATTTGCCCGCATAGTAAGTCCGTTAACCATTGCGCATTTACTACTCCAGTCTGCCACTCCCGCGCCTTTTTATATTTTTGACCGTCGGGTCTGAAATAGTGTTCTTCTCGTTAAGTGAAGGAATGGTGAAGAGTTATGTACATTGCGACCATTTATATGAAGAAGATTTCTGTTATTTGTTACGCATATTTTTTAAAATTGAAAAAAATTCCTAAAAATTCGTGAAGAAACGGTTTCGAAAACCAGAATAGCCCTTTATTAACGATTAACAAATCGGTCCTCCGTAATTTTGTCTTTGAAGTATGGACGTCTATATTAAAAACGATCAGGTAGTCTGATGAACGCTACAGGTGTATTGCAACACTAGGTGTGTAGAACTTGTACTTATATACATAGTACCTGTTGGTCGTGAAAGCGATTTTCATACTAGACTCGATAAAATACTTTGAATACGTTATGGACTGTAAGGAGCGGCGAAGAGATTTATGTACATTAACGATTCTGAACGTTACCTTCTGCAAACGAGAAGAGTGTTGTGCCTGGTAAAGTAATTAGTAACTTTCGATCCCAACGCTTCCAACATGTACTTGACCTTGACCCGTTCCTCCCCTTCAAATCCAGACAACGATACAATTTGTTTCCCGCACGGAAGTTCTGTCAAGCTGAATGGTGTTGGGAAATGTAGCGCGTGCCAAGGCGGTAGCACCTGTTGTTTATTGACAACATCGGACAGCCAGTGGGCACTGACACAACGTTTCCCTTCGCGGAGCGCCTGTACCACTGTTGGATGTTTCTGTGTGATAGCCAACACGTGGGTGGCCCGGGTGCAGTATTGGGGTTCGACCTCGCCGCCGTGTCTTTCGATAACTTGCTTCCATATTGACACATCGTTCGGACGTTGCACATCGTATTCAACAATAACAAAGATACAGCCTAGCAAAAATAGATCTGGTGGCACTGAAAGCACAAACAACGAAACGTTATTTCCAAAGATTGGGAAATCAACATTGGGGATAACGGAAGAGGAAGCAGCGAAGAACGACGCACTAGTTCGAGCTGATTGTTTATTGTATTATTAGGAGACGTACGATTAGTTCTTATTCAATTAGGACAAAACTTGGTTTGATGAAAAGTACGGTGTTACGTGGAAACTAAACAAGCAAGAAAGTTTTGGGTCGAGTCAAAAGATTTACTTTCTAATAGTTGAAAATGCTTGTCAAAGTTTGAAACAGAACTGACGCGGGTATTTTATACGTTCTATTTTTATATTTATGTGAAAAATCCTGATCTAACAGGAATTTACTATAGAGTAATGAATTCTACAGACATTTCTGATAAAGAAACCATTGACGAAGAGTATTTGGTTCGATTAGTATATCAGCAGGTCAAGAACAGCTTGTGTGCGACGCGTTCGCGCCACGCGGTCATTGCAGCCTTTTCTCGACTCGGCAGGGCCGTGGCTACGCGTAGTCGACATTGGTACCACTCAAATATGTCTTTGCTTAGTATGCAAATTTTTCTATGCAAGTTATCTGAAACTGGATTGCATGCAATGCCAATTGGGAAACTGGAAAACGAGATGTTGGTTTCCGCGTTGTTTTTTAAATAGAGTGCAGATGATTATGTACATGAACCATTCACGGTATCTTAATTAGGAATTTGAAAAAAAATAAAAAAAGCATACGTTTTAGATTCGGATTGTGTCCGTAGAACTGAGCTTTCGCCTGCGGCATCACCGGGGCGTACTGCATCTTTATTGGAGCCCCGGATGGTGCTCCATTCGTAATGTTTGCCACGGTCCTCCGCTGATAAGCCGCAAGGAGCTGTGGGTCCTGAGACGGCGGTGGTGGTGGCCTGTGTTGGGCGGTCATTAATCTTAGCTGACCAGCAGCACTGCCCTCGGTCGCGCTACCTTGCAATCTGTTCGTCAACATATTTGCCAATGCCGTTTTCGTTTTCGCATTGACAACTAATTGTTGATCCGGTGATATTTGAACGTTGTTAGGCAATGAAGTGAGAGGTGGTTCTTGCTGCGCATTCTGTTGCTGCTGCTGCTGCTGTTGTTGTTGTTGTTGCTGCTGTTGCTGTAGGTGTTGCAACTGTTGCAATCTCGCCATTTGCTGTTTCTGCATGTGTAACTGCGCTATATGTTGTGGAGTTAGGGGCTGGCCTTGTTGGAACGTTTGACCAGGCTGGGCGGCCGGTGGACCTTGTACGTTTTGTCCGGTTTGCACGATAACTTGGTTAGAAGAGTTGATAGGCGTTAAAGCTGGTGGTTGAACGCCGGTATGTACTGGTTTCTGGCCAGGTGTCTGCGCTATTTGCGGTCCTATCATTTGCGGTCTTGGTTGCTGAACCCATTGCAAGCCGCCTGGCTGTACTGGTTTACCGGGACTCCTAATAACCGCGATATGGGCCCCTTGTTGCGCTTGGCGATTCTGCATTTGCCTTTGTAACAATAGGTTCTTCTGTTTCTGTATCTTTTGTATAAATTGAGCTCTCTGTTGCGGATCCATTTGTTGTAATTGCTGATGGGTTTGGGCATCCAATTGAATCAACTGTCTTGGTTGTTGAGGTGGTTGTTGAGCCCATTGCCCACTTGGTCTCTGAGCACCAATTTGTTGCTGCTGCTGTCTTTGTAATTGTAAATGATATTGTTGTTGTTGCCACTGCGAATCTCTTTGTACAATAAAACTTTGTTGATTTGGTCCCATTAATGGCTGATTTGGAGGCTGTTGTTGTAACTGACCATCCCTTATAACAAACTGTTGAGAACTTTGAGGCGCGGATTGTTGCAACTGTTGCGATATTTGCTGAATTTTTTGTTGCTGCTGCTGCTGTTGTAATAATATTATTTGTCGTTGTTCAGTGGTCAACTGTTGTGGTGGAGCTTGTTGCTGATTCAGTTGATGTGCTCCAATCTGTTGGGGCGGTGTAGGAATTTGCTGTTGCTGAAGGACTATTTGCTGTTGCTGTGATGTTAATTGCACTTGTTGTTGTTGGACCAGTTGTTGTTGAGGAGTGATTTGCTGCTGTTGTGGTATGTGTTGTTGTTGCGAAAGTATCTGCTGTTGATTCAATTGTTTCTGTTGTTGCGTCAATAGTTGCTGTGGAGACGACAATTGATGTTGAGATATTTGCGAATTTAACTGCTGCGGTTGCTGTGACATTAGTGGTTGCTGCGCTCCTATCAATTGCGGTTGTGGTGTCAATTGAGGTGATGATTGCTGGTTCAGAAGCTGTTGTTGTGTGTAAGTTGGTTGTTGTAATTGTGGATGCTGTGTAAGCTGCTGCGACATCTGTTGCTGTTGTAGTATTGTATGCTGCATATTCATTTGTTGTTGTTGCTGCTGCTGTTGAGGTGGTACTTCAGGTGGTTGTATTTGTGGCACAGATTTCATTTGAGGTACATTATTTTGTTGAGATGCTTGAGGTAACCAGCCAGTTTGAGTAATATTTTGATCGGATACAGAAGACACGATTGTGGAAGCATTCGATAAACTTGTTGTAGCAGTTGGGCGTGAAAGATGTAGTTGCTGCGTACTAACAGTATTTTGCCCACTTGTTGAGAAAGGAAGGGTTGCAATAGTTGCGTTATTAGTATTGACATTATGCGATGCACTGGAAGCTACAGGTGGACTTGGTTGATTCCAAGGCATACGTTGTTTAAGTTGTTCCAACATTGCTTTAGTTCTATCTTGTTCTTCTTGCGTAATATTGTTATCTGTATCTTCATCCATAAAACCAGTAATCATAGCTGTGGAACTATTTGGGTATATTAAAAGTCTAGGGTGAAATTCCACTTCGCTTATAATAGTTCCTTTTCTACAGCATTCTGTTACCCAATCTGGGGTTACAATTTGTATGGGATGCCGTGTGGCAGTTTCATATTTAAGACCAGCAGCCTTTCCAGTAATTAAATGAGTGCAATACTGGTCTAACCGTAATTGACATTTACCACCTTGTAATGTGATCATTGCCCATAGACTTTTGCTATCCGCACGGCTTACCTGAGACACACATGCTCGTACATTTGAAAACAATTGTGCATCTTCAGGTGAAAAATAGTGTGGCCTAGATCAATGGTACTGCTAAGGAAATTAATTACTTTGAACTATTGATATATAGTTAGTGTTAATAATTATTCATTGAATTATTTTAGTAATGATTAAACTAAAGATTAAGGATACGGTAGAAGTTTGTTACATTTAACAGAATATAAAATCCAGTTCTGTGTAACTGCTGGTATTTCATAAATATCCTTTGCAGCGGAAATATCATTTTCCAACGCATCATAGCCTGCTATTAAATGTGTAACAAAATCACTAAAATAATTTGATCTTTCCGCGCCACTTTCTTGTAGTAAATTTAATATCTGTAAAGAATTAAAAAATGCTGGTTTTAAAAATGATTTTTGCTTAGCTATTAATTGTAGTCGTTAATATAACTACAAATACGAGTTTGCTTTAAAAAATAATTATAAATATTATAAGTGTTATCAATAAAATTAATTGTTTCGCTTTTCGTAAACAATAAATTATGACAATATGTTACAACTGTTATATCAATAATGATATATGTTTCATATTTTGGTTGATGGTTTCACGCAATAATGGCTAAGATTACTAAACTTTTATTTATTCGATACAGAAACATATTACGTATAAGAACATACATAGGTGATACGAATCGGACTTTTAAAAAATCTTGTATCATGTCCATAGAATGTTGCAATCTGTTAAAATTGACTCCATTTTATAACCTCTACCGCGCGTATTGTGATCGGTTTAAGGTAATCGAGAATAATTCACAATTTATAACAGTCGCAGTGCATCGACAACAATATCACCCGATTGAAGACAATACATTAAAGGGAATGAAAAAACGCGGGAATCGGTGAAATGGCATACCTTGGGATCACCTTCGCCACTGACGTAGTATTTAACATCGGCGAACAGGGCACCATCGAGTTTTAATTCTTCGAGGCCGGCCCTTATATCGCCCATCCTTATCAAATTATAAACAAAATCACGTTCCCCACATCACAAAAAAGCGGCGCGTTTTCTAAAATCACTTTGAAACTGTATTTGATATTTGATAACAAAACTCAGCCGCGACGCTTTTGTTATTATTATGATCGTAAGGTTATGTCGCTACATCAGAGTCGAACGACCGTACTTTACGTTCGATATATATCGACGACTTCAAGTGCGCCTGATTTGAACGTCCAAATATTTAAATGTAATGTAGAATAATGTAATGTAACAGTGATATAGAATTTGGTATATTTTTTATTTTAGTTTAATTTATCGAAGTTGAAAGAAAATTTGCCTGATTGAAACGTGAAGGGGCGTTGACCCCTTTGACTCGATAATTCCATAAGGCGGACATTAGAAATGCTCTTGCGGATTTTAACCCTTAGCACTCGAATGGCGACTGTAAAGCGCCACTAAAAATTGCTGTATCATTATTCCAAATATTTTGGACATTATTAAATTTGTTTGTATTTAATAAATTACTAAACACTTCAGTATTGTACGAGTAAAGCGCAATGCGTAACGTACACCTCTGTTGGCCGGGTTGCTGTATTTTAGGCGGACTTTAAATGGTTAATAACTAAAAATGAAACCCAAATCACAATTTTGTTACTCTTTGTTTTCATCTTATATTGTCATGGAGAACTACCCTTTAAATTTTTTCCCACCCTATAGTCGAATAACCTGTATATCGATGATATATCTTGGTGTAAATTTTAATAAAGAGATTTAAAAATACTTCTTAATAAATAAATGTAAGTGCTACTAAATGAAATAAAGAGTGTACGTTTAAAGTTTTTTTCATTACCTACATTCAAAATAATTAAGAAGCACTAAAGATAAGATCGGTTAGCATTGTGTCGGGTGATTAAAACAACGTAACACTTGAAAACATTGTTCATTTTATTGTATACTCTTCTTCATTCGCGGAATAGGTACATGTCAGCGTCTAAAATGCTTTTCGCTGTATAGTCTATCGAAACTGTTACGCATTGTTTATTCTTTTCTATTTCTTCGTTTTGTTCGAACTTGCGCAATTTCTCTGTCACTCTCGCTCTCATCCTCTCCTTCTCTCTTTCTAGCTATCTTCCTTTTCTTACTTTTTTCTCTCTCTCTCTCTCTCTTTTTCATACTCAATTGTTCTAATATATTATAACCATACATTTCCTATTTTTTTAAATAATTTTTTAAATTAGCATTCACTCTGTTCCTTTCGCTCATAGATAAATAAATTACAGGCTAGTATGTACAAGATCTTCATAGTTTTCCTCTCTTATTTAGTAGTCATTTGTCACTTAACAGATTTATTCATTTTGTAAAGACTCTAGAAATATTGAGCTTGGTCTGGTCAGTATACGTCATATGTATATTCCCATTAACATTTGTCGACTTGTGTGTGTGTATACATACATATTTTCGAAAATTATGTTATTCATTACTTCAAAGTATCGAATATTCATCTGTACGAGCGTGGTGCATCTTTTTAACAATTTAAACAATTGGGGTAGGAAAGGAAAATTAATAGTTCCACAAATTTTAGACCTTCGAACAGTTTGCAGAATCGTTAAGTTGAATTTTGGTTATTGTAAAATTAAAACTAATCGTTTGTAAGTTTGTATGTACATAAATATATGTGTCTGTGTATGTGCATGTGTCCTGTATGTAGATACATGTGTGTATGTGTGAGCGTATTGTTTTGTAAGAACAAATTCATAATTACTTCAATCTTATTAACAAAGATTTTAAGGGATGTTCAGTAATATAGACTGGTTAGCTTCATAAACAAAAAATCGTAACAATAATTAACACTATTTGCTACAACTGATGAAAGATTCATTGGTACCTGGTGATTAAATAAATTTCTTATTAATGTCTGGTATGGAATGAAAGCTTAATTTTATAATTTAGTTTAATGTCCGTCTCGTGTACACAATTACATATTTAAGTGGGTGCTTAAGTTTTAATTTTACATATTCCAAGTATAATATCCTCTCAGGCACCTGTGATTATTTACAATTCAAGGACTGAACAATTAAAGTGAAATATAAATTCAATGCTATTTGTTTATGGAAAAGAGATTTTAAAAAATGTTCTTAAGACGATAATCAATTCTGTTGGATGTTAAACTTGAAAAACAGTGTAGTAAATGAACCGAATAAAACTGCAATAAAATGAATAATAATAATGTTTATCTAATTAAGAGGATAACTATACTTAGCCACATATTGTGCTTATTAGATGATAAAATAAATTAATAATCTTTTCCTAATTAAAATTATAATGTACTGTTTGCGCGTGGACAGGAGAAGTTGAGCTGGAACTTAGGAATAGTAAGTATGAAAGAAGAGCAAATATACTTTTCATAATGCTTTGCAATATAAAGTGCGAAGGCGAATCTCTTAACTGTAGCGGAGTTACACTTTTATTCTTTTCTTGCTTCAAAAATTTTGTGATCTTGAGAAAATTATTTTATGGAGACATCTCCACACTTTGATTATCTGTGTTTCGAGACATTACACATTTAAGCAGTCAGCTGTGGCGACCTCTTTTCAGAGCGCACACCTATGTATGTCGCGAGAATCAAGCGATGACGGATATACTCGTCATGACACAAAATACTGCCACTTCTCCATGACGGATATAGTCGTCAGACACAGCTGACTGGTTAAAACGTTACTAAAACATTAGAAACTATAAATAATACTTTATAAGTTTCAACTAATGATTTATAATGTCACGGAAGAATAATATTATTAGTCGCCAAAACATTCTTACTCAAACAATATGTATATATTGATTATATATATATATATATATATTGCTACACTTTAATATACCGAATTTAGACTTAAAATCAGAATTTATTTATCACATCCAGTTTTTTAAATTTCATTTTCGGTTGACGATTTTTTTCTTTTTTTTTGGAGTGGGCAACATTTATTTCTTCGTCAAAATAATTAAAATTATTGTTCAAAATGTTTGCTTCAGTCAAGCAATGAAAGGAACAGGCATAATGTCTGAAATATTTGTTCAGTTTCTAGGGTAAAGAACGTATTTTTATCAAGTAATGTGATTGGAACAATATATTTGGTGAAAAATATTTGTAATTTATTTTATACAGGCAATATCTTGTGAGGTAATATTATTCTTATAAGGTGTCTCATAATCTATAATATAACGGAAAAATGTCTGATTTACCATTCAGAAGTAAGTCAGATATGGAAATGTTTTGCACAAGGTTTACCGTTTAAGAAAACATTTTAACAATACGTTGACTTATTCAAGTGGAAGAAACACAACGAAAATAAGTAAGTAAGTGATCAAAAAATATAACAGTCAAAATATGAAAGTAAACTTGATCTTCAAATTATATATTGTAGCATCCAGTGTCACTGTTTAATAATTTGCATTATTTTTAGTCTATGTATATATATTACTTTTTTTAAAAGACTTAAGTGACAAATATTTATTACATAGTTCATATCTAATAGTCAACTGTTAAAAGGACAATGTGAATCGATAGAATTTGGTGATCTCTGAAATAAATTTGTACATAATTATCAAACATAATAATTTTCAAATGAAATTTTATATCAGTTATCAGAGTAGTATACATTTTTCAGATGGCAATAAGGAGATACGGTATTAGCGACAGTTTATATCTCATTAATAACATTTATGAGTAGTCCAGTGATCCACTTCGTTTTGTTAAACAGAGTAACACTAAAAAAATCATTTTGATGAACTTTTCTCCTATATTGGGCCGCTCTAAATTCTGTTGGATCTGTATTTCTTTTTTTACTGTAGACTTTGTCAATTTCACTTGCATTAATTAGAAGATGATTTTCACGTTGTTTTCAAGCTTTGTATGGATTTTACAGTCACATGTTTATGTATTTCTTTCTGGAATAAAATTGTACGATGTTTGCTACATTTCACGCGAGCATTAAAAATTTAGTTACCAATAATCGAGTTGTTCGTAAACAAACTTCATTGTAGACGAAATTTATGCACAGTCTGCATAAGAGGCATAAGTCATCGAACATTCATAAAGAGAGATACGGAAATGAATTATCTTAGAAACCGGCAGTTGTTAATAAATTCTGTACTACCTTATTTCTGAATAAGAAATCGCACTGTTTTCAGATATATCAGGGGCCATGAGACACTGTACGGTAGGGTGGATCATATTTTTTGATCATTACATTTCTTTTTGACATTCCGTAGAATTGCGAGAATTTTCAATTTCATCGAACTGATTTGCGGCAGCTGTGATCTATTTCAAATTCGGTCCTTTAACATGATGCTCAATACAAAATTATTGATACGCTGCAAGAGAGAAACGGCAACTCAGCAGCATGTCATTAATGTTTTCAATATAACTGAATAAATTATGTAATTTTACTGATAAAGGTCGTGTAATATTCAGAAATATTTCGTATTCTCGTTCATCATTAACGATATCTGAAAGCATTTGTAATTCAGTAGTTTTATTGAAGTCTTTATAATAGATATGAGTATCTAAATATATGTAAGTTTAAATCACTATAACCTTAAAAATATGAAAAAAATCATGTCGTTACTTGCTAAATATATTACCAGTACGTGTATGCATTCTATATTAATTTCACAAAATTATACAAGTCCCTTTAAGTAAGAAAACGAAACTGATACTACTTAGAAAAAAAATTTCATTCTCACTGTAGATGTAAAAACGAAACTCGAATGTCGATAAAACGATAAAAGAAGTAAAGAAACAGGAAATAGGTATGGAATCTTTATAAAAGACAACGAACAAATGAAGATGATCGAAACAGGTGCATTGTCGGCAGTCAAAGGTTCGCCAGGCAAGATTCTTAAGAAAAACCATTCGACTAACACACGCAGAGAGGGTGTGAAGAAAATGTAAATTACATATACATACATACGTTAAGGATCTTACAGGCGTAAAACTTATAGTCGATATAGATGGCCAGGACGATATAAATGGAACGATCGACTCGACTTTTCGACTAGAGTTAAGATTACATCATAGTCTCGCTAGAACTGGTCAAACTATCAAAGTCTAATTGTAAGTAAGGGCAATCTGGATCGCAAAAATTTGCGGTACCGGCGGCGGCCGAGCCATTACACCAGCCCTTAGGATGTAACGAGTTTGTGAGGTAACATAGTACGCCTAGAATCTCGTTAATGCGCTAGGAACCCGGACTTTCGCTACTTCTTCGTCTCGCTTCGAGTTCCTGCGCGAGCATCGTCACCTCCCAATTATTGTTTCCCCCCTCGTGCGACTCCTCGTCGTCGTCCTCATCGTTCCCGCTGTCGCTTCTATCAGCTCTGTCGTCGCACTCGTCCTCCGACCTGCTGCTATCACTGTTCGATTCCAAATCGATCACCACCTCGCCCTTCCACAAGCTCTGCGGAACAATTGAACTGGGCAGCTCTTGCAGTTCCAAAGTTTCCTCCTCGGAATGCTCCTCCCAGGATCTTCTATTTTGGGAGGTGGATTCCGTGGACAGAGAGGGACGCGTGTAATGCGAACGAGCTGTGAGAACTGTGTCCACCGAACCATCCCTCATGAAAGGATGATCCTCGCGGTCGTCGTCTAAATCCTCTTCGAGTGAGGCGTCATGCTCCGTGCTGTCCCCAAGCGACTCGTCCGCATTTCGCGACTCTCTTTGCTCCAACTCTTGTATCCGAGCTTGCAGTTGGGATATTATTTCGTCCCGTTTCCGAATTTCCAGCTCCAATGATGTGAACTGCTGTCCGAATTTCGTTTGTATGTCCTCCTGAAATTTCGTTCGTGGATACAGATTAACATTTCATTAGAAGAAACGTTTGTTCGGGCAAAATATTTCCAAGTAATTTGTACTCATATGCGTACATATGTACAGGGACTCAAGATATGATATGTAAAAACCGTTAAAGCGTGATTCTACACCATAGGATTGACTTTTGATTGACCGACGTTTTCAAAGGTCAAATATTGAAGTGAAACTTCTTTGCTGAGGGTTACGATTTTCTGATGTGACGGAAACGATGTTACGGAAGTCGAAAGGAGTGGCGCGAAATTTAAACGGAGATTTAACGGAGAAAAACAAGTTCTTAACCCCGACGGGATTCGAACCCTGGTCTACCCCGCTTGGTAGTCCAACTCCTCAACCGTTTGGACAACCAACGATATTACAATATTATAGAACATTTTTGGTATATATAGCAATGAATAAAATGCTGCAGCGATAGGATTTTAGTAAAAATTACGGTAGTAGGATCAAACGAAAAGGTTAGAAATACTTGCTTATGTTATGACAGCACATGCATCTATTTACATACGTTTCCACTAATTTTATGTGATTCCAGACTTCTTGAACATTATTTTATTGCATCTGATAGTACTCATCGCGGAGAACGAAAGTCTTCTTCCTTTGAGAATTTCACCTTGGAAAAGTCGGTCAAGGTCAATTTTGTACCAATCTTTTTTAACAGACCTTCGCCGATCCTAAGGTGTAGAATCACGCTGTAAGGGTTTTCACACATCGTTTCTCAAGACCCTGTACATATGTATGTACAAGCACAAATTACTTAGAAGTGTTTCGTGACATGCTGTACAGTGGTAGAAAAAAGAATGTTTAAATAGTAATATATTCGATAACCACCACAATTTTTTGCAAGCTGAAGTTTGATTTGAAAGCAACAGTCAATTTTTGAATCAATTTTTAGGACAGTTACAACGATGAAACAGGCAAAGGAAATGGCTGGAAAAAAGTAAGTTTGATACTACATTTTTGTGATTACAATTTTAATGTTTAAACATTTCATTCAGTTTTCGTCATATATCTTAACGTGCCGATGATACGTATTTAGAAGTAATACTATTGTAATTATAGAAAAAAATAGTATTATTTTATGACAAAAAAATAAACTTGATTCCCAAAACATCTTGTTCGTCACCATCATTTTCATGATGTGCCGACCGTATGCATTTTGATACTAATTTTGTTACATCATCAAATTTTTTTATATAAAAACGATTTGGGTGTTCAAACAAGCTGACATATGATTATTTCAAATTGGCATGTAGTCAAATAAGATATTATACTGTCTTAAATTTATTTCGATAATGTCCAAGCCTGATTATAAATTCATAGACAGAACGGTGTGTTAGAGTCACAAGCTGTGAAAAACGGCTGCGAAAAAGGGAAAAAAGACTTACCAGACGACCCTTAATGACTTCTCTGATACCAGACACCAGCTCCCCAATGTATTCCTCTTCTCGTGGTCGAGATACCACTTGCAGGATACCTCCACTGCCCGAAGGACGGAAACTGAGTTTATTGGGCGGTGGCAGTGAGGCCTGTCCTTGGGTATCCGGCAACTGAGATCCATGTGGATAATTCCCTGGAATCTGCTCGGACGGTGGACTTTGCAGCGTATACTTGTTAAATGTCACACTCTTCGAGAGTTTTGAATGCCTCGCAGCGTAGCCCTCAATGGTCTGAGCTCTCATTAATTTCCTCAATTCGGCAGTGGCCGCCTCGCGATCCGGTGTACTCGTTGCCGAGGTATCAGAGCTACCTGTTCTACTGCCAGCGGAGAGTTTTTTCAGTATGCTCTTCAAATTTCGCCTCTCCAACGTCTCGTTCTCTGGCGACAATGGATCCGTTGTCGATGATCGCCGATGCTGAAGAAACGACGGTAATTATATATTTTTGCTGATCTTGAAATACATTGCCAAGATCACTATTCTGAACAACTTTTCGCTCGGCCTAAATTTTTTTTTTGGATATTTTCCGAATGACCAAATTCGTCTTTTAGGTCGGGGGTATCGCTCCACCCCTCTCCCCGCAACTCCACTCTAAGAACTTTAAGGGAGACCTAACCCCGACCTAACCAAAATTCATTTAAAAGCTGTACAAATCTAACTCTCCGTGGCGTAACGATCTAGAAACGTGGTTCTTACCGATTTTGACGAGTTTCGAATATGTTAATGCGGGCCGTGATTCTGAACAACTTCTTCCTGTACTAGCGCCACGCAACCTTAGCTTCCGAGATATTTGCGGAAAACTGTTGGGATGACTACAGCAAACTTTACCTTTTACTAATGACTAAATTTCACTCCTCCCCCCTTCCTAAACTTAAACCAGACCTAAACAAGATTCGTTAGGTTAAGTATTTTCAATTTTTTTTTTTTTTTTTTGGAGTTGCCAAAGACCGCGGAGAGTTAGATGTATACAGCTATTGGAAAAGAATCTTGGTGAGGTCTGTAGATATGTAAAAATTCGAATAGCTTCATTGACAATCATTCACCTTAAATACGAAAGAGACAAAGCAACATTATTGTAAATAATTACCCATGTTGCTTATCCAGCGCCAGAAACGGTGCTTTCAAATAATACTTTATTACAACTTATGAAAATGAAGTATAAAATATTTTCATATCTTTACAGGATGACAGTTTCAAATTAATTTGTGGACAATTCATATGGAAGAATCAATATTTTATGTTATAAAGTAGACAGGTTGATGTGCTATTATACAGGGTCATCCGTTTTTAAACGGCCAAACGTCAACCAGCTATAGAGGACCCCAAATGAAACAACTTTCACCCCTAACACTTTTTTTGATTCGGTCTTGATTTTTAGATAATCCCATTCAAAATTTTTACAGCAATACCTAAATATTCAAGGAATGTAACGGGACTCAAGTTTTAAGAATGATTTTAAATACATCTTTTGGGTACGTATTGTTTAAAATATTTTCAAGAAATCAAGGCCGAATGAAAAAAAGTGTTAGGGGTGAAAATTGTTCCATTTGGGGCCCTCTATAGCCGGTTGACGTTTGGCCGTTTAAAAACGGATGACCCTGTATAGTCACCTCAACTAGGTGAGTTTTCATGATATTTCCCATGATAGTTTCAGAGATTCTACATAGTAGGCGAGCAATCTTTCTGGGGAAAAGTGGTCTCGTGTCACGAACAGTTCAGCGTTGTCGTCAAACGGGGTCTACTTTTATTTTCACGATCGTCCAACGGGTCGAGAACTTAGCAAAACTACCGTGCACGTACCTGATTCAGTTTCTTCAATTTCCTCGCGTACTCGATGGCGCAAGCCTCCGAGTGGCTTCTTGTTAAGTTACCGTCAAATTCGATCTCAGCATTTTCGCCGCAATCGAGGCTGGAACTTCGAACGGCTTTCTCTAGTTCGGCCAACTTTTGCCTTTCGTTGAGTATCTTTAGCTTCTTGACGAACGGCAGTCCGCAGTATTCCGGCGATAGATCATCGACGGACGCGTACATCTTTGTTTGATGCCTGATGTGCACCAGACTTTGTCTGATCTGCATTCTCTTCGACGGAGGGCTTCTTTGCGGGGAAATTTCTTTGTTCGTTAACGACGCGTCTTTCAGCATGGCCCACGTCTTCTTCGCGTTCGAACCGTTCGCTTTCTCCGCGTTGAACGCTGCCGTGGATTTTGTCGTCTGATCGAGAGATCCTTGCCTCGATAGCTGTTTCTGCGGCTGTTTCTGCGGCTGTTTCTGCGGCTGCTTTGCAGCGGGTTTAGGCGACTGTTCCTGCGGTTCCTCCGGTATGACGCTTTTCGGAAGCAGCGGCTCTTTCGTCGGCGCTTCTTTGTCGGGTTGCGGTTCAGGCTCGTTCTTCGCCTTCAACAGCAATATTCTCTGAAGCAACGGTAAATTCGGATTAGTCGGGTTCTGTGCCTCCGCCATCGGCGGGTGTTGCTGTTCGACCCCCTGCGTCTGAGTGTCCATCAGATTTCGACGTTCCTCGCGTTCCTCCTTCTCCTTGAGTAATCTCAACCTCGCGATCAGAGGCAAGCCAGCTCCAAGCGGCGACACAGGTGGTGGTTCCTGCACGATCGAACCGGACACCTCTTGATAGTCGTCGATCTTTTGTTGCCTCTTCAGTGTTGGCACTTTCGGCGTCAGCGGTTGCAGCTCGAGGCTCTCTTCGGGTCTAGTGTTCCTTCGGCTCTTCCTTAAGGCGTTTTTCAGACCCTTCACGTCGCTCTTCAATTTGTCGACGATCCTCTTCCCCGTGCTGTTGTCCGAGGAATCGTGACCCGGTGACGTTGGCTGTCGACTCGCTCTGGCTACCCTCTGCGCCTCCATTAGCCGTTTCCTGCCCAGGTTCTGCAGGATCTCTTGCGCTTCAGGGTAATCCTTCATCGCCGCCAGCACGTCTTCGCGCGACAGACTGAACAACTCCGAGTACCCCACCGATCGAACATCGGCTGTGCGTCTGAAATTACAATTTCATTTCTGAAATTATTATTTCTGTTATTTGTATCGTGCAGGGTGTCCTATTTGAGAATTATTATCAATCCTCTGCAATTTCGCGTAACCTTCGAGTCGCTGATAGGGTCACCTGCCCAGTGAACGAACGCAATTCGTGTTAATCGAAAAACAAACATTTCTGACACCCTCTTCGTGGTGACATTTATGCAGCAATTGTATTGTAAGTTCACAGATGTCTCGCTAAAGAGATCTAATGTTTTTTATAAAATAGTCGCCATATGTGACATTTTCTACATTTTCATTCAACACGAAACTTTTTATTCAGACAAATAGAGAAGGTTAAATTTTTTTTTATTAAATTTCTGAAATACGTAAACGTTGTAAAACATAAGAAATATTTGTAGTTTGACTTTCTTATGGAAACAATAACTGATTGACAATTAACAGTACAAAAACGTTTCGTTAATTTAATAAGAACGTGTGAAGTTCTCCCTTAGCAAACGTGGTCGGTTTAATGCATTTTAGTTTAAATAACTATTTAAATAAAATCCTTATCACGTCTGTTGTTTTCACTGTTCTGTTATTATAGTCAATATCGTTTCAGTAATAACATGTGTAGCGAGTAAATCATTTTTATGTTCCATTTTTATTATTTGTAATATAAGTGTATCTACATGTGTGTTCTTTGAATTCTTCAAAAATATTCTTGTTAATCTTTTAGAATTCATTGAAACCAGTTTCAAGTAACTATCCACGCAATTATATACAAAACGCTATTTAAATAAAATAGTAATGGCTAAAGTTACTTACTTATTTAATCCATCTAGATTGAGTATACCAATTTCTCCAAAAAAATCACCAGCTTTCATGGTGGTCAGAACTCTGCCAGTCTCGCTAATCACCTCCAAGATTCCATCCGCTATTATAAACATTTCTCTGGCTACTTCGCCCTTTCGACATATCGAATCACCAGGCGTAAATATGTAAGCCTTCATTTTTAGGACGAGATCGTGTAGGAACTCAGGTTGACATTCCTGAAAACAGAATAACAAATTAAAGAAGAACTCTCCGAAGGAAAAACGGTTGTTTACAGTTCTTGTACTTTAACAAAATTTTGGATATATATTTTCGAATTGTCCCTTTTTTGAAATATGCCATTTCTTGCCCGTTTCACTCGCAATTCACCTATCGTAATCGTATTAATCACGTTTTCGAAGACTTGAAAAATCAAAACACGTTACCCACAGCTCATGCATTTGTAAGTAGACGGACACAGCTACGCGTACGACAGCGAGACAAACAATTCCTGCAATTCTGTAATTGATAAAATAAAATTTTCTTCAGTAACAATTTTCTTTGTATTTTTCCTTGAACTCGGAACATTTAAATGCCGTGTAAACAGTGTTGACACACATAATATGCGCATATCGTACATTACTAAACAAATTCAAATTATATTATATTGTACATACAAACATACACGGTAAGTCACGTAACGTTTGCACCTCAAATATTTTTGTTGTTTTCAAAGATACGTCAAACGTCTCAAGGACAAGGTTAATAGTTAAATGGGGCTCACATAATGCTGTAAAAATATTTGTTTTTATCACCACCACTTTTTAAAACGGGACCATCCGCTTTTAAACAGCTACAATGATATTCCCTTTCACTAGGAATTCATTTAGGTCATTCAAGGTCACAGACAGAGGAAACGTATAGGATTTAAAATATGAGAGCAGAATACCTAACCCAGACCACCCTTTTTAAACATCCAAGATGATAATTCCTTTCATTAGGTATTCAGTAACTATAATTATTCAAGGTTGTTCAAGGTCACAGACAGAGGAAACGTATAAGATTTGAAATATAAGAGAATTGATGACTCTTTCCATCGATACATTTTCATAAACGGGCTCTGAAAGAATGTCGAACGTGCATAAATATTATTTGAAAAGTTACAGGAAATAGAAATCTGAAGAGGCGTAAAAGAAGCGGCGAACATCATTTGATTGATTCACTGCTCACGCGAAATTCAGAAGGAGATAAAGAAAGAATAGAATTGGAAGTTCGGTGGAGGAGACGTGGCAGTGCAACGTTCCCGTGGTTGCCCTAGTTCGCTTATACGTATACATATACATATATATATAGGAAACGTCCATTACATTACACGAAGATTCATATTCCGTCAGGTAACATAGAGCAACACAAAGTCGATTCCCAATTTTTCTTGCGCGACGTATTGCTCACTATAGACGAACCCTGTTCTAAAACAAATGTTGTGTGACATGTGACCCAGTCTGCCTCCATACATAAATATTGCTTTATAATATTGTGTCAGATTCGTAAAGATTTTGAAAATTTTGACAGATACGAACACAATTAAATTCTCCTAACTCGAAATGAAGTATTAGTTCCTGTTATTGATATTTCGTTTTCAGTGTGTGAACGAAAACTTTCGATGATCATAGAATTCCTATGTCGCACTATACAGGGTGTGCCAAATAAAGTGTTAAAAGCTGTCTTCTCAGAAACTAATGTAGATATCATCTTCAGACGATTCCTATTCAATAACTCACCGAATTTTCAAACTCAAAGGGCGTAGCCGGATGAAAAGGTGCCCTCATACCAACCCCGCATTTGTTCATAATAATAGAACAATACTAAAGAGACTGAAAGTTTCATCCTGGCATCGGATTGTTCATGCTAATCTCGAAGACCGATTCGTCGTAACTGAAACTGGATTCTGAAGGTTCGCCAGAGTCTAAACTTAATTGTTTGAATCTGTCGCTGTAACCGACAACAGATTAGTGCTGCGGAAACCTAATTGTTTCTGGTTGTCGATTCTAACTGCTTACTAACCAAAATCCTATCGCGTCAGTCTCTGAACTGTGAGTCTGAACGGTGATTATTGTTGACGAGATCGAGTCCTCGGATCGAAATTATCAAAGTGAAAATACTTCCTTGTTCGGACATGTAAACATAACTTTGATCTTACTAGAATGATAATGTTCTTCACAGTATTACCAATGAAAATATAAAAAATTTAGAGTACATTAAAAAATGATTAATTCCGTATTGGAATATGATGAGAAATAATATTGATGATTAAAATCTGAGATTCTCTCACATTCAATATTTGAATTGAAAAAAAAAATTGAAGAGGAGAATAAAGGGAAAAAATTTCAAACCTATTGGGATTAAGGGCGGCGAGGAAAAGGTTAAGTGTCACCTTGGGAGCGGAGTTCTATGAACAAATATATTTATTTTCAAGAGGAAACCTCGTTCGCGTGCTTGACGACCAGTACTATTCCATTGCGGTATAACAGTTTGATGAAGATTGGGGACTAAGGATGTTATAAAATTTTCCAGTCGAAATCGACTAGCTTTTATGGAACGTTTCTTCTAGCGTGACCACTATGCGTCATAAATCAACGAATATTCGACCGATCGACTTGATTTTTTACATGTACAATATTTGGCAATATTGTTCAAAGCGTGAATCTCTTTTCACTCGATATTGTTTAATTAATTCGCTTTGGATTGCAAAATTCCTTGTACAAATGTGAACTTTTTCGAGGTGCTATTATTTCTTTAATTTGTTATTTGTTAACGTAAAAATTACTACAAGCTGTAATTTATGTTATAAATTAAGAAACTATTTTCGACCCCCACTGAACGCGACACCGCGGCAAAAACGTGTGCACATAAAACATGTCTTTCTCTTGGTTTCGGAATGGTTTTTAATTTACGGTTTGAACATTCGTTTATATGATACCGTTCTTATTCGCGTTAAGTTTAAGGTTATGGTATAATTTCAGAGGGAAGACACACGAGGATTTGAGCCATACCTCTGTGCGGTAATTCTGTACTCGGTTAAGTAGAATCATAAAGGAAAATGGAACACATTGTAAAGTTTAGTAGACCATAAACTTTAGTCTACTAATGGAAAATGAAATCGTCTCGTGTTCAAATAAAAGTCGGGCTTCCGGATTATTTCAAGGATATTTCAAGGATTATTATAAATTGCATACGGCAATAGACATCAATGAAATTTGAATTCCGGAAGTCAGCATTTGGATCTGTGAGAAATGCCTCGTTGGATCCCTGACGACGATACCATCTTTCATAGAAAATGCGAAGTGTTTCCATTGTTGTTAAAATATTTTCCAGATCTTTCATATTGAATTATTGATTTTCGGATCGCTGGTTTTGAGTTTTTTGCTTTTCTTATACCGTAATATCAAAACATATGAACTTTTACGTATGCACATTAACTAAATTAATATCTATTTACTGTGTCACGTTTCAACATTGCTGTTTCGTTGAAAAAGAAACATCTACGTATGATTTTGACAAGATTTTCAAGTCGATTGTTCTATATTACACGTGGTTAGCCTAATTTCCCAATTTTAGTGCACCGGCAATTAACAGTGCCGCGTTGCTGGTGGTCGCTTGCCACATCTAATGACCGGCTGCTGAAAATTAGCTGTCCATGGAAGCGGGCAATAAAACATTTTCTCGGGTTTTGCGTCGTGACAGCCTTCATTGGATTATATTAACTATTTCGCTACCAGCCACGCGCATACGTGATCACCATGATCTTGTAATGTCATGTGTTGTCTAGAAAAAGTCGAACTAACGTTATGGTCATTGCTGTTTAAGACAGAGAATTTTTTTAAATACAGCCTAAGGAAAATAACACACGTATAATATTTTATCATTTTCTCCATTGAAGTTGAAAAATTTAATGAAAAATTTTTTTTTTGTTTTCATACTGTTTACAAGTTTTTCTATCAATTGTTATTCAATTCCTTTCTACACCTTAAAAATTGTTGCTTTTAGTTCCTGGGTTGTAGACTATTGATTTTGTTTCGAGATATTTGTTTGACGAGTATGCTAACCTAACCTATGCCGGAGTACTCGCATTAGGATGGACGATAAACTCTAAACGCCGAATTTTATGCATCCTTTTAAACAGAGTAACTTTCTCATTTCCAAATTCTTTATTATTGCACATTTCATCAAAACTCTTTTAACTATCCGAGTAAAATTTTCATTTACAGTTAATTGCCGAATGCGGTAATTTCGGAGCTATCAATAAAATTTGTTTTTATCGAAATACCGTTTATAATTATATAGTAGATTATAATTGGTAATTTAATATAATTTAATATAGTAGAAAATTAGAAGCTGTATTTCGTCTGTTACGTTTAAACTTGCAATACACGAAATTGAGAAGCAGACCAGGAACAGACTCTGTATTCATGTCCAAAGTTAATTGAATCAGCGGCTGGCACGAGACGATTGAATTCGTGATCTGTCATTGCCCAAGGCTGAGGCTGAATAGATTCCATGTCGAATCGGTTTCGCAATTTGACCAGATTACTGCAAAAGTCAAAGGGTGACAATTATACACCCTTTTCGAAATAAACTGATCCGTACGTGTCAATTTTAACGCATATCCCTTATCCCCTATGACTTTTTCGTTTGTAATTCTGCTTGTTTCTTTTCTATAACGTATATGTAATCGTATTTAATTAATTGTGCGACAGCCTACGCGCAGATGCAAGGTTCTTTTCGATGTATAATTTTTTCAAGACAACTAAGGTAAAGGCACCAGTAGTTAACCATTTTATACAAAACATAAAAAATAAGGTAAGGTAAAAAATAAGGTAATTTAAACATCAGAACGCATGACATCCGAGGTTCACTTTCATCAAAAGTGCACTTATAAGTGCGCTTATAAAAACCTTATTTTTTATGTTTTTCTATAAAATGGCCAACTACTGGTACACGGTCAACTACTGGTGCCTTTACCTTAACTCAATGTTAATGTTTTTAAGACAAAATTTTAAAAAATGTTTAATTGCCGTTTTTGCCCGTCAATTTTCAGGTAAGAGTATTCAAGCTCGGAGTAAAATTTGTAAAAACGACGTGTGACGTCTTAGGTGTTAAAACTATATTTTCTACTCTCAGAAATCTTCGTGGTTAATAATTTTGAAAACTTGGACCTTTCGATATTTCTGAGTTAACGAAAAAATGTTCCTTTTCGGCAATATTTCTTGATTTCCTATTCTTTGCTGGTCTGGCTTGATACACTTAATCGTTTAATTCTTTAGTGTTTCGGAAAATTACCATGGTGTCGCCGCGTCTATCCATAGACACGAATTTATAACGTGATATACGACTCACACCGCATAGGTTTGAATAATTGCATTGAATTGTTGATCTCAACCCAGGTAGACACTAATTGGAACTGAATCGAAGATGTAGAGACGCGAGGTATCGCGTTTCGATTAAAACTGATGGTTCACCTCGTTGCGCGTGATACTGTCACAATAATCCTTAACAAGCACGGGTGTCATATACACTGTATTGTATACATTATACTGTCCGAAGCACTTGTAGTATATATTTTCCGAAAACAATGATTTCGTTAGGGTTATTAGAGTTTTCCTAATATCAAATACGTATTTGTCTAATGTGAAACACCACGGTATTGGAAAATCCTGATACAGTAAATATTCGATCTATGCCCCTCCACTGCAGGGCATAGCCCACCTGGGGCCCAGAAGTTTGAACTGTCGGGAAGCTTATGGATGTGTTCGTAGGAAACTGTGGAATAAAACTATGTATATGGATATTTTTGCAATGAACACCTTCTATCTTTTATAATTGAATAATAACCTCACGTTGCAATGGGTTTAAAGTTCTTTCGAGTTTTTCACAGTTCGACAAAAACGCAGCACCCGATACTACGGCGAAACAATAAGATTGATCTGTTTTCTTCTCCTTCTTGAAGGATTTCTATTGCACCCCAGGTGCATGAAAGAAGTTTCTCTTCTGTAACACCGAGTCGAGTGGCGTGAAAATCGTGTTTTATTTTTGGCATGTAAACTTTTCAATGGTGCCGCCTCAGTTATTGACAAACGCGGTCTCCGTTATTTCTTGAATTGATAAATACAGATAGTATAGCAACGATATAAAAGAAATTGTTATTGGAAATATAAGAATTCCATTTTTAAAGATGGTACATGATTAGTACATATAGTGGTGGACGTAAATAATAAACATATAGATACGACAAATCTAAGAAACAATAAGAAAGACAGGATGGACAAAGGCAAGTTTAATTCTACATATTTATGATTAGCATTTTTATATCAGACATTTTATTAGTTTTAATACTTGGATCCCCGTTGCTGTCTATTACATCTTGCTTTCAATTGTTTACAAATTCAATGTTGATACCAGAATATTCTAGAGTATTAGTTTATGCATTACGAGTTGTTTTGATTAAATGCAACAATCAGTGTAAGAAAAGCTTGTGAAGCAGGAGTTTATGTAGCAAAAAGGTCCTTAAACCTCATTACATGTTTCTTTATACTGCTCCCTCAGTTAGAAAAAAACGTATTATACTTGCTAACTGCACTTGCACGTTTACTTGGCTCTCTTTCTCTCTATTGTTAGAAGCAGCGCGGAAACTACTGCACCTCCGACTACATAAGACGTACAAAAAAGCAATACGAATACACAGCCGTTTATTTATTCGTTATTACCGGTGGACAATCGATGATAATGAGATTTTTTTATACGGTACAAGATTGTGTTTCACGAACTAATTAAAATTGTGAAATTATGCTTTCTGGGAATTTAAATATTCATTATTAAAATGAAGAATTCATTATTACGATCAAAATATCTTCCAAACTAATGATTTTTCGCCATAAGTGATTTAGTACTTTTATGTAAGAAATAATGAGTAGCGTCGAGTGGTGCATTAAAAAATATAAGATTCCACTAGAAAAGACACACTTGACCTTCATATGACCTCTACGCGTCCACATAGAAAAAAGATATCTACAGTAAAGATTCGACTTAAGGCAGTGCCGACGTTCCCTGCTTAAGGCAGTGGAACACCTCACACCACTCGAGAACCGTCGTGTCGCGGCCACAACATTGTCGGCTATATCGGTGTGAGACTAGAAGACCACTACTAATCCAATTACAAAACTTCTTTATTTTTCGTTATATTTTTATGAAACTTTTACCAACATATTCGTGGCATTTTTCTGATTAAAATGATACCAAATATGATATAATTCCGATGTTATTTACCTGTGTAACAAGCGATAAAAGTTTCGAACGCAGAGAAGGACAGCGTATGGGAAAGAAAGAGACGCGGCGAGTCGAAGCGTTCGGAAAAGATCAAAGACTGGCGTGAGCGCAGGCTTTTAAATGAAAAATTTAACTTCTTTATTATTAATTATTTTTTTATGAGACTCACACCAACATATTCGTGGCATTTTTCTGATTAAAATGATACCAAGAACGATACAATTCCGATAATATTTACCTGTGTAATGAACGATGAAACTTGCTTCCCATAACAATTACATTAACGAAAAATTAGTGTAAATGTGATCCAAATTGTATCGCGTTTGGTATCATTTTAACCAGAATAATGCCACAAATATATTGGTGAAAGTCTCATAAAAAAATAATTAATAATAAAGAAGTTAAATTTTTCATTTAAAAGCCTGCGCTCACGCCAGTCTTTGATCTTTTCCGAACGCTTCGACTCGCCGCGTCTCTTTCTTTCCCATACGCTGTCCTTCTCTGCGTTCGAAACTTTTATCGCTTGTTACACAGGTAAATAACATCGGAATTATATCATATTTGGTATCATTTTAATCAGAAAAATGCCACGAATATGTTGGTAAAAGTTTCATAAAAATATAACGAAAAATAAAGAAGTTTTGTAATTGGATTAGTAGTGGTCTTCTAGTCTCACACCGATATAGCCGACAATGTTGTGGCCGCGACGGTTCTCGAGTTTCGCTGTCAGCATCTCCGTACAACATTGTATTTCAAATGGGACGCCGGCGAGAACCTCCGACGTTCCCCGGATAAGGCAGTAAAAAGAACCGAGAGACTGCCTTAAGTCGAATCTGTACTGTATATCGAAACGCGTGCCCCCTGATACCGTTTCACTTTTATCGGGAATATTTTTTAATATCATCAACAGTTATCGGAGATATTTGGCTAATTCGAATTAAATGGAACGCCCTGTATACGTTACTTATAGTTATTGTAGTTTACAAAATCTAATCTCAATAGATTCTGAATTCGTAATCTCTGCTATCAATTGCCTGTTCAGCGAAGAAAGTTATCTCATTTCCAGCGCGACCTAATCGACCGTATTCCGGCTGAGGTTGACGACAATTTGCAGCACCGTGAACTATGTTCAGGTTGAAAATTTTGCGGCTCACTTTCGACACTGGTTTAGGATTTACCGGACCTACGTGAAATATTTGAAACGTGAGCGAAATCGCAAGTTTGTCCACGCTGGATTGTTAAATTGTCGCTACTCTCGCGAATAGTTCAAGTTATCGATTTCAGGAATCCGGTCCCCCGTAGCATTATAATTAACAACGAGCCTACCATCGAATATCGGATGTAGAAGAGGCTCTTTTATCGGCTACCTTAAAAGAGAGATAAATAAGGCACTTACCTTATTCGTTTAATTCTTTCGCATTTTTTTCCTTTCTTACTTACTTTCCCTTCAAAATCATTTCCGAAGTTAATTTTAAAGAAAATATATTATTTCTCAATTTGAACAATTAAATATAGTAAATTGGAAAATGAAATTGATAGTCCTAATAGGCAGTTTTTGGGAGACACATTGCAACATCAGGATGACATGATAAGACAACAAGATGAACAATTAAATATAGTATTATTTCTGAATGTATTTCTTTCAATTTACAATTATTGCAAAGAAATTGCTTTGGTTAACGAATTAAATCCACGATGGACAAATGCTACAATTCGCGTGGTCGAATATAAGTAGTTTTAACAAAATGCATCGATTAGTGCATTTAAAAATATGAGTTACGATGTAAAAATGGAAACATAATATCATAACTTCTGCAAGATCGTCATTTCAAAATTTTTTTTATTTTTTAAAATTAGGTTCTGAAGCTAAAAATTCTGAAAAAATTCATAGATGTGCATTCTAATAGCTAAAATATTTTCTTTGTCACCTCATTACTACCCCCATGTCGATATTTGGGGTTGAATATTAGCACAAAGTATTTTCTTTCGATAAGCTGTCGAATGACCTATTGCAATTTCACTTAGGTTTGAAGGCACTCTTGACCTCCTTATCCGGCTACACCCTTTGCAGAAATTGCCTTGAACCCATAATTATTCACAGCACTTCATTTTTAGTCGGAGATTAGCAAAATCTACGTTTATTAGATTTAGTTATTATTAGAGTACCGAAGACCATTTTCGAATTATTCACTTTCCCAAGTTAAAGTTAAATGCAGTCCTCTGAAAATTAACTATAGGTGTCACGAAACAGACCTAATTATGAGACCAATTGCCCTGGAGTCGTGAGGGAAGTCGTGCTCGAACATGCTGCATTGAACTGGAATTACCATTGAAGCGATCGATAAGGTCTCCGGATTGCGCATACTTCAGCACCGATCTTATTCAGAGCAAAATGGCATCTCGGACAGATAAATGCATTAAGATGACGAGTATCGGGAGAAATTGGTTTCCTAATTACAGTCGGATGGTTCATATAATATCCGGCGTGTTCTATTGTTGAATTTCAGTTTAATTGAAATCGAAAGCCTGATGAAACGTTGGGACATTTTCGAAAAGAAAATTTCAAATATAATTGATACAAGTTTTATGAAGTATAATCAAACGAAAATAATGAACCTGTTTCGTGAGACATACGTTCCCGCGTAAACAAGGTGTTCCATTTAAAGTGAATCGCTCGAACTACTCCGAAATTATGAATAATATTACAAAATGCTACAAACAAAAGTTACATGGTTTCGAGGGAGGCATAATTGTATGTTAATGGTTTTTTTTAGGTGGCGGAGTAGAGGGCATATGAATATCACTTATAATTTCTTCTTTAACGAAACTATGTATTTTTGAATACACTATGTAAATATTTTTCTGCAAACTCGAAGACAGTTTGAAGTCCACCATTTCTTCTACACAATCATGTAAGAATTATTTCCCATCTCGTCCCATATCACAAGTTATTATTGTTTAAACTGCACCCGCCATGTGCGTATACCTCTGTAACGCCGCTGTTAGGTTTGTATAATCTTTTTCAACGAATTTTAGTTAGGCCTGAGTTAGGGTCCTTGCCTCCTCTTAAAGGGCAAACTCGGTGATTGGGAAAAGGCGAAATTCGATATTACAGTCATGAAAACAGTTTCTTGTGAATTTCGAAATAACCAAGGTCGATAGGCGGTGACGTGTATAGGAATGAGTTGTTCAGTACGATGACCTTGACAATAGATGTCTAGGTGAACGAAAATGGTCCCTCTGTTCTGAATAATTACCAAACCTTTTCGTGTCTGATCAGAAAGGGCGTTCGAGTTGCTGTTAGCTGTAATATAGCCGTTATATTCCGATTCGGAATCAGAAAAGCGTAACGACGAAAGTGACGTGTAACTCACCTGGAAGATAGTGACTTTCTTCAACACCGACAGATTCACGTGAAGGGCCAACTCGGTCTTCAGCTTGTCTGGAAGCAGGCCCAGCGCCGTGTTGATATCCCCGCCGCCTTGTATCCTTCCGCGAGACCAGCTGTAGTCGTACCACCTGAGAACCCGTCTCTTCATCCCACCCGGGACCTTATGGTGTCTCATGTAGGTCTTCGCGCCGTCCAGAAGTCTTTCGAACTCGAGGCGGTTCGCGTTCCGATTGGTGATCACGTTGCCAACCTGTCCGACGATCGTCGCGAATATGAAGACGCCGATCAGGTAGCTGACTATCGTGAAGACGTACCTACGGATCAATAAGCGAGAAAAAGAGCCGATCAGTCCAAGGAGGATGTGATCACTGTCCTTGGTACATGGACGAGCGGCCCCCGCCGGAGCCTTTCTCCTTTCTTTCTTTCCTCCTTTCTTTCCTTCTTTCTTTCCTTCTTTCTTTCTGTCTTTCTTTCCTCCTCCCTTGCTCGCGACTCTTCCCTTTCTTTCGTCCAATTCCCTTCATCACGTTCAACCATACTCCTTCCTTACGACTCACCTAATTACTTACTTTCTCTGTTACTCTTCCATCCCTCAATCATGACATCCACTCATGCTACCCTCCGCTCTATTGCGCTCGGTAGAACACCGGCAGAAAGGTTCAAGAACGATCGTACGACCGCCAGAGATCTTTCGAACTTTCGAGATCCAACTACGATTTCGACTTGTCTGATCGACCCTTAAGGGAAATCGTTGCCGGAGCCGAATGTTTGCAGACTTTCGAATTTTCTAGCTCATCGAATATTCATGCGAAACCGATCGATAGAAGATTGCGAGTTTCCTTTTCCTTTCTTTTATTTAAAAAATGCTCATTTGCCGGCGAAATAAAAATTAATGTGTCTTGATGGCTTTGCTTAAAGATATTGCAAGACAAAAAAAGGATATACGTCTACAGCATTTGAATCAATAGCTCGACAAGTTCAAAGACAAACAGAATGTGTCGCGTTAAGACAATTACAGTTTCTACTCGATAAATGTTCGAAACACGGGTCCGGTCAGGAAACACTGTTGTACTAGTCCAATAACAAAATTTCTTTATTTTTCTTCTTTATTGATGGGATTTTCACCAACATATTCGTGGCATTTTTCTAATGCAAATCATACCAAAGATATTATTCCGATGACAGTGACTCGTGTAATGAACGACGGATGTTTCGAATGCAAATAAGGACAGCCTATGGAAAAACATTCGAAAGCCTTTGACCTTTGCCCTGTCCTTCTTTGCGCCCGAAACTTTTATCGTGCATTATACGAGTAAATATCATCGGAATTACATCATATTTGGTATCATTTTCATTAGAAAAATGCCACGAATATGTTGGTAAAAGTCCCATCAATAAATCAGAAAAATGAAGAAGTTTTGTTACTGGATTCGTCTTAAAGCGAGGAAGCTTTCATTACACCAACTAGAGAATTTAACTTTGTTAACATGTACCTATAAACATTCTCTTACTGTTTCTAAAGTGAATGAAAGGGGGATACACAAAGATGGACAGTCTATTTCAGTCTAAGATTTATCTGATTATTTCTGTTAACGGAAGTTCTGACACACTCTCTGTTCCGACTTCCTCTGTCTCCCATTTTCAAATTACTTCGAAATCGCGTTCTCCACACAAATAGAATTCTTCTGTGAGCAATCGCAATAAAATTTTGGTTGAAAATTGCTATCGAATCTTATCGAAAATTGCTTTTAGTTAAGCAGTTCGCGGCTGCAGTGAGAATCCTAATAAATTCGGAATATCTGTCGAGAAAGAGATCCGATGGCAGTTTTATCTAACGAATAGCTCGCGTTTCAATGTTGATGTTCTTACTCCTATGCTGATATACAGGGTGAAGCTCCTAAGATTTTCACCGAAAACCTCTCCGTTGTTTTTAGTAATACGAAACATTGTTTGAGTGGGGCAATTATTGTGACGGAGAAGTTGTTTTTCTCTTGGCCATATTTTCCGATATTTCAAGGTCATTGTCGTTTTTTTTTGTTTTAAGTTGAACGGCGTATTTTGGTTAGTGATTATAGCTAACGAATTAACGAATTTATAACGAATTAACATTATAGCTAACGAAAAAACAAATTCAACCAAATCAAGTGCCAATTCGACCAGAAAAAAGCGTAACTTAACGTGCGACGTTCATGCTTACCGGCACGGCACGGCAGTTTATAAACAAGAGATGTTTATCGACAACGTTTCAGTGTTTACATCAACTGAACCCTAGTACAGTACGGTAAGCATGAACACGGTCTTCGTAAAGTTATGCTTTTTGAAGAATAATTCGTTCGAAGGTTAAATTTGTAAGATTTAATATTTCTTCCTGAAACATTTTTTCGTATTACTAAATATAACGGAGATATTTTCGGTGAAAGTCTTAGGTGCCTCGCACAGTATACATTGTTCTAAGCAGTGCTCTGCTTATCGTCTGCTTTCTTTTTATCACACATAACTGTACATACATCATTTACGTTCGCATCACCCACGCGTTAAGACAAACACGCGCACACGCACGCACACGCAGCACACATACAGGTACATATATACTGGCAGAGAGAGGCAGGCTCGCATGACCTTTTTTTTTCGTTTTATTCTGCAACGTTCGTCCCGTGGCGAAAATTCTCATCCGCCCATTACCCTTTTTCTTCCTTTCTCTCCAGAATTCTCGTGCTTCCGTTGGCCCCGACCAAATCAGCGTTCCTGTCTTTCATACCCTGCCTTTCCATATTTATATCTTTCAGACTTTCACGCTAATATTTCTCTCTCCCTCTCTCTCTCTCTCTCTCTCTGTTTCTTTCTTTCTCTCTTTCACTGTGTCAAATTTCCAAACGTCTCATTTCCGCGTATGTCGACGCTGTCGCGTTCGAACGTAATTGAATTTTCTGCACATGAACAAAACACGTATCTATGAACATTTCCACGCAAAATAGCAGAGAGTTTACCATAGCGTCACCGATGTTCTTGAAACTCACAGGATTGTTTGCACTTGACAAGTGGAGTTGTGTAAAATTTTAGCATCGTAACTGTGCACGCGTTTACGTAGGACTCTGTAGTATTTACTTGGTTGTTTAGTGGAAACAAAACCGTATTAGCTTCAGTCAATGTTTACTTATGTTCATTTGAAATATAACTTTTGCTGTATCTTCAGTCGTACCTGCATGAGATGTAATATTGGCGCAGATCTTTGCGCTGGAGTTCACAAAAAGAAAAAAACAACAACAAAGAAATCTATTCGCGATGTTTGTACTAATTGAATATGTAACGCCGATATGATAAAAATATTTGTATTTAAATGAATTACTTAAGAAATATAGGGTTTACTTGTTTTTGTGTAATTTTATTTTCAGGTACGACTTAAGCTGCAGATGGTACCACTTGGCATCCTAACGCTGGTTAACTCAGTCGTGCTGATTTTAATTTCGCGATCATAATTTCAGATCATAAAAATCGACCTTTTGTTGTTCTATTTGGATCGCCAACATTTCACCGCTATCCAGTGCCTGAAGGCACGAGAATTTAGATTAACCTCGGTTTCAACTTATCGAATAAAATACTCTTCAACTCCTTATAAAAACAGCTAATGTTGTTTATCTTTCACCGCGAGTAAAAAAACTGATTACGTTCATGGAGAAGCTTAGGCGGAACGACTTTTCAGCAGTGGAAAGAACGAGGAGCGTAGCGCACCCTTATTGCGTGTAGCGTAAGATCAGCGGTGAATACGGAAATTCGATTTGCAATTCGTGGGGTTCACTTCCGGGCTAAAGGTAGATTAAATTTGACTGGTTCTATATTGAAATTCGTAAGCCGTTGATGCCGTCGTATTTCACCGGTTGTTCCCTTGTACTTCCCCTATAATCCCAAAGCCTTGTGCTTTAAGTAGTCTCGAGTGCATTCGCATCTTTGGTCATTAAGCGGTCGCGTCGTTAGGCGTGTTGCCAGAACTTTGCCAGCTGAAAATATCCGCTGGGTCAGCGTGGCACGGACGATCTCGAAAACACCAACGAAATGAAGCCACTCGGGGAAAAAAGAAAATAACCCAGCAAGGTGTATTTCATCTTTTTGACGCGTCATGATTCTGCCGTCAGTGTGTCGTCGGTACTTTAGTACGTCTGCGTCTTAATGATACATACAAATCGAACTCGGGATCTCCTGGATCGAATTGACTCGCTGCGTTGTATTGCTTATATTACTTAATACTTAAACAGTTAAGCGCTAAATTAAAAATTTAAAACTGGAATAGACAAGTTGTAATCACTAAAAACAGGGGTAACTATTAATATGGCGTTTCAAAGTAATCAAACGTGTTCGTATGAATATATTAGATTCAAATTGATAAATTCTTACTAAAAAAGTAAAAAAATCCGGATTCATAAATTTAGATATAAGAATTTCCATCTTAGGTAAGTTACACAATAAAGTGCAATAAAGCTTAGCATCGGGTTGTTTTATTATAGAATCAAGTACACTTTTGTACGAGATAACAGAGGAAGCTTTTATAAAAATACTGATTGTCCTATTGTTCGTGAATTGTTCTATTCGGGCTGTAATCCTTTGCCGAGCAATCCATAATTCGTTCTCGAGGAAGTTTTCGCTTTATTAGACACAATACGGGTGAAACGATTCTAAAACGGAAGCAACACAACTATGCTCTACAAAGAAAATAATTCAATCCTTATTCTCACGACCCCGCTTTGAACGATAAGAATTGATGTGGAAAACTTAGCAAATTGCTAAATTTTCGTTTCTATTCGAGATTTAAGGGACAATATCCTAATCTATATCTTCGTCGAGCCTGTGGCGTCTTATTTCGACTGGATCTCCAATATTTTAATCAAAGCAATTTCCTCGACTTCATTTCGCTGAAATTATTTTTCGAAGAGCCACAGCGGAAAGCTTCGGAACTAAGTAACCCCTCGAGAAGGCTTCTGCGTTCCCAGCTATTAAGGGCCGAATTTAAATTCTTGGAGAGACGATCTTTTCCAGCTTGGAATTTCTTGTCCATCTTATTTCTCTCCCGCTTTTAGCTTCGATTAATCACCTTTGGAAAATGTTTAGCGATCTTTCACCATTTTGATGTGACGTGCTGATTCTAAAATACTGAATAGATTGGATAGCTATGAGATTCGTGGTTTCTTTTTTAATTTTTCAGAGAATGGTTCATTTTTGACCGAGGGTTCCTCTAAGAAGTTTGTTCCGTTCGATGAGTAGAATACGATATAATTATAAAAAAATTTGACCTTGAAAAAGTCGGTCAAGGTCAATTTTGCACCAAATTTTTTCAAAACAGATTTTCGCTGATCCTAAGATGTAGATTCACGCTTTAACGATTTTTACACATAATGTCTTGACTCCTTGTACCTTGTGCGCTAGGAATCAGTTTAGAACCGCAGAGGACACTGTTATACGTATAATACGTGTTATGTATAAAGCCGGTAGGCAACGATTATATATCTCCAACTTCTAAAAATTGCTTCTTCCGTGGAAAATATCAGAGGACGGTCAGCATATTTTTCGGTGTGTTATTAATTCGGTTAATGCGGTCCTAGGTAATGAAATCGCGCACACTTGCAACCGAAGATTTCTACGTGCCATGCCATCGGAAATTGCCGAGAGTTACACGAAGCGGAAATCGTTCCAAGTCCGAAGCTAGGTGCAAGCGAACGGAGTTATGAACGTGATTAATTTTATTTCGTCTGGAGCAATCCGACGCGATCAACCAATATATTCCTTCGATACCAGGCTTTTAACCGAAATTTCTTACCGCATTTATTTTACATTTATTTTCTGATACAGCATCTTTTTGGATCCAAAAAGTACATGAATTTCCGATGCTGGAAAAATTTTCCATATTTGACCTCTGGTAATATTGTGAAAAAAGAAAACTAGAAGAAACTTATTTTTAAACTTTTTAAAAAAACTAAAGAAATTTATTTCTACGGAGGAATAAAGACTCGATTTCGCAAAATTTATTATTATCACATTTTCTTGTTTGTTCGTAAAGGTCTAGAGATGATGCGCAGTTGATCTATTTTCAAACGAATCACAAGCAATTGTTTGTTTCGAAAGGGTGTTGTGAGCACCCGACCTAAGTACTTACGTAATTTATACTAGTACACCTAGTTAATGGTTAAAGTGAATTTAATTTTTATGGTCATTAAGATTGAGACATTTTTGCACAAAGATGGTTGCATGAAGATTATGATACACGTCTAGCTAAAGAATAACCTTGAAAGAAACGTAAAATATTATTTTCATGTAATTTTAATTTGTAACTTGCACATTGTAAAATTTTATAGTATTATAGAAATGTTTAGTTCCATACTATACTTGTCCGTTTTATTGCGAGGATGCCATGGGCAAAATTATTGTCTTCGCGCAATAAATTCTGTTCTAAAGTAGGATCGTTTGATAAAATTCGACAACCGGTAATAGAATATTTTAGGTAGTAATATTTCTTCGATAGTTTGTTCTCTTCGGGAAATATGCTGGTCCCATTGGCTGGTTGCTACCGAGTTTCCCCCCAAGTGGTTCTCATTCTACTCTCTAGGATTGGCAATCGACAGGAGATAACGTTAATGACCTCAACGATTTCCGATATTGAGAATTGTGGAAACAGTTCCGCTATCAGTAAACTACGCGTATCGATGTACAATTTATTTCTTTCGGAATTGGGTAGGAAGTATCGACGAATCTTTAAGTGATCTGTAAAAATCTAGGTAGTTGTCGAAGAACTTTTTTTATCCGGAAGAACATTTATTCCGAAACTATTTGCGATAGAATAACTTTTTTAAAATTAATTTTTATTAAACAGTTACAAGGATTAATTTACTAGACGACGCATTAAACTTATGCTTAAAATTATTGAAATGTTCAATGAGATATAATGTTCGAAATGTATTTCTGCATTTCTTTTCGAATTCTTCTTTCATCTATTATTTTATAATACGCTACTCTGCGTATTCTTGTATTTAATATCGCAAAAGAACAGGAAACGATATCGTAGCTGGAAACGCGTCACGTAACTGAACCGCGGCGGAAGCGTGGGGGAATAGCGCGGTAGAAGGGGAAATTAGAGTGGGGGAACAAGTCTTGATCCGGCAACTTTGGTTGTTATCGGTTGGTGCATATGTCTATGTATACAGGAGTTGGACAAGAAATGGAAATACCTCGAGTATTAAAAAAACTCTATTAGGGTACGACACCTTTGGCATTTAACACCTTACCGGCTATTGATGGATTTTTGGGAATCCCAATACTATCGCGTTATACTGAAAAGAGCGATAAGCAGAGAAATCTTAAGTAGGGTTCAAAGCTACCGAATTTAAATGAATAATAAGAAAGGGAAGAAAGAGAATCTAGGCGGGGAAATGACTCTAAATAAAGATAGAGCTCTCCCTCTTGTTACACGCTACCTTGAAGAGAAAAAAGGCTTGGATTCATCGCCACAATGCCCCCTTGTTAGACTTAAGACGGTCGATTGAAAAATGAATGAAAACGCCAACGGCTGGAGAAGGTTTTTCCCCGACCTGGTTCGACCCTGCCCACGTGATAGAATATTCGTCGGGGAGTTATTCAAATTAGGCTAAACTGACTGTCGTCGGCCCCGGAGGCCATTTGTAATAGGACTGGACTGGAATTTCGACTGTCACCGATAAAGGATGAATTTCAGCCACGACGTACCGACAAGAACGTCCTCTCCGTTGTCGATACGCTTCTTCAGGACACTCCTGCACGTCTGGGTACCCTCTAACCGAAATTCCGTGAACTTTAACCTCCCAACCTCGACGCGCAATCTTTTAAAGGCTTTCAAATATATTGAGATCAGCCGGGAAAATTGAAGCGTCGCATTCAAATGAACAACGATGCCGGACGTCGGATCCTTTAATCGATACTTTAATTTAAAATGTTTCTCTACTCTGCTTACAACTTGTTAGTTAAACGGCTTATACGAGCTATTTCTAAACGTATTGATATGTCACACCTTGTGCTTACTTTGATCAGTCCTCAGGGAATATCAAAGAATTTCTTTTGTTTGGGAAAATAGGGTTTGTATACATTATTTTTTATATCTAGATGGCTCCTAATGTCGTCTGCAATAGTTGATTAGAAGAACGCGTGGCAGCGCGACAGTACATAGTACATAGAATGATGGAGAGCAAGTGTGAGAAGTATCGCGCTATACCAAATCATATTATAATAAACATGTAGGTTAAGGAAATGCACGTCTTCGGTTACACCCCGAACAACTCCTAACGTGTTTCAACTATGAAATTTTGAGCACGGCGCACCCTAAACTTGTTCCTTCTCTTGAAAAAATGGATGTACATATTATGTGAGTAAAATCTAATACTTAACCTAATACATGAGTACGTTGGTAGCAACATTACACAAGTAGCAGTTCTTTATTTATTTCTTGCACTTGAGTAAATCGAATTTAATCAGTATCTGAAGAAAATAATAGAGTTGGCAGTGTAATCGCTGTGATGGGTGTTCATTTGTCGATTACGGTTTCATGAAACGTTTATTCGATAATGAACCATCTATATATAACGTAGAATATACGTATAAGATTCGCTAGCGTGTGTTCCTATAAAATTTCGGAATTGCACCGCAACTCTGAATTAGAAACTGCACTAGCGACACCTGTTCCTATCATTCTGTCAATCGCGGTGAAACCGCACGCGGTTTCGCACTGACATTCATGAACACTGGCTTCTCGTGGCAACGATTTTACCTGCAACACGTTTATGGTCGTATAAATCTATCGTCACGCGGTAAGAGGTTATTGCTCCTGAAAGGTGACAGACGAGATTTTCGATTAAACCTGTACGCTGACCTGAGGCACTGTCAATTTTGTTCATTCGTCGAATAGTGTCGATTATATTTGAAAGACTAATCCTTAACCCTTTCCAGTCCTATGTCGAGCCAGACTCGACGTTAACTATTGCACTGTTGGTCACTTATTTTACTAAATTACATAATGCTACATAATTACATAATGCAACAACAATTTCAGTATTTTCCAGCTCTTCTAAGTCGGTCAGTAAAGTTACATGTATATAGAAATATGTATTATTGAATTATACGATGATGTCCAAAGCTGTGAAATAAAAGGGAGAAAACACATCGGACCACAAAGGGTTGAAAACAGCGTCTGCTGTTTTAGGCTAAGACATAGGCTAGAAAGAATATTTTCTCACGTAGATTCGTTGGTACTCGAAACATTTCCGGCATCGTCTTAAAACATTTTATGGAATTACAAAATACGGTAAACACTATTTATAACGAATCTGTATCTTTAAATCGGTGGAAAATTAAATAATTCGTGGCTACACAGATTGCACAGCTATCCTTCACGTTCAGCATCTTCTTAATTTTTATATATTTTCGTCGACGAATGAACGATGTTTAAAAAAAATTAAGTGTATTTTAAGAGGAATTTATTAAGACATTTGCTTGCTTGCTTTTCTTTCACTATTTTTTTTTTTTTTTTTACAAAATTGTCACGGTTTAAATATCAACGATAGAGATACTTTTTGGATCTGCTGTATTTCTGTTACGGACTTTCGTACCAGATTGAATAAAATAAAGTTTTCGAATGATTTGTTTCTCGAAAGTGACTGAAAACTCACGTGTCACTTAAGGAGACACAGTACATAGTTTCGCATGATATGCTGTAGTTAGTGTTAATATTGAAAGCACGGTTACCAATGTGTCAAAGTGTCACGTGTCTGCCAGCGGCCGCAGAACAAACAGTAATTAACTATGCGACTGCGCATCGTTGATTCATGAGATATCCTGGTATGCGTGACAGGCTACTACGAACAGTGGTCATGCTCTAATGACTTGTCAAACGTCAATCGGGAAATAATTCAACGAATCTGTACCAATGAATTTTATCCCAAGCATTTTTCACGATGTATGCTTTCTCGTAATAAATGCTGTTCAAAAGAATTAATCGTGCATAGAAGAGAAACTAGAGTAAGGGAACCAATGTTGAATTCCAATAATCTCCCATCGATCGATGCGACTTCTAAGTGATTCTCGATCTAGAGCCTGGAAGTCGCGTACTCAAAAGTTTCCACTGGCTGGTTTCGCAGCGCCGAGAGTAGAGCCAACAAAACGTTTATTTCACAGTTTTCATTCGATTCCTTCGATCATATCTCAAGGAAGCTTAATCATAGTTCCAGCTCCTCCCGTTATTATCATCGGGATAACGATCGCGGCCATCAACGAATTTCACGTGCATTTCCCTTCGAACGAAGTGAAGAAACTGTTTTTGCCATATCGCGAGGGCGTCGTGTGTCGCGTAAAAAGTTCCGTCGGAGATTGACACGTTAACGTGTACTCGCTTATCTATCCGTCTGCCACGGATAGATTATGATGGCGAGCATTATGATGGTCTTCTTTCGAGAAGTTTTCCACGGGCTTGCGTAATTTTTCTCCCCCATATGCCGAGCAGCTTGCTACTTTTTCTCCTGTTTCTCACGATCAGTCCTGCGGTCCGCGTGAGAAACGATTGTGACGTTCATCGATCACTGACCGCGCACAGATTACAGATAGAAAGGTGGTTTCGTGCGTGTCGTTGCAGCACCGGCATCTATTTACCGATACCTCTCCGGACAAAGAGTAATTGCCAGCTTTGCAGGCGCTCTTGTCCTGTCATCAAAGCCCGCCTCGGCCGGAGAGACCGTGAATACTCTAATTTGCCTGCGTGAAAGCGTTCTCTGGTTACCGTGAACGTGTGCGTCGCATAAATTCCTCGGCTTAGGAAGAACCTTCCAAAACTAGCTTTCTGTTAATCGAAAACGCAATCACGCGGTTCGCTTCGCAAGCTTATCGACTGCTTGACAGTTTTCGGAAAAGGTAAACGGTATAATTAGAGCGACGATTTTCACGAGCGGTTCGCTCTTCTCGAAAAAAAAAACTTCGGAACTGAAACTCCGTTGTTCAGCGTTTTACTCGTGTACGCGAATCAAAATGGTTCTTCTCGTGAGTGCTACTAGTCGAGTTTGAGCTGCGTAAATTTTGTAATTAGAGAATAGTACATTTTCATTATTGAATAGTCGATCAGTGTCAAAAATGATGTATTGAAGTTAAATTATCGGTTTATTACTATTCCAAACGATGTAAAATGTAAATTTCTTTGCTTTAAAAGTGCTTTTGTTGGTTTTACGCTGAACGATCGGTTATTTGCGTAAATTTTAAATTATCAATTTAAAATTATTAATTATTAATTTAAACATGATTAATTTTCCCCTTGATTATACCGATCTCGCGTTCAACGTATTCATACCTCTGTTTGCATTTCCGAAGTTTACTCGTATCTTTAAGTAATTACTTATAATAACGTAGTTAACAAGATGAAGCGATTTCCAATGAAAACTATGTTAACGCGTAACATACGAGTGCAGAAAGAACAGTAATTCCAGAGTTAGTTGGACAGACTATTGGCAGGAAATACTCAGTCGACTCCCGAAACTTTAAAATGTCGTCGACTGCCGTAACCGACAGTAATCGCCTATCAATTCCGTATGAAAACTTTTTGATGTCTTGTCAAATTGTTACGAAGTTTTTATGATTTTTCAACGAAAATGGAGAATAGACACGAGGTCAAAGTGCGGTGATACAGGGTGTCTCTTTTATCTTGCGCTCCACGATATCTCCATTATTCTTGCCGGCACAAAAAATTCACTTTTTTCTCTTACGGTTATTTTCTTTTTCTCTCTCTCGAGTGTTCAAGAACATCAACGTTTTTTTATTTACTAACATTAGTTTTTTATCAGGTGTAGCACACGAGAAGACGTGTTCAACGACCCACCACATTGTGACTTTAAAATAACCTTGAACGCAGAAATAGAACATTATTCTGTTCTGTACAGAATTCTACTGTATTATCAATGCATTTTAACACGATATTGTTAGACGATAAGTTAAATATCGTCTTACAAGACGTTGTAAGATGCAGATTAGGATGTAGTATTATCGTCTTAAATGTCACGTTAATTAACCGATTATAATAACTGTAGGCCGAACGTTGTATATTCGTTGGCAAATTGACATAATTTTTCGTTGTAGGTCCTATGTTGGGGATTTGTAGGCAAAACCGCTAACCATATCCCAGCTAACCCCCAACCCCATTAACCACTGTTGGCCAACCATAAATGCTACTAGGGTATACTCGTAACGTACTTTCGTCTCGAATTGTTTGAAATTAAATTAAATTGTTTCTGTCTTTGAACCATTTGATCCTTTCTGTTCGCATTCACCCTTTCTCGCATCGTTTCTCTCGATACGAATCCTATCCACGCAACTAGTATATGTCTACATGATATTTGTGTGCAATTTTATTACGGATTGTGCTTCTTTTGACACTCTGTCAGAAACTTGTATCACAGGCACGCATGCGTAAATTCTGACAACCCTTACATCTCAATCGTTCTCTATCCTGACTCGCACTTTCACTCTCAGTTTTCATCGCACGCGCTCGTAACACTCGTTCGTCACGTTCTCTCGATATGACTTTTGACTTTTTGCCGTTTGATTGATCTTTTGCTTTGGAAACGATACAGATACCCTCCGTTATGCTTGAACTGTAGAAGCCGGGACAGTCGGCCACGACGAGCGAGGCTCCGGGGATTGCCGCCCGCTACGACTCTGCCAACACAACAACAACAAGACCGCTTCACGAGTCTAATTCCTAACCATCTAATTCGGTAGAAATTTGACTTAAGAGAAAATGGAAACTCCCGCATGCGCGTCAACCGCATGCTTCCGCGACGCTTCTTTCTCCCGCTGCCTCGACATCCTTTTACATTCTCCTCGTGTTTCATTTTTTTAAACAAAAGATTCACCCACAGACATCTCTACTTGTATAATTCCTTATTATTTTGTTCCCCTCAGGGTTACAACAATCCTCTATATATAGGTTCACACCTATGCGGTGGTCACCCATCTTTCGACGGGCCCCAAACCAGCGTCGCTTAACCTCAACGATCATCATTCCCACAACACCACCGGCGAGCCACCACTCGCCGGCACATCTCTACTTGTATTTTCAATTATTTATTTGCTATCGCCTTTTAATTGTCAACACGATATACAGTGACTTCCCGATATAAGTGACATTTAGGCGACATCTATGGATCTCGCCGAACGTTGCATTTGAAACACATAGTCACTATCTGTGGTGGTGTGGGTAGTTCCAGTGACCTTTAAACGCGAGGCTCGCAGTGACTTATATACAATTTTCGTTTTGCTCTAACTAAACAGTTGGATTATTCCTTTCAATATCTGCGTCGTTGTCTGTATACAATGATTTGATACCAGTCATAATGATTTAGACTGCAAATTACGTTGTTTAAATACGGATTGCACTTCATACATACAACGTGAAATTTTGCAGTAGGACACTGAGCTTGATATTTAAAATTTTAAAATACCGACAATTTTATTTGAAATAATTGCTTTAAAGAAACATTATTACGAGAAGCGATTATGTATAATGTGTTACATTTTGCTGTGCATTAAAATTTATTATACTTTCTTTTCTCCTTTCAATGAACAAGGGAAGATCCTCAACCCGCAAATTCAAAAAATTATGAAACTTCCGGGATATGACCTTCAGGATACGACTTATAGCAAAGTTCCTTCAATTTACCTTCATGTTTCGTGTTTAGGTTCAAGGTCAATTGAAGATACTTTGTTATAGGTCATTTAATTTGTCTTTTTAAGGACTACAATGAAGCAAAAAAATATACAGTCATTTGAAAAACTCAAGGTCACCTTGATATCTCAGAACATATAATGTTTTAAAAAATCGGACTGTGCTTTTATAGTTAGCCCCCTAGGGTACGATAAATTTCTTAGGGTACGATAAATAATGAGTTATTTCAGGTGGTTATTGTTACTGACTGACCTTGCATAACGTTACATTATGTTGCTTTATATAAGCTCATTGTAGCTTTCGCCGTAAAAATTGATGTTTCAATAAATGACATTCAAAGATCTCAAAGGAAAATATGCATTTGCATTTGACTCTAAGCTTGAGTGAAGTGAAGCCTTAAAAATGTAACAGAATGATTACGTTGACATTTTAATTACAGAGATATTACGTTTATTGAAGTTGTGGAAAAACATTTCTAAAATTTTACTATGCAACTTTGGATAGTCCTAAATAGAATTGACATAATTTTTTGAACACATATCTAAATTAATATTTGAAAACCCTATTATATTACACGTTGAAACGAATAACATGGCTTACTCTGTCACTAGAAATGAGTTCAACTAGATCAACTTTAAGCATGACATTTAAATACTGATCTTGGCGTTGACGAGATATCTCATAAACAGCTTTTTACTCCGTCAGTTTAGTGTTTGCAGTAGATCATCTCCCACTTATTATAACGAGCCTCCTATATGGCAATATTATGCCCGCGGGTAAATCTACGAAAAATTAGAACTTTATAAACAAATAAAAAATTCGTACGTACTTTCACTATCCAGTCCAAAAGTCAATGACACAGGGGATAGTCTTAGCATCCCTGACAATAATATTTTGTATATTTTGAGCTTTGTTAATAGCATTTTAATAGCACTCACGTATTTTGTTATTGAAACATTTAAGCAGGAACATACTCTTGCCAACTAGACAAGTACTAGGTACGCTATAATGTCATATATAAAAATTAATTTAAAACGGAAAATATAAAATTCTTCTCTACAAAACTTCTTTTGTCACATAATCGAGATACGTTGTAGAATTCGACTTCAATTTAAAAATCAAAAAGATTTTCGTCACGAAATACGATCTTCCACAACAAATTCATACAATTTCATTCGACCTGTTTTACTTATTTTTACTATTTCGTTAATACGTCGTAGAACTTGGTTTCAATTTCAAAATCGACAAGATTTTCAACTATAATCTTTGTCGCGAGATTCGATCTTCCACAAGGACAGACAAAGTAAAAGACTTTGACTGGATATGGTCACACAAATTTCATTCGACCTGTTTTACTTATTTTTACTGTATCTTTAATACGTCGTAGAACTTGGTTTCAATTTCAAAATCGACAAGATTTTCAACTATAATCTTCGTCAGGAGATTCGATCTTCCACAAGGACAGACAAAATAAAAGACTTTGACTGGATATGGTCACACAAATTTCATTCGACCTGTTTTACTTATTTTTACTGTTTCGTTAATACGTCGTAGAACTTGGTTTCAATTTCAAAATCGACAAGATTTTCAACTATAATCTTCGTCACGAGATTCGATCTTCCACAAGGACAGATAAAATAAAAGACTGACTGGATATGGTCACACAAATTGCATTGGACCTGTTTTACTTATTTTTACTGTTTCGTTAATACGTCGTAGAACTTGGTTTCAATTTCAAAATGGACAAGATTTTCAACTATAATCTTCGTCACGAGATTTGATCTTCCACAATGACCAATAAAATAAAAGACTTTGACTGGAAATGGTCACACAAATTTCATTCGACCTGTTTTACTTATTTTTACTGTTTCGTTAATACGTCGTAGAACTTGGTTTCAATTTCAAAATCGACAAGATTTTCAACTTTAATCTTCGTCACGAGATTCGATCTTCCACAAGGACAGATAAAATAAAAGACTGACTGGATATGGTCACACAAATTTCATTCGAGCTGTTTTACTTATTTTTACTGATTCGTTAATACGTCGTAGAACTTGGTTTCAATTTCAAAATCGACAAGATTTTCAACTATAATCTTTGTCGCGAGATTCGATCTTCCACAATGACCGATAAAATAAAAGACTTCGAATGGATATGGTTACACAGAGATATTAGATATGCGATACTAGGGAGAAAAGCTTGCGTCCCCGTAGAATTATGTCGGCATTCCATTCTCTCTCAAGTCATAAGTCGATCAACGAGATCTAAGGACAATGTCGGATCCCTGGTAAACGCGCGGGTGCTGGTTAGCCAAACGGAATGTGAGCCAACGAAATAATCGAAATATAAGAAAAAAATGGTGGTGGTGTGCATGTGTACAGTCGAAGAGAGTTATCACTCACTCGGCGTTGGTTTCCGGAGTTGGTAGGTCGCCGATGGTCGTCAAGGTGAGGGTGGACCAGTACAGCGAGCCGAGGTACTTTCTGGTCAGGGTCGCGTACTCTCCGGGTCTGTATGGGTAGACCCAGTCCCCTTGGAATCCTTCCGCCTCGCTGAGCAAGTAGTAAAAGCAGCCGAACCAGTGCGCCAGGATCAGTAGTATATGTATGAGATTCAGCACGCGCCACAAATTTGGGTAAACCGTCCGCGATTCCACCATATAGTAATAGTTATAGACACGGTAAATCTTTAGGAACCTGGGAAACCTGAGCATGGGATTGGTGCCGAGGTACAATTGAAGAGGATCGAGCGGCAGCAACGCCAGCAGGTCCAGTATGAACGATTTCGATTGGAGATAATGGCTGGCCAGTTTCTTGCTGTTGTAGACCATCAGGCCTTGCTCGAGGTATCCGGTACGGAATTGCACCGCCACGTCCAGGAAAAATACCAGGTCCGTGAAACCGTCACACGCGAACCACGCTGCCGGCGCCAGCGCCTGCAGTTCCGGCAAACTTTGCCGCACGATTAGAGTCCAGAGATTGTAGAGGACGCAGCCCGACAGAAGCATCAGCCAGTAGTAATAGAAATTCTCGTCAGGGTTGACCACAGTTTTCGGTGGCCTCTGCGGCCTCCTACGGCGTCGTCCGCCGAAATCTTTATCGTCGGCCGCGGTCCCCTCCCCCTCGCCTGTGTCTAACGTCTCCTGGCTCTCCGGGATCTGTCTCGTCGAGAACCTCTTCAGGAAAGAGTCCTCCCGTTTCAGCGGCGGTTTCTTCTGGATTGTCGATATCGCGGAGGACAGCTGCACCGTTGTCCGCAGTTTCATCCACCGCTGATTGCTCTTCGTTCTGAGAACAGAAAAACGAATAGATCGACAGTCAAGGACGAATGGAACAGTTTTACTTCAGCGTAAAAACGATTCAGACAAGAACAATCCAAAAATTTTCTCGAAGAGAACTTTTATTCCGGTAATGACGACGCGACGCGACGAGACCGCGAAGTATGTTTTACGCAACTAAACCTAAACGGTCCACGTATCTAATTATAACGGAAAAGTAAGAAAATTTTTGCGTATATCGATTGTCAGAAAATCCTGTTGTTTACTCGTTAATGATTAGTTAAACAAATCTTGACGTTTGCCACCTGTTACTTGTTTGTTCTTCAGACAGCTTTCAAGAAAACGGGGAAACTTTTACAATTTTTGTATTAGTCGGTTGCTAGTCATTTATGAATGCAACCAATTGATTTTTCGGTAGATCGGAACGAACAACGGGACATTTATTTGTTAACTTTGTAATAGATATGAATATATCTTTCTTGTTGACACTGTGACCTTCAGCCATGTAAATAGTTTTCTGACACGTATGAACATACATAAATATATTAGCTAACTAATTAAATATTTGTTAAAGCACTTTTCGTTCTTACAATGAATTCTATGTCACTATGAACAGTTTCACGAAAAAATCATAATTCATCGGAAATTTTCATTCACCAGTTTCTAATATTTGATAGTAGTTTCTTAACCTCCTAGAAACGAGCGTGGTTTGTACACAAGACGCAAGCTGCTTGTCGTTTACACTGACAAAACTTCGTGAACAATTGAATGTGAACGGCCCACACATTCGTGAGATTCGAATAAATCATTGCGATACGGTATTTCTTCATGAGTTGATGTTTAAAATGTTCCGAGTTCCATGCGATGTAACGGATTAGTATAAATTAACCGTACTAGAAGTTACTGTAGGAAATGAGTATAAAAATAATCGACGCAGTGATTCTCTAAGGTTGTTTAGATTTTCTAATAAAAAAAAGAAAAGGATTCTTTTTCAGATACTCAAAATATATAAAAATATTTAAAAACGTGATCCCACTGGTTTTAATCACTCCTGAATAAAATACAGCTTCCAAATATTAAAACTTATATTTCGAAATGTGCTTTTGTTCCAATCGTTGGGATGCGGATGATTATGCTAATAACAGTGGTGCTCGAATGCATCAGCTCGTGTGGAATCTGGGTTCTAAGGATAAAAGACTCGACTTTACCGGCTGCAAGAAATTTTTCTCTTCGGCGTTTCTTCGGCTAAATGGATTATCCGAATCCATCAGCAAGACTGGCTTGAGAGTAACGGAGCAGTAGAATCGAGAAGGTTGGTAAATCCAAAATTATACTTGACCGTTAGGTTGTTACTGTCCGACTGGCGCTCTGGATAGTTTTTGTTGTACAGAAAAAATGCTAGGGAAGAATATCCAGAAAAATATTATTTCACGTATTAAATAGTCTACATTCTTGAAATTAAGTTTACTAAAAGGATTTCAAAATGTCTATGAAGGAGTAGATTAAACAATGAAAATTTTTATCGATGTACTTTGTTTAGTACACATAATTATAAAAATTTTTCTCTGTTTCCGCTGAAAATATTACATTTCCTACTGTGATCGTTCCTTTTCACGTCGCACATTAAAGTTCCATTAATTTCAACAACCACTTCGTCTTCGATGGTACAAACTACGCTTGGATCCACATAATTAGGTGAATTAAATACAATCATTTGGTGCAGTTCGTAAGATACCATTGTACGTTCTCCAAGAAATTTATAGACATCCCGGAAGAGCACAAGCATAGCTCTTCCTAATGCTGTTCCTAAACGCTGACAAATAGCTTCGATTCAAACAATGTTCCCTATAGAAAACCGGAAATGCCGTAATTAGAATATAACTTATTAGGATAATTGACCCGATAGGGGACCGTTATTATTCTCATGTATAGAGATATACACGAACTGTTTGTCACTGAAAAAGATTTCGGCTTACCGCTATAGATTATGCAATATGTTTCACATACTTCTACCGGGATGCATCGTGCAAACCGATTAAACAATCAAAAGTAATGGTACGTGTTGTATGTTTTAGATCTCCGTGTCGCTTTGAGGAAAGCCTTATGGGACCCTTTACATACCACGCCCATGCCATGGTATACAGATCACGCATCGCAAATCTTCTTGCATCACGTTCTACAGTTTCTCCTATAGACATATCCGGCGTAACACGCGTACGCATACATGTATGTATAAAAATATATCTATGCTCATTACAAACAGGCAGTCCTACTTTCGTTCCATTCACGGAAAAAAACCCACTGAAAGGAAAGAAACACACCATTCTTCGCAGAGGCGATCGACGTCGCCTCGTTCGAATCGTTGCTGTGATCTTTACGATCATTAATACGTACATAGCATATAGTATTGTAGATATAGTATATGTATGTCTAATTCTATGTAACAGAGATGGTAAGGTGATTCTTGCTTGAAATAAGAAGTGAGCGAGAATCAGGTTAATATCAGTTCAGAATCAGAGCGTCAGTTGAATGAGAGGCAGACAGACAGACAGACAGACAGACAAACTGACAGACAGACAGACAGACAGACAGACAGACAGACTGACTGACAGACAGACCGACAGACCGACAGACCGACAGACTGACAGACAGGTACAGACAAACAGACAGAGACAGAAACACTGAGATAGTGGAAACTAAAAGTAAACTTTCTGTATACCACTACGCATTCTTTAATCATTAATACACCTATGTTGAGTATATCATAATGTGTGTGTGTGTGTGTTTGTGTGTGTGTGCGTGCGTGTCAACTAGTTGGTAAGGGAAAGCAGATGCGACTAATTGTGTCAAGCATCAGCATTCGTTCGATAACGTAATATCCTTATATTAAGTAATTCTTACATACCTGTCCCTTGATTTAAGTAAAATTTATTGCATTGTCAAGGGGCAGCATTACACCAAGGGGCATTGTTAGGGTATTGTCAATTTGCAGCATTACACCTTTTCTATGGACTCAAGATGCACTCTTTTTCAATAGTTTTGAATACAACCGTTGTAATTGTTGACAATACAACTGAGCAGTAACTGTTCCTCCAGGTTTCAACAACTGAAAGTGAATTATACCACGACAGTCCCACAGTGGGCAAAAACGGCCTTTTTCAATTCAAAATCAAAGAACTTTCGATAGGAATGAGGTAGAGCGATGAAATTTTTTTTAAATGAAAGCTGAAACTTTGTAGAATATGGCAAAAATAGGGAGATTACGGTACGAACGTTTTTTAACCTTGAGAAAATTCATTAAAGTTGCACAATTTTAAGAAAATTTTGTTGTGGTTAATACGCGCGGAAAATTTTTTTTTAACATGCTATATATCGTTCCCCATAGATTTTTTCACGCTGATTTCAAATCTGTTTTCAAAATTTTTCTGCGACCTCTGGTTTTTGAAAAAAATAGACTTTTGTGGCACAAATTAATGAAATTTTTTCGTTAAAATGACTTGATAACACACTAGTTTGAAAGTATATCGTATTCTCATATATAAAACACAATAAAAATAATAATAATGAAGTATTTTAACGTTTCGAGTTACTTACGAAACATGAAGCCACTTCACATCTCGTCATCACTTTACGTATCGCTGTCATTACTACTGGCACTTTCTTGAAATTGTGCAACTTTAACGAATTTTCTCAAGGTTAAAAAACGTTCGTACCGTAAAATCTCCCTATTTTTCCCATATTCTACAAGTTTCAGTTTTCATTTTCAAAAAGTTTCATCGCTCTACCTCATTCCTATCGAAAGTTCTTTGATTTTGAATCGAAAAAGGCCGTTTTTGCCCACTGTGCGTCCCACCAAATGCACAGTAACACCTTTCTAAGTAATAAGTTAGGTTTAGGGGTTGATATTGCGGTTTGATTTGCAGAAAGCCATTGCTTGGAACGTTTTGATGTTATGGTAAAGAATCCATTTTTCGTCTCCGATAACGATTCTGCTGAGAAATGGATCTCTACGAAATCTGGATAGCAATGAAGTGCAAATTGATCGACGAATATTCTCGTTGCTCTCAGATAGTTGGTACCCATATTCTTTGCCTATATGCCTTTCCCATTTCGTGTAGGTGCCTTTGTATAGTTGACCGTGTGAACCCGAGGCTTCTCGATAATTTTTGTATACTTAATTTTGGATCAGCTTCCATTAGAGTGTCATTATCAAATTCAACTGGTCGTCCACTTCGAGGCCTGTCAGAGAGATCATAATCACCAACAGCAAACCTTCTGAACCGACGTTGAACTTCAGTACATCTCCATAAACATCGCAAATTTTCTTTGTTGTTACCCGCATGAAAATGAAAAAGTATGCAATGACGAATATGATCCTCGGAAGGTACGGACGCCGCCATTTTATTACAGGGTTGTAAAGAAAGATTATACTTTTTAAAATATTTTTAACACAGGCTTCTTTACCGAAAACTGTAATAGAATATGTGTTTCCTCTTCAACGATCGGTACAGAACTAAAGGTAAAACAAATTCTTTGCAAATAATTGATTACTTATGGGTACCCGTAACATTTCATGTGAATGTCACTAGAAAACTGAATGGTCAGTCTGATATACGGAACTATTAAAAAATGCTTACTTGTGAAACTAGGAAAAGGACGTGCACTATAGTTCGTTGTATGATTTTCCATGTCTAAAATTCAATTTTCTTTAAATGATGCAATATTTTCAATTTTTCTTTACCACTACGCTATTTTCCGTGTTTACTCGCGCTCTTTCTCTACGTTCGGCACGATCAGCGAGGTCACAAAAGAATAATAGAACCGTACGATCTGAACAACGGCACAGACCCGAGGGTTTTGCTTATGTTAAACGCGCACTAACGTGTCTCGGCCACAACCACGACCACGGTTGGCAGCATGGTGCCCAATTTAAAAGGAGCATGAATGCACCAACGCGCACCAAGTAAAAATGCGGCCTTTTGTTAAACCGGCCAGCTATGGTCGTGATCATGACTGAGCCGTGCTGGTGCGCGTTTAGCTTTAGATCGAACCATTACTGTATTTTCATTCGCAAAGCGTTCTTTTCACTTCTTTTATAATATTTTCCAGGTAGCATACCAAAATTCTCGCGACTAAGCGGTTCTACAAAATGAGCATCATTCAGGCGTGAGCATCGTTAGAAGAATTATATTCCCTACCGACGGCTTTTCCACCGGAAATACCTCTTTCTCTAGCTATAATATAAGGTCTGCTGCGCAGGGGTCACTAGCAATATGAAATGAACTGTGTGCTAGGTCTTTATCGAGCTCTCCCGAAGGTTGTAAGTCTGATCGTAAAGCTTCGAATCTTCGCATGGATGTTCTTTCGACTTATAATACTCGAATTTATAGTCTGCTGTAAAAAGTGAAACGTTCAGGGTTCGTAGCTGAAAACCAAATCGGTACTCTTACGGAGCCGTAGCTTTATTACTATTCGAAAACATTTTCCTAGCCCTTAATAGGTAAATTAAAGTTGTAAAAAGTCGTAACGATCTTTTAAGGCACCGTGTCAATTATTTCGAGAGATTCTAAAATCAATGGAACCATTGTAGAGGAGGAACAATGTCTTGCCCTGCATATGTGTACAGGGTGTATAAAAAGGTTTGATTTTGGCAAGCGTAGGCGTATTTTACATCTTCGGATCGATGAAGATCTGTAAAAAAAAAGTTGCCGCAAGTGTCCTTGACCTTGAATTTCACGGTCAAATTTTTTTTTATTGCATTGTATTCTACTCATCATGAGGATAAAAAGTGTCAAAGGAACCATGGGTCAAAACTTGACCGTTCTCATAAAAAATAATATTACAGTTATTACTAATAAAGTAAGCAGTTACTATTATCATTATTATTATTATTATCAATTACTAACGTAATTGATCACAATCAATATTACCTTTCAAGTCATGAAAGATGTTCATCTTCTATTTCTTCTTCTAAGCCAAAGAACCGATCCCAGCGAAACAGGAGAAAACTCGTGAGCGGAGACGCGAACACGAGAAAACTCGTGAGCGGTCCTTAACAGATGGGACGCGAAACACGAGAAAACTCGTGAGCGGTCCTTAATGTGTTAAGCAATATTAATCAGAATGGATCGGTTCTTTGGCTTAGAAGAAGAAATAGAAGATGAACATCTTTCATGACTTGAAAGGTAATATTGATTGTGATCAATTACGTTAGTAATTGATAATAATAATAATAATAATAATAATATTAACTGCTTACTTTATTAGTAATAACTGTAATATTATTTTTAATGAGAACGGTCAAGTTTTGACCCATGGTTCCTTTGACACTTTTTATCCTCATGATGAGTAGAATACAATGCAATTAAAAAAAAATTTGACCTTGAAATTCAAGGTCAAGGACACTTTTGCGGCAACTTTTTTTTACAGATCTTCATCGATCCGAAGATGTAGAATACGCCTACGCTTGCCAAAATCAAACCTTTTTATACACCCTGTACAGTGCTCAGATAGTTTCATTCCATCTTTTCTTTATAATTGACATTATTGCAAGGACTGCGCTCATATCTTTTCCGTTTGTTGTACGATACTCGTGTATTATAAGCGTCACAGAAATGTATCAGATCGGGGTTCAAAGGTAGCTGGGACAGCTAGTTTTCGTCGTCATCGGTTAGATTTGTAAGGCGGCCGAAATAGTCGAGGAATTGTAGAGCGATCGATCAGCCATCAGCCATGTTATCTAGTACAAAGTGAATCTGACGTAGAGTAGAGTAAAGTCGACGTTAGAAATCAAGATACGGAGTAGCAAAGAGGGTGGAATTGCGGTGGCAAGCGGGTAGCCGATACTTTCGCGTCGTCTCGATTGTAATGGCTGGTACGTTCAGGAGGTAAAAGTGAGCGAAACTCGGATGAGATGGTAGCCCAGTTCTCCGAAAAACTTTTCCTCCGCGTATACATTAAGCTTCGTGGAAATTGGTCCCCTCCGCAAAGATACTATCCCCGATAATTAGGCTTCTAATAAAACCGAAAACTTCCAATTTGCGCGGATCAGATTTTCACGAACAGATCGATCGAAGAAAGAATTTCGAGTTGGGGAGGGTTCTGTATAACGTAAACGCTGAAAAATTGATCAATTTCTTACCCATGTATAGCTATATTATATATCTACAATACCTACTCAATTGTCAACATGCCAGCTAATAAGAGAGAAAGAGAGAGAGAGAGAGGGAGAGAGAGAGAAAGAGAGAGAGAGACAGACAGAGACGTACATAAACTCATACTGTTCCAATGATTTTTACCTCTAGTTGTTGATGGTTTCGCGGCCTAACGAGAGGGTTTCACAATGTGTTGCGTACCGATTTTGATGGAATTCGAAGCAAAATATAGGATCCATAAAAAAGAACGATCTATTCCGGCAATTATTAAGCGACTAAGCGAGTTAGATTGCATCCGATCGATTCTCATTTGAGGCTTTGTTTTCGAGATGTGCAGGAAGTAGAATTGGTTGGTCATGATCAGACACGTCAGACAGTTCCTACCGAATACAGTAAAGATTCTACTGAAGTCAGTACCGACGTTCCCTACTTATGACAGTGGAACACCTCACACCACTCGAGAACCGTCGTGTCGCGGCCACAACATTGTCGGCTATATCGGTGTGAGACCAGAAGACCACTACTAATCCAATTACAAAACTTCTTTATTTTTCATTATTTTTTTATGAAACTTTTACCAACATATTCGTGGCGTTTTTCTGATTAAAATGATACCAAATATTATATAATTCCGATGTTATTTACTTGTGTAACGAACGATGAAAGTTACTTCCCATAACAATTACATTGACGGAAAATTAGTGTAAATGTGATCCAAATTATATCGCGTTTGGTATCATTTTAACCAGAATAATGCCACAAATATATTGGTGAAATTCTCATAAAAAAATAATTAATAATAAAGAAGTTAAATTTTTCATTTGAAAGCCTGCGCTCACGCCAGTCTTTGATCTTTTCCGAACGCGTCGACTCGCCGCGTCTCTTTCTTTCCCATACGCTGTCCTCCTCTGCGTTCGAAACTTTTATCGCTTGTTACACAAGTAAATAACATCGGAATTATATCATATTTGGTATCATTTTAATCAGAAAAATGCCACGAATATGTTGGTAAAAGTTTCATAAAAATATAACGAAAAATAAAGAAGTTCTGTAATTGGATTAGTAGTGGTCTTCTAGTCTCACACCGATATAGCCGACAATGTTGTGGCCGCGACGGTTCTCGAGTTTCGCTGTCAGCACCTCCGTACAACATTGTATTTCAAACGCGACGCCGGCGAGTACCTCCGACGTTCCCTACACAAGTCAGTAAAAAAGAACCAAAAGACTGACTTCAGTAGAATCTCTACTGTATAGTGTATTTTCGATTTAATTCGAAAAACACATACCAAATTCTACTGGATTGTATGAAGAAAATGCAAAATGTTTGGTCCTAGAAGGAAAAGAATATCCTATATTAGTAATAGCACGCGCGCCAAGCGAATCAAGTATCCTATTAAATTTTAAAAGTTCATTACTAAGACCTAACTTCATCGAAATTTATTTTACATTAGATTGTATTCTTCCTACTTGTTTCATACATCATTAATTCTAGTATCGATAATTCAAAGTAGTTGACGAATTTATAAAAAATTTTGTAAAATTCCTTCTATATAGAAGGAAGGAGGGAGTATACATACGAAAGGGATCCCGGGTTCAATATACGTGTGAAAAAATATTAATTGAAGAAAATCGGATACTGTCGGACACTTGTGATTCTTCATTAGTATATATTTGAGATGCTAAAAAATATGAATATTCCTATTTTTCTATAATCTCTCCTATCACCTTCGTCTGGTGCTTCTGAAAAACACATTCTATCTAATTCTATCGGATTCTAACTTGCTCTAAACATTCTTTTTAATAATTGAGTTGTCAATCAGATTTGAACAAAGTTTCATCAAAATCTGCAGCACACATTGTGCGTTGTCTTTCTAATTGTAAGCAGCAAGATGTTTCGGTTGAAGAGAGAGTTGGCTGTGTCTTGTGTATTAGTCGGTACGTGAGTGTACGTGTGTGTATGTGTATGCGTGTGTTTGTATAGGTGAAAGTGCAGTACAGAGGTTACCGTCCATATCGAGCAATGACCGGAGTACCTCTTGATCTTGCGTAGTGAGGAGTATAGCGCCATGACGGCGCGTACGTTACTCCATTTTTGCGAACCCCTCGTATTACGGGGTCTCCTGGCCGCAGCTGGTATCTCGGTATCGAGGCCATTGCTCTCCAAGGACTCCGAGGTGGTTGAGGTTGTGCTCAGTTCCAGGGCATCCTTCTCTAAGGATCCTCCGTAGCTCGAGGAAGTGCCTGGACGATACAGCTCGGATAACCTGCGAAGAAGACAGAACCCCGACGGGTTGCCTCTCTCACTCTCACTGCCTTTCTCTCTAGCTTTCTCTCTCTCTCTCTCTCTCTCTCTCTCTCCACCATTCGCTTCGTCCATTCACTCGACGCGTCGCGACGCTCGACGTTCGGTCCTTCGGGAGTTCCTCCCCCTTTCACCAGCATCGGTACCGTCGCCTCTCATTGTCAAGCGCCATCCTATCATTTCACACTTTAAATTCTCGTTTCTTCTTCTTTGTTCTTCCCCCTTCCCCCTTCACGCATCCTCGCTGCATCCCTCATGCTCATTCGTTTACATATGCACTCGTTACGTCGCTCAGGCTCGCTCACTGTATGCTGATGCCGGTACAATGTTATGCAAACAAGCATGATTGATCTTTTAAAACGATAACCTGTTACATGGAGCGTATTAATGTTACGTATCGACCCCGTTCTGGAAACAGTCCTGCAACCAACTCGGCGACAGCTCTTCCAATAGCAACTGTTTGTACTCTCAAGAGGTCACTATAACTCGCAAGAGTATACTTTTATAAGGACAAGTCAAGTCTCGTTCGAAAGTCGCTTCGTATCGACATGGAGCATGAACATCCCGTTCACGGTATTGTGATCATTATACCATCAGATCGAACATCGTTTGTCTCTCTAATCGTATCGGGTGGACAAGAAAAGGAAATTCTGATTAATTAATCCGTGAAATAACAATCGCTGTACCTACATCATTTTTAATTTCTTTCGTGCGTTTTCTTCGTGTGTTTCATGTAACTTAGAGTTTGTATTAAATATGTTGAATTCACTCCGCGACAATACTATAGGACACTGTACAAAGCCATACAAACCTGTGTTGTGAAAAAAGAATTTTTCCCTCCTGTACATATGCAGAGTGTCCCATATACGGTGAAGAACCGATTGGGGTGTAATTCCACACGACAGAGTGGGCAAAAAAAAAAAATACAATTTTTTTTGTTCGACGCCTTGTTTTCGAGAAGAGCGTGTTTAATGATCCGTTGGGTTCGTGTGCTTTAGCATATGCACGAAGTAAGATCGGTTGGTCATTATTAGACGCATAGTTTTACACTACAGAGAACGCACGTTTTCATGTTTTCTCTATATTCTCTCTCTCTCTCTCTCTCTCTTTAGTAGAACACCTTGTCCTTTGCCAAGGGCAAGATGTATACATAGTCACCAAAGTCGTGACGACTGATCACCCGTGGTTTTTTCAAACAATTTACGGTTTTCTGACTGGTTCTACTGTTATCTGCAATAATCATTGTCTCTCCCCCAATATTAGTGATTTTAGACATGCTGTCTTATAATTAAATAAACAGAGCACAACAATTTATGTCTAATATCTTGAAAATTTGTCCATAAGAATGAAGTTTGCCGTTTAAAATACAGATCGCGTTCAATTCGGTTTAACTTAATTATTTTCCTTGCAGAATTTTGTACAGATAAAAAGTATGACAAGTTTACTATTATTTATAATATTGCGTGTTCCTACTCTGGGACTCGTGATATACAGTCGAGTCGGAAAGTAAGTTAACGACTGGTGTATGCAGGCAAATGAATATGACATGTCTTTAATCTTTAATAATGATAATATATGTTTTACTAACATATTTGTTTATTTCCTTACACCTCCTAAATAAAAACAATACAATAACTTGATTTTATTACCAAATGTTAACTTACTTTCCGACTCGACTGTACATTTAGTGTCTTGTAGTATTATCGCATAGTGTGTGTAGGGTCTGTGATGAAATATAGACTGTTACTTAAAATTATAAAGATCTACTTAAATCCACGGTTAACGGTTACTACGAAATGAATCTGTGCATGAACTTTTTGCTTCATAAATAAATGCTTATTTGTGATTTCATATTTTCTCAGTTTTTATCTGAATATAGCTAATAAAAACTCACAACATTTTGCAAAAGTAAAGTAAATACAATATACAATAGCCTTTCTGTACCGGAAAATAATCATAAGTGTGTTTTTATTTTTTAGGTTACCTTCTTCCGGAAACTGAAAAAATATTTGATTACTACATCACTTATTTTTAGATGAAAAATTATCTCAGGTCTCCAAGCGAATCGTAAATAAAATTGTGCTTGCAAGCTATGTGCTTATTTTATTACATTCTAAAGTTCAAATACAGGTACATATTCGCAAAAAGTAATAACATTTTATGCCCTATAAAAGAGGTAACGTAGTTTTTTTCTGACGGTAACTTTAGTTTTAACGCGGTTAAGTGACTTTGTCGCTGACATCTACACGAGCAGGTACAATGTATGAAACCATAAAGTAACAGTTTAATAAAATGGCGGTAATTATTAGTTCAATATTTGTATGGTTATTGCAGTCGCATTGAATGAAAAATTCTGCACGCGACTAATATTTATTTCATAGTCGGGCATATTTTAACCATGCGAATTCCTTTCTCTTGTTGACAAGTAAAACAAAGAAGGGCAGATTCCAAAGTAAAAGATAACTCGTCTTTTTATTAAGACAACTGCGAATGAAATTTTATGCATTGACGCGAGTGAGAAAAAGTTTACCACCTTCGCGTTGTAAGGAATTTTCGGAAAATGATCTTGTCACTTGTGCAATTCAAAGTTGCAAAATGGCTAATTACCAAATTGTTTCACAATTCCAGCAGAATTTCAGTTTTTGTGATCAGTCGACGTAAAAGTTTAAATTAACAGGACGTTATGCACACACCTTTGTACTTGTTGCTTATTTATTATGAAAATGTTAAAACGAAAGGTTGCGAGCGCATATGCAGAATAAATTATTGTTGCCTTAGCGACACGTGTCAATATTTCACGTCGCAATATGAAAAGTCTGGTTCATGTTTATCCAACTGGATTATTTCCAGCGACCGTATTAACGCATTTCACGCCGCTTTAAATTTTACTGTACAAAAATGATTGCTACTGCAAATGCACACAAAATTTTAATGCGAAATTTCAAAATACAGTTGAAAAGTGTACATGCTGTTTAATAAAAACGTATGTATAATTATGCGACAAATGTTTTCAATATGTATGTAAAAATCTTAAACATTCCCTAGTAGCACAAAATATTGTATACACATTCATATAATATTAAAAAGAGATTCAATCTTTTTTTAATATTCAAATATACATACAATATTTATTTTATATTACGTAACAAATATTTCTTTTTAAATATTCAGGAAATATCTATGTCATGTTACGAGAAAAATATTTTTTTCTAAATATTAAATGAATCTATTTCATATGGGAAGTAGAACATTTTGGTAATTATTTACATTAGCGGCTTCCTCACCGATTTTGAAATATGTTGTCAAGGTCATCATTATGAACAACTATTTCCTATACATGTTACCGCCGCTCAACTTTAGTTTCTGAGATATTCGCAAAAAAGTTTTAACATCTCAAAAAATGATCGGAGTAGGTATGGGTTAGAATTGAAGTTGCAAAATAAGAAAGAAAACCTTGCATCCACTATTCTACATACGAATAATAAAATATAATACTAATGTACTACAAACTACATTATAAAATACTAATGTGAAGTGTACTTACTTCTGAATCTTCTGTACCTCCGTCGGATCCACAGCACACAATTATTGACTCACGAGAAGAGATCCGAATAATTGAACAACAATAACTAAATAACACACACCACACACGCGCACAACACATTTTATAAAATCGTGACAACGAACGAGAAGATGTCACTCCGGCCACGAATAAAATAATACTGCGATTTTAACCGTCCCCCTCCCACGGACGTGTGATACGAAAACAGGGAATTCCGGGAAATAGGGTCGGCGCCCCGCCATAATTTGTTTACCTTGGTTTTGTATCTAGTGTTTATAGACCCTCAGCGTCTAACCTTCCTATGATAACCTGACCGTACCACCTCCGTGGAAGGGATCATTGTTAAAATCGCAGTATTATTTTGTTCGTGGTCGGAGTGACATCTTCTCGTTCGTTGTCACGATTTTATAAAATGTGTTGTGCGCGTGTGTTGTGTGTGTTGTTTAGTGATTGTTGTTCAATTATTCGGACTTATTCTCGTGAGCGAATAATTGTGTGCTGTGGATCCGACGGAGGTACAGAAGATTCAGAAGTAAGTACACTTTACATTAGTATTTTATAATGTAGGATTAGTATTCGTATGTGGAACATTGGATACAAGGTTTTCTATCATATTTTGCAACGTATATTAACGATCATTAATGATTTGGTATATAGTATAATTTAATGTTGTTCAAATAAGATACTACTTTAAATCAAATATTTTTATTTTGATAACCAGATAGATAAAATGAAATATTTTTATTATATAGGTTTCAAATATTTCCTTGCAATGAAAATAAGTTGAGCAAGTAGTTAATATTATAAATCATAATTTTTAACATGAGAAGCTATAACAGTTAGCAAAGTATTATGTGTAGTTTAATTACGAATATGTAACATGTTGATAAACAGACTACAATATCGTAATAACATTACAGGCAACAAAATATCATAAAAATATAAGTTACTGTCAACCATTTGAAATACTATTTTACACAGTCCTACACACACCTACTCCGATCACTTTTTCAGATGTTGAAACTTTTTTGCGAATATCTCGGAAACTAAAGCTGAGCGGCGGTAACATGTATAGGAAAAAGTTGTTCAGAATGATGATCTTGACAACATATTTCAAGGTCATCAAAATCGGTCAGGAAGCCCCTAATGTAAATAATTACCAATATTTTTTCCAAATACAGATAATATTCCCTCAACAAGCAGTGCGCAGAAAGTAATACATATTCATAGTTTCTAATTTTTGTTATAATTTGAAACTTCTTAAATTTGAAAATTTTATTGAATGTCTTTTAAATATTGAATTTATATTTTTCAAATATTGAATTCACATTTTTTTAATATTTACTTTATATTTTTTAAATATCTAGTTTATATCCTCCGAATATTTAGCTTATATTTCTTAAACATTCAATTTATATTTCTTGTACATATATACAATATTCAGATCCAATATTTTTCTCATATGAAAAAATGTGGCTTAAAAAATATTTTTCCAATATTTGAAAAAAATATCTATCTAATATTTTTGTGCTACTAGGGTTTGAATACATGGGACTCACAAATGATTATTATTACTTTTTGTGTTTTTGCAATTAAGGTCAATTTTGTAACATATGTTATCACATGATATCACTTTTGAATTATTTAGTTGATCTAGCTGATTCGATGTACCGCTGGATCTATGTTTCTAATTGTTTTTTGTTTGATAACAGTTTTGTTTTACTGTACAAATTAAATGTTCAAAATATAATCGATACTGAAGATGAGTTTAAAAGGACTCGAATAACTGCTTTACTTTGAAATACTGTATAACTAGATGAGAGTAATAAGATTAATTCTGCATATAAATCATACTTAATAAATTTCACTTTGTCAATTAATCCGCTTTAATTTTATATATTCCCGAATAATAAAAGAACTGATTCATGTTTTCAATTGGATTTTCTATATTTATTTTTATCTTATTTCTCGTATCCTTGCGAATTAAGGTAATATCAACTTTCTGCATATTGTGCTACAGGCTTAATCGAATTAACATTTCTTTCTTTACACACCGTTATATTTCATCAAATTACCCTTATCCTATCTGCAAAAACTGAAGTGTGTGTTTATCGTATGTTCAAGTACGGTAATAATTTAAATAGAAATTGCAAAAGTTGAAAACTAAACAGCATATCAACTTATCTCGTCCTCTTTTGTAGAAACAGAGAAATGGTCTCACATAAAAGCTTAAATTAATTACGTTCAATACAGATGGATACCGGATATTCTAGAAAAATTTCCCCTTCCTGTACTCTCATTTTGCTTCAGGTATTCTGTGGCATCCGTTTGGTATCCCGATTTAAAGAAGATTCCAGCTGCAAAGCCAGAAATGTTCGAGTTGCTTGAAATATTTCAAATAAGAAGGTCTTGGTAAGTTTCGAACGCCTTGAACGTCACGGTAACCAAACAAGATTTATCGCAATCAATTTTTTAAGACGTCGTGATCTCAAAGTATTCTACATTTTTATTTACACATCTTACTGTTGCACAGTGTGCGAAATTTCCATTGTACCATGGAATATTTTTTCATAGTATCATACAGTTTATAAAAGTTGATTCTATTTAGAAATCTAATATTAGATTGATCGGAAGCATAACTATGTAAATGTACGTATAGTTCTAAGCTAATGGGTGTCTTTGTGCTGACATTAAAACTTTCATTTTTGAAATTTTCTCGTCAAGATTATATAAGAAAAAATTGAAAAATTTCTGAGTTTCCAAGGTGAGAGAAGTTTAACCCTTAATTTCTTTATATAGATCGTTGACATAACAAACAACCCAAACCAAGCGTCCTTTTCGCTTCCTCTCTCGCTCAATTTCTCACTCTGCCTATAATTTTGCACTGGTCACAACATTCACTCGAACATTCCTTTTTTTCTGTGTCCGTCTGTCCATCTCCATCGCATTTTGCAATATCGAAATCCACTTTTCGATGGTGACTTCACAGAATTCGGTACATTATCTCGACTCGAGTCACGGAGGAGAACAACGTCTTCACCTTCTCTGCAAAGAGACCCATTTATCGGAGATCCGAGGCTAATTACCACTGGCTAAACCGAGAAAATGGCTACCAGGACTCTTTGCACTTGGCGTGGTCACTGCGACCAATCTTGTCATCCCATCTTTTCGGCAAACACGAAGCTAGGCATGGTGAAATCTGTGTGTGTGTGTGTCACTTCAGGGATTACCTCGACCAGAAAATACTTTCTGTGACTCTCATTTCTCGACTTATTTTGAGGGTGTACTTTGAAATTTTATTGACAAACCGAATCTTTATAAAACCCCATCGAGTTGTGACTTTTGAACATCGTTAGCGAATTTTTAGTTCAGTTCACAACAATGGATGGGTGTAATTTAAAACAGTAAACATATTAGAAGAATTTAAAAATAGTGTTGTATTATGTTGTACCTTAAATCAAATACCTATTCCACTCCAGTTTGTTGTAGTTCAGTTAGAAAATTTTGATTGTGCTTAAAGATCCGAAGTCTATTAATGTGTAAGTTATACGAGAGAAATTTTTTAACGAGTTCAGAGTGTTTTAAAGTTCAGTTTTCATAATAACGATAAAAATTCGGTAATCTGGTTTCAACTTATCGAAGTAAATCTGTGGAACTTGATAATAATATTTAGTTCATTGCAAATATAATCTCACACATACACTCTTAAAGCAGGCCGAGAAGTGGAAATATCTCTCTTGAAGTAAACACGGTGGACGAGCATGGATAATCGACGTGAACGGACTAATTGTACGAATTTTTCATTTATGAAAATAGTTGTGAAATTAAGTGAAAGCGCTAATTATTCCTAAAATGGTTGACCGCTAGATAAGCGAGAGACTCGAATTTTTCGACTAGCACCTATCGAACGACCAATCACACGCATTCAACACCTTAGACATTTTTTTTAGGTAAGAGAATGGAGGCGTTTGTGGTTGAAAGTAGTTAGCATTGTTTTAAAAAATACCAATTGCTTCAGAAACATTCTTTTCGTCACTGCATTGTTAGTAAGCATTGAAACAGCTATATATTTACTTTACTTTATTACTGTATTCATTTGATAATACCTGTACACAAAGGAATTAAAATCAACACGTGCTTGTTAACATTATGTTACTTAAATATCTCAAATGGGACAAAGAGTGTCCCATCTAATTCAGGCACTTTAACTATCCTACGCGAAAGAAATTATGTGTAAAAATTGTTACAGCGTGATAAAAAAAATGATGTAGGAAAACTATAGCCCAACTGTTAACAGTTGCAAGCATTTATTGTAACATTAGTTGTAAACACTGATAAATCGGGCATTCTATATCGGTACCATTCCGGTTTAAACATTTGTGAAATATTACGACAATTTCACAAAACATTGTTAATACAGATGTACGGAGAAAGTAGTCGGAATGATTTTAATTTACGACGAGGGAACAAGGAACACTGTTCAAACGTCCTCGTTGTCCATGGAAGGATATCCTGCGATGAATCATCCTTCTCTACAAAGTTCCAACAGAACAGTTCAATTATTGTTTGAAACGGGTAGTTGAACTTAGTTAGGAGTTAACTGACTTAAAAGGAAACGATCGAAGCCCGTTACTGGAGTGCAGACTGAAATTGCTGTATTGGCGTCGGTAAGAAATAATCTTCGTAGAATCTATCGAAAAAGGGCACGATATTCTGGCACTTATGAACAAGTATTGATATAACGAATATTTTTTACACCATCTTAAGCTTTTCACGTTCTGTTCTGACATTTCAAACAAATAGTTCTTATTGTTAGATAGCTAAATTGGACAAATAACCCGTTGTGAGAAAATGAGTCGATTTTCTTATTGTCGGATTGGATATTTCTATGGGGAAAATGTTCTCACGGAATATAAGACGATAATAAGAAACCAATACATGTTAAACAAATCATTTGAATTGATAGGTATCGAAAATCTAGTAGTTTAATGAAATTACTTTTTATTCTCATTCTTTGCGTTGGTTAATGATCACGTTCAACTCCGCATTGAAACAGTACTTACAGGTTCGAACATACTCGCAATTGATTTCCACGATTCGAATTGTTTCTACCTTGGACATTAATATTAAACGGAGGTTAATTGAATTTGCGGGCAGATGTAGAACCTGCAGTGCACTTACACAATTACTATTTCGTTCCCACGGTGCAAGTGTTTCGGCTTTGGTACTATTGGTTCGACACTATTACGATGTTATAGTTCATAGACTGTCAACGCTTTAAGTACGCTGGCGGTTGTTCTAATGATGATGAAGACAGTGACAGCGTCACACTCCAAATTCACCCTTTTGCAAATCAATTTCACCTTTTTGCAAATCAATTTCACCCTTTTGCAAATCAATTTCACCCTGTTACAAATCAGTTTCACACTTTTGCAAATCAATTTCACCCTTCTAAATACTTATTTAAAAGGAATTACCAATTCATTAAAGTAATATACGAAATGCATAATTCATGTATGAAAACCGTGTACACAACCTAGCCTATAATGGTTCTCCTGCAGCAGCTGCCGGTAACTTAACATACATATTCATGTAATAATTGTAACAATTTGTAGAGGTAACGGTAGCAACAGAGTTATTAATTACATCTACCCAAAAAAATGTTCATGATTTGAAGGATTGGCTAGCATATTTCTTGAATTTGATTTTTCAAAAAAACTTTATCAACGGGGTCCACCATTGGAGAATATGGTGGTGAAAAAAAGTAGGGTATGCCTTGTCTGACCAACAAGATCACGCGCTTTAGATTTTACGTGCGAATGTAATTAAATAAATTGATGGAGAAAAGTGTACAGTACACGATAAGAATGTTTCTTTGTGGTTTTGCAATTGTGACTCTGATGTACAATTTTTCACATATTCGTAAAAGATAATAACAGGGTACACCTCAAATTAAATATTCGTAGCTGGGTTGATGGAATAGTTAGAAGCTTGTTCAGTTATATGGAAGAACATAAACATTTCACACAACATCCTGATGACGGTGGAAAATAGTTCATCAAAATAGTGCAAATTTAGTTTCTTGGTACTAATGTAAAGATTTGGTTGGTATTAACACTCTATAAAAGTTTCCAATTTTTACGGCAACTTTGCTTACAAATTCGCACCAGTCTGAAAGACCGTATAGTCTGGCTAAGCGCTAATAATCAAAGAAAAATTTCGAATGGTTCGAGTTGAGTGTGACCATGAACGCTCATGTGTACACGTCGTATCCACACTGTCGACTCGTTGATGTCTCGTTAAACGACAAAAATTAAAAGTATACTGCTCCATTGGAAAACTCGTCGTTCGACGCACGGGGGAATTATGTCGTACAATTTGATGTGACCTGCTGTATCAGATCAGTAATATCAGGCACGATTAGACATACATGTATTGGTTGAAGGGAAGGAAATCGAATGAACTCACCGCGATCCTGTGTGGCCATTGGATCGCCTGCCACTGCTTTCCTCGTCCTCGTCGTCTTCGTCGTCCCTCGAGGTGGCCAGTGAATGGGGAACAGAAGAGGGAGCACTGCTACCGGAATCGGGCCCAGGGCCCATCCTCGAACCGGAAGCACCGCTGCAGCCCGCCGAAGACGCCGACAGACCACCCCCTCCCTGGCCCTCCTCGTTCTCCGCGCGATCCACCTACACCAAAATCACAAGGACATCGTTACAAACCTCTATCGTAACGAATTTATCGACAGATGGAGGAAAGAAATGTTCAAAGGTACTTGTTCGGGGTTAAACTTTCCCTTAGGGGACCAAAAATTTTGGACTTTTTCTTATATAATCCCGTAGATTTTTACGAGAAAAGACCAAAAATCCACGTTTTAACGGTAGGAATTCACTGGTTCAAAAGTTATGCATGTTTCAAGTTGGCCGATTTCAAGCATTTTTCACAGGTACGAGCGCCGCCATGTCAGTATGTACCCGGCGTCGTTTAACGAATGGAGATTATGAATGGAGGCTCTTAGACTATACAGGGTGGTCCACCTAAGTAAGGCCACCTAAATATCTCCTCTAATTGTAGGGGTACAAAAAATATTTTGTATGCTATTTGAATGGCTTGAAAAAACCATTCTATTGCAAAAAATGTTCTTTTTCTAGGATAATTTTTTTCGGAGTTTACAATGTTGTCGATGTTTTTTTGTGTATAACTGTATAATTATTTTTATTGCATCGTGTAGCTGATGTTAAAATACGTTCAGTTTTGTACACTACATGACCTTGAAATGACCTTTGCGTTCAAAAATTAAAAGGAAACGAAAAATTGTCTATCGAGACTTTAGAGACGAAGACGTCGTTCGGGAATCTGTAAGAGTAAATAAACGTGTTCACTATTACGAAACCCCATTATGAAATTTGTAATATTTTTTCACGAATCTATTTTTCAAATTATCATTGTAATAGATGCTCAAAATGGTGCCCCTCCGCATCGATAAATTTTTTGAAACTTAGAATAAGAGACTCTCTGGCCCTTTCAAATGTTGTGAGATTAATTGCAGCCACAAGCTATTATTATTCTGTGTGTTATTCTGTCTGTCAGTAAACATGTGTATTTACACTTACAGATTCCCGAACGATTTCTTCGTCTCTAAAGTCTCGATAGACAATTTTTTGTTTCCATTTAATTTTTGAACTCAAAGGTCATTTCAAGGTCATGTAATGTACATAACTGAACGTATTTTAACATCAGCTACACGATGCAATAAAAATAATTATACAATTATACACAAAAAAACATCGATAATATTGTAAACTCCGAAAAAAATTATCCTAGAAAAAAAATATTTTTTCCAATAGAATGGTTTTTTCAAGCCATTCAAATAGCATACAAAATATTTTTTTTACCCCCACAATTAGAGGAGATATTTAGGTGGCCTTACTTAGGTGGACCACCAACCTGTATAAACCTATAGACACGATACAAATTATTTTTCTTGAAGAAAAGATAACTGAATTTGTGACGTCACAGATCGAAAGATGTACATATAATCTATGCTCATTTATCCACGGACCATAAGGACAGCGAGGAGGTGAAAGTACGTGTTGACCGCGGCTTGTACCATGAGATCGTTGACATCCAGTATTGTACACTTACACATATCGCGATACGTGTAGGTGTATAATATGCATAAAAATAAATGATAACGGAGCGTTGCGTACCGGTATCTTTGCGTGGAAGGGCTCGAAGGGTCTACGACGTGTAGCGTTTTATGGCAGGGAGAAATATTCTCGGTTAATTCTGCACCCGTGGTAAATCAATTTTCCATACTTAGCATGAAGAAATCAAAGGAAGGTTCTTAGCCTTAACCTTAACCTTGACATCTACAAGCAGTGCTTGCTGACTTTCGAGTTGTAAACCGTATACAGCTAAGAGATAATAATAGATGATCTAGTATAGCGTAAACTAAGATAAGTTCTCCTTTTTTTTTTTTTATTAAATAACGGGATACTGCATTCTACTATGTGAAGCATTGTGTTTTGTTTCAATTTTATTTCATTCTCGAAGTGCCGTGTAGCATTTCAAGCAACTCAATACCGCAGAATTCAATTACAGCAAAGAAGGTTATTTTACGCATCGACTGACTCGAATGACTACACACCTAGCATTCCAGCAAGATCTTTCTTCGTATTTCTTTTCATGGTTATACGATGCCCTTCTTCATCTGTATTTGAAGGACGAAAAGATTGAAGCTGGAAACCAAGAATCCACAGGCACGAAAACTTCATGTTCCGTTGCTCAAAGGGTACCACGCAATTTTGATAACACGTTACCTGACGAGAACGTAAGATCAAAATTGTAATTGTTGAAAGTGTACCATTTTTTTTATGTTTTTAACAAACAGCTGACTACATTCTCTGTTGTCCACATCTGCGATAATACCATTGCTTAATTTTGGATCGTCACTGGATAAATTACAGTTTATTTATTGCACATTACGCCTAGAAAATGCAAAAGTAGGACTTTTGAGAGGTCAAGTGCTCTAAATTTATCTTTTATCTAATGCTTTTGACCACGGAGAAGCTCCATTTTTGCATTATTGTGAAACGGTTTGCGGACTCCCGGAACCTCGCAGTGTTTATGGAATAAGGAGTAATAAAAGCAAAAAGTATGTGATTTCCTGTTTCTAAAGATATATTATATTAAACAATTGTCAAATATCTAGAATAGAAGTCAGAAAGTACCAGTGACATAATTCAGGTCGTAAAAGTTTAACACTTGCAACGAGAATCGAGCTCTTAAGACGAGCACACTCCTCCTGGCAGACTTTCCTAGAGCAAAAAGTAATGATCCTGCAAAGGCGGGGATCAATAAGCGAAGAATCGATCCTGTGTATACAGAAAGAATTCTAAAGCATACTTGAACAAGAGTGTATACCTATACATGCTGGTAGAATCGTTGACCCGTGAGAACTAAATTATATATATATATATATATATGAAAATATGTTTTCTCGTATGTGCAATTTACTATTTCGAAAACATCATCGGGTATGTATATTTCTATCATATTTTCAGCATAATCCTATATATGTGTTACAGTATCCGGGGAGAACTATCATCTCAACACTACTTCAGAAATCTCAATTGCACATTCAAGACTACTTGTGAGATATTTTCGTTGGAAATTTTTGTGATCAGGTAACGATGTTTCTCATTCTGAGCTCAAGACTCTCATCGTTCTCGCTATTCGACCATAATTGTAAACACTAACAAGGTATAGGTCGAATTATTTTTCGTACATTAAAGTGACACCGACAACATCTTTCTATTTCAACTATTTATATGTCTATGTGAATCTCTTTGCTGCATATTACCTTATGTTTTCAATTTTACAAAAAATAGAGAAATTATTAGGTGAAAAGAATGAAAAGAAGAGTTCTCATTATTTCGTAAAATATGACGAAACTGAATTACGAGTTCCACGCGTTCATGTGTCATTTATCTACAACGCAGGAGGGAGAGAAGTGTTATGTTTGAACTTTCCCGACGTGATTGTTGCGACAGGTTCCATTTTGTCGTCACTATTCGCTTCTGGTATGATCATCAATATTGCTTGATATATAAAATGCAGCAGATAAAAGTATTAATGTGAAGAAAGCGAAACTATGTACAAATTTTCATAAGAATAATAAAACCCTGAGTACAAAAGATAAAATTATGGTTTTTAATCAAATTAAGTGAAACTAAATCGCTGCAATAAAATCTTCGATGAGAAAATGTTCGACTTCCCGCTAATTGAATGATGAACACATCTTATATATACGGTAATAAACGAAGTGTAGAAGACGTGAATTACGATCTCTCGTCACGAATGCTTCATGAACAGAATACGCCAATTCACGTCTCTGACGTATAGTCCGCTAATTGTTTTATTATTATCAGAACAGCGACGCGTAATTTCACGACAGCTGCGAGTTATGCGCGTCAAGGCAGACACCAGGATGGTTCCAAATGCCCAAACGCTAGCAAAAACCCAAATTTCTCCCATTGAGATGGGTACTCTATTATTGTCTCTATACAGGGGTAAACGGGAAAAACTTTGCATTTTTATACCTGAATAACAATCGTAGTTCGAGTCTACTTGTGGGTCTATGTATTGGGTTGGCAACTAAGTAATTGCCGATTTCAGTTATATATGTCTCTCACTCCCATTTTTATGATATCCGTAAACGTTATGATCTTCTTCTTTTTATATATGTTAGCTGGCATTCTAACCTAGCTTTACAAGTTCATTGCGTAGATATTTTCTTAAAGGTTTTTTTTTTACCTCAATATTAATATGGAGTGCAAAAACGAACATTTTCGCCATATTTTGCTTTATTATTTCCGTAAAGGAAAGAACGCAGTGCAAGCTGCCAAAAAGTATTACCACTTATTTCGATCCCTGGACAACTCCCTTCGTGGTAAAACTTTCAATAATGATGAAGATGTAAAATCTCACTTAACTCAGTTTTTGGCCGAAAAGCATCAGACTTTCTACGAGCGTGGAATTTTCAAGTTGGCAGAAAGATGGCAAAAGGTCATCGAACAAAATGGAAAATACATCATAGATTAAAGTCCATTCCAAGTAAAAAAAAAACTCTTTTATTTCATTGAACAAATCGGCAATTACTTAGTTGCCAACCCAATAGATGCGAAATTTAAGTGCACAGTGTAGAAATTGTATTGAATCATGCCCTCCACGTTTATACCATTTTGGGACAGCCTATAGACATATCGAAAAAAAACCTTTACGAAACTTCAAAGTAGTTTTTTGTGAGAAGGGTTGACTCGAGACACATGGTCTCCTTCAGACTTTTTATCTCTCAGTAAATTACGAAGCAACAATAAAAAATTTCACCTTGAGAAAAATCCGGTCAAGAACAACAATTTTGTACGTAATTTTTCAAACAGGTCTCCATCGATTCAAAGGTACAGAATCCATCTGTGATTTACTCATAATTTTGGTACACCCTGTACGTACATATTCGAAAAATGTTCATGAAAGTAGCAGATAGCTTTATCGAGAATCGCGTAATATGCAAATGCTTGCGGTTCGCAATCACAAGTTACCCTGCTGGTATTACAGATCGATAGTCGCCCATCAGAAATTTTAATCAGTCAGTCGAACACGTGTGACTAGTAGAACTAGAACACAGTCGAGGAACTAGATCACAGTCATCTTATTAACTGCACCATCCCAAGGTACGCGCTACTACCAGTGTATCATTTGACCCCTGCCAAACAGTAACTGCTGACATCGATTGATGTGGTGAAGTCTAAGTAGCTTCACACTGATCTGCACTCTAGCCCATACATTCTTGTCCCTATGCAATATACAGGATGTCCTAAAAATTTTGTACCTGAAATTTTGTTCCTGAGGTTATTTGAAGCAACTTTTTCCTCGGCGAAAATCTTCTCTGCGGTTTTGTTGAGGAGTTATTAACGAAAAACATCGACCAATCGGAACACAGGTCTGATGGACCGTGTTTTGCGTTAATAACTTCTCAATAACACAATTTAGATGCTTGTTAATAATATACAAAACAGCAGTGCAGTATGCATACATATGATCTTGTATGCTGGTAACCAGATAGCACAAAGACGTCTTAAAAGGGCGTTCAATAATGTACAATATTTAATAATTAACGTTCATAAATGTTAGAGCAGGCTTCGCAGAGATGACACGTATTATGACACTTCGGCGATGTGAATAGACAACATAAGCCATATGAAGACACATGTAACTTTAAGCATTAATTCCTTTTTTAACTAAAAAATTAGAAAAAGTTATAGGATGTAGATATAAACCACAGCTTTTTTACTATTGTTGAATTATATACTGTATGTATACTATAGTTACAAGCTATATTAAAGCTGTCAATATAGTTGTCGTATCAGGAACAAGGAATTTGAACCTATGTAATGTATCAGGTATATCTGTACATATTTCGGATATTGTACATTTAAAATACTTATACTTGGTGTGTATAAATGTCACCAGAGCACGAAATGTTCTCGATTACCTCGAGAAACGGATGAGACCGAATCAAGTGAAGTATAAACATACCGCAGTGGAAAATTACAAATCTGTATTATACGCTCCTAGTAGACACCAATGTTGACGATGGTCTCTGATTGCACATACTTGTTCTAGCCAAAACGAGGACATTTCGCTGCATGCCTAGTTTACACGCGTTTCATTATTGCACGTGGTAAATAACCACCATTTTCCAACCATTTGTGTGTACGTAATTTACATACACTTGTTCACTGCGCAGTATTACTCTTAGGGTACTGGGCATTCATATATTTATTAATACAAGATATAATAATGGTATTTTTTTCTATTTTATAAAATATTGAAATAATTTGGAAAAAAGACAATATCTAAATAATTATTGTATTATCCAATATTTTCTTATACATCGTCTTCTAAAATAATAGTTGATTCTTTTTCTTTTCCGTGTAGTATTAAGTTACAGTAGAATCTCGTTTATCCGAAGTAAACAAGGATACCTGAGAGTTTGTATGATAGAACAGTATCTTAATTAAATTGCTAGCTTCAATCTGTATTGATTTGCATGATACACAGTGTTGCATGTGAATCGCCTTAGATTGAGCTGTTTAAATTTGAAGCTCTTAGTTAGATTAATCCGAACTAAACGTATCTACCACAGAAACATATCAAATTAATTCTTTCCTCCTGGTCCCAATGTTTAAAAAACAATCTGTGAAACTGAAACGAAAATAAACAAATTGCAATAGAATCGGTTGACAAGTGTTTGAAAAACTTGACGATCAGAAATTCATTTAGAGAGCCATTTCTAAGCAAAGAAAATACACGGATAAATTTTTTTCTAACGTTGAATGGCAGTCTTATCGACATTTTCAGCGACGTTCAATCTTCTTTGATGTCAAGTAAATCATCCTTGCTTATATATATATATATATATATATATATATATATATATATATATATATAAAATATAAAATAAATATACATATACCTATATATATATAGGGTCATCCGTTTTTAAACGGCCAAACGTCAACCAGCTATAGAGGACCCCAAATGAAACAACTTTCACCCCTAACACTTTTTTTGATTCGGTCTTGATTTTTAGATAATTGCAAAAACCCGTCATTTTTTGCGTTCACTTAAGATTAAATATATTAGGACTGCAATTATGTATCTTGAAGATTTTTCCTTTGTTTGGTTTAAAATAGATAGGGGCATCTTTTTTATTAAGTCAACTTTTTTGTATGACCTTCGGATCTTGGTTTTTTGACATGGGGCACGCCGTGGAGACTGAATGAAATAACTTCGAAAAATTCGGATTCATGCATAATAAATTGCTTAATTCAAGACAAAAATTAACACAAAATTATTGGAAAAACTTCAAAATTTTGCGATTTTTCAAGAAATTAAAAATTAACATAAACAAGGCCGAATCAAAAAAAGTGTCAGGGGTGAAAGTTGTTCCATTTGGGGCCCTCTATAGTTGGTTGACGTTTGGCCGTTTAAAAACGTAATATTATATATATATATATATATTTTTTTTTTTTTTTTCTAAATATTACAAGCTGCTGCGAATCGATATTCCGTAAACTATCGATGCGAACCATAGTCTTGGCGACTATCGCAATCGAATATAAACCCTGTTCCGACAGAAACGACACGTACCCGGATTGCGACCGCGAAAGTCAAACGGAAGTTTCGTGGGTTTCCCCGCGTCGTTTATGTACGATTTCCTGTATGTATGTCCGTAAAGCTTAAGATCCCGCGTTACAGCTCGTGTTAAGGCGTTGCACGAAAATAAAGGCGGCTTTTACGACGGAGCTGGCGATATCTTCATTCAACCGACCTTTTCGTCCTCGCGTTTACGAGCCGGACGTACAGCTTCGGTACAAGAGAATGTTATTTATTGGTAATGACCGTGCCGTGTGATTAACGGAATCGTCGGACAGTCATTCGTACGATGGCTAAACGGTTTTCCAACGTTCCTGTCGCCCCCCTCCCTGTTCCAACAGATCGAAGCTCCCGATTGCGAGGGCGCCGTCGACATCGATTCGATAATGAAACTAATTGCTCGAACGCCGATGAATTTCAACGCAATGCTGCTCGATATCGTTTGACAACCCGATGGCGTTATGCTGAAGTTCGTTAGTTGCACAGCCAAGAGAAATTATTTGTATGCTCATCGAACACTGTAATCGCATTTTCGACATAATTACACAAGTCAGACGATAAGTAACTTACTTTCAGCCCCCACCCCCGAGCTTCTATTGTTTTAAACCCGGTGCCATAGCAGTGCTCGACAACAATTAGACCGAACTTAAACAGTGGTTACAGAACGATAGTTATTGTCAGATAAACCATAGTTTTATGGTTAAATATACAGTGAGTGTAAAAAGTATTCGTACACCTCTTATAGTTTTAGAAAACCATATATTTCTATATATATATATAATTGAACATTTTTTTGTAAAACAAAAACACAATTACGATTTACATGTGACATAAATAAATTAACGAAAAGTTAATGTTAAGAAGATATATTAAAATCAGTCTGAAGTTTCTCAAAATTAGCACGCAAAAAGTATTCGTACACGTGACAAATTTAGCAATAAACGTGTTACAATTTGCGAAAATAAATTAAATTAATATTTCGTTGGATAGCCTTTTCGACTGTATATAATTGCGTCCAGTCTTCTTCGCATTGAATCCACTAAATTGGATGCGATTTCGTGTGTAATATTGCACCAGTCCTCTTGAAGAGCAAGTTTTAATTGTTCTTTACTTGAAATATGCCGCGGGTTCGGATTTTTTTATCAAGCACATTCCATAAATTTTCGATCGGATTAATGTCCGGTGATTGCGGAGGTGTTTTCGAATATTGTGGTGTTTTATAAAGCAATATAGTTATATATTGTACATTGCAATATTTATTATTGTAATGTAATATACAGAAAGAATTAGGATATAATCTTAACACTAAACGCACCACCACCGGTCAAATAACCGGTTCTAGATCTTTTATTTGACAATTTTTGAAATTATAAAGATGCTTTAACGAGCAAGTTTGTTTTAGATTTCAAAATAATTGATTACTTATGGCTCCCCCTAATAAATCAGTGGTGGACACGGTAGGGGCCCCTGATCTGCCTGCTTTTCCCATCAATGTTTCACCGTCGTACGTCCCACCATAGCCACCATGGGCGTGGCTTATGTTGTCTATCACCGTCGACGAAGCGTTGTGTCATAATACTCGTTTTTTCTGCGAAGCGTGGAGCATGCTTCACGGAGAAAACCTTATGTGCTCGTTCTTAGATTTAAAAGATTTAAAAAAAAAAGGATTGATAAAAAAGGAAGCAATTTAGAATCTGTGTCAAAGAAGCGGCACGGAATACGAATGAGGTTCTTCCTGCAAAATCGGTGCTGTATATCTTACGCATATTATATGACGTTGAAATTCAAATTTGTTCTTCCGGAAACAGAGAACAGTTTCTATGGGAATACTCTCGGCTAGGGAAAGATTCAAGCAAACGGTAATACAAATCAAGAGAGGTTTACAATTAAGAGCCACTTGACCCCAGCATCCACTTGTGCAAGCATCCTTTTGTCGCATTTCTTTTCGACGCCAATGATCGTTGTAACCCTAACGATTCTTCGACGAATAACAAAGGCTGCTTTATTGTTCTCAATTTCAATTACGCCACGAAAACATGTTTCCAAGTATGAGAACCGTGGTTATTTCCAGCGGATATTAATTATTGATGTCAATTTTACTTTCTAAGATATTCGATATTCTTTATTCGATAAAAATTGTATAGTAAGATCAAATAAAAAAGAACAATCAAAACTGCATTCGCAGTTTTGCAGCTTTTGTGCTGGATGAAGGAAAATATTGTCCTTTATTAAAATACCAATTCAATTTCACTTGTTAATCGTTCCTGCGATTGCATAAACGTTTAATTCAAAATAAAGAAGACTGTAGGAGTGCAAATGTTATAAAAATGTTAGTTTTAAGGACATTAGCGTGTGCGTGTGTGTGAGAGAGGGAAAGAGAATATATTATAATTCTGCTTGGTCAAAGTGAATATTTAAAAGATATTGTGAATTTTAGGGAAAGAAAGGGTTTCATCACACAGATATTCCTAATTATTGAATTTTCTAACCTTTCAGGCATTTAATTTGTTAATCGCAAAGATGTAGGCATATTTAGAAAATATTACTAGCAAGTTACACATCGTCACTTCTATTTTGATGCTAGGAAACGAGAGATTCTGAATCTCTGCATTTGCTCTGGATAGAGGCATAGTTGCGAATGACAATAACTCATCTGAACTGAAAATAAACGGCAACGCCATATACATACACATTTCTTTTAGATGTGCAAACTCGCACAAACCTTGTAGGATTATACTTACACAGTGAACACGTGTATAATAGAAACGTTGACAGGCGAGGCGGACAAAGGTTACGTACGCACAATTTCTGAGACTCATGAAAATAAAAACATATTGATAAACAACGGAAAGATTTCAGGTGATGAAGCGAAGTAATGCACTCTGTATAGTATATGCAGAACTCATCGCGTTGCGCAGTTATGTAGATCAATTAATTAGATGGAAGGAGGTCGATTTTATTATTGGGAAAATGATTTATTACGGGAATTTGAATTCCGCATGAGAACTTTCGTTCGATATTCCACGAACGTCACACGTGAATGCATTCAGATTGCAGCCCGCAGCCCAGAGGAATTCTCAAAACGGCGTACGCCTCTTTGCGGTCAACCAAACCGACAGGATATGGGTAATAAAAAATTTCAGCAGTGTGACGTGACGAATTTTTTCTCTTTATAACGTTCTGCAATCTTCCGCTTCAAATGTTTTTTTAGGTCACGTATAATATCTTAGTCAATGAAACTAATTTTCATTGTGAAATTGGAATTCGTATAAATCTGTTCACAGAAGTTATTTTGCACGAAGATATTGTACGAAAAGTGTTCGAAACAAAAGTTAAACAAAGATTAAAAATTCCCTTCGTTTTGAACGTTTGAATTTTCGTTAAATGTCTTTTCTGTTTGCTTGCGTATTATCCATTCTAGAATAAAAGACCTGTACGTATGACGAAATTTTAAAAAAGAAAAAACCAACTGAATATTTAATAGGATAATAGGATTGTCAATATCGGCTTGTAACACGTATGCAGAAACACCTCGTACATATAATCGTGTCGCAGACAATGTCACCGAAGTGACTCGCTGGTATAAAGGAGTAATGGAAGCTGTGTCTCTATTTAGGAGGCTGCTATATGCTACGGGCAGATCCAGTGTCCATTGTTCTGCAAAGCTGCAGTCTAGTGATTACGAAGGCAACATTTTAACACATGCCATGAGGAGCTAGTTCACACTTCGCAAGTCGCTTTCAAAGGACCGGCCACTTGCGATCGTGTGCGCGTATGCGTGTAAAATACGTATAGGGTGTCAAGAAATTATGTGCAAAAAGTGTTACAGCGTGATTCTACACCTTACAATCGGCGAAAATCTGCTAAAAAAGTTTGGTGCAAAATTCACCTCGACCGACTTTTTCAAATTTTGTTATGATTGTATCGTGTTCTGCTCGTTGAGAGGAACAAACTCCTCTGAAAGGAACCATGGGTAAAAAATGAATCGTTCTCTTGAAATTTGAATAATGTGAATAAGTTTGTTACGTATTAATTGTTCGTCTTTTAACAGTAATATCGCACGAACAAATATAATTATTTTTCGGAGAATGTTTTACTGTTGGAGTAAGTACCGTTTTAATCAATACATTTTCTTCGGAATTATACATTTTTTGAAAAACTGCAATTTTCACCAAGTCTAATCGTTCATAACTCGTACACCAGTCGACCAATCTCATTTTTCAAATTTTCCCAAATAAAAAAGTTGTAAAAAGCAACGTTTAATATATTTTTTTCGCAATTCAGAGTGAATGCAATTTTTCCAAAATTTTTCATTACACATCGTGTAGTAAATGAATCTATGTAGCTTGGCAGGAAAACTGAGAGTTATTCCGACTTAACTACCAAGCACTAAATTCAACTGGAATACATTGCCTTATAATAACAAGAAAATAAGATTCGTTTAGATTTTGTATCAGTTTTATTTAAATATCTACTTTCATAGAGAAGTTTATTAAAAAATTTTCTCATGGAAACATATTTATAATTTCAATATCTCTAAAAGAAAAAATTAGGAGGAAGTCATTTTGACCCATCCGGTAGTTCTAGTGTTAAAGTCTGTGCGATTAATTGTGAGACGGACTGTAAATATTTACAAAATTCACATTTTTGCGCAGAACGAGAACTTTTCATCACTGGATGTTTGCTCTCATTCCGCTCTATCCGGATCGACTGGTTTAATTGAATGCTCCACGGTCGCGGCAAATCGAATTTCTGGCACCTGTTCGAGAAGTGAACTTCCGTAAGATGCGCCACTGATCTGAATGCGAGAGGAGCTTGTCTGTCGGCTGGTGATCGTTTTCGATTAACCGATCGAATCGATCCAAAGCCGTTGGTTAATCTCGGGTTCCAGTGTTATTTGCATTCAGGACTCCGAGTCCACTCAATGGTCACGAATCATTTTAGTGGAGTCCAGTAATGCGTACACGAGTATGAATATTTCATTCGTTGTACCAGTATAATATATCGTAATGCAAAGTGTACATTAAAAGATTGATTTACAATACGACACTAAACTAAAAACGATTTATATTCTATTATTGCAAAAGAACGTAAAGATATTGTGATGGCATATTGTGTTTTGCAATGATTTTTACAGTGGTCACGAATTAAGGTATACCAGAAAAAATATTTTATTATTTACAATTCTGAATTACAAATATTTCGCAACACCGGTGTCTATGTTAACGTAGTTTGCACCGGCAAACTATGGACTCGCATGCAAAAGCAATGCTATCGAACTTTTTACAAACTGCACAGTATAATTAGAAGACTCATTTCTATGGGAATAATTTATACAAATTTGATCAACGGTAACTCAAATAAAAATAGTATCAAGTAGACATAGTAAAGTTAAGTAAGTTAGTCAGATATGTTTAATCGAGCTTCGATCAAGCTCAAATACAAATAAGGACTTTATTAAATTTTATTCGAGTTTTTAGCACACTACTAATACTTAATTTGTTCATAACATGTTTTTATTACTGAAAATTATAATCTATAATTACCATTAAACAATCTGCTTTTATTTGATAGTAACCCAGTATCGAATAGTTTTGGACATTTGCACAATGCATGCTGGTAGCTTTATTATTTCATTTAAATAGGCTGTTGAACAAGGCATATTACATTAATACTTCAAAACGTCGAGATTTTCATAGGCGCTCTATTTGTAGTCACAGTTGCCGAATAGTATTACCCATACGTGGAGGTTTTCGACAAAAATAGATGAACTAATAATAAGTGACTTATTCTTCAACACGGAATCCGGATAGTTTATATTTGAGGCAGAAATCAATAGTTCCTTATAAATTATGTATGCACATATCTGCACAAGAATAGGTCATTAGGTTGTTTCACATAGTAGTGACAAACAGACGCAAATAACACGTACAGGACGTAAAAAAAATGTTTGGCCGTCGCTTTTATAGGTGTACTCTACGTCTCTGAATGTTTGCCATATAAATGCTCTTGACCTAAATTTCGAAGGTCAAACATTTTCTTGATTGCATCATAAAGTACTCGTCACGAGGAACAATAGTCAGTAATACTGTAAAAATCATTACAGAGTGACAGTTAACAGTGATCTGTTAAAAAATGTTTGGTGCAGAATTGACCTTGACCGACTTCTTCAAGGTCAAAAATCTTTTTACTGCATCCCATAGTACTCATCGCGAAGAACAAAAGTCCATAAAGGAACTATCGGCCTCGAGTCAACCGTTCTCTCAAAAAACAACTTTAAATTATCGTAAATTATCGTACTATGTATTTAATTTCATATATGGCTCAAAATGGTATGAACGTGGATGGGAGGGCTCCTTTGAAAAATGTGTTGCTATGGATGAGTAGAACACGATACAATGATAAAATATTTGACCTTGAAAAAGTCGGTCAAGGTCAATTTTGTCGATAATATAGAAAAATTGATATATAAATTTTAACTTGTTCTACCTTAACGTATTTAGTTTTCACAAAAAGCTTAATTTCCCTCGAGAGTATAACGACTTTGGTAGAGTTGCGTTTCCATCTAATCTCATCAAAACCGGTTCGAAAGGTGTTAAGGTAACCAGTAGTATGAAACGGTTAGTGTCGGGCGAAGCAGTAAAGAAACTCGTTCGATCAAGAATAAGTGTATCAATATTGGAACGTTTTCGTTTTAACGATAACTATAAAAGGCTCGGATAGGGGGATTCTGCCCTTAACGCTGACTCATACGGGACGATGTAATTCCAACTTAAATTCCGGCTAGAGTGAAACAATATTGGACGATAAGCTATCGTCGATGAAATTTTCGTTGCGTGAAAGCCTGATTAAGATACGTGTTTTCACAAGGGGGTCGGTGATACCCATTAATTTACATGGGTATCATTTATATGCGAATTGCACAGGGCGCCGAATATCCCCAATTCGTTCATCGGTTTGTCACACTATAGCTTACGATGTGGTCACGTGGCCAATACATGTACAGGTTATTCGGCAACAGGTGGGACTTTAAAAGCGCGATTCTCCATAACGTAATAAAACGAAAACTGAAAAGCAAGTGAATTTTTGTTTCGGCTTTCCATTTTAAACTGCCCGTCGTTCGAAACCTTTCGGCAGCGGTGTACGTGAATTTTTTGAAAAAATATGTAGTCCGAAGCTCGAGATCACAATTTCGAAGTAAGCGTTAATATTTATTTCCCGAGAGAAGAATACGAGGATGATCGTCAAAAACGCATTTAGTGCCGAATTCTTCAGAAATTATTTTGAAAGACGGGAAGGGGGAACAAATTTTTCTGATCTGAACTAAGATGATTTTGAAAAACTATCGGTTCGCTACGAAAAGAATTTACATGGATAATTGAGAAATGCAACAAATGCAAAATGCGATTTTGACGAACATCTTCGTGTTCTTCTCTCGGTGATAAATCAGTTCGATTAGCGTTTCACTGACTTCCATTCGCTTACAAATGACATAATACTCTTTGAGGACCCCCCTCACAGCCATAATCGAAGAGCAAGCCTCCGAATACCAACAGGAACTTCGCGATCTTCAGCAAGAAGTTCCTCTGAGAGCTAGAAGAACTATTTTTCAAATTTACCTTCCGAGTTTATTTCTCAAATTTATTTTCAATGAATATAAAGAAACATTAAAAAGTTTTGTTAGTAGTGGTCTTACACCGATACACTCGACCCATATAATGTTTACGCTGGGCACCTTTCCTACATTGGGCAATGTATCAAAGAATAGTATCTTCAAAATACATATGTCTCTGGCCAGATCCGTGTTTTGGACATATATCGAGTAGACACTGTACATTCTCTCGCCTGCTTGTACAAAAGTGGTGAACGGTATTTATCTCAAAGGTCCCGTGTTTTGAATGTCGCCGGTTCTTGTTAATAATTGGATGACCATGACTAAATTGAGTTTCACTAGTCCAAATGATGGTGATAACGATCCTGGACGTTATCACACTTAGATCCTCCCCTAACGGTTGGTCCATCACGCGAGAACACATACTAGCGAGTGATAACTAACTGGCCGTGACGCTAAGGGGTTTCTAGGATCAGGTCGCGTGGGGAACGACAATCGGGTTCCTGACACCGTGTGAGGATGACTTCCCGTTTCCGTGGCCCAGGACATCTATGATGGTCATGGTGGCCGCACACCGTATAGAAGTCGCCGCTGCACTGCGTCACCATAGATGTACAGTGCGAAGCAAAATTGGACCACTACAACCATTTTGTGAAAAGAAAAAACACTATTTACGTATTTATTAAGACAATGTTACGAATACCTGAAAACGTACACGATTTTATAGTTATTGACAAACGATTAGTGTTCTAGCTGTTTTATATTTCGTTTGCTAGTTATAATATTCCTGACTCGATTTCCCACCAATCCAAAATAGTAACAAAAATTAAAAAAAAAGGGTCATATGTTCGTACCCCATCTCGTACCGTTTTTCAGACGAAGTCTCAAGGCTGTGCTCCTCACCAAGCCCTCCACTATCATGTGTAGGAACTTGAGGACAAGCAATAAACCCACGGCGTACAGGTAGGTATAGTGTGAATGGCACCTGTTATCTACAGCAACGCTAGCCGGTGTACTGTTATCATGGTCCTCCTATAAATGGGCTTCTATAAAAGTCCACTAGACCAGGGAAGCATACGTCATTTGGGGTACCATTATGGTGGTGTAGGTCGATTTTCCCACCTATGGTTTTAGTGTCCAGGTTTTTGTAAATGTCGCCTTGCAGGCCCAGTAGCTAGTGATGGCCTTTTCAATCTGCTTGGTGACATGCCTCCTACACGTAAGCTTCTTCTTCAAGATTACACCTAGATATCGCACCTCTGACAAGGTATGGAGTTCCGTGCCGAAGATGGAGGGGGCTTTGAATTTAAAATACCACCTATTCGTAAAAAGTACCATCTCCGTTTTTCTCGGGTTAAGGTTATGGAAGAGGCACCAACCCTCTCTAAACGGAGTGCAGCCTGCATTCTCCTCGCTAGTTTTAAGGTGGGTTTTCCTAGGCACGTCCGTACGCAGCGTTTTGCAGTCCATACTCCATTCGTCGTAACTCCCTGTTATACGACTGGTCGCACGCGTACGACGCGATTTGTTACGTCTTTCTCTCTTTCCTAGAAGCTATAATGCACTTCTTGTAATACCTTCGAGATTCATTGCAGGCCCCGCCTGGGCAGGTTAGTCTCAATTAAGATAAAACCATCGTAGCGTCCACTGTCCCATTCCAGCAAGCACCGTTGCCATGGAGAAGGGGCGTGCTTAGTGGCGAAAGTGGGCGTTGCATGAATGAGAAGTTGGTGGGGGAAGCAAGCGTTTGAAGGCCACAACCGTGCCTGGGTCTGTTGTCCCCATTCAGCAGCTTCCAGGTTCTCACCCTGATTTTGCTGAAATTGTGCTCACCACTATATCTCATTCGTGCGAAAAATAACATAACCCGTTCCACACCCGCCTGAACTACAGTCGAGTCGGAAAGTAAGTTAACATTTGGTGATATGTAGGCAATGAATATGATGAATAAAATCAAGTTATTGTATTGTTTTTATTTAGGAGGTGTAAGGAAATAAACAAATATGTTAGTAAAACATATATTATCATTATTAAAGATTAAAGACATGTCATATTCATTTGCCTGCATACACCAATCGTTAACTTACTTTCCGACTCGACTGTATAAACGTAATTTAAATCAAATTGTAATATACAAAAATAAAGACATTGCTCGTTTTCTTTTTATCTCCTTCGCAAAATGTACCTACTATAATAATTAATAGTACAATTAACCTCTTTAACACGTGATTATTGTTATAATCGAGGTGCTATAAAATAATGTCGATATTCTAAATTAACATATTTAAAAAGAAAAGCCGAAAATCTTTTTTTTCGGTCTTTTTTTATCAACAGCTGTCCTTCTTCGCGCTCGACACACTGTTACAAAGAATGCAGTATTGTCGATGTCTCATAACATGGTACTCGGAAGGAATGCGAAAGGAATTCGCAACGAAACCGTCTGTTTGGTCAGGCGCACACAAGTGAGTCACACGCATTCTCGTTATTCGCTGAAGAAGATTGCCACTATTTCAGCTGTATTGCATCGCGTGATGGCGAGCCTTGCTGCCCTTGCCCATGAGACACTCGCAATACCTCTTCTCTAACTGTGACTCGGCAGAATACGACACACTCATGCATCCGTATTATTATACGCATACCACATTTCGTATTCAACTATAATTTCCTTATCCTACTTGTTTGCGCTTAGTATCGGAGCACCGTAAAGTACTCGTACCTTAACTCCGCAGGCCCGAAGTTTTCACAGTTACGGAGAGAATACTGTGTAGTTGGTACTGTGCGTGACTCGCAAGAAGTCGCGCGAAAGGAACGCGGAGCTGATTGGTCAGAGTGGAAGAGGCACGCCTCACACGCATTTTCGGCTTTGGCGAAATATTGGTTAAAGCGATCACACACACTGCGTAGCGCGTGACGTCAAAGCCTAAACGTTGGGACTGCCAGAGCATGGTCAATGGAGGGGATAGACCCGCGAGACTTCTTGTGAGGCACGGACAGTACCGACTGGCATGTTCTTGCATAGTAAGCGGTAAAAATTAGTAACTACTAGACTGCGGATGTTTATGTAACTTTCAATTTTTGTAGGAAAATTTTAGGAAAGCGGAAACAAATGAAATCTAATTTTTAGTGGTAGTAGCCTTTGTAGATCTGGAATAAATAAAAATCGTACTAAATTCTGTGGAATTTTATATTGAAAACTTTTTTAAAAATCTTCGGAACCCATAAATGCATAAAGATCCGCAGTGTCAATGCCAGAGCATGGTCAATGGTGGGGATGTACCCGCGAGACTTCTTGTGAGGCACGGACAGTACCGACTGGCATGTTCTTGCATAGTAAGCGGTAAAAATTAGTAATGACTAGACTGCGGATGTTTATGCAACTTTCAATTTTTGTAGGAAAATTTTAGGAAAGCTGAAACAAATGAAATCTAATTTTTAGTGGTAGTAGCCTTTGTAGATCTGGAATAAATAAAAATCGTACTAAATTCTGTGGAATTTTATATTGAAAACTTTTTTAAAAATCTTCGGAACCCATAAATGCATAAAGATCCGCAGTGTCAATGCCAGAGCATGGTCAATGGTGGGGATGTACCCGCGAGACTTCTCGTGAGGCACGGACAGTACCGACTGGCATGTTCTTGCATAGTAAGCGGTAAAAATTAGTAACGACTAGACTGCGGATGTTTATACAACTTTCAATTTTTGTAGGAAAATTTTAGGAAAGCGGAAACAAATGAAATCTATTTTTTAGTGGTAGTAGCCTTTGTAGATCTGGAATAAATAAAAATCGTACTAAATTCTGTGGAATTTTATATTGAAAACTTTTTTAAAAATCTTCGGAACCCATAAATGCATAAAGATCCGCAGTGTCAATGCCAGAGCATGGTCAATGGTGGAGATGGATCCGCGAGACTTCTTGTGAGGCACGGACAGTACCGACTGGCATGTTCTTGCATAATAAGCGGTAAAAATTAGTAACGACTAGACTCCGGATGTTTATGCAACTTTCAATTTTTGTAGGAAAATTTTAGGAAAGCGGAAACAAATGAAATCTAATTTTTAGTGGTAGTAGCCTTTGTAGATCTGGAATAAATAAAAATCGTACTAAATTCTGTGGAATTTTATGTTGAAAACTTTTTTAAAAATCTTCGGAACCCATAAATGCATAAAGATCGGCAGTCTAGTAATGACGATCTCGTGCGAACGTGTTACGTCTAATCGGGTATATTCGGTTTACATTTGCATTTGGACCATGTCGATTTCAAGGAAGGTATGCGTCGGAAGGTTACAGTTTGAATTTGTTAGTTTGGTGCGCGGACGAACCTGATGCGAAATTAGGGAGCCGCTAGGATTATAGACGGCGAGGACGAACCTCGTGCGTAGTCAGGGAGCCTCTAGGAATCAAACACAGACGAACGTGACGCGAATTCAGGAAGTTGCAGGAGGTCGAAACTTCGTGAACGAACCCAATGCGAAATTGAGGAGTCATCAGGAGCGTCGTAGACGCTAAACTTCTAGGAGTCACTAGAAGTTGTAGAACAGCGCAGACGAAGCAAATGGGAAATACCGCTGGGAGGTTGGTTAACTCACAGTCGAATCTGATGCACAAGAGGAGGGGGGGGGGGGTCAGTGACGTTTGATTTCTAAATTTTGGCCCCTGTCCCCATTAGCATGGGGCGGGTCATGGAAGTTAATATTCCTGCACTCCATGACCGTTCCACAGTGGGACAAACTGACAAAGCTTGTGACAAAATCAAAGAATTTTTTATAAAAATGAGATAGAGCCATGATTTTTTTTTAATGTTGAAATATTGCAGAATAAGGGAAAAATAGAGAAATTACACTTTGGAGGTCCTTGAGAACCAGATGTCCTTGAGGACATCACATTCTGGAGTTCCTACAATGCTTACGCATTACAGTATTGTTCCAATAGAAGACGACAATGTTTGTCTCACAACATGAACATCTCTATCCCCTCTTCTTCTTTTGAAGTTGTCCGCTCAAGACCGTTTAGTGCCAGAACGATAGGTTACATCATATTCTATCCCTTTCTGTTTGAAGTTTTTTATGTTTTTTATCGTTACATTATTTTCTAAAAAGAGAAGAAAACAAAAATTGTTAATATATTATGCGTATACAATATGATTGTTACAAGTTACTGGTTTAACTTATTCTTAAGTGAATTGTGAAAGTTTCCTTTTTATTGTATACCTTTACGTAATAATTTAGTTACTAATTATAATACAAATAGCCTTTTACAGTTTCACGTTCCAATTAAACCCATGAACTTTGGAGAAATTTCATGCCACTGGTAATGGTGAAATGAACTGTAAATTCCATGAAATTCCATTTCCATTCTCACAACTACATAGTAGTTGTTGAAGTGTTATAATAGGATCTTTAGCTTTGTTTGAAATACGGAAGTGACCTCTGGTGGAGAAACCTTTCTTTTATTTCAAACGAGTACAATTACTTATTTGTGATTTCGTGTTTTAAGAAGTATAACTTATTTTCACGTGGACACGACATATTTCAATTTCGTCAAAATTCGAGACAATGCGCAAAAAAAGTGATCCGCTTCACGTGCAACGACTCACTACGAAATGCTACTGGCAACAAATCTGAGACATTTTTAGTTTTTTAAATAATACATTAGAGTACTTTTTCCTCTAGTTCAGTTTCTCCCGCATTTCCTGCAAGTTGATATCTTGATAAGTATATGTATGTACGTGTCACTGACGTTGTATTGGCTGAATTTGCATGTAATAACGATCTCGTGGAACCCCTGCAACCTCCTAAAAGCGGTATTCTCTATCCAACCTATTTCTCGAAACATTTATGTAAATAGATTAAAATGGGACAGTCTGTATACTCAGCAGTGCATAAAGTTTAACAACGAAGTCTAGGTTCCACCGCATTTCGATTTGAGTATATACATACATATATTGAAAATATCGGTCCCCAGGAACCGTTAAACTAACTTTCAGTTCGCTCTTCAGAGACTTCACGTTTGCAACACGTTTTCATCCTGTCGCAGCTAGGAATAGAGAAAATTTTGAATTCTAAACGACAAACTGTAACTCGTTCTAACAGGATATTTTCTCGTTTCGGTGAACTTAGTTTGGTTGGAATTTAAAACTTTTTAAAGTCGTTTGAAACGAAATATACACTGTTCACTAGTAACAGGATTTGAATTCCCTAAATGGAAAACGTTTATTTTTAAGAAAAGATAATTATTTTTATAGATTTGTGTATATAGTTTACTTTAACAAATGATTATTCCTGTCATTAACATGAAAATTATAGGCAACAGTTTTAGTCTCAAATGAACACAGGCCACTATGATTGCTTTCAAGGAACCTTAGTTATCGACAAAAGTACTATGTCAAAAGTACATATGTATGTCATTCTCAAAATTCTATTGAAGCTGCGGAATGTTTTCCAGAGTTCAATGTTCGCATTTTGTCAAGACACATCTTAACGTATAAAACGCCGAGACTCTTCAGACATTGGTAGACGATATGAGTCGTGTCAACAGGCAGGTTATCGGGTCGTCTGTTGTTTTCAATTCCGCCCAATAAAGTAAGGAAAAAGTGGATGTTAAACTGCGCATCTGGGTATATCGAAAGGAAAAAGGGAAGCAATTTGTTTCAGCGTAACGTGTCTTCCCAGTACTTCATGCCCCAATAACCTAGTTTCTCGTAAATTTCTTTCCTAGCCCGACGCGCACCTTGTTTCACACCTACGAAACCACGTTATCCTGGTTTTTATTGAAGTCTGTTGTCCGTCCGATACCGTGGATTATCATACAATGAAAAATGTTTGTATAGTATAACGGTAAAGTTCCATATAGCGCTTCGTAAATACAGATTTGATTAAAAATAGTGTACGGTAGGGGACCCAATTACTGTTCCTATATTAATTATACTTATTTTTAAAATATAATGAATATTGAAAAAGAGATATTACATTTTTTTCATTAAAATCCAGTTAATATACATAGATGTTATACAGGGTGTCCAACTACAGGTGGGAGAAAATGTAAGGGGTGCGTAAGACGAAAATGAAAAATAAAAAAATTGTGATTTTGGTTTCATTTTTAAGTTATGAATTTATTAGACTAATTAGATTAATTACTTGTCACGCAAGTAATTATGGTCGAACTACATCGTGTTTGGTGTCATTTTAATTAGAAAAACCAGGCGAATGTGACGATAAAAGTTTCATAAAGGAAATAGAAAATGAGAAAAGTTACAACTTTTAGATGTGATATCATTTATTTTGACATTCCGCAGAATGAATGGAACTCTATATTTTGTTAACTTACATTAGCCACAATGGAACTATCGTCGCAGGTTCCCTTTATTCAAGACGCATACGTACGAATAACGTCTGCACGTCTCTGGTTATCTAGTAAACACGCCCTCTAATTTATCCCTGACTATGCCACACTTAGCAGTAAAATATTGAATAAACACCATATCTCAAACCTCAAAGAAAAAAAGGTATTACCATTTCTGTGTTACAAAAAACTATAACCTTATATATCTTTACAACCCTTTACTCGCATGTTTAGTGTAAATCTTTTTTTATACAGCATACTTAACAGTCTCGTGACTGAAAGATTATGTATATTCTATATTTGCAGTTTTCCAAACTTATATTAACTTATTATATTACTTCCCAACAAAATTCGTTGCCGTGTATCTTTGGAATGAGAATAATGCCAGATACGTGGAGGCTGCATACGTCGTCATTCATTTTTAAATATTTCTATGAAAATGGAATACTAAGTATGCTAGGGTGTGCTAAACTGCTATTATTTAAAATTATTTTGAAATAACCGAGTTTCAAAAGATGTTTCCTGTGAGCGAATGTATGTACATTTTTAAAATAGCAGAATTGTAAAATGAACAGAAGTAGGATAGCACATGCTACGAGTTCGTCTATCTCAAAGCTATGCATCATTTATTCACGTCTGACTTTCGAGACTGCAAGTCATGGCGCACCGGAAGTATGGTCGTTCGTGCCAGACACCCAGAATGCTCGAGAGTTCACGAGTCTTGATAAGATTGCGTTAATACGTAATCAAGCTCCATGTACATACAGCAACCAACTAGATCATCTTTACTCACCATGTACATACTACAATAACTTCGCATACGATCGAAAGATACACCCTTCATATGTATAACAATTTACAGAACAACGTTTTGGGATTCATGATCTCCATTAAAGAATTGTGTACCTATTGTTCAGAAAAAATGTTGTCGGTAGTGTTGATATTGCAGAAAAATTAAAAATTTTACAATTAAACAGTAAAACATTTTCCAGAAAAATTTCAAAAGAAGCATAAGACATTCTTGGTAACAATGCTCTTCAATTTTCTTATTCATACTACATGTATATTTCGATATTTGTAATGCTAAGACAAGATATTTTTAATTTTCTAAATTAAAAAAACGTTTCTCATCGTTTTATCTCAAAAAAGGTTTTGCACGAAGATAAGAGCATAAATAAGTGTGAAGAATATTTTATGTTAAGGGTTACTACAAATATGTACAGTTTAAAGATAGAACTTTCTTGATGAAAAATATCTTCTGGTCGTTATGAAAAGACTTTTACTGCCATTGTTGACGTTTTAACGAATTTCATTCGAGCATCAAGCGTTTCAAGACATTTATGTATATTAAGCACATGCAGTTCCTTTCTGTCGTCCTGTACGCTCTTGCATAATATAACACAGACAAGTAATATCAGAGATTTATAACGTGAATTTATAACAGGTTTCTCCTGATTGCTACATGAATGTATGTACATCGCGTCCTTATATTTACTAACTCTAATACGCTGCAGTGTAATGTGCGTAGAGTGTGCCCATTTGACTTCAATGCATCTTTATTTTAGCAATCTCATAATGAAAGATTTTAATGAAAATGGCTCTTATCTTTTCGTTTTAGCTTCGAAGGTTCTAGTACACTGCAATTCGACGATAAGAACATAATAATATTTAATTTTCCAAGAGTAGAAAAAGATTCATTATACTGAATAAACACAATCCAAGTTCATGCTTTATGATTTCTTTTCCTACTGAACTACCGAGAAGAACTTTATATTTATGACCATACTGTTGCAGAAAATAATCGGTCCCTATATTACCGTCGGAAGGTTCGAGATATTTTTAACACTTACCAAACGAAACTGATTAAAAACAATAGTGCATTATTTAAAGAACCTGAAATCATTATTATTTTGTTAATTTCGAATTTGTTGGTGGAATACGGACCTTCGCAATTTTTCCTAGTTTCGTGGAAACACATTGTACACTGGTACTTATTCAAAACGATTACAAAATTAAGCATATTACTCATTTTTAAATGTTTTCATTTGGAAACATTATTTATTCTGTGATTTGCATATATCGATAATGACTGTAATATATTATACATTATTTGCGAAACATGAAATAAGCAGTAGTTGCAAAGAAATCAAATTAACCTGCTGAATATTTTCATGCACTGATATTATATTATGTTAATCTGAATATTATAGTATATTTTAAATATAAAGGCATGTGAAAGGGATTTAATTTTCTTCGCACAAAATACGAAATAATGATCTGCCTGAGAAATATATGATGCTGGTAACGAATGTAATTTGCTAGATGTAATTCATAAAGTGTGTCCCGAATTTCCGATTAAATTGTCCTGCCGTAGTACATTCGAACCCATCATGTGATTTATTTAATCAGCTTGCAACCCATCAAATTAAGTTTAAGAGACTGATTTAAATCGAAATTAAATAACATATCGATGCTTTGAGTTGTACGAATTACACCGATATGTTTGATAGTGCAATAATAAATTAATTATTATACATATTACAAAAAGTAATAATAAAATAATAATTATATATAACCCATCCAATAATAATTATCATTATAATAAAACCCATCCAAATTCTGATTAGACCCACCATGCTTCCACCTAAATTGCTAAACTCTTCAAGAACTTTATCGAACCAGATTATTGGTTTACTGTTTGATTACTCTTCCGACGTAAATTTCTACGAATTGTGTTAGAGTTTTAAGTAGGGTATTCAGCTAGATGAAGATTCGCTTGACTCTTTCGGCCACAAGGATGTATTCCTTTGGGTATTTCTTAACTAAATCGATTATTTCAACCCATCAGCGGGATTCGCCCGTTCAGGGCTCGAACAGAGTGAAGTTTCAAGGCGTTCAAACTTCCCGCCGAGTTTAAATCTAAAATGGCTGAAGACCGTTTACCGCCTAGGGCTTTCGTCGCAAGCTCCTTACTCCCACAGGTTGTGTAGCAATTTCGGCTAGATTAACTTTAAATCACGTTATTCGATAGACCATGGGTATTGTACAAAATGAATCATAAGTTCTATCAATCATGCATATTGCTCACCTTCCACGTACGTAAATCTGAAAAAATGTCAGATTTCGTAATTTATCTGTACCTATACTACAAAGCATACGTACTACGAAGTTACCCGTACACGTGTGTATGACTTTCGTTTTTCTCTAACTTTGAGAGACGCATAACCCTCAATATCAGTATTTTGCATGTTTTAACATACTGATTGCATAATACATAAATGTTGTAGCTTATGTTAACGTCATTGCTGGTCGGGGTTGTTGTAAACACGCAAACCAAGAGCTGTCTTTGAGGACATTCTTAACTTCTATTTTAAAATGTCTGCTAATTTAGCTTGCCTTCTTAACTTTTCGCAATCTCCGATGGCAAACAAGTGCACCATGAGTCCAGAGTTTCATAAACTTTGCAGCTTGGCGTACCTCACCCCCCTTAGAAATTCGCACTGAGGCCGACCAGAAAACGGAAGGCTCAGGGTACATCAACACATCTTGTAATAATCGTATTACATTTTGATTTATTTAATTATTCTATCTATTCTTTTATTATTGTTCCCCTCACGGTTACAATCCTCGCTATAGGGTTCACACCTAACCTATTGCGTTCACCCATCTTTCGACGAGCCCCAAACCAACGTCGCTTAACCTCCACGATCACCATCCCACAACACCACCGGACGAGCCACCACTCGCCGGCGATTTATTTAATTATTAAAGATCACTTTTAGGTACAAGACATTTTTAAAGTAAATTTCATAATATCGTGTTTCATATAATTTAGTAAATTCTGTGTGTACACGACAGAAAGGACAGAGATCAACCTAGATACGGTTGTTTGTTTTATAGATAAACGAGAACGTGGTAATTAGTTCAATATCCCACACGTCGAAGTTCTTTCTCCGCAAAAGATGCGACGGTGCGGCCAATGGATTTCCTTTGTGCTATTGTGGTCTGCTTTATCCGAGAAAAAGGAACAAACCGATACAGGAGAACCTTTTCTAGCTGCTTCAGCCTAAACACAGAGATCTGAAGAACGATGTACGTTACCGTTGTCAGAGATTCGTTTTCTTCGAACGGCGAAGATAAATACAAGGAAATACCTCGGCAACATTGAAGAGAACCTCCACGGAGCATGGAACGTAGAAAATTAGAAAACTTCTGTAGTGATTCCCATGGCGTGCATCATAAAAGTTTTGATGCTTCGTATGAAAGTTCGATATACGGTTTCGATCAACAAGATGTACAGTCGGTCCAGTAGAAACATAACCGGCATGATTTCTAAACTAATTTTACTAGAAATTTAAGTATTGGATTCTCGAACAAACGCATGACTTCTAACAGCAATGAGTAGGTGCCAATCGAAACAGTAGAAAAATTAAAAGAATTAAAGGATATCGTTAGACTATTTTCAACTTACTCAAAATGTTTAGGAAAACATGAAGCTGAGTGTATACGGTAAGTTGTTTTTTAAATATTTTTTAGAACGGGACATAGTTTAGGAAATAAGTGAAATTTCGACTCATAATTATTTTATAAACAACTGTGCAGCTTTTCTTAACAACGATGGTGGTTATCAAGGCACGAAAAATATGACGTTTTCGTTGCGGATCATCTAATACCCCGAGGTCTTTTCTCAGTTCAAAGAAACAAATACCAAACGCTTTGTACAGTAGCCTGTTGGAAGAGCACTTCGTGTCTCAACAATATTTGCTTTTACCTCGCTTTTCACGAAAGAAAGAGAAACGGCGAAATTTATGGCAGTTATGCACTTGCAAAAAGCAACTCTAGCTTTTCTTCGCGTTAAAGTGTGCGCTCTGTGAATCTAATTGAGTGGATTTTCTTCAATGATGATTTAGCCAGATCTCGACAGTAATAAACAACCATTTGAAGAAAGAAAAGCAGACGGGCTAAATGAAGAAACATTCGAGAAACGTTATGTATAGTAAAATAGAAAGCATAACAGGCGACTTACAGTAGGATAGATATTTATAGTCCTATAATGGCGCATACTATAGTTCATTTCGCCGAGCATAACAATCGTGTGCACCTGAGACATAGTTGCATAAAATATCCTTTCGTAATTTTTATTCATTTTCATCTCACAGGATCGTAGAAAAAAATAAAATTTGTCAGTGTCTAAAAAGGACGATGGAAAATCTCTTCTTATTTCACGTCAAGAGAACGGTTCATTTTTTGTTCCTAAGTTTGTTCGTATAGAAGAGTAGAACACAAAACAATCGTAACGAAAATTTGACCTTGAAAAAGTCGGTCAAGGTCAATTGTGCATCAAACTTTTTTAACAGATCTTCGCCGATTCTGAGGTGTAGAATCACGCTGAAATGATTTTTACACATCATTTCTTGACACCCTCTGTATACATAGAAACAAGATGGAATTGTAATGAATTAATCAGTGAACTAAACATTTAAACATTTCTTTTTTCCCTGTTTCAATTATTGGCACGATTAAGTGACGATGTAAGTTGACGAAGAACAAATTGTTGTGTATTGTCGTAGATTAAGTTAAATTGATAACAAGAAAAATGTAATAAAATAAAAAAATTAATAAAACAGATTGATAAGAAATGTTTATCTTTACCAACGTCTAGTCTTGTAATAATCGAGGATACTAATAAAAAAATGTATAGTTATTTTTAAACGTGCAACACGTGAGCAGAATCTCAAGAGTTTTACATTATCCGTTATATGGTATCCCTTATGAATGAAAATTCTATGAGATGAAAACTTCTTAAGCATTGCGTTAGCAACAGTCTTTGCAGTATATAATTATAGAAAGATGGTAGCTTTGACCCCGTTAAGGAAATTACCTTCCATAAAGTACGTTAGACAATTATTTAATAAGTAAAGGATGCTGAAGCGGAATTGCTACCCTACCTGAAAGCACTAAATTTCTCAAGTGAATAATGATCTAAAAAATGTGGTAATTAAAACGCAACATCACCGAGTGAACCGCAATGCAATGAATTTTCCTAATATCGATTTAGTTCTAGTTCCGAAGGTGAAGGAATATTTACTGCAGGCATTTATCAAGTTTTGAAGTAAACGGGATGATTGATTTATGAGATGTCATGTCTTCGAACTCGAGAAGTGTCGTTTCCACAAGAATGAATTGAAAATTTCACGTACTCCGAATTGTAAAATTGTACTGCAGAATTGTAAAATTTCCTTGAGAAAGCATTGTGTTTTAAAACATAAAAAGAAAATGCAAAATATTCCATTTTTTGGAACTGTCAAAGTAAGAAGTACTCATAAAAGCATAGAATACATATATTTTCGAAAGCTTCCTTAACAAGAGAGTGGTCTAGGATTTCAACACTTTAGTGAAGAAAATATCTGAACGAAGAACAAATTCCAAGTTGAATATTTCTATTTCTATCAACCACGGTCCGTACAAAAAGTGATGAGTCCAGTTTGCGTGTAGACTAGGATAGATCTTATTTTTCAACTATGAAATTCTGAGCACAGTGTTGGAAGAAATAAACGCGTGAAAAAAGAGGGGCGGTTTCTTTCTGGACCTTGTTATTTTAAAATCGTGTAGAAAAAGTTGGGTGTACCTCTATTGTTTAAAACGACACGAATTTTCGCAGTTCCGTAATATGGTCGCATGCAAAAGAAAACTATGCACCTTCTTTAAAAGAATAGCCATTAGCAACGCAAATACAAATGGTAACCTATCAAGTTCAGTTCTCCGCTGGCATGGAGCGAATCGGAACCCTTCAGCGTGTGGCTTTTCTCGGAAGTTCCTGTCGGAAATCTCGAGCTTACTAGAACCGTTCGAGGGGTTACACCCTCATTAATCGGTTTCCACGTATCAATCTGACGTTCTCCATGAGCAAATATTCCTACATTATTGTCGGACGTGAGAGACGTACACCTTCACTTTCCGGCCTTATGTTAGTGTTCGTGACTAATGGATTTCAAGGTTGCAACTCATGTGACGGACTAATTAATGCAAAGCGCACAAATATCTCCACTCGGAAAGCGAAAGAAAACGATGCAATCGTGCTACTTATCATATACTAATTTTAACGTAAATTAGTCAGGTATTCTGGTTTTCGAGACCGTTTTTTTTCAGACAAACCATTAAATGAATGTTGGCAAAGAGTCATGAAAAACAATCGTAACTACTTAATCGACTGACACCAATATTTTTTGTAATAAAGAGCAAATTAACAAATTATTAAGTTGAGAATAAAGTAATTAAAAGAATAAATTAATTCCTAGTTCATATTATTCGATTATATATAAAGTAATGCTAATTTATATATACAGGGTCATCCGTTTTTAAACGGCCAAACGTCAACCAGCTATAGAGGGCCCCAAATGGAACAACTTTCACCCCTAACACTTTTTTTGATTCGGTCTTGATTTTCAGATAATTGCAAAAACTCGTCATTTTTTGCGTTCACTTAAGATTAAATATATTAGGACTGCAATTATGTATCTTGATGATTTTTCCTTTGTTTGGTTTAAAATAAACAGGGGCATCTTTTTTATTAAGTCAACTTTTTTGTATGACCTTCGGATCTTGGTTTTAAATACATCTTTTGGGTACGTATTGTTTAAAATATTTTCAAGAAATCAAGGCCGAATCAAAAAAAGTGTTAGGGGTGAAAGTTGTTCCATTTGGGGCCCTCTATAGTTGGTTGACGTTTAGCCGTTTAAAAACGGATGACCCTGTATATATATATGTATATATTATATATTTCACCAAAAATAAATTATGTTTTATATTTTATTGGTAAATCCACAATTCTATGTGAAATTCGTTTAACACATAATTGTTTAAACAGCTTATTATTTTACCGGACATCGAGAATTGCGACGTTTCGAGGAAAATGTAGAAAATCATCGAGCACTCAACGTGTTAAAATGTTGAGTAGGCAGCCGCCCCTATAGACGTAAATATTGTCAGCGTTTACGCTCGTCACGAGTGTAGCGGTGGTAGATTGAGCGAAAGAAGGGTTGCAACTTTAATATCTCATCCAAGTGACGCGGTTTGAGGTCAACGCGTTACGTTTCCTCTTTCTTTAAAGGGGAACCCTGTCTTGAATTAGATACTCGACCTTGCCGAGCCGCTCTGTAATGTCTGACTAGAAAACGCATACTTCCTGAAGGGGGTAAAATCGCTCTGCAAACACAAGGGGTGGTCTCTTTGAAGCGGGCTTTCGAATTCGCGGTTTTCAGACGTTAAAGGCGATCCGCTTGAAAAGAGCATTTCCGGATAGAACCTTTTTCTCGACACTCGAATTAAATTGCTCACGCTGTTCAGCTGCCAATTATTTTGTCTTTTCAATCGTTCTCCATTCACGCTTGCAATTTCTGCACGTCGAAAATGTTAGGGCTGCCGAAATGCTTTATTGCTTTTTAGATTCTCTCTTCTCGGCATGATAATGCACGTGCACACAATTGAATCTGACACTGAACAGGCATTTATTCGTGATACTAATTGAGGTGCTATAATCTCTCTCGGATATTCAATAGTTAACGAACGAACTGCGTGGTCGCTGACTGAATTAATTATGAAATTTCAACGGATGAGAGAGATTGTGCCGAGTCGTCTGATTGTGTGGATTTGATGCGTGTTCGGTGAATAACTATGAATGCTAGAGTCGGTTCGAAATAGATACATGTGGTGGCCGCACCCACAACACACACGGAAAGGAGGTTATGTTCGGTGAGTTGTAATCGTTGAGTTCATTGCATAATAGAGTGTTCGCAATGCCTTTGATGATTTTAATGTCGGCAAAGAGAGAGATCGATACATCGATGTTGACAAATTGACTCGCGTGACATTTAGTTGACAGCGAGAAGAGTGAAGCTTGAATTTGAATTAATAAAATTCAAATATTCTCCGCAGGCCATTAGCAATAACATTGATGATTACTTGTAGATGATGTCTTGTCGTTGATGGCGAGAATGTGAAGCGCGGCGAGGTTGGGCATTAGCCTTTTGAGTGTATTCGTGACAGTTTTTATGCTAACTATTCGAGCCATCACTCGTGCCATCAATGAGCGATGGTTCATGGTCAATGCACTCCGAATGTGAAAATGTCCTTGGTGAGGGTTAGTGAGTCCTTCCGTTGTAAGTGTCATGTCTCCAGCTGTTCTGTTGAGACGGTACGTAATTGATTTTACCATTTTCCATCCATATGTGAAACTGCGGAAGGATTAAAGCATCAATTTGTTCCATCTTTGATGAGTAAACTTGCGATGATCTGATTTTGATGAGTGGATTGCTGAAACGTTTGAGAATTCCATCTGTCCCAAAGAAATTTCTTTAAGCAAAGAAAGCAAACATTTCGCATGACGAAGTGACGTGGCAGTTATCAGAAAAAGGCCATAGAACAAAATGGTACACATATACATTGTTCATTAAGTGTAGTATACTATAAAACGTATACTATAAAACGTATAGTAGTATATTATAAAACGCGAATGTTATTAGAGAATTTAATACACGAGCAACGAAAATCCAAGGAGTGGATATATTTTATTGATAAAAATCCATGAGAAACGGTAGAGGGAAAACAAAAGATCTACAGCAGTTATCAGTCTTAGATGGTAAACCGATGATCAATGGAGTTCATGGGAGTCAATAAATTGGAAAATGGAGCTCGAGCTACACCCTTGGTATCGGAAACCATCGATAAACTAGCGAATGACGACGTCGCTTTATACCCTGGGGTAATAAGGTCGTACTCGACAACGGACGTCACTCGTGCCCAAGCAAGTGCAGCAACAAATACAAAGAGAGGTGAAAGTCGGATCGAAAATTCGTTTTTCTGCGACGTCGTTGCGAACAAAGTGAAAATTTCATAGCCGTACTGCTGGAAATTTCCACTTGCACTTCGGTGTGCTCAGCATTCGCACCTTGCAAATCAATATTTCGTTACAATTTTTATTCCAAAAGAAAATGTGGAACCATGCTTGACTTTTTTATTCGTGAAGACAGTATAATTTGTTCCCATAAATCGTTCAGAAGAAACTAATAATTCTTCTTTGCAACAGTGCTTACTAACGCGTGAAGGACACATTTTAATGTATCGCATTTTAATGCGAAGCACGTCAAATCATATTTTCTTCAAGTTCAAGTATTAGAAAATCAGATTAACAGATCAGAGAGCGTTCCCTCTTTTCTCCTTCCAAAGAAGACGCTTGGCTATCCCCAACAATTTAAGTGATTGTTTCAATGTTAAGTCGAATATAGTCCAAGTTTTAAAATTCCTAAAATCTAGAAAAATTTTCCACACTTTGTAATATTGTGTACATATAACAATTACAAAATTTGTTCTCCTCAGTATACTTATAAGTGACTTATATGTTAAGTACAAAGACATTACAATGTAATATTATGATATAATATCTGTGGTCGCTAATGACCTAGTTGTTAATGCGACCTGTATAAATAAATAATTAAAAAAAAAAAAGATCAGAGAATTGCTATAGTAAACGGATTGGCCGAGCCAGTCTATCCGCTGTAGCCGCGCTCTGATTGGTCCGTATTTTTCGTTAATAACTCCTAAATAAAGCAGATGCGGAAGTTGTCGCTGAGGAAATAGTTACTTAGAATGACCCAAGGAACAACCCCTATTAAAGTTCTCCGACATTTTTCAGACACCCTGGATCTAATTCAGTTTGAATTAACGCTTCGGTCGTTGTAAGTGTAAATAATTGATAACGTTAGAAAAGCCGTTACAGAAGAGGAATTGACATATACAATGTTATTGACAAAGAAAGATTCGTAATGGTAAACGAAACCACTAAAAGCGTCCGGATCAAATGTAGGAATGAAACGGAAGTTCCATTCTGTTCGACGAAATGGGTCATCGCTTTCGAACAAAGTGTGAAATGGAGCGTTCCGTGTCATTACATACGGAAGCCCTTGGCTAAAGAGCCAATATTGTTCACGGGTTCGTAAATCAAAGGTACTTTAAAACACTGAGCCGCTGGACTGTGTCCGGTTACGGAAAAATTACAAGAGAATACATGTTCGTGTACGCAAACCTTACAATTTCCTACCTTTTTAATAATTATCTTAGGTTAACATAGAAATCGTGTTGCTTCCTATTGTCATTCCAAAAGTATTCTCTTCAGAAAGTATTCTCTTCAAAAGTCTCTCTTCAGTCTAAAATGTGTATTCGAGAAACATTTAGGATAATATTTCCTATTTAAAACAGTTAAACTAAGTGTTAACTAAGAAAAAAATCCTTTAATAAAGCAATTAATTGCTCCTTAAAATTTTGTTACTTTTTGTACTCACTTACAATACGAATATGAAAACTCTTTCATTTTGAGTAGCCTTGTAATTCTGAAATATTTTATATTTTTTACAATCGGAATAGATTATTAACGTAACTTGTTGTGTAATTATTTTAACACAGATGTTATAACCGTCGGTGTGCTTGTTCGCATTATTGGTGTATTTAGCGATTGTACGTAATCTTGTATTAAAAATGGATCGATGTGCATTCGGAAAAAGAGAATTAGTGTGAACGTACTAATTCGGTGCCGTTCAACATTAATCTGTTGGCCGGGTGTGATTTTTCAATCGAAAACATTTATAAAAATGTAACACTCGGAGAATGGCTTCTATGCAATATCCACTATTTTCAAACAATTTTATATTAAAAAATTGTGGCATAGAAATAGTAGAGTATGCCCTTGCTTTAGCGTGAAGGCCTTGTGTATACCAAGTACTGCGACCTAATTGAATCGACATCGCTCCAATTTCAAAAATCGGTCACGAGTACCTTGACTTTGCAGCCTTCGTGCGCATAATATTGTATAAGCCATTTTGAATTTTTGCTCAATGTTGCATTTTTATTTATTTTATAATTACCAAGGACAGGTTTTTCTCTCCGCAGCATATATATTTCTATGTTCTGTTATTTCAAAGAAACCTAATACTTCCATTTACTTTCTGTTCCTGGAGAAATTTTTATACGCGTTATTTGCTAAACCAATACTATGCAAGGCTCTCTTGTATGAAACTTTTAGTGAAAATGTTCTGTTCTGCGGAGAGTATAGCTAATTGTTTAATCATGTTAGAGCGTAACTGTGTTGCAGGAACGTAATGTTTTAAAAGGTTTGCCGGTGCAACTAACTAGTTCGAACGAAGAACAACGTTTAGTTAAAAATCCTAGACGACGAGCGCGACGTGCGTGGAAATAATAGCTTGCCATTTAATATGAACTTTTTCAAGATACACCTACGCGTGGAATTTAATAAAAAATTATTATTAGTTCGTGATCTTCTATTGCTGTCCCTTTTCTTGAGGTAAAATTCGTACTCAGGAAAAACTTTTAAAAGCCACATACCGAACATTTAAGGAGCATAAGAATATTTATGTCTGGCGGGTACACAGCAGGTACAAAGCAGATACATAGCAGATTCGTAGCAGGTACGTACCAAACGGTACCAAAAGTGCCCCCAAATCAAATTGAACTTGCAATAGGCCATTCGATAGCTTATCCAAAGAAAATTCTTTGTACCAATTTTCAAGCCTATATGTGCCCATAATTATGAAAGTGGTCTAAGTCATATATTTCTTTCATTTTTTTACATTGAATAAATTTAGTTTAAAATCATGTCGTGTGAAATAAGTGATAAATTCATTTTTTTTTAATTTTGACTTAGACCACTTTCATAATTATGGGCACATATGTCGACATGGGGGGTAGCAATGGGGAAACAAAGAAAATCGGGTTTTTCCGTAATTTCTCTCATCGTCTTCAATTGAAAATTCTGAAAAAAATCAGGCATATCTTAGCTGTTCGAATGAACATCTTTGAATTTTTTTAGAATTTTTAGCCTCGTAACCGAATTTTAAAAAATAACAAATCTTTGAAATGCTGATTTCTTGTAGACGTTATGGGATACTCGTAAAAATTTTCATTAGAAATTCTAGAAATAACAATCCAGTAATTATTCGTCGCTACTTGGTAATAAAATTGTTGTCCTTATTAAAAAGATAGACACCCCGTTGTCTGAACATCGTGTCGTTGTCATGTTTCAGGTATTTATTGGCATGCTTGACCCTAAGGACTTGGGTCCGGTTGGAAGTTGAGTGTTTTGCCCGTACTCCACTCAATGACAATTGACGCATCGCAGAGTTACACGCAGCGAGTAGGTGACACCGGTTTCGGGAAAAAAAAACCTTGAACAAGGGATCTCCGTGGCAGCATCCAACGGGGCTTACGAGGGAAAATAAAATCACGGAGTCAATAGACGTTGCACAATTTTTGGATTACCCCCGAAACTGGATTCGTCCCCCTTTTATCCCTGCCAATGGGATGGTCTTTTCCCGAGTTTTGGTAGGGAATTGCCTCACTCGGATCCCGTTAGTATTCATTGTCAGAATAACTTGAACGGACTCTGTGCAGCAGCAAAAATTTTCCGCAAATATCATTGCAAGGTCATTGTATTCGGCGATGGATAAATAAAAGTTTTCTAAGTTGTGACGAACAGAATTTACATTAAAAAGGTATCTCTGTAAGGGTATTTCTAGGTATTTCAATAAGTCAGAAATTAAACCTTTATAGCGTCATACTTCACTTATCTGGTTTTCCATAAATGCATAAAATTTGCAGTCCGATAGTGTACATATGTATCTACTAACTAAACTGTTTAGAAATGTTACACTTGTATTTACGAATGAAAAGAACAACAAGCGATTTGTCAACAATTTAATTGGAAGTCGTAGATTTTTGCAAATCGATTGGAGTTCAGGTATGGATTTCAAGCATCGTGTTTCCTCGATAACAACACTGCATATACGCGTTTATTGTAAAAATCCCAGTTGCTCGGCTGGCTGGTCTCGGGTAGCCAGAAACCTCCGGTGATTCCCGTGGATTCACGATACAAATGAAAACACGAGGACGAGTCGATTTCCTGCACTGTTGACACACTTTGTATATGTTTGTACAGGGGGTTGGGTTCCACAGGCACTGACGGCGGATTGCTGAACGCTATAGTCAGCACTTTTCGATCGCACACTTTTGAATCAGGCGAGCCGAATTCTTGGCGTTTTGCAACTATTTGGATCTCGTAAACGCGTATCTTTGTAAAATAGAATCTTATCTACACAAATGTTAGTGCAACATAGTGAAATGTACGTCGTTGTTCAAGAATGTGATTACAATCTGTCTCGTAAGTGTGTATTCGAGGTTACTCTTTGCATAAAACATTTAATAAATTTTATTTACATTTCTTACTCTGACAACGATCGCTTGACCAATATATTAATACATTTTCCACTTTCACTGTGTAGACGAGTGCAAACCTTCCTCTCTCAAGAAGATTTCTATACCAAAATCCTTTTTTGCCGAAGTTTTCAAAACAAGTTTTCAAGGTGACCTTTATTATTATCATCATACTATGTCACCCTTGTACTTTGGCATAGGCCATGGGTATTACAGAATTAATGAAGCCACTTGAGACAGTCTTACTTCTTGAAGTAATAATGTTTATACATTTTATAAGTTTATAATTTTTGAGGTGGGGATAACAGACATGAATAATATATAATAATTAGACATCGGATGTTTATGCAATTTCCAATTTTTATAGAAACATTTTAAGAAAGTGGAATGAAATAAAATCCTATTTTTAATGGGGACAGCCTTTGTAGATCCAAAGCACGTAAAAATCGTGTTAAATTCTCTCGAATTTTATATTATAGCATGTTTTGAACATTTCGAGAAGCCATAAATGCATAAAGATCCGCTGTCTAATAATAATATATGTATGTATAGGATTTAATGTGTATAAGCTTTTGGTTTTCGCAAAGAGAAATGCAACGCGATATGTATATCTAACGAAAACAGTAATCCTTTCGAAATCTAAAATCTTTTTTTTCACGCTACGTATCGAACAGGATTTCGACTGATTGATTGCTTGTCCCGCACACGTGTTGTATCGTTCTCGGCTGTTGGTCGTCAATTACTGATAGGCCAAGCGCTATATAGTTCGAGCGAAGTAATCGAAAATTGTAAAGAGGAGAAAAGTTCATTAGCAGTAGCACGTGATGAAGGGTTCATTAACCGGAGGAACTTCCAACAACAAAACGTGTCGAACGACGAAGTTAATGTACATAAATGTAAATGACAATGTACCGACTGTTCGTAATGATATTAGACATTTTCACTATCACTAAACATTTGATATACCCACATAGAATCCGCGTCGTTAAAAGCGTGTTCAATCGCATGATCTTTCTCGATGGCGAAATGGGTTAACCCATGCTTTAGTTCTTCTAAATGAGTCCGAAGGTACTATTCGAACGACTCAATTTTCTTACTGCTATTGACCGAAGATAATTGGTTTTTAGATTGGTATCGATAAGAGAGTCGATTAAGTGTTTTGTGGAGACACAGAGATTAGGAGGAGAATCAAGTTCTCTATTCCGCCATTAAATACGATTGAATTAGCTTGAGCAGTTTTTGTGACGCCACTTCTGGGATAAAATTGGGATCAGGAATTAGAACTTTGTAATCTTGACAATCAATAGGTAATATTTTTAAACATCCAAAAATTTGTGCAATTAATCAAGTACAGTTGAACTTCTATTATTAGAACATTTGATTGTCCAAACATTCTCTGACAAAATACACAATTTTTTAAATTACATGACATTTAATGTTATCGACAAATTAATTCGACACGGTTTACATGATAACACTAATTACGAACACACACACACACACACACAGATTAGAATTTAACACCAGATTACCGGAGCGAGTCAATTTGACTCATTTACGATTTTATTTTAAAGAAAATTCATATTGAAATTGTCACTTTGAAACATTTTTTAATACGTATTACAACAGATTTCTGTAATAGAATCAAGATTACTGTGTTTCACATGAAAACCACGTTGTGCAGCGGGCTTGAATTGAAACGAAGAAACGAACGAAAATAACAATTGCAGGTAGAGCAAATTGCATAATCAGCATGCATAGCGCATCTAACCACAACGTTAAAACACATTTTTCAACAGAATGTATGGAACGTTTTTATCTGTCGTGCATTTTATGAAACAGTCGTGCGCAATGCATACATGCTTCTAAAACGTAATGCCACTTCTACATGTTTTCCTGATGCATTTGTGGAACTGTTCTCTTGTGTAAATTCTACGAAATTATTCTTATCGTATAATTCGACAGATAAAAAACTAAATTCCCTTATCGTCCCTTCACTTTAACGTGTACACTAAGATTAAGCTAACAAGAGGAAGGATTCTGATATTCCAATTTTCAATGGTTAATACTTTTTCGCTTACGATTTAAAAAATTTCAACTCCATTCCTAGAGGCTCCCTGATTTCGTTACTTTGTTACCAGATAATTTGAAAGTTTCAAGTCTCTACTATTCAGATGCTTTTTTCAACTTTTTAGTCGCGTTGCTTTTCAACACAGCTATAGCGTTATGAAGAAGGCTATGACAGTTACAAAAAATTTTATTTAACTTTCAGACATCACGTGGGGCAAGTTAAATTTTTTGATAAATCGCGTTACCAGCATTCAAAAGCGCCTGCTTTCCTTTGCAAAATATCTAGTTGTCAAATGCTGTGCAATTTTTTTTTTGGTTCGAGTTATGCAACATTGAAGCACAGATATGGTCCTTTTAACTTTACCTGACTCTAGAAAGCGAAAAAAACGTAGAATCTTATGCAAAAAAAGCAATAGAAAGAGCATTTATTTCTCTTGGAGGCACTTCTTCTGTTTTTCCAATTTTATTCACATTTCGATGTACCAGTTATTTCTGAAAATATGCTTAAAATCACACGATTTACGACATTATGACATAACTTGCGTCGCGTCGGTAGGTGAGGTTGCGGATAAGTAAGAGAGCAAGCTTGAGCCGAACGCCAACGTGACGAATTAGGGCTAATATCCTAATTATATGCGAACCGGTAACTGTAAACATAATTTCCATAGGTGAAAAGTGATCGCTGTGGGTTCATCAGGTGTTCGATCGAATCGGCAGAATGTCAGTTTCAAACTAACCTTACAACGATGGTATTGTAATCATTTATCGTCGAGATTTAGCGAGTCGAATGAAAAATGGAAATTGTGCATGTTTTCAGAGAGACCTGGTACACCTGCATGTTAATTAAATTGAAAAAACAAAAGAATTGCCTCCGAGAGAAAGAAATGCTCTTTCTATTGCTTTTTTTGCACAAGATTCTACGATGATTTGATAATATCTAGGAAAAGTTTTTCTCGCTTGATAAACAAGCACAACAGGAACAAAGTAAAGGTACAATGTAAAGTTGCAGGTAAGAAGTAAAGGGCTGATCAAATTTCGTTACACGCCAGTAACGCATGCGAAGCGACGAACAATGGTCACCCACTTCTCGACCAGGTTCTCGCAATTACTCGTGGCCGTCCTAATTAACTGAGATTAAGGGACTTTTAGCGCCCCCGGCCAGCATGATTAAACTTCAAATCATACGCTTCCGCAGCTGCACCATTACTCCATCAATTTAGTCCTAGCGTCGCGCCACTAAGTAATCTGTTAACCGTTTCGTTACTAGCGCCAACTATAATCGGCAGCCACGCGACGATCTGTGTGTGTATATACAAGGGTGGACCTTAGCTATACTTGACGAAAATTATTTTGCAGGATTTTTTTAGTCTCAACCCCCAGAATTGTGACACTTATCGAGAAAATTATTTGGAAAAAATCGGGGGTCGATTGGATCATGGGAACCCGAAGCGCGTCAAATGAAAATATTGAATTTTTTCAATCTTAAGCATAAACAGTTGATAATAGAAAAAAACATCCATGACTTTTTTGACAATTTTCGCCGGAGTTATGATTATTTGAAGTTGACCCGATTTCTCGGGCTCGCAGACGTGATCCTCTAATTTTGCGAGGTGTGTATTATTCAAGATTTTTTACAGAAATAATTAAAATCGAAAAGTTTGGAAGAGTAATGATCCCATCGATTTTCACGTATACGTAGTGCTGGTAATGGGTATGCGAAACTCTCGCAACATATTTGTAACACGCGAGCGTATCGAAACTCTCAACGCTACAATGGCAATTAATTTCTTGATCAGTTGCAACCGCAACAAGATTAAACATTAATTGCGAACTCGGCCGGAAACAGTGTTAAGCAGGCTCTTGGTAATGGATTAATCAAGTATTAGAGAGAGAATTATAACACAGTTCTGTTGCGTCGACGGTGTGTTCGTGCAGTTATTACAGACTCATTTGCATTCCGAAACTGAGCGACACTATTTCATGAAAAAATGAGTTTATATATATCCAATTATTATTATGTAGTCAATGTAATATAATTATTATTATAGTCAATTTTATAACGTTAAACTTTCGTTATCAGAAATTGATGTTTGTTGTTATGTGTACAAGGCGAGTTAATAAAAATTACCACCTGAAAGAATTCGTTAATTATTGACTTTATCAAAAATTCTTTGAAAAAACATTAGATAAACACAGTTCGATTTTTAGTGAAGGGACAAATTATCACACATTGTCTTTTACGTTGTCATGAGGAACTATCGCTATATTGACATCTCTGATAAAGTACATGTTGAAGTGAGAGATGAAACTCTGGGTTCGGACCACTTCCCTATTGAAATCACATACGATACTGCTAAACACCTCTATAAAAAACACTCATTCAAATTAAAGTCAATCAGAACTGATTGGAACAAATTTAATAATCTATTAGAATCTAAATTCTCGGAATTTCTTACGGAAGATTATGAGCTGCTATCCCCCCAGTCTAAATATGATTTTTTCACAAAAATTATCTCTAACACTATCTCGTTGAGTACTCCTATCCGCAAGCACACCAATGTAACGTTTCACTCGAATCCAGTATGCTGGTGGGATGGTGATTGTGACAAGGCAAAAAGACTTCGTCGAGGAGCCTTCAAAAAATGGGAACACACCAAAAATCTTGAGGACTTGGTGAACTATAAGAAACTTGTAGCTCAGACTAAAAAAATTTTTAAAAACAAAAAAAGAGAAAGCTTTAGGAAATTTGCTGAAGGTATCGATTTTCGCTCAAATCCCAGCTATGTCTGGAATAAATGCAGGATTTTTAAAAATAGGTGGGCCCGAGCAAATGATTCAACTGTTTCTGAGAACCTTCAACCTGATCCAGGATACGAGGAGGTTTTGGATAAGATTAGTCCTCCCTGGGTCCAAACAAATCCGGATTGGCTTCCTCCCTGCTCCGAGAACGAATTTCTGGATGGCCCCTTTGATTTTCTTGAATTTAATGTCGCTTTAGGTTCCAAGAATTTCAAATCGGCTCCTGGGATTGACGGAATTGATTATGAAATTCTAAACAATCTCCCCCCCAAATACAAGTTACTGCTCTTGGACATTTACAATCTAGTAATTTCTACAAATAACTTTCCCCCAAGCTGGAAAAATTCTTTTGTACATTTCATAAAAAAGGCAGAGGGAAATGGCCTACGCCCTATATCCTTAACGTCTTGTCTATGCAAGTTGTTCGAGACCATGATTAAGACCCGGTTGCAATGGTGGGCTGAACACAACTCTCTAATTCCCGCAAGTCAAATGGGTTTCAGGGGGGGGAGATCGTGTTATGACAATTTGGCAAACTTGACCCTGAGGGTTGAGGAGGCCTTCATTGATAAGAAAGAAGTCCTGGCAGCTTTCCTCGATGTGCAGGGTGCCTTTGATAATGTTGTGAGTACCATTCTGTTGACGAGACTGGCGGATTTGGGTTGCTCTAAAAATCTTCTCAGGTTTATAAAATTCCTAACCCATGAGAGACAAATTTTTACAAATAAGTCCATGACGGGTCCCCGACTGGTTTTTAAGGGGGTCCCGCAGGGTGGGGTGCTCAGCCCCTTGCTCTATGTTCTATATGTTTCCAATCTTGAAGATAATATCCCCAAAAATATCCATATATCCCAATTCGCGGATGACATTGCAATCTACATCAAATTTAAATCTGTGAAGTGGGCTCAGAATGCAATAGTAAATGCTATTAATTTAATAAGTGATAATCTCAACAAACTTGGCCTGGCTCTTTCCCCACATAAAACTAAGCTAGTAAGATTTAATAACAAAAGACCCATCCCTGATCCTGCCAGTATTGTATTTAAAGATTGTTCCATTGAATCTTGTGATTCCGCGCGCTTCTTAGGAATCATCTTTGACCATCGTCTCTCTTTTAAAGAGCACATCGAATTTGTTATAAATAAATGCTCCAAAGCTTTGAACATCATTAAATACCTTCGAGGCACTTGGTGGGGATCGGACCCAGAAACCCTGATCACACTTTATAAGAGTTTTATACGCTCTATTATTGACTATGGTTCCTTTGTCTTCTTCCCCTCGAGTAGCTCCCTATCGGGAAAACTGGAGAGGTTACAATACAGTGCGATCAGACTTGCTCTGGGTTATAGAGTGACCACTCCGACCAACATACTAATCGGGGAATCTAAATTGATGTATATTAGAGAACGTGCTGTCTACCTGGGATGCTGTTTTCTGTCTAAGGCTCTGGCTCACCGCAATTCTTACACATATAATTGCATCAGAGATTCTTACGACTTATTTCAAAGGAAAAAACTCTCTAATAAACAAAGGATAATTTGCAAATGTCTTATATCCGTTATGGAAGCGGATGTGATAGAATCAAAGGATAGCTTAAATATTTACAGCTATGATTATACGACCTGTACAACTTCCATACCAATAGATACTTCACTGGGTCTTCTTGTTAAGGATACCAGCAACCCGATAGCTATTCTCAATGAGGTATGCGAAAACACAAACTGCTATAAAATATATACTGATGGGAGTAAAATCAAGGGATCTAACTGTGTTGGTTCTGCCTGCATATGTCCAGACTTGAATTTAACAAAAACACGTTCCATAAACCCTCTTGCCTCTATCTACACTGCCGAATGTTTGGCTTTAAGTGATGCTTTTGAAATGATATTAGAACACCAAAACCACAACTTCCATATTTTTTCTGATTCTCTTAGTTGTCTAATGGCTTTACAATCCCCCACTGTTAGCATAAAGACCAATTCACACATCTTTGAAATTAAAAGGAAATATAACCTATTTATTAGCAATGAACAAAACAGTTATGTCAAATTATTCTGGATCCCATCTCACTCTGGTATTCAGGGCAATGAAGATGCGGATAAGGCAGCCAAATTGGCTACCTCCTCGACATCCTTTGACTTTCCGAAGGTTCCTTTCACTGATGTTTACGAAAAATATAAGAAACAGGCCAAAGAGAATTCTGTGGAAATTATCAGGAGGCAAGGGTTATTTAAGGGCAAAAATTACTTCCAGCACTTTTTCCGTGACAGTTCCACACCCTGGTTCTCCCGTACAGGACTTAAGAGATGTTTCATTACTATGATCAATAGGATGCGGGCGGATCACTATCATTTAGCCGCTTCATTGGCACGAGTAGGTATAATTTCTGACGGCAAGTGTAGCTGTGATCAAAGTGATGAAACTCTAAACCATGTGATCTGGCAGTGTGAAAAGTATGACATTCAAAGACACAAACTTTTAGATTCTCTGCATAAAATGGATTATCAATTACCCTTAAGTATTGAAATGTTTATAGTTGAACCTAATATTAAGGCGTGTATTTGTATTCATCAATACTTCACAGATTGTAAACTATTTATTTAATTATTATGTATCATTGTAATACCAAACTGCAAAATAAATTGTAAAGCGAAATGGGCCCTTTAAGGGCCTAAAGAGCTTAAATAAAAAAAAAAAAAAAAAAAAAAAAAAAAAACTATCGCTATAGTCTGTTTTACAAAGGGGACACGCGAGAGACACGTTGACGCGCAGAACAGCTGCTCCCGATGACCCAAATGTTATCAGTCTGGAGTAATTGATCTACGGTGCACGACAACTATTATAACAACAAACGGTGCACAACGGACCTCTTCTTTTTAAGGGGGTATTCTGGTTTTCGAGATCGTTTTTTCACCAATTTTTAGGAATATTCTTCAGAAGAAGCATTAAACTTTCTGTATTAGGATTCTGCACACATGTTTATAAATATTTCAAGCGCATAAGTTTACTTTTGTTAAGTAAAAATAATGAGATATCTTTTTTTATAGAATATGTTTTGTTGAACATGTGTTCACTATTGCTATGATTCTTGTCCTTCTGCTGGCCGAAAACAGAGAAATGAGAAATCTTTGAAATCTGTTCTTCGCATTTAATTTGTATTTTCTTTGACCATCCAATGCACGGTTTATTGGAACAAATAGGCAAACGAATTCTTATTGTTTATCGCAATAACGATCTGATTAAAGTAAACACGCGTTGCAATTTCAGTTTTAGCGAAAATTTTGTATAACCGTAATGTCAACGCAATGGAATTGTCTTGTCTCTTGTCTTGTAATAATAACGCTAGAAATTAGAAGTGTTCTTCTTGTATAATGTGATGGATGTATATCCTGAACTAGCTGATTGTGCGATATTTTACGACTGAGTTGATGCGAGCGAGTGTAACATGGTAGGATAAAGTAAACGGTTATCCAAGTTAACTCGGCTTGCACAATTCTTGGCACTATCGCTTGCCTCAGTTAACTCGGCCTTTTACGATAAAGGGGTAACTCATTTCAAGGTCCCAATGATACGCAACCTGTGCGAACTTTGTTTTACTAAATAACCTCATCTTGTCCAGGGTGTATAAAAAGTAATGGTCATCCGTCCTACACTAGATACGAAAACAAGGTAAACAAATTCTGTCGGCTGAATTGCCGACCCGGACCACTGTTATGGTTACGTGGTAGCAGGCTTCTGTCTATACGTATAACTTCACATAATGAAAAAAAAAACTTTAATGGCTTATATCTCGATAACTATTTGTTTCCGACATATGGTTCCTTTCAAACTTTCTCTTTCCTCGTTGTATAGAAGGTGTTGATGTAAAAGAAACTTTAACAATATTTCTTCTTTGTTATGAACAATTTTGCAGCAAATCCCTTGCGACAAATGTCCACCGATCCAGAGGTGTAGATTCACCCATAGGAAGGATGACCATTACTTATTACCTGTACATAGGCGACCAACACACCGCAATAGTGTAATACGCGTAGCCTGTACTACTATTTTCCGAGATTCGGTGTCAGAATGGAACAAAACGAAAGTGATGAACGGCCAATTTTTAATCGCGCTGTCGGCATACGATTTTAACATATCACACATATAAATCTTCTACGTCAACGGAAATACGAAAAAAAGTTTGAAAAATACGCACACGAAGCACCATCGTATCATATTTGATTTATAATATAATATAATAGTATAATATTTTATTTGATTTATTTATATTATGGTATAATATTGGATTTATGATATAATATAATAGTATAATATTGTATTCGATTTATTTTTTTCAATGAATGGTTTTATCAGTGTTTAAATGTCTTGTGGATTAATATTCATTAAATGTAAGAATGAATTTTAAAACTTTTCTTCAAATTATTAACAATAATCGATTTAGACGTTGAAGATAGTTTCGTTTCAACTGAATTTTTGACGCTTCAGTATTTAATAAACTTAATCTATCAAGGCCAACCCATGTCAGATATTCGCGAAAGTTTACTGTTAGCAACGAATTAAGAACAATTACTGACCTGTATAGAGAATACAGTTGCAGTTCGATGTTCGACGGATTTTCCAAGATTGCGTTGTTTCTATCGAAAGTCACTGTAAACGAACATCCGGATTCATAAGCCAACATGGTGTACGCGTATGATAATTAATGAGGTGCTGTACCATTTATGCAGTATATCTACACACCTTTTGGTTCCACCGATTATCCGATCATTCTGTCCTCATACTAATGTCAGGAGGTTGTGTCTTCGACTTGTATCTTTTTCACAGAATTCTGGGAACGACGTCTGGTCGTTTTGCACCAAACATGATCGTACCGTGCAAGTTGATTCCAGCCATGACCGTCGCAATTGAGATACATCATACTCTGCCCGGGGGATCTAGTACTTTGCGACAGCTTCTACGCGAATTGTATCAAAATTAGACGCTTCTTATTTTTTCAATTACTTCCCAACTATTTTAATGATTTTATGGACGTATTTAAATCTGGCATAACGGCGACTTATAAATATGACAATTTTTGTTAATGAAGAGTCTTCTTAACGTTCTTCTTAATCATGACAAAGTAGACTTTCAAACGACAGTTGGATAATGACGTAATCGATCACACTCTTCGAGTCCTCTTCTAATCCGCTATAGCAAGCGTCACAGCAATTTGCCACTTTCGATCGTTTTCCGTAATCATCGGTGGTGGTTCTTAATTTATTCGTGCCGTATGATTATTGTAATCGACGAGAACAATAGCTTTTTCGTGGATAATGAATTTACGATGCTACAGGATTAAACCGCGTTCAGGATCACACGTTTGAGAATACAAACGGATAGCTGTTAATTCTCATTATTATTCGGGTTATGTAGCATGAGCATTCCGTTTAAAGTTAGCAGAACCGAATGAAATTACCGGGGTCTAACTGCCGTGGCTAAATCCTTCGGGATCTGTTAGTATATCTCTGTATATTCGAACGTTATCGGTAAACGTCGCTTACATTCCAACTAAATTTTCTGTTGCGTTAATACCAATTCCGAACGCGAGCCGCTATCAAAAGCGGAGTAAAGCGATTCAATTTAATTGCGCGTTGGCTGTATTAAAAACATTCTCGCCGCCATTTAAATTACCACGGAACTCTGATTATTCGTGTTTCGTGTGATGCCCAGAGGCTGTATTTCTCTCGAACGTCGTTTCATTCGGAACAATTACAGTTTTACAATTACAGAGCACGATTTTCCGGATGCAGGGATCGCCGAAAAAGTTCTTTCGACTATCGAGGATCATCGAGGAAGCCAAGCTTCGGCACCAGTCAATTAGAAATCGGCCACGTGTTCACGCTCGACGTTTCACTAATCATCCTCTCCAAGTTCTCGCCCTTCGAGCTCCAGTTTCCGACAGCATCGGTGTGCGCGCAGCTGAATGCAACACCGGGCCGCGCGTAACTATCCACAAAGAGCTCGTTGGCAAACGATCGAACTTATTCGACGATGATTCAAGAGCGGAGTTTTCATCGACGGTATCCGTCTCGCCTGTACGTAGCAGATGCAAACCACACAGGTACTTGTGTTTACGTGAAAAGAGACGATCTATCCGGCCGGGGACGGTTCTGATCGAAGATATCTCTCATCGGCGATGGATCACGTGGCTCGCCGGAAGCTTTCGAGCCAGGCATTAACCTTGCGTCGGAGGGCTTTCTGTTGGAGGTTGCATCGTGAGATCGTGTCACATGGAGCGTAGCGTCCCCGCGAGAATTCGTCACGTGGAACGCGAGAGGAAATCGCCGCGATGGCCCGCAATTCCGCGAAGAAAACGGACGGCGATGGAAACGGAAAGGCCGCGTTGCGTCGTGTCGCGTAGCGTAGCGTCGCGTCGCGTCGCGTCGCGCCACGCCGGCGGAGGCGACGCCAGCAGTTTTGGACCACGCAGACACGACGGCGAAGGCCAGACTGCACCACCCTGCTGGAATCGATACGTCAATCGTCCCTCCGGACGCGGACGGGACGAGAAAAGCGGCAGAAGGTAAGGGATGAAGGGAGGCATGGGGCAGATAGATGAGTATAGGCCGAGACTGAAGGAGAATAAAGAAAGGGGTGGGGGAGAGGGCAGCTCCTGATACACATTAAAGCTCGGCCGGACGCGCCGCGCCGCGCCGGTACTCTTTTATCCGGGGCTGCTTTTTTAACCAGTTATGTGTCTTTGACGACTATATCCGTCATGGAGATCCGAATGTAAATCTGAATGTGAAAGATCCGAAATGTATATCTATTGTGTACAAAAACCAAAGTAGATTTTGATATCGGTATAACACTTTGACTGCCAAACTAGAAGCTTCAAAAATTCCATAAAATCAATGTTATTTAATGAAATAAAAATTGAAAAAAATTAAATGCATGACATTGAGTAGCCCTCCAATTTTCTTACATTTTACTGATCCTATTAAATTTGGTACAACGAATGTATTAACATAAAAATTCATTTTAAAACCTGGACAAATAATTCCGTCACCCACATATGGGTGACACGGCAGTCAACGTGTTAACCAGTTAAGTGTCTTTGACGACTATATCCGTCATGGAGATGTGGCAGAATTTTGTGTTATGACGACTATATCCGTCATGCGTAAAATTTTGTTACAATTTGATATTTAAATTGTAATTCTGGCGAAAACTAAATTATATTCGTAAATTTTAATATGTTTAAAATGTTTAGAGGTCAAGACGAAATGAAACAAACAAATGACAAATTATAAATAATTTGAGTTGGATTTATAACTTCCTGAGAGCTAACTCGTAAGCAGTGCAGCAACACTGGATCTTCGTTTATCCCGATTTTCATCTTGATGTGTCAAAACCAAAAAACAAAGTACTACTGTGATCAAAAAGTAAAGCCAATTTGGTTTTAATGCAACTTCTTTGTTCAGGAAAATCACACATTTCTATAAATATTTGATTTTTCTTTTCTAAGTTTTTCGTTCATTATGTGTAAATATATGTTCATGTTGAGCGACTGTGTAAATGTTACTAATAAAATTGTTCATTTTCCAAAATAAAGTCGTCTTTTTGAACGAATATTTCAACAGCATCACTTACTCTGTGTTTGACGACTATACCCGTCAGCGCTTGATTATCGCGACACACACTGGTGGGCGCTTTGCAAAGAGATGTCCACATTTAACTGGCTAAACGGCAGAACCTACACTCCGCGACAAAAAGATAGCACATTATCTAATTTTGTTAATTCTCGCAAATACAACAATGTAATATACTAAGGTGGAGTGGGGTAAGTGCATAAACGGACTCTTATTAATATACGAGACTCTTATACGTACTCTTATTCTTTTTATATTGATCTTATTTTACTAATCCCTTTGTATTCATTTATTTATATTATTTATTTCCTTTACTCCAAAACGAAACAACATATTTGAATGCGGTAAAAAGCATTTTGTAGCAGACATATGTATCAATAGTTATGCCCTTGCCTCGTAGCATACAATATAAGGCATCAAATAGATTTTAACTGTCGATTGTGCACTTGCCCCATTTTCTGGGAAAGCGCACAGTTGTTGCAATTTTTTACAATTTTCTTAAAAAATTAAAATATATAAATGGAATTTGCATTATTGCCAATGTTAATTAAAGAGCATTAACTCAAGTATTCGTTGATGTCAATAAATGTTAAATTATTATAAACCAAATTCAAGATATTTGGGTTGAAAGTCAAACTTACTAAAAACTGGGGTGCACTTACCCCACTCCACCTTTCTTGAAAATCTAAATATCATTTACTTGTATAATGTGCTGTCTTTTTGTCGCGGAGTGTATCCGTCGGATATACTTCTACGATACTGTCAACGAGATGAATCAGCCCCCGCGCAATCTCGTCGTTTTATCAGCTACAACCGCGATCAACTTGCTGGTGTACACTTTATCCGGAACGTATCCGCAATGATTGTTTCTATTACAAATTGGTATTAGATTCCTCCACAGAAACGATCTTGATAGACACACCTCGGGCAAAAAGTATTCGATCAAACAAAATCAGGCATCTACCGTTACAATTCCATTCGTATGTTTGACGTGGAAAACATTTATAATAGAGTATGTAAGAAGAGTAAGTAAACACGAATATTTCGAACGTTTTAATAGACTTCTTTGAAACCTGAAATTCATTACTCTAGCAACGAATAAACGCGAGTTTCTCAATTGTTTATCGTATATGGATCGCGAGATTCATGTTGGATTCATTAAAATATAGTTACTACAGAGGTTACAAAAGCAAATCAAAATTTTTATGTTTTTATCTCATTATCTCTTTCTGAGGTGTATTTTTCTGTTAGTCAAGTTGTCTTATAAATACGCTCTGTTAATACATTGTCACGACAAATTTTTCAAGACTGTAAAACTTTGTTACAGGTTGTTTCACCTAACTCGAGCATCTAAAATAAAATAAAAAATGTCAGAGGAAAACATTAGTTGGTTCAGGAGGGTAAATATTATGATAGGCAAAAAAATTCAAGGTTATATTTTTTGAAATTTCAAGGTCATCGAAGTTTTTTTAATTCGAATGATATATCTTTATTATAACTATATGATAGCCGAAGTCAAGACGAATCCAACGATCTGTAATATTATGACCTTCACGTGACCTCTCAAGTTAGAAGTGGACTCCGATTCGTTGGTATGGAGGTTGATGCAGGAGTGTATACGTCAAAATGTTGCTATCCGAATAAATGATAACTATACTTTAACGTAATTTTAGCGCTTACGATTTCAATTCTTTTGAAAGGAAATGATTTAAGTGAACTTGATTTTATTTTACCTAATCTAATTATTTATTTGAAAATAGCAGTTTACTGGGTTAAAGAAATACGAAACCATGATGGATGTTTGTTTTCCCAACCTACTTCGCTCAGGAACACACGAGTTTTGTTGGTAATCCCATGTCAAGGTTTTTTGAACGTCAACAACCCCACATAAGTAATTTGTACTTAATTTGCAGAATTGAGAATAAACACTTGCAGACAAGACACGCGTGATAGTACACATTAACATTTGTTAATGGAGTTCCGGTAGAGCGTACGTATGGATGCGATGCTGCGGCCTCTTGACTCTAGGATAATTTGAGCATCCAGTACACATTGACATTTGCAATGATGTGCGCGTGTGCATACATTTAAAGAGAAATTTCACAAAGACCTTGGATTTTTAGTAAATATCCTATTCTATCGTTACATCCAGTTTTCTCATAGTCACACGCGAGCATAAGCACAGGGCGAGTTTTCAGGGCCACCAATCAAAGGAAAACTAGTTCTGCGTAAAACACAATGATCTGACACTGATTAACCAATTATCTGAATAGTTCCGTTTAAACTGTTATAACTTTGTTGGAGTAACAAATTAGATGCTATCTCAGACATGTTTCACAATGTTTTTTGAATGTAGCACGTCCCGCAGAGACTATAAATGTAGCGAAGTACAAACGCAAACTTGTGCATCCAAATGCACAGCAGGAAGTTACAACGAATGGAGTTTGGATCGTAAAACGCTGCGTACAGACGTGCTTTGGAAAACCGACCTTTACTGTAATATCAAAAATTAGATTTTACATAAAGGGCCTAGCCGGATAAGATAGTCAAAAATGCCCTTGAACCGAATTTTATCGACGAAGTGCCATTCGATAGAACACCAAAAAAAAAAACATTCTGTGCAAAATTTCAACCCTGTATCTCGATCGGGAGGGTAGTTATGGGGTAAAATCGAAAAATCAGTTTTTGGCCTATTTTCCCTAGTTAATGACGTTTAGAAATTCTGAGAAAAATCTGACACATGTCAAGAAACCTAATACATATTTTGCAATTGGTTTCAGATTTTTAAAGTGAAAATTCTGCTTGTAAAAAATCAAAAACCTCAAAAAAATCGAAAAAATGCAGATTTCACATGGAAGTTCTAGAGTGACAACATTTATATTTTTACAGTAGGGGTATATTGTCATAAGTATTGTTCATGAATTTTTTCAGATTTTTTGGTTTGGTGCGCCGTTGTTAAAAAAAATAAAAACTGATTTTTTCGACGTTTTTTCCGCGAAGAACTAAGCTAACCTTAAAATTATTACGTTCTATTTATTCTGTAAGTCTATCAGGCACCGATAAACCTTGAACATTTAAAAAAATAATTAAACAATGACATCGGCTTGATTAGTATTTTTACTATGTCAGCGTATTACATCTAAAAGTATTAACCATATTCCCAACAACTCGATTGGGTCAGCGCGTTAGGCGATCGACTCTTGATCTGCTTATACTAGGTTCGATCCCGGTATACGTATACATTTTTTTTATTTGATTAATTCTTTTCTTTTTTGTCTAACTACATCAATGGTATGTTTGTAGATTTCTTTTAGAAGCAGTATCAAAATATTAAAAAAATAATTTTAATGTAAAATTCGCAAAAAAAATTTTGGAGCAATTGTTAACACATTGCGTATGGGTCATGAGATATCTCGTTTTCATGTTTCTTCGATTCAATCGGCAACTTAAGCAAATATTTTTATTACGTTACCAGGGTCTCCCACTCTTAAGACTAATGATGAGCGAAATCATTGAATTTTGACATTCCGAGCATGTAGAAATGATCAGTCATTGTAGCCAGTACATAAGTAGATCTGTGCCGATCGTCGTACTTACCGTATCTTATAAAGTGTTGTTTTTGTACATTTTGGAAGTTCAAACTTCGTGTTTTCATTTGTAAGGCAACAGTTTTTTAACCGTTTCGCTACGGCAGCTCCATCGGCCGAAGTACCGTCACTGAACGGAAACTCGCTCCGGAAATATGCACGGTACGCGTGGTTTCTGTATATATGTTGTTCTAAGTTTTAAATAATAACTGTGCTGAATAAAACAATCATTGCTCTAATGTAACAAGTATATTTACATTTTCAACAGAAAATGTTCTGCCAAATACAAATTAGAAATGTACGTATCCGTTTCCTATTGCTCGCCAAGCATGCTTCTGGAGCGTTCGAAAATGTGCGGTCTTTGGGCTCGAGTTGAACGCGGAGTCACCCATACGCAATGTGTTAAGATCATCAATTTTTAGTTACACATGTTCTTAATTCTGGTAGTATTAAATATTTTCTGCAGTAAATCTATACGTGTCTTCGAGTTTTAAATACTCCGTTATAGAGAAAACGGTTTTGTAAAAGTTTTGTAAAAACGGACGGACAAAGTGTCCGTTTTATTATTTTGTACCTTTAGCCAGTCCATTTACCTTTACCTTTATGTTCGCCTTTTCTTTTCTCTACTCGCTTTATGACTCTGTCGATCATCAGTACCAGGTAACGGATTTATAGAGTTAGGGAATTTTGCTTCTAAAAGAAATCTACAAACATACCATTGATATAGTTAGACAAAAAAAAGAATTAATCAAGTAAAAAAAAAATGTATACGTATACCGGGATCGAACCTAGTATAAGCAGATCAAGAGTCCATCGCCTAACGCGCTGACCCAATCGAGTTGTTGGGAATGTGGTTAATACTTTTAGATGTAATACGCTGACATAGTAAAAAAACTAATCAAGCCGATTTCATTGTTTAATTATTTTTTTAAATAGTCAATGTTTATCAGTACCTGATAGACTTACAGAGTAAATAGAACGTAATAATTTTAAGGTTAGCTTAGTTCTCCGCGGAAAAAACGTCGAAAAAATCAGTTTTTATTTTTTTTAACAACGGCGCACCAAACCAAAAAATCTGAAAAAATTCATGAACAATACTTATGACAATATACCCCTACTGTAAAAATATAAATGTTGTCACTCTAGAACTTCCATGTGAAATCTGCATTTTTTCGATTTTTTTGAGGTTTTTGATTTTTTACAAGCAGAATTTTCACTTTAAAAATCTGAAACCAATTGCAAAATATGTATTAGGTTTCTTGACATGTGTCAGATTTTTCTCAGAATTTCTAAACGTCATTAACTAGGGAAAATAGGCCAAAAACTGATTTTTCGATTTTACCCCATAACTACCCTCCCGATCGAGATACAGGGTTGAAATTTTGCACAGAATGTTTTTTTTTGGTGTTCTATCGAATGGCACTTCGTCGATAAAATTCGGTTCAAGGGCATTTTTGACTATCTTATCCGGCTAGGCCCTTTACAAAGATTCGATATTACTGCCGCTTAGAAGGACTAAATTGAAAGAAGCACTGACTATGACTACTGTGCCAAAACTCAAGTTTAACGCAGTGGTTAACACTAGAACTACCGAGTAATAAATACAACTGATGAATATTGCTTTGTACTGATGACAATACTACATCTATTTAAACCTAATACCATTTTTGTTCTAACATGTGCTTCAATGAAAAAGTTCATTCGAAAAATACCGATGAAAACATTTTTATAATTTCGGTAATTGTGAGAGAAAAAATTAGCAACCAGTCATTTTGACTAGTTCGGTAGTTCTAGTGTTAAGCTAAATAAGAACCTTATTTTACGCTGCTTCTTTCGTGATATACAGCTTCAGCGATTTCGAAACAAACGCCTAAACAAGGTTCTTTATGTGCATCGATTCCAATCGAAGTGTGCGCGTCTTCGCTTGCACAAAACACGTCTATTTATGAACGCAGCTGGTAAACCTCGCACGTGCATCGGAGACGATCTCGTATAAATATACCATTTTTAATAGAAGGAGGGTTAGGCGAAGCAGAATATCGATAACGCATGCCAGACGACGCGTGTGTAGACGTCGTTGGTCCAACCGCTAGTACTTATCCGAACAAAAGTGAAAAAAACAATACGGAAAGGCGGAGCTCTACAAAATCCCGAACCGCTAGAAAAGAAACTGAGATCCTTTCAGCCTTCATAATGATTTATGTCCTATTTACCACTGGCATGAAAATGGTGAAATAACACGTAGATGCGGGGATGGTTCAGCCAAGTGTGCCACCTAAATTGCAAACTATTTGGTAAATCACAAAACGGTTGAAAGATAGCATGCAATGTAATAATTAGTCTTTTCCTATTTTGTTTTTGTTTCTTTATCGAGACATTAAAGTCACCTTGAGTTTCATTATTTTAAAGGATCAATTTTAATCTTGTGGTTGAAGAGAGAATCGAACCCCGAATATGTTACGAACTTGGGCCGAGCGGTAGAGGTTTGTAGAACAATACAGTAGACACTCGTAAAAAATTGTTTAAAAAGATAGTACATTTGTATCTTCTGTAGCAAAAAGAGAACAGTTTTCTTAAAAAAATTTTTATAAATAGCTTAAATAGCTTTTATAAATAGTTTTTTGATTCTGTTATACGGGAATCTACTGTACGGTTTTTAATTGTTAGTAGGCGCGCGGACGAACCTGATGCGAAATCGGGGAGCCGCATAGGTTGGAAAACAGTTCTTGGATTCCTGATGCGAGGTCAGGTGGCTCCAGGGATATGTTAGTAACGGCCTCGTAACTGTAATATTATAAATTTAGTTGGTAGAACCCGTGCGGTAAGATTTTATCATATAGGAACGGTCAATTAAGAATTACTTGAACGGCGAGTTAAAATCGGATGTAACTGAAAATTACCTTTTGACTAAAGTGTATATTGCAAGAAACTGTGGAGAAACAAACTTTTAGAGAAGAGTCCTCCTCCCAATTTCAACGACCTTGAAATATGTTGTCAAGGTCACCACGTTTCCGAAGAACATTTTCCTCTAAAGTTTTTCTCGGTCGCCTTTAAATGTTTAAAATGTTTCATTGTCTATTGGCTAAAGAGTTCGATAAAACTGAATTTTAATAACGGATCGCTATTAAATTGTGTTTTCGCTATAGATCAAAACAATTGATGTATGCCTGTAACCCAAACATCTCCGTTGCCGACTCTTTGTGTGTTTTGATCGCAGTTTTTTCAACGGATTAGTTCCACCCACTTTACACGCATTTAGGCGTACTGTCATCGACGTTTTCAATGACTATTCGAGCAAGGCACTCCAGGGCAAAACCGTGTACATACACGCGAGCGCACACGCGCACACATGCACACAATACCTCTGGCTCCTTATTGAGACTCCCATCGATTAACTCGAACTGTGCTAGCTGCCGGGGAAAGCACCAACTATTCCGATAATGCTGATCGTCAGCCACACGGAAACGATCGTGCGCCGTTAGGGAAAGGGCATCGGTTTGTTTGAGAATGGCATTAATTAAAGGAAATAATTGTGACCGTGAAGAAAAGGCTAGACAGCAGATACTCTTATGGGTAGAAATTAAACGAATTTTAACAACATTTAACGTAACAATCGAGCTTTAAACTGTACACAGAGAAAATTGAATCGCAAAAATAAATATTCGGTAAAATATCTTGGAGCGGCATTTTGGAAAATGAAAACAGAAGTCATATACTATTAATAACAAAAAATAATTTGATTGTGGGATTTTCATTTTTGACACGCAATGATAGAAATATTTTTTCTGTAGAATTTTATACAGGGTGTCCCATAAAAGTTGGACTTCCTTGAAAGGTGTGATTCGCCTCGTTAAAACACATTAGGCGCATATAATAGACACAGTCACGGATCACATACTTCATACGTATTAACTATACTCACACTCGTACACCGTCCTGGACACACGTTGGACACCCGCAGATTAAATACATAATACATATGTACACTGACCACACAATTTGCACATACTGAAGGTCCTAATAATTAGATATAAACACGTGCATTAGATACGCATACATATTAGACACACATTAGATATACCCAGATATTAGTATAGACATTAGATACATATACATATTAGACACATGCATTAGATGTGTACACACAAATTAGATACCCACACTGATCACACTTGAGATGCACGTCTGACTGTGGATTGGATCTGGCAATAAGTTATTTAAAAATTGACAATACTTTGCCATTTAAAGTTTAATAAACGCGCACAAAAAATTGCAATTATTGAGAGATCATTATACAGGGTGTGTTAAATCGGGTCAATTTCAAATGATCACAACTCCGGCAAAGATTGTTGTATCGATATCGTTAAAAAATCGTTTGAAAGCTTGAAGTTCTCTACTTTTACATGCTTTTTCAAATTTTGGGACGCCCTGTTTATAACAGTAACTTAAAACACACATCACTTTGTTCGAAAGTGTCTCAGAAAAAAAAGAAAAAACGAAATTAACCGAGAGAAAAGTCATTACAATTTACATATTTGTTATAACGAATTAGTAGTTTTGTGACTCGATTATGGTGAAAAAAAGGTTCCGGCGTTCGATCAATTCTTCAACAACGGCCTTCAAGGCTTTTTCATTTACATGCAAAACATCTCAGTGACCACCCCTTCCTCGGTATTAGCATTTTACGTGAATACATGACTTTACGATCGAAACTTAAACCTCCGTAACCAAAAAAAAAAAAAATAATATTTTCCTACCGCACCATTCAACGTCGTTGGATATTAACTTAATTCCAAACGTAGTTGCTGTATTTCTTTTTTCTAAAAACAAATTATTAGTTTATTGCAGAAGTTCGTGCCCGGTTCGGAAATAAAACTAAACTCTTTCAATGTTTTAACTGTTCTGCATTCGATTTATTCAGTTTTGCCATAAATGCGTAAAATCCGCAGTCTAGCTATTGGTGTTACGAACTTTAGCGAGTATGTTCACACACTCCCAAACAATCGCTGCTTGCTGTTCGTTTTAGACTCTGATATCGATCAATTAATATGTTCATTAAAACTTCAAAAGCTTGGCATGACTTTCACCTGAACAAAGGGATCGAACGAGACTATGGGGCAAGTAAGGTGAAACGAATTTCACTACGGAAATTACCTTGCCACGTAAGGTGGCGCATGTCCCGACACCTACGATAATGATCGTCTCTCAGGAGACATTCGCGCTGCGAATACACATTCGATCGTAGATACGTATGAGAATGGAAAGATACAATTGTATAGGGAGGTATATCGCTTTGCTCATTCGTGTGATATTCCATTAGAGAATACAGCTAAAAAATTACAAGAATTAACTAACAAGAAAGTCTATGGAAGTATTAAAATTTTCATCAAAATATTTGATGCATGCTTCTTTTCAGCTGCTAGTACTCGATCGTCAAAATTCATTACCAAATAAAGGGAAATAAATTACGCGGTCACCAAAACAAACTAACGTGCTTGTAAATATAACAAACATTATTAATAAATCGAGAATTGCGTGTAAACAAGCGTTGTGTACATTTATCAAAACTCCTATATGTTTTGATCAATTGAAAAGTGGTAGACTGCAAAAGAAAAACAAAGAAATGAGCCGAGGATCCCTTTCAAGGAAGTGCAACATTTTTGGAACACCCTGTGTAATGCGAAGTGCCAACTGGACCGTTAATATATTATTCCGATCCCTTGTTTTACGATTGCTTTTACAGTGCATCAGAAATAATGTATGAACAATGTATTTTCATAGTAAAAATTAGAAAAAAGAAATGAAAATTTCGTATCCACGTGATTAGATTCTATATCAGACTGTAGACCGAAAAAGTAAGTCGTGCGAATGCCACAGAAAATTAAGGTCATGACAGATTTTGCGCAGCAGATTGAAGCCCTTGTTAGGATCATTAATTGCCTGCTTCAATCTCGACGGCGCGGCGGCGGGGCACGACAAATTCTCAATCGATGCCTGAAACTCGCGAATTTCTGCAATACTCTCAACGCGTTCACCTAGAAAAGCATATCGAAAACACGGGCATGGGAATAAAAGCATTCGGCAAATGGTTTCTGCATCATGAATCGTTGGTATCGTAATCAGCAACTATTTGAAAGGAAATTCGAACCCGTCTCGAGATCGACATAGTTTGGCGGACCGAGTTTAAAAGGTTAATCGAGCAGATGACATTGAAAGATATCAATTTTCAAACTTTTCTGCGAAATGATCTCCCTCTCCCAGTCGTCGCTAGAAAGCAATCTTAAACTTGAACCACGTACAACCATTTCAGTTTACAACAAAGTGTATTCATTTCTGTACGTAGTCTATACAATGTATCACACCGACAACGTCATTTCATATCTTCCATCCTGTTGAAACATCCTAAAATCCTGCTCTGAAATAAAAAAAAAACTTTTGAAAAGCTGATTTCTTGTAGAAGTTATGAGATACCATATTTTTACAGTTTTAGCATCTCGTTATGGTTGTTGACATATCACTTTTTCTGATTTTTCCAATTTTTTTTCTATTTTTTTACCTTAATTAAAAGCATACTTGTACAAGCATGGAAAATTTTTTTTCTATTTTTTTACCTTTTCCATGCTTGTACAACTATGCTTTTAATTTTTTAACTATGTGCCCGCACTTTGAAAAATCGGAAAAAATTATATGTTAACTACCATAACGAGTTGATTAAACTGAAAAATTATAAACTTAGTATCTCATAACTTCTACAAGAAATCAGCATTTCAGAAGTTTTCTTATTGCGTAAAATTTGGTTTCGAAACTGTATATGGTTCCATTTGAAAAATCAAAGTTGATATGTACCAGTCCTTGACGCGTCAACCTATAAAAAAAAAAGTAATGCACAACGTCAGTATATGCATCTCTTGAAACTATTTTATCTCCATCCAAACGTTTCTCGCTGCGAATAATAATAATGACGTAAATCAAGGTGGTTATATCTGGTGAACCTCCAGCTGTACGGTCACAGTGATAAATGCTTCATTTATTTGAACGAATATTTCCTACCAGGGTTGTATTTCCATTTAACCCATTTGTTATTCGAACAATTTCGAACAGGTTACACAATATGTACAGTATAGGGGATGCTAGCGTTATTATTGTCCAACTTTCTTCTCGAAAAAGGTCAAAAGTAAGGAAAAAACGACAGATTTTAAAGTTGCACAAGAGTATATAAAAATTTTTTATAGTTATAGTATCCCTCCAGAAATTGAGGTCACTTGACGTTTTTGTACCGTATGAACATGCCCGTCAAGATGAAATAAAATATGTAGTACATAATAACCTTTAGAGTTATGGAAGATCAGGAATGCAATAGTTTGCATATGACAATGATGTATTTATTTACGTATCTTGATGATGCGACTACATATAAAATTCAAAATAATTGCCATTACGAAATATTCATTTTTGAGCTTTCTTAGTTAAGCTTTTGGTGTGTCTGTTAATGATTTTCCAAGTATTAATAAGCAATTTTTAAAATCAATTCTCGTGAAAACGACGCGACTAATGAAAAAACTTTATTGTATATTTTCGACTTATTTTCCCATGTAAAATCATTCCCTGCATGTTTATACCATTTTGGGACACCCTGTAGACATATGGAATGAAATAGTTTACGACACTTTAAAGTCGTTTTTTTTTAAGAGAACGGTTGACTTGGGACCTATACTTCCTCTAAAACATTTGTTCTTCGCGATGAGTACTATAGGATGCAATCAAAAAATTGTTGACCTTAAAAAGGTCGACCAAGGTCGATTTCGCACCAAACTTTTTTTAACAGTTCTTCACCGATCCTAAGGCGTAAAATCATTTCTTAACACTCTGTATATACGTAAAACTATTCAAACAAAAAGTATGTGTTATAAAAACAAAGTCTCGTGACCAGGCATAAAAACAGAGGAAAAGAAACGTGTACCCGTTTACTTCAGTACCCGTGTATAAAGAAGTATACGAAGTAAAATACAGATGTATTAGTTATACGTAAACACGTGTATACGTGGATCCTCAATAAACGTCCAAAACCGTGATCTCGAATATGTTTCGCGATACGCCGGATTTATCGTGGCATCGACAAATTACAGGTTTTTCGTTTTTATCTGCGCAGAAGCAAGTTGTATATACAGGGTGCGGCCGAATAACATGTACTAGCGAGCACAAGGTGGTTCCTTATGAATAAATAAGAACCAAATATGAAAGAAAATTTGTTCGTTCAAAGCTTAGTTTTCGAGAAAATCGAGTTTAAAAATCCTATTCCTACGTTGTATGTTGTTACGGTTCGTCGAGCATCCTATAACGCGTATCGTGTTTATAAACAATGTCTACCCAGCATTTAAAAGTTACGGAGTTCAAGAAAAAATAGACAGAAGACTCTTAACGAACAACATTTTATTTTATCAATTAGAAAATTGCTGAAACTGGTGGCCTCGACAAATCGTAACTTACAAGGAAACATACTCAGATGCGAATTTCCGATTTTGATGAAACTTATGTGACATATAGTTCTTTGAAGGGGTGAAAACAGCCCCCAAAGTTGGGGGTCAAAACCATATTTTTTGAGATATCTCGGAAACCAAAGGTCACGCTGCTACCTGCGCCACCTTCTTTAGCTACTAATAAAACAATAAACGACACATAACCCAGTGGTATTGTTTAAAATACTATACACGTTTATACTAAATGCTTATATTTCGATAAAACAAGCCACAATTCCTTCCTACGCACGGCAGATGCAAGAGTATCTTCCATTACGCATAATTATTGTTAAATGGAAAAAAAAAGAAAATCCTGAAACCCCTGATCCCCTATTTTTGATCAAAGATCACACACCCAAGTTTACATTAAAATGAACTAACAATAAATAAGAGAAACTGCAAAAAAAAATCAAATTTTTAATGTATTCTTTAAACAAAAAACTTTTGTTAAAATTTTCTTGCGCGACTACATTTCCCATTGAAAAACAAACAATTTAAAAAAATTCACATTTTTTCGACCTCTGGTTTCCGAGATATCTAAAAAAATATGGTTTTGAGCCCCAACTTTGAGGGCTGTTTTCACCCCTTCAAAGTGGATGGTTGCCGATAAAAAAAAAATACGTGTCAAATATTTTTCAAAGAACTATATGTCGCATAAGTTTCATCAAAATCGGAAATTCGCATCTGAATATGTTCCCTTGTTAGCCGTAACAGCATACGTACGAATAGGATTTTCAAACTCGATTTTCTCGAAAACGAAGCTTTTAAATGAACAAATTTTCTTCCATATTTTGTTCGTACTTTTTCATAAGGAACCACCTCGTGCCGGCTAGTACAGGGTGTAACAAAATTTAGTGTCATGGATTTGACAGATGGTTGTACACCTTCGGATAGGTGGAGATTTGTTAAAAGAAATTGCCGCAAAATTGATTTTGACCTTGAAATTGAAGGTCAAATTTTTTATGCTTGTATCGCATTCTACTCACCATGGGGACTAAACTTGTCAAAGGAACCATAGGTCGCAACTCAACCGTTCTCTTATAAAACAATGTTAAATATTTTAACGTCGTCTTCCGTTATCTGAAATGTTTGGAAGTCGATGGATAGGACGAAGACCTGCACCTCATTTGTGGCCGCCACGTTCCCCAGACCTTACGCCTCTTGACTTCTTTTTTGGGGAGCAGTGAAGCATATTGTTAACCGGATAGGACCGCCAATAAGAACTATGCAGCAATTAAAATCACGAATTGAAGACGCTTTTCACCATGTGCAGTCTATACCGAACATTTACGAAAAAGTTCGCAAAAATTTGCAAGAAAGACAGGATCTGTTTGTGTAATAATGGTGGCCATATCGAAGCCGGTGATCAAGCACGACTATTAAGAGCGATAAACCTTGATGGTTCTATTCTATGGCAAAGAACGAGAAACCCGAGGAACGGAAGACGACGTTAAAATATTTAACATTGTTTTATAAGAGAACGGTTGAGTTGCGACCTACGGTTCCTTTGACAAGTTTAGTCCCCATGGTGAGTAGAATGCGATACAAGCATACAAAATTTGACCTTCAATTTCAAGGTCAAAATCAATTTTGCGGCAATTTCTTTTAACAAATCTCCACCGATCCGAAGGTGTACAACCATCTGTCAAAACCATGACACTAAATTCTGTTACACCCTGTACATGTTGTTCGGCCGCACCCTGTATAAATCAGGGGTGGGAGAGGTGATCGCCGCTCGAGACGGAAGAAATATCCATCGAGGCAGGGCTGGGCAGGCAGACAGGCCCATAGCGTCGCGTCGGGGAGACCACTTCCATCTGGTTGCGCTGTAGCCGTGTTAAACGCTGTTTCCATAGTAGCAGAAACTTTATTACCAGTTGTAGCCGTCGCGTCGATCGGCAACGCGCGTGCCTACTCGTCCGCACTCGATACAACACCGAAACAACGAAGGGGAGATACCGGGAATAACACGGGCGAACGCTAAATCAGAAATGAATTCGCTCGTTTCTAGCGGGCCGGCTGATACCGTATCCAGCAGCCGCCGCCGTTTGCTACCGTTATTTCATGCGGCTGAATCTCTTTTGTCGAGTCATCGCACGCGCCGTCGCCACTTGCCGCCCTGCACCCGTGACCTATATATGTACCTACGACACCAAACGTTTCGTTTCGTTTCGTTTCACCTCTTCTCGCTTCCTTCCCTTTCGTCGGCAAGTTGCTACGTGAATCGAAAATACTTTGAATTGTACATTCCGTTCGCAACTCTTTTACACGTTTCAAGAGACTGGCAGTGTTGTGATAATTCAGTTACGTTGCAATTCAATTGCATATTTGAATTACATTGTATTTCAGTTATATTGTAATTCAATTACGTCACAATTGAATTAAATAATTCAAACCTTTCGATTAATTCAATTAAGAATTATTTTAATCGGATGTGCAATTGAAATACAATATAATTGAAATATTTTAATCAGGTGTGTAATTGAAATACAATATTTCATTACCTTTGCTTGTATAAAAACAAATAACTTACGTGCTACAAAATGCCGACAAATACGTGCGCAAAATGCTAATCCAAAAAGTAGAACCAAGTTCTTTTTTTTCTTCCAAAAAAAGTTTCTAAAAATTGATGAAAAGGCGACCTCGAAGCCAGAATACCCACTTAATACACACTAGATCCAATATAGATCTAATATCCGCCCTATGGAATTATCGAGTAGAAGGGATTAATACGTTTTCACTTTACAATCAGGCTCAAATAAGTAATTTAATCGTGATCACTATAAAAGGGTTTTCATATATCCATTGTGTTCAGAAATATTGAACTGAAATATTGAAAAAATAAATTTAGGACATAACTATGTTAATACCTGTATGTAAACACATACAGGTTATGTTGTTAAAAACATAAATTTCCATTTTTAAAAAAAGGGGCTCCGTTATTTTTTCGATACATCGAAAGAAGGCTCGACTTTTAGTTCACTCTCGTAATCACCGGCACATATGTTACTGTAAAAGTATTACGTATAGTAGTAATGAAATAATTTTAATTACTACTTTACGCGTTACGTTTTATTCTGTAACGTTCACGTATGTCACGTTTCGCCAAGTTTCTACTTGTACCATTAATTTTCTGGCTCGCTGCATGCCAACAATGTGAAAACGTTGTCGACGAGGACACGACAATTGATGCGACATGTTTGAAAGCTGACTCACTCGATCTACGAGTAAAGTGCAGTGTAAGTAGAGTAGGAGCGTATCTTGTCAGACACGAGCCAACGATTATTTCGTACTTGACCGTCTAATTGCATCCACAGTATCTTCCAATGGATTCTCTCAGCCATTAATTTCCTCGAACTACTCAAATGGCCTTCGACGATGCATAGTATCGAGTTCGAAGTATTGTGAAATGTATAGAAGACGTCTTTACTAAAGCGGTACACACTATTTCGTTGTTGTTATAAACTTAAGAAGCATAATGGTTTAATAAAAACTATAATTCCATGTATGGAAAATAGCAGCATGTTACTCGAATCGAAATAATAGGTTTATGAACAATTTTCAATACTGCCAGATTTGCGCTAAAATTTCTTATTCGATTGTCAAGTATATTTACCATTTAACTGACACTTCTACGTAAATAGTAATTTTTAGAAAATTAAATTTTCATCATTTCACAATTCGTTCTCAAAAACTAAACTACTAAATAAATATTCGTTTGTAGAATTTGCGTAGAAAACCATGCAATGCAATTGGCATTGTAAGAGGTGTATAATCGAAGATAACCCGTTTTGACCCGTTTTTATGTGTTTGGCTATTCACATGTAGATATTTATTTTGTATAAATTATGACTTTACAAATGTCTAGATTTATAATGTGGATGTCAGAAATCTAACGGTAAGTGGAATTCTTAAAAATGACAGTGTGCTGAAATTATCCGCTCGAGATTATGGAAATTCCGGTGGACAAGTGTTTCTTGTATGCAAGTAGCTGGTGCGGACGTAAAACAATTAAAAAGCTAAAGTCGGCGCGTGGTCTGGCACCGAAAGTGCCTGGGGAAATTTTACGACTCGGAGATTTTTGTGTGACAACTTACACATCACAGCAAACTAATTACCCCGTTTGTTTCCTTCTCGTACGATTTATAGACCGGAACAACAGTACATTTCACGACGATTTTTATATTTAGTAGCAGTTTCCTTCGAATGTAGTGCATCTACTAGAAATTATAGCAAAGAAATTGAGTAAATTATTGAATTAAAAATTTGCGTACTTAAGAGATTATATGCCTGTGATCAAACAAAACACGCTGATTTTTAAAAAATTATACATTTTGTTAGTAACATCTCTGTGAAATTCTCTTCCAGAGTTGTATTTGAAAATTCTTGAAACTGCTGCTTTTATGTATCACTCCAAAAGTGCCCTCGTATTCCAGAATAGTAACCGATAATTGAAGCAATAAATGTGTTTTCTCGAAACGAACTTCTTCAAAAGTCAAAACATCTGAAAGACCATTGGACAAATTTCGATAAACTTTTACAGTATGTTTGTCAAGACTATCATTCAGCTTTCAATGAAGCGAGTTTTGTACATATAAAAGTACTCAAGTTCAAATGGTTGCCATTTTCTAGATAATTGATCTTTTTAAAAATGGGGTCAACAAGGACAAGACATACTTTTATCTAGCTTAACCTACAATTAGTTAAAATTTCTTTAAACAATTTGTTTGGGATAAAGCAGTATGATGATATGACTTTTTGGAAAATGTCAATTTGCCCTCGAATTCCGCCGGCAAACTTTGCACTCAAATTACGCTCCATCTGTTTTGTCATGGACTCCCCATTTGTCGACAAGTTTTGGTCGGTAAATTCATAGAAAATAGGGACCAAATTCTGCTCCAAGCACAGTCTTGACCGACATTTCCTCGCAAAGTACGATTACAAACAGTGATCAAAATTTGCTCGAAGCGGGTTTGGCTGACTGGGAAAGATATATCTTTGTTATAAATTATTACATTGCACTGCGGTAAGCATGAACTATTCGAATTAAGTTTAATTGAGAACTAAAATCGGGTACGCTGAGTTTCAGTAATTTACACCGTCATTATTCTCATCATCTCATATGTTAATCTACAAACATAATATATTGAATAGTTGCCACAATCATTTCGAATTTACTAAATGTTATAACAATGTTATACACGAGGTGCAACAAAAGTTGTAAAACTTAGTAATGAACTAAACAGATATTGGAAATTCAAATTTTTATTATTGCAGATTCATCAAAATAAAGTTGTAATACGAAATAGTTTAATTAATAGTTTAATTTAAAAATTAAAGACGATTCTTCAAAGAGCTTTAATGCTTCCTGAATTCTGCACTTGTCCCACAATATTACTGATGCGAAAGCACATGCTATAGTCTTTGTCGACGGGTGTAATTTCGCAGAAAGCTGGCTAGTAAATCCTGAATTCCACTCTTCTAATGTTAAGTCCAAACCGTAGGAAGCTTCGAAATTCTCATGGCGTATTTCTCAAGGTATTTCTCATATCTTCCCTAATTCAACCTAAATTTAGTAACTTGATTCTTGTCATTTTTATGTGTATATGACATTAACCATTTTAATAAATGTATCTATATTATACAATGTGTCCCAGAAATGTTGTATTTCTTTGAAAGGGGTAATTCCTCAGGTCATTTGAAGAAACTTTTTCCTTTGAGAAAATGTTCTCCGCGGCTTTGTTAAGAACTTATTAACGAGGGGATAAAATTGCAAACGAAGAAATCGATAGACGTTGTTAAAGACAGAACCTTGTAAAATGGAGACGATGGTACGTCTCATCAAGTCGAGTTCAGTTTCAGTATTCTGTTTTTGTGAAGAAACAAACATTATATAATTATCGCATGTCTACCATAATTCTCAAAACAACATTCACTGGATTCGTTTAATGTATCTCGTTTGTATAAAGTACAAACCGCTAACACAAGCGTACATTCGCTAACAAACCATTGATAGTCCACCAGAAAATTCAAACAGTATTATATGATAGTAAGTAGAATCAGGACACCTTAAACATCATCGGGGTTCGCGTTTATTTTCTTATGCCACAGGGATCTCGTTTCGACAAAACAAAAAAAAAACAGCACACATAAAAATATCGATAAAATTCTCGCGTTTCGTTACATCCGTTCTAAACGTTGTTTATCAGTAGCAAACATCAAAAATATTTGTATAAATCATTTGTTACTCACAATTCCGCGCATCCTAAACAGTTTGTTGGGTTGGAAACAGCTGACAACTGAGACTGAAACGATAGTGACATTCTAGGGTACACTTTGAGAGCTCCCTAATTAAATGGTGATATCCCGCTTAGCCCAGTTTTTAGAAGAGCCGATAAGCTAGGTTTCATCTCCTTTCGTTACCCGAATTAATTAGCGATTACTATATGCAGTGTATGCGCCCACACCGTTCCTTTGTGATCCGTACGTTCACATGTACAACTGCAATTACCTGAAATAATTAAGAAATTAGCGGCACTTCTTATCACCAGGCTGTAGGTCTGTACACATCAGGTTACATCCCAGAAAGCAAATTTCCGCTAGACTGGTGGGAGACCATCCATCTATTTCCGCAACCTAATGCAATGTTGGCAGCAGAGCCTGCTAGCAGCAGATTTTCATCAGACGCCATCTATCGACGATTTTAGTGACTCGCTGGTCAATCTACAAATTCAATCATTTCTACGATAGAGGACGCGCATATACAATTACACATTTGATTAATGAAAAATAGTCGCTTTTAGTGCTCTTTAAACATTTAAATGTACAATTTTATGTGCACGCCCTGTAGCATTGAAATTCAAAATGCCGGAGTTACGGTCGCTAAAATCATTGCTAGATGGTGTAACAGATATTTGATGGTGTAGGGGACCAACAGTCTGCTGCAATTCTGCCGCCTGCGTCTCCTAGCAGACTCTGCTGACTTTCTGCCAGGGCAGGTTTGGCTGGCTGAGATTTTGCAGACTTTACCATTTCCCACTTTAGTATGAGTTGTTCATTAGGAAACGCATAAATGTATGCGAAAATGTATAAAAATTCGTGATTTGCTTGTTCTTAGGATTTCTTTGTAAGAATATAAAAATAATACAGATTCGAAGCAAAAGAGAAATTAAATATTAATGACACTTATGTGCAGTAAGTTCGTATTGATTACTTGCAAAGCAATTTACACCTAAATTGATTTAACTTGTTAAAAGTTATGAAAATTTGAATATTCAATAAAAATTCAGATCTAGATTCTTATCCTCAAGAAAACTTGTTTACAGCTGTTGATGAAGAGCACTGAACGTTTAAAAAAATCATTAAGAAGGTAAAAAATTAATTCTTTATACGTAAAAAAGTATTCTACGTCAATAACTTTGTAAGATATAAGTTTGTCGGTCGTCAGCCGGCTCTGATTGAGGGATGTTTCGCTTGCAGAAGTTTTCAAAAGTGTCGAGAATAAAGTTTTCTGAAAAGAGTAGCAGAGGTCCGGGCAAATACAGAGAGAATAATGGAAGCAGGATACAAGAAAATATTAAAATACTAGACGCTGTCTTCTATCGAAATGCATTCTGTTGATTACGCATTTGTTAAACGAACACTCGTCGTCTTATATATTGCAAAAACGGTAGTATTTCGTAGATTACCTAACGGTTTCGTGAAAGTACGTTCTTTCAAGTTCTTCTTGCATATTTCGTAAAATATATTGTGCGAAGTAAATTTTTATTTTCAATTAAAACCATGTCTCGGTTTCTATTCTAACGAAATATCTGTTGTCGTTGTAACACAAGCACACAAATATAATAACTGTCAAACTTGGTTTTCTATCCACTCAATAAAGTGATTTTTTTGTGCATTTACAGAACATTAATTGCCGTGCCGTGAATTTTCAATGACTCACAAATCGAATACTTACGGAGTCGAAACATTTGAAGAACCGCATTTTGTAGTTGGCCCCTGAAATTCATCAAATCATATCTACATTTTGATATTTGCCAACGCTTTTTTTTTTGTTTTATTATGGATCTTTTGCCCATACGTCGAGAAAGTGAATCGAAGACAATCGACAACCTTCAACTGACAAACTGGACAAGATTTTGTCAACATAGGTATTATTATGTATTCTCACAAAACATATGTTGCGAAATATGAAAGATGAAGCTTGATCAGAAAATTGTATGCCCCGCTTCGTTTTTATCGGCAGTTAGCTTTATTTGCATAAAGTAGGATCGCATAATATTTATTTTAAAACGAAATTCTTCGTTTCACCTGAATTTTCCTACTTAAAAGTTCATCAAAGTTCTTGTCGTTGTCTAACCACGTTTTCACAATGAAAAGAAAAAGAAGTATACGATGATCAACTAGTACTTTCCCAAAAATGGAATATTGAGAGAAAATGGTTGACTCGATACCCATAGTTTCTTTGAAACTTTTTTATCCTCTCAACGTGGAGATTACGATGTAGCAATAAAAAATTTGACCATGAAAATACCGGTCAAGGACAATTTTGAACGTAATTTTTCAAACTGTATATCTCCACCGATCCAAAGGTACAGAATCCAGCTGTGATAATATTGACACATAATTTTGGTACACCCTGTACAATCAACTGGATCAAATACGAATCTTTGTAACAGAGTTATTTCAGAAAGTACCAAAACTTTGCATCATGTATATATTCGATAAGTCATGCTTGAATAATATCCTTTGTAAACCGCGAAACTATGAATTATGTATGCTGAAGGACTTTGTACTAATGGTACAATGCGGAAGATCCAAATGCACTGAAAGTAGATGCATTTATTATGTTGGATTGTTCTGCATTTGAATGTAGAAGCATTTATATATTGTTCCCCATATCATGATAACAATGTACTGACGAAACGTATAAGGTGATATACCTTGTTTCACACGTATACCCATTGGTGTATTAATTAGAAAATCAGTCCATATAAAAATATAAATAATTTCAAACGAAGAATTTAAAAAAGTCGCCGAACGAATGTTACAACATATTCATGCAATATTTTGTTCCATATTAAGCACCGATTTCGCTGCTCCAATTCGCTATTTTTAAATCTGCCGTAACAATCGATCCAATCATTTTAAATAAAAGTAAATGGAGAAGAAGCATTATCGAAGTGTCAAGGATAGTTGAAATTATAGCTACATCGAATAATTATCTTATTTTGTTGTGTAATTTCTTGTTTTGTAACTCTCTTACAATTAATTTGTCAGTTCCATTATTAACACTGCACTTGGAGTTTGTTCTATAATGTAGAAGCGCGTAAAACGATAATTTATTTATCAAAGCAGTTTAATTTTGTAGACTATACACGTTCAAGACCGTCGTAATTTCAACCTATACAGAGTAAAACTGTAGCACATACAGATTTTATCTGCCACAATACGGTCCAACACGGTCTAACAACAAATCGTACTCCAGCTCTAGAGACGTTACGATTGTCATTCAAATGGCCGAAACAAACAAAATTGCACGACTTGTCGTACGGTAAATCGTAGCGTATATGAGATCCTTAACGCCTTTTAACACGTTCACCGCGCAGCCTATTACAGCTGGCATTACGTCCACGCTGCCTGTACGTCCACACCGACAAACTACGCCGTAGTATATTCAAGCAATTCGTTTTAAAGTTCAGCAAATGTTGTCATTTCCGCTCTTTTCATAGAGTTGTTCATTACCGATAAAATTGCGTGTATTCAAAATTGCGAAAAAGGTAATTTCTAGATGTTCATGCAAATTTATGACGCAATATTTTTTTTTTTAAGTGCAAGTTCTACTTATCGTAAAGATTAAGAAATTGGAATTTAATAATCTTTGTAGATTACGAAACGCTACGAATGCATATGAAAGTTTTGTGCGAAAGGTGACCTTTAAATCTCCGAAACTCTCATCTACAAAAAAAAGCTCTTACTACCATATTGTACTCCTATTTATCCTGGAATAGTTTGATTGACGAAGTTTTGTCATATTTTCAAAAATAGCGAAGATAACGAAATGCTAATATGTACTGAACCATCCTGTGTATATGGGATTGAGATAAGTAGCAGTCTAACTCCGAGTTTAACTAATGATAAAAGTTATTGCTATGAAACAAAGTATAAATGCTAGAAGTCGATCTGAACGCTTCAATCGCTGGCACAAGACTGAATTCTTCGGGATCCTTTTCTTGGTTTTCGAAACGGTCATACATTCTTGTAGCCAGACTTTTGAGAGAGACGTTACTAGAACATTTCAACTTCTAAGAACGTCCAAAGTTCTAAGAACATTCGTAAGACATCAGAAATTTCCTGGTTCCTGGAACATGCGAAATGCATGTCTTCAGGACATCCCCAGGACTTTCCGTTCCTAGAACGTTCGAAATTTAAGTGTTTCGAATGTCCTAGTGATATCCAAAATGGACGTAAGACTTTCGAAGCGTGTTTCATGGTATTGTCCATAATTGTAGGAGCTCTATCTTATCAGCATGGTCATGAAGTATAACGATTCCGCGACAAAAGGTAGATATCCTTCGCCTCGTTTTCATCTTTTATCCCGAAGCCTGTCACCGTGTGATACACCGAAGTATACATCGGGCACAAGCCCAACTTCACGTCTGGTGTCGAGGTTCCAGGTCACGTAGCAGCGTGTCGGCTGACATGCATAATGGAAAAATTCTTTTATTCGTCCAGAAGTGTTACGACGGTTGGCAAGGTTTTTGTTGCCGCGCCAGCTTAAAATATCTGTAAAGGCTCTAATATCTTCACCAAGCGGACCTCGCAGGCTCGAGCAGGACAATAAACGTCGACCGTTATGCACACTGCTGTTCACCGACTGCAGCGTGGACACTTTAGCGGACAGATCTGCTCGCATGCAACAGTGAACAGTGTTCGCAAACTGAAGATCCATGAGGAACGCGTTTGTAACAAAGCCACGATGTTTAAATTTAAATTATGTAAATATACATAATACTATGTGGCCCGCGAACCGTGGGTTGGACAGTGGGCATTTACGCAAAGATGGCTCCATGTTTAAGGGGAGCGGAACCACAAATACATGCCGCTTAGAATGATAACAAAATATTTCCAGTCGGACTGTAAATTTCTGAGTTATTCAACTCAGTTTTGTATCGTAATGAAAACGTTACATCAAGATTCCTGAAGTGTCACAGGATGATTAAAAGCTCAGATTGGCTTGTCAATATTAGAAAAATCACCTATTGTTTATTGGAACGCAGAATAAGCGTCAGATAGCGTTATCAGTAGCTTTAGTGGTTGGCAGCCGCTTCGGTCAAGGGTACCTTCTCAAAGAAAAGTGTGAGATAAGACCACAACATTTTTACACGGGTTCTAGACAACACGAGGTCCCGGGGTTTAGCAAGTAAACTGTGACTACGCGATGAGCCCAACCAAGCAGATCCTTAGGCACGCACGCGAGCACACGGTTAAGTGGTTTCTATCTCATTAAGGCGTGGACCACAGCATCCCTGTCCCAAGTGGAACCAGTGCCTAGAACATTGCGGTTACAAAGAGTCTACGCCATTACACACAGTAAGACACTGTTTCACGTCGACATAACGCAATAATACGAGCCGACAAAGATACGATAGGATAACGCCAACACCATTGGTCCATTTTCTCTGGCTGTGACCCTGAATGACCTTGAGTAATACAACCACTGAATTCCTAATGAACGGAACTATCGTCGCAGGTGTTTAAAACGGAATGGTCCGGTTTAACAAAATACAGGTGACCTTGAGATCTCTAAAAAAAGAAAATATAACAAAAACAAATATTTTTATGGCATCATGTGAGCTCCAAGATATTTGAGATGCAAATGTTAGGTGTCTCACTCTGTATGTAGTTGTATACGGGGTCGGCTAAATAGAATGTTTACATTTTCTCCAAATTTTGCAAAAACTTTAACGACTTACATCTCGATGACTATTTGTTTGCGATACATGGTTCCTTTCAAGCTTTTTCTCTACTCGATGAGTAGGTGTTGATGTAAACAAAAACTTTAACAACAATTTTCCTTGTTACAAACAATTTTGCGGCAAGTTTCTTTTACAAATGTCCACCGATCCAGAGGTGTAGTTTCATCCCTAGGACGGATGACCATTCCTCTTTATACACCCTGTACATAGTAAACCTGATCCTATCACTAATGGTACTTCAATCATGACATATTGGGGGTAGTATTATATATCTTTGTATTCGTGTCATCTCCTGTCAATTCGAAGGCATTCGAGGCCCTACAATGAAATGTTACATTAATAATATAACGAGTTTTAGCCTACAAATATTGTCAAAAAGATTGGTTTACTCGTTCGGTCTGTTTAAGAGTGGGGTGAACCGCAAGAACAGGCGTATAAAAGATAACAGGACACATGAGAAATGGCAATGTGACGACAATACTCAGAAAATTACTTGAAATTACCCTGATCGAAGACTATATCCCCCTCTCTCTGTTGCAACCGCATAGAGCAACGGACACGTGCATCTTTCCCCTGTTCCCCAGTTGCGTTCCCCTTCTGTACGTTTCGCCACTACTTAGCGAATTACGACAACAAAGTACACCGTGACATTCGATGCTTTTAATTTGATTAAAGTAGACTTGACGCATCCGTAAATTATTGGGCCTAATGAATTGGTACGCGGCACCGGGAATAATTTCTGGATGTAGCTGTTAATTAATTAACGATGATACGTATGTACGTAAGTAGATGCGCGCGTATCGAACATCAAACTCGTTGTATCGTAAAATCCGATTTTTCTGCAAAGCATCCGTTAAAAAATGATCGAAGAACACACTTCATTAAGTCTCTTTTGTGATGGACCAAACTCGTCGTGGTCGCTATTCGTGCATGAAATGCTTTCGAGTTAGCAGCATGGATAAACACAAATGATTTTCTGATGGAAACACATATAAAGTATTGAATACTCGCTTTGAATACAGGGTGCTTCATCTAACTCGAGCATCTAAAATATCTCGTTTTTTTATGATAGAAGAAAATTTCAGAGGAAAACACTAGTTAGTGACAGACAAAAAAAATTGTTCAAGGCTATATTTTTTGAGATTTCAAGGTCATCAAAGTTTTTATAAATGGAATTATCTATTTTTATTATCGCTATACGATAGCCGAGGTCAAGACGAATCCAACTACCTGTAATATTATGACCTTCACGTGATATGTATATAACAGCGTATTAAATTAATACTCGTTTACGAAATCCGTCAACTAAGACTATTTATCAAATACATATAGTTGACGTTCGATCATTAATAAAATTACAAATTGTCAACGTTTGTGCAATTTGGCAAAAGCGGCATTTTTATGTGTAAACATTTCTTTTTTGCTCATCAGTGACGAACGGAGTCGTCCATTGACTGACACTCGAAAAATATAATATGCCTGAAGCGTTCGTTGAGTTAAACTCGTTGTTAATAAATTTCACAGAAACACGATTTCGTTTCGTCCTTTTTCTGGCGCACTAATCGCATTAAAAGTTATTTGGAGTTTTAACTGTATAATGCGTTTCAATTGAATTTTTGTAGTAATGTATCCTGAAAGGGAGATGAGTGGCTTTCGTAATCGCTTTTAGTGGCTGCGCTTGCTGCCGGAAGTTTTACGTTCTTTTTCTGGTCATCGCACTCGAGTGAAATTTATTTTCTCTCGAGCTATTAAACAATGGAAAAACTTTTTGTCGCTTTGAAATATTACATTTCGTATCCGTATTTCATTTGTACTGAATGTGTATCACCATGGAAAATATATTAATTGACACTTGTATTCCAATTGAAATTCTTGAACGGTTGCTCGTTCAAATGTTAGATCTAAAGAAAAATTGGTAATAATCACACAGAATATCGCAAATATTCTAGTGTTATAAATCTCGTTAATCTCGTTCAGTTACAATTGTCATTAACTGTACTACAGCAGTATCGGAACAAATACAAAATGAAAATACTCAAATGAAACACATCGTGAGATCGGTTCACAGTCCCATTCAATCAGTTCTATAATGCTACAAACTGTTATTCTCAAGACAAGCTAACTAACCCCCGCATTTCTCAGTGCGTCAAAACTGAGAGTTTAGGAACACTCGTATCCGCGACAATACGTTACACTTCGACAACTGTAGATACCTACTGTGTTTCTTATAAAGAATATATTGTGTTGCTGTCAGATATATGGGAGTCCTTAATCTCATATCCACATACTTTTAGACTCCAGTAACTAGTACATATGTATTCTTCCCACTACGATATACCTTTACCCCTCGGGGTGTATCAGTATCTTTAAACGTTACGAGAACCGATTTCCGAATACCTTTCGCTTATCCATCCTGTGACATCCGGTGATGAAGCAGGCATCGGCTAGTCCACGAAAACCTATTCTATCTAGTGGCGACCCGGTGGTGAAACAGGCATCGGCTAGTCCACGAAAACCTATTCTATCTAGTGGCGACCCGATGGTAAAACAGACTTCGGCTAGTCCACGAAACCACCCTCTTTCCTACTTGAAAATCATTAAAAAGATATTGGTAGAAAGTTGGTCAAACTCTCATTGACGTCTAAAGTGTTATTCAAATTTTTTAAGAGTATCGGATAAGGATGCAAATGCTGCACTCCAGAGTCGTTCGAGTAACTTCAATTAACGGATAACATTTAATTTCGCTTTCAACAATCCTAGGCCATGAACAAAGGGAGTACAATTGAACAACGTTTGAATTGAGGTTGCGCCTGAATTACATTCTATGACCACAATACTTCTCATTCGATTCGAACACAGCATTGTAATTGAAACGTCTATAATGATTCACGAGAGTGATATCTAATTGTAAGCGATCCCTGCCATCATCTTTGAATAGCAATTCACAAAATATCATAAAAGTCTCATATAACGTTGTATTTTCCTATAATTATATTTGTAACAGATAACTATAATTGCAATAATGAAAAACAACAATATTATGTAGTCTATCGTAGAACATCGTTCACACCATTGCTAGTCTCTTTATAAATTAGTTTATAAGTATATACAAAATTGTTGCCTTTTGTGGCAGAATTACAAAACAGAATACATCTACAATATATGAGCAATTTAGAAATCATAATATGCCTGTTATAATCTCATTGTTTACCGATGATCTTCGAATATGTCGGTGAAGACATATTTTATAAAAATTCTTGAACTCAAACGGATTTACAACTAAGAACTCGGTCACTGGGTCGGGAAAACGGCTGGGTTACTCGGAATGCGAACGACGAATATGACATGACGAAGGATATTTTACGGATATTTGAGATGGTCACAACTGAAGGGAATTATAAAGATATTCGAAGACCAGCTTCGTGTTCATTAAATCTTCCTATTTTTAAGAAGCTTTCTACAAGCGGTACTTTTTGACAGACGAAAAATGTATTTTGAACCGGACCATGGAAGTCGTTTCATTACTCCACAGTTTTTGTACAACTACGCACTCGTCTACTCGGGTCGTAGAAAGAGACAATTTTGTCAGAACCACCGCATTAACTACAGTCGACCCGCCATATCCGTGGTCTTAGTTGTCGCAGTTTCAATTGTCCGTGTTTTGATGCATCCTGTTCACCGTAAGTTCAAACCGTTGAAAAATGTACAAAATTAATGCTATAGACATAACCTTGGAGGATTAATTAATTATTCTGCCATTATTTCATGACAAAGAACAAATGCAAACATTGATAATACCAACTGTTTATGTACCCGTAATTTTTCATTTTCAAATCCTTCTCGAACGCAGATTAACACTTTGACTGCCAAACTATAATAGAAACCTAAAAAATTCCATAAAATAAAAGCGTTATTTAATGAAATAAAAATTGAAAAAATTAAATGTATGATATTGAGTAGTCCTCCAATTTTCTTACATTTTACTGATCCTAATCAAATTTGACGCAATGAATATATTAACATGAAAATTTATTTTGTAATCTGGACAAATAATTCCGTCACCCACATATGGGTGACATGGCAGTCAAAGTGTTAAAATGTTCTTACTTTGATTTGAACTACTTCAAAATTTTATTGTAACCTGTGTCATTCGTCTTTTAAAAGACACAGTACACAATCGAACAGCAATAAGAAAACAAATTCACTTGAAAAAAAAAAATGAAAAAACGGAGACGACAATGCAAACAACGGACTGTGTTGAGTATTCTAGCTTTCGTCGAACGAAAACAAATCGTCAAACCAATTGGCGAAAAAATGCCGCGTGTAGAGGCTACTTTTAATCTCGTAAATTGGTTTCGGCGAACAGCGCGTCAATTTCACCGGTGAAGCTCTTCTACGTAATAGCTACTATCTAGTTTGCACCGGCATGTCACCACGTTTCTTCATTAAATGCCGCACTAACGAGGCTTCTCGTGAAGATAGAGCGGTTTTTCTGGTGTCTACGGAAAACCGACCCTTCTGACGGCCATTTTAAGATTAAAACCGGACGTAGTAAAATTACGTATATAATTGGTCACAGATACGCTATTTTTAGTTTTTATTTTTAATCGATTAGCGGAATGGTGCAACCATTTCGAAATTGGGTTAGGTTGCTGAATAAAAATGTACCATCCACTATCAATTTCACACCGTATAAGTTCCTCCCATCAGTATATGATCACTGCGTTTTGACACTGAAAGTACCACATCACCGATCAATAATCACATACTGATGGAAAGAACTTGTACAGTGTGAAATTGGTAGTAGATGGTAGATTTTTATTTTGCAACCTGACCCAATTTCCAAATAGTAACAAATAATATAATAATAATAGTAAAAACATATATATAAAATCAGAATGTTATGAAAAGTCTTCGAAAGCTACCTACTTGTTCTCATTCGTAATTTAACTATTATATTAGTAATCGATCTTCAAACCACAATTTCTAAAATGACATTCGTCCTCTTAAAGTGGTTCCCAGTACGAAAATGAAATGCTTTTACATATTTTACATAGATTGACCATTATACTAAAGAAGTGTTGAAATGTTTTCAAGGAAGTACTGATACGGAATGTAAAAATGCGTTGATGAAAATCTTTTGTAGTATAGAAAATGGCAGAGGTCTAATGTACCGAGTTGGAATAAGGTTTGAATTATGCATTGTATGAACTATGGATACGCGTCTTTCATAGCATGTGACACTAATCCATAATCCACGGTAATCCCATTTCAATCTTTTCTCCTTTTCAAATCACTATATTTGCTTATGCGGCAACAAGCTTTTAGAATGTTGTTGTCTCGATTCTCTTCCAAACTGGAAAATTTCTTGTCAAAATTAAACAAATCTAATATGTATGGTGTAGGGCTTCGCTAATACGTGTATGGCAGTGATGCCAACTGAAATAGAGGCCATGAGGAGCGCGGTTCAGAAGAGAAAAAATATACACATAATAGTAATACATTGTGTTGCTATTATTGAAAGATTTAAATATTCAAGATTTAGTGAATCCATGAATATGCACACTCACTGGAATATCGATGTTACGTTTTCGTAAATAAATCACCGAGAACTCACGATGTTGAAATTATGTGCGTCGATTTGCAAAGTGACGCCACGAACACTATTCGAAGTGGAATCGATTCCCTTCGGACACTTCAACTTCCTCGGGAAACGGGGAAAGTCAAGAGGACACTATAGTTGTGGTTGCTGAGAGACGAATCTTAAAGTTTGAGAATTCGAGTTCTAACCAATCCTCCCGTTTCTCAAGGTTCCGTCATAAATCATAACGTCCGAACACAACGATTTTCTATATAATAATTCTATTAACTCGTATAAAAAGACTACCAATTATTGTCGCTTGTGGTACAAGTACAATTCTATTTGGAAAGTAAACTGCCGTTATGTATGCGTTTTATATTTCGTTCCATATGTATCTCGAATGTTTTAATTTGGATAAAAGGATGTTTTGTTCCAGGTTAAAAGCTATGCAACATTATTGAAGACTGATATAATTATTTTTCGTATGTACTGTAATGTTCTTTATTTATGTGTGCGTTTGCACTAGCTGTGTTTTATACTAACTAAGCCCTGTGGCGGACATGGGCACGCGTCGCTGCCCGTGGGTATAAATGAGGACGAAGTTAGGGGCTAGTGACGTCACATGACTTAAAGCAGAGTGGGAAAAAGATTGTCATTCGTCTGATGCCAATCGGATGATCATTTCACTAAATCTCGATATAATCTGCTGTCGATCTGCTGTCATTGTCTTCGCCCAATAACGACAATGTGTGTGATGAATACGTATAACGTTGCCAAAAAGGCGTGGTTTATTGCCCGCCGATTTGTTTATGTTCGAAGACGTAAAATACGCTGTCAGTAGAGGCGATAGCAGTGAGTAAACTACAAGGCAATGTGTAACAACTGGAAGTGAAAAAAATGTATAAGCTAAAAGCTTCCAAATTGTAATGCCAATTACACATTTTTCAATCATTTAGGTATGGATTGAACGTGAAAGTTCTCCAATTTTTACAGAAAAATTCACCATTTTCTCTCGCGATCTGTGAAGTTTCCTGTTCCTTGCGAAGTTTCGAGTTTTAACGTCTAATTAAGATTTTATGAAAGGAAGGAAAATTTGGGTCTGCTATTTTCTCCCTAGTACCGAATAAACGAAATAGAATCATAAAGTCACAGGTCACGCGGCGCCCGATACCCGGAAATTGAAACGTACACCTCGCGTGAATCGATATACCAGTCTTCATGACCAAATAAAAGTTTTCTTATCTTTCGGTAAATCATCATGAAGCTTGTTTTTGTGGACCGGCTGTCGTTTACTATTCTCTACTTAATGTACGATGCTGTAGCGGTAACTCATTTAGAAAAACTGTGTCCATCACTAGGTTTGACACTACGAACCAAATATTTTCATAAAAGATAAGTGGCATGTTTAGAATACTCGAGCAAAATGAAATAATCTGTTACGAAAAAATGTTTTTCTAAATAATTTTCATAAACACAAAAACCTTGACGATCATCGCGATTGAAGGATGCTAACTTTTCGTAAATATTTACCAAAATTTGATTACACCTGTGAATGCTTTATGTAATGCCACTTCGTATTTGTTTGAAACGTTTTTACGTGACACGCCCTGTGTATAGTATCGCTCTTAAAAGTGTATTTACCAATAATTGTATGCACAATTATGACTTAAAAGGGTGCGTGCAATGAAACTCTGCTGTAGACTGAAATGACCCTTCATATCCGTTTACCCCATAGATCCACCCTACACTATCCGCAATGCAAGGGTCAACCTCTTCGGCACGAGCATTAACTACAAGTAATAGCTGGTAAATGCGCACGCAAGACCACGCGTTAATTACAGTATCGTCGTGGTCGACAATCGTTCGATAACAGTTTTTAAAGATTGATTGCAAAATGCATCATTAACGAATCACTTTGAAGTTGCGTTTGAAGTGAAATAATTAAGAAAAACCTTGGTTTTTATGCTTCAGAGAAAAATTCAATCCGCTAGGTTCAGAAGATGGATAATTATAACAATATTAAGAGACTTCAATTGTGAATGCAAAAATTTGATTGTACCGTCTAAATGTTGAATAAAACCCCCCTAAGTTTTGAAAAACTTCAGCTTATAGTTGTTGAGAAAACAATTCTTGAAAACCATTAATATTTCAGCGTTCTAAGCCAGCTTCCCCCTTTAAAAGCCCGAGAATACTCGGGTATTATAATATAATATAATACACACTTTTAGAAAATAATTGTTAAGTCAAGAGGTTAAGAAATATCGATGGGAAGAATTCTTTGCAATCTGAGAAATCAAGACTTTTTATTGAGATCTCGATTTTACGAGGGACGATGGCCTGGAGTATCACTTAAAAGCTAATAAAATGAATTACTCCCTAATATTTCGAGCGGCCATAAGCCTGGTGCTTTATTTATGAGAGACATTAACCGATGCTATGATAAAGTATAAAATATTACAGTCCCTAGTAAGCTGTGTGATTAACCCCTTGTACTATAACATGGAGTCAGACTTGTGACGAGAATTTCGAACAGAATCTACTAAATACATAATGACTACTTCGATAAGACAAAATCTTTACAATTTCAAACCTTAGATCTTGTAGTGAATTTCATTGATTATAAAACACTACTTTCAAAACTCAACGTTAACGTATATGTAACATACTTGTGTATAGTTTTTACTGTACACATTCGGATACCTTTACGAACCGCAGTATGTATCGACCAATTACGGAGAATTACCTACATCCACGGTACGTATTCTCAATACAGACTCCAATACACAAGATATTCGATGATCAATTACTAAGACATTTTAAGGTCAGATTGATTAGAAACTGCCCCTCTCCCCAAGGGATTTTAGTGGAGCAGTATTTGTCAACGAATTGGTTCTAGAGCAGGGTTCTAAGTAACATATAGTTTTGCTATTGTACATTTATGATACATTATTTATAAAGGTTTCAATAACAATCCATGTATTCTAAACTCGAAAACCACATTGCAGCAAGTGTACAGGGTGTCCCAAAGATGTTGTACTTTCTTGTACTTACGAAAATATTCGTAAAAGAAAGGAGCCCGCCATTTTATTACAGGGTTGTAACAAAAATTACACTTTTTACCGAAAACTGTAAAAGAATACATGTTTCCTGTTCAACGATCGGTACAGATTCAAAGGCAAAACAAATTCTTTGCAAATAATTGATTACTTATGGCTACCCCTAACAATTGTCTACGACTTTCAGTTTTCCTTGAAAATTCTCACCTATGCGATACCCGGAAATGGATACTGTGCTGAATCGTGACAACACTTTTACCGATTCTTCGTTGCAACTATATCGCACTTTCAGCCCGCAACTTTCAACCGCTGTCCAATCTCATTCGAGATCCACGGCATTTGTTGGCTCGTTGCCGGATGTATGTACATACATATATACATCCGGTGCATGTGTGGTGCGTCTCCTGTGGCCGCCACTTGAGGCAGCGGATAAGCAGGTGTCTTTTTTTGCTTAGTGAAATTTCACCGCGTAACGTTTTGCCACAGAGTTCTATACGTATACCCTTCTCCTGCCTTCTTCTTCTTCTTCTTTCCGCCTTTTTTCTTTGGTCCATTGTCTTTCCCTCAACTTTAACCTTTCCAGGCTTGTTGATAAACCATGCTCCAATATCACACAATATCAATTCGCTCCTGGACCCGATGTTACTAGTTTACCCGATCTGGTGTCCGAGTACGTGATTGCACTGCCTGGAGCAACGTTTCCACTATTACATGGTCGATGGTGTCAATTAGCGATGAGTTTTCGAACATTTCAGGTTCGAGCTTGGCGATAAATGTACGCTAACGCCCCATTATTTTAACACGTTGACTGCCATGTCACCCATGTGTGGGTGACGGAATTAATTGTCCAGGTTTTAAAATGAATTTTTACGCTAATATATTCATTGTACCAATTTCATTAGGATCTGTAAAATGCGAGAAAGTTGGAGGACTACTCAATATCGTACATTCAATTTTTTTCAACTTTTATTTCATGAAATAGCTTACTTTGATTTTATCGAATTTTTGAGGTTTTTAGTTGGGCAGTCAACGTGTTAACGCAAACCAAATCGCGGGTCGTGATTAAATCCATTTTCATCAAGCCAATTTTACTAACCAACCTCTGATCACTTCACCGTATTATGTTGAAAACCATAAGATGTACCATGTAGATCAGACCACGGCCGGTCACGTTGACCTTTTCAAACTTCTGCGTGCAACTTCGCGCATGATCACATCGCGCTGTTTATCTGTACGACTTTCCTTAAGGTATGTACATAATGTATTTTTCAATATTTATTTCCCGTTTTATTTTTTCTTTTCTTTTTTCAAGAAATATATGTAGCCGGTCAATTTGACCGAAAAATATAATACGGTATTTAAATAACTCTTCTATTTTAATAGCTCTTCTAAACCTAAACAATCAGTATGAAAGAAAGGCTACTCTCAATGTGGCACAGCCAACTCAAAATAAGTGAGCCGCCTTATTGAATGAGATGTTTCATGGCAAATACATCCGAACCGCAAAGGTGGACGACACAGTACAATTTTGTAAATCGAGAACAGAGCATCGCCGACTGTAGTCGTCGCACGTAACGAAAGTTAACAATGTTAAAACATCAATAATGTTAATTCTCACGGCAGCAAATATTGGACTCGGAAGAAGCAAGTCCGTCACGTATCAGTACATCGAGCAAGACAGGGAAATTGATAGTACGTTAGGATTACAGTTGCTTGAGGGCTGGTAGCCTATGTGTAGAAACAGAAAGTTCCACAGAATATGCCGCGGTATAACGGTAAGTAAATTCTGAGGAAAGAGCAAACGTCTTTGCGGCTTCCAGGGAGGTAGAGTAAACAGCGAACGTCTCAAACTGGGTACGCGCTCGTGTTCGTTCTGGCAGAAACGAACAGGCAAAACATTCCGCCGACGATAAGCGAAGATTCACGGAAAAGAGAGGGGGGGGCATACGTGTCTCTGTTCTTGCGGGAATCTACCGGAAATCCTGCTGAACCGGCACAATTCTCAAGATGCGGCTGCGTTCTTATCGCGCGAATAAATGACGTGGAAATAACTCCTGCTATTATATCATGTATGTGTTAACGGAACTTTGAGTCGCGTGATTTTTCCTCGAGAAACATGTCTCATAAGAAGTCGATGTAACGAGCACTTTGAACGTTTCTGTAGTCGAGCATACACGACTTTTGTAATTCGCAATAGGATTACTCTGAGAAAACTAAATATAGCTCGCTACAATTGTTGCGACCAATTTTGAAATGTTCATGCATTTAGAAAATCGTTGCCACGTTGTTCAAGATTGTTAGTAACTTCGTTTTGACAGTTAGTCAGACAAATAGTGTGAAAGGGAACTAGTTAAAAAAATTCTCAATGCGTGTAAAACTATTGAATAATTTCGAAAGATAGACTTTTGAGAATATTTAGACCTATTTAATTAAATCATTGAAAAAAAAAATATAAAAATTTTGCATCATGACCATAAAAGATAGCGTGAAGAATACGTTTAAGATAATCTAAAGCAGTGCTGGGCACGGTTGGGGCCCCTCAAACTCTTGTTTCCCCCACCAACCTCTCTCTCATGCAGTGCACACCTAACAGCGCTTACTGGAAGAGGACAGTGGGCGTTTTTCCTCAATTGAGGCAAACGTGCCCGGCACTGATCTAAAGCAATGCGGAGAAGTGGGTATCAGCAAGGACATTTGCAAAAATGACTCCAGGATTACCTTTGGGAGTTTTAAGATTACTTCGAAAATTGGATGGCTCGAAGCTATAATTTCTTAAAGAATCTCGTTAAATGAAGTTAAACAGAATTTTCTGTGGTTTACAGAAGAAATAGCAGAAGTTAATATAAAAATATTTGAGTTTTAGCTGCAAGATATCATTTGGTAGACTATTAGGGGGACCCATAAGTAATCAATTATTTTGAAATCTAAATAGCACTATTTATGTATTTGTGTGAACAATCCTTTATCTGACCGAAATTCGCAATACAGTATTGGATTCTACAAACGTTTTTGGTAAAGAAACCACTCACGAAAATTATTTGTTTCGGTTGGTACACGAGTAGGTCAAGAAAATATTGATTGACAGCTTGGATGCGACCCGTTCCTGTCGCCCGGCCATTGCACGTGATTGATTCGCGTTTTTCGTTAATAACTCCTTAACAATGTCGCGGAGAACATTTTCACAACCGAAAAAGTTATTTCAAATGACCCCTGGAATCGTCTCTTTCGAGGAAGTTCAACATTTTTGAAACACCCTGTATATAGAACGGTGGGAAAGATAACTCTCAACTTTACGTAACATAAAATATTATTTATATGTAAAGACGCATTTTCACCGCATTAAAATTATCAGAGAAAAATAATAAATGTACATTTGACTCCTGTGTCTTGCAATTGATGCACAAACTTTTTGTTTTGTATAAAGATCCGGGAACTAGTTATCAATCATAATTTACAGCAGACTCTAACGTTCCGTCGAACATTTACAATCTACTGGCATCTGCGACCAGTTTGTGAAAACACGTATCCACTGACACGTATCCGTGTCATCGGTTGTTACGCTTATCCCACGAGGCGTTAGGACACGTTGGTCAAAAAATTAGTTAATCGAAAAACGCGTTGGCGCAACGATAAGAAATCGATACAACGGAAATGTAAACAGTTAAATATGCAATTTCTTTTTTAAAAGTGGAAAACTGCGATAAGATGTGGCACGATTGAAAGAAAAATTATTTACATAAATATTAAATCGACAGGGACACTTTTTGGGTGAAGTGAATGTTGATAAAAAAAAATGAGTGTTAAACAAACAAGTTTGTTAACCCTTAGCACTCGAATGGCGACTGTAAGGCGCCACTAAAAATTGTTGTATCATTATTCAAAATATTTTTTACACTATTAAATTGGTTTGTATTCAATAAATTACTAAAAACTTCGGTATGATATAACATGAAAAAAAGTCTATAGAAGGGATATATTCTAGGTCGAAAGAAATGTCTCGTTTTGGAGGTAAAATAGCTTCGAGTGCAAAGGGTTGTTTATTTATCCGTTGATCGTGCTCGAAGAAATATTTTTGCAAAGTTATGCTGCGATTGAATAAATCTCATATGATTATTGTCACGTAGAGAAACGAGTGTCTATTTAGAAAGGCAAAGTGGTTAAACAAGGCAGATAGGGTGAGTCGTACGGTTCAAGAGGAATGACCAACCGTGCCGAAGAACTTGCCGATACATAGAGAACGATCTCCGCAAAGGAAAGGGGAAGACCCAAGGGCTAGGAAAACAAGGGGAACGCGGAGGATAGTCTCGGAAGAAGAATCGCGAAGTCGCTCGGAGACCACCTCGACGCAGCACATGGCAACTCCCAAGGAAGATCAATATCCCCACCAATCGTATTTCTCTCCTGACTATGGCACACTGTCTCCTTGGTGCCATAATACGAACGCCTTTCTCTTTGCCCTGTCCCTCCAGGTTGCTTTTCTCTCAACTGGAATTTTTCTTTCTGGACCTAACGAAAAATTGATTCGTCCACAATTTTCTGATCGTATTGTATGAATAATACTGTGAATATTGATCAACACAAGCACATTTTCTGTATTATTTCTGCAACATTTTCGAGAAACCTTCGATTACGCCTGGCTATGTTTGTGACGAGTGGACCGCGGATCTTTATGCAAAATAAATATTTACTATGTCTGTCGCAACCAACAGACGATTCATGGGAATAAACTTCTTCGTTTAATAATTTTAACAAGCCTGCGATAATACAGTAATATCAATAAATTCTTCTGGTTTCATCAGATTCTTTTTGACAATTTTATCTACCGTTTGGTAGGACTTTTTTAATTACCTAGCACATTATGACAGCACGAACTATAAGCGGCATCCATAAAAATTCGACTTGTTACTAATAAAGTCTTTCTGGAGACTTTCACTAATGTTTCGTTTGCCATACAATCCTTAGAAAAAGTGCGATCAGAGGATTGGCCAATTTTTTAGTCATTTCTGGTGTTGGGAAAGATACTATTCCAGTTATGATCCTCCAATGGAAAAAATGTGACTGGTTCAGAGCAAATTGACCGATTGAATTTTTTCATTGTCGTGGACGTTTGCCAAAGGCAGTTTTATATATTTAATAACGATGATACGGGAAATATAGAACACTATTCCTGTCATGTCGATTTACATCTGAATAGTTACATCTGAATTTTTTAATTAAAAAACGGCGGAAACGGAAGGTATTAATATTTCTACGTTTCTTCTCTCAGGGCTGGTCGCTAACAGAATACAATTTTGGTATGATTTTAATGATTTTCTACCATAGAATAGAAATACAAGTATTAATTAAAAAAGTATGATTATTAATTTTCATTACTAAGCTTTCTTATTTTTGTTATATGTTTTTCATTCATTTTTAATCTTAAGTGAAGTACAGAATAATTAATGGAGAATTACACAATCCTTAACCAAAACCGTATAGTCATAAACTTCACTAATAAAAAATCTTTTAATATAGTACACTAGGGTGGCTCTTATTTGCAACATTTAGGATTGTTCCAATTGATAGAAACAAATTTGTGCAAAGTTTGAGTTCGACCGGGTTACAGGAAAACGTGTCCCCAAGCCTTTAAACATCAAAATAATTAATTAAATGCTCATAAAATCGTTTTTTTCGAATATCTTCCAAATTGTTTACTGTATCAAAAAGTATGTTAGACAAAACCTATAAATTTGGACAGGCAGCTCCTTTTATGCCATACTACTTTTTTCGTAAAACAAACGGTTTTCGAAAAAATTCAAAATTGGAAACCTGAAGTCAAAATAACGTTCAGGTTCCACTTTATCAAGGGTGAAGGTCATATAAAGAGAACTGCGTTTCGAAAAATCCTCTAAAATTAACCGCCCCATATCCTGAATCCCCTCTCCCTAAACCTAATTCAGACCTTCCGTAGGACATTGTCTCTGAATCGGCCGGGCTTGGCAACAATTGTGATAACGCATTGGTCGGCGCCGAGCGTCGCGTTTTTCGGTGACCAACGCGTTATCGCATCGCTTGCCTCGCCCGAACAACGTCCCACGGATTCGCTCATATTTATGTAACGGTTCATTTTAGAGGGTTTTTTTCGAAAAGTAGTTCTCTTTATGAGACCTTTACCCTTGATAAAGTGGAACCTAAAAATTTGCTGACATTTAATGAAAGAAATATACGCAACTTTCTGCTAAATAATTCGCAAATAAAAAAGTCAGTTCCGCAAGTTAAAGAAAAACACACATTTTTCGTTGATGTTGATTCAAAAAGATAATGAAATCGAAGGAAAATACGACGGTATTAACGGTTATTAAAATTGGATCTTGCAATGGAAGTTTTACTACAGTGAAAACTCATTCGTGATTACAAATATAGAAAATTGTGTAGTTTAAGATTTGCAACGTTGCGACTCAATTTTTCTTCAAAGTGACAACATCACCGGGCCAGTGAATGCATCCGAATTCCAGTTCGCGGAACAATATCAATGCACATAAAAGTTTCCATCTCGTATTCCTCCGAGTTCTATGTGTCCTATTCTTGTCACTACGCGCAGGACATGCTCGTCCAACAGTTTATGCGCATACTGATGCACTGGTGAACACACACATACACAGATAGAGAGAGAGAGAGAGAAAGCGACACGCAAACGAATTCAACCACAGCCACAGCCACAACCACTAGCAGCAGTAGTAGAACGAAATTTTCCAGGACAACGCACGTAGTAGGTGTACGGGGCAATATAAAATTTTCCTGGACTGATGACTATGCACTGTGCATGCACACACATACTTTTGGTAAGAATAAATAATTTTGGTAAGAATAATTAATAATTTCGTGACAGAAACGCATGACGTTACTGTCAGACATCATTTTAAAGAGGCAGTCTCACGTGGACGGGTTAAGAGATCGATTTTTTTAATTGTATTTTTTAAAAGTATAGAATCTTAAAAATACTTTCCCAAAATTATATGCAAATTGTGTGTCAGTACAAAACCTTAAGCGCGTTCTTTTCGAAACATATTTTTCTCACCTGCTGTAGGAATATCTCAAAAACTACAGTTCCAATAACTTTGACCTTGACATATGTTATCAAGGTCAACATTCTGAGCAACTTTTCCTGTACATGTACCCATCGCTCGGTCTCAGTTTCCGAGGGCTGTTCAGAACGTTGACCTTGGCAACATATGTCAAGCTCAAGGTCATTGGAGTTGGGTCCCCCTTTTGTCAACGTTTACAAATTATATTTTTACGCTGAATTTATCATACTTTTCGTATTACAAAAATTATCGGAAAAGAATGAAATTTCGAAATATGCAATTCAAGCATTCGCCATTTCGCCAATTTTCAAGGGAAATTATTTATTTTGGTAGGAGCGGTAACGACAAACATATCGATTAAGAATTAACACAATTTTTTCGTTTTAATCCATCCTGAGATTTTTAAACATATTGCGGACCAAATAGAACCAAGAATCGAGTAATTAAAACTGTGTAAAAAATTGTTCTGTATGACGAAAAAGTAGCTAAATCAAGTACAAAAAGAAATTATAACGTAAGACGTATTTTTTTTTCTTTTAGAAAAAATTCGTGAAAAGTATTAAATTTTGCAATGTTCGCAGGATGACAAGTCCAACTATGGCAAAAGGTTAATATTCTATTGATTAAAAAATACAGCATCGTTGGATAAGACTGGTTAATGCAGCTCTTCTCAAGTGTAGATGCCACTAAGAGTGGGTCGAGACTTGTCAACATTTTTTTACACCACATTAAAGGCATTATGGAGGATACATTATAGGGACGAGTGGCGTGAACAGCCAACCGTAGCAGTGGAGCGCACGGCTCGCTTACCTGAAATGCAGCGCACCCGACGTTTAACAGCACGTTACGACGTTAAGTTTAAAGTCACCCTTCTGGAGTAAAGCGAACAAAAGCTTGCAAGACTTTCCAAATTTATTTGAAATTTTTCCGGAAAATCTGCTCAAAGCGAAATTAGAAAATAAGAATTTATCTAGAATTTTTGATATACCAAAGTAAAATTTTATAGTCTAGTAAAATACTCTTCCCAAATAAAATACGTGACACACCAAACCATTCCCATTCAAACATACATCATATTTCACTTTGACCATAACCTCTGACATCAACCGCAAAAAGTAATTGATTTGTCATGGCATGACCCGCATGTTTTTTCTGATTATAAATCAATTCCTCTGGCATTCTTTGTGAATCTTAAGCATGATCGAAGAACCAATGTTATACAAAATACTCTAAGTGAATAATTTTAATAAAGAAGCTGCTTAAACTGCTCTTCAGCAGAATGTAAACAGTTCTCTCATCGTCTGCTCATTACCTGTACTCTTTCGTTACTACGCAGGATGTTCTGCAACAGGTGGGAGAAAATTTAAGAAATATTCCATAACAATATAAACCGAAAGTGAAATCGTTACTTCGGTAGCCTCGATTTCCAAATTATCTACTCGGTCTTTCGCACGGTACCAAATTCTTTCTAACACGATTTAAATTGTCGTCAATATCTAGATTGTCATCAGTAGACATCGGATGTTTATGCAATTTCCAATTTTTATAGAAACATTTTAAGAAAGTGGAATGAAATAAAATTTTATTTTTAATGGGGACAGCCTTTGTAGATCCAAAGCAAATAAAAATCGTGTTAAATTCTCTCGAATTTTATATTATAGCATTTTTTTAACATTTCCATAAGCCATAAATGCATAAAGATCCGATGTCTAGTCATCAGTCATAGTAAAAAATGAATAGTTCATCTATATGTTCAACTTTATATTGTAGTTGTTTGTCTTTACATAAATTGAAACAAATGAATGCTAAAAACATTACAAAAGATTCTCACTGATGAAAATTAACTCTGCTTTCAGAATCTGATGGACACAATATCTTATTAATAACAATAGTTAATCGAATTATTTGACTAGTTTCAGGTATTACGCAAGCAATCATCACTCATAACTACTTTGTAATTTCAATTTTGTTGAATCACGTATCATTTGTACTTAGAACAAGATTAAACATTTATATTTATTGTTAGATAAAAGCATTATAACCACAAAGCTGGAATTGGTCCGATATCAGTTACAACTTCTAAAGTCTACTGCTCAGAAGTATATGCGCATTCCCGAACGGCTCAACCGTGCACCGCGATGTGCAGTTCATATATTATAAACCGAAATCGATGCGAGTGTATTCAGCAACTTTACCAACTGCATGTATAGGTGATGAGTCCGATTTCGGGCACAATGTACAGTGTTCGGTTCTTGCTCGACGAATTCTATTACACGCGCTTAAGTGCCTATAGTACTTTGATCTCTCTCAAACGCCCCTGTTAGCGATACTTTTGTCAAAAAGTAAAAATGTCAAAAAGAATCTCTTACAGAAAAATGGTCCACCTCATGCGAGAGTGTCACCGACGATCCCCTAGGATTCTGCCCAAAAAGCTTCAATTCGCTCCGTTTCTAAAACGTGTCCTTTAACCCTTTACGAATTCCAACTTTTACCAGTATACTCCCCGAGGGGTCGAATATATCAGGTGACCAACAAAATTCGAAACACGATAACACTGAAAAATGTTTCAGACAAAAGTTAAACGACATCAGGGAGCACACTTTCCGATGTAGATACTTTTTTCCTATGTGGACGCGTAGGGGTCATATGAAGGTCAGCTTTGTTTTTTTCTTTTTTTTTTTTTTTAATGATCACCTGCTATAACTTCTATACGGAAAGCGTGACGAGATTCGGTGATACACATTTTTACGTCACTATTGTATTTTAGAACAATGTGGATAACGATTTGGTAGAGCTGAAACATTTTCAACAGTGTACTTCTGTAGAAGATCCGTTTAGTATTAGACAATTTACATAATTGATGTACCATTACATTCCAATATAGATCGCGTCTGCTATTAAATTGCAGTAAATTCCTATTCATGACACGTAAACTTAATCGCAGCACTGTCACCGTGACAGTGAGAGAATCATATTATTTGATTATGAACGAAAATAGCACGGATTCGTGACATGTTACACGATACGACATGATCCGCGTTATATGCTGTAATTGTGGTAATATAAAGTGATGTTATCATAAGAAAGTTAAATTTACCAATTGAATTTACAACATTTCCATTATTTTACAAAACATAATTTTTACGATACAAATGCCTAAATAAATATACATAGAAAAGTAGTTCTTACATTGTACGTTCCAATGACGAAAAGAAAAATAACTTCAAACGTTGAAAACTTAATTCTTGTTAACACGAATGCGACTAACTTTCTGAATAATACTTCTATTATTTGCGACGCAGCGCTTGCGTTGATCTAGCACGTCATAAAACCGACAGCAATGTAAACACTTGACAATGGGTGAAACATCATGGCGGAGGTTCCTGGAAATAGTATACCGTATACGGTATACACGCGGGATCGGAAATTTCAACACTACTCGTTGCAAGTTTTGACACAGTATCGGGCATGGTACTGTAATCAAAATGCTTCCACGAAGCATGTCACTTCCAGCTGCCATCCCGGACACAAGGATTCACCCTACTCGAAAAGTTTATTACATCCTGTACAAAATTCTCCTGCGTCCCTTACGCAACAGTGACCACTTTACGTAATATCGTGCGTTCGAAGGGCTGTACTCCTCGGTTAGGTTTTCGTGCAACTTCTGTCTTACGCAACGAAGCGTTCCCCTCGTTACACATATTCATTGTGTCGGTTGACCTACGTCGAGATTAAAACTTAACCGCCAACGTACAATTAGATAAACGCTGCCCAAATTCTCAGCATTATATTATCAACAGATTCTGTAATACTCATCTTCCAGTTATGATTTCTAATATCTACTTGTACAGGGTGTCGAAAGATTATGTGTAAGAACCGTTTCATACCATTTTGGGACACCCTGTAGATATACGGACTTGAGACCTATGTGTAGTTCCTTTGAGGCTTTTTTTCTTCGCGGTAAGTACTATGGAATGTAATTAAACAAAATGTTGACCTTGAAAAAGTCGGTCAAGGTCAATTTTGCACCAAACTTTCGTTTTCTCGCAAGAACAAGAAATGCTTAACTTTTGTCATGAAAACGGAATTTGCAATTAGGTATTCGCGACACCGAAGACACAAAAATTCTTTGCAAGACAACATGCCCTAAGAATTGAAAGAATTATCTCAATTTTCTACTATAAAATGTGATCGTACGCACCCAACGTGAGTAACACGCTACTTAATCTTTATCAAAATGTACTTCGTGTCAATTTAACACGTTTTCGCTGCTTCTGAGGAAGCACAGGAATAATCGTATTTGTCAATTTGACAAGATCAAGAAACGAATGAGACTGAAACAAATTGGAGACAGCCGAGGATTAATGGCGCAGTCTCCAAAATGCAAGTCGTCGAAAATACCAGCGTGTTCCGCGTCCTCAATTTCTGCTGGAGAGGACCTAGAAATCATCTAAGCGTTCCCTCTTCCGGAAACGGCAATATTCTCCCAGATTTGTCAGCTTCGTACATGACATGTGAGGCAACCCAAACTAGGGTAACCCCCGACTCGGATAATTAGGAATCATTCTTACAAGAAAGGCGTTAATGGGATGGCACTCTGTCTGTATCTGAACGTAGATAGGCGATACGCGACTCCGCAGTCCCCATTGTACCTTAGACGTCGCGATTGATTCCCTGATGGAACCTAACACACTCCTTTTAGTCCGCGACATCTGACGCCCTCGAAAACGGGGGAACTATAGAGAGAACAGTGCCAGAATTGGAAGCCACTGAACAACCTTTACGCTTCTGAAAATGTGCACGAGAGTTGACTCAGCACGCGAGACTGTGTCATTCAATAAAAACCTGTACTCCTGTACAGGGTGTAACAAAATTTAGTGTCATGGTTTTGACAGATGGTTGTACACCTTCGGATCGGTGGAGATTTGTTAAAAGAAATTGCCGCAAAATTGATTTTGACCTTGAAATTCAAGGTCAAATTTTTTATGCTTGCATCGCATTCTAGTCACCATGGGGACTAAACTTGTCAAAGGAACCGTAGGTCGCAACTCAACCGTTCTCTTATAAAACAATGTTAAATATTTTAACGTCGTCTTCCGTTATCTGAAATGTTTGGAAGTCGATGGATAGGACGAAGACCTGCACCTCATTTGTGGCCGCCACGTTCCCCAGACCTTACGCCTCTTGACTTCTTTTTTTGGGGAGCAGTGAAGCATATTGTTAACCGGATAGGACCGCCAATAAGAACTATGCAGCAATTAAAATCACGAATCGAAGACGCTTTTCACCGTGTGCAGTCTATACCGAACATTTACGAAAAAGTTCGCAAAAATTTGGAAGAAAGACAGGATCTGTTTGCGTAATAATGGTGGCCATATCGAAGCCGGTGATCAAGCACGACTATTAAGAGCGATAAACCTTGATGGTTCTATTCTATGGCAAAGAACGAGAAACCCGAGGAACGGAAGACGACGTTAAAATATTTAACATTGTTTTATAAGAGAACGGTTGAGTTGCGACCTACGGTTCCTTTGACAAGTTTAGTCCCCATGGTGACTAGAATGCGATGCAAGCATAAAAAATTTGACCTTGAATTTCAAGGTCAAAATCAATTTTGCGGCAATTTCTTTTAACAAATCTCCACCGATCCGAAGGTGTACAACCATCTGTCAAAACCATGACACTAAATTTTGTTACACCCTGTACACGTACTAAACACGAAAGTGTTTTCTGAGCAGCTGTGCATACCCCCCGTTCAATAGTGTAAGGCGTAATAAGTAATAGGCGTGACGATTTTGCGTTGCGTGTTTCGTTACATCTTTTATGAAATCACCCCCCATCTGTAAAACACTTCTCTCTCTCTCTCGAACGAGGAGTCCCTTCTCGAAAGATTTTTGTACTTTTTGCCCGTCCGTTTACCTTTACCTTTATGTTCACCTTTTCTTTTCTCTACTCGCTTTATGACTCTGTCGATCATCAGTACCAGGTAACGGATTACTAGGCTTAGGGAATTTTACCTGGGACGATTATCGTCGCGTAACACATTTCCGTCCCGTAACACATTTCCGTTGCATATTTCGTTACATCTTTTCTCAAATCACCCCCCATCTCTAAAACACTTTCGTGTTAATACAGTGTCAACATTGCGTGACTTTGTTCAGCATTAATGATTTGGGCATACGGTGCATAGAGGCTGCGTAACATTGCAGGGAAATACAGAGATTTCACCTCTATACTGTTGTGAAGAATAATCGATCCCTATATTACCAATCGAGGATGCATGGATGAGGTGTGGTTAGATCGGAAGGTTAATGAGTTTGTGGTTGAACGAGGTTAAGGGGTTATATATACAATTAGGAGGCCCAAAAAAAGCGATTTTTTAAGAATTTTTCCTGAGAAGACCTTTACATCTATTAATGTTAAAATTTGTACACATATTATGGTAACTTTTAACTGTATTTTAACATTTTTTATTTGTAAAAATAATAATTTTGAAACCTGCTATAGCTGATCTCCTGGAGATCCTCTAAAAAAAGGCGCCTTGCGGTGACCACTATATCTCTGGACTGGATCATCAAAAATGAAAAAACCAAACTGATTTCGTTAAAGAAATGTATAATCTAGTAATTAATCGAAGGAATAAGCAAAATAAAATTTTGTGACAAAATGGCGGCTTTTCAAAGAAAAAAATCGATTTTTCACCAAAATTTTGGCCTTAAATTGTTTATAAAAAAAAAATATTCATCGGAGAGAAAAAAGCTTCGATGAATTACTAAAAAATATACTTAAGAAGCTTGTGTTAAAATTTGAGAGTGATCGGTTCAGCCGTTTCCGAGAAATCTTGATCACCGACTTTGAAAACACAGTTTCGAGAAAAACGCGTCGAAAGATCGCCTCCTACTTTCAAACGCTCTGACACGTCTTTACAAATATGCGTGTAACTTTGAAAATAATCCCCGGATTGACTTGAAATTTTTTGTGCGTATACTTAAATATATGTACATTACGAAAATGAAATTTAAAAGAAATGAATTTTTGGAAATTCTAACTGTATATAACCCCTTAAGCGAGCAAAGTGAACGAACTGCGATGTGAACGAACGCACTGCTATGTATAGTTTTATTTATTGTGTGGCTTAATATTAGAGGGATCCATAAGTAATCGATTATTTTGAAATCTAAAACAAACTGTGTAGTAAATTCAAGTTTTTATTTTTTATGTACGATTTAATGTTATATCTTTTTATTTTTACTAAGTCTACGCAAAAGTTTTAGTCTTTTTGCAATTTTCTTTTATTTCTACGCGACCTGCGAGTTATGTTGCCAATCGATGATGAACTTGATTATTTAGAGACATCGATAGCAACAATCACGTATTCCAAAACAGTCTAATATTCCACATCAGTCTGTGATAGAGATATTGACAAATAATGTCTTTTGACGAACAATTGTGTATTAAATAGCGCCACATTTGCGTTATCTACAAATCCTCGAAAGCGGAAGCCAATTTCGTCCGTGTGGCAAATTGTAAACGATTCCATTTAATTTTACTGACCTAGAAATCGCGCGGTTAAAACCATCGCGTTCAACCGACGCTTATTGCACTTCTCCATTTTCACGATGTTATATAGGGTGATAGTTGGTATTGAGGCTGTACCGTAATTATCGAATTATCAATTAATTTTTACCGTACGAAGAACATTACTTGCCACAGTATTCCGTAACACATTTTTGCTGCACATCTAGCACATGAATGTATTTTAATGTCCTAATTGAATTGTCCGATAACACATTTATCTTACAATTAAAAATCCTTATATTGAAAACTTTCATTGGAAAACAACAGCAAAAATAATTACCGAAGAATTGTAGACAACCCTATAATCATTCTTGTTCTAATAACTGTTTGAAGTCTTCAACGTGCACGCCAATGTCTCCAGACACCTTTTGCATAAATAAAGAATGTATTTCATTTAATTCCCTGCTTGTATTTAAAAGATCATGATCCTTTTCCTCTTAATTATTAATCGTTGCAATTAAGTCTCTCGTTAGAGGAACAAATTACTAAATTAAATACGCGAAGGTGGTAATTTGTGGTATTCAATATTAAAAGAATCTTTATAACGTAAAGGGAGGTCATATGATGTATAATTCGCTACATATGGTCGAGGCTTTTAGTAAGATTAAGCAGCGATTAGCGAGCATACATTAACTTGGAAATTAATTAACGAAGCAAACTCTATTGATGTTCGTAGACATCGTTTGTCGAACTCATTTCGGGCTTAATCACGCATGGAAAAGAGACCGTAGCTGATGTGTTCCAAACAGGCACTTCAGAACGTGAACAAATATAATATAATGCGCACGATTCGCTACCACGTCAGGTCATCTTAAAGTTAATTGTATACAATATAATATGAAACTTCTTTTGAGCAATTTAATAGAATTTCTCAAATACCATTCATGCAGATTAAATTTTTGGTCCAATGATTATGATAATAATTCGATTTTTAAGATTAACCAACGAGTTTAAGATTAACCATCTTTTTAAGATTAATTACTTTACCAATGTTATAAAACCAATCAAATACTTTACATTAACGACGTAGTCGTTGGAGTACACAGGAGTTGAGTAACTAGTTAATAAAGATTGTAATGCCTACTTGTGATTTACCCATGTCATAAAATGTTTCTCAGTCAGAATCAACAAAGTCACACCAAATACTAGCCTGATAAATATTTTAAAAAATGATAAAGTGAAAAATGATAAATAAAAGATTTAGATTGAATAATCGTACTCTTCAATGAAGCATCAATTCTGCTTAATTAAAATTAAAATTCTGTTTAATTGTATTCTGTGTAAAATTCTGTTTAATTAAAAAAAGGAATAAAATTTTTTTGTTTCAAGCCTCGTTTTCGAGAAAATCGAATTTAAAGATCCGTCAGGTTCGCGTGCTACAGAATACGTAGGAAGTAGAATTGGTTGGTCATGGTCAGACGCGTCAGACGATTGCTATCTAACAGCACGCGTATTCGTGGCATTTTCAAATTCCATTTTCTCGAAAACGAAGCTTCGGATGAAAAAATGTTATATCGAAAGTTATTCTTATTTTTCCATGAGGAATCAGCCCCTGTCAGGCTGTACTACAATTTCCGGCACACCCTGTATTACCTTCTCAATTAGTTTGTTCGTTAAATATTGCCGCAAGTACAAGTGCAACTCCGATTCTAGTTGCAAGCAACGTAGAAGGTTTTTATGCCGGTATGACCCGACATCGTTAAACCTTAGAACACAATTACGTAAAAACGGAGTGCAATTGTTTCCAGACGTTCTCTAAGTTCCTCTCGTTATTTTTTTTCTGATTTTGCGGCTATTTCCAAGTGCCGGCTGTGGTCGTCATAACCACTTGACATTCTTGTTATTGCCTACAAATTCGTTAATTGGTGGCTGCGCTTGGAAATCCAATAAAAATTCGTATCTAGCTTCGGCTGCAGTTTTATTTCAGGATTTATAAAATCTTCTGCAGACAAATTTAACTATCTCTAATATCTTTGATTGCGACTTTTTCATGAATACCATAATCGTTAAATGTTTTGTTTATTGTTGTTTAAAAACGTTTAAATCTAATCCAAATAAGATCACTATATTCTTATTGCTATTAAGATAGCATTTAGTTTTCTGTGTAGCTTCTGTCTGTAGATTAGTATTAGAAATATTTCAATGAACTTAGTAGACGAGTGAACATGTAATTATAGAAATTCATAAAGAGTTAATATTTAATGAAGCTATATAGGAACCATCGTATAATTTCGAATGCTTTCAGCGTATAATTTCAGGAAATTGAACTGAAAATTCGCTGTACGAAGAAGATTGAAAAGTAGACCGTGAAAATATTTGTTTCTCACTCAAAGATAAAATTCATTTTCGAGAATTTGTTGGGAGATTTAAACTGATTTGATTTAAAAATGTGTGTCATATTTTCAGGTTGGCAGAAAACACAAATCTCAAATGGCTGACACACCTGACTTTTTCATTTTTACATAAATTTATTTTGGAACACAGTGTATCATTCCTCGGTGTTTCTACGAACACAAAACGAAATAGTTGTTGCCCCGGAGAAAGAAAGATGTAATGGGCGCTTCATTTCATAAAGAAGAGATATCGATTAAACTCGAGACCTTTCTGTGAGGCTGTTCGAGAAATAAGGTGTACGCCAACAATTCAGAAACGATGGACGAACTAAAAAATGTGGAAAAATGATTAGGTTAGGAGATATTTTCATTTAAATATTGCTAAGAGAACGTTTTTGTGGTGGTATTATTACTATACAAAGTTATCAGTAGTAAGAGACTGAGGTTCTCGTAGCAATATTTAAATTAAAATATCTCCTAAACATTTTTGGGTACGCATGAGTGATTGGTTCCATATAAAAAATCAGAATCGACCTTGATAAGTCCTTGATGCCGTGTCGACCTACGAACAGACTAATAACACCAGAGCGTGCATCTCGTGAAACCATTTACATAATCTCCATCAAAACATTTCTCGCTGAGAATCATAATAATAATAGTGATAATATTCAGTGAGGCAAACTGTACATAACGAATCAGTACCAGCCGACACCACTGAATACACATACTGATTATCGGAATGCAAAACTGATATGAGCCAGTGTAATTTCTATTCCGTTTACAAATCTGAAGATGTAAAACTCTATTCGAATAACGCTACATAAATACACAGAGAGACTATATAGATAAAGGTGGATCACGGACAAATAAAATGGAGGTTATGTGAAAATTACTATTCCTGTTTACATTAGTCGAAACCATTAATATCACTACCATAAAGAAGAGGAAGGCCGGCAATAAATATTACATTTAACGGGCCCTGCTCCAATGATCTTGACCTTGACATATGTTCTCAAGGTTACCTTTAGGATTTAGACGCTTCTGACAATTACATGTTATATTTCACAAAGTAGTATGGCAAAGTCATTAGAGGTCGAAAACGAAGTAATCGTGTAATTTTAAAGTTAGTGCGTTTCCTGTTTATTACGTATTCTCTTGTGATGCGACCAACGCGACAGAAATTTCTAATTAGCGAATTAGAAATGAATGATCGTGATGTTGTCGATTGTGTCTGTATATGATGTTGTAGATTGTGTCTGTTATTTATGTTGCACTTAAAATTGGACTAAACGGCTTGAATTTTTTGGAGATGTTAGAAGAATTGATTTAACAAAGTTATTTGTTTTTTAAGGGTGTACGAATACTTTGTACACCGACTGTATAAATGTAACAGGTACACAGGTTGCCTTATAAAAATCACAAGATTTTATTTATTTAGACTTCGCGCGGTTCTTATTGCGATGCGTGCTCTACTAAAGACATTTATCGAACGATTGTTCACGAAAGCATCTTTATAATTTCAAAAATTGTCGAATAAAAATTCTAGAACCGGTCATTTGACCGTTGGTGGTTTAGTGTTAAAAAGCGATCTATTGGCTTTTTATCATCCGGAAATTGCACACGATCATTGAAGGGTCGACCAAAAATATGAACGGGCTAATCGAAGTTATATCAGGCTTGCTCGACACGGTAGGGTTCCGGGCTAATTGAAGTAGCGTGGTGCACGGGACGGGACGGCACGCAACGCAACGCTGCGCTGCGCTGCTCGGTGTTTCTTGCTCGCTGTTAGCTGCTAGCTGCTTGGTGGTCGATGGATGGGGTGTACGCCTCTGGCAAAACTTTCCCCATGGGGACGTTTAATACGAGAATGTTCGAAGGCAATTAGATGTAATTGGGAATCGGTAAATGCACCACGCGACGTCCTTATTTCCGAAAGAGCAGCTTATTTATTCACGGTGCTTGCACCAGAAGAAAGGCTGAAACACCGACCTGCACGAGACGCACGAAAGCGTACGCAGGGCAACTTAATTTAACACTAAACCTGCCACGACTGGTCAAATTGACCTTTTCAAACTTCTCCGTTAAATTTCGTACATACAATATTATACTACTTATCTTTACGACTTTTCTTAAAGTATGTAGTGACTCCAGCTAATATTCGGACCCTCTTAAAAATCGCATAACTTTGTCAATATTGGAGTATACTGCTTGAATTTTTGTTTGAGAAGTTAGAACAATTGGTTCGCTATATAACGTGAAGAAAATGTTTGATTAAAATTAGAATTCGTCGAAATTGCAGAGAAAGTACTAACAGTTGTGTTTTGCAACTTTGGTAATTATTTACATTAGGGGCTTCCTCACTGATTTTGATGATCTTGTCATCATTCTGAATAACTTTTTCCTATACATGTTACCGCCGCTCAACTTTAGTTTCCGAGATATTCCCAAAAAAGTTTTAACATTTTAAAAAGTGATCGGAGTAGGTGTGGGTTAGATTTGAAGGTAAATATTTACATTAGAGGTTTTTACATTAGAGAAAACGTATCCATGGGGAATTATTCAACAAAATTATTTTTTTGGGTATATATTATTTAAAAAATTGATACAAATGTGGATAGACACGTTCTTGTTATTTTTGTAAAATAATGTTAAGTAGTCAGTTTTAGTGCTTTGTAAATCTAGTGTTAAAGGGACATTGAAGTTGCAAAATATGAAAGAAAACCTTGCATCCAATATTCTACATACGAATCATAAAATATAATACTAATGTACTACAAACTACATTATAAAATACTAATTTAAAGTGTACTTACTTCTGAATCTTCTGTACCTCCGTCGGATCCACAGCACACAATTATTGGGTCACGCGAATAGGTCCGAATAATTGAACAACAATCACTAAACACACACGCGCACACACACACACACAACACATTTTATAAAATCGTGACAGCAGACGAGAAAATGTTACTCCGACCACGAATAAAATAATACTGCGATTTTAACCGTTCCCCTCCCACGGACGTGTGATACGAAAACGGGGAATTCCGGGAAATAGGGTCGGCGCCCCGCCATAATTTGTTTACCTTGGTTTTGTATCTAGTTTTTATAGACCCTCGGCGTCTAACCTGCCTAGGATAACCTGACCGTACCACCTCCGTGGAAGGGATCATTGTTAAAATCGCAGTATTATTTTGTTCGTGGTCGGAGTGACATCTGCTCGTTCGTTGTCACGATTTTATAAAATGTGTTGTGTGTGTGTGTGTGTGTTGTTCAATTATTCGGACCTATTCTCGTGAGCGAATAATTGTGTGCTGTGGATCCGACGGAAGTACAGAAGATTCAGAAGTAAGTACACTTTACATTAGTATTTTATAATGTAACGGATTAGTATTCGTATGTGGAACATTAGATACAAGGTTTTCTATCATATTTTGCAACGTATATTAACGATCATTAATGATTTGGTAGATAGTATAATTTAATGTGGTTCAAATAAGATACTACTTTAAATCAAATATTTTTATTTTGATAACCAGATAGATAAAATGAAATATTTTTATTTTGTATTTCAAATATTTCCTTACAATGAAAATAAGTTGAGCAAGTAGTTAATATTATAAATTATAAGTTTTAACATGAGAAGCTATAATAGTTAGCAAAGTATTATTGAGATGTTGAAACTTTTTTGCGAATATCTCGGAAACTAAAGCTGAGCGGCGGTAACATGTATAGGAAAAAGTTGTTCAGAATTATGACCTTGACAACATATTAATGTAAATAATTACCGCAACTTTTTTATGCGGGCTTATACGGCAGGAACAGGTATACAAGAAGTTTCGGTAGCTTTAGTGTTAATTAACAGGCCCTCAAATTCGATTAAATTAAATTGACAATTAAATCGTCCGCTAACGTTTACTTTTAAAGCGTCTGAAGTTTTATAAAAGTTCACGGTTAAGTACCGATCTATTAATTAACATACACTTACATACGTCAACTCAACATATTTTAACTACTATATTTGACTACTATTTTTTAACTATTATAATTACAGTAAATACTCTCTCCGAATAGTTCGGTATACACGCGGCTGTAGAGAAATATTTTTCCATGAAATGAAGTTCCCCTGCCAACTGCTCTCGATACGTGGAGAACTAAACAAACACCAAAAAGTTGCCTTCTCAGTCACTAGTTGTCTCTCCCAACAGTTCGCGAGGCATCCTCGTGCATAAACGTGGTCGTTTGCATTGATCGTTTGATATTTCTTTGTGAAGACGTAAAACAGAAAAAGATGGCATCGATTTTGTATCACAAAAGCATCTTACTGTACTTTAAATCTGTAATTAATTAATCATTTGAGTCAAATATTATGTCCATACCATAGCGTAAGATGTGTACAGTTTGTTACAGTAATAATAGGACGCGTTTAAATTAGAACAATTAGTTGACTACATCACATAAAGAAAAAATTTTGAAGAAATTGCAATTAATCTTTTAAACAAAAAGTTGGTCTTTACAATTTTTTATTGCGGACCTATATTGAAAATTTAAAATATACGTTTTGTAGATTCATATGAATTATATACAGGATGTTCAGGTTAACACTTATTAAACCCACTTTATTAAAATCAGTTGTTCTGTTTGTAAAGAATTTCACGTATATGAATACTTAAATCGTTTAAGTAACAATAAGGATGTACCGAACACTCTAATAACAAATTTTACAATAACACTTGACAAGATTGATTAATGATGTAGAAATAATTTTTAAACCTCGATAGAAAAACAGAAAATTAATTCTACGATATAAAAGCGACAAAAAGGTGCAATGCGCGGCTTATAATTTCGAAAATGAAAATTGATTTGCATGTACAGCCAGCTTACTATATTATACAGACCTGAACACGTAAATTTATGTTAAATAAATTCCGGACGAACGGAACGAGAATGTAAAGTTACGTTCTTTACTGCTGCGTACGTCAAATGGAATATTTTGTTGGTCACAAAACAACGCATGTTTTACTTGCTTTTAGCAAAAATATTGTGGTTGTTACATTTATCATTACATTGACCATTTTAACTCTCAGTGGATACATCGTTGATATTTTCGACTCGGCAATAAGTCTACAAAGTGCAAGTAGTTCTAATATATAAAATCGTGCATGTAAATTCTATACGTATGCATTGATTGTAGGGAATACAAATATGAAAAGGAATACTACGGATCAAAATAAACGAAACTTTTATGTTCGAACTCTAAGTAATAGTATCCACACGAGGACCGTGAAATGGTGGTGAAAAATAATTGTTACTATTTATATTTACACCTCTGGTGTCAATCGTTATTCCATAAATAATCAAATCTAAATGATACTTGTGTAGGAGATCTACTGGGTAATCATGGTTGGCATTGCAAACTGCGATGCTGGACGGAAATATAACCGGGATGATCTTTGTTATCATCTAACATGTTTGCAATCGACGATGGTAGGTGGTGGTAACACTTACAGGGGTCGATATACGAACCACTGGCAATTTATTCGACATTTTCTATGACTGCATACTCTTGTTCCTAGTTGGCGTGCTCACAGCTGCATCGACACAGAAAAGACAAAATCAATTATCGTTGCTTCGAGCATTGTTAAATCTGTGACTCGTTTACTTGTCACAATAAAATGATTAGAACCATGTGGTTCCCAATTTCAACTATCGTTAAAACCAAAATCTTCTAGCAACTGTATAACTGTTTATTTGTTTCTCTTTTCGCTTCTAAATCTTTCGCTTTAAACATTATACATATACACGTGAATACGTTATACGTATATAAATCATTCGAAAATTCATTCGAGAATTTATGGCGTATTAAACAGACAAGCCAGTTCAGATAAACATAAGCTCGTTTGTCAAGCACGTAGTGCGGTGATCCGAACGATGCTTTGTTTAACTGACCTAAACATGTTCGATCCCGATGTTCATCGCGTGCATTTGTTTGAAATGTAATTTATTATAAAATATTTAATACGTCTTACTTCATTCGAAATTGTAGTCATCATTGAAAACAAAAATGCTACAGTCATACTTTAAATAGTCTGGTGGTGAGAAATGGTGGTGAGAAATTATACGTCACGACCGCCAGAAAATGCTGGGTGTATCCATCCATTTAGAAAAATGTTTATTTCTATATTTTATAATTTCTGTTAAAGCTAAACCTTTGACATTCAAGAATTCCTCTTTATCTCTTACAACATTTTTTGGACACCCTGTATAATAATATCACATATTATTTACGTATTCATATTCATTATGAATGAGTGGGTCTTATGATAAAGACTCAAAATAAAACGGAATGTGGCATTCGGTTAAAAACAAAATAATATTTTTAGACATAAGACTCAAACAAACAGGAAGCTTTAGATTAATATTCTAAAACCTCGATATCGGTGGAGATCTACAAAATAGATTATCGCAAAATTGTCTTTCACCGTGAAACTTAAATAAAAAGTTAAAAAGTCGAAATTTTCTGCTTCGAGTTCTATTCGTCACGAGAATTAACTTCGTCCCAGGTACACACATTAATAAATGTGCCCATAATTATGAAAGTGGTCCAAGTAAAAATTAAAAAAAAAATGAATTTATCACTTATTTCACACGACATGATTTTAAACTAAATTTATTCAATAAAAAAAAGAAAAACAAGAAATATATGACTTAGACCACTTTCATATTTATGGGCACAAATATTTTAATATTATTCGTGTAATTCTTCTATTAGTCGTCTTTACATTATTCACGCATTATTTCTACGAAATGTTGGTTGTATTTTAAGTGTTTACGTAGCAAAGGCAAATTATGCATTCGCTTGATGAGTACATACGTACCGAAACTCATTGTCTGTGAGAAACAATGAAAAACGGCACTGTGCGAAAAAATTCCGTTCCGAAATTATTGAAAAATCCAGAAAGTGTCAGAACATTCAGATTAAAAATTAGGAGTAATATTTTATAATTTACTGTTTAATTTAATCGAGTCTTTTGATAATAAACGTTGCGTTCTATATTTATTTTCTTTGGCTACAATTATTATGGGTCAGAGGAAGTATGGTGTTAACCTCTCAAGGTCAGTTGAGACTATTTTAAAGTATTTCTTTACCGAACATCAACAAGACTTCTCAGTGGCGCAATTCGCTCGTAATTAGCACAGGAAATTTCGAGAGGGTGGAACTATCGCTCAAAGGGGGAACAATTCATTGCTCTGATGCCCAAGGTCACCCTTTCAAACGCGGATGACGAGAACATTTGTTGGACATAGAAACCGACGGAGACCTTAAAGAAATATAAATGACTCTGAATGACCTCGGAGGTCTAAATGATCTTAAATCTTGTGGTTTCAAAATATGCTACACCTGATAGTCAAACGTTCGAGTACCTTCGGTTAAAAGATTCAGATTCCGAATGATGTTCCGAGAAACATATAGTTTAGAATTAGTATGTAAAATACTCACCTTGAAGCCAGTAAGGAACGACACGTGATCAGGGTGGATCCTGGACGAGGACGCCTGGTTAGTGGCACCGTAGCTCAATTGATGCTGATAGTTGGAAAGGATCTTTTTGTGAGCAGTGGCCTGAGCTCTATAAGCCGACACTGATAACTTCATTTCTTTGTGTTCCCGATAAAGGGTCCGATTCTCCCGATGCTCCTGCCGGGGCACATTCTCGTTCCTTCGTGGTAATCTTAAGCCTTCTTAAAGATCATCACGCGGTCGAACTACCGCGATGAAAATCTCTCGAAAAGGGATAAAAGAAGAGCCGGAGATACCACAAATTGCATTCGCTAAGTTATCTCTCCTTTTTGCACCACGCTTCCAAGCTTTTCGACTCTAATCAATCTCTCTTCTTCCTCCGTCCGCACTATATTTATTTCCGCCTCCCGCGGATGCCCTCTCAGCCGGTTCCATAATTTTTATTCCTCTCGCAACTCCCAGTTTCGTTGCTGTCGCAATAATTTTCGCTTTACTTGTTCCTGGCCCGGAGTAAGAGCAGTTAACAAACAGACTTGTTCCCCGTTTTAAATTGTATTATCGCTCTCTGTCACGGTCTGAAATAACTATCGTGGTCAGTTTCCGCGCGGCTCGGCCATTCTTCTCGGAACACGGTAGAATGTTTGAACACTAAATGTATCTTGTTCCTTCGGAAATCTTTCTCCCTTCCTTCAAAACTCCCCATACTCGATAATCATAGCTCTCGTACACGATGACGCTTCGACGACAGGGAAGAGGAAAAGATCTTTCTTATCAGTACATAATTTGTTTTTCTGCTTCGCTTTGTTCCCGAAATTTTTACAACCCTTGGACGTGTTTCATGGGCTTACGCAAAATCGTTTCGAAACGCCTTTAATTATTCAAGCTATTAAACTCTCGGTGAAATTCAACTTGTAACTCTCGACAAAGGTCGAAAAATAATCGTGCGATACCAATTCTTCTTACGGTGATAAGGTTTCATTCGAACAACCGTGAGCGTGAACTATACACAACGAAATCTCTGACAATTGATTGCAGCACAACAACGTAACAATAATCTCTTATCGTCAACAGGTAATCATTTTAATTTGTTTTTCTAAACTCTTCCATCTGTTAACTTCCAATCGTTTATATACATATATATATATACATACATATATGTATTATGTATATATGTATATATATTTATAATATAATAATATCATAGGTTAAAGGCAGACATACAAATATCTCCAGCACGACCGATCATCTTGCCTCTTCCTCGTCATCTGTTTACGTAGAACCCCATTTTCAAGAAGGGACCAGGTACCCTCGGTATCTTTTGCTAACGAAATTGAAATTCTGTTATTTCAGTCGGAATGAACAACCGTAGCTGCCGAATCACTTGTTTCCTTAACATCTCTGTCTGCCAGCGTCTTTTTATTCCGAGACCAGTGAAACCTCAAGGCCACGTGCCACATCGCTCATTAAAAGTCGACCGCGTAGTACAACGTGAAAGAGGAGCTTCTTCTTAACCGTGAAACCCTGACTAGGATATTCCCCTGACTCATTTAGATGACTTCCACGCTCTTCGTTGCTTCTTTCTCCTGGCTCGCTCCTTGTGCCCAACAAGATATTAAAATGCGAAATGACCGAAGCGTAATGTTCGCTGTTTCCTCGCGCAACCATTGGACAGTTGGAGACGACTCTTCGTTTCGGTACGCTCCAATGTTTCTTCGGTTCCTCTACTGTTTTGTCCGAACGGCTCCATCGAAATCCGCCATTGATCCGATGCTTTCGATACACTCACTGGTAGATCAGTCACTGGTCTCACTCGTATATCTCTGTCATAGACTATGTTAATGGAACATTCATCAAATATTCGATCTCGTCCGTTAAATACCAGCCACGATGTAATTAAACCACTATCGTTCAATCCTCGATCGACTTTCGAATTTCTCAACATTTAACATCGAAAGTTCGACACTTTAACTGTTACCGGTGACCACAAACACGAACAATACAAATTCACTGCAACGCGACGGGACAACCGGTGTTTCTTTTTATTTTTGTGCTCCTTAGAGAACGAAATGTACAGAACGCACCAATAGAAACCGATCACACTTGTTTCGGTGAAATGTCACGCGGTGACCGTCGCGACCATTCGTTAACGAAATAATTGGTTCTCGTGATCCGATAAATCAGCTCCTGAAAGTTTGGCGAATCAGGAGGAGAGATCGCAAAAGCGAACGAGTCTCGTGCATCATTCCCATACTCGCGACCCTGCCGAACCGAAATATCGAAGTTAAGTTCTCGATCGATGGTTTAACCTTCGACATTGCTACCTATTCGAATCTCTCGTGTAATCAACGAATTAACGACCAGTTACCTACTTCTCATATCCGGCAGACAGATGGACAGACCGATAGATAGATAGACAGGCATACAGACAGACAGAACAGACAGACAGAGAGACAGACAGATAGTCAGACAGACAGCAATTTTACTGAGGGAGCTTGATCACAGAAGCATGTGGTCGGTCAAAGCACTGACGAATTACCGCTGTTCTCTAGGCTTGCGGAAAATTAGCTGCCCCCTCGGAGCATCGAAACCGGTAGCCCTCAAGTTTACGCGCGTGCGTCATCACACCAGCCGACCCCCGAATGCCGGACTAATCACCATTTTTCCATTCGATCAAAGTCACCCATCGATATGCGAAATGGTAAACGTAGCAAAAAACACAAGTGCTAGAACTCGATGGAAACGTTAGTAGACCATCGAGTGGCGTCCGTAGCTCGGGCATAACTGGATTACCGCTACCAACGACACCGTGCATCGGAACATCGACTAACCACCACGAGGTCCGGAGTGTCCGGTCTATATTCACCCTTCGCTATAACAGGATTAAATATTATCATAAACTGCGCGCACAACCAACCACGCAGAGCAAACGTGCCACCTACGCGAATTCCACTCCTTGTGATATTCTATCGCGGTTTTGTTGCTACATCGTGGCCCGATCACGATCATTTACCGACGTTTTAATCTCCCACAATTTGCGAAACCTAATCACCTCGATGCGCTCACAACGCGATCGAACACCTTAGATCTTCGGTAGAAAGATGGAATTCAAGTAGAACATACGATTCTAAGACGACCACCGCTACACGATCGAATCTAGATTTCTAGATTACAGTTTTTACTGTTGAGTAATTCGTACTATGGTAAACTTTTTCAAGTGCTACCTTCTCTCCGATTTCAGTCACCTTGATATAGATTAGGGGTACCCATGAGTAATCAATTATTTGCGAAGAATTTGTTTTGTCTTTAGTTCTTTACCGATCGTTGAAACACGTATTCTTTTACAGTTTTCGCTAAAGCACCCTGTGTTCAAAATAATCTAATAATTTTTTTTACAACCCTGTAATAAAATGACGGCGTCCGTACCTTCCGAGGATCGTATCCCTCATTGCATACTTTTTCCTTTTTATACGAGATTTAACACTAGAACGACCAAGCACTAAATACAACTAGCATACATTGCCTTATAACAACAACAAAACTGCAGTTGTTTAGATTTCGTACCAGTATTGTTTAAATATCTACTTCGACAGAGAAGTTCATAAAAAAATTTTCTCATGAAAACATATTTACAATTTCGTTATTTCTAAAAGAAAAAATTAGGCACAAGTCATTTCGACCCGTCCGGTAGTTCTAGTGTTAATGGGCAACAACAAAGAAAATTAGCGATGTTTACGGAGATGTATTGAAGGTCAGCAAGTGTCAACGTCGGTTCAGAAGGTTTGCTGCTGGTGATTATAATCTCTCTGGCAGGCGTCGAAGTGGACGACCAATTGAATTTGATAATGACACATCTCTAGCGGAAGCTGATCCAAAATTAAGTATACAAGAATTATCGAGAAGCCTTGGGTCCACATGGTCAACTATACAAAGGCGTCTACACGAAATGGGAAAGGCATATCGGCAAGGAATGTGGGTACCAACTATCTGAGTCCAACAAGAATATTCGTCGATCAATTTGCATTTCATTGCTATCCAGATTTCGTAGAGATCCATTTCTTAGCAGAAATCGTTGCCGGACATAAAAAATGGATTCTTTATGATAACATAAAGCGTTCCAAGCAATGGGTTTCTGCAAATCAAACCGCAATATCAACCCCTAAACCTAGCTTATCGCTTAGAAAGGTGTTACTGTGCATTTGGTGGGACTGTCGTGGCATAATTCACTTTGTGTTGTTGAAACCTGGAGAAACAGTTACTGCCAAGTTGTATTGTCAGCAATTACAACGACTGTATTCGGAACTATTGAAAAAGAGGGCATCTTTGGTCAACAGAAAAGGCGTAATACTGCAAATTGGCAATGCCCTGCCCCATACAGCGAAACTCACTCAGGAAAAAATCGAAGAATTGCAATGGGAAGTTTTACCACACCCCCCCCCCCCTACTCACCGGATATTGCTCCCTCTGACTATCGTCTTTTCAGATCTCTGGTGCATTATTTAGGAAATAAAACATTCGCTTCTGTAGAAGATATAAGGAGGCACCTTGAGTCATATTTTGCTTCGCTGACCCTGGATTTCTATAAGAGTGGGATTGAAAATTTGCAAAAGAGATGGCAAACTCTCCTTGATAATGATGGAGATTATATAATAAATTAAGAAATAAAAACTTGAATTTACTACAAAGTTTGTTTTAGATTTCAAAATAATTGATTACTTATCCCTTTTGAACATTTCTTTTTGAAGTTTTTCTCTTTAAATACACGGAGATTAGGTGCGGATTATGTCTAGGTTAGGTCCCCAAACCTAACCTAAAACAAATTGTGTTATACTCAGATTACGATGTTTTTACCGCACGAAGCGGTCTCCACTGTCAAGAACACCCATGGATTTAGATGTAAAGTTTTTTTTTCGAATATCTCGTAAACTATAGCCGACCGCCAAAAAGGAAAATATTGTTGTTCGTAACGATGATCTAGACAACATATCTAAAGCTCATGGAAATCGGAGCGGAAAGAGCGCACATCGACGAGTTTTTTGCAACTGAAGTTTTTTGTGCATATCTCGTTAACTAGAGCCGATAAAAACCGACAAAAACTGTGAAAGGAAATGCGGTTCAGAATGATGACCTTGACAACATTTCTAAAGCTCATTGAATCGGTAGCACTTCGACAAGTTTATCCATTTTATTATAAGTCAATCTGCGATCACTATTGCCATAGCATCACTGCTATGTACACTACCGGCCATAAGTGTTTACCCACCCACATATTTTTTAACATTGTAGTCCACGGTTCTACGGTTCAGCTTCAATAACTTTGCTATTTCTCTGTTACTTTTTCCGATGCTATGATAGGACACTATTAGAGCGCGCGTTTCAATCGATAATTCTTTTCTCCCTGACATTATTTGAAATTTTCGCAAAATTCTTTAGGCACGTGAAAATCAACTGTTTACTGTATGAAAGCTTAATGCAGTATGAAATGCAGTATGAAATTTGAGAAGACTAAGATACCTGTATTACCTGCGTTCATATTCCTTACTGACCGTTATACAAATTTCAGAAAAAAGGGTTTCTTTACCTGAACTCCAAAATTGTCGTTTTTCATAAAAAGCTGTAAACTCATTTACAGTACCTGATTGTGTATGTACAGAATATTTTGGATGTTTTTTATTAGCCTTATAATTAGGATTTAATGCTACGGACATTTTCATAACAATAAAATACCTATTATTTGAATAGTAACGAAATTTGAAGGTGGGTAAACACTTATGGCCGGTAGTATACTTACTACCTGGAAGCTGGTAGCTCACCTAGAATATGGTGAGTACATATGGAAAATTATTTCGATTATATTTTGTTAAGTGTTAGATCCAGGACATACGAAGATACATTTTCACGCAGAATTCGATACTCTATCGATTCAAGATACAAAAAGTAGGTCTCTTTCTCTTTAAAGAAGTCAAGGTGACCTTGAAATCACCGAAACTACTTCGTGCACATAAGAAATGTTTACGTCACAATATGTTCCCCTCTGTACCATGCAACTTTGGTATATATCATTTTTTCATATCATTACAAGTAACGGAAATATTCAAAGTGGACGATGTTATTGCCCCACCCTGTCACACGTTTCCACTTTCGAGATCTGTCTTGAGAAGAAACAGTTTCGTGTGCTACGTTTTGTTTGATTTACTATAGTATATATACTTAAACGAAACGAAGCGAAACGGAACGGAACGAAGGTCCTCATAAGAAATGTCCTTCGAAATGAATACCAACTAATTATAAATTCATCAATTTCTGTAATTTTATAATGAAATCCTGATGTCTGCGACGCTCACAATTATTTGCGAACCCAGTAAATTCGTTCCTGTTGACAATGTCGCTGCCTCTGTTTAACGAGTACACACTGTAATGCACAAGTACACGTCATGCACGTAAACCGGGGAGAAACAACAGTGAGAACAGCATAACCCGTTCGTCAACTGCGTCGCCCATTAAACGTTGGCTACATTGCTATCTCTCTCGCCACTTTCAACTCGTTTGCAGTCTTTCCGTAACGCCCTTGCCCAAACAAAAGACTTGCACGGTGCAATTTGGTTTATCGATCATTTCAAATTGGTCATTATAAGAGACAGAAAAGAACGTTAGTCAAGACATTTTACCTAAATCAGCAGCAGTTATCGAATTATACGAGTATGTGCTTAAACTATTAACCGGTAACTCCACATTCATAAATAGAAACCATAAAACGAAGCTACGCTCGGCATAATAAAACTCCCTGAAAGCAAATGGAAACGGTATCTGGATATACGGAAAAAAGTTGTTTAATCTTATAACCGTTCCCGATACAGTAAATCCTCAGAAAAACTTTAAAACTCGCCGTATAAAACACATTTCACCTGTAATTCAGTATACCTATTCAATATACCTAATATTCTCGAATTTCATACGCAAAGATTCAATGTATTATTTATTCAGCGTAAACTACTCAGTTTACCGAATCAAACGAATTCGTTCAACGTCAACACCCACGTTCCAATATAAATCTAATTTTGAGGTAAAACTTTTTAATTGATTTACATTCGACGTAAAAATGTTCTTTTAATTTAATTTAATCACATAACGTTTGCACAGCACATTCGAAAATGATTTCTACGTTATCACAGAAAATGAAAGGAAACCAAACTTTTCGTTTCAACGTACGGGTGAAGAAATAGAAATGTTTATGCACGAAGTAAAACAAATAAAACAAGTACTTGAAATATCTATTGCATTCTACTGCAAATATATTTTCGCAGAGGACTATGACATAGTGCTTCACAACTCATATAAGCAATGTCATCTGTGCAAAAATATTTATGTGAACCAAATGAACAATAATTTTACGTTTGAACTATATTACAAATTTGATAGTAATTTCCGACGAGGCAAATTATTTAACAAATATCAAAATAACAATTTGTTTTTCATAACAAATTTGTTGACAATTCGATACACAAAATTGATAAACGATAAAGTAAGAATGAGTTTCGAACAAAATTGCGACATCACAGCAATAGGATAAAATTAAGTTCCTCGAATATTAATTGCCGATCAATGAGAAAAAGTCGTATTGTCAGGAGGTCAGCGACTAAAGGAACAAGGATTCTTCTTATTTACGCTTTTCACTGATCTCTATTCTGGTGTCTCTTTTTTTTCGATAATACATTCGTCTAGGAAGTCACGGAAACGCCGAAGAAAAACCATGCAAGTTGCTTTGAATCGAAAATATCTGTAAAGTATCGAGAGTGTCCTGTTTACGATGATGATCGTGTTATCCTTATCAACATATATTTCTTCTCGCAAAACGAGGAATTGCAAGCGCTGTATTTCTAGACGCTTGTCATAAATGAATTACGTGATTCTAAATCGAGGTCGACAGCGATTGTGCGAGGTCAGAATTATTTAGGCAATTGCGATCGCACGACGGAGGATTTATGGACAACTTTCTGCCGCAGAAATGCGCAATGAAATAATACATCATTGCGTTGCTGCCGAAGCAATTGTTCAGATTGAAAGAAGAAAAACGAACCATCGTCGACCGAAACCGAACACGACTTTCGCTAATGTTGCTTTTTATCATCCGTCGAATTCAACGATCAAAATTCGTATCCGTCCCTGACCTTCGATTGTATTTTCAATGCTGCTCCGTAATAGGTCGCAAAAACACACACCTTTCACCACGCCTGTTCGATCCAAGTGTAAGCGTAACGTTTTTACTTACTACGACAACTGAACAGCCACTATATGAGAAACGAAAAGATTAAAGCGAAGCACGTCCCGCACGATATCGATCTACAATCACCGCTTGGCCAAGCGAACAGTTAGCAAATCAGTAATGCCGAATCACTGGCACGATGCGGCGGCCCTCCAAGCCAATAATTCTTTGATATTCCGGCGTGTGGAATATCTTGTTTGTCGCGAACTCGATACCGTTCACAGGCACAAAACACCTTATCCATAGTTCCTCTATGGGGAGGATCACTGAGCCATTCGATCCCAACGATCAAACTTGTCACGGCGATCTCCGGTTAATCGAGGGATTCAGGGGGTGGAGGGTGTAGGGTGTAGGATGGATAGGGGATAGCGGAGAACGGGGTTTCGAGGGGGGAGGTTCAACAGTGGCTTACGCGTTGTCAGCCTCTGGTGTACTATCACGACTTCCGCGATACCCAACCGACGAACAACACAGAAACCGTGAACCCGTGCATGGTGTGATCGCGTCGAGTCTACGAACGAACGGAATCGAACCGATCACCTGTTCACGATTAACCGATCAATCTGTCACGTTAAGATTTTCGTAACGCATTAAATCCTCGAGGACACTGGCCGCGGACCGGTGTTGTTTCCCCTCGCACGTGTTACTCGACCCCACGAATGTCACTAGGAGACCAGAAGCAACCCCCGCCTGCCGCAGAGAACGGAGGGTGCGAGACAGGATGCCGGAACGTCTGACGATGGAAGGGATGGATCAGGGAAGCTGGTAGGGAGGACCGATGTAGTGGGAGCGCAAGAAAGAGGGGTGAAAAAGGGACGAGGGAGAAGCGCAGAAGGATGATCGCAGATTTTGCGCGTGTATTCCCCTCGCGACATCCTCCCTACTTTTGTTCTCCCCTACCCCCGGCTCTCTATCCACACCCACGGATTAAAAACCGAAATCCTTCCCCTATCTCCGCGCCGCTGTACCCCGTTTGCGTGGCATTCGTGTGCTCGCCGAGGGGATGCTGCGCAGTCTCTGGACCATACACATGCAAGACCGAACGGACTTCCTGCGATATAGGTTACTGTCGCTTCCTGCCGCGCCGCGCCGCGCCGTAGCAAAGCGTAGAGGCGTTACGCGCCCCGAAATGCAATTTCACCCGCGTAGAGGGGGAATCGATGTCGAACGATCAAACGGATATTTTCGGGTCAAAGTTTCTTACAAGTTACAAGACGTTTCGCAAGACGCGCATACACTACCCGACGACAGCATACCACACGCGTGCCACCTTTAATTTCTCGAAGTTTGCGTACAATTTCTGAATAGAACAGTTATAATACAAATAAAATGGCTTTCGAAACAAGCGGAAGAAACACAGAAATCCTGGAAATGATAACACATTTACCAAGTTTATACATATATATTCATGACAAAGAAAGTTGTACACCAGGTAATTATCTGATTTGGGTAAGGATTTATACAGTAATTGTATTCTGTGACAATTGGTTCCATTCTACTATTATTGTTTGTTTTAATTGTTGAATATTATCATGCTGCTTTTCATTCGTAAATACAGTTCTCGAGAGCTCTCCCCAACAATTTTCGTAGTATTTACAGTGACTCTCGCTAATATTCGGACGCTTTTAGAAATCGTATAACTTTGTTAACATTGAACCATACGACTTGGATTTCTACCCCTTCTATAAACTTACGATGATAGTCCCTTTCATTAGGAATTCAGTGACTATAATTGCTCAAAGTCATTCAAGATCATTTAAGACAAGATATAAATGTTTATGTAGCTTCTATATTTAGCTTCTAAAAATATTTGAAACGTATTTTTGATATAATTGTCCGTTTTCATGTTTAATTGTTTAATTTAATTATTTTATAAAATATATTGATAATACTAAGAATTTAACTTGTTAGCATTCATAAACTCTTCATTTCTTTCTTAATTCAGCAAATAACTCTTTCACTTACTTAGTTGTGTCATGGTATCCATAATTGTATAAACTATATTGTATTTACATTTTTCATTAATTGTAATATAATTTTTATTATCTGAATTTGACGCCAATGAAGAATGGATGAAAGTTAATAACTCACATATAATTGTGTACACAAGTTGAAGATAGCTTATTAACTAACACCTGAATTACGCCTTTTGTAGTACTTACCGACATTCTACTGCATTTTACTCATCTGAAGAACTAAAGATACACTTGTCGAAACCACACTTTCAATTTTGAAAAATAACATAGTTTTAAATTTGCAGGTTGTTTTAAACTGTTCGTTTCTGCTTTTAATTACAGAATGTTGGTTTTCACCATTTTCAATTGATCATTTTGTTTTGAAACAACCTTCTGAACTTCCTACAAACCAAACTTGGATACGCATTGCAAACAAAACAGTTTGCAACTCACATCAAATTATAACAAATTAAATTTTCAACATCAAGAAAAATGAAATCATGTTTTTCAAATCAAATTCATGAAATCATATTTTTCAAATCAAATTCATGAAATCATATTTTTTAAATCAAATTTTTTCTCATTATAAAATAATTAGATTTCACTAGCAAGAGATTGTTCAAAGAAATGAAAAATTACTTTAACGATTCCAATCATGTAATTTAAACAAGTAGTGGTACTTTGTAGAAAGTTTAATAATTAAATAACGCGGTTATTTATTCTACAAAAGAAGCAAGGACGTGTAATTTATAAAAACGATCTTTAAACTTTAAAAGTCTATAGGGTGATCACTTATCCACAGAAACCTGGATCAATATCTAAATCACCATTTCCTTCAGTGCAGCTATGTGACTATGTAGTAATAAATGAACGGTCTCGTAACCTCCCTGATTCTTAATATCCTCTCCAGCGATCTCTTGATCCTTCGCGTCATCAATCACTTTGTGCGATCTGCCCGCAATTTATCACTGATACTTACGAAACACTTCTTTACTCTAAACATATGGACCAATTTTAATATATTACTTATTTTAATCCTTGAAAAACACATCATTACGATAACACCTTTGTGTATATGTTTATCTGTACGAAGTTCAAAATCGTGAGACACATACAGATATTGATGTCGAGAATTCGGATGGCCATAAAAAATCATACTTTTGTAAACTTATCTTATTTAGTGCAACACATTATAAAATGTCATTACTTCTACCTTATAATTATTTATTCCGTAATTCTGGGAAACTTATAGTTTAACAATAGCAGTTGATGTAATTATTCATTGTTACAAAATATGGAATTTCTGAAGCATTTTATTCTTAAAGGTTTTAACAGCGAAAGACTAATTCACAATTTTATTTGCCTTTATAACTCTTTTAAACAAAAAAATGGACTATTTTTATCGTTAGCTAATCTAAAACAAATGATATTTTCCTACTGCTTTAATATTTGAAATGAAGACAAAAATTAGAAGCCATAAAATCACTGAAAATTTCTCAATTTCCTTTATCGATGTTACCTTTTTTTAGTTTTCAGAATCATCTCCACAACTTTTTACATTTAGAATTCGAACACCCTGGATACATAATTTTACAATCTAGATCTAACTAATAACAACATTTTAAATTTTATTTATGCATATATTTCAATCATATAGTAGATACATACAGCCTTTTTATGCTCAGTCCTCATTTTCCGAGTATATATACGATATTGCGGTGTGTGTCCGACTAACGCTTTGTATTTCTACTTACAATGAATACCGACAATGCAACGCGTAATTATGTCATTACCATCGGAGGCAAGATAAAAGTTATCTTTTGAGCTTATTTGTCACGTGACTCTAGAGCCATCTAGAGCCCCCTTACCATTTTTGTATCACATCCTACCGTATCGGTCGGAACTAATATTGTGGAACCACAGACGAGGTGGTGATGCAAGTTATTGCATAGTTATTTATTAAGATGATGCAGGTTCTGGACCAGACTAAAAATTAGACTAGGGGGCAGTACTATACCGGGGACACTAAAAATCCGGGCGTGAGCACTCTCATTTCCTCTCTGTACTGTGTTTACATTGTGCATTGCCAACCACGAAAGGTGTACAAATGGATATAAAATAATCAGAAGCATGAGCAGCGGCGGAAGAAAGGAAACTATGAAAGTGTACACGTCGTTTAACGTGTTTTGTAGAGCGTATTTTACTAATATCTGAAAGCCTACCCATATGAAAATGATATCTCTGGAGTGTTTATTCCTTTGTGCTGTTATACTCGCAGTAGTATGTGCAATTTCGGTACGGCACTAGGTTATAATTGCCATCTGTATACTGTTTTCGTTTTCCAGAAACGTGGCAGTTCTATTGTTTAATGATCCGCAAATAAATTAATTTCGTTCCATTTAATAATGATTTTACTAATTCATCTTTTTTTATTTCAGTTTACAATTATTCTGTACGTGATAACACAACCATATCCGAAAATATGGCGTGATGATAAAGAAAAGTATTTCCTGAATCCGAAAACGGGGAAGACTGAAAGTTTTTCATTTTCCGATGACAACTGGAGTGTACAGCTGAGTGTCATAGTACCTGCTTACAATGAAGAGCAGAGATGTAAATATACTTGTTCCAAAAATGATGTTGTAAAGACTGATTTAATGTTACTTTTCCATTACAGTGCCATTGATGTTGGATGAATGTATGAAATACTTGGAGACACATCCAAAACTACAATCTTACGAAGTAATCATAGTCAGTGATGGTAGCACCGACAAGACTGTGGAAATTGCACATAAATATGCATTAAAATATGAGAACATTAGAGTACTAGAACTTGTTAAAAATAGAGGCAAAGGCGGTGCTGTGAGATTGGTAAGTAATAGCACACAAATCCCTTACACCCTGAATGCAAGTATTTTTATTGATTCTCATTCAAGGGTATTCTGAGCGCAAGGGGCAGTGCAATCTTATTTGCTGATGCAGATGGTGCCACTAAGTTTAGCGATCTAGAGAAGCTAGATAATAGTCTAAAATCAGTATTAGGATGTAAGTTGTAAATGTAACATTATTCTCTCTTGACTGTTTCATTGTAGAACTATCAAATAAACTTATCTTATATGCTCAAGCCGGTTGTGCATTATAAAAAGTGTTTGTAATTTCAAAATCTTCGTTTTAGACGACTATATGGACAAACCAGACGAAGTCAGTTCATCCGATGCTGTAGTATGCGGTTCCAGAGCACACTTAGAAAAGGAAGAGACTGCCAAGAGAACGTTTTTCCGATTGCTGTTAATGAACGGCTTCCATTTCCTAGTATGGTTCTGGGGAGTGAGAGGTATTAGGGACACACAGTGCGGCTTTAAGCTTTTAACGAGAAATTCTGCCAGACTTGTATTCCAAGCCTTGCACGTCGAGCGTTGGGCATTCGATGTAGAAATGTTGTACATCGCACAGTCCCTAAACATTCCTATTACCGAGATTCCTGTAAACTGGACAGAAATAGAAGGTTCCAAGATTGTACCATTCTGGAGTTGGTTACAGATGGGTGGAGATTTATTTTTTATTTGGTTCAAATACAAAATCGGAGCCTGGAAAATAAAAGGATCCAAACAGACTTAAGTGCACACAAGAGATTATCAACGAATCTATGAAAAGTAATTTTTGTTTTGTAATATTTTTATCATATAAACCGATGATTGTTTGTTAATTGTAGAATATTTTTCCTTTGTAAGGAATTCTTACAGAAGTTTTATAAAATATAACTGTTTTTGCTGCGTCTACAGTCGTACACCAAAAATATGAGGACTTAATTTCTCAGCTTTCCTTTTGAATCTTAATATTTACGTTACATCGACATTTTTCAATAAACTATTCAGTGTTTTAATATTTATGATATAGTAGGAAGTTTGCTATGATTCTGCGTGAAAAAATATAGTATGTGTTTACAAGTCGAGTTTCATAATTCGTGGAGCGCGCGCGCAAGTAGAAACGATGTGTCATGGTCAGACACGTGACCCACGAACTTTGAAGCTTGTTTCTCTCAAAAATAGAACTTGTCTGATTACACCATAAATACTGACATACCCTGTATGTTATCTCATGTTTTTAATATTCATTTTTATGTAAATAATTGTTTATTCTTAATTTCTACCACATCATGATTCAAATACTACCGCGCTTTCTAACGTTCCTGATATTTTCAGTAATTTTGGTATATTCTGTGGTCTAGTGACTTCTTTGACCGTTATAAACAGAAACCAGATCAGTGATACGACATGCATATATGTGTAAGTGTGTACATCTAGAAATAAGAAGAATCCGGTACCACGTCAGATTATCAGAAACTGTGACGCGTTTGTGACGTTGTTTATAACTTGCAAATTTTTTCAAATTGGTTGCTCGTATCGTTGTCGTTGTCGGTCAATAGTGAGATAGTATTGATCTAACAAAACTGACCTTAGGTTTGTTGTCGATTGAACAATTTGGCAGTAAACGTTTATTGAAAAATGTCATTTGTGTCCCCTATGCCCAGCCGGGAATTTCTTTGGGATGTTTTCCAGAGGTAATATCATATTTATTTAATTTCGCTTATTTACCTAGCTTCACTGTTATTGTTAATTGTTTAATGACTATTCCATCTACTGTGTATCGGTATTTCTAAAGAACTAATAACACTCCTAATCATGCACGTTGCCGTTAATTGCATATTAATTCATCATCATTAGACTGCAGACTCTCCGCATTGTTATATCAGAATGAGAATAGCATAGAATTTTATTACTTCCGGAGTGATAGAGCTTCGAGAAGGTTAAAATGATAATAGTATCATTCCTCATTTAAAAAATATGTTTGCTCTATCTGTCATATTTTCATTTACGAATTCTATAATCTAATCATGAGTCATAATATAATTCTGGACAGTGAGTAATAAAATATATTTGATAAGAATTTATGTATTTTAAAAATTCATTTTATTGAACCTTAAGTTTAAAAAGTTTAAATGTTGTAAAATAATCCCTATTTTTAATTAACTACTTAAAGAGTGGACAAAGACCGATCCGGTGCAATTAGTGCAGACGAATTGCAACAGGCTCTCTCAAATGGTACATGGACACCGTTTAATCCAGAAACTGTTCGTTCCATGATTGGTACGTATCTGCTTACTATTTACTTCTAAATGACCATGCGAATTAGCATAAACTTTTGGCACGTACTCCAATGAAGCAATTAGTATTAAATTTAGTATAATAGCACTGCACAGAAACACAAGCGTGCAATCGCACAATAAATTTGCATGGTCCTTTACTACTTCCAATACATCCATGGTTTATTTTATTGATGCAGGTATGTTTGACATTGAAAAAAATGATCCTGATTCTCCAGGTATGTTCGATAAAAATCAAAGAGGAACAGTTAGTTTCGAAGAATTTGGTGCTCTTTGGAAGTATGTAACAGACTGGCAAAATTGTTTCCGGTCATTTGACCGGGATAACAGCGGAACTATTGATCGTAACGAATTGAAAACAGCTCTAATAAGTTTCGGATACCAATTGTCAGATCGTATCATAGATACGATCATACGTAAATATGATAGAAGTGGTCTTCAAGGAATATACTTTGATGATTTCATCCAGTGCTGTATAATTTTACATGTAAGTGTACATTATGTGAGTTCAGTATTCTATGTTTAGAAAAATCTACATTTCTGACATGTACCTCTTTTTCAGACCATGACTATAGCTTTCCGACAATTGGATACAGACCAAGATGGTGTAATCACAGTTCACTATGAACAGTTCATTGGCATGGTATTCAGTTAGAGAAGATTTGTCATTCCTTAATTTTTCCAGAGTCACTTTTGCCTGTTCCACTATTTTAGACTCTAATTCCATAAATCGCATCCTGTTTCGTCGTCAATTTTAAGTACAGAATAGGTAATACTTATATTTATGTAACAAATATTTTTAACAGCGTGGTTAACAATATTGTACTTTTTAAATTCACACAACATACAATGTTGAAAATGAATTTCAGAAATTTTGAACTGACGAGATGTGGGAAAAAGATGTAACTGTAAAAAGATGAATACTGCTGACACTATTTATATTACTTGAAATACGATAAGATACGGCGCGATTTATGGGATGGCCTAATACAATATTTGTAACACGGATATTATATAAATCTTTTAATACAGAAACGAAATTTACTATTGATTCGCTTATACATTCAATAGTAAAAATTTAATGAAACGTTATAATGAATGGTAATAATGTTTTTTAAACATTATGGTACATAATTTTGAAGTACATTCCTAATAAATGTATGCATATGTAACTTAAGCTTGACAGTAATAGAGGTATAGTTATTTATGCTGGTTTAGTGTTCAACACAGAGGAAAATTAATGCGTGTTGCTTATAGATTCATTAAAACTATGGAACAAATATTAAATGTTATAGAATATACGATTACGATTCTCTGTACAATACACTCTTACATATATAATATTCAGAAATTTACTTCTTATACCGTGTAACGAAAACGTGTCAATTATAAATATGTTAAAATGATTATTACAGTAAAGTCTTGATCTAAGGCGAACGAAGGTACACGATATTACAATTAGTCAGTTCGCCTATTCCCTAGACTAGGAGTATACCCCGTGAAGGGCCCAGAAGCTTGAACTGCCTCGGTCGCTCTAAGCAGTTTAAAGTGTAAACATGCGCGGAGTCCAATATCGGGTCGGGTATATTGGTGTGAACCACCGCTAATTCAATTACAAAACTTTTTTATTTTTCATTATTTTCATATGGGACTTTCAATAACTTATTTGTAGAACTTTTCTCATTAAATAACACTAAACATGATATGATTTGAACTGTATTCAATGGTTTAATTGATGGTTAAGGCGCCTTCGACCACGCTGTCTTTTTCTACATACGTTCGGCGCAGTCGACGCGGTCACAAGAAAATAGTAGCCCTACACTATCTATGTCATAGCACGTGCCCGAGAATTGGGCTTAGATCAAGACTTTACTGTTTTTTAGCGATCTGGAGGTATGTATCTATAGCTCCCGAGTATATACATAGTACTCTATTTATTCGACGATACGTTTGCGGGCCTCGAGTGCTTCGATTGTTTTCTTGAAGTATACATATATACTAGTTTTGTTGATATTTGAAATCTATATTTCTATACAATTTTACTATCCGTTTGTACTACGTTTATATTGTACTGTACAATATTTTGTGTGTACCAAAAAAAATATAAAAATCAACATTTGAATTCAACTGGAATCTCACTTGCGTGATACAATCAAGTGAAACAATTATAGTATAAATTGGAGACAATTACGCTGACCTTGAAGTGTGGGACGAAATAGCTTTGCGCGTATCTTTAAAATTAAACTGAATAAGTTACCGTCGGTGGCCCGGTTCTGTTCCAGGAAAGACGGCCCGGTTTTTTCCATGCTAAAAGACGGCACGGTTCTGTGCCATGCTAAAGACGGCGAAGTCAAAAAAATGGAAACACGAAAACCCGAACATGAGCACTTTCCCTTCCTCTCTGTTTCTATGCAATAAAAGGCTCTGATCCAGCCTAAAAGATGATGCAGGTTCTAATACAGGCTAAAAATATGATGTAGATTCTGGTCCAGGCTAAAAAGATGATGCAGGTTCTGTTTCAGGCTAAAGATGATGCAGGTTTTGGTCCAGACTAAAAATTAGATTAGGGGGCAGTACTATACCGGGAACACTAAAACTCCGAGCGTGAGCACTCTCACTTCCTCTCCGTCTCTGGTTTTAACATATCAGCCAATAACAAAAATATATACGTGAATTTACACCGCCTTCCTTTTACTCTCCTCGCTATGTACGCTACTGTTTTGAAAGTTGACTAACCTAAAAATAGTGTTTCTACAAATTTTTAATTTCAATTACTTTAAATGTGTTTCCTGTCACGATGTCAGAATTAAATCGTATGTATTTATAAAATACTATTCCAACACTGTAGTCAAGACATATCTTTATTTATAATACAAATAATATTTGTTATTAATTGTAGATAGTGTATGTTTAACATTGCCTAAAAGTATAACAAAACAAATTAGCACTTGTGAAAATAGTAAACAATATATAGAAAACTTTTTACAAAATACATTGCCATCCACTGATACTAGCTCTATAGTAGATGAGTTACGAAAGGTACGTTTAAATGAATTTACGTAAATTTAATTTACTTTAAGTAAGTTAAATGTAGTATTTCTATTATTGCTATTCATTTTCTAGATTAATAAATGTAATTGATACCTCATGGCTGTTTAAGAATTTATATTTTATTTTTCAAACAAAAATCTTGTACACAATTACATCTTATGTGAAGTTACAAAACTCTTTAATGAAGTTCTTAAATCTAATCAAATTTAGCAATGAATGTTTAGGTTAAAACTGTTGTGATCATGTGAATATTAATAATAAATTTTTACTTACATAGAATGTAAGAAATGACGTTATACTTGTGTCTGATTATTTTACAGTCTTTCATCCTCAGTAAATATAAAAATAAATGGAACAAAAATAGAAGATGTAAAGGAAAGCTATTAACAAGTAGAAAACGAATGCTGCTTGGATTACGTAAAATTGGCTGCAAGAGGGACATGAAATATAATGATTTATTACCATTAAATCAATTATGGTTAAATTATGTACAACAAATGTTGGGCAGCAAGTTCTTTGTTAATATACCATCAAATGCAACTGATCCAAATTGGGAAAACATTAATCAGCAATTAATTAAAGCAGATTTCCATGGTGCTAAAATATCAATTATAGGATCAAAATGCCCTAGTTTAATCGGTCTAAGTGGTATAGTCATTCAAGATACCAAGAACATTTTTAGAATTTGTGGACAAGACAATATTATTAGAAGTATGAATGAACAATATTTTATTTAATGTTGTGTGTTTAAATATTATATACTCTAATCTATATAAATTTCAGCAATACCAAAAGATGTTGTTCTTATGAACATTCATATGAAGAATGTAAAATTAGAACTATTTGGCAAAGATCTTTCTGTAAAACCTATAGAACGGACAATAAAGAAGTTAAAATGTGGACGTGTATATGAATTGTAATGTATAAATTAAATGTCTTTTATACAATTGAAAAAAAGTACAAAGAAATAAACTCACCTTCATTCACTATGTATAAATTCATAAATATACATTTTATGAAATAATATAATTGCATTTTATGTTTATCTTATCTATAGTAATGTAATATCCCCTACCATAAGATGTAAACTTTTTATTTGAAAGCTTCTTAAAATTTCATTATCATTTAATTTAAAGTTCTAATAATGTAGAAAGATGACATATATACTAAATAATATGTTCGTATAAAATATAAACAAAAGATTTTCAGTCGTTTTCCATATTAATAATATAGAAAATATACACACCACTGTGCAAACACGTAAAATTATTATAAAAAAATTTGTATTCAAATGGTACCATTGTTTATTGAAATAAATTTAATTATGACAACTCACATTTTATACTAGTTTTTAATACAGAGATGTTGCTTTGACTGTATATATGTATATACGTATAATTAACAACTAGTTTTTATACGTTTCTTTCCAAATTTGCTAGTGTTTTATTATAATTCATAATATCCAAACAATAATACAATTACATTACTATTTGTTTTTAGAACAGCATTAAATACACTTTTCAATCTACAATTTTATCCATTACATAATTTCAATGAAGATGAAGTGATTATTAGGAATGTTATAGATTCTCATTCGCATCGTCTAATTTTAACATTTTCCTTTAGTACGATTCAGCTAAAATTACTGCGTTCAATAAATGCCAAACGAAAGTGTCTTATGATAAGACAGTAATACTTATTGTAACAAACACTATTCAAACACAATTGATAGACTCCGGATGTTTTTGCAAGTATAATGTATATTAATTAAATATTGGATAAAATAGATTGATTTATACAAAAAATAAATGGGATTGAATTTCTTTATATGTATGAAGTATGTAAAGCATGTGTGCTGGTATCTATAAATTGAGTATAAATACTGGCAAAGTATATATAAATGTACATACATGTACGCTCATATGCCTGTACACATATGAATATGCAAAATATTTACTTATCGAGTCCTGTTTTTATAACTACAAAAATATGTATCCGCACAAACATCCGTTGCCATGCTAGAACAATTTGATTAATAGTGAATTCAAATTCAATTACTATCGAAATGTACTGTTACATTAACATTATCATATGGTTTCTTAATTTTCAACTTTCGCTTCATATTTACGAGTAATGAGTACAATTCACTAAGTGTATACTTCTCACCTATTTCGAGATGTATAACACAAAAAATTGTTACTCCAAATGTTTTATGCAATGAGATAGCTCTTTTAGGAACATTAAATGTAAGATGTGCCAGAAAAAAGATTTCAGTTTTCCGACATATCTTGCACATTCATCCTGATCTGTTATAAGAGCATTTTATACAGATAATGTAAATTATTTAACGATCAGATACGTCAACAACACGATTCTGTGATGTTCTACATATGCATTAGAATCTGACCTCTCAACTTGCATTAATACTTGTATTATAATTTCATTATACATTAATACAATAATATAACGAACAATACATCTGAATAGGATACTATACATACATTATATTAACCAAATACAATAAGTAAAAAAGAAACTTCAAATTACATTTCTAAAGACTGAGAACACGTTAATGAAGTAAATGAGTTCATAAATCATAACACCTTTAAACGTTTTCTTACAGGTGTAATATGCTTTAGTTTAACGCATAAAAAAGATTAGATAATAATGTTATAAGCCAACTTAAACAAGTCTCATTACATATATCGATACATCAATATGACGAAATGGTTAGAAAGTCTGTTCATTCTCGATGGATTATATAAGTTTTCTGTCTAGTGATAATATATGAGAGAGCTACCTTCATTATTATTTGTTTTAGCAGAGCATATAACAATGTTACTATTCTATATTTCACATTTTGGCTGCCAAGTTCGAATACTAAATTTTTATTTATCCATGCCACAGCAACACACACGAATACTAAACTTATACACTGATGGACATACAAACGTATTTTTATGTCTTCCTATATTAAAGTTTCTAGATACATTACGTACAGTTTAGACTTCGAGCTTCGTTCTTTTTTTACTGTTATACTGATGTACTGATATATGCGAATTTTTGTTTATTTCTCGTGCTAATATTTTGAGGCTCATACATTTTGCTGTGACAACAATTTCTCAATGAATCTAAATAAGTAGATTCCTTTTATTACTAAAACTTATGTATCAGAATAATATTTTCATCATTTTCCATAACTGGACACAAACAAACGGCAACTTTGAGTATCTGTTTTTTTTCAATGGTCATTTACACATAATTAGCCAAATTTTTGTTTCTTTCTCTTTTTTACCAAAAAGGAAGCACTTCATAATTTCTTGAAATATTTATTAAAGTGAAACTTACATGTATTTTTAAGACCATTAACTTTATTTTATCCTAAACTAAAATTTTTTCAATACTTAAACAAAGGCACATACGTATACAATACATTGATAAATCTGCAAAATTGTCATGACTACTTTGCAAAGTAACAAATGAAATAATTAAATTCAACTTAACAAAATCTCAGTATAATACGAATTGCTAAAATGAACTATTGTATATTGGCTTGAAGGTCTGTTCATGACGCATATTAGCAAAAGATTTTTATATCCTTTTTTTTTTAAATATTTCCAATACGTTCCGTTATAACAAACAATTACCCACGGTTACTTTGATTATTTTAACAGTAAATTAATTGTTTTATAAATAATTATGCATAAACTAGAAATTCGCGCTTAAATATTTTGTAGTTTATTTCGAATTTATTATTTTTATTATATTACAATCGTTTCACGGCAATGCTTCTTTTTAATGATATTGTTGTAGCATTTAATAATAATTATTATGCACTATTGAAGTAATCTTGTTCTACCTATATATTATAGAAAAGTAGATTTTGTTGATCTGTGTTATTTAAACCGTTGCACATTGTATTTCACATACCATACCCTTGGTATGCTGCGGCAGCAGCAGCAGCAGCAGCAGGTGCATAAACATTCTGTGGAGGTGCGCCATATACACCTTGCGGTGCGTAACCAGGTGCCATCATACCTGGTCCTGCTGTCAACATCAACTGAGGCTCCGCTGTACCCATAAAACATTCACAATATTGTTATTATCTTAATACATGTAAAACATGTTGAAGTTATTATTGTAGTTATTGTAAATTCTTAGCATATAAGTGACTACAAATAATACATACGCATAATCATAGGCTTATGTTCTTGATGGTCAGTTTCTTCTATACGCCGGCTTTCAGCTTCTTCTAGTTTATCAACCTAAGAAAAATATATATAAATTACGAGTAATCATTATAATCGCCGACAATCTTATTATTTAAATAATTATTAAAAATTCAATATTTCTGACATCTAACTACAGTTTGATTTGATATTCACTCTGTACGATAATACCAGTTAACACATTGAACGCCGCAGTGGTCACTGGTAACAGGCACCATTGAGGTACATAAGAATGATTGTCATAAAATTAATGTTACTGGATATAAATTTATTAATACTGAAATTAACTAGATGAAACTTGCGAGAAATTCACAAGATTCTCGCGGCATTCCACGTGTTAATAATTTTCTTTGCATAGTTAGTGTAATGAAACTTCTATGAAATTTCTATGTAATATGTTATGGATTACACGTTATGAAACTGTCACACAAGGTATTGTAATATAACGAGTTACAATACATTGCAAATACTCTTACCTTAGTTATATATTCTCGTGCAACTTGAATAAGATATGGCATGGCGAAGTGTAAAATGCGATTTCTCCATGCAAGTTCTAAAATAACATCTGGGTGTAGTAAATCGTAACAATGAAATAGGCATGCTGCAAAACAATCTTTTGATCCTCTTTCTAAGAACCATTCTAGTAATTCTTCTGCGACTTCAGGATTTCGTGATTCTGCCGCGTATTCCATAGCATCTCTGTTTAAAATTATCAAAATAAATATACGTTTTCAGAAATACAACAGATTATTGTACAAAATATATAATAACGTTTCGAAACATCGTGATGCAATTTACCTAAATAATCGATCTTTCTTGCACAGCTCCACCGACTGTTTCCATCTATTATTTCCTTTATATAAATATGCAGCAATTCTTCTAAATTCGATTAACTCATGCTTTTCTAATTGCTGTGCAAGTGCGATATTATCAAAGTTATCGAACGCGTCAATCGACGTTCTAAGCCCCTGATAATCTTCTTCGTCAATAAGTAAACTGTTCAATGCTTCGTTGATTGCTTTATTATTTAAAGCCTGAACCGATCTTAAATATGGTTTTACGAGTTGCAAATGTCCTGTTCTTTTGAAGTATGCAACTCCTCTTGTGTGATCCATACGGGGAGCGAGTACGAGTAGTATGTCGTTCAAAAGTAGAGGTTTATATTCAACATAAAATTGTATAGCTTTGTAATATAATTCTACATTTGCCACTTTAGTGATCACATCTTTGAAGTGACCTTCTCGCCATGCTTCAGAAGGATGTTGCATCATAGCGAGTACTGCGTTATCGTACTCCTCATATTTGTCATACAAAAATACAAGTTCTGCCCATAAATGTGCCTGTTCTGCTGCACGAAGTACCTGTAAGTATTATTAATACACATAAAATGTGCAAACGAACTTTTGCATTTTTTTAAAGTCAACATTTGGAATCAACTTAAGTCTAACAACGTACTTTTGGTATATTCACGCGCGACCAAAACAGTTCCAGGTGTTCTCTCATACGTTGAGGCTTATATTTGCTGTAAAGTATAGCTAATTCAGTAAACATTCCCATATGCGCTCTTTCAAGTCCTAATGCAGCTTCTAGGAGATTGATTAGTTCCTCAAAATGTCCTCGATCTTGATAATAATTGATCAAATCTTCAAGTTCATCAGCGTGCACGACTATGTGCAATCCACACATTTGTGCTAATCTGAACTCGCCGCTGTCAACGCAAGCGAAACAAACTTCTTTCCAAGTACGAGTTGAATTGGCTTTGCGAGCACTGTCAACAGCACCTTGAAATTCTTTCAAATGAACAAGTGTAATAGCTAGTCGCGCAAAGTTCGACACATTGTTGTACAGAAGTTTAGCAGCGTCATACATTTTATCATCGAAGCATCTATCGCCAATCTAAAACAATTAAATCATATAAATCTACCCTTGCGTACAGAAGAGTTTGTAAAGTTCAATATACATTCTAGGCGAAAAACTAACACAAAAATAAAGAACATCATACATTTTTCTTATAGTAATAACTTGTGTATGTATAAAGCTTTGCCCACGCTTTTTTACTGAATAAAAGTAGAAGGCAACAAAGGGCGACAAAAAATTGATCGATGTTGCTTCAGTGTGGACATAGTGTAATCCATAAATATCTAACCTTTTGTATATCAGCATGATTAGGCCCAGAGATAAATTCTTCAAGATCTGCAAGCCTGTTGGTTCTCGCATATGCATATATTAATTCACTTTCAATGAAAGATTCGCGTGCTTTCTTGCGAGCCATTTGCAAATAACGCACTAAATCTTCCCAATGAGAAGTTCGATGAGCAGTTTCTACAACATCTACGTATGCTGATGGATCATCTGCTTTGATGAAACTGTCAATGGCTTCTTTAACCAGTCCTTGTTGTAATTGTGCTCTGGCTAATTGAGACCATACTGGCGGCTCGTTACACCTATATGAACACACACATTAGGTAGTTTAATAAATATATCGGATATAATAAAACAAGGTAAATTATGTTGTATTTATTATAAGTGGTATGTCTCACCTTTCTGCAAATTCATAAGCTCTGTCTAGATTATTCACTTGTTCAATTAAAACTTGTATAGCTGATGTATTGACATCGAATTTCTTGAAGATAGCAAAAGCTTCTTCGTAGAGCTCATTGTTAATAGCAATATTAGCAATGTCGGGAGCATCGTAATTATCCAATCGGTTAATATATTCCATAACTCGTGTACGATCAGCTTTTATAGCTGTTAGAATTAGAAGATTTTGTAAATTGCGATGATCGCTGAACACGCTGCTATCAAGTACAATTTTCTCGAGAAGCTCGATTAGTTCGTTTGGTAAATCAGCAGTCATGAATGCTTTCACAGTGACTGATATATCTTCAGGATCTTGAGTTTCTGACAAAGCTGTTTGTACAACCTATAAACAAGTATGTTAATGATTCTACGATGTAAATAAGCAGTTAATGTTTTTTAATTTTTGTTTCTATTAGACAAACACTATTGGTAAGTAATTTTATAAATTAATTCTCTTTAAAATATTGTTTTATGTAAACTAACCTGATCGATTAGTTGTCTTTTGTACGGATTACTTTCAAGAAGAACTTCTGCCCACAAATCAGGATCTCTACGCCTTACCAAGTATCTTGCTTCACTTTTGAATAGACTGTTCTCATTGCACACACTTATTAATTCTCGATCACACTGGCCACGTTCGTATGCAATGCATGCTAAATGTGGATCGCGTTTCTCACAGTACTTTCCTACCACTCTACTGTCATAAAATTGATTCTCCCTAAAGAACAAAAAGTAATATTAATTCAAATAATGAAAGTGATATAATACATTTTGAAATATATCTCACATTAAAATATATTAACACTATAATTTTGTAAACTTACTTAAGGAATCTTTCGGGATTGTTGTTACTGTCTATGTATATTTTTGCCAGTGCATTATGCGTTGCAGGCTCTACACAACCTTCATGAACACGGGACTCCAGCCATGGAAGCAGAAGTTTCAAGCGGTTTCTCTTTTCAACTTCTTCTACCAGTTCATCGGTTGAAAATTGTCCGCGCACCACCAGAATTAAATTCTTTATGATGTCCTCTGAGCAATCAACATCCAGTAAACCACCCACTACGACCGGTAGACGTGATGGATTTACCTAAAAATGTACCACATTAATGGTGAATTGAAATTTAATGTAATTAACAAAATCACAATTTCAAAGAAAACAACAAATATAGAATGTATAAATTGTGGTGAGAATTCATTTAAAAAACCCTATATTTTATAAATGTTTTGATGTAAACTTTTCAAGAATAGTGTTCTCTAGTATATATTACAAAACAAATGAATTATATAACCAGTTTTACGTAAATATTAGTATAGAAATGTCTGGGTCTAAAATGACTCATCGATGGTCGTCCGCCTAACATTTTTACTAATGACCATGCAAGTGTTAATACAGTTTAAAAATGTTCTACATTTCTCATTTATATGTAAAATGAAAAGGTCTATTATTTGCATAGAATTTATTAGTTTTAGTAAATAGAAATTAAACTTACTTTCTGGACATAAATTTCAATGTACTTTTGCAAATTATTTCGGTAAAGATAGAGTACAAGATCATGTACAAAATCAAATCGATCGCAAACAATTATTAAAGGCAACTGATCAGATAACTTCGCTTCTTTGAGAAAGTTTTTAACGCGTTCCGGATTATAGCAGTTGCTCTCTCTACAAATTCGTTCAACTTCTTTAATTTGTCCAGTTTTACAGGCTGCTTGAATATACTTGAAGTGCACTTCATGATCCTGACTGAAATTCACAATAGATCCCAAAAAGTAGAAGAGCCCCTCGTACGACTTAAAACTCTCGAATAGATCTGAAACAAACAACAGAATAGTTTATGTTACCTTCTACAATTAAAATACCGTATAGTTAATGACAAATACCTATCAATGCTTTTGTAGTTAACTGCTCATGATATTTCGTTGCAATCTGAATACAAATTTGTAGATTTTGTCGTATATTAGCAGTCAACATTGCCTTCAAACATTCTAAAGAATCTTCGACAGACAGTGTCCCGAAAAATCCAACGAGCCAATCGGGAGACAGTAAATGTGTATGAACGACAGCTCTTTTGATGTCGTATAAATCAGTGTAGTGTTCTAAAGCACGTTGTAACAATCCAGCTTTCTCGCATAATTGCGCAATATGAGCTCTGTCATAGTGAGTGAACATTTGATTTCCCAAAATTGCGTCGGCAACTTGAGGAGCGGACATCAAATTCATTTCTAGAAGGCGCGTCTGCAAAGCTCCTTCGGTTGGCCGATTATTCTTCAGAGCATCTAACAAAAATGCTGTGCATTGTTGTACCATGTTTTGTTCCATAAATATGTCCACAATCTGTAATTACGTATTTATCATAAAAAATAATATTTCAAGTATAATAGTTTACAAGTAGAAGGTGTCAGAAAACCCAAAAATGTCGAATAGCCGATGTTCGGGACGGGTCGAGACGAGTCGGACTTTCAAAATTTTGGGGATTCTCGAGAATCCCGATATATTCGAGAATCCAGAAATTTAGACATTTTCAGGTTGTCGCACACCTCGATTCACGAGTATTATAAACATTTCTGCAATACTTACTTGATTAATATCTGCTAAAGGTTCTTCATCTTGAACTAACATTTGGGCAAATGCTACACCCTGATCAGGATTAATTCTCATGACATTTCTTAACAAAAATATATAATCAGGAGTGTACGAAACTTTTTTGGCGTACAATACAATTTTTTGAAACTGACCAGTTTCTGCAAAACATTGTATAACTTTATTGGGAACATTAGCTCTCAAATAAACACTAAGAGCCAAGGTTGGATCAGCTTGTTTCACCAAATCTCCCAATTCTTCGCTACACTCCAGTTTATCTTCTTTCAACCATTTTTCAAGAAGTTGTTTCCGTCCTTGTACCAGCACAGGACGACATAATTCCAATGATTCGTATTTGTTTAATTGTCCTTGATCTAGAAGTATTCCGAAGTATTGCAACAAAGGTGATGATTGCCCTTGTGTAGTTGGTACCTAATACACATATGCAAACACGGTTATTTTTGTGTTAAAACATTGTATACTTTAATTCACTTTAAACTAGAAATACACCTGTTGGAATCGTTGAATTGTTGTTGGTGTCCGTAATATTCCTTTGGGAGCGTTTGCCGCAACTTTTGCTGCTTCTGCATACTGGCCATTTTGGAAAAGCATATTGAACTTTCTCACAAATAATTCTTCGGCACCTGACAAGTTGTTTCTGACAGCCATTCGCAATGCAAGTTCAGGATTTTGTAGTACTCCATTTATATATGGAATTATGTTTTCTTCATCAACAGAAACTGATAGTACTTGACCTTTTCGATTTACTCCTATTATACCACCAGATGCTTCATGCGGAGCAGTGACAAAAATAGTTTCTCCAGATATACGATTCATAAATATACATGTTGCAGATTCAATATCATACATATGTATATAGCCGTACTTTGTTATTAAATATATAACGTCATATTTTGAACTGACTTGCATTGCAACTGGAAAATCGTTTCCAGCTTCCGGAGGGAAAAAAACATCTACTGCTTTCTTTGGAAACAGATGATTACCAGAAGGAGGTTGACCTACTTCGATGATGTGGAGTTTTGCTCCTTGCAGTGTTCTAACAGCGAAACAAAATAAATTACTTGGTTCAGCATTTCCTTCCAATTTAAATTGGGCAAAAGAAGCAGCATGTCCTTCGATCGGTTGAGAACACTTTCTTTCAACAGAATAAAGCTGCATAGCACCAACCACTCTGTTATGCTGAGCAGAAATGCCAATTAATAAAAGCCATGTTTGCTTTGGATCGGTTCTATAGTTTATTATTTGACAACCATTTAACGAAGAATGTCGATCAAACATTTTATTTGGAGTTGACTCTCCTTCCATAGACCAATGATAAACTGCAGTCTCTGTTACCAATGCTAACGTGTTTAATGATATCCATTTCCAGAAGACTACGTCTTCTGTCATTGTATGAGCTTTCATTTTTGACTTCATTTCTATGTTAAATATCTGAAGAGTTTTCAGTGCTGTTGTAACAAAAATAAAGCATGCCTCGTTAGTCTTCTCATTGAAATTCTGTATCTCTAACAATGCATTTTCCCTCGTCACATCGATTACAAGAATTATAAATATAATGCAGTGATATTTAATCATTTCAAATTAGTGTAACAAATTTCTATACAATAATAATAATAATAATAATAATTCTAGTAATACATTTAGTAAAAAAAATTAGATAAGTTGAAAACAGTACAATTATATAGTGTTATCAGAGGACAAAGAAATTGGATGCTGCTTTTCATAATCACTTATTGATTTTTATTATCTCTGTGCTGTCACTGTCTTATAACATGGGACCCAGGATGGCATAGGGGCAAGAACAAGACCAATCAGACAGTTTCTTTGCAAATTCCGTTCACATTCCTTCTAAATGCCATGTTATGAAACAGCAACAATACATAAATATGACCAAAACTAAAAAACTTGTAGAAAATTTGAAACAGGTAATCAATTGTGATTCTATAAAAAATTCTTTAAATATTTTATGTAACATGTACATTTCATAGAATTCTAATTTATTAATTCTCAAAGGATCATTCAAATATGAACCATAAAATATCTTTTACCTTTTAAAGCTATGACTTTACTCGCAGGATTCATAATTGCAGAATCTGCAGAAATGGGTCTCCTGATTGGATTAGCAGAATCATTCATATCAATGATGACTACCTGTGCGGTGTCACCAACTTTTTCTCTAACACAAATGAACTTATCAGATTCCATAGTGAGTGTATTAAAACTAACATTGTTAGCATTAATTCCCACAGCAGTGAGCTATAACAAAAATACAATACAAACTTAAAGAGCTACAACATAATAAATATAAAGATATTTAAAAATTGATTTTATGAATTTTATGTCATGTGTCGGAAATTTTTTATATTATAATTTCGATATACAAACTACTTAAAATAAAACAAGAAACTATAATAATATTATTTTGCTCATCACATTAATACATAATCATTGAGTTTAATGTAAAATAGGGCATCAGTGGATATCACCTATTAATAACATTAAAGTTATCTTTTATTCGTTATTAAAAACTTTTATTCAGATAAGGATTTTCCCTATTCCGATTAATACAAATCGTAAAAATTTGAATGCAACATAACCAAATATTACTGTTAATTTTAAACGCATCATTCATTATGAGTATTAATCTTAGATATTAGAATATTTTTAAATTGAATATTTTTAATCATTGTAAACGAATGTTATAAAAGACGATTTCGTTAACTAATCCTTAAAATTTAAGAAAAATTAAGGATATACGTATGCCACATCAATAATGTACGAAATTTACTCGTACATATTAATTGCACAGAAATCAATAAATTTTTTAATATCTTCATCGAGAAGTAATAATCAAAGACATTTTCACTGGAATACGATACAAATAGTAGTTCCTAATATGTTATCACATTCGTCAAAACGTAATCTATTACGAACTTAATATTCCGTTATAAGAAAAATTAACGTCTTGACATATACAGTAATGTGTGTAATACACATTGTATCAAATTATATAGGAAAAGACAAACACTTTAATTAGAAAATTTATGGCATATAAAGACGGAAATAAGGGGCGTATATGCCGAGTAGACGTGGCCCTCATTGATAAAAAAATCAATTTATTTTTCTTGCCAACTTTCCAATATAGGACGATGCCTTGTTCAGTTAACCTCTACGCATTCGATCACAAATATATTGATGAATTTATTCAAATTTTCGTAACTCAAGAAACATGCGATATTATAACTGTCAAAGTAACGTCAATTTGGAAGGTTTTAACGGAACTTCCGTTGTAACGCTAGTGTAACAAGCAATACCGGAAAATCGACACGATGAAACGTCGAGAACATAGAATGGAATTGAAAATACGAATTGCAAATGTGAAAATCATTGACGACGTGTCGAAATAATTGATGAACCGGGAATGAAAACGGGTCACCTACCTGAAGATGTTCTTGAAACCTTATGGGTAATAACTGCGTCATTTTTCTGATGTTTTCTATAGCTTTCCGAGGTTTTCCAGCCGCTGTTATTTAATTAAGATAATACTGCGGCTGTATACCGTTTCTATGTACAAGTGTTTTGTCCTGTGGTGCGCTTCTCAACCAGAAAACCTCAGCTCGACCATCAGCGCACAAAACCAACTGACGGAAAGCGAATGCCGTCACTACTTGCCGCTGACACCCATCATGGCCGCCAACGACCGCCCCTCTATCTAAAAATAGTTCTTCAAGTACAAAAGTGTTCCAATCGATTCTATATCTTGATATTGCCAAATGATTTTAAATACATTAAAATAGTGACGGTATGCGATTCATGCAACAAAACGCCTAACAATTCCGACCAACGTCATCGCGATCACATTCATTTAAATATTCATCATCGTAAGAATACATACAACTCGATTTTCTGGTAAATCTCGTACGCCACCCCTTCCTTTCTTCAATCCTCATCCCCCACTCCCTACTGTGAGTGAAACTGCAACGGCGCACAAGTGTATACGTGGTACATACTCTCCTGTAGCATGTTTTACACGTGTATACGTTTTAATTTAATAGTTTTGATGATATTACGAAATCCATGAAGTTATTAAATAAAAAAAATAATACTACATTGTTAGTATATAGAAACTAATTACCACCTAATTCGACACTTTCAACTTCCATACCTAGATCAATTAAATTATTTCCAAAGTGCTAAACATAGCCAATTTATGGTTGTCAGCGAATAGATAGATAATTCACGTATGTTGTTTGTAGGCAACAGAGATTAATGATTAGGTATAATAAAATTAAAAATACAATTTATTTTCAAGTGATTCTGTTAAAAACTGTATAATACACAAGTTGTACAAGTAGTCATTATACAGCTGTCGCTGTTATGGAATTTAATCAAAAAGACCGAAGCCCATGTCATCATCATCAGACTCTGAATCCTCCTTCGCTGGCTTCTTTTCCTCTGTTAAGAAAAATTTTTATGAATAAGTTTATCTATATTACAAGAAACAAGTGCAAATAACTAACTAAATAATATTTACCCTTCTTTTCTTCTGCAGGTGCAGCTGCAGCTCCAGCAGCAGGCGCAGCAGCGCTAGCAGCTGCAGCACCACCAACTGGCATGGACGCCAATTTCTCACGTCCTGTAAAAATTGAGATGATTCATAAAAATCTAGAATTATCGAGTCACTTTTTTCATTTTTATGTGGATATTATACCACAGAAAATGTTTCCTACTTTTATCAATTGACTGTTATAGCTTTAATAATATTAAAATTATAGGATAAAAATGAAGATGTACATTCTGGAGAGTTTCGAAAGAATCTTCATCTGTTTAAAAGAAAAGCTAATGCTAGACTTAAATTATTATACCTTGTGCAATTATGTCGTCAATTGACTTTCCATTCAACTCCGATATCACTTTCTTCAATTTCTCAGCATCGGATTCAATTCCGACAGATGATAAAATTTTTTCTATATCATTTTGGTTAGGAGAAGCTTTCCCTCCTAGGGTAGCCAAAAGATAAGCGGCCACGTAACGCATTCTGAAAAACGTAATTGTATGGTTACATACATGTTCTACTAAATAACTCATCTTTCTTAGTAACTAAATAATTTCAGTTAAAAAAGGTACCATCACAAATGTCAGTCGAAAGATGGTGAATGTTTAAATCATCATGTATAGAAATTTTGAGTAAAATAGTATTTATTATTAAATGAAATATAAATGCAATGGAGTAAATATAACTTAAACTTTGAATAAATTATTAATAATATTTCGTTTTATGTATTACTTTTACTATACTTCATACTATTTTTATATTCGAAGCAAAAGCAAATTTGTCTTTTGTATGTAATAAAATAGAATGTAATAGCATTCACATTCAATATTACAGCATGATCAAGAAAATGCAACTTTTATTGAATATATTTTCTTATATATACGCATGCTGATCTTGTTTTAGTAAACACACAGCATAATTTGATTATTCAAGAAATAACATTTCACAATAAAAATTCCTTGAAAAGAATAATGCTGGAAATATATATTTTGTAACTTTTGCTCAATATTATAACAAATAAATCGTATGAAGATACAGGATGTTTGAAGGGCTAATCGTATCGTAAATCATCCTCCACTATAATTCGTTATTTTGCAAACAAATCTTGCCATTTAATATATTAATGTACAATAAATCCAAAACATGAAATATTATTCGGGAAAATATATTATTAATACTTCTACTTACCTTTAAGTCTTACGACACGAAACGTGGATCACGCTCAAAACAGAAAATGTGACCGTGCCGAAGCTTTGGTCAAAGAGGAAGAACCGTAAAGACGAGAATAGGAAGGAGGGAAACGTAAGTATGTCTAATGTCGTTTGTAGCGCCATCTGAGTCATGAGATATATGTTGTACCAGAGAGGAAATTTTCACCCTGGAATGTTCATGTTACTAAACTTACATACGCATGTGCATTGGATACTAGGGAAATTTTCATTTATCATTGTCAAAGAGTAGGGATTTACGCTACTTACGGAGACATGCGTACCAAAGAGTCAATCAGAGAAGAAATGAGAGTACTCACGCTCGGGATTTTAGTGTTCCCACTTTTCCTGCATCATCTTTTTAGCCTGGAACAGAACCTGCATCAATTTTTTAGCCTGAACCAGAACCTGCATTATCTTTTTAGGCTCTATTAGAACCTCCATCATCTTTTAGCTTTTGTTCATTTTTTTCATCTTTGTGCTTTTGAAATTCTCCTCCAAATTATAATCTACAACAGATTATTTGATAGAACGTATACAGTTTGATACAGTCTAATACAGTTGTAAGAAGTTTCGTAAAAAAGGATCCCAATAACACTGTGAGTTGTAGATTGCATACTTTATGGGAAACAAAGACAGAGAATTGCTTACGACGCAACACTTCTGTCGCCGAATATATAATTGTTGATAAATTAGAAACGAAGCTGAAATGACAATTTTTGTAATTCTTTTCATAAAAAAAATATACTCTTTAAATTTTCTTTTACCTATTGGTATATTTATATTACAATTGACCAATTAAATTTGGCAAAAAGCACAGGTATAAAATTCTTCACAATGTGTATAGGTCGTAGGTATATGGAGACATCCCTATAAAATGATTACAAGTTTTTTGAAAATTTTCTTATATTGACACGCTTGTAACTAACGCTTATCTAACTAGTTATGATTATCAAACAAGTCTCTCCTCATGCTAGAAGGATAGGGAGCACTTGCTCTGTTCAAATTACTTGTTTTGCCTGTAAAAAAAAAAAAAAAAAAAAAAAATAGGTTTTGGGTATATGGATAATCATATCATCGTAGAAAGTTTGTGATAAAATCTGTTAATTGACTAATAACAGATAACGAACGTGTCATACAATAATGCTATCTTCATCAATGACATGATTTTAATCTCATAATCTTCCGAGCAGATAACAAATATACATATTTGTCTTTTAGACCAATGGTCTAAGATATTTGTAGAGAGATTATTCTAGCTTATCAGAAAGTATATATTAAATAAGTCATAGTGAAATAGAGAGATAGAAATAATTTCTGTTAGAAAAGAAATTTTCTCTGCAAAAATCGACTTAAGTTGGGATATTAGTTTAAAAAACAATAGGAGGTATATGTCACTGAATATAAATAATTTTTTTAAAATTTGTTTAAATAATATTATGACAAATTACAATTCATATGTATGGTGATATTTACATCGAAAATTTAAAGAATAATAAATTTATAATTATATATGATGTATATATATACAATATATATAATACTGTGTCATTGCTATTATTAATATAATTGTAGTTTTAATAAATGTCGAATTCGGTTTCTAAAATTTCAAACTAGAATATGAAAACATTATATTAAAGATGAAAATATTGAACTAAAATTATTACAATGTATTTTTTGTTTAAGAGAAATGTACGGTTTGTCCTATAATAAAAATCATTTCCGTACGCTGTAGTTATCTTGTTGTGCAAGAATAGCAGCGATTAGCGATTAGTGCTGTGCGCTGTACCTACATAGAAATTTGCAGTATCTTAGACTTATGGTCAGATAAGTCATTTTCTTAGTCAACAAAAATCAATGTGAATGCAGCGCTGATACAAGTATGAAAGTACATTCGATGTGTACCGGTTTGTAAGGTGTTTCTTGTGTCAATTGTGTGAATTTACTTATTACTGCAGACGATGGGTAGAAAAACAGTTTCGTTAAACAGTATATACTAAGATTTTTCTGCAGAAAAAGTGCTTCCAAAGGAAAAGGTATATGAAATGTTGACACATTAATTTAGTAAGCCAGTACAATTTGATCGAAGATTAGATATTTGACAGATATTTTGATATTATCATAATGGAGAATTTATCTAATAATGTAGGATAGATATCGTCGAAATTATGCACTCCAATAAATCGTTGAGACCTGTCAAAAACGTTACATAAGTTTTTGACCTGCATATAGATAAGATTAGGTTATCTTCATTTTCATATTTGAATTGTATTAAAAACGAATAAGCAAACTTACGAATTTTTAGATTCTATTGCAATTATATGAAATATTTCATCATAATTAGATGAACATTTTTTGTAATTATTTTTGCTCTGAGATAATTTGGGAAAAGATGTCTAATAGCTATAACTTTAAATTTATTCGGTACACGTTAATACAGTTGTATCCATGTTATTTTGCTCTGTTAGTCGGCAACAATATGTTAAAACTCAATCTTTATTTTGATATACAACATATTGTAAGTTTCAAGGATGCTACATTAAGACTCTAAACTCTTATTTTAATATTTAATAAGTATCAGTTACTATTGTAATTAATAATGTATTTTATATTTTTCAGGAATAATGTTGAATGGTATATCCAAGCATATTTTACACTGTTTTCTATTATTGATTGTTATACTTACTTTTGAATTGATTTCTGGTGGAGTTTGCTGGGACAGTGATAAATATGTAGATTTAGATCCATGGGTTCAATATGGATTTATTGGTGCATTTACATTATATCTGCTGCGAATACTCACATTTCTTTCATTACCACAAGTATTATTTAATTTCGTTGGATTAACAATTTATAATGCATTCCCAGATAAAGTTATCTTAAAGGGTTCACCATTACTTGCACCATTCATTTGCATTAGAGTAGTAACACGGGGAGATTATCCTCTATTAGTGCAAAAAAATGTAAAGAGAAATTTAAACAAATGTATAGAATCTGGTTTAGAAAATTTTCAAATTGAAGTAGTAAGTGATAAACCAATCGGATTATGCCCTCATCGAAGAATTAGAGAAGTGGTTGTTCCACCAAATTATCGCACGAGTAGCGGCGCTTTATTCAAAGCACGGGCTTTGCAATATTGCTTAGAAAATTCAGTAAATGAATTAGTAGATAATGATTGGATTGTGCATCTTGACGAAGAAACTCTGTTGACTGAGAATTCTATTTTTGGAATATTAAATTTTATATTGGATGGAAAACATCAGTTTGGACAAGGATTAATTACATATGCAAATGAAGATGTTGTCAATTGGATTACTACATTAGCTGACAGCTTCAGAGTAGCAGATGACATGGGAAAATTAAGGCTACAATTCACAATGTTTCATAAGCCATACTTCAGTATGAAAGGTTCTTACGTTGTTACTCAGGTAATTATTCACTATATAGGTTGGTCAGTAACTGGTGGTACAACCAGAAAGGGGGCGATTCTACATAAAAAAAATGTAGAAAAAAATTTTTCCATACGAGGCTTTATTTTTGGAATAGGAATCGTCTGACGCGATTGTTCATGATCTACCGGATCTACTACTCACAAATGTTAAGCTCGCGAACTTGACGGATTTTTAAGTTCGATTTTCTCAAAAACCAAGCCTCATATGAAAAAATTTTATTCTATATTTTTGACTTATTTTTTTACTTTGAATAGTCCCCTTTCGGTTGTACCACCAATTACTAAGCACCCTGTGTATTATCAACAAAATTAAATTGCATATAATCGTTAAATAGGTAGTTGTTAACAAAATAATGTAGAACTTGTTAACATTGCAGATGGGTGCAGAAAGGAATGTTTCTTTTAACAATGGATTGGATGGATCTGTTGCAGAGGACTGCTTTTTTGCGATGAAAGCATTTACCCAAGGTTACACATTTAATTTCGTGGAAGGTGAAATGTGGGAAAAATCGCCGTTCACTTTATGGGACTTTGTACAACAAAGAAAACGGTGGCTGCAAGGTATATTGCTCGTTGTACATTCCAAAGCTATTCCATTCAATAAAAAAGTACTACTAGGCATATCTTGTTACTCATGGGTAACATTGCCTTTGACTACTTCAAATGTCATATTAGCCGTAATTTATCCCATTACTTGTCCGCCAATTGTAAATTTTCTATGTGCCTTTATCGCAGCGGTGAATATTTATATGTATATTTTTGGCGTAATTAAGTCATTTTCTTTGCATCGATTCGGTATTATTCGATTTGTATTATGCATATGTGGAGCATTATCAACTATTCCTTTCAATTTAATGATTGAAAATATTGCTGTCATATGGGGTTTATTTGGAAAGAAACACAAATTTTATGTTGTTAACAAACAATTATAATATAGAATTTATTATCCATAAGTATATAAAATTCATTTACATGACAACATAAGTTTACATCAATGCTAATGCATTATTATACCTAAAGTACTAATTAAGGAAAGATATGTCTGTATCACAAAACATTTAGATACAAAATGTAAAAATCGATTGTATATAAACAATATATACAACATACATATATGATGTGTAATATGATATACATATGATTATTCAAATTATTAATACGTTGATTCCTATGGAGTTAGTCGTGAAACCACTAATTTTGAATGTCAATGCGTAATACTGACCCAATTTCAGTAGCAGTAGTAATATTGCTTTATTTAGCCCTACAGCTAAACAACTTGTAAAAAATTCAACATGCTTTAAAATGTCATGAGTTACATAAATTCGGCAATATACCCCATGATTGTACAATATACTACTTGATGTTTGTGTTCGTGTTAATATTTAAAAAAATTATAACAATTTTTTATGAAAATTATAAATTATTCTACAAAAGAAATTTAATAATTACTTCACTTCATAATTTGCTCAAATTAATTTATTTCCTTAAATTATCAAAAAAGTTTAAAAGAGATTGTCAAATGAATTTACAAAATTTTCCTTCAAAAGCATAGCAAATTTGATTTATAGTGTTATAGCATTAAAAATGTTTGAAGTGGTCAATTTGGAATGTGTAAACATCCTTTAAATCATGCACATATGATTGACTGTTACTACTTACATTCGGATGTATTTAATTAATTTGCGATGTATATTGTACATTGTGTTTCTGTAGCTGGATCTGTATCTGTAATATTGAAAAGAAGTTATACTAATCTATATGCGTCTATTTTACGATTAATACTACAGTATTATTTAATTTCTGTAATTTATTATTCATTGCTAGTGTTTCTAATTTTTATTTGTTCTATCTTCAATATTTAGAGTATTTATGCATAGTACATATTATATACCATGAAAGTAATAAAATTAATTTGTATAGAAGGAATTTTAATATACAAATTTTCTACTATTTTATCTCAAAATTAGGCTGAAAATATCTACCTTATTAAATGTATCTTATACATATAAAATGTAATTTAATTAGGAAAATGTTATTTAACAGTGAAAATAGGTATAATTTGTATAAGTTAGTAAAAAATACGTTTAATGATGTTTATTTCCATTGATATTTTTGTATTACAATCTTAATGCCAAGGAGGTTACTATACATATGTATTACACTCTAATTTATTTATAATCAAGAATGTATATATATATAACAAATTTTGTATTGATATAAAAAAGTTTATAATAATGTAAATATCTGTATTTATTTTAGATTAACAAGTTCAATACTTCAAAGATCTGTGGCATTGCATATGATAATATAATAAAAATGTCTCAAAAAATTAAAACTTATTTACTAATCTGCGAATTTTTAATTCAAAATGGAATGAAAAGTATGTGGTGAGTAGTAGTGAGTCACCGGGAAAAAGAGTCGTACCTGTATCTCATTCTGCCGCGTTTTGTTTTGTTCTCTCTCTTCGTTTTGTCCATCCCCTCCACCTACCCAGTAAATACATATGTCACATTCATCTGATATATAAATCAGTGATATCATGTGTCCCTTCTATTGTATACTTTGTCTATGGTTGTAAATTGTTACACTCACTCACGGACTTACTATTACTATACAGGGTGTCACAAAAATGTTGTACTTCCTTGAAAGGGGAGGTTCCTGGGGTCATTTGAAGTAACTTTTCCTTTTACGAAAATGTTCTAAAAATACGGTCCAATCAGAGCGCAGCTACAACTGAATAGCGTTGACATTGGCCGAGACCCGGAATTCGTCCGGTATAGTCGCGCTCTGATTGGTCCATGTTTTTCGTTAATAACTTGTAAACAAATCCGCGGAGAATATATTCGCAAAGGTAAAAGTTACTTTAAATGACCCGTACTAACTTTCCCTTTCAATAAAGTACGACAATTTTGGGACACCCTTTATAATTGTAAGTCCGTGGTCAGGGGGGTAAGCTGCCGTGTTAAAAATCTGACCAGTATTTTAGCGCCGCCTAGGAGCCAGGGGAGAACTAATGACAGTATATATATAGATATAAACGCTACATACTTATACACAGATACTCGCGTCACTCACACAACTCTATATACCGTACCTATACATGTATACTTTAATGTACACGCGTATACACGAGTGAAAAGGGTAGAAATTGGTACAGCTTTAAATGAAATTAAATATTTATTAAAAACTTATTTTAATCTACAATGTTTTGGGCGTCAATGTTTTTGTCTTCAGCGTCATGGTCAGCGTCAGCGTCAGTCAGCGTGGGTACAGAACAAAGCAAGCGTTCTGCGCATGCGCTGTAGAACGCCACCAACGCCGCCTATGACCCAGGGGGGCAACATAGTGGTTGAAATATTTCCATTACAGCTTGCACCATTGCACCCCGTGGTGGTCCGTGGCTACGCTATACTAAACGTACATGCTACTCTGTTTATCTCTGTTACAAGGAAATTTTCTAATTCTATATTTAAAAATTATGCATGGAAAAACCATGTATTAGAGGCGTAGAATAGAGAAAGATATATTAGTGCTAATGATGGATAACTGTATTGTTTGTTGTACTTGAGTATATTAAACAAAACACAATTAAGAAACTTATAACCTATATTTAAGGATAGATTGAAGATTGCAGATTGCATGCAATTGAAGATTTCTTAAAACACAATGAATGCAAAAATGGGGAAAAAAGATATTGTACAAGCGGTAGTTCTTTCGGAAGATTTTGTAACAAATTTGACACCTATGCAAGATATATTTCCAAGTGTCTTAATGCCCATCATAAATGTACCACTTTTAGATTATTTAATGGAAACTCTGATTACATGTGGAGTACAAGAATTGTTTCTTTATTGTAGCTGTCATATCGATTTAATAAAAGCTTATATACATAAAAGAAAGTGGACAAGAATACTAGTTACTCTAATTATATCAGAAGGGTGTAGATCTTTGGGCGATGCTCTCAGAGATATTGATACAAAAGGTTCGATCCGTGGCAATTTTATATTGATAAGAGCAGATACCTTTATTAACACAGATCTTATGAACGCCTTGAACATTCACCGCTCTAAACTCGAAAATGACAAAGGTGCAACAATGACTATGTTGATGAGAAACATTGGTTCAACAAGCGATTCCTTATTAAGAAAAGAAACATTTTTATTAGTTTCTGATAAAACCAGTAATAAGGTTCTACACTACAGTAAATTAAGGTCTGATGAGAAGAAAGTGAAATTAGAATTAAATTGGTTCTTAGATCATAATGAAATTGAGATTAACACCTGCTACATGGATACTCATGTTTACCTATGTTCACCTTCTGTACTACCGCTATTCTCCGATAATTTTGATTTTCAAGTAAGTTGTTCAATATTTATCTTCTATTAGTACATTCTAAGAATCATTCTGAATTAATTAGCATTAAATAAAAGGAGTATATAATTTCAGACAATGGAAGACTTTATTCGAGGAGTGCTGATGAATGAAGAAATTTTGAATTCCCGTATTTATTGGCAACAATTGAATCCTGAAGATTATAGTTTACCAATTGTATCGTGGAACGCATACCAGATTCTTAATCGTGATATTTTAAACAGGCATAGTTTTCCACTTACACTTAATTCTATTCCATTTCTAAACAATTTTATTCCTATGCCACGCAGCACTTACAAACACAGAAGTGCTTCACTTGCTAAAGGTTGCACTTTGAAGGAAGATAGTGTACTCTGTCAAAACAGTGTACTGGGAAATGACACTTCTGTTATAAGATCTGTTATTGGTCACAATTGTGTAATAGGCTCTAATGTAGAAATAAAAGATTCCTACATATTATCAGACACTAAGATTGAAGATAATTCCACTGTTACGAACAGTATAATATTTTCAAATTGTGTTATTAAACAGGCTGCTCAAATAAATAGATGTATAGTATGTCCTGGAACAAACATTGATGACCGAATGGAATATATTGATTCCATATTAGAATTCAAAGACAATAAACTTATCGTTAAAAGGATATCAGAGATTGATGTGGATAGTGATTTTGAGTTTTTTAGTGATTACCATGCAGAAGAATCTGACGATTATTCTACAGATGATACAAGTAGCAATGTAGGTTCTGAATGTAATTCACCAATCCCAGATGATACCCACTTGTTTCTATCTGAAGTTATTGATAGTTTATTAAGAGGTTTTCAAGACAAACTTAATTGTGACAACTTAATTTTGGAAATAAATTCGTCAAGATATGCATATAATGTTACCATGAGCGAAGTAACATATAATGTCATTAAAGCCATACTAAGTTTACCGTTCCATTACCTTTCAGAAAAGAAAGAAACTGTAAATAACCAAAACTATCAAAAACACTTAAAAATTATGGTGACTTATTTCCAACCAATTATTTTAAACTATGTCAAAACAGAAGATGCTCAAGAAGATTGTTTACGTGCAATGGAAGAAGTTGCTACTTCAACTGAAGAATTACTACCATTTTTACAACATTTATTACATCTTTTTTACGATAAAGACGTATTGTCTGAAGAAAAGATTTTAGAATGGTACAGATCCAGTGATAAAGATATAGATGAGTTTCAGAATAATAAAGTTAGAACCGCGATAAAGCCATTTATTCAATGGTTAGAAGAAGCTGAAGAAGATTCTAGTGCAAGTGAAAACGACGAATAAACACAAATCGATTATAATGAATTAAATTTTAGAATAGTATGACCTCGTTCCCTTTTTATTCAGTGTGACCTCCTTTACAACAAAAAAATCTTCTGAACAATTTTTGTTGAGTTTTTCGACTGTTTTGTCACAAATCCATACAATCTACAATCTTATTAATACTTTCTCAAAAGAATACCTTTTAATGTAATACTACCACTAAAATTAAAGAAAGAAAATAAAGTACATAATTTAATGTAATGTCTTTATTATTGTATTAGTTTTTTTGTGGTAGTACACTTTGAGCAATAATACGGATCAAGTGTAAATAAATTATATTTTGTATATTATAGCGTGTATTAACTAGTAACCTTATTAAAATATTTTAAATGACATGTTCAAAAAGAGGAAATATAAATTATTATTCTGTGGGAAAAACAGTATCTGTTAAGTTGTGCCAAGCTTGGTGCCGATGATCTGGAAATTTAATTGCATCTATCCAATGTCTAAGTCGGGCTCCTTTGCTGTTACAACTTAATTCAAGTCCACCTAAATAATAACAATATAACGCATATGATTGCAGCATAACACGTAGTACTATACTAATAAGTAAATTCTTTAAATTTTACTAAAATGTAAATGTGGAAATTTTATTTTTTCAATATCACTTATTCTGTTATGTATATGTTTTTGGTATCGTGTTCAAAAGAGCACTTTCATTTTATATTATGTTAATACATTTACATTCCTCAACACTAAGTTTATGGAGCACTAAAAATTACCATTTTATATTACTTTATAAAAACAAGAATGCATATCTATTCAAGTTTTTAGCCATATTTTTGTAATATACGCCAAAGAAATAAATTTGCTGAATAATTCCTCATGTATGCTACTTTACCATTTCAATAGTCGTAAATAAAAAATATTAGAACCCGTCATTTCGACGGGTCCCGTAGACTTAGTGTTAAAGCAATCATTTAATTAATATATGTTCTATGTTATATTGTTTTGTATTATATTATTTTTACCAAGGTAATCGTTATTTTTGCCAAAGTCCTTGTCCCACACTGTAACGTATAATGCGAGTTTCGTAAGATCTGTCAATCGAGTAGTAAAAATGAATTCTTCGTTCCATTTTGGATTTAAGGTTTTCCACTTGATTGTTGTATTCTGTGAATTGTGACCTATGATTTTCTTCGGCATGAATTTTCTGCCTGTGATACGTGCAATTGAATAGTCGAAGACACGTTGTTTTTGATTGTCTGTTATATTTTCTATAAGGCACAACTTGACAAATGGGTCGGAAAATCCGTTACTATCCATTGGAAGTAGATTTGCAGCTTGTTGAACCATAACCGTCAATGCTCTACGTCTTGTACAATAATTTAGGGTCACTTCAATCTTTCCCCATCCACTGGAAAACACACCCCATGCAGCTTCTTCATTGTCCACCTATGCCAACGTCGAGCTCTTATATCTTAGTGTCTGCAATAATGTAAGTCAAGTCGGCCGTCGCGAAAATTGTAAGGTACGATAGAATAATAATTAGAGATTAGAATAACACTAACTCTAAACGCGAAGAAGAACAATTTATAAACTATAAACTGTAGTGTACTATAAATTAGCGTTCCTCAACCTATGGGCTCCGAAATGAAAGTTGCTACCTTACGCCAAACATCATGTGTCGATCATGTGATCGAGAAAGTAATTAATTTATAAAATCGTTCCAAAAAGTTCTCAGAGAGTATTGTTATGAATTCGAGAATTAATTGAAGATAAACAACAACAACAACAAAGCTATTAATAGCCCATTTTATTTAAATTTTACATTTCTTCATAGTTGAATGTAAATAATGAAAAATGAAATTGAACTATTAGTGCAAAGTTATCTGAAACGGTTTCAATAAAAATGTACAGAATGTTTCTATAATATGCAAAAATTTGATATTATAAACTAATACAAACGAATGTGTGGTCGCGCGACAAGAGAATTGAGAAATGCTACTACAAATATTGAATAAAATACCAATAACTAGCGGGATCGGGACGAATTCTCGATCCGCCGCCTTTCCGAACCGTCCCCGAATATCGCACACCTCTAGCAATAACCAATACATCAAATAATTTACGTTCAATATGTAACACGTATAGAAGAAAAAGAGGAAATTGATTGTACATACTGGATAATAATCTTGTAATGGGACATTATAATGTTTTGTTTGACGGGGTTGTAACTCGTGCAGAGGAAACCTAGCTTCTCCTAGAAAGTCTTGACCTGCTGGATCGTCCTGGAGTATCAGAATGTGTAGTGCTTTGCCATTCCATATCTGTTACGAAACAATCATTAATTTCTTGCGTTCCCTAATCATTGATATGTTCAACACAGTGGTTGTATTGTATTAGTGTACAAAAATTTGCGTTGTTCGTACGTCTGTTTCTGTCGTTCCATAAAAGTTTAGAATCTCGTTGAATTCCGGATTCCGTGTTTTGTGAACTGTCTTTGTTCGGAGACGTTTCGTACTCGCAACTAGGTCTACTGGCAATATGTTCAGTTTGCAGAACGGATCGGCGAGACCATGAATGTCCATTGGTCGTAAGTCTCGTGCTCGTTCCACTTTGCACTGGAGGCACTGAACCGCTGGGTCGTATCGCAAGGAGATTTCTAGAGTTCCATAATTTTGCCCCACCCCTACAGAACCATAGTAGCATCAGATTCATGACTTTTCACAATCCTAGATTAGAACAGAATAATCTAATAACCTAAGAATAGCCAGAATAACCCAAGGACCCCATAATCTAATACCTAATTCCTTAATCCTAATTCTGGATTAGAATAGAATGACTTCTAGACCAGATTATTCTCTTAAGAGAAAAATATATTATTGTAAACACGTGTTTACCAAAGCATATTCTGCTTCTTTATAGGATTACTTTTCCTCTGTATATATTATTGTATTTAATATCATAAACTCACCGTACTCCGACATTTGTAGGTGTGACGAGTCGATTTGATTGTTGCTGCGCGGGTTCTCTTTTTCTAAGCAAGATTGACTTACGTCCTGACCCATGTGTTTCTCTTTGATTTGAATGTGTTCTAGTATTTGTTCCGTTGAAATGATTGTCGTTTCCAGTTTCATTGGAACCATTGACGAGTTCAGTCTGCAATGCGTTAACTGATATCAGCTAAATTTCTACTCTTTTGTTTATCATTCTTACGTACCTGAGAGATTGTACCTGTGAGTTTTTTAATTGATTGTACGAGTTAAATTCTATTCTACGGGTGTCATTATTCACGTCGTTAGGATTGTTAGATTTCTTAACTTTTTCATTGACAATTTCATCCTCGAAAGACACACGTTGCTCAACTTGAGGCTCGTAGGTGGTTTTACCGTTTGTTCGTAATCGTGAGCTCGCAACCGAGGAAGTCGGCGAAACACGACTACATTGTGATGTAATTGAAAGAGTAGACCTATCTAATTGATCTGAACATTCTTCACGATTATTAAATAGTGATAAATCGTTGGATCGCTGTCCCGGCGATGTTTTCGATACGCTGCTAGTTGATTGAGCGGAATTCGAGAACGGTGAAAGTCGCGTTACTTCCTCATCTGAAGAAGAATCATGGGGATCTGCTAATTCTAGAGATTTATTTCCTCCAACTGCCCAAGTCATTTGTTTGTGACCTATCCGCGACCATCCTCGCTCCTGTTTCCATCAAATATGTATCGATATATTTAATTTTTAATCGATCGCTTTATTATTAGAGGTGTGCGAAAACTCGAAAATAACGGGTACCTGATGGTCAGGACGGGTCGAGACAAGTCAGGTTCTTGAAAATTTCAGAATTCTTAAATATATCGGTATTTTCAAGAATTGAAATTTTTGAGTCTCGATCCCAAATAAAGTTCTCGATCCGTCCCAACCTGACATTTTTGAGTTCTGGCACATCTCTATTTATTACTACAAGGGTACAATTGAAATACCTTCTTCTCAGGCAAAATATATTTCGGCATCCCTTTAATAAACCAAGCGCCGCTTTTTTTCCACATTTCTCTGGTCTCCGCGCATATCCGACAAAGAAATTGCTTTTCACTGTTATTTGAACGTCTGACAATACGTTGCATAGTTGTTCTATCTAATACACTTTTGGTCGAAGCTGCGTTTTGAAATGCTGAATTAAGTTCGGTAGTTTCTATGCCACACTTCTGACATATGTATTTACGGCAGTCCTTGCAAAGATTCGGTGTTGCGCCCAGGACAGCCCCAAATTTTTCACCACAGAGAGCACAGGAACATACGCAATGCGTGCTATTGGAACAACGGCTGCTACAGTTTCGTCTCTCATTCATTCTTGTTCCTGTGACAATGCAAACATTACGTTTCATGTTCTCTAGTCTCTCTACTAATCTACCAATTCGTTCTTGTTCTGACAGATCTAAGGCTTCAGCTCTTTGAATGACCTAAAATATTAGTAAAGAAAATAATATCGATATAACTATCTCTCCAGTCAGTGTTTTATTATCGACACAATCTCTAAAACCTGTTTTTTAACTCCAATATTTTTTATTAATGTATATGCTCACACACCTCTATGATTGCTTGTTGTTCTTCTTCAGACAAGACAAATGATTGTGCGCAACGATTTGAAGCAGCAGTGTAAGAATTAGAATAATTACCCCATTTTGAATCTAGAGAACCAGTTTTCACAGACCATCCTATACGTAATCTAATTATAGAACAAAATAAGCATATTTAGAAGCGAATCAAAATTATATGTATATAAAATGTATCTTATTTATACTCACTTTGCTCTCAATGCCAAATGACGATCATTTGGACAAACCCATCTGGTTCCTCTACCTGGATCTTTTACTGTGATGTCCATAGTGATTAGTGAGAAAGAGATTAATGTAACCCTTAGATCATTTTAAATATACTATGAACATTGTGTAATGTAGTTTATCCTACGAAAAATAAAAATATGTAAAAATAAATGAAAGCATGATTATAAAACACATTATTAATCAAAACAAATATTAAAATGTAACTGTTAAACTATATATTATTGCTTTAAGTTTATTTTTCCTTTGAAGTGAATTTTTTTAATGTGAACTCTTGTTAATTATTCAATTATCTAAACTACGTTTCAAAAAATTTAAGCATAGGATAGTAATAATTTATAATAGTAATTTAAAGCACAGAAAGTAAGAAAATATGTTTTCTTAAATATTTATTTTCGAAAATAATATTTATATACATGCAATGATAAATTATTTAATTTGAGTTCTTCTTCTTCTCTATATAAATTATTTAATTTGAGTTCTTCTTCTTTTTTTAATTTGAGTTCTTTCAACTAGTTGCTTCATTAGATTCAATATCCTTGAAATGCTCGTCGCTGATATTATTCCTCGCCGCAAAAGCATTTCCTCTTTCCCGCATGTTGGAATTTCTATCATTCCCATTATTCACAACTTTACGTGTCTCTCGTAATATGTAGACTAAATTAACTGAATTTTTACGATTTATTCCAACGTTTACTTTAGCTAATTATTTTTGAACAATTAAACATTTCCAGACAAGAAAATGGCGGCACGTTATTTTGGTTTTTTTATCGGTAAAAATATAGTTATGAGCATATGTATACGTGTATTTCGTATCATTATATGTGTGTATAATGAATATTTTATTTGCGTATTGATTATACAAAATGTATTAAATAAAATATTAAAAATATTTAAGAAAGATTATTCCAAAATACACTGATTCTTTTATACATCGTTTTATACCTTTTAGTGTTTAAAAAAAAAAATGAGTTCTATGTTTATGAAATACACACATATATATTCTATTTATTTTATTTAGTAATTATAACATTATGTAGCTTCTATTAAAACCTATTATTTTATGAAAATTCAATTGTTTTCGGTATAAAAAAGATATCAATTGAATAAAATAGTCTGCAGGAGATAAAATTAGATTACGTATGTTATCAGTGTGAAAAAATACAGGAAAAAGCTGTATAATCTTTTCGGAACAAATGCTGTTTCCGCCACAATTCGTTACATATGTATACGCGTATACATTACTATAGTAGATATATGCGCAATTGTGATTTAATATAGCATTTTTGTTAACGTTTATCCGAAAAATAGTGTATATAATTCGAAAGCATAGCTTCCGTTCGGGACAAACAAGCAACAAGTATCTGTATTTTCATTTCTACATCGTTTAAGTTTCTAAAAGGAGACTGTCTATATTTGCACATAATCGATATTGCAATGATTCTTGCGTCGACCCTTATTTTCTTATTACGGGATAACTTTAATAGTTACAAAACTCACGGGAATATCTTCTAAATAGAACAGAGTATATTTTAACGAATTGTAAGCCGGAAGGATTCTATTTTCGTAATCGAGAAAGAATATTTTGCTCGGGAAAAATGATTTTCCTAAATTATCGTATGATGGAACATATGCATAGAAAAACAATAAAGAAAGCGATAATCTATATTATAATACATCGTATTGATGGAGTAATGGTGTCGTGTAAAATTTGTTGTATCATGTATGGTGAAAATGTCGAAAAGCGGTTGGCGAAAAGGGCGAGGAATGGAGGGATAGCCCGCATCGGACGCGTGGCAGTACCTTAGACCATACATATGTACTTATAGACCCGATATAGGTATAGGATATGCACAGGACACAGTGTTCCAAGATAACAGTGATCTGGTGCCCTGAACTGACGCCACAAGATAATTCAAAATGGTGGATAGTGTATTCGACATATATATATTGTTCTTACTATTCTTTTTTTTAATAAAATTGTAAGGTAGTAAATACAGATTTCATATTATCAATATCTACATTAAAACTTAACTTTTTCCAAATTATAATTGACAAAATGAGTTAACAAGAGTAAAGTAAAAATAAACGAGTAATAAAATAAAATATTTATACAGAACGAGATACGGCAACGACTCCCCTTTCCCCTCTAACACATTAGCTTCATGGTATTGCGACTTCTCAATGGACTATAGCACTTTGCCCACAACCGTCATCTGGTAGATGAAATAATCTTCGAACAGGGTTTGTTATCTGAAGCCGGGTCTATAAGTATATATGATTTCAAAGCAGTACAGTGCCACTATGGTCGTACAGTGACTGAAAAAAAAATGAGCGCGAAAGTTCTACGTTGAAGGGCGATCAATCGAAACTTGCGACACGTATCTACCCATCAATAACTCATGCGTTGTATTGCAAGCGTTTCGCCCGATTGTACACACGTACTATAATATGAACAAACCGCATAAAAAGAAAAACCAGCGCATACCCATCGAAAAAGAAATATACCGTAACGTCTCTAGTCTACGAGCTATCATTAATTAAGCTATTCCATACGAAAATTGTCGCACAACAAAAAATCATTTGACATCGGTTACAACAGAAATCATTATAATAAAGTAATGAGGCGCCGATTTTCGAGAATTCTTCGAGAAAAAAACAGCAGCAGCGGGTATACGTTGTCGTCGGGAAGCTTTTATCTTCTCGAATAATATAATTTGTTTAATAATTCGATTGCTAACGCGAGGTACAAACGACCAGATTTTTATTGTTACCAGCGAACGGTCGTTTGATGTAATTTGTAGGTCTACTTACGAGATTTGTGAACCTCTTCTGTCATGTGAGTTTTAATTAAAAAGCAAGCAGTCGCACCGAACTGTAATTATTAAATTGCAGGCTGTTCGACGGTTACGTCGTGAACGATTATGTCTTTGCTAATCCCGAGACAGTTCGCAGGATGTGACTCGCGTGGAGGACAGAGCACAGAGCTATACTTGCCACGCTATCAGCAAGCCGACAAGTGGGTGCTATGTATTATCGCAGAAACTAGCCTACGACTCCACTTCTCTTTCGATACAGGCGCAAGAGGGGTGCGTGACATGCGTGCGATTCACAGGGATGTATCTAGGAAATTCCTTGGCAAGAATATCTAAAAGTCTACACTATATAGATTCGAACAATATTCAAACAATATTCGAACAATTCGAATATTTGGAAAATGATTTTTCGAATAATTCGTTAAATTTGCTATAATGCCGTGATCTGCTTCAATAAAGCGGATATCCTCGTTTAATACAACAGCAGATGTATTACAATATGGACCTTTCTTCAAAGAAATGTTTAAAGGAACAATAGTTCAAATTAAATAACAGGTAATCTTGCTATAATGTTTTATGTTAAATTATCTGTTATTTTATTTGGATGGTTTAATTAGTTCGAAAAGAAAACATTATTCATTCAAAGACCACACAAAATAAAGTTATAATTTTATGTTATTTATATAATAATAAATTAATGGAAACAATCGATTATTTCAATTCAATTGTTATTCTTTTCAGTATAGGTTTTTCAAAACAAATGTAACTAAATCTGGCCCACGCCATAAATCTTCGATATGTACGAATTAAAGAAATAATTTTTTATTACCGGGGCTAATGAGACAAACAAATATAATATTACGTTCAATAAAAATTTAATTGTAAAAATCCACGATACATAAATAACCAAAATTTAATTTTTTAATTTACATAAATTAGTATACATAGTTTATTACCGTCAGAGACGAATATATATTTAATTTCTCATCAATTATTTCAATTATACTTTAATAATAATAAACATAATTGAAAACATCGTATTGAGGAAAGTATATGTCCTTGTCCTATATTGCAATTATTGACGTGCTATGCTTTGTAGCCGTCTGCGTCGGTTCAATCTTACGTGTATATGCGTCAGAGATCAAAAGAACTTGGCCGACTAAAGTTCTTGAGCCATTAGATCGAGATACTAAATTTCATATAAACTGTAATGAATACTTTCATATTTTAAAAAGAAAACTGTTTCCTTGTTTGGAAATCTGCTTCCGGCTTTTTTGTTTATAAAAAAAAGGCACGTGTACTTAAAAATGTCAACAAGTAGGTAGGTAATTAAATAAGAAGTAAGAAATCGTGCTTCTTAATGCACTAAGTTAATCTGTATATTACATTATAATTATGTGATACATATCTACTTTCTTTTGTAACAGATATTTACATTTTTTTATAAATGTGTACATCATATAATGAATTAATTAATTTACGATTAATAGTTTCAATTATTTTGTGTACACTGTTAAGACAAATATCTGTCGATATAGTGTAATGTTTCAAATGCAACTTCAACCATAATAAGAATAATAATCATCCATTCTAAACGAACATGATGACGGTCGCTTAAAAGCGAGGATAGAATTCCAACAAGCTCCACACAATGATTTATTTTCTCGTTAATAACCTGTGGTATAAAATTAAGTAAATCTTCAGTATCATTTTAAGAACTACAAATATTTTTTAATAACGCTTATTGTAATTTGATGACTTACTCTTGTACGTTTAGTGATATTAAAATATGCACATGTTTGTTGATATAGAATTTCCAAGTCGTCTCTTTCCCAGTAGAAGTCGGGAGTATCTAACAAATCTGAACTTAAATTGATTGAATGTCTTAATGCAAATAATTCTCCCTGTTTTTTTAATACTTCCTGTTGACTTATTCTAAGCTTTCTACCAAATTTTAAGTCCTCAGTAACAAATTCTATAGAATCTACATAATTGTCTAAAGATGCTTCCCATACACCTAATTTTACTGATTGTGCGATTGCATTCGAAAATGTGTATTTATCTAGATTTGTTGCACCCAGTGCTAACATAATATTTCCATTTTTTATGTGACTTTGTTTCCTGTAGAAAATTATACAAAAAAATCATAAATTGCAATATCTGTATGAAATGCATAAAAAATTAATTGGATATTGGAAAAATATTATTTTATGATACAGTAATAAGGCATATAAATATGTTTACCCACTATCTGTGTAAGCGTATGTCATTAATTCGCACTCTGATCGAATTACAGAGTCTGTATAAGAATTCTCTTCGTATTTCTTTAAAAATTTCAATATATTGCCATATTCAAGATCAGTGATATTCCACATCACCACAGTACCTTCCCGAAAAAAGAAGATTTCCCTTGGTTCAAATTCTACTTCATACATTGCCGTTGCATGTATGACATCCGGTAAAGCTGAAAACATAACTTAAATAAAGAACAACATAATAATTCAACATTAACTAATCTTTTGACATTATACTAACCATTTTATCTCAGTGTATGATACATAATGCTATTTTGACACTAAACAATACTTTAAGTCTTCAGTAATAGAAAGAGATAACATTACAGTATGTAATATTATAATTAAGACAACATAATAATAAAAAAAATTTCGAAAATGTCTTCAAAGACCGTTTTATAAGAAATTAAGATTTATAAGAAATTTTATAAGAAATTAGTATCCATGATTTAAAGTAACAGACTTATCCTTTTAATTAATACGTATGTTTTACAAAATATTATGACATAGTTACATTTACAGACTATGGACATATAGATATTAATTACACAGTTCTAGCATTATACATTTGCGGAATACATTCTTCTGTATTTAAGAGCATAGAGCAGATGAAATTTTTCTTTATGTTTCACTTAAAAACAAAGTAAAAAGTAAATACCTTAATAAGATATTAGCAGTAGACAAATAAATATACATTGCTATTCGTTATAAAGGAATGTGATAAATTGATCAAACATGGTTTTAACTTACAATATCAGTTCAAAATATTATGATATTTAAAAATAACGTACTTTACTTGACGAATGATATAATAACATGTTCTTAACGAGGTTTTCAGATACATATGTTGTTTAATCAACCAGAAATGGACTATCACATGTGCCTAATCCTGTTGCTACACCACCTTCATTAGCAGTAGCTAACTTAGTTCTCAACATATGACCACCTTGTTTATTAACATGTATATTATTTTCGTCAGCAATAATGATACCAAATATCCCTAATTCAGAAACTGATTCTTGTGGTTTTATAGTTGTATTATATTCTGGTCGAACCATGTAACTTTTATGAATCGGAGGGTAGATTTTGTCCATAAGAACCCAAGCTACCCTGTCTTGTTTATATTTCACGGACTCTAAGAAGTATTTTATATCCAATCCATATTTATTATTGCAGCCTCCTTCTCGTTGAGGCTTTAGTACGAATCGATGTGGATTTGCAATTCCCAATTCTATAGCTGCATTTCCATGTTCATTAAAGTCTAATGCATAATGTTCTGTACAAAATAGTAGAATGCAATACTTTGTCAACAACATAATTAAATATTATTTCTAACACGGGCTAGGGAAGCAAGCAAAGTAGACTAAGAATAGGACAGAAACAAACAATGCCAAAGTGAACAAATGATGATATAACAAATATAAGAAACTATATGCAGTAATAAAAGAAAGTCATAGTTATAACTATAGATTCAACAAAGAAATATAATATTAGATATGTTAAGTATTTGTAAAAACTCCAAAAACTTTGATGTAAAACTATGGAAATAAAATTATTATTATTATTATATTACTATTTGCACGATACAAATGATTCACTTACCAGTGAATATTTCTCTAACTTCAGCGCATATCTTTTCATTATCTAGAAATTTATTAATTACCCCTGGCTTTGCAAGCGCCTGTTGAACCTTTTTTGTGCCTGCTAAATGATACTGAATAGTGGGACATTTAATTGCTAAAGATCTCTCTATAAGTAATCTTACTTCCCATTCTTTTCTTGTATGATATTGTCCAGGTTCATACCCACATCTATAATATACTACAGCTACGACATAATTATCTACTATCAATTCTTTATTGGATCCCATTTTTGCTGTAGCAGCTAATTGTGTTAAATTCCGACGAGTTACTCTGATATTTGGATTTTGTTTTCTAATTTCAAACTCGTGAAAACACTGATCACATATGTTGTACGTAACATCTTCAACAACAAATAAAATGACTGCTCTGTAAACATTTATATGGTAATTACTTACATTGTAAATTTATTTACATTTCATTTTTACACTAATCTCTACATTGTATTAATTTATAATATTTTCAACTTTAAAATGCAACTGAGCATGAACGTACTGTCGATTGCCATACATATTCCATGCTTCTACCATACTTGAACATATAGTTTGTAATGCATTATTCTCTGGTAAATTTTTTACTTTTTCATAACATCCAAGTTCTGTTAACAAATATTTATGTAATTTGGTGGAAGCAGGTCCTAACCAACCAAAACCAGAAGCAATTGTATTTATTTCAATTTGTTTCCAACAGCAGTATGGAATGGAGGTATTATGCATGTCTTCAATTGGACATTTTGTATCTAACATTAAATCAGAGCGTAAAATACCCAGAGATATCTTTTGTGCCGATCCTCCTTCGCTATTTATAGTTTCACATATTTTAAATAACTCTCTAGTAAAACTATCAGCTTTTATAGTTTCTTCTAAGGTTTCCTTTAAGAAATTAAAATCCTGTGCCACCTTATGTATAAGTAAGTTTAATTTCGGTTGAATCTGACAAGCATTTTCAAATTCTTTTCTTGGAAACGGAGATGGCATCAATGTGAATGGTGCAAATTGTAGGATGTTTTTATTAAAATTTGTTTTTGGCCTCATACACATTCCATGCATGAGTGCCCAATCCTTTGCTTTCTCTACTAATTCTTCTAATTCTTTCTCCGAAACAGGTAAATAAAGTATCGAATCCATATTTATTTATTTTTTTATTGTAAATCTCTTAAGCAACCCCTTAAATTACAGATCTTACTGAATTTCTGAAATCTAAATTATAATTTTGTTTAAACCTACACAAGTTTAAAAACAAAAAATTTGAACTATATTAGTGTTTTATATAAATTATTATTATTATTATTATTACTATTATGTTTTAAAATAGAGATAGAAGTAGTTTTATAATAATTTTTTAGACATTTGTAGTTTATACACATCGAATTTCGTAACTCTCTATTACGCGTTATACACCATACTTATCAGAGACAAAAAGGTTATGATATGTAAAAAATATGCTCTACCGGAAAGATCTCAAAAATCACTCAAATAAATATGCATTGTCATCTGTAGGTAGGTAGATAATATGATGTTACATCATGTGGATTTTGTACCCATATGTATTTACATAGTGATTTTAAATCCCTTTTAAGATAACTCACATATTCATAACTCACATAACCAAACTTCTACATATGTAAAAGATATTTCTTAATAAACTAATTAAATATTAATTTTTATGTTAGTATTTCAGTCTTAATGAGATTTTAAAACTGTTATTTTATTTAAAGTCCGTTTTCTGTATATTATTTATGACAAAAAATATAAATAATTTGATCATGTTTATTATAAAATAATATCTTCATTATGAAAATACAAGTTCATTTAATAAATTAATTACACAGACTTTATGACTTTGTAGTTGTATGAGTAATTATATAAACAATATAAGTTTCAATATTTACAAAATGGTGGTTAACACTAAACCTACCACGGCTGGTCAAATTGACCACACGAGACAATGTGGTATTTACTCTTCTAAATCTAAACAATCCATATAAAAGAAAGGCTATTCTCAATGTGGCATGGCCAACTTTTGAGTTAAAAAAAAAAGAATAAATGAGCCACATTATTGAATGAGACGCTATCAAATTAGGTGCGTGCCTGGTTGATAATACTGTTCCATGGCAAATGCATCCAAACTGCAAAGGTGGCTAACACAGTATAATTTTGTAAATCAAGGAGAGAACATTGCAGTATTTTTTATGTAATTTTATGTCATTTTATGGAAGTTGTTCATCTACTAATTCATTCAGCAACAAAGTTGACTATTATCTAAGTTTAATTATATTAACAATAATTTTTTCTAAGGACCGGTCATTTTGACCACGCACGATAGGAGTAGGTATACAAGTGTCTGTAGGTTTAGTGTTAAAAAGCATATAAAATTTCATGTTTGAAGGGCCTAAGTTGAAATCAGTCCAAGTCACACAAATGTTTTTCATTTTGAAATGTTCAAGAATCTTACATGAATATCGGCACATATTTCTTGCCTGAATTTTTAGAGTGATATAAACATAAATTTTTTAGTAGAAAAAATAGACAAATTTATATAGCTTAGAAAATTTTAATTCCAAAGAACAGCATTAATTTTTCGTTTAGTATAAGTTTATCAATATTATTGCATCAACAAATAATAAACATGCTTATATCATTCTCAAGTTAAATTTGTATTTTGAACATAGAAATTTTATACTTACAGCTAGTTGTCGTACATATTGTATCAGGTACATATAATTTCTCTTCTGAAAGGCCTTGCACTAAATTTTCCAAGTTATATTCTTCTGCAGTAGCTAGTGCTTTTACTTTCCATTCCTATAAATGAATAACCTCATAATTTAAAATATAATTATTTCATTGTTTAAACAATATAAAATGTGCAATATAAGTTTTATCATATATATAAATGTTTTTAATCAATTAAATGATCCTACATGTTGTAATATTGTGACACATTGTTATAATGAATATTGTCTACGTGTATTATTTACCAATTACTTACACCAACTTCTTCATTCTTTGGAAAAGGTCTTCTCTTTGGTCTCTTCTTTAATTGGAGAGCAGAATAGTTATCACTCTTGTTTTCAATTACTTTAATGTCAGGTTTAACTAATTCATATTGAATTGTACTACTATGTAAGAAATTATTACGGTTATATTGCAAATTTAATTTTATAAGAGATGGAGATTTAATTAACATTGGATTACATGATGTTAAAGTTGTTGTTATTTTTCTACAAGTATTAGAATTGATATTGCGTTTGCAGTGTAATAAAACGCATTTTTGAATCACGGTCAAATTCATCTCACTTAATATTACATTCAATAAATTTGTATGAAAGTGTTATGTAGAAACAAATGTCATATAGAAATATTTGTATACACAATTTAAGTATGTTATATATTCTACCAATAAAACTTAATATTTTGTATTCTAGAAACAACTCCCGGTCATGCTGCGCAACATATACAATAGACAATATACTTGTGTCAGAGAGGATACGAGAGTGCTCACTGGCTCTAGAGCCCCCCGAGCGTGAGACAGAAAAATACATTGGGTGATTGGTCTACTCCTATACCTCGTCGGTGATATTAGTTCCACAATATTAGTTCCGACCGATACGGTAGGATGTGACACAAAATGGTTCTAGCTCTAGTTGTCTAGAGCCCCGCGGACGTGAGACAAAAAAATACATTGGGTGATTGGTCTACTCCTATACCTCGTCTGTGCTACCAGAGAGGAATGAGAGTGCTCACGCCCGGGTTTGTAGTGTCCCCGGTATAGTGCTGCCCCCTAGTATAATTTTTAGCCTGTACTAGAACCTGCATCATCTTTTAGCCTGTACTAGAACCTGCATCATCTTTTAGCCTGTACTACAACCTGCATCATCTTTTAGCCTGTACTAGAACCTGCATCATCTTTTAGCCCAGAACAGAACCTGCATCATCTTTTAGCCTGGACCAGAACTTGCATCATCTTAGGCTGGATCAGAGCCTACATCATTTTTTAACATAGAAATAGCATCCACGCTGGCATTATTTGGCATCCGCAGCCAATATCTAATAGAGAAAAAATTCCGAAAATTATAAAGCACGTTTTACTCTCAAATTAATTTATATTTTAAGTAAATTTTGCAACAATTGAGGTAATAATATAAATTATAGTCATTTAATATTCATTGTGAGGCAGACTTTGAGATCATGTTCCTTTGTAAGAGAAGAAGAACCGTTCTTTGTAATAATAGATTATGTTAAATAGCATTAAATAAAACTATCTCTTCGTTGAACAACAATTTCGATCATATACATTTTCCTCAAAGCCTTCAAAAGGATTTATGAAAAGATAGACTGTGTGCAGTCTTGAATAGAACCGCTTGAGATTAATTATAACTTATGTGGGGTGGAAGCAAATGAAGGTAGTGGAGCAATCAGCTATAGAACGACACACGAATATTTACGAGAGAATAAAAGTGGGAAATACATAGTAAGAAATCCGACGTCGCGGTGTCTTGAAAATATTGTTCCATTCTGATACGATCATGGTATGTAAGAAAAATACCGAGAGGGTGGATAACGCGATATGGTTAATTTAAATAAACGTGGGCGTATTGCAAAATACCAAGAGTCTTTATTCAAGACAACCGTACACGACGACAGTCAGGATAAGAATGTCCTGCTGTCCCAAAAATCCTAAGCCGTGAGAACGCCTTCGACAGTATGCCTCTTTGTTTATGACACCCCCAACCTAAAGGACTTTCCCTTAGGGAGGGACAACGCGCTGACAAAAACCACATGGCCTGCCTCGACCATTTGCTTATATCGACTTTTCTAACAGGTAGATCGAATTAATGATTTTTTATTTCTTCCATAACACTTTTTTCAGCGTATTTCTTTCTTTTTTCTGATTAAAACAACATGTACCACGATATAATTGCGATTATAATTTCTCGTGTAATAAGCGATTAAATTTTCGGGCATGAAAGAGGACGGCAAATGCAAAAGAAAGAGAGGCAGAGAGTGGCAGGAACTTTTCTAAGAGTGATTAATGAACAAGACAATGTGGTTCCTAAATTTTTAGTTCTATTTGTAAGTAACTTCTATCAACAGATTTATGAGATTTTTCTGGTTAAAATCAAGCCAAACTCGATAGAGTTTCAATAGTATTGTCGTCATCCCGGAAGGAGAACAACTTTAGTGGTTTGATAAAAAGCCTTTATATTGAACTTGCGGACTCACTTTAGGGTAGGATAATTGTACGGAAGCAAAAGTGAAAGTTGGCTGTAGTAAAAAGTGAAAGTAGGGATGATCGCTGGCGAGGATGTCCGGTTTTCGTCTATGTCAAGGATGGACTAAAGTCTTGTAGGAAGACGGTTGTATGAGAGAACAGGCAAAAAGGCAGAGAGAAAAGAGAGTGGAAAGAACGGTTAGGTGTTACGAGCGCAAGAAACCCTGCGTTTAGAAAACTACCATCGCCGGTACAAAATCGGTCGACGATGGGTCTCGAGAGCCGTCGCGGCCACAACATTGTCGGCTGTATCGGTGTGAGACCAGAAGGCCACTACTAATCCAATTACAAAACTTCTTTATTATTAATTATTTTTTTATGAAACTTTTACCAACATATTTGTAGCATTTTTCTGATTTAAAAGATACCTAATATGGTATAATTCCGATGATATTTACCTGTGTAATGAACAATAAAAGTTGCTTCCCATAACAATTACATTAACGGAAAATTAGTGTAAATGTGATCCGAATTATATCGCGTTTAGTACCATTTTAATCAGAATAATGCCACAAATATATTGGTGAAAGTCTCATAAAAAAATAATTAATAATAAAGAAGTTAAATTTTTCATTTAAAGGCCTGCGCTCACGCTAGCTTCGATCTCTGCCGGCGGCCACGACTCTCTGCGGTTCTTTCTTCCCCATACGCTGTCCTTCTCTGCGTTCGAAACTTTCATCGCTCGTTACACAAGCAAGTGTCATCGGAATTATATCATATTTGGTATCATTTTAATCAGAAAAATGCCACGAATATGTTGGTAAAAGTTTCATAAAAACATAATGAAAAATAAAGAAGTTTTGTAATTGGATTAGTAGTGGTCTTCTAGTCTCACACCGATATAGCCGACAATGTTGTGGCCGCGACGCGATGGTTCTCGAGTTTCGCTGTCAACACCTCCGTACAACATTGTATTTCAAATGGGACGCGCCGGCGAGAACCTCGGATCTGGTATCGAAGGCGGTGTTAAAGGATGATGCAGGTTCTGTTCCGGGCTAAAAGATGATGCAGGTTCTTTTCCAGGCTAAAAGATGATGCAGAAAAAGTGGGGACACTAAAACCCCGGGCGTGAGCACTCTCATTCCTCTCTGACAAAAGGACACGAACTCACGAACGGGCACACGTACGGCGTTCTCTGCCGTGAGAAGAGACAGCGGAGCGCACGCAAACACGCCGCGGCGACGGCCGAGGCATATCGGAAAATTTAAATCGAGCCGAACCAGGCGACGAGCGATCAGCCAACCAGGTAAGCAAGCAACAGACAAGAGAGGAGAGGCACGCACACACCTGGCCGTTTGAGGAACGGAGCGCGCGCGCGGTGTTGGTCGGCCGTCGGTGGTGCACGCTCGGTCCGCGAGCATGGATGCGGGATCGCGCACCCGTAGGCGCGTACAAAAGGACACGAACTCACGAACGGGCACACGTACGGCGTTCTCTGCCGTGAGAAGAGACAGCGGAGCGCACGCAAACACGCCGCGGCGACGGCCGAGGCATATCGGAAAATTTAAATCGAGCAGAACCAGGCGACAACCAACCAGCCAACCAACCAACCAGCCAACCAACCAACCAACCAACCAACCAACCAACCAACCAACCAGCCAACCAGCCAACCAGCCAACCAGCCAACCAGCCAACCAGCCAACCAACCAACCAACCAGCCAGCCAGCCAACCAACCAGGTAAGCAAGCAACAGACAAGAGAGGAGAGGCAGGCACGCACACACCAGGGCGTTTGAGGAACGGAGCGCGCGCGCGGTGTTGGTCGGCCGTCGGTGGTGCACGCTCGGTCCGCGAGCATGGATGCGGGATCGCGCACCCGTAGGCGCGTACAAAAGGACACGAACTCACGAACGGGCACACGTTCGGCGTTCTCTGCCGTGAGAAGAGACAGCGGAGCGCACGCAAACACGCCGCGGCGACGGCCGAGGCATATCAGAAAATTTAAATCGAGCAGAACCAACCAGCCAACCAACCAACCAGCCAACCAACCAACCAACCAACCAACCAACCAACCAACCAACCAGCCAACCAGCCAACCAGCCAACCAGCCAACCAACCAACCAACCAGCCAGCCAGCCAACCAACCAGGTAAGCAAGCAACAGACAAGAGAGGAGAGGCAGGCACGCACACACCAGGGCGTTTGAGGAACGGAGCGCGCGCGCGGTGTTGGTCGGTCGTCGGTGGTGCACGCTCGGTCCGCGAGCATGGATGCGGGATCGCGCACCCGTAGGCGCGTACAAAAGGACACGAACTCACGAACGGGCACACGTACGGCGTTCTCTGCCGTGAGAAGAGACAGCGGAGCGCACGCAAACACGCCGCGGCGACGGCCGAGGCATATCGGAAAATTTAAATCGAGCAGAACCAGGCGACAACCAACCAGCCAACCAACCAACCAGCCAACCAACCAACCAACCAACCAACCAACCAACCAACCAACCAGCCAACCAACCAACCAGCCAACCAGCCAACCAGCCAACCAGCCAACCAACCAACCAACCAGCCAGCCAGCCAACCAACCAGGTAAGCAAGCAACAGACAAGAGAGGAGAGGCAGGCACGCACACACCAGGGCGTTTGAGGAACGGAGCGCGCGCGCGGTGTTGGTCGGTCGTCGGTGGTGCACGCTCGGTCCGCGAGCATGGATGCGGGATCGCGCACCCGTAGGCGCGTACAAAAGGACACGAACTCACGAACGGGCACACGTACGGCGTTCTCTGCCGTGAGAAGAGACAGCGGAGCGCACGCAAACACGCCGCGGCGACGGCCGAGGCATATCGGAAAATTTAAATCGAGCCGAACCAGGCGACAAGCGATCAGCCAACCAGGTAAGCAAGCAACAGACAAGAGAGGAGAGGCACGCACACACCTGTCCGTTTGAGGAACGGAGCGCGCGCGCGGTGTTGGTCGGCCGTCGGTGGTGCACGCTCGGTCCGCGAGCATGGATGCGGGATCGCGCACCCGTAGGCGCGTACAAAAGGACACGAACTCACGAACGGGCACTCGTACGGCGTTCTCTGCCGTGAGAAGAGACAGCGGAGCGCACGCAAACACGCCGCGGCGACGGCCGAGGCATATCGGAAAATTTAAATCGAGCAGAACCAGGCGACAACCAACCAACCAACCAACCAACCAACCAACCAACCAGCCAACCAGCCAACCAGCCAACCAACCAACCAACCAGCCAGCCAGCCAACCAACCAAGTAAGCAAGCAACAGACAAGAGAGGAGAGGCACGCACACACCAGGGCGTTTGAGGAACGGAGCGCGCGCGCGGTGTTGGTCGGTCGTCGGTGGTGCACGCTCGGTCCGCGAGCATGGATGCGGGATCGCGCACCCGTAGGCGCGTACAAAAGGACACGAACTCACGAACGGGCACACGTACGGCGTTCTCTGCCGTGAGAAGAGACAGCGGAGCGCACGCAAACAACGCACACTGACAATGGTAGTGACCTTTGCGATATAAATCGGTAAATTGAAATAACAAACTATTTTCGAGACTCAATTGAACTACGTGTAATTCTGAATGTTACAAACGTAGTTTTTAGAAAAGCTACTCGCGAACATATTCCATGAAGATCTATGTAGCATGTCACAGATCGACAGGAATATGCATTATTGAATCTAATTGAACGAACCGACGCAATTCCACTGCCTAATCGCACACACACACAAGTGGAAAATACGTCGTGTACGATACACTGGCCATTGTCAGTCGCCACACACACATATATGAGGATGAGGATGAGGATGAGGATGAGGATGAGGATGAGGATGAGGATGAGGATGAGGATGAGGATGAGGATGAGGATGAGGATGAGGATGAGGATGAGGATGAGGATGAGGATGAGGATGAGGATGAGGATGAGGATCTATCATTTTATCTATCATCTTTTATCTTTTATCTATCATCTTTTATCTATCATCTTTCATCTTTTATCTATCATCTTTTATCTTTTATCTATCATCTTTTATCTATCATCTTTTATCTTTTATCTTTTATCTTTTATCTTTCATCTTTTATCTATCATCTTTTATCTTTTATCTTTTATCTTTTATCTATCATCTTTTATCTATCATCTTTTATCTTTTATCTTTCATCTTTTATCTATCATCTTTTATCTTTTATCTATCATCTTTTATCTATCATCTTTCATCTTTTATCTTTTATCTTTTATCTATCATCTTTTATCTTTTATCTTTCACCTTTCTCTCCACGGCTCTTTCTTTCCCATACGCTGTCCTTCTCTGTGTTCGAACCTTTTATCGCTTGTTAATAAGTAAATATCATCGGAATTATATCATATTTGATATCATTTTAATCAGAATAATGCCACGAATATGTTGGTAAAAGTTTCATAAAAATATAACGAAAAATAAAAAAGTTTTGTAATTGGATTAGTAGTGGTCTTCTGATCTCACACCGATATACCCGATAGTGTCATATTACACTCTTCGGCTGCGACGGCTCTCGAGATTCGCTGTCAGCACCACCGTACAACATTGTATTTCAAATGGGACGCTCGGCGAGAACCTCCGATCTCGTATGAAAGGCAGTAAAAAGAACCGCGATTGTGTTCAACCTTATACATACATATATTTATTATTTATAAGTAGTTAGTTATTGTTATTTATTATTTAAACAATTTTTATATAAATACATTTTTATAATGTTTCTGTATTCATTATTTGAATTATTATTTCAATAATAATTTATTGTTAAAACAATTGTTTAAACAAATAAATTTTTATAATGTATAGAAATTTGTTTCTATAAAAAAATTATTTTCTCATATACTAGTCTGTTTTAGTCTTATCGTTCGTGAACAGCTATCGCGTCGTCGCGTCGCGCCACTAGACAACGCGTCCGTGACAATGTTGTTTACATCTGCCAAATAAACTCCTTTTTTTTTCAAGGTTTCTGAACATTACGAACGTTAAATTGAGTAGCATGAGAAGAATAGAAAAAGTCAGGACGTGCAGGTCGTAGGAAGTGTAGGCGTAGGTCATTGGATTTGTCTTGATAAATGTCGACATAATACAGGAAAACATAGGGTAGCATTTGAAAAACTAAAATCGACTTAAAAATTTTCCGCACAACCTACCCTGCAAAAAAATAACGTACACCGTATTATGTCCCCCTTCGTATCAAACAAGTTATTTCTAAACTTTTTTTTACAGGTGTGGTCTTTTACGAGATATTTCAATTCTTTTAGATAAATGAAATACCCTGTATATTGGATTTCAAGTCATTGTAATCATAATCATTTGTATAATTCTTTTATGCATACTACTTTGGCAAGATCAAAAAATAAAAACTACTTGTTTCACATTTTTCATAGAATTCAACTGATTTTTGTTTATGGAAATGTCGCACGAAGCAGTTTCTAATGCATGGTAATGTCGCATAAAGGTTTGGTTGCAATATAGTTCTGATTCGCGCCACAGGCTAAACAAAAATTAAACGGATTCTGATTGGTGCTAAAAGATGATGCAGGTTCTGTTCCGGGCTAAAAGATGATGCAGGTTCTGTTCCAGGCTAAAAGATGATGCAGAGAAAGTGGGGACACTAAAACCCCGGGCGTGAGCACTCTCATTCCTCTCTGGTGCTACTACTATCGTCTGTGGTTGAATGAAACTGATTCTTTCATTCTCGATGTTTGTTTTATCTTTTCCATAATAAATTATAGCATTAGAAACAGCTTCTATTTTCGGTAACGATTCTTTATACATAAGAATATAGTGAGATAAGCATCCTATCCACGGTGCTGACTGTAAATGTATATCATCCCTATTACATATTCCTGTCATGAAAATTCGTCTTAATAGTAAATACGCGTATAAACAGTGTATAACGTGCGTTATTACAACGTAGTGAATAAAAATCTTAAGAAATGTCAAGAAAGCACTGTCATGTATTTTCGATTTTATGCCATTCAAATTAAACTAAATACTCTATTGCAATAATAAAAAAGGATGGAACTTGCGCGAAATTTGATTGCCTGTACATTGAAACGTTACCTTCTTAAAATACCGAAAAAGTCTTGTTTTTATCACGTAAGACATATCAGGTGACGTAAATTTCTTTTAAATTAAATATTATTAATATATCTGTTGCAGAAAAGATAATTAAATATGTTGTATTGTTCTTTATCAAGAACTCGTACAAATAATATTAACTTAACATTATTGAATGCGTTATCTGTAGTTTTTATTATGATTCACGACTTTTATTCAAGATTTTCTACTTATTTTTTAGTTCATGTTGTGTATATATATATATATTATTGGGATTTACTTAATATAATTTTTGTTTGTTATTCTTAAAATGTTATATATTGTATTAAAGGTAGAATTATAGTTTCATGGAAAATATTTGTAATATAGATTGGCTGAAGTAGGAAAGTTGGAAGCACCAAAATTACAAGGAAAATATGACACCGGCCAACTAATATTACATAGAGTGTTTGGTTATCGTGGTGTTATATTATTTCCATGGGTAGCAAGAGTTTACGATAGAGATATTCCAAATAAAAGAGACGAGTAATTACAACATAATAATTTATATTAGAGCAATGATAATTTATTATCATAAGGTACATAATGCTAATTAAAATGATATATGATTCTAGAAGTGCAAGTGATAATTTTAACAGTGTAGAGAAAGAAGTAAAAGGTAGAACTCATACATTTTACCAAGTATTGATCGATCAGAGAGATTGTCCTTATATTGTAAGTATAGTACATTTGCGTGTATTTACATAATATAACTTTTGCAAATTAATTTATGATCCAACCATTGCTATAAATATGTACAATGTAATATGTTATAACTGCGCATATAAAGTAAATGTAAGTAACAATGTAATGCTTTTAAATTGTTATTAACATAAATTTCATTTATACGTATATAGCGTGCTCAAACAGAAGCAGTAACGTTTTTGGGAAACCAAGAAAGTAGTCGTAGTTTGTACGCAATACCGGGGTTGGACTATGTTGCTCATGAAGATGTTTTACCTTATACAACAAATGAAAAGACAGCGCTGCAACATGAACTTTTTGATAAATTTCTAATGTATAAACCAGATCAAGATCCATGTTTTGTTGCACAAGAAACTCTTAAGGCATGGCAGAAAAAGAATCATCCATGGCTGGAATTATCAGATGTACATAAAGAGACTACTGAGAACATTCGTGTTACTGTCATACCATTTTATATGGGCTGTAGGGGGAGTCAAACTGCAGCTGTACATTGGGTATGTAGTATGCCAGACAGTATATTAGGTATAAATAGACTTGTAGTTAATATAAAGCTTATACACTGATAGTGTAAAATATATATTACATAGTGGCGATACTGTATCCGTCTGGAGAACTTGGGTGACCTAAGTGTGCAGTTACGTGAAAGGCATTGGAGAATATTTAGTCTTTCTGGTACATTAGAAACTGTTAGAGGAAGGGGTGTAGTTGGCCAAGAACCTGTTCTATCAAAACTTTTACCTGCCTTTCAATACAGTAGTCATGTGAGTTTACAAGCTGCAAGTGGACACATGTGGTATGTATTTTCTGATTATATAATATATTCACTAGAAGCGTACAAGAACCAGAAAACTTTGGGTTGAGACAGGCCAGAAGTTTGATTGGGGATCAAGGCGGGTTCTTGAAAATTTCGGGATTTTCGAGTACAATCGTGTTCTCGCACTTCTGTAATACCCACACTTTATTAAATGGTATTAGATTTAGTGTGAAACTGTGATCCTTCTTTTAGGGGTACATTCAGAATGGAAAGAGAAGACGGGTATGCTTTCGATTGTAGAATTCCACCTTTCTCTTTGGAATCAAAAGCAGAAGAATCACCTTCACCGAATATGAGTTCATAATAAAATTTGTCAGCATCAAGTATAAAATAATTGCAATTAAATTCTTTTGATTCATCGAACATTCAACATCGATCAGGACTAAATTAACTTACGTAGTAATATTTATAATACTGACTGTAATATTGAATTAGAAATATTTCAAGTAGGAATTAAGTTGTGTAGGTCTCATATAATACTTTGATGAACATGTTACTTCTTGAAAGGTCGATTATTATAAGTGCTCAAATAAAGTATAATATATATATAGTTGTTTTTTTGTAATTAGGATCATAGTATTGACAAAATAAATGTTGTAAATAACTTTTGAACAGTGAAATATTTGATTTATGATATGTGTTGCAACATAAAATGTTTCTCACATCATTTTTGTTACAAGAAGTTCGTATTTCATATCGCGTTTCCTCCATAATATCACATTTTTATCCTTACCTTCCATTGTGCATTCAACTTTACGTAGGCTTTTTAGGAAAATAAAAAGTAACAAATGAAAGAGACAAAACAAGAAAAAACAGCCCTCATAAGAATCCTCCGTATAAGCTCTTCATTTTACACGGCGCTATTTTTTTTTGTTTCCAACCAGTGGTGAGATATCGGTCAACTTTTCTTGCACATGCGCGGCGATTTTAGCCTCAGTAAAGTAAAATTCTAGATAAAATAGTTAGGATTAGAAAATTGTTAGGATTTGGTTTTGAAAATGGCGAACTAATAAAATATTAAGGCTGTACTTCCGAAAGGTACCGGTGGTCGATCGAGATGTAAAACTTAACTTTCTGAAAAATTGTTTCCTATACATGTAACCGCAGCTCGTTCATAGTTTCGGAGATACTCGCGGAAAACTGCAGCTATTACACATTGAATTTGAATTCCGAGGCATGTGTATGTGATCCTACATATTCGTTATTAACAGAGTAACTTATACATGCCTTTTACTGGTGCCTTTCGAAATAATATCCAATATTAACAATAACTTATAAAACCGTCAGAAGGTTGAAAAAGTCGGTCATCAGGACGTTCCTGGCGTATTACATCACACATTCCTTGACGAATGGGTATAATGAAAATTTATCATAAACTCGTAGGACACTCGTCTCGTCTCGGAAGAGATTATTTCGGTATTTTCCCGCCAATATCACTGCCTCATTACCTTTTCCTCATAATATACATATGTACATAGATCTTTACTGTTTAGGCGCGCATGCGCGAAGAAAGTTGGCCGATATCTTACCACTGTATGGAGAAGTCCCATTCATTTGCCCACAGATATTGATATTGTTATATATAGAGATACCTATTTGCTTTTTGGTTGATTTGCAAAATAACTTTTGAATCGTTTAAATTCCACTATAACTTGGTTATGGAGAATTCTTAAAAAGTTCTAAGTGTCATTCCCATCCAGTCTATCAACTGAATGTCATCTCTATCAAAAGTTTCGCAGTTTCTATTTCCCCGTCATACATAGTTGGTAGAAACCTTCATCGACTCCATTACTGTCGAAGCGAGAAGAATTTGTTCAACGCGATGTGTGAGTTACGTTTTTACTTGTGTTTATATTTTTAATTTTCGTCACTCTATTTTATATATTATGTGCATAGTATTATGTATATACCATATACACATGGAAATTTAATTTCTTGACATTACAGTAAAAATGGAATCTTGTTAAACATTTTATTCGGCCACACCCCGGCTTTTTCAGCCATTTTGTCGTAGATAATTTCTATTTGTATTACAAAATCTTTGTTCTTAACAAATAATATCATTACATGAAAATATGATTATTCATTGAATATTTTTTAGTACAAACCAATGACGCGTACTGACATTGACTACATACTATAAACATTCTTTTGGGAGAATAATGACTTTTTTGATAATATAATAATATTAAATGACATTGAATCAGTCTTTTCAAAACTTCATTTTTCATATTCATATCTGTATTATTATTTTTTTCAAATATTTCTTCTTTGAGATACTTAGACTTTATGTTTGTAATCAAATTTTGTCTAATGATATAACTGTCAGCTCGATTGAATAGTATTTCATAATTATTGAAAATATATTGTATATTATAATAATGTAACACATTATTAATGTGTCATTATGTTTCTTTTTTATTTAGTAGCGGAACTTACGGATGAAGTATTAGCTCAATTGCGAGAAAAGTTTTATGAAGACAAACGAAATGTATTAGCACAAAATGTATGTACTAGAACACATCCCATAGAGGCTTGTATTTCACGAAAAGTTTTGGAGGACTCACAACATGTCTTCACGCATAAGATCGAAACAGAAGGAAAGCCTATTACAAATCAGAAACGTTCAGGAAGATGTTGGTTATTTTCAATTTTAAATGTTATAAGATCCTCATTTATGAAGCAATACAATCTGGACGAGTTTGAATTTAGTCAAGCATATTTATTTTTCTGGGATAAGGTTAATATCATAAATACTTAACACTTCACATTTAATGTAAAGCTATATTGTTTATGGATATATTCATTATTTTATAGATGGAGCGTTGCAATTATTTTCTACATAATGTTGTAAAAAGTGCTATGCGTAATGAACCAGTAGATGGTCGCTTAGTATCATTCTTATTGTCAGATCCTATATATGATGGAGGACAATGGGAAATGATTGTTAATGTTATAAACCGCCATGGTCTTGTTCCTAAAAGTTGCTTTCCTGAATCGTATAGTTGTGAATCTAGTTCTCACATGAATGGCATCTTAAAAAGTAAATTGAGAGAATACTGTAAAGCTCTGAGAGATATGGTGTCTAATGGAGCATCTGATGCAGAACTTGAAGACAAGATTCGAGAACAAATGGTTGTAATTTATCGAATAATTGGTATCTGTTTGGGCATTCCCTCAGAAACAATTACTTGGGAATATTATGATAAATCAAAGAATTATAATTGTATTGGACCAGTTACACCACTGAATTTTTATGAGCAATATGTGAAACCATATTATAATGTTGATGATAAAGTATGTTTAGTAACAGATCCAAGGCCAACTAATCCATATGGAAAGCTTTATACAATAGATTATTTGGGAAATATAGTAGGTGGAAAATCAACATTATACAATAATCAGCCATCTGAATTATTAATGAAATTAGCTGCAGAAAGTATAAAACAAAATGAACCTGTTTGGTTTGGATGTGATGTAAACAAACGAATAATAGGCAAACAGGGTATTGATGATATGAGAGCATATGACTTTGAATTAATGTTTGGAACAGATGTAGTCAATCTTACAAAAGCAGATAGATTGCTTTATGGAGATTCTATGATGGTTCATGCAATGGTATTTACTGCAGTTTCAATTGACGTAAGTTAATAAAGTACTTTCTTTAGAAGATTGTGAGAGCTTTAATACATACAATGATCTTTTATAAAATTACTAATAATTATAAAAAAGATACTAATGTTAAGTATAACATTTTTTCTTTTTCAGGAGAAAGGCAAAATTAAAAAGTTTCGGGTAGAAAATTCTTGGGGAGACGATCACGGTCAGAAAGGATATCAATTACTAACGGCAGAATGGTTTTCTGAATTTGTTTTTGAAATAGTTGTTGATAAAAAGATAGTACCTGCAGATGTTTTGGCTGTATTTAAACAGGAACCCATAATTTTACCTGCATGGGACCCTATGGGTACTCTTGCCAACTGATAGCGATCTATACTTAAATATTTAAAAATTGATTTTTTTTTAGTTAATAAAAGAACGTATAAAGCATTTAAGTCGAACATAAAAGAAATTTTCAACCACATTTATATAACAAATTGCAACAAACTTATAATTTGAAATTTTCTGCATTAATTAATAACGATCAAGCTATAACTGTAGAAAATTACCATCCATGTGGGTGTAATGTATTCTGTTAAAACTGAGAGAAAAACTAGCCATGTACATTTAAAATGGTTCCTAAAATTTAAGATTTGATATATCTATAATTTAATGCTTAATTTATTATTTAATAGTAATTCTGATTATTAATAATAGTGATGTTGCCTTATGTTTGTTTTTCATTAAAAAATTTCTTAAGTTACCTTTAATTCTTGAAATACATTATTTTATATATGTTAAGTATAATGAAAAACCAAAAAGTATAAAATTAAAGTATTATATTAGACATTTTCTAAATATATACAAATAATAAAGTTTTACAAATTATATAGAAATAATCATCTTAAATTTATGCGTGTGCTTGAGATTTGCATAGTTACAAATTGTAAAAACATAACATTTGCATAGAAACAATAAAAATGATGCGATAATAAAGACATTTAATTCTTAGTTTTTGTATAATATTTACTATTTTCTTTTTTATTACATCCTCTTTTTAATAATTTCGAAAAATATATCTTTGAACCCGAATATTTTGAACATTTATTTATTTTTGAACATAAATATAAACTTTTATGAGCTCCACTTTAAGTATTATGATGGTGTATTGATCTAATATTAAAATAGTCTATACGATTAATTTTCATTTTATAACAATATTTCAGTTTTGCCCATATACCGAGACACATATTTTGTAAACGAACATCATTGTGATTAATTGCGAATTTATAAATATTTCTTATGACTGTTTTTGGTATTTTTATATGACCTTGTTGAATTAAACTTAAAACAGCGTATAACTTACAACGAGCAACCAAGTGTGGATCTCCAAGGCGCATTGCTAATTGTAATTGTTTTACAGAAATTTTTCCTGCCATTTCAGCCTGTACAAAAAGATGTTACTTTTATTTTTATGCATAATCTATGATATCAAGAATTAAGAATCATGAAGGAGAAGATAAAATAAATAATTAATTGAGTTAAAAATTATTTTGATATTGTACCTTGTACTACATCTATTTTTTTTTGTTTAATTAAATACATAGTTCAACTTACACAGTGTTGATATTCATCTCCTAATGCAGAAAATGCTCCACCTAAAGTAGACAACCAAGACATAGCGTGATCAACTTCTCTCCTCTCCAATATCATCTGTGTTATGTTACTGTTCCTAAAATAAAAGCATAAAATTACATATTATTTTTTGTAGTATTTGGTCTAGATCATCTAGAAAACGTTTGTCTTACCATTTATAATCTAAAAACTGTTTCTTTGGTGTACGTATTTTCATTAAAATTATTATTGAACTTGTCTCGTCTGGAACTCTGTGTTGTGACCATTTTAACAATTTTTTATATGCAGCTGTACGATATGTTTGCGAATTTATTAATGTTGCAATGTAAGCTGATACAAGATAAGCACTATACCCTTTCTTATTTAAGCAAACCACATTTATTTTAACTATTTTGTGTCCATTATATTTGTCTATATTGGTGCATATATGATCTGTATCTCTATTTTCTTTCACTTTCTGTTCGTACCTACTTACTGCATTGGATGTAATTATAACACTGTCAAAAATTGTGCTTCCTTTATGTATAATTAGTTTTATCGGATTATTCATTTTCTTTAATTTGACGAAATGATTGCCCTTTTAGTTGCATAACAATATGGTTTTATTAAATCATAACAATGTAAGTAATACATATTAAAATTGTTTATCACAAATACTGTTACGAACAGCACTCTTTCATCAATTAAATTATGTGAGTAGGAAGAGGAACAGTATAAATTTTGTAAAACGTATTAAGCCAACATATACTTTCGACTTTTAACATTTTTAACACATTGGTAAATATCTTGCTGTATACGTAACTGCTCTTTAGATAATTTGAGGTTAGGAAATCAATTGTATATTGTATGATAGAAGAGCGTAGAATGGTAGGGATGACAACAATATGAATACCTATAACTGAAATGAAAATTTTATGTATAATGATTATACAATAGTGCTTGAAGCTACTGTTTGTACAGAAACAAATATATTTATGCAAAAGAAATTGTAGTAAATATTATTCATAAAAGATTATGTAGTTCTGTTGAATTAGCTCCTGTCATTGGTTAGTGTAGAAAAGATATAATCCATTCAAAAACAAGGAATTAATTATACAGTTAAAAGTACAAATAAAATATATAATAACATGTACACTAACTATTAGTTTGAAAAAATAATTTAACTCAGCATACATCATTCATCATATATAAAATATACGATATTCGAATATTATATGAACAAATATAAATATGAATCTAAAATACAAATTGTGCTAAATAATTAATCGATAAATAATTAAATAGGCGTAAGTAATTTAAATTTATTATTATACGAAATTTTCAGTATTTATATTAAAATACATAATATCATCATTATTTCAAAAATAATAAAAACTTTATGAAAACCATAACACTATTTGTTACATATTTTTCTTTCAGATATATGAACATTGAATGTAATTCGAATAAATAATCACTATTTTTATAAAATGTTCTACAAAATGGTTTTCTGTGTAACATTCGTGCATTGTACATTGAAATTATTACGTTTTTTAAATAAACCCATTCATCAACAACGTAGCATGTATTATTCGAAAGTAGTTGAAATTAGACGATCTGGTTCGGGGAATGTAGAACGTGTTTTGCGCCACTGTGCGCGGTACACAACGGCGCAGTTATTGGCATTTCCCAAAATTCAACTGGCCAATCACGTTCGACGATCCGAACACACCTCTGCAACGGGCCAATCAGAGCCCCAGCATCTATTGTTGCGGTATAGTAATTGGGGCAACGTGTGACAATTGAAATTCTGTTTGCCGCGTAATATTTATAACAAAATGAAAAAGGGGTCGTCTCGAAAAATTCGCACAGTTTTTAAAGATGTTATTTAGCCAGTCTCTCGAATAGATTTCACGTTAGAAAGAGTATTATCGCGAGGCAAGCGGTTGACTCGTACGTCGCTGGATGTCTACGAGTACCCCACCTTGCGATTCGGCCTAAGCTTTGACGAGAGATACCTCTATTGGTATTGGGGTCCCCGACTCGATCGTCGCAGGTTGGACTTACCCCGTTTGTCACTGAGAACTCAGAAATCGCTTTGTACAATTCGACGTTACCGCAGTGTAGTACCGAAAGGGTTTGCGTCAGCCCGTTTCTCAGTTATATATCCGTGAGGGGCTCTTAGAACGTTTAAACGGATTGTTGTAGATTTTTCTAAATAAAGCGTCTCTCGTTGCTGACATTTTCTACATTAAACACGCGACGGCAAGGTATGGCGTTTTTGAGAACGGTGCCGCGTTGCAGTGCCGGTAAAAAGTTGAGGAAGTGTGTGCCACTTCCTGTCGGGTTTCTCGAGAACGTAACGAAACCATCGGTGCAGTTGGTGCAGGTGCACGAACGTGAATACACCGGCGCTGCTGCTGATGTGAAGCCGGCTCCACGACAGATCGACCCTTTGGATTTGAAGTTTAACGATCCGATTGCGGCTTTTAAAAGCAAAACCACCTTAGAGCTTCTACGTGCTTACGTTGTCTATCAACTATGTTCCGTCGAGTTAATCGCCGAAAACAATATGAAGGTAGGTTTTCCTTGACAAGACCTGTCTCATCCTACACGAACACGTTCCGCGTCAATTGGTACACTCTATATTATATTTGTCAGAAGTAGATTACTCGTACAACGTGCGCCGGCACAGTACTGTACGATCTACATACTTACTCATACCTACAACAACTTCTTCTCGTCTTTCTCATAACGTATTTCAGAGATATTCAATGTTAAATCTCTATACAATCGAAGCATCGCAACGTTTCGGTTCCGGTTACGATGACATCAGAAGGTTATTCTTGAGATTTTATTTCTTAAAGCCGTATTGAAGTGATCGTACAAATCGGACGACGAACAGACCCATACATCGAGTGTTACCCTTCTAACCTATTTAGTTTCTTCTTTAGTAGCTTCTTATTCCTGTAAGGTTTTTTCCCTTCCGAGAAAATCCAATTCAATTTTACACACGGCTCATATTCGCATGTCCACACGTTCGTCTACGACAAAATACATATGTAAATAAAAATTGACAGCATATGTATACCGATTGTGTATTATCAATGATCCTCTCGAAACTATTTGAAAGTCATGAAAAATCGGGGAAGCTAGATGTTGGAAAGCAACAAATCTGTCGTTAGAATTACACACATCAGATTTATAACGCGGCGTGTGTCTACTACAAGGAAGTCGCTTCTGCCTAATCGTCGCTTGTTAATTACACGCCGCCCGATACATATGTGTGTGTATTTGTATATGTACATAATTTATATATCGAAAATATGCCACAAACGCGACATTGATAATTATTAACAAGGTGAACGGAGTCGATTGGTTAATCTCTCCAGATCAGATGTGACGTTCCTTTTTTTTAATTTTAGAAAAGCGAGCCGGACAATAGACGTTTTTATTTAAAAGCATCCGCGATTTGTACGCGATTTATGGCATGCCACGACGACGTGGCATGCAGCGTTATTGATTTTAGTAATACTTAATACATTGAATCGGCCTGGCAATATTGTGGCAAACTTCTACACCAGCTACCAATTACGTAACACCCGAGGAATGACTGGAAAAACATAAAAATTCATGTTTCGAGAATAGCGAAATGAATGTCCTCGATTACGTGATTTTCTATGTGTGCGCGCGCGGTTTAAAGTGCAATGCACAGGAGTTCCATAATTCAAATTATTAATTAGTGGACAGCGGATCTTTAGGGAAAATAAAAATTTTCTCCTGGAACTCTAACAAACTGGAGTAAAATAGAAATTCATTTTTTTCCTTAATATTTTTTCCTTTTTTTCTTATATTATTAGAAGAAAATAGATGAAAATAATGAAATAACGAAATAATGAAATAAAATTGAAATGAAATTATGTGGAAATATGTTAGTCGCGTGACTCTTATAGTAAAACTTCGAATAGTTTATGTAAAAATGTCAAACGAACGTAATAGAGACAGTGAAGTCTTGTTATCAGCTGTTTTTCCTAATGGAAACAGTTAATTTGCAAATTCTGTTTGGCATATCTACATCTTGATGTAAGACTGCGGATACCCCGGATTGTTTTGTTTGCGTAGTCTATTTCAAGTAGTAACGAGGCTAAAATATAGACTCTATGAATTATTTATTTCCACTTCGTGGAAATGTGTTGCAGGCCTACTTTTCCTAAAAACGAGATTATGACAGGAGGGACAATGCATGCGATCCTTATTTATCCGAAGGAGAACATTTGGTTTTCTTGGATTAACGATTTTGCCAGTTTTGTTACATTTTTCCCAAGTCTCTGAATTACAGCAATTTATATAAGACCGTAGGTTGCGCCACGTACATATAAGTAAAAGCATTCTCTCTACGAGAGAACTATAAAGCCACACAACAAGTCTTTCGTAATATCAGACACGATGACAATGAAGCCCTTAATTCCAAACAGGGTCGGAATCGACTATTAATCGAAAAGGCACCACCACCTTCATCGGATGCTCCCTAAGCTCGCGATTGAAAATTAGACAACAATAATGGTATAGAGACACGTTTCATTTTATTTCCTGATTGGCGAAAAACAAGTCTTCTCGAATTTTCTTCAGCGAGCTTTAATTAATATCTTTAATTAATTCCTTGTGGTATTTCTCTTTTCACACCTATGATTATTTTGTTCTGAATTCGTAGTAGGAAAAGAAAATATATCCAATTATCACTGCGATTGCTACTTTAAACCCTATGCTCACTAAGAATCCTAATAAAATTAATCTTGTTCGAATACATAACTAGCATAAAAACTAATTTCTATATGTGTTGAAAGAATAATGTTGCTCATATGTTATCAACGTGGGTTCAAGAGAGAACAATTCCTTTAACAATAATATTCGTGATTTCAATCGAGTAATTTCTGCCAGGGGTTGTACGATGTAGTCGTCTGATGTCGAGCTCGGATCGGACCGGTCTGCGCCGGTCCGTGCAGGTCCGTGCCGGTCCGTGACGTATACTGTAAATTGACCTTGACACTGTACTGTAAGAAGAATTCGTGGCAGGTATGGAAACAGTTTACGGTAGTGTGTCCTTACCTGCCTAATAAAATAACGAAGGCGTTTTGTCAATATCGATGCATTTCACTCCAACACAAAACCTCCACCACCCGTTGCCAAAAGCTTTGCAGGTTCACGATGGTTGTTGACGTTGAAGGAGCTATTAAAAAAAATCCTTAATTATAAACTAATGGATAATATGTGTTAAGAAGGGAAAATAATGTTTGTATTAATAATAATAATGTAATAATGTTAGTAATAATAGTAATAATGTTTGACTCGGTGTTATCGAATGTTGTACAGCTGTAAATGCATGGCAAATAGCATTACGCTGTTTCTATGACTTAGAATTGTTTGCATTAAAATCTAATTTCACGGCAATGGAAAGCCGGTACAACGAGAAGATGAGCAGCTACGTTTGAAAATTGTGAAAATGGAATTTTGTACGTTCTATACGGTTGATCGTATTCATAAATGACAAAGCAGCTTTTGCATTATTATGGACGATAGACGACAATTGATTTCTTTGCGACGACATTCGCTTCTTCGAGAACAGCATCCGGCATTGTTCCGCGAGGCACAATTTCAACAAACCGAGATTGTCTGCTTGTTGTATTCGAGTACGCGTGACCCATTGAAATGCGTATTTACACTGCGAAGAATTTTATTGTGATCTGTCCATTGAACAGGTAGGCCGATTGCGTCCGCGACGCTGGTAATCCATTCTTTGCAGAGTATTATATCGATTTTAATTTATATGGGCTTTTGTTCCTGTCCCGAGGACAGGATTAAGCTCTCGGGTTCTGTTCTGAATGTCGTTACTAGCAAACAGTTACGATAAATAAATAAATGACGCGATCACCATTTAGATTTTCGTGCACGGAGCAGCTTTTTCTCATGCCAAGCATTTTTAACTAACTTTTAAATATAACAGTGTAAACTTTTATTTTTTGTTACTCGTTTCATAACCGTTTCTGTGCCATTTTATTCCCGACAGTTTTTATCCTAGTTGACTTAGTTAGCACATTTTTAAATGCAAAAAGAATAGTGTCATATATGAGTGATACGCGTACCAATTGTCTACCGCCTCTTTTTACTTTATAAATAATGCAAATTTCCACGAGGGTAAATCCTATTATTTTCCAAATACCAGATAATTACGGAAAACAAACTCCTGTCGCACAATGAACATATATTATCGTCAGAATGGATGGAAACAATTTGAATTCAACAAACACGCCACCCGAAATCTTCTAATTTAATTTATTTTATATTTCATCGAACGAAATGCGAGCTTCAATTTAATTCAGTATCAAATAAATTTAAATCCAACTCTAATATAAAATCTATTTAAATTCAACTAAATACACAATCTATTTAAATTTTATCTATTTAAACCAATTTAAATTCAATTAATTTATTCTTTGAATTTATGAGATATCCAGTTCGGAAATTCTCATGAACACTTCTAGGCACATCTACACTGCAAAATTGCGTCGCAAAATGTACCAATATAATTTAATAGCCCTGGTGTAGTTGGGTCTCCGACGACCCCCGTAACAGAATCGTTGATTTTATGGTTGGTACGCAATTAGAAAATTTGCTATACTTTTTTTTGCTATAAATGTATGTAGCTATGTTGCAAATCAAATACTGATGTTTGGATTATATTTGTTAACGAGACGACGCGTACCAACCGAGGGTTGAATATTTTTCCGTGATAAAAAAGGAGGCATTTTTTTTAAACGAGCCTTGCGAACTGGCGAAAAAGCAAATCGCAATCAAAGTTCGCAGAGGTTCTTTTATTGCGGCGTCCCCTCCTGCTTCCGAGCATATTCGCTCTATCGTCGCGGTCATTATACATCGTTTCGTATGTAACGAAAATTCCTCTTCTTCCTCACTAATTATAGCTCGGTTTTTGCCGGGTACGTAAATAGAAGGACGGTGCGCGTTCTTGGTGATTCGCTTCCTGCCACGAATGTGCGAGCCTACAGACGCCGGTATCGATTATTATCGATTTTTCAAGTGCGACACCATTCCCGACGTGTCGCCAACGACCATCTCACGACGGAATGCTACTTTTTCTTCGAGGACTGAAACGTTTTTTCCGGATCGAACGTATTCATCGTTCCCTCGCTTTTCAATCTTCCTCTTCCGCGCTTGCTTTTATTTCATTACACCGAGCATTGTGCCGTTTATTATACGCTGGCTCGGCAATTAGCCGTCCTTCAATTTCGTTCCCGTGCCGAATAATTATAATCAAAACTTTTAATCGTCGAATTCTGTTCACCGGGATGAGATCTTCGCTTTCAATCAGGTATGAAAAATTGATGCGATTGGATTGTATGAACTTTTGATTCGGTGCTCCAACAATATATGCAATCGGTTCGACTGTTCCGGCATCGTTTCCTTCTCCAATTTTTATTTTGCACACACGTCTAATCATTGCTAAGTCTTTGGGTCCTGAATCACGAATGACCGATTGTTTAATTAAAACGCGCCGCAAAATAAAAATCAAGCACTGGCGGTCTTGTACGATCGAAAAAGAATCAGTCCATTTAACAGTTTTCATTAAGTTCCACTGCTAATCTCGATGATTCACTTGTAATTATGCCGACGAATTGTATTGCGTCAGATGGAGCAAATTTTTCAATACGTCCAATTGAATTGTATCAGGCGATTTCGCGTCTGTCCGCTACTTCGGTATTTCCAGGATTAAACGAGCGATCGAATTCGACGGGCGATTATCATCGACCTATCCCATTTTTATCAAATCGATATGCACTCTATCAACACGGTGTCCAAGTGTCCCGATAATTAGCCTACGGCGGTAGCGATAACGGGCCACTAGTCTGCAGATAGTGTCGCGTTTGAACACCATTTCAAACAGACCGGAAGATCTGTTTGTTTAGTACTTGAATTGATTGAGTCGAATCGAGGACCATCCCTATAAAATAGGTGGAATTAATTAAAAAATGTTCATGTCATGAAATAGGTTAAAACTAGGTCTTTTCCGTAAGCTTGATCGAAATAGGCTGATAATACATCGATATTTGATAATTCAGAATAGATATCTAAGGAACATCGTTTAATCCCTTTCACTTTTGTCTATTTGAATAATAATAACCGGCCGACCATATGACTGCTTATGTATATCGGTTGGATTGCGAATACAGCGAAACGAGATACTATTTTTCTGTTATCATCGCAAAATAACGATGATGCAAATCTTTAAGACAAATTGTCGAGGAGTTAAAAATATTAACGGATAAGATCATTTTGTACACGTCGAACAACGGAATGTAATTATAAAGATGGACATTATCAGTAAATTTTTTAGATTTGAGTGAAAGAGTATCTTATTTCTATGCCACACGCAATCTTTAAAGAACGGTTTTGCTAGAATTGTGTGTTCGATATCCGGGGAATTACTGTGCTCGATACAGATGAGTGATATACCACATCAATATACATTCGATATATCACGATAACATTGAATAATCCTATAAATAGAATTCACGATACCGCGGGTTCTTACGCGAACACTTTTTTCGGGTTTTCCCTTACGTTTTCTATGTTTTTCCGGCTTCGGTGCTTAGTCTTGTAATCTGATAAGCGTTTTACTTCAATCTTGTCCCTCGATTTTCCGTAAGGTCCTTCAGAGTTCAACGTTCTATTTGCCTATCCTGTTAAAAGCTTCCATTAAGCGTGCAATTCGTTTCGCGATTTCTCTTTCGTCCTCCATTTGCAGACACGCATAGCGGACCACTGTGGACCAGAATCGCAAAAAGCTGCGTAAACTACGCGTCCTCTGTTCATTGCACATTATTGCGGTAGAACCTCGTTAGTTGCAACCTCGTTCATTGCATACTAGCAACCCAAGGTTCCGGATCTGGTGGTATCTACGTAGAGAGACAAAGAAAGTTACCTGTTCCATTACTCAGTCCCGATTTTTGCATGCGTTTTCGGTGCCGTTTCATGCATTTTACCCTAACACAAAAGCCGCCGCCGTTGTCAATTCTTTCGCAACTGCCGTTGCGAAAATATATGTTTTTGGCGTTCTCAACCTCGAGGACTGTTTTCACCTCTTCAATGTGGCCGATTGCCGATAAAAAAAACATGTGTGTCGGATACTTTTCCAAGAACTACCTCTCACGAAAGTTTCATTGAAATCTCAATCCTAAACACTAACGAGAGGAAACAAGAAGGAACGGCGTTTTGAATGATTTTTTTTTTTCATTGAATTATTTAGGTCGCCTGTCACTTCTCAGGTTATTAGCGACCACAGGTTGTACTTGCACCGTCGACGGTTCAATGTAGTGGTCTTGTAGCATTTTTTGTTTGTTTTTTTCTTTCTAAGATGGGACACGGCATTCTCCGATTCGAGAGAAAGGAAATAAGATTCGTGTTTGTTGAACTCCGATTGGAATCTTCGTCACGTGTTACGATGTTACGAGGCAACGGAGGTTAACTAACTTCTACGATAGCGAAGATAACCGATGGCGTGACAGACTAGACACATAGCACGTTTCAACGGCGTTGTCTAATTTCGCCCTGAAACACCGTAACCTTGGGGACAAGTGTTGCCACAATGTTATCGCTCCCGAAGAGTATCGAACAAGTTCATGATCTCTGGAGAGATGTCGGCAACGAATGTAATCTGCCGGCTGGCATTTTTCGGCAGATGTGTTACGTGTCGGAATGTATGGAAAACTTCGAACCGGAAGTTTTATTGAACGTGAAACCCGGTCGTCGAATACACTTACAAAGATTAGCGAGGACGTCCTTCGAGAACTGGACGAGTAACCAGTTCTCCGACGTCGGAAATAATAGGACCGTAGCCAGATATATCGGGTTGTCCAGAAATCTCGTAACGATCTTCTTTCGTTCTTCAACGTTCGTACCCTCTTGCTTGAACAGAATTCAGCATTCAGGATGTTATTTAAAAATTGTCTGGTAGAATTAGACAATGGATTTTCATGCAAACTACAAACTGTCTTACTACTATGTGCAGAAGCTACATATACATTTATTCGTTTTCTTAACCGTTTTAACGTGTCGAAAATAATACGATAGTATTTTGGAATTATTGGAACATTTTCACTGGTTTGAATTTCACCCATTTTTGTCGTAAATGCTTGAAATCCGCAGTCCAGTTATATAAAATCGTCAACTTATATAAGTGGTTCGAATAATTTGATCTTACTACCCAAAATCGTGAATGTGATTGTTGAACCAATTATAGGAGCGTAAGTTGGCACGTAAAATTTATTAAGTATCAAAGTCAGCGTCATTGTAATCGACATATATTTCCAGAACGAATTACAATTTTTTGGATCGTATCATGGTAGAAATGGAGTTTTTGGTCGTTCATGTTCTTCGTTCGGAATAGTGTGCAAATTTTTACGAGACATTGCACAATGCTATCGCCAGTTATGTTTACTTTTCGATTCATATAAAAAGAACTCACGTTGCTCGGTTTGTATCGCAATTTCATCACATCGATCTTAGAAAATCGTTCACCCCTTGACATACGAATAAAACGAAATTCGATCTAACTAAAAACACGTTTTTGTATGTCAAGAGGTTAATAGATAAAGTTAAAAAAGACTGTTTTTTAAAGAAATTCTGTATCGTTTTTTAGCTGGTAGTTTCACAAGCAAGTTTTATAAAGAAGTTCCAAAAACAAGATTGTATTTATAGACTCCATTGACCAAGATTCTTCACGAAACGTAGACATTCTAAAATGAGAAAGGAACAATTTTATTAGGTTGTCCCGAAAGCAGATGGCGGATAAACAGATTAAGAATGCAAATGGCGCGAGCCACTAAGGGGGAGCTTAAAGTGGAGGGGGTATTAAAGAACAAATGATCGGGTTTTATCTAACAATATTAAACGTGGAATATTGCGAATGAAACTTTTCGGACAACCCAATATTTGAAATAAAAATGCAAAAACAGGAGATCACGGAATGTTCGAGGTTCCGTCTTGGAAACGTTTAAATTATCCTGAGTTTTTTTTTACGGTGATCTATCACATCGATGTCGTATATCGATATCGATTCAATTACACACGATCCCGATGCTATCAATGACAAATCCCCTCGACATGTCTGTACAAGTCATTACTACCGGGCATTAATTATCTATGAATATTCTCGCTAACTGGAATTACCGAGGTACACACGACACGCGTTCTTATCGCGGTCTAGTTAACGATTTAAGCATTCGCGAAATCAATCGATAACACCCTGCTTATGTCTTATCGATCGTCGATGTGTGGTAAGCGTCTCTTAACCCCTCGCCCACATTACTCCCCGCAGATTATGGCTAATCGTTTTCAGAAACAGGTATTACGCGCGATACTTGATTTCTGACGGTCAAAAAGATACGGAGGAGATTTGGTTTGGATTGGTTTGATTTGGTTTGGTTTGGTTTCTCCACGATCCATACTCCGTAAGCACTTCTGGAGATATTTGTTTTAACGCTAACCGTACCACACGATCGGTTTCACATTTTTTATTTTGTTATTGGAATTATTAAATAAATTTCTTAAGTCAAACACAAGTTGTTATTACACTGTAATAGTATTTCCTTTAACACTAACCGTACGACGACCGGTTCCACATTTTTTGTTTTGTATCTGTTGAAATTATAAAGATGCTCGCGTTGGACGTGACATTTTTCCAGTCAATCACTAACTGTTACGAAAATCGAGAAAAATCTTAATAAATTCGGTCTTGCCATTTTTATAAAACAATGTATATCAGTCGCATTTTGTGCTTGGTACGGTTAGGTTTAAACTCGTATAGAAGTTTTTCTGACACAGTTATGCGAAGTTGATATACTGAAAACGTTCCGGCCATATATTTGTGCTCATCTGGAACTGTTTTTTTTTTGACACGTAAAAATTTTAAAACGTGAAGCGAGCTCCCACAAGTCTCTGTTTCCTCGCATCTATCGAAACCTGTGCAATTTTTCATTGAAATGGCGCGTAACGTCACGAATGTTACGGCAATAAATTGAATTGCCGTGGATACAATGTTTGCCAGTTACATAAGATCAAGGACGAAATAATATTTCTCTCGATGTAGGAAAATAGTAAAACTTATTTAAACGGAGCAGGAGTATAACAAACTTTTCCACTTTTAATCGCCTCCCGATTCCCAAACTCGAGAACGATACTAAACTAGAGCCCAAAAAATTGACCAAAAACATATGAAACTCGGTCAGTAAATTACTATTTAATTCTCCCTGGTCAAATATGTGTTTTTTTTTACCGTGGGCAACCTGGGTCATTTCCACACATTCACGACTCATTTTTTGCTAGGCTTCCAAAAAATCTAAAAAAATTCTTAATATCATAATCGTTGGAACGTCAAATGGAAAGAGAGAAAAAGTGACATTTCGCTTCGGACACAAACAACTCAGGTTGCCGACGGAGGGTTAATTAGTTAATAATTAGCTTAACGAGGTATAACTTTATCCGTATTCCGAGTGTTCAATGTTCGTGGTGAAGCTCGATCATGCGCATCGAATTGATATTACAGGTTCGATTTGTCAATTGAATGTTATCTTGTTTTAAAGTAGCTTTCCGAGAGAGTTGGCATAAGCTGACGGAAATGAAAGAGCATAACTATCTACAGATTACAGCGACAGCTAAACCTGCCGAGACCGACTCCTTAATTTTCCGCGTGTTATCAAAGACACGCGTGATTTGTCGTTTTCAAGTTGTAAATCGTCTACCATGACAGGCTTCGAGTCGATAGCCAAATTGGTAGTTTTCCATCGCGCCGGGGGTTGTCCTTCACGAATATCGCTTGCCCTTTCATCGGACACGTAGCGGTTCGGTATATGACCGTGCCATTTTTGTCTTACACAGGCACTAAAAGTAATAGCTGTGCCCCTGCCTTCGTTTACTACATTCTGTCTACATTTGCCGAATAATTCAACCTTATGCCGGAATTCAGGCGGGCACGTTATTTATATCGGGTGTTATATCAAAATACGGTACATGGGTTGAGCTAAAATTTCACTATGTAACGGCGAAATTGAATGAGTACGGTCACTGCGTCGCGGCAGCTATTTTCCGATCATGAAAATTATGTTACTGCGATCCCGAGGCACGATCCAATTTTATTCGCAATCTTGGATCGTATATCTTTCGAAGATACGAAGTATTTGTATGTGCGAAAATACAATGAACATTTACACGATGATATTTTTGAAGTTGATTGCAATCTTTGAACTTTTATGAACGATTATTACTATTATGAAAACTTTATGCAGTATATGTGAAAAATTGTATTCAAATGTATTTTTTTTTTTTAAATGCCTTTAATTACGTTTCTTTGACGCATTTGTCGCAAATAATCATCTAATATTTGTCCAAACAGAAAAATCGAGAATCGAAGAATCGTCGAGTTATAGCATATCTTAACTTTCCAGTCATTCATTCAGTAAACGACTTCCACGAGATGGAATTTTTATGGTTGCTCGTTAGATAATACACGCGCTAAAGATCGGCGGGCAAATTAGCGCTGTTTATAATCACTTTTGTTGTTCTTCCCGTCGCGTTTCAATAACAAACCCGGCGAGCATGCTCGTGCACGAAGCAATCATCACGTGCTAGACAGATAGACAGCCACCATTTTTCTGGAACGTATTCATCACGTGCCAGACGGACCGATTCAGAAAGAGATGTCTCTTTAATTAGTCCGGTCACTCATTAACCAGGAAGCGATAAGTTTAATCGTGAATGGGTTAATCGTTGACCCCCATTAATCATCGTCGGGGAAATACATCCGCGATTTACAACGGCAATAATTGAAGCAGTTAATTGAAACGTTTAATCAGTCTGGCTTATATTTATCTGTTTAAGCTCTGTATACAGATGCCGTGATGAGTACAATGATTCTCGTAAGAAAGTCGTGTTAATTTTATTTTCTTACAATTGACCACGACAATTTTTATTTTGCATCAAGATCAGCAGTCTACTAATGAACATACTTAAACAATAGGGTGTTCGCGATAATTTGTACCAGCGTTTTTTTCGTAAATGGTAAACATCAGAAAAAGACCGAAGAGGAGATAGCTGCAGTATATTTTATTAGCAATATAATAGCGTATCTCAATTTTTTTTATTTTTAATATTTTTCTAGAAACAAAGGTGACTTTCATATTTTGTTTTTAATGGAATGGAATTTGGACGATTTGCAAACTAAGATAAAAGAAGCCTGTGCATCCATATCTAGTGCAACATTGGCAGAAACTACCAGGAATGTAGTCAGCAGGACTGAGAAATGCATTCTTGTTAATGGAAGTCACATTGAACACGAGATGTAGTCTTATCACTGCAACATACTAGTAAATACAATACTACGAAATGTTAAATCTATTTCTTTTATTTCTGCCCTTGTATGGCCCTGAAGACCATAGTATACTACATGGTTGAACTCGTCTCAATGTCTGTTTCTATATGACATAAACAAATATGTAGCATTCCATTAAAAAAAATGAAGGTCATCTTTGTTTTTAGAAAAATATTAAAAATACAAAAAATTGAGATACGCTATCGTATTGCTAGTAAAATATACTACAACTATCTCCTCTTCGGTTTCTTTTTTCTAGTGTTTGAACACCCTGTATATGTTTGTAGCTTCAGAAATTCCAAGGTTGTCGAAATGTCAATATTCTTCTCGAGAAGGTTAATGTTCGTTAACGCGCATGTTTATTACATGTTAGTAATTGGTATCTAAATGATTGAATATGCTAGAGAATTTTTCTTTCTAAAATCTGTTTTATTAAACAGCGCGGAAGGACGATCTAGACAGTTCGACTAACAGACTCGAAGTGAAGAAAAGAATATTATAGCAGGGGCGAAAGAGAAATTTCTTCGTCCACTTGAAATAAAGAAAAACACAAGTCTGCATCGTTTATTGCCCTGGCCCTCGGGTACGACAAATATCAGGCCTATGGGTCCGATGACATCTGGTCTGTTATTCTAAGATAGAGAAACTACAGTGTTTCTCATGGACAACGAAATTCATTTTTGCTCTTTTGGCAGTTGCATTATTATTGCCAATAATCCAACATTACAAATGCATAATTGTATGCTACAAATGCATGATACAAATACACGCCAATCTGGTTAGTAATTTTCCTTTCGCGATTCCGAATGTCGCCGATATGTGAATGAATATTTCAACGTTCTTGTTGAACTTCGGCTTGATCGCACGCGTGAACCGGCATTAACACATCGTCGATCGGTATGCCGAACGTGTGACAGTCGCGTGGATGTTTATGGAAAGATTTCAAAACGGTGGCGTATCGTCTAGCAACCGTCTGACCGAAGTCTGACAGCCCCGACGCGACGGTACCGCCATGAGGCAACAGTCCGTCGTCCACTTTGAGTCAGCGTTTCAGGGTTACGGTGTCTGCGATCGGCCAAGTGAACGCTCACCGATGCACCGGCACGGTGTGCATCGTTGCATCCATCTCTCGCCAATGGACTATCATATCCCGCGTCTGTCTCTCGCTTACGCGCGTTTTACGTGGCGCCTGGCGCCGCGCTGCATTCTCCAACGAAAAATTCGAGATGAAGTAACCCTTTGAGGACCAACGCCGACATAGTATTCTCTCCGTAACCGTCGCATTTTTACTTATGCCGAGCAGCAGTTTTGGTAAAGATACTACGTTTGTTGGTAGTGTACCTTTGCAGTTGTAATTGGAATTGTTGTCGTCGTATTCCTATTCTTTTTCTGATTAAAATTACACCGAACACGATATAGTCAGGGTCATTAATACGTCTGCAATGAACGATTAAAGTTTCGGACTTGACATTTACGGTAGAGGTACACGATCGTCTCGATCGTTTACTGCATGACTAGTTTCAAGTGAAAGCCCCCCGGTGGTGGGGATAAAATTTGGACAGTTACGGTAGAGATCTTTTCGACAGAGTTACGGAGAGAATGCTGTTCATTTATATAGGTTGCTCGGCAAACACATGTGACAATTTTTGAATATCGAATCGACAAAAATTGAGGATTGAGGAAAGGGTGGAGTTTTCTATTTCTAAATGCTAAAAATATGAAAAACATATATATATATATATATATATATATATATATATATATATATGTATACTAAGATAGAAACAAACATAGGGAAGACCGAGGCAAGCTGGTACGGTTTTCATGTCTATCGAATAAACAGTTTATAAACAATATTTTAGCATACTTTTTTTTACGCAATTGATTCAAGCAAGAGTTGCAGAAATGAAAAAACTGAAGAATGTATCGACTTGCCCCGGTCGCCTTCTTCGTACCAAAAAAAAAAAGAACACCGAAACTTCTGCTAATGCGCAGAACATACACGGAGTCTCTCAAGAGTTCATTAACCCCGAATAGTTGCATACACGTCGCAGCTTACCGATAACTGAACTGTAAAATACTTTGGTCTCTTTGTGATTGAGAAACGAAAGCTTTTCACCGGTGCTTGGCGAGTCATCGGAGCGGCGAACATTCGAGTGCGAATGAATGAAAGAAAGAAAGAAAGAAAGAAAGATGGGGAGTGAGAGAGAGAGAGAGAGAGAAAGAAAAAGAGAGAGAGAGATAGAGGGTTCTCATTGGATTCGACTGAAACGACACGTGAGAAGTAGTCTCAAGGTCAACTAGTTAGCTCGAGGCTGCCACATTCTGGCAGCGTCAACGTCGAACGAACCGAACCCGCGAAGAACCATAATCTTTCGTGTATGTGTGTGTGTGTATCATCGCGATCAGGTGAATCGTTCGGCGCCGAACGATTGTAGTATGCGGCGTTTCTTTTCTGTTTCGTTATTTGTTTTCCCTTTTTTCGAGCGGAAAATTTTTTCCTTGCTCACCCCAACGTGTATAAGCGGCACGTCTCGTCGGACGGCTATTCCAGAAAAGGGATTTGCACGTTTGTTCAGTATGTTAGCGTTTACCTAACGATAAGTGGCGCTATGATTTATGGTGGTTATACGGTTAGTAATTGTTTCGTCCTCTTATTTGATTGCAGCAAACGCGTTATCTAGACGGAGACTGTCTTTGCTACGTGTGCCAAGACTTATATCTGTCCCGTTGTTACAGTCAACTATGTAGTTGCAAGTGTACGAATTGTTACACAATCGTAGGAAATGTTTCGCAGTTTCACTAGTGCGAAAAAGAACCGCGGCTGTCGAGAGAGACTTTTTGCTGGGCAATAATTATTTTCGCGAAATCGGTTTTTCACCTGCTCCAGCGAAAACCGTCGCTGGACTGTCAATTTATTTGCTACTTTATACTTCTATAGTCGAGCATTTCTCTTCTAGCTTTTCCTTTTAATTTTGTTAAATGTTATTGAATGTTTCCTTGTTCTTTCTATAGTAGAGTATGCGAAAAAACTTATTTCTGGAAGAAACACAGCGCTTAATTTTTAATATTCATCATGCTTTAAAAACGAGTATAATTAATATAGGCACAGAAATACGGTTAATTCAGAAACTGTTTATTTTGCATAACGGCCCGCGGTCTATTTATTTCCTCAGATAGGTCACCTCTTGAAATTAATAGTGCAACTAGTCGGTAATAAATGCGACTGATGTATACTGTTTCGTACGTACACAGTTTTGATTGTTAATTGAAAATCTTAAACTGCAATGAAATTCTATTAAAGATTCACTTTTTCTCAAGAACGTGGAATAAAATTTGCCTGATATAATCTCTGTTTACGGTGCATTTTTTCATGCAGGATAACCTCGGTTCCGGTTATATCATCAGTTACAGGACACCCTGTAGGCGCGTGCGCGTGCGCGCGCGCGCGCGCGCGCGTGTGTGTATCTACGTATTCAGAATGGAATTTCGGTATCCCAAAAATTCCGATCCACTTCAAACAGGTTTGTAGAAGATTGGGCAACTTTTGTTCTACTTCTTTTTACGGTCTTAAGTGGAGAGCTGCGTGTAACGTGTGTGTTAATTAGGTGATCCGAATTGTTTCTTTTGGCCAAGTACATCCTCAAAATTTTCACCCACAAAATTTTCATTTTCTTAATTTTTATTGCGTGGTTGACCAGGATACATTTTTAACAAGAAAAATATTTGTATACGGTATCATATTATTAGATGCACGAATTAATTCGTAGCCCTTCTTTTGAATTTAATACTGTGAAAAACAACCATCATTTTCTGCGTATTTACTCATGCTTATAAATAATTACTGAGTCTTCAATTTAAAATAAAGTTGCTACTGATTGTTTATGAGAGCCCACGAATTAATTTGTAAACCTAATAAAATCGTGTGTTATTCGAACGGTGGTTTTAATGAAAACGATGGAAAATTGTAAACATTGTGACACCTGGAAGGAAAGGTGATTTGGAATCAATTAAATATGCATTATGTATGCATGAAAATTTCCAAATGTATGCATGAAAATTTCCAAATGTATGCAATACTACGCAAAGGTTTTCTATTTGAATAGAAAGCGTGCAAAATAGTGTAAAATTAATTGTAGTATTTATTTCTGTAAAAAATCGTTCTGAGTGATATTTTCTTGAGATAACAGCTTCTTGAGCAAGCGTTAGAACTCGAATTTTTCTTGTTTCAAAACGACACGCTTCGAGGTTAATGGATACTACTTGTATAAGTATGCGATAATAAGGAAACAGGAGCGTCTACAATGAATTACTTGACTTTATCGCCTGCTGCAAGTTCCGAGGCGTCATTTACGTGTTGTACGTGCTCTTGTCTACAATGTCGCGTCATGATTACGATACAGTAATCGCGGTTACGTAACCGGTTACATTCATCAGATCGATACGCGAACAATCTGTATTACGATCTGTATGGGACGAGTCGGCTAGCATTGTGATTCAAAATTGCTACCTTAAAAATTACAATAATAAACTTCGCGAGGTATTAAAACGGAGAGTAGAGGTCCCACCACTGGAACGTACACAGTCGTCCAAAAGTTTCGCAACGATCAAACGATACCTCAAAATATTAACTTAGAAATATTCTTTTTATTACAATTTTTTATTACGACCCATGAACATTTTTGTCCTACAAAAATGGCCACCTTTGTTAATAATCTCCGAATGTATTTGAAACATATTGATCATGCCTCCACTACCCTATTATACCCATTGTTCTATGAAAAAAAGAAAAATTTTTTCTGCAAAAAACCGAAGAAATATCAGAATACGTATATAAGGAAATGTTGATAAGGTGAATCATTTTTTTTTTAGAAATGCTATCTTTGATTAGAAAAAAGAGTTTTTGTTCTTTCAACGAACGGAAGAGTGTATTGAAGCTTCTCACATTCCACACATGACTAAAGAGTTACTTAACTGAGAAGGTACGCTGGATCGAAACTTTTGTACCACAGCGTACCAACCTTTGCCTCTAATTGCATGCTCACTTTATTATCGTAATTAACCCACGAGTAACAACACACGAGACATTTGCTATTCTTGACACCGTGAAACTTATCAAAATAATACCCAATCGCAAGCAACACAAAGAAAGTGAATGGCAAGTGCATTAACAAATAAATGCGCAAAGAATGGAGCAAATATACATTTTTTTCGGACAAACTCGAAGAACACTGAGATTGAAGAAAATTTATTTTAGCATCGCTAAATTGCAAACCAGTCCGAATCTATGTTTGATTAAAAGAGCGATGTTGTGGTTCTTGGACAATTTTATTACACAATGCTGAGTACCGTTGATTGGCAGAAATAAACAAAGAGATGTTCAGGGACGCGGCGAAGGAGAACTCGGAAGAAACAAGCTTTTTGTTGTGGCGTGGCTCTCCTAAATTATTCGAACCATTAACGTTACGCAAAAAAAAAAAGAAATAAAAAAAATGGGTCCAATAAGATTAACGTGCTGCCAGAGAACCGGTCGAAGATCGGTCGAGTCAGCATATTATTACGTCGAGCTACTCGTGATTGAACAATGTGCTAAACGGTCTTCGGGTTTTAAGCACAACAGACGTGTTCGTTCAACTTCGCATACTCCTGCGAATCAATCCTAAATTGTTCCTGACCGTATTTAAATTCCGTAAAATTCGATTAGTCATACGTTGAGAGCTGCACGAAAGCGTGTGCCTACATATGGTGTCCCATTTCGATCTCCCAGCGGAGATACATAACTCGACAAAACATTCGGCCTTGGAATTACCATTACAAGTTGTGTAAAGGTCACCTTTTGAGTTTTTTAAATTCATATTTGTAGTTCATAGTACACATTCTTGTAGATATGCAACATCACCACGTTCTACGTATTTTTCTACATTTATTATTTATTTACAGCTCGACTGTACAACTTTAGTTACATTTTCATTTTCATTAATTATTTTCCGAAAGTTTGGAGGAGAAAAAATGTCTTGCATCGAATAGAAGATTCTTTACAATGAATTTTTTATTTTTCTGCATTCATTTCCTATTTATGACTCGAATGTCGGTCTGCATGTAAATTCTCGTTTGCGCGAATTACTATTTTAAGAAATTCTAACGGTGGAAAAATGTCCTTCGTTTAATTTAAAATTCTTTTCGGTAAATATGGGAGTTACCAAGGAAATTAAAGTGCATATTTTTTTGCGTTTTTCATACTTTAAACGTGCAACTTGCAAAAGTCTTTGAAAACTTGCACAAAACAAGGTTAGACATTGTTTTTAGTCCATTCAAGGTATTAGCCAAATTAAAAATCATCGCTCACCGTAATTATCTACAAAAACATAGGTATGTAAGAATGCAAATTCTTCACGGTTTTTTTTTACGAAGGTTGCGCTACGATGAGCAGCAAAACAAACTGATGTGCGGAGTTGACGATATCGACAATTTATTTAGAATATAGGTATATTCCCCGATCGGAAAGCTTAATCAGCGAAACTGACACGTGCGATTTTAATTGCTACACATCGCCCAGCGAGTCTGTAATCTAAACGTAGGATAAGCACAACAGGTTTGAATTACCATAAATTGCTGGTGACGTTCCGAGAATGCCAGCTCGGCAATTTGATTGCAGTCCATTCGCACAGCGCGCTTTCTTCATTTGCAATCCTCCCCCGCGTTGTAAACAATAAGCTAATAGTAGCTGCTTGGTCGAGACAAACTACTATCTTCGGGGCTGAGGTGTTCTGTAAATATATATTTAATCTCGTGGAAAATGATCGCGCGACAATAAATTTCGGCTTATTTTAAAGTTAGAAGCTATTTTGTAATACATTTTTCATTTCATTCGAAGATTTTGTTTTTTATGACGTAACGGGCGAAAAACTGAAGACACGTTTTTTCTCGAAAGTACTATACGCACATTGTCGCCAGATCAAGAATTGTTCGCCCACTCTAATTTCCCTTTCTACCGCGCTGTTCCCCTCGCTCCCGTTGCGGTCCGGTCACGTGACGCGTTTTTCCCCTCGATTCGTGCTCCCTCGCCTCGTCTGCCAACACTGGCTGTACGTTCAAACGTCGGTGAAAACGTTGAAATATTTTTCTCGCAACTGAAACCACCGTGGGTTCAAAGATCGAAGCTTCCTCTACACAACGGTACCTGAAAAATTGATGTACGATTTTTTTTCTAGTCGTTTTATCGAGCTCTGAACGAAAGGTGTACCGCCAACTTTACAGTACTATAAAAGGCTTCGCACGACCGAAATTGTTCCTCGCTTTTGTACCATAAAACAGTGGAAAAAAATCGTACCCCAATTTTTAAGGATTCGTTTGTAAAGATGATGCTTCAATCTTCAAATCTATGACACTTTGATTTACGAGAAAATTTTTTGAAAGTTTTTGGCAGACGTTTGGGTTTGCAGCATTTTTGAAGGGAAATGTAAAAATCATGTAAAAATATCTTAGAGGAAAATGAATGCTATTTCGCAAAAGTAGACCTTTCAAGTTTTAAATTATCACAATTTAAATATCGACAATTTTTCGAAAATCGGAAACGTACTGTTTAAATACTTGTCGGATCTATTGTACATTTCCATAGATTCTAGTGGAATATAATGTCAAAGTAGAACAGAACTATTCTGGTAGAACGGAATTACCTTGCGATTCGCTAATGATGATCATTTTTCCACTTACATCGCGTATACCACATTCCCTCGACCTTGCACCAATCAATTACTACGCATTTCGAACGTTTAAACATTAATAGGCAAAAAAATTCGAAATCAGGATGAATTAAATTTTTTAATTTCAAAGTTCAATCGGAAAAGACGATGAAGAAGAACGATGGTGTAAAGACAAATTTAAGTTAACAAAATTTTATCTTACAAACAATAAATCGTCGTGATTTTTCGACAAGTTGTACAGGGGATAAATTAAGGTCACGGAGAATTTCCATTATCTCTTTTGCTAAAAATGTGAAGCTATTCGCAATACTAAAACGAAAATATCTACTTCACGAATTACTTTCGAAATGGTTGCTTCTATTACACCCACGAGAGATACGCGAATTTTGCCAAAAGTTTTCCGAAAGAATGCGTGGCATTTTTTTCTGCCTGAATGGTAAAGAGGGCAATGGGACGAATCTAATGGCGCCGTTTCATGTGTGATTTTATTGATGACTTGGTAAAATAGGTCAACGAAGGCAAAGAATTTTGCCACGCACACCCAACTCTGCGCATCCCCAACCATGCGCACTCGGGGGATCCTCAAGAGAACGAAATTTTATTATTCCAGGAAGCCGGTATTTCGCGACAACGCCGATCACACTAGAAAATATGTCAACATTCGCTTGGAACAGCTTAACTGGTAGCTCGTGAGCCACTTGTGACTCTTTCCTTTTCATCTTTCGACAAAAAACCCGCACCGTGTACGACAGGCAGTCACAGGGGAAAGAAGAGACGTAGCGGTATCTGATTTTTCCCCGTTTCGTTTCGCTCGCGTTAATTTTGCACCCCCTGATAGAGGACGAAACGGTGAGGGAGCATCCCTGGCTTAGAACAATATTTGGGGTGACCGTCAAACACATAAGTAGAGTCAAAAACCATGGCCGTGATCCCGACAGTGATCGAACATGAGAAATATCATCGATGTAATCGAATCGTAGAACTGCGATTTCCGGGATCGCATTTCAAATGAAAAAGTTCTAGTGAAATTACTCCGCCATACTTCTACAATGAATGTCAATGCGGCAGAATCATATCGTAGAACTGCAATCTTCGCATCGACTTTCAACTTGAAAAGTTCTAATGATGTTTCCCCGTTGAACTTTTTCAAATTTAAATTATTCAAATTAAGGTGGTGGTAATAAAATTGTAGAACTGCAATTTTCGCACCGAATTTCAACTTACGAAATTCTAATGAGGTTTTCCCCCTCGTACTAGACCTAATTATTGAAAATAATGGTATAATAAAATAGTAGAACTGCGGGTCCAGTTTCAAATTAAAAACTTGTAACGAGGTTCCCTCGTCGTATCATAATTATTAACATTAACTCAGGGTAATTATGTTGCAGCAATTTTGGCATCAAATTCAATGATCAAATTAAAATGCATGCAATAAGAAAGTCTATTTTTACTGGTGCATGCGAATGCAATTGGCGCGCAGATCGATTTGCAAATCCACGCTATTCGATAAAAGACACCAGGGACTATCAAGAAACACGAGAAGCAATCCTCTCGTTAAACATAACTCCTATATTTTATCAATTTGTAAAATTGCTTTTAGAACATTGCCGTAAGTTCACAGCTGTGTACGGAAAATTCTGGCATTTTAGCGGTCTGGTGATGCATCGATCGCTATTGACAGCCTGTCCGAGTACTCGGAAAAAGCAAACCTCAGCTCAATATTCAAGCTGAGCGGAGCACTTGACTATTTCGAGATTGACGAAAAAAGTCGACGAGTAACTTCGAAAATTTGACTAAGCGTCTCGGGGCAAGTGTACACTACTTTGGCTGCTCTATTATTTTAACAACAGTCGCGAAACTCACCCCCTTCAATAGCTGGAGATAAATTCCTATAAAATTAATCTGGTTATCAAAATAAAAATATTTGATTTAAAGTAGTATCTTATTTGAACCACATTAAATTATACTATATACCAAATCATTAATGATCGTTAATATACGTTGCAAAATATTTAAACGAATAATGAAATATAATACTAATGTACTACAAACTACATTATAAAATACTAATGTAAAGTGTACTTACTTCTGAATCTTCTGTACCTCCGTCGGATCCACAGCACACAATTATTCACTCACGAGAATAGGTCCGAATAATTGAACAACAATCACTAAACAACACACACACACAACACATTTCATAAAATCGTGACAACGAACGAGAAGATGTCACTCCGAACACGAACAAAATAATACTGCCATTTTAACAATGATCCCTTCCACGGAGGTGGTACGGTCAGGTTATCCTAGGCAGGTTAGACGCTGAGGGTCTATAAACACTAGATACAAAACCAAGGTGAAAAAAATTATGGCGGGGCGCCGACCCTATTTCCCGGAATTCCCTGTTTTCGTATCACACGTCCGCGGATCCGAAGCACCTCCGTGGAAGGGATCATTGTTAAAATCGCAGTATTATTTTGTTCGTGGTCGGAGTAACATCTTCTCGTTCGTTGTCACGATTTTATAAAATATGTTGTGTGTGTGTGTGTTGTTTAGTGATTGTTGTTCAATTATTCGGACCTATTCTCGTGAGTGAATAATTGTGTGCTGTGGATCCGACGGAGGTACAGAAGATTCAGAAGTAAGTACACTTTACATTAGTATTTTATAATGTAGTTTGTAGTACATTAGTACTATATTTTATTAATCGTATGTAGAATATTGGATGCAAGGTTTTCTTTCATATTTTGCAACTTCAATGTCCCTTTAACACTAGATTTACAAAGCACTAAAACTGACTACTTAACATTATTTTACAAAAATAACAAGAACGCGTCTATCCACATTTGTATCAATTTTTTAAATAATATATACCCAAAAAAATAATTTTGTTGAATAATTCCCCATGGATACGTCTTCTCTAATGTAAAAACCTCTAATGTAAATATTTACCTTCAAATCTAATCCACACCTACTCCGATCACTTTTTGAGATGTTAAAACTTTTTTGCGAATATCTCTTTTCCTATAAGTATAGGAAAAAGTTGTTCAGAATGATGACCTTGACAACATATTTCAAGGTCATCAAAATCGGTGAGGAAGCCCCTAATATAAATAATTACCCAAATGTTAAACGTGTACATGTAATTAATTAATAATTAAATTAAATTTTCGAACTGCATGCCATCTTGTGTAACGCAAAGTTCTGTTCTTTGTAACAAAGTCTTATGTGTAGCTTCCATTAGAGAACTTCTTTTTACATTTCTGAGCGTTTTGTCATTTGTTCATTTGTTTGTACCGTCGAAATATTTCAAATATTCTGGCAATTGATTCATGGCGATGTTTTCTTTGAAGGTCATCTGAAAGTCATTGTATAGCAGGTCGTTGAATTCGTTTCGACGTCGCCTACAATATTATGAAGTTAAAAATACCCAGTTCCATTAAAAGATATGACAGCGACCTCGATTTTTTGTTGCAAATCGATTATTTTTTAAATTTAAAATATTGCAATTTTTTGTCGGTTAAATACTGATTAACTTTGGCAAGAAACATTTTTCTGTCCGACCATTCAAAGGGGCGGAAAAATCGTGGGGACTAATTTGCGCCGCACCCTGTATAAAAGAATAAATCAATTTTTGACATTTACCAATATTCACAAAACTGTCAATTCTTTTAACGAAATTATTGTCGTTGAAATATGGACAATTTCTCGAGAACCGGAAATTTAATCTTCAAACATTTTTTGTGTCCATTATTTATTTCAATCTCTGTGCACAATTGCAGAATAATGTTCGAAGAAGTCGTCACGTATAATGTGTAAATTACTGTTTTGTCGAGTCACATTCGACTACGAGTTATCGGTGCTCGTCAGGAATAGTTTCCAGGTAATTTTATTATCTTGTAAACGATGACTCGTCGACAATGGAGACGCGCATGTTAATTTTAACACGTGAATGGGTGGTGTTGTTGACAATTCTTATTCATAAAAGGTACACTCAAGCGTTCAACACTAATTGGTGAAAGCCACAGAACTCAGATATTCCTACCGGTGAACATTATCTGGCATAATTTGTACACCGAAAACGAATGCTCGAAGTGTGTGTACATAGCTTGCAGTGTATAACTGCGTTGCTCGTGGTACTTTCGCGATTGTTTACCTATTAGGAAGTTATCAGTAAGTATATGTAACGTTGGCAAACTTTAGTAATCTTCCGGACATTCTCTTATCACGGATACGTAAACAAATAGTAGCCAGCGTACACAACGGTCCGCGCCCGTAAATATTGTTAGTCATCACGATTAGGCTCGTTCCGCTCGCGTATTTTTCTCTCTACCGTACTACACTCGTATGAAAGGTTTCTCCAACTGTCTGTCGAAGAACAGTTGTCATTCAGATGTACATTCAGCGAGAAAACAGTATTTTTCACTTTCTATATTTTTTGGTGAATCTTTTGTCTGCGCTATTTGTCTACAATTTTTGGAACTGTTCTATCATTTGTAACAGGACTCTCTAACGTGAAGTGGTAAATAGAAAATTGGCTAATTTTGGTCGTATCAATGTTTCTTTGGCAATGTTTAATTTTATGTGCAGTAAGGTTGTTTTAAGTTAAATTTCCTTCTATAATTCTTTTCTTTGTTACTTTACATTTTCATAAAATCTTTTTTAGCCATTAGACTAAACATGTACATACACCAGAGCTGCACAACATGCCAACGTGCCTTGCTTAGCGGCCGAGGGCGCCCACCGATGCCCGTGGCAGTGTCACCAGATGAGGGGAGGGAGCACGAATTGAGGGGAAGAAAGTTACCCTCTCTCTGCCAGTACCGGAGTTCGCACGACAGAGATGGAACGTGCGTCGGGAATTTGGGGGGGGGGAATGCGCGGTAGGTGGGGAAATTAGAAAGAGGGGGCAAGTCTTGATCTGGCGAAACTGGCTCCGTGGGCACAGCTACGGGCAAGCCACTTAGCGGAGTGGGGATAGGGGCGTGGCTTCGTGACCGCCGTTCTGTGTATACCCAGGGCAGACGCTGAACAGCTCTGGTGTATACCAAATATAATTTTTTTTTTCACATACAACATTGTCGACAATGAGGTAGTTGTAATTATGGCAGTTGTGAAAGAAATCACAAGACTAGGGGTTAACGCAGTACATGTTAAAAAGGTGCATACTATAATTGAAAGTATAAAGTATAAATACAGGCTATAATTAGGAGGTAAAAAGATCGAAGCTAAACATAGTGGAAAATTGGATGGAAATAGGACGGTTTTATATCGAGCTGGAAAATTCCTTTTTGACACCCGATCCCTACGATTTCGACGATAAATTGTCTCGTGAAACCTACCGCGATCAGATCGATGGGGAAACGTCCTCGCAATTACATTCAACCCTTTCGCGTTTGCATCATAACGATTGGCTCTGTTCTATTTCGAGGCCACGACTAATTACGCCTCTTGTTCTTCGGCTAACTTGTATCGATTTTATAGCAATATGCGTTAATTGATTTCTTACTTGTCCCTTGAAGACATAACGAACGGGGGTGCGTCTACTTTCATTAGATATTCTTGCTAATCAATTTATTAGAGACTGAGCACAGCTACTGGATTTATTTATTTATTTTGCAAAAATATATATAAATTGATAAATAATATAAACTGATAATATATGATAAAATATATATAAACCCGAAATAATTCGTTATTGTTTCGCAGTTTATTCCAAATGAGATACGCCTGTTATAGATACACATATTTTAACATTTGAACAGGAATTCTAAAGAAATGGAAATGTATATTGAAATCATTTTCATTTGCATATAGGAGCTAATACATTCTTTTTTTTTAAATAATTTTACTGAGCTGAGCGTCACATGGCGGTACCTTTTAATTTCTTTAAATACTTTCACTGTTTCGTGTATTTGAGCTACTCATTTTTGCTTAATGCATAATGCAGGATGCACTTACAAATGCATAAAATATACAGTTTAGTTTTGACTCTAAATGAGAACAATTATGTCTTTAAGTGAAGAAGATATATTTTTTGTGTTTCTAGAAGTAGTTTAGTTTGAAGAATTGACGTAATTGTAAATGACCGTTAGAAGCAAACAACGAAAATTGCAATGGCATTTCAAATAGAGGAACGAACCAAGCATGGCGTTTAGCATAACACCCACGAGTGAGTGGTGCTGTAGTCATTTCGGTTATGCAACAGGGCTTGCAGTTATCGATCAGCTAGCGTCTAAGAACTTTTTGCCAAGACCGTATTGATCCTGGCAGAGTTCGTAGACGCATTTCACACGACCTATATGGTTCTAATCAATGCTCGTTACGTGCACACTAACCCCGCATGCGAGATGTGTAACCCGAAAAGCAGATATCTATGTTATCACGGAACAGAAGGACGAAAATCATAATTTCAAAAAATTGCAAGATAGAATCTTCAGCAAAAATAACATTAGAAGAATCGAAAGAATATCGTCATATTATTTTCAACCTACTGAACATATCGAGGACAAAAATTAATTTCTATTTCGCTCCAGTTTGTTGCAATTCGGCTAGAAAATTTTGTCTAAATTCGTGTCTTTAAGGTTAGATCACATAACTTAGACCGTGTTCTCTCACAGCTCACCGCAGCTAGGTAAGGCATAATTACTTAGTCTTGGTCTTGAAATACATTGTTAGTCATAACAGCTATTCACACCTGTCTCCGTTCACTCTAAGCTCAAAATATATCAGTTGAGGTAGTGTTGGTGGACAGCTGTTGTGACCGTGACTGTGTCTCGGGTAACTTTGCAGGAAAATAGATCGTAGAACGTTTGATGAACTGCAGCAATAAACATGCTCGCACAACATAAATGTTACTTTACGAAATACATTAATTTCGAACGATTTTGGCCGAATAAGTCAAATCTTACCCTAATGCGCACATCTTTCACGAGAACGATCACACACACGTCAACCATAGCACCTTATCTGCCACGATCCGTTTTTCTATGTGTTTTACGCATTTATGGCAAAAACGAGTACGTCAAATACAAACTAGTGAAAACATTTTGAGCCTCCGGTGGCGGTGCCTGGGTCTATTTTTATCCAGATTAGGTATCAAAATAGCCATACGTGCATTCAGTTTTTGGCAGTTAAACTAAATGAATAGCTGTTGCATTGGGAATAACACAGAGGCTAGTGTGTTTACACGAAGCGCCATTAAAAATACAATTTCAAAAATTAACGATTAAATCGCCTTAATCTTTAATTATACTAAAAAATAGGGTTAAAGTATTCAAAGATACTGTTGTTTTCGACTCGATCAAATTATTAAGAAGAGAAGCAAATGTCTATGCAGCTCCTGTGCCTTGCAATCGCGATTTCGAATAAATATCGACAGTCTATATATTACTATTCTGTGGGAACCGCTAGTCCAATGCTAAACTTATCCGCTCGGCATAGTCTCGGCAAATGCACGGGACTGCGAGATTTTACAATTAGGACAGTCCGAGATACATACCGCTTTCTCGAGCTGCTGAATACTCTGGTTCAGCCATAGTTTAAATGCTTCTCCTCGATCTCGGAAAGCACGATGTTAACATCCACGCGACATAGCAGTAAAATGGATGCGGATCGCGCGAAATGTCATAGGGTATTTTTCGCATAACTGGCGATAGCTGGATCGCATGCAAGGATGCAATAGTGTCGACCTATGTATATTTGCCGATCACTCTTTCTGGAGCATTCATTTCCCTATATCTTTCTTATCAGCGTCGCCTATCGATCAATACGGACGCACATGTACGCGTGCTGAAGGTGTTAGGGCAATAGGGTGTGCGACTTTATGGGTTTGCAATTCGCGATGAGTGCACCAGAGAATGTTCTCTTTTGGGAGCAGAATATGTCGCGTTTAAAGCCTCAAATGGTGTGCAATTTATTCAATGAATTTCTTAACGGTGAATACAAAAATTTTAGCTTCAAATATTTCTTTATGCCAAATAAATATTTGTTGCTTCAATCGCAACGAACAGAAGCCAAACGGAATTTTTTCTTTCTGTCTTTAATAATTGTGATACGTTCGAAATGAAAATTGTTAAATTCTTTTGATTTCTCTACTGTTTTAAATCGCACCTACTCGTGCTTGCCGCAAATGCATGAAATCAATCTAATCGTGTATACATATAGGCTGTAGTGTGAATCGACCTTAATGCGCGAACGATCGTTTACTATGAGATTTAGATGGCGGATAGTTTGTCGACTGAGCTTGTAAAACAATCGATCCTGCTAAGTTATCGTTAATATTTATCGCGATGAGTTATTATACCTGGGAACAGTCACTTGTGCTTGTCTCGTAGAAAATGTCAAATGTAAATGACAATATCGATCGCAGGGCGACACATGGTCTCTTAAAGTTTTTAGTCTAACGTTACACTTCAAACTATACTGATTCGCTAACAAATTCTCTTGAAAAATTCTCACGTCTTTTGCTGGGTTCGATGATTATTACCAAATTCAGCCGACAGAATTTGTTTATCCTGTTTTACTGTTATTTGTTTATCCTGTTTCATTGTTACTGTCACTATCTATCAAGAATGTAAACTAGAACAGAGAAAAGCCGGCAAAAGTATTAAACAAAACTGCTTGTAACACGAGTCACGATTTACCGTCGATAAAACGGAATATTTTTATGACGGATACATTGTACACGTCGTTTATCATTCGAGTGAATGGTTATAGTAATTTGCGCGCGGGATATGCCACACACCGCTACACACGTCATAATTCATATCTGTGACTCATGATGTTCACAGTTCGCTCTCATCGGAAACAAACGCAACTCATTCACCGCAATTCAAGCACGTGAATTTAATTTCCTCGTCGTCCATGTTTTTGCTTCGATCCTAGCAGGAAGTTTCCGTCTTTTATCTGCATATCCTTTATATTTTTGTGTACGAGTTTATTCAGAAATGTTTTTTCAGAATCGTTTTTTTTTTCTTTAAGAAAAACGTCGAACCTGTAAAATATGAAAGCAAAGATCAGGGTCTTTCGTATACAGAAGAGTAATTGAAATGTTCATTCTGTTCTAAGAATTCTAAAACCTTCAACTGTAGCAATGACCGTCTACTATCTTCTATTACAGTTCACTTCTTCCACTACCAATCTAGCTAGCTAGCTAGCTAGTTATTTTTATTGCTCGGTAGATTTATTGCCTCGGTTCGAAAGGGAGGGATGTAAAAATAATCGGGAAGAAATCGTGATTCTGGTTGGGTATCGTTTCACTTGAAAAGAAATTCTGTTCTGTTGCAGCTAATGAAAATCACCAAGACCCTGCTTGGCGAGAAACTTTTCACAATGCTTATGAAGTCCACATTTTACGGTCACTTTGTCGCCGGAGAAGACGAGGTGCAGATCACTCCTGTCCTGGATAGGCTAAGACAGTTCGGCGTGAAGCCGATTCTCGATTACTCTGTCGAAGAGGACATCTCTCAAGAGGAAGCGGAACGACGCGAGATACAGTATGTATCCGACATTTGAACCTTCCACAGCCTGGCATCATACAATTTTTACTGTTGAGGCTTTCCCAGCGTGTCGAGGCTTTCCCTTTTTTTTGCGAATAATTTACGTAAAGAATAAAATGAACCCCCGAAAGCCTCAACAACAAGAACAGTATGTATCAATCACTGTTGCATCCGTTGCCCTCGTTCCCCATACGCTAGCTACCGTTGTTGCATGTGCACACGTGACTCGCTTGATTCACGTTTCCAGCGGATCGAAAGAGTACAGCTGTAAACCCCATCATTTGTGAACACGTTTCTATGACGTTACAATGTTAACGTGCTTTTTGTCTACCGGTAATTTTCTAACACAGTAGCTACCTCAATTATCCGAACTAACAGTGAAACATAAATAAACGCTCGTATAACAGACCAGTGATCCAATTACAACGCTGGGCTCGATCTTGATTAATTTGTACAATAAACCGTGTTGCTTGTGGATTGCCATAGATTGAGCTATGTAAATTTGAAGCATGTTGGGATACTAGTGACGTCAGGCGTCAGGTGTTTGGATAATCGAGGTGGTACTGTAATCCCTTTAAAAGAGGACATCTTTCAAGAAGAGGCGGGACAGTATGTATCTGAGATTCGAGGCTTACACGGCCTGGCATCATACGATTTTTATTGTTGAGGCTTTCCGATCTGAGCCCTATCCTTTTCGAATCGTTTCCCAACGTTCCGCGAGAATACAACGTACCCCGAAAGCCTCAACAAACAAAAAATACAGTATGCATCTATTGCACTGTTGCATCCGTTGCACTCGCTCCCGACAACGTTAGACGTTGCTGTTCAATGTGCAGGAACCGCGTGCACAGGTGATTTACTTGATTCATGTTCGCAGTGGATCAAAAAACTATCGAATCACAAGTATTTGGGTTGGAACGAAAGTTCGTAGCGTTTTTACATTAAAATTCCAAGAGAAAATTACGATATTTATTCAAGTTATCACGAGAAATGACGAATAGCAATAGAACAGAATGGAACGTATGTTGTTCAATAAATCGACGAACGAATATCTTAATTTTATCTTCGAATTTTCATTGAAAAAACCCAACGAACTTTCGCTCGAGTCACACTCGGGAGTGCAAAGGGTTAACACATCAAGATCATACTAATATGCTGCTTGTTCGACTCACATCAGAGAAGTAGCGTGTCTTTATCTTTTTTTTTATCCACTGTACCTCGATCGAGCAGCACCACTTTCACGGTTTCTCATTGGTAGAATACGATGACACATTAGCAACTCGCAAGGACTTGGCTAGGACCTCATCATCATGAGCGCACAAGACAAACGCGAAATCGAGTGAGTAGCGTGCACAATCGAACGCGTTAGCCCTTTGACGTATGAATTCATTGAAATTCGATGAAAATACTGTTCATCATTTAAAGTATGTTTCTTTCCTCCTGTGGACAAGGATTGTTTAAAATACTGAGAAAATTTTCTTCGGAAAACCAGTATCAGTCTCTTCAACGATGGGAAGAAATGAGCATGGTCCTTTCCGATGTACACAAATAAATTATATATTTGCAGCATCAAGGATTACAATCCTGATGTCGTCAATATATCGACATTCATCCTCAAAGGGTTAATTTATCATTTGTGTAAGCTTAACAATGAATTTTCGTACAAATTCAAGTCGGATATGTTCTTGGGATGATAATAATGTTGCTGGTAATATTTGCTATCGATATTAACACTTTGACTGCCCAAACGAACAATCTCGAAAGTTTCATAAAATCAAACTAGTTTATTTAACGAAAGCAAAATTGAAGAGTTCAAATGAACGGACACTAAATAGCCATTCAAACTTCTCGCATTTTCCAAATCTTGATCGAGTTTATTAACACGAATTATATTGGCGTGAAAATACATTTTTCGCGCGTAATTTCGCCACCCGTGTGCAGTCAACGTGTTAAACGATGTTTCATGTCAACGTGTACAATGGCACAAGAAGCACATGACGCGTTTCTTTTACAACATGGGGTTAAAGTTTTGTCAGGTGAGAATCTGGAATCTATCGTCAATGGTACAACCTTGGGTGGCTTTTATTGGCCATGCAGAAACGTTTTTGGCTTTCGTGACGATTCATGTGCATTCCGTTTTGGGCGTTGGTTTTTGTAGGCTTAGTGTATCTCGAATAGGCAACAGGTAGAAAGCTGAATAAGAGTAAAAGAAATCTGCCAGACCATTGCCGAGCGTCCTACAAGTACAGATCCGCTTTCCCGTCGCGAGGAACATAATTTTTCAAGGAAAAGTGGCCGTTAGGTCGGGATTAGGGTGACCGTTTCTACCTGAAAATTACCTGCAAAAAGGTGTCGTTCGTAGAGACACTCGAGAGGATACCGAAAGAGGATACTATACTAGCTTCCCAGCAGTGCCATAAAGGGAGATTTCAGTTTTACGGTGAATAAAGAGAGCTCACCTGCTGGATTAACATTCTTTTGACCGTCGGATTATCAATTTATCGTTAGCAGACGTTTATAATAGCGAGAAGAAAAAGTATGAAATTCAGATCTTTTCAAAATTCTGCAAAAATTGTCGAGAGAGAAAGAAACGTAACATTATCTTCGACTAGTTAAAATTATTGCGAGGCCACATTGCCAGGATACATTGCCACTTAGCTTCCATTTCTTACGATCGACTTGGAACATTTTTATTTCCCATAAAAATCCACCAGTCCAGTAATTGAAGATTCAAACCCTCAAGTATTCCAAAGAAATTAAAAAAACTTCATATTTGCAGTTGCACAATATTGTAGTACCGGCATGCTATAAGACGACGCTTTTCATTTTGAAATAAAACGAAAGAAAACTAGTGAAATATCGGCGTGGGTCAGAAATGACTCCGGCATAGGTCAAGATATTGAACTAAGCATATTGTTGAAGCAGCGAAGATCGGTCCTAACTCTGAGGAATCCTAACTATATAGCTAAAACTCGTGGCCTCCGTTTATGGCTCCGCTGGGAAAATTACAGTTCCTTATCTAATAGACTGCAGAAGTTTATGCACGATAAATATGTAACATGCACATGACGTTTATGCACGAAAAATATGCAAAGTATATAGGTATATATAAAATGTAGAATAATCAGCAATATATTATTATTTTACGGAATATTCACTATATACACATGTATAAAATATTTTTCACAATTATTCCGATACATTATAGTTCGCGTGACAATAATTTACGATCATTTTTCCGCATAAATTTCATTTTTTCTTGAGCTCGTTGCTATGTGTTCTTCTGTTTCGCACGAATTAGCAGTTTCTTCGATTTTCCTCTTATGTAGTACATTATTGCATATGTTTTTAAACATAAATATACAAAGCATATACGTAATGCAAAAAATGTATTTTTATAGTACTCTAATCACTAGACATCGGATGTTTATGCAATTTCCAATTTTTATAGAAACATTTTAAGAAAGTGGAATGAAATAAAATCCTATTTTTAATGGGGTCAGCCTTTGTAGATCCAAAGCAAATAAAAATCGTGTTAAATTCTCTCGAATTTTATATTATAGCATTTTTTGAACATTTCCAGAAGCCATAAATGCATAAAGATCCGCTGTCTACTAATCACAAAACAAACTGTCCAGGTCCTATTATTTTAACTATTTCCTATAAAAATATGCATTTGCGTAAACTTCCGCAGTTACTAGATAAGTTATCTAGTTAACCATCGTATTATCCTAAACGATTGTTTTCAATTGTTAATTGCATTAGCCACAAACAAGTCTCGAGGGAATATACAACACGGAAGGCAATAAATTGTGGTAAACGCGTGCGACTGTGCAAGATAGAATTTATCGATTCCCTGGGTTGCGAAATTTTTCATGAGTACGCGCGTGACAAAGTTTATGCTAGTGCATTGACGTGAACATTTTTCTCTTTCCTATCGCTTTCGAATATTCGAAATTAAAAAAATTAATAGAGCTCGACGCACTAGAGACGTTGTTTAAAATAATTGCACAATGTATAATGGATCGTCGCAAGCATAGTCTTTCACACTGACAAGTATCGAGGGGGTTGAAAAATATGTGGCACGTTAACGAAGTGAAATAGAAATTGAAAAATCTTCTTCCTGCATTTTGCAGATTCTAGCCAAAGGTACACTGAGCGTATCGGCGCAGCGAACATTAATTTTTGACCGTTGTGTCTTCTCGTTAAGAAATATATAAATTCTACTTTCTTGGCTAATTGAGCTGTTCGCAAATCGATTAATCCAACTTCCGAATTTTGTTACATTTTCCTGCCAAACCGCACTTGATTGACGCTTACATTTTACCATGTGAAATAAATTTTCTTAATAATCAGGCTCGGCACTATTGAATGACAAAAATTGAAAGAACTGTTAAAGACGAATGTACATATGCAGTATCATCGATTTTCTCTCTACTCCTTTTGCGGAGTTAATCGATTTGGCAAACTCTAATGGCTCAATAATAAATTAACCCTCCGTGAGCAACCAGGATCGTTCGTCATTCTTAAATTTCTTCCTTTTCGATATTTAGTTTTTCCCATTCGGCGTTCCAACGATGATATATTAAAGTCGGGACTTTAACGCGTATTCCAGAATTTTTTTAGATTTTTTGTACAACCTAGAACAGCCAAAAAATTAGTCGCCATCGTAAACGACCCAGTGTGCGGCGTCGATGAAAATAAGGTTGCAGACGGAGGGTTGAATTTAGGTTTGTAGCATAAAGAATACGCGTCGAAACTGTGAAGTCTAGAGTACAATGTAGTTGAATGTCGTAGAATATTTTGGGTATTGACACATAAGGGTTAAGCGATTCGGTGTTTGTCTTTGGGCGACGCGTCGCCCGAAGCGTTGAAAGGGAAAGCTCAAAGCAATGACGTGTATAATGATCGATTACAGAGCTTCCGTGTCTGAAGCCGGGGATGAGAAAAGGGAAGGACCCCTGAAGAAGTACCATGTGGCGAAACCATTCGCGGACCGACGGTACAAAGTGTCCTCGGCGAGAACGTACTTCTACCTGAACGAAGCTTCCTGCGAACGGAACATGGATATATTTATTAAATGCCTCGAGTCTGTCGCAGGTGAGTCATCCTCTCGATAACGGGAAGCTACAGAACATTTCTGTGCTCTACCATCTCACCGGCATCCTTATCCTATCATTGTTTCCCTTCCTTGATAGCGAGACGCCAGAAAACTCTTCTAGAGACTTAATTTTTATTGTGTAAAGCACAGCAGTCTTGATCTAACGAGGGAACATATTCAGTTGATACGGGCCGAATTTGATGAAACTTATGCGAGATATAGTTCTTCGAAAAATATTTGACACGTTTCTTTTTTATCGGCAACCATATCCACTTTGAAAGCAGCCCTGAAAGTTGGGGGTCAAAACCACATTTTTGAAATATCTCGGAAATCAGTAGTCGGAAAAATTAAATTTTTTGTTTTAATTATGTATTTTCTAATTTTTTCTATTTTTTTCCCCCTTGTGTACTTTCCCTGGTTAACGAATTAGAACCATTTTCAATCATTTTTATGATTACATAACGACGTGTTTTTACTTACACTCGCAATACGAGCTACGCTTCCAATATTGTTGCATAAATACCTAAAATTCCATTAGAATACAAAGGGTTAAAATTATAGAGCTTTCTAGGGAAATTATTAAATTCTCATTTGAAATGGTTCAACGAACAAGCAGTAAAATATAGTAATAACTAAACACATGAACATAATTTATTGACCAGAGGTTGCGTTACAAATGAAAAAAATTGAAGCTATTAAAATAATTCAGAGAGCATATAATAATTCGTGGGTTCCACGGATGGATTCCACAGCTGATTCCTTCGCTCCAATCCCATAGAAGAGTTCTACACGCGCAAACGCTTTGATACGAGCACAGTAATGGAAAGTGTGAAAATTATAAAAAGTTTGCGGCTCCCGAGACAGACGTCTGGGCGGCGATAAAGATAACGTTACACGTGTCGGGAAACGTTCAGACGTACGATTCTGCACAGTCTGGTCAAAATGCAAATGATTAGCGAGGCCGACATCGGTAAGTCTGTGCGAAGAGATAAAGAGAGTTGTGGGGAAAGTACTGGCTGTCTACTGCCCGAAGTTCATCCGCTTAACGAACTGTTCATTAAGTGCTCGGTAAAATTGCGCAATTGACGTGATAAAAACAATTATTCGTGCACAATACGCTGCCGATATACTGGTCTGGTTATTGCGCGATTTTACCACTTTAAAAAACTTGCTATGTTATGCAATGCTATTAAAGAAGTTAAAAAAAAGAGGTAAAAGAAAAATTCATTGAGAAGTACCAAGATAATATAAGGAAAATTAAATTCATGAATCAAAATGATGGATTAGAAGGACAAAGTGCCAAAATATTAAAAGTTTGTGAATTTTTTAAACGCAGAATGTTTAAGCTAGCTGACAGTAAAATCATAAAGGTATCAACAATAAACATCTGTATGAGTTTTTCAGCAAACAGAAATCGAGAAAATTGTTTAAAATTCAGATATATTTACGATAGAAAAAAAAACCGTTTTATTTTCCATAAAAATTTCAGAAATCTACAAAATGGCAACTCCCAAACGTTAACTAGACATTTCCTCAAGAGCACCTTACTCGCTAGTTGAAATTTTACGATTTCTCAAAATCCGTCGCATGAATCTCGGGATAATCTACGTTTATTGTTCACTGTAAAGATTATCACTTATTGCGCCTGGCGGTCGTCACTGTCGCATAAATCATTGCAACTTAAAGTAATCGTTTCGCGGATGTATTGCTAAACGGTTGTAAAGCACAAAAGCTGCTGTATGATTAATTGGATGCAATATTGCGCAGCTCTAAATCATGGCAGTTTTGAATACGGAACTTTGAACGCGGTACTCAACCAGGCAACTCGAAAATCAATTCAATGATTATAATTATCGCCAGACGCACTTATATCACATAAATTTTTGAAAATTGCTGAAGTCCAAAATAAAATTCTTCACAGTTCCGTGACATTTTAAAATATTAATCGAGACATGTGAAATACCCTAAAATTTTCATTTCTTTATCCCTCAAATCGTGTTCATTTAATTGCTACGTTTATGCCGCTTCCGTGAAACTGCAGCAGCAGTAAAGGAACTAATAATTATTTAATTTGTCTTAAAATTGAATACTTATTCTTGAATACTTAATCTAAGTAAAATTCGTGTATGTGACAGATTAAACAAAAAACCAGTATTACAACAGTATTATTCGCTACCATAAGTTCGCAAGAGTCGAGAAATTTGGAGTTGATTCGAGTTGTGGAAAATGAGTTTCCGGGGTAGAATGTTTCCACTAAAAATTAATGTATACGGCGCCGGATGTTTGGCATTGTGGAAAAACACTTCGAGGCTGGAAACGTATAGGAGTCGTCATATTTGCTATCTGTACTTCTGGTATATCAATATTCGGGTTAGAGGCATTCGAAGGCCGCGACGCTAGAGGTCATTACCGCCGCCATGACATCAGCCGCGAAGCACGCGGTGAAAAATGTCGTGTTTCATTTAAAGAAGCCAAGGTGACTTTCAAAATCTCGTGTTTGTCATTCTAGCGACCGGGTTAGTTAGTTAACATATCGTTTATCAATGAACATTGTACTTTTGAACAAAGCTAATCTGTTCACGTGTCGGTCCTCCCAGCGTCTGACGGAAAACTCATGACATCCGCCATCCATGGGTCAATGGCTTGAGGAACGTGGCAAGTAATCAACTGAACTTGATTAAAAACAGACGGGTCAAGAGGTGATCAGGAAATTTTTTTCATTTGTCAGTTTTTAGCTCTTCAGGATCAAACTACCCCTCCGGGGTTAATCAAAGTTACGCTTCAGCCCACAATTGTATTACACAAGAGATACTCCAAAGAAAATGTGCAGAACGATTAGACTGCAGATTTTATGCATTTACGACAAAATTGGGTAAATGAAATTCAAAATAGTAGAAACATTTAAAGCATTTAAAAAGATTGTTGTATTGTTTTCACGTCTATACAATTATTAAGACACACTGTATATATATAATATTCCATGACCCGTTGAAAGTCATTAATTTCGACTGTGGATCTTTATGCAAAATAAAAATTGCATAAGTGTGTCTTAATAATATATATATTTACACATATTTTTATACATATCTTTTGTAGTGAAGGTGGACATTAAACGTAACTTTGATTGACTTTCATTAAATTCAGTTCAAAGTTGTAACAGACTCAAAAGAGATACTACAAGGAAAGCGTATATAATAACATTCAACGAATTATGGAACTATATAAATTTTTTTTTTTAATGAAGATATACATTGTACTTCTATGGTAACAATTCCTTTGTGGGCACTAGAGATTTGGAAGATCGCGAGGCACAAATGAAACACTTTGTCCAAGCTTCAAAGGAAAGCATTTGGCAGAGAAGCTTGAAACAAAATTTTGGATTCATAAAAAATGCGTTCTTGATGAATCTGCTGCAAAATACTTGAATTTTTACACATGCTTGAATAAGTACTCGAGACCACTGCAATCGAATAACAAACATATATTTAATTGAATAATAACTTCTACAAAATTGGATCTGATTGTAGCACAAACTCCTGAAGAAACAATGCAACTGTTATCGATGCGTTGAATTATCATTTTCATTCTGACAATATTTTTTCTATTAAAAATATGTTTCTGTTGGCTATGCAAATGGCCTGCATATCTTCCTGTAAAATATTGAATAATTTAAATTGTAAGAGATAAGAAAAACAGCGAAGTGAACAAAATGTTGCAATGCACCTGACAGGTGGACGTATTAACTTGTGTCGTGGAAAACTGTGAATTTTCGAGTTATCGGAGTTCCTCTGAAAACAGTAACCATTTAAATACTGTTATAGTTACGTAAATGTGAGTCATTCAAAGAAATCTTTTTCCACGACGAGATAAAGCACTAAAGTAATGGAATCTGTGAGAGGGTAAACGTCCCCATGGTAAACTGGCAAGGATCAACGAAAAAACAAAGATCTTCAAACGTTACCACTAACTAACGTGCATTTCCTTCAAGGTACAAGAGCAATAACTGTCTCCTTGTCAGTGGACTGGGAATTATAGTTCTCTCGAATGACGAGATAATATAGTAATACATAAATATGCAGCTACGCGAGAAACATACAATCGTACATAAATCTTAATTACATTCGTCGTGTAAATATACTACCTACGTAGAATTATCAAATAACAATGTAGGTGGCATTAAATGTTGCAAATCATAGAATAAATAAAACCTAATTTTTAAACTAATTATTCAACTATTCAAAATTATAGAATTACGTTTGCTCGAAAATTGTGATATTTGTCTAATAGCAATTTTAAACCTCGTGTCAATACTAAACATTTTTATGTCTATCAATTTATAATTACTCTAGGAGAAATCTATGGCCACTTTGCTATTTGTCGACAAAAGCATTCAGTAAGTTTTAAAAACTTTAAACAAGTAAATTTTAAATTAGAAGTGGAGTACCTAAGTATTAACATGAGCGTTAAATTGGACAATTACATACGAAAGAATATACTGACAAAAACAACAAAATTGATAACACAATTCTACGAAAAATAATAACACAAAACTTATTCAATCCTGAAGAATTTGATATAGTTTTTAAAAATACTGTCTTGAGTAAATCGCGTTCAAAGTTTCGATTGCGATTTGCTACTTATCACATTATTCCTTCGTATTTGCATACAGTCGTCATTTTTACGATTTCCTTGATGAAATTACCGGGGGCAATATTGCAAAGGTACATTTGCGCGAACTTAATTTAAAAAAATTTAGATTATAGTCGCGCTTTCTCAATCTTCATTTTCATAAATAGTGCATCAGCAACCGTCAGCGAATTCTCGCTACATCTGTGACTCTGTTCTCAATTTTTCATCGAACAATAGATGCTCAGAGGCTTGTCCTGCTCTAGTAGAGATGTTTCCGTAAGAGCATATAGGCCAGCGGTATTTCTTTCTCGGAATAAATTTAGTTTAATCATTTTTGTTCAATATAAAAAGAAACTTTTAACTTTTTCACTTCCAATTGAAGCACTTTCGTTTAATCGCAGTTAAGAATTCGATGAAATATCGTGGATCGGATTGTGTACAAATGCGATCATATCGATGATAAACTGTTGGTGCACGCGAGGAAAATTTTTGACGATAGAAAATTTTGCTCGCCGAGAACACGTGGACATGCCGTCTATAAATATCTCCCCTAGAGAATCTTGTATTCTCTTAGGCGTTCAAACAACGTGGCGTAACGGTGTCTCGAGTTGCCGAAAAAGTTTCCGACTCATTTAAATAATATAATTCGGACTGACCAATCATTACTGTCGCCAGTACTCGATCAAATTATAGTATGCTTTAGACCGTTGTTCCGTCATTTAGACCATATCTTATATTTTATAGAGAACAAAAAACCATGCATTAACACGTAGGTGTAAAAGTTTACTAATTTATGATTTCTATCAAGACATCCTACAATTGTTTAACAATATCAGTATGATGGATTTTTTCAAGCAGTATCTCATAGACTGTAAACCGACATGCTTATATCTTCACTTAGTAATAAATTATATAAAGTACTATAGGGTAAGGGACCGAATTACTATGCCAACGAATATTTAAAAAGAGATACTCAATTTTTTCATTAAAATCAGTCAATATGCTACATATCTCTTTATGCTCCATATTCATTATGCTCTAAAAATAAGTATAATTAATATAGGCAAAGTAGTTGATACCACCACAGTAATTGAGTCCCTTACCGTACATTGGGTTTTCTCAGGTCAAAGCGTGTGTTCGTGTGTAACGGAAAGTTGCCGGTGATATTTAATCCAGCTTTGTGTGCGCGCGCGAAACTTTTATTTTGTAAATAGTATTACTAATTGCGATGTGTGTTGCAGAAGACGAAGCGTAAACTTTAAACCTGAAATATCCTACCACACCATCTACTTAAATATCGACCTCGATCCTTGTCCTGATGAGAAGAAAGCACCCTCCAAGCACATAGACCCTTTTCGATTTGTTCCGTAAATATCTATGCTCCTCGGTCAACAGAGGCTACCTTGTAACTAATGGTGCAACCAATCGAGTATTCGTTCTATTTAACCCTTTGCGGTTTAAAGGGTTCCCGAACTTACAATCCATGTTAACCCTTTCACGGCGAATGTAGGTCGTTTTGAAGCGGTTGCCACATTTATTCATTTCTACGCTAATTCGCATAGTGACGTGGAGATGATGTAATACCGGCCGTTCAGGCGGCCCACGAGCCACACAGTGTCGCCAGATTAAGACTTGTTCCCCCACTCTAATTTATCCTTCTACCGCGCTATACTCTGGTACTGGAAGAGAGAGGGTAACTTTTTCCCCCTCGATTCGTGCTCTCTCTCCCCTCATCTGGTGACACTGGCCTGCTGTAAAATATTTCACTGATTTATTTACAACGTTTAGAATTTGCCAAGATTCACATACAATGTAATGCAAATGTAAATGTTATAATTAAATAACACTGAAAAATTACAGCACGCTGTTGAACAAAATCGTTACAAGTTCTAGAAGATCGTGCGTACAATTCTAAGTCTCAGATGAAATTTATTTAATTTATTTCGTTACAGAAAAAAATATACTCTTCCTCCAGCTTTTTCCTCTAGTCTGTTTTGCATCATTAGTTACAAGATACGCTATAAAGTTTTGTCCAAGTCAAACGTTTTACAATTCTTTATAACTTTGCACAGGTGCTTCGATGGGAGTTGGCATAACAGCGATCAAGTTAACGGCGCTCGGTCGGCCGCAGCTTTTGGTATGTGTTGAGCAACAAACTGCCGAATAATTCGAATCATATTTTACGTTTACCCATACGTACCTTTGTCATTAGATATATTATAATTGTACAAACATTTTTTAAGACATACTCTATTAAAAGATATATAACTTGTGTAATTTTGATTATTTTTACTTAAAAAAATTACGTACGTACTTAAAATGCCCATAAATACGTGTGCAAAATCCTACTGCAAAGTAGTTCAATGGTTCTACCGACAAAAGCTCCTAAAAACTGGCGAAAATCAGCCTCAAATAACCGAAATGTCTTCTTCGGTTGTTTTTGAAAATATTTGTTTTGTACGTCTATAGCTCCAGCTGTCCGAAGTAATTATGCGAGCACGACAATACATGACTGACGTGGTTGGCGGCGAGGGTGCTGTTTTAAGTCATCACGCAAAGCCAGATGACTTAATGAAAAAGTACGAGGAAGCGCGGCTCGGCGATGCGGCACCAGTGAAAAACTTTCTTCAAAAGATTCAGTCAGACAAACAGGGGTAAGTTCGGACTTTTTCATCACGTCGTCTAACAAAACTTTTTAATATACTAGATACTTTTAACAGGCTTTTTCTTATTATAATTTTTGCATTTACAAAGGTATAAAGGGGTGAAGCTAATGGGATAGGCTGGAGTTATTAATCAATACCGTCTGTTTTCAGTGTCATTCACTTGTTCCCATGGAGTGGTATTTTGGACGAGAATTACGAGCTGAGCGAGACTTTCCAAGTACCTGATATTAAAACAGGAAAGATGGTGAAGCTTATGTCCCAGCTGACTCCTAAGGAAGAGGAGATGTTTAGGAACATGATCAGACGTCTGAATACCATAGTCGGGGTATGGGCATAGGCAAACAAAACAGAAATGTTAGGTCGATGCATATGAAATGTCCGATTTGAAAATGCAAATGTAATGAAGCCTTTGTTAGATCTAGAAGTTACTACTCTGGTCTACAGGTTCATTATACAAAATTATATAAAAAATTCAATTTCCACTACAGTACAATCAGGAAACTATTAATTCATTGTGAGATATGCTGATTATAATAGTGCTTGTATTGATTAATAAGTTTCACTTGGATAAAAGGTTATTTAACGTTACTGTCAAAAATCGAATATTTCACATGCAGTAACCTAATAGTTATACTATATAAAGTAGTGTATAAAATACAAAGAGGAACCTTGCACTTGTTCTCGTTAAGAGATACGGTTCCTGATTGTAATGCAACGAAAGTCACTTGATTCAATAACAAAGATGGGTGCGTTGGTTTCTGTTCCAGGTGGCAGACAAATTAAATGTGCGTATAATGATAGATGCTGAACAAACTTACTTTCAACCAGCCATTTCGCGATTGACGTTGGAGATGATGCGCAAGTACAATACAACTAAGGTAACGGTTTTCTCACCATAGATACGTCATTACCTCTTAGTAAATTTTCAGTGAATGATTTCTGACTCCCAAATGGTCTACTCCATAGGCCGTGGTGTTCAATACCTACCAGACATACTTACAAGAGGCTTTTACCGAGGTGAGAACGGACCTTGAACAAGCTGAACGTCAAAATTTCTACTTCGGTGCTAAACTTGTCCGCGGCGCTTACATCGAACAGGTAATTTGCTCATTTACCATATTCATTTTACATGCTTAAAGACTATTTTCAAGGATTCATGGCGACGAGGGTGGACTTAGTGTCCACTAAACTGAGTAAACAGTGATTAAATATAGGTTATTTACAGTAAAAATGAGCAACGCATGATCGAGTAATGAGTGTGATTAAAAATTTGCTGATGGGTGTAGACTCATGACAACTCAGTCCTCTGGTTGGACTCTCGTAACAATGCTAAAAAAAATTTATTAGATCTTCATAGTTAGTATTACACTTAGGGAAATATGTTTTGAATAACTGTGATTTTGGTGACAGATACTATATCAACGTTACATGTTACGAAAATATGAAAACAATTGAATGTATGTGATTCCAAGCTGTTCATTTTTTAGGCTACTTCGACTAACAATTTTCATTCATTTGCAATTCATCAACTCTTGATTTCCAAAACATTTTACGTCAATTGTTAACAATATTCGGCTATGTAACACGGTTATTTAGGAAAGAGCAAGAGCAGCTGCGATGGGTTATCCTGATCCAACGAATCCCACGTATGAGGCTACAACCGAGGTCTACCATAAGACGCTTATGGAGTGCTTAAGGCGGATGAAACTGTACAAAGATAAAGGCGAGGATCCTAAAAAGATTGGAATTATGGTCGCGTCCCACAACGAGGATACAGTACGCTTTGCAATTGAAAAGTATGCAACGTATAACATCTTCTACGTTTCTATAATTCCATTCCAGTCCTGCAAACTAATCAATCATTATCGTTTCAGAATGAAGGAGATGGGAATCTCACCAGACGATAAAGTGATCTGTTTCGGTCAGTTGTTGGGGATGTGCGACTACATAACATTCCCATTAGGTACGATAAGTTTCAATCTATAATAATCTATGCCATTGGTAGACTGTGGATCTTTATGCAAAACAAAAATGGAATGCTTCAATTGCTAGAATTTTTGTCATACATGCATAAAATCTCTAGTCACTAGAATTAAAATAAAATTCAGAATCTTTGTTAGAAAGTAATGAACTGCAAAATTCACGTGATACTAGTCCTTACTTGTTTGTTCAATGAAGGATTAGTTGCAGACGTGTATCCTTTAAACAAACAAATAATATTATTGACTAAATTTTCAGGTCAGTCAGGGTACTCGGCATACAAATATATTCCTTACGGTCCAGTCAATGAAGTATTGCCATACCTCTCGCGGCGCGCGCAAGAGAACCGAGGCATACTTAAGAAAATTAAGAAAGAGAAACGTCTCTTGCTGGAAGAAATCAAGAGACGCTTTGCGAGCGGCCAGATATTTTATAGACCGAAAGGAAACTACACCCCCATCTGAGCAGCTGATTCGTAATCTTTGCACAGACAGATTTTAAGTATCAAACTTAAGTAGTGATTGTAAATTATTAAAAAAAAAAGAAAACGGGAAAAAGGAAAGGAAAGACTTCTGTGGTACGCAGAATAACGTGCGCGCGTGTGTGTGAATGGAAGTATTTGCAGTGTTATTCATTACGCAAAATTTCCTTCGGTGTGACGTTATCAAGTGCAAAACTGCTCAAAATCGCACCATGTGGTAGGACTATGTTCATTGCTCTTTATGTCTGTTTACAGAGAAAAAAAACTTTTCAGTGAACTGCGCTATTGACATTTTTTTTAATGATGATCAACACGTTTTACGCTTTCGTTGATGAATGGATGCCCGTGTTCATTAGAGTGTCCGCGATGCAATCATTGAACATCGACGTTTTTTCAGTAGTTCATTTCACAAGGAACGAAAACGCATAAAAAAAAAGTAATCGAAGTCTCGTTCACGGTAATCTTTTTCACGTGGTCGTTCGAAAGGTGGTTCCACGAAGGAATACAAAATTCGATCGATTTGGATTCTAAATAAAATTCTAGTTGAAATGGAAAGGAACGAAAAAATATACCATTGTTCGAAATATACTAGTTTTGTTGCTAATGTTTTATTTAAGAATCTCGTAGTGCGTGCGTGCACGATTATTTATAGTGGACATGTTTAAATATTTGTTGACTTACGTAATTTAGTATTTCTCTCGAACAGATATTATTTCCATATGAAAATATACAATTGTAAAATTGTGCCCCGTGTAGCGAAAACTGCATTTAATTAAGTGGAATACTCGTGTGGAATGAATTTTCAGCCCAGTTTCAATGCTTTATATGCGTAGTTACCATGAACGGTTATTACCAAAGTGATTAGTATTGGCAAAATACTAGGGACTGCAAGTCGTAGCAGAGTCTGCTTGATTTTTGAATGGAAGCGTTCACACATAACTCTAGAAAGTGGGTCTTACAAGCTTTTAATCAATTAACAATGACTGATGAATAATAAATTATACAAGAAAAAAAAAATGTTGGACACGTTTTTTTTTGGTAAATATCCTGCTATCAGTGTACGGTAAGAGCCACTTTTTAGTATGTGATTGCTACTACGCATGTTGAAATGAAATGAAATGAAAAAAAAAACAATTAAGTAATCTTGGGCTGAAACAGTGATAAACTGCAAACTAGGAATTGAAGAAAGAGTATGTAATTGACACGTTGCATAAGTTTTTGATTCACTTTGCTTCAGCCTAAAGTTGCTTTGTCTTATCGGATAAATCATAGTCATAAATACACGATACTGTTTCAATAATGCGCCCCAAGGAATTAATACGGCTTATACACGGTTCTTTGTTACAATTTTTTTTCTTCTTTTAAGAATTAAAATTAATTTTAAGAAAATCGAATATCAAACGAGAAAAAGGAGAAAGATTTATAATTTATACATAATAAATTCTTTTCAAGTTTTACGAAAGAGTTCTACATATGTAGCGACGAAACCTGTGCTTTTGCTCAGCAGAATTTGTATCGTTCGAAACGGAAATGACAAATAATGTTTTTATATTATAAAATATGCGCCGAAAGTTGCTAATCGTTAACGTTCTTTTCTCTCGGTTATGAGAATGATTCAAATAATAATAATTTCCACGCAGTTGTATGACGCTGTAATAGTTTCTCGTCAGTATTCTTTTAGTGATCAAAGTAGTTTCCTCTTGTTTGACAATGTTCTCTTTCGCGATTATTGTTTTGAACTATATACATATACACACACACACGATCATTGTAAACCCCCGACTCTTTGTTTAGACGATGTATGAACGTACAATTTTTTATGATCTCCTGAGTTACTATACATATTTGTACTTTACATTCAGAATGCGTATACATGTAGTTTGTATTTGCAATAGTCGAATAGAAACGTTATGTTCTTTTTTGTAGAACGGAAGTTCCGGTAGGGGTGTACGGTTTGTGTTCTGTTTTAAGTGAATCATGGGATGACGTTGTATGTACTTGGAAATCTAGAAAGGAATTTAAAACGATGAATAAAGGGGCATTGTTGAAGTTATACAGGCTATAGCTAAAAGTTTCTATGTGGCTAATGGTATGTGGAATGTGAGAATGATCTAGGTATAATTCTATTTGTTAAATATTTAGTGTTCGGCCACCAAGTGTCGATACATTAATTAACTTCTACACGTCTCGTGATGATGACAATACTTTAGGTAGATAATGTTACAAAAACTTATATGCTATAAGTATAAACTATTCGTCATGTCATGATGGATCAAGTTCATGGGATTTATAAGTGAATGACACGAGATTAGTCAATAAACGAACTAGTAGAATGTGAAGATACAGTGATATATATTATCTTCGTACGTGGTTGTACGAGTCAATACATTACGATTATACACGCAGGTTTACTAACGCGACCATGCATTCTACTGCCAAAATGGAAAATATACGAGATATTCTTTTTTGGCTCGAATATTATAATAGCTATTTGCCTGAGTGTGAATAATATATTTATGATGAAAGTAGTACAACGGTGTTCACTGTATTGTTTTTAACAATCAATGTTATATAGGTAATATTGACTTATTGTGAACAAGATTATTATACATGTATATGTATATATACATGTATGTAATTTAATAACTGAGAAAGTGGTTATAATAATATTCTGATGTTTGTTTTCTCGTAGGAGACACGCTCGTTTGGAAATATTTTTTCGCGATGCAAAGTGTGTTTCGCGACGGAAGATGAAAGTAAATTGAAACGTTGATCAATATAAAATAAGATAATATTTATTATTTCACGAAATACAGTTAATATATGCTTCTGCAATACTGTTTATAAATCCGTATTCATTTACTAGGACATAAACATTCGCTTCCATTCCATGTAACGAAATTGACCGTACACTGTATACAAGCACGGCTCGTATGGTTGAGGATTATTATTTACCAGCGAGACCAGAGAATGAGCAATTTTATTGCTGAACAGTTGAGATGCGATGGAAGTAATGTTTCTTGTCCTAGCATTACAACAAGTAACAAAATTTCGTTTTCTTTGCATATTGTTGACTTTTCATACAGCGTCCCCCATTTACGTCTTCCCTTGTATAGATTTCGGTGATATAATTAATTTTAATATTGCAAAATAGACTGGTGTACATACAAATACGATATACTGCTATATGAATTAATTTTTATGTTTTGTTAGCTTGGCTTGAACGCATCGTCATGAGTTTAATATAAACGATCAGTCGTACTTTGAAAATTATATATACATATATTAGCATAACAGGGAGAGTGACTTTGTATTTCAATATTTGTTCTTATTTCTTTCTTTCTTTCTTTTTTTTTTGTAAAATTTACAAATAGTCCGGCTATTTGTTCATTCTTTTCAGTGATTTCTATAAATTAGGAAATATTTCATATAAATACCTATTTCCTAAATTACCACGAAACATGTTGATTTTTCCTATAAGTGTAACATTACCCGAGATAACATGTATTAGTTTGTATTTCAAGGTTTTTCCATTTTATATCATTACAATTTCATTCATCTTAGAATCTATAAGAAAATGTAGCTGTGTATTATTTGATGTAATGATGCACAGTACCATCTTTGTGTACATACAAATTCCACAGGAAGGAAGAATGATTTCAAATGAATGTATATACCAGTGACGTCGCGAGGATTGTGTTTGGAAGATGATATTATTAAAAAACAGGACAAATATGATTTAATTTGAAGTAATTCTTACGTGCTATGCTTATTTCGAGATTATTACGAACAATTATTACAAAGGTAGACTCACAATTTGTTACCCTTAAATTTTAATTCTCCGATATATATATATATATATAGTTGCAAAAGTAATAAATAACAAATAGATAATGTAGAAAACAGAGAACGTTCACGTTCAAAAAAGATTTATATGACATTCAGTTTTTTCTTTTTTTAAATGTTAATAAGTAATTATTGACTTGGAATTATTCGATTCTTCTTGAAATTCATCGATAGACGAGCACATTAACGATGCAGTAACATCGGAATCGTGTTAACGTATGGTATGTTTCTTATTAACGCAAAACTGCAAGTCCATTTTTTCTAAAAAAATTAAGAACATCGTCGTTCGTATAATAAATTCGTAACTTTGTTTATTCATCTTCTCATATAAATATCTTTGATATTGACCTTTATAACTATAGTAGAACTATGGACTATATCTTACATTTCTTATAGAGTATTTCATTTCTGTGATGAAGGGTAGATTGCGATTCATTGGATTCCATTTTGTTTTTTGATAGATTAGAATTAGTTGGATTTGAAAGACATCAGGTACGTTTCGACGTTGAACGTCAGTTAATGATTTGTCAGAGAGATACTACTATGATTGGTATGTTCGATCGTTTAACAATATATAAGTGCGTATTTATAGTTTTGCTCTCGTCCAGTAATTTACGACATCAATTTACTTAAATCGATCGTACTTGTTCGAAATAACAGCTTGAGAGCATGTTATCGTTTGTTGCATGAAGTTTGTGTAATCACTCGTTCGCCCGTTCCATTCAACTTGAAGAAAGACTTCTTAAAAAAAAAATAAATAAAAACAAAGCATTTAATGAGTAGACTAGGGTAAACTGGTTCAAGTTTCTCAATCACCATAAATAGATTTACAACAAATTCTTAGCCTTGTTAAATGCGGTGTAAAATGTTTTATACCTAATTCAACTGAAGAACGACATTTGTATTATACCGTACTTATTTCCTTCTCTCTTGTTTAATAGTTGACATTAATTTACATTTCACTGATATCGATGGTTCAAACATTCGTCCGATTTTATGTGCCGAATGATTAGGTCGTTCGAAAGCCAAACATGCGTGACTTTGAAAATTAATGTTTACCGTCCAGCAGAAGAGAAATAAATGGGTATAATATTGAAGAAAAAGATCCTGGAAAAGGAAAGAAATACATAGTTCTTTCCCTTCTCTTTGCGAGTGCACTCTCCTTTCAGTTATAATTGTTTACAAAGAATTAACAATGGAATTAAAGTACAGCTAACTTAATTCATTCGCTCAACTTTTATTCCCCAGTCTACTTAAATGCTCAATATACTTAAAAGTTTCCGGATTCAGCTTGAAGAGACAGGAAGAACACCGCTGTCAATGGCTTTAGAACTGTTTTGATGTTTATCGGTAGTTATCGGTGAACGTTGCGACAGAATGTTGTCTTTCGTGTTAATACTCTGTTCAATGTTATTTGCAAAGGCAACACTGTGAGCTCGCCGTCGTGTGCACCTCTTCACGGTGTTTGTACTGTGTTGGGCGATAATTTTTCTAGTTCTACTATGTCTCTTCGCCATTCTTAAGTTGAATAGAACGAGTTTGTCTCAATCACTGTAACGTGCTTCTGTTTTGGTGCTTGAACCGTGGTCACTTTTAGTTGATTCTCCCAGTCACAATGGTGCTAAACTTTTACCTCTCTTCGCTAGCCTAATCTCTAGCCATATGTAAGGAACCACAGACAGAAGTAGCACGCAAGCAAGGCCGAGTACTCGAACTTGTGTGCAGACTAGTCCATGTAAACCAAGCGTCAGAGCAAGGCCCAGCCATCTCCAAAAAAGAGATGTTGATAAGGGTCCTTGCCAGGAGTTTGGATACAAACCCAATACTAATGCTGGAAAACAAATAGTTTTTTCGTTGACAATTCTATCCTTGTCAATGATCTTATGTATACTTTTCACCCTTAGCATTCGAGTGGTGACCCTGGGGCATTACTAAAAACTCCTATATACCATTATTGAAAATATTGTGTAAATTACTATTAGTAATAATTTGTTAAATTTGTTTGTATCTAATACATTACTAAACATTTAAGTACTGTACGAGGTACTACATCAGTTTCGTATCCATAAATGGAAAAAATATCATATAGAATGGGTCGGAAGAAACGTTTGATTATGAAATTAAAATAGCTCCGAGTGCAAAGGGTTAAAACTTACTCTCTCTCTAAACACAACTGCAGATAATTAATGTTAATGTACTCACTATATATCAGTGTTTCCCAAATAGAATTACAAACTCCCCAAGCAGCAGATATAACATGAAACAGGGCTGGATCATCGCCGGATGGCCTCCATGTCATCAAAACCAGTAATAAGCAGGCATGGAATACAAATCCAACAACTGACAAAGGAAACACAGGAATTAGTAAAATTAGAACTTTTTAGCATGTGTGTGGCATCATGTTGAAATAAGAAAGTTGTGGTAGATGTTACGTACCTACAACAAAGTATCTCTTAATGTGCCTTAACAACATTGATAATGTTACACCAGCGAGAGCTTGTAAAGATGCCAAACTTAAAAAACTTAGAGTTACTGTGCCAGCACCTCCCAAAGCACAAACAACGTATGCCTATAACAGAGATGATTATACGGATAATAATTATTACGTTACAGAACATAATAAAAGTATACAGAATAATTAAAAAAATATAGTAGTACTAGGGGGCTAAGAACATATGGAATAGAAAATTAAAATATAGTACTCACTTCTATGAAGTCAGCATAGATGAATCCCTGTTCAAGTCCAATAAATAGAGTTAGTGGTGCAGCCAACTGCAATTTAGGATCTTGGAATGCAGACTTTATGGACGCAAGAATGTTTTGAGCACTATGCTTCTCATTCACACTCTGCGGTTCCTTCATTCTGGAATCAAGAAAAGCGCAGGATATACTTAATCCTAGAACAGCAAGACCGAGCCATATGCTGATCAATATTGTGGATGTTCCAAAAGGTAGTACTGGTATATTAATGGTGCCATTTTCAATATAAATTTCTTCTGGACAATACTCTGCACCACAGACATCATTTGTTTCATTGTTCAGCGTGTCTAGTGGAAATGAATCTGTCAATTTTACAATTATGGCAGCGATTAGACAACCTGGAACAAATATACAATGTTAGCATAACATCTTTGTAATTTCATACAATAGTGGTACAAAAAATAAAATGTTTTTATTAACTTTATGAACTACAGATATGGGAACCAAACAATAAAATGCTATATTTTAGTTAAAATAAAACACTATGGCTACCGATAAAGAGACATATAGATGACGAACAATGGATAAAAAAAACCAAATAATAAACTGCAATACATTAGTTAAAATGAAATTTAAGTTAATCGGTGGAGTTCAAATGAAACTGCAGATTAATGAAATCATAAAAGTGGACATTATTTGAGCTGTTTCGTACCCAGTGCGAGACCTATGTCTTCTGCTAATTTAATTCCTCTATTAAGTCGTCTCAGAAGGCACTCGCGTCTCGTCTCATCAGGATCCTCTGGATCAGCGCACACCAGAGCTAGACTAGTTGCTGATGAGTTCACATGCGAAACTCGTGCTATGAAACTCGGTGTTATACAAGCACCCAGCACTGCATAACTCGGTAATAACACGTACCTGTAATGTTTCGGTTTCATTCATAAATTTTATCTTGTAACGAGCAAGCAATCCTAACAAAGCATATCCTAACTAAAGCATCCCAGCAACACAATTATCCAATTGTGTATTAATAATTTTTCGGTATACGTAGACCAATACTTGTTTTATAGAGAATAACGAGCTGCATCGAATAGTGCATAGAAAAATATGTTTCTATTTAAAAAAAAAATGGAGGTGACCTTGACATTTCCAAAACTCATCTACAAAAAAAAAACAACTGTTGCCAATATTGTAGTCTTTTTTATACTGAAAAACTTTTGTTAACAAAGTCTTTTACAGGATCAGCCTGTATACTAACATTTGCATTCTATAATCGGACATTTTATACGCAACAACCCAATGCATATAGGAATACGTGTTTCAACAAATTCCGAAATAAAAGAGAGAGAACAAGTCGGACCGCGATGGGTTACCATCTTTACCACCAACCATTTTGGATAAAGATGCGCTCCAACGAAGACGGTGGTCGCAACGTGGCTGGAACTTATCGCGAGATTTGTCCCTAGTCTTTGCACGAGGATGGGTGCAAAGCAGCTGGTGATGGTCGCGGTTGCGTAGAGAAGAGCCAGGAGCATCGGTCCCAAATGAGGGTTGAATGTGCCAAGACCAGCTTGCAATGGGAACATGGGCAACGTGGCGGCTGAGCAGCTCGCGTGTCCCAAGAGGAGAGCCGCGCAATGTCTCAAGATCGCTTTTTTCGGAGGTCGAGGACCGGAAGGAGCCGCCCTCACGGCTGCAATTAGACGACGCACCGATGATGCTCCTGCTGACGAGTTCATCGATTCACGCCGACGCCATGACAAAGCCGACGTCCTCGTGGAGCGACAAGAGATGGGCGAATATGCTGCCATGTGCTGCAAATGATTACATTCGTCTAAAACATTCGTTCAATGATTTATCAAGAATATACAGGGTGTTCGCGCTATTACCAGCCAGCGTTTTTCTTGTACATAGTAAATATTAGAAAAAAAAGGAAAGAGGAAAAAGTAGTACTATTTTTTATACGCAGCAGAACGGCGCACAGTGGGCAAAAACGGCCTTTTTCGATTCAAAATCAAAGAACTTTCGATAGGAATGAGGTAGAGCGATGAAATTTTTTTTAAATGAAACCTGAAACTTTATAGAATATGGGAAAAATAGGGAGATTACGGTACGAACGTTTATTAACCTTGAGAAAATTCGTTAAAGTTGCACAATTTCAAGAAAACTTTGTTTTTGTGGCTAATACGCGCGGAAAATTTTTTTTTAACATGCTATATATCGTTTCCCATTTATTTTTTCACGCTGATTTCAAATCTGTATTCAAAATTTGTCTACGACCTCTGGTTTTTGAAAAAAATAGATTTTTGTGACACAAATTAATGAAATTTTTTCGTTAAAATGACTTGATAACACACTAGTTTGAAAGTATATCGTATTCTCATATATAAAACACAATAAAAATAATAATAATGAAGTATTTTAACGTTTTGAGTTACTTACGAAACATGAAGCACTTCACATCTCGTCATCACTTGACGTATCGCTGTCATTACTACTGGCGCTTTCTTGAAATTGTGCAACTTTAACGAATTTTCTTAAGGTTAAAAAACGTTCGTACCGTAACCTCCCTATTTTTACCATATTCTACAAAGTTTCAGCTTTCATTTAAAAAAAATTTCATCGCTCTACCTCATTCCTATCGAAAGTTCTTTAATTTTGAATCGAAAAAGGCCGTTTTTGCCCACTATGCGGCGTATGTAATTTTTTTGTGTTTATACTATTTTGTTGGATATGAAGGTGACCTCCAATTATTTAAATGGAATGCTGTATATTTTTTTACATTACATGAAAGCGTGTGTCTAGACGAATTCATCCGTATACTGCACCGTGACCTTCAAGGTCAGGCAAGGTCAGAAATGGAAGAAACATTTTGAATATTTCATAGCTGCTTTTCGTACCGAAGTTGTCGGACGTTCTTCAAAATGTAAGAGAACTTCTAACTTTTTATCCTCAGAAAGAAGACATTTCCGATTATGACACTTATTCGGGAAACACCCTGTTTCCTTCAAACGCTTTGCACACAAAACAAACTGATTTTCATTTGGTTGCACTCTGTCCGGATATTCTTCTAGGTATTTCAATTTACTTCGTCTTTTATTTCCTTTGCACTGCTAATAAATGCGTACCATATCCATCTTCACGTCCACCGAATGACGATACATTCGGAAGTAATACTGAAATTGTCTCGTCATAGTATAAACTAGAAGTAAACACACTGAATGTGAATGACAACATCATCTGATTCGTATAAATAAGGAACACTTGTAAACACATTTTTGTAAAATGTTCTAAATGTTTCTTCCATTTCTGACCTTGCATGACCTGGAAGATCACTGTGCAGTATACAGATGAATTCGTCTAGACACACACTTTCGTGCGATATAAAAAAATATACAGCATTCCATTTAAATAATTGAAGGTCACCTTCATATCTAACAAAATAGTATAAACGTACATGTATATTGGGTCATTTGTAAAAGTCTTGATATGCGTTTCTAACAGATGGTGTTATTCCTGTAACAATGCATTGAACAAATATATGTATGTATATCACTGGAAAGAGTACACCTTCAAACCAAGGACTGGCCGTCCAAGCGAAATTAACGATCATTTAATCTGTGAGCTACTGCTAATAAATTTACGTATCTCAATTGAAGAAATTGTAACATCTACATACATTAACAATTAGGGACCCCTTAATAAATTTTTCAACGGTGACCGCAATTTTCTTCACAGAACAACTAGCAACATAGTACCACTTTGAGTAACATAGTCCATTAGCTTCTTGTTACTTAGAAGAAAACTATTAAACTTCTTTTAGTAGGCTTTTATTACGTTACTCTTGTCTTAACCCCTTGTCCTACAACAACGAGCGAGACTCGTGATAAGAAACGTGGACCAAAAACAATAAGCATGAGCTTGACGCGTAGTATCTGGTTCCGGCCAAACGTAAACAACACGAGTCAGGCCCGTGGTTCGGTTGTTCTCGATATTTTGTTACTTCTACTATAACTTCTTGTTTATTGTGGCCCCGAGCAATCGGGAGCTAGCGGGTAGGACAAGGGGTTAATGACGATCAGCTAGCACAATCCCAAAAGATTATATCGATTGTTTTCTTTTTGTAATTGTTACGAGAAATGTATAAAAATAGTCGTACCTCCAGCATAGCATCGTTATCCCATAGATTATGGTGGTGGCCATTGCTCCTGGCGCGTCTATGTGTATGTGCTAATGGTGGAGGTTGAGCTGGCAGTCGTATAGGTCCTAAACCACCAATCGGTGCTGGTCTGTAAGCAGGACTCTCTAGCTTGTCCTTGGACAACTCGTGAAGATTCGGCAAGGAACCCATGATTTCGAACTTTTGTTGCTATTCCTTTTGTTTCCTTTACTGAATGGCCTCTCTTATAGTTGCTCGGGCGTTTCTCTGATTCTGGACAGAATCATCGTCGGAGAAGTATGCAGTTAACATCGTTGCAATTCTCATTCCCTTCGACTCCCCAATTGTTCGTTTATTGGTTTCGATGATACCTAAAATCACGGACGATTCATTCGACACGAGTACAATATTTTTTTGTGTGCTCAAGGTCCACGAATTAACTTGAGCAGTAAATACTATGAAATACGACTGGTCGAATCAACACTTTGATCGCCAAACAAGAAAGCTCAAAAATTCCATGAAATCAAAGTAACTTATTTAATAACATAGAAATTGAAAAAATTAAATGTATGATATTGTGTAGTTCTTCAACTTTCTTGCATTTTACAGATCCTAATCGGTACAATGAATATATTAACGTATAAATTCATTTTAAAGACTGAACAAATAATTCCGTCACCCATATATGGGTGACATGGCAGTCAACGTGTTAAAATGTAAAAGAAAAATGGCTGAAAATCACGAGAGGATTTTTTGTGTAACTTTCTCTCAGCAGTATGTTAGAATCTCGAACCACTCCCTTTTATCGTTCTTACTAGGTTGACTTACTTTTTTCATAAACATTGCGACAAATGCAAAAAGCTCATGTCTGAACATAGAGAAATTCCATTTTTTTTTTGTGCAGAAGAAATTCAACAAAATCGTTTATCCTTGCGTTGGATAAACACACAGTCACTTGAGAAATGTATTAAACGAGAGCCGCAATTATAACATGTTTTTTCTGAAATACGATATCGCAAAATAACTGAGTAATAAGATGTTTAAATTCTTCGGAGCATAAATACTGTTCCTAATGTGGGGTATAAAATAATTGCCGTTCACTTAATCAATGAACGGAAATGAGCATGACTAAATAAACCTGCTATGGTTGGTTAGCCCTGTACCTGACACACGGACAAATATTGGTTCAGAAAATATGGCACGACGTCCGCATGTCCACAAGAGTCGTTTTTATTTACACAAACATCCAAAACAATAAAGCAAAAGGTATTTTCGATCTAGTTGACTGGAAGAAACATCGCCAGGTAACTGTTCAATATACCTTCTAAACCTTCAAAAATCATAACTTTCAAACTAATATACAAACCTATTCGACATACCTTAATACCTATTTAACGAGAATACAAAGATGCGCTGATTAAATCAGCCTGATTTATATGAAAAATATGATATGATTTTATAACAAAAATTGTAGTTACCTCAATTTTTTTCTCTAATTTATTTATTACTTAATAATAAAAAAGAATAGATCAAATAAAAAAAAAACGCTTTATTGTATATCTATGTAAAGAATAACAAATACATCCCATAAACTAAAACTATTTAATTAGTATGTTTAAGTATTCCATATTGCGTTGCTCATCACTAGACATCAGATCTTTATGCATTTATGGCTTATGGAAATGTTAAAAAAATGCTATAATATAAAATTCGAGAGAATTTAACACGATTTTTATTTGCTTTGGATCTACAAAGGCTGTCCCCATTAAAAATAAAATTTTATTTCATTCCACTTTCTTAAAATGTTTCTATAAAAATTGGAAATTGCATAAACATCCGATGTCTACTCATCACAGTTCTAAACTAACGACTTTTCAACCGAAGTAGTTCCACTCAATTTTGTAGAGAACAATGAGCTGAGATCAGTGCATTAAAAAATCGCAGATAGCACTGGACGGCTTAAAGACGTCTGTTTTACGTCCATTTTTGGTCTGAACGTCTTACGTCCTGAAAAGACGTCTTTAAGACGTCTTAAAGACGTCTCGTAAAAGACGTCGTTTTTACGTCTCATTTCAGACGTCTTTAAGACGTCTTTTACGAGTCGTCTTTAAGACGTTTCATTTCTTGACGTTTCAGTCATTCTAAACTGCTAGAGAAAAGCTTTACAAACTGCACACACGCAACACAATATAACGCAGTTTTCCATCCTTCGAATAGACGTTTATTTATTTAGGAAAGTTAAATAACTAAATTGTTAATTTAGTACTAGTATAATATATTACATATATATACGCAATAGAATTTAGCAATACATATTGTTTAATAATAAAACTATACATTATATATCACAAATCCAAAATCCAAAATAATATATCAAAATAAATAGATAAATAAATAAATAAGTTAAATAAATAAATAAAGCATAAAATGTTAATGTTCGCGGATATGCTGAAAAACATTCTTTTAATTTATTTTTTTAATTTATAAATAAATAAATAAATAAATTAATTAATTAATTAAATAAATAAATAAAGCATAAAATGTTAATGTTCGCGGATATGCTGAAAAACATTCTTTTAATTTATTTTTTTTATTTATAAATAAATAAATAAATAAATAAAGCATAAAATGTTAATGTGCGCGGATATGCTGAAAAACATTCTTTTAATTTATTTTTTTTTATTTATTTAATTTTTTTGTTATATCAAACATTCAATTTATATTTCTTGTACATGTATACAATATTCAAATTCAATATTTTTCTCACAAGAAAAAATGTGGCTTAAAAAATATTTTTCCAATATTTGACAAACATATCTATCTAATATTTTTGTGGTACTAGGGGTCTGTTTCGGGACGTCTTGAATACGTCTGTTCGAGACGTCTTAAAGACGTCTTTAAGACGTACAGTTTTTTCACAAAGACGTTCCAGAGACGTTCAGAAGCCGTTCGGAAGCCGTTCGTAGGACATTCAGACGTCTAATAGACGTCTGAACGTCTTTGACAGACGTCTTAAAGACGTCTTTAAGACGTCTCTGTGCTATCTGGGATATACAATTCCATTGGAAAAGCCACAACAAAGCTGTTTGCATCAAATTGTGGTTCCCTCAGAATCATTCATTTCTTATCTGAACTATTCTTTCATGCAACGCACAGTGTACGAATAATTTGCGTTTATAAATGAAAACCGGCCACCATGCATAAAAATAGGGACTTGAAATTGCCGGTCGTCCAGAGTCCGCAAACTTAGATACCGTGTGGAAAAACTCGCATAAAACGAAGAAAACGGCTTCCAGCGATGGAACCGAACGGTTCCGGGAACTTCTCGTCAGGAAGAACGACCGTTGCAGTTCGATTCCGTTCTAAAAGCGGATGCAACGGCAGCTGCAGGTGTCCGATAGGAGAAACTGTAAGCCGATACCAACGTACCGATACTCTGTGGGAGTGTGTTGCATAATTTAACCGGCGATTCTCGGAGTGTAGTCGCGCCTCCAATTATGCGGCGAATAAGAAGAAAAAAAAAAAGAAGGAAAAAAAAAGGTAGGAGATAAAAATCCCGTAAGTCATCTGCGGGACCTTGAACGAGAACTTACGACGGAACAACTGTTAACATAATGATCGCGGTGCCGGCCGGCCGGCCTTGATATCAGCCCCGCGGGAACGGATTTCGACCAATCGCCGCGGTGCAACAATCGACAGACCGTCATACGTGAAAATGCAGATCAATGCAAATTCCCTGTCGTCCGAGGGAAAACCGACTTTGGGCTCCGCCGATCTATTAGCTTCCGTCTCCGAACCGGTGCAATGTATGCAGGTGTATGCAACGAGCGCAGGCTCCTACAGCTCGTTACCGCGCATTAACATATCGTTGCGTAATTCCGACGCGATTTCATCTCGTCTTAAAACGCGACCAGAAGTCCGGCGAGCGAAAAACCGAACCGAAGAATATTTCATCGACCCTGCTGACAAGCGGGCCTGGGTCACCAGCGACGATCCCATTATTTATTTATACCTCGCTGAATAAATGGTATTTCTGGACTGCTGACCTCTATGCGAAATCCCGTTTTCAAGGACTAATTAACGAACGAGCTCGCCGGAAGTTCGACACCTTGATAAACAGTTTTTACAGAACCGTCCCGTAATTGGAGTTTCTCTCCGCCGCACAGTGGGCTAAATGCCCGAACTAGCTTGGAAAAAACTTATGTGGTGTCGTCGTAAATAGGAGGTGCCAATCTTTAAGTTTATGGTATTTTTGATGGCGAACAAAAATTTCGTGTAGTTATTTAAAGATAAAGCAACATCAACTTACCATTCGATTGTTAATATAAAAGAAATCGTTAAGAAAATTGTATTTAATCCAGTAGCGACTTCGAAATATTGTAAAATTTGAGACAAATTTTGACCTATATTCTGTAATTTATTTCGTAAATAAGTTGCAAGAATTTGCCGATTGTTGTCGTAACGGATTGTATTAGTCGTATTTTGTATTGTATTAGTATAGCAGTTTCACGGTCTACCAAAAACATTATTTCTCATGAAATGGCAACTAAAGGCAAGAAATTTTTGAATTTATATCAAGCATAAGAATGTTACTATCACCTAAAAATAGTTTCAATTAGTAACATTTGGTAACTTGAGCAGCGCGTTCTACAATACGTGAAATAGCTTACAAGTAACGAACATTATGAATGTCAAGATCTCCCGAAATATAAACAAAAATCTGAAGCACCGAATTGAAATAAATCTGCAGTGCTCAGTTTCAACTACTGAATTCACGTTATTATGAAAAGTCTTTACAACAGCCAGATAATCGCAACACAGGTTCTGATACTTAATACTTCGCAGCAAACGTTCGAGAAACGTAAAACAACAACGCGACGCGGCATTTGCCTTTGTCATTTGTATCATTGTTGATAATGCTAATACCAGAGGTCACTTTATATCTCAGGGGAATGTATAGTACGTAAAACATTCACCAATACTTATCTATATTCTTTTGCCTTCAATTTCGGAGTTTTCTCCTCCCAATTATATGTGCCCATAATTATGAAAGTGGTCTGTCATAAAAAAAAAATTACATTGAATAAATTTAGTTTTTTTTAAATTTTGATTTAGACCACTTTCATAATTATGGGCACATATGATCTGGCCAACTGTGCGGTCGATTCCGTGCGGTATTTTCGTTGCAAACATGTAAACGATCACAGCTTACTTGTGTTTTTTGGGAATTTTGCAATGGCAAAATTGTATTCGTTCATAACGAAGACGAGTAAGTGAAAGGGTATAGTGGGAAAATGCAAGCTGATTTTTGGTCACCCCATTCGATAGGGCTCTCAAAGAAAACCCTCTGTGACAAGTTTAAAAAAAAAAAGTTTTGTCCGTACCCCTACCACAAGGGTAGTTATAGGGTGAGCACGTTTTAATGAATTTTCCTTTATTTCTTCCACTCTGGTCAACAAAAGATTAGGAAAAAATGCATGAACATTCTACCTATAGCACACACGACTGAGAATTATTTCAGAATTTTTGATTGCAAAATCGATTTTTAAAAAGTCCGGAAGCATAAAATTGCTCACTTTATATTGAAGTTTTCAGAGTGCCACAGAAATGATAAAATACAGAAAATCCGCAGCAATTATTCATTGTAGAGTGTGTCCAATAGATTAACCCTTTGCACTTGACGCTATTTTCATTGTAAAACTAAATTTTTCTTCCGTCTTAGAATATTTTCATTTATTCATACGAAACTGATCCAATTTCCACGTATAATATCCAAATGTTTAGTAATCTATTAAATAAAAATTCTCTAATGTAACAAATATTGTGTAATATCTTTTGAAATTTCTTTCAAATAATGCCATAACAATTTCTAGTGGTGCTTCAGAGTCACCACTCGAGTGCTAAGGGTTAATGATTGCAGATACTAGTCTAGTCTAGTAGAATAAAATGACAGTAGTATGATTTCACTAGTGAACACTGTTAAATTATTTGTTTCCTATGCTGTGGATCGTTACGCAAAATTCGACTTTTATCTTGTTTCTTGTGTCGCGCTAGTGTGCCACAAACGCCAAAAGATTCACAGTCCATCAATTGCTGAGAGTTTGAAGTGATATTGTGTGAGGAATTCTTATATAAAAATAAAGTTGATAATGTGAAGATTCACGGCATCGTTCTCGGAAACGTCGTCTTCGAAAATATGTCCGTTACGCGTGCGTTTGTTGCAAGTAGAATCGGTGCATAATGTCCAGACACATACCCCGAGTTTTATCGAGAGACACGCGTTTTCACGAATTTTCGTGTTCGATCTTTTTCGAAACGGAATCTCGTGTACAACGCTACATTCTCCGTTCTGCGATTGTTTTTACAGTTTCGAAATACTACGGAACAAGCTCGTAATTGCTTCGATAAATGACTATAAGGAAAATGTTTCTATCTATAATAAGAAATTCGCTGACTCACGATTTATTTAAGTTTATTCACTTTACGAGTGAATATGTTTTAACTGGGTTTTGCTACTTGAAATTGTTGAATAAAAAACTGGGGAAGAAATGAAAAAAATGATTGAATTATATATATCTTTTTTTATGTAGAAATTCGAAGTATTTATTTCTTTTTTTTTTTTGATTTTAGGAAATTGTTAAAATGACGTTGTATTATATTCGGTGGAGTATTATGCTTTACAATTTTTTGAGTGTCAGTTTTATATCGTCAGTATATTGTAGGACATGACAATGCTTTTATTATAACTTCTCAATAAAGCGTTTTAGGTGTACGTTTGTGTTTATAGTGCAAATATTGATCGTTTATCTTTGGAACGCTTTGTAGATATTCGATATTCGTATCGTCGTAGCGTAGAAATTTCTTTACTTTTAAATAACTCTTTTAATGTCGAGCGATTTTAGAATACTCTTTGCGATTTGATTAGCCTGTCGATATTTCTGCAGATTCCCATTTTTGTACGTGTTTCTACATCAAGCAAAGCTAGATAGTATCATAATTCGCGGCGTAACAGTTCTCGCAAAATAAAAATCGGCTAACCCACATGGAGCTTTATGTTCAACATAAAGTTCATTTATGTTTCATTGCTCTTTGAAAATTTCAGTGAGCTGAAGATGGTTAAGAACAAATCGGCGAAAAAATCGAAAAATCGACGAAACGTAACACATCCAAGCACGAAGGCACTGTGAATTCGTCTTTTATGTGTTATTATTATAAAAAAAAAATTGTTAACGTAGATATAGACACAATTGTCATTTGTTTTTTCCAAGAGGATTTCAACGATCCTCTGTTCAATCTATTTTCAAATAGTGTTTGTTCAAATTTTCAGTAGTATTTGTTCAAACTGTCATTAATAGTTATTACCACTGTATCGTACGTTGATAAATAATAGAAGGTTAGAAAATTTGTGTGCAGGCGCAAAACAATTTATAGAAGTTTATACAATTACGCAGTTTGACAGGGTGCCTCTTAGGGAGTATAGCGATAGCGTATGAAGCCCCCGGGATTATGTTCCTATTAGAATGCACGATACAAATACGATCGATAGATTGAGTATCCCGTGCAATACCGACGTAATTGCTCGAGAGTGTAATTGGTAGAAAATTATATAAATGTAACGAAGTCTGACAACGTAAACCATTCTCCTGATTATGGTTAGCCGATAAATGCATGAAAACGAATAAAACGGTGCAGGATGTTCGACAAAAGGAAAGGAAAAAATGTGCAAATGATTCTTTCAGACAAAATGTTTTTGTTTACAAGACTTTAAAAATTAGTATGACAATTGTCTTTCACTGTTCATCGTCAAACAGAATAGGAAACTTATAATCGTCACATTAAGATAAATAGAGACTACGAACTTGAATTTTTATTGTACTGTTGAATTGTTATTGCTATCACAGTATACTAATTTTTACGGTAAAGTCGCTCTCGTTGCAAAATACGTTCTCTCTGTATGAATTTATTCTTTCTTTCTCTGCTATGAATACTTTTCAAACCTTCTGACCACCGTCGTGTATAATAATATCGATTTTGTTGCGTTCCTTTTTTTATACTAAACGCTTTGTAATGTCTGGTACACGCAACTAATTAACTTCCACCTGTATACTTCCAACACTTTATCCTTTCATATTTATCTGCCTTCTCCTTTGCTCGGTTTATCATGTCCATTACTTCTGATCTTCCTTTATCATTACATTTTGTAATGCACTATCTGTTTTACGCTATAATTTTGTACCGTATACAATTAAAATAATCTTCTTAAAAAATGATAAGACATTGCAGGCGATTTATTAGAATTTCTGAACACTGGAAACACTAATTCGTCACTAGTTGTAAACATTATAGAAAACCTAGGGTAAGGAACCCAATTACTGTGGGGGTACTGTGCCTATATTAATTATACTTATTTTTAAAGCATAATGAATATGGAGCATAAAGAGATATGTAGCATATTGACTGATTTTAATGAAAAATATTTTTAATGCTTATTATGCTGAACTAGGTATAATTAATATAGGCACAGTAATTGGTATTCCCCACAGTAGTTGGGTCCCTCACCCTATTTCTTAGATTTCAGAGCAGTTCATTTACGAGTTGCTACCAGTTTCAGAAACATGCTAACTTCATCGCGAGGGGTGGACACATGGTAATTTGTAAAAGAACGGTTCGTCGTTATATTAACCCTGAAACTGATTTGAATATGTTATTAAAAATGCATTTGTCGGGAATTTATTTAATTTGACATGTATTACGGAACAGCAGAAAATCTGAATCCTTATTTTTGTAAAGTGTGCCCATAGTTTGCTGTTAGGGTTTTGCAAAGTTTTGACTCTCTCCGGGGACGGCAAAAATTCGCGAAGAAAAATATACAAACAATTTATTCGCGAGTCGGTGAAGCTTCGGAAAGAAAAAGCGAGCTTACTTTCTGGTTGCTGAGCAGTGGGATCGACGGAGACACATCATGGTTGTTACCACGACAACGATACAGCATCTGGAGCATCGGGATCATCCTTGATCGGAATTCACGATTGCTATCGGCGTCGAGCCTACGTTCGACAAACGGTATTTACGGAACACTGTGTCGTAGAACACATGTGCAAACACGCGCGATTCTCTTGATCGGGCCGTTTATGCGACGAGGGTTGCGCGATCTATACGCGGCGAGGATTTCGAAACATTTGACCGGTTTACGCACAGCGAACGCGATCGACGCGTCCACGGATCACCTTTACCATTATTCCGCGACGTATTTATAACGCTTGTCTCTTCGGCGTGTGTCGTTTAAAGTGATCGATAAGCACGTTTAACGGGGAACCGCCGAAGTGAGCGAACGGATATAAACAGCCTGGGAAAATCGCCTGAGACACTGTCGATCTTCACTCGAGTATAGCTCGCACCAGCACACACCGAGATCATCCGGTTTTGTCACACGATCTCGAATTTTCACGATTCTGGAAATTTTTCACCCTAACCGTGATCCTGATGCTTGTTCGTTGCGAATTTCTCGGGTTTTTTCGCACTGCAGGATCGAAATCGTCGAGTCTGTCGCACGATCTCGACGAATGTCCACGGTCCAGGTGGAACGGAAGCTTTCGCGAGAGAGAACGAAACGTCGTAGACGAGTACTATAACCGCGATACTGATGCGCGAACGTCGCGGAACTTCGTGTCGGGTTATTTTTTTCGCATAGAGCACTGCGCGTTACCTCGGGTAATCGGGCCGGGCTGTTGGCCGACCGTTTCGTTGACGAATGATCGAGATGTGTCGCACACAGGGGTAGCAAAGGGTTGCGATCGTTTCTGGCCTAACGAAAGCACAACACCGAGAGCGAGGTTCCCTTCGGCTGAACTCGGTGATCCTCGCCGTGGCTCGCTCTCCCTTGGTTCCATTCTCCTCTCGATATGGTCGATAACAGGGAGAGTGCGTACTGCACCCTCGTTCCCCGATTCCGGCGAATCTTAAGCGCACAAGAGCGGAACAAAACGCCGGAGGAGTTCAGCTTTTGTTTCTGAAGGCATCCAGCTGTCACACGGCCCGATACCAAGCCCGATGCGAGCCCGAGCGTGAAATGCTCGTCTTAGGGTCAGATTATACTAGGCAGCTCAGACGCTGACGGTCTAGAAACGTTACATAGAAAAACAAGGTAACCAAATTCTGCCGACAGACCTGTTTTTCTATCTAGCGTTTATACATCCTCAGCGTCTGACCTATCTAGTATAACCTTTAACACTAAACGTACCGGCATTCTTTTATACCTAATCTTACCATAGGGGGTCATTTGACCCCTTTATGAAATAAACGTTGATTTTTCGTAAAAAATTCTCTATTTATTAAAGGAAATAATTTGCAACATCATTTCTGACTTCGTATAAAATTAACACTAGAAAGACGGGAGCTTAGTATATACCTATATTGCCTGAAAGCAGTCAAAATGACTGCATTGTGAAAAAATAACTAATGCGCAAAGAAATTTGTTTAACAGTAATTTTTAATATATTTTATATCACTTACAGTCATATAACAAGTTATTAATAAGTATTAGCAATAAAAAAAATGTATTTCAGTTCGAAAAAAAATAATTTAAAGCAGTCAAAATGACTTGCTCAGGCAATCTAGTGTTAAACACACATTTTTACACACTTATTTGTCGAATTCTTTAGAACTCTCTCACTGACCGTGCTGACATATTCAGGGTTGCAGTGAACACACACAAGTCCAATTGAATGTAACTGAAATTGTCAAAATATAACTAAAACTGATCTTTGCTCTACGACTCTCAGTATACGACTGCATTTCTATTTCGTTTAGCTACAGAAAACTCATTGGAGGGAGTGTTTGCTTGTGTATCTCCGATAAGAGTCCGTTCTGTTTATGCGTTAGATCATTTTGGTCGTCCTAGTGCTTATGCCGAAACCAAACACACATATGTATATCAGGTTCCGACAAATGAAAGGGTCATTTGAGAAGCGTATCTGAATTTAGAACTAAGGATACAGTTGGAAAATTGCTAAAAAAATACTAAACTTCGTATGGGGTCAAATGACCTCCCGTGGTACGTAAGGTAGGTAAAGAATTTTTGTCGGTAAAAAATAAGCTACGAGAAAAACGGATAGCGAGAAATTGAATAATCGGATGATATAAGAATTTACAGAAAGTCATCTGACCGACAGAAATAACAATAAAAATGTATGAATTTAAAGTAAATTCTCAAAAGGGGTCATTTGACACCGCTTGGTACGTTTAGTGTTACCCGTTCGATCTGTTCCGCCATGGAACCGGAAACACGCGAACCTGCCCCGAACCCCGTCCTGATCGGCTCCTTCTCGGTGCAAAATAGTATTTGAAATAGAAAATAGTAGATAGCTTATTTTATTTTTAAAGCATACCTATAATCATGCAAATAAATTATTTTATTTAGAAGAAAAAGTTTTTGAAATACTATTTAAACATAGTATTTTAATTTTAAAATATTGAAAATAGTGAGACTTACTTTGTAGGACCGTGTAAGATAGTAACTTATAGACTTTTCTGATGTTTTGTTGCGTGTAATGTTATTACAACATTGTCGTTTGTATAATGAAAAATTCTGATTTTAACACTAGAACTACGGGATGGGTCAAAATGACTTCCTCTTCACTTTTTCTTTTAGAGAAATTGAAATTACAAATATGTTTCCATGAGAAAATTTGTTAATAAACTTCTCTATCGAAGTAGATATTTAAACAACACTGACACGAAATCTAAACAAATCTTATTTTGTTGTTATTATAAGGCAATGTATGCCAGTTGCATTTAGTGCTTGGTAGTTCTAGTGTTAATGAAAAATATTCAATATCTCTTTTTTAATATTCATTGTGCCGTAAAAATAAGTGTAATCAATATAGTCCCTTACTTTAATTAATTATACAATTAAGAATTAGACAATTTTCGTTTTGCATAAAGCTCCACGGTCTAGAGTAAAGGACCCAATTACCGTGGCAGTACCAATTACTGTGCCTATACTTATTGTACTTATTTTTAAAGCATAATGAATATTAAAAAAAGAGCTGTACAATGCATATTAACTGATTTTAATGAAAAAAATGTAATATTTCTATTCTAATGCTCATCATGCTTAGATAAGTATAATTAATATAAGAATAGTAATTGGTACCCCCGCAGTAATTGGGTCCCCTACCTTATTAATCACGAACGAGATATTTGAAGACACACTGCTCGTGTTAGATGGAACACCCTGTACGTCCGACACGAGGAAGAGACGTTACGTCAAGTACCGTAATATCCTGTGCGTTTACTGCGTATAAATCTATTTCTCAATGGAATCTCAGAACGAAACGCGTAGAAGGGAAAATGAAAGTGCGAAGGGAAATAATGAATATACATATATAAATGCAGTAGGTTGTTCAGAATGCGATTGCGAATTTCAACGCAACCGTATCAATAACGAGTGTGCAATATTACTTCAACCGACACCGCGTTGCTAGCATATCGTGTTCTCCGAGGGAAGAGTCCTGAAACAGAACACACAATTCTCCGGAACAAATTGATAGTAATTAAGGGGTTATATACAGTTAGAATTTTCAAAAAATCAATTTTCTTTATTTCATTTTCGTAATGTACATATATTTAAGTATACGCACAAAAAATTTCAAGTCAATCCGGCAATTATTTTCGAAGTTACACGCATATTTGTGTCAGAGCGTTTGAGAGCGAGCGTCAGAGCATTTCGACGCGATCTTTCGACGCGTTTTTCTCGAAACTGTGTTTTCAAAGTCGGTGACCAAGATTTCTCGGAAACGGCTGAACCGATCACTCTCAAATTTTAACACAAGCTTCTTAAGCATATTTTTTAGTAATTAATCGAAGCTTTTTTCTCTCCGATGAATATTTTTTTTTTTATAAACAATTTAAAGCCAAAATTTTTGTGAAAAATCGATTTTTTTCTTTGAAAAGCTGCCATTTTGTCACAAAATTTTATTTTGCTTATTCCTTCGATTAATTACTAGATTATACATTTCTTTAACGAAATCAGTTTGGTTTTTTCATTTTTGATGATCCAGTCCAGAGATATAGTGGTCACCGCAAAGCGCCTTTTTTTAGAGGGGCTCCAGGAGATCAGCTATAGCAGGTTTCAAAATTATTATTTTTACAAATAGAAAATGTTAAAATACAGTTAAAAGTTACCATAATATGTGTACAAGTTTTTACGTTAATAGATGTAAAGGTCTTCTCAGGAAAAATTCTTAAACAATTGCTTTTTTTGGGCCTCCTAACTGTATATAACCCCTTAAACTAAAAAATTGGTAAATCAATTGGTAATTGAACGTCTTAAAATCTTACGTCACCGGAAACGTTTATGCGCTGTTTCCAGTTTATTTCTTGTGCCGGGAAAAAATGTGTATACCGCGAGCAGTTCGCTGCAAAGGGAATTTTAATTAAAGGTCAAAGTCGGGGAGGACTACGACGAAAAAAATACGTTGCAACGCACGTTGTTTGTTGTTCCAGGCTTTAGGAGTCGCTGGGAATGCGTCTACGTTAATTGAATGACTTTGGCGACAGGAATTTTTGAGACGGAACATGTCCACTTCCTTCGAAGATTTATGCTAGATCGAGGCCGCGTGATTAAGCAGCATTCGTTTTATCAGCGCGATCGTTCTTGCGTTCTTCTTTCAATGCGAGTTCGTTTGTACTTATTTTCCGGTGGTTCTTTCATTTTTCACTAACAATGCAACATTGTTATACTACGATTCATCATCGATATCATCAATGTTTGTTCTATTTTTATTCACCTTAAATTTGTACTCTCTACAAAAGCACGAAAGATTGTACTGCCACTCATTTGTGCCTTTCACTTTCAATGATCGGTAGACTGCGGATTTTTATACAAAACCTAAATTGTCTGCATCAATTATAGACATTAATTTCTTTTCGTAATCAGATGGAAATAATGTAACAGCATTTTTAACACGTTCACTGCCATGTCACCCATATGTGGGTGACGGAATTATTTGTCCAGGCTTTAAAATGAATTTTTACATTAATATATTCATTGTACCAAACTCGATTAGAATCCGTAAAATTCAAAAAAGTTGGAGGACTACTCAGCATCATACGTTTAATTTTTTCCAATTTTTATTTCATTAACCCCTTGCCCTACAATATCGAGTGAGACTCGTGATGAAGATTCTGAACAGAGTCTAATAAATACGTACGTCGTTAATTTTCTTTAAACCGAATTATAATTCTATTTTTTTGTACTTGATATATATCCATTGGAGAGAACATAGGCATACGATAAATATAAACTATCTTTCTTTTTCTATGAAATTCTGAACGGTGAAGAATTTCTAGTCAGTATAATCACAAAATAAATAGTAGTGCAAGGGGTTAAATAACTTACTTTGATTTCATGGAATTTTTCAGGTATTTAGCTTGACAGTGAAAGTGTTAAATTCTTCACACCTGGGCTATCTTTTTGACGAGGAGTACTTGGCTCATCGTTAGCAGAGAAGTGTGGCGCTGACTGGGGGTCAAAAAATGTTCACGCATGCTTTGATTTGAGATCGGTCCCTTTCAAGTCAGCTCAATGCCACTTGCCTTCCTTTTCGCAGGCGTGGTACGCGCTCTGTTATGCAGAGTTTGACCCGGATATCTACACTTCGCCAGCATAACTTCGAATGGTCGTGGAAGTTGATCGGCCCCGTCAGATATTCTTAAATTCGATTCAAATCTGATTTTCAGAGACCTCGGGAGCAACGCTTCGGGAAACGCGTGGCTGAGCAAACGTTGAATGCAACGGTGTCGATAATTAGAGCGGCAACCATACTCGGACATACTCGATGCGGCGCGGCGCAGCATGCAGACGTTGAAATTACCTATGATCATACGGTCCGGTAACGATCGTACAAAGTCACACGAGTTCATTCGTGATTTCACAGTTCACGAAGAACGCAAAACCTGTTGTGGAACAACTTTGTGGAATTTGATTTTCAAGTAGGTGCATATCGAATTAATTATTCTGTATCGATAAGTGTGGATTTCAGAGATTTTAGATTTCGTGATGGTGTGTGGCACTGAATATTATATTATTATTAGACATCGGATGTTTATGCAATTTCCAATTTTTATAGAAACATTTTAAGAAACTGGAATGAAATAAAATTTTATTTTTAATGGGGACAGCCTTTGTAGATCGAAAGCAAATAAAAATCGTGTTAAATTCTCTCGAATTTTATATTATAGCATTTTTTTTTAACATTTCCATAAGCCATAAATGCATAAAGATCCGATGTCTAATTATTATTATTTTCAACGTTCTACAATTATTCATAAATTAATTTTATTTTGAATAAAAATCCACAGTCCGTTTATGACAAAACATTATTCTATATTTTTTATTAATCTCTCTGGAGGAATAAAATCATGTTCCTCGATAGTGGATAGAGATGGTCATGAAATTTGAACATTATGAAAACGACGGATCACGAACGACCCCGGCATAGCATACGGAGTGTTAATATTTAAGATTCATTTAGCTTGTTTAATATAGCACACTCTGTAATTTCGCCAAGTATCATTAGCAGAGGCGTATAATTCCAAGTTGATAAATTATTCATTCATAGAATGCTAAAAGATTTTATGTTTTTACTGTGTAATCCATTCGTGGAAAATTAGCAGATCGTTCACATGAAGAGGCCGGAAAATTACAGTCCACGAACGTCATGTGCATCGTCGACGTTTTCGTATACTTACAATTAGAATTAACAGCACTATCTTTGGTCGAGTTGTGTTATTAAACCATCTTTGGAACAATAACGTGTCTCAAGGCGAGTCTACCGATCTCTTTGTTGCATGTCAAGCTGATAAACACCTGACTTGAGAATCGTAGTTAAGTGTGTCAATGTTACGCAGATAATGCAACGAGCATAAGCCGTGCATGTCTGTTCAACTGCTTAGGTTGATCACCTCTCGGTTGGGTATCGAGTCATTTCGCCTTGCTGGGAACATAATAGTCACCGACCAAGGATTGTCAAACTGTAATCAGATGAGATCACACGTGACTTTATGTCTGTTCGAATCGGTATATCTGCATGCGGTGACTTAAAAAAAATCTTTTTTAACACTAGAACTACCAAGCAGTAAATGCAACTGGCGTACATTGCCTTATAACAACAACAAAATTGCAGTTGTTTAGATTTCATACCAGTTTTGTTCAAATATCTACTTCGATAGAGAAGTTTATTAAAAATTTTCCCATGAAAACATATTTACAATTTCGTTATTTCTAAAAGAAAAAATTAGGAGCAAATCATTTTGACTTATCTGGTAGTTCTACAGTGTTAATATCGGACCATACGACTTGAAGTTTTTCGACAAGTACAAAACAGTTGGTTCGCTAAATCTTTTTGTGTGGGTCTACATTGAAAATTTAAAAGTTATATTTCGTAGATCTGCATCAATTATACGTATTCTGAAAATTTCATCTAAGAGTCTTTTTAATGTCCTCAACGCTAAACCTTCAGTGTTAAAATGTGACAGAATCGTTTAATATTTCTGAAATTATTTCTCTTGTGGAAATATTTAAAATTGCAACAACGCCAGCAGAATTTTGTGTAACTTCGGAATTTTATTAACGAGCAGGGGTAAAACAATAGAACCTTGGTACACCATCGTGAGCCTCCACGCGTTAAGTGTTAGAAAACTTGACGAAATCGACGCATTTGCAGAAATGAGTTTAATTCGCGGACAATAAAGACTCATTACGCCCCGAACGGCTATGCGGCACTTACAATCAACCGTTCCTAATGATCCAGTAAGCAATTCTCGCGCAGAAATGTACACGTTTTACGACAAGACCCAGTTGAGCCCTGACCTAACCGCAGACATTCTGCAAAAGAAACTGCGTTGGCATTTACGGAGCCATCTTTCACGTTATGGATCAAGTACAAAAATATTGGGTTGGCAACTAAGTAATTGCCGATTTGTTCAATGAAATAAAAGAGTTTTTTTTTTACTTGGAATGAACTTTAATCTATGATGTATTTTCCATTTTGTTCGACGACCTTTTGCCATCTTTCTGACAACTTGAAAATTCCACGCTCGTAGTAAGTCTGATCCTTTTCGGCCAAAAACTGAGTCAAGTTATAGTTTCATCTATAACTGAAATCGGCAATTACTTAGTTGCCAACCCAATATTTTTAATCCATCCCTTAAAAGCATCCCTAGCACATCCCTTAAATAAATTATTGTTACACGTGTTGCACGGCTACAACGATTAATGATTAATGATCTCTGAAATTTGATTATTATTTGAGATTGAACGTGAAATTTTACTGTTTGCAATATAAGGTGATAAATAACAGCGTTTGAGGAAGATGGACAAAGATTTTTCACAGGTGTAAATTAAAAGATTATAATGAATTAGGAATACAACGCGTTAATGAGATTAAATTTCCCATAGATGAGAGAATCGCTTGACGAGACACGTGGCAGTGCAAAACGAGGTTTATAGCGGAGTATAAACAACCACGATGCCTAGTTCGATAAAAACGAATGGCGTTCTATTAAACTGGCGACTAAAGAGCCAAGTGCCGACCCAATGAGGATCGTGCGAAGATTACTTTAAAGATTACACGGAATTCAAAGACGATCTTAGTGTGTCAGATCTATGAAGACGACAATAAGTTTGGACTCGTTTTAATCCTCGGACTCCTGCGAGTTCTAGGCCTACGCGGTGTCGCCGGATGAGGGGAGGGAGCACGAATTGAGGGGAAATTAGAGTGGGGGAGTAAGTCTTGGTCTGGCGACGCTAGGCCTGCGCCGCACAGTGGGCAAAAACGGCCTTTTTCCATTCAAAATCAAAGAATTTTCGATAGGAATGAGATAGAGCGATGAAATTTTTTTTAAATGAAAGCTGAAACTTTGTAGAATATGGGAAAAATGGGGAGATTACGGTACGAACGTTTTTTAACCTTGAGAAAATTCGTTAAAGTTGCACAATTTCAAGAAAGTGCCAGTAGTAATGACAGCGATACGTCAAGTGATGACGAGATGTGAAGTGCTTCATGTTTCGTAAGTAACTCAAAATGTTAAAATACTTCATTATTATTATTTTTATTGTGTTTTATATATGAGAATACGATATACTTTCAAACTAGTGTGTTATCAAGCCATTTTAACGAAAAAATTTCATTAATTTGTGTCGCAAAAATCTATTTTTTTCAAAAACCAAAGGTCGTAGACAAATTTAGAAAAGAGATTTGAAATCAGCGTGAAAAAATCTATGGGGAACGATATATAGCATGTTAAAAAAAAATTTTCCGCGCGTATTAACCACAACAACAAAATTTTCTTGAAATTGTGCAACTTTAACGAATTTTCTCAAGGTTAAAAAACGTTCGTACCGTAATCTCCCTATTTTTCCTATATTCTACAAAGTTTCAGCTTTCATTTAAAAAAAATTTCATCGCTCTACCTCATTCCTATCGAAAGTTCTTTGATTTTGAATCGAAAAAGGCCGTTTTTTCCCACTGTGCGCCACGCCGGAGTCATTTCTGACCTACGTCGATATTTCGCCATAGTTTTCTTTCGATGCATACAAGGTGATGGTATGATACGGCCTTCGCCGTATTTCGGACGAAGAAAAAGCGTCGTCTTATATCGGAATAAAATTGTACATAAATGACGGTCGTTCGAGCTTATCCCGTCACGAATGACTCCAGTAACTATACTGGTGTACTAACACGGAGAGGCGAAGCCGAAGCCTGTACTTTCGCAGGCGAGTCCAAATTTATTACTGTATTAAGAATTACTCTAAATTGTAAGGAATGGCCGGGATAAAAGCAAACAGTATATTATTTATTTATACGTCCTTCTTCGATGTCGGACCTGACGAGACTGCTCGTCCTTTTTTCATCCTGTTCGTTTCTTTTTTTACACGTTCGTTTGTCGTTGGCGATGAATCGCTTATCAATAACATGAACATATTTGTTAATAACATGAACAATATATACGGTGGCGGATCCGTTACAGCTTATCTTATAATTTTGCTTAGTCTATTGTGTCCAGAAGCAATCTTTAACATTTCTGAGCGATTGCAATTTGTTAAAAAAAAAATCTGTGCACGCCAATGCAACTGCTCAAAGAAATCCAAATCCTGTTGTCCAATCTTGAAGAAAGTTTAACATCCTTTCGAAAGTGTCCGAATATTGCTGCGAGTGACTGCTGATTTTCTACAATTAAATTAAGTGGAGTGGGTTAAGTGCACCCCAGTTTTTAGTAAGTTTGACTTTCAACCCAAACATCTTGAATTTGTTTTACAATAATTTAACATTTATTGATATCAACGAATACTCGAGTTAATACTCTTCAATTAACATCGGCAATAATGCCAATTCCACTTGTATATTTTAATTTTTCAAGAAAATTGTAAAAAGTTGCAACAACTGTGCACTTTCCCAGAAAATGGGGCGGGTGCACAATCGACAGTTAAAATCTATCTGATGCCTTATATTGTATGCTACGAGGCAAGAGCACAACTATTGATATGTCTGCTACAAAACGCTTTTTACCGCATTCAAATATGTTGTTTCGTTTCGGAGTAAAGCAAATAAATAATATAAATAAACGAATACAAAGGGATTAGTAAAATAAGATCAATATAAAAAGATCTAAAATATATTAACACTAGAACTACCGGATCGGTCAAAATGACTTCCTCCTAATTTTTTCCTTTAGAGATATTGAAATTACAAATATGTTTCCATGAGAAAATTTTTTAATAAACTTCTCTATCAAAGCGGATATTTAAACAAAACTGATGCGAAATCTCAACGAATCTCATTTTGTTGTTATTATAAGGCAGTTGCATTTAAGTACAATGTTAAATGTTAAAAAATGATATTTTTGAACATATGTATTAACCCCTTGCCCTACAATAACGAGCCAGGCTCGTGATGAAGATTCTGAATAGAGTCTAATAAATGTGAACGTTATTAATTTCCCATAAAATTCTATATTGTTGTAGTTGATATATATCCTTTGGAGAAAACATAGGCATACAATAAATAAAACTATCTTTTCTTTCTATGAAATCCTGAACGATGAAGAATTTCTAATCATTATAATCACAAAATAAATAGTAGTGCAAGGGGTTAATCAGAATCCTGAGAACGTTCATATTATATTAATAAGAGTCCGTTTATGCACTTACCCCACTCCACCTCATGTGAAACGGTTAAAAAGTTGTAGTTTCAAAATAACGTAACATTGCAAAGTCTTCCGCTCGACTGTGTTAGAAATGGCGGAGGGGGCGAAAGTGTTAATGCATGATCAGTTATTTGTTCGATAGCGATCCGCAGATAAACGACCGATAACAGCGACGCGATTTGGCTATCGAAAATTTGAACTGTTCCCGGCGATCCACGCCGTCCAGAGGAGCGAGACACGATCGGTCAACGGGGAGGACCTTGGAAATCGAAGATCAAGAGTATTCCGGTGCTCCCACCATAGGCTCTAAGTACGCGAGAGCAGCACTTACCTATTAGTACGGAGCCTGCTGGTGGTGCCCCTTCCTCGATCCTATCCGCGGAAGGTCCAATCCTTGAACACTTTCTTATAAATGAAGGTTGACCGGCGTCTCGTTTCTCATTTAACGCTCCATCCCTCGCAGTCGGAGGGATCGATGCGTTCCATATTAGCTCGGTACACGTACCCGAGAGTTCGCACGTTCCTCCAGACCCGATCCATTGTGCCGTGAACCGAATTGAACAGTGAACTCTCCGCCGATTGTTCGTCCCAGGAATTCCAAGCGAGTTACCAAACCGGAACCGTGCGGCGACCGCTGGCAAACGCGTAAGTATCGATCATGCGGATCCATCCGGCGACGCAGCGTCCATCCTCGCGACTAATTACTGCACTGTGGATTTTTATGGAAAATAACAATCGCATCGATTACCAGACACGGAAGCTACGTAGGAAAACTGTACAACAGTATCTTGATATTCTTGAAATATTTTCACCATTTGCGCCACGAATCTTGGATCTTCAAATCTATGACAGTTTACTTGAATTTTAACAGTTTAATTGAATTCGCAGCATTTTTTCATGAAAAAATTGCTCTTCAGTTTCCCATCACCGTGTATACAAATATCTTCTGTAAAAATGAATAGATAGAGGCATCGAGGTTTAAAATTATGATTCAACTGTATTTACTTTTATCATAGATGCATAAGATCCGCGGTACAGTGATCACTAAAAAACGACAAACAGAATTCGTTTAGATTTTGCACGACTCTGATTGTACGTGCGAAGAAATTTATTCGATAGTCTCTCGCGAAAGGATCATTATAATTTCAACAATCGTAAGATAAAAAAAAAAACTCTGTGTCCTGTAATCCCATCCACAGTGGTAATTTCAATCGTAGCATTTGTTAAATCTGCAGTGTTCGAATTGTTAATGCGCGACGCACAAACAGAAGTTTCACGATTTACATTTTTCCCGAAGCTCCGCGAAAGAATTGTCAATTACGAGGAGCGATTACGGCGGATTTCCATAGGATTTGAAATGCAAAAAAAAAAAAAAAAAAATAAAAGAAACAGAACAGGACACGCGCGATTGTAAAATCATGCGCGCACGTTTTGCATTCCGGAACTCATTCCGAGCGAACGACTCACGGATTTTCTTACGAAAAGCTTACTCGCGTCGAGTTTCAGCTTAACGGCGTATCGAATAATAATTCACAACGGCACGGGCCTCGATACCTGTGCCGATAAGTGATCGCCGTAGTCATAGATCGGACCAACGATCGCCGGTGCAGTATTGTTTTGCATTATTTGCGCAACCGGTGTTGCACAAGTGTAAATAGATACTGTGCACGAGCGGTTGCAATTGCCCGCTCGCGTGCACTTTCAAAAATTCGCACGCCAAACGAACCGCTGCGGTTCAAGATCTTTGGATCCTTGCGCACGCATCGTTGCAGTTGCACGCTCGATCTTCGCTTGTGTGCTGTCGGCACCATGTCATCCACACTGTCGAAACAATATGTCAGAAAACAACCGGGGACTCTTTTCACGTGGTGTTTTATTTACATGGTTCACTTTCACACGATCTTTATCGCACGCGTAATTAATAGTAATCTTTAAGGAGAGGTAAAATCATCTGCTTCGATTGCGAGAAGCAGTACAAAAGTGTATTCGAATAAAAATGTTCGATAGCTGTTGCTTAGCTACTATAACTAAATCAATATAAAAATTCTAGAAACCATGCCCTTATTAATTTTACTATAAAATCAATGTATTTATTTATTATTTATTAATTATTTAATTTGTTTATTACAATTTATTTATTATTTTACTTATTTATTAAAATTTATTTATCATTTAATTTTACTTTATAATTAATTTGAATTCTCACCCTTTGCACTAGAAGCTTTTTTAACTCCAAAACGAAACATTTCTTCCGACCTAGAATACTTCCCTTCTATATATATTTTTTTTTTCATGTTGTACATACGAAAATGGTGCAGTTGACTCGTGCAATACCGAAGTGTTTAGTAATTTATTAAATACAAACAAATTTAACACTTTGCACTCCGAACCATTCTGGCAGAAATTTACATATCCTCGTATTATTTAGTATAATTTTGGAACCAAGTAACGTATTATAATGATATTGGACTTATATGAATTGGTTGACATCGAGGAATATATATTTGCAAAAAAATCAATATTTTATTTAAAGTTGCGCTGGAATAAATTAATTCCCCGTAATCGCTAATAAACTTTAATGTCCCCTGAGAGGGGGCAGCGGAGTGCAAAGGGTTAATAATGTAAAAAATACTTTGAATACAGCAATTTTTAGTGGCGTTTTACGAGTGCTAAGGGCTAAATTATGCTTATAAAATCATTCGTTCGGTATGATCAACTCGATCGAGATTTCAATTAACTCCGGAATCTGTAAGGCGGTCGTTAAGATTGCATAAAGATCTACCAGCCTGTTGATAAATCAATAGAACGATTCTTATTACGGTCGCGGAAGTGTTAATCGTATTTACTCTTCGACGAAGATCTATATGGATGTCTTCTCCCACGTTAATAAGGTTTTTTTTATTTTTTTTTTTTTTTCATGCAACTGAAAATTCCATAGACAGAAGCGTTCGTTAAAATGATTTAAACGTCTGAAGATAGATGCGATCTGCCAATAAGATGCAGCAAACGCTTCAAATTAACCTTCCGGAGAGCGGCACGTGTCGGCACACAAAGAATAGTTAGTTGCTTAATCAAGAGGAGATCGTTTCGAGACGTGAAAATGATCTGTGCGATCGTCGTAAAAAAGTCGTCGATTTCCTGCAAATTGACGTAATAAATTTGTATTTCGCACAAGGAATCGATCGATAAAATATGTCGGAACAAATCAAGCGAAATAAGCTATTTTATGCATTGATGAGAAAAATGAGTAGTTTGACACGGATTAAAAGAATTGGAAAATTAAAAATTTCGAATTAGCAATTACAGAATTATAGAATAATTTTTATTTTGCATACAGACCCGCAGGATATTTATAATAAAAATGTCTACGTCGAGCGCGAAATAGTAAAGCGTATTGTTTTCGAGTCGATCAAATTATTAACACTAGAACTAGCAAGCAGTAAATGCAACTGGCATACATTGCCTTATAATAATGTTACGAGCCAGGGCTTCGTGCAACGCGAGAGGCCGGCGAGGGGTTTATTACCCCAGGAATATGATTTCAATTTGTTAGTGAGGTACGCGGACGAACCCAATGCGAAATTGGGGAGCCGCTAGGATAGTAGACGTCGAGGACGAACCTGATGCGAAATCAGGGAGCCTCTAGGTATGGAGTCAAATGCAGACGAACCTGGTGCGAAACCAGGGAGCTGCAGGAGGGTGAAACTTCGTGAACGAACCCAATGCGAAATTGGGGAGTCACTGGGAGAGACACGCAGACGAACCCGGTGCGAAACCGGGGAGCTGCTAGGAGGTTGTGTAAGTAAGTATGGGTAAAAAGCACAGACGAACCTGGTGCGAAACCAGGGAGCTGCTAGGATACGGACGAACCCAATGCGAAACTGGGGAGCCGTTAGGATGGTATAATATTCGTGGACGAACCCAATGCGAAATCGGGGAGCCACTAGGTTGGAGAAATCTTATTGGATTTACGGTTATGATTGTTAGTAAGCCTCGTAACTTTATATATATTTTCTAGTTGATACAATCCGAGCGGTAAGATTGTATCGTGTGGGAACGTTCAATTACTAGATTAGGATATTAGGCAATAATTAAGGGTTTATAGATTTCACGATTTGATATCAAGACAAGTATATTCTGTTATAAGTTTTGTTACAAATGTCTGTGTCGCGAATGAGTTTAAGGATTATAATTTGAGTATGTTTTTACCTATTTTGCACGGTTTTGACGCACTGGCAATGCGGGGTCAGAGTTATGTTAGATTCGAAAGGGACTTTAACCCGATCTCACTAGAATTGAACTTGAGCGTGTAACGCGACGTGACTCTAACGTGATAGTTGAATCTTGCGGAACCGTTACTGTACGCAACTAAGATCAGCCGAAACGTCGTCTAACGTTTCTGAAATTCGAATGAACCGTCGTCTAACGTTTCTGAATTTACACTGAACCGAAGAGGATGAAAACGAGCGGGTTTATATACCTTGAGAATGAAAGGGGTGCTCTGTTTAAAGTTTAATGTCACGTGGGGTCACACAGATGTTTTTTGTCAGTTCTAAACGAAACCAGGCCTCAGTTAGATTTTCCGTTAAAAGGGGCTAATGGCAGGTTATCTGAGCTATTTCCAAATAATTAACGGATGCCAGAAGGGAGTGTTATCAAATGTTTCATAAACAGTCGTACTGTTTTCAAAAGGGGTCTGTTGGGACGTCTTTCGTTCTGGGAAAAGAGATTAGAGTTTTGTAAACGAAACATCTGGATGGAGACATCTCCATACGTAACAATAACAACAAAATTGCATTTGTTTGGATTTCGTACCAGTTTTGTTTGAATATCTACTTCGGTAGAGAAGTTTATTAAAAAATTATCTGACGAAAACATATTTATAACTTCAACGTTTTTCTAATAGAAAAATTAGGAGCAAGTCATTTTGACCCATCCGGTAGTCGTAGTGTTAAAGAAACAAGTGTCTATGTAGCTTTCGTGCAATTAATACAGAGAATTTTTGTTTCGCATGAAAATCCGCAGCAGACTTGTGAAAATTAATCGAATATTGTATCGGACGCATTGTGAAAGCTGGACAAAGCAGCGACCGACCGTCGCCAATAAACCTGTCAATGAAAACAGGGGCCGGTATCGATCGAGCAAAAATAGAGGTTATTAATCGATCCATTAATGAACAATGCTACTGTGCGTTCTCGGCTGCGTCTAGAGCGAGCTGACTAATTGAGAGGGCCCGCTATTCTCTGTCCAATCAGTATTCCAGCTACCTGGTGCACGCCCATGAGGCACGCACGACCTTCGATTTAATGTCAGCCCGTGATTATAGAAAACCATACCGTCAACTAATCGTACTTCTGTCATCGCCGCCGCTGCTCCTGTTTCCGTTCTTGAGCTATCATCCATTGCGATCGATCTCTGTGGCGGAAAAAAGTGCAGCGCAATTATTCGATCGGCAGAGATCTGACGTTGCAGGATCCCGTTCTTGGATCGTCCGTATTAACTTCTTCTGTCGCTGTTCGCATACACTACCGGCCATAAGTGTTTACCCACCTTCAAATTTCGTTACTATTCAAATAATAGGTATTTTATTGTTATGAAAATGTCCGTAGCATTAAATCCTAATTATAAGGCTAATAAAAAACATCCAAAATATTCTGTACATACACAATCAGGTACTGTAAATGAGTTTGCAGCTTTTTATGAAAAACGACAATTTTGGAGTTCAGGTAAAGAAACCCATTTTTCTGAAATTTGTATAACGGTCAGTAAGGAATATGAACGCAGGTAATACAGGTATCTTAGTCTTCTCAAATTTCATACTGCATTTCATACTGCATTAAGCTTTCATTCAGTAAACAGTTGATTTTCACGTGCCTAAAGAATTTTCCGAAAATTTCAAATAATGTCAGGGAGAAAAGAATTATCGATTGAAACGCGCGCTCTAATAGTGTCCCATCATAGCATCGGAAAAAGTAACAGAGAAATAGCAAAGTTATTGAAGCTGAACCGTAGAACCGTGGACTACAATGTTAAAAAATATGTGGGTGGGTAAATACTTATGGCCGGTAGTGTAAGTGTCCATTCGTTGGACAAGTTACGCCCTTTTTATCGCGCCGCGATCACTAAACTGTGGACTTTGCGCGTTTGCAACAAGAGCACATACGGGAAATAAGTAAGATTTAAAGAAATAAAAAAAAAAAATTATAAATTAAATTAACCTCTTGCCCTACAACATCGAGTCATACTAGTGGTGAAGATTCTGAACAGAGTCTAATCAATACGTATGTTATTAATTTCCTTTAAACCGAAATAAAATTTTATTTTGGCGTTGTTACTGTACAGCTATTGAAGAACATATAGACACACAAAGATTTAAATTTTCTCCCTTTTTTTTTTAGAAAATTACGAATTACAAAAAAGTTCTAGATACCCGAAACTGTAAAATAAATCGTAGTGCGAGGGGTTGAAATTAGAATTAAAATTAAAAAATTGAAATTAAATTAAAATTACAATTAAAATTAAAATTAAAATTAAAATAATAGAAAATTAAAATCAAAAGAATTATAATTTAATTAAAATTAAAAAGAATTAAAATTAAAATTACAATTTAAATTGCACTGCAATTTGTACGCGAAAGAGACAGTAGGAGAATAAGGAAATACTATAATGTTTAACATCGACGCTGTTTGCGTAAATAGTGTAACAAAAAAAATTGAACAAACACTATGACACAATTTTACATGTGTTCTACAAGCATTCGTATTAAACCCGCGACTGTACATCGCAAATCCGTCGCCGCGCTTGCGGAGAAAAAGCGTGAGGAGATCCACTTAGCGATGCCATTCGACTTTTTCCATTACTTGCTGCGCTTTTTTGCCAGCGACGGAATAAAAACCGCGACAGGTTCCAGTTCGACCAATTTTTTTTTTTTAAGTTATTAATACTTTGCACGCCGCAATCTTCGTAAACTAAATAGCAGAAACGACAGTCGACGAGAGACGTGCTTACTTTTCTCCCGAGTATTTCGCCCGACGGAAAATCGAACAATAATTTTAAGGAACAAAGATCTACAAGATGTATTCCAAGTTGAATTCCAAATTTTTCAAAATTTCTTTTTCGCGCCACGTAGTAGTACAATTTGTTCTAATTTCCAACTAATGTTCGTGCGCTAATTCTCTGAGAAGGCCAAAATTCTGCGATTTTCGCGCTTAAGTTTTCATCGTTAAACGTTTGTAGCTCAGTGCAACGTTGACCGATTTAGATGAAATATTCAGAATATGTATAATTGATACAGATGTGCAAAACGTACTTTTTAAAATTTGAATATAAGCCCGCATAAAAACGGTGCAAAATACAACTGTTGGTACTTTCTCTGCAACGACCAATTGCAATTTTAATTTTCCTCGCGTTATGTAGTGATCCAATTGTTCTAACTTCTCAAAAAAAAATTCAGATAGTATACTCCACTATTGACAAAGTTATGCGATTTTTAAGAGCGTACGAATATTAGTTGGAGTCACTGTATGATCTTTTCAAGAGCGTCCGAACATTATTGGGAGTAACTGTGTGTTGATTCATTGGTCGCGAATTTTGTGCAGTTGGCTGAATTACTCGATTGATATTATGATGTTCTTGACTCTCCACTCGGTACGTGGACAGTCAAGATCGACAATTCAGGGTTAAGGTTCTTGCCGGAAGCGTTGCATTTCGCACGGCATTGGACGCGTGAATAGGGAAACAGTGCTCAGGCAATCGCCTCGCAACTTCTCACAAGTTGATTTCCATGAAACTCGAGATAAAATTCATGGATTCGTGGGGAATCGTACTCGGTCTTCCTTGTTCTTCGTTCAACAATAACTGTTTAATTCGTTCGAGATTATATTAAACATCGCGGGTGGCGATACCATCGCATCGACACGGTGGCTCCACTGGCTCGCAAGATTTCCGCGGAATGCGATAAACTATTGATCGGTCGGAATGTTTAATTGCCGTGGTAAAATAACAGTCAGAATAATGGTGTCTTGAGTACAATTTTAATTGGCCGCAATCGCCGTGAGTCGACTTACCGAGAGGAAATCGCAGTAACTTCTGCTGACAATGCATTATTTGTAAATCGAAAAGCAAAGGATCGTATTCATCGTTCTGAGAAAACCAAATATATACCTATTGTTTTCCGTTTCCGGTCCGAATTACCCTGCGAAATTTCTGCATTCTACATATAATAATACTTGCATGTTTAAACATTCAATGTTTTGCAATTCGGTTTTCCAACGAAGCCATCGCATCCTTGGGAACTCTCCGGCTTAAAGCGTACAGAGTGCCGCCATTTTGTAAACAATCAAGATTTTAAATTTACTTTGATACAGACCATGGCCACGAACATATTGATTACTATACTTCCTCATTTCTTCGTTTGCAATCAGCAGAAGGACCGACGGTTAACATACATTGCTCAAAACATAATCTATACAAAAAAAAGTATACAACTCCTGCAATTTTGATTATTTTCACTTAAAAAAAATCACGCATGTGCTTTAAATACCCATAAATACGTACGTGAAATGCTAATGCAGAAAGTTGAATAGTTCTCTCGAAAAAATTCCTGAAAATTGGTGACAAAACAAATCACACATGTGCTTCAAATACCCATAAATAAATACACAAAATGCTAATGCAGAAAGTTGAATAGCTCTCTCGAAAAAATTCCTGAAAATTGGTGACAAAACAAATCACACATGTGCTTCAAATGCCCATAAACACGTGTGCAAAATTCTAATGCAAAAGGTTGAATAGTTCCCTCGAAAAAAAATTCCTGATAATTGGTGACAAAACAGCGAAAATCAGAATAGTTTCGTTGCTTTCGTTCATATCAAACGGAGATAAGAAATTCGTGACTAATCGATCGAAGACGCGGTTCGTTTCGATCGTAGGCGAAGTAAATCGCGTTCGCCGCTATTTTATTACTGTTCTTTGGTTAGAATTATTCAAGTACGTCGATACCGTCCGTGAAAATTTATAGAACCGTTTCAGCGTTTAGAGGAGAAACCGGTAGAACAGGGATAACAAATGGAGCACCACGGAGACAGGATCGCGTGTGATCCTTATCAGTTATACGACTGGCAGGACTAATCGTATTCTTGCTATATATTTTTCCTGATTTTTTGCGCACTGAAACGGACACTCGGACGGAATACATTTCCCGACTCTCCTTGAGCGTACCAATTAATCACTGAGAAACGGTACAGGTTGTTCGGTCCGACAGTGTATCACAATAGCGCGGTCTGTTCGTTCTTACACTCCGCGTTATCATTGTACAATCGCTCGTTGTTGGCGAACTTTCTTACCATTGGGTTGGACATTTCATGCGCAACATGTTACTTTTAACGGTAACGTTAAGGAAACATTAGCGCGTATCTTTATGCAAAATAAAAATTGTCCGCATTGATTGCAAGAGACATAGAAATGTTTCTCCTTTCTTAATAATTTTAACACACCGAATATATTTTCTCCAATTTTACTCAATTTTGTTATAAATGTGTGAAATCCGCAGTCCGATTATAATCAACATATTCTGTCAACATGTTACGAGATTCTCGATTGTATTACGGTGGAAATTGAAAATGTTTTGTTCGTTTACGTACCGTCATTTTCCGTTTTTCAGTTTTTCCAGCAACATAGCGCGTTTATTTACGTCTGTGAAATTGTTCTTTAGTCACTTTTGCGGCATCGATCGATATTGACATTTCCAGAAACAATTATTTTCCAATTTTGTTTTTATGTTTTATTTTTTAATGGTTTGAAATATTTTTTTTTATTTTTCTCATTTCTCTGTTATCGCAAGGCTCGCAACGGTTGCCACAAATCATTAGGTGGGGTTAGAGTTAGATGACGATTAGAAAAAAAAAAAAAATTGAACGAATGCGTAACGAATGCTGATTCGACGATATCGCGAAACATTAGCATGTCTATGAATATAAAACAACGTGCACCGTGAAAAAGCATCGAGTACCGTGTTTTCATTTAACGGAAATGACACACTGTTCCTGCTTCGAACGGAAAAATTGGCATGTACACCGTTGCGCGAACATAATTTATCGGCGACGACAGTTGTTTGATAAAGGTGAGCAACTTATTTCACAACTTTCGCCGCAATGAACGAATCAACAACTGTTAATCGTGTCGATTGAATGGGTAACTTTTATTCAAAATAATACAAATTTTTATTAAAAAAAAAAAAAATGTTCGACAACATAAGAAACGCGTGACGTGTCGAAGTATCAAAAATATGTGAAGTTAAGGAATGGTGCACGAGTCAATTGCATGCTACACAAATGCAGTGTGTCAAATTGCATTTAAATTCAATAGCCTAGTTCTTTAATCATTTAAACCTTGTTATTTAATTATTCATTTAGCCTTGTTATTTAATTTATCTGTTTTTATTTCATGAGAGTTTACAAGTTATCTAAGTAAATTTTATTGCGAATAAAAACTGTGCGGTAATCTTGTGCGCACAAGCTGCAATAAAGATAGTGCTACAAACTCATCAATCATGGTCACAAGGGCAGGACATTTGAGCATAGAAGACTGTCCGTCAAAAATCGTTGACAGTAAAAAAAAAAAAAAAGAAACGCTTCGCAGAAGCTGTAGGAATTTTAACGAGTGCTGCAACTTTATCTGGCTCTTTGTTGAAAATTTGAGAAAAAAATTCTTACATAATCTTGGCGAGACAATTCTTTTGTAGTCGGCGTCCGGGTAAGATGTCAAGATCCATTAAAATGTTCACGGACACACAAGAGTTTAGCGTAAACACAGCGTCTCGATCAAGCCGCGTTCACATTGGACCGAACGAAGCAGGAAAGAAAAAGGTAACACCGAGGAAGTACTTTCAAAATCCTGGTATCCTTCGAGGGTTCAAGACAAAATGACGTCAGGATCCTCCTTGGAAGGGTCGATGATCCGTTGATCGATTCCCGCTCTTCCAGGGTCATTCGGTTCTCATCGAAAGCAACTGATCTAGAAGGGTCCTTGGACTCCGGATCTTTTTGTCGATCGTCAACAGATCGTTCTGAAAGACTCACGGACGTTGCCAAAAAATGGCGTCTCTTGTTCTAGTTTCTAGTCAGTCACCAATTTCTATTAATATTGTTTCTAGTTAATTTCTATTAATATAGTTTCTATTAATATTAATATTGTTATTTGTTCTTGGAAACCCGACCTACCAACTAACCGACTTAATAACTTCGATCTTCCACTCGACTGTTATAAAAAAAATTGCTATTTTTGAGAGTCGATTTACGGAAACCGGAAATTAGGCTCACTATTTTAAGAAATGTTTCGTTGTTAGGCGGGAAGGAATTTTGAAGAAGTAATTATTAGAAATGATGCGTTATCAATAAACAATGTATTTTAGCATAACGAATTAATGTTCGTTGTATCTCTTTTTTAAAAAAGAGATATTAAATTTTTTACGTTATAGATCTCTTTTTTAATATTCATTATGCTTTAAAAATAAGTGTAATTCATATAGACACAGTAATTGGTACCCGCACAATAATTGGGTCTCTTATCTTATTCCAATTGGACCACCCAACCCGAAACTGAAGTTACCGTGTCAACTGTTGCTGAACTCGTCGTTAACACTGAAATTTCGCGAAAACCGATTCTGCTAATGGATCTTAATTGCGGTAAATGATCGTGCGTTGAGTAACAGGTCCTCGAGTGGTAACTAGTGCCATAGGACGTACATTGTCGCAATTAGCTGCGTTACATTGCCGTCGCATTATCGTTTTTATACGTCACGGGTATTTGCAGGCCTCACGATGATTTGTAAAAGATAGAATCATAAATCGTACGTCGTACAAGACGAAGAATCATGCAAATTGTTCGCGGGCGTAGTTGCCGCAGTGAATCACCGTTGTCTCCTATTCCGTGGTATTTCATTGGCTGATACGCGTACATTTTTTACCTCGATGGACATTACGGAGAATATTTTTTAACGCTCGACAATTGTCCAATTATTTACACTGCGCGCGATGCTGCGATTATGCGAATATACCAGGCGCGACAAAGGATTTATTTTGCTGGTATTGTTCGTTAAACATTATCGAAACGGTATTCATAAATCGAATTTGATATTTCAAATAGACTATAGTATATTATAGAAAAAAACCAACGGTAAAAATCCGGTTTAAATATGTATGTTTACGACAACGAATCTTGTATATTTTTATACATAAAATATATTAATATCTATAATGGAAATGAAATTTAAAAAAAGAACGAATTTTTATTGAAACAAGACTACTCGGATACGAAGCAATTTTAGGTAAAAAAAAACTGATTAAAAATAACAATTAATATCGAAGCTTCATCATCCTTGTTAATTAAGTTAATTTATCCGAGTGCAAGTTCGAAATAAATTTTGCGTTCACGTAAAGCATTCGCGTTGCAAACCACATTCTTGTCGGTCGTTCCATAAAAACAATTTTAATATTAATATAAACAAAGGTACTTAACATGATTAAAACGACAATTTCTGTTCTGTTTGAATGATTCTGGTTCAAGGCGACCGAGTCACGCTCGCACGTTAACGTCCTACAGAAATGCACGACAACATTTCTATGGAGAATTTACCGCTTAAACGGACTGTCATAATCGAGGTTTCACGTTGTTTATTAGTTCATTGGCTTCGTAACAATTAAAAGCAGCCAATTGCCGTTAAAAACTACGTTCACGATGTTCCGCGTGACTGTGCTTTCGAAATTAATAACAACAAGAGTGCAACACGTTTTTACCGTACGCTAATGACACAATTTAACGTTGAAAGAATGCCAAAAATGTTCTCAGACGTTTATTACATTGTTCTTGTATTAGGTTTCACCTAATAATCTCTTAAATTCTCTTTTACGATTGAAGAATCGTTGAGAAAGACGGCACCCTTAAATTAAACCCCTGGTACTACGATTTATTTCACGGTTTCAGTGATTAGAACTTTTTTGTAATTTATAATTTCCTAAAAAAAAAGGAGATAATTTATATCTATAGTATGCCTATATGTTCTCCGATAGCTGTGTATTAACAACGCCAAAATAGAATTTTATTTCGGTTTAAGGGAAATTAATAAGAAACGTATTTATTAGATCCTGTTCAGCATCTTCGTCACGAGTCTGACTCGATATTGTAGGGCAAGGGGTTAATAATTGTTCTAAAATCTTTAGGACAAATGGTTGTTTTCACAGGTGGATGAGTCTCCCCGTAGATCGTAGTATCTAAAACACGTGAATTCGTCGGAAAACGGAATGACGATGATTTCCCCCTCGCATAAGCGCGTCACCGTTCGGAGATAGAATCGGCCGCGGTATATTTACGATTGAGTAAACGTTAACAAGTATGTAAACGCCTTGCCGAGCATAATTCTCGCAATAATTAATGTAGGCTCGCGGAGTCATGATTCCGCGCGTTGCGCAATCTATATTTTACGGCAAGCTATTAACGTGTCGCGCTACGTGCCATTAAATTTGACCGACATTTTCATGACCGAACGTTATTCATTCACCGAAATAAATATTTACGTTCGCCGTCTCCTCTCTGCCAACTGGACGCTCGCACAGTGACCACGCTTCTCGCGTGAGAGGGGGGAGGGGAGGGCGGGAATTAGGCGAAAAAACGACAAAGTTTGTCGCTTTTACACCGGAAATGTTGAACGAGACGAAATTACTGGTTCCCAAGTTTTTCCGTCATGATCATCGAAATTACAAAAATGTTCTCATCTGAAGTTTTCGACTGAACTTTTTCACTGAAACAGATATTTTTTTAACGATTTTTAACTCTGAACCAAGCGAGCATTAAAAGTCGCTGGTACACGTCGTCAAAGTAAAAAGAAATAAACTTATTTAGTTATTGTGCGATTTTTAGTACATTACGTATAATTGAGCAGAAAATCTATTGGATCAATTTTTATGAAAAGATCACTTGACCGGTGACGGTAGATTTAGTGTTAAATTGAAAAGAATCATTATTAATTAACAGTATTATTTTATGTTAACTATCAAGAAAAATTTACGTCAGTTCCCTCGCCGTAATTTTTACAAATCGGCTCAGAACCCAGAGTTACAACTGTTCGATTTAAATTCTACTTTGTCAAATTCTAATTCTAACATTGATCTCGAGGAAATAGGTTAAACAATGTATGAAAAGATAAATGCATTCAAAATTTGAACGTGTCTAGCTATGATTGCCATTAAATTGTCGAAAGCATCCACCTAGCGAGGGTCAGTAACAACAACCATGATGAAATCAGTCTGAATCCGTGAAGCTAGGATAGAATTATTATTTTTGCAGGTCACAATGTTAAGTTCGACGTTCGAGAAGGTCAAATTCCTATACAAACCGTACGCGTTGGCCGTAGTTTCCATTGGGTATGTGCTTGGAGAGCTGGGTCATTATTTAATCGGTAAGTGAAACGTATAATACTGCATGTGTTTCTCGTCTCTTAAGAAAATATTTGCGAAGCGATCATGGCAGTCCTTCAACCCCTACAGTCTTCTCTTTTCTCCATCAGCAGTGCCACAGCGTTGTTTATAAAGGTCACATCAAATCAGGACAATCTATTCGATAACACAGGAATACAAAAGTCAATATTTGCTATAACAGTTGATTCTTTTCACCTTCGTACACCTTGTAGATCTAGAAAAATTTTATTTACTTCCAGTAGAATGCAATATAAAATTGATTTTCATGTTTGGCAAAAAAATAATATCACCCATATATGACTGTCGTGGCAGAGTACTTGGTTTTCATAGTTCATTATAACAATTGTTTTTTTACATTCTTACACCTCGTAGATCTAGCAAAATTAGGTTTATTTAATGGATCGCAATAAAAATTGATTTTTATGATCGGTAAACAAACTGTGTCACCTAAACACGACTGATGTGGCAGTGTTAGACACTACCATAGTTCATTATAGTAATGGCTTTTGTAACATTTCTACACCCAATAGATCCAGAAAAATGTTATTTACTTCTAGAAGATCGCAATAAAAATTGATTTTTATGATCGGTAAACAAATTGTGTCACCTAGACACGACTGATGTGGCAGTGTTAGACACTACCATAGTTTATTATAATAATGGCCTTTGTAACCTTTCTACACCCAATAGATCCAGAAAAATGTTATTTACTTCTAGAAGATCGCAATAAAAATTGATTTTTATGATCGGTAAACAAATTGTGTCACCTAGACACGACTGATGTGGCAGTGTTAGACACTACCATAGTTTATTATAATAATGGCCTTTGTAACCTTTCTACACCCAATAGATCCAGAAAAATGTTATTTAATTCTAGAAGATCGCAATAAAAATTGATTTTTATGATCGGTAAACAAATTGTGTCACCTAGACACGACTGATGTTGCAGTGTTAGACACTACCATAGTTTATTATAGTAATGGCCTTTGTAACATTTCTACACCCAATAGATCCAGAAAAATGTTATTTACCTCTGGAATAACCGCAATAAAAATTGATTTTTATGATCGGTAAACAAACTGTGTCACCTAAACACGACTGATGTGGCAGTGTTAGACACTACCATAGTTTATTATAGTAATGGCCTTTGTAACCTTTCTACACCCAATAGATCCAGAAAAATGTTATTTACTTCTAGAAGATCGCAATAAAAATTGATTTTTATGATCGGTAAACAAATTGTGTCACCTAGACACGACTGATGTGGCAGTGTTAGACACTACCATAGTTTATTATAATAATGGCCTTTGTAACCTTTCTACACCCAATAGATCCAGAAAAATGGTATTTACTTCTAGAAGATCGCAATAAAAATTGATTTTTATGATCGGTAAAAAAATTGTGTCACCTAGACACGACTGATGTGGCAGTGATAGACACTACCTTAGTTTATTATAGTAATGGCCTTTGTAACCTTTCTACACCCAATAGATCCAGAAAAATGTTATTTACTTCTAGAAGATCGCAATAAAAATTTAGAAAGGTTACCACAGCTTAATTCTGCATGAAAACGTATGGCAGAATTAAAGTGTGCTGTAGATTGTAGAACACCGTGCAGAATACCAATGTACGCTTAATTTCCTTTGTATTTATGAGCCGGTGAATTCCAATCGGGGATTTCTGTACCGACTAAGGCAACAACGTCTCCCTATTTTCATTTTCAAGGTGTCACCAGCAAAGCCACGGCGGAAGATTTACACTATGGCGACATTTCCTGTCAATTAAACTCGACAAAGCTATCCATCGTCGAACTCCCGACTCAATGCGAAGTTGCCAAGAACCAGAGCGTGTAAGTTTCCATTGTCCAACTTTATTTACCACACATCAATTTAAACAATTTAAACTTTGCCTGTGTGTTGTTCACGCTCTAGCATGTCTTCTTCCCTTAACGTCCCTTAATTCAATAGACTGCACAAAATTAACACAAAATGGTAATATCAATAGAATTTAAAAAATCGAAATCGTTTGTGATTTATTGAAATTGTTCAGAGAAGAAATAAATTTTTACGCAATTACTGTGCCTTGCAGTCGATGCATACAATTTTTATTTTGCATAAAGATCTACAGTCGAGTCGGAAAGTAAGTTAACGACTGGTGTATGCAGGCAAATGAATATGACATGTCTTTAATATTTAATAATGATAATATATGTTTTACTAACATATTTGTTTATTTCCTTACACCTCCTAAATAAAAACAATACAATAACTTGATTTTATTCATCATATTCATTGCCTACATATCACCAAATGTTAACTTACTTTCCGACTCGACTGTATGTACAATCCAATAATATATAATAGATCGAATTACTGGATTGTCCCAACAGTTAATTTCGTTATTAATGAATAACCGCAATGCACATTCATTATAATTTTGTATAAAGATCTGCAGTATAATCTCACTAAAATCTTGATCTAAGCCCAATCCTCGGGATCGTGTTGTAACATAGATCGTGTGGGGCTACTACTTTCTTGTGACCGCGTCTACCGTCAATTAAACCACTAAATACAGTTCAAATTATGTCGTGTTTGGTGTGATTCTAATCAGAAAAATGCTACGAAGAAATTAGTCAAAGTCCCGTAAAAAAAAATTGAAAACTAAAGAAGTTTTGTAATGAGATTAATAGTGGTTCACACCGATATACCTGTGACCCGGTGTTGGATTACACGACATGTTTACACTTTACATACGCTGCGTAGGCGAACTGACTAAGATCGTGTAGCTCCGTTCGGCTTAGGTCAAGACTGTACTGTACTCGTGTCAAATAAGAACGTGAAAGAAACAGTCGATGCACACAATTTTTATTTTCCTCAGAGATCTATAGTCTAACGATGAGTTTGAATTATTTTCAACGTAGAATTTGTTACTTTTTGGTTGTTTTTTGGTGCAAGTTATGTTTGTAGGGGCCACTGCATGCCCTTCAGGGAGGATACCAAGAATTGATCCTGGCAGCGCGACGCGTCATGCTTGCATCAGCGCTTTCGCTGACAATGAGTTACTCATTCATGCGAATAGAATCTCTGAATGCATCCGCTTCACTTTCGCTCCAAATCGAACGCGATCTGAAGGCATTTTGTTTTGCAGCTGCGAGTCCCTGGAGCTGAATGGCACACGTTATTGCGAATGGAACTACAACGGCCTTGGTCTGGACTATCAAATCTTAGCCGGTCCGAGTTTTATTGCCGTGTTCACGATCGTCGGTGTCGCCTTGGGCATCGCAGCTGATAAATATAATAGGTATCTCTTAGCGACGAATCATTATTAAATTACCTCTCCGGGGATTACACAACCTGTACCGTTGCTGAGGTTGCCAATACCGTTGCGACGCCTTTCTGCAACACCGTTCGCAGATCCTGTCGCTCTACTCGCCAACATACAGTTGCGAACAATATTTTAACACTCTATTGTATAGGTATAAGTATGATAATACAGTTATACCTATACACATTTATTGTGTATAAATAATATATTGGTATAAGTATACCTACCCTCTTTTTGGATTTTGCATACCACCAATTACAGATCACCCTAAATATTCAGAGGAATTATTGGACAATTTCCCTTTAAAGCATCGTTGTATTTATTTAAAATTTTGTCTTAAGTATTTATATTTTTATGTCAGTACATAAATCATTTTAATTACGTATCTATGACAAAGGTTTCGTTTTTGTTTCTGAAAACGTATTAGAATTTTCTGTAAAGTAGTATTTCCATAAATATTCGAAATTGATCGTTTTCGACTTTTGCCCGCAACTGTAAACGCCACATGCCACCGCTACGATCAACGTTCATAAGGAAAACAGCTATTCACACCGTTAGACAGACGGTGTATCTTTTATCATATTATATAACCATTCCGTATTTACTCTGCAACGGGCTGCGAAACTCTATGCAAATACAGATTTTCATAGAAAAATTTATCGAACGATTGAGATTCCTGCGCGATTCTACCTCCTCCTATCGGTTCCGGTAAATTTATAATGACACGACTGCAATAAACGCAAATCTGTGTTTTGCAAGACTTAACGTGTTATACGTTTCTCAGTATATATATATATATATATATATGTAACTTGCAAAACACAGATTTGCGTATATATATATATATATATATATATGTAAGGACAGTGCAATATGATTATGTCTTTCTACAACTGCGAAATGCGAATGACGCGTGATAGCATAAAAAAAAGAAAAAATTTGTATTTTGCAAGCCTTCGTTTCCCATAAGCAGTGGATTGTATGCATCAATGTAATATAAACCAGTAGAAGCATTCGAAGAAATAAAGGGTATCTCGATGCATATTTATCAACTTATTAAAATTGCTGAAGAAAGAAATAATAATATCTGGTTCTGCAATCTTGCAATTAACGCAGACAAGCCTTTCAATAGTACAAAGATCACTATCGTTCGATTCAGACGTATAATAAAACAGAACATTCGTAACTATAACTTCCTGCAATAGCGTTATTCCGACGTGGTTATGCACGACGTCAAAAAAAATGTACGCTATTATTTTGTTCCTTCCGTGTTTGTTTTATATAAATGCAAGACGAATTCGCTGTGATTGCAGATTAATTTCTATCTCCATACTTATCAACCATAAATTCGTTTTAAAATATATCGATGTTGGTACACGTAATCTGGAAGGTATGTATGATTTGCAGGGTAAGATTGCTGACAATTTGCACCCTCATCTTCAGCGTCGCGATAATCCTGATGGGAGCAGTGAAGGAATACTGGCAGTTAGTTCTTCTTCGAATGATATTAGCTGCAGGGTAAGACGAATGCAATTGAATCTATACAATCTAGTAGGCGATCAAATTATTAGTTACGATATAAAAATTATATTTCTTAACTCTAGAACGACCAAGCACTAAATACAACTGGCATACATTGCCTTATAATAACAACAAAATAAGATTTGTTTACATTTCGTATTAGTTTTGTTTAAATATCTACTTCGATAGAGAAGTTTATTAAAAAATTTTCTCATGAAAAAAACGTATTTATAATTTCAATATCTCTAAAAGAAAAAATTAGGAGGAAGTCATTTTGACCCATCCGGTAGTTCTAGTGTTAACCATGCAATAAGCAACGTTGTCTGCTGCTAAATGCATATTTGTAACGTTCAAACATTAACCTCTTGCACTACAATTACTTTGTCATTGATCATTTCTTGTGGCTGGAAAGTTTTCAAATGAACACTCTGTATATTCTCCAATGGATATACAGGGTGTCCGAAAAATGTTATATTTCCTTGAAAAGTGTGGTTCCTAAGGTGATTCGACAAGGCCTCTTTGACTCCTTAACAAAGCCGCGGAGAACATTTGCGCAAAGGAAAAGGTTGCTTTGAATGAGCTTGGGAATCAGCCCTTTCGAGGAAATGCAACATTTTTGGGACACCCTGTAGTCAATTTGCCTTCTCTATCGCACTTTCATCTTCTCGTGCAGGGAAGCTGGATGCAATCCTCTGGCTACAGGGTTACTGTCGGACTGGTTCGCAGAAGAACAAAGAGGACTTGTCATGTCGATTTTCAACTGGGGAATCTACGGTGGTTATGGTATAGCGTTTCCTGTTGGTCGCTATATACCTGCACTGAACATTGGCAATTTGGTAAGCTCGATTCCGTGAAACATTAAAATCTAACCAGAAATCCTTTTCCGTCTATTTAGCTGATAGTCGAGCAAACAAATTCGAAAAATTTCCATTCGTTTCGGTGATACATTAAAAAATATTTGCATATTTCTTCGGGATAATAGCGAAAGGCTTTTTTCGAGTTTAGCTCCGAAAATGTTCAAATCGAGAAACAAAGGCAAATAACACAAAATATGTAGCTTTAAAATTCTAGAGCAGAAACTGCAATTATTTTCGCGCCACCCTTATATAATTAGACTAGAGGATCTTTATGTGAAATAAAAATATCCGAGCCTAAATTGCAACAAACTCGAGTGAAATTGAAATTTATTTTCTTTCTTGATATGTTTAATAGGTTATAAGATTATTTTTAAACACTTCGAATGTTTTCACTGTTTTGAATCCATAGCTACTCGTTTTTTTTTTAATTTTTATAAATGCATAAAATCTGTTGTCCACTAATAATAAACTTTTCGAGCGTATGTCCGGCATTCTGCGACAAAAACCGATCAAAAGTTGTAGAGCCTTCTCACGGTGGAACGTCATTGTGCTCCTCGTTTTGCCCCCATAAACGCACCGCGTACTCGTTTACGTTAAAATTGATTTCTACAGGGATGGAGGGCGTGTTACTACGGGGCTGGAATAATCGGGCTGATTATAGCAGCTTTCACTTTGACGTTATCCGAACCGGAGAGAAAGACGATCGGCGAAGAGGAAACGAACAAGGATGGGAAAAGAGTACCCATTTGGAAAGTGATCCTGCAACCGAGGATTATAGTTCTCTGCTTGGCTGCGAGCATCAGACACTGCGGTAAAGGGCAATACCTTAGCTCAAACGATTGAAATGCATTCAAGGCGTTAGCGTCCATGCGATTAGTTTATTCTGTGCCCGTGTGATCGGACACTGATTTGCTAGGGTAAGGGTAAAACAATTACCGTATATTAATTACACTTATTTTTAAAGCATAATGAATATTAAAAAAACAGATACAGTCGCGTCGGAATGTAAGTTAACATTTGGTGATATGTAGGCAATGAATATGATGAATAAAATCAAGTTATTGTATTGTTTTTATTTAGGAGGTGTAAGGAAATAAACAAATATGTTAGTAAAACATATATTATCATTATTAAAGATTAAAGACATGTCATATTCATTTGCCTGCATATACCAGTCGTTAACTTACTTTCCGACTCGACTGTATGTATATAAGATTTAACTGATTGTAATGAAAAAAATTTAGTATCTCTATTTCTTTAATATTCACTATGCTCTAAAAATAAGTAGAATTAATACAGGCACAGTAATTGGCAACCCCATAGTAATTTGGTCCCTTACCCTAGATTTTACCTTCCTGTCTGATACGAACGTCTTAACACTTTGACACGTTTGGTTTTATTAGTCTGCTATCTGCTATATTAATTTATTTCCTAACATGTTTTTCAATGTGTTAAATTCACAAGTCGATCCCAGTAAATTAATGGAATCATTTCTTTTAGGATTATCAATTATAAGAACATTTTTGGGGGACTTTTTAACCTTAGAAAGACGCTCCTCCGACACACCACTTATAAAGCGTGGAAAAAAACATATTTCTCATTTTCCGAAATTCTAGAAAATTATTTATTCTCGCTTTCGACTTCAACATTAATATGGAAGAATTGGAAGCAGTATATATTTTCTTCCTACCGGCGGCTCGAGCATCTAAATAAATCTTGAGCATTTTATTTTTCTATAAATCGAATACGTACATTTCGCATTCGCATTGTTCGATACAGGATAGGTCATTGTAACTTAGCACCCTCTCTTCAAAGTTTCTTTTGCAACCTGAGGGTTGTCCGGAAGGACATCTCACGTAGAGCGAAAGAGTTGACCTGTTGAATTTATAATTTCTTGTCCACTGTGGAGATAAAATCGCTGTTGTACAAACATTCTTGTTATTTCAAACTGTTGTTCTGATTTCCAGGTGGCATGTGTTTCGCGTACAACTGCGATCTTTACTACAGAGATTACTTTCCTGACTACGATCTCGGCTGGTGGTTGTTTGCTGTGACAATTGTGATAGGCAGCATCGGTGTCGTGGTCGGCGGCGTTGTCAGTGACAAATTCGTGGCGAAAATGGGAATCAGATCGAGGGTGGCTTGCCTAGCTATTAGTCAAATCATAGCGACACCGTTCGCATTTGGTTCTGTGTACTTCAACCCTCTGTGGGCGATGATCACTCTTGGCATTTCTTACTTTTTCGGTGAGTAACATAGTCCGTGCATTTAACCCCTTGCCCTACAATAACGAGCCAGACTCGTGATGAAGATTCTGAATAGAGTTTAATAAATGTGAACGTTATTAATTTCCTTTAAACCGAAATAAAATTCTATTTTTTTTTTTTTGTAGTTGGTATATATCCTTTGGAGAAAACATAGGCATACAACAAATATAAACTATCTTTTTTATTCTATGAAATTCTGAACGATGAAGAATTTCCAATCATTATAATCGCAAAATAAATACTGCAATACTAAATGTAATGCTAAAATACTAAAAAAAGTACTGCAAGGGGTTAAAAGCGTTATACATTCTTTCCCAAATAATAATTTTATGCAAACACGCCAGAAAAATTACTTCATTGTTGTGACGTACTCGCCAAGTCCTTGCAGATAAATTATAGTGATAATAATAATTTATTTCAGCCTCACGGCGAAGAAATTGGACTTGGTTAGATAAATCATTATAATACTAAAACTTTATGCAAAATAAAACTTTTCTCTGTGGATTCTAATAAACAGGGACCAAGTAGAAGATTATTTCCACGTTTAATGATTTTAATAATTTTAACCCCTTGCCCTACAATAATGAGCCAAACTCGTCATGAAGATTCTGAATAGAGTCTAATAAATGTGAACGTTATTAATTTCCTTTAAATCGAAATAAAAATCTATTTTTTTTTTTTTGTAGTTGATACATATCCTTTGAGGAAAACGTAGATATACAATAAATATAAACTATCTTTTTTTCTATGAAATTCTGAATGATGAAGAATTTCTAATCATTATAATCACAAAATAAATAGTAGTGCAAGGGGTTAATAATCCCAATGATTGCAAATAATACAGCATTCTTTCAATGTTTTAACTGTTAACTTTTAACTTCCAATTGCAGCCGAGATGTGGTTCGGCATAGTCTTCGCCGTAGTGGTGGAAATAGTTCCTCTGCATCTCAGATCAACCACTATTGGTGCTTTCTTATTTGTGATGAACAACATCGGCGGAAATTTGCCGATACTCGTTGAACCGACCAGAATGGCCGTTGGCTTCCGGGAATCCCTTTATATATTTTACGCTGGATTCTACGGCATCAGTGAGTAATCAGAATTCATTTAACGATAATCCACAAACCAATTCGCGATCCATTTAACCACCATTGATTTAATCCCCGCGCACTGGCTCGGTTGATGTTACTCTCAAAACCGTTTGTTTCCCACTATCCTTTTCCCACGATTTGATATCAATCTTGGTCCAATCCAATTCACAAATCAATTATGAAAGTAAACTTTCTCGACGTTGGCGTCTTTGGTACAGAAATATATAAATATATATTTGTCTGTCTTTGTTATTTTGTTATTTACAGTCTGTCTTTGTTATTTTTCTGTGTGTCTATATATATAGACACACTCTTTCATGCAATATAAAAAGATATACAGCATTCCATTTAAATAATTGAAGGTCACCTTCGTATCTAACAAAATAGTATAAACACAACAAAATTACATACGCCATTGTGTTGCGTATAAAAAACAGTACTACTTTTTCCTCTTTCATTTTTTTCTAATATTTACTATTTGCAAGAAAAACGCTGGCTAGTAATAGCATGAACACCCTGTATATACATATATATACAGGGTGTTCCAGGTTTTAATGTTCAAACGTTGACAATATATTCTGCGGCACTAAATAAGAAAAAATTGTTAGGTAAACGTAGGTCACATAAAGCTTTATGAAAAAGTTATAACAAGGATACGAAAGTAATGTAGGAATACTAACCGACTTGCTGTTATTGCGAGCATTAGCTCGAATAGATCAATATATTTACTACTTGACATCGTCGCTTCGTAGTTAATTAATACTCCATTTCAAAATGTCTAGCGTTCTCGATGATACATGACAATGCATTGACAGCCATCAAAGATCGAATTTATAACTGTGCGAATTTCGTATATATATATATGCCGCATTTTAGGCGGATTTTTAATTGTTGATAACTAAAGAATGCAAACCGAGAACACAATATTTTTACTCTTCATTTTCGTCCTATATTGTCATGGAGAATAACGTACCTTGTTCGTACAGGATAATAGAAATTAATTTCATACTGGCACTTAATAATACGTTATAATCGAGCGCCAGGCAAATTGTTTTCCGCAATTCAAACCGAAGACATGTCAAACTGTGAAGCAAAAATTTCTACTGCAGGACACAACGATTGAAATGCCTGGTATCGCTAAATAACAATAAAACCTGTACTCCTGTACACGTTCTAAACACGAAAGTGTTTTCTGAGCAGCTGTGCAAACCCCCAGTTCAATAGTGTGCGCTCTGTACATACACTTAACCCAGATAGCACGCGACGTCTTAAAGACGTCTGTTTTACGTCCATTTTTGGTCTGAACGTCTTACGTCCTGAAAAGACGTCTTTTACGAGTCGTCTTTAAGACGTTTCAGTAATTCTAAACTGCTAGAGAAAAGCTTTACAAATTGTAATTGATTATCAAACTGAATATTCCATCAACAATGAAGTGCACAGAAAAGTAATACATCAAAATAAATAGATAAATAAATAAATAAGTTAAATAAATAAATAAAGCATAAAATGTTAATGTTCGCGGATACGCTGAAAAACATTCTTTTAATTTATTTAAGACGTCTTTGAGACGTCTCTGTGCTATCTGGGAAGTAATAGGCGTGACGATTTTGCGTTGCATGTTTCGATACATCTTTTATGAAATCACCCCCCATCTGTACAACACTTCTCTCTCTCTCTCTCTCTCTCTCTCTCTCTCTCTCTCTCTCGTAAGATTTTTGTACTTTTTGCCCGTCCGTTTACCTTTACCTTTATGTTCACCTTTTTTTTTCTCTACTCGCTTTATGACTGTCGATCATCAGTACCAGGTAACGGATTATGTACTAGGGTTAGGGAATTTTACCTGGGACGATTATCGTCGCGTGACGCATTTCCGTCCCGTATTTCCGTTTTGCATATTTCGTTACACCTTTTCTCAAATCACCCCCCATCTCTAAGACACTTTCGTGTTAATATTCGAAAGAGTTGAACGTCTTTCGAGCTACAAGTGCATATATTTCTTCTATTATTGCAGGCTCCATCATGTTCTTCTTCACAATGTTCCTGATGGACGGAGCGACCAAGGAAGAGCCTGCAAAGTCGGACATCACCAGGAAACCTGAACTAGGATACGACAATACAACGTTTAGTCACGACGAAGGAAACGTACCAACGCTGGAACTTCCCCGATTGTATCCGCAACCGCCGTACAGAATCGAGAACTCTAGGCTATAGCCTAACAAACGATTCGTAAATTGTAAATAGCGTCCGAAGCGATTCGAACGACTGTCACGATGTGCTGTCTGTGGCCGAGAATGTTGGCGGAGTACTTACACGGCAGTTAGGCTAGGCAGAATCGAGCGAAACATGTGGAAATTCGCATCTCGCCAAAATGCCGGAACTTTCGTCTCCGAGGATGCTGATTTATTTGCTAGGCACGAACAAATACCGCCGGGAATAAATAAAATCGTATGCGACGCGAATTCGGCGACTGTTTGTAATATATTTTTGCCGGTATCACCGTTCGTGTCGGAGATGAAAGTATTTTTACTTTCGCTGAATAACAGCTTGAAAATACAAATAAGACGCCCCCGTTTAGTCTCGTTTTCATCGGAAGAGTACCTCGTCGACAAGTAACGAACGTTTCCATAAACATTTCCGTAGAAATATAAGAATTGTTATTTCCAACTTTCGAGCGCACTTTCTTACTATTGTTCTTGATCAAAGGGAACTTTGGACTTGCGCGAAAATAAACCGGACTCGGTCGGTTTCCTTGCGAAGATCGTGTTTGACGGCTTCGTTGTATTCCACGGTAGTTGGACCCCTTACCCTACACTTGTGTATCAATTTGCCAATTTACGTGTTATAAACAATTTAGTGGAGCCGTGTTCGCGTCGCTCTGCGATTTGTCATTCGGCTTGAAAAGCGAACGGTAGACGCGCGAAAGTTTTTGTCAAATCGCAAAAATCATAGAGAAAGAAGAAGAAGTGATCATAGCAAAATCATAAAATTTAATCTGTTACTGTCGCAGTTTCTATTTTGGATTGCTAGACTGCGGATTGGATGCATCTATGATTAAAATAGATCACAGCAAAACGGTAAAGACATTTAAAGAATTTAAAAATGCTCACATTATTTTCAATCTCTTAAAATGATTAATACTAACCGTAACAGTACGGTACTAAATCTGTCGGATATACGTTGTTTTATAAAAATTACAAGACTGAACTTATTAAGATTTTTTACAATTTTTATAACAATACGTGCTTGAATAAAGAAATTCATTGAGTAACTTCCAATGGACATGTCTATATAATTTGAGTAATTAAAAAATAAAACATATGAAACTGGTCATTTCATCGGTCGTGGTACGACTAGTGTTGAAAAGAGAACTTCTATATAGATCCTATAACAACTAATCCAAATAATTTTTATTTTCCATAAAAGTCCGCAGTCTATTGATTAGGCACGTCGAAATTGCACGGTTCTGCGTGGTATGCTACACTGACCTCTCATTGGTTGAATGCAACGTCAATTCGTAAACCACTGCAGGAAACCATGGGTATTCACGAGGCACGTGTGTCCCACAAAAATAATCAAGTTGACCAAAAAGTATCATTTTTTTTAAGCAGTTCGGCACATTGATTGAACTGTTTCGTTAATTGTTAAAAATAATAAAACGATTTAGCAAAGTTGCGACTTCTCTGGACATTATGCTGTATGTACACTACGACTTTAAGAGTGACAACATAAACAATTGTATCACGACGACAAACAAATCACTTTGACCGGAATCAAATTTTCAATAAAACAGATTTTTTTAGGCTTTCGCTGTTGTTTTATCGACGGTTTGCGAATGGAGGGTGCGGATTGATATAACGATTTCGGTGTATTAAAAATAAGTTGTTTAATATACACGTTTACATGTGTCCACACATAAATATGGAAAGGTACATGTTCAAACACACGCACACAGACACATCAACGCGCCAGCAGCAATGCGACACGCGACATCGTATAGTGGATTTCCGATATCGGGACTCATTGTCGCGTCGCTTTTTCTATGTACAGTCTATTTAATATAAATAAAGGTACTTGTATTTGTAATGTACAAAATAGTGGTAAAGCATCCTTGACATTTCAAGGCTTCGCGTAAGAGATTTGTCATGAAATGTACACGTATTTACACGGAGGCGCCTGCGGAAATATCTCGTGTCGCGTTCATCAATAAATAGGTCATCCAAGTGCTATCATTAGACTGCGAATCTTTGTGCATGTGTGTGCATTAACAAAAACGAATACAATATTTTTACGCTGACCCTCGGGGGTGCTCGAATCTCGAGATTTGATCGTAGTTTCGCAACTTTTTCTGGCCCGCTGCCCTCTTTCCAATGTCTCTACTGTTCGTACGAGTAACACGTCCCTATCAACATTTTTCAACATAATTGTGACAACAATTCGACCACACAATGTTTATACACATACAGCGAGTGAATTATTACAGCCACGGTAAGAAAAATTCATTCTTTTTAACCATGTGATAAATAATGTTGTCTACAGTGATTCTAAATTTGCAATTTTCAAACATTGGTAGGTTAAAGGACTCAATCACTGTGGGAGCACCAATTACTGCGCCTACATTACTGTACCTATATTAATTCTACTTATTTTCAAAGTATAATGAGTATTAACAAAAGAGATATTAACATTTTTTCACTAAAATCAGTTAAATGTTATACGTCTGTTTTTTAATATTCATTACGCCTTAAAAATAAATATAATTAATACTGGCACAGTAATTTGGACCCCCACAGTAGTTGGGGCTCTTACCCTACTTCGCATAAAAATGAGGAACTAAGAATTTTATGCATTTGAAACAAACATGTGTAAATCAAATGCAAAACAGTAAAAAGATTTGGATTAAAAAGCTTACTATAGTTATTAACAAAAGAAATGAATGTTCGAGCAGCTCTCGTAGCTTAAAATTAATGTAAACAATTTTTGTACAAAAATCCGCAGTATAATGATGAGTATTCAGAGTAGCTAAACTTTCATTTAAAAATTGATGAAGTCCGCCTGCAAACTTTGCATTCAAATTCGAACCACATGCCGAAACAGAAGGGTCGCAATTTGTGGACCAATTTTGGTGGCAAATTCAAAGCAAATCAAGAGCAAATTGCTTACTGGGAATTTTCTTTAAATTTTAGATAACGATCGACAAAAATGGGAATTCGCATGAAGATCCGCAATCCAGTTTGATATACAACCCACGAAAAGAAATTAAAAAGTGCGATGAACATAATTAAAAATAAAAATATCGTGACATCATTGAATGCTTTAGTTGTCGATAAAGAATGGACACAAAGTCCACAATCAGGACACCAGAAGCACAATTGTTTCTTGGAGTAATGTTCAAAGTTGTTCCTTTTCATAAGTTCTATTTGTCAACCCTTAATCGACCCTTTCAAAAATGCTCTTCAGAAATGCAGCAACTCAATTAATATATTTAATATGCATTTTTATCGAATTGGTAAATAAATATCAATTTTACTTTGCAGAAAAATGCAGCAAGATAATGAAACTTTATTCTTTTCGAATAGTTGCATTAATACACAATAAATAAAGTTGTATAAGACAGCTGCAGTTTTAGTAGTGCATTTAAGGGTTAATTCTCCATCCTTGCAGTTCTCGAAGTCCTGTACGTACAAATGCTCGTATTCGATGATTATTAACACCGCCTACTCAATAAATAACGTAGCGGATCGACGTCGGCACTTAAATAACAACAGAAGAAATTGGGTAGGGAACCCAATTACTGTGGGGGTATCAATTACTGTGCCTATATTAATTATATTTATTTTTAAAGCATAATGAATTTAAAAAAACAGGTATTCAATTTTTATCACTAAAATCAGTTAATATATATGTTATATATCTCTCTTTTAATATTCATTGTGCTTTAAAAATAAGTATAATTCGTATAGGCACCGTAATTGGTACCCCCACTGTAATTGGGTTCCTTACCCTACACCATCGGTACAGACTTGTAAATATCTTATCTTAGTATCCTAACGGTTGCATAATCTAATTACGAAATGATCGAATAACTTAGAACAACATACAACATTGTCGTAAGACGTCAATCTATCGTTTAGGTCTCTTACTTCGACAGTGTTACTTTTCACCATTCGTTTCTACAAACATGTTACACGTGAACAACATTTAATCTGATTATATACTACATTTTCAATCTATAATATATTCTGTTTTACTCTCGAGCTATAAACAGACTGCGGTTTCTATACACTTATGACAAAAATAAGTGTAGTACAATTTGTAATACATTGTAAACGATGGAAATAAAAAGTTTAAAATGAACCTGTATATGACATTAGTATCATGAGTTGGTAAACTTTCTAACACTCAAGACACTAAAAACTTTGAGAACCTATAATAAAACCAAAAATGAAATCTATCTCGAACGAGGTCATTTTCTGACTCGTTTTCACCAAGGGAACGTTGTGACTAGATTGAAAATCTTTTTGGAGAACAAGTATAAATGTTGTACCCTAAATGACTGCCAGCACATTCTCTGCAATACATGTATAACAGTCTGAGACATAGTCAGCTAATATTGGAGAACCTAAAACGACAGACTAAAACATTGGACTATCGGTGGGAGACGAGTAACAAAGTGATTGCAAGACTAAGAAAGTATGGACAAGAGAGTTTCGCTCTCGTTTCGAGCAGGTTTCTTGAAAGTTGGAAGGCAGTCGTTTTAAGTTTTACAAACATCGGTACCGATCGCGATACCGAGCGATAGGAAGTAGTTTATGATGTTGCTTAAGTAAATGGACCTTGATCGAGCCTTGATCAACCTCATTAGCGTATGGACTTATTGGTAAAATGGAGCTTATCAGGTTCTTCATTGATATCAAGAGCCAGAAGCGATTAAGAGAAATTTTATAGAAAATTGCTGAAACCAAAAGTTTACGATGCAGTCTTTGAGAGCTCACGTATACGTACAAATATAATTATTATACTTGTGACCATGGTGAGTAACTGAGCACGTATACTCAAGTTGCGTAACTTTATATTTTGCATTTTTATAGCCACTGAACTTTTTATAGTGTACTTTCAATTCAGAAGATTAGCGAGCGTATCATTGCATGATTAAGACCTTGTAATCTGTTAAGCAGTCGACACCAAAATTTTAGCAATTGTAGTTGTCAGACAACAAATAACGCTTAATATTTCTCATTAATTTTAGTAAGAAAGTTCTTTCAGATTACTGGAAAAAAACGTTTAAATGTTAGTCGTCGAACACGGTATTTAACTTTATCGCCTAAAACAACTTCGCATCATTTATTCAATAGTTGTCACGTCGCCTGTCACGATAGTGCCATACAATAAAAACTTGTTGGTTACGCAAGTAACTATATGGTGACATAAAGTAACTAGAATTTATCACTTATTATTAAGTATTCAGTTTCAGACTCGTAAAAAGCACCCAATGTTCTCGTATTGTCTCGTCATTCTCCGTTATAGCGGAACGTAGTTTGCGGTGTACGTTAAAAGAAATTACTATTCTCGCGCGCGCACGCGGACTATGCCCCCCTCTCTCGCTCTTCCTCGTTTGTTGATAATTAGACAGTGGATCTTCACGCAAAATAAAATGTTTATACATTATTTGCAAGGGAACGGAGATAAAAACAATTTTCTTTCTTACGTAAATAATTTTAACGGCTCGAAAAAAACCTTTCCATATTTTTACATTTTTCTAATGTTTTCACCGATTTAAGTTCCACCCGCTAATTTCTATCACAATTGCAAAAATCCGCTGTCTATCGATGATGTATGTGCTCGAGGATCTATTTCGACATCGATGATTAATACGTATCGCGAAACGCCAACGGTGCGATTCATTAAAATCTAACAAGCAGCGATCGGTCAGCCAACTTTTTTCGTCAACGTTCGTTCATTCATAGATGCACACACGCGCCAATAAATCACGTTCACAAAGTGTTTGGCACCGGTTCGAATGAAACATGCTCGTAGAGCGACGGAAGAGCAACCAATAGAGCGACAAGAAAGAAAGCGACGTGTTGAAAGAAAAACACCTTTCAGTTTGCAGTAAAACGAACGTCTCGGAAGCTACGCGAAAGATTCATAAGAAAACGGACGAAAATGTTCACGGAAGAAGAGACACGGCGCGTTAAGTACTCTGAACAATAGCGATCAGTACCAGAAGACTATCAGGAACGTCGTGGGAGCATTCAACGGATCGTTCAGCATTCGTCCGTGGACGCGCTGGAGATCTGAGTGCTGGCTCCGCTGGAGAAACTGCTTCTGCACGTTTCGACGGCTAGAGCAGTGTCGGGCACCTGCACGAACTGCACTTTCTCTTTGGGCCATCGGTTCCGGCCGTACATGCAGTTGAAGATGTTGTACTTGTGATCGACCTCGAGATGACTGAGCGTGCTGCTGTGCCTCCTCTTCAGCACCTTCTTGGCCATCAAGCTTCTGTTGTTCTTGTAGGAGAGTTCGCGTCTGAAGCAGAAGAACCGTCGTAGCTCGCGTTTGACGCGACGCGACCGGTACCCGAACAACAACGGGCTAATGTAGGCGGCCAAAATTAAGAAACTGGAGGCCAACGCGTCGTATTTGCGGGGCAGATGTTGGTCAGTGGGTCGAGGCAGATTGTTCATTACCAACAGTATCACATACGGCGACCAACAAATTAGACCCATTACTATGACCAGGGCGCTTATTCTAGCCGCCCTGGTTTCCTCGCGGTGTCTAAAAATGGATCCGTTGCTGATTCTGTCCTTTAGCAAACTTATGTAGCTCGCGGTGCTTCGGACGCTCGACACGCGATGCAGAGCATCGCTCTTGCTCGGTGCCGGTGTGATCGTCACGATCGGCGCCAGCAAACAGGCGGACAACTCGGTTGCATTGTTGCAACCGACGGCCTCCCTCTCAGTCTTGTTGCAGATCGTGCTCGAGCTGTTGCACCGGCTAGGCCCGACCTCTCCGCTGGCGTACACCGTCGTCAATTGACCTTCTTCGACGCACGGGTCGCTCGATCCTCCCTTCGTCTCGTCGTCGACGCGAGACTCGTTCAACTTCGACTCATTCTTTTCCAGCCGCGTATCAACCTCGTCCTCTCCTTTCTCCCCGATCTCGCTCTTCGGACTCGGTCGAAAACCGAAGAACGGCGAGGAGAGCTTTCTGTCATAGTGAAATCTCTCCTTACCGAGAACATCCAACGACTCGTAGCAGTCGAAACGAGCGTCGTCCTCCGAGTCGCTGTTCTCGGCGAAGTTCTTCAAGTTCCAAGTAACCGGTCTGCTGTCCGTCGCGTCCTCCAGAGACCTTTCGTCCGGTTTCTCCAGAGAACTCTCCGCGTCCTCGTCGGTGGCGGCTTTGATATCTTGATTGACGTTCTCCGAGGAGATCTCTACTCTGTGCGAGCCAACCGTGAAGACGATACCCGAGGAAGGTTGATCGTTGTCAACAGGCGCGGAGACCTCGATCTCCAACGGCGGGGAGAACGATCGTCTTCGAGACGCCTGTCCAGTCGGTTGCATGGTCTCGCTGGTCTCGTCGATCGACGACAGACTGGATATCTTTGGTAGCTTACGGAAGTCGTCGATAGTGTCGGCCTGCAGACGCTGAAGCCTTCCAGGCCCGTACTGCTCCTCGCTGAAGCTGGCCGAAGAGAGGATCGGCCTGGATCCGCTTCGTCTCGCTCTTTCCGAGTTCCGGTGTGCTGCCACATAAATACTAACGTAGATCCAGCAGACAGCTGCGAAAGGAAGAACGTAGACGAAGATGCTGTAGACCATCGCGTAGACGAAACCGTAAGTGATCGAGTCGCTGATGAACGTGTCGAGGATCACGGTGGTGTTCTCGATCAGATCGATGTCGTCGTTGATCCTCAGAGACTCCATGGACTCCAGGACTCCGGGAATCGTGGTAGCGTTCAGTTCAGTCTCCAGTATCGTGACGGTAGGTTCGATCAGGCTACCAAGAGTGGTGTTGGAAGGTAACGAACCGTTTCCTCGGTTGCAAGAGAGCCAGAAGCCCCGAGGATTCGGGTTGAAGAACGCCAACGAGCCGAAAATTATCGAGATCAGCCACGTGGACATGATCAGGATGCCGCATTTCAGCTTGTCCACGCGAGCACGGTACCGGAGAGGATCCACCACGGCGAAGTATTGATCCACCGCGATCAACAGCACCGAGAAGATCGACGACGTCGTCACGACGGCGATCGCGCCCTCCGACATCGCGCATACACTTCCGATCGACGTCCCGCCGACTATCTGCGCGCTGGACGGTGACGTAGAGGCGTCTATGATCAGCAGGGGGTTCATGATCACGCACACCAACAGATTCGACACGGTCAGGTTCATGACGAATCTGGAACAGATAACAACGGCTGTCAGTGTTGGACGGGGAAAGTTGAGAAACTTTATTTTATATTGTTCACGGGGAAAATAAGAGTGTTAGATGAGTCTCGTGTTCGCTAATCTTGCGAGATGACTATCACTAGACTGCGGATTTTATGCATTTACCGAGGAAAAAATGTACAAATGAGATGGAAAACTGTGAAGACGCTAGACAAACCTATGTTATTGCTACACTTCAGCAGAACATCTGTATTCAAAACATCTGAATTCTGTGATTTTCTTCTTGACCGTCGAACGGCCGGGCCATTCTTATAACTACTACAGTTAATTACTAATATTTTAGTTATTATATCTAATTACAGATATTTACGAACATTCACTGCTTTGTTTATCAATTGTTTTAAAACATATTTTTTAAGGTACTTCTTGACGACATCTTTCTCTTGTTCCTAATACAGTGGCTGTTCGTCTAATTAATTCGTCGGAAACTGAGTACCCGAATGACCATTGTAATAGTCTGAGTCAAGATAGACCCAGACGCCGGCGTCGAACGAATAACTCTCAAATCACTTCGATTTTATGCATCTACAACAAAAACGAGAACACGAAATACAAAACGGTGAAAATTTTCGAAAAAATTCACGAATATTATTGCATTACGGTCAGCTTGTTGAAGTTATTCGAAGAAAAAAAAATTTTTTTTTTTTTATTTTTCTTTTGCAAGAATTTTCATCCGCTTATGAACAATACGAAGAAACATGATTAATCGATTATGGTAAATTTTTAGCTCCGCATGTAACGTAGCATGAATATGATTTGATGATTGATCGACTTCAATTGAATTCTGCATTTTACTTGAAACACTTTTCCGAACTGTAAATAGAATAGAGATCCGCAATCCAATCGTGGCATTGCATTTATCGGAAGGTATTTATACCGTTTTCCTTGTGCGAACGATTCCATTAGACGAGCGCGTCGGTATTTTATAAATAATACATCGTCCTGTCGTTCTCGATTCTTAAAATCTATCAATGATCTCATGCAATTGTAATTACTAAAGACCGAAGGCAACATTTTTAGCGAGCGAAAAAAAGAACACTTCGAATAAACGTGATCGACAATGAAGAATAAATTTTTTAACACGGTTTGCTGCTACATTCCAGTCAATATTCATTTGCGAAGTCAACGGATCAATTCTTTACGCGTGTGTTCGTGTTTAATTGAATAAAATTGCGTCTCGAAATATTTACATTGGCAATAAACAAGTGGAACAAACCTGTTGGATATCGTCCGCAACGACGGACGCACGAGGAATGCTAATAAAAGCGTGACGTTCAAGAGGAAACATCCGAAAAGGCCGAAACTCCAGATCACGATACTAGGATTATCCCACCATCCTTCTAGATCTCCTAGATCTGAGATCGGTCCTTCTCCGACGATGTCTGGCGAATCTCCAACCATTCATGTATACTAAATGTCACACAGACCTAGAACAATAACGATTATGGTATTACACGCGGAAAACGATTTTAAGGTGTGTCTGAACCGATTGGCTTCAGATCAATCGCAGCAGTATGCATTTATGTAACCGAAACATGAACTTTATCGAACTCGAGAAGGTCTCGAATCGGCCGTTCAAAACCAGACTTCCGATCCTTATGGATTCGTGTCTCGTAGGTCTACGAGACTAGTAAACGATTGTAATCATAATCTGTTTTATGCTCTTGTGTATCAACTATCTATTAACACGTATGTAGAAGATAATGTTCCTCTCTCAATTTATAAAATTCGTCTAAAAAAATTAATGGTTCTCTTTATCGTGATATTTTAAAAATGGTGAAACAAAAAATAGTGAAAATATCGGTCAACTTTAAGAATATCATTGTATCGTTCATATTAAAATTATTAACCCTCGGACATTTCTGACCCACGCCGATATTTCACCACAGTTTTCTTTCGATATAAGGCGACGGCTCGGGACCGACTATTCGTCGTATATAGCGATTTTCTTATTTCGAAATAAAAAGCGTAGTCCTATATCGGAAAAAAACATTGTACACGTGCTTATCCCCGCCGGAATTATGCAATTCCTATTTCTTGCAATAGATGCACGAACTTTTTGCATAAAGTTCCGCAGTCTATTAATTAGTGATCAGTCTATCAATTCGATCACCTTATTACGAACACACGTTTTCTTCAATAGACCAATCAGTCTTTTTTCCTATATTCATTTAATACATGCTTTCCTATATACGACGCATGCATTTGTACAAACAACATTTGTATAAACTGACAGCAAACTGTTGCGACTCTTGTGCTACCGCCGATAACACGCGAGTCTAATGATACCTCTTCATAATTCATTCTCCTTTTTGTGCGAAGAAGCTAATTAATTGAGCCCCGGGACGCGTTAAATGTAAACTTGCGAAAGTCACACGGACTTAATCGTTTAACGATCTAACATCTGGTAAATCGCTTCTTCTGCCTCGACTTTTTTTCCCCACCGTGCGAGCAGTTTTTAACTGAAGGCCGTCCAGCTAAATCAACCATTATAATGCGCATCTCAATGAGAATCTGATTTCTCGTAATATCACGTGTAATGATACATCGAGGCGTTCTTTTCCTTTCGTCAATAATGATTTCTGATTTCCGAAGAACGAATGATTCCGACGCCAGTCGGTTATCTTTTACAGAAACATTAATTTCTTGAAAAAAGAAACTTCTTTTAAGGAAACGACAGAAGGTTTGAAGCGAAGGAATAAAAAGGTTGGAAATTCTGAGCAAACAAATTTCGACGTGTGTGGCACGTCACACGAGCGCAAGTGTATTTTGGATTTCGAGAACGTTCTCGTACGCGTTAAAAAATTTTTTCACGAAAACTATAGAACCTTTTGCATTGGGATTTCGCACACATATCTATTGGTATTCGAAGCAAATGTGTGATTTTTTAAAAGTGACAACAGTCAAAATTACACGAGTTACATATTTTTATATAGAGTTTTCAAAACAACACAGTTCGTCGGTTGCCGTGATTTCGATCTTTCTATTGATCTGTCGCCAAACAAATGCAGTTGTTCATTAATCAGTATGAACGTAGTTACGGTCTGAACGAAAGGAAGTTAAGAATCTTGATTATTTACAAAATGGCGGCATTTCAAAGTCAAATTACCGACTTTTAAAAATATTTTTCGGCCTTGAGCACGATAAGAACAAGGAAAAACAAAACGACGGACTTCAAGAGTTTTGGTTCGTGCAATAAGAAAGATATGCACTGAAGACTCTCTAAAAATCTCACGGCGATTGGTCAAGTAGAACTCGAGATATCGTGGCGACCGTTTCGGAAAAAGTGGATCTGAGAAAAACGCGTTTAACACTAAATGGCCGGTTCTAGATTTTTTATTTGACAATTTTTGAAATTACAAAGACGCTTTCATGAGCAACGATTCAATAAATATCTTTAGTAGAGAACGCACTGCAATAAGAACCGTGCAAAGTCTAAATAAATTGAACCTTGTCATTTTTATAAGGCAACATGTATCTGTTACATTTATATTAGGTTGTCCGGAAAAAGTTCTTTTCGTTTTTTAAACAGGTATTATAAATTGGATCAAACGACCTGTCATTTTTTGAGCAATTAGAAGAATTGGTTTTCCAAATAATGTGTAAAAAAGATTTTGAAATAATTGCAATTGGTAAGAATTACATGAGAAATTAAAAATGGCACTTTCCACAACTTTTTTGTTTGAACATGTAGTGAAAATTTAAAATATGCGTTTTGTAGATCTATGTTAATTATACACATGCTGAAAATTTCATCGAAATCGATTAATATACACATGAGCTACGAAGTGGTGAAAATCGTGGTTTTTCACGACTTTTGGTCACTTTTTGCTTAAAATCCACAAATTCTAACATCTTTAGATGCGTGTCGTTTTTATCTGCATCAACCGATTTCGATGAAATTTTCAGTATGTTTATAATTAACATAGATCTACAAAACTTAAATTTTCATTACAGGCTCAAATAAAAAAGTTTTGGAAAGTGCCTTTTTTATTTGCTCTTATAATTCCTAGCAATTTCAATTTTTTCAAATTCTTTTTTGCACGTCATTCGGTAAACCAATTCTTCCAATTGCTCAAAAAAATGTCAGGTCGTTTTATCTAATTTATAATAACTGCTAAAAAAACGAAAAGAACTTTCCGGACAACCTAATAGCTCGGTACGTTTAATGTTGAAAATGGGAGTTGCATTCTCCAAACACCTGTAACTGCGTTAATTTTGCGAATTCAAATGAATCCTGGTGCGCGCATATTCTACAGCACTCGTGCTTGAATAAAGTGCAAAGGAAGCAAAATCTTGAAGCTGAATAATGGTATCGTTTCGCGGTTGAAAATGGCATGATAAAATTTCGATGACGCAATCGAGCGGCCGAAAATCGCACGCGTGCGAAACGAGCCGATTTTTTTTGCGATGAAAAGAAAATTGCGTGACCCCAATATATTGCAGTAAAGTGCTGCCCGTCGGTGTATATTTAGAGTTAACGGATTTTCCCGTAGGCGCACACTTTGAAAATATCTGTGTGGAGTGGTCGGTACACGCCTTGCGGCCGATTATTCCTGCATTTCGACTAATGGATGCTCCCATAACATTGAGCCGGCACGCAAACAGTTAAGGTGAGGCATTTAAAATTCATTCGATGACGCGTTTACCTTCTCCGAGGATTTGCGGAACAATTAATTGCAATTGTTTCCTCGAACTCGTTATACATATTGTGCAAGGTCCCTTAGATTTATCGTGTTTACGGGAAAATGTTTCGAACAACAACTAACTTGACGCGACGAACAAAATATGTTGCGTACCGGAAAAATTAAATGATCGACATGATCGTACGAATCCCGTTTGTACACTGGTTGAAGGTAAATGTAAATAGTTTAGATAAAACGATACGTCAAACACGACGAATACAAATCTTCCTATGAGGCTATTTTTTAAAGACAGTTGTCGTTAAAAATTTATTTAATACAACGCGCTGTACTGGATATTAATTATTGTGTCCGTGTGTTCAAATAAATTTTAAAGATAGTTGTTGTTAAAAATTGATTTAATACAACGCGCTGTACTGGATATTAATTATTGTGTCCGTGTGTTCAAATAAATTGTTTGATAATTGTTGTACGTACTTAAAAGCCAAGACTCCGCGTTTCACGATAAGGTAGAGTGACAACGTTACCGACAAAAATAAGCGAAAAATTGTTTTACGTGCCTCAACCTTTCGTCCTTATATTGAGAATATTTTTCGCTGGAAATGGACACATTCGAAAGAGAAAGGTTCATGAGCTGTCGAGATTATGCAGATGTTTGGTAATATAAGCGTTAGAAGTAGGCCAAAAACTGACGATGTGCATGCCGTGGAATCCAAGCAATTCTTATGCCATTGGATTAGCTTTCTGGATGAAATCGAGAGTAGCAAGCGCTAGAAAATATCTCCAGCTACAAATTGAGACATAAAGCCAAAATTTGAAGTACTTTTCTGACGTCAGAATTCATGATATCGATAATACAATGCGAAAAATGTGACAAGTTTAGTCACAGACGTCAAGACCAAAATGGATCTTGAGTCTGTGCCTGCCAGTTACTGACCTGCTGACTTTGAAAAAATCACGTGACTACCCTTGGCCCTTAATTTTCGTATTCGTTTCAATTTTGCCGTTCACTAAAGTTGCGCACGTGCTAGACTTTTCGAAAACTAAACGCCGACACATTTTTGTTGCTAATGTCTGCAAGAATAAGCTGAAACTCGCGAGAATGTAGCGTAAACGTGGGCAGTGTTCGCGTCAAAAGTAAAAAGAACACTGGAAACGGAGCCAAGAGGAAAAGCTATAAACAATACAATTTTGAAACAGATATAAATGCGCATAACGTTAATTTATGATCAACGGCACTTGGTAGTGGCCAAGAAAATCGTCACGATAGAAATGAATCCATTAAAAATTATGCAAACTTGTTCCCATGGTCGAACAACAATGCAAACATTAAATAAAAAGCGGAATATTTTATAAAAACTGTGAACATACGTGTTAATGTTTCTGCGACAAAGAGGTTAACATTTGTTCCGGAAAAGCAGATGCATGTTTCTGCGAAATCACACGATGCCCAAGGATAAAGAAAATGTCAAAGAACGTTTAAAGCGACAGACGCGTGAAACAAACAGACTAACCGATTACTTTCGAAATCGAGATACGATGCAGTCGCGTCGTTAGACTGTCGAACAGATGCTTTGGTTACGCGATAATGTCATCACGTCGCGAAATAGAAATGCGAAAGTCACCGATGCTGCGAAATTAAGTTGCCGCTGTCAAGCTCGCGGACAGGCCGTTTTAAAGTCGATGACAGCATGCGCATTGTCCGACAGTGTTATTTGAAAAGGTAGTCCTCCCCGAGAAGAAATACGTGCAAAAGGCTTTTGATGTTCGTCGAAGCGTTTGCCAAAATGGTAACGGACCACCGCGTCGTATTTTTCTTCGGTTTGCAATAATAATCAGACCGCGGATATTTATGCTAAATAAAAATTGTCTGCGATCGAGTACAAGAAGCAAGAAAAATTTCTTTTCTTTCGGTTTTTCTGTTTGGTCAAATTCCACCTATTCGTTTTTGCCACAAATGCCTAAAATCCGCCATCTAACGACTAGACATTAATTGCAAGGCGTGGGCGTTACGTACAAATTCATTTACACTCTTAACAATGTTAATCTTTCAAAAATAACATAATCTTATGTTCTTCGAATGCATTTAATCCACGAGTCTAATAATACTGGTTTATAATTGTACAATTTGGTTTAGTTCAACGATAGATTTAATGCGAGCAGATATGTAATATGTTGTTCAAATGGTAGTCGCGAGGTCTGAGTATTATACTATTGAATGTTAAACATTAAACGTTGGATGATGAATGCTGACATTCTATATTGAATATCACATTGTAAACATCGAATGTTTAATGATACGTATTCTATTTAAATATTGATGTGATACAGGCTTTTTTATCTGTTGGATCTCATAAATTTTTCATCGTAACTGTCTAAGGTTTTATACTGAGTGATGATTATCACAACTCGTTTGGATGAGCCATCTGTTGCTGGGGGACTCATTAGTCAAGTCGTTTGACTAATGCGAACGAAAATTAATGGAGCAGGAATCTTTTACTCCTCCGTCGGCCGCGTTAAAATCTATTTTGACTTAGGTTTTCGGAAACTTTCCGTGACATCTGAGCTCGCACCAACTTAACTGAAATCCACAGTTGTTTATATTACATTTGCAAGTAGATCAATCTGCAAAAATTTCTGTACGAGAGTCGCAAGGAGCCCATGAAATTTATTCGATCTTCAAAAACAAAAAACTTACATCACGTAATTCGAATATTTTAACACTAAACCTACCAAGCAGTAACAGTATCTGGTAAATATTGCCTTATAAAAATGGCACCCTAAATTTATTAAGATTGTACACAATTTTCAATATAATAAATGCTTGGACGAGAACATTTATTCCACTATTTTTCATAAACTAATTTTTATATATTTTCAATAATTCTAAAATATAAAACCGGTCATTTTGACCGTGGTGGGTTTAGTGTTAAACACGCCGGTACCATCGTGCCTCCAAAAATTAAATCCCAATAACTGAGTAAAATAATATATTATATATTCATATATAATAATAACGTATTCGGGGTTCCTATGCAATTAAAAATTTTACTAAACCTTATTCGAGGTTCCCATTCAATCAAAAATCGTAAAAATAGCTACCAAATTTTTAGACAGATTTTCTCAAGTTAGTACTGGGTTGAAATTTGCAAAATCGAGATGTTTACCACCACTTCGACGGAAAAATTGAATAAATCTGAAGCTGCTCCACGGAAAAATCTCGAGAGATTGCAAAAGAGCTAATAGCTGATCGCGCAAGAGTTGTTCGAATTTTAGCAGAAATTGGCTAATAAAGTGTGTAGCTTCGAAACTCGAGAACAAAAACCGCAATTATTTTCGCACCAGCCTAACATTCTCTCGCGTCTGAAGATGCATCCGCGTGCGTAAACAGCTTGTTCGAAACGTAACAAACGAGGAAAAGCACAGTGGGAGACCTCAAGTTTGGCATCGAAAACAAATGTTGTACGGGCCTCGTCGACGAAAATCAACACTGGTTGACGTCACCTAACGTTTTCTTGAAACACTTTAAAACCGTAATTGCGCCCGCCTTCGTACTGTTACTATTGCGTTCGTTGCTGTATCGTCCATCAAGTCGAACACCTTACGACCGGATGTGTCGAAAACGAACGTTACGATAGAATTTCATTCGGAATTCCCTTTCTAAAAGGCTTCCGAAAAAACAGCTTACGGTAAAATTTAAAAATAAAACGGTGTTACCGTGTTTAAATTTAACAATAAAATACGTCAGCAATTTATTTAGCCACCGAACCACACACTTTAACTCCAATTTCTGTTGTATAATCTGTTGTAATATTAAATATTAATATAAATATTAAATATTTGTTGTATAACTTCTGTTGTAATATTAAATTTAATATTTAGAAATATTAAATTTAATTGGCAGCGAGGAACGCGGACAGATTATCAATATGAAAGTCTTTTGAAAATATGTATATTAAAAAATATTTATTTTTCGGTTGAAACGCATAAGCGTAAATAGCGAGGTTTCGAAATTTCGAATGCTTAGGTTATTTTTTTTTCTGCTGCGCTTGCACGGGAATCATCCTTATTCGTGAAATCATTGTTTCCTGGATCTGCAGAACGCAATTCTAGGAAGACTTTGTCAGAAATGTGACGTAGCAGCAATCAGAGAAAAGGAAAATAACTTGTCTGTCTGCAAAACAGAGTTGCGTTGTAACAACGTGTTGAATGCGATTTTATCACGGAAATAAACATTTTATAGCAAAGGTGGGACTATCGATCGATATGAAACAGACAAGTAGAAAGGTTTATTTTCAAGATTAAATTGCGATTGAAACCGAAGTAGTAAAACTTGTACACTAACTTCAGAAGAACGTATGCCAGTTTTATCGATGTCAGATAAATCTCACAAACGCGAAAATAAAATAACGAAATTATCATGCTATCTATTACATGCAGAACAATTTCGAAAGACGATAATCCTTGTGATTTCGAATCCTTATCCTCGAAAATTGCTGGAATAACGTATTCCCTGTTTGCTGATTCCTGAACATCGCGTTTGTTTGATCGAAGTATTGATTATTTATCAATTGTGTCGAGCCGTGTTGGCTCAATTTTACTGATGTTTTTGTAATATAAAAATATACAAGTAAAAATAGTGGTCGTTCGGGAGAGTTCCAAAGAACAGATACTCAGTTACGACCGCAATGCAAAAACTTTCGAAATCCTGTCGGCTTTGTAAATCCCTGAAGTTATAGATCCGAAATTCGGAATTGGAATGTTTGAGTTTTTCAGAGCAATCGCGAAAGCTATCTCAATGGCAATTTAATATGTTTTTTAATTGATTCTTTTTACTATACATACGTATATATAAATATCAATTATTTTGATACATTTTTCGTTTCTCAGAATGAAAGTTCATTTACTATTTTCACATACTGTAAAATGATTAAGGTAATTATTTACATTAGGGGCTTCCTCACCGATTTTGATGACCTTGAAATATGACCCGACGCATATGATGTATACATGGGGAATTATTCAACAAAATTATTTTTTTGGGTATACATTATTTAAAAAATTGATACAAATGTGGATAGACACGTTCTCGTTATTTTTGTAAAATAATGTTAAGTAGTCAGTTTTAGTGCTTTGTAAATCTAGTGTTAAAGGGACATTGAAGTTGCAAAATATGAAAGAAAACCTTGCATCCAATATTCTACATACGAATAATAAAATATAATACTAATGTACTACAAGCTACATTATAAAATACTAATGTAAAGTGTACTTACTTCTGAATCTTCTGTACCTCCGTCGGATCCACAGCACACAATTATTGACTGACGAGAATAGGTCCGAATAATTGAACAACAATCACTAAACAACACACACAACACACACACACAACACATTTTATAAAATCGTGACAACGAACGAGAAGATGTCACTCCGGCCACGAACAAAGTAATACTGCGATTTTAACAATGATGAATTGGGAATTCCGGGAGATAGGGTCGGCGCCCCGCCATAATTTGTTTACCTTGGTTTTGTATTTAGTGTTTATAGACCCTCAGCGTCTAACCTGCCTAGGATAACCTGACCGTACCACCTCCGTGGAAGGGATCATTGTTCAAATCGCAGTATTATTTTGTTCGTGGTCGGAGTGACATTTTCTCGTTCGTTGTCATGATTTTATAAAATGTGTTGTGTGTGTGTTGTGTGTTGCGTGTGTTGTTTAGTTATTGTTGTTCAATTATTCGGACCTATTCTCGTCAGTCAATAATTGTGTGCTGTGGATCCGACGGAGGTACAGAAGATTCAGAAGTAAGTACACTTTACATTAGTATTTTATAATGTAGGATTAGTATTCGTATGTGGAACATTGGATACAAGGTTTTCTATCATATTTTGCAACGTATTTTAACGATCATTAATGATTTGGTATATAGTGTAATTTAATGTGGTTCAAATAAGATACTACTTTAAATCAAATATTTTTATTTTGATAACCAGATAGATAAAATGAAATATTTTTATTTTGTATTTCAAATATTTCCTTACAATGAAAATAAGTTGAGCAAGTAGTTAATATTATAAATTATAATTTTTAACATGAGAAGTTATAATAGTTAGCAAAGTATTATTTGTAGTTTAATTACGAATATGTAATATGTTGATAAACAGACTACAATATCGTAATCATATCGTATCATAAAAATATAAGTTACTGTCAACTATTTGAAATACTATTTTACACAGTCCTACACACACCTACTCCGATCACTTTTTGAGATGTTGAAACTTTTTTGCGAATATCTCGGAAACTAATGCTGAGCGGCGGTAACATGTATAGGAAAAAGTTGTTCAGAATGATGACCTTGACAACATATTTCAAGGTCATCAAAATCGGTGAGGAAGCCCCTAATGTAAATAATTACCATGATTAATTTTAGTTGTGAGACATATTTCTTTAAAATATCACGCAACAAAATACAGCATAATTAATTGATTCAAAGTGTAATGTTATTCCAGAATTTTTTGTGCAACTATTTTCGAAGAGCGTGCGGGGGTTAAATAAATAAAATATTGTTTACTATTCGTTGCACCTAATCTGATTTGCGTTGATTATATAAACACTAGAAGATCACACGTTATAATTGATGTAGTCTATGATTATATTGTACGATCTTGTTGCAACCAATTGCAATTACATGAGATCAACTTGGAAAAAGTTGGTAGTCGTTAATAGGATGCTGGATATGACACTTAAGATTGTAATTAGTACGTTAATGTAGATGTAAAAACCAGGTGAAGCCCCCCATCGCTAAGTGACGCATTGGCGATTCATTATTACACACGCATGACTCAACTGTGAACGTCCATTTTGACAAAATCCATTTACAAGGCGATTCTTCGAAAGGTATTTACTACATTTTCCTTAAAAGATTACTGTATCTGTTTCGCATACAAAAACGTTAGATAACAAAGTAAAAAGTTAAATATTAAGTTTTTTAAATTAAAAGTTAAACACGTTCGAATATGTTAACATACTTTTCCATAAATTTAACATTGGACAGAAAGTTGTAAGCGTGAAACAAACATTTGCAGTCCGACCGTTGCTATCTGCGCTTTTTAATTATGCCAGACTGCATACTGTTACAGGTGCTAAATTTAGCTCTGCGAAGTTAATCAGAGTGATCAGCTTCACTGGTACACGTGATGGAATGGATTCGAAACAGATGCCATTATACTATAAACGCGTTGATTACATTGATTCGGTGTTCACGTGGACAAAACTATCATGCGAATTGCAGATGCTCGTCGGGACACACGAGGCCTCCTAATTATCTGTACAGTCGCGAAGATCTCGTTCGCCCACAGATTAAATAGATCCTCGCGACACGTGTCTCGGCGAACCATGAAGATCTATGAAACGTATCGAATTTTTTCCAGCGACAACGAATTCTACTCTGGGCATGCAAGATCGTCGAGTTGGAAGAATAGATTATGTTTCTACCTCTTTTTCCTTTCGTTCGCAGTCCTTTTGTATCGTTTTCTACTAATCTTTTTTAATTAAAAAAAATGTAGTGGAATATTTATGTGAAAAATATTACAAAAAGTCGATAGAAAAATGTATTTATTTAAGGGTCGATAAAAACACACGTGCTACTTTTGATTCAGCGAAAGACTTCGTCAGGATGATTATTAATATGTAAATTATTTGTCCATGTTTATTGCCTTGCACTAGTGCTTGTTCGCGTGGAATAGTAAAATTAATTAAATCGCGTGAGAAATAGAATTTTGCATTATATAATTTGATCCTGTCATTTTACAACCTTCCACTTTGTATTCGGTTTTTCTCTAAAAACATTCCCTTTGAACCATCTAACTTTTCCCTCCAGCCAGTTTTTGATCACTCGATGATCGTACAGATTTTTTTTTTTTGCATTTTATCACTTTTATGTTCAATTAATCGAAATAAGAACGTGCATGCTGACTCAACGAGACGGCAGACTTAACGGTCCTCCATTTTGTTCACCGTACGGTCCAGCAAACTCTTATAAACATTCGATGATTTGCGGATAAGGTTTTTTAAGGTCTCGCGCGTGTCCATGACTGCACCAGTCCTTTCTAACCAACTTTTTGCGTCGAACGATCAAGGTTCTGATCCTTAAACTACAATTTTTATTGAATTTTTCGGTCTACCGCGCACGCGACTCCTCGAATTCCAGACTGTTCACTGGTTGCCCGAATGATTCGAATACAATAACCGAAGACCTTGATCGATCCAGCACATGGATTGGTTATCGATGAACAGCGCCAAGTGTATGCAGAAATGCATAATGAATCATTCAGATGGAAACAGCATGTCCGGCCGTTCGATTTGAATGAAACTGTGCGGAAACGTACTAATAAACGTACTAACCAGGTAACTAATTTTAAGCTCTGAATACAATGTTTTAAAACATTGATAAGTAGACCAATATCTATTGCAGTTCTGGGCACGACAGATGCAACGAAGTGGACAGTTTAATTGAATCTAGTCGCGTTTCCAATAGGAACAGACTTCATTTAACACTAGAACTACCGGATGGGTCAAAATGACTTCCTCCTAATTTTTTCTTTTAGAGATATCGAAATCATAAATATGTTTCCATGAGAAAATTTTTTAATAAACTTCTCTATCGAAGTAGATATTTAAACCAAACTGATAGGAAATCTAAACAAATATTTTTTTCATATTATTATAAGGCAATGTATGCCAGTTGCATTTAGTGCTTGGTAGTTCTAGTGTTAACGTTCGCGAAAGAAACATAAGTTTGCTGAACCCCTTGCCCTGCAATATCGAGTCAGACTCGTGATGAAGATTTTGAACAGAGTTTAATAAATATGTATGTTATTAATTCCCTTTAAAGCGAAATAAAATTCTATTTCGTTGTAGTTGATATATATCCTTTGGAGAAAACTTGGACATACAATAAATATAAACTACCTTTTCTTTTCTATAAAATCCTGAACGATGAAGAATTACTAATCGTTATAATCACAAAATAAATAGTAGTGCAAGGGGTTAAACATCTGGTGCAGGGCTGCTCAACATGCCTATTAGAGGGCAAAAGGGCGCCCGTCGATGCCCGCGGGCACAGCTACGGGTAAGTGACTTAGCGGAGTGGGGATAGACCGTAGTTCAGCCGTAGCTGTCCACGTAGCTGTGACAATGCGTGTGACAAATACATGCAGCGTTGCCCGCAGAGGTGTGGCTTCGTGCCCGCAGGGGCGTGGCTACGTGCCCGTCGTTCAGAGAGAGAGTGTATGCCTATAATAAGTTTATCCCTCGGGTTTTTCGGTTTATCTTACGAAATAATAGCCAGACTGAGTTTCACTGTAAACACATGGTTAAAATTTTATTCGTTATTTACAACAGTTATTTACATAATGTACATTATTTACACCCCTACCTGTAAACACATGAAACGACATTAAAGCTATTATCTCCCACTGATTTCTATAAAAGAATGACACAGAATGAACCGAGTGATATAATCCGTATTACACGTGGCTTTTCTCTCTTTCCTGTACTGTTATCAGCTGTGTCAGTCCGCCGTCTTGTTCTACAGGCATGCGCAATATGTATCCCATTCAAACTTAGCTTTAAAAGGAATACGATAGATCCACATACGTTCTATCGTATTTCTTTTACATGCCCAGGGCGAGAAAATCGCTACCCGTACGGGCAGACGCCGAACAGATCTGACCTAGTAACTAGCCACCTACATTCCCATGGCATCTAAAACCTAAATCGAACCATGGCTGCCACGAGATCGTCACAAGCATCCGGTCTTGCAAGGTCTGAACAAATTACTTGGAGTTCGTAGAATTTTTATAGCTGCTGGTCCGACGACAAATACGTCGAATTGATTGTTAAATTTTCTTACTGTCGCAGGATCGATCTCATGCCGACCCACGGTTCGCTGATCGCCGTTCCAAGAGGTAGTTAACAATAAATACGGTATTTTGCTAGTCGCCGAGTAGGCAGAATCATTTCTGCGCCAATCGAGGGGAAACACGCTCCCCCTCGTATCTGACTCACACGTGCTTCCGCATTTGTTGTATCTCGTGACACGTGGAGGGTGCCACGAGGCGTGTAGATTAACTATTGTTCGTCCCTACTGTCGAGGGGAGGCTCGGGGTTGTGCCATGTCGATTTCGATGAAATTCTGCAGGGTGAGAGGCGTACAGGTTGTTTCGCAGCTTGTGCTACACGTGTCGTCGATGAAAGAGAAACGTAAAAGCGAGCAGAGACACAAAATTCGCAGATACAAGCGACGAATTTCACGTTGCCTTTGAGACGAGTCTGGCACGTGGTTGGACATGTGCCATTTCTGGACATGAATGATGTTTCGTCATTGTACAGCTAATATTGGCATCGTATATTATAACCTAGACGGCGGATTTTTATACAAAATAAAATTTGTTTGCATTTGTTAGAGCCAATCGTTTCAATAAAATTTGGGACATCTTCGCTGTTTTGAATTTGATCTACTCAGTTTTGTCGTAAATGCGTAAAGCTCGCAATCTATAACAATATTCCTTTGAAAGATTACACGTTTGTTTATTTCAGCAGGAGCTTCGTTAAATTTCGAGAAAAATTTTCTAAACGCAAGTATGAACAATTTATTACGTATTTACTTACTACGTATTAAAAACCGAAAGTTCATTCTCGAACGACTCCCGAAACACATTCTTTTGCAAATACTCGGTGTCCCCGTGGGAAAACGCTCCGAAATTTTCCATTGTCCGAACACTGTCGAGCAACATTAAGCGGACTCGAGCCATCCGCCATCCGCGGGCAGTGCTAAAAATGTTCGGTCGAAAAGGTCGGTGCAGAATTAGTTTTTACTTTCTTAAATCCTAATTTCTTACACGTCCCGTCCCGAGGAGAAGTGTGTCAAGGTACGAGATGATGCCAAGGTGTACCAAATCGTACTTGGTCGGGACAATCTCTGTTTTCTTTTCGCGCGTGGGTGGCCCTGCGATTAGCGGATATATTTTTAGGAAAAAAGTACGATTCGCGAGTCAACCGGAGATAAGGTCAGATTACGAGACCGGGCGAGTATCTTTAATTTCGCGTTAAATATTTATCGCGATAAACGAGTGTATCTTGGACAGAAAATTTGCAAGTTGAACGACTGTGTCGCGAGGATCGCCGGCAAGTTAACCTTTACTCACTGTCGAGAGTGTAAATAATTTTCTTTCCGTTTGCTCGATAAGATTGCGAAGGATATAGCAGGAAACTTCTTACAAATTCTTTCACATTTGTTTTTTTTTTTTTTTTTTTGCAACCTATAGTCTATAACTAAGGATTGTTTAATAGATCAGTAATAGCGATTTCAATCGTGAACCAACAACGCAATAACCTAATCTAATAATTTCGTTTTGGATTATTGTATGAAAGATGATTTTGCAGCTTCATTTACTTCATCCTCGGAAGGTACGGACGCGCCGCCATTTAATTACAGGGTTGTACAAAAAAATTATACTTTTTAGAATATTTTGAACACACGCAGCTTTACCGAAAACTGTGAAAGAATACGTGTTTCCTCTTCAACGAACGGTGCAGAACTGAAGGAAAAACAAATTCTTTGCAAATAATTGATGGGTACCCCTAATATGTATGTACGTAGTGTTGAATGGCTTGCAAAATTTTATGCAAAATAAAAATTCCCTGCATTGACCGCAAAACACGGAAGCTACATAGGCGTTGATTTCTTTTCCCAATAATTGCAATCATTCCCAATTTCGCATAAAATCAAGCGAGGAAAAAATTAAGAGAATTTGAAGAGGAATGGATCAAATAACTCAGCGAAAAGTAGCTATAACGCGAGACATTTATACTTGTCTTGAAATAGCCGAGGTAAGTGTAAAATCTCTGTTGTTCGAATAAGCGATGCAACGCGATACCGAACATTTATCTGCCAGGCAATCCACGCCGACACTAATGGCAATCCGTCTAATGCGATCGTGAACTTGTTGCACCCACAAATCAATTCTTTTGTTCGCAGTTTCTTTTTTTTTCCTTGAGCGCGTGCTACGATACATGTATTGTCAGATCGCTGAAATCGTTGCACATTATCGACTTTCGCGTCACGTATGCAAATCATTCTAACTAAATCGGCCGGAACGATAATCGTGAAAATTGCGTGTCACGTGACGAGTCCCGTGAGCACGAAAGAATTTTTCAGCGCGCACAAAAATATCTGATATCCTCGCGCGCGAGTATCAGGCTGACGCACGTCGAGGCAAATCGCGAATTTGTTGAGACGTTTAACATGTTGGACGTTTAATACGATTGAAAATGTCTCGACGCGAACAGCGTGTAAACAATAAACCAATTATCATTGACACGGTTAGAAATCTACAAAGGGTGCGCGTGAAGTTCAAAAGAAGAGTTAATGGTTAATCATTTTGACATTGCACTGTTGTACTTAAACGTTTTTTTTGACTCGATTCTGATAAATGAATAATAATACAAAAAAAAAAAAATAAAAAGACAAAATTTTTGTCACAAACGCATCAAATCCGCAGTGACCAACATTTATTACCACTTTGTCTATCAGAAGATATTTGTTTTATCGACTGTGCTGTACCGAGGAGAGGTTTGAAAAGTTTCTTTGAAACAATAATCGTAAGAAAAATGATCAAACTATGCTGTTCGAGATAACTTGATTTACGAATGAAATTGTTATCGTTACTGCAAACATTTATATATGTAGAGCCCACGAACTTTAACTTCTAAAAGACTCTTCAGTGTTAGCTGATAGATAAAATCTTAAACAAATGAGAAATAATCTTTAAAAATAAAACTTTATGGCTCTGTCTATCGCAATCGAAGTCTAGCTCGTTTTATTGCAGAACTATGCTCACTTTTCGAAAGAATAAAAACTCGTTTCGTTGATATTAATAAACACCAAAACTTAAGAGAACCAAAACACCGGTAAGCAATTTTTTAGGGCTCTTAAAACTGTCTTAACGACTCCGATCTGTAAAAATATACGGTTTAGAAGCCGTATATCAAGACAAGAGTTTCCTTTAAACATTTGTTTATTGAGCACATAAACCATCGCCTTGTGCAGTCAACAAACTGAAGTAACTGCAAATGGTCGCACGAATTTATAATTTCTTACGACTTGCTACGTTTCGAGAAATTTTTAGTATAAAACTAGAAAATGTACCAAATAAATCGATCGCGTAAAATTTGCATGAAATCAACTTCGTGCAAATTTTCAACTGTAATTAACCGCAAGTTCATTCTAATGTAGCGGTTTCAACGAATCTGAAATGTGCAACGGTCGAAGAATTTCCTCTGACGTCCGTCACGTAAAAAGTGCAAAATCCTTCAAGGATATTGCGTCAATGTTGCATTAAACTCAAGGAACAATCGTTGATTAAGGCAACCTGGTTCGTGACTCCGGGATCGAGTATTTTACAACATCGAAGAGAGTGTATCAGCTTAATTCGCGCGGAAGGATAATGGTTTTTTTCCACTGAATATACGAGAGAGAGAGAGGGAGAGAGAGAGAGAGAGAGAGAGAGAGAGAGAGAGAGAGAGAGAGAGAGAAAAGAAAAATTTCTACATCAAACTCTTTGCGACAAGCCTCGCTGGATTGATATTCATAATTTATTTATCTGAGAAATACCCAAGAGAAATCATCTCTGCCGCCAGAAGAAGAGTCAAGATCACTTCATCAGTATGTACCTCACTTCAGCGGTTCTCAGCTTCTTTCAAGAGCAACGTTTAAAAATCCAAAAAAATGTGGCCTTCATACACTTTCATATTGATTCTTCAAAAATACTATAAAGCAAGTTCGCAATCAGAATTCAAAGAGTTGTCGTAGTCAGAAAATGAAACTAATTTTTCTTAAAACTACATTTTTTTTTTAAATTACAAGGAAATTTGCGATTGGACGAATCGACTTCCAACTCTATTTGTAAAAACCTAATCGGTAGACAATTTGTCAGGAAGTACGTAGACACGTTTTCAATTCTTTTCATAATAATTTTATCGAGTTCAAAGGAATTGAATAATATTTTCAAATTCTTCAAATGGTTTTACAGTCTATTCAATATTCTTCCATGGTTTTTGTATTTAATTTATTCGATTTTTTTTTCTTTGGTTGGTGAAGTCTTTCTATTCTTTTATTGACTTTTCGTTTTTGAACCTCTTCTTGTAATGTATCGCAATTTTCAAGTATTTTAAAATTGTTTCAAGGAGCCGCGATATTTTTGTTTATTTTACGTGGGCATGCGTGAGTCACGTATGCCTCGAAAAAATGTATAACTTCCGATTATACTTGGATACTGCGAGCTACCCAAGCTACAAGCTCGTGTACACGGTTACCGTTAATAGGTCTCGTTGTAATGATGTAACTGTACGATCGAACAATTCAGTATTCCTCCCAGCAGCTGCTGATCAATAATTATGATGAGCTAAATGAATGTGAGACCCGATCCGTTATTAAAATGCCGTCGCCCGGAGAACTCAATATATATTTTCCCGCGTGTAGAAAATGTTCACCAGAGTCTCGTACACACGATGACGATGATGAGCTGCACACCTAACGATTATAAAAATGGATAAATGTTTAGCGGTAACGTCGTTACGCTCGCAACCTGCAAGTTTTTAAATAGATGTAGGTGCGTGTCTACGCATACGATATTGTTAGAATATATCTACTTCCGGCTGCGTGGTGGTACCGTAATGTACACGGACACGTAACGAATGAAAAAATAAAAGAGTATCACCGGCGTACATGATGCCGAGCTTCATGCGGGTTCCTGGTTCACAAACCGTGGTTAATGACGTAAATTTCTCTATTTAGCCGCCGCTGACGTTCCAAATAATTTCACACTTTAATTTTACGCCTCGCGTTTTGTGCCGAACGCGTGCCGAATAGATGAGAATCACATTTGCACACAAGGCACCGACAGCATTGCTGAAGACTTAACCCTTGGACAACGGGGGCCGATTACATTTTGACCCGGAGCTAGAATCCTATGTAGTTTCCCAGCAGTCGGTTGACATTATTAGGTTATTGCATATGCTCGATTTTAAAAGGCAAATGCAAAAGAAGTACCATTAAAATCTACGAGTGGTGAAAATCTAAATGAGAATTCAAGGTGAGACCTTGAAGATCAGCTTTGTTAAACCTCCGTATCCTAGGCCGGAGCAGTGTCGCCAGATGAGGGGAGCGAACACGAATTGAGGGGAAAAAGTTACCCTCTCTCTGCAGTATGTACGATAGGGACGAAACGTGTCACGTGACCAGGCAGCGACCGAAGCGTGGGAGTAGCGCGGTAGAAGGGGAAATTAGAGTGGGGGAACAAGTCTTGATCTGGCGACTCTGTGCCCGAGTCATTCGCGACCCGTCGCGGTGGAGACAAGCTCGAGCAACCGTCAATATATGTGCCCATAATTATGAAAGTGGTCTGTCATAAAAAAAAAAAATTACATTGAATAAATTTAGTTTAAAATCATGTCGTTTGAAATAAGTGATAAATTCATTTTTTTTTTAATTTTGACAGACCACTTTCATAATTATGGGCACATATATGCACAATTTTATTCCGATGTAACACGACGCTTCTTATTTCGAAATAAGAAAATCGCTGCCCCCCTCTTCTTCTTCTTCATCCGAAATACGACGAAAGCCGGTCTCGAGCCATCGGCTTATAACGAAAGAAGGATAATAATGTACAATAAAGCTGATCTATAATCTCTGATCTGATCTCTGACCTAAAATAATGTACAATAAAGCTGATCTCTGAGGCCTTACCTCCAATTTTACTTTCGAACACACTTTATTTCGATGTCAATCGATGTGATCGTAGAGTATTCTTTTTATGTAATGTTCCTTGATGTTACTTCTGTTACAATTTCTGTTGACACTGACTGTGGGAAGCTCGAAGCGATTAAGTTGATCCCGCAAGAGGCGTTAAATCGATTTTTATTATGATAATGCGAAGTGTGTTTGCTGAAGAGTGAATCAGTAAATACCGTTAACACTTTGGGGTCGGTCGATGGCCCTATACCATCGCTTTTATTCCAGCACTGCGAATCGCCTACTCCGATACTATCGTGTCCATTACCAGCGTCACATACTCGTGATAATTGTCATTCGATGTTACAGTGGCTGATCGAATTATTAGAACACCATTTATATGACATTAAAACGATTTTAAGTAAGCCTTTGAAATGAAAATCCAGCTACACCGAATTCTTATTATTTTTGTATGAAATAATAGTGCTGCTTGAAAATTATGAATGTACATTCAGTTGCACTGTAGACAACATTATTCGTCGAAAAATATATTTTTAGAAAAAATTGGTATAAAAGTAGAATATAATTTTGTTGATTTTGTCTCAACAATATTTCAACAAATGTCTACGTATTCATCGTATTCCTAATATCATTCCCACTTTGTAAAGAGGTGTACAATAATAAAAAAAAAAAAAAAATCGAGATGATTGAAAATATATGTGCTTCGGAGAAAAAGAAAAGTTTTACAGCGAGCATGCCGTTTAGAAACCGCTAGGTTAGAAGACGAATGTCCTACGCGAAACATCTGCATAATAATAAATCACAATAGCGGAGGTGTCGTTCTGTGTTGGGCGCAAATACGATGACGACGCACGTCTCAAACAAGGTATCCACGTGTAGGACTGGTGTACAGGTAAACCCGGCCCGCAGGTTGCGCATTAATTAGACCCAATGATTAGCCGGTGACTGCACGTGATATACTGTTGTTTGGCCTTACAATACTGGAACTGTCGTTCGGTAGCAAACTGGACAGAACTAGGCGAGCACGTCGAATGAATAAACGCAGGCAAGCAATAAGTAATATGTAACTGAAAGAGTAACAATTTTGTGACTACCCTCTTGACGAAGAGGAAAGAATGTTAATTTATTTTCAATGACATTATATCCGGCTTGATAACAATATTGAGTTTCGTGCGTTCTCTCAATACAATATGTTACTATCGACCTATGCCCAATAATACCCTATTAATACCCATTAATATCGAACGATTAGATTCACTTCAAAGTACGTGCTGGAATTTTATCTGAATGACACATTCCTCTCTTAATATCGATACCGAAAGCAATACTGTAACGATTGCTTTTAATTATTTTGTACCAGATACACCAGCCGCCCAATTGTATACAATATAATACTTAGTATTAATATACTACATCGTTAGCATTTAGTACAAATATTTTTTATCACAAGATCATCTAACAATTTAACTAATAAATTTTCATGAATCGTAAGTGATCAATAATCAAAATAAAAAGATTCAATTGTGGGGAACAGAAGATAAATTAAAATCTATTCCTTCTTTTGATCATTTGAACAAGTCGAAAATAATGTAATGGGGTAAGAGACCTAATTACTGTGGAGGTACCAATTACTGTGCCTGAGATATGCATTTAAAAATAAGAATAATTGCCCCACTGCCCTACTCTATCGATTGTCATATTTTTAACAAATACATATTCGACACAGCATTAATGGTTTCATTGCCATTATTAAAATACGATATACCCTTCAAGTATTAGGTAATACGTTGACAGGACCAGAATGATTAGGATCTCAGACACGTGTCCACGTTATGATTACCAACACTTCTCCTCGTGGCGTTAATTGAGCAATTGTCTGTTAAAATCTAAACCATGAGTCACGGAGTGGTTCATGAAACTCGCTTAGCTCGTTTTGAGTTTGTTCGAAAGAATATACAAATTAATTTTTACCGTAAAAAAAAAGAATTAATTTTGCGGTGAACGGTTCATCACTATTAATTGCAGATTATTTCTGCAAAAATATTTCAGTGGTACACTTGGGATCTCTCACGATCCGAACAAAACTTTTGTATAATGAGTTAATAAATTTTTACAAAATTTTAGAAACGTCCCCAGCGCGATACTTCACAGTCTGATTAGACACGGGACCGCATGAAGGTTAAAATTTATTTTTACAAAGATAAAATTGCTAGTGAAACATAAAACTCTCGAAATCTTTTTTATCTTTTTCGACAGACACGCGTTGGTCTGCGAGTGGAATTTCAAGGAGCAACGTCACAATGGATTGATTATCGTGACATTATTAACTGGAGATATCGGACCCAAGTGGTAATGTTTTACAATCGGCAGACGAATCGGCGTTATCGCATGCGAATTGCATTATGCACGCCCACAATGAGTATATATAGTCAGCTAACATTATCTCTTAACCTTCTGCTGACATACATTCTTACATTTAACAACCTTCAGACAGTCGAATAATTCGTCGTTTAAAACGAAAAATTATTGCAACAAGCAATAAGGCAGTATAGGCAGTAATTTTTTCGCCCGGTGCATACACAGAACGACGGGCACCAAGCCACGCCCCTGCGGGCAAAAAGTCACGCCCCTGTCACATCTACGTGGCAAGCGACGGCTGTCCTACGACTTACCCCCACTCTGCTAAATCATTTATCCGTAGCTTTGCCCGTAGTTATGACAAATGTATTAGTACATCAGAAGGGAAACGGAATCAGAGCGTATAATTGTTTACAGTTGTCTCAGTCTCTCTGCCGAACTAGTCCGTGAAGAGACTGACCAAGATTAATTAAAGTGAGAGGAATGAAACAATGGGAAACAACCTGTTTCCCGGTGACAATATTTACTGAAATACAGGTCGAAGTTCTTGCATTTAAAAAAGAAATACTTTTAAAAGATAATTTTGATCGCATAAGATAATCTTTCGCCCGTCTTTACTCTACACTTTAACACGTTCGTCGTCCAGCGCGATTCGGTCGAGTTTCTCGCGGGGTCCAAATCCGACTGTCGGAGCGCCGAAATGTAAACAGAGCGATAAGCGGGAATAGCAACTATGCAACTCGAGTAGGCCCGTGCGTTGTCGGTGACCTAATGCTACAGAGCCTTCGATTCATTATAAACAATAAAAGTTTGGGTTCCTAAATAGAGAAAGCGATAAGGTTTTCGGCTAGTGGACTTCTGGGAACTCACTGTAGTTATCCCAGATCCTTCATTTAGTCGAGAAGCATACTTTTTTTGACACGCACGTCGTAAACTTTTTTATTCTCAAAATGTTCATTGGATGGCGTAAAAATATAATTGAAAGTTTAAATTCCTTATAAAAATCCAACTAAAAATCCTATTAACTTGAATAAGAGGAACGTCATCCATATTTGGGTGACAAGGCCCCCCCGGAAGCACTCAGATCTGGCGACGAAGAACGTGTTAAGACAACAAATTATGTTGCAACACAATATACAAAAAATGTAAACAGGCTGGAATTTTCACCACGAGGAACATATGGGGATTAGGTGACTCAAGATTGGATTATAAAACTCAAGACTATAACCAGAAAAGCTACGGCGTCTTTTACGCGAACAATTGAAAAGAGAACGTATTTGAATTGCATAGTTTTGTACCTATATTTTAGTTTCGTTATAAAAACTCCAAGAATTATGACTAACTGAGTCTTATTTTAATAAGAAAACTACTATTAATAGGTACTGTAACGGATGTGCTACATTCAGAAGACGATTAATCATTTCCTGCTAAGTAGCAATCTGAAAACAGATCCCATGTTAGATTATGTTACTGGCGATGACTTGCTGAATTATGAATGACAAATTGCTCTCAGTTGTCAATGTTTGATTTGTCAAAGATTCGCAGGTCATCTATAGGTGAAATTTTTCATGAAAACACACTTTTTCAATGAAAGCGACATCACAAGCTAGTAGCATAACTTTACTCATGACTTCGTTACCATCCCCCACCCCTGACTGTGCCCAGAGTATGAGACTGCTCTGCCGAGAGTAAACTTTACCACGTTAGTGTATGATCGCTAAAATTTGCTGCTCACGTGTTCCCCAAAGACGCACCTAACCCGCCACTCTGCCCATTGCCGTGACATAAAATCCTACCGAGCCAAACATAATAGATCACCAGATGTGCAAATAGCGGCCCCCATCTTTCAGCACCCTGTATATACATCCGTATTTACTCCCCACTGCAGATGACGATTTTCAAATTTGCAAGTAACGAGCCTGCTGATTTGCTACATTCGTCACTATTGACTCAAGTACAGTTCAAATTCAAATTTTTACTTGGAATAAAGTAGGACGCTGGAGTAGTGTCGCCAGATGAGGGGAGGGAGCACGAATTGAGGGGGAAAAGTTACCCTCTCCTCCCTGTGCCAGATACAACTAAAAGTGCATTACCCTCTTCAAGGAAATAAGGTAATTTTTTGGGCGCCCAGTGGTACTCACCGTGACGATCAAAAAATGTATAATCAATATAGGACCTGAAATCAATCATTTCCCTGTGAAATCAACATTTGTTATTTATTATTTTTCCACGTCATAGCTGGTTCTATTTGCAACACATTGAATGTATACACTTCATAGACGTAACTGAAGATTTGTACCATGACTTGTATTTACTACCTTGTGTTTGTAAGCTTGTGTTTACGTTTAGCTCTTGCGTTTACAACCTTGAACTAGTACTTCCAACTTGCCTGCGCCGGAAGCGAGACGTTCTCCTTATGTTCTCTTCAATCGACTTGGAAACGTTTTGTTTTGCATAAAGATCCGCAGTCTGATAATAACGTAAATCAAGGTGACATAATGTCTGACGAGACTGACTATTCAAAAGTTCGAACTTCACCTACAGGCTTACCCTGAATGCTTCGAGAGACAGAGCGGGAAACGTGTGCTAGTGCGAGCGAGACACTATGTGGAAAGCTTATTTAGTAAGATAAGCACCAGCGTAATGGTTGGTGGGGATGGAATGCGACCACTAACTGGGCAAAAGCACCGACCACCAAGAGAGCTGCACAATATTGTACGGGATGCAATAACATAGATTTGCGGATTGCAGTAATACTTCGTCGCTGAACCTCATCAATAGCCTGCAAGATCGTTCTCATTAAATCTTTCAATTTTAACCCTTAGCACTCGAATGGTGACTGTAAGGTGCCACTAAAAATTGCTGTAACATTATTCAAAATATTTTTGACATTATTAAATTTGTTTGTATTTCATAAATTACTGAACATTTCAATATTATACGAATCAATTGCACCATTTTCGTATGTGTAACAAGAGAAACAAAATATATAGAAGGAAAATATTCTAGGTCGGAAGAAACGTTTCGTTTTGGAGTTAAAAGAGCCTCGAGTGCAAAGGGTCAAAAATTGATCGAGGTACTTTTCGACGTGTATAGTTTAGAGATACAAATCTCTAAAGATCTAAAGAAATTTCATGTTTGCACAATTATCATATCAGCGAAAATCAGTTGGGGTCACGGAAGACTAGGATACCATTCGAGGGCATTCTGGTTTTTCGAGATCGTTTCTGCACGAATGTTTAGGAATTTTTTTAGCGAAACCATTGAACCATCCGCGTTGGGATTTTGCAGACATGTTTATTGGTATTTGGAGTACACGCATGATTTTTTAAAAGTAAAACTAATGAAAATTACACGTGTTATATATGCTTTGTGCACCCGATATTTTTGGATTCTCGCACACCTCTAGTTTACAGTTTCCTGGCGAGCATTATAGTATTATCATCGTGAAATTAAATGCCCGATAAAACGCCAGTTGAGAATGCTACAGTCTAAATGTCTGCCGAGAGTTTTGCCACGTGAATCAGCAGTTCAGTCGCGTTGTGTTTCAAGTTCAGGCGAATGAGATACACTGCTGACCGGGTTAGATTTCTATCGAATATCAGCACTAGCTGCACCGTACGCGAAAGAATGGCATAAACTTTTCCACGCAACTATACAGCGGATGTCGAAACAGTACTTTTCCGAGCTATTTCGATTTCTAGCGATCTACAGCCGCGGCGATACGCTTATTTATAATTTACAGCCTTCTCGTGAAATCCTCGAATCCCCGACAACTCATGGACATCGTCCGAGACTCTATGTTTCCTCCTAAATCGTAAACAAACACACAAACAAAAAGAAAACACTTCGAAACTACCCGAGGATCATTTATAAATTTTCAAAAAGAAAATAAAACTCGGAAAATACTACACAGATTGAAACCTCGGATCAACAAGATCATGGTCGAAATTGATAAATTTCGAAATCTAGTGGAGACATTTTTCACAGGATTAACAATTTTTTATTCTGGAATTTGTAGGCAACTTAAAAACGAGTAGTGTCAACTAGCCTGAATGTCCGATGCCAGAATTTTTTATTTTACGTTTGCTAAAATTCGTTCCTCCAATTATTGAAATAAGAATTGCTCAAAGTCTCAGTAGACAATAACTGAAATTTTTGTTGTAATTTTTAAGGGACGCTGCAAACCCCTTGCTTCTAAATTCGTACACTTCTAGCTAAATCTACGGATAAATCGGTGAAGGTCGATTCCTGAAAACTGCAAACTAACGCTCTTCGATGGATTACGATATCAGAATGAAACTTTACAGCAATAACTCATAAAGTCTACATGGAGACACGCGAAGCCTCTTGAAACAACACGATATAATTGTAAGTCCTAACGAGAATCCCAAGGCGGCTGGAATTCCACGGAAGCGGCTATATTTTCTCGCATGTTAATTGCCTCGAAGCTAGAACACCGAGCGCGCGCTATCAATTTGAAACCAAATTGGACAGTTTAAATATGTTCGTAAGCAATTGTCACGATTCGCCGGTCACGAGGGTGTGTTTTTCAGGAAATTTTATCCGTTTCTCGAGTGTGCCCAAGAAATTCGCGAGCGGATTCCGATAATTGTTCCCCTTGCTTCCAAAGTCAACAGCTGGGACGAAGAAAGGAAAATTACCGAAGTGAAAGAACTCTTTAAGAGCCCATAGCCGTCGGGACAAAGCTCGCCTAATTGCAAGTAGGACCACGGTTACTATCGTGCTCAATTTTGTTCTCGTGAATCATGCTCGTCCTGTTTGCGAAACATATCGTTTCCCTGTGGACTCGTTCAATTAGTAAATTTCATTTTAAGACCGCCGAAACCTATATTTCACCTAAATCGCACACACGAATGATACTGCTAAACTTTATTTGGACTTGAGTTCAAATGTATAAAATATTTCGATCGATGTAGTCAATGCGAAATATTTTAAAAAGGTTATTAGTAGACTGCTGATTTGATGGATTTACGACAAAAATAAGTGGGTCAAATGCAAAACAGTAAAAGCATTTAAAGAACTGACAAATACTATTGCTTTGCTTTCAACTTTATAAATTTATCAAGGACAGGAATAAATGTAGCAATTAATACAGACAAATTGTGTTTCAAATAAAAATTTGCAGATTGTGTATGACAACTGCTTCATAATAATTTGTAAATAATTTCGTGATGTCGATAACATGCTCCTACAATAATACGCTTGTATGTATTTATACAATTATATTATACTCTATATGTGATATTTTATATACTCGATATATGTAATACATTTTTATCCAACTCTCAATGTTAAAACCATGTTATAATTTCTACTAATTCTTACTGTAAGCTAGTAAACGATCAGTGTAAGTCCAGGGTTAAGCGGTAACCGAACTATGATCGTACTTCGCACACCTCTTACACAATACAACGTCGCGATTGTGATCAGTCGTAAAAGACAACTTGCATCGAGTATTCAAGTACGAGGACAATAGAAGTGTGTTCGCTTGATTCGCGGGATCGTTGACATCACGAACGATGCAATCCGATCGGCTGTAGCAAACTCGAGTCCAATCGGTGTGCCAACAAGGATTTATCCGACGATCGATTACGTAACAGCGCAAAAATTTTAACTTTCTTCACGCTGAACGCGCGGAGTCTCTGTAAGAACGATCATCGGTTCAAATCCACGGGGCCTTGCTAGCCTTTCTATTTTTACGCGTGAAGTCCGGGTGTATCGCTATGATGAACGTGTATCGATACAATTTACCACGATCCGAGTGATTATGCTCTATCCTCTCGCAATGTTTCTCGAGATTCGTTGCTAAACCGTATACCTCTACAATCGTACACTACTGTCCGAACGAGTTTAATAAATTACAGTTGTAACGCGAATTTTTAGTGTTTAAAACAAAAATGAGCGATAGAAATTTAACGCTAAATTCGTGGGCAATGTGGCCAGATCAAGACTTGTTCCCCCACTCTAATTTCCCCTTCTACCGCGCTACTCCCACGCCGGGTCACGTGACGCGTTCCGTATCTGTCGCGCATACTCCGGTACTGGAAGAGAGGGGGTAACTATTTCCCCTCAATTCGTGCTCCCTCCCCTCATCTGGCGACACTGATTATACTACTTTTATTCCGTCCAACGCAATTACTGTGTTTCCTGCGATGTGAAATCGGGTCAAAAATTCAAAAGTTCTGAGCTAGATAATTTATTAGCGAGAACATCTGATAAATTCAGATTTTTAAACCTTGCGAGGGTATGACCGTTTAGAAAATTCCGTGTAGAAAAAATACAACCAGCGAGAATGTTCGAGAAAGTTTATCCGTATCGCATGTTTACCCATATTTTGAAACACGTCGTACAAACAAACATTTCCAAACTGAATCATGCGGTCAATGATTTTCAAGTGTTCAATATTTATACATAGTAGAGGAGATCAGTCTTATTTACTAATTCACAAATGTAATTAGTACCACTAGCAAAGAGCATGTATTTTTCTTGTTAAGAATTTACAGCTAAACGAGACTCAGAACATAATTTCTGATTAATTCTGTTGTTAAATCTGGAAATATATTTCTTTCCCAAAATACACGGTGGTCCACCGAAGATTTTGGACCAAATTAGGCTCTTCCCACTCTATTTGTAATTTATTATAGCTACAACATCCCTCTAATACATATACCGAAGCTCAAAATTGGAACCTCCAATTGAACGTGTAAGCTTATATTTCTGAAATGGCTTAACCATTGAAAGGCTCAACAGTGAAACAATTTCGCTGTCGGACATTCCTCGCGTATAATGATTTATACGAGTCGATGTCCGGGACTTTCCCACGGAAGAACTTGAAATACAGAGGCCGAAAATCTGTTTGAAAGTTTCAATCTCGGTAAATCATTTCGCAAAAAAAAAACTGTTTGTGAAAAGATATTCGTTTCAAATATAATGGCGGCCAGCGAAAATGGCACACTAAAATGTTTCTACCGTGCATAATTTCCTAGAAGGAATGTTGGTGACGTAAGAATTTTTTAAAATAATTGGACACTTTGTAGATAGTAAATGGTGAATAATTTTACAACTGTGTGATATTATTTTGTTGTAAATGGCACAACCTGTCATATGAGACGACTTTACGTTTGAAGCGCGAATGATTATCGTCAATACTATATCTCGCTGGGCGGTGACACAGCCAATGAATAATGAAAATTGATCGTTACGCACAATTAAGTACATTCCATCGACGTTTTGGGCAACGACGAGCTCGTAAAGCGTTGTACATGGTCATCGAGGCTCCATTATACGCGAATGGCAGTAGAATGAAAGTCATTGTGCGCGCTGAAGACGTCAACGAAAAGAATCCCAGCTATTCCTGCTTGCAGCAGAATATTAAACGCAAAATTTTTAGCCTACTTCTGGACGCATTTAGAAGCAACGGATTCATTAGAACTGTCACGTGTCTTTAAATGTAAATATCTGTGCATATTGCACATGCATGTTCTCTGGGACATAACGCATAAATGCATCGAGCCTGAGATAAGAATGCAATATTTTTAAACTACAACCAAACTCAAACACGCGCCAGCAGTTATTTAAGATTGGAACCGTTAGTTGCATACGGCATATTATTAATTGCTTTTCAGCCGTGGCAACTTCGTGTAACATAAATATCTCGTAGTTGACAATTATACCAGATGACGGATACTTATTGTTACTTGCTAAAAACGAGGAAATTCATCGTATGTTCGAATGCGTTGGAAAAAAATATTCTATACTCCTGGACTGCTCCATGCTTCATTGCACCGTCGTTAATTATAGACTGCGTATTTTACATTTCAAAGTTTCATTCGCGGAGCAAAGTCATCGTCGAAAGTGGCTGTAGCACACGAAATTTCCATAAAGTCATCTGTTAATTTAGTGATAATTGCTACTAAAATAAGATTGATTTATTGAAATTTATTATGGGGAAATAAGTTTATTTATATATATTTATTATGGGGAAATAAGTTTATTTATATATATTTATTATGGGGAAATAAATCATTTCCATACATTTTCTTGTCGTTATGAATTTTAAATATTCGAAATATTCATCCGCGGATTTGAGTTCAAATATATTATTTAATACCGAGAAACAATGATAATTACCTAGAGAAATAAATAATTTATTACAACTATTTCATACCGAGTACGATCTTTGTTATCAAACGAAGGAAAAGTCTATTTTATTTCCGAAAGATTGTCTGCTTTGTCCAGCACTGTCCGCCATTTTTAAAACAAGAAAAGGGCGGGAAGGCGTTCGAATTTAAACTATGACACCGATATTTTAAGACCAGCACTAGGTTTGAATACTTAATGGGCAGTTTCACGTTTAAGTAGAGGCAGAATGAAATTTTAATTGCCGTTTCTTGATTGTTGAACTTTGATATTTGGTATGCTGTCATACATAATCTACAACACGCTATAAAAGCAAATGAGGCTTAAACTAAAATCTCATTTTTCTGAAGCAAGTAGGAAAGAATTATTTAACAGTAGAAAAATTACGTTTCGAAATCAAACAAACTGTGCACTATTTAGTCAATCAATTCTGTAACTATTATTCTGTATTATAACTATTATTCTTTAACATTTAAAGTGTATACAAACCGTCTACGTATTTAGGACAACAAATGTCTTTGAGAACGAAGAGACAGTGTTACTATTGCACACGAAATTTCTATCCTGCCAAAGACATAAAATTTGTTAAATGATTCTTGTAAAAACATTTCTTATAAAAATTCTAAACCTTCAACTCTAAATTTTAACCCTGAAACTCTGAAGGTTCTCTGAAGCACTCTATTGATTTAAATGTTGGTAAGAACCATAAACTAATTAATCTAGTACCCCGCGCTCTAATGATTAAGAAAGTATTCACGCTTATCATAATGTCATTTCAATCCTCATGAAACCCGTATAAATCATGAATGACATAATTCGATCTAGAAAAACGTAGCATTCTCTCGTATACTCAAATTGTATTTCACAATCGTTGAAAACGGCTTACATAAAGCAGCAAAAGCCTTCTCGTTGCGACCCGAGAAACACCAGCACGAATATCGAATCGAAAATCGATCGTCCCCCTTCCCCGCCGTCACCCGGTGAACGCGCACTAATTAAAAATTGGGGAACACTCACCGAACGAAATTCCACGAGCGAAGAGAGCAGAGTTTACTCCATTTGCATCTTGTGTATACACGAATCGATTCACTCCACGGTGGATCGGTTCGATCTTCTCAAAAGAGAGAGAGAGAAAGAGAGAGAGACAGAGGAGCCACAGGTTTTGTTTTGGGCAGCGTGTAAACTGTCAAACGGCACCGTTGCGCAGGAACTTTCCCAAAATCCGATGCATCACTAGCACATTTCCGTTACGGGGCGTGCGTGGCACACGGTTCGCGTGAAACGACGACGAGAGAAACAAAAAACGCCGTCGGCAGAAAACGTTTGTCGAAACGGGACGCTGCCTATATACGATAAATATAAACTGCAGCAGCGCGAACGATCACATCGCACAACCAGCGTTCCTCGGCAACTGGTTGTACAGTGGCGAATTGCGAAAGATTCACGAACCGGACCGTGCTTACCTCGTCGCGGTCGAACTCTCCCGTCCACCGACAAGAGGCGCGCTCTGATTGGCCCGTTTCCCCGTTCGTCCCTCGAGCCGACTGGACGAAATCCTGCCTCCCTTTCTCCCCCCACCCCAAGCCCACATCGTTCCCGGAACCATGAGGTAGAAACCACGGTTCGATTTCGACAATTTCTAACTGTCTACAATGGGAATCCCTCGTAATTCCTTTTTTCCTTCTTTCCCAGTTTTGCTTTGCTCTCGCTTGCGATTCGTGTCGTATAAATAGTATGCTCTGTATCCATGCCGATAACCCGTACACAAATATTTCTGTGGGAACGCATCTAACCATGGGGTAAAATGAACGGTCTGATTTCGACAAATTCCATTTTCTCTTCTCCTCCGTTTTGCTTTGCTTGTCGTTTGCGATTCGTTCCGTATAAATAGTATATACTCTGTATCAACGCTGATAACCCGTGCACGGTGTAAATATTTCTGTGGAAACGCATTTACGTGTAAAGATCAGCGGTTCCATTTTGGCAATTTCTTACTGCCCACGGTGCACGGGAATCCCCTCTAATTCCTTTTTCTCCTCTTCCTCGCTGTTTTCCTTCTCATTCGCGAATCGTGCTGTATAAATAGTATAGTATCGACGCCGCTGCTTGGGGAAGCTGGGCACGGTGTAAATATTTCTGTGGGAACGCGGCAAACCATGAGCCGATTCGTTCCATTTGCGCGCGATTGTGTCATTGTTTGCACCTTTCTAGCATTCTTCGGTCGCACTTGACTGGTGTTATACTTTTTCTGTGTTATACTTTCATAAATGTTCGGTTGGATCATTAAGAAACTCGAAAATACAAAAATCGAGTAAAATTCGAGTAAAATTCAAATGAGTAATAAAATAGTATAAATTCAATTCAGTAATCGTAGTGTTATTTGTACCTATGTGCAACTAATTTGATACTGTAGTATAAAATTTCATTGAAATATCGCATACATCTGAAAAGCGAATTTACTTTTTAAATTCGCTAATCGGAAATTTTATTAAAATTGGCCATCGATGTAGTAGTCCATCTTAATTAACGTTAATCGTACCAAGCACACAATGTGACTGTTATATGTTGTTTTATAATTATTACAAGACTGCTTGTTCCTGCTTGAATGAAGAAAATTAGTCAATAATTTCTAATGGAAGCATCTTCATAATTATAAAGTAAAAAATGTGAAACAGAAATATAGAATAATGTAGAAATTTACTTGGAACAGGGCTTACTTAAATGGATAGTTTTAAATCACTGTATGAAATATACTTTATCTCAACATTATCCCTCATTTGTATCTGGTCAATTACCTTCCTCACATAGCTGTATCTTATTAATGTTTATTCAACTCAACAGTGCTTATCCTTCAGTCAGAAGGCTATTTATAGTATATGTATAAAGTTTATAATATTCATTGATAATGTCATTTGGCCATGAAACTTACGTCCTCGTGTAATTTATTTCCTGATCAAAAGACAGACTTTACTCCAGACTTTATTTCCTGGTTAGTATTTAATTCTTAATATTGATTATACTTATTACCAAATTATTTATTACTTCGTTTACAGCTGTTTTTATTCTTGTTTGTATACACAACTGAATGATTTCAGTTAATGATACCTATTTTTCCTTTAAACGCTTTACCTACTATTGTATATATAAATGCTTTCTTTTTTGACCTGACATTTCCATTGATATTATTATTGGTTGATTAGTGCTCTTTTATACAAATAAGTATTATATACTATACATTCATTTTGCGTTTCATTGTAACTTTTATACTTGTTTATACATTTTCATCTGCTCAATTCTATATATATAATTTGCTTATATACATTACTCCATATTCACATTTCCAGCTCACTATTTTTGTACTGGCAGTTTATGAAATATTCATCCAAGTTCTGTTTTTAAAGGACTCGTTCTAGTACTTTCTGCTTTGCTCTGTTTTGTTCATTTTCCACTTTGACCCATTCGATTCTCATAAATTTCTTAATTATTGCTTTCTGAATGTTGTAATCCATTGCCTTCCATTTTTGCTATAATTAAACGATATAGTAATTATGTGGCATAAATTCATTGACTATGTAATCACACAATTTTTACTGAAGAAAGATTCATGTTGCAAAAGTAACCTTTTGAGGTAACACTATCAATATCATCTGATTTTACACAAATAGTTAGTTATATAAATAATGAATAGCTAGTCAATAGCGTATTTCGATAAAATACTGTTTTTACTTGTATTGTCCATAATCGGCACCTATCTACATTTAAACTGTACATTAAAAAATCTCATTTCTCTTGCCATAGTAATCTGTGGTTAGACTTTGCCATAACAACAATGGCGGCACATCTCGTCACGTGATCGATCTCTTAAGCTGGATACACATTTCCGATGTTTGCGGTGCGACGTACGACAAAAAAACTTTCATAAAAACAGCTTTGTTAGTGGACTTGAAACAAGGAGGCAATAAAAAGTAAGAAATACTGCAACATTGTGTTCTCCCTTATTTTGAGTGCACAAACACAAAATATCTTATAAAAGTCTTTTGGCATCGCTGTCTATTTTATAAATTCTATATACTTGCAAAAATTCATTTGCATACATTCTTGCATATATCACGTGATTTTACGCGATAAAGTCGCGCTCTAACATGCAACAGTCATCGTCCACAATAATGTAGCGACCTCTTACATGTAATAGCCGCAAGTTAACAGACAGAAATATAAAATTTTTGCCGCAAGTGAACCTTCTGATAAGAAATACTGTGTATAGAAAAATTAAAATATCAAATACATAACATTTAAAACGGAATGCGATATACAGCTCTAGCAATTCTTTTCAACATCTCATTTAAATAAACCGCCAGAATAAGCACGTCAAGTGCTCCATCTAGCGTTCGATATTTTATTGGCGGCTTATTTAAATCAGAAAAAATCAAAATAAATATATTTATAAATGCGCGGTACTGTCGCTTAACGGTATGAAAGATTTACTACTATAATAAACAAAATAGAATTTTCGAACTATTGCTAATAACTTTGTTGCAATAGAATTCTGTCAATAAAGAAAAATATGACAGATATCCAAATTCTCTAGAGTTGAAGTCTACCGTACTTTTTACGGTACTATACATAATAGTATATTAGTTAATATTACATATTAATAAATATTACATAAAATAGTGTACATTGTATACAATTACTAATTATCCTCTTTTAAGTTCATAAATCATTTCATAATACAGAAAGACAGTTTTAACGTTCTAATTAATAGTAATATTAACACATTTATTAAAATCATGAAAGCACTTGTTTAGCAAACTATTAAATGAAATCATTTACCCATGCACTTATTGCAAGTCTCCTTATATGCTCTTGTAACTTCCATACGAAATTCCATTCAAAATGAATCATTTTGTGGAATCCCGTTGATCTTGTAGCCTTAAACTATTGTATACTTAATAGTACGATCGCATATTTTTAAGGGATTTTTAGAGAGATATGAATGTGACACTTGATACTCTAGAGAAGCAGGGTATCATCGCAGAGTAAAGTAAACATTATCGTAGGTTAGTACGCATTGTACAAACAAACAATAAGAAACTGCAGAACACTGTATCAGTTGTTTTATAGCATGAGTAGTAAGTGCTCTTTGCCCTCGGAACGCCTTGGGTTTGCCTCAGGAGCAACGCTTCCAGTAAATGACATCAAAGAAAGTGATAGAAGGTCAACGATAGGACGTTACCAATTTGTTCTCTCTCTCTCTTCCTCTGTATTGAGAACCCCGGAGGGGACATGGGTTCGTTACTTTCGATTTCTGTGCTTTCTGCCCTGGGAACGCCTTCAGTTTCTCTGAGGGGCAATGCTTCGGGGCATATCGTATCCGAGAAAGTGACTCTCGATCTTGCAAGTTCGACATCGACTGCAACAGGCGATTATTATCTATTACTTACATAGGGTACATTGTTCTTAGCAGGTTTGGTCTCGCCTTTAGGACAATTCTTTTCCATTTTTGTTTGATTTGAAGTATCACATTTCGAAAGTTTTTTTGGAAGAACTATTGAACCTCCTTTTGCATTGGGATTTTGCACAGATATTTATTGGTATTTGAAGCACAGCTGTGATTTTTTTCAGGTTAAAATAATAAAAATTACGGTCGTAAATATTTTTTTAGAGTTGGAACCGTCATCCTTAAATGTTCGTCATTTCTTCACGGTTCTTTTAATGTGCTCATTTTTTTCTATAAATGCATAAAATCGGCGGTCTATTGCTCAATTGCGTTTGAAACACTTGATCATTAATATATAAAGCAAGAACAATTAAGTTTGGTCTTTTTTCGATGCACAGTAACGCAATAATGATAAATAATACATTTCAACGATCAGTGAGACCTAAGTCACGGTTGAGTAAGTTTCAGCGTCGAATAGTGCTTAAGGGATAAGTATAGCAGATCTCTGATGATCGATGTTCATTTCGAAAGATGTTTTCGAAGTTCCAGAGCGCTTCGATCTTTAGTGTTACTTCTCTGAAATCTTAGTACACCGACTTGTGAATTATTACCTTGTAGAGCATTCAGCGCAAGGAAAGTACTTCTTATTTATCAAATTAACATTCGAGTCACGTCCTGTTTATTTCAGTGTGATAACGCGACTCGAGGACTGATTGCAAGCAGTACTTAGGACTGTCGTCTGACAAATTTGACGTAGAGCGATCGTTACCATTCGATAATTGAAAATTTCGACAAATGTCTTGTACTTTAATTTCTCCGAATTTTAATTTCGATGATTAGAATGGCTATACTTTGTCTACGAGGCTTTTACCGATTTTTGTAGATTATTTTTTTGCTTTCCATATTAACATTTTTTTTTTTTTATTTTTTACTTTTCATATTAAGGATATTAAGGATCTAAAGGGAATTTATTATTCCTAAATATTTAGGATCTATGTTTTAATATTTAGAATATTCAGGATCTAAAAATGAAATAAAAATTTCAATAGCAGAACTAGAGCATTCACTTTGTTACACGTTACATAATGATGTCTGTTATGAATGCAAATCTGCGGTTTAGTTAGAAGAGTTAGTAATTATGTAAGGTTATTTTCATACAATAACGTATTACCGGAGCTTACCTTGCCGCCATATTGCGTTTCTTCCGTCAAAAGCGAAGAATGGTTCCTTTGTTCTTAGTCTCACTTCCTAATGACCATATTTTCTATGGGTTTATTTAATGGGAGACATCCCACTGTTACGCAACAGTTGATTTATGTAACAATCAACGTGGTAGAAATGACACTAACGTGGCAGAAACGAGAGTACAATGGACAGAATGAATGGATGAAATTGGTTCAACAAATGACTCATCGGTGGATGATTCATAAGTTGTCAATATTCATGCGTAGATCAGGGTAGATTACTCATTTTTTCCGTATTACTGTGGGAGGTATCGTCACAGTTTGTGAAAATCGTATTATTCATGCGCATAGAAATCGATAAATTATTGGAAATTCTAATTCGTCTCTAGTCAAAGTTGGGTGTACTAAAATATTTCGTTATCTTCCTACGCACCTTAACCTTCACCTTTAAACAATTCAATCGATTTTTCTATTATTATAATAGTGCTGACGGCATTATAGTCGAAGTGTACGAAGTAATGAATCTACCTCAAATCAGATTAGATAAAAGTTAACGTTTCAGCGAAGTACTTGAAAATAGCCACTTGCTGCTGAAGTGTTGGAAATAAAAGTTTTCTTTCGTGGTTTGTTTGTTTTAGACGAAAAGCTTCCGAGAATTGAATTCTACGAGATATTTGTCATAAAATAAAATCTCACAATTGGGAAAATTTTCACTTGCAAGTTTAAATAGAATATTCGTTTTAATAAACAGTTACTGATAATGTCAAAAGAGTTAATTTGCACAAAATATATTGTACAGTGAAGCGAGGACTACGATAGTCTTTGCGAGTCCTTTATTTTATTGTGCAGTTATAGTTATTGTCAATTTATCATCTGTTAAAAATAAAATACGCAGCCCACATATTACTTGAGCACGCCTAACGCTATGTACATACGTCACTCCCATTGTTGTTTTTTATTGCATAACTAACTATGTATATATGAAACACGTGGCTGTGTATGAGTGTACTTACATAATGTGTACAAACACTAACGATATTAAAATTGTCAGATCGTTTGCCGATTTATGCGGATCATGTGAATCTTCCAAAAAATCCAAAAATTCGGTACTGTCAAAAAGAAACTATTAAAAATTCTAATCCATTCATTTGTTCATTCATTCGTAGAAAATACCATTGACTATGACGATTTTAATAATAAGCGACGCACAACAAATCCGTTTCCTCCCATTCGCAAGTATAATAAGTAGACTATGGACAATTTTTTCCTATATAAGACGGTGCTGTTTCTTTATCCGAAATACGACGAAAGCCGGTCCTGAGCCATCGTCTTATATCGAGAGAAAACTATAGTCAAACGTCGGCTTAACGAAGGTTTAACAGTTTTTTTTTTATTTCATTTCAATTCTCCTAGAAATGTCAAGAAGGAAAACATATTTTCGTTTGATTCCAATTTATGCAGAGCAGTTTATAAATATGCATAACTTCGTGAATGTCTGGTTATTATTGAATCATTATTAGAATCACATTGTTCATGCAAATTTACTAAAAAGAGGATTTTATCTTCCGTATTAGTTGCAACGCAAAACTGAATCAAATTCTATCGAATTCGACGATTTATGTACTGGTCACTGAAAATAAATTTTGCGTTACCTAACAATAGGTTTACTGCTGACGTTTATGTAAACTCGCGTTTTTGCTACGTAGAAGTTAGTTCGTACGTAAATGACGACGTTCTGCAGAAACATTGCAATCATTTTTCTTTACATTATTTATCGTATGTATTATGACAAAAATATTACGTAAGAGGACTTCAACGTAAGTGAACGAGTTAGATGGAAAGACGGTTAAATTTCTACGAGTCTTCGTGTCCTTTTTATTCACGCACAAAAAGAACGTACCCACAACAGTGCAACAATAAAGTATTGTGCGGCCGTTGAATAAGGCGTAATTAACAGGTCGACGTGAGCGGTCAACTAATTGTAAGGTTGCGATTACATCCAGTGTCTGGCACTTCTATTGCGATAATAACGCCGTCGACTACGTAATATCACAGGCATCTGCAAAAGCCATCGCAAAACAATAAACGCGTCGACGGTTTAAAGACCAGAAAAAAAAAGTTTACAAACATCTCGAACCGGAACTGTTCTCTTGTCGATCATTGATTACTCGGTTACTCGTATTTATCCAACCGGCGCGTAAATATCTTCGAAATAGTCTTCGGCGAAAGCCACGTGTCCGTAAGCGAGATCGTAAATATTTTCGAATAGCATTTTATAGCAAACGATCGAGGGTCTCCTTCGTTGCTTATGCATTCGACCGTCGCGTGTCGTTCTGTTCTGCGACTGAAACGAAAGTTCATGTAACAGATAATACATTACGTCCCCGCTGTTCCAGTAAACAATTTATATGGTCGCAGTAGTGCGCAGTTATGTCCGGCCATTTAAAACCAAATATTTGTGCCGTCAGCTTCGTGCGAATAAAATGGTCGAGGAATATTGCCCGCTAGGTCGAATTTCATTTCGATTTTCGACGAGTGTCGAGCAACGTCAATTTCAAAACACTTTGCGCAATTTATCGAGCTAGTTTCGATTGTATCCGTGGCATTATTCTTTAAATAGCAGATAATTTGGAATTCGGATTATCGTATAATGCTGAGGATCTATAAACGCTAGATACAAAAACAGGGTAAACAAATTCTCTCGGCGTCTGACCTATCTATTTAGTATAATCTTGCCGTAACGCGTTCAAGAATATTATTTGAAAATACTACATTACATGTATTTTCGGGTGACAGTAGATATGCCATAAGTGTACAAAAGATTATTTAAAAGAATGTACATAGATTGCGTTGTGCGGAAGCTTACACCCAGATAGCACGCGACGTCTTAAAGACGTCTGTTTTACGTCCATTTTTGGTCTGAACGTCTTACGTTCTGAAAAGACGTCTTTAAGACGTCTTTAAGGGGGGAGGGTCAAGTAAACAAGCGTTTCTTCTCGAATTTGTTTTGAAGAGAGCATAATATTTTTTTATTTACAAACAATTGTATGTTATTTTGTAGCATCTAGACAATCTATATCAATTTTGAGATTATAAAAATATTTATAAATAACTGAGCAGCAGCTGCTTGGATTTGGCTCCTCGAAAATGCGCTGTGCAACACACAGGTCGCTCTAATTATCTGAAATCACAAATCCAAAAGTTTTTCGTTAATATATAATAATACGCTTTGCATGAACCTAAAAGTTTTTTTAAAAATTGAAATTAACAATGTTTATAGCCATTTCTTTACGGAAAAAAATTTTCGACTTTCGAAGACTTCTTTTCAAAGTGGCGCAGAATTTGTAATTTTTTAATTTTTTTTTTAAATTTAGGTTCATGCAAAGCGTATTATTATATATTAACGAAAAACTTTTGGATTTGTGATTTCAGATAATTAGAGCGACCTGTGTGTTGCACAGCGCATTTTCGAGGAGCCAAATCCAAGCAGCTGCTGCTCAGTTATTTATAAATATTTTTATAATCTCAAAATTGATATAGATTGTCTAGATGCTACACAATAACATACAATTGTTTGTAAATAAAAAAATATTATGCTCTCTTCAAAACAAATTCGAGAAGAAAAGCTTGTTTACTTGACCCTCCCCCCTTAAGACGTTTCATTTCTTGACGTTTCAGTCATTCTAAACTGCTAGAGAAAAGCTTTACAAACTGTACACACGCAACACAATATAACGCAGTTTGCCATCCTTCGAATAGACGTTTATTTATTTAGGAAAGTTAAATAACTAAATTGTTAATTTAGTACTATTAGAATATATTACATATATTCGCAATAGAATTTAGCAATACATATTGTTTAATAATAAAAATATACATTATATATCACAAATCCAAAATCCAAAATAATATATCAAAATAAATAGATAAATAAATAAATAAAGCATAAAATGTTAATGTTCGCGGATATGCTGAAAAACATTCTTTTAATTTATTTTCTTTTATTTATTTAGTTTTTTTGTTATAACAAACATTCAATTTATATTTCTTGTACATGTATACAATATTCAAATTCAATATTTTTCTCATAAGAAAAAATGTGGCTTAAAAAATATTTCTCCAATATTTGACAAACATATCTATCTAATATTTTTGTGCTACTAGGGGTCTGTTTCGGGACGTCTTGAATACGTCTGTTTCGAGACGTCTTAAAGACGTCTTTAAGACGTACAGTTTTTTCACAAAGACGTTCCAGAGACGTTTAGAAGCCGTTCGGAAGACGTTCGTAGGACATTCAGACGTCTAATAGACGTCTGAACGTCTTCGACAGACGTCTTAAAGACGTCTTTAAGACGTCTCTGTGCTATCTGGGCAGGGTTCTAAGTTTTTTCTAAAATTTAATACATCTATTCCTTGAAACATATATTATGGTAAAAGCTATTAAAAAAATCTAACTGAGTATATTTCTGGTATTTTTACAAAATGATCCAAAATAGCCACTTTTAGTGCACCGTAAATCTAGTGTTTAACAAAGCAGTTGCCGTGACGTCAATAATTAATGTTGCATTCATTTGATGAATTTCTGCACTAAAGTAACGCTTTAAAGATAAGAATAATGTTGAAAAAGAAAGCGCAAGAAATTTATCTGTACGATATGTAACTTATAGTAAATATTGTTTATTCGAAATCACCTCACATTGGTACGTCAATGGATGTTCCACTGATTTGAACAACACCGAGGAAATACATGTCGGAGACAGCGCAGCTAGCTTATCTTTCTCCTTGATAAATTTTCCCAAATTGAAAAACAATTACCGAGCTCGATAATACCGAGGAGTATCTTAGGCCGCTCGAACCACTGGATTACTGATTAGTGTATCTAATGCGCGAGGACGCACAGTCCGTTGTGCAAAAAGGAGAAAGAGAGACGGGAAAAGAGTTCAAGAGTGTCAAAGGTGGCAATCCCGTAACTCCAGTGTACGGGGCATTGACGACATCCCGCGTAGAACGCGTAGTCAGCATAAAAGTATAAACTTTCTCCTACACAAACAACCAGTGGCATGTTTGAGGTCAGGGCAGACTTTTAGATTGAGCATAACAATGTCATGTCATGTGTAGCGCGACTTCTCGCGGAACTCCTGTTCTCAGCAGGTTTCGCGAGGCATCGTACCAAATTGTGCATCGGCACAGGCAGGAGAGCGCATGAACAATAGCTGCGTATTTAGCAACAATGTAGAATAATAGAGGTGGGAGGGTAGATGACCCTGGAACAAAGACATTGCGAGTACAGAAGGGAAAAAAGTGTGTCGTGATAAAAAAAAAAAGAAACCGGATGTTGTCAGTTTCCTCGCGAAGGTATAAAATAAAGCTTGATGACTTCGCCGATCACTTCCCCGCACCCTTGTGTATCAGTTTGTCAAATTTCATCGAGCCGCGAATGTCCTCAATAGATGTTGTAAACAATTTAGTAGAGCCGTGTTCTGCCACTTGTCATTCGGCTTGAAAAAAAAAAACAAAAAATGGACGTGGAGGCTACACCAAATTAACCCTTAGCACTCGAATGGTGACTGTAAGGCACCACTAAAAATTGCTGTACAATTATTCAAAATATTTTTTACATTATTAAATTCGTTTGCATGTAATGAATTACTAAACACTTCGGTATTGTACGAGTAAATTACACCATTTTCGTATGTATAACATTAGAAAGAAATATATAAAGGGAAAATATTCTAGGTCGAATGAAATGTTTCGTTTTGGAGTTTAAATAGCTTCGAGTGCAAAGGGTTAAAAGGCATCAAGGAAAACCATGTTCTGTCAAATTTGTTGTGTAAACCTATATCCCAACCAGGAGGTTAGTTATTGAGGTCGAATGGGAAAGATTAGTTTTCCCTATCCGTGAGAAAATTCTGAAAAAATCGAACAGATGTCAAATATCTAGATACATGTACTGTAATTAATTCAGATTTTCAAGTGGAACATCCCGATTGCAAAATATCAAAAACCTCAAAAAATCGGAAAAATGCAGATCCTTACTTTCGAAGTTTAAGAACGATATTATTTTTTGATCTGATACCTTCACGCAGGGAAACCGTCAAAGTCCAGTTTCTTTTTTGTCACATCTCGTATAGGAACTTATTTACCCGACCGTAGAGAAAATAGACGATGAACTTACATGCTCTCGGATGGATCTACTTAAACTCATTTCAGCCACGAGAGCAAGCGGGGATCGATATCTGGATGTGGCTCGCGGAACAAGCGATATACTGACACAATGTTGGATGAACGACGGGTTATCGTGGTTCAAGTTTAGTTTATATAGTCTCGAGATTGAATCTCAGAGCATCCCCCGGTGGCCAAAGTAACCAAGGCTCTTCTAGACGCTTGCAGAACGCAAAGGTCAGCTCCTTGCTCAAACCCGAACCTACTTCCAACTAATACCTGGAGCGCTTCAAACCGTATTCCAAGATGGACGCCAGCTCTCGCCGTTGGGAGCAAGGGAAATCTGGAGCAAAATTAATCTAACTTTTCGAGATTCAAATACCAAATAACGACATCTAGGTTGATCTTGTTTTAGCCTGTACTGACACGGGCAGTTCTACTTAAAGTGGATCATACGAGCATTTCCTAAACTATTCGTTATAGAAAACAATGTTTTAGATTAGATTGTTTTGACAGGGTCATGTTACGATAGTCACGCATCTTATCTAGATGGACGTGCCTCCAAGATTTCACAGTAACCTTTGCTTTTTTAAGTGGAACCATGTGTTTTTCAGACGTGTGTCTCGTTCCGTAACTTTATCGATACGTGTTGGTTTCCGAGCATTATTCAAGGTCTAACAAACAGACTTTCTTGCATCGACTAAAAGATAATTACTAGACATCGGATGTTTATGCAATTTCCAATTTTTATAGAAACATTTTAAGAAAGTGGAATGAAATAAAATCCTATTTTTAATGGGGACAGCCTTTGTAGATCCAAAGCAAATAAAAATCGTGTTAAATTCTCTCGAATTTTATATTATAGCATTTTTAAACATTTCGAGAAGCCATAAATGCATAAAGATCCGCTGTCTAATAATTACACATGTTTGTAACAAATCCTACACGTCTTAAAAGTGTCTGACATTAGATGTCACTATTTATGTCTTTAAAATCGTAAGTCAACATTTAAAGAAGATTTATATGTTAAATGAATACGTTTATTCTGGCTGTATCGTTTATTTATCCGGACATTTAACGCTTCATCTACGGGAATGTTAAAAATCATACTTAATAAAATTATCAGATTATATTGGGGGGGGGGAGCATAAGTAATCAATTATTTTGAAATCTAAAAGAAACTTTGTAGTAAATTTAAGTTTACATGTAAAACCAGTTTCCAGTTTTCGTTTATGGACCAGTTTCAAAAATTCAAAAAAAAAAAAATCGCCAGTAGAGAATGCGTTAGGATTGTTAACGTAAGACAATATCTGAAAGGTACGTATAATTTTACATATTTTAGAAAAAAATGATGTACCTAGTAATTAGAAAACTCTCGCTATAAGGACCCGCAAGAAACCATAACTTTCAGAAAATAAGTAATCGGGGAAGGGACGTTTCAGAGTGTTTGCTTCGACAGATCGAATATCTCCTGGCGTGTAAACGAAAGATTCAATAGATATGAACCTGGGATCCCTAGACAAACAGCTTTCGTGCTGAATGGTAGAAGACCATGACAGTGCAAAGCATCCCGACGCCGCGCCGAGCCGACAATCAAGAGACCCTGGGTCACGGAACCCCAAACGTACCGAAAAACTCACCCACCCCTTACGAGGGACGTCAATGCACTGCTCAAGGCTATTCTACGTCGGTAGAATTGAACAAGAGATCGGGCAGACAACAGCAGCGGACCGAAGCAGGAGCTTTGAGAGGCTAGGAGCCCGTCTTGCGACAGCTCTGCAAGCGGAAACCGAACTTGCAACGAAACAAAAGTCCCCCGTTGCAAGGACTTGCAGATGCACCTTAACTAACCCCGTCTCCCGCCATAAACTCCAAGAACGAGAGATTTACGTCAAAATGTGTTTTATAAATTTTTGGAACAGGCCCGCATAAAAAAAGTTGCTACAATTATTTCCTGCAATTTTGACAAATTGAAATTATTTACCGCGCCATCTAGCAAATGAATTCTTTGAACACCAGGTTCACGGACCAGTCAAAATGACGGTTGCTAATATTTGTAATTTCCGATTATCAGGATTATAATGTTGGGCATATATTATTTAAACAATGGCTAAAAATGTGTATAGACGCATTCTCGTTATTTTTATATATTAATGTAAAATTACTTTTAGCACTTCGTAAATCTAGTGTGTTAAAATCGTTCAATGGAATTTCTAGTTGCCGAAATTTCCAGAATATAGTAATTTTACTCTTATAAATCCATCTTTATAGTTTCAACAATCGTAAAACGGAGACTTCGGAATGGGTGATTTCGACTGTTTTGGGCAGTCCTAGGATCAGCAATCATTTTTATTCGATATTGTTTTATTGACACAGGTTAATTCTCTAAGTCTACTGTTTCCTATGCGATGGCCTATTACATTGGCTAATAAAAAAGTATCAGATTAAATGAAAAGAGAAAGAAACGTGGAAGGAAGCGATACGTTTTCGATAACGTATGTGTGGGAGGTTTCGATGAAAAATATCACAATTTTGGTCCGTCGATAGTGCTCGCGTTTCGCTGTTTCGTGTGTTGTATAATATCGTAACATGTGACCACGAGTGAAACGTTTTTATCTAAATTCTAAATTAATAGCACGAACAACTCGCCTAATGAGGACAACCTCGTAGCATTTATATCACGGTTGCCATTACCGATAAGCCGCATTTACGGGAGCTGTTAACAAAAATAATGTATCTAATAATGTACACTTTTTCTTCGCACTACAGGTGTCTATATTACGACTTGGCGGGCTTACAAATACAGTGTTCAATGATTCATGAGCATAAAACGTATTCACGCATACATTTATTTTACAAAGTCTACACGTATGATTGATTCATGTTTTTTTATACACGCGGTTATATATCCGGTTCTAAAAAATTATTTTAAAAAATTATATCACACTAGATTTCCATCTGTTTCTTCTCTTACATTTCCAACCAGTGTTCTACGTGTTGTATAAGAATATTTATACGGACTAATGTTTATACCTGTTTCGAGTGTCGTTCAATTGGGATTTAAGTACATGGTACACATTTATCTTATTCAAACAATAACTGGTTTCTCAATAACTCTCAGTTCTCATGCTTTGGCTTTATTCGTGGCGTATGCGAATCCTGTACTGTACAGGGAAAGGAATCGATTTGGTTGCGGGACTTCCGATGGTTCTCGATGCTCGCAAAGAGATGATATTTCATTTGTTAGACGCGTTCTCGGTTCTCCGAGTACATGTATTGCAGTCTGTTTCGCAGTAAAACGGTTCCTTTCCGGCCGATTATACGGTACTGGCTCCTAATGCGCGTTTTCGCGATTCTCGTAATGCGCATCTTCGTTTCCTGCACTTTCCGGAATCACTCGAGCTCGTATTCACGCCCGTTCGAAGAAACCGGCTCGAGTCGATTTGTTTTTGGCACGCGAAAGGCAAAATTTCAAAATCGAGTTGCCGAGAATCACAGTCGCACCAGCCCGCCTGAAGACCCGGACAAAAGAAGTCGCTTATTAACCGGAAATGCATTGTGCCGAATTATAAATAGACTGCGAACTTCGTGCTCTTATAAAACGTGCGAACAATCGAAACGAAACAATGCGAAGTATATAACAAGTGGTAGGAGAGAGTATCCATATTCGATTTCTCGAATAAAAGAACCTTTAATAAACGAAACAATCTGTTCAATCCTACGTTTCGTAAACCAATTCTAAAATTTGCTAATTTCCATGAACCGTCTGTACTGTCTAATTATAACATTCGGGTGACGAAAGTTCGTGAAACGGCAATTTCAAGGACAAACCTAATATTTCACTTACACGACAATTAATAATTTATAGTAAAGAAAGTAGATCAGATCGATGTTGAAAAATATTTCAAATCGATTTAAATTGAAAACAAGGAAATTTTTCTAACTTAATAATAACAATTACAGTGATCAGACTGCTATCTAAACTGCTTTGGACCAATTTAGGGATATCTGTGCAGAATAGGGTACGATACTTATTTTTAAAAGAGATCACTTTTTTTTAGTATTGATTATGCTTTAAAAATAAGTAGAATTAATATAGGCACAGTAATTGGGTCCCTTACCCTTTACCTTCCATTTTGAAACGAGAAAGTTACAAAGCTTTGTCGGACTTTCAGCGGACAATCATTATCGCTCCGATAACTATAAAATCCGCTGTCTAATAGTAATTACCGAGACTATTGTGCCGTGTACCTGCGACAAGTAGACACTGTGTCTATCACCTGATATGCGCGTCCCGCGATTTTTCTACGGAAAAAATTAATCGCAGATTTTTTATCGAGAAATTGTGTATGCGCTAAGTAAAGATAAGTCTCTGGGCGCGGTTTTAGTAAAATTAGCTTAGGACCATAATCGGTGAAAACGACGATACAAGTCAACTGTTTTACTTCTAACTTATTATTAAGTTCGTTTGCTAAATCAGTATAGTCGAGATAAATTCGGGTACGTAAAAATTCATCGAAATATATGTATATATATATGTTACTGTTACTGAGGGTCATGATACTGTTAACAGGGGTCATCGAGAAGACCAATGCTGACTTTTATCTTCTCGAAGTACGTTGCGGAATGCGATATAATTAAAAATAACCCAAGAGATCCGTATTTTTCAAGTTTAACCCGGTCTTACTCTCTCGATGATAAACTAGTTATTTTATTTCACGATTGTCGTTTTGTAAATGAGTCGGTACTGCAATTTTGTATGCATAATATCTCCGCATTCGTTTCGCTGTATTTACGTTACAAATCAGAGTTGCCTGCAGAATTTTAAAACTAAAAGAAAAACTGTTTCCAGAAATTGACAGTCAGTGTCATGTATTCATTAACAAAAAAGGTAATTGGGCGGTAATTAAATTTTGAAGGCTTGTAAAATAGCCAAAAATAACGCACGATTAATATGCAACATGAACCGTAATGCAGCTACACGCAGTTTCCTTAACAGCAAACACAAAACTTTCATCTCTTATGCTGATTGTTCAAGATATTTGCATGAAAGTCGACAATCTAAAAGTTATAAATATCATTTGTACTCTAAATACTCCGCGACAAATAAGATAAGAGAGGAATCGACCGTACACATTTTGTTGACATGACTTGTCGATAAATAAACAGACTGCTGCGTAAACAACATGTACATGTGTTTTTGTTTTGCTTGTTAGTAGGAAACGAAGTTTTAATAGGCAAGTCGACATTATCGTTCATTTATTAATATTCATTAAACACGTGCACGGTCGAAAGTGGTAATTCCAGTAACTCTACTTTTTTGCTACACTGTTTACACGAAACGATACGTATTAGCAGTGCAGAAGAAATTTTTATGTTTTTTTTTTTGCGATCTAATTATCGAATCAAACGAGCATGAAAAATATGGCGTGCATCATTAATTGTAGCTTCTGAAAGTGCGAACAAATAGCTCAACTGTTTAATATGCAAAAGACTAGTACTCGTAAAAAAGTCATTCGTATATTTTCTCTAGGAAGAATGATTTAAATATTTGTATCGAACAATATTACGGGTTAATTAAATTTTCCTCGCAAATTCGAAATCAAGAAAATTAACTCTTCAGTACTTTCGAATATGACTACGAAAGGTTCGCTTTCCCACACCAAATTTGGATTTGTTCTTTTTATGATACTTAAAACGATTATCGCAAAAACCGGGTAAGGAAAGTTACAGAATCTTGTTTACGGTCTATTTTCATCCGTTGGAAGATCCAAGATTTTATTAGATCATCGTTCCCCGAAAACGTGCCAAATAAATGCACTTCCCGAAGCTATTAAAATAACAAACAACTCTGCAACTAGTAGGGTAAAGGACCCAATTACTGTGCCTATATTAATTATACTTATTTTTTAAGCATAGTGAATATTAAAAAAGAGATTAAAATTTTTTCATTAAAATCATTTTTGTTCATTTTTTTATTAATACATATGTTATATATCTCCTCTTTAAAGTTCATTATGCTTTGAAAATAAGTATAATTAATATAGGCACAGTAATTGGTATCCCTACCGTGAGTGGGTCCCGTATCCCACTAAAGCAATTACGGGATAATTTATTTATTATACCGTGTTAGGATATTGCAATGTATTTATAATTTATAAACCGTACGAGCCGGGCACAGATGTCGGAAGAGGTCAGCATAAAAAGTGAAATTTTAGTATTTCAAGGTCCATTGAATTTTGATCAATCCTATAGCGAATCGTTTTGGAATTAGCATTTCAGGAGTCGAAAGTTCAAGACAGCTCATTCAGCCATTAAAATCACAGTAGCTAGCAGAAATACGTATTTATTATGTTTGGCCACTCCACAAGCCTACAGCGGTTATCTGTCGGTGTTACAATAGACTCCGTACTTAACAATTTAAACGACGACGGGTCCTGTTGATTTCTGCGCGAGAGAAACGAGTTACCGTGAACAGCGTAACAAAAGAAATTGCGGAAAGTGCAACTCGTCGATGCGCCGGTTGTGAAAGCGTTAAAATCGCTTTGCGACTGAACGAAGATGTGAAAAATACCTTTTCATCGTACACGCCGGTAGATAACGCGCTGTCTTTCGTCAAATTCGGTGTATGTATTTACATTCGAGAAAATCGGTTCTCGTGTCCGCCATTTTGGGCGGAAAACGGCGCAATGGTATTACGCTTAAAATTAAATTACATTACGACACGATGCATTCGTTAGATCCGTCGATGGACATAAAGTCGAGTTCACACGCGCGCAACGGTGTCGACAAACGTTGTTGCTGCTAGTAATGAACTTCCGTTGCATTTGTTCTTTTGGCGCGGTTAACAATCACTGGCAAACAACGTGGCCAACGATAAAGAATCCGCGACCTCGCGCGCATTATAGCTCGACAGAAATCGTTCGTAGCTCTTTTCACGCGCATCATCATTTCACTGTACCGTCGCTTACGTCACGCATGTGTGAACCTTCTCTAACCCCTTACCTTATCATTTTTTTTCTTTTAACGATCGCATTCACCCAGGATTCATCGCGAACGGTCTACCGGGAGAATGAGAAAAATTTGCTCGATGTGTGTGTGTACGTATCGTGTCGATTGAACGATAAAGAGGTAAAATAATATTGCACTTTAATCCTACGGCGAGGCAAACAATGTTCGCGTTCATTAACTCTTGTGTCGATAACCCGATATCCACTTCCAGCTTCTTTTATTTTCCCGATGAAATGTTGTGAAACACGGTACTTTCTAAAGAATATTTTATCGATGCGTATCTTTGACATAAATATCACTCACTGCAACATGATATAATACTACGGTTCTCGTTTATACCTTTTACGGTCAGGGTCTTGTGGACGAGTTTCCGAAATTCACAACGCGAGAGCACCTTCTGTCACTGTTGCATGCTTCGTGTCGTTACTACGGTCTTTCCCGTTATTAACGCTAAACCTGCTACGGTCGAATGACCGGTTTTATATTTTGTAATTATTCAGATCGTAAAAATTCAATTTATGGGCAATGATTTCCTAGTCCAAGCGTCTATTGAAAATTACGCACAATTTCAATAAATTTAGCGTTACCATTTTCACAAGACAGCGTTTACCAGATACTTTTAATGCTTGATAGGTTTAGCGTTAATAATGTATTGTTTGAATTTATGGCTCTCTTTCAAATAACGTTGTCGCATTATTTAGTGGCTTTTGATTGGAGAGCGAATTTTGCATGAATAGTACCGCGAATCGGAATACCTATTTATTTGTACAGGAACATTTCTATACAAAGTTATAACCATACAGGGAAACGTGCGCATTAACTGTAATTAACAACCTTTCCAAAAGTCCACAGTCTAGTTAGAACAATTTGGAATATTTGAATTGGTTTCGGAATAAAAATTCCCGATTGATCGAACATTTCGGAAAGTGTTGATTATCGGCACAAAGGTTACACGCTTACTCAGACATTCTGACCAATGATCGGCAAGGGGTTGTTTAACAAAAGATCGTTTAAAAAAAGAATCGATCAACGTCGTACGTCTCGCGAATGTCTCGAGTGACGTGGATCGAGGGTCCCGGCGAAGGTGTCGCAGGTGAGAATTTAAATGCGAGATAAACGCGGAAACGATAATAAATATAATATGTACAAGTGCAACCGAGTCCCCTTTCGCGCACACGACCGAATCGCAGAGGAAGTTCTTTCTAGCCGGCGAACAGGGGAAGCCGGGCGAATCCGGTGTGTCTCTTGGTTGCCAGGTTAAAGTTAACGGTAGTTTTCGCGCAGAAAGGGAGGAGAGCCATCGCCGCGATGTGCGCGCAGCGAATCGCAGCCGTCTGGATAGGTATAATCTCCCACAGGAAAACAGCTTGTCCTTCTCCGTCTTTCGTAGTCCCTGCGGTGTGGTTCCTTCGGCTCCAGCTTTCCCTCCCTTTCACAGACTTTTATTCTCCTTCGAGTTTCCCTACCTCTCTTTATCCTCTACTCTCCGTGCCGATTAAAAGAGAGGCTGCGATTGGTCACAGCTGGATAGGATCGATAATACCGCCGGCTGCTGGAGAGCCCGCTGCCAACATGGCTCCTCGTCGCGATCCTTCGAATCCCGGCACCGTGACAACGACATATTAGTCCGTGAGAAAGTCTAAAACCGACTTCGAGCAACGATTCTAGCCAGCCGGTCCCATGGTCCTTCAGTGTCGATGCCCTTCAACCGAAAATCGGTTGATCAATGTCTAATCGCCCCCTCTCCCTCGGATAGCTTCGTAATCCCGCCGAATCCGTTCGATCCGCGGATTGGCCAATTAGCCGCTCTATTCCGACGCGGAACCGTCTCAGTCTGGGCCAATGATCTTTAGGTTAACGGCCTCGGAGTGTGAATCAATCGATCGTTATCAGATGCTTCGAAGGCTTGGCAGGTCTTCGGAATCCGTCCGACCTCGTGATTGGCCGCGCAGCCTATCCACTCGGCGATTTATTTCCTCACCAGGGCACCACTTTCGCACTGTTCATAGAGAAAGAGAGATAGAGACGCTTCGCGGAACGCGGAACGGCGTTCCTCGGTGGACCAGCGGAGGTTCCAGCCCAACACTGTTTGATTGATGGAGAGAAGAGACCAAAGAGGAAGAAAGCTCGCGCGATAGAAACACGGCTTTTTTGTTGCTATTGCTCTTGACGTTTCGAGCGAAGTCCTCGTGGTGCGGGACACGCACCCGTCCCGGTCGTCCGGCTTTCGGCCGTTCGACGTCAATGACAAGCGAGACACGCCACGATGCGGTGACTGAACGCGGCCGAACACCGCATTTTTAGATCTCCTCTTCCTCGACGATCGGCAGGCTGCTCTGGTGCATCAACGGGCTCGTTCTCGCCGTGAAAGCCATCAGCCAGTAGTCCAACTCCTTCTTATTCTCCATGAGAAAGGTTAACGCGATAGGCGAGTCGAATCCCTTCTGTCGGACCAAGAAACCCTCTTCGCCGAAACGCTCGATCATCGTGTTCCTCAGGTTCAGCACGCCCAGGGGCCTGCAGACTTTCTTCTGCGGGTAAATCACCGCGAAATGCTCAACGCTCGTCCGGTAGACCTTCACTTGCACACCTTGACGATGGCCGTTCGGACCCACCAAGGTCATGTAGCCGCTCATGTTCTCGGTGTTCCAGCACGAGTCCACGTTCGAGTCCTTTAGACTCGTCTGGCTCAGCTGAAGGAAATTCGTGTGCATCGCTACGTCGGCTGGCATCTTGCTCTCTTCTTTGTTTCGGCTCCTTCGAGGTTCGCTCGAGAGTCTCGCAGGTGAATCGATCGATCGGAAAATTTAGTACACGGCCCTTCGAGACTGTCGCGGTGAGCCAACGTCGAAACGTATCGAAAGCACAACGTGAACTTGTACGGTGAACGCACTCACGTCGTAACGCGTCACGCACCTAACACCGATACTTCTCTGAGCCGACTGTCCGTATGAACTTTCACCGCTGCTATTTATATAACCATGCGCGAGTCTTGCGTGCCCGTGCGCAGGCGCGCTCCTGCGCACGCTGCTGATTCCGCGAGATGCACTGCCAGCCAGAATATTATTCGAATAGCGTCTTTGAAAATAAATAATTTGTAGAACAGTACCTCATTCAACGAAATGATATTTTGAAACAATCGTGCGTTAGTTTATTCGTACGGAAATATGTTTCTCTTGATTATTTAATGAACGGCTATCGAATAAAACAGCATTTTATTTTGTGTTTTCTACCGCCTCGTGCAAACGATATTTTCGTAATTTTCTTTTGAACGTTTAATTATGTGGCTAGCAAACAAAATAGTATTTTATTTTATGTTTTGTACGACAGATTCTGCTTCTCTGCGAAGGATATGTTTTCGTTTGATACAATGATATATTTACCACAATATGAAGGTCTTTCTGACAGAACGATAGAAGCAAGAACAATTTTGTGGCCATAGTGGTCGTATTATAAAAATGTACTAACTCTAAATTCGTTTCAAAAATAGCACAATAGAAAAACAAATGGCACAGTCAAGGTGTTCATACAGAAATTTTACAGTTTGAAAAAATATTATTTCATCTTTGAAATTGTTGTTCTCGTAGCCACTCAATGAGGAGGCCAATTAATTTCTTATCTGTTATTCGAAGATCGTGATACAGATAATGTATTTGCCAACCTCCGATATCTGAACACGTGATTGTCGTTAGTATTATTACTTCTTTGTTGCACACTGTGGCCGTACGAAAATAGAATCGCAACTATAAATAAATAAATAGATTCTGTGCAGTAAAAGAAATATATATTTAGTTGTTATAATCATACTTGTTGCAGATAAAAAGAATTCAGAGTTGTCAATACCTGCGGATATAAATAGTAATCTATGGACGTGTTTCTCGAGTTCAATTTGTTATCGAAAACCGAAATTAGATATTCTTATGATCGTTATAATTAACACTGCGTACACAATTTTAAATCAATTTGTCATTTATTTTATCGGAGATCCTACACGTTGTGGAGTCGTGAGATAAAATTAATTTTTACTTTTCCAAAGACGAGCTTTATTGATACGAGAATCCACGACGGTACAGTAACGTAAATAGTAATATTCAAGTGAAAGATTTTATGTAAGAACAGATTAATAAAGCCGTTTACATAACTGTATGATTACATGTAAATACAATGTCCCACATTTGGACATGGATGTGTTGTAATCGCACAGAAATAATATCACGAAAATGCTTATGCTTTTGTTCTTAAAAAAGAACAAAAAACCATATAATGATGTACTCTAGTAGCTATTTTTGAAAGATTATCTATCTCATAGATTTCTAGGAATTCCAATACTCGGAACTCTAAAGATGCTATAAAAAATTTCCCAGATTACTCAGCACCCGTGACACCGATTACACAAGATATCTGTTCAGACAGGTAATTACCCTTTACCGAACATAATATATGATTTATGAAAATTTATATAAATATATATGATTTATATACGTTGTAATTTAATTGAACATTCAGTCCACGTGCTATTTTGTTAATTTTATATACGACAAGAAATTAATACACGAATGCATTAATTTGCGGCATAAACATTCGCTCAAAATGCTGTTCAGTTTCGCTTGCATTTAAACGAACAATAAAATAGCAAAAGAATTTGCTGTAATCAGGTTTTGTTTTCGAGAACGAATGGTTGCGAATACGACTTTGCGTGCGCGCTCACGGTCTATTCATTATTGTTTGCTTTTCGTCACAGTATTTTTGGCGAACGATGCAGCCTTTTTGTATGTTGGGTTTCGCCGCGTATTTGCTTCCCAGATTTAGAGGAAGATACGCGCTCTAACTGCCGCAGGGTATGAATCAGAGTTCACAGCTCGAGTGTCCCTTTACCAAATAGCTCGTTGGCACACTCATCGGTAGTTTTTAACCGTCAGCTATTCCCATGATTTCGAAACAAATCGTTTTCACCGTGATCCACAGATAAGTCGGTTAACGGAGCTCGCTTGAAAATATAATCAATCATAGATATTTCAATTGATTTGTTTAATGACGTGATTCGCGCCCTCTTTAACCTTTATGTGTCGAATTTTGCCTTACTTTTGACCCAAGATCTCAAACTTTTCTCGACAAAACAACCATTATCTTGTTTTCACACATGACCCTGTCATTACTTGTTTGTACGAGTATATATTTGCCAATAAAAATAATCAAGATGTTTGTGATTACTAGATTCCGGATTTTATGCATTTATGACAAAACTGAGTAGGTGTGATTTAAAGTAGTAACAACATCAAAAGAATTTAAAGACACTGTTAAATTTAAATATTAAATTTTTATTTTACCCCAGTTTGTTGCAGTTCAGGTAGAAAGTTTTTATTTTGCGTAAAGATCCGCCGTCTAACGATTACAATTACAAATTTTTAAGCAACAATGCTCATTATTCCGGCGTTATACTGATAATATTAAATAAACAATTTAAAGAATGGCCAATCTTTTTGTAAATTTTGAAAAGGGAATAGTTGGAATTTTTGTTAAATTCATATGCGTCGCAATTGTGTATCAATATATTTATATTATATAATATTTTTAAAATTGTTAAATGTTTTCAATGTATGTATAAACACAGACGAACGTCTGTGGTTCTGATCCAGGCTAGAATTTAATGCGGGGGCAGCACTATATCGGAGGTATAAAAACCCCAAGCGTGAGATCTCTCATCTCCTCTCTACATACACACAGTTCGCAGAAATTGTACTATTCGGCGCTATGTAGAAACAATATTATATACAATACAATATTATTGAAAATTTAAAATATCTTCTTAAAATTCAATATCAATAGAACATTATGTTTCGTATTTTTGAAACGTTAAATTTTATTATATTTCAAATACTGTAACAGTAGTGTATAATAAAAAAATTTCGGTTACCTTTAATCGTTGTGACCAAATGATATTAATTTTTATCTCGTACGTCTCCAGATGAGAAACTAGTTTATTCGTGATCTATGTTTCGAAATTACGAATACATTCACGTTTGAAATGTAATTTTTAAGTCATAAATTGCATGTTTTATGCGGCAAATAAATAATGTGCGGTTACCACGAAAAGTCAATGAAAATAGAGCTCGTATACAGATGGCGGACTCATCGATGTTTGTCAACTGAGACGACGCAAGATTTATTTTGGTTTAGAAATTAGTCTATAGCAGTAAAGAGTTGAGGTGCACGGCCGTGCTTTTTCGCGGTACTCTCTCGGGGCAAAATTTTTAAGTACTTGCTCATTGCAGATCAAGAACTGAAAGAATGACCCGTAAGTTTTTGTCAATATCACCGTAATATCGCGTGTGAAGTAATCGCAGTGTGGCAAAGAAAATTTGGAGCATCGTATATTTTACGTCTGCCATTTGTCCGTTGAATACTTTAAGATTGAAGACACGGTGTTTAAATATAAATTTTCCTTACGAATTACAGTTTTATCGATTGCGTACACTATTTATATCATTCCATTCGGGTTTTTTATGCACAATACCGCAACAATATCCGTTATCACTTCAACGACAATTTCATTTTCTATTCTGTTTCAATTTCATATACAGAGTTTGTTTTTTTTCTTGAATTTTTGATACCTACACTTGTGTGTCGTGCTCCATTATATTTTACGCTCCTGCTTTACATTCCACAATTAAATCTTAAATTTGGAACGTTACATTCTAATTGAACCATATTTTTCCTCTAAAGACGTACTTCTAGAAAATTCGCAAAATAGCTCTTTATTATTATCTATGGTTTAATATCGACTGTTTGTTTTCATTTAGTTTACTTATGATTCACTAATTCTAATGGTTTAGCAGTTATTTTTTAATATCTACAGACGTTTAATCTCTATATATGCATACCAGTAAACTGTAAATTTAACCTGTTTATTTAGATACTTTAAATTGAAAAACAAAATTTTTTTGGTTAGAACACGATTCAGTTCTTGATTTTACGTGTAGTAAATACACTTTTCCATTTATCTAGTAGTTTTTGTTATCTTATCGAGTGCAATTATTAATATGTTGTGTTAATATAGTTTATTATAATGGACTGTATTGTTATATGAGATAAGCGTATTACGTATTTCTCTTGGTACAGGTGGAAACCAGCGCGAATTAGCACGTGCCAAAAATATGAAAAAAACTGTAAAGAAATCAGCTGCTGAACAAGATAGCAATAAAGGTCTCTCATTAGAACAGCGTAAAGCAAGGTAATAATTTGTTTCCTATATTTTTATGTCATTCAATCTCATTCATAAATTGCTGTGTTTTAGATAATTATATTTAAAATTGCATATTTGTTTTGCAGTATAACAATATGCATCCTAATTCCAAAGAAAAAATCTAAAATTTCAATTTATTTTCAATTATAAATTTTCTAAAAATGTTTATAAATGCAATTTTCATTCTAATTATTATTATCACTCTTTGAAGCTAAATTTTATATAATGCTTTCAAATGTTACATTATCTTTGGTAAAATTACCTTTGTAATTTTAGAGATGCAGAGCGAATGAGAGAAAAACAACTTAAGAAACAGCAAGATCAAGAAAAACCAAAACAAGCTGTAAGATAGTCCTGACAACAAGGCGTACAAACTCTTTGGCTGAATTCATTATCAAACGTTAACAGCTATGTTTTTAAAATTTCTGATCATAAATTCTTGATCGTAAAGCACCAAAGTAATGCTTAACAGAAGTGCATGAAAGATTAATAGTGTTTCTGATCATAGAAAGTAACTTCAGACTGTGTACTACAGAATGGTATACTGCTGGACTTAGTTAAAATAATCATGTTATTTACGTGCTGCTCACAGAAACAATAATAGTCAGTGTGTATAAAATTATTGTTACCTACGTCAGAATGGTTAAAGGAAATGTGCATTTGAGTGGTTCATCTAGATATAAGGATTTTAATTAAATACAAGAATGTTTATAGTACTAATTTTGAATTTGTAAATTCATGTTTTCAGTTATTTAATATATCGTGTAAGAAGTGACTTTAAGCAAGTACAATATATAGCAAAGGTATGTACCTTTGTCATCCTGTTTGGCTTGTAATAAATTGTTCAATTTTAAAGTAGATATTGAATTTTCCTGCTTCTATTATGTATTTTGACATTTACGAGAGATTACAGAATGTTATAGATAATGTAATTAATCTTTATACACGTGAGAGATATTCATCGGACAAAGTAAAAGAATTATGTCTTATTTTTAATTCTTTTACTGTACAAGTCTTTAGAATCTGTTATTTACTGTTGAAAATCTTTTGCAATAAAAGTAAAGTGATCGTTCCTCAGAGTGCCTATTCTTATAGTGAAATAAGTATCAATTTAATAACAATAAAACTTTTATTTTTTTCTTAAAAGCAACTGCAGAATTTGTTATTGCTACATCACATTACGTTAATATAGAAGTGCAGCTACGACATAGTAGAAGTTATTAATGCTTAAGATTAATCGTTAATCTCTTTAAAACTTTGCACTCTTTTTGATTATTTCAGATTTGCTAGTTGGAACTGAATAAAGTTACAAAAAAAATCCGTTTTTCTTTTTAATCTGTTGTCTTGTTCTTTCTGTTTAAAACGAAAAACTTGTATTCGGTATTAGGTGACTTACAAACATCGTATTCCAAACTTGTTTGATTAGTTGTTTTCTTTATTAAACATTTAGATTTTATTCGCAGCTATCAATATTTTTAACCAACTGTTACTTTTATGCAGTAATAGTTTCATAATTTTCCACTTGTGCCTAGCATGGATCTTCTACATAATTATTAATAAATTTACACAGAAATTATTTTACAAAAAAGTAAAAACGAAAGATAATCAGTATGTAAAATTGTAAATTATAGTCATACGCATATAACATTTTGCATTTCTACATGTTTGTTGTAAGTTTCACATTTTACATGAATTAAAAGACTGCTTTATTCTGAAATTTTTAGCAGCTATCCTGCGGCAATGTATTTCGGTAATACTATTGTTGTTGCTCTTTCTGAATGCCTTCAAACTGGCGATTTGTTTGTCTGAGATTAAAAACATTGTGTATATAGTACTAGTACAGAGTATGTTTTATCATAATTTATCTGTTCTTTGTTCACGTTTCTCTGTGAACATATAACAAATGTATTATAGTGTGTTAAAATATAAGATAATAAGCATTATAAAATTTGTAAAGACAATGTATAGTATTTTCTTAAAAAAGGGCTTGCTTCATATTTATTTCCCATATTTTATTGCACTTTCCCAGAAAGAGTACATTTTTAACATATTGTTTAATCGAAAATTGGAAATATTCGTACAAATTACAGATATCTGGAATATCAGTGTCAAGGCAATACAAAATGTGATTTTGTTCTATGTATCACTCGTTGGAAGACCAAATCTTATTGCTAACGTGGGAGAAAACGTAATATGCCATGTTCTATGACAAATACACTGTCTAGCCTCTAAAGACCGAAACCCTTACAAAGTAGTCTCTTGGAGATTAAAAACAATTTCACTTATTCCTAATTTGTTAAAGCATTTCCATTGTCATTTTTTAGTTTTCTCTGGCTTCTGTTTTAGCTTTCTAATATATATGTCTAGAAGGACAATTATTCCCCCGGTTAATTACAGATCTTTGAATTTTCAACATGTAAGGAACGACATTATATATTGAGCATTTGTGTTACGTTACAATGAAAAATTCAAGTACTGCATACAGACTGAGCGCGACGAATAAAATAATAGAACAATGTTTCAAACGAAATACACCAAGAAATTTATGAAATTACTTCTACATAAAGCAGAATTAATATGAAAATCAAGTAACGCTCCCATTTATGAAAAATATTTAACTAACTACAGAACAATATTGCGGCATAAATCTGTATTCAGTATTTGAAGAAGTGTAATCAAAATATAAAAAATGTGCTATGTACCACTGTCTCTAAAATTAATATATTTGAGTGTTTCTTCGATGAATAGCACTCTACTGAGACAAGCGGAATGGGATTAAAAAAAAAAAAAAAAAATAAGGAATGAAATTTCGATAAGAATCTCATTCTTTTTAAGCATCTATAAATATTTTAAATCTACCATAAAAATATATAATGTAATTATGTATCAATTATTTTCTTATGTTTAGAGATTTTTGAAAATTCAAGAAAATTTGTATTTTTCTTTAAGCATAAAAAGCAAATGTAATTTTGCATTTGAATGGTTTAATAATCGAATTCTTTTATGAAATGCAGTTAAATATCACTAAAGAATGTTGAGTGAAATGTGAGAAATGTTAAATTTTGAAAGTCATTGGGAAAGAAAAAATCTTTGAAAAACACTTTCATAATGACTCGCCTAGTTGCTAAATTTCAGTCTTACTTTCTTTGGATAAAAATCTTATTTGTAAAATGATCATTGAAAACATATTGATCGATTTCCCATTGGTAATAGATCGATATTTAGTGGTATTAGCAAATAATAAAAGTTTGTGTTCAGATAGCAAAATGTAAAATTTAGATTAATGCCACCTGCTATAGATTTATGCTCTTTCACAGCTCAGAATTATGATTATGATTGTATTCTCCCCATTATTTCCAAGATAAATATTGTATTTTGATTCCTTAAAAAATCTAAATTCATGCTATGGTAGAATATTTCTTTTCCACTGACTTAAAAAATTATGTAATTTCTATCATTCGTTATACAAAGATATTAGTCAGTTTCACAATTGTAATTCTCATTAGACACTTATTAATTAATTCTTTTATATGTACGTGCTTATGACAGAAAATAACATATATATACACGAGGAATGTATATCGTCCAGATAAGAGAGGTACAATTATATCCAATGTTGTTATTTAGGATCAATGAAAGTAATAATAATTCTTGTTTAGTATATTATTGTATGAGTGGTGGTCGTGCATCTCGTTCCTTACACTTGGAAGCCTTGATTAAAAATTCCAGTATATCAATGCTATCTGCATGGAATAACTCAATAATGTAATGCAGAACTTAATTATCAGAATTACAATTCTGGACCGAATCTTTCAAGGCATGCGGTTAATCTGCAATAGTTGTGAGACTAAATCTAATCTAAAATTCTTTCTAGGGAATGCGTTACCATCTTAGTTGATATTTTACGAATTCAGACGCTAAGTTACGCGCAATGTATTTAATTCGTTGGCGGACGTAAAATACTTCACATGCGAAAATATGAAAATGCGTTTGCTTTTCGATTATCAAAAATATTAAAAGAAGATATTATCGTAGTAAGTGGAACTATAATATCCTATAAATTATATCCTATCTCCAAGACGAAACATAAATATACCCTAAGTTTTGCACTAAATTATCGAGACATCCCTTGTATAATATAGTGCTTAACGATGCTGCAAGTGTTAATGACTGAATGACAAAGTGTTAGTATGTTTTCGAAGTCGTTTCTCGTCGCTAGAAAGTTAATTAATGGATAAAACGTCGACGAGATAATATTTTTACAAATGTTTCGCACACACATGAAATTATTTTGTTTCTTTATACTATAGTATCATAATAATGTACGGTATAAATATTTGCTTACGTCTATTTCGATGATATAATTGTTACTGTATGCTTTCGTCCTTCTGCACAAGGTAAGACAGAAGATAGAACGTACTTGAAAACCTGATAAAAGTTTCTTTTTTTTCAGCTGCTAACACTACAACAATAATAAAGAATGCTGATTGAGCTTAATTATTGTAACTATCTATCATTACAATATTATACCTGTAACATTAGCACCATATCTGAATCGCTTTGTCAGTGTGTTGCACCATTATTGTAAATGCTTAATGCAATTAAATTCTCTACTTATGCATCAAAGTATACCTAGTTGTGTTTCTAAAACTCCGCCTTACGCGTTGCTTCACGAATAAAAAAGATAAAAAACAAAAGCGAAAATTACTATGGATTGACGAATATTGCGCTGACCATAACGCAGTCCGGTGTTGTTTTCTGTATTAGACAATTGCAAATACAGTGCGTGGAATGTACTAAAAAAATGTACACATCATGTGTGTTGACATCAAGGACAATGGGTAGTTAACTAGTTCAACAAAAATTTAAACAGATTTATCGACAACATGTAACAAGAGCAGCACTTAAAATTTAGATGTTGCTTCGATAATTGTACGCTACTGTATGAATATTCATTGTAGAACTCATTGAAGAAAAAATTGTAAATTACTATAAATCTTGTTTCAAATATTGCTATTCTAGGAAGGTATCGTAGATTTTGAATTAGAAAAGGAACTGTACGAGAGGCAGTGAGAATTACTTCTCTCAGAGAATAAAATATTTATAAACAAGAATTATACCTTTCTTTTAAAACCATAATCACTAAATTTATTGTCCGAACAATAGTGCGGAGTATGTGCTCGGAGGTACTGTGGTAAGCTTTAAGAATAAAAAATTTTGTCCGATTAAACCAATATTACATAGGTGGATAAACGTTTCTGTAACTCAACTAGCTATAAATAACAATAACAATGTACAAAAATATCTGCTTGTCTATCCAAAGCAAGACAAATTTAAAAAATCAAGAGTACGCAACATTTTCTAAGCTCTGTTAATGCATTTGCTGAGATTCAATTCAACCAAACAACATGAAGCTGTTCAAACCATATCGGCGATGACACTTTAGAAAATTCCAATGATTTTAAACATCTTAGAGAGAGAGAGAGAGAATGATCTTATTCAGTATAAAATACGAGTACCTACGTAGTGCCTAATTCTTTTGTACAGTAACAAATGTATATGGTTCTAAGTGCTGAAACATTCGATGCCAGAAACAGAATAGAATATTGCCACAATAACCGAAAATCGTCTGGTTCGTTTTCGTCCGATTTCTCGGGCACGAAGATTCAAAGATTGAGAGAACATATAGTGCAAGTCTGAGCGATACAATGCGCATGAAGGTGCGATTGATGTGTCGAGGACGTTGGCGGCGGTGGAGGCGGGGGTGGAGGTGGTGGCATGTACAGCCACCCAGCACCGGTTCGCCAAACGGTACCTGGTGCAGAGGAGACCGGATGCAATGGATTGGAATTACTCCCGGTTGTTACGTGCGAAGTCGGTCCACCCTCTACTCACATTACCTGAAATCCACAGACATCACATTTTAACAATTATTCTTTCAGTAGCAAAAGAAATAGCGCTCGCTTAAATTTCCATAGTTTAACTAGTTAAATTCTTGCGTTACAAGGTAGCGTTCCTCTTTCAGGAATTGACTCGAGCAAAGCTCGACAAGGTAAGAGAATTCAATAGTCAGTGCTGGATTAACCAATAAGCAAAGTGAACACGTGCTTAGGGCATCCTGGGAAAGAGGGGCACCTTAGAAATTTTCTGATTTTGGTCCCAACTGAAGGAAAGAGCTGGCACAATTCGAGGTCCCATTTCCAGGAATTGGTGGGGATAAAGGCGGACACTTAAGCATGCTCTACAGTATTTACATTGAGTCTATAAAACTAGTTCGACATATGTCGTGTTGGGACTCATTTCAATCGGAAAAATCTGAACAATACACTGGTGCTACGTTTGAAAAGGTGAGACAAAACTGAATTAGAAATTTTCCTTATTACATGATTAACACCTCTGTTATTCTCTTTCTTTGTCTACCGAGATAAGGAGCTCTGCCGAGCTCGAGGCATTCGTTATGTATACATTTAGTGAAAAAGATTATGCTTGTTTCACCTGTAAGATCTGACTGGCTTCGAAAGCTGTTCCAGGTAATAATATCACTGGGCTACTGACGTGACCGCTCTCCACGCATATCATATTTGGAAATTCGTCGTCACCGAAGTCGGGTATGTCGCGGGCCTTCTCTTGCCATGGATTCCACACCACCGTGTCCGGAAAATTGTACTTTTGCACGCGCATTTTCCTGCCGGACACGACATTGGTGATAATGTGTTCCGGTTGCGTGTTCTGGTAAATTCTATCCGTCCATTCGCACACCGTTACCACGTCACGACCCTCTTGAAAGATTTGGTTGTCTCTCGTCTGCAAAACGAAACGGAAGATCCTTAACATTGTTACTAAATATTAAATGTACAATTGAATTCGTGGTCCACAAACAATCGAGAATTACATTAAAATCTATATACAATATCTCCATCATTTTTTATACACATGTACACAAAACATTTCAATGGAAAACAAAGTTCAAAGGACCGATCGTGAGGATCACGAATTAATTTGTAGCTTCTAATCAGCTCCCTTTACCAAAAATGTATATGATTTGTGAGACAGTTACGACGATATAGGGTGAAGGACCCAATTACTGTGAGGGTACCAATTGCTGTGCCCATATTAATTCTACATATTTTCAACGCATGATGAATATTAAGAAAAGAGAGATTACAGATATATTAGAGATATATTACATTTTTTCCCTTAAAATCAGATCTCTCTTAAATCAAATTTTTATTCATTATGCTTTAAAAATAAGTAGAATTAATATAGGCACAGTAATAAATAATTATTTTCAATGGAAAATTGAGGGTGCTGTGCCAATTGTATACCTTGTCGATGAAAGTGCATCCGTGAAGACCCGTGATTTGACATCTCCTGACGTCCGGCACTTTAAAGTAGGTGTGTAACAGCAAGTTAAAGCTAAACGTGTGATCTTTGCTGGGGTTGTACACGCCGATGTTAAAGTGTAGTTCCTTCTCCCGGAGAATTAGTCTGTACGTTAACCTAAAGGGGTAATTCCACATTGAACGGGTGAATTCGCTATCCATTATGGAGAATATTGCCTCAACGTCACCGCTGGGTAATCGTTCGGGTTGCTTCTCCACGATCCAACGAATGATTCTTGCGAATCCATGGGGTGGTCCAAACGTCCATGCTCCAAATTGCGCTGGATTCCACAAGAAAGTGACCGATAATTAATACGTCGCGAGATCACGGCAACAACGAGAATATTCTCGACTGCGAAAATCATTGGTTTGAAATGATTTCGATGAAATAACAATTCCCTTCCATGAAATGCTAGTCGTAAACGGTGCAATAAAATTCAATGGATTATCTTAAATTAAACGCATGGTCTACAGCTTCAATCAATATCAGCTACAACAAATTATTTCATCGTTGTCATTCAATGTTCATCGCAATTATTTTACCGTACTGTTTTTAGTGTCGCGTACTTACGGAAGACAAATGGTATGCCCCCTCTAATAGCCTTCTTTCCGTCGAACACAGCTTGCTTACTGAAACGCAGAAATAATTGATCGTTGATTTAACGTTGCATTTTTCGGTAATATCGGAAATAAAAAAATACGTCGGAAGCACAGAAAAATATTTTTTAGTGTAACTACAGGCAGTGAAAAAGTTAACTTTGTATGTTTATCAATCGAATTCTGTTTAACACGTTCTCCGAGATTCAATTGAATTCTTGCGGAAGTTATACCTCGAATGAGTGAATTATAAATACTTTTATTTAAGACCATTAGTTGCAACAGTTATTTATGTTTGTCATCGAAAAAAGGCCATGTTTATTATTGACCAATGCTGCTCAGTTAGTTGCTGTTATATTTATAGTTCAATGTTGATTACATCATTACTCGTGTGTTTTTATATAGATTAGAACGGTGAACATCGTTAGATAGCGCATTAATACGTTCTCCGTAAAAGCATCGGCGATTCATGTACCTTTCAGCAAAGACATACGAATGGTTTTACCATTTTGAAAAAGAATTTATAATCTAAACCTTTTTGTTTAGAATGAATTCGAACTTTCATTTCCAAACTTAAAGAAACCGGAATTAAAATTGACCTTTTTCTCCAACATCTTCAGGGAATCGTTAAGAAAATGAAACTCTGTTTGAAAGCCAATTAACTTTTGCAATGTTCCATTTCGTATATTTTGTGCCAAGGATTTTTCCAGCTTTGTATATCATCCCGTCAGACGTTTAATTTCTATATTAATTCTTGATTTCAATATTTTTCTTTTAATTATCTGGCATTATTCACGTTGTTCATTTAATATTGTTCCTGCACGTTCCATTGTTCTTCTGTGTCTCATCATTCTCCCTGTCTTCCCTCTTTTTCATTCCGAATGCCCTCCGCGTTTCTCCTTTTCTCCTCTGCTCTTTCTCGACCTTTTTTCAAAGATCTACTTTCTTTCGTCTTTTACTTTCTTCATGTATGTGCAAAGAGAAAGTATAAAGTTCGGGGGCGGGTACGCGGTAACCATTAGTCAATGTTGTCAGGGGCCGGGAAGACGACTCTCAAACCGAATACACCAACGTGGAACCATGTTCCCGAGGAAAATCCGCGAAAATTAGGATACGCGTGTGATTTTCTTAGCTGAAATATTCTATCCAACTGACGAAACCGTACAGCAACGATAAATTACACGGTACTCCAATGATTGATAATGTTTTTTTCCGGTTTTCACTCGTTCTTAACGCTAGGTTTACCTAAAGCTTGATTTGCCTAAAACTTTGGAAAAGTTTACCTAAATCTTGAATTTAAGCATTCATAATTCGAAATAGTTGCAATAGAATATAGATTTTCTATGATGTTCGCACGCAAACTGACGAACGCAATACGATCTGTATACAGCAAGTAGAAACGGCGCTTAGTATATTTATGAACGAGTCGCATAACAACACGCGACTTAATGAACTCCCGATAAACGGATACATTTCAAATTTATTAATATCGTTGTAGAACACAGGCTTATAAGAGCAAGGAAGTAACTTCGAGTTCTTGGAATATCAAACTACGGATCGTGACGTCGAAATATACGACGCACTTTTTCCTCTGTTGACGGAAAAAGCAATCCTGGGGGATTTTACGCAGTTCCGACAAAAATTAGCAATGGAATTTAAAGCAATGGACAGATTAAAGGAATTGAAAAATATCGATCACCCCTTGGTCCGTGAGAATCGAGAAAGTGGTCCAAAAAGTCGGTATACTTCGTGAACAATTTTATTTTGAAGAAGTGAAAAATGCCGTACGAAAATATATGAATGTAATTTCTTACATTTTTCATAACATTTTTACGTATTAAAAATTAACCTGCATACGTTGCGTGACTGTCACCGGCTAGTTAAAATTATTATCACCGGTTTCGACTTCTTTAATCAAGCACATATTATAATGAAAATATATTTTGTGCTTGGTAGGTTTATTTTGCATCTGGATCCGCACAGTCCATCTACGACGCTGATCAAAGAACAGCAGTTGGGTACTGATATGTTGACTAGCGAGTGGGAAACCGAGGGCCTGGCAGCGACAATTATCGAACGCAAGATCGCGTCTTGACTCTCCGGACGCGACGTATGTATTCGTTATCAATGCGTCGCGCGCAAGGATATCGTCGCATCCTTCGAGTCAACAATGTAATCTATTTTCCTGGATGCGTAAACTGTAGAAGGTGGAGGTAATCCCATCCGTTTGCACGATCTTTCGAGGCGAATGGAATATATAGGAAGGGCTCGAGGGAGGAAAGGAGGGAGCGAGGAGAGAACGCCGAGGAGAGAAGGCGAACGAGAGACAGAGGGAGAAAGGGGGACAGGGATGTAGAGAGAGAGAGAGAGAGAGAGAGGGAGATAAAGAGGGAAGAGAGGATGATAAAGAGGGAGAAGGAAAGGGAGGATGAAGAGAGGGAGCGATGTACCACCACGAAGTACAACGCGGTGGTAGGAACGCGGCTGACGCCAAGCAAAAACGATCGGCGCTGTCTGCCGTGCTTTTTGCAGGCATCACAGTTTCCAACCTCTCCTCCTGCTCGTTTCTAGCTGCTGTTATCCCCCGTTGCTACTGCTGCTCCCTCCGCTGCTGCTCGTGAACGGCACCCAATTCTCAACGCGGTTACGCCTGGTATGCTACAGAATACCCTTCGCCTCGACTAAATCAAACAAATTTTTACGGAAAACCGCGCCTGCCGATCGAATCCCAAAAACTGTCGCCACCAACCATCGTTCAAGCCTTCGACTTCGATCCATTTTTACCCAGAATCGTAAAAATCCCGTCCGAACTCTAATTTCCTAGTAGCAGACGTTAAACCCTTTGCACTCGGCGGTATTTTAATTCTAAAACTAAATTTTTCTTCCGTCTTAAAGTATTTTCATTTTATTCCGATTTCCACATATAACGTTCAAATGTTTAGTAATCTATTGAATACAAATCTTGTAATGTAACAAATATTGTGTAATATTTTTTGTGATTTCTTCAGAGTCACCGCTCGAGTGCAAAGAGTTAAAAGAAACAGCTTGGATGAATCTAGTTACTGCCAGCCAAGTTGATCTATAATATATTAACAATAACCACGCTCAAGATGGCTAACTACCGGAACGATCATGCTAGGTTCAAGAAAATGGAAAAGAAATTGATGCTTATAGAAGTTTGAATGAATCAAGTCGTAAATTCTCTGGCACCCAGTTTCGATCGTTACCGATTTGTACTAGGTCCAGGAAGATCTACGTTGATCTTAAAGAAGTAGGTTCAGAATTATGTAACGGAGATTGTTGTATGTGCGTTTGAATGAGTCTAGTCATCAATTTTCTAGCAGTCAGTTGAGATCGTTTCCTATTTGTACTAGGTAAAAGAAGATCTACGTTGCTCTCGAAGAAACAGGTTCTTAAATATGTAAAAGAGATTGACGCGTAAGAATTTTAATGAATCTAGTCGTACATTGTCTGGCATCCAGTTGAGATCGTTGCATGGTGTCCTACACGATACTAAATACCTTTGTGTCGACTAAGTCAAGACAATTTTTACGAAATCCACACCTGCCAATCGAATCCCAGTTACTATCGCGGTAAATGATCGTTCGACCATCCCGCACACACACACACAGGCGAATTAACGATTTTTATTTAAACGGGCACCGAATTCTCTTTGGCGTTTCGAAAGGTAATCGCGAAAGTTCACACTGTTTTAATCGGTGGAGTCGAATAATCCACGAAGTGGATCAAACCAACACCTTATTCAGGGAAGCGGAGGCCTCTATTACTATTCCCAATGATCTAACTTTCCAGTTTCCTATTTTTTTTAACAACAGTTCGCGTTTCTCGTACCAAGAAACTGCAACATCATTTTGACGTTTTGTAGAGTTCGTGATGCTATTTACACGAGTGATTACTTGCCAGTTAAGTTTTCCGATTTTTCCAAAGTTCTGGTTTTGAATTGAAACAGTAGTTACCTAATACAATATGCTACTATGACATTTCCGCTTTCATTCACCGCGTATTCATTCGGTATCCGTGGAATTCTTAATTATTACTAGATTCAACAATTCCTATCCAACTCAATTCTTTACACGATTATTATATTTATAAATACATATAGTTTAACAGTATGCATGATACCTTGACTGTTAGAGCACGGCGTTGATTACGCGTTCGACAATTTGCTTCCCATAAAAATCGCCCATCGATCAAACTCAATGAATTGAGTTTCCGGTAAGCACGTTTAACGAGATTCGAACAAAAAAATATTGCAGCATAATATATGTTTAAACGGGATTGTATAATGCAAGTAACGTAGACCATTTTACCCCGATGAATTTATTCCGACCGCTAATTCTTGGTTTATTAATAACGTATTGCGCAAAAGTTAATAGCTCTACGCAAATAGGCGTATATGTAATTATTCGGATGAACGATACCAGTGCAGATGGACATTGCACAACAATACGGTTCTACGTAGAATTGAAAACTGGAACAGTCGGAATTGAATTACGTGAATTTCTAGTGCTGCGCATAATGATACTATGCAATGCTTGTACATTTCGTGATATCATACGATCTTACGAGCGAACAACTTTCAACGTCGAACAGGCACAAAGTGTCGGTAAAAACGATAATATATCGTTAATTGATTGCGATCGGTTTATTAAAAAAAAAAAAAAAACTAACAGTAAAAAACTAACATAATTTGCGAGTAGATCCGCGCAAGGTTGGCACTGTCGCCGTCACCGTTATTGTTCAATCATTTTCACAGGTAAAACGGAACGTGCACTTACCGTTTTACATGATAGTTTTTAGATTAATTTAGGGTAAGGGACCCGATTACTGTGTCTATATTTATTATACTTATTTTTAAAGCATATGTAATGAATATTCAAAGAGATATTAAATTTTGTTTTATTAAAATCAGTTAAATGTTATATATCTGTTTTTTAATGCTTTTTTATGCTTTAAAAATGAATATAATTAATATAAATGAAAAATGTCATGAAAAATTCATAGTTTATGAATTACGAGTTGTTTTGTAAAATAATCGACGAAGACCGATACGGGGACCCTCTGTTCCTTTTTTAAATAACAAGATGAGACGTTCTACTACTTATCCTATTTAAACGAGTTCAAGAAGATGCGACGTTTCGCAATTTATATTAGCTTTTTTACTACCTGACCTAACAGTTCTCGTTTCTTATGAATGGTGCAAATAGTAGAAACATCAATTAATGGTCGAAGATAAAGAAAAAACGCGTGTAATTGGTAGTCGTACTGTCGGTTAGGTCATGTAAACAGGTTTAAACAGAACACGGCACTTTCAAAACGCTTATTTCGAGAACCGAGTAGAAGGCTGAGTGAATATGAACGTAGAATGTAAACGCTCTCCAAAATTCACTTTCTGAAAAACGTTGGTACTGGAATTGCGCGTACCCGTGGATTCGTGAGGAACATTTTATCAACAATTCCAGCAAAATAAAGTAAATTCTTTTTGAATAGCACAGTCATTTATTTATTTTATTTTAACGCTAATAGTAGCAGCAATATACTCAGACCATCACATATTACTGGCGTAATTTTGCTATGAATCATACTAGGAAATATGTATTTTGCAGTTTAGCCGGAACCAAATATTTCAAACTAAAATTAATCTTTACATATTTCAAAGTACTATTTTCTTTTCAAATATACAACTCGGGCCGGATTCGTTTAAACATTTACACGGAAACTAGTCTATGTGATGAATCGAATTTTCTAATTGACCGATATCCACAAATTGAACACCTGATCTAATTTAACACCTTGATGACAAGCCCGCTGTGCATAATATATTCCTTTAATCTTTTTAAATATTCAACTCGATTTAATCATCGTTCCCGTATTTTCAGTATCCTATTGTTCAGCACACGGTTTATTTAAAATGGCACCCGGTGCATGTATACTGAGGTTCGCTACCTCAAGCGTGTGCTGCAATAGAGTTTTTGCGTTGCGCCTAGGTTGGAACGACTACGACGACGAACGACTAAATTTGCCGAGAGAATTAACAATATTCCTGTTCAAAATTTAATTACTCGATCGAAAAAGTCTTGCTTCCCGAAATTTTAAATCGTCCGAGTATTTACACTTTTCGCAATCGTGAAACACGATGATCCCACCGTAAATGATAAATTCTCTTTTCAAAGAATTTTATTACCATACCTTGAGCTTACTTTTTAATATGTTCAAATTAATTCGTAGCCCCCAAAATTAATCATTTGAAGTTTTTCACTTGAATTTTGTTAACGACTTAAAATATACAGGGTGTCCCAAAAATGTTATACTTCCTTGAAAGGGGTGATGGCGGGTGATCGCTATATTTTAAAAATTTTATCGAAATCGGTTGATGCGGGAAAAAGCGACATACATTTATCAGGCAAGATTTACTACAGTTACAGGCGGAAAACGTGAAAAACTGCGACTTTCGCCATCTTCGACTGTTTATAGGTCATTGCAACGTTGACCGAATTTTTTAAATTTTCAATATAGGCCCACATAAAAAGAGTTGCAAGAAGGAACATTTTCTCCACAATTCCGACCGATTGCAATTTTTCTAGCAGTCTACTAATTCTTTCTAGTAGACCAATCCTTTTAACTTCTCGAAAAAGATCCGAATCGTGTGGTCCAATATTGAAAAAGTTATCGTCCTTTTACCGAATATGACAGTGTACAGAAATTTTGTTGGGATCGCGAGAGAGGGAGAGACCGTAGGACACCGTTCCAGGGTTAAAGACAATACTCATTTTCTGTGAAAGTTTCGAAAGGTCCCTCGTACGTTTCGAGACACGCGTGAAATAGAGAGCTCTAGTTTCCACGCTTGTTTCGACAAGGCCACCCGGTGAATATATCGATGGCGGTAGAGCCTCGAAGTTTCGACGAAGCTGACAGTTTTTGCGTTTTCCTCTTTTCAATGGTAACAGGAGCGGCGCGCTGAACCAGCAACATCGCCGCGGTAGAAGCAACAGCAGCAATAGCAGTGCCAGGAGAGAGAGAGAGAGAGAGAGAGAGAGAGAGAGAGAGAGAGAGAGAGAGAGAGAGAGAGAGAGAGAGAGAGAGGAAAGGCACAGCAGGATTAGCAAACGCTTCTACTCCTACCGAACTTCTCTCCTACCCTGCGAATGGTTCCTGGCTCGGGGTGGAACTTTGTTTAACTAAGGCGAGCAAGAAGCAAACCTATTTATACTAGGTCGGACACGTTTACACCGGGGTGCCTTGCCTGCCTGCATCGTTGCGACGACGACGGTTCTACAGCCACGGAGTTGCCCTTACCGCCGAGAACGTTCGACGCGAAAACTCGAACCACGCTCCTAACAGCTGCTGATAAACGAAAACCGTTCCACAGGCAAAAAATTGTATTGCCCCCCACCCCACCACGAATTTTCCGACGTCATCGAGCCCATAAATTCCACCAATAAAACGACCGATATCGACGGACGACCCCTACCTACCATAAAAACGCACGTGACAGGCTATTTCGTGCGCTAAAATAATCCTCGGCTCATTTCGAACGCGATCCACTACGGTTCACTGCATTTGTCCAAGCGAATCCAGAAACATTTTTTAAATTCTGATTCGTGCAGAATCAGAACGTGCCCGATTGAAAAACTTAAATTATAATTAGGAAACGATCCAAGGCTCGTGTGGAACGTCCAAAAAATTCTTACGTGCAAAATATTCTTCGGCAATTGTAAACGGCAAATAAACCTGGACTCGTTTAGAACGTCCTTAACCGACAGTTCAGCGTAATCATGCAGTGTATTGCAAAACATTCTTCAGATTGTAAACAATCCTGATGCTTATTTCGAACGTGCTCGATTACAGAGTACTTCTCAGTGCATTTATGCAATGATGTACAAAATATTTCTGAAATTGTAATTACGGTAAGGGACCCAATTACTGTGGGGGTACCAGTCACTGTGCCTATATTAATTATACATATTTTTAAGGCATAATGAATGAAGAGATATTAAATTTTTTCATTAAAATCGGTTGATATGTATGTCATATGCTTCGAAACTAAGTATAATTAATGTAGGCACAGTAATTGGGTCCTTTACCCTAATAAATAATCCCGGGCTCATTTCGGACGCCCTCAACTTACAGTTCATTGCGTATATGCAGAAAATGGAAAATATACTTTGTGATTAGTAGATTGTGGATTTTTATGGAGAATACAAATTTTCTATGTCAATTGCAAGAAACAGATAGACATAGACGATAGACACTTCTTTTTTTTTTAACTTGAAAATACATCGATAATCTCAAAATATTCTGGCCACCCTCGTTTCGAACGTGTTCGATTATACTTCAGTATTTATGCGGTGGATTGCCAAATATCCTTTCCATTACAAGCAGTAAAATTCGATAAAGAGAATTTCGTTTATTGGTGCACTCTTTGAACCCATTTATTGAATAGAAAAGTAATATTTCCATATTGACATTCAGGGCTAGTAGTCCAGCCAAGATAAACGTTGTTATTGGAGATATAATGTATTCTAAATTTTTTATACGAGGACACGAAGCTATACACCATTGTGCTCATTGTCAGTGAAACGCATAGGAATTTCTTGGTGGATATCTCATATTTTTATGCCATTTATTTTGAGAAAGGCTGACTGCTGACAAATTCTCCAGCAGGGAGAAGAATTCAAGTAACGCACAAAAGAAGCTCGGTTTATTGCGAGATCGTGATAACGAGCGATTCGGCGGCTTTCTTTGGGACACACGCCGCTGCATAATCAGCGGGCCTAAGTGGACGAGTGGGCCGTGAACGAGCGAATTCTTCGCGAATGATAGTGTTAGAGCTCCGGCTCTTCGTCGTCCTCGTTGCCCGGATTTCAAATCTTGTCGCGACAGCTGACCGGTCGTATGAATTTTGTTAAACGACAATCCGCCGCGCGCCACTAATAGAGCCGGCCGATGGCAAAAATTAGGTTAACGCCGCTCATTCACGCCGGCTCCGTCTCTCACCGTCTCATTCACCGGTTTCGAGCCGAGCTACTTCGATCCGCGGAGAGGAAAAAAAAAAAAGAAGAAAGGGTTCTTTTGCATAGAGTGCAAAAAAAAAAAACGATGGAAAAATCTTCATTGTAAAATCGCGTTTCAGGAATTTCCCTGTCTCCGTCTCGGGTAAAACAGAGTATGTATTATTCTGTTTCTAGAGTCGCGACACGCTCCGAAGCGTAAAAAGTGAAGCGTGTGCGCGCGGAATTATTAAAATCAGTACAAAGTGCACAAAAGTCAACGGAATTCTACGTGACTCAACGCTCGACAGCGGTGAAACGCATAGGCGAACGCGAAAATACCGCGCGCAAAGTTTCCGACATAAAAGAATGCCGATTTCCTTCGCGGCCGAGCGTTGCCGTCTCCATTGTTACGCGAACGAGCAATTTTCGCATAAACTGCGCATCTTCGTGGCATTTGCTAGTTCATAAAATACACGGAAACGTTCGTATTTACGTAATAATCGGTCACCAGACTGACGACGTTTACGCAAATTTCGCAAGTTTCGTGAAACTTCGAACTACTTCGATTTGACTAGAATATTTCTTACAGTAAACATAATAGACAGGTAACATCCATTTTTCTTTCTGATATTTTATGCATTCGAAGATCCTATAGAATTGTTAATCGTTAAAACCGAAAGTCCAAGTAACGACAAAAATATAGATTTTCATGCAAATTTCCATTTTAATGGGACGTTTGATCATTTCTTTCCTCCAGTAGAAAATGTCTTGTTCTAAAAACAAAATACAGTGACTTTTAAATATATCGCCAAGATCTGGATGATAAACGTCGCGGAATTATCCCCACTACCGCGGGGTATGCATACCCAGTGAGGGGTCAAAAAGCTCGAGAATCCTCGGACGGTATGTTTCCTGGACGATACATGACGCTGACAAGACCCGTGTCGTTGACATATATCGAGAATTCACTGTAAAAATATTATTAACTTCTATGCATCTATGTATTCGTATTTTAGACATTTCCTACCGCAATAAATAGATTTTGCAGCATCTAAGAAAGAAAATGGGTGGATTTTCGCAATCAGGAGCGTAGGAGGGTTAATCAAAATTTCTGTAGGCTAACTTCCGCTGCTAAAGGTATCTGAGAAAATTTATACAAAATTTTACGGTAATTATTTACATTAGGGGCTTCCTCACTTTTGATGATGATTTTGATGACCATGAAATATGTTGTCAAGGTCATCATGCTGAACAACTTTTTCCTATACATGTTACCGCCGCTCAGCTTTAGTTTCCGAGATATTCGCAAAAAAGATTCTACATCTCAAAAAGTGATCGGAGTAGGTGTGTGTAGGACTGTGTAAAATAGTATTTCAAATAGTTGACAGTAACTTATACTTTTATGATATTTTGTTGCCTATAATGTTATTACGTTATTGTAGTCTGTTTATCAACATGTTACATATTCGTAATTAAACTACAAATAATACTTTGCTAACTATTATAGCTTCTCATGTTAAAAATTATAATTTATAATATTAACTACTTGCTCAACTTATTTTCATTGTAAGGAAATATTTGAAATACAAAATAAAAATATTTCATTTTATCTATCTGGTTATCAAAATAAAAATATTTGATTTAAAGTAATATCTTATTTGAACCACATTAAATTATACTATCTACCAAATCATTAATGATCGTTAATATACGTTGCAAAATATAATAGAAAACCTTGTATCCAATGTTCCACATGCGAATACTAATCCTACATTATAAAATACTAATGTAAAGTGTACTTACTTCTGAATCTTCTGTACCTCCGTCGAATCCACAGCACACAATTATTGACTCACAACAATCACTAAACAACACACGCAACACACACACACAACACATTTTATAAAATCGTGACAACGAACGAGAAGATGTCACTCCGACCACGAACAAAATAATACTGCGATTTTAACAATGATCCCTTCCACGGAGGTGGTACGGTCAGGTTATCCTAGGCAGGTTAGACGCTGAGGGTCTATAAACACTAGATACAAAACCAAGGTAAACAAATTATGGCGGGGCGCCGACCCTATTTCCCGGAATTCCGTGTTTTCGTATCACACGTCCGTGGGAGGGGAAAGGTTAAAATCGCAGTATTATTTTATTCGTGGTCGGAGTAACATCTTCTCGTTCGTTGTCACGATTTTATAAAATGTGTTGTGTGTGTGTGTGTGTGTTGCGTGTGTTGTTAAGTGATTGTTGTTCAATTATTCGGACCTATTCTCGTGAGTCAATAATTGTGTGCTCTGGATCCGACGGAGGTACAGAAGATTCAGAAGTAAGTACACTTTACATTAGTATTTTATAATGTAGTTTGTAGTACATTAGTATTATATTTTATTATTCGTATGTAGAATATTGGATGCAAGGTTTTCTTTCATATTTTGCAACTTTAATGTCCCTTTAACACTAGATTTACAAAGCACTAAAACTGCCTACTTAACATTATTTTACAAAAATAACAAGAACGTGTCTATCCACATTTGTATCAATTTTTTAAATAATATATACCCAAAAAAATAATTTTGTTGAATAATTCCTCATGGATACGTCTCCTCTAAAAACTTCTAATGTAAATATTTACCTTCAAATCTAACCCATACCTACTCCGATCACTTTTTGAGACGTTAAAACTTTTTTGCGAATATCTCGGAAACTAAAGTTGAGCGGCGGTAACATGTATAGGAAAAAGTTGTTCAGAATGATGACCTTGACAACATATGTCAAGGACATCAAAATCGGTGAGGAAGCCCCTAATGTAAATAATTACCAATTTTACGGAGGTCCCTAATATAAAACTATACGCTGTACCGCTTAACGGTTAGCATGATGCAATCCGAGCCGCGTGGGCTCGAAACACTAATAAAAAAAATGATTTTGCACGCCCGATTCCGCGACACGAGGGTTTCCCTTTTGTTTACCGATAGATCTGTCTCGAACAAAGATCACTTGCTGAGGTTTCACCCGGTATAATACCGCGATGGGTTATAGGCTCGGCCATAGACTAATGATCCCCAGGGCCTGCGGTTTTTGCCGGCATTCTACAACATTCCCATTCAACTGGATTCTGCTCTGAACGCTCCACGGTATTATTTTCCGTCTACAGAGCACTGCGAGCCATATATACGCACGCGTTGCTCGCTTTTTCGAAATTTCGAGTGTGTCCCCCGAGCGCGCGCACGGTGCTTGCCAAAATCAAATTCGCGCTTCTTGCTCGGCCCGACTAGAGCCCGAGCGGGACACAGTTTTCACAGCAGAACGAAACGCTTCTCATTGACAACGAAGACAGATAATGTTCAATGAAAATTCTCTGCCATCGTCCAGCCGTTGATATAATGTGACCATGTCGAAAACGATTCTTCTGTAAAGTCAAGAACAACGGAGACAATTGGCTCGTCCATACGCACGCGTTGCTCGCTTTTTCTAAAAATTTCGAGTGTCCCTCCCCCCCCCGTGCGGGCGCACGGTGCTCGCCGAAATCAAATTCGCGTACCTTCTGTTTCGCGGTTCTTGCACTGCCTGATTAGAACCGGAGTCGGACATACAGTTTTGCCCGACCGAAGAAAAACGTCTCATCGTTCGGACGTTTAAGCAATTAATCCGATTAAACGGGTTGTCGGAACGTGTGTGTCGTGTATCGCAAAACTATCAAATCGCTGCCGCGAGCATGCGATTATTCACGTGTACGATTTTCTCTGCAAACTCGTCGAGGTACGCGCCTGGAGCAAGACTGTCTATTTGGTTTTGCGTCGTGCTCTTTAATGTACATGTAACTGATTGTACCTTGTGCATTTCGTATAGTATTGATATCTTAATATTTTATTTACACGTTAAACACCATGTCAGTCCCTGGGGAGCGACGGTATCGAGTTTACGAAACAATGTATGATTGAATCAATGTCAAATTTTCTGTAATCAACTTTTCCGTGCAACGAATGCAAACTACTTAGGCGAAGATTTTAGTATGCAAAAATGACGCTAGAGATTTTATATTAGATCAACGAATTGTTTCTACGTCCGCTTGTAAATTTCACAAAACGCAACATTTACACCGTCTTAATGGATCTGATTGGAACCAATTAAAAAGAGGTAGGGCAAGCTAGTTTTTTTATTCGTGCACAGGCGTATTTTATTACCATGTTGTTATTAACTCGCTTTCCTGTGGCTTTTCGGTAGAAATTTTGCAATTGATTTTAAACTAACTTCCCGATGAGCTGGAGACTTGAAACTTTCAACATAGCTCAGAACTGGATGGCAACACACGCAAGACTAAACAGCAGAAAATAATTATTTATATGAAAAGAAATTTTTAATATACCAGATGTTTAAATTGGACTAAAAAATAAAAAATAATTTCCCTCTAGGGTCAGATTATTCGTATACAAATTTGGTTACCCTGGTTTTGTATCTAGCGTTTATAGACCCTCAGCGTCTTACCTGTCTAGTACAATCTGACCCTAGAGGGGAATGATTTTTTACTTTTTAGTCCGTCTTAGAAACGTGGTATATTAAACATTTCTTTTTATTTAAATATTTGTATTTCAATTTAAAAAGTGAAATGGAAAAGGAGATCGAATTGACTCCGCGTTTAACGCGTTAATATTAAAAATGATATTAATAGGGTAGGGATTTGATAGCGATAGAGGAAATGGATGATGCACAAAATGGAAGAAAAATGTTAAGAGGATTACCGAGTAATTTATATTCGAACCATTTTATGGTTCGAACGAAACGCATTATGCGAACTGGCTTCTCGTAGAGGTTTCGAATATCATGGTTTCAATTCTCCGTTCAGTTCCTGCCTTAAAATTCACAGATGTTGAACATAGATGAAACTACCATATGAGTACTTCCTGCGGTGGTCAAATCGTAAGTCGGGAAACATCTGTTTTCCCTGTGGCTCTAAGACAGTCGGCTCATTTCTATTTGCAGCGTTTGAGAAATTAGTTAAATTTAAAAAAAATCATTAATTAACGTAGGGACATATTTAAACTAATGGTACATAAATACTTGCAAGAAAATATCTTTGTGCAACGAATTTGTACCGACTTATAGAATTATTCAAATAGGTTTTTCAAATTGATCTGCGTTTTCCTCGAAATCGAACAAAAGCAAATTGAAAAGCTCATTATTAAGGTTTTCTGTTTAAGTTTCAGACGGTGTTAACATTTCGCAAAATCGTGGATGCAACAAATGCATAAAATCCGCGGTCTAATGGTGACAATAGCCTGTTTCGGTGACGCGTCGCGGATGCAGAGATCCATATCACGTCAGACATACCGACGTAACTTTTATAACCGTTTCTACGGAAATTGGAGTAAATTACAAGCCAGCTTGCCCACCGTTTTCGCCGCGATGCACAGTCTCCCGCGATTAAGATGAAAAATAAAAAAAGATTTATCTAGTAGTAGCCGAACCGATATTGATACTACTTCGCGAGTTTGTATGTTACATAAACATATTTTAGTATTTACAAAAAAAGTAAAGATTATTGAAAACACTTTGACAAACTGTATTCTATGAAAATTATATATTACATTACACAAAATTGTATAAGAGCGAAGAGGTGAGTCCTTCCGAAAGCCGAGAGACAAACCGAGATACAATAAATAACAATAAAAACTATTCCATGGGAGACGCTTTCAACGACACTTTCGTACACCTACTTCGTCCAGATTGGCGTCGAATCATCTATCGGATCCCGTCTGAACATGTACTAACAGAAAGGGTTTGAAAATTCAAATTTTGGTGGAGTCGTGGGTCAAAATGGGCCCGAGACCCACCGAGTTCTTTGGGTCGTTGTTTCCCCAGGATTTTTCTGGATGTCTCGGCGCGTCGGGAGCGAGAATATCGGCGCGCGTATCCGTAGGAACGGTGAAAGACACAGACAGATGGTCTCAACAGCGCCTTTAAGTGTCGGAAGAACCGATGACTGGCAACTGGCAAGGGGCCCTGAACCTCGTGTAAAAGGTATGTACTGGTCCAGAGCGCCCTTGCCTTCGCTCCGTCAGTTTTTTCACCGTCTGCTCCCGGACTGCCGCTTTTAAAACGATCGTCACGGGCACCGCGCTTTTACGCGATTCTTTCTCGGGCAGGTGTGCACACTTGTCTTATACTCGTCGCTGGTACATCTTGGATCTTATTACCGCGGCCAATAGCAACCGCACTCCGCTCGAAACAATACGCCTATCGATGAAAACCGAAGGCGTACTAGGGTAACGGACCCAATTACTGCCGGGATACCAATTACTGTGCCTATATTAACACATTCACGACCGGCAAATTTTTTCCGTTTCTAATACCGAGCACCGGCGAAAATAATGAAATTCTGAAGCTGGTTGCCGCAAACTTTTATCGCTAAAGCAAGAATGAAAATGATAATATTTGTTTTCACGTATCAATGTTGCAATTATGTGTTGTTTAAAATGAAAATATTTTTATAATTTGTATACTTGCTTCGTAGGTAGACGTCAGCGCTCGCGAATGTATTAATTATATTTATTTTTAAAGCACAATGAATATTAAGAAAGTGATATTTAATCTCTTTTTTAATATTTATTATGCTGTAAAAGCAACGTATGATTAATATAGGCAGAGTAATTGGCTCCTTTCCCTATTGCCTACGAAACTCTCCGGGCACGGTACCGCATCGTAACTATTAAGTTGTTGTAAAGAGTTTTGAAAAAAAATTTAGATATTCAATTCTATTTTTACATTACAACTTTTGTCAGAAATGGCGATGACAATCTCGTGAATGAAGAACGTGAACGACCAAAAAATTCAATTTTGACCGTAGTGTGGTCAAGAAACTTGTCATTCGTTAACAGAATACGTTGATTGAGAATAAAACGATTGCCAGATTAATAAATCAATTAAGCAGTTAAAATTATCATGTATTTCTATCAATGAGGACGTTTCATTTGATTTAAGTAAAATCAGTTTTAGAATAATGCGAACACGAACAGAGCTGTTTTACGCAGTCATCATGATGACAAAGAGATGTCAATGGGATTGGATCAAGAGGATTCAAAGAACGCAGGATTAATTCGCAGAAATATTGATATTGTAGTACATCTACATAAATTCAATCCGAATAACGTGTACGTTTGTTAATATGCAGATTCGAAGTAACGCATACGTGTAATTTAATATTATTTGCAAAAATACACCGTTGGTCGAAATTTAATATATTTGGTGATTAATGAATCCGATTTTTAGCGAAATAGAATACGAATGGATGGTAAGCTTCGAATGCTATGCTATTGCTAATGTGCTTTTGTTATTCATCTTTATCAGTAATATGATACGATATTCAAAACGCATTGTTCTTATTTTTCATTAAATACGATCGTCTGAATATTACGTTTGTCTACCGTCAAATAATAAGATAAAATTAACAAACTCCGTATCGATTTATGCAGAGTGAAAAGAAAGTTGCTGATGACAAAAGTAAAGCGTAAATCGAGTGAAGCAGCAGTTTTCAATTATATTGTCACTTTCTCCGATGCTCATTTCACCATTTTATTGTGACAACAAAATTCTACCCACTATGGTAAGATTTCCCGGTGTTGCAGATAAAGCGGTTGTATCAACAAAATTACGAATTTAATACTTCAATTTTTTCTATTTCATTCAAAATTGTTTCGCAACTGATATGAAAAAATTTTATTCTACTTTAAATAACATTTTTTATTCTATTTCAAATTCGATTTTTAATTCGAAAACATTGTTCAATTAGGATCAGATTTCAATATGTTCAGAAATATTTGTGAAACTGAAAACGTACTTGTACATGCGAAATAATATCGGATAGAATTAAATGCAACAAATTTCAAAATGTAACAAACGATCGAGTACGAATTTGAAATGATTCACACTGCAAAAACCGATTTAATTAGAACGATAGATCATTCGAGTTTGTTCATTTGATCTCGGATTCGTAGTTACGGCGAATTTTCAGAAGCGCGTCCGCCGAGACGTTAATTTTCCAATGAATATACAAGTCGGCTTTAATCTTTTCTTCGAGCAGTATTTGTTATGTAATCAGCGAACATTCAGAAGACAATTATCACGAGAGAGACTGGGATAACAAAAATACAAACTTACCTTACGAACAGTTGTTCCTGGTTATTTACTCGCCAGGATACCACCGTAGCACCTAGAAAAACAAAAGAAGTTTCATCAGTACCTGAAATCCAGCTCGTTTATCGCTCGAACTTCTGAGCACGACAGTGAACTTAATTCACAGCCGATACGAGCAACTACCGCCGCGCACGCTTGTCACGTAACTGTCATTCATAGACGGAAATTTGAAAAAATCTGAGGCCTGTTTACAACGACAATATCGCGGTGATCTCCCGAGAGACAATTCGAACGATATCAAATGCGTAGAAACACCATCGTTAGAATACAGCGGAAACAACACGTCGTATATACATCAAATTCCAAGCTCGATAATCTATCTGCGTGTGTAAACTCGCAAATGCACGTAGAACTGCACAAAAACTAGAGGTTAGGCTCCCGAGTAAAGGCGCGCACACACTTCGACATTCCCGGGATAAATTTGTGAAAACGCGAACCAGATCTGGGAGCGGCACGTTGTCGTTAGAACGTGTAAAATCGAGGGCTCGGTGATAATCTACCACTGTTCGTTTGACAGAATTTTTTAACGGCAACCGATGATGTGGAATTGTACCCTGTCGGGATAGGAACGATCCGCGCAAAAAAACGCGGCTGCGTCGCCGCGGAGCGTTCCGAGGGATCGCTGAGAAAGTTTAACAGTGAACTCGCAGATCTGTTCGTGTCAGGTCAGGTAATCTGTTCGCGCGCACACACCGTGTAAATTAATCGTGCAGGTGGTATTGTTGCCCCTGTCGAGCACGACAACGCTAGTAGCCGCTGCCATGTTTGAATCGTGAATGCGCCGCCGGCTCCGCGACCGACGCAGCCAACCTTTGTTCAATGCCCCGGCTTCATCCCCACCAGAGACCACTTTCACACTTTTTGTGCATCCCGGTCGTTAACGAGCGTCATCTACGTATAGTTCTCGAAACAGTGGAACACACCCGTACCCGGTGTCGATAAGGTCGGTCCGTTCTCCAATCCTTCCGCGATATCCTCGCGTAAACTTAACCCTTTGCTGTCTAAAGCGTTTCCTCTTTAGGGGAGCGCAGGTACCAGAGCCGCTGGTCGGGTCAGGTCGGAATCCCGAAAGGTTATAAAGTTCGCATAGCCGAAATTACAATCGGATCGTGTCGGCACGCGGCATCCCGACAGTTTGCAATATTTGGGTAATCGAAAAGTTAAAATTAGGGGTGAACGGGTACCCGAGATTTTCAGTTCGGGTTGACGTGGGAGCCCAAAAGTTTGTAAAGTTTCTGTAGTCATAATTTCAGGTACCCGAAATTATAGTTGGGTCAGTTGAAATTCCGAAAGTTTGCAATGATACCAAAAAAGGTGTTTTCTCAGATACCAGAAAAGTTAAAATATTAAATTACATACTTACCCTGTTTTTGTATCTAGCGTTTATAGAAACTCAGTGTTTTACCTGTCTAGTATAATGTGACTCCGCAGGGGAATTATTTTTTACCTTTTAGTCCCTCTTACTAAACGTAGTATATTAAAAATTTCTTTTTATTTAAATACTTATTTATAATGATTTCGATCACAGTCATGTTTCCTATTTGTTCTGTTAATAGAGCTACCTATCTGAATATAATTGGACTATATGTATAATTATGGAGCAAGTTCTGAAGTAAAACAGTAAGAACATTTGAACCGCAAAGGATATAGTATTTTGCACGAAACATGCGCAAAATATGTGCGAAACATGCCCTGAACCACCGACGAGGTATAGGATAGACCTATCACCCAATGCATTTTCGTGGCCACGTTTTCGGGGGTCACGTAACCCCCTTACCATTTCCGTGTCACATCCTGTATTACCAACTGGAACTAAAATTTGCTGACAGCGTCCTTAGTGGTAGAAATTGAAATTAAAAATAGCTATATATATAGCTATATATATAGTCACTACAGTCTCGCGAATACAATAGAATATTGTTTTCTAAAACGCTTCAACGATTTCAAATACTAATTTCGATTATGATTAGCTAAACTTTATGTTGGGTATAAATAACAAATGAATGAAGCTGTACGTACAATAAAGAATATGTTTAACTGCAAAATTCGAAATGTTGTAAACAGCCAAATATTAATATGTACTTTATAAATTTCATGTTATAGGGTGACATAATTTTGTTCCTATTATTAATTATCTTCATTGCTTTGAACAATAAGAAAAGAAATAAATAAGAGTGTTGTTATATAAATCATATGTGCATTATATAGCATGTGGTTATTATGAAAATTTTCATGAACATTAGAAAACGAATGTTTTAATAACTTACTAAAAACTACTAAGTAAGCCAAGCTTTATATTTATATTTGAAATTTGAACACCAATTATTACTATATATGTTAACAATAAATAAAAGATTCGTCTTAACATCAACTACAACAATATGTAATAAAAAATACTTAGTTCTATATTTACTTAAAAAATTAAGATGACCATAATTTTTTATTAAAACAAAATATTTTGTAATTTTTTTCTATTGGAATTTATAGATGACTGAGTATCGATTAACTGTTGTTAAAAACATTTTCCCACCAGATTATCCGAAATTTTTAAAACATCCGTAGATGCCTTCTTTTGGGTCGCTGATGATAGGCCCAACAGAGCTGTGCATTATTTAGATAAAAAATTATTTGCATTGATACGTAATGTTACGATAAAAATTACTATCTTATTGAAGACGGTCCAAACGATGTCGTGTTTGGACTCATTTTCATCCGGATAAGTTCTACAACTTATTCGTATTAACAATATTATTTTGATTAAAAATATAAAAGTTCAAATTGCCAATAATGCTCGATTCTCCATCTGTTTACATTGTAGGCTGTTTGTCAGTCTCTGTGTCTCCGACGTTCGGCACCCAACGGGTGTTGTCGGCCGTGTCGTCGAGCTGACAAAAGTTATCCGAAGATTTAGGGTCGCCCCAGACAAGACAGGCAAGATGCCGAAGTTGTTTGGGTGCCCAAAATCGTCACCCATAAGGGCTGAGCGTATCCGTTGGTCGCTTGAGAGGTACTCGATGTGCTCGCAACAAAGGCCAAGTGCCGAAAATCGTCTCATTTGCTAACAGAACCCCAGTACCGTCCACTCCCCTCTACACCCCTAAGATGCCAATGCTGGAGCGTGTCGGCCACGGGCAGGTAACAGGCCACAGACAAAAGTTAGAAATCTCTGCCAACACGGACGCAGTCACGGTGCAGAATTTAATGAAAATATTCAATATTCGTGTATATCACGATATGAAATACATTCCTTTTCCATAGAATGCGTATGAGGATGGAAATTGTTATTAATAATTATATAATAATCATTTCCATGCATAATACAATTTTGCAATAATTATATGTCAATCATTTTTATTTATTCCCAATTTGCTTTTACTATATGTTTTATACCTATTCGAAAAGTAATATGAATGTAAAGATAGATCGAGATTGTTCTTCCAAGAACGTGAATGGGGATCACATTGAAAACACTGAGAATGAGTCGGATAGCGAATAATAACTGAATGTTATTCGTTCTGAATGTTATAGTTATATATAATAGTTTTTTCAATAATTGTTAAAAAGTGTTACTTCGATACTTCCCCTTCGAAATTTCGTTTTTTAATTTTGCGGAGCCTAAAAAATTGCGGTCAGGTAAGACCGGCGAAGGATGCGGCGTTCGGCGATTCAGGTAGCTAATTGCAAGTGCACCGACTGATCGACCCCTATTCACCGGCAGGCTTGGAAGAACCAATGTCCTTTGTACTATGGATTGCATTACCTTTACTGTACACTCGGAGTGCACAACACCCTAACAACAGTTTAGGTAAAATATGTAAATGAGATCCCCGATAACTGTTTCAGTCAGAACTGTTATATATGTAACAGTTTGAAACAGCTATTTGCAGAACATTTTCAGTCCCTATCAGAAAAGTATAATTGCGAGGAACAAGTGAGAACGAACAGACCGATGTACACATATAATGTGTATCAATATATCATTTCTTTCCTTGAGACTGTCTACATTCTGAATCCTACATGTATTACGTATGACTTTTTAATTAATTTATTAAATACATAAAATGGTACTATTTATTACATCCTGTGTTTCATATTAGGTACTGATATTCTAATTGCAGACAATTAATAAAAATGTGATTATTAATAATCACTGTATTATTTTGTGGAATTAAATACAATGTATTAAAATTCCTCCGTTTAAATACAATGCTTTCTGTTTCTATACTCATTTAAATTTGAATAAATGCTTTTTCAATTTATATAAATAAGCTTTTATTTATTGATAGTAAACATAATAATAATTGTTGTTGAAAATTGAAATACTTGAAATAAATAAATTGAAATAAATAAGAAGATGATCAGGATGAGGATGATGATGAGGATGATGATGATGATCAGGATGAGGATGATGATGAGGATGATGAGGATGATGATGATGATGATGATGATGATGATGATGATGATGATGATGATGATGATGAGGATGAGGATGATGATGATGATATATAATAATAGACACGTCGCATCATCATCATCATCATCATCATCATCATCATCATCATCATCATCATCCTCATCATCATCATCATCATCATCATCATCCTCATCATCCTCATCCTCATCATCATCATCATCATCATCATCATCATCATCATCATCATCATCATCATCATCATCATCATCATCATCATCATCATCATCATCATCTTCTTATTTATTTCAATTTATTTATTTCAAGTATTTCAATTTTCAACAACAATTATTATTATGTTTACTATCGATAAATAAAAATTTATTTATGTAAATTGAAAAAGCACTTATTCAGCTTTAAAATGAGTATAGAAACAAAAAGCATTGTATTTAAACAGAGATGAAATATTCAGGTTGAATTAATCATGTAATGGCTCGTTTGGTTTAGTTTTCCAGAATGCGACTGTAACTTGGAAAGTAGCTGAAATACGCGCTGTGCATTACACGTCAGTAACAGTAAATTGGCAACTATGCGACGAATATTCTCCGATGTGATTTGGCAACTACGCCTTCGATGTCTGTAATTCAATATAATTCCTAAACTCACCACTCTAAATCGTAGAGGGCATACCAAAACCTCTGATTTTTTGAAGAGTCGGTATTTCAGAACGTGAGACACGAAGTCCCATAAGATGATAGGTCTATCCTATACCTCGTCGGTGCCTGAACATGTGCAGAACATGCCTATTCGTCAGCGTAGAGGGCGTAAGAAAATCATTTGTTTACATGTGAGACAAGAAACCCCATATGGTGATTGGTCTACTCCTATCCCTCGTCTATGGTTAAAGTATCACTAAGTCGTGGGCGAAAAATTGTATATCTTTGAACGCTTGTAACTTTATAATAAAAAGTCGTAGAGCATTCTGTCTGGGCTCATTTTTCAAGGCTGAAGCTTCTAATTTAGCCTATCGCAAGCTGCATTTAATTTATGTAGTAGATGAAAAACTAAACATACTTTTTTCTTGCCTAAACTTTTTGTTCTATTCCTATATCTCGCCTGCGGTAACTCTAGTTCCGATCGATACAGCAGGATGTTACATGGAAATGGTAATAAGCCTCTAAAGCCCCAGGAGTATGGGACACAACATACATACAGAGAGGATACCCTCTCTGATACATCGCGTTTGCAGAGAGTAAGCCTTTCCTCTCTGGCGTTTGCTCTTACGCCTATAGTCTATGGTTTTAAAATGTAGTATCGGTGAGTGTAATCACCGACGAGGATACCTCGTCGGTGGTGTAATGTACCCTTCTTTAATCTTTGCATAAAACCAAAACAATTGCAAACTATATAAAAGGATAATTTAATTAAGAATGTTTTACTTCCATATCTTGCATACCATGTTTCGTAAGACTTTCTAAAGGAAGAAATAAGTTTTAAGCATATGTTTCGCAATTATTTTACAAAAATACAGATCCAACATAAATTTATATTATACCTTTATTAAGATACCGGTTTTGCTGCATACCATGTACTCACATAACATAACTACTATAATTCATCGTCTATGCTAGTAGGATATCAAAACAAACCGCTCTAATGCTAACTTACCCCATGCACGTCTGTACTGCCAAACGTCGCGTCGTACCTACTCCTATGGGTAATAAAAATTTATTATTAACGCATACGTACATTGATTTTCCCTTTAGCTAAAAGGAAAGATCAATGTTAAGGATCTTGTATCTCAAAAATATTAAACTAAGAATTTTTCAAGAATCTATTAACCCCTTGCCGTACATGTCGGACTCGCGATGAAAATTTCGAGCGGAATCTACTATAAATACGAATATTATTCCTCTCCTTTAGAACGAAATAAAATATGATATTCTTTTGTAACCAATATTGAAGCATTAAAGTAGATATAAATATTCCTTTTCTTTTAGGAATTTGTCATGTTCTAATTATCGTGGCCGTGTACAAAATCGTACGATTCAAGTATGTGTAGGTTATGATTGCACTGCGGATTTTGTGCATTTATGGCAAAAATGAATAGATGCAATTTAAAGTGTTAGAAAAGGAAGCCAACCTATTATTTTAAGCTTGTTAAAGTTATTAAAGCGAGAGTGAAGCCTCCTTGGTATCTGGCTCCAATACCTGAGAATTTTTATTTTGCACAAAGTTGCACAGTCCAGTCACGATATAACATAAACATATTAAAAGCAGTGCCGTGTATGACCAAAGGTAGCAGTGGTTCGTCAGATTACTAATTTTTTATTTAATGTTTCTTACACTTTCGGTTAATGATGTTTAACACAGAACACTTGGAATTAAGCGTCGTAGGGGTTTCGCGATTCAAACTTGACGGGGCAATGCGCGCGACGGGCGACTCGCAACTCCGGTATTCCGTTCCGACAACGTCGCGTTCGACGGGGTTTCGTAAACGTGGCATCGTCGGAGGATCGAGCCAGTGGAGGTGGAGGGGACCGGTTGACAGAGTTCAGAGTTCCTTTACGGTGATGTCTCGTCGTTCATTTTACTGTGCTGTCGTGTGTAGTGTCAGCCCGTCGGAAAATTCGCAAGAGGTCCACGCGTCTCTGACGATCCCATCGTTGACAGGGAAAGCAACGGCGACGTAAATTCGCGTGTAATCAGCGGGCAGTGTGTGGTGTTGCGGAGCAGGAGACGATGAGGGCCGGAGGGATAATTCGGGTGGCGACTTGAGGGCAGAAATGTTGAAGTTTGGCAGCAAGAACGACGTTACGGTGGTGCATCGCGCCACTATTCGACTCCTGGACGACGCCGAAATTATCCACTGTGACTTTCAGGTGAGAGGGACACGCTCATTGACCAGTCGCCGCACGCGACCACCTATTGATAACGCTCAGTACACGCGCTACTTCTACCCCCTTTTTTTCCTCCTACGACCGGTAACGATCGCACGGCGAAACAACCCGACGGTTCACCAGCTCTGTGAACTTGAAAACACGACTTTGCCAACGAAATTTTTCCACTGTACGATCCCCGCGAACCGAACCGAACCGCTCCGATCGAAAGAATAAACGGTAGACTCCCGTCTAAACGCGATCAAATCGTCGTTTAAAAAAGACTGTTCATCGTGATGGCAAGTGCACAGTCCGTTTAAAATATTACTATTTTATACATTTACTGACGTATGAAATACGCCTCTATGTACAGTCTTTTTAAACAGTCTTGTACATATACATGTTTTACGTGATAGCAAATGCACCGTGGATGTCCCATAAATTGTTTAAAAAGACGGTACACTTACTACCACTGAAGGTACACATTCAAAGTCTTTTTAACCCCCTTCTCGTGTAACGAGTTCGACGCGTGACGAAGATTTTAAATAAAATCTACCGAATACAAGTTTTATTATATATTTACTAATATTTCATAATATTACTATATAGTTACTAATATTTTTTTTCAATATTTAAGCATTAAAATAAACGTAGGTGTACGATAAATATTTTCGTTTCCCTTCCGTGAAATCATCTCGAAAGAAAAGTTCTAATCATTATGGTCATAAAGAAAATAGTGCGGCAAAAAATTAGTTAGGTGTGCTAGACGTTTTTTTCGTTCGTATTCGAGTATTTTATCCAGCATGTCGAAACTTGCTTTGGTCTCACGCCTGTACCTGCATTCCTGCGTGTGCGAAATGATCGTTGATCGAAAGTTTGTGATTTTTGCTGGTCGAATTGCTCTGTCTGATGCAGACTTTTTTTTATAGCGATGACGTGCATCGTGATTTTTCGTTTCCGATTGTATTATGTAATTTCTCCGATGAAATCGGATGGACTGTTTTGGATTTGTTGATACGTGACAGGTCTCGGTTGCACCGTAACCGACAGGGGAACAGGTTCCGAACGTGTCCGGACACGTTCGACCGACGCGGAAGCTTCCTCACGTCACCAGACCACGTGCACTCAACGACATGGAAGACGAGTTTTTTCTAGCGATGTCATGTCGACTCGCAACGACTTATATTATTCAACGATACGCTACTATTTTCTTTTTGTTAGAATTTTTATTGAAAAAATCTTATGGAAAAATGTAATGGAAATTAACTGTGCAGACGAAAGGTATAATAAAAATACTTTTAGCGAATGTATCGTGCGTAGATATAAAATCAATTTTGTTTTTTTTTGTTTTTTTTTTTAAATTAAGATTAAATTAAGAAATATCCTAGCTCAGAAGAAATAGCTAAACAGTTTTGAGTACAAAGAGTGATCCGGATTAGTGCAAACAAGTCCGTATGTTCTGATTCAATCCTGTTCTTAATTCTACAATACATCTTGCCTTCTTGTGAAGTTCTTAAGAGAGAAAACGAATTTTTTGGTTATCGATAATATTATTATGGAATGAAGGTATTTCGAGAATCGTTGATCACGGCAACGCATCCTTCGTTTACTGTTAAGAAACTTTTAATCAAAATAGTTCTCGGAACTATAGGCGCACAGAAGTATATCGAATATCGTGGTGATCGATTTATTAGCCGCCCACTAGACGAGTCAAAGTTTTATTCGAAATATCAGCGAATTCGATGACAACGCGTGACCACTGGCAAAAAAAAAAATACAACACGGAAAGATATCAAAACACGTCGGCAACAGACTCGGGAAAGTATATTTGAAAATGCAATTTCTTCCTTCTTTTTTTTTATTAAGCATTTGAAGTCTCGTGCAAAACTTGTTTCTGCTATACAAAAATATTTAGTATAGTGATATACCATATACATAATATCAATTATGCAATACATCATTTAAACTTATACAGGGTGTCCCAAAAACGTTGCACTTCCCTGAAATGGGTAATTCATACGGTTATTTCAAGTAACTTTTTCCTTGGCGAAAATATTCTCTACGGCTTCGTTAAGGAGTTATTAATGAAAAACACTGATCAATCAAGACGCGGCGGGTCCCGCTGTATCCGTCCGCTGTAGCCGCGCCCTGATTGGTCCGCGTTTTTCGTTAATAACTTCTTAACAAAGCCACGGAGAATATTTTCGCAAAAGAAAAAGTTTCTTCAAATGACCCCGGGAATCACCTGTTTCAAGGAAGCACAACATTTTTTGGACACCCTGTATGTAATTTTTGGTCGTTATTCTAAATTTTAAGTTAACAATTTTTTAAACCGTTATAAGCATACATACAAGCAGGCATGTTTAATTCAGCCATTAACATGTCTAACTCTAACAATTCAATTGATTCTGTTAAATTATTCCAGTCACATTTAGCGATACAGTTTTCCGGAAGGTGCGACCCAGTTTTTCTTTGCGAACAGTTTCGCGAGATCTATACGTGAAATCTTCATGGACTGTATAGGATCACTTTTTCTCGGCGCATTGATTTCCAAGAAATGTTTCCTGCTGAAAAATTCGAATATACCATGTGCACAAATTACATTCGTGCTTCTCAAGTTAATCGCAACTCTCTTTTATAAGTTCAATTTTTACTCCGTTTATCAGTGTCTTGTAGGGCGATGTAAATATACTAGAAAATGATGAAGATTACAAGAGTTGAGTGTGTTTTGGTTATTTTTAAATTAACAACAAATTTATGAAGACACAAATTAATTTGTACAGAAATTAATATGAAACAGTTTACATACTGGTAATGAAATTTTGGTTATCGTTCAATGATCTTCAATAAACAGGGGACGTAATTATTATTTGGGGGACGAACAATACGAACCTCGATTGTTAGAAGACCGATCAACGAAACGATTAATTATTGGGGCATCAATTAAGGGAAAATTGGATTGATAGAACATCGATTTCCGGAATACAGAAACGATTGAGTACTCGCGTAAAATGTTTTTATTTCGGTCATGGTCTCTCCATTGAGTATTTAGTACACGGTGGCATTATGGCAACTAGCCGATAAAGATGGAATATGAAATTAGAGACTGTCCTCGATTTATCGAGAACTGCTGATAACGAATCAACATTGCGATATAGGAAATAGCGAAGAGGAAAAATAGAAGATTACCGCTTTATTTACCGACAATTATGTGATAGCTCTCTCGAAAAATAAAGTGTTTTCTAAATAAATTGTTTAACAGCGATAACAATTTCATTTGTAATACGACGAACTATTTTGTGCAATACAGTCTAAAAATATATCCTGAGGGTATTAGACTGCGGATTTTTATGCAAAATACAAATTGTCCATGTCAATTGCAAGAAAGAGAAGTTAAGTGAAAATACATTTCCTCTTTTAATGATTTAAAAAATGCATAAAATTCGCGGTTTAATTATTATTTAAAAGAAAATAGTGGAGCTCCTTTTCGATACAGCACTGAACATTTTATTGACACGCTCTTATTTGCTAAAAACACTTATATAAAATAATAATCGATGAACTCGATTGTCCGGACAATATCTGATTAATTCATTCATAAGCTGCAATGCTTTCGAGCTAAAAGCTGTTGTCGAAATTGTTCCATTGTTTGCAAAAGACCGAGTCTCGCCACAGAAAAATACCCGAGGCATTAACAACAATAACACATCTCCGTAGCAGCGAGAAAGAGAGCTCTTCCATAGTAATCCCTGGTCGTCGCAAAAGCCTTCTAAAAGGAAAAGCCAACACAATATGTATGTAGCTTGAAAATCCTGAAGACCTGGAAGTGGTTAACGCGATGTGGTTAACTTGTGACCTGTGAGAACTGGCCTTGAAAACCGTGATAATATTGACGCCGGTGCTCGAAACAGTTTTCAGCAATTGTTAAACCGTCACTGAAAAACCGAAATTAATAAAGCCACTGTGTCCGGTTGCTGTTCTAGAACCAGTTCCATCGGTCCTTCATCGTTTCCACATCGATTGCCACACTAAATTGACTCTGTGCTCATTAAACCCTTATCCAACAACGAGTGAGACCCGTGGTAAAAAAGGGCTAAAAACAATAAGCACAAGTTCGACCCGTGGTTCTTGATATTTTCTTACTTTTGTCGCGCCGAAATATACATGTCATAAAACGCATACATTTTGCGCAAGTTCGAGCACACGGCTAAACAGCTAAATGGCGCGACGCGTGACTGACCTTCTTGTTTATTGTGGCCCAAACAATCGGGAGTTAGCGGGTAGGACAAGGAGTTAAGCGTTCATTGGGCGGACATCAAATATTTTCGCCGTCGGTGTCTGCTATAATTGCATTAGAATTCGTTTCAAGAGTACTCTTAATTATCCGCGATAGGGATTTAATTGTCCAAGAATAGGCTGTTATAAATAATTGTCCATACGCTTAATGTTTCAGTCGATGCGGTACGAGCACGAGGACACACGTCCTAGAATTTTCGGTGTTCGAGTACCTCTATTTTTATGTCACCTTCAATATTTTATGGCTCATACAGAATTCAATTTCACCGATGTACAATAATACTCGGCGAAATATTTTCCGTCGGGATGACTTTTTCATTTTTTCGATTGCACTCTGATCCCGTAGAGTGAAGAGCAAAACACGTCGGAATTCATGCACCTTTAATGCCATTTTCCAATTGGACGTTTCTTGCGATTGGCTCAGTTCTAAAGTGATTAGATCGTGCGTCTTACAATTGTTTCTACGTCCTCTTCGAAACAAATTGTGTAGAAAACAATGGGTTTAATCCTTCACTGACATGGGGTGTCTCAGGACTCGAACAAAACTTTCGTACACTTTAACTTCTTCAGAACGTTTGCATTAATTCATCTTAATCCTTACGCTCAGAGCTATTTCCATTAATTCATCTTAATCCTTACGCTCAGAGCTATTTCCATTCTAACACCAAACTTTTATTTCTAGGAATATTTCCATTTTATACGATTTTTATGCTTATGGAACTGGTCGAATTCACGTGTACAATACTTAAATATTTCGCAACTTACTCAATGTAATAATGTAAAAAATAATTTAAATAATAGTATAAGAATTTTTTGTGGCGCCTCAGAGTCGCCATTCGAGTGTAAAGGGTTAAATTATATACTTCACGGTGTACAATTATTGCATACTGAGTGAACAACATCTCAAGGTTAAAATCGTTTTCGTTCATAAAATGAAATTTTTTCCATATTTTAAAGACTGGCAGGTAACTTTCTCCTCTCCGATTTATAAACAACGTGTAACGGTTTTTTTTTAACTTGTCACCGCGCCCGTCAACAAACTCATAATAAGGTTGTTCTCTAACTTCTTCCCTTCAATTTCCCAGCACTATTGCGGAGGGAGATTTCATACTAGTTGCGTTCTTGTTAAGAATGTTTCCGTGCAAACTGTGCTCCTTCTTCAACTCCTCCAATAAAATGTTCTGCAAGTTCTTCGGCAGGCTTTCGCATTTGCTCTTTCCGTGTGTACCGAGAATTAGGCAGTGTGCCATGGTTGTTCCGATTTTTAAATTTCTTTAATCCCGTCTCATGTTTAAACTGCGGATTTTATGCGTTTGCGATAAAGATGAATCGATCAATTGCAAAACATGAGAAGGCGTTAGAACAATTTAAGGATACTATTATATTTATAATAATAATAATAATATTGCTTTATTCAGTCTTACGGCCAAGAATTGGGGATACTATTATATTATTTTCGCCATTTTAAGATTTCACATTTGCATTAACCTTTGGTTTCTTATAATTGACTTGGACAATTTTTATTTTGCATAAAGATCCAGTCTACTGGTGTTGCAGAAAGTATTTAGACGAAAATCACTTCAACAGTGACATATGACAAGGGTAACCCTCGGTAAATACGATATTATATGAAATGCTAGCAAAGATATAAACGAGAATGCAGACGTGCAGACAACAGGAAAAAGTTACACGTGTTATTTAGAACGCGTCGCCTTTTATATTTATGTAAATGTTATGCGAACTTTTTATCTCCTTGAGGAATATTGTTTCTGATGTTGTGGTCGTATCAGAAATCCATTGACTAGGAATGTTTTACATGGAGTATGATCGTTCATTTTTCTTCGTTTACAAAATGTTTATTGTGCCATGTAGAGGGTGTTACAAATTGATATGTCGTGACCATCATCACGTAACTATACATCCACGGTTTTGTGGATATTGACATAAATTATTGAGTATGAAAATTCAAGGTCAAAAATCTAAAATTAAAAAAAAATTGCACGGTATTCTACTCATCGCGAGGATCAACGACAAATTACGTCGAAGTTCAAATAATTCTTTCAGTTATTGTTTACAATATGCTTGTATTCCATAGTCGGGTATAGATAAATAGACATTTAAAGCCGTTGGGAATATCCACAATCAGTGGCTCGATGTTATGGTAGAAAGTGTTTAATTTGGAGGACTATAAATACCGGAATCTCCGCGTTTGTGTTATTGTTGAAGCAGCAGAAAATTATTCGTTAGCACGGGCGACATATGGGAACTCGTTGAGAAATAACGGAACACGACTAAGACCAACAGGGATTACAGATCGACGCGACTTTCAAAGACTAGATCCAACAGTTTAGTGATCAAGAATTTATACCGCTGCATCTCAATCGACATCGAGAAATGGAGCGATCACGTATCCACTGGCGCAAGGAGGAACGAGTTATATCGCTCTCGCTCGTGCTTTTCCCCTAATGGGTTTGCGCAATATAGCTCGACGAGTTTCGTCACGAGACAGTGCGACGAATAATTCACAGGGAAGGCCTCCGACCTTATAAAATTCAAAATGTGCATGCTCTACGTCCAGACGATTATGCTGCTCGACGAAATTTTTGCCAGTGGATGTTACGCAAAGTGGAACGTGATCTACGATTTTTGAAATGTATACTATTCATGGACGGAAGCAGTTCTTCAAGCGGTGACATTTTCAATGGCCAGGGTGCTAGTATTAGGGCTTATAGAAATCCCCATGCAATGATGGAAAGATTCACCAAATACGATTCACCGTAAACGTTTAGGCGGAGATTATTGGAAACGACATCATCGGCCCTACTTTCATTCCCACCCGGCTATATAGATTTTGCAAAACGCTTATTTTAAATTTTATTCACTGGCCCAAATAAAAGAAGTTTGAAAAGTGCATTTCTATTTCTTCGAAATCTTTTTTACACATCTTCGCGGCTAGACTAAACTAATTCATTTCATTCAAGTGCATTGCCATTTAATAAATAATAATCATTACGATTAATTTTCCTTCCATATGGTAGATCTATTCCAATATCTTGTCCAGTCCCGTTCACCAAGCCTTGCGGCGGGCAAGGGCGCCCGCCGATGCCCGCGGTCATAGCTGACGGGAATGTGACGTCAGCGGGAAAAATATTGTCATAGGCAGAACCATCGAATGGAGGCGTGGTTCGCTGCCGGCCAGGTTGCTGCTTATGCCCGGGGAACCGAATTCTCTGCCCGCACGGGCGACAGCTGAACGGAACTGATCTTGTCTCTGGTGGCGGGAATTCGATAAGCAGAGAACGAATTTGAACTTTACAACTAGGTAGAAACGAAGCGTCGCGAGATAGGTATCAACTGTGTTGTATCTCGAGGTGGAAGAACAATGACCGATCGTGACAAAGATATCGTTATAGAAGTCAAACCGTTAAACGTGGAGTTGCGAAAGAAAGTGGAAGCAATTTCGAAACAAAGAGTTTACCATGCGAGCAGTCTTTTCGTTGTTATACAGTGAAAGGAAATATTCGAATAACATTCGACTTGTTGCCTTTCGGTCGAATGTGTCGAATTGTAGTTAGGAATTTTGAAAAACTCCGACGACACACGAGAGACGAATGTATTAGGGGTATCCATAAGTAATCAATTATTTGCAAAGAATTTGTTTTGCCTTTAGTTCTGTACCGATCGACTAGGAGGAAACGGATTTAATGCAACGGCGACAATAAAGAAAATTTGCGATGTTTATTGAAGGTCAAGATGTGTCAACGTTGGTTCAGAAGGTTTGCTGCTCTGAATCTTTTCAGAGATCTCGCGTTTGAAAACTCGATAAATCAAACAACATGTGGACACCCGTGCTGAAATACATTTACATTATGCTCGAATAAAGCTATAGTTCTTGTAACTGGTGCAGCAAACTTTTTACTTTGCACAACGATTCGTAGTGGTGTAGTTGTAACACTTAAAAAACAATTTCTCTCGTGAACGCATAAAATCCTCGGTCTAGTTGTCAATAGTTAATGTAACACGAAATAAATAATAAAGAAAAATCCATTTTCTCGAATAATGGTCCCGGCAAGATCATCGACATCTTCCCGAAGTTTGGATCGCGATGTCAAAGAAAGGGCGTCCCTTTGAATTGAAATTTTCATTGGCGGGCTTCCGAAAGTTCTCCCGTCGATACGGCGACGTACAGCTGCATCGTCCAGCCGCATGCCATCGTGCACGGATATTCCCTTTCAGCGATTTTGCCAAACGATAGAAACATGAATACAATATCCATCGGTTTCCCTAGACGTACAGGCACCGCACTCGAATTCCCGCGTAATGCAAAATGTTTTGCTCCATCGAGAGTTGCAAATTCGTGGAAGAAAATCGAGCATACGCGGAACATTGCAACGTAAACATTGACTCTGAACTACCATAATAGGCTGCTACGTTACCTTGTTATGTTTGTTCGTGACTGTTTCTAACGAGGAGAATGAAACCAGTCAACTTGTTGATATTGTTAGATTTTTAAAGCTAGAAATACACAGGGCCCGTCCAAATAATGCATTCTTCAGCATTTCTCTTGCATAATGATTTTATGCATTTATGGTAAAAATGAATCGTTGCAATTTGAAACGACAGTAAGATTAAACAAATCGTAGCGTATCAATATATTACTTTTAGTCGACTAAAATGATTAAATCAAGAGAAATTTATAACTGACTTTGGTTTTTTGCAATAAACGCAGAACATTTTTCGTAAAGATCCGCAGTCTACTAATCATGTTATTATTTGCTATTGTGTACGTCAACGGAAACTTTTTTACTGAAAGCCCCAACGAACTGCAATTTCCAATTTCCTCATCATAATAAATGTTATTACTACTAGCAAAAGTAGATAGCAACATTGTATAATATTTATATAACTTGTACAAAGAAATTCACGTCATAATAAAGTTCAGTCTTGTTCGTTATGGGAAAACCAAATAGCGTTGCATTGAATCAGCATATTAACTGCAGAGTTAATATTATAAAATGATTAACTTTAACTTGACCAAGCCAATTTCGCGAAACAATCACGTTGGACTCGATTATAATCGAGATCGATCATATTTTATGGATTTGTGTATTATGATAGCTCGACAGTTGGTCATTGGAGGCTTTCGCAACGCGATAGTCATTCAACACACGGATAGCAGAAATTAACTAGGATATAATTATCTCTACACAATAGAGAGGTTTTCTAACCTTGTGATTGGATGCCATAACGAAAGCGGCTCGTGCAGCATTTTGTTGTTCAAATTGTGCAGACATTTTTGTTTGATTTGTTAAAATAGGTGGCACAATTATTGAAATTGTACATAATTATGAGAATACGGAGTTTTATAAAAACTAAGACTACAAAGAAATTTATTTCATTTATTAAGGCTAACAGGGTTGAAATAACACGAAAGCAGTGTCAGAGTTAATTAAAATATTGTACTGCATACGTATTTAATATTAAGTGATCAACACGTATAATAAATTAAAAAAATATACTGTAACAGAACGGGGATTGAGAACCACATGAACAACGTGAAGTAAGACTGTAGGAAAGGTCTTATAGCAGTACACTATTACTCATAAACAATTGCATATTCGTTTCAACAATATAGAGAAACGAGTTTTTTAAAAAGCGTAAATAGAACATTCATTTTATTTTTATTACTAGCAATCTCCCGAGCGAGGAAAGTTCTTCAGGCTTTTATGTAATAATCTGTAAAATTGAGAATTCGCATAAAGATCCGCAGTATAGTCGCCAAGTTTCGAGCATCCTTCTACTTTTAAACGGCATCCCTTTGATGGAATATTTATAGTATGGTTCACACGTTTGTTTCCAGTTCTACCGAAGAGATAGCACCTGGCAGATTCAATAAACAACCATGCTGCACACAAACGGAATGGTTAGAATAAACTTTTCAACGATACTGTAGCTGTTACAAGCGGACATTGCGTAAAATGCATAACTTGATAGGCATTTCCCTGCCGTTGCTTTATCTCAAGGTCCTATTGCGAGGCACAGTGAATCTTTATCGAAGAAAACGTAGGAACGAAAAGTAGGCGTTTCGTATATTTAGATTTCAGGAAATTGGTCGTTCCCATATTGACATAGAATTTGTGTAAATGTTAATATACATGCGCTATGGACATGCGCTACTCGCTGGTGAAGGTGACAAATTGCATAGTGTAACACTTATACAAGATATCATATATAATATGAAATATATCTAATATATTTTTATGCAAAATAAAAACTGCCTACATCAATTGCAACAAGCAGAACGTACGTAGGCATATATTTCTTTCGTTCAAAAAAGTATTCCTTATATAAATAATAATAGCAAAAACGCATTACTTTATCGGAAATTGCTCACACTACTTTATTCTAATGTTCGATAAAGTCGATCGATACATATTGAATAACTAGTATTTAAATGTCAGCAACGCGACAATTAGCTCGATAGCACTGATCTAGCATCGACTATATCCTTGAATGAAGATGAACTAGAAAAATGTTCTACAGGGTATCCCAAAAATGTTGCACTTCCTTGAAATGGGTAATTCCTGAGGTTACTTGAAGTAACTTTTTCCTTTACGAAAATATTCTCTGCGGCTTCTTTAAGTAGTTATTAACGAAAAGCACGGACCATTCAGGGCGCGACAAAAGCAGCGTTGTCATTGGCCGAGCCGGAATTCGTCCTTTGTAGCCGCGCCCTGATTGGTTCGTGTTTTTCGTTAATAACTCCTTAACAAAGACGCGGAGAACATTTTCGCAAAGGAAAAAATTACTTCGAATGATCCCGGCAATTACCTATTAGAAGGAAGTACATTTTTGGGACATCCTGTATAAAACCATGACTATGAAACGTTTCTAAACCAGTAACCTATAGAGTGATTGTAAAAGAAAAACGTAAATTATATGCATGTGGTTTGTTATTAGCAATCGCACATTAAAAAAATGAGCAGATGGTTTGTCCATGATCTCCGTGACTTCGGGCAGTGAGGCTGCAATTATATTACCTATACAGCAGCAATTACTTTAAAAACAGGAAACTGCCGGTCAGACTGCTGGTCATGCGGAACAAAGGTAGCGAGAGAATAGTGGAAAACCTGAATAATCTGCTTCGTTAAAAATTTTCACATAGGAGTCGAGCTTTCAGAACGAGCATAAAAATTTCTTTTTTCGGGTACCATCTTCTTTGATATAAATATTCAAGTGCAGTGGGTTACAGAAACTTTGAAAAGAATTTAAGAATGTTGGACTATTCTCACTTTTTGTTGGCATTATTGAACAAAGAGTGACAATTTTATTTCGCTCTTGTTTCTTGCAATTGATGCAGACAATTTTTATTTTGTCTGAACATCAGCTTTTAGCGTCCGATTTAATAAAAAAAAAAAAACGAATCAAGCTTTGTATGATCCCTCCGTTATCTCTACGATTTAATGAAATTTTTATTGAACTCAATTTCTCCATGCATTGTTGTATATAGGACAAAGAATATAATACAAACAAAGTGCACAAACAAATTTTTTGGACCCACGCGATTAATTTTGTCAAGCATAAAGTGTGAATAATCGAGGATCCGCATCGCGCAATGTTATGGTAGTGAATGTTCATTTCGTGAGAGCCGTGTGCGTGCGTTATCGTGTACTAGGTATAATGAGGTTATAGTCTTCGGCTCAATGTTGTAGTATCATCGCAGCTATGGTAGTTGGCATTCAAGTCACTTGTCACGTTAAAAGCTGTCTGCTTTCGCCAAGAAAATGTTCTTTTTATATCATTCTTGGGGGTGTCCAACGGACAATCGATATATTCCTTGTGTCGTATACCGGCTTTTATTGCCCCTTACAACTGCGTTTCCTAGAGATGCATCATTTTTATTAACTAAATTATGCTGTTTGCTCCGAGCGCGCGCGTCGACACTCTTTTCTTCCCCCTCGCACGATACACCATTCTTGCATCGCTGTGCATCGTTATGCACGGGAACGTAACACTGCGATGACACGCGTTGGATTATCAATAGGAAGTCGCAGCCCCTGTTGCAGGTTGCTTGAACGAGCGGGGAAAACGCGAATCGAGTAAACCGACCGCTCATATATTTATTAGTGTCTTACGTCGTGTTTCGATTTAAAAACATTTCTGCCGCAAGAAATGCATTCATGCACCTCGGATCTTACGTTATCAATGGGTTTGCTCGCGGAACAACATTGCATCCGAACGTTCCTGTTTCTTTTACTTGTTCCACGACGATTTACCTCGGCTAACGTTGCTTGACGTTTAACGACCCCTGAGATTATTCTTTTAATGACTAATTTTCATTGCAAATGCGAAACTTTACACACAAAGATAGGCAAACTCGTGTTTCGCATTCGGCAAAAGTACTTTATTATACACAGTGAATCGAGAAAGTATTTCAACATGAAATTTCCTATTATCGAAAAATCGTTCATTATTTTCTAGAAAAATCTTGCATGATATGACTGGTGAAAAACTGACGACACGTTTGTTGTCGCGAATGATACAAGTTCGAAGGTTTGTGAAAACGTTAGAAAATTTTGTTCGTAATTGTAACCATCACGGATTTGAAGGCTAAATTTTCGGTCTTTGCAACGAGACCTCAAAACTTGATGTACGAATTTCTTGTTTACCGTTTTATGGGATAAAAACGAGGGATTAGTTTGACTGTGTGATGAGTTTACGGTGTACCGTGTATTATTGTAAATTCGGCAGTACAGTGATTTCACTATGTAAGTCGCCAAGGCCTGTCGCGGGATATATGTACTCCGTAAGGGGCCACGAAGCTCGAGAGGCCTCGGACGCCGAGGAGTGTAAACATAACACGGCTCGGGTATGTCTCCTGGACGATACACGACGCTGGCAAGATCCGTGTTGTTGACGTGTATCGAGAATTCACTGTACACCTTTTCTTCAAATTTCAATGAATCGACCAGTTCTTTCAAAATAATTAAAATTCAGGTGATGCCGAGACCGAATTGCAAAGTTGCTTCTAATAAAAATAAACTGGAACGTTTATATTTGCACACAATCGTATAAAAGAACAATGTCCACATGTTTTTCAATTTCCTTTGTCTCGAAACAGGAAGAACATTTTTCCACTGAATTCGTTCTCGCGAAATGCGAAATGCACGGTTAAATTCAGCGTAAGACGAAGAGGCTCGCACGAGCGATTTTATTGCGATACTATATCTAGCAATCAGGATGCTACATTTAAAAGCAAATGCACATGCACAGCCGTCACAATATGGATTGTCCGGATAGAAACAATCCACATTTTGCGCAACGCAGCCCCGCAAACCCCGTGAATTGGAAGCTTTAATAACAGGCCACGGGATATTCGTTGATGAACCATTGGACTTAGCCACTTTTGACGAGCGTATAATCATCTATGGTTTAGCCGAATACAATGCATAGTATGCGAGGCGGAAATGTTTAGCACAAATATGATGCCATAGATCTAGACATAGAAATTCATTATTGTACGTGTACCGCGATAGTCTGAATACCTATTCAATCTGTCTTAACAATCCGAGTATTATAAATCCATGTTAGTTCCATGATCTTGACTTTAGGATCGTGCAAGTATAGTACGTCAGTGAGATTGAAGTTTTCATCTTGTAGTCCTAAGGGAATCGATTCTTTTCATATCGATGGGGAAGTAGTCTGGTGAAGTTACTTCAAAGAGTGTCCTAAGGGCCAATTAGTAACAGGTTTATCAGAATTCTTGGACCACGAAGGTCCTCTAGACGAATTAGCTCCACCCATTTCTCTCTAAACACATGGGTTCTAACAGTCTGTCTTCTCCCTTGGCTAGTGCGTTGCAAGGTTTATTCTAACGAGACCTTGACCTAGGGACCCCACCAGCACTGGCCAGAAGTTTTTATATTGTAATGTGAGATAAGAATACATTGTCATGATAGTCGAAGGAATTTTCAAGGGATGTTTTCCGCACTGTTTTCTGTTGCTCGATCCCGCTGTTTACGTATCTTATCGATCGGTTTGATAGGGACACATTGTCACAGCGTATACAGCTATACATTTTACCTTACCAAGTTGATCAACGACTCCTCAGACTCACGAGCATCTTAAGAGAACTCACTACAGTTATCTTTCTATTGCAGCCTCAGGACAAGGGAAGCTACATCCTCGAATATGTATGCAAGCAACTCAAGATCAAGGAAACGGATTATTTCGGACTTCGATACGTAGATCACTGCAGACAAAGAGTAAGTTTGTTTATCATTGATAACGTCGTTATTGTGTATTTTAATTACCGGTTGAGATTGACTGTAATTAAAGATGGAAGTGAAAATACTTGGAGAGTTCAGACATTTTATTAATCGATACAGTATTAATTGCATTTGTTGTTAATATTTAAACACATGAAATTGCTCTGTTCCAGCATTGGTTAGACGTGGCTAAAACGGCAATTAAGCAAGTAAAAGGTTAGTTTACACTTTCTTTAAATGTAAATAGTAGAGAATAGTATAAATATTCTGCGTTAAATTGTTATGCATACGTTGAACGTCGTAGGAATGAAAATTTATTATGGAAGACAGAATTGACGAGAGGAGTTTCGAACCATTTAAAGTCAGAGTTTAGTCATGCAAAAAGTATTGCCATATAGTTTTGATTTGTTGCTGACATAGAATCATCCCTTTTTAAGCCACACTATAGTCGGTCGCACGCTAAGCGAACGTAACAATATTGCATTCGAGGACAGCATTATCTTATCACGGCTCCTCCGGCGATAATCGTTTCGCAACGGTGTCCATTTCTTTATCAAATAATATAATAAAAATTCATTCGACGCTCGCATTCTGCGCGTAACGGATCAAAGGAGCGAACGTAAATTCGATTCCATGTAACAATGAACAGCTGTGACCAAGGCTTCGATTGCAATTTCTATTCTATAGTCGCTCATTGTGGGTCGATGTCACATAAAACTTTTAGACTGTACAGACACGTTGTACTATTCTCATAGATGAGTAAACATAGTAGTGTTTATTTCGGTGAGGATCGGGAAGAAAACATTAGCTCGCAAATCGGACGCAAGACCAACAACAAAATCGCTAAAAATTCCAATGATCAAAATATCAACGAAAATTACGTACCATAGTCTGTTTAGTTTTGGCAAGCAGATAAAGGGCCTAGCCGGTTAAGGGATTGTATAATTTCGAAAAACGTAGAAAAAATTAGTTTTGTATTTTTTTTTTAACTACAGTGCACTGTAGTAAAAAATATGAAAGATTGGACATAGTGTTCATGACAATATCTTAGTACTGAATCAATGTCCAGAGAAATCACTCTTGAACTTCAATGTTAAATCTGTTTTTTAAATTAAATCTGTCAGATTTTTTTTTTAATTTTCGGATGCGTTTAAATGGGGGAAATGGGACAAAACTGGGTTTTCGACTGAAACTTGGCAGTTAGGGTTTTTCCTTGGTAACCTGTCGAACGAACCATTTGCAAAATCGGCTGAAGGGCGTTTTTATGAACCCATTAACCGGCTAGACCCTGCTTCATATGTGGTCCCGATTTTGTTCGCTTTCCCCGTCAAATTTTATTGTTAGAGTTTCTGGGGCTCTGTATAATCTAATGAACGTCAACTTTAAAAATGACGTACCTTCTCCGGCCGCTCGAATGAGAATGTACCACACTCACAACGCTAGATTCGCATATACATACACGAGGATTGCGAGGTTCGGGGAGTCCGCAAACCATTTCTCAATAATGCAAAGTTGGGGCTTTTCGTGGTCAAAAGTGTTGGATAAAAGATAAATCTAGAGCGCTTGACCCCTGAAAAGTCCTACTTCTGCGTTTTTCTAGTCGTACTTTGCAATATTCTAGCGTTGCGACACGAATTCGTCGAGTAAGAACTCGAGCTTCTCCTAGCGGCCGTTGATGGTGTGACAATCGTCTTGTCCCTTGGCTCCTACATTTTGCCAAATATGTTTTGTGAATTACGCCTAGAAAACGCAAAAGTAGGACTCTTGGGGGGTCAAGCGCTCTAAATTTATCTTTTATCTAACGCTTTTAATCACGTAAGGCCCCATCTTTGCATTATTGAAAAATGGTCTGCGGAGCCAGGCTTTTAATTTTGACAAGTAGAAAGGTACTCGCGTTGTTCACGGTTTCCTTATGGTTCTGTTTCAGATATGGACCCGATTTTGTTCACTTTCCGCGTGAAATTTTACCCGCCAGATCCGCTAAGGCTGCACGAAGAGATATCTAGGTATCAGATTTATCAACAGCTCAAAAGGGACCTTCTTCATGGACGACTGTACTGCAGTCCAGGTGAAGCAGCGCTGCTGGCGGCGTGCATTGTGCAAAGTAAGCAGACTTTCTTTTCCAAATGAACATACCTAAATCACCGGCTTATACCGCTCCGACTTACCTACCCCATTATTTATACAAATGTTGGTGTATCTCGGCAAATATTTCACAACTTCTAGCAACTATGCTACCGCAGAGTTGAAGTTGCATATAGAAAGATTGCGAGACCGCAAATCGTGATGATTAGACCGCGGATTTCAATATAAAATAAAACTGTCTGTTTCATTCGTAAGATATAGGAACCATATAGAAATTATTTTCTTTTAGAAATTTATCCAAAGTTAAACTAGTTCTATTAAGGTCAATTTACACCATACGGCACGAACCTGCACGGACCGGCACAGTCCTTCACGTATAGTGTTAATTGCCCTTTAAAGTCGTAAATAAACTTCAGTTTACCATCTTCTGATGATTGAAATTATTTTTTTTTTGTGAATTTATGACTTAACATCTTTTCTGTGATGAAAGAAGGGATCTCTGGAAATGAGATGATTCGATATTATCCGCGTCAATATATTTGAGGTTAGTTTATTCGAAAAATTGTTTGGAAGTGTGTATCTTTTTAGATACCCCAGCACAGTTTGTAGAACAGTTCGACGAACGAATGTTCAATCAATGTTCGATCAACGTTCGATTGTTTCTCGTTTTAGGTGAACTGGGGGACTATGATCCTGAAATTCACGAAGGAAATTATATTTCCCCGCACAAACTGCTGCTCAATCAGACGGAGACCATCGAGGAGAAAGCAATGGAGCTTCATCAAACTCAGTTAAAAGGATTCACGCCAGAACAAGCAGTAACTCACTTCCTTAGGTTAGCTTCTCAGTTGGAGGCATACGCTGTCGACCCGCATCCCGTCAAGGTAAGATTTCGAAATTGAACCCTTTGCCTCCTGATTTGTTTAACAACAAATGCGCCAATAACGAATACTCCGTTTGACCAGTCTCGTTCTGAAGGAAACCAGAATATTATAGTTTGCATTCATGAATATGATATTTGTCTTGATTTTAGCAAACGAACTAAGCATTTTTTAACATTTTATATGTAAACATCGTTTAACATTTTATATATATGCATTCTTTAAACATTTTATTTATCAAGCAAACGACTTACATGGATTGTTTCTCCACTTAACCCACAGACTCTTGTGAGTTCTAGGCCTGTGCCGGAGTCAGTTCTGACCCACACCGATATTTCACTTTTCCTTCGATATAAGGCGATGGCTCGGGACCAGCTATCATCGTATTTCGAATGAAGAAGAAGAAGAGGGGATAGCTATTTTCTTATTTCGAAATAAAAAGCGTCGTCTTATATCGGAATAAAATTGTACATATTGACGATCGCCGAGCTTATCTCCACCGCGACGAGTCACGAACGACTCCGGCTTAGGATACGGAGAATTAACAAATTATGGTGTTTAAAGCACATATTTTCCTCACCAATTTTCTCGAATGCCAACGGAGATTGGTTCAGTTGAAATGCTACAAACTTTCGCGATGGAGTTGTTGTTTAACATCATAGTTTATTTTTCACGAATAAAAAGATAGGTGGATCAAAAAATTCGAAATTCCTCTGGTAGAACTCGCCGCCACGTCTTTAATTAAATTTATTTTTTAATGAAACTTGCAGAATGTACACGCAAAAGTGTACAGTTGACAATGTGTATAATGGTTTTAAGATAATCAGTAATGTTTACTAAGAAGGATTGTTAAAGTTGATCCTGCTTTCTCGTGTCTTAGGTGTATGAGCCCCCTTAAATATCAAAGACAGAAGCATTAGGCGAGTATTCCTCAAAGTTTCTTTGAAATTATAAATCATTGACTGCGACATAAATCCTACGTAGCGTGGAGCGCTAACTATTTGTTTACCTAACCACGGTAAACGTTGTGGCAAGCGTAGTTCATCGATGTTGAGTTCGTAGCGGAGAACTCGTGCGGTTTTCTCGTGTGAAGACAAAACGTTCCCGGAAATGTGTAGGCTTAGCTGTTGAAGCTGAATATAGTCGCGAACATTACGAGCTGTATAAACAATTGTATGGCCCATAGAGGATTTTCCATTATTTAGTGTTTCTACTTTTTCCCTTGAGAGTTATCCTCGAGTCAGTGTATTTAAATTCCTATTTAAGTTTAAATAGAAAATACAAATTTACATTCAACGCTACAATTTTTTTTTAAGTAAAACTCTTTTCTTTCAAGGTACGATAACGAAATGGTATAAAATTAGATAAATGTTTTTCTAAATCATTGTACGTTTATTGAAAACCTGAATGTCTTGTACAGAGATGCTTTTTTATTTTTTTTTCGACGAGTCTCTATGCAATAAATTTTTCTTATCAAAGCTAGCTTATTAATTACAACGTTTCGCGAAAAAACCAAAATTAATTTTGTGTATTTGTGAAAATTTGAAGTATCAAAATAACAATCCTGATCGTTTTAAACAAATGTTGTCTACAAGTTAAAGAACACTATGCCACGGGAATGCACTCTACTATTTCAACTCGTAAGCTGCATCTGTTAGTATAATCCGACATATGTAGCGATCTCCTCGCGCTGTGTTTCCATATGAGATATTGAAACCAGTGTTGCCTAATGCTTTGTAGTTATAAACTTGAAACCCGCGCTTATAGACAGTTAATCATACGAATCAAGATAATTCATAGAATCGTAGTAGGCGACGTATTTAGTCAAGTTTGTTATATGTAGGACTGTGATTCCGATCTCTCTGTACATTGATGTGTTATCTTTTTTCTGTTAATAGGACCAGAAAGGTGTACAGCTCTATCTTGCTATAAATCACTGTGGCATTCTAACGTTTCAAGGATCTCGAAAAACACATCATTTCCGCTGGCCGGAGGTTCAGAAGATCAACTACGAAGGAAAAATGTTTATCGTGCATTTAACAATTAGCGAGGTAAACGCTTTTTTCTATACGTTATGACTTCCTCATTATTTCGTTCCAGTGATTACCGTTCGGCATCTTAACAATTTAGCTGAAAGACTAAAGATATATTCTAGTTCGACAGTGTTAGCTGTTAGGATTGCAGTATGCTAATTTGTCACTTCCAATTAACAGCTTTTTGATGTTTATTGTTTTCAACTGGATATAAGACGTAGAGTAGCCAAATGATCGAATGTATTTTTTTAGAGATGTCTTGTTGGTAGAAAGATTAGCAGAATAAATTATTATCGAGTAGCCATTATTTAGAGTAATTTTTAGTAAGATGCTTGTTTAACATAATTGTATGTGCAATAAATTGGCACATCGATTATTGTCATTTCTTTCACCACTGAACTTCTTATTCATTCAGTTGTTCGATTAGGTGTTTTTTCATTCATTCGATTACTCACACAAAATTACCTACTCCATAGTAATGTATTCAGCGAGTATATTTATTACGTGCTACTAGGTTTTATTGCTTCAAGTTAAAATAGGCAATTAAGAATATATTAAATTGGAAAAATGAATCGAAGAATACATTGGAAAACACATCGCTAGACTGTGAATTTTATGTAAGTGTTCATGAGAAGAATGAATGTTACAAAACTGTGAAGTCATGAAAAGAATTTAATTTATTAAAATGATCGAAATATGAAATACATGTTAATTGATTGTTCTCTCCAATTGAATTAAAATCAGTCTACCACTTATAAATTATAAAAAAAAAAAAACAGATTAAGCAGCAAGAGACTTGATCAATTTAATCGACCCAAAAACTTGAGAAGGATTGAGAAACTAAATTAATTTTACCCAATTAGAACAATAGTCTTCGCAAGGAAGCTGAATCATTAGCATGTTGTGTGCTAGACAGGAAGGTCTCAATAGTAATTAAGATAACGACCTGCGGTCACCCGGCTACTGTGATAGATAATGAAAGCCAATAACCATTGCATCGATGCTATTAAACCAATATAGAACTCTTTTTGATTGAAAAAGTACGATTATCAAACATTAGTAAGGACGAATTTTCGAAATCTTCAAACTTTAAACGAAGTTTTTTTATAACTTTGAAATTTCACAGTTATCTTAGGATACAGAAAATTCGGAGATGCCATTGCACAGGGCACATTTTTGAAATTTTTAAAACAATCAAGTTACACACGACTGAGACGATTTTTTAGAGCACGATATTTTTGGATCGACGTCTGGTAAACTGTCCACGATGGGAAACTACTGTCGCAACTTGTTAGTCTAGTTGGTGCATTTTTATACAGTGTATTTTGCATCTGGAATAATAAATTGGATTAGGATTCTTAAATGATATAATAAAGTGATTTAAGGTTGAAAACTTTATGCGACATTCGCATTTAGCAAATCGTGGTTCTCGGACACGATGGGGCCGAAAAGTCACGAGCTCGATGATTATGGTCGTATTCGTGTCGAGCTGCAGCCATTCACGTTTACTATCGCACGCAAGGTTTCGAGTTAACTGGTTAATTATGGTATTCAACGCACAACACCTATATTGCAATATTATTACATACTTACCACGAACAAATACCTGCTTGCCCGAGATACAATCATTTTTATGCTTCTTAGACGATCACGAATTAGATTGAACTTTGTTACAATTTCCTCTATTCACAGTTTGATGAATCTAAATTCAGCTATTTGATATGCACATGTTGCTCCCCAAATTGCATAAATATTACTCGAAACTTTCTTTCTTATGAAATAAATCAGGCACCTTGTCTAAGGAAATATAATGCTAGTTGTGTTTCATTTAATAGAAATTTAATGCAAATGCATTTGTTCAGTGTACATTTAACTGCAAAAATTGTAGCATTGTTCTTTTTATTTGTATGATAAACGTAGCGACATAGTATAAAATACATAATGATCACAGTTATCACTAGTATTATTTTCTCCATGCGAGACGCCAACCATGACCCAGTGACTGAACGCAGTTTATAGGATTATTAACTCGACAAGTCTTCCACTCGTCGGAAACATAACATTTCTATAAAAGCTTCACGGTCATTCGAAACTTCCTCTTGGAGATCGAAGACGCAATGTCTTTTGTATTTTTTTAAATATCGCATATATATTTCGGCGCAAACAAAAATAAGAAAATATCGAGACAACTGAACCACGGATCTGACTCGCATTGTTTACGTTTGTTCTGAATGAAATGCCGCGAGCCAGGCTCGTGTTGTTTACGTTTGGTCCGGACGAGATACCAAGGGTCAGGCTTGTGCTTACGGTTTTTTTGGCCCAAATTTCTTACCACGAGTCTCACTCGTTGTTGTAGGCCAACGGGTTTATCGGAAAAATCATCTTACCGGTTTTTGTTTTCATCTTTTATTCGGCTAAACAAGAAGAAGGCAACAAAGGTTTGGCGAAAAGTAGCTCGATGTTGCGTCAGTGTGGACATAACTTTAGGTTCGTCTTGAAACTTCGTGGAAGTCGCAACGTTTTCCGATCGCGAACATAAGCGAAACTGGAGCACGCATCAGTTTCCTTCCCCTTTAAAATATTACGAGCCTGCTATATTCTGTATGAGAGTGAGAGAGAAAGGGAGGGAGAGAGAGAGAGTGAGAGAGAAAGAGAGAAAGCGCCTCACGTCGTAGATGTATATTGTCCGCTCGATATTGTTACGGGTTCAACTAATCTTATTATTTTCCACTGCTGGGCCTATTCAGGACGTGAGGACGAAGGTGAGTCGTTTCGTAGCAGTCGCACGGGTTATACATGTTTTCTTAACATAGTATTCGAAGTATATATTAGTCTGATTGTTGTCACGTATCACGATCGAATTGTTCGTATCCGAAATAATTCGGTCATTAGTGTGCGAATGGACAAGGCTATTGTGTTATTACCGCTAGGAGCTCCGACTAAAGCTGTTGTGGCCAGATATATCAATGAAACCACGCCGTTGTTTGAAGTCGTTTAAATCGGTAATTTGCTTTCGTTTCCTGAATACCTCTTTTAACCCCTTGTGCCGGGACCTGTCCACGACCGTTTTGAACCGAGGAGACCCGCCGAATACGTACCGTTCGCTGAAATCGTGTCCCATCGATTCTCCTTTATGCTGTCGAAACGTATAAAACTCCGATATCGTTTATTGTTTCGTGCGCGACAGAAACATTTTAAAGAATCACGCGCGGTGGTCAGTTGTGCAATCGTACGATTTCATTGTGCACGGTTCGCCGCATAAATTGTTACAAGCCATTTACCCTTTAAATATAACACTTCGTAAGTCTACTCAGTACTGTGTCCAAGAACCCATCGACTTAATTTTCCTCTGAATTAAAATGAGTAAAGAGGACCGAGTATTTCGTGTGCAACATAAATTGCTAAAATGGCCCCTCAATTTTTATTACTATTCACTCCTACCAGTTTTTCTTTACGCGTTCTCGTTCCATTTAGTTTAAATGTGCAGTGTTCACTACATAAATTGTTACAAGCCATTTACCCTTTAAATGTAACACTTCTTAAGTATGTTTAGCCCTAATTTTCCTCCAAATTAAAACGGGTAAAGGATTTTAGTGTCTTGCTAAAAATGGACCCTTTAATTTTTGTTACTATTGTCAGGAATCAAGTATCTAATAATACTTTAGGGGAAAACAGCTTGTCATACTTTCTGTGGTGCACCTATTTATGATTTTCGAATATCAATTTTGGATACTTGAAGAACGTTCTCGGTTTTTCAAAGTAACATTCGGATACTCAATATTTCCGCGAAAATTCGTGCAAACGTAGTTTACGTAACGTGTTAGTTCTCGTTATAATCTGTCACGCATTCGTGACACTTTATAGGTTTTTAGAAACTGTGAAATCCTATTTCGAACTATTTTATAACATGGCAAAATACGGTGGGAGATCCGTTCGCAAATATTTATTCGTTGTCGTCGTACGCGGTTTAAAGTACGAGTTATAATACGATAATCATATTTATGTCTTGCATGGTACGATTTCTGCGGCTCTCCTCAAATAGAAAAGATTTTTGCCTCTCTTTAAAAATGTTCGTTGCACAGATTTTAATTGCAGCGTGACGCTTCGTTTTCGAGAAAGTCGACTTTCAAAATTTCATATTATACATATATTCACAGAAACAGATAAACAGATTTCAAATGAAAAGTATTTTTTGTTCATGTGTCTGTTGATTTAGGATATGGGTACCTCCACATTAAATGGGTTCCTTACCCTATGATATTATTTTATCTGCACCAACGTGTGTGGCAGAATTTGTATCAATTTGTTATTAAAATCGTAGAAAAAAAAACAGTTTTATCCGATTTACAGTTTAGAAATTGTAAATAACAATTTTCGAAATAAGCTTGTACATTCTTTAAATAATTTATGTGAATGATGAAAATCACTGCAGGAGTTTTGATCTTTCATTAAAAATTTTATGAAGCACAAATAAGCGGATGCTAGACGTACGTGCTTATAGTAAGTAGATTATGCGAGTATTGCCCAGATGCATCAGCGAAACAACAGTCGAACACAAAATTCTCGAAAACGGAGCTTACTATTCGAGGTTTTCTCGATTATTCATGATCAAACTCATTGTTCCACTTCAAGGGGTTAAACAATACATCTGAAAACTCTACGACATCACGTAGAGTTTGTTATTATCTATAACTAATGATCACTTCTTAAATGTTGTACCGTTGATATTACGATATCAGTACAAACGTGTGTAAGTAACAAACAATTACGAAATTATTACATTTGTAGTGATAATGTTTCAGTGGTGTGTATCATAGTACACTTAAGTTTCAAGTAGTACTCGTGTAATATTTATCGTTAAGAATTTTCGTGAAAAAAGTTTGTTATTCACTTTTATCATTTTCGTTGAATATTCTCTTCTATTGTTATTAGGTTATTGCACGTCAACTTGACCATTGTTGTTGGTAACGATCCTCATTGCATTAATCTTTATAGTGTAAAATTGGACACGTTGTTACAGTTTTGTGGAAACATTTTCTCATGTTAAATGTATCGGTGTTTATGTAAACATTTATTTTTCCTCATTACTTAAATTTTAGCTGTTCGTTTCAATCATGGTGTAAATCGCGTTGTTGAAAATATAGAAAATGTACAAAAGAAATTATGTTATATGAAAAAATCCAATCCTTTTTCTTTCATGGACACTCACTTTTATTTTCCCTTTTGGAGTGAATCATGAATTGACAATCATGTCATACATAATTCTAAATCTAGTAATTTTACCAAATTTTCCACCTTGTTTAATTCATCGGTAGTCAAATCACTGTTTTTAATTCTACCAAAGTTCTATAAAAATTCAATCGAATGTTGAAAATTGAAAATTTCGATCTTATACCCGCCGCGATGGGTCACCAATGACCCCAGCATAGCATACGGAGGGAATTATTGCACATTCTGATTTTTCCAATTTCCAACCATTAGGTTCGAACACTTTCATTAACATTGACAAAATGTTTTGCTTCATAAAATTGTAACAGCAGATTTAACCGTACGCATAATATTTATTTATAAATTTCTACAATTCAAGTAAGTTATCAAACGATTGTCGATCTATTCGAACAACGCAGAAATAACTTCGTCATAAAATCGTACTTTAATATTTTCGATTGAGCATCCTAATTTTTATTAAAATTTTGTTTTCGGTCTGATCACGTGCAACAACCTGATGGAACGATCAGCAAACATCGATCGCAATTTTTCCGTTAACTAAACAATTCCTAAAGCTCCGTGTGTCGTTTCAGAGTCGGCTTGAATCGATTCGTGTGAAAGATACGTTCGGAGCGGAGTGATTAGTGTCCGAGTGCTAGCGATTATTCGAAAACGATTATTAATGTGTTGACACAGTTTACATGTAGTTCGTAGTCCATTGAATCCAGCGTACGATAGTGTAGAGGTTTCTTAGTGCAATGTTTTTTCCCCGCAATTTTCAGAAAAAGCACACTGTTGGGTTTAAGTGTCCCACGGGGCCTAACTGTCGCCACATATGGAGATGCGCCATCGAGCAAATGTTATTTTTCACGTATGTATTCTTTTATTCAGCTGAATCGCTTTCAATGTCTCCGCACGGACGATCGCAGCTTCAAGCACTATTCCCCGGCGTTTAGTATGCGGACGAAATTATTGGTACCCGGTAATAGCGCGTAATACACCACTCTAGAAACCTTGTATGCTTTTTGAATCATGGAAGTAACATTGTGCTTTAATACTGTCTAATCCCTAAACGATTTTACCACCTCCTCGAAGAAACTTCAATCATCATCTGCACACCTAGTATAGTAGTATCTTATGCTTCTGAATTAAGCTACGGGCGGCGGCGGCTGGGTCCATCTCGACCCAAGCTCCTTCATCTAACTTTTCATCTTTTGTCTAACCGGAGTCGTTAATTATGTACGAGGTGTGATCAAAAAGAAATTCTGCTATTTTCTTTGCTATGGTCACTTGCTCTGTGCCAGACCTGGGTAAAATTTCGAGAAAAAATATTCAAAATACTGTATTTTAAATAGTATAATTTAATAGGGTTCAAATAAAATACTACTTTAAATGTAGTATAAATGTATACTTTAAATACATGTATGTATTTCTAAATTAAAGAACGAAAAATTTCGGCAAATAAAATATTTTTATTTTGATAACCAGATACATAACATACAATATTTTAATGTTGTATTTCAAATATTTCCTTACAATGAAAATAACATAACATGCAACATGTTGCTAAACAGACTACAATGTCGTAATAACATTACACGCAACAAAATATCAGAAAATTATAGGCTACTATCTTTCTTTTTTAAAGAAATTAATAATTACACATTCGACTGTCGCATCATTGTGAAATCTTTAAGAATGTCCGCCCTCCGAAGATTAATCTGGAGTTACATTTTTATATATCTCTCGTATAACAGAACACTTTTCTGATACCGATTCTCACGGATTTTGAGAAAACAGGATACACCTGGCTAAACTGTGAATGTTTACGCAAAATTTGTTTTTTAAAAGGTCAGACATTTCCCGCGATCGCGAATGAAATGAGAATTAATTGCGATCGGGGAATTGATCTTTTTCTGTTTACTTGGCATAATTGCATAAAATTTGCAGTCTATTTGCAACAAAAATAGGGAATAATATTTATTAGACTCGATTCGACTAAAAAAGTTTATGAATATTAATATAGAGATACGTTTATGAATATTAACATGGAGATATTTTATACGGACATTTATATGAAATTGTTTACGAGCTGGTTAACGTAACGTTTGAATAACAGTGTTCGCTTAACGAGGGGTCTTCTATATTTTGTTTCATAATTACCATATAACAATGCTCATTCATTTATAAATTAAAACCGTTTATGGGGATCTGTGAAGAACGAAAATAGTAAGATGATTTAATCATTTATAACACTGGATGCTCTGAAATAAATGGTAGCAGATGGACTGCAAAAACAAATGAAAAATTCGGGATATAAACAAATAAAAGTGCCATTACACATTCGTCCAAATTATTCCGGGAACAACGCTACAGAGATTCTATATTGCATTTCCGATTGGTTTTTAAACTTTCGAGTGTGCTTTGATTGCAACAACGATTGCAGGAAATCGTATCATATTGCAGGACGAGTGCAATTCAAAAACGTTGCAATACTAAAGAACACTTTTTGCAATTTTACTTACACGTCATTGCTTTAATAAAATGCTACGCTCAAGTATGAAAACAGAAAAACACGTGAAAATAAACTCTATACATATATATAAGCATATATAAGAATATATAAGCATATATAAGCATATATAAGCATATATATATATATATAAGCATTACATTTATTAGCTTTATGTTTTCATAATTATTTTTAAAAGGAACTAGTTTCTTAATAGGCAACATTATAACTATTAACTCCTTGTCTCTTGCGTTTAACTCCTGTTGTTAACGTTTGTCCCGAATGAAGTATCACGAGCCAGGCTCGTGTTGTTTATGTTTGGTCCGAACGAGGTACCACGGGTCGGGCTCGTGCTTATTGTTTTTAGCCCTTTCGTACGAGTCTCGCTCGTTGTAGGACAAGGGGTTAATATACTGGTGCCAGAGCTGGGAATTATTATGCATATACTTTTCTAGAAATTCAAACCAAAGAAAAATTTAATTCTTCTATTCACTGGTCTTATAATTAATGTTACAGGGTTTTCGTAATGCGCTTCCTCGTCTGGTCACGCACCTGCTATTTTTTGGTTCAATTAATTTCGAGATAGATTAAACACGTCCTAGGTGTAGGTGTTCACATTACTGCAAATTATTCATACATTTCGACGTTTCACTTATGGTGTTGAATTACGGACGTGCGCAATGCATCTTTTTCATTTATTTCTAAAGGGAATATGATCTTTTTCTTCTCACTTATAATTCACGGAATGAACACGTAATAATACTGTAGCGGGGATGTCTGGCGGAAAAAAGCTTAATTAAACAATTTCTCTTTCTCTAGCTTCTCCTTGATAATTAATTTCACGTATTTTTCGGACGGAAAAATAGTATACTCTTAAGCTATGTAACTTTGCGGAAGCGGTACAAGGACAGTATCGCAGAAAACGTTATACTCTACAGTTTACAAAATGAATTAAATCTTTCTTTCAAACTTGCGCCGGGCAAAAGATTATGTTTGTTTCTCGTATAAGCAGAGAATATAAGGAGTATGCTGACAAAAATCTGATGATAGTTATGCATTCCAACGAACGTACACTGTTACTCAAAAGTTCGCAGCAGTTTTCGCTAAATTGCACAAACGAACATTTGTATATAAACAAAATTACATTAAGAATTGCTAAAAATGTAGTATTCTACGGAGAAACAATTATGGTGATCGTTACGAAACTTACGAACATCGGAGACATAACGTACAGCACTGTTTCAAGTTCACGATAATAAAAGCACATGCGTCTATAATACTAACATTCGCCATATTTATCATCCATGCCTCGCGCGACCTTAGCCTGAAGCATTGCCGCGAAACAAAATATTAGGGGTGTGCAGGTACCCGAAATTTTGGATTCGGGTCGGGTCGGATAATTTGCTCGGAATTGGGTCGGGGTCCCGAAACTTTCTACAGTTCGGGTATCCAAAAGTGTAGTCGGGTTGGATCGGGCCGGGAGCCCGAAAGTAAGCAATGTTCGCGCACCTGCAGCTGACTGGCGTCAAATTTGAGGATTGATTGACAAACCACATATTCTAGAATTTCTTTCGATTTTTCAGTTGCAAATACTGATTGTAAAAAATGAAAAACCCGAAAAATTTCGGAAAAATACATATTTTATATGAGAGCGTAACAGCGACTGCCCTGGACATTAATTTAACAATGAGTTAATGTCATCAACACAATCTCCAATTTTCTCATATTTTTATCTGGGGTGCGTCACAGTAAAAGAAAAAATGATAATGCAAGTTGTACTTGATAAACTTCAATATTTTGAACGTGATGTGTTGAGACATTTTTTTTTTCGTTAATCGGGTGTTTTTCGGTTTCTAATCACATGATTTTTGTTATACCCGAATTTCATAAACTTTTGGAATCCCGATCCGACCGGATCCGAGGCTCGGATACTTGCACACCTCTGCAAAATATGTTAGATTGATACTGTTATTACGGAGACGTGTAGCACAATTGCACATTTGATATTTCACGCTTGGCCACGAGGCGGCTGAATTATCCGTACGAATCTCTTTGTTCTTAGATTACCAAGTGCAGCGGACGCGCCCGTCGTAAGCGGAGGATCCATATTCTCCTGGGGCACGAAGTTTAAATACACAGGGCGAACGGAGAAAGAAGTGTTGGAAGAGATGAGTCCACGTCGGAAAGAAGATTCGCCCACGGAACGATGCCAAACTTCCCGCGTCAGAAGAAAAGCCAGCAGCGTACCAGTCACGCCGAGCACTCCTAGTCAAGACCCCGTCGAAATAAGTCAGTATACGCGAACGCATTCCTCTGCCAACAAACTCGAACAAATCTTTTTACGCTATTGCTTTCCCCTTTCAGTAAAGATCTCCATAGAAAAAAGAAACAAATGAAATCAATGTAAAACTTTTCATATGCTTTCATTATACTCTGGTCATGTTACGAAAGTTGTTTCAGTCGTGAAAAATTTATCCCCACTACCACAAGGTGTAAAACCTCTACCAGCATACGAAAGACAATTTTCTGATTAAAATAATACAAAACACGATATAGTTTAGTCTACGCGAACGCATTCCTCTGCCAACAAACTCGAACAAATCTTTTTACGCTATTGCTTTCCCCTTTCAGTAAAGATCTCCATAGAAAAAAGAAACAAATGAAATCAATGTAAAACTTTTCATATGTTTTCATTATACTCTGGTCATGTTACGAAAGTTGTTTCAGTCGTGAAAAATTTATCCCCACTACCACAAGGTGTAAAACCTCTACCAGCATACGAAAGACAATTTTCTGATTACAATAATACCAAACACGATATAGTTTAGTCTACGCGAACGCATTCCTCTGCCAACAAACTCGAACAAATCTTTTTACACTATTGCTTTCCCCTTTCAGTAAATGTCTCCATAGAAAAAAAAACAAATGAAATCAATGTAAAACTTTTCATATGCTTTCATTATACTCTGTTCATGTTACGAAAGTTGTTTCAGTCGTGAAAAATTTATCCCCACTACCACAAAGTGTAAAACCTGTACCAGCATACGAAAGACAATTTTCTGATTAAAATAATACCAAACACGATATAGTTTAGTCCACGATAAAGTAGAACCTCGATTATCCGAACTGACCGCTCAATCTAAAGCGATCCATGTACAACATAATTACAAACAATGTTTGTATTTTCTAAGGACATTTTCAAAAAAGTTCTATCAAACAGACTTTTTCAGAAAGCTTTATAAGTGCATTTACTCTTCTCATATTTATGGGACAAACCATGCCAGTTTTAACGATCAATGTTAAATACGGAACGGAGAACTTAGACTCGTTATGCTTGCATTGCAGGATATTCGAGTCTGCCTCGAAGCGGCCATAGCGCAGGCTTGGACGATGCTGGAATGGCAGAAGGCGGTTCAGGAATACCGTTTAGCACGCCTTACTGTCCAGACAACACTCTGCCGCTTCTGGAAACTGTTTCGGAGGACCAAGAGATTCATGCCAGGAGAAACAATGGTTAGTTCCTTGAACACGTATAGTCGTCTTGATTTTGTTCCACTCTTTATCTCTTTCTTTCGACTCGAGACGCATGGCTTTTAACAATACAGTGAATTCTCGATATATGTCAACAACACGGGCCTTGCCAGCGTCGTGTCTCGTCCAGGAGACATACCCGAGCTGTGTTATGTTTACACTCCTCGGCGTCCGAGGCCTCTCGTGCTTCGTGGCCGAGGTAGTGGCGGCATGTATAGAGAAATCACTGTACTTATTTCATGTATATATAAATAATCGTTACTTTAATCTAATATCGTACAATAAGAACCGTAAGTAACCCAAACGTTTGTAAACAAGTTTCCCTTTGAATATACTCCTTCCGAAGAGAAATATTGAATTTGCTACACGTCCAGTAGTGTTCCGAAAGGCGTCGCGAAATCTTGAAATTTTTGGATTGTTGTCGTCCTTGATTATCGAATATTGTAGTTCATAACATTATGGACAATGCATTTAAATACAGTAGGAACTCGATCTAAGGCGATCCATACGCAACACCATGTACAAATTAATAAAAATTAAATCTCTCATTTCAACTGAACTATTCTAATATTAGAACAGTCATGTTTCTCTGTTTAGTTCGAATAATCGAGTTTCTACTGCAGCGAAGCTTCCTTTAATATAAAAATGAAAATCTTTTCCCATGAACATTTGAAATTGTCTTCTCCTGGTTACATCAGAAATTGTGATGGAAAAGTTGCTGTAGGAAATTGGAACTGGAAAAGTTTGCACGCCCAGAGATGCATGCAACTGTCGCGATAGCCAATCAAATCTGTCCCCCACCCTAACAACAACATTGTGGTGTGGATATTTGAATTCGAGAATTTCTTACCCTTTTGCTACCGTTTTGGCTATATACGATCAGAGATGAGTCAAATTACGATTAAAATTGATAGACTATTTATTACTTAGAATTAGTATTTTACCCACTCTTGTGTGCGTTTACGTTGTCAAGCGAGCGCAATGTAACGTGCGCTAGATGGAATACAAGAGAGCAGGTTCGTCTGTAAGTACAAAGCTCTGCCGCTGCTTATTTTTGCTCAGTGTGCTTCTCGCTTCAAGCTGCAGATACTCGAACAATGGGAAAACTCGTAAAAGAGGAAAACAGATTATTCTCAAGGGATAGGTACATTAACGTTTCTCTCTTTGAAAAGGCACAATGAGTTTCAGCATGTATCGGAACACTACTGTACTTATTTACAAAAAGATATGAACTATGGATTATAGAATTATCGACACAGAAACCTGATGAAAAGACTTTTTGATTTGGAAGCAGATCATGTAACAGTGTAATTTTGTTAAATAAAATTTACTACAATATCTACCTGTTAGGTAGATGACTTTAGCTATGAGAGTAAACTAAATGAGAAAAAAAATCAGTCCAGAGCTTGGAATAAATTAATTTCTTATTTGTAGGATATAGAGCTGGTTTGCATACGCAGCTTGAGAGCATTTATCGTTTTATATAAATACTCCCTTTTATTTCTGCAAATTTTATATCGTATACTTTAAAACCCTTTAGTTCATTTAAATGTACTTAATAATTTTGTACAGCCAAAGTTTATCCACCTTATGCATGCATACATTTGCCTGTATTCTTGAGTCTGATTTGGTAGAAAACCATGCGTCACGATACGTTGCACTTATACACGCATGTATAAGAGTATGATCAGTTAAAATCAGTGCGGGATAGAAGTTACAGCTTTTACTACACGGTTGCTATACTTGATAGTCATTGAAGTACTCAACGAGCACTCTAAAATTCCGTAATATATGAACACATCCGTTAACTAACGAAAAAAGTAGTCTCGTAATGTGTTGAATATCACGAAATACTCGAAGCAAGTATACAAAGTTTAGAAGCTATTAGACTGCAGATTTTATGCATTTATGGCAAAAATGAGTCAGTGGAATATAAAACAGTAAAAAGATTTGAGAGCATCGATACGTTATCAATGACTATTTAAATTATTCTAAGAAAAAACAAATTTTCGTTTGGCATCAGTAACTTGCAAGCAACTCGAGTGATTTTTCTTTTACATAAAAATCTGCAGTCTAGTGATAATCTTTCAGAATTGTTGAGGGAGAAAAAGAGGGAGAAATTTTCGTGTAGAAAAAGTTGTACGAGACTGTATGTTCTTTTCATTTCTCGTTTCCTGGTTGAGAAAGAAGGAATAGTCACGAGAAACTAAATGATCACACTGTAATACAACTAAATGAAACTAGCCAACGAGTACACTTTCTAAATTACTAATTTATTTTTGCTTCTACCAGTAAGTTTAATGAGACGATTTATTTAATGAGCAACGTACAGTAATGGTTTTCATAGTGCGCCATATTAGCATCAAACTCTAAGTACTATTATCCATTGGTATACTGGAGTCTCTCCCAAAATTTCAACAAAATTTTCGTACATCAAGTTTCGTTACTGTATTATAGGATAATTGCAAATACCAAGTTGCTTTGACTTCTTTAGAACTTTAGATTATTAGAACAGAATTTCCGAGAGGTTTTAGTATCCTAGTTAACGTTCGAAACTGTTCCGAACGATGCCTGCACACTTCTTAAATTCTTGAGTTTTCACACTTTTAATCCGAATGATCAGCTTGTATGATATAAATATTCGTTAGATTGCGAGCATAATAGATTAGACATAGTACTTCAAGACACGTCTCGTTCCTCAGCTCCCTCATTCATCTACATATTTTATACTGCATCGAGAACTATCGGAAGTTGTTGGTTCCTATGTACTCTACTATAATTACATCACTATCCCCGCCACGTTATATGACTAATTGATAGTATAGGTCTACCGAGTATTAGAAGAACTCTGCCGCTAGTCGCCCAAGTCCGACCCACTTAATAAGATTATACCAGGATTACATAAGCTTAATCAATATTTGTGGTCATTTAATTGCATTGTCACTTCCATTAGCCGTCGTGGTTCTGAAGACCTCTGCAGCGTAACAGAGAAATCTTTCTCGAGTAGCCATTAAGTCCACTCGGTCTCTCACCATCTTTCCAAACTCGCACAGTTAGAATCGAGCGTTCTAACAAACTTTGGCAACACAGAAATTCCTATCTTTCTTGAACTTTCCAAGCGGAGAGCTTCAATGGAATGATCAAACAACTTTTGCCCCGTTGGCTATCATTTCTTTGGTACGAAAACATTCCCTAGAAAATAATACTTATTTCTCCTCACTGTAAATTCCCTTATCAGTAGATACATAATCAAGCCTTTCTGTAGTTTGACAAGAGAGAAAGAGAGTAAGATACGTTTCATAAAATAAGAAAATTGTGGACCAATGGCACGATCACAATGTCGTGTTCAATGGTGTTGTGAAAGGGCGGGAACATTATTTTTGACCACTTATCTTGCAGCCTTATCTTACAGCTTTGATCGGAAAAAACGAAGACCAGAGAAACAAAGAAGCATAAAGCGTCTTTCTTTTGCTTGTCATGTTTTATGGCAGCGATATGATCGAATTAAATCGCAGTGATTAGCGTTCTGAACACGCGTCACAGTATCGCCAAGCATCGAAATCTCCGAGCTGTGCGCACTACGGGACCCACTACTGTAACCGAATAACGATAGTTCGATATTACTCTCGACTCGAGCGACACTTTTCAAGAAGTAACGAAAATCTTCCGAGTCGGAGCACCGCGGAGAGACGAGAAAAAAAGATGCCCAAAAGACCCAAAAAAAAAAAAAAAAAAAACAAAAATAAAGGGAGAAAGAGAGACAAAGTACAGAATCTCGCCGCTTCTTTGGCTTCTTAGATCGTTGATTTGTCTTTTCCTTTTCTTTCTGTTTGTTTAGCCGTAGACGAAAATGATACGCATGCGAGTGCCACCCACAACACCACCGCCACCACCACCACTACCACCACCTCCAACACCACCACAAACCGTGCGAAAGTTAGACTGAAATTTCCCAAGAGCACGCTGAATCGACCGCAACCGTTGTACAGTCAAAAGATAGTGATAGGCTCCGAGGATTTAATCGGCCGTGACATCGATAACGTCGTTCGGGAGCGTATCAACGCTCTCGAAAAGAGTCCGAAGGTGGTCAGGTCGACCGTCCTGATAATAAAGAGCTCTAAGGTGTCGGCGAGGTCGTCGCCGAGGTCCGGTAAGGGGCCCGCGTCCGACACTTACGTGTACCCGGCCGCCGATTCGGGTACGATCATTACAACGGTGATTAACGGTCTTCTCGACCCTAACACCGGTAAGACGGTCCTGCGCAGGTCCAACGAGCAGGTAAGCATGCTCGGCCGACGTGAGAACGAGACGATCTCTTCACGCGGAAAGCCTGCCATCATGAAAACGGCTAACGGTTGCGTTGCGCCGACGAGAATTGACGTCGAGGACGTTAGAAACGGAGTCGAAGCGACCAGGCGGCACGAGAGGACAGGTAAATTCGATAATGGGTTGTCCTTGTTCAACGAACCCACACATATACACCAGATACTCCATACCTCCCAGTGCTATGTCTCGGATTCACCATTGTGCAGAGGTGAACCAGTTGGCTGAAATACCGAAGACTCGCGGGGACGCTTATATGTAACCTTGAGCTTGACACTTTCCTAGTCGAGAAATGCCAGCATACCCGCAAAAACTCCCTCAAAGGGATTACACGACGTCACGTGCCAAGAATTGCCCCACCAATGTACTCTCCGTGCCTCACAAGAAATCCCATGGCAGGAATGCGACAGAAATTCGGCAGCAATCCTTCCGATTCGGTCATTCCACACGCATTTTCGGTTTTAGCCGATTTATTGGATAAAGCGATCGTACATACTATGACGTCAAACCTTGGGTGCGAGCGAGGAAGGACCCCCTTTGCCCCGTGCCGTCCCATGAGACTTTTTGCGAGGCACGGAGAACAGTGTCGCCAGACTTTTCTCTGTCGTTACAGTGTGAGTCACGTTTCATGGTGACACATGCACGATAGAGACGAAACGCGTCACGTGACCGGGCGGGGATGCTCGACGCCGGAAAATGGGGGAATAACTTCGTAGAAGGGGAAGGGTAGAGTCGCTTAATCTGGCGACACTGACGGTGGGTACCAATAGTGGAAGTACCTAGTGGCTTCACGATCCGTACTTCAGGGTCGCTATTGGATCCCCACTCTCAACACGAATGGCAACATCATCGTCTCGTCTAGATGAGGTAGACTCGGCCCGTGGGCCGCACACTGTTTCTTTCACCTATACTCAGGATCTACCAACGCCTCTCACCATTCGACTGGTATCCTATGAAAGAAATAGCGAGCGACCTTCGGGACCTAGTTTGCCGGCTCTGGAGATAAAGTCAAGCTATAAGTAGTGCTGAAGAGTGGGAGAACCGGCGAACTAATGGTGGGGGTCGCGCGGAAACCTGCTCGGCTCTAGACCACGCTATAGCTTCGTGACGTTTCTCAGATTCTGACTATAACATTTCCCTTACATTCATCTGTCGGATCCCTCGATCTGGTAACGCCGAATGCGACTGTTCCGGTTAATGACGAAAACAGAAAAAGGAAATAAAAACAGAATAGTTTGCAGTGTTCCTGAGCGTCGCACGAGTTGCTCGAAGCTGCAGAGGGAATATTGTACGTATAATAACAGTGGTGGGGATATCGGTCACCAATCAGAACCCTGCCTGGCCAACTAGTCACTTCTGCACAGTACTTTCTTTGTCTCCGTTCTTTCTTCCATCGTAGTGAATGTTCCTTGCACGGATATATTGACGATTGCTCATCGCATATTATTGTTCTGTTACATTTCATTGTTACCCTCAGTTCCGTTCGTTCGCATAACAGACTGATCAGCATGAGCTTGCGCCTGTCAACTAGAATATTCTGCAAAACTTTAAACATAGATTTAATCAGGGATATCATCTGGAGGTGGGTAAACGTGTTTGTTAACGGGCAGTGTACTTTTTAAGAAACTATTGGCATGGATGAATCTGTTGTTGCTCTGTTATCTGTGGGATTTGCTTTACCCAACTCCAATGTTTTGCCGTGATCCTTGGTTATTAACGATTTTAGATCTATAGAAATGATGCGTGTGTTTACGTGTGTCCATTAAAAAGGAATGAAAGAAAAACATCCATCGTTTTGTAAGTCTTGATTTTAGTAAAAAGGTCAACAGATCATTTTATTTTTGTGGACGTGTTGTGTTACACAACTTTAGAGTTCTGATTATTTTTTGATACTCGTGGAATTTGTTTTAACGTTACTGATGTTTTATACTTTTTAAGATAATTGGTTTGGAAGCCAAAGAGGGGAGTGTAAATCAGTTTGCAATTGAATTAGTCTTTTCGTGTTGATATTTTAGAGTTTGTAATTTTGAAGTTTGATAGTGCTACTTAAAAAGAATGTAGTGTTAATGTACAACCAGTTAGTGTATAATCGTGTGTTACAAAAATGCCGCAGATTCTGCAAATATTTTTGACGACCGCTACATCGCAATTCACACAAAGAAAATTTTTCACGTGCGTCGTTATGCGAAACCACACCGCGGGATATGTATCACATCCGGGAAGTAATGAGATTCCTTTGGTACATGTTTTAATATTTCGTACAAAGAGCAGAGTACATTCAATGAGACACTGTAACCGTCAGACCTTCTTTCAAGTCATCTTTGACCTGACATCAAAGTAAATGATGTAGATGAATATGTCGATTACATTGCTCAATCGAAATTCCACGGTAAATTAATCAATTCAGGTCAATAAAATGAAAGCCAACAAAAAATTGGAAATATTCAAAATTCGTCTTCCGAGGAACAAGTAAATAATATAACTGAGATTAAAGAGTAAAAGAAAAATTATGCTATTGAATGTGAAATGGTGGAAGTGCTGTCACCTTCAATCTCATCCGAAGATTGTTAATGTTATTCTCAATGTTGCCGCACACTTTCGTTTTCATAGTATTGCAACTGATGTTAAAACGAGTTCAATCGCATAGAGTGTTAAAATATAGTCCAACATCAATATTTATAAGAATATTATGAAGAAAAAGTATCCTCCAGTTACAGGGTGTTCGACTGTTAGTAGATATTCTAAAAGATGATTATACATAGTACTTGCAGTTTCGTCTTCGTTTTCAAACGATTAATATAATTGGTGGATTTTGCGTCGTTAATACCTTGGAAAACGCAGTCGAAATAACGTCGACTTGTACGATCATCCCCAAAGTGTCCACTACACCGAACATCCTACGTGCAAGCACGTTTCGTGTCACTTAAGGCGCGTTTCTATGCTCATATTTTGCAGAGTGACACGCGTGACCTTTTCGTTGGCCCTTGACATTGTCTTCCAATGTTAGACCGAACGGAAGTGTTTAGGTATTCTGTTTCTCGTGGCTCGGCCGGTATAACAGAAAATCTATATTCCTAAAGGAAAAGGGTGAAGCCGAATAAGGGTGTCAAAAGTGCCCTTGAGCCAAATTAAACTGCGATGTCCCGTTCGATAGTCTGCAAAGTGAAAATGCTTTCTGCCGAGTTTCCACCCTTCGTCTTTGCAGAAAGCTTTTCCTTCATCTTTCTAATTTACCACGTTCCCATGCCATACCACTCATATATGTGGGTAACGGAATTATTTGTCCAGATTGAAAAATGAATTTTTACACTGACACATTCATCGCGTCGAATTAATTAAACTGCTCGTTTTGACTGTTTTATGTCACTGTAGACATAAAGCATAAACTGTCGTGCCGGTGCCGGTCCGTCCCGTATAGTGTAGATTGACCTTTACAGTATTCGTCAACATCTCTCGCATTGAAAACACATTTGTCTCCGTGACATTTGAGCAAGAAGTATCCAATATCTAATTGTTCTGCCGTTTCCCATTGTTTACAAGAAAAATTTCCAATTGGAAAAAGTGTAGTACACATTCCGGTAGCCGAAATGCCCTCGACCTTTCCACCCTTGGACTCGATGCGAAAAATGGGGCGAAAGAACGAGATCCGATCCGAACGATTCTTGCGGCAGCCGTGCCCGGCCATGAAACACGACAGAGAATTCTCTGGTTGCAATCTATCAAACGATCCGCTTTAATTGGGCTCAAGGTCAGTCTTGCCTCCCTTGTCCGGCGTTATACCCCGTGTTCACGTTTCATTCACACAACCCCGATCCGCATCGTGAATGTAGAGTGGCATCTCGGTATTGTCTACGACACGCAAAAAAAAAAAAAAAAAAGAAAAAACAAAAAGCGAAAAAGCAATTGGATCGCGAAAAGGCCCGTCAGTGAAAACATCAGCCTGTTTCTGTTTCAGTCGGTCAACACGAAGGGGACGTGAACGACTACTACTTCAGGGACTCGTTCGACCATTCCTTGTCCGAGAGCCAGCTTCTGGACTCGTCCGGGAAAACGCATAGTCGTTCGGTGACGCCTGCACCGAAGATGCTACAAAACCCGAAGTCCTGCGCCCAGCAACACCTGCATCATCAATCGCAGTTCGGTCGTCGGCTGGACAAGTCCAGGCACAAAAGTCTGCGAATAGTGAAGCTGTTCATACCGGCGTTTGTGCTCACGGTCACGGTTCTGTTCATTGTGATCGTACTGGTGTTCGAAACAGACACGATGCTCTTCAACAGCCTACGCAAGACGCCAGAAATGGTGGCCTTAAGGAACCAATATTATATCCCCATCAAGGAGTTCCTGAGGACAAATCTCGGCCTATTTTGATGCGACCCGTCAATGACCGGGCTGAGGTCGTCCCTTCTTGCTAAGTAGCTCCCTTCAGTGCCAAGTCGCGAAAACGATCTTGCCTGGACCCGAGGGGCGGGAATCTATTCACGCCGTTTCTCTGTCACGCGTCCTGTCTAGTTTCTTTTTCCATCCTTGCCATCAGTCGATCAACCGCCTCGATTTTAATCTTTCTTTTGTACCGGTTCGATCGGACGTGTCGCTGGCTAGTTAACGAAGTGACCCGAGTCGCTAAGTTACCTCCTGCTGCTTGAACTGCTTGAAGTCGGAACGATCAGGCTGTGGATCATGTAAATTCACATTTCTTAAGGCTTCAAAACTTCGTTGGATTCTGTCGAAATTTTTAGGTGCGCACAGGTTCTGATGATTTGGAGGCATCTTAATGCAAAAATTGCATCCTCTCGCTTCAACGGATTTATTGACGGAGCAAAATGAAATTAGAACGATCAGGTTACGTCTGAAACTTAGGGTTCTATCGACGTTTGTAACCTGTTGAATTTTTCAACTATTTTCCATGATGCGTAAATTTCAGTTGATTGATCAGTTGATTGATTCAGTTGATTGATCACTGCAGTGAAACGAATTTAGAGCAATTAGACTGCGGATATTCATTTCACATCTAGCTTTGGAACTCGTTGCTTATGTGGTAACAACAAAAATTGCTACTTCTCGCTTGAGTTGATCGATCGATCAAGCGAAATAAATACTATGGTTAATTGGAGACTATTCAAGATTGCAGATTGCCATGCAAATTTCTCAATATGATGCAGGCAGGGTAGTAATTGACCAAGATTTTGCCTCGTTGGCTGGCCATGGGTCGATCGTTATCTCGCTGGAAACATACTTGAACTTTATAGAGCACTACCTACTTTGGTAGTCGGCCATTCATGGCGGCACTGTCAGTTAGCGCGGCACTGCCGTATTTGATGTGTCGCAGTTATCTCACAGGAAGCATCGAGAGGTAATTAATGTGTTTACATGAATCTTGTCTGATCGTTCGGACAATCGCTCAATGTCGCACGTTGTTTTATCTGTTTTGTTTGTTTTTGCATAGTTTACTGAAAAATTATTTGACTTTGAGCGAGTCTCTGCAGGCTATTGATTATATCATTTACATGATTTGGGTCACTTTATAATTAGCGGCACATATGTCTGACGAGAATATTCTTCATCCTACCATGTCTTAACTGTATTCATAATTACGGATATTTAACACGTTCGCATCGGCTTCAATTAATCGTTCTAACTTTAAGTTTAACTGCGTTGATCGGACCTCGATTATACGAACTTGTTAGGAAATTCTACACTTGACGGCAAAAGTTAAAACATTGAATGTATTACTGTGAGATTAATTGATTTACGAAGTAAACAAAAATCGACTTTATTGTTTATAAATTTGATTTTATTGTTAATACAAATGATAAAAGTGGAGAAAATCAGTTTCTCTTTGTTTTTGATGTCTTTTATTGACACTGTTGCATTTGTTAACTTCCGCCAGCAAGTGTATTAACAAAAATCTAATCCTACCGCCTCGAAGATGAACTAACATTTACTTAACATTCAATTTTTGTTTCACAAAATCGTAAAAACGTTTCCAGAGCATACGGATGGCGCTGTTCGCATAATCGGAGTTTCATTCCGGTCTTTATTTTTACGAGGACATATCAGCTCTCGTTTGTCGAATTAAAAACAACAGCATAACAGACTGCGGATTTTATGAATTCACAGCATACAACGTTATCTGCGATTTAATACAGTAAAAAGTATTAAAAAAAAAGTATAATGTTATTTTTACTTTATTTAGGACCCAATAGAATCCTTAATAATATGAACGAATGTTTTGTTTTTGAATAATTAAAATCTGCATAGAAATATAGTCTTGATCAACTGATTCAGTGAATCGCCGTAGTCAACGTGTTGAATATTTGGTAATTAACATACTGCATCCCCTGAAAACAAATTCGAAATGTACAATATTTCTCATGGATTCTCTGTTACCAAGAAAATCGTATTTAATTGAACACACGACGTTCCCAATGGTTTCATTGTGCTTTTGCCTATTGTTTCGTATCAAACGATATCTAGCTAAACTACGAACCGCCATTGCAAACAATTGGTAATCGATATCGAACGCATTGTTTAACTTGAATACGACTTTTTCGCGAACAAGGATGCACACGAGAACCTCGACTCCAGACTTTCATTTCGTTTTTCACCAAAAAATTACCTTCTTCTCAGTTTGTTCACCGATCACCCCGATCCATCAAGTTTTAGGCGAATTTACACACCTTCTTCGCTTTGGATATACGTCGCCGATGAATCATCCACAATGAATGTGATAGATGAAAACCGGAGTACTTATACTTTTTTAATGACCGAATTCAATCCAGTATGCGCATCCACACGGTGCACTGAAACTGAACGAGTCTGGACAGGTTTAGACAGATCTAGACTACGGTTTTTATGCATTTCTCACAAAAATCAATAGGGTAAGGAACCCAGTTACTGTTAGGGGTGCCGATTTCTGTGCCTATATTAATTATACCTATTTTTAAAGCATAATGAATATTAAAAAAGAGATATTGAAATTTTCATTAAAATCAGTTAATATGTTGTATATCTCTTTTTAAGTATACATTATGCTTTAGAAATAAGTGCAATTAATATAGGTATAGTAATTAGATCCCTAAGTGAAATATAAAATTGTGAACCTATTCAAAGAATTTAAGAATTGTATTACATTATTTTCGACTTGTTCGACTTATATAGCATTATTGAAAGTAGGAATACGATTCTACAGAACTTCTGTTCACCAGAATTGACTCTGAAAGTTTTCATTTTGCATAAAGATCCGTAGTCTACTAATCACTTTGGGCGATCATTTCATGATGAATCATCTCAGATGTACATCCGAAGTGAAAAGTCTAAATTCCCCTTCACACACACCAGAGGTTTCTACGTATTTCGTTGCGCGCAGTTTTTGAGGGTGTTCGATGGGACTTTGTTTGCGAATTTCGATCGAATCGCAATTTTCACGGATTCGGGAAAGGAAATCGATTTCCGCGTGTCAAACGGAAAACATCGCGTATCGACGACGTTGTTCACTTGGATTTCATTATGCAGGATTAGATCGTGTACACCAGTATGTTTTTGGGACTTGCGATAGAGCGGTCAGAAGTCTTAGGTAGCTCATTGCACAATATACTTTCACACTCCATTTACGACGAACGTGTATTGTAACATGTATAGATATTACTGTATTTTCTGATAAAACGAAGTTCGATACTTGTTAAGGATCTCGTTTCACAGATGCTTGGGACACTAATCAACTGCCAGAAACTGATGTTTTCCATTCTCGTTGTTACGTGTGCATTCGAAAGTCAATTCGCTGTCAAAGTGAACGAATTTAAGAGTGAAAGTTGGGGGTCCACGGCTACCCGAATTTTCGGGTTCGGGTCGGGCCGGGAATTTTCTTGGAATCGGGTAGGGATCCCAAAAGTTTGCAATGTTCCGGTACCAAAAAAGTTAAAATTAGGGATGTACGAGAACCCGGAAAGTTAAAATTAGGGGTGCGCGGGTACCCGATAATTTCGGTTCGGTTCGAGATCCCGAAAATTTATGAAGTTCGCGGGAATCCCAAAAGTTTGCAATGTCCTATTACCCAAAGAGTTAAAATTAGGGATGTACGAAAACCCGAAAAGTTAAAATTAGGGGTGTGCGTGTACCCGAAGCTGCAATCGTGTAGAGTCGATTTGGAAGATCGCAAAATTTATAATCACACAAGTTTGCTGCTCCTTCCAATCGAGTTTTGTATTTTAATTTTCCGAGTACCCGAACATTGGAAATTTTCGGAATCCCGACCCGAGGTTCGAGTACCCGCGCCCCCCTAATAAAAAGAAATTCGATTGATCGGTTTCGAAAGTTTATTTCGCTATTGGAAAATACAGTGATTCGATGGACTCATTGTGAAAGTAAATCCAAAGAAGCACTTAACGTTTCAGTTGATTAGCGGCATGTAGATAGGATGTTCAGTATATGGATTATGTTGCCGGTTTACCGATGGTGTAACCCAGAGCTGCTCAACATGCCTATTAGCGAGCAAGAGCTACGGGCAAAGCTACAGGCAAGTGACTTAGGGGAGTGGGGATAGCACAGCCATAGCTGGTCACGTAGCTGTGACAATGCGTGTGACAAATACATGCAGCCTTGCCCGCAGGGGCATGGCAAGAAAATTGCTGATCAGCTCTGGTGTGACCTATAGAGTTCAGAGATTACTTCTGTAGAAGTTTTTCCGTTTCTTTTTTTTTAATGGAGTACTGAACGAGGTGTGTACAAAATAGGTTTATGGGATTAAGATACAATCGGACGATATGTATAAACGATATGTGTACATTCATTTGATACAATTTCTATTAAATTACTAACACTGTCAGTATTCTGATCGAAGCGTGGGGAGCGCGATAGATGACAGACAGGTATCTGTCAGTTGATGCTCATCATGATTAGACGGGACCTTTTTACTTGATTTTCGTTCGAACTTGTTCTGGCCGATAGTTCTTCTATCGATACGTACGTCGAATAGGAAGAAATGTTTTGCGGTGTGACCTGTAAATACTCTTTCCTTTATTTCTGTGATAAAAAAGTGAGAACAAATTCTTTTGTAGGTAAATATTCTTTTGAACATAGCGAATAGATTGAAGTAGATACATTGCGTTTAAATGTACTTTTAATTGTTTATTGTAACATCGAATTTATTCGTTTAGTGGCTTATGTAGCAATTTTAAAATGTAGCTTAATATTCATTACGGACTTCTTGGTATATTCTAGGAAGCGAATGTGAAGTCCGGGTTTTTGTTATTTACTTAATATGCTACTTATTGTGCAATAACAAATTTTTCGTACGGTTCCGTTATTACAATGTTTTGATAAATATTTTATTTGTCTCTTCTTTGTATGATCAGAAATAAGCAGGAGTATTTAGGTCGCTAATTTCGGACATCTGCGCACGTGCACAGGATGTTCATGTTGCATTCGCCACTCTTTTGCAAATGAATGATATAACGAAACGAGATAAAAGTGAGATGATATTTATTTATATATATATTTTTTAATAAAAATGCAAAGACAATTTTAATTGCTCGTGGAATGCGTTCTTTTAAAATAAAAACACAAAGACGATTGTAACAGCTCTCGGAGTAAATGTAATTTCGTAAAAACTATGCAAAAACAAGCTGAATTTTCTTTCTATTTTATCAATGCATAGTCATCTCGTGTATCATGCATTTACAAAAAAAAAAAAAACAACCGAACAACGTCAAAACATTAACATTCCGTGCATGCGTCAGAATTGACGTTTCGCGAGATCAATCTAAGATAACGAATTGCTTCCAAAAATGATTAAATCGATTAGATAAAAGCGTGACGAATATTTGTAATCGAACCGTTCGCGGAAACGCGACCGAAAAGAAGAGCGGAGAGTGCAATTTTAAGTTTTCGGTTACGGCGAAGACCATGCGGTAGAGCTTCTCCTTTAATTCTACGGTATGATTGACGTTTACAGTACCTGTGCCCAGTGTCGCCAGATGTGAGGGGGGGGGCACGAATCGAGGGGAAAAAGTTACCCTCTCTCTCTCCCGGTCACGTGACCGGGCCGTGACGGAGGCGTGGGAGAACAGCACAGTAGAAGAGGAAATTAGAGTGGGGGAACAAGTCTTGATCTGGCGACTCTGCCTGTGCCACCTGACCATGTCGAGTGTATTCATAACAATCATTTAATGATCTCATTTTTCAATTGTTTTATTTAATATCTTGCCATTTCGCTATGCGACTATCATTTCGTCGAATCCGATGGTTCGAATCGAATGGGGAAACCGTGCGAGGATAATGATCCAACCTGAAAATGAATGTTGGAATATTTTTTTCTGAGTCGTTGCTTTTGTAGCAGGCTGTTTTGTCGTTTACCGTTTCTAAAATAAGATTATCGCCTTTCGTTGATTCGTTGCGTTCGATTAGCGAGTTTTTGGAATCCGTTTTGAGAAGCGCGTCTTCGCAGAAAGACTAATGTTGACAAAAACATCTGTCGGAGTAGCTCTGACTCGTTTTTACAATATCGTCATGGTAGGAAAATCAAATCAACGTTAGTTAACGAGATTTAGGCAACAACTTATAGTCAGTTAATTTCTCAAACGTTTGCTATTCAATCTACTCGAATGGTGTCGGGTATGGTTGTCATACTTCATTAACGATTATTTAAACTGTTCATTCGTACGAGAAGAATTCTTGATGAGTATGTAAAACGTTCGAGACGAGATCTACGGATGGATCGTTCGAAGTTTCATATATCGAAAAGATATTCATGATTTTAGCATACATTATACATTTTTGTGTGATCGTTTGAAACGTTTTCAGTTTGTTCGATCCGCTTTTAAGCGAAGTTTCGTGAATTGAAAAATAATTGAATCGAATTTCTTAAATTGGTAGCTGTTCTCAAATGAAAATTGACTTGATAGAGTTGCGCTGCTATTGGCGAAGAGCATTTTGTCAAAGCAAGTAAACGGTCAAATTAAAATGCATTATATAAAATGCATTATTATAAACTTTTCGAACAATTACAAATAATTGAAACCTGTGTAATTTTCTGTACATGATTTTGCATAGTAAGAACAATTTCGTAAAAATTCTTAAATTCTATAATATCTTTTAATATTAACAGTGCTCAAATCATTGATTTCACATTTTCTATTGTTGCAAGCATTCTGAACATTGGTAAAACTTTTCAGACTTCATTTCTAAACGAGCCCAAAAATAATGTATATTTATTTCTTGGATGTAGATTTATAAGTGATATAAACGATTAAGATAATACAGAATATTATTAAACATTTCGTTGGGATAAAATGAATAACAATCGTAACTTTTCAAATTATTGCTTTGTTAAATTATGTAATTGAAAAATCGAACACTTACCGTTTGCAGCTGGTGTCTGCAAAAGAACGCGTGCACGAATAATTCTCGCGACGATCACAATAGATTGTTTAACAAAATACTTTTTGCCAATGCTAGCACGACGTGTAGGTACGATCTAAGATAAAGTACAGAGCGATCGGATGGAAGACCAGGATCACAGATTCTCGCGAGCAGGGTCACGATCGCAGCGACGCGTGATCGTCGCAAAACTTTTGAATGTTTTCCTCGTTTCGAACGTATCTTCCTGAATTGAATCGAGAAATAGAAGAGGGAGTAACGATCCGTGTCGAATGGCCTATCGTACTGCTAACATAAGCGAAACGCATGAACAAAAAACAAAAACGAAGAAAAGTCTACTCGACGACGCGTCATCTCGTTCTCGAATCGCGAGTGCGACACGCTCATGTACAAGCGCACGTGAATACAAAAATGTACGTGGGTGTACACTGTTAACGCGAAACAAACAAACAAACAAACAAAAATATTACATATTTTATCATTAAAGATAACGGAAAAGAACTTAGGCGAATATGTAATATATTATACATACATCTTATTAGCGAGCCAATCAGTTAAAAATCATTATTTATAGAGATATTAGGTACAATTTTAAACGGTCAACGAAAAGCAATTATTTGATAATTAAATGTAGCTTGTAAGCAATTTTAATGCGTAAGAACGTTAGAGGAATCTCTGGGGGAAATTATGGGAGCAAACTGGTAGTGTGAGTGTTTTATTAATTTCGCGATCGCGGCGATTATGTTCGAAGCTACTGACACCGAACATCTTCGTTTTGCAATGATACCTTGCTCAAATTAGTTTTGTGGTATTTAATACAAATTAAAACGTTATCGTCAATTTATTGATAGAATGAATATAATTGAATAGGGAAAAGAGGAAAAATTTTACTCAGGTAAGATTCAAATCAATTATATCAACTTTTAGGACTCAGTTATGGCATAATATGTGTTCGAATATTTTTAAGGATCATTGTTTAACGAAGATCTTTGCAAATAGATCAGCTTCTACATGATTTGCTAATACAACAGGGAATCGTTGTATTATCGTTGACAGGGAGTCGTTCCTTTTATTCCAGTTCGTTTTGTTATTTAATTACGTTTTAATCTTTATAATTTACCTAAACGAGTTGGTTAGTAGACGTAAAAATTTCACCTACACGTTAATCATAGCATTTCTTCACGACATCATCGTAAATTTCATAACTGGAATTGCTAGAAAATAAATTGTCACCAATAATCAGCCGAGTTGCCATAAATTGGTAACATAGAATCGTAATAACTGTTCGGAAGAAACAAAATAATATCCTCGTAAATAGTATGCAAATTATACTTGCTCAGATCGAGCATGTTCTTAATTGTTCGGCAAAAGATGTTACGATTCGATACAAACAGTTTCACACGTTACAAATAATTCACAATCAGAGAAGGCGTTTATTGAACAATCACGCGATTTGTGTACACGATGACAGTGTACAAGGTGAGCCGGATGCAGACAGCCAAATTTTTGTGTAGCTGAAATCAAAATGCGAGAAAAAGAATTCATACAATTACAAATTACTTGTAATTATTACCTTACGTCGCTTATACAACAGAAAGATACAAACACCATTCGAATGGTTCATATTCAATTCGAGTATTGACATTTCTAATATTAATAGTATTTATTATTGTACTAATATCTTCTTTGAGTATAGTTGAAGAAACTGTGTGTCTACAAGAAACAAATTTTATCTTTACGTAGAAACGAAAACAGAATAACAGAAAAATACAAAGGACGTTTTCGTATTTTGTATTTAATTTGAATATGGATATTTCTAAAATTCTAAAGTCGATAGACGCTGTGTCTATCATTGAATTAGCATTTACCTTGAGTATAATGTCTACGAACAACTTTTATTGTCATGAAAATTAAATTGGTGTTTCACTATTATTTTCGCGAGTGGACTTAGAGGAAGCATACGATGCTCTGCTTCTGCGAATCGTCAGTTTATTGAGTTGAAACCTGGGACACCTTGTACGACGAATTAGTTGATTTGCTCGTGGCATGATCTAAATTTCGAGACGCTTCGTGGTTCGTTCGAGCGACGATTGTATTACGAATCCCTCAGGATCGAATAACGTTTCTAGTTTAATCCATTACGATTAAATGTCAACTAGATGTTCCAGCACAAATCGAGCGACGGTAACGCGTAAGAAACCAAATTGAATTTTATAAAAAAAGAAAAAGGAATAGGAAAAAAGAACGAATCAAAATACTTCGCGACTCTTCGTAATAGTAAGGGTTCCCTTTCGCTGCAATGATCAAATGTGTATTTCTCGTGCCCTGCGACGGCGAGCGTCGTTTCTTCGAGTGCGGGAACAATCGCGAAGAAAATCGTTGCTCGAGGGAAGATCTCGTTAGATCTTCACCGGCAGAGATTGATCTTCATTGTTCCCGCGGCTTTCAATCTCACCCGTTTTCCTGAAAGTGCCTACGCTATTCTAAACTCTTTTTGGAAGTTGCTGTTCGCTGAGTTTTCGAGAAAAAAAAAAGAAATAATTGTATTCGTATTCTAACATTTACTCGATACCCATCATCAATTAAACGAACTCGGGCTTGTCTGATTACACCCGACACTTATAGCGGAGAAGACACTGTCCAACTTTCCAGCTCTGATAAACAATAGGAAATCATTATTGACTTTCGAACGCAATTTTTTAAGAAATTTACGAAGAAAAATTGAATGTTGTGTGACTCCACAGTAACTGCCACATGCAATGATACGTTTTTTGTAGCATCATAAACATTTGGAAATTTACGACAAAAATTTTGAAGCAAACAGAGCTGCGTTGACCCACCGGTTTTGTTTTTATGTTTATCGATTTATTTCGAGAAATAAGTGCGTAAAGAAAAATCCTTTTTGATACACTTATACACAGTGTAAAATCCGCTGTACAGCGTGGTGTAGTTAAATTTCGACTTATTTTTCCGAATAAATTGGGAAACTTATAAAAAGTTGAGTCAACTGTGCCCAAGAGACATTTATAAAATTGTCAAGATTGAAAGTCAAAAGGTGTTTTTAAATTGAAAAACACAACCTTTTCTTCTCTGATCTATTAATTATCAGAATGCAAAGAAAAACGAAAAATTTGTTGGACAGTGTGGTTAAACTGCGGATGTTTATGTGCGTTGTAGGAAACCACCAACGAATAACATCTGTCATTCGCCTGATTTTATAAATAAGAGTACTAAGAAAACGATAATTTCATTATCGTAATAACACTATTGAAATTATGAAAACGAGATAATTTACTTGTATATCGTTTGTCGATTTTTGCAAAACTATGTTTTCTTTCTTTCGTGCAACGTTGGGATTTTCATAAACATTCGCAGTCTAGTAATAAAGCCGATGTTTGTATTAAGCTGTGAGTGCAACGTCCTTTCGATGCAAGATAGTCAATCATCGAAGGAGGATGCTTTGTTCTTTTCCAAACAAGAAGAGATCGAATGATTTCGGGCAATAGCAACCGATACTATGTGTAGAACATCCAGGAAACTGTTACGGAAAATTCTTTCCCGCGGAAAGAAAGGTTGTTCGATGCAGGAACAATTCTAAGAGATTAGAACGGTATCCGTGCAACTGATTTTATTAATTAATTAGACTGTGGATATTTCCGCGATGCTTAATTTTTAATACCATTCAAGATTATTCCCACTGGGTTTGAAATTAAATAATAGCTTTGCGTAATGGGAGATCGGTGCGAAAGATATGTGATTGAGAGACGTAATAAAAAAATTAATTTATCTAAATAGGAAGCAATTTTTATTTAAATTACTGGTACAAGGTCTTTTTCTAAGAAAGCTTCCAAAATAAATATATAGAAACGACATTGTTATAGAGAATTAATTGAACAAGTGTATTAAATTGGTATTGAATATTAACTTTAAATAAATATAAATGCTCGTGGTTTATCTTTGAGGATGTCTCTAAGTAATGGAAGACATAATTTCCGTTTCAAGTATGAAGTATACGAATGAATTCGTAACCCTTTCTTCTCGAATTTTTTTATTAATTCTAAACCATCAAAATACATTCCATTATTAAAAATAATTACCATAATTTTCCGTGTATTTCCTCCACTCTATGAATATTACTGAATTTCCAATTGGGTGGAAAAAATATTTGGCTAAAATAAAATAAAATAAAGCTGATTTGTAAGGGCCACGAATTAATTTGTACACCCAATATAAGAGCGGAGAATCTTTGACAAAAGAGCCCATCATCGTCGAGGTTACTATTTCATTGCCATTGGTGCGTTCGGATATGTATTAAAACTGCGTGAGATCCACAGTCTATCGATTAGCCGTGGCTTGTTTCGAAGAACAAAGCACCGTCTAACCACGAATTGTATAAACAAACGGATGTCAATTGCAATATAATAACTTTAGATATTTAAAAGTAAGAGCGCCGAGACCATTCGATGTAACGATCCGCTGCAACGCGGGGGTTATCAAATTCCGAGTCGAGTGGGAGAATTAAACACGTTCGAATAAATAAACAAATTTCGGAAGCGAGCAAGAATTCGATTACACGACGAGTTTAATAACCGCTTCGTGTTCTCAAAGTCGGAAATGTACTCTACCGCGTTTTTTCGATAGCTTTAACTTACCGAGCAACGGAAATTAACGAACCGACTCCCGTTTAGCAGAGACATACCAAAAATTATGCTCGCCACTGTGCAACACGCTGATCGAAGACAATTTTCGCACCGCTCTGATCTGATTAATTTGAAAAAATATCAACATCATGGATCTCGTTAAGTCACGTATGAGAGCCAAGTACAATTGGTTGCAGAAATGGTAGGGGCTGGTTCATTTATATTTTTCTTCGTGAAAGAATTTTCAGAGAATAAAATCCATGAAATGTTTAAATGTTCTTTTTATGAACATGCGAATAGACTACGCGAAACTTTTCTTCTATCATGTACGCTCATAGTTGCCAGATGAGGGGTGGGAGTACGAATTCAGGGGAAAAAGTTACCCTCTCTCTGCCAGTACCGGAGTATAGCACGACAGAAACGAAACGCGTCACGTGACCGGGCTGCGGCGCAAGCGCGGTAGAAGGGGATGCTAGAGTGGGGGAACAAGTCTTGATCTGGCGACTATGTGCACGCTAAGAGTTGGCGACTCGTCTGCAAGAAAACGAGGAGTCGGCACAAAAGATTCTGCACCCATACAAAGACACACCGAGGGCTTGTAGAAAAGAAGTGGTTCCATCACTCTATTACGCAACCCGATTCGCATAATTGTTTACTCGGTTTCGTTGGCATGTTATGTACATACGTATAGCGAAAGTTACGGAATGTAATTGAACATGTAACTGATAACTTCTACGTGTCATAATCATTTACGATTACAATCATTCGCCAATAAGAGATACTAATGTTAAGTCGAATAAGTTCAACTGTGCCATATTTGTGATCTAAATTACACGTGCATACACACGTACACACAGCGACATACACATGACCATACGTACACACTGTCGTTGAAATTATCTCGGTGATGAATGAGAATATTGTTTAGAGAAATAGAGGAATTAATTGTAGCGCGTGGACAAAGTAACACAGAACATTGTATTATTAGGGAATGTTTTAAGGCAACTTACACAGTTGTAGCAACTATTCCAGTCTTCACCATAATTTGTACCATAATCTTCTGTTCGCTAATTTCGTTTAGTTGATCGTCGGATCGCGCGTTATTCATCTACATTGTTGATTTGACGTTGATGTTCGCAAATCAGTGATCAGTGTTTTGTTAAATTTTTAATAAACTGCGGATCTGTGTGCAAATTCATATTTTCACAAACTGTTTAACAAAAAAAAAAAAGAAAAAAACAGTACCTGTATTCGTTTCGTTTGCTAGAATATTTCTGTAGGTCGTAATTAAAATATTATTAATTATTATTAATACAGACGTTTCTTTGCAATTTTACAAATTTACATAAATGCATGAAGATTCACAGTTTGTTTATCAGATTCTCGCTAGGTTCATCGAAACTTTCGACAGAGAAGCAAATCGTTTCACGATGCTTGCGTTCATTTTGTACCAGAACTAATTTATTGTTGTATGTATTAGGCAATTCCAAAAACAATGCCGTTCTTACAAGTACCGCGCCTACGTCAATTATACTAATTTTTAAAGTATAACGAATATTAAAAAAGAGATATTACATTTTTCCATTAAAATCAGTTAATACGATATATGTATATCTGTTTTCTTAATATTCATTATGCTTCAAACACAAGCGTAATTAATATAGACACAGTAATTGGGTCCTTTACCTTACGACACTTAACAAAAATAGCTTCGTTGACATCGAGTTTCAAATTTACAAATAAACACTAACGATACTCGAACGTGTTGAATCGATGTTTACGTTACCCTAGAATCGAAACAGACCGATAGACGATGTTCAAGGTGTCGAAAACAAACATGCCAAAATTGACCAGACCAAGAATTGTTCGAATTGCGTGGTAGATATTTGTTCGAATAATAATCCTGTGTGTAGGTGTTCCGTTTCCGGTGTATAGCAGTCTGTGTAATAAGTAGATGTTCACGCAGGTATTACGTTTCGTGAAATTCATCGACGGAAATAGAGATTAGAGGCGTCTCTGTTGTTCGACGAAGATTTTATCATAGCAAAAACGACATAGGAATGTTAGCAGATTTTTATCAGAGGGGAAACAGACTATGACGATACATAATTGTCGATTAACGATCTTAAAGATTATTATCGTTAGACTGCGGATCTTTATGCAAAATAAAAGGCTTGAATTGTAGGGGACAGAGGACAAATTAAAATGTATTCCTTCTTTTAATCATTTTAATAAGTCGAAAATAATGTAACAACTCCAAATTCGTTTCGCATCGCATAATTTGTCATAAAATCTGCAGTTTAAGAGATAGATCACAACACAGAAATGTTAAAAAAGCTTACCGATCGCGAATGTATGGTTTTCAGTTGTGTGGACCATTTCGCTGCAATAAGTTTGTTTAGTTAAAAATGTTACAACTTGTTAAATATATTACTTTTATTTATAAATCGAAGCTGCAAATCACAATGGCATTATTTATGGAATCACCTGATATACAGCGTGCTTTGACTCGCGTGATCACTCGGAGAATTGTACGAGCAGAATGATAGGTGGAAAAGTTCGTAGAGATTTGTAACCTATTTAACTTTGTCTCTGTGTTACCGACATTTTGGCCAAAGCTGTGTGCACACTGAAAAGCAACAACGAGTTGATGTTATCTTGAAAAGTTCGCCGCTATTATCCAGTGAAAGAAGAAGAAAGTAACGAAAGTCGATGTTACTTCGGTGGAGACACAGCTTGAGAGAAGATGATTTTTTTTTTAATTTTGAGAATTGATCGGAAGGAGTACCGGTGACTCGAGAACAAAGTGGAAATAGGACACACGTTTACATGAATTGTTTTACGTTCCAATGCAGCCATGTGTATATGTACATAAGAGTTGATTTATTGATACGATAATTTCAAATTTTCGATATCTCCAGAAGAGTATAAATTCATCTTTGCAAGTACTCCAACTCATGCCTTCCAGATTTGTAAATTGTTTCCATTAATAGCGCTGACATACATTTCGAATATCTCGATGATAACGAACGGAGTGTAAAGAGTACGTATTTATCGAAGAGATTTGAGTCAGTCGATTGAACATGTAATAATTAGACGCGAAAATTATTTGTTACTCGGTACATGGTAATATCATTTCGAGCAATATATACGTTCACGATTGTCATTCGTTCAGGGATACTTAATCTTGTAACGTTATATTGTACAAGCTTCAGTTTCGTTCGTTCATCGTTCTACTACGAACTCATACTAGGACATGTAGAATTCCAGATACAGTATAAAAGAAGTACTTCTTTTTCAATTTTTCACGTCATAATAAAATGTTGATAGCGCGATATGTATGAAATAGATTTATACATGACAAGTTTCTCTTTATATGAAATAAAGATGAAATTCATATGAATCCGCTGTTTTTATTCTGCGGGCTCCGCTTGGATCTTTACGCCATTGCAGCAGTGCCTGGAAAATAATAATACATCAAGTACAGTATAACGTGCATTTATAACCACTATTTCTAATCGTTTCTAACTGGAAAACCAATTTCGATGAAATTTTCAGCACGAATCTACGAAATGTTTAAATTTTCGTTACTGGCCGAAATAAAAAAGTTGTAAAAAACAGTTTTGACTATTTCATTCGTAATTCCGATTAAACGTAATTTTTACAACATTTTTATTACATGCCATCTAGTAGTGTGACAGACTGTGTATTGTATAATCTTCAGCTATGCATTATGAAGCATAAATGTGCATTATAAAGTGCTGTTGTATTTAATTAACACTTTGGTGTCGCCAAAATTTCGAAATCTGCAAATACTCAGTAAGTGTACCATTTCGATGAAACTTTACAATCTTTTAAAATACCAAAAATAACAAACGTACCATTTTTAAGTGTCATGATTCAAGTTTAAAGGGAGAGACCACCCCTCAAAATTCAACCCCTGGACCTCTAACAATTGAAGGCAGAAGAAAAAATATTTTCACATAGTTTCTAAGTACGAAATATTTGTATACGCTATTACTTATCGTTCTTAACGATAAATGTAATGTTTTTTGTAATAATTAAAATATTTGTATATATTGTTATAGGTAGCTGACGGTGACACATGTTTAAATTACGAGTTCTGCATCGATTGTGGAAGGCAGGAATGAAATCATACCGGTTTTTTTCTTCCAATGATCTTAACCGTAACATTTTTAAATTACAATCTTCGCACAATTTTGTGCTTCACTTATCCATGTTTGTTATAAGTGCATACAATCCACAGTCATAGTGCTAAAAATGTCATAGATTGAATCTGAAAAGAAAGTTTATTTCCCAACAGTATCAATTTTGTAATAAAAGAAATCGAAACTTCGATTTTCTTATATTTTTACTGACTTCATAACAGAACTGTGACGGTCAAAAACTGTAGTACATCAAGAAGACCAACTATTTGCTACTGAAACCGTCGCCTACTTTGAAAACTCCTCCATAACTATTGTCGAGCCAGCACTGAAGAACCCGCAAGCATGAATGAGCTTGGGAGAATAGTTTATTCTGTTCCAGACAGAAGTAAAACGATGAAATCCCGCCGCAAAAACTGCAAAGCTGCCGGCTATTCGTGATTCAACTGCATTAACAGAACTTCGTAAACTGATCTTTAAACGTAAGTCGTTACGCTTTCATTATTTAACAGCGACAGAACTTTCGAACTCATCGAATATGTAAATGCATCTTCGGTATTGAAGCTTATCGTCCGCACGGTAAATAATTTGCAGCATTGTCCAGGCACGGTAGCAAATGCAAGAGAAATGCAAGAGGGGACACATAATAGTCGATTCTGACTATAGTACTCACAATTTTCCCAGCCCGACATAATGATACGTAATAGCATGTGCTAGACGATTGACTCTGATCGATGAAATCACAACAGCCACTTCCATCCTTCGCGAAATACAATTTGATTTTCGAGTCGGACTTGAAACTTGCCAAGAGCAAGTTCGGAACCTTTGTCGGTCAAAACACGATAGTTCCGATGTCGTCTAAGACAGTCATTACGAATCCCATCGTGTTTAGTCTTCGCATGATCGGCGCCGAGCCGGGATCGTCGCGCATGATTCTGCAGCGGATCGTTTGCTCGTTCCTAATGATGTCCTCCTTGTCCGGTCAGTTCTGGTACTGTGCCTCTTACAGTAAGAACGAAGAATTGGCCGACATGTTGGACAGTCTAAGCGTGATTTTGTCGAACGGCGTTACGTTCGTTAAAATGGTCATTATTTGGTGGAACCGCCGGTAAGCAGTCATCGGTGTCAATTATTCTTTGGTGCGCCGAGTACTATACCGGAAAATATTTAGTAACTCGTATCCACATTGTTTCTCTGTTATAGCCAACTGTAATAATTGTTCGATTACTTTATACAGAGTATTTTTCAAAGCCCTAACGATTATTTTCGAAGATTGGAACAATCTCGATCGAGCCGGTCGGAACAAACGCTTTATGGTGGACAATGCCCTCGTGTCTCTACGAATATCGAATTTGTTGCTAGTCGTTTACTCGATGACGTGTATTTTCTATTCGGCAAGCACCCTGTTCCTGTCCGACGACAGCGACGAGGCGTTCGATTCGGGCCAGAGGAAATTGTTGCTCAAAATGAGGTTTCCCTTCGATGTGATGATCTCTCCGGTTTACGAAGTCGTTATAGTAGCGCAGTTTCTGCTCGAATTTTTCATTGCTTTCACCGCGGCGATGTTCATGGCTCTGCTCGCAGCATTAGTGAGTTATTATTGCCATTATGGTTTCGGTATCGCTTCATAATTTCCCTTTTTACTCGATCCTCGTAGAAGATTTTACAATCAGTCGCTAGACGGATCTTGTATTGAGAATACTTTCGCATTTTCTTCGGATTCTTTATTTCATAATTAGACTGCGCATGTTTATGCAATTTCCAATTTTTATAGAAAAATTTTAAGAAAGTGGAATGAAATAAAATCCTAGTTTTAATGGGAACAGCCTTTGTAGATCCAAAGCAAATAAAAATCCTATTAAAGTTTCTCGAATTTTATATTATAACATTTTTTTAACATTTCCATAAGCCATAAATGTATAAAGATCCGCAGTCTATTTATGTTTTTGCTTATTGTATATTTCGCTTATTTGTTCGGGCGAGTTCTGTGAAAATAGTCGTGCAATGTCTCGACAAATGCAGTCTTGTTATTTTTAAAAGGCAATGAGAATTAGTCGCGTTCAGCGCTCCGTTGTTTTAGTGTCCATGCACTCACTGTCTCTTTTTTTAATATTCGTTATCCCTTTAAAAATAAATATAATTAATATAGACACGGTAATTGGTAAACACGCAGTAATTGGATCCTTTACCCTACCAAATTTCAAGACACGACAGCGACTTGTTAGGATAATTTGGGCTGTCAGCGAATGCGTTAAAACATTTCGAAAAACACCTGAAGCACTCTAAAAAATTCTTTCATTTACGTAGGTGTTGCACGTAGGCAGTCAAGTAGACATACTGTGCCAGGAACTAATCAACGTTCCTAATCATCGGCAGGAGGAAAGATTATCCTCGTTCAGACATCTGGTTGTACATCACCAGAAGATCATATTTTTCGGTGAAAGTATCAGAGATCTATTCATTAACATAGCACTGGTGCAATTTTTTTCAAACATTCTGGTCATCTGTTTCTTGGGCTTTATGCTTCTAAATGTGAGTTACTATTTCTTTATGCTATTAAGTGTGCAAATTAATTCGTAGCCCTGGTGATTTATTACGTTGTTTCAAATACAGATTTGTTACGAGCTGTATGTTTCAGATCTAAATATACATATTTTGGTTGTCTTACATATTTAACACATTTTTATTGAACTAATTTGTACACCTAACACCGGGGAATCGTAATTAATATGAGTTTCTGTAGTCTTTAGGCACAGAGAACGGATTTTCAGTAATAGTAAAATGTTTACCTTTTTACGTGGCTGCTAACTGCGAAGCGTTTATTCTTTGTTACACCGGCGAATACCTTACATCGAAGGTGAGCTATTTAATTTTCATTTTTTTTTTTTACAAAGTATTTATATTTAAAAATTAGATGTACTTATAAATGCCTTAAGAAATCATGTTTTCAGAGCGCAGATGTCCGTCGAGCAGTATGCGATATGGATTGGTACAAGCTGAACAGTCGAGATATGCGATTGGTGTTGTTACTATTGTTGAGATCGCAAAAAGAGTTGACGCTTTCAGCCGGAAGATTTGTTATCCTTTCCGTGGAAGCGTTTGCCACTGTAAGACTGTAAATAGTAAAAATAACAAATTTGATCGTTTGACCTTTTTTTTCTTGAAAACGAAATCTATTTCCGTTCATTTGAAATTAAAAATATTGCAATTTCCCCCATAGTGTGGGGGAGCCAATTAATGTGCCTACATTAATTATACTTATTTTTAGAGCATAACGAATATTAAAATGAAATGTATATATACATATTTTTTTTTAAATCATAATATATATATTATGCTTTAAAAATTAGTATAATTAATATAGTCACAGTATGTAATTGGTATCCCCACAGTAATTAGATCTCTTACTCCATGTTAAATATAATTATAATTTCTAGATACTGAAAGCTTCGGCTTCGTATATTTCAATATTACTGGCTATGTCCTAGTTTTGCAAACAATATAATTGTTTATATCAAGGGATACGGACGACGAAATATATGAAGAGACAGTGATGGTATAGTAATTAAATGTATTGTGATTACGGGGTGTTATTAGTGGCGGAAATATAAAATAATTAACTTGAGATAATATTACTTGAGATACGTTATAGGAATTGAATGAAACAACAAAGGCATTTGAGGCGCAGACGTTACTTGATTTACCCTGCATATACATGTGCATATACATACCTGTTAATAACATAAAACCCACAGCCAGTGGACTGGGAAAGTCGATCAGTATTTCTCTATTTACATACCTGTAAGAAACGCCATTAAAAAATACAACATGTGCAGCTAACGTATTCAATCTAAACACATTGTTTGTGCATCTGATGACACCCTCTGCTTCTGATGTAAGTAATGGCTGTCAATAAGCGTAGTAATCTAATCAGTACCGTCGATAACGAATAGTTATGGTTACACATTGGTGAATCATGGAGAATCGCTATCGGTCTTCGCATAAACACAAGCGTGATTCAGAGTAGGTATCCACGCGAATACAATTTGGTACAGATACGCCGCCATTTTTATAACTGATAGTCTCTTAACCGTCCGACGTTCAACTAAAAGCCATAGTTAATTTTCTTCGACTATATATCTGCAGGATAATAATTAAAATTTTTTTTCGCATATTAGTATTCCTGAAACAAATGTTTGATCAATGGAATTCGCATAGATCGAAGTTGCAAAAATAAAATAAATTTTCGCAGTTCTGTTTCACAATTCTTGTAGCACCTTAAGCTCTAATTTATTATTCGATTGCGTATTTGATGCATTTATGACAAAAATGAGTAACCAAAATTCAAATTGGTAAATACATCCACAGAATTTAAAAATACTGTTATACTATTTCGGACTTAGCGATTCGGAAAAGGAATAAATGTATACTTAGCTCATGTATGTCGTAGTGAATGCGACAACTTTAATTTTGCATAAAAATCTGTAGACTATTTATGATGTTTCAGCTCTTAGGTGAACTCCAATAGTTCGGCCCCAATGGCCGATGCAGCCCCACTTAAATTTATGATAATAATTGTTTAATGTGTAGCTATTAATATTATAAGTATTTTTGGATTTAGATGAAATTTTACTACCGCATTACGTTTCTATTTACCGTTTTTAATAGAGATGGAAATTAAATAGAAATATAATATTAAATATAGTTTAATCGAATCATGGAATTGTTTAAGTATACGTTGAAATAGATTATGTATAAAATAGAGGTGTGTAGAATAGATTTATTCAGTTTTTAGACTTCATTGAGTATTGAGCTCGTCGCGAAAATTTCAAGAAATTGTAGAATTGTATTTATCACAGTGGGAAAATTTGTCCTTGATCAAACTCACGCTGGATAATACCGATATATTGCGACGTGTACGATTATAGGCGTAACAGGTGTTACCCGTGCTATATAACTGAAAAGTATTTTTAGAATGTACCGTTGCCCAGAGAGAGCAACGGCACACGAAAGTGCTACCTGTTATCGGCGCAGCTGCAATTAGGAACAATGACACTGGCCACCGTTGTGCGCCTTTTATGTTACCGACACTTTTATGTATGTATCGACTGGTTCAAGTTCCTTTGTCTGGTCCTTTTGTCTCCTTTGCACCGATGCTCTAACTGTTTCCCACTTTTTTTTTTAAACAAAAGATCACAAACCATCAATTTCCATTTTCAATTCCATTTCAATTTCTACTCTTTTATATAAAAAATAATGACGTGGTTTAAATCAATTTCGTTCGTGAATCAATTGCGTTCGTAGTCATCACTCTGGAATGGTCTATTTGCTAGGAGTGGTAATTGCAAACAGATAACAAGGAGGTTCGCTGAAATGTGAAATACCATATAAAATATTATTTAGTTTATACTAAAAGTACGATCAACACGCAATTGCAAATGTAATTGTTTGATGAAATTGTTGTTTTATTTTAAAAACAAGTACATGGTTTTTGGTCCTTGTTTTTGTTTTTTAGAATATTCTGAACAACTAAATTGTCATCAGTGTATGCAATCTACGGATAATACTAGAAGCAACTCAGTATAACACAGATAAATAGAAAATGATAGAAATTTCGATGCTTGTAGTGTGAAACGAAAACTCCTGAAGCAAATGTGCTATTTTTTATCTGACAATTACGTATAATCTTTTTCAAATAAATTATCACATCTAGCGCGTTCGTTAACGATGTGTTCTGTTTGCGCTCTGTTTCGTGTCTTCTGGTGTCTAGTACACTCCGTTAAACAATTTTTCAGCGGTCAAATTTTCACAATTACATCCTGTTACAAAGATTATCACTTACAGCTGAACAATTATGTTGAACCATAACTATACACTGGGTGTATTTCTAATATGATTATACACGTTGCTATAGAAAAATTTCGAGATCAAACTTACTTGGACCTTTTGTCGATTTTTATAATAAACAGTTACTGTGCCTGCATTAATCATACTTATTTTTATAGCATAGTAAATATTGAAAAAGAGCTACTAAATGTTTTCCATTAAAATCAGTTGGTACGTTATATATCTCTTTTTTCATTATGCTCTAAAAATGGGTCCCTTTCCCTATTCAACAATTTTAACGTGTATGTAATTTCAGTATACAATTTTCAAAATGAAAGCGGTTATTTTCCCGACCACAGCTTTCGTATGAGAAAACATGAGTACATACGAACGAAGAAATGAATAATATAATAATAGTAATATATATTGTATATATTATATTCGATACAATTTTCAACGCTGTATTGTCGCATTTTCAATGTATATACAATTTAAAAAAATAGTAATAAAATTCACGAGGCAATTGCCCGTCGGCTGTAAATTCTCAGCCAACAAAAAATCGATTTTTTTCCCACGCATATACGCTGGCCAGTGTACCGGCAACCGATAAGAACGGGCTTATCGGGTTTTCGAATCGGCAACCGACTTTCCCGCTAATCTATGTTTGCATATCGGTTGGGAGAGTAAGGACGGAGCGTCGCAGATAAATACCGTTTACGGTGCCGAAGGGCGTGCAGAAAAAAAGAAGAACATAAATTGTTTTCGTTCCCGCAAGCGAGTTATAACGAGCGCGTACTTGCTTCACGTTCACGTATTTGCGCGCGAGCGAGAGTCCTCAAGTAATTACGAAGGTGGAACCGACGGTTTTTCAGAATGACGTTCCGCGCGACATGACGACAGTGTCTGTGACCGGCGCGGCGCACTGACTCATCGATCAGTACACGTCGAGCCGCAGCACGGTTCGGTTCGCGTTTTCCGTTCGTTCTACGAACGTCAAATGTTGAACGAGGTGGTGGTGCCCCGTGATTGTTTACCGTGCTACGTGTGCCTCGATTCGCGTGACCACACGCGGAACGTCGACGGTGTGTCAACGACTTCGTTTCCGCGAGTGGATCGTTCTTGTGCCTCTACATTTTTCGGATATTAACGGCCCTCAACGCTGACGACTCGCCGGATCGGAGACGTCGACATGGTAAGTGTATGTAAACATTTGATTGGTTGTTGGTGGACTAAGGACTCTTACACGTTTAGAGTGATAGTCGGTGGGCGATGTTTTGGGACTGTAGGAGGATTGCTAGAATGTAGGGTTAGGGAGCCAGTTACTGTGGCGGTACCAATTACTGTGACTATATTAATTACACTTATTGTTAAAGCATAATGAATATTGAAAAAGAGATTATATATATATATCTTTTTATGCTTGAAAAATAAATAATATAGGCACAGTGATTGGTACCTCTGAAGTAATTGGGATCCTAACCCTAGCTAAATGCGGAAACTAATATTTTGGAACTAATCGAATAAGTTATATGACGTAATGTGGTGGTTTTTTATTAATATGATGTGACAATCCAAAACGAGTACATTGACATTAATGTCCGTTATTTAAATTTAATGTTCGTTGTATGTAACTTTAACATAATGAATCATTTTCGAAATTGAATAAATATGTACAAAAATATATTTTAATGAAACGTGGTGCGTACAAACTGTTACCGTGAAAGATAAGGCGTTTCTAATTTTGTATAAAAAATAGTTGACATCGGTTGCGCTTGTAATTAATATAACCGGTACCAAAACTATTTAGAAAAGATGAATGAAAAATTAACGATTCAAGTATTTGCATTTGCAAGGTAATGTTTCTATTAATTTCCTAATAAAATTAGTGGAGAATGATTTATAAGACAATTCGGACTGCTCGAATAAACACCGTGTTTTTATTTGACTTACGTTGCTATTTCCCAGATCTTACACGAAGATAAAATCGAATTTCAAACGTAGATATTCACTTAACAAACTTATCGTGTATGATAATCTTACAAGGATAAGACGTAGTGTGGCTAGTATCAGACATTGATAAAGAACATTTCAGAGCTTTAAACAGAAATTATTTTATATCGGATTGTACTATAGTATTACGAATCTAACGAAGACTAACGGTTATTTTCTAAATTGGGCAACAGTCCATAGCAATGACAAGCAACCCGCGGAATGCAGTGGGCCAAAAATTTGAAACCTAATTACTACGCGCGGGCCGCAACGAACGCAATATTAAATACTTAAACATACTAATTAAATATTTAAACATGCCAATCAAATAATTTTTTTTATTTGATACATTATTTTTTATTGTCGATAAATTGAAATAAATTTGTAGGTTTATATTTACCTTCAACTGTGGAATTTATATTATTATGAACATAAAAGTATTTATAATGTCAGGTAATCAGAACACATGTTTTCACATACACTATTTCCCGACAAGCGATCGAGTAACCTAAAACAATTATGTGTTGCGACGCGATATTTGCGTTCGTCATTTGTTTCATTGTTAATGAGAGTAATGCCAGAGGTCACTTTGCGTCTCGGTGGGATGTATAGTACATATAAAATTCACTGATATGTGTTTTTCGTTTCCTTTAATTTTGAACTTTTTTCCTCCTAATTCATCGACTAGGGCCACTGTGCGCCCGTTGCTACCAATGATGTTGGTCTATATAAAGTATAAATATCGTTCTTCAAATTCATGAAATTCAACAAAAATTTATAATCGATCGAGTATTTTACAAAAAACGTAGAAAGTGACTTTCTTTGTTGATTAATTTAGTTTTCTCTTAGAAAGTCGATGCATCGAATCAGATTCACTTTTAAAATGATAAAAAGCTCGTACGTTGCGAACGTTATTGCTGGAATCTTTATCTTGAAGCGTATGTTAATATGGAGGTAGTTGAACGACCTTCAAGTAAATAGAAATACAAGTTTCGAAAGAATTCCTTGCTTCTTAACTATTTTTTCAAACTATTGAAGACAGTGGTGTAAGAAGATAAATCTAAAGTTGCGAATATTCACATAAAATTGTACTAAAACTGCGAATAAATTGAAGAACGATATAAATAAATAAACTCACTAGTACAAGTTAAAGCTACAAATAAACATTTGATTAAAATTATTTTCTTCGACTGGCGAAACTATTTATCGCGCGATGCGATTTCAGATTTACAATATATTTACATAATCTTTTCTTTTTCGCTTCTGTTCGAAGAATTTACTGACGCAGTTTCGTTGGAAAATCCTGGCGCGTATATTTATACGTGATGGAGCTCGACAAAAATGTCGAACTAAAAATATGGTATCTCATTCGATCGTGTTCAATTTTGAATCCAAAGAAAATCGCATTCTCCAGTGAAAGTGCAGCGAACACTTTCGTCGACACTTTTCCTTTCAGATTTTCGAAACGCGTCAGCTCGAAATAAAGTGGTTAATAAAGCGACTTAGGAGATTAAACCTTCCGTTGACTAAGTAGATTAGTCATCAGTGATTATGTATGCGAAGTTGGATCTCTACGATTTCCATAAATCGACACTTTCTCGCATTCAAAGAAACTGAATATATAATTCTGTGCCGGCGATTCAAATAGATCAGAACCGAAACGAACGTAATCAAAATCCCACAACGATTAGGCTTCTCTTATCTCTCATTAGTTCGCATGTTGTGTGAACGCATTGAATACCGCAATCGAGTCATCATTATTTGATGACTAATTTCGTTGCATGTACGGTTCCCGTTTGACGTTCGTCGTATTAGCATTTTTAGAGCGTCGACAGAATTAATCGTTTCATTAACGGCGAATCAAGATTTTCTATTATTGACAATCTGACGGAAAATTCATCGATTTTAGTGATTAAATGTTGAATTAAAGGGGCCGGATAAGGAGGAACCAAACTGAATTTGCAATAAAACGTTCGACAGCTTATCCAAAGAAAATACTTTGTTTCAATTTTCAACCATATATGTCGACATGGGGGTATTAATGGAGTGACAAAGAAACTCAAATTTTTCCGTAAATTTCTAAATTTCTCATCCTCTTCAGTTGAAAATTCTGAAAATAATCGGGCATATTTTAGCTATTAGAATGCACACCTATGAATTTGTTCAGAATCTTTAGCTTCGAAATCGAATTTTAAAAAATAAAAAAAATTATGAAATGTCGATTTCTTATAGAAATTATGAGATACTTAGTTTATATTTTTATAGTTTTAATATCTCGTTATTAGCACATCATTTGTTCAGGGGAGCACGTAGTTAAAAAAAATCAAAAGCATGTTATTACATGTTTAAGAAAAATTTCTAATTGTTAGTCACCCTTAGATTTATTAAAGAATACTATTATTTCCGAAGTTTGTGTGTCGAAGGAATTTTAATTTGTAATAAATAAGTGAAGGTCAGTGGCACACCACGTACACATTTTTATCACCGAGTTGCTGTTACCTTCAAGCAACACTGCAGCCAGTGTTCAATATGCAGATTATGATAGTCGGTCTACTCTAACCATTGTCACTATTGTAGTAAAGCGAAATTCACAGAAGCAATTGTGTTGAAACGGTAATAAACGTCTTTATTTTGTCTTGTCATTGAACCGAGGAAAAATGAATCACTTCCCGTACGCGGGGAAACAAAGGAACTTTGTAATAGACAGCTTGAACGCGGTGTTGCACGAAATGATCGGAAAGTGGAGCCAATCTTGTTATTTAATGATTCTTTCCCAATGCTCTGCCGTCGTAACAGTTTTGTGAAAACTATGAAAATCTGTGTCACACGATTTCAATAAAAATCCATTTATATTCAAAACTTTTATACCTATAAAAAATGATAAAAACAAAAAGAAATTATATTTCTCTTAGAAAAATTGACTGCCACCTAAAAAAATTATTTTATCGACACTTTATTAGAATTTCGTTGAACAATTTTGAAAAGTATTATTTTATTTTAATACGCAAAGCAAAATATTCCCACGAAGTAGTGAAAATAAATTGGAAACTCCAATTTTCTTTTGTTATCTGAAAAATCATATTTTGAGCTGTCCCTGATTTTTAAAATAAACCTCCTTATGTTCTCTTTAAAATTGTAATACTGCGATTTTTCTGCTAGACTAGAAATAAAAGATCAAGAATGCTTCGAACTGCGAAGCATTGAATAAGAAATAAAGAATAATGAAAGAATATGTGACATAAGATTCTGCGTGCAGAGTATCATTTTAGAAAATTTCTCGTTTCAACAACGATCGTGTTGTGCGACTGACAACGTGAACGTTTAACGTGTCTGTCTACCACTGGCCGTTTCGACTTGAAACAAACGGACGATAACACTGTATAAAGTATGGCCTGTCATCCATCGGCGATATTGTCTATCAATTCACGAACTGCAGTATGCAACACTGTGATCAACGTTTATGAAAACATTAACGCAGCTTGGGAATAATAAGTAACAGATAGGCTACAACAGCAGGTAAATTATTATCGCTACGTTATACGCGGTCAAGGTAGTTGATTCACTCCGTACAGCTATCTTATTAACACTGTATCGACTATGTTTTGCCTTAATGAAAATAGCAATTAGAGCATATACAGAAACGCTTAACGCATTCGAAACTAATATTAACACGATTGAGATAACCAGGTCGCTGGTTCAATTAATTCGAGCTGATACAATTAGCGTATTTAAATTCACGTGTTTAATAGCCCACAAGTGATGACAGGAAATCCGCTTGTAATTGCAATTATGCAGAGAACGCGCGATACAGCGCATTTAACACTGCGAATCGTTTAGATCCAGATTACACGGAGAATCGTAAAAACAATTACAATTAACCAGCTGCTTCAATAAATTCTTAGTTGATGCTTTCGCATGGATGCTACACGTGTTATTCAATTAGCTTGTTTCTCATGAACATACTCGGGTATGATCCGGATGAAGTTATTAAAGTTTTATTTCCTCGATGATTTTAAGCATTCGCACAGTTAGATAAAGATGACGAAATGCTTTTTTTAAGTGGCTAGTACGAGTTAATATGATAACTCAGACTCCTGCGAGTTTTAGGCCTATGCCGGAGTCATTTCTGACCCACACCAATATTCCGCTACAGTTTTCCTTCGATATAAGACGATCGCTCTGGACCTACTTTCGTCGTATTTCGGATGAAGAAGCGGGGATAGCGATTTTCATATTTCGAAATAAAAAGCGTCGTCTTATATCAGAATAAGTTTACAGTCAGTTTAATATTTAATAGGCTTTGTTCAAACAAAAACTTTACTTTCTTGTCTTTGGTCTCGTTGGTATTTCCAGTGTTAAAACATTTTTTTAAAAAAGTTTCACCGTTCCTGTTTTACATTGATCCTATTATGTGCTTTCGTTGATGCCTCTTGCATTAAAACATTTTTTCAGTAATCAATTATTTTGTAATCTAAAACTAACTTTCCAGTAGATTCGAGTTTTTTTTCAAGTTATTACAGGCTTGTAAAAAAATTATACTTTTTAGAATATTTTAAACACAGGCTGTTTTACCGATAACTGTGAAAGAATACGTGTTTCCTCATCAACGATCGGTACAGAACTGAAGGCAAAACAAATTCTTCGCAAATAATTGATTACTTTTGGGTACCCCTAATATTAAAAATCTTTAGAAGTCTTTCGTGAGACAGTGGACGTTCGAAGACGTTCCAGCAAAATTTCGCGGGGCGCGAGTGAAAGCAAGAAGAAGAAGAAGAAAAAGAGAAAGAAAAACGGTTGAATTACGATTCCATAACGGGCGTTATACTTCGTTCTCGTCGAGAAACCTCGGGAGAAAATTGTTCCCGAGCCGTGTCAGTGTTGGTGCGTTCTTCGCGACCGAATTTGCATCGAGACGTCGTTGCTGCCTTGAGCTCAATAAACCGAACTGGAAGGAAGGTGGTGCCTTGAGAGAAATGATTGTCGCTATTGACCATGATGCGTTACACCACGTATGTACATCCTGCGTTATGATTGCCCGGAGCTTTTGTAGCCGTTGTCGTTAAGGATTCCGACGACGAAGCCTCGCGGCGTGGGCGTATATCCATTTACATCATCCCGTTAAAGAGTATAATGATTGTTAAGCAGCGAACTCGGCTCGTCTGCGCGATAGCTAATATCAAGATTGTAGGAAACGGTACTCGAACCGTTTGTCGACAGGAACTATACAGTGACTAACACCTGTGTGTACATAATAAGACAGTGCAGGGCGTACGCGGTACTATTTGCCATGGTTTTCGCGTAAATGATAAGCGCTGTTGTCGTATGTCGACTTCTCATGGTCGCGATATTTTTAAGTTCAATAAACAATTTGTTTTGCCAATAACTACAATGCTAATGAAAAGACACTATTCGCTCTATATGGAATGTTAACCAATTTTTAAGATGGTTTTTAGTTTAAGAATGTTCGAAATGTTGATATTTTCGAAAATAGAGAAAACAACAAATGCTTTTGTTCTGAAAATACTCGCGTTTCATCGATGAATATTTTGGCTCGATTTTATCAATATTTTTCTATATTATCCAGTAACAGTTTCGTGTATTGGCCAGACGTTCTTTTTCTGTGTTGTCGATATTTTCAGGAATGTTTAATTACTTCGTGCATTAACATTTTCCTTCGTTCCCGCTGTTTCGAGAAACATTTAATTAGCCAATTTAGCTGTCGCGCAATCGCCGAGCCACTAAGCGTATCCTCGTGTCAATAAGCAAATCGTGCCACGTTCTCTTTTGTCGTTAAGACTGTCAGTGATTGTCATATAGACAGTCCTGTAAGATCTTTATCGGCCGACTGAATGTTACCACTTTTATTGCCGTGACATTGAATGTCATCCGCGTTTGTCGTCGTTGGGAACTAAGAATCGCGCTGTCACAACATTCCGAACCGTGATGCGTCGTCAGTGTCACGACACCAACACCGATTTGAGTTTTACCGATGTCGAAGTCAATATCGCAAACTGCGGTTAGTCCACAACAATCGGTCAATCATTGTCAGACGACAATGCGATACAATTTTCCTCGTCTTTAATCGTCGATTTTAATGCCCTTCAGTGAATTACTTCTAAAATGTATATTAGGATTAACGTCAGAATTTTCAGCTTGATTGTTGCTCGTAAATGGGCAACAATTTTCGCACTACACAAATAAAAACATACCCCGTATTCGAGGGCAACATACTTCTACGGTCAATAGTCTGTAACGTATCGAATGGCGAATGCATTGCAGATCTGCGACACAGAAATCATAATTGGATTTATGTGACTTTCTGTGCTTCATTTGCTATCTGCGCTAGATAAAGAGTAGCATCTATATCACAATTATGGCATTCGAAGCACCGACAGTTGAGTATTTTATGACACCTGCCCGAAGTAAATATACGTTTGTTTTCATTCAAGTCGATTAGGCTGTGGGATCTTCAGGTATTCATGACACCTGTGGATTTGTAAATATAAATACACGAAAATCATCCTCTGGTCGAAGAACGTTCCCCGATCCTGGTTTCCATCAACCATAACACTGAAGGGCATTTAGAACATGATCCTTAGATTGCTCTTAAAATTTTTTAATCTGGACCCTGATTACTATACTGACGTATATTCGTTTTTGTTTCAGGTGTACCATTGGCAGAGTCAAAATGTCAAAGTTTCCGGCGTGGACGACATGGTTCTACTTCCGAAAATATCGGAGGAAGCCATAATCGATAACCTTCGGAAGAGATACATGGACGACTACATATTCGTATCCTTTTCGACCACAGGCGACCTTGATCTCAAAAAATATAGGAGTCACTCGAAATACTAGGGTAGGGGACCCAATTACTGTGCCTATATTCATTATACTTATTTTTAAAGTATAATTAAAAAAGATATGTAACATATATATCAACTGATTTTAATGAAAAAAATTTAATATATCTTTCTTGGTATTCATCATGCTTTAAAAATGAGTATAATTAATGTAGGTACTGTAATTGGTACCCTTACAGTGATTGCGTACCTTACCCTAGTACCAAAATATTTTTCAATTTATATTTCAAATGAGTCTCTCGAAAGTATGAAAATCGAATGTTTGCAAAAATCAACGAGTCTATCTTCATTTTCACGACCACTGATCTGAATTCGTTATCTTAAAAGGTTTCTTCCCTTCGACCCTACAACATTCGTAAGACATCGCGACATTAGATGGCATCGATTAGGCGCATGGGAAACTTCTTTCATTGATGTACATTAAAACTGTATTTGATGTCATCGTGTAAAAAATGCTGATTTTATTTACCGCGTAAAATCATATATGAAGCTAAAAAAAGTTATAGAAAATACACTGTCAACATTAGTCTAAAAAAAAAAAATATTAATGAAAAACAAATTCAAGCAAAATCATTCGATTTATGTATGAGGTGCATAAATTAATTCTTGGTCTTTTCTTCGTAAAATGGATTATTTACGAACAATTAGAACACATTCTACTCCCCAGAATAATCTCAATCAATTTCTATGCACTATTCATAATTCAACATAAACAGAACCACGAATTAGTTTGTATACCTAATGGCATTACAAACGACGTCTTGATCTAACAATAAGCCGGTTCCTCGGGGCCGTGCTCTGACATAGATTGTATAGGGCTACTATTTTTTTTTGTGACTTAAACTGAGGAATTAAATAAAACAGATCAAGTGTTGTAATGTAATCTTGGTATAAAATATAAATTATGAACGTGCAAAGTTAATTTTCTTAATGAGCAATAGACATGTATCGGTCCCGTACTAGTGTCAATTAATCCATTCAAGCAGATGCCTTATTTTGGAGAGAGGGAGATAGAAATTTACCAAGGCGCGGTAAGTTTAAACAATATGCATGGTCACAAATAATACGACTCTAACTATTCATATTCCGTTTCTAATATATTTGTATTATATTTTTATCTTAGGCACCGTATGAAAATCCTCCTCATGTTTATGGTCTGGCTGACGAGATGTATAGGAATATGCTAATTGATAACGAAAGCCAGTGTGTTATCATCAGGTATTAGATACAATTTTATTCATATATTCTGTTATCTCTGTGTTGCTTAATTCCGAGTATTGGTACGTGCTCTTCAGTACGACGTATCATGAAAATTGTATTGTACGCACAAAATATAAATAATTTTAAGTTTATCAGTATTAGCACATTATTAGTATTCGGTATAGAGTAAATTAAAAAATACTTATGTGAAGAGTACGAAATATTATAAAATAAATATAAATAAGTGGTGAATAGCACATAAAATAAATTAGATGTAAATCACAGAATAGTAGAATAAAATACATAAAATAAATTAAAGTGAAGTAAACAGTGAAATAAAATGTATAAAATAAACAAATATATGTTGTTTGCAGTGGAGAATCCGGTGCTGGTAAAACAGTGACTGCCAAATACATAATGTCCTACATTGCAAGGGTCAGTGGCGGTGGTGAACGAGTTCAAAAAGTGAAAGATGTAATTTTGGAGTCTAATCCACTATTAGAAGCATTTGGAAATGCAAAGACAGTGCGAAACAATAATAGTAGCAGATTCGTAAGTTTTATATTTAATTAAGAAAGTAATTAAAAAATAATGTAAATATCTCAAGAATATTTTGTTTTTTAGGGCAAATACGTGCAAATGCAATTCGGCCGTGGTGGTCAACCAAGCGGAGGAAAAATTTCGAATTTCCTTTTGGAGAAGTCAAGAGTCGTTTGTCATAACTATGGCGAGAGAAATTTTCATGTATTCTATCAATTGGTCACAGGCGCAGACCAACAAATGAAATGTAAATATCAATTGGTAATTATGATTGAACAATTTTGGTACACACTTCTCTTCGATACTAAATAGCAGGTCTTCTAAAAACAGTAGAACAAAATTTAGAAATTTTTTAAATGTTAATCTATACGTGAAAGAATTTCCATTTCTGTCACAAGAATGTAGTTGAATCTTTAATGTTACATTGGCCATGAATGTTTTAGAGATTATATCGATAGCGAGCAACATTTGTATCCAATTGTAGAAGACCATTATATTAATAATTCAGTAGAAATCTTCTAAAATTTATAGTGGACGGAAATTATTTTCAAAATCCATTTAACACGAGGTTTGCCGAGGAAAAGATAAACAGTAATTTCTGATCTGTTTATTTATTGTACAATCAAAAATTTTTTCACACACTACTTTTCCATGTTATTTAATTTAATAACGTATTTTTATTTCATAGCCGAGTTTGGATTAAGTGATCTCGATTACTACCAGTACCTCAGCTACGGTGGGAATCACAGAGTCGAGGGTGTTTCTGATGCTCGTGATTTTCAGGAAACATTAAAAGGTATTGCTGCAATTATTACAAAGACCAATTAATATAATCTAACTCTTAAACCTTGTAATAAGCATTTGTACTTTATTAAACATTAAGAATTCATTTGTAAAAAAATATAATTTTTCTTTCTAGGATTAAGTGTGATGGGAATAAGTAATTCAGAAGTGAATGATATCTTCCGAATAGTTGCCGGAGTACTTCATCTAGGAAACATTCAATTTATGGAAAAGGAAAATTATTCACAGGTTGCCGGCAAGCAGTGTAAGCACGCTTAACTATAAAAATTCTGGACATTTTTCTGGCATTTATTTTGATTATTCCTTTATTCTTTTATTCTGGTTTCATTCTTAATTACCTTCAAAAGTAAACAAACATTGGAAAAGAATTGAGAAACAATATTTCTCTCGTTTTCGCTTCAAAATTTCTTTCAACGAATTCTGCTTTACTAACATAATTTCATGATTCGAGCAAATACATCAAATCGGAGGAAAATCAACGAGAAGTCAAACATTTTATGTTATCTAGAGATGAAAGATGTATAATTTTACAAGCGGAACGTAAGACTTTGCCAGTCCTTGCTTCCGCGGTTTCAATTTGGAGCGTCCTGCATCCTCATGTATGCTGAAACTGCAGAAAATCCGCAATCTAATCGTGTCGTCTGCACACGTGTGTATATATTTCGTTCGTTCTATTTCTTTCTCAATCGTCTTGTCCTGCCATTCTTCTCTCGGGACATGAGTAAGCCGATGAGAAACCGTGGGAGCGAGCCTCTTGATTCCACCACAATTATGAAGAAGGCCGACTGTTAGAAACTAAAATGTTCTGCAGAGTCCAAGTCGAAATGCCTACTGTTTGCACACCGTTGCATAATTCACTTTTGTAACTTGCGCTTCAAATCCTTAGCCTTTCTCTGTAGAAGGAAACAGTTTTTTCATTGAATCTTTGTGCACCCATTTTTGGATGTCCTTCAACTTTAATTGGAATTAGGATTAAATCCTCCTACCATATAATTTTTCTCTGGGAAATTAAAATATAGAATAGGGCAAGAGTGGCAAGAGTAGGGCAATTACTGTGGGGGTACCAATTACCGTGGCTAAATAAATTACTTTTAAAGCATAATGAATTTTAAAAAACAGATATGTAACATATTAACTGATTTTAATGAAAAAAATTTAATATCTCTTTTAATATTCATTATGCTTTAAAAATAGGTATAATTAATATAGGCACAGTAATTGATGCCCCCACAGAAAATGGGTCCCTTACCCTAGCACAGCATAAACATAAAAAATCACGAAGTATAATAATAAATTGTTGTACATATGTTTCAGTTCTCGACTTTCCAGCCTTCCTATTCGAAATCTCGACAGAGCAATTAGCTCACAAATTGACGTCGAGAGAATTTGAATCGAAATGGGGTGGTCAGGCTGAGAGTGTCGACGTCACTTTAAACGTGGAACAAGCTCTTTATACTCGAGATGCGTTGGCAAAAGATATTTACGCTAGACTATTCGATTATTTAGTTAAAGTAAGTATCACTCGTGTTTCAGCAATGTTTTAGATGCAAATAGCGAATTATTTGGTTGTTGACATATTTCAAATAAATACAAGAACATTTAGAGTAGTGTTTGCAATTAAAACATAAATCACTCACTCGTTGATCGGTTATTGATACATTTAAAATAAATATAGAGACATTTTTAGATATTACATATTCGATTGAGGTGTGTATTCTTTAATTATTTCTTCATTTTACAATTTGGATTGTGTTAATTCGTTACAGAAAATTAATGCAGCCATGGAAACCACTTCAGACGGCTTCGAAATTGGAATTCTGGACATTTATGGTTTCGAAATTTTCGAGAAGAACGGCTTCGAGCAATTTTGCATTAATTTCGTGAACGAAAAGTTGCAGCAGATTTTTATAGAGCTCACCTTGAAAGCTGAACAGGTAAGTTGTCTATCCGCTAATTTCAATAATTTTGGTTTGATAAAGAGAAATGCATCTCCAGTAAAGATTAGGTGAAATCCACTCGCGTTTATTCAATTGCAATTTACATTAATGTTGGAATAGTAAAAACGTGTTTGTTCGTTTCAAACATTTGTACTGTTCATAAATTAAACGCTAGTATCTTAAAATATTCCCATCGAATCCAAAAACGCTATAATCATCGTACGAGGTCTTGACGATTATTAAGTAAGTATCATTCAAGTGGTAATTCCGTTCACAGAATTGTGGAAAAAAACATTTAAAACTTTTTAAACATTTTTTTAAAATGCTGTTCAAATCTATCGGACCAATGCACACAAAATAGTGCTCAGATATTAGATATAGATATTAGATATGAATTATAGTTTGTTTCACGAAAGGAGAAGTGCAAAGCATACTGATGGTTGCAATAGTTGTCTATTCTGATCAAACTGATTCTTATCTATTTAAACTTAAGTAAACATTTTAACAAATTTTTATGCTGAATCACTACCCTTTTTCCATAAGAGAAACGCTTACCAACAAATCCACTGACATAAGCATTACATTATAAAAATGAATCTCTAATGAGACATTTCAAAATCTAATATGAGTGAAGTTTTAAACGTCAACATATTCAACATAAAAAGCAATTACTTGTATTACGTGCATCAACTGCGATCATATACATATACATATATATATATATATATATATATATATATATATATATATATATATATATATATATATATACATTTTTTAAGTTTCTTCGTTTGAGAAACAGACTATAATACATACAGGTTGCAATAACGAATATATTCTACGTGATTTTTCCGAGCATCATTGAAATTTATTTGGTGTAAATCAACTAACATTGCAATAGTTTCATAGTTTTCCGACTTCGTTTATCGCACAGTCCCCTTTCCAATGTTTTCCTCTGCTCAACAGCCCCTTCCGATAAACAATCTGTACAATGAAAATTTCCGAGTGCAGTTGTGCGTATCATTCTCAAATCTAAAAACATCAGCTTAAAAATAAAGAAAATAAAATATCTATGACATATTTTTCGAAAGAAGTCGCCTGAAACATCCCCAACGATCATGCCCACTTCTATGTTACAAGTATAAACTGTTATAAGTGGGGACTGGGCGGTTATTATGACAATCAATGTAATTCAGGTTTTTTCCCGAAATAATAACATGTACGGGGTGTCTCATTTGAAATGAACTACTTCATTGTCTCCTAAACTGCTCGTTATGGACAACAATAATTCAAGACTTCGTTTCGAGAGAAACATCTCTTATGATCACAAATCTGATCTAGGTAGATGTGCCTTCAACTTTTCAAAGTGACCTTTGCCTTTTTTTTTAATGGAATTATGTGTTTTTCAGATGGGTATGTAATCCGTTTCAGGACGAGTTCATTGATCTATGATATGTTGGTCTTCACAGGACATTCAAGGTTATCCATTGTTGTTTTCGTTGAACGTTCTTGAACTTGAACTTCTGCATCTTCTGTACTCGTAAGAACAACCTGTAGACCTCTGTATAATAATTTATTCTATTCCTAGATGATCTCCACTCACCAAAAATGCTAATGAACATCTTAACGCAAGTCTCCATTAATTACGAGAAACAGAGGTTCCACAATTTCTTCTCTGAATGATTTTAATTAGTTGAAACTGAAAAGGTGAAGAACCACTGCTCTAGATGGAACTATTATTCAGAGATAGAATAATTCACTATATTGATTCCCAGAATGTTTGACAAAAGTCGTGGACAATTTATTACAAACAACCAAACGTGATCAATGAATTCGTCTCGGATTGTATTACATATCTACCTAAACAAAGCATGTAGTCCCATCCAAAACGAAACAGGGCACCCTCTAAAATCTCAGAGACATGCGCAAGACTTGTAACCACCATAAGACGCCTTCATCGAAGCAATGTAAGTTTGATCCCTTATTTTAGGAGATAATTACACCGGTCCAGTTCAAACGATAGACCCTGTAAAAATTTCAAAGCCCCCTGAACCTCTTCGATAGCCTCCCCGTTAGGAAACTTGCTACAAACAGATCTCGAAGTCTCGAGGTGAACCTGAGGGGCCAAAGTTCCACTTCGAGGATCGAATCCATCGTTGACAGCAGATAGATCACCCTGTCGTATGATTCCTCGTGTCTGCTAACTCTTCGAACCTCATAGAACTGAGGTAAATCCTGAAGTGAATCCTGAAGTAAATCCTTGGCGGTTTAGATGTTCTCCGCGTCAAGCGTCGGGGAAACTGTAACCAGGCAATATGTCCGTTCTCCTCAACGCGTATCTCTGCACCGGCGTGGTCTGGGTCATCAGACTTCTGCTTGGCACCTTGGACGGTGGTGCAGGTATCTGCTTCGGCAATTCGCTGGAGGTCACCATGGAATTCTCCGTGGTGGAATCGTCAGCCCCATAAACCGACGCTAGTCTGCTAAGCTTCCTCTTCTCCGTGGTCCTCGAAAGGTTCTTCCGATTCCCGTAATCCAAAGCGATTCTACGATCGAACTTCTTCGGCGATCGGCTCTTCTTGTTGCTACGGGTCCTCCAATCGGCCACCTGTCTCTGCAGGTATGGCGTCACTCGCAGAAATTCCACGGATTCGTCGCCGGAAGTCGTTCTCGTGGTTGGGTCCTTCCGGTACGAACCGCTGTGACCTCTCACGTTCACGTATACCTTCGGCCTGTTGTTCTTCAGGTAGTACAGCTTCTCGTTGTAGTTGTGCAGCTTCGGCGGCTCCATTAACACGTGTTTCTCCTCGTCGAACATTTTCACCTTGAAACTCGGCGGCAAGCCGAAGTCGCGAACCCCGAAGATGGAATGAGGTATCACTTCGGGGTTAGGGTAACTGTCGTTGCGCACCTGCTCGGCCGGCTTCAGCATCGCGTGCACGATGTTCTGTAGGTTCGACGGGTCCAGGTCATCTCTGCTTTGCAGCTCGATCTCGAGGAAACTGGAACCGAGAAGAGTTGGTTGTTCGCGATAGAATCAAGAATTTGAGCTATAAAAGGACCCCGAGATTATGAACGAGTAATTAATACCTGTAGTCGTTGGTGTTCGGTCTTTCGACGTTCGAACTTTGTAGATAACTGTGAAGGGACTTTCCCTCGTAGATTTTTCTGTCGCTCAGTCCTTGGTCCTGTGGTATGTGATTCGGCGAAGATGGCGGCCTTGGAAGAACCATCGCCGAGTATGACGGATACGTAAGTACAAACAGTACGATCGTTGCATAATAGTTTTCGGCTGCCGACATCCTGGAAATTCGTATTACCACGTCAATCATCGATCGCAAACAGATTTTCAGTAGTAAGTCAATCATGATACTAGCAAACAAAAATGTTTACAATATCTCAGAAACGCTTGACCTTTCGACCTATGTTTACTAAAGCTTTTTTCTCAATACAGTGTATCCTATATACCATATAAATATTGAATGGTTTTTTTTTGACACCCTGTATGACGAAGAAATGACTGATTACATTACAACAAAAATAATAACATTGGTCGTGACGAAAATTTAGCGAAATTCGTAAAAATTGTTGAAACATGAATGTTATTTCGATAAAATCGTGAGAGCCAGAAATGATGGTATTTATTTTATTGTTCGCTGCATATTCGCGTGTCATTAATTAATTCGTTCTAAAACCGGTAATATAATCGAAAGTTTCGTCATCGGGGACAATATGGCGCGCGGAATCGAAATCTCGGGTTCTGTTTCACGGAAACGAATTATTTCTTCTTTTTTTTTCCTCCGGCCGGACCGACAAAAATGCAAGGCGTAGACAACGGCTCGAAAGAAATATTGTTCCTTTCACAAAAGGAAGTGAGCGAGCAATGAAAAACAGGATAAACTCAACGTCCCTGGTCAGCCACATAGAACAGCATGTAACGAGCGCGTTATAATAAACGCAGTGAAAGTTTTGCCTGCTCGCACGACCAGCCTGAAGGAACAAAATGATACAATTTCTCTTGTTTCACTTATATAAGCCGCGCGGCGAATTAGTATGCATACCTCTTATGATCGGAGGAGGCAACGTGACTAATAATAATTAACTGCAATTACGAACGAATGCGACGAAACTATGAGCCGTCATTTTAGGTACCTTTTACAACATCGGCTCGCGATTACGTAGTTCTCGACTGTGTTGCGAAGTCGCGATCATAATATTCGATGAATAGCAAACGCTCTGCGAGGTTTCAGTAGGTTATTTTCTGTAAAAGCGTTTCTGAATGCGTGCCATTAATTTTCAATTACGGTCGAAGACCCAACTGTTTGGAATTATATCACTCGAGGCTATTAAGAATGAATATTATTACTTAATAAACGATTAGTCTTTGCGTTTAGTGTTTGTTTGATCAGCACCTGCAGAAATAGGTCACACACATTCACCAGTTTGCATGTATTCAAGTTTGAGTAAAGAGACGCGAATTCACGTCATTTTAAATTCTATTCCTGATTATTCAGCACAATAATAACAAATGGTCTATCGTCTATCTATAAAGCAAGTATGCAAATTATAAAAATCTTTTTATTTTAAACAACACATAATTGCAACATTGATATTTCAAAACAAATTTTATCATTTTTATCCTTGCTTTAGCGATACAAGTTTGCGGCAATCAGCTTCAGAATTTCATTGTTTTCGCCGGTACCCATTAGAAAGGGAAAAAATTTGCCGGTCGCGAATGTATTAATTGAAACCTCGGTTCTAGAGAAAAATATTAAATTCCTAAAATATAGCTACTCGAATAAAACCATTTCCATTTCTAACGATCAATTTAGACAATTTTGATTTCGCACAAGGATCCGCCGTCTAGCGACCACTATCTATTCGCGATACTAATCGTTTCGGTTTCCACAGTTGCAGAAGAAACAGTCGACCGATCGACTGGTAAAATATCTCGGAGTAATTTCCGTAATTGCGGGTCGCTGTGTTCAACCCCGCAAAACTAACGGAAAGGTCCTCCTTTCCAAAGAGATCTACGGTCTGGAGTCCCAGTAGGTGTGGTTCACTCAATGTAGGTTCGCGTTGTAACGGAAACAGGTTCTCTTAAAAAGTGCAAGTGCATTCGTTGCCCTGGTGAACGTACTCGGCTACGCTCTCGGTGAACGTAAGAGTCCACGTGGAGTCGGTGGTTTGTCAAGTGGGTTTGGTTTCTAGCGACTGTAACGCACGGATTTGTCCGCTATCGAGTTTCGCATACGATACCCAGCGAAGCCTTGCTTCTCAATTCTTTTCAGCGGATCCTTTCGTAACAGACACAATGGTAATAACCGGACCAAGGATCGAACCGCAAATTTCCGTTCGCGCGAACCGTTTCGCGAATAAAATTTCGAGAACAAATATTTAAAATACTATTTTGAATAATATAATTTAATGTGGTTCGAATAAAATACTACTTTAAATAGAACGAAAAATTTCGATAAATAAAATATTTTGATGTTGTATTTCAAATATGTATTTCAAATGTTTCCTTGCAATGAAAATAAGTTGAGCAAATAGCTGATATGATAAATTATAATTCTTAACATAAGTAGCTTAAAGTAGCCTAGTTACGAACATTTGCATGTATGTAAAAAGTATGTTACTATCAACTATTTGAAATACTATTTTACACAGTCGTACAAAATAAGTCTCCCAATTTTCAATATTTTCCAAGTAAAATACTATTGTTAAATAGTATCTCAAAAACTTTTTCCGATAAATAAAATAATTTGTTTGCATGATTATAAGTATGCTTTAAAAATAAGAAATAAGCTGTTTACTATTTTTTCTATTTCAAGTACTATTTTGCCCAGCACTGTTCGCGAAAACGGGGAATGAAAAAAAAAAATTTAGATAGAAATCCTCGCGCACGTTCCGAAATGGAGTACTTTTTTATTCCTTTTTGTTATTATTTTTTGTTTATTACGCGATGTGTAACAAAATTGTAATTGTTTAGAATTGTGAAAAAAAATACTAATTTTACAGACTGGAGGGGAAAAAAATTGTAAAATCAGTGTTTATTATTTTCTTTCGCAATTCCAAACAATGACGATTTTCTTAAAAGTTTTTCGCACATCGTGTCATAAACTAAAACTCCTATGTTCTTGATAAATTCAACTCGTTTGGTGCACTTTTAAAAAGTTTCTTTTACCGATTGCGAAAAAATAAGAAATACTGATTTCACAGTCTGGGGCAAAAAGAAAACTAGCTGTATTTATTATTTGTTTCGCAATTGAAAATTTGCAGTTGTTGCAACACACGAGAACCGAATGTGAATTGGTTTCTTTCTTAGAAGTAAGAATAGCATTTTAAATAACAAATCAATTTCTTGTCCCGCTGAAAACGAATCCGAAGAGGTGCAGATTCGTAGAGATTCATAGTGTTTTGAGTCATTGTTCGACGTGTATCATTATTGGAACAGAACAGAACAGAACAGGTTTTACGCTTCCATTTGTTTCGTTTTACGGGACACTCTGAAGTCATTTGGCAAAATTATCTTGACATTGAAACGGCGTTTTAGCATCGTTGGAAAAAGATTATTGTCTTTTCTATATTGGAAACGTAATTATCTCTGAATTATTTTCTTCAAGGTCTGGAAAATAATGACGCGATTATTAGGAAAGAATGCTGAACAATTACGATGATTTAAGCGTGTTTATCCTCAGACGTGTCTCCGTGGACAAAGCCCGTCAAAATCTAGTAGTTTCATCAACGAACCATTCTTTAAATTAAAATTAAAAGCATCCAGTCCAGAATTTGTTATATCGGTGGTGGATAAATTTAACAGTCTAAACGGGACTGTAGAAATAAATGAAAATTGTTCAAATGTTGTTAATGAAGAGATACTTCTAGAATCGCAAATCCAATTTTTTTCATCCGCAAAGAAATGCATAAATTGACAATGCACTTAGTTTCCGTGAAAGTTGGAAACTCGAAGTATTCTTTGCGGTTAGGCGATAATCAAAACATCGTGGGTCTCATTATTCGGTTCTTTCAATCTTTCGCAAATAACATACCGATTTATTCGTTGTCAAGCGAAAATTCTCGAGCCGATTGAATCTACTATCCATAAATTATTACCCGACTTATCATTATCTTCGTTATTAGTTCTCCGTAAGTTTTCCTTCGAACCCTACCATTGCTATTTTTGTTATAAAATAACAGACATTTTTAATGAGAAAATCTACGAAAGAAACGACTGAAAACTTTCTGTTTATAAAAAGCGAAAGAACGTAATTATTTGTCGTCGCATACGTCCGAAACCACAATTTGCCGGCAAACATAAGTGACATTAAATTAATAGTTTTTTATTTTGCGTTCCAGTGTTTTTAATTACTGCTTCGTGTAGTTCGCATTTTTATAAATTGTAAATTTGTTGACGTTTTAAGAATCTGAAAAGTCAGTTGCAATGCGTTGCGATGTATACTTTCTTGCAATGCGAGCTAATTGCGACGGGTAGCAGGTGTATTTACAGGAAAGTTCATTTCTATTGATTTCACTTGTAATTAACTTTTACAGCACTCGAATAGCATCGAGCCTTGAAAATAGAGCTATTTTCTCCTCCTAAGTACATCCTTTTTGTGTACATAATTTTGGGCTCCTAAATATGCATAAGTAAACAAGTTTTTTGTGATTAACATTTAATAATTCCGTGGACGTTTGCATAAACTCGCAGTTTCAAGGATTAACTAAGCTCGAAAATTAGACGATAAATTCCGTGTATTGGAAGTTTCCTTTTAAACAGGCACCAGTGAATGTTGTCGAACTTTTTTATTCAACACGGCTGTTGTATTGTGCTACGCGAGGCGATTTAAGTATGGCTTTATTTTTCTTTTAATGTCCGCGTCTTCCGTTTCCGTTCAGTGTGTTCTCGTGTCCCGCAGCACAATTGGTCACGTAAACTATATCAGTAATCATATTCACCACGCGGGAAACAATATTTAAACAGAGAACTGGGTTATTTCTCAAGCTGGAAAACTGTATTGGCGATCCCCAAGAAGAATAACGGATGAACATTAACAGAATTTGTTCGAGTTTTTAATTTCATTGCCACGCGTTGCCAGATACGTTTACTATCTAATTATTATTAAATATCCGCGATCTCGCGTAGATATTCAAATTGTTACAAAGAATCTTTAGTATTTCCTTTTAAGAATATTAAAAGTCGTGGCTATTGTTGATGGTACAATGGAAAACTTAATGAGTCGGGACGTCTACTAATTATTTTCCGGAATAATTGAAGCGTAAACTCTCACTTTCCATTATTTTACGTTTTCTCTATCCGACACTAGTTAGTTTTCCTGTAGACACATTCACGTTCGAGCCTCTCGTCACTTTTTATAGTTCGAAACGGTGAAGAGGTAATAATATTTTAGTATGTATTAAATTTTTAAGGGGGCAAAGGCAGGTCCCCAACATCTTTTTAAATAAAAATAAGGCATAGTATCAATATTTTGTAAAATATTCGCCCCCCTTAACAATTTAATTTACAAAACAAAAATGAAGTCGATATCTTCGTTAAATTCTGAGAGAACAGCTTGAAACACCTTATTTTTTTTTACAAAAATCAAAGAAAAAGCAATAAATTCATTTTTTTAAATTTATATATGTATATTAATTTATATTTCCATAAAAATCTGACAAAAATGGAATAGATTCAGTCCTGTTATTACTACAAAATAATCAATATAACATATCTCATCAATATCGAATCAATAAAACATATAAAAGTATGTTCGCTCAGACGACGAAATACATATCGCGTTAGGAGCTTTCTAGGATTCCGTATGAATTTTCCGAGGTACCTTGAAGTATGCTATTGAAGAGTAAAAACGATTCAAATATTCCAAAGAAGTTAAAGAAACTTGGTTGTTCGAATTACTGTGCGACACAGGAAGAAATTTCGAACCAGTTGAGGGTTAAGTACAAGAACAGAGCCGAAGCTTTCCAGTAGACGCATAGGAGAATGAAAATTAGCGGAAAGATCCTTGATCTAGTGCGATCGGAGTGATCCTACCTGAAGCGTAAATTCGAAATAGGTTAACGCGAACACGATCCTCCCGGGTGAACTGATCTCTCGTGGGTGTAGGCTGCGGTCGGTTGCGATTGTCTCGGATGCGAGAGATTCACGTTACTCGGTCCCAGTTTTCTCGAGCAGCGGCGTTGTTTCTTTCGTGCGGGATCGGGATCGGCTCGAACCAAGAAAATCCATTTATATAACGATCAAAGTCCGCCGGATCGTGCACTGTCTATCGTTTGACACCGATGACAGCAGCCAACAACAGTCATGTTTCGCGCGCAAATTCACCGGTTCACTGGTCGGACGGGGATCGGTGTACACCTTGCACATACGGCGGCTCTGTTTGCACTGTGGCTAAGGCTCGACTGAAGGTAATGAAATGGTTAAGTGAAACGTTGATTTTCTCTCTCTCTCTCTCTCTCTCTCGGTCTCTCTCTCTCGGTCTCTCTCTCTCGGTCTCTCTCTCTCTCTCCCTCTCTTTCTCTCTCTCTCCCTCTCTTTCTCTCTCTCTCGGTCTCTTCCCCACCGTTCTTTCCATCTACCTCTCTCCGCACTTTATCCACCACTGTCCGCGTAACCGGCGCAATTAGTATCGCACACTTCCTTCCGTTTCGCACCGTGAAATCTTCCGATACGATTATGTATTCTCCTTCGATTTTTCGGATCCTCGATCCCCGCCAAGTTCCCCGCCGGATAAAATCAACTTCGTGGAACTGCATCGCGACAACATAAGATCAAAATTCCTTTGGAAACGAACTTTCGAAAAATACATGTGTGTGCAGTCTGTACGCAATTTAACCAGTAAACTGTGGATCATTACCCGAATTAACATCTCGATCGATAGCTTCATAGAGATTAGAATAAGAGAAAATTTCGTTTATCGGCTCTGAGATTACTCACGGTGAAAATAAGATAAAATGTAATTTGTTGTTATTAATATTCACGTTTTCGCGTATCTCGCGAATTTTCACGTGCTATAAATACATAAAGATCCGCGATCTATTTGCCAGCTTTGATATTGAACTGTGGAAAAAGGAAACTTCTTTTAGAAATTTGCACTTCCTTCCGTCTCGCACCATGAAATTTTTCAACACCGTAGTTCTCACATAATTTTGACTTCATTTATCATTTTTAATGAACGGAATTCTTGGACGAAATATCATTCGCGAACGGGAACGATAATTAATAGATAAAACTTTGCAATATTACCAGTTTTTTTTCTTTCTTAACGAATAGAAAACCACAAAACAGATTTAAAGAATTCTATTTTACACAGTTTACACGAAACAACTATGAAAAAACATTCGAAACATGCAGAGAACAATGCAATTAATCTCGGTCAAATTGACAATGAAAGAAAAAATTTTTCTCATTTTTTATATAATTTCCACGAGTAATGATAATTTGTAGAAACACGCTAAAATAAAAATTTAACAAATCTCGATCGAGTTAAAGATGGAGCAAAAGTTCGTTTGAATCGGCTCAAAAAAAAAAAAGAAAAAAAAAGAAAATTTGAAGGAACTTGGTCCGACGATTAAAACGCGTAAGGAACCGTACGAACTAGTTACAATTAACGCATTTTGTCAGTATTGGGACTAGAAACGTAACGGTTTCGTTATCCGACGAAATCTCTGAGCGAGGAACGTCGTACAGTTGCAACGTAATTGTGGAAGTTTGTTTTATTTTCGGCGACGTGGATGTCACAGGAAATCCTGCTATTCAAGGCTGAGAAAATGGGTTGAAGCGGTTCATTAAGATTCAACCTAAAGCATTCACATATACCGGAAGACGTTGTCAAAGAAACACGGAATATTAGGATCAACTTAGCGCGACGCTTTCTTCTTTTATCGTAACTTCACTTCACTCTTTCGTGCCCGAATTTCGTACGTGACGATGGCAATTAATCAACTGTGGATCTCCAGGCAAAAGAAAAATTGTCCGAGTCACTTAGAAACCGAAGTTAAATAAAAATGTGTTTTCTCTTTCAACCATCGTGAAAAGTAGAAAATAACAATACCCTTTAATTCTTCCAATGTTCTTTCTATTTTGCGTTTGATCTATACATTTTTGTAAATTTTCCCTCTGGCTCTCATTTTCGTAATAAAACTGTGGATTTTTATGAGAAAGAAATTTTTTTTAAATATTGCTAATAAAGATTGAAGTTAAATAGAAGTCTAATTTTTATTAGAGTCTATTTTATTATAGTTTATTTTCGCATTAAATCGCGAATACTAAATTCGATCAGATTCGATATTTCATAATATTTTGTTTTAATAATTTCTTTATTAATCTGGCGATTAATATCTACAATAATTAATGAACATTCTTCCCGTACTTCCTCTAAATTTTCTCTTCTTGAAAACATTTTGTATCTCGGAAGAATAGTAAACGAACAGTATGAATAGTAAATGGTTCGGAAAGACGAAGTTGATGTACACGCAAACATGTGATTTCTCTGCATTCGAACGAGTACTACCGTTTTCGCGTGAGGATGTAGATTTTTTTGCGGTTCGCTTTCACAAAATGATAATTGTCCAACGAAATCGGGAAAAAAAGCAACTGTTAGCACTCTTCCTAGATAGGAAGATTGTACGAGCCTGTAGATGAGCAATGTGTTATTATCTTGTTGGAATCTTGACGTTGGGTTATCAACGGAAAGTCGTTTCGCCAGGCTCTAATTAGTCAGCGAAACTTTGTTGTTCTATGTCTGTCTAGCTATTAGAAAAGTCGCCGTGGGAATAGCGAGCACGCTTGTTTACTTGTCACTCTTGGAGAATACATTGAAATGTGCGGTATCTTTTCACGCAGCGGAGAATAGGCGAATCTTTACACGAATTCCAGAAATTCCACAAATTAGCGAACTAAAAACTCAATTATGCACAAATTAATTTCTTTGGGGATTTGTTGATCTCGTTCTGTGAATTTTCAATTTTTACGCCTAATATTCGGAGAAGATTTAGTTGGATTCTGTAGTCGGTAGACACCGACTTTGTATGCGTTTGTGTGAAATATAAAGGCACAATAAAATATTTAATAAAACCGGTAATTATTTGTAGTACACGGTGAGGGGACATTCGAATCATTCGCACAGGAAGTAAATTTTTGACTTCGGTTTTTCTAAATTATATTTTAACAAATTCTACTCTGACCCTATATTAGTTCTCAAATTATTGAAGCATTGCACGGTTGCGAATAAAATGACACAGAATCTTCACGGAAAAGACCTCAGAATCTCGATCGAAACTGATCGATTTTTGTCCTTTTCGTGCTTCATGCGCAACGTAAATTCGCATTGTCGTAAGATTAAGGTTACACCGAAGTGGGTATTAATCACACCATCCCGAACCGCCGCGTCGTATATTAATCGGTTACAAGAGTGTAGTAATTACGTTGCATGAAATTATGTGAATGAGAAGAAGCTGCCGTACGTTTCCAGCCATTAGGAAATTACGATCTGTATCTTCGTTCTTAATGTATCGCCGGAGCGGAGCGTGTAAATCGCAACAATAAGGAGATACGCTTATTGAGAGACGATTTAAAGGAGACGGATCGCCAGAAAATGTTCGCCGCAGTTAACCCAGAATGCAAGCTTATCTCCCACATTATCTTTCTTCCTTAATTCTCTTGTTTCATAACGACAGAGCCACCGTTTCCCATAGACCTTTCAGCCTTTTGACCTAATTAACTTATACGCGTAGACACAATTAAGCGTTAGCCGCGTAAAAGCACACGAAACCGACCTGTACGCGAGCTCTGCAATTGGAGCATAAACGAAAAATTCGTTCGTCATGGAAATTCCGCGAAACTGCAGCGTTTCGAGTGTCTGACCTCTGCCACTCGAATGGCAACCATAAAGCTATGTCCACACTGAAGCGACACAACGAGAAACTTCTTGCAAGATAGTCGCCACATCAACCGAACACCTTGTCAACTTCTACGAAAAATTTGCTTGATGTTGCTTCAGCGTGGACATTGTTTAAGGTTTAAGGTATCACTAAAAATTTAGTGTGTGTTTCCTATTTCTCTAGGCTTAAATTTTTATTATATATTTGTCTCTTGTCCCACGTATCTAAACTGCAACAGGACTAAACAGATACCACAACTATGTATCGTTCGCGTGCCGTAGAGAATTGTACAGTTCCTTTGTTGAGAATTTCTAATTTAATGGCGAAAGTAGGAAAAACGTTTCGTTTTGTTAGAATATTTTATGGAACATAAAAAGTTACTTTTTATTACCACAATTCTTTATATTCATTATAATTTCCAGAAATATTCGAAGAGAAAGGAGCAGAAATTAATGCATTGTACAAGTAATAAATTATTCTTTAATACGACACATCGAGGAAGATAATTGCTCGTTTTTGTTGCGTACATTATTACAAGTCAAACATCAAATGTTAAAACATCGTTGCGGAGACAGAGAGAATGTTTTTGAAAATTCAACTTCGTTCAGGAAGTATTAGATTGAGATAATTTTCCAACGACATAGTAATCCTACGGAATAATACAGACAATTGTAAGAAGAAAATTTGTTTATAGCGTGCAGATATATGAAAGCTGTAGGAACGTATTCGCATGGTCGTTGAGAGAATGTAGAAAAAGTGAAAGTGGCAGTTATAAGAAAATATTTTTAAGATCGGACGACTTTAAATTGCGCTCTGCCAGGTTTTACAATTATTACGTTGACATTTTTTTATAGAGAAGCGAGATGGGATGGAATTTTTACAGTGACGTGAAATGAATTTTGATAATTGATTTTGTGGAGCTGTTAGAGTGGAATGGCGTTTAATACGTCACTCCAGACGAGCATCTATAACATTAGCTATTCAAAAACAACTAAAATTTTAGGAGCGTATTTTCAAAGTGCTTCACACTTGATAATAGATTTTTAGGAGCTGGACTTTTTTTACTGGAAAGTACTTTTCTCAATCGAAAGAAATAAAATATTTTATATTGCATTTTTAAGTTTCTACATTATTTTTTCGAACATAGAAATGTTTAATATTACGTAGTACGCCTACAAAAAGGTAAAGAGGCATCGTAAAAATTCTGAAAGAAATTAAGAACAATGGTTGCAACAATATCTTATTACTGTTATTTATTACTATAAATGCATTTTCGTCGAATTGTTAGAGATTTCCAATGTTTTTAAACGCATTCGCATAATCCGAAAAATCTAAAAAAATAAAAATTAATAATCACGACGAGATACGACTAACATAATAATATATACGTGGTACTCTGAAAACTTCAATATAAAATCGGCAATTTGATGCTTCTGGATTCTTAAAAATAATTCATTAAACCCTGATCACGCTACCCTTGTGGTAGGGGTACCGACTTGAAACTTGTCACAGAAGGGTTTCTTTGGGAACCTTATTGAATGGTGTGACCAAAAATAAAAAAAATCAATTTCGTTTGGGCGCACTTTTTGACCATCTTATGTGGTCGTATGTGGACTTCAAAGTGTTGCATTTTTGTCACTTGATTTTTGGGAACTGTTAAACTGTAATGGTTACACTCTGAATGATCTGTTACAACGTTACTTTCTCAACCAGGATTCTAAAATTTGAGGAGCATAGTATCAAAGAGCTGTATTTTTGTCAATTGACTTTTTGGGAACTGTTAAACTGTAATGGTTACACTCTGAATGATCTGTTACAACGTTACTTTCTCAACCAGAATTCTAAAATTTGAGGAGCATAGTGTCAAAGGCCTGTATTTTTGTCACTTGATTTTTGGGAACTGTTAAACTGTAATGGTTACACTCTGAATGATCTGTTACAACGTTACTTTCTTAACCAGGATTCTAAAATTTGAGGAGCATAGTATCAAAGGGCTGTATTTTTGTCACTTGATTTTTGGGAACTGTTAAACTGTAATGGTTACACTCTGAATGATCTGTTACAACGTTACTTTCTCAACCAGGATTCTAAAATTTGAGGAGCATAGTATCAAAGAGCTGTATTTTTGTCACTTGATTTTTGGGAACTGTTAAACTGTAATGGTTACACTCTGAATGATCTGTTACAACGTTACTTTCTCAACCAGGATTCTAAAATTTGAGGAGCATAGTATCAAAGGGCTGTATTTTTGTCACTTGATTTTTTGGTACGATTTATCTGTGAAATTTTAAAGGCAGATATTCACAGTGTTGTGCGTAATCAATTTTTTGGCGTTAGACCGAAATGACCGCCGAATTGATCGAGCAGGGATCTCGAGCTTTTCGGAGTCAAAGGTTCACCGGCGTTGTCGTTGGTAAAGGTTTCGTGTCGCCTTGTTGCCCAGGGCTTTCTTGCCGGGGAAACAGAGGAACCAGCGAGAAAGGTAGGTTCGTGCCATTAACGGGCCGAGATCCCGGTAAGGAGGTCGTCGGTAACGTGAAGTAGAATCGTTACCTCGGGCACGGGCTAAGACGAAAAGAATCGTACCACTTTTGCCGTCACCTCTCGATGCTCGCCGCAACTAGACCGCGCAGAAAAAACCGCCGAGAGAGCTATGGCTATGAGACGACGAAATTGCCCGGCTCTCCGGAGCCGCCTTTTGTCAAGCCGCGGGTTCTCTTGATCGTCTAGCCACGATTCGGAGCGGAACCGCGGAGCTTTATCGATGTGGATCGTGAGAGATTCGAACAAAGATACTCCGCCAGATACTCTCCGGAGCAGATGTTAACAAAGCCACTCGTGCGAAAATAAATAACGCGGATCATCGGACAACAATGACGTTTCATCGTCCTTTCGAACCGTTTCGAGGAATACGCTCGCGAATTTCACATGTCGCCGGATCCGTGGCGACTGAAACATTATCTCAAACATTTTGCGACGCATGCAACGGGCTCGTCGTTCGTGTCGCGTTTACTGTTTTACTAGTTACATTACTAGTCAAGATTCCGTAATTCACGTTAAGGTGGAGTGACCACGTTACCGACAAAATTAGGCGAAAAATGGTTTTACGTGCCTCAACTTTTCGTCCTTGTATCAGAATGTTTTTCGCTGGGAAAGGGCTCATTCGAAAGGGCAAGGTTCAATCTAGCGCGCTGGTTATGATCTCACGAGATTATGCAGATATTTGGTAATGTTAATATATTAATTATACTTTTGTTAAAGCATAATGAATATTAAGAAAGAGATATTACATTTTTTCGTTAAAATCAGTTAACATGTTATATGTCTCTTTTTTAATATGCTTTAAAAGTAAATATAATGAATATGGGCACAGTAATTGGGTCCCTTAAAATAGCATTTCTCTGTATACAGTCTGAAACATGTTGCAACACATGCATCAGTCCCATAGACGCATGCCGTTTACTATTCTACTGTTTGAAACATACTTATTTTACTTATGATGCTCACAGGAAAATGTAATCGACAGACTACGCGGATTTGTACGCATATAAGGCGGGTGAAAGTTTGTAAAATGCAACAAGACGAGCATACGAAGAAACATGAAATTTTCTAACTTAACAAGGTATTGTCTAGTCAGTGTCGAAAGCTTTTCCTTTCTTTCAAATTTTTACGAAACAATTGAATGGGAACTTCATATAAGGGTCTACGTTTCCTCTCGATTCGTGAAAATTAGAATTTGCATAAAGATCCGTAGCGTTGTAACCACTTTTTTCGTCCACAGTAAAGTATTTTTCATTGTTTACTTTACACGCTAGTCAGTATATACTACACTTTCGAGGATTCGATGTTATTATCTTTGTTTCTGGTTGAACGTGTTGCTTCGCCCAAAGCAAAGTAGTAATCCGATGGAGCAATATCTGCAAGGTGGGTATAATAAAATTTGCCAACCGAATTTACGTAATTTTTTTTGCACGTTCAGTGCCACATGTGGTCTTGCATTACTTACAAGATCTTCTCGTAATTTTCGTTTTTGATGTTGTTGAGCAACGTGAGTATACAAAAATAGCTAAAACAAGCCTATTTTATCGACAGAATCTTACAGAATATCGTAATCGGCATTGTTTCATGGGGCACAATAAACAATTTTGTTTTAACACTAAACCTACCGAGCACAAAACATATAAAAGTGCAACGTCTCATAGAAGGGAGAGAATTGAATTTACTTAAACTTTGAACAATTTTTATTATAATATGCTCCATTTTCATATGCTGAAATAAAGAAGTCAATGCAGTAATTTCCTATGAAAATGTTTTTATAATTTCATAATTGTGAAATAGAAAACCGGTAATTTTGACCGTGTTAGGTTCAGCGTTAATACCACGGAGTTGTCCCACTTGAAGAGAGCCATGCAATTGTATCCTAACGCATGGAAACACGTCTTTCTGATAGTTACAAGTATCCTACTTGTTTTACATTCGTCTTGTTTAGTTTTATATGCCCGGTGCTCTTGCCGATGGCTGTATTAGATGAGACACGTTCGTCCACGCCACTTTTCCTTATCATCAGTTTATGGTAGGACTCCATTCATTCGAACCAGTCGGGAGGCAAGATGATTTAGATAATTGGTTCGTCGAGAGTTCACCAATCCCGCCTTTCACTACTTGTTTATTACCCCATTAGAAGCTGATGTTCATATAACTGGATTTCTAGTTGCGTACATTGCACTTGAGCTCGTTATTTTCAAAAAATTAGGAATTTAAGTAGGTTTCATTTTGTATGAGTTATAGAGTATCTGAAGTAGTCCAAGGGTCCTAAGTTAAATAACTCATGAATACCAGGGTCCTAAGTCTAATATCTAAGAATCCAAGGGTCCTAAGCCTAGTATCTAGGAATTCAAGGGTCCTAAGCCTAGTATTTCGAAATCCAAGTGTCCTAAGCCTAGTATTTAGGAATCCAAGGGTCCTAAGCCTTGTATCTAGGAATTCAAGAGTTCAAAGCCTAGTATCTAGGAATCCAAGGGCCCTAAGCTTAGTATTTAGGAATCCAAAGATCCTAAGCTTAGTATTTAGGAATCCAAGGGTCCTAAGCTTAGTATTAAGGAATCCAAGGTCGTAAGCCTAGTATCTAGGAATTCAGGAGTTCTAAGCTTAGTATCTAGGAATCCAAGGGTCCTAAGCTTAGTATCTAGGAATCCAAGGGTCCTAAGCTTAGTATTTAGGAATCCAAAGATCCTAAGCTTAGTATTTAGGAATCCAAGGGTCCTAAGCTTAGTATTTAGGAATCCAAGGGTCCTAAGCTTAGTATTTAGGAATCCAAGGGTCCTAAGCTTAGTATTTAGGAATCCAAGGGTCCTAAGCTTAGTATTAAGGAATCCAAGGTTCTAAGCCTAGTATCTAGGAATTCAGGAGTTCTAAGCCTAGTATCTAGGAATCCAAGGGCCCTAAGCTTAGTATCTAGGAATTCAAGGGTCCTAAGCTTAGTATTTAGGAATCCAAGGGTCCTAAGCTTAGTATTTAGGAATCCAAGGGTCCTAAGCTTAGTATTAAGGAATCCAAGGTCCTAAGCCTAGTATCTAGGAATTCAGGAGTTCTAAGCCTAGTATCTAGGAATCCAAGGGCCCTAAGCTTAGTATCTAGGAATCCAAGGGTCCTAAGCTTAGTATTTAGGAATCCAAGGGTCCTAAGCTTAGTATTTAGGAATCCAAGGGTCCTAAGCTTAGTATTTAGGAATCCAAGGGTCCTAAGTCCAATAACTCGTGGATCCCATATCCTAAGCGCAGTATGTAGGAGCACAAAGGTCCCAAGGTCAAAATGTAGTAGATCCTAGGGACCTAAGCCTAGTATCTAGGAATCCGAGGGTTCTAAATCCAATAATCCTCCTTGAGAAAGTCAATCAAGGCAAACTTTATCCACAAATTATTTTTCCGTTTTCGAATGTACTCGCATGAATTTTATATATATATATATATATATATATATATATATACAGGGTGAGTCACCAAACGTTACCACCTCAAATATCTTTGTTGTTTCTAAAGATACGTAAAATATGGTAAGGACAAAGTTGAATGGTACAATGGGGCTGACACGATGCAAAAAAAAAATTTTGTTTTTATGTCATTTTTTTGGAGATATCAAGGTCACCTTGACTTTTTTAAATGGAACCACCCTTTTTTAAACACCTACAATGATAGTCCCTTTCATTAGGAATTCAGTGACTATAATTAGTCCAAGGTCATTCAAGGTCAAGGACAGAAAAAACGTATAAAACTAAAATATGGAAGCAAAATACGTTTATCACGGTTGAGACGTTTATCGTAGTTGAAGTAAACATACTAAGGTCTCTCAATGTTATTCAGCATTCTTATTTACTATCAGTATGTTTCCAAACGCGATTCCGCTATGTTATATTCGATGACTGAAAAGTGTGATATGATCACGATTTTCTGTGAATGTAGAAAAAATGCAGTGCAGGCCTGACTACTTTATGAAGAAAGATACCCCGAGCGAAACACTCCTTCTAGACGTACTTTCACTAATACGTACAGGTTGTTTCGAAGTACTGGAAGTGTACATGCAAGACAGTACAAACGGAAGAATCCCACGACTAATGAAGACAATGAAATTAATATTTTAGCAGCTATAGCTGTCAATCCTCACGTGAGTACGAGAAAAATTGCCCGGGAAGCAGGCATAAGTCAAAGTAGCGTAATACGAATTCTGGCCCGACATAAATTTCATCCGTTCCACATATCACTCCATCAAGAATTGCACGGGAATGATTTTCAAAATAGAATTAATTTTTGTCAATGGGGATTGCTTCAAAATCATTCATTTTTTTCTAATGTCTTGTTTACGGACGAAGCAACATTTACTAATCATGGCTCAATTAATCTACGGGACGCCCATTATTGGTCTGTGGATAATCCGCACTGGCTGCGAGAAATTGATCATCAAAGACAATGGAGCGTAAACGTGTGGTGTGGTATTTTGAACGACAAAGTAATTGGACCATATTTCGTTAACGGAATGATGACGGGACAGAAATACGCTCAATTTTTGCAAGAAGATCTGCCAATTTTGTTAGAAGATGTCCCTTTACAAAATCGCTACGATATGTGGTACCAACATGACGGTTGTCCTGCTCATTATGCACGAGTAGCAAGAGAAACGTTGGATTCTCGATATCCAAACCGATGGATTGGACGAGGCGGAACAGTTTCATGGCCAGCACGATCGCCTGTTTTAAATCCACTGGATTTCTTTTTATGGGGTCTGCTAAAAGAGACCGTGTACACGGATGCTCCAACAACAGTTGAAGATATGCGTCAGCGTATCATCACAGCATGTACGAATATCACGTCGGATACACTTATCAGAGTTCAACATTCCTTCAGAGCTCGTTTACAACAATGTATCGACGCAGACGGCCATCATTTCGAACATTTATAAAATACAGGTATTCTGCTTCCATATTTTAGTTTTATACGTTTTTTCTGTCCTTGACCTTGAATGACCTTGGACTAATTATAGTCACTGAATTCCTAATGAAAGGGACTATCATTGTAGGTGTTTAAAAAAGGGTGGTTCCATTTAAAAAAGTCAAGGTGACCTTGATATCTCCAAAAAAATGACATAAAAACAAAATTTTTTTTTTTGCATCGTGTCAGCCCCATTGTACCATTCAACTTTGTCCTTACCATATTTTACGTATCTTTAGAAACAACAAAGATATTTGAGGTGGTAACGTTTGGTGACTCACCCTGTATATATATATATATATATAAATGGTATAAATATATATAAATGGTAAAATCCTTAGAAGGTACATGTCGAAAGAAAAGTGAAATTTGGAAAACGACTTCCCATAGGGGATTTCTCTCCCCATACACGGCACGAATCTCCATTTGGTCTTCATAGCATTGTTGTCTTTATGGAAATGAAACAGCGCGATGTACCAAGAAAACTCGTTACTGCTCTCCATATTCGAGGCTCCCTAAACAAGCAACTGTAATTATTAAAACTCTAAAATTAGCTCGGAACGCGAACACAATGTAGTCTTACGGGATCTAACGAACCGTCTATCTTCGTTAATAACGCCAGCCGAATACGCAAACACCCGCACGTAGTGACTCAATCTTTTCAGTCGTAACAAGAAAACGCAATCGCTCAACGATGATTGATCGTTTATGGCGTTTAACGTTTACAGAAGAAAATGGAAATCCCCGAGGTCTATTGTATTAAAATTGTGGATTTATTTCTCTTCAATTACACACTGTCGTCCGAATTTAGAAGTGGCTCCGCGAAACGATGGAAATGGAGATATGCTTGTTCCGTCGGCAAACATAGGCAACCGCAAACAATCGCGTTAATCTGCGAAATGGCAAAAAGTTGCAGTTACGCTGGGAGAAGTCACGCGATTGAATTTTACTATGAACCATCACGTGATCGTAATACACGCTGCTTTTAAGTACACGAAGCCACGTTTAGAATCAAACAAACAATCAAGCGTATAAAAATAAGTATGTCTATTAGCACATTCCTACTGCCATTTTTTTTTTTTTGTTAAAATATTATATCTTTATTTTCCTTTATATTTTAAGTTTGTATAGATATTTTATTATGCCTCCTAATTATTTACTGAAGCCTTATCTTATATCTTAATTCTTCATTATATCAACAAGCTTCAATTTTAAGTTGAAAATTGAATCTAGCATTGTAACTAATTATACTATTATTTGCACACTCGTGTTGTTGTCCTGTTTAGCTCGAATAATCGAGGTTCTACTATACTTTCCTGAAATGGTAAGGAATATATTAATATATGTAAATATATTAACGTTTTATATATATTTGTTTTATTTTATTGTTATTATTGTTGACAATAATAATAATTTTATTAATTTCAGCCTTCTCGGTCTTGAAATTAACAGTAATTTATTCAATCTTGTTTTGTGTACATGTAAGATTTTTTTGTTTAATTTTTCGTCACTATTTTATGCATGACAGCAGATGTGCAGCTCCGCTTGTTTATTGTCAAAGATTAGGGCGCTGCAGCAAGCGGAGAACGTAAACTAAATAATTTTGTACGAAACGATAGGGTAACGTCGTAAAAATTGTTCACACGCTCGTAGTTTTCACGTTTTCGTCGGTACACGGTTCTTCACACGTTTTATGAACCGGCGCGCTGCGCTGAAATGCCTTCAAGAAGCATGCTCCGTTCGTGTTTGTGTAACATCAACCGGTTTCTAAATTGTTCGAGCCGCCTAAAATGGAAAGCCATTTTAAAAGTGGCTAAGCATCGCGTTATTACGCTTTTCCTTTCTATTGCGGCGATATAGAAGTTGTTTCCGCGTGAGCGATGCGCTCCCGGTGGCACGCAATTAGCCATCTTTCAGCAGCGTTTACATAATCGTTGCGTTACGATGCGCTAATTCGTTCAAGAGGTTGTTTACACGAAAACGATGAACCTCGTCGGACGTGGGAAATAGCTCGAAACAGCTCTAATATTCGCGACCTAATATTTACATATTTATCCGCGTAATTAACACTCGCGTGTTAATTAAACTTGACACCGGATCCACGCCGCACAAACGTGTTTCGCTTCGTATAAATAACAAGAATATATTTCTCCAGATCGTCAACGATTTTTATTGAAATTCATGGTCGGAGAAATGAACTTATTCAAATAATAATGGTAAATTGACAAATTTTTCTGGATACAGTGTTAATACTGCCACATCAAATTGGCAATACTTGACTGAATTATACAAATTATAAGTATATATTATTATAAGTATATAAATTATATAATTACTAGGATTTTTATGCAACATAAACTTTCTTCAATAATTTTTGACTAGTCGAATTCGTAAATTCTTTTTGCTGCTCCAAGTCTTCGTGCTCAATCAGATAGTCAAGACCTGATTTTTAGGATATTTCTCTGGAAAAAGCGGATGGACTTTCCGTATTTAAAACCTACGCACACTTTCTAACAAAAGAATTGAATTATGCTTTCAGGAGGAGTACGTGGCAGAAAATATAACATGGACACCGATAGAGTACTTCAACAATGCGATCGTCGTCGAGCTTCTCGAAAGCAAGCGTCCTCCAGGACTTTTCTTGGTTCTTGACGATGTCTGTGCCACTCTTCATGGTGGTAGCACTGGAGCAGACGCAGACTTGCAAAAGGTACTCTACTTCAACGAAATACCTCTCTTACTTCTTGACTTGATTCAACAACCTGCATTGTTCTTCGTTCTCCTCCGTTACAGAATATTCCGTCATCATAATCTGTTACACGTGCTACATAGCTTTAGAAAGCGATTATTTATTTATAAATCCGTCGACTCAGGAAACGTGCACTTCCTCGGCAAAAAAATTCGCACCACTTTGCGAGATATATTTTATATTAATTCCACGTTATTACTGCTAATTGGCAGCGGCGAAATTACTAGAACCCGTACGCCGTATCTCATTTTCCACGCTCGTTCAATTAATGTTGCTAACGTTTACAGAAACTTGCAGTGGCGGCGAACAAGCACGAACACTTTCAAACCACAAGCGATGGATTCTCCGTGTTCCATTACGCCGGAGCGGTTTCCTATTCCGTAGACGGATTCTGCGACAAAAACCGGGATGTGCTGTTTTTGGACGTGGTGGAGCTGATGCGGACAAGTTCGAAGTAAGATGTTCTTATCAATCTTGCCGCTAATAAACAGTTCACGCGACCATAACCAGAGCTCATTAAAAAAAACGAAAAAAAATTCTCATCGCGATTCGATTTTTCCTTCTTCTTTCTACAATTGGGCCCTGCGACTGTTGACTATAATTTAACAATTATTCTGATATTTATATTATATTAATTTGTTTATTACATTGTTATATCATTTTTTAATTTTTCCATTAGATTAGTGATTTTTAACGATTTGATTTCACTTTAACACTAGATCTATTGACAGTAATTATTTTACATTATGTACATATATATATTAAGTATTCAGATTTCTAGCATTTTTTATCACAGTAAATCCAAAGAAATTTGTTTAATTCCCCATAAATGTACCTTAACAATTTCAATAAACTTGAAAAATTTGGAACCTCTGTATTTCGCGATGGGATCCATAGATCTGGGGTTAAAAGTGTGATTTTTAACCCTTAGCACTCGAATGGCGACTGTAAGGCACCATTAAAAATTTCTGTATCATTATTCAAAATATTTTTTACATTATTAAATTTATTTGCATTTAATAAATTACGAAACACTTCAGTATTGTATGTACATATATATATTGTTAGAATATAGAAGGGAAATGTTCTAGGTCGGAAGAAATGTTTGGTTTTCGAGTTAAAATAGCTTCTAGTGCAAAAGGGTTAAATTCGTCGCTGCTAAAGAATTCGGTCCATTGTGCTCTGTTTCGAGTATCTGTTACCTAGAGAAAGAATAGCTAGACATTCTCGACTCTGCGATGCTGTAAATGTATTTTTACTATTAACGATAACATTATAGTTCTCTGATTCGAAAACTGTATCCACAAGAGAGCCAAGTGCAGAGAACAAAGACGCTAAAATCGAGGCCGACCACTGCCGGCAACAAAATTCGAAGTCAGGCGAGTCAGCTGGTCAGTCAGCTGATGAAATGTACACCGCATTACATTCGATGCATCAAACCGAACGAGACGAAGAAGCCCAGAGACTGGGATGCGGTCAGAGTGAAGCACCAGGTATACTTTGCCTAAGTGGAAAATATTATATCGCGACCCTAATCTCCAATCCTTAAGTGAATTATTGGAGCCGATATGGCGTCACTTTATGCGAATTTATGTGTAACTACGAACAATTTAACGATTTGCGAATTTAACACATTAACACTACGTTTTTGTCCAGCATTTCGATAGAGATGAATATTAACACTAGAACTACCGATTAATAAATACAACTGATGAATATTGCTTTGTAATGCTGAAAAGACTACATCTACTTCAAACCTAATACCATCTTTATCCTAACATGTGCTTCAATGAGAAAGTTCATTCGAAAAATTCTGATGAAAACATATTTACAATTTCAGTAATTGTGAAAGAAAAAATTAGGAACCAGTCATTTTGACTGGTTCGGTAGTTCTAGTGTTAAATATAATCAAATTGAATCGTTGCATTTTTAGAGTGCATTTTGAAAACATTGTTTTCCCTTATTTATAACACTATCTTGTAATTATGTTCGTGTGTTTTTAGGTGGAATATTTAGGCTTAAAAGAGAACATCAGAGTGCGCAGAGCTGGTTTTGCGTACAGAAGGCCGTTCTCGAAATTTCTGCACAGATATGCAATTTTGACGAAGCAAACGTGGCCACGTTGGTCTGGCGATGACAAGCAAGGTGTAGAATGGATATTGGGAAGCCTGCATATAGATCGTTCGCAATATCAACTTGGAAAGACAAAGCTGTTCATCAAACTTCCCGAATGTGTCAGTATATATCTGTATTTTTATAGACATAGAAGAAACGTCGAGTTGGATAAAAAAATCTTACGTTCTTCGTAAATTGTTTCAGCAAACTCGAAATTAAATGCTGTGTCTCTAACTAGTAAAAAGTATTCTGCAGTCGAATTGTTACTTCCGTTGCAATTAATAAATTGGGATGCGTCCGGACGGAGAAAATGTTCTAATTCCCGCTTTTCTTTCTGTTTGATTGTTCGCAGCTTTTTATGTTGGAGGAGGCTAGAGATCGGAAATATAATATGTACGCCAGAGTGATCCAGAAAGCGTTTAAAAAGTATTTCGCTTGGAAACGGCAGGCTCAGCAGAAACAGGAAGCGGCGGACTTGCTTTTTGGCCATAAGGAGCGTAGGCGGGCCAGTTTGAATAGAAATTTCATGGGCGATTATATCGGATTGGAGGGCAAACCACAGATAATGCAATTAATCGGAAGAAGAGAGAAAGTCTGTTTCGCGGAAGTGGTGAAAAAATATGACAGGAGATTTAAGGTATTGTTTCGTTGTTGAACAATCGGGAAGGTAATGTTCGTTTCGATAAACATAAAGCGTGCAGAAAATTGATTAACTGTAATTAAAAAAAAACAGGAAGATTAAAAGTAGTAGTAAGATTAAATAGTTTCGCGCTGTTAAAATTATTAGAGGAAGAACAAATATTCTTGCAACGGGTGTAAAAACCTTTTATTGTGCATAAAGATCCGCAGTCTAGTGACGATAAGCAGAGCTACTTGGGGAATTAGGCTTGTACCGATATTAATACATACGTGGATTTTTAGGTCAATAAGAACTTTTATACTGCCATTTATATTTACCCGCTCATTTTTTTAACTCATTTGAAAATCTGAACACCTAGAATTTTGATTTCGCACACGTGTTGTAATGAATAAAATGTGAGTTACAGATGAGCAGGAGGGATCTCATTCTCACCAACAAATCGCTGTACCTGATTGGTCGCGAGCGAATTAAAAAGGGCCCGGAGAAAGGGAAATTAGTAGAAGTTATAAAACGGAAGTTACCATTCAATCAAATTAGTCATGTCTCGTTAAGTACTCTTCAGGTAAACGAATAATCACCGTCATTATTCGTACCGCTGCTCTGTAGCAACATCACTTAACGTTTTAATAATGATCGCAGGATGATTTCCTTATTATTCATACGAAAGAAGATTACGCAAGTTTATTGGAATCGACGTTCAAGACGGAATTTTTAATTGCACTCAGCAAAAGATATGTGGAGGAGACCGGGCACATTTTGAACAGAAAATTTAGCAACAAGTATGATTTCTGTTGCACGATGCAATTTCAACGATGAATTTCAACTGAATTCAATATTGACTAAATACAATCTTTTTACAGTTTAGAATTCAAAGTGAAGAAGGAAGGTTGGGGAGGTGGGGGAACGCGACAGGTAATATTCACGCAAATTGATTATGGCAATAAGGAAATTCTGAAACCTAGCGGGAAGACTTTGAATGTGTGGATTGGCCCAGGATTGCCCAGTACTACAAGTACGTTATTTTTATGGTGGTGTGCTCGTACGATGCTCGTGCACTTTGCAAAAGCTGAAATTATTTAGTTTGAACATTGAATGATTAATCAGTAATTATTTGTTAACATTTCAGAACCAAATGTTCAACGTACCAACGTGCATCAGCACCAAAAGTATCCATCGTCGACTCAGCAAGTGCCAGTGAACAGGCCAACGCGACCAGCTCCGAGGCCTGCGAACACAGAACGAACTCAGAATTTGCACAAAACGGTTAGCAATGACCAGACGATAGCTTCGAAGCCAGCTATACTGACCGAAAGACCCACTTTGCACATGCCCAGGCCCACGAGACCAACACCAGTCATTCGTTCCAATGTACCAACCACAGAAGTACAAAAGAAAGCCTACACAGTCAAGCAACCAAATAAGATAGAAAGCAATATGCCGCTCATGGGCATGTTCACCAATCCGAAGGGAACAGCCAGAGGCAAGTTCTGAATCAGTATTAGCCACTTGAAATGATAATAGAATGTAGACATAATCGTTTAGTCGCAAAATGATTCTGATGATTATTCTTTCATTTTTATTCTTCTTATCTGTTGAGCCATTTTTTTAACGTGGAAGATATTTTCCAAAAACATTTTATGCTTTTCGATGAAATAATGAGGACAATTTGGAATTTTGATATACTAAAACATAGTCTTCCTACATGAACACTGAGATTTTACTTGTGGGGACAGACATTATAATAATTAAACAGTCCTTCTCTGATGATGATTTTTTTTTAAATAGGTCTGTGTATTTTTATTGTCGTTACATAATATCTAACTTCAATAAGAGTTTAACGATTCATATGTATATGTATAATATTCATGACCTTCATGTGATCTTGATCGTAAAGACATAAAAATGAAGATAAACATAGTTAAGGAACATGATAGAAAAATCGTTAAAGAAGTTCATGTCAACAAAATGCTGAAAATAATGAAGTAATTGTAAACGAAACAGGCTTCTTGAGATTCCCTCCGCCGCCATCGGAACCACCACCGCCGGGTACTCCAACTATGTCACCTGCGTTCAAACTTCCTACGCTGAACACTGCCAGCAATGGTGCAGCGTGCAACAAAGAAATGCAAACGGGAAACGAGTGGAGCACCAAGTCAGTATTAAAGAAACCGCAGCGTGCACACGCACCTCGTGCTACCTCGATCGCGAAACCGCCACCGCAAAAGCCAGCTGTACCAAATCTGCCAAAAGCAGAAGCTTTGTACGACTATAATCCGCAGGATCTTGACGAGCTGGAGTTGAAGGAGGGCGACATCCTTGAAATACTCAAAGAACGTGAGTTTACCCGATTTAAGTCTAATTATTAGACTGCGGATCTTTATGCAAAATAAAAATTGCCCGCATTAGTTGCAAGATCCAGGGACGTAGACATTCATTTCTTTCTTTAACGATTCTAATCAGTTGAAAATAGTACAACAATGTTTTCTGATGAAAGAGACTAAGACTTTTGGTTTTAAGTTATAAGTTAAATGTTCAATGACATGATAATGATGAATAATTATTACCTGCTTCAGATGAAGGTGGTTGGTGGCAGGGAAGATTGAAAGGAAAAACAGGACTCTTTCCATCCAACTATATAAAGAAGCTATGATGTGTTGTACACTCTGTCAAGAACAATCACGTCCAATCAATTCGTAGCAGTATCTCTCGTACTGAAGAGACAATTTCGATCACGAAAGGAAGAAAACACGCAGAGGAAAGTAAGTTATCGTTTTTAAAACTGCACCATGCGTGTACCATTTGGATTGCCTCGTACAATAAGGAAAACTTTTACACGGTCATCGTTTCTAACATAATCGCGATGCAGTTTTAAAAATCGAAGCTTAAAGTCCGAATAGTCAATAGTAGTTACCAAACATTAATTTAAGTAGCCTTATTTACCTTTTATACTGTTGAATCTGGTCGATTGTTAACGTTGCGTTTTCGAATCGCGAAAGACCTTGTAAAAAGTGTTCATCGTTTCGAGAAGTTTATCATTTTTTGCTAATGGCTAAACTCGCCTTTTAGGGATACGAGAATGTTACAATAATTAGAGAGAAAATTTATAATGTTATTTATAATTGAAGAATGAACTTTGGGAACATTTAACTCCGATGCATTTATTTAAGAATCGAGCTACGCTTAATCATTTCGAATGTGTCGACGCGATCCTTCAAATTATATTATCATAAATAGATTGCGAATTTTTATGCAAGACAAAAATTGCTTGCGCTGATTTCCAGACAAAAAAGCTAAACTCGTTCCTCTTTTTGATCACTTTAATCGATTGAAAATAATGCAATAGTATTTCTAGGTTCTCTAAATGCTTTTACCGTTCTGGATTTGATCTATTTTGTCATAATATGCATAAAAAACCGCAGTGTAATCATGAAGTACCTAAGATTAACGTTAAGTTTATGAAGTATTAATTCGCGGACACTTCTATTTGTTTTCTATTTATTCAATAAATGTAAGACGTAATACTGCCACGTTGACGAACTGTTATACGAGACTATGTACATAAAAGTTGCAAAATTTTTAGGGTGAATGAAAAACATTCTGTAGAATCAACGAAGAATACTGTCACACTGTCAACGAGAAGAGAAATAGGAAAAACTGTTTGGGATGATTTCACTTACAAGAACAAATCTATTGCGATATACCTGAAAATTGCATTAATCCTAGCTTTTATTTACATCGTTGTCGGAAACAGAAGAACAGATTTCTACTCCATTATTCAGCATCGTCGAGCGTTACCAATAAGAAATAGTAGGATATGGTCCTATTCATGATCTGAAAATACACATTCCCAGCAATTATATTTAACGAAAACAGAAATATAGTTTGCAGTACCTTGGCGAAGAGATCGACAGTAACCGCCATTAATTTGCACGCCCTCAGGATCACCGATTTCTGCATCAGTATTGTCAGAGTAAGTTTCCCGGTTTTAGTATTACCATCCTCGTACCAGTTATTGCAATAGACCTCTTGTCGGAAAATATCGCTCTTCCCGAAGAAAAACAAATTTAACATTTATTGCACAACGTGGTCGAAAAATCGATTCAACGCTGCAAACTTTTCAAGCCTAAACAGTTAACAAAAACATAAGACGAAGAAATACCTCGCTGGTAACCACGTCGCCTGGCCAGGTGTACATGAATGTTTGAAGTATCTTCCCGGTTAGGTACAGTGTTATTGCACAGGCTTTCTCAACTGCTATTGCGGCGTGGGCCTGTTACAGAGAAAACGTATTTGAATATTAATTTTTTATTATATTCGCAAAGGGTAAGGCACTCAATTACAGTGTAGGCACCAATTACTGTGCCTATATTATTTATAATTATTTTTGAAGTATCTCTTCTATTCACTATGCTTTAAAAGTAAGTATAATTAATATAGGCACATCAATCGGCACCCCTAGTTATTCGGTCCCTTACTCTAAGAGTACTACGAATCAATTTTCCGGCTTGGATGCTGTCTACTTAAAAATTGACATCTTAAAAATTGATGTACTATTTCTTTCAGTCGTATCATCGAACTTCGAACGAGAGGTATGCCGACAACTTTGCAGTAGTGTAAGCACGCCTGTTCAACCCGCGGCCTACGGGCCACATTTGGCCCTTTCTCTCATTTCTTCATTCCGCTAAGGTGGGAAGTGACGCTCCCCCACTATTTGTCACGGTCGTATCGACAGAAGCCCATGGCATTTGTTTCTATCGCGGACCTATTTCCAGAGTGGCCAAATCGGGACTTGTTCCCCCACTCTAATTTGCCCTTAATATTCCCCCATGCATTCACCATGGCCCGGTCACGTGACACGTTTCGTCTCTGTCGTGCATACTCCTGTACTGGCAGAGAGAGAGAGGGTAACTTTTTCCCCTCATCTGGCGACACTGTCTATTACTATCGTATATTATAACGTAAGGGGGTCTGTGGGGGTACGGACAGATTGGTGGTGGGGATCGTGTGACCCGCGACGAAGAAGTTGGACACGGAGTCGCCAGATCAAGACTTATTTTCCTCTACTCTATTCTTTTATTATTGTTCCCCTCAGGGTTACAATCCTCGCTATAGGTTCACACCTAACCTATGCGTTCACCCATCTTTCGACGGGCCCCAAACCAACGTCGCTTAACCTCCACGATCACCATCCCACAACACCACCGGACGAGCCACCACTCGCCGGCATATTCCCCTACTGTAATTTCTTTTTCTACCGCGCTACTCCCCCATGCATTCACCATTGCCCGGTCATGTGACCCGTTTCGCTTCTATCGTGCATACTCCGGTACTGAGGGTGAGAGGGTAACTTTTTCCCCTCAATTCGTCCTCCCTCCCCTCATTTGGCAACACTGGTTGGACAGGTTTGTGTTACAACTTGAGAACTCTGCACGACCGAACTCGTTCCTCGTTTTTGTTCCATAAAACAGTATAAATTAACATTTGCATTCCAAAATCTAACCTGCCACTTTAATTCTACTCACCTTGGAGACCTTGGAGACCTCGAAGATCAACGCGCACATGCCCAAGCAATTCGTCATCATCACGGAGAAGATGATAGGACCATAAATCTCTTCCATGGTGTCTCGACACTTCATCAAAGTAACATGCCTGTCGATGCAGTTTCGCAAGACTTGTTCGCTGCTCTCGTCATCGCTCCTACGCTTTGGGAACTCTTCAAGTTCGACGGCCATCGCCCGGAACACGGAGCTCATGCGGAACGCGCACAGTGTGAAAAACGCGTCAACACCGGAAGTTATGATACAAAACGAGTAACAGATGCTCACCTCGAGCAGGTACTGCCCTACGAAAAACGCGGTCGAGTCGATCGGCAACGGGTAAACTGCCGGAAACGGTGTCGAGCGATTCGCGTGACGAATCGTGACGCCTATCAGCGGCTTGGTCGAGTACAGGAACGCTGTACTGACCATGCACACGTAGTGGTAGTAGCCTAATCGGTAGAAGGGTAGCATGTACTGGAAAGCGGGCGAGTTCGAGGGCTGTTTCATCGATGTCTCCTCGAACAGAGCCTCGAGCGTGTCGGTCACTTGCACTAGCTTTTCTTTGCAGATCACGAATCGGGAAGCCTGGGAAGATGACAAGTAGACAGTGCAGATTTCGTCGATTTATGAGAAAAATCAGTTTCTCCAGTTTTACAACAATGGAATGATCACAGGAATTTAACTTGTTCGGATTGTTAAACGGAAGCAGGAACATCTAAACGACTATTGCAAGCGATGCAGGCAATTTTTATTCTCCATAAAAATCCATAGTCTACTAATAACACTGGCCTCGGACTAATCCTCACGTATTATTCGGTGATTTAACCCTTTGCACTCGAAACCACTTTAACTATGAAACGAAACATTTCTTCCGACCTAGAGTATTTCCCTTCTATACAGGGTGCGGCCGAATAACATGTACAAGCGGACACGAGGTGGTTCCTTATGAAAAAATAAGAACAAAATATGGAATAAATTTTTCTCATTTAAGGCTTAGTTTTCGAGAAAATCGAGTTTGAAATGCAGCGAATACGCATGCTATTCAATAGGAATTGTCTGACGAGTCTGATCATGACCAACCAAATCTACTTCCTGCATATATGTACTAAAGCACACAAACCTGACGGATCTTCAAACTCGATTTTCTCGAAAACTAAGCCTTAAATGAAAAAATTTTATTGCATATTTTATTCTTATTTTTTCATAAGGAACCACCTCGTGTCCGCTTGTACATCAAAATGGTAGAATTTACTCGTACAGTACTGAAATGTTTAGTAATTTCATAAATGTAAACAGATTTAATAATGTAAAAAAAATATTTTTAATAATGATGCAGGAATTTTTAGTGGCGCCTTACACTCGCCACTCGAGTGCTAAGGGTTAAAGTGTGAAACAGAAATGGGTGAATTATTAGGGGAACCCATAAGTAATTAATTATTTTGAAATTTAAAACAGAAACTTTGTAGTAAATTCAAGTTTTTATTTCTTAATTTATTATATAATCTCTATCATTATCAAGGACAGTTTGTCATCTTTCTTGCAAATTTTCAATCCCCCTCTTATAGAAATCCAGGGTTCGCGAAGCAAAATATGATCTTATACATAAAATTAAAACATATTATTGTGTTACATATATCTAAAGTTTAAAAAGGGATTAATTGTTGTGTTTCCTTCATAATCTTGCATATTATGTATTACTGTTCGTTTAACGAAAATTAATTCCGACCAGCATGACACCTACGTATAAACGTAATACGACCAAAAATGGTTAAACGTTAAATGGTAAATCGTCAAAGATGAGATACACTGTCGAAAAAAAGATTAATAAAAGACATGCATGGTGGTGCGACGTACCCTTATAGTCATGTTGACAATGCCACTAAGAACGCTTAGACACGCTGTGATGGCACTGATTTCAGTGATGTGGAGACGGAAAAAGTTGATCAAGGCGCAGAAGTCAAGACAATAGCCCAGTATCCAGAAAATCGGTAAATACTTGCTAGCAATGCTCTGCTGATACGGATACAATCCGCACATGAGAAGGCATCGTTTCACGAAGTTAGCGTACTCTTGGTACAACGGCAACTCCTTCGGCATCGTTGAAGTTGTACGAACAATTCTATCGTAATCGATAAACAACCATCGGCGAACTTTTTTAAAATGGACCTAATTCCTGTTCGCGTAACAACCAGTATCTCTCCGTCAAGGTCCTTGATTACCAGACGATCGATCGTCGCTTTAATCCAATCCTTCACCCTTCAATTTCGACGAACCGCTCGCAGAGTCGAATAATTCATTAGGCTCGATGCGTTCTTCTGTCTCGCAAATTAGACGTTGCAGCGCATTACTGCATATGCACGCGGGGGGAAGTTGTTCGGTTAAACGATTTGGACTTCATGGGAGTTTCATTGAACAGACTATATCAGATGCTGCGCCGTTAACGACGCTACGTAAAAATTAGACGTTGTACAGGGTTCGGTGTGCTTGTATGGGAAACTTGAACGGTTAAACGATTTGAACTTGATGGTTTTTTATTAAACGAATGGCAAACGCTGCGGCTCTTAACAATGCTTCGTAAATTAGATGTTCTACAGCGTTGGTAGTAGTTACACGGGGAACTCTTGAACGGTGAAACGATTTGAAATTCATGGGATTTTTATTCAACCGTCGGATGACACGCTCTTGATGGTTCTCTGCGGTGCAAGGGAAAGTTGCGCGTAACGTGCGTGGACAAGCATGAGGTCACTTGAAATGATTCTCAAGGATCGGTGAATAACTTGTGAAGGATGCGACGCGAAGGTGTTCTAACCGTTCTATTAGACCAACTCGTTTTCCACGGTAAATTCGGCACAGTAATGCCTCGATACATACAGGGTGCGGCCGAATAACATGTACAAGCGGGCACGAGGTGGTTCCTTATGAAAAAATAAGAACAAAATATGGAATAAAATTTGTTCATCCGAAGTTTCGTTATCGAGAAAATCGAGTTTGAAATGCAGCGAATACGCATGCTATTCAACAGAGTTGGGCAAATTTTATTTCGAATAACGAATAAGGAATAACGAATAAAGTCCCTGGATATATTCGAGAATAACGAATAAGGATATCATTCGCCGAGAATTATTCGTAGCTTGCGAATAACGAATAAATCGTTAAAACGAATAACGATTTATTCGTTATTCTCGAATAAATCCCGGGACTTTCATTCGTTATTCGTTATTCTAAATGACGAGAATAAATGCTGCGAATAAGCGCAGCCTTTATGGTTACGGGTAGGAACCCTACACCCGACGCCAACACTCGAGTGACTCGAGGCCGAGGGCCGAGGCTCGAAGCTTTTCGAGACGAGATCTCGGTTGACGATTGATGACATAACAATAGATAAAACTAACAGTGACCGATCCTAGGTTCGGGACTGGGACCTTCGTTATCTTTACACACACACATTTGTTGCCACGATTCTTCGCTTCACTCTCTAGTCTGCACTCACACATTTATTCATACACATACACGTCGCTGGTGCGTGCCGCGTGAGATGTCGATGACGCGATGTCATTCGACACCATTATTCGCTGGGGTATTCGAATAAATTTTTATTCGCTGGGCTATTCGAATAAATTTTTATTCGCTGGGCTATTCGAATAAATTTTTATTCGCTGGGCTTTTCAAATAAATTTTTATTCGCAATTTTTATTCGCTGGTTATTCGAATGAAATTTCATTCGAATAACGCCCAACTCTGCTATTCAATAGGAATTGTCTGACGCGTCTGATCATGACCAACCAAATCTACTTCCTGCATATACCAGAGCACACAAACCTGACAGATCTTCAAACTCGATTTTCTCGAAAACTAAGCCTTAAATGAAAAAATTTTATTGTATATTTTGTTCTTATTTTTTCATAAGGAACCACCTCGTGTCCGCTTGTACATGTTATTCGGCCGCACCCTGTATCTGCGGAAACTTTGGGACTGAGACGTTATACTTACATCGGGTATAAACACTCTATTCTTTGATCTCTCGTCGGTGGTGATGAAAGCAGGAAAGGATAGTCGGTGAACAGAGGTCGACGCGCGACGTTATCGACGAGACGATACTAATCCAATATAACTTTTCTAATGATTCATTTACAAGATTTCTAAGGACGCACTCGTGACGCCTTGCTGATTGAAATGACACCAAACACGCCACAATTTCGATCACATTTACTCGTTCAATTCACGATACAGTAGAACCTCGATTATCCGAACTAATCAGTGGAAAAATTGGATAATAAAACAGTTATTTAGCTACAATTTTAGATTAAATCTTTATCGATTTGTACTTTGAATCGTGTAGGATCGTTTTAGATTGAACTGTTCGTCGAAACTGATAGTCGAGGTTCGACTGAATCGTAAATTAAACAAGTAAATATAATCCGAACTGCACCGTATTTGGTCTCATATTAATAATAAAAAAAAAAACGTCGCAAATATGTTATCATAAGTTTCATAAATTCACAACCGATAGTATCCACAGGATCTATCTGAATTCCATCACCGTGATTGCTGCTTTTCCTCAAAGAAAAGACATTCAATAATTTCGGGATCAATTATACCGTAAGCGTCCAATTGAGGACTTTCTTTAATCATTCTCAAATCTCAGATCGATTCAGAAAGAATAACGTTACGCCTCTGGTATTATTCCCAGCTTTTATTTACGTCATCGTCGAGAACGAAAAACCAATATTCTATACTGTTCTTCTGTCTGCTATTCAGCATCGGCAAGCGTTACCAAAAAGAAGTAGTATGATATCGTTCTATTCATAATCTGAAAGTGTATATGTTTTGCAACGTGGTTAAGTAGACGTTGAAGTGTAATAATAAAATTGCTTTACCTTGGCAAAGAGGTCCATGGAAATCACTAGCATGTTGTACGCTTTTAGGACCATCAGTCTCTGCGAGAGTATCATGATATAGAGTTTTGTGATTCTAATGTCCGAATGCTCGTACCAATCATTGTAGTATACCTCGCGACGAAAAGCTTCGTCCTGTTCGAAGAATAACAGTTTAAACATTTGGTAAGAGGGAAATATAGTAGTGCAAAGTCACAGTTAAGTGTCCGCAGTCGGGACCGAATACGGACGCTTTTAAGTCGCTTGCGTTTTAAACACCATTTACAGAACTTATGATGAACATATTGAATATATTCATGTAATTTAGCACCTAGAATTATATAGGATCTGCGGCTATTTAACACTAGAACTACCGAGTAATAAATGCAACTGATGAGTATTGCTTTGTAATGAAGACAAGATTACATCTATTCAAACCTAATACCATTTTTACTCTAACATGTGCTTCAATGAAAAATTTCAATCAAAAAATTCTGATGAAAACATTTTTATACTTTGAGTAATTGTGAAAGAAAAAAATTAGGAACCAGTCATTTTGACTGGTTCGGTAGTTCTAGTGTTAAAGGCTACTGAAGTTTTACTTAAACAAATAACATTCCTGATTACAAAATCAGTTGCTCTACGCTGCCTCTCTGTATAGAATGTTGCTATTCACAAACCTGTTAATGTTGTAACCTGTAATGTGAATGCTGTTGATACAAACCTCACAAGTGATTATGTCTCCGGGCCAGGCATAAGCTAGTGTCTGGATTATCTTCCCGCAAAGATAAAAGCTTATACCAATGGCTTTTTCGAGTGGTATATTTTCTGCCTAACACAAAAAGAAAAAAAAATACAATCGTAAAAAGGACAAATATTCGACGAACCTACTCTTTCCCTTTTATTTACACTGCATACGCAAGATATCAATTGTATTGATGGTGCCTTAACTGGAAAGTAACGGCTATACGACGCAAGATCTGTCCGGTGAATGAACATAATTTATATTAAACGAAAAACTAACATTTATGATGCCCTCTTCACGTTGAAATTTATACTGTAATTCACACATGTCAAGATCTTCCTTTTTTCAGCCTACTCAGCGCTACATTGAACGCAACGCTGATTGATGATCGTTCATCGATCATTTGCCCCATTTTTTCGCTTAATCTTACGCCCGATTTTTAATACTAGCTGTCGCCGTTAAATATTGTTAGAATTCTGGTTATTGTTGCATTCTTGAACGTAGCACTCAGGAAATAAAATAACGATTTGCTAATAGTAATTTTAACAGACATGCAGCTTAATTATTCATTCACTGAACAGGACATCCTATGTGTCATTAACAAATCTAATGAAAATTTATTTGTATACCCAGATATTCCAATGGCTAAATATTGACTACAATGAAATAGAATTTCATTTCAATTTAAGGGGAGTTAACAGCATACATACCGTGGCGGCCATATACTAAACCAAATGTAAACAATATTTACTCGTATCTGCTGAGCAACGTTTACAGTTAAACGTATTACAATAGTGCTGTGATGAATAAAGGAAGAAATATCACACCAGAACAGCGACGACTAGTGCAACAGCTTCGAATGTTCTATCGAAAGATTTCCGCAAAGTTAGAAATATCTGTTATGGCTTGCCATCAAGCTATATGACATATTAAACTTCATGGAACACCAGACAACGTTCCTCGTAAAGCGAGACCTCGAAAATCTGATCAAAGAACTGATCGCAAGATTCACCGATTGTCTGTAGTGGACAGATTCAAAACTGCAGTTGCCATCCACAATGAAATATTAATAGATCTCCATGAAAAAATAAGTGTTGGAACTGTCCAGCGAAGACTTAATGAGTTTCAATTATACGGACGCGTTGCCAGAAAGAAACCGTTCGTTTCAGAAAATATCGTCGGGCTAGGATTGCTTTCGCGAAAGAGCATTTAAACTGGACGCCCCAACAATGGTCCAGAGTAATTTTTACAGATGAATCGTTTAATCGATTTGGATCTGATGGTAAAGTATACGCGTGACGTCGTTAAGGAGAAGAATTTCATAAAAATTGTATTAAACCGACTGTAAAAGGTGTTTATTTATTTTTATTTAACGTATAAGTGTACAGGAAATAATATTTAACCCTTTGCACTCGGCGCTATTTTCATTCTAAAACTAAATCTTTCTTCCGTCTTAGAATATTTTCATTTTATTCATACAAAACTGATTCGATTTCCACATATAACATTTAAATGTTTAGTAATTTATTCAATATAAATTTTGTAATGTACCAAATATTTTATAATATTTTTTGTAATTTCTTTGAAATAATGCCACAACAATTTCTAGTGGTGCTTCAGAGTCACCACTCGAGTGCTAAGGGTTAATTTTATTAACTGTACGTAAGCATATGGCCGCCACTCTGTATTTAGCAGATTCTGTTCGAAGTCCACGTCACAAGTCTGACTCAATATTATGGTACAAAGGGTTAATAGACTGCGGGCCTTCATGCGAAATAGAAATTGTCTACTCCGTTCAGCCATTGTCTAAAGCATCACGAGACAACCAATACTCACCCGAAGGACTTCGAATATCAACGCGCACATCCCCAAACAGTTCGTCAGCGTAACCGAGAGAACGATAGGCGCATAAATCTCCTGCAACATGATCCCACACTCGATCAGAGCGGTGTGTCGATCGATGCACTTCCGTAAAAGTTGTTGCCGGTTTTTCATGGGATGCGGGCGCTTGGGAAACTCTTTCAGCTCGACCACCATCGCCCTGAACACGGAGCACATGTGGAACGAGCATAGGGTGAAGAACGCGTCCACCCCGGGCGTGATGATGCAAAATGACAGTAAGTTGTATCCCTCGAAGAGAATATGCGCTACGAAGCTGGCCGTCGACAAGATCGGCCACGGGTAAACCACCGCAATCGCTGTCGAGCGAAGCGCGTGTCCTCTCGCGATGTTAATCAACGGTTTGGTCGTGTATAAAACCGTGGTGCTGATCAAACAGATGAACTGGTAGCAGAATAAACGATAACACGGCAGCAGATACTGGAAAACCGATGAGCTGGAGGGTTGTTTCATCGCCGTCTCCTCGAACAGCGCCTCCAGGGTGTCGTGTATGTGCGCCAATTTCTCGCGATGAAGAAAGAATTGAATCATCTGAAAAAGTATGAAGCAATCATGTTCGAACGTAATGTTCTGACCCTTAGACTACGGCAATCCCCCTAGCACATGCGAATAACCGGGTACACGGACACACACTTTCAATTTTTTAAATATTTTTCTTGGCAAATAGCAAGAATATGCGGCGGAACTGTAAAGTGCAGCATCATTGAATATCGTGGAAAATGTTGGTTATTGACGGCAACGGTTGAAGATGTCCGAACTCTTTTGGAACGTCATTTCGTTCAACCCTTAGCGAATGAGGATTTTTTAATTGATCTAAAACTATTTTCCTCGGAGGAAGCCTTGAATACCAAGTAAGAGAATAATATTTGTATACTTATCCGTTGTTACGTAAAAGATTAAATTATTTAGTTGCAATATTAAGAATTGAATCACAAGCGAATAACCGGGTGCACGGACACACACTTTCAATTTTTTAAATATTTTTCTTGGCAACTAGCAAGAATATGCGGCGGAACTGTAAAGTGCAGCATCATTGAATATCGTGGAAAATGTTGGTTATTGACGGCAACGGTTGAAGATGTCCGAACTCTTTTGGAACGTCATTTCGTTCAACCCTTAGCGAATGAGGATTTTTTAATTGATCTAAAACTATTTTCCTCGGAGGAAGCCTTGAATATCAAGTAAGAGAATAATATTTGTATACTTATCCGTTGTTACGTAAAAGATTAAATTATTTAGTTGCAATATTAAGAATTTAATCACAAGCAAATAACCGGGTGCACGGACACACACTTTCAATTTTTTAAATATTTTTCTTGGCAAATAGCAAGAATATGCGGCGGAACTGTAAAGTGCAGCATCATTGAATATCGTGGAAAATGTTGGTTATCGACGGCAACGGTTGAAGATGTCTGAACTCTTTTGGAACGTCATTTCGTTCAACCCTTAGCGAATGAGGATTTTTTAATTGATCTAAAACTATTTTCCTCGGAGGAAGCCTTGAATACCAAGTAAGAGAATAACATTTGTATACTTATCCGTTGTTACGTAAAAGATTAAGAATTATTTAGTTGCAATATTAAGAATTGAATGCACAGTCCTGATGCCGCCAGTATGTCAACAGTCATCCTCAAAGCGGATGTTTATACAAATTCTGATATTCAATGATTGTTTCATCGAAACAAGAATAAAGATCAAATTAATTATCACAGGTATAAAGCAGAGATGCCGTAGCATCTGTCGTTTTAACAATTTCGTAGTATCCGAACCCCTCGAACTAGAAGCTGTTCTAACTCCAGGGCTCAGACATTTTATAAGCGAGAAAATGTGAAATGAAAAACATTTACTCGTGCCACGCTTAAATAGAAAAAATTCAGTAATACATATGAAAATTGTTCTGAATTGTGATACGATTATTTTTAGTGGAGCTTCAGAGACGCCATTCGAGTCCAAAGAATTAAACATTTTTATACAGTTCTATGCGACGCTGTCTTGTATTTTAAGACTCATTTACGAAGCATTCTAACCGAAAATAGTCAAAGGAACTTATGTTTATGCTTTCGAGTAATTTCTCGTTGGACGATCGAAGAGCTAAACTAACAAGTTTAAAATCTCATTTTGATAAAAACGCGACAAGGACGAACCTACCTTTAACGTTACGTGTACAAGACTAGCGAGCACGCTGAAACACCCGATGAGCGCGCCGATGTTCGCGATATGAATCCGGAGAAAATTGATCAGGGCACAAAACAGAAGGCAGTACAATATCAGATGCAGGATCCACAGATATTTGACGATGCTCTGCTGGTGCGGGAACAGTCCGTAAAGCATCAGAATACGTTTCACATGATCAGTGTATTTCCGGTAATACAGAATTTCCCTTGACATCGTTGAGAACGTAGGAAAAAAACTCTATCGGTACCGATCAAGAACCATCGGTGATCTTTTCTAAAATGGGCCTAATGCTGGTCCGACCATAAAAACCGGTATACCCCACCGGTCTAGGTCCGCCATTACAGATCGATCGATCATCTACCAATCTTTTCACCCTCCAATTTTCGTTGAATTGCACGAAGAAAATCAGAGTCGTTGAACAATTCATCGCGCACGATACGCTCGGCACTTTCTGAAATTAGACGTTGCGCGGCACGTTTGCGAGGATCTCGCACGGTAAATCGGTTCGTGGGACTTTCGAAAAGCTGTCGAATACCGTGCTCGGCAAAGAATCGTATGGTATGGAACAGGGGATTTATGAAAATGCGTAATGCGCGGAGACGTGAATAATTAAACGACTCGGAATGGTCGCGGGACAGTTCGGTTCGAGAAACGACAGGTGTTACGTTGCTATACTGCTGAATGAAATCGTGAAATACGCGGAGAATCATTCGAGAGACTCGTGTCGTATTTATTTTTAACGGGATTCTATTTATTTGTAAATAACATCTTCACGAGTTAAACGAGTGAAAGAAGACACTTTTAATGCGAACGAGAGTAACAGTGTCTCGCTCGGACGCAATTGTGAAATGATTAGAATAAAGGCTTCGTACTCTGTTTATATTAAACAATATTTAGACGAAGCCATTTGTTTGTAACTAACAGCTTAGAAAATTAAACAAAGTGTTACGTCTTGAGTGGACTGAATTATAGTTTTGAGGGGATAGTACGCAGTTTCGAACCTACCTGCATTCACCGGCTATGGTTCGGGAAATTGAGGATCGTTTAAGTAAAGGTTGTACCCTTTTATTGATAAAAATTGACTTATTTATTCAAAATAAGAAACTAAATCAGATATTATTTATAGAGCAGATATACGTGAGTGCATTTAGCGCGATTATAAAAATATAGAAAATATAATATAATATAATATTACCGAAATATAATCTTCTTTGGTTTTGTACAATGTAGTATCCAGAGGACGCTCGTGGAACCTCGGGGATCCTTCGATTATATTTGGCCTTCACGAGGTGTACGTAGTTTATATCCAGAGGTTCACTTGCGGAACTCGCGGTTTCGAACGATTTCCAACACAATGTTTTAACGAAATAAACTCAACTCGACTCAACTCAACTAACTCAATTGACACCACTGTTGCAACTGCATCAACTGACTGCCTCTCTTGAGGGGTTGATTCTCTTATTTATACGATAGCCAATCCTTTGTTTCTTAAAGATGCTGGCTCAGGAGTAGGGGTCCTCATCATCCGATGTCATTCTTATTGATTCTCAGAATGTAAACCGAACTTTCATTGTGCAGTTTGAATTATCATAGTTTTTTCTCGTGGCAATATTTGATATCTCTTCTATTGAGTCTAAGGGTGCAAACCGATCTTTATTTGTGCGTTTCGCAGAAGGCTGAGTTGTTGATTTGGCATCCTGTTGATGCGTCACTATATTGCGCAGTTCGAATAATTTATATTATATGTGTGTATAATTATATATGTACCTATTTGATGGTTAACATTAATTTATTTAACGTTGATTATTTTATTGTTCTATTTCTTAGCTTACCTTTCTCGTGACATTATCGGATTTTGCAATAATTCTTTATTAGATTGATTAATCATTGGCGGTCGAACCACCGGACGTGACAAAGTAACACGAAGATCTTTTGGTTTGGCGAAAATGGTCAGGGTGAAGACTTCGTATTGTATTATATTCATACTGAACAGCATTGTGAAACGGCGTCATTTATTTGTGACCATACGTTTAAAAAGCAGCATCATTTTAAAAACACATTTAACACGTAACAGCACAGGTGTTAATAATGTTGTAAAGGCTCCGTTTTGATGTTTTCTTACAGTGCTTTATTATTTGCATTTATTTATTTAATAACTACGGTGTGATACGTTCCGACACATTATACATTATTTCTTCCACGTGAAGTGATTTACAGTTAACACCATTTCTAGGAAAGAAAACCGTGTCCACCTCGAGACTAAGCATTGGCAAGAATGTTCATTGCTTTTTTTCTTTTTGTTTTGTTTAATTAGTTACAATATATCAGAGTCGATACGTTTAGTAATAATAAATAAAAGAAATTAAGATTACTTCAGCGCAACGCTATGAAAGCAGACAGATATGATAGCATTTTTTCTTTCTTTTACATAGAAATACGCATACAGAGTATCTCGTAATGAAAAAGCAACGAGAACAGTTTTTGTTTTATTCGCCTGAGAAACCCAACTTGTATTTCACTTAGTCGTAACATACTTAAATATTAAAGTAACTTTTCGTACGTCAGTCTTTGTGATTCCGGCTCGCCGCTACGTACTTATTTTTGAATTTGCAAACTTCCAGAACGAATGTCCCATTAATTTCGCAGAACTCTCGTCTTTTGAGTTTCATGATTGCTCGAATAATTGCCACGAGATACGCTGCATCATTACAAGTGTAAAGACAACACGTCGTGTGTCTCATATTCATCGCAGATACAGTTTTACACTCTTAAATACGAATGCATATAGTATATATGTATATATATATATACATAGGCACTAGCATGACAAATTATTGCTAAATTAATCGTAAAAATTCAATATCCTCATTTACAATGTTCGCGTCACGTCGACTAACATTAAGGAAGATAATGGTAACAAAAGAGAAATCGGATGCGATACTAACAATTTATAATTCTACTTATAATCTCCCGAACTCGAATAGCCAACCTATCAATTTTCAAACACGCTAAAAAAAATTCACACTCCATCTTTATCTCAAGCTCATGTCGTCGTCCCCCGCGACGCTATAATTAAAATCAAATTACATACTTTGTTCGTAAAAAAAAAAAAGAAAACGGAAACATGACCGAACGTACATAGACTCTAAAGCTAGATCTGTTAGGAAGCAAAGGATATCTGCTTTTCAATGTCTCATCATCCGGTAAAAGTTGTACACTTCTTACACCTTTAACGACCGGTTATGGCAGTTTTTATCAGTTATGATATGCCTGCTCTACTTCCGCTATATTACACCACCCCGAAGTTCGACTATGAAGAAGTAAACGATTACGTTATCTTTACGTTTAAAAAATTTCTTGTACATTGCGAAAACATATCTTAAAAGACGGCCTCCCAAGGGATTGCTTCGTACGTTCCTCATCTCTTAAAATCGTATAAGCAGTTTTACAAGTGCATTTATACATCAGTTACAAGCACATGAATATTCTATATTACACGAAGAAATGTGCAGACGTTAGACTTCACAGTTCGTTCTTTTTTTTTTTTGTTTTGCGATAGAGCGTATCTACACGTTTACGATTTACCTCCTCGCTCGAATACCACCAAGTATCGAGTAAAACGTCTAAAATACAGGGTGTCCCAGCATCGGTGGTACAACCGAGGAGGGGGTTGATTATGACTAACCAATTCTACTTCATGCATATACTAAAGCAGGCCTGGGCAACTTGCGGCTCGCGAGCCACAGACGACTCCTCTCCCCACTCCTGGGTCCCCCCATCAAACTCCTGTGGAGTATAGATGTACATGCATACATTCCTACTTACACGAAGACGCGATGTAAAGCACGGTAAGGGCAATATGAAATAGTTGATAGTGGGGGACCGGTACACTGGCAGAGAGAGAGAGAGAGAGAGAGAGGGGGTAACTTTTTCCCCTGAATTCGTGCCCCCTCCCCTCATCTGGCGACACTGGCCTGTACTGAAGCACGCAAACCCGGCAGATCTTTAAACTCGATTTTCTCGAGAACGAAACTTCAAATGAAAAATTATTATTCTTTACTTTCGATTTGTTTTTTCATGTAGAATCACCCTCTTCTCGGTTGTACCACTGATACTGGGACACCGTATATATAAAATCGTACAATTCGTAGAACGTAGAATGAGCGAAATTTATTACAAGAAAGATAATGTTGAACTTAAGTATCGATTTTCTTGACCATTCCACTCCGTCAAATCTTAAGACATAGTATAAAATAATATATTAAAATATTCCTTCCCATTCTGAAACTATTATAAACGTATCAAGTCACTAACATTACACTTTGAAGTACTGTAACTACGACCTCAAAGGGAGCAGGCGACGCGGAGAAGTAAAAATTAAACTAAAAAGGCATGAATACTTCTCGTGATCCTTCAAAATTCGAAAACTCTAAATCAGAGCTGGGCAATTGACTATTTCTATTTTTACAGGAGGTTCGCACTTTTATAACAATCACACAACAAGATGAGCTTGTATACTTGGTAATAAACTAAGGAACTTTATGCACATTTTTACACTTAATTTTATGAAAATTATATTGTTCAAACGAATACATTTTACCAGGGACGTAAGGGAAATATTTCTTCCATTGGTTAGAAGATTCCCTGTGGTAAGATTAAAATAAAAATATTGATTTTTATAAATTAATCTATACAAATCTATAAACACGTACAGTCTATTGATAAGTTATGGTTGTGTGCTCACCCCCATCATCTAGCTACAACCCACAGTAGCAGCCCACGCAGTAGCAGGCCTGACACTGTGGGCTGCCCGCAAGGGTCATTTGTGGACATGAACTACATTGTAGGGCCATACTATATTGAAATTTGAGCAACTGCCTGTGAGCAACGAGTTGCCCAACTCTGCTCTAGGTAAATTATTGTTCGAATATCTAAATCACTTCTGCAATAATCGTCTTCTTACAATTTTTAGGAGAATCTATACTCTTCACGAAAACAAATCGTAAGAGGAGAAAGAGAACAAAAGAGGAATGGGGGAGAGAAAAGAGGATGTACAAAGACGATTAGGCCTCCTGCATCTTGATGCTAAATTCAATAATAAATAATTAATATATTATAGGAAAAATTGTATATATCACCTTTCTAAAATGGCAAATATTTTACACACGGAGTAAATGAGTATAAAGGTTACAAACAAATTAGGATGTTTATATGGCACAAATAAGATAACTATTCATGATTGTATCGTAAATGAAAAAAATGAGTACTGTTTTCGATTATTATTCCGCATTAAATTTGATGAAGTACTGATACCATTTTACCAAAGTTTGTTTCCCTCTGTGAATGAGTTTTTCGAGTGCCTCTAATGCATATGTATACCGCGGTGTGGTAAATATAAATATAATGAACAATGTCAAAGAATTGCAGAAGTAATATAGTATATATGCATATGTATATATCGTAACATTCCTTCCTACATTTTTTTCTTTAACCCACGATAATGTTTTCAAAAGAGCAACAGAGAGAACCTGTTTTTCTGAACAATTCTCAAAGTTGGAAATGATAGCGAACCGATTCCGATAACATACTGTCTTAAAAAAACATTATAGTACACATATTCTAGCACCATATTTGAATCAGAAAACTTTCAGAATGATGTACGGTATTTCCCTCAGTGCGATTTCATTCGACGACTCCCTTCCTTCTACAAGCATTTGCAAAATATAGATGAGCTATTGCTACTTTTTACACGTCGAAATAGCATAGGTTTTCCTCCGTAGTGTCGCGTATAGTTATATATACATATACTAGAAGTGTGTGATTATGGATACCCGTACATATTCAGGTTCTCGAATATTCTCGGGAATCCCGATCTATTTGAGAACTCGATACATTCGAGAATTCCGAAATTTTTAAGAACCCGACTCGTCTCGACACGTCGATCTAATTAATGCTCAAATTTTTACTTTTTTTATTTTCGGCCGTGCGAGTTACCAGCCAATCAGAGCAAAGACAAAATAGCTTCCACTGCTCCCGAGCATCTCATGAATGAGATATTACGGAGGAAAAACTGTACAGAGTTGTGGACACTTGCGACACTTGGAGCGAGGGACACAATTACACCGAGTCGGTACTGTTCTTCACTATTGTTTTCTTCAAGAAAGTTTTCAAAAGTGCACGAATATATTTCTACAGAAGCAAAATTTCTGTAACCGAACGTAACAATTTTTTTTTTTTTAATAAAATTCCTAACACTAATAGATTCTTTACTTGCTTGTAGGTTTTTTGCTTTGACAGGGCGGTTGTTAGTTTAAATTTGATCCTACTATGCGAAGTAGCAGTAAGTTGACGCGTACTTAATAATGAATTTATATAAATATGGAACACTGATTATACAATTGGTATATAATTCATTGTAAAAAATAAGTTTCTAAACGTTACTGTCTCGCAGATTACGAAATCCTTGGCTTTCTTTACCGTCATGAAAAATTTTCTGGTTTCTTTGGCAACTCCACAGCAAAAGGGGCAACACCTGCAATTACTAATTTAATGTCAGAATCAATTTGTTTAAACAAAAATTAGTATGGTCTGAAGAAGTTTCTTTTCTCTCCGTTCGTTTTAATGAAATATGGAATTGAAATCGGCGAAGGTGTACCTGTTTGCTGTCGCAACAATGGTACAATGAAGTTCTTCATTGTATCACACAATTTTTATTTCGTTGAGCTAATCCAGCTCTAGATAGATCACGCTCTATTTCGTCATCGTCCTCTATACTGTAACAAAACAGGAATTAAAATAAGTCACTTTATTTAAGGTAAAAATAATTTGTCTAGTGACTATGATTTTATTTCTGGCATTATCGATAACTGAAAAGCGAAGAGCTATTAATATCCTTGAAGTAGAAGTAATCAATATTATGTACTATGCGTATGTACATTATAAAGTATAATATACTTACGCCCTTTCTTGCGTGTCGAGATGGTGGACTAATTCGTCTCTCTTGTTCACAATAGAAACTAGTTCTTCTAGAAGTAAATTTTCGCGCATCTTTTGTTCGGATGTCTTCCTGGAATCTTCTACTGCAAGTATACTTCTCAGTTCGCGATTCAGAAGTTCGAATCGGCGTTCCAAATCGTCTTCTTTCTCCCTGAAGTATTGAAAACAGTAGCGTTAAGTTAACACATGTTATCGAAGAATTATCGTTGGAACGGATAAAAAAATAATAGCTTACAGTATATTCAATTGCATTTGTCTTCTTAGAAGCGCATTCTTTTTGTTGACAAGAGTGAACCACAGAGACATCAGTCTTTCAGTTTCTTCTTCATTGTCACTTTCCATAGCAGCGCGCAACTGTTTCTCAAGTTTTCCTGCTTGTATATCTATTTGAGTTTGTTCTCGTTCTAACGCTTCTAATTCATTTTGAATGTACGATGTCATATCCTTTCCCAACTATTTAAGAAATTATATTATAATTATCACATTCGATTCAGAATTTTGATTGCAATAAATAAACGTGACACGTACTCCTCTTAGCGTATATGATGTACCATCGGGACTAGTTTTGTCTGGCGAAATTCTCTCTATTATTTTCGAGAATGAATACAAAGGAGAACCAGTCTTTTTGTCACTGTCGATTACACTTGGAGTTCCCAGGATGTTTCCGTTGTACTCGGACTAGAATATATATTTCACATTACAAATTATATACTCTATTGGGCTGGCAGGAAAGTAATGTCGGTTTTCACAAATTGATGGCGTTATGTTTTGTTTTAATGACTTCTGTTAAAGTTACGATTTTTTCCATTTAGAATTTGGCAACTGTAACTTTTAGATTACTTTTGAAGCAAATTGCGCGTAATTTTGCTTACAAGTATTAGTTCTGTGTCAATTTTAACATGAAGTGTAAAAACGAACGTTATCGATACATTTTATTTTTTTATTTTCGTAAAGGCAAAAAAGCTGCTGAGGCTCACAAAGAGATATGTGAAGTAATGTGTAAGTTTATGCTGTTAATTTCTTAACAGAACGCACGGTCAGAATTTGTTTAAGAAATTCCATTCTGGATAATTGGCTTTCACTAAGCTTTCAAAGTTTATTATTTGTATTAAAAAATTGGGTTTTATTTCACCTCAAGAAACCGAAATTACTTTCTTGCCAATCCAGTGGAATGAAATGAAATCTTTTATTATGATGTCTTACACTCACCTTTGTACTAAATCTATCACCAGGAGTAGATGGTGTAATGCTTCGTCGCGGACTATTATTTTGATCATCTATCGATCTTCTGTCGCTGTTATTGTCATCGTTCGTTTGATTCGATGAAACGTTAACACCCATTTTCACTTCTGCTATTAAACGCCTTGCTCTTTCGCGTAATTGTTGTTGTCTCTCATCGTCGTTTTGACTCTAAAAATCAAGAAGTATCATTTCAACGCGCGCAATATGAAATAATAATGAAGGTAAACTCATGTGTACGTTCATTCAATACAAAAAATATATAATTGGGGAAACAAAACCTCGATAGGACTAGCTGCGGCAGAAACAAGACCAGCTGATTTTGTCTGATTCCTGGCCTGTTCTAATAGTTGTCTTGCACGTTCTCTTAATTCATCATGCCGACTGACTAATGGCTAATATTAAAAAATGGCAAATTAGTCGCAAGCAATAAACAACTTAAAAAGTGTACAAAGACTAATTACATGTTGAGAACGCTGCTCTCTGTGAGGTGATGATACACTCTGATATTCAGTACTATCACGACTTCCTTTGTCAGTTGCATCCTACAACAAGATGCATTGGCTACTTAATTATTACGATATTACTTGCTATATTAAAATTCGTGAAAGAAATAAATTATTCTATAAAAGAATAAAGAAGCCAGAAGTACTACAGAGAAAAACAGTTATAACTACAAACATGGTGTATTAGACAGAAGAAATATGAAACAGTTTCTGAATTAGTAAATATTATAAAAATGCTTGTGTTTTATTGATATTAGTAATTTTTGTTATTTACGACTGTTAGCACATATAATGATTTATATTCTTAATAGTGTTAGTTTAACTATACGTATATTTCTTCCACGATACAAGTTAGCGTAAACACTAGACATATACACTGTGTATTTCACAATGCGTTGATGCGTCATGTGCACATGCAAATGAACATAACATGTAAGGGATAGTCCCGAATATTTTTTAATTTTTCTGTCTACACTTCAAGTAAATTATTAACAAATTTCGAAATTTATTAATTCAGGATTATCTCTTGTCAGTAAAAATCGTCTACTTGTTTTAAAAAAAACTTTTGAAAACATTTCTTTTTAAAAATAAAATATCTAATGCTTAGAACAATATTACATACGGACAGCAAGAGTACTACATATAGAAGTAATTGTGTGAAATAGAAATATTTCATGTATTTACTAAAAAAAAATTAACATATTTCATAAATGTGCAATGCGTAGCATTTCATACAGTAATATTGAAAATTGTAAGCTCTAACATTATAAAATTATATCAATTAATCAAAATAAAATAAATTAAATGGAAATTAAGAAGAGTTAATGCAATAATATATTTTTGCGCAATTTAGATATACTGACATCTCGAACAGGCGATTGTAATTTGTTAACTGAAACTGATTGAGACCACTTCTCGTCGACTATCTGCATATTTTCCTCTTCCTCGTCCGATCCGAAAGGATCTGTTAATTGTCGACGAGTCATTAAGATAGGACGTTGCTGTACTTGTGGTACTCTTGGAGGTGATTTGTTCTGTAGTGAATTTAGTTCAACACCTTGTATTACCATTTTGTACAACAATTTACAATGATACATAATAAAACATATAAATGATTTCACAGTGATTATGCATACATATATGTATGGCTGGCAAATGAGCATACATACATACCTTTTCTTTGGATAAATATTTTTCTTTAGTCGGTGACAACACTTTTTCTAGAATACTCTTCGAACTAGCCAATATGATGTCCTTGACATCTTTTACACTAGACGGTGATTTATCTTTATTGCATTGATCATGATCTTGATTCTCAGTATTCAAGCTCAAATGTAATCTATTTCTTAATGAATCAATATTAGCATCCTCTTTTTTGTTATCAAATGGATTCGACCTGTGAAATAAATAAATTTGTAATTTCTCTTGACTAGCCATTCAGACTACACAGTCAACGTACCGTCTGATGTTATCTATTTTATTGCTCTTAAGCTCCATTTGATCTTTCTTATGCAAATTGATTATTTCTTGACTAAATAATTGTACACTCACATCTGAATTATTGTCTGTATTAAATCTACCAATCATGTAAGAAGACTCATCTGTGGTTTTACCTATCTGATGTACCTACAAACATGGAATAAATTTTTTAACCAAGAGAATGATCTACGAAAGAACTAAATAAGATATATTGTAAGCAGATTAGAGGTGTGCGAGAACCCGATGGCCGGACGGGTCGAGAAGTTTATTCGGGATAGGGACGGGTTCTCAAACATTTCGGGATTTTCGAGAATATTAGAGAACCAGGAAATTTTCGAAAACCCGTCCTGATAAAATCCCGTCCCGAATAAAATCTTCAACATGGCCCGATTATCGGATACCCAACATTTTCGGGTTCTCGTACACCTCTACAGATAGGACATACAATGTATATTATATGTATATACATTGTTACATGATAACAAGTTGTGTTGTTATTGATTACCTCTAACTCATGACCAGTGAAATGTGCTCTCAACTGATATAAATACGTCATTACAGCTAACTTGTCAGGTACAGTTAATATATCCATATCTGCTGGTTCTATAACTCTAGGTATACCAAGGGCTTCACCAGCATCAAATGCTTTCTTACAGTTACCTTTCACATCGTGTGGTAATAGTGAATCTATGTCTCTGCAATGTTTTATTCAAGAGAAACAAATGAATATACGTCAACAATGTATAAATAGAACAAATAAATAAGATATTTGACAAACTGCCAAAGTTAGCAATTGTAACCTTAGTGTACCTTTGTTTTCTATAGGAAATATAGAAATATTTCTTCACCAATTTTTAATATCAAAAATATGAGATATATATACACATGTATAAAATTCAATACAATATTGCTATAACTCTACGTACATAAGATCTGGTCTAAAATGATGTATGATTGCACAAAATGCCATTCCATTTCTCCAAGATGTCGTAAGATTAGTAACTTTGACACCAGGATAATCTTTAGTTACATCCTTACACCATTCCAATAAATCCTGGCCTGGTGTAATCTCTTTTAATCTAGGAATAGTAACATCGTTCCTTGTTAGTTCTAATGGTTGTAATGGTAATCTCAGTGTAATGTGTTCAATGTTTTTACTACAAATAAATGACAAGTTTGTTAGAAACTTTATCGAAAAATGTTGATGGTATTAATATTAGTGTTACATGTAAATTCCACATGATTGAATATAGGATTTTTAACATACTCATTTTCAACGGCAACACTGTCTTTCAAAGATTTATCCTTAAAGGAATCAACAATGCCTGTTAGACTAATATCACGAATGAAATGGTCATTATCATTTACAGGTGTAGTATTGTCCTTTGATAAACTTGCCACTGTTAAATGGACAACAGCATTATTATATTAGCCTCCACATGTGCGAACATATGCTTACTACAGCCTTACCACTTATCGGAGTGCTAGGTAATTCGCTTTCGGTAAGACTACTTGTCATTAAATCAAGTTGTGCAGAAATATCTAGAATCTCATCAAGATTTTTCACAGATACTTCCTCAACATCCTCAGGTATATCCTCATTATCAAAATCGTCTAATGGTGCTATATCGCTATTATTGTTAACTGACATTAAACTAGCCATACTCTGCATGTCCTCATCTCTGATAAAAGAAATTATGATATTAGACATAAAATAAACCTTATTGATCTTACATAAAATTTGCAATTTTAAGATTATCTTACGTCGCTTTTCCTTCTCTCAAGAAGACACAAGATAAAGTACATTCTAGCGAAGCGCTAACAATCTTTTTCGATGTTGGCTTCAAATCTAATTTAAGTTGTTGTTGACTAGATTCTAAAGTCGCGTACTTTTTCATATTTATATTTGTGGCAGCCACATGCCGCCTTTTACCAGTAGAAGAAACCTATTGCATATAATATTAACATGAATATTTTTCAAATAATTGATACATCTAAAATCTCATATAAGCCATGTCTCTTACATCCTCGATTACAAATGTCCAATCTTTGTCTTCTAATTCATGAGTTCTTGGATCTTTGAATAAAGTTACAGACACTGCATGATTGTCAGGAACAGCCCAACTAATGACACCTTTTAGTGGGTCACTTAAATTTGGTTCCCAATCTAAAGGTTCTGATGTCACTCTTCTACTACGTCTTGTCCACACAACACTTAGTTTATTTGGTTTCCTAAATGTCAAAATTGTGGAAAAATTACATTAGTAAGTACACGACACAGAAATTATTACAAGTGACATGAGCATCACATTATTTTACTACAAGCATATAAAATTATTTGTTATGATAAAACAAATGGAAAAGAAAATATCGAGTGAAAAGAACACAATATATGTAAATATATTAAAAATCAATAGCACTTTTTATACTATTGAATGTGTATAAATTTTTTAATAATTGTTTGCACATTCTATATCCACGATACACATATGACTATTTTGAAATAGTAAATAGATGAGAAAGATTTACATAGACAATAATTAATTGTCATGTAAATTATAACATTCTCTAAATGCGCTAAAAGATTTATATGTATATGAGTGATTCTCTTATTTAATTATGACACACCTCCATTTTGCATAAAATTACGATAGAAAATACTAAGTAAACACATACCATTTTGTTGTTGTTTCTAAAGTGACTTCATGATATGACACAGTGAACTGAAACTTTGCAGCCCTCTTGTTTACCCGCTGCAGTCGTTTCCAAACAGAACTCATTTTTCAGCCGTAGTTTCCCCAAGAATTATTAAACGACGTTTAGCTTGTAATTACTTGTAGACGCGTTTAATGTTATGCAACATTTTGTATATAAATTACGCACACTAGGAGATCAGCTGTTTACGACGAGGATAATACAGATACTTCTTTTTGTCGTACACGGTTTAAGAACTAGAAGTCCAAGGTCCTTTAATCATTCATGCATCTGACATTTCTGGCTGCACCAACACATATAATGAAAGCAAGATCTGTCTTTTTATAGAATTACAGGTTTTCCTTTTATTAATAATATATCAAACGTTCTGTTATCATTTTTATGTTTGTAGTGTCACCTACACAAAATACACCATTTCTGATATCACACCGAAAATATCACGGCCACGAGATCAAAAAGTTTTACAATTAATTCGGACTCGTACCGTGACGAAACCTTTTCTAGTTATTGATCCTGTATCACATGATTACAAGATAGGAAACTCGCTTCAAGTTATGGTCACTGAACTCGACGAAACAGCGCATGCGTATTTTTGCAAGAGAGGAAATGAGAGTGCTCACGCCCGGGTTTTTAGTGTCTCCGGTGTAGTACTGCCCTCTAGTCTAATTTTTAGTCTGGACCAGAACCTGCATCGAAATTTCGGTATAGAAGGCGGTGCTTGGTCAGTAACATTTAGCTAATAGTTTGAATGTTTTGCCGCTGAGTGTATTGGCGCTGTACGCACATCCTTACGGAGCAAATGATTCTTGCCGGTATTTACATAGTTTCTTATGGGAAAAACGGAAATAATCATTTGCGCTCTAATATGAAGATTATTTTTAAATTGAAGACTTTTTCCATAGACCTTTTTTATATTTTTAGAGTTCACATTGAAACTGCAAATATGCACTTTGTGATAGGTGCATTTCGTATCATGCTAATGTCATCAATTGATAGTTTTACAATCAACAAGAAAGGTCTGGGTTAACTATGGGCAGAGAGGAAACCTATGGGGTTAGGTCTGTATATGTGAGTGAGAATAGAATGTTGATGGTTATTTAAATAGGGGTTGTGTTGGTGAAAACATATATGTATTGATGAAATAGCACCGACGTAAACATTGTCGAGGAAACCTGTCGCCGGTCATGTCATAGGACCCGGTTAACAAGACCAAGTAAAACAAATCATAATGGTCGAAAATTTAACGTTGATTCTCGATGATAATCATTTCGAAGCGGATAAAGAGAAACTTGCGAGTAAAAGCCGCTATTTCAAATCTCTTCTCTCTGGCAATTTTAGTGATTCTCACAACAAGGAGCACACTATAAATTATGATATTGCTCTGCCTACTTTCAAGGTTGTGTTACTGTTTGCTACATAAGAAAACTATTCGAATATTTAATTTTTCTGTTGTAAAGATGCTTCTTCATGATTTTAGGATTTCGTTGAATGGGTTCATGACGATAAAGAAGAACACAGATATGCAGATTGCTATAACATAAAACAATCCATGACAAAGTTCATGGAAGATAATTTCGAATACTTAATAGATTTGTTAAAACTGAGCGTACTATTCATGGTTGATGAATTAACAAACGATATTATAAATATTATAGTTTTGTTCTGGCTGAAGCCGGAGAGAGTAATCCACATATGGCAAGAGGCACAAGAGTTGAGCTTAAAGGTGTTACAAGACATCTGTCTATCAATATGTCTCGACCGTTTCGAAGAACTTCCTTTGGTTTCCCTTGTGAAATTAAAAAAACCGCTCATTACCAGTTTGTTACAAAATGTTAATGTAAGAGCATCCAGCAAGTTCTTGCAAATAGTGAGGAAAGAATGGCGGCGGAATCACATGGTAATTAGTTTGTTACTGGAATATTCTTTTCACGATAGACTTCAAATTCTTTTAATTTTAGGGAGCAGTTATTCCAGATGTGAAACAGAAGAGACAACCAAAATTTATACAGGGCACGGTTGTATACCAAAAGTATGAAGGCATTATCGAGGATGCACATTTGTACACCTGGAACGGTACTGATTTCTCTAGAGGCGTGCAAATAAGAGGTATACAAGATTCAGAGAGAGGGATGGTTGGAATGCATGTAATTGGCAGAGGTATAAATTTTTCTATTCTATAGGACACTTATTTCGTAAGTATTGTAAACATTTTCTTAGGTTTCAGTATTTATACCGTGGGGGGAGAATTGGGTTTTGGTACTGGAAAATTCAATCATATCATTTGGAGGTACTGTCTACTTTCCAAGAAATGGTACTACCAAGCAACATTACGAGTGCCAAGGAGGCACATGGTGGCTGCATTCATGAAAAATAAATTGATAATTGTTGGTGGACTAGGGAGACACAGACTGAAGTTATCATCAGTGGACATTTTAGACATTCATACAGGTGAAAAACAATCTTTGATACTGAAATTTTAAATGGCTCGCGGTCTTTTCAATCGCATAACATTTCAGGTGTGTGGAACAGCGGAGCCGACATTCCTGAAAGTTTCACAATGGTTCCTCCTCACTGTGTTATGGATGAGAAATTGTTTATAATCAAATCGGCGCTCTACATTTACAACCCGAAGGAAGACTGTTGGACGACTGTAGAGTTACTTCAGAATTATTCTTGTTTCAATTGGGATGTTTGTCTCACCAACAATTCAACTTTGTTCCGCATCGGTAATAATTTTCAAGAAAGTCAATCGACATTTGCATCTCTTCGAGAATTACTGAGATTTCCTGTTTTTGTAAGGTGTACATCTGGGCAAGACAGTTCTATCGAGAGTCGACGTCGTGAAAGAACCGACCTGCGAGAAAATAGACTGTTTGAAACAGTATCTGGAGCACAAGGTAGAAAAAACGCTCCTCGTGCACAAGTATGGTTCCTACAGATCAAGATACGTTAATGTAGATGGCATGCACATAGGGTTACTGAATATCCGCGACAGAAAATCTTTGTACCTGCATATACATACGGACCTGAGAACAGACTTTGACGAAGACGCAACCATCCCTCAAATAGAGTGCTTTAAAATCATCGATCCTGATACTTTGTACAACACCATGTAATCCTATTATGTAATCCTATTGTTTTCTATTTCTATATAAAATAAAATATTGCATGAAATCCTTTATAATTTTACTGATGGGCTCGAAAGGGGGTAGGAAGAACCATCAGAGTTTTATATTTGAATCATATTTTATTTATCGTAAATTTTGTAATGGAAGCAGTCTTCAAACAAGTATAACACGATAGTGCGTACGATTACATGGAATAAGAACGTACATATCTCGACAGTACTAATCGTATCGTGCTTGATGTAATCTCGGCAAGACGTCAAAATGTCACGTGATGTTTCTGCTGGATGTCGAGGATGCTGGCTGGCTATCCTGCCGAGATTCACCGCGACGATTCAACCGTTCCAACTCCGTTACTGTCGTTCATACATCATTGTGTACTTAAATATGCTAATTCGTGTATGCAGCAAAGCTCGTATTAGCGTATAGTTTGCGCGTGCTATCCGTGTACTTGCTCGATCTCTCGGATTCATCATCATCTTCCTCATCTTTCAACGCGACACGATTGTGTTCGATTTGTTGCGAGTATGATAAGCACACAAAAAGAAAATACAGCGTTCCATGAAAATTTACATATAGAGTAGTGTGTATGTATGTGTGTGTGTGTGTGTGTGCGTGCATGCGTGCGTGTGTGTTTGCTTGTTTGTTGTATGTTTACGGGTACAATGGTTCTCTAATTTCTCTTTTATACACGAACCTTATATAAATACCACCTATCGAGTGCGACAGCTCGCGAGTCGCAAATTTTTACAGTCCGTTTATACATGTGTTTCTCTGATCGTTGTTCTCTCGTTTAAACATTGTAGAAGCTGAAAGCAGACGAATTAAGGTCAGTTTACACTATACGTCACGGACCAGCATGTACGCCAACGGAACAGACTGGCACCGACCAACATTATCCCGAAGGATGTTTTGCTCGTGTCTGCGCTGCTTCAGCAGAGTGAGAAGGGAATTGCTAGTTCCCTGTCACTCTCCGATCCTCTCATTTTGACTGTTTTACGTCAACTGATGGTTTGTCGCCGGAGCAGTGTAAACATAAAGCATAAACTGTCGTGTCGGTGCCGGTTCGTTCCACTGATGGTACGTGCCGGTCCGTGCTGTATAGTGTAAATTGACCTTTAGACGTGCAGATACGTGTGTATAATCCGTATAGAAAAAAAGAGGAATCGGATCGGCCGATCGAAACCGGTCGGATCTCACCCAAACCTTGTCGTATCTTGCGATCCTCGGTGTCGAAATCATTGTTCGCTGGCACTGGTCACGTTCAAGGCGAACGCCGCGTTCGTTTCGCCCTTCTTGCCGATTGCACGGGCCACGTATTGGCCGACGTCGCTGTCGGTGCACGATTTAATACGCAATTCGAACGATTTGTCGCCGTCCGAACTGAAGAGGTACCTGCTACTAGATTCTGGGATCGCTTTTCCGTCTTTCAACCACGTTACTGCGCAACACAATTCAAAACGATATCGATTATAATTAGGAACTCGCTCTGGCTTCCCATAGCCGCTAGACTGCCGACCTTGACGAATCTATAGCATGCGCGACCTTGTAAAATGCAAGAGGATGCTGTTATGAACATTTTTATCGTTGCAACACATTCCTCTCTTCCTCAGATGTTTATAAAATGTGAGAATTCGTACAAAGATCCGCAGTCTAGTTATCGCAAGAGGAAAATGTAGACAGACACAGAGTTTCTCATTCGAACAGGCCCAATTAATTTGAGGCTCTCACAGTTCAGATTTATACACGGTTTTTATTATGGAGGCCTTTCGAGTGTGCGCCATATTTCTTTCGGAATTATTTTTCCGACGATTCGTAAGCATTGCAGCTGAAGACATGCTGATCGATATTCTTCGAGAAAGTAATTGCAAAACGGCACAGCTCACACCCACAATCTCTTCCACAGGTGTTTAAGAAAACCCTTTCGAATGGGACACCCTGTCTCTGATCGACGAAATTTTTACTGACCTTTCAAAGGCGCGGTTTCAGTCTTGCATGTGAACGTAACCGATTCGCCTTCGCTCACCGTTGCAGATTGCGGGAATGTCGTGAAGACTGGGCTCTTCGGTTCCTCGTTTGGAACTGAAAAAGGGGAGATTGCTGGTTAGAATCCATGAGAGGATGATCGTAAGATTACGACGAAGGGGATCGAGATGTGCAGAAAGATACCAAGGACGTTTAATGTGCACGACGAGAAGCTCTCCCCTGCGTCGTTAAACGCCTCGCAGGTGTAGGTGCCGGAGTCCTCGGGGAAGATCTCGGCAATGTTCAGCTTATAGATGTTCGCCTCGTTGCTGTATTGGAAGTCTTTGCTCGGCTTGATCTCCTTGTTGTTGTGGAGCCATACCACGTCGAACTTCTTCGCGCCGATTATTCGACAGCTCAAAAGCACGGCTTCTCCGTCCTTCACGAACATGCTGGTCAGGTGGTCCACGATCTGCGGAGGCTTGTCGCCGGTCTTCTTCTTCGCGGCCGCGTTCGCGTTCGCTGAACAATGTTTAGCGTTCATTAGAGAATACTGATTTTCCTTCGATCTTAGTAATTATTCAATCACGGTCCCTGCCGCGTGAGGTTTGCGAGCTTCACACAAGTCTTGACTATTTTATTCGTATAAACGTCCAGAGTTATTAATAATCCTGCAGGATTTCTTGTGAAGCACGGACAGTACTTGGTATGAAATTTTGCACCTTGCTCTATAATTTAGTTCATTTCAGAACGAATAAATAGATATTCAGCTCTGTTAATTTTCTCTACGCAGTGGGGAACGTGTTAACGGATCTGACTGATTCCAGTGACCTTGACAATGATCGTTTTACGTACGTTTCACGGTCAGTTTGCAGGAAGTGGTCACGGTGCCCATACTGTTGGTTGCCTGGCAAGTGTACTCGCCCTCGTCTTCAGGGAACACCTCGTTGATCACGAGGGTGGCCACGCCGGACTTGTACTTCAGGTTCATGATGCCGGACGAGCTGAGCGTCTTGCCGCCTTTGGTCCAGGTGACTTGCGGCTCGGGATCGCCGTCGACCTTCGCGCTGAGCTCGAGCTGTTCTCCGTCGTTGATGGTCAGATCGCTCAGTTTTTTTGTGAACTGTGGCGCTCTCATCGAGTCATCCGGCGGATCTACAAAAGCATCGATTTACCGAAAGTGTTCATCAATTTATCCTACAGTTTCCTAGATGGAAATTGCAACGCGTTTTCTTACAGATCAATTCTTTCGTGGTATTCCTGGATCGAGACGGGCTGCCTGTGGAGTCCGCGCCGCCGTATTTCTTGACGCTTCGTTTGTCGGTGCTGGAGTCAGTGGCCTGCAGTGAAAATAATGTGAATAAAACAATCCGACTTGGTGCTCCCTCACTGGCAAACTTTCTGACCGGATTTCGATACACAGTGAGTCAAAAAAAAAAAAAAAACAGCCTTACACCCTTTAGAACGGGGTGCCGAATATCAATTCTAAAAATTCTCATGAAATCAAAATAATCTAATCAATGGAACTGGAGAGAATAAATATTGTCTTTCACAGTCTTTTATCTGAGCCTGTGATGAAAATTTTAAATAAACTGACTGTGAGAGGGTGTATCAAATGATTCTCGATTTCAGTCACATCCCCTAGAATTCTATAAGGGCGGAGGTGCTGGATAGAATCGTTTGATTCGCGCACTCGTATTATTTCGAGCATTTACTTTGTAGGAAGAGAAAGACGTGGAATTTTGCTTATTGGTGGAACTACTGTAATTGGTCGCCGAACTGCTCGAGTAACCCTGCGTGGTGGTGGAACTGTAGCCGCTGTATCCGCCGGACTTGTGGACCGTTATGATCGGTGGTGGCGCCGGTTTGATCGGTTGCTCGATAAATCTTCGATCTAGGAAAGAAACCGTGTTATTCGGGGATAGTTGATTCGATTCGTTCTCGGATTATAAAACACGCTCGAGCCATTACACGTCGTAACGTAGAGAATTTCTGTTTATCGCGTTCATTGGGAGTATTTGTCAACTTATTCTATTAAAATGAGAAGATCGTGGCAGTAGATAAACGGAGTCAAAGGTTGCCGACTATTTCACATGTTACTTCATATTTCTGTCTGTTCTTTGTCATTTACTTTTATGCTTCCGTCTTCAATTTATCTCCGTTGTGCTCATCGGCATTCAATGTACAATGTCATAATCTCTGTCTACAGCAAGCATTGAATTCGGAAATTCACGACATTGCGGAAGCAAAAATTTTCTGAAACCGGGATAACACTTTTTTAAAGGATCTTTCGATCTTTCTCTTTTTAGGGGCTAAGATGTCGGGATAAGCAACAAACTCGGAAATTCGCAAGGTTGTGGAAGCAAAAATTTTCTGAATTGCGACTACTATTTTTCTAAACTGTTTTTCTAAAAGGTCTCTCTGGGAAAGCATTGGCAAGCATTTTCTTCAAGCTTATATTATAAGGCGTGCGGGGACGGGGGCTCGGGGGTAGAAACAGCGTTGTATTTAAAGCGAAATTTTTCTCTTAAGACATCATCACATGTTCGTATAACAATTGAGTTTTGACGCATGCCTGGAGAGGGCATGTTCCATCTTTAAAATGGCTATGAATGTTATTTCGCCGAGGCGAAATGGAATATACAGGGTGGAAAATTGGCGTGTCCATTTGTCTGGCGTGATTTTTTGGGAATTTTAACGTTCGATATCCTGCGGATTTGGGCTGGGGGCTAAACCAGGGAGGCAGGGGCACACGGTTCATTTTCCAAGGTACACCGGGTCTGCAAGTTTGAAAGAAGATCAGTGAAGAATCGTGTTTGAGCTCGACGTGGAACGGCTCGTTCGCTGTCTACATTGTTCATCGATGGGAGTGCCAAACAAGCGACTATTCGACATGCTCCTAAGTTAATGTCAAACCGAACGAAACCCAATGGAAATTAGTTGGACCACGAAGTCGGGGTGAAATAAATGCGCAAGATGAAATTACGGGCTGCAAACTGTGTCCTCTACGACGTGCAGTACAATGTTTCAGCGACCTGGGCTTTATGTTTCAACGTTAGATGGAAAACTAGTGTCTCTTTGATGCGACACTTTTGTTCAGATTGCTAAAGCATTGCACTGTGCGACATCTGGATAATGATAGAGGATCGCATATCAGAAGAGAGGGCTAGAACTCTACCTCCGGAATGTAGGAGGTCGTGCGCTAATTTAACTTGCTCCTCAGTTTCCCCAGTGCCTACAAATAAACGTTCGATGAGTCTCGTGGTGAACATACAGAATATACACTCGATAATTCGATTGCTCGGAACTATTCTGCGTTTCATAAGTAACGTATTCGTTGGCATAAGTACCTTCGACGATGACGACGCAGGTGGTCTCGTCCTTTCCGTGTTTGTTCGTCGCCACGCAGCGGTACTTGCCACTGTCCTCGGGCTTGCAGTCGATGATCTCCATCGTGACGACACCGTCCGCGTGCGTCATCGCGTAATGATGCTTCGAGAGCTCGTCCCTGTCCTTGTACCATTTCACGGTCGGTGGTGGGTTGCCGCTCAAGCAGCAGAGCAGCTTGCAAGTCTGCCTGACCTGGATGACACGCGGCCGAAGCAGGAAGGTGAAGCTCGGTGCTGATTCGATTGTCTCCAACCAGATGTTGTAGCCGAGCGGCTCTCTTCTTCGGACTGGGAGCAGTTCCGGCCTGTACTTCGGTATATCTACAGGCAACGCTAAAAACCAAAAGCGGAAACGTTCAAGAATGATCCCTGAATTCGACGTGCTCCCACTACGAGCCTGATATAGGGGAACTTACGTTGCACGTTCAGGAAAACGACCTCTTCTCTGTAACCGTAATGGTTCTCCGCCCTGATAACATACTCCCCTCTGTCCTCGAGCTTCACTCTGTTGATGATGAACGTGTAATCGTCGCCGTGGTAGCGTTTCATGAACTTGACCGACTGCCGCAGCTCCTGGTTGTTGTGGAACCATGTGAGGGTCGGGTCGGCGATCGCTATCACGCGGCAAGTGAACTTAACGCTTTGGCCTTCGTACGCGAACGCGCTCGTTGGCTTGATGACGAACCTCGGCGCGGCTTGTCGTCGATCTACAAATCATTTTCATGGATATTTTAGCAGGTTCTGGGCAACATTTAGCCGAGGAAGTCTAGATCTTAAGCTATATTCGCGTTTGTTATCATCTCATCCTATCCGAAGCTAATCTCTGGACACGTTCGCTAAAGAAAATGTTAGATCCTTATTCATTACTAGACTGCGGATCTGTACGCAGAAAAAAAATTATTGGCATCAATTGCAAGAAACACTAACACTATAGACCTTGATTTTCTTCTCTAACAATCTCAACAAGCTGAAGACAATATGTTGACACTGTTAAATTCTTTTACTGTTTCTATTGTTTTAAATTGCGCCAATTCGTTCCCGCCATAAATTCATAAAATCCGCAGTCTAATCATTTGCTTATCGTTTCACGTTGTCCCTTACCGAAGCAAGAATCGTATATCTTGTATTTGTCGACGAGCAGCTTCCTCAGGGAAGAGTACTCCGCCAGACGACCAATCGGGAGCACGTATTTGTCCCAGTCTTCGTATTTGGCTCGCAGCCTGTCCCTGAATTTCATTAATCGGCTACTTGAAATGGCCTTGGTTCTATCACTGTGGTCGCCGGTCAACCATGGGTGCAACAGGCACTCGTGTGCGGTCATACGTTTCCTGGAATGCGAACGCGACGTTAGAAAGACATTATCTTCCGATAAAGACAAAATTAATCTATCAACTCGAAGCACGCACTCCTTGTTCTTGATCAACAGTCGCCTAATGAAGTCCTTGCCCTCTTCGGAGACATCGCGGAATGCTTCCTCGTCGAAGTCCCAGTCGCAAGCCTTGACGTTCTTCAGCGTCTCGATGTCGTTGTCTCCGGCGAACGGTGAAAGGCCGCTCAGTCTACAATCAGGTTCGTTTTATCAGTTTCGCCGATCTCTAGCAAAGAGCATTGACCCTCCGACGGCGGGGCCAGGGTCTGGGTCTGTTTTGACCCAGAGTAAAAAAAAATTGTAAAATAAAGCAGTGAATGGTTCTAAACATCATCGATTATAATCTCTTCGGAAGTATGTTTTGAAAAGTGATTTTTATGATTCGTCAAGCTAGATTTCTCAAGGGAGGCTCTTCAAGGAAACGAAACACGACGAAGAGAGGACGATCAGCTTACAGAACGTATGCCAGGACACCGCAGGCCCACATGTCCGTGTAAAAACCAACTGGTTCACGCTCAACGATTTCAGGAGCGGCGAACTCGGCCGTGCCGGTGCTGATCTTGACCACTTCGTTGGGATCGAGTTTCGTGGCCAAGCCGAAGTCGATCAGCTTCACGTTCGAGCTGTTGCGCGTCTGGCACATGATGTTCTCAGGCTTGATGTCTACATAGAAAAGATCAATCATTAGCATAACGTCTTTCCCACGAGCATCGCGGCAAGTACCGTACGGAAGAGCTTACCCAAATGTATGATGTTCTTCTCGTGCATATGTTTAACGCCCTCGCAAATCTGTCTCATGTAGTTGATCACCTCAGCCTCGGACATGGTGTATCCCTCAGCCGTGATCCTCTCGAAGAGTTCACCGCCAGACAAGCTGAACAAACAGAAGTCCGAGATTACGAATAAAGCGAGAGTCCACGAATGATTTAGCTCCCGAATGAGACCTTTATAGACAATTTTACTGGTACTAAGCTAGGACTAGGGAAGAGTAGTCACAAACTAGATCCTAGAATTTACTAGAAAGACCGGGCCTTTGATCGGGAGCGCAATGATCGAGAACCTACTGTGGTTCAACGATGATCTAGATACTCACAACTCGAATATCAGGACCATCTCGTCGTCGTCCTCGAAGGCGTCGTGGAGGTTGATCAGTTTCTGATGGTGGAGCTGATTCATGATGTCGATCTCCTTCCTGATCAGCTCCTTCTCCATCGCGTGCGACACGGGTATGAATTTAGCTGCGAAGATGTTACCGGTAGCTCTCTCGCGGCATCGATGTACAACACCGAACGCACCGGTGCCGATCTCTTCGAGGATGTCGTATCTATCGTAGACGGAGAAGTGTTTGACCTCAACCGGCTGGGGCACGTACTTGCTGTAGATGTCGAAGACGAACTGATCGTAGTCGGACGGTTTCTCGTCGCTTCTTCCGCGGATCTTCTTGCCGGTCTCGTCGACCTTGTATTCCTTCTGCTTGAACTCTCTCTTGACGATGCCCTTGGTCGTGATCAACGGCGTGACCTCGCTGGGATCGGACCTGCCGTAAATGTTCTCCGCGCAGACCCTGAAGTCGTATTGATGACCAGGGCTGAGGCCGGTAACGGCCATCGTGCAGAACCTGGTGTTTCCAACGCGGATCCAGCTGGTCATCGGATGCTCCCGTTTCTCGACGAGGTAGTTGGTGATGTTGCTGCCACCGTCCCAGACTGGTGGTTTCCAGCTGAGGGCCAGAGAATCGTGTCCGACGTTGTCGATCTGCGGGAACCTCGGTGGATCGGGTCTGTCGCTGATCTGGATCTTGATGATCGCCGTGTCTTGTCCCAGATCGTTCTCCGCGGTGATGCGGTACGGGCCGGAGTCGATCCTGCTGCCGTCTATGATCGTCAGTACGGCGTGTCTCTCCTTGACGTCGACGGTGTAGTGTCCGCCGGTCTCGATCGCTTCGCCCTCTCTCACCCAGCTGATCTTCGGCTTGGGATAGCCAGTGAACGGGATCTTGATCACGACATTCACGCCCTTGTCGAAGAACGCGGTGTCCCTGAACCTTGGTGGCACGTTCAGCTTCGGTGGGGTCTTGATGAACAGCTCGCCCTTCGTTGACTTGACGCCGCACTTGTTCACCGCGCGACAGAAGTACTCGTCCGCGTCCTCGCCGAACACGTCGTGGATGATCAGGTTGTGCACGTCGCCCTCCGAGTAGATGTTGTAGCGTGATCCGCTGGTGATTTCGCGGGCACCCTTGAACCAGGTGATCGTGGGCCTCGGGATGCCGACGATCTTGCACGTGAACTGCGCGTTGTGGTTCTGCACGCAGTTCACCTTGTGCAGAGGCTGGATGATCTCGGGAGCCTTGGCGGCTTGCGGGTCCGTGATCTTCACCGAGGTTGAGGCCTTCGACTCGGGGCCAAGGCCGGCCGCGTTCTGCGCGAACACGCGGAACTCGTATTGTCTGCCCTCGATCAGGTTCGAGATGTTGATCTGCGTGGGCAGGCAGATGGCGACGTTGACTCGCTGCCAAGCTTGTCCGCCGACCTCCCGTTTGTCGATCCAGTAGCCTTGGATCTTGGAGCCGCCGTCGGACTCCGGTTTCTCCCACGAGAGGTTCACGAAGTCGCCGCCGACCTCGGTGACTTTCGGCGTTCCCGGTGCTCCCGGAGGATCGAACGGCGCCTTGGCCTTGATGGGATTCGCGCCCTCCAACGGCGGTCCCATCCCGTTGTCGTTGACCGCCATCACGCGGAACAGGTACTCCTGTCCTTCCGCCAATCCCTGGACCATGAACGAGCAGTCCTTGCAGAAGGACGAGACGATGATCCAGTGGGTGTGGCTGACGTCGCGACGCTCCACCACGTAGTGCGTCACACGCAGACCACCGTCGACCTTCGGAGGATGCCAGTACAACGTGCAGGTGTGTTTGTTGATGTCTGTGATGTCCAACGGCCCGGTCGGAGGTCCTGGAAGTCCGGTGATGTAGACGTTGAACGAGGCGCTGACGCTGCCGCTGTCGTTCGAGAACGAGAGGTCGTAGACACCCGCATCGTCCTTCTCGATGTCCTTGATGAAAATGATCAGGTACTCGTCGAACACGGTGTACTTGACGTGCGACGTCTCGACCACCTTGCGGCCGTCCTTCTTCAGGGTGATTTCCATCGGCTGGTCGCCGCTGTAGTAGATCTTGATCTTTGTGTTGTCGCCCTCGGCCAGGTACAGGTCCTCCGGCATGCGCTCGATGCGAGGAGGCGTGCCGATCTTCAATCGGCACGTGGTCGTCGCGAGACCAAGAGGATTCGAGACCTGGCAGCTGAAGTCGCCGGCGTCCGCGTCCATCACATCCGAGATCACCAGTCTGTAGATGCCGTCGAACGCCTCTGTTCTGAAGCGGCCGCCGAGCGTGATCTCCCTGCCGTTTCTCAGCCACCTTGAAGAAGACGGGAAATGTTACAAATTATTTACAAATCATTATTTATTAGAGGTGTACGAGAACCTGAAAATGTCAGGTCGAGTGGGGTTCTCGAATATATCGGGATTCCTGAGAATAATATTAGGGAATCCCGAAATGTTGAAGAACCCGGCTTGTCTCGACCAGACGCCTCCGTGTCCCGTCCCGACCATAGAGTACCGGGCACTTTCGCACACCTCTATCATTTACAAATCATCAACATATCCTCTGGCTGACACCAACCTGGCAGTGGGTAGAGGCTTGCCGGTAGCCTCGCACTCGAAGACCAGAGTCTTCCCAAGGGGTATGTTCTGGGTAACAGGCAGTGTCCTGACGAACTCGGGCTTCTCGCCACCTTCCACCTCGCAGATCTTGACTGGCGTGGTGCAGGAGCTCGGCTCGGACCTGCCCGCTGCGTTCACAGCGAAGATTCGGAACTCGTAGTCGCCGCGTTCGATCAAGTGCATCACAGTGTAGTCGGTGTCGGTAACGTTGTACTCGTTGCACTTCGCCCAGAGAGCGCTTCCAACCTCTCGTTTCTCGATGACGTAGCCGGTGATGCGACTGCCGCCATCCGACACCGGAGCCTCCCACTTCAAGTCCACGTAATTCTTGCCAACCTTGACGACCTGTGGAGTGCCTGGTGGAGAGGGCACGTTGAACTTGCTCTTCAGCTTGAACGGCGCAGACGGTGGACTGGGTCTGCTGAATCCGGCAGCGTTCTTCGCGCGGATTCTGAATTCGTACTCGTGACCACTTAGCAGATTGTAACAGATATAAGTCGTGTCCTTGACCAGGTAGTCGTTCGCCACCCGCCATTGCGCGTCGTCTGCCGGGTCGCGGAATTCGATCTTGTAACCCTGTCGAAGAGGAAGATGAATATTAATTTTCTGTAACGCCGAATCTTCATAGCGGTTAGCCAGAGTCGCCAGAAACAGTCGTTGCGCTTCCCTCTTTACCATCAGATTACCCTCTGGCGACTCTCCGCATCAGGAGAATATGTGATAACAGTTGGCTAGCAGGTACTAACAGCGGAATAATGTGACATTCACGTATTCTCCTCGTGCATTTAGCATTAGTGAGGGAAGCATTTAGTGGGTAGTACAGTGTTAACTCGATATATGTCCAAAACAGGGTTTTAGCCACGGTCATAGATTAGCCAGGAGATACTACTCTTTGATCCATGCGACCTTATACACCTCGGCAACTTAGGTCTCTCGAGCTTCAGAGAGTGGGGATATTTTTGGGACTTTTATCGGCTAGGAATTTGGGGCATATATAGAGTAAATACTGTACATATCGTCTGATAACTCTGTTGATAATTGGCGCAATTTACGTACTTGAACTCGAGAACCGCCGTCGGAGATTGGTCGAGTCCAGACCACAGTTGCGTTCGAAGTGTCCCAGTCGATGACGCGGGGCTGTCCAGGTGCATCCGGAACCGTGAATGGGAATTTGGCGGTGATAGGCTCGTCCGCCTGCAATGGATCCGATACTCCATACTGATTCTCGGCTCGCACCCGGAAGTTGTACTGACGATTCGGTTCTAGGCCGATCACGTCGTAGTGCGTGTTCCTCACGAAGCTGCTCAGCTTCACCCAGTACTGAAATCATTTATGCATGATTACGCTATCCAACATTGACTTTGCGTCTCAAAAAAGCTCGTTGGACAGTATTAGTACCGTCGACGCTGACAAAAGTAGAAGAGTATGACTTACGCCAGCCGGATCGAATTTCTCGACGACGTAGTTCGTGATAGGTGAACCACCGTCGTCGAATGGCGGTTTCCAGGAGAGCGTACAGGTTTCCGGGGTGATGTCCGAAATGTCCAACGGCCCTTGAGGCGGTGACGGTTTGTCTGGAAAAGAGTATCACACGTATTGTAATTATAATGTTGGACAGCAAAAACGGTTAATGAAACTTTGAAAGCAACACTCACCGACAACGAGGACCTTGCAGGAAGCAGAGTCCGTGCCGACGGTGTTCGTCAGATAAATGGTATAATTTCCGGTGTCTGAGCGTTTGGCCTTCTTGTTGATGAACTGCGAGGCGACGTCCGTGGTGTCGAACTTGATTCTGTCTCCGGTGAGAACCTCTTCGCCGTTGATCGACCAGCTTGGTCTCGGCTTCGGGTTCGCCGTGTATGGAACCGTGATCGTGAATGGTTCTCCTGCGATCACTGTCATGTCGCGAATGCTCAGGTCGGATGTGATCCTCGGTGGGACTGTAAATGAATGCGTAATTAGAATGGAGTCTATCTAACAAAGTTCTAACAGAAAAGGTACAGTAGAGCCTCCCGCATCTGCAACCTCATTATCTAAAGGCTCTGTTATCCATTTTCCAGTCGCACCAATTAGATCTACAAAACGAATTTTTCAAATTTTTGGTATAGGCCTACATAAAAAAGTTTGGTATTTTACTTTAGTATTTTCTCTGCACTTTTAAAAATTCGTCCTTTACGTCATGTAATAAACAAATTGTTCTAACTTCTAAAAAAAGTCCAAGTCACATGGTCTAATATTTAAAGGCCATCGTCTTCATAAAAATGTTCCAATATTACTGTGACGGATTGCAGCTACATAGAAGGTAGTAGCTATCATTTTTAGTCGACTTTGGTCTCCCTATTGATACCGACATGGAGGCTCTCTACCGATTATACACATTTTCCGAAGCTTACATGGAGGCGCGCTGGCTCTGATCACTTCGGAATTCGAGCTGAACGGTCCTCGGCCTGCTGCATTCTCTGCAGCAACGCGGAACTCGTAGTCGTGGTTCTCGATCAGTCCAGTCACCCTGTAAGTGGTCTCGTGAACGAGGGACGGCGTGGCTTTGGTCCACTTGTCCTCGCTCAGTAACCGCTTCTCGATCACGTATCCGAGGATCGGAGACCCTCCGTCGTGACGAGGTTTGGTCCAGGTGATCGTGATGCTGTCCTCCGTTGTCTCGACGCCTCTCGGCGCTCCAGGTGCTCCTGGTGGGTCGAACGGATGCCTGGCCTTGATCGGATCCATCGTTGTCACTGGGTCCGATGTGCCGTACTGATTCTCCGCCATCACACGGAACTCGTAGGTGCTTCCGACCGTCAGGTTCCTCACTCTGACGAACGGCGTTGTGATGTAGCTGCTCACCTGTTCGATGGAACGATGGAGAAACGATCAGATAGCGTGAATAGGTGTGCTAAGATCATTAAGGTGCGAATACACTAGCGAGCAACAACCATTTGTCCCACTTTTTGCGAGAGCGATATAACATGATCATAATTCTCCATCACATGTGTGAACGCTTCTGAAATACCGGCCAGCAAGGTGAACTTACTTAAGGCAATTGCTCTCTGAGAGCGAAATTATATATATTTAGAATATTTACAAACAAGTGTACACGCTTCTGTCAGTTGCTCTCGCAAAAAATATCTCGCTAGTGGCTTCGCGGATTATAGTGTAACGAACCTTCGACCAGGTTCCCTTCGGCTCGCGCTTCTCGAGGACGTAGTTGGTAATGTCCGCGCCGCCATTGTCTTTCGGTGGGTTCCAGAACAGTGTGAGAGCGTCTCCTCCAAATTCGTCAGCGTGGAGGTTCTCCGGAGGGTTTGGTCTGTCGAGGACCTTGACGTTCACAGTGGCCGTGTCGAATCCTGAAGAATTGCGTAGCTGAAGTCTGTAGACTCCTCCGTCGGACCGTTTCGAGTTCTTCACCACCAGACTGCAAACGAGAAATTATTTGATCGGGTCACACACACACAGACGTTTTTAACGTGACGACTTTCTAATGCTTATACTCTCTTAGTTGATCGTTGAGAGCGTTACCTGGCGTAATCGTCGCCCAGCTGTTGGTGCACGCGATGATCGGTCTCGTCCTTGACGACGTCGTTGGCGTACCAAGTGGCAGTAGGCTTGGGGAAGCCGATGTAAGGTACATGGATAGAGAAGTCTTCGCCAGCACGGACCGTAATGTCGCGGACTCCTCCCAGATCCATCACCGGTTTGTTCGGCTGCGCTTCGATGACGATCGGGTTGCTCGGCTTGCTCGGGTCGCTGTTGCCGACATCGTTCACGGCGATCACTCTGAACAGGTACTCTTCGCCCTCGTTCAGCTTCGGTACCGTGTAGACGTTCGTCGGTATCAGTGCTCCGTTCACTTCGTCCCATTCGTCCTGTCCTCTCTGCTTGATCTGGACGATGTAGCCTCTGATCTTGGCGCCTCCATCGCTGCGAGGAGGACGCCAGCTCAAGGTCACCGAATCCTTGGTGATTCTATCCGGTTTCGGTGCATCTGGAGGATCCGGACGCACTGGAAGAAAGTACTCTGCGTTAATCGATGCTCGTAGTTGTTTACGGTGCCTGTACTGTTGCTTACAGTGAATTCTCAATATATGTCAATAACACTGGTCTTGCCAGCGTCATGTATCGTCCAAGAGACATACCCGAGCTGTGCTATGTTTACACACCTCGGCGTCCCTGGCCTCTCACGGGATATACCCCGCGGTAGTGAGGGATTTATCATCCAGGCCTTGGCGACATATATAGAGAAATCACTGTATTCGGTTTATGACACTTACAACGCTGGTGTCCAGCGGTGATTGGTTCGGTGGGCTTGCTGGGTTTGCCAGGTCCGGCTTCGTTCACTGCAATAACCCTGAACTCGTATTTGGATCCCTCGTGGAGGTCCTGTACCGTGAACGTGGTGTTCGGTGTGGGATAGTTGTTGACCTTGAGCCATTCCCCGCCACGCTCACGCCTCTCCACGTAGTAACCTAATGGGTCAGAAGGTTTCTTTAGCCCTTTGCACTTGATTGTCCTCCTCAACACTTTCCGTTTGATGAAATCGAAGTAGCTTATTTGATGAAATAAAAATTGGAGTACTCTTTCGACATTATTGTATTTTTCAGACCCGAATTAATTTGTGTGAAAGTTCATTTTTCAATCTGGACAAAACAATTCCGGTTACCATTTTTGTAAGACGCGAAAGTCGAAGTGTAGAGAGCTCTCACCTGTGATAGGCTTTCCACCGGTGTTCAGCGGTGGGTTCCAGAAGAGGCTGCAGCTGTTCGGAGTGTATCCAAGGATCTCCGGCTGGCTTGGCGCGTCTGGAGGATCGTAAGGACTCTTGGCGATCACCGGCTTGCCTTCTAGCGGCTCGGACACGCCGTACATGTTCTCGGCACGGACTCTGAAGATGTACTTCTTGCCTTCGGTGAGTCCCTTGGCAGTGTAGCTGGTTCTCGGACAGTATCCGGGTGTCTGCCTCCAGTTGTCGGCTCCGTAGTCCGATACCTCGACGATGTAGTTCGTGATGTCTGAGCCTCCATCGTCGAGAGGCTTGTTCCACGACAGAGACACGGAGTCGTGAGTGGTGCCTGTGTACTGTAGCGGGCCTTGAGGTGGTCCAGGTCTGTCAACGACGATCACCTCAATGTCCGCGGAGTCTCTACCGTACTCGTTCGACGCCGTCACCGTATAGAATCCGCCGTCGTCTCGCACCGACTTCTCGATCGACAGGCTGGTGCGACCGCTCTTCGTCTCGGTCTACAAAGAGTGGATTACAATGTAGGATATATTAGGACGAAATTATTAATTAAAAAGTTACGTGACTATCCCGGGCCCTTAACACTATTATATCTTCTTCAATTTTTGCCGACTGCTCCTAACTGATCTTTTAGCGTACCGAGATTCGCAGGGTCTCCAGAAGCGGCCTGGCGTTCCTGGTCCACTCGATCGTGGGCGTCGGGGCGCCAGTCAGTGGAATGTTCACGTTGATCGGTTCTCCGGCTCGGACCTTGATCTTGCGTCCAATCAGAGCGTCGAGGTTCAGCTTCGGCTTCTCCTTCATCGGTTTAGCGATGAACACTGACGATGTGTCGCTAGGTTTACCGGATCCCGCAGCATTAATAGCAGTCACACGGTACTCATATGCGTGACCTTCAGTAACATGATCGTCGTAGAACTCTGTGTTCTTCACTGGCTCTTTGTTCATCTTCAGCCAGCGACCGGTCGCTCTATCGCGGCGCTCGACGTCGTAGCCAATGATCTTCGATCCGCCGTTGCTGATCGGTGCTGCCCATCTGATCTTGATGTGATCTTTGTCGGCGTCGACCAATTCTGGTTTGCCAGGCTGTCCAGGGGCGACTGTGCGAAATTCGATGGTTCAGAAGTTTTCGTATTTTTTTATTTGTTAAACTTGGCAAAAATCAAGTTTCCATTTTATGGGACAGAGAACATCAGGGCAGAGATCGAATCGGTATTACAAATTGAATTGAACAATATAAATTACTAGGCTGCGGATTTTATGCATTTATGATAAAAATTAAAACAGTGTAAAGATTGGGGGCATTTAAGAATATACTATTTTCAACTTACAGAAACTAGTAACGATAGAATGAAATTTTTGTCGGGCTCCTGTTTGTTACAATTAATGAAGAAAATGTTTATGTTGCAGAAAGATCCGCAGTCTAGAAATTACAATTGAATCAGACAGATCCAACAGATCATGAATCGAACAGATGCTGATACAATACCGAATTATTAAATATAATACATCGGTATTCGGTCTCTGCTTTAGACCCCAAAGTTTGGAGATTAGGGTACATACCGAATTGGTTCTTGGCGACAATAGAGTGGTCCGTGGTCAGTGGATCAGAGCGACCTTGAAGATTCTCTGCGCTCACTCTGAACTCATAGGTGGTTCCTTCGAGTAGCCTTGGAACTGTAGCGTGGTTGAACTTGGGACTGACATGTGTCACCGCTGGTACCCAACCACCGCCGTGAGTCAAATCTCGTTTCTCAATCACGTACCCGCTGAAAAAGTTAGCATTTCGTCAAGCATTCAAAAAGAAACTCGGTAACGTTGTACAATGGTCGGTAATTATTTCAAAGAATCACAGATTATGGAGATTAACATCTGCAACAATCTATTGTATCATTATACTAACGTGATCTCGCTGCCACCATTATCCTTTGGCGGTTTCCAGGACAACGTAACCGATTGACTGGTGATCTCCTCGTATTCAAGAGGCGCCTCTGGTGGTCCAGGCCTGTCAAGGACGATCACCTGGAAGCTACCCTCGTCTATACCGCTGCTGTTCTTCAGCAACAAGTGGTACAAGCCGGAGTCTGATCTCTTAGCATTCACCGTGTGAACGATAGTGTGATAACCGATCGACGTGACAGTCGTCCTATCGGTGGTCTCCAAATCCTTGCTGCCGACCGTCCAAGAGACTTCCGGCGTCGGTTCACCGACGAAGTCGATGTCAACGTGGAAGATAAGTCCAGCCTTGATGCGAATGTCCTGCAAAGGCGTCTTGATCTTCGGGGCAACTGAAACACGTTCAACAATATTCCTCGTTAGCGGATCTTTCAAACGATTGCTATCCAATGACTGCAATTCTATTCAGTAAAGCACTCACGGTGACGAGGTTTGGCAGTGATCAGGTCACTCGGTTCAGAAGGCTCGGACTGTCCAGCAGCGTTCAGCGCAATTACACGGAACTCGTACTCTTGTCCTTCGGTTAGGTCGGGCACGGTGGTATTGGTCTGGTTCGGAGGAACGTGGACCGCGTTCACCCAGTACGGGCTGCCCTTCTCCTTCTTCTGGACGATGTAGCCGGTCAATGGAGAGCCACCGTCGTTGCCGGGAGCTGGCCATTGCAGGTCGACGTGGTCCCTGTCCCAGTCCGTGATTAGTGGCCTTCCAGGCGCGTCCGGCTCGTCTAAAAATATTAAACGGTCTTAGCGAGCAATCCAAATACAAAAAACAATCCGTAGCAGAGAAGTTGACAGTCGGGAAAGCAAGAAGAAAGCTTGCTCTACACCTGGTCCTACTAAAAGTGCGAATAGCAAGTAACTTATGACATTGTTTGCGTGTGAACGTCTCTGAGATAGCTCATCTCATAAATTGAACTCGCTTGCGACAGTTGCTCTTAGAGAGCGAAACAATATATTTATTTATAATATTTGCAAGCAACTGTAAACTCTTCTGTAAGTTGCTCTCGTAAGAAAATGTCGCAAGTTACTTGTGTAATCACTTGGGCAATGATAACTGACTGCCACCTTCCCACAGTATTCTCGAACCCCAGAGAAACTAACCGAACAAGTTCTTCGCCACAATGCTCCTGGGCGCTTCGAGCGGGTCGGACTCGCCGATAGTATTGACGGCCTTCACACGGAACAGGTATTCCTTGCGATGCGTCAATCTAGCGACCTCGTGACTCAGGATCATGCTCATACCAGCATCGGACCAAGTGCCACGCGACAAGTCCATCTTCTCGATAATGTAGTGCAAGATAGGACTGCCACCATCGTCCAGAGGATGACCCCAGGCCAGATGACAACCTTCTTTGGTGATATTGCTGATGTCTAGTGGTTTCTGCGGTGGGGAAGGTCTGTCTAGGACAGTGACCCTCGCGGAGGAGCTGAACTTTCCGTGCTCGTTGACCAAGGTCAAAGCGTAGCGACCGGTGTCCGAGCGAACAGAGAATGGAATCTCGAAAGTGGTCTCTGTGTTCGTGGTGTACATCTCGGTGCGAGAGTCGGCCATGATCACGGCTCCGTCCAAGGTCCAGGTGGCCATCGGCTTCGGCGAGGCTTGGATCGGAATGATGAAGCTGATCTTCTGTCCGGCTCTGACCACCAGGTCACTGAGAGCGTGCGGGTCGAACGATGGAGCAACTGTTGTGGAAAATGTCATTGTTAATTGATGGAGACGAGAAGAAAAGGTCAAATCTTACCTCAATGTGCAGCGGGCCTGGGGCACCCAAATAATTAAACGGTAAGTTTAAGTTCTTCAGCATATTTCTTCTAAGAAGATTTATCTCAAGTTCTTAACTTTGTTTTGAAAGAATGGAATATTGTTTTGAATCTTGAACGTTCAGCATTACATTCGTTATCGAATACCTCAAAAACCAGTAAGAAATCAAACTTTATTCGTCACTATCGAATAAATATTCAATCAAACAAGAATATATTCGGATTCATATTGATTTAATCGTTATACGCTTCACACGTCTAGAGTTTGTAGTAAACTGAACTCCTAAATTTACTATTCTACTGTCGATGATGTATTAATTTTATATCACGACATGAATCGAGTGTATATGTCAAAGTCAACTAGTCGTAAACACAATGTCACCATCACAACACGTAGGAAGAATTGGACTTATTGCGAGCCTACGTCACTGCCGTTATCCGCGTAAAAATATTTAGAGAATTTAAATAAAATAAAAAGTTATAAGCAATTCTTCGTAAATATTATTAGTCGAATTGAATATTCGAATAAATAATGATATTCGATTAAATACAGAGAATAACTTGTTACGAATAATGTATAATTATTCTCCGAATGAAATATTCGACTAAAAAGAATTTATTCGAATAATTATTTTAGATTTATTCGGAATAATTCGGGAAATTCTGTAAAAAATCCTCAAGTATCAAATTTTTTATGAAATCTTGGCGTTTGGCCACTATTTGGGTGCTCCTGGCTCACTGTGCAACGAACAATACTTGGCGTACCGATACGTTGATTATATCACTTACGGAATCGTGGTTTGGCAATGATAGGCGACGAGGCGTCCGAAGGTTCTCCAGGGCCGGCCTTGTTAACAGCGATGACCCTGAACTCGTACTCGGTTCCCTCAATTAAATCAGGAACGGTACCACTGGTTTTGGCGCCATCAAGCTCCACAGCTTTCTCCCAGGATCCGAACCGCGGACGTTTCTCAATGATATATCCAGTGATGGGCGATCCACCGTCCTTCCTGGGCGGGTCCCATTGCAGATCAACGTGATCCTTGTCCCAATCTGTGGCGACAGGTGCGCCAGGCTTGTCAGGTTTGTCGTACGGGTCCTTGGCAGTGATGGTGTCCATGCCAGTCAACGGCATCGACTCTCCCTGCTTGTTCACGGCGCGGACTCGGAACTGATAGTCGTGTCCTTCGATCAGGTGGTCGACGTGGGCGGAAGTGGAGCTCGCCTCGGCTACCGGCACCCATCGCATGTTCTCCGTGTCCATCTTCTCCACCTGGTAATACTGAATCTCCGAGCCGCCGTCGTCTTTCGGCGGCCGCCACTTCAGGTTGCAACCGTTCTTCGTCACATTATCGATCTTCAGAGGTCCTTCCGGTGGAGATGGCACGTCCAGGACGTTCACAGTGAGTGTAGCAGCGTCCCTGCCGTTCACGTTCTTCGCCTCCAATGTGTACACACCGGAGTCGGATCTTCTGGCCTCGATCACGCGGACTTTGGTGTTGTAGTCCTCGTTCACGATCTTGATGCGGTCGTCGCCGATCACAGGCGTTCCTTTCAGCGTCCACGTCTTCGTTGGAGGCGGTTCGCCGATAACCGGGACGTCGAAGTCGTAGAAACCGCCGGCCTTCACCTTTACGTCCAGCATGTACTGCCTGTCGATCCTCGGAGGAACTGTGGACAATTGTTGAGTGGACTTAGCAGAGATTCGTATTGTCAGGGTGTAGATCGCCACAGTGATTTAGATCGCAGAATTAAGAGGAAAAGATGCATTGCAGGTGATACAGTGCAGGTACTAACTTTCAGCACTCGAAAAATTGCTTTATCAAAAATATTTTTTACATTCAATACAACATCGTGTAGAATAAAAGTATTCTACGTTGGAAGTATGTTTGGTTTTCACGTTGAAATAGTTCCAAGTAGAAAGGACTTGTAAATGTTTTATGTTTCAGCACTTGCCCGTAGTATAACGATCTAAACTGTAACGTCGAAGAAATGTGAAGCTACTTACGATTCTTGGGACGGGCCAGGTGCGATTTAGAGGCGTCAGAAGGCTCTCCAGGTCCAGCTTTGTTGACCGCCCTCACGCGGAATTCGTAGTGTGTACCTTCGATCAAATCGTTCACCTTTCCACGGTTCACGTCGCCCTCAATCTCAGCACACTTCTCCCAAGTTGGGCTGTACTTGTCTCGTTTTTCAATGATGTAGCCGGTGATAGGAGATCCGCCGTCTTCTTGAGGACGGTCCCATTGCAGCTCCACGAAGTTCGAGTCGTAGTCGGCGACAGTCGGCACGCCAGGCTTTCCTGGCTCGTCTGTGAACAAGATGAAGATCATGAGTTCCCAATAATGATAACTGTACATTATATACATATACAATTACTACCATAACTAGGCTGCGTATCTTAATGCAAAATAAAAATTGTATGCGTCAATTACAAGAAACACGGTCCAAGTAGAAATGTCTCTTTTCTCCATATTTTCAAATTCTTTTAATCTTCCTATTCTTTCAAATGGCACCTACTCATTTTTGCCATAAACGCGTAAAGTCTGCAGTCTAACGATAACCAATTCTTCACCCACCGAAAGGATTCTTCGCCTCGACAGTCTGCATGCAGGCGAGCGGCTCCGACTTTCCATGCTTGTTAACCGCGCGGACCCTGAACTTGTACTTGTGTCCAGGCGTCAATCCCTCAACATTAAGAGACGTTTCAGGTCCATCAGTTTCACCGGCAGGTACCCATCGGCCCGTAGCCTCGTCCATCTTCTCAACAACATATTTCTCAACCGGTTGTCCTCCGTCATCCTCCGGCTGCTTCCATGTCAGTTTGCATCCTTCCGCGTGTACATCAGACGCTCTCATCGGTCCCTGAGGAGGACCTGGTCTATCCAGGACGGTTACTCTAACCACAGCTTCGTCCATGCCGTTTATGTTCTCGGCAGTGAGGATATATTTGCCTGAATCCTCTCTGACAGCGTTCCTTACGCTCAGACTGGTGTTGTAGTCCTGGTGCTTGACCTTGATGCGATCGGTGGGCCTGACCTCCCGGCCGTTCAGTTTCCATTTGGTTGTTGGCGGTGGTTCGCCAGTCACTTTGACGTCGAAGCTGAAGTTCTGACCCGCCTTGATCCTGACGTCCACCAGATTCGTGCGATCAATCTTCGGCGCCTGGTTTCGCGGTTTCGCAATGATTGTTGGCGTCGCGTCCGACGGCTCGCCAGGGCCGGCTTTGTTTACGGCTCGCACGCGGAACTCGTACGGCTGGCCTTCGATCAGGTCGGGAACAGTCGCGGACGTCTCATCCGCCGGCACTTCTAACGCCTTCTCCCATTCTCCATATTTGTCTTTCTTTTCGATGATGTAGCCGGTGATCGGCGATCCACCGTCGTTCGCTGGCGGTGTCCATGCCAGGTCTACGTGGTCCTTGTCCCAATCCGTTGCTCGGAGGTCGCCTGGCTTGCCCGGCTCATCTAAAAACATTGAGGAGGAAGAGTTAACACCGACGGGTCTCAGCTGGTTTGTCAGTTGAAGAGTTAGGTGTACTCGATGTGTACTCACCAAATGGATTCTTCGCCAAAATCGCCTGTTCAGCTTCCAGAGGCTTGGACTCTCCTTCAGCATTCACCGCGCTCACCCGGAACAAGTACTCCTTGCCAGGTGTCAGTCCAGAAACCTCCAGGGCTGAAGGAACATTATTGTAGAAAATATTACTTCATCGTTTGACATTACTTAAATCTACGTTAGTATGCAGTCTCTAGAACTCCTGAGCAGATGTATGGAAAATGTTTTCTATGTGCACCTTCAAGGTGCACTGACAAACGTGGACGTGTAGCTTCAGCATTGGATCTTTGCAGATTGATTTAGCTATGCATTTCTAGCACAAAACGAGGTACAGTGGCATACGTGGACATAGCTTCAGGAGGTCTGTCTTTGCAGATAGACTTAGAAACGTATTTTTTCCAAGATACTCACATGGCTCTGTGGACCGGCCGCAAGGTACCCAGCAGCCGGTTTCCGGGTCCATTTTATCGACCTGGTAGTACTCGATAGGAGTGCCTCCATCGTCCTTCGGCCTCTTCCATTTGAGCTTGCAGCCCTCTTTGTGAACATCTGAGACCTGAAGCGGTCCCTCCGGTGGCATCGGTTTGTCAGTGACAGTAACCTGCACGGTAACCGAGTCTCTGCCAGAGGTGTTAGTAGCTGTGACCGAGTAATCGCCGCTGTCGTCGCGCGCTACTGGTCGAATGCTGAACTTGGTGCTGTAATCGGTGTTGTCGATTTGCACCTTTCTATCCGAGTGCAACGGGATCGCTCCGTATCGCCACTCGATGTGCGGGGGTGGTTCACCGATCACGTTCGCGTCGAATCTCAACAGCGAACCGGCGGACAGAGTGACATCCCGAAGATTGCGTCGATCGATCTTAGGTGCCACTGAAAGAACACGATTTATAGGTGAGCTTAATCGATCGACAGGTGCCAAAATTGCCTATTTATACCGATTATTTATAAAACGTTCGGGTACGCTATTGTCGGAAGCACCAGCACGCTAAAACTATTTCCGATGTATTCGTGTCAGGGATAATGATCACGGTGAAATGAAAAAATTGGACCCGCGCCATGAACCATGAAAAAAGATTCTTTGTTCCTTGATCTTTCTTTACGACAGTCTGATATTCGTTCACCAACGATTAATTTGATCAACCATATGTTGATTTCACAACAAGTAGTCATTTAATTTTGATAAACTGTTGCGATAGTATAAAGAAACGTTACTTAGGGGACACGATACTAAGGGGACACTTACAGAAGCGTGGTTTCGCCGTGAACGTTTTGCTGGTGTCTCCAGGTTCTGACTGGCCAGCCTTGTTCACAGCGATTACACGGAACAGGTAATCATTGCCCTCGATGAGACCATGGATGAGGGCTCTCGTGGTCGGTGTCTCGATCTCCAAAGCTTTCTCCCACATTGTGCTGTATTTGTCTTTCTTCTCGACGATGTACCCAGTGATGGGCGATCCTCCGTCGCTAACTGGTTCCTTCCAGGTGAGCTCCACCTGGTTCGCGGTCCAGTCAACCGGCTCCGGTGCTCCCGGAGGACTTGGGACAGCTAAAAAGCATCGTTCGATCAAGCACATCGTCTTCGAACACTTCAAGAGGCCTCGACTAGCTCTAAGATCTGACCATAAGAGCCTTTTAACCCTTGAACAGCAGAGCTTTTTCATAATCATAAAGTTAATGATGTTTAAGACCGTTCACAGCTTCATTTATTCATTTTTTAAACATATTTCTTGTACACTCGTTATTCCATCTGATTTTCCCAATGTAACATTTCATTCATTCAATTCGATCTCCGAACAGTGAATAATTAAATGGCGATTTCAATATTTTGGGCCAAAATGGACCCAAGCTCCGCTGTCGAAGTGTTAAACAGACAACTGGTCCAACCAGAGAGATCCCTTGACTATATTTTTGTTTTTTGCCTGACAAATACGTACTGAACGGATCTTTGGCGACGATGGAGCCGAAAGTCTCCAAAGGCTCCGACTCTCCTTCTTTGTTGAGCGCTTTTACCCTGAACTTATACTCGTGTCCAGGAGTCAGTCCTTCCACCTTCATCTCAGGACCCATTGTTTTGCCGACAGGCAACCAAACACCGGTTTCCGGGTCGAACTTCTCGACGAGGTATCCCTCGATCGGCTCGCCGCCGTCATCCTTCGGTTTCTTCCATTTCAGGGTGCATCCCTCCTTGTGAACGTCGGACACCTCGAGCGGTCCTTCCGGTTTGCCCGGTTTCGCTGCAAACAATTTACAACGTTCAAGCAAACAAGTTACAGACGAAGAAGTTATATACAGTGGTTTCTCTATATATGTTGCCAAGGTCTGGATGATAAACGTCGCGGAATTGTCCCTACTACCACGGGGTATTCTCCGTGTAAACTTAACACCCCTGTTGTTGACATATATCGAGAATTCACGGTACAGCGCTGAACAAAAGTGTAAGATACTCAATGCAGGGAAAACTGGGACCAGTTGATACAATGCAATTATCTGGACAAATCTGGGTTCTGCTAAAAATTGTAGAAATTTAAAACTGAAAAATTGTCCGGCCTCTCTTATACAAAAGATAGGATGTATAAAATGTACAATTCTTTTCTTCCAAATATACGAGATACCCAAAGATGAGTGTTATACTTTTGTCCACCACTGTAGACGGTCACCGACAAAGCGATCGGAAATGAGAATGATCTCGTTACGTACAGACAACGGTGACCTCGACCTCGGCCGTGTCCGACCCGTGCTGGTTCACCGCGGTGATCTTGTAGATGCCGCTATCCTTGCGTTCGGGCTTGTCATTGTAGAACTTGCTGTTGTACGGGACGTTCAGTATGCGACGGAACGTGGTCACCTGGATGCTCTTGTTGTTGAGCACCCAGGTCACGTCGGGCGGCGGTTCGCCGATGATCTTCACGTCGAAGTGGAATCCTTCGCTCTCGCGAACGGTGACGTCGCGCAAGTTCTTCCTGTCGATTCTTGGCGCGAGTCGTCGACTCTTCGCCGTGATCGGTTTGCTGGTGTCCGATGGTTCGCCAGGGCCAGCAGCATTGATAGCCCTTACGCGGAACTCGTACTCGACGCCCTCGTCAAGATTGTCGACGCGTCCCTTGCAGTCGGGTCCTGTTTCAAGAGCCTTTATCCATCGTGGACTGTCCTTCTCGCGCTTCTCGACAATGTATCCAGTGATTGGAGATCCACCATCCTTCAATGGTGGAGTCCATCTTAGATCAATGTGATCCTTGTCCCAGTCGGTTGCCTCTGGGCGACCAGGTGGTCCGGGTTCGTCGAACGGATTCTTCGCCACGATTCCGTGGTCCGTTTCCAAAGGTTCCGATTCACCTTCCGCGTTCACAGCGGCGACTCGGAACTTGTACTCCTGTCCAGGAACAAGATTCTCGACGACCATGGTGGGTTCCTTGGTGCGTCCCACGGGGATCCATCTTCCCGTTTCGGTGTCCATCTTCTCGACAACGTAATGGTCCAGTGGGGTGCCACCGTCGTCCAACGGCGGGTTCCATTTCAACGTGCATCCTTCCTTGTGGACGTCGGACACCTTCAAAGGTCCCTCCGGTTTGCTCGGCTTGTCCAGCACCAGGATCTCGATCGACGCCTCGTCCTTTCCGGAACTGTTCTCCGCCTTCAGGGTGAGGCGTCCGCAGTGAGCTCTGCTCGCCGACATCACGATGTACTTCGTTCTGTAGTCTTCCAGTTCGATCGACAGGATACCGCCGGTCTCCTGTTTGGCCTTGTTCAGATACCACGTCTTCGTTGGCGGAGGTTCTCCGGAGACTTTCACGTCCAGGCGGATGTGATTGCCGGCCTTGATCGTGAGGTCCTTCAGGTTCGTGCGATCGATCTTCGGCGCCGCATAACGATCCTTCGCGATCAGACTGTCGCTGGCCTCGCTGGGCTTGCTCTGTCCACCTTTGTTCACCGCTCTCACGCGGAACTGGTACTTCTGACCTTCGATCAGGTCCTCCACTCGGCCCTCCGTCTTGTTTCCTGGCACCTCGGCGGCCTTCTGCCATTTGCCGAACTGATCCTTCTTTTCGATTATGTACTTCTCGATCGGTGCTCCGCCGTCTCTCTTCGGAGCCTTCCACTTGAGGTCCACGTGGTTCTTCGACCAGTCCTTCAAGTCTGGTTTGCCTGGCGGGTCGGGCTCTGTGTAAGGATTCTTCGCTGTGGTCGGAATCGCAGTCTCCAAAGGTTCTGACTCGCCCTCGGAGTTGACAGCCTTCACGCGGAACATGTAGTCTTTGCCTTCGTTCAAGCCGGTGACCTCAGCCTCCGGAGTTTTGCTCGTGGCGCAAGGCACCCATCTTCCGGTGTCAACGTCCATCCTTTCGATGACATAGTGATCGACAGGCTCGCCGCCATCGTCATCGGGCTTGTCCCATTTGAGCTTACAGCCCTCGGCAGTGACGTCCGACACTTCGAGGGGTCCTTTGGGTTTGCCAGGTTTGCTGAGCACTTGTAATTCGACTTCCACTTGATCGGTACCACTGTCGTTCTTCGCGATGACCGTGTACGTGCCGGTGTCTATTCTCTGCAGCTTCGTGATGATGAATGTCGTGTGATAGTCCTCGTTCTCGATCTTCAGACGGTCCATGCTCTTCAGCACTGCGTCCTTCAACATCCAGGTGACCGTTGGAGGAGGTTCGCCTTGGATCGCTGCCTCGATGCGCAACATCTGTCCCACTCGCATCACCTTCTTCTGAAGGTTCTTGCGGTCGATACGCGGAGCCAGGAAACGTGGCTTAGCAACGACGCTTCTCGAGGAGTCGCTGGGTTCGCCAGGACCGGCTCTGTTTACAGCCACCACCCTGAACTCGTACTCGTGACCTTCCTCGATTCCATCGGTGACCTTCGCCGCTGTGCGGTCACCGGAGACCTTCGCGACATCTATCCACTGTCTTCCCTCCTTGTCTCTCATCTGTATGATGTACTTTTCGATGGGAGCACCACCGTCGTCTTTCGGCGGCTTCCATTCAAGGTCTACGAAGTCCTTGTCCCAGTTCTTGATCTCTGGACGGCCTGGTTTGCCAGGCTCATCTGAAACAGATCGTTATCATCACTAAAAGATCTTTTGCGTGGCTAGATTGAGACACCTCACAGTGTTCGAGACAATGCTAAAAAAGCCAATTTTCGAGGTGTGAAATCTAACAGAATTTTGGTCATAAGACATTGGTAATATAACGTAGTTTGTACAATTGAAGTGTAAAACCGAATATAAAAATCTATATATTTTTTAAAACATGTGCTATTTGCTGAATGTTTATCAAATTAAGCTGATTTTTGACTTTAGTGATCGTTTAGTATCACAAAGTGTTAAATATCTATCAACTTTGGTTCGAGTTTTAAAGAGATTATCTTTTTACTTTCTGGCATCCAGTTTTGAACACGCTAAACTTAAAGAAGAAATTGATCATATTTGCCCGAATTTGTTCGAAATGAAGAAAACAGCCGAAATCTTTGGAAGTTATTAATTTTCTGCCACAAGATTTCAAACACCGTGGCGTCTACTAATAAAATCAAGCGGAAGGTCGGTACCAAATGGATTCTTGGCGACGATAGACTTTTCAGTCTCTAGATCGTCCGATTCGCCTTCCCTGTTGACGGCTTTCACGCGGAATTTGTAAGGTTTGCCCTCCTGGAGTCCAGTGATCGTGCACTCTGGCTCGGTGGACTTTGCACAAGGGATCCATTGTCCGGTAAGAGGATCCAGCTTCTCGATCTCGTAGTACTCGACCGGAGCACCACCGTCGTCTTCCGGTTTCTCCCATTTCAACTTGCAGCCGTGCTTGTTCACGTCGGACACTTCCAAAGGACCCTGGCAACAGGAATATCAAATTATCGAATCATGCGGAGAGAGACGAAAAATATTATGGTGGTTCTTGGAGGACTTACCTTTGGTTTGCCAGGTTTTCCGAGGACAGTGATCTCAACCTCAGCTGTGTCTTCGCCCACTTCATTCTTCGCGTTGATCACGTACTTGCCGGTGTGAGCTCTCTTGGTCTTCAAGATGAAGAACTTAGTGTTGTAATCGATATTATCGATACGAATAGTGTCGTCCGACTGAAGTTCTTTTCCTTGGAACGACCAAGTCACGGTTGGAGGTGGTTCACCGATTATGTTCACGTCTAAGGTTAATGTTAGACCAACCTTTACGGTGGTCGGCTGTAAGTTCGTGCGATCGATGAATGGTTTCACTGTAACGAATATGCAATCGTTATTCATTTGATTGATTAATAACATTGATAGACGAGATTATTTACGACTCAGATTAATATTCTCGGTTCGATTATTTTATTCTAAATACTTACGCCAACGAGCTTTAGCCGTGTGCGGATTGGTGGCTTCGCTAGGCTCGCCAGGACCAGCTTTGTTCACTGCTCGGACTCGGAATTGATACTGATTTCCTTCCTCCAACCTAGTTACGGTTCCCGTGCAGGTAGGTCCTTGGGTCTCGGCAACCTTGACGAACTGGGTGCCGAATTTGTCTTTCATTTCGATTATGTAGCCAGTAATCTTTGCTCCGCCGTCTCTAATAGGCGGTTCCCACTTCAGCTTGACCATGTTCTCCGACCAGTCGATGATCTCTGGCAGGCCAGGTGCCCCAGGAGCATCTGAAGTTAAGTTTAATAATTTAAATTGGATCATGACGAGTCAGAATCGTTATGTGATTTTTAACGTTTCACTATGTCTCGAGTAAAGAAAGGCAAATATTCATACGCATTGGTCCGAAAGAGAAGTAATTTTGGTATTCCTATTTTTCCGAAAATTATGCCAAATTAGCTTTGCTACTTAGGCCCAGCAAATAGTAGTTTAGAGTAGTCGCGAAGGGGTTGAAAACACGATTACTATCTCCACCTACCGTATGGGTTCTTAGCAACGATGGCAGTGTCTGTCTGCAACGGCTCTGACTCTCCTTCCTCATTGACAGCTTTGACACGGAACTCGTATTTGTGACCAGGTTCTAAACCAGTGATGGCGTGCTCTGTCTTATCAGGATCGACGATACCAGCAGGTACCCATCGTCCCGTGACCGCATCCATCTTCTCGATCACGTAGCTAGACAGAGGCAGTCCTCCGTCGTCTTTCGGCTTGCTCCACTTCAGCTTGCATCCTTCTTTGTGAACATCCGTCACTTCCAGGGGTCCCTCCGGTTTTCCAGGCCTGTCCAGGATGATGATGTCTACGTCAGCTTCATCCTGACCCGAGTCGTTCACGGCCTTGATCGTGTATTTGCCGCTGAGTTTGCGACTGGTGTTCGTTAGGTGAATCTTCGTCAGGTAATCCTCGTTGTCGATCTTCACGTTCGCTCCGGTCTGCAGGACCGAGCCTCCGAAGTTCCAGGTGACCGTTGGAGGAGGTTCGCCCTCCACGTCGACCTCCAGCTTCACCATCTGACCGGCTCTGACCTTGATCTGTTGCAGCTTCTCACGGTTGATGTGTGGTTTCACTGAAAGGCGGAAGAACGTTCGAATTACGAGTTTCCGTGAATCTATTGTTAATAGCACGTTTTAACAGAGTAAATGTATGCTGCGAAACGAACAGAGATAGCGAACGTGTTAAGATGGTAGTATTCGTTAAGATTCGCTTACGGTATCGCGCCTTTGCGACGTGCGGTTTCGTTGGGTCGCTAGGCTCTGATGGTCCAGCTTTATTCACCGCACGGACTCGGAACTGGTAAACTGAGCCCTTCTTCAGCCCAGTTACGCGGCCCTTTGGCTGCGGCGATTCCGTCACCGTGGCTTCTTGCCACTGGGTGGACGGTTTCTCTTTCATTTCGATGATATAGCCGGTGATTGCTGCACCGCCGGTATTCTTAGGTGGCTCCCACTTCAAGTCCACGCGGTCCACGTCCCAATCCTCGAATTCCGGTACGCCAGGCTTGCCGGCCACATCTGGAAACGATGATAATTTATTATACTGTCCAACTGACTGTGGTACATTGCTAGACAGCGGGTTTTGTGCATTTATTACAAAATTGAGCATGTACAATTTAAAACACAAGAACGACCAATAGAATTTAAAGATACCAAATACATTATTTCGAACTCCTAAGTTTGTCTTGAGTCAGAGTATTCTGAGTAAGATCTAAATATTGATTGTAGAAGCGGAGAGTAAGGTTTCTACCGTAAGGATTCTTGGCGAGGGTGGTGCCATCGGTGACCAGAGGTTCCGACTCGCCCTCCTCGTTAATGGCCTTCACTCTGAACTCGTACTCATGACCTTCCTGGAGACCTTTGATGTCCATTTCCGTGTCAGAGGTGCGTCCCACAGGCACCCATCTTCCGGTAGCCTTGTCCAGCTTCTCGACCTGGTAGCTGGTAACAGGTTTGCCACCGTCGTCCTCTGGTTTTCCCCATTTCAGCTTGCATCCGTTCTTCGTGACGTCAGATACCTTCAGAGGACCCTTGGGTTTGCCAGGAGCCGCTGTAAATACACGAAGTTTGATATTCTCTGCGTCTCTGCGTATTCTTCACGATTGCGTCCACAAACGTTTCCGGACTTACAGAGTATAGTAATCTCGACTTCGGCTTCGTCTTCACCGTGGGGATTCACCGCTTTGATCTTCCACAATCCGGTGTTCTTGCGAACGCAGTCGCTGATGTTGAGCTTGGTATTGTAGTCAATGTTGACGATCTCAATGTTCCCTTCCGTCTTCATCGCTGAGTTCGCGTGGTACCAAGTGATCTCTGGCGGAGGCTCACCGCGAACGTCCACGTCGTATTTGATCGATTTGCCGGCTCGCACGGTGATCGGTTTCAAGTTCGTGCGATCGATCCTCGGTTTGACTATGACAAACAAGAAAATAGGTATTGAAGCGCAACAAGGAAATAAACACTTCAAGGAATACTTAAAAAATTGAAATACTCACGAGATTTGTGCTTGCAGATCTGCATTTTCGATGCGTCCGAAGGCGGAGACGTTCCAGCCTTGTTCACGGCGATAATCCTGAACTGATACTCTCCTCGTTCCTTGAGATCGGCCACTTTAGCCTCCAATTGGCTGCCAGGCACCTCCATCGCCTTTTCCCAGTCCGGCTTGTAGCGATCCTTCTTCTCTATGATGTATTTCTCGATCGGCGCACCGCCATCGAAGTCTGGAGGAGTCCATTTCAAGCTGACCGACTCGTTGTCGTAATCGGTGATCTCCGGTGTTCCGGGTTTGTGTGGTTCGTCTGTAAATCATCGAATTAGTTAAGCTTTCGTTTAAACTTGCGTCTCACGTATGAACGAAGAACGTTTAAAAAGATGCGAGGCATTTTACCGTATGGATTCTTGGCGATGATTGGGCGCTCGCTCTCGAGAGGCTCGGAGTCGCCTTCGTCGTTGACAGCGGTCACACGGAACTTGTACTCGCTGCCAGGATTCAGTCCAGTCACTTCGAATTCCGTCAACGGTGAGTTTCCAGGGACTTTGCCCACTCTGACCCACTTGCCAGTCTTCGTGTCCAGTTTCTCGATCTCGTACTCCTTGATCGGCACGCCGCCGTCGTCCTCTGGTTTCTCCCATTTGACCTTGGCAGACGTGGCTGTCACGTCTGTCACTTCCAATGGACCCTTCGGGGAGCCCGGTTTTCCTGAAAAACGATAGCGAGATGAATATAGGTTCTTCGAATTTCGGTTTCGAGTTAATTGATAGTTTAAACTGGAGCTTACCAAGGACAGTCAGTTCTACGGTCTCTTCGTCTTTGCCATTCACGTTCTCGACGATCAGGGTGTACTTGCCGGTGTCTTTGCGCATGGCGTTGACGATCGTGAAGTCGGTGTGGTAGTCGACGTTGTCGATCTTGATGCGTTCGGTGTTCGTCAGAGGAATATTGTCACGCCAGATCCATTTCACCTCTGGAGGCGGCTCGCCGATTATGTCCACGGACCATTTGTGCGTTCGACCGGCCTTGATGATCACCGATTTGAAGTTGGTCCTGTCGATCCTTGGCTTAACTACGATACAATACAATCGAGTAGAGAAAGTCCTGAATTGTACAGCTTCGGATAGGATTCAGTAGATCTGATGTTACTGGATGAGTCAACTTACGATTTCTGTGCTTGCACACATGGTTGTCGGTAGGGTCGCTGGGCTGGCCAGGACCAGCCTTGTTGTGCGCACGGACTCGGAATTGATAAACCATCTTCTCCTTCAAGCCTTCCACCTTTCCTTCCGGGTTAGCGTCCACGGTTTTCGCTACTTCGACCCAGTCTACCGAGAATTTGTCTTTCATCTCAATAGTATAGTGTGTGATCGGCCTACCACCGTCACTATCCGGTTTCTTCCACTTCAGGGACACGCTCACGTTGTCGTAATCGAAGATCTCCGGCTTGCTAGGCTTGCTGGGCTCATCTAGTGACGAAATAAGAGAACACGGTTGAGAAACAATTGAGTCCAATCAACTGAACAAGTTCTTCAAATTCACTGCAATGGATTCAAATTAATCCTTGAACTCACCGTAGGGGTTCTTGGCGAGGATGGACTCGTCGACTTCCAGAGGCTCGGACTCGCCCTCCTTGTTGACGGCCTTCACGCGGAACTTGTACTTCTTCTTCGGCGTTAGGCCGCTGAAGGTAAACGTATCTTCGTTGGGACCGACTTCTCCAGCAGGTACCCATCTTCCGGTGTCCATGTCCATCTTTTCCAGGACGTATCCTGTGATGTCTGTACCACCGTTGTCTGGAGGTTTCTCCCATTTCACCTTGACGTGGTCAGCGCGTACCTCTTCAACCTTCAGAGGACCTTTAGGAGGTGCAGGTTTGTCTGGAGAAGGTAAAACGATTTCCAATTAACACGTACGTTCCAATTAACAATAGGGAAATAGAGTACAATACAGCACAATACAGTAGAACCTAGATTATCTAAGTATCAGGTAACTGAATTATTTATTGTCTGAACACGTTTCACGCGCGTAAAATCTCCTGTGTACTTGTGGCTCATTGATCGGTATGGACGATCTAGGTTCTGCTGTACTTAATAGAAGAAAATAGCTTTCTGAAGAAAGGAAATGGCAACGTACCGAGGACAACAACGTCAGCGACGCTCTCGCAGGTTCCAGAGCTGTTGGTCAGGGCTAGTTTGTACTTCCCTGAGTCTGGTCTAGTCGTCTTTCTGACAGTGAGTACGGTATTCCTCTCGTATTTGTCGATCGTGATCCTCTCAGCTGCGTCCTGGACCAGCTCCTTCTCTCCGAGGAACCAGTGCACTTCCGGTTCCGGTTCACCAGCGTACTTGATGTCGTACTTGATCACCTGTCCCTTCTTGACGATCAGGTTCGTGAGACCATCACCAACAATATACGGCTTGACAAATCGGCATTTGGCTATGATAGGCTTGGTGGCATCTGAAGGCTCGCCAGGACCAGCTTTGTTCACTGCTCTGATCCTGAACTCGTACTGTGTACCCTCCTTCAGACCGTCGATCGTTGCTGCAGTGACGTTGCCCTCGATCTCTTTGCCCTTCACCCATTCCTTGCCGAATTTCTCTTTGTATTCGATTACGTAACCCGTGATAGGCGCACCGCCATCGTTTTCGGGCTTATCCCATTTTAGGTCCGCGTGGTCCTTGTCCCAATCGGTCACGTCTACGTTCGTGGGCTTGCCGGGTTCGTCTGTTAAAAATTAGAAAGTTCATTGCACGCTCTATGCAAAATAATACCCTAATATTATTGCAAGCTGAAAAGGACACGCCTGTTCCCGAGATTGATGCTCCCGTAGCTCCAACGTTTAGGCTTTGGCGACACATGCTACGCAGTATAGAAGCATAGTATTACATAGAACAGAATGTGTGCCCTTCCCACATTCCCTCCAAGTGAAATCTTTTCAGCTCGCAATAATATCTAGTGGTTTCATTCGCGTACCCCATGGATCCTTGGCAAGAACCGGCTTTCCGAACATCGCTGGCTCGCTGGGCCCGAGTTTGTTCACCGCCCTGATGCGGAACTTGTACTCCTTCTTCGCGATCAGGTCCTCGACCTTGTAGACGCACTTCTCGCCTGGCATCACCTCGCCGACGCTGTCCCATTGTGCTTTCAGGCTGAGATCCAGTCGCTCGATCACGTACTTCGTGATCGGCGATCCACCGTCATCCTTGGAAGGTTTGAACGACACCACGCACGAGTTCTGGAAGATCTCGTTCACATCGACGTCCGTAGGTGGTTGTGGCACGTCTGGAAAAAGTTGCCATGGTCAATTGTAAAAGTAATTGCAGAAATGATTGGCATTTTTGAAGCATACAGGTTCAAGAGTTATAGCTAAATGTCTTGATTGGAACCACTCTGCAGCCATGTTTGCAATCGTATTTTTCCCCCTGTAGGGATAAGTACCTTGCATGACGATGTTCACGTCCTTGACCTCCTCGCCCTGGTTGTTTCCGATCTTCACTTGGTAGATGCCGGATTGGTCGCGAGAGGGTTTCTTGACCTTGAAGGTGATCTTGTCCTCGCCGACGACCACCTCAACCTCCTTCAGAGGCAGGGGTTTGCCGTCCTTCATCAGCTTGGCCTCCACCTGACTCTGTTTCGTGCCCTCGACTGCAAGAACAGACAATGTTAAAACGCTATCGATGAACCAAACATAAGATCAATGACGAAGGGACCTCTACTCACTCTTGAAAGGAATCACGAAGATTATCGGAGCGCTGCAAGGACCTTCCACTCTGTCAGGAACCTCGCAGATCGGTTTGCTCTCGCCCTTCTTCACCGTGAGCTTGCAACTGCTGCTCAGTTGGCCGCTCTCGCACGTGATCTCACCGTCGTCGGTCATCTCCACGTTGTTGAACACCAATTGATGTTTCCCACCACCAAGGTTCTTGATCTCTATCCTGTCGTTGGGCTGGATAGGTTGGCCATTGAACTTCCATTCTGCTGGAGCCGTTTGATCCTGCAGTTCCACGTCAAGCACCAACTTTTCTCTCTCGACGGCCACTGTGTCTTTTAGTTTCTTGTTGAAGCGGTTTGCGTCTGAGGAAAAGTATCAATATCGTTAGAGACAATCGGTCGAATTCGACGGTGTCAGAAGATGTTGAGAAAAACTCACAGTTCACGACTATCTCTGCCTCGGTCTTGTCGGCGTTGCTCACGCAGGAGTACAGGCCAGCGTCTGTGACTTTACAATCCTTAATCGTGAGCTTCCTCTTCCTGCCTTCTTCCTTGATTTGTACCCTGCACGAAAATAATTACAGACGTCGTTAACCAACACTTTAGTCGATATTTGCAACACACTATTAGCTATTTGCAGCAGTCTAGTAGCTATATGTAATTCCTGAACATGAACATTGTTACCTCTTGTCAGATAGGATCTCCTGGTCGCCTTTGAACCATTTCACTTCACCACCAGCATCATCCAGTTCACAGATCAAAGTAAGAGTCTCCTTCTCCACGAGCTGCTGGTGTTTCAGCACCTTGACGAACTTGTACGGATACTCTGCGCAGACAAATCAATCATTATTACATTGGATTGGGTTTAGAAATTAATTCTTACTGTGATACAGAGTGTTCGACTACAGGTGGGAGAAAATTTAAGGGGTGGTTCTCCAAGACAATATAAGAGGAAAATGAAGAATAAAAAAATTGCAATTGTCATGGAGAACCAGCCCTTAAATTTTCTCCTACCTGTAGTCGAACACCCTGTATATTAGGGAAAATTAATTTTTATTAGGACTGAAGAATGCGGAAGGGGTACAGGAATATGTAATTATAATAAATTTTATCGTTCCGAGGTTGTAATTTGGCGATCGACATGTTAATAGATTGTCAGCGACTTTATAAACTAAGATTGACTTACCGACTACAGTGAGAACCGTTTCAGTCTTGTCCGTCTGTTTGTTAATCTTACAGGTGTACTCGCCGCTGTCTTCGAGCGTGGCACTCTTTATAGTCAGCCGGCAAACGCCGGTCATGTCCTTCGATATACTGTACTGGTCGCCATCCTGTAATAAACAATTTAACGAAGAAATGACAATTAAGTACGAACACGAGCGAAGATGAATCATGAAGTATAAGGGAAGGTAACTACCTCGAGCTTCGTTTTTCCTTTGGACCATGTAACTTGAGCGAGATTCGAGCTGACGGTACATTCCATTAGCACTTCGTGTTTCGTGAAGCCGCTCGTCTTCTTCGCGAGCGGTTTGGTGAACGTGTAGGTCGGATCCGGTTCTGAAAATTGGAAAAATTAACTCAATTTCTGGCGCACCTTTAAATGAGTTAACACATTCGCAATCCGAGTATCTAAACTCAATTACACATGAAAGTAACAGCTTTTCCAAAAGCAATAATAACAAGTCTTCTCTTAGACCCCACGCTGTATTTCAGTGGATTCCGGATATTTGGAACGTATCGGGACTAGTGTCCTTTGGCTCTTCAAGTAGATGAAGAGAAAAAGGGCTTCCCAAATAGGCAATAAAACCTAAGGTTCCCAAGTTGGTTCTATTCTTAGTGCTTTGACCGAAATGAAATTGGCTTTGTCCCGATTAAACGGCGAGTCAAAGAAACAGAGTCCATTGTACTTTCTAAATTTCAATAAGACTGCAAAGACAATTTCATGTGTAGACTGTGTGACCTTCATACTTTGTTATCTTCGTGAACATGGGATTGTGGACGTGTTAAATGTGAAATAAACATAATGGATTTGTCCATTGAAACTGACCCTCGACGTTGAGGAATCCAGTGCTCGAAATGCCCGATATTTCGATAGTGTATTTGCCAGTGTCCTCGACCTTCGGGTTCAAGATGATCAGCTGGTAGCAGTCCTCTTCGTTCTTGAACTTGTACTTCGACGAGGGGAATAATTCCTGAAGAGAAGAGAGCAATCAGTTTCTGATCCGGAAGCCCGGAGAACGGCGAACCTAGGCGACTTACGTCTTTTCGGAAGAACCATTTCGGTTTGCAGTTCGGTTTCGAGAAGTTGGCCTCGAACACGACCTTCTTGTCTTTGCCCTCCTTGGCGTATTGATCGACCAGTGGTTTCAGGAAGCTTTCTTGTTTCTGCGAATAAGAGAACGACGTTAATCGGACGATCTGCCAGCGGGAATGAACACCAGTTACATCGAACAGCACCGTCAGCAACGACAGCGTCGCTATGCGTACAAGGAAGAAGAAGAGTTAGAAGATATCGAAAAAATCGAAGGCGACCGTGGTCAAAAGAATCAGCTTCGAAGATTCTCGCCGCAGCGAGGCGAGGGGCGGGGCAAAAATGTCTGTACAAAATGTCGTGAAAAAGGATAAGCAATCAAAAATATATGTATACATATACATATATAAAATTATATACACGTACGTATATCTATAACGCAAGGACGAGTTTCTCGTCGACGCACGAGAAATCGTGCGGCTCGCACGACGGCATCGTGAAAAATGGCGATGGCGGTTCTACCTTCAAAAATGTAGGGTCGTCGAGCACAAAACGATGTACACAAAAATGATCCCGTCCTCGTCACAAAAAAAAAATTAAAAAAAAAGAAAAACCAGTCGAAAAGAAGATGGACGCCGAGGAAGACGGTGGCTCGCCAGAGATTAGATGAGAAAGAGAGAACATCGAGAGGAAGGTTTGAAGCGTTTTCAAAAAAAGTTTTCTTTCTGACGGTGTTCAGAGAAGATAAAGGGACGAGAGAAGAGCAGTGGCGACTGGTCGCCGGAAGCTAGATTAATCGTGATTAGATCCATCAAAGGAAAATTAATTTTTGTATATTGTATAGAGAGTGAGAGAGAGAGAAAGAGAGAGATACAGAAAGAATAGGTGATAGAAGAGAGTTCAAAAATGGAATTTAACCGACAGATCGAGAAAAATAGAGATAGAGAAAGAGATACATTGACAGAGAAGTAGATCGAGAAAGTGGCAAGATAAGTATCACGAGACTCTATCGCAGGGTGTCGAGGAATACGAGAATCCAACCTCCGTCTTGGTGAAATGGTGCAGGATCGGCCAGTCGGGAATTAATTCGGCCAGGGAGGGTCTACGAGATCCACTACTCTATAAAACAACAAAATTCGTCTGCGGTCACAGGTCTGATCGAGCGTAATCGTATCGACTAATTTTCTTCGTTACGCGGACCCGAGTTTTTCCCAAGCAAAACTATGTGGAAGCTCTTACCAAAAAAAGAATAAAGAAACACACATGTCGCGGTTTGCTTGATGCGCAGGCCGTGGTCTGTGATACGTGGAATCCCCTTCTCCGACAAATTTAATCATCAAAATGTCCAAAACGAATCAAAATGAGCCAGCAAAAGAAATTTATTCAATTTTGTTCCAAAGTGTGCAGACAATCTCACTTTTTAGAGAATTTACGGTACATAGAACCGTGGAATTGCTTTTATCATTATTACTTCTGCTAGCTGTACAAATTAATTCGAGGGCCTTGCGATTCATTAGTTGTAACGTTGTTTTATATCCAAATTGGTTATTCCGTTCATCAGTCGCCTGTAGAATGGTGTAATTGTACAGAGAATGATTTATTTTCAAGACTTGAATGTGTGTTATATATTCAATGAATTAATTTGTACATCTAATAACTTTGTCTGCGAAGTGGATCCCACGAGTATGATGGAGTACCCTGTATATTCTGTGGAAAATGTATAGCGTGGTTGTAAATTAACGGAACCAAAAACACGCTGAAGATCTGATAAGATTAGGTTTTGAAAAAAAAAAAAAAAAACGATGCTTCGGTTTCCGTTCCGTTTACGACCACGCGGTATCGTTTTCACCGAGAACGGGTGTCGCACAGCTGAACATCGAAGCGAACATGATTGTGCTAGGTCTCCTCCAAAAAGAGAAGACAAGCGCAGGCCAAAAAGCAGGTTTCACTAGATGAAGTGATCGCGAGAGTTCCCTCGCAGGCACAGCAACCGGAAACAAAGAAGCTACAAGCGCAACCGAAAGCCTCTCGCGATCGTCCATTTTTGTTTTTAATCTTTGGATCCGGATCGGATTCCTTCATGGACCGATGCATTCATTGGAACGATTCTTGTCTTGGTCTGGCGTACACGATGCATTCGAAAAGTTCCTGCATTTGTTAGCGACACGACTTTCATTTTTTTAGTTGATTTAGTTAACTCGAACTGTTGTCAGCTACCTTTTGCATTAACTACATCGATTTTCGTGAAGTCGTACATTCGTGTCGCATCTTTTACTTTAAACACTTCCATTTTGTCACACCGAAAAATTATTTATTGAAGGTTTCCGTTTTAAAAAAGAATTTGAAAAGAAATGATTCATGGTACTAGTGGCGAATTTCTCGTTTTATTCTTATCACCTTCGTTGCACCACTTCGAAAAATTGCTTCTAAGAACTTCTTTTGAGAAAGAAGATCCTAAAAGAAATTGTCAACTTATGTTACCGGTGATAACTCGTTGATTTACTATTCAAATAGCTATTGGTGCTAAAAAGTTTCTTAACAAGTCCTCCGTTGTGAATTAGTGATTTTGAAAAGCATTGAAATAATCGTCAGTGGGTGATGTATTTTTAGTAAGTTTCTCGTGATTGTCATGATCTTCGAAACGAGACAAAAAAGCAAACGAATTCGATGATATGGAATCGATTCAAGGCAGTACATCAGCAATTCTACGCAAGCTTTCTCAAGAGGAATATTCTCCAATCATCGAGGTTTTTCCATTAACCCCTTGCACCATAATGTCGAGTGAGACTTGCGACAAAGATTTCGAGCAGAATTCACTGAACACGTATATTATTAATTTCCGCTGAACCGAAATCAAATTCTATTTCGCTGTTGTCGATATGTAACCATTGGAGAATACATACGTACAGGTACGATAAATATAAATTTTCTTTTTCTCTTCGAGGAAATTACTGAGGTAGGTTGAACCACTGCGACCGTAAAATAGATCATAGTGCAAGAGGTTAAAGATATGTATTCTCTCTGGTTTGAGAACTTTAAGAATGTACCGTGTGTATGTACGTGTTGCGAACGTATGGACACTAGACCGCGAATCCTCGTGCAAATTTCGATTTGTATGATCGACTACTACAGAGACCGAAAATATTTAACACGGATTTTTGCTACAGAAATCAATCGTTCCTGAAGATATGCGAAACGCACGGGACAGAAGAGCGGAATTTCGTGAATGTACGCTACGAAAGAATGCGATTGTGAACGCGTTTGGATGCACCAGGATTCGCGATCAAGCGATTCTACAGAAGCGTAGCAGGACAGAAGCGCATCGACATCGACATCGGCATCGGCATCGTTCAGGTCTGGGTTGAATTGGTGGAGACGAGCGCGTGGAACAAAGAACAAGTTGCTTAAGATTTGTCGCGAACCTTCTCTTTGATCGTTGCAGCTAGTGTCGGCCAGTCGACGATTAACTCCTGCAAACTTGGCCTGCGATGAATGTCGAAGACGTCCTGCATGCCCGGCACACACACACGTCCACGTTAGTGCCACTGTTATTATACGACCAGCGATATCGAATCCTGAATCGCCTCGATCCGCTCGCGACACAAGTTTCTTTCAAACCGACCGCAAACTTTCCTCCGAAACACGATTCAATTCAAACCGAATTTCATTCGGACCGATTTTCTTTACAAACTTGCAGCTCATTTTTTCCGGTTGTACAATTCTTTTTTCTTCGGTACCGTGCGAATAATTTTGCATCTCTATCGCGTCCGTATCATTTGCACGTAATTCTAATCGCGAGAAGATCGCGTATTTGCCTTTGGAAATGGTGATTTTTTCGAGTATAGAGAGATCGAGGACCACGGACAGCAGCTCCGAGCGCCGATCGAAGCGATCCAGGTGAGAACATAGAACATTTAGAGATAATGCTTGCTGCTAGACAGTCCGTGCGGGGTTATACACAACTTTACTGACGCACAGCCGAGCTCTAATGCAAGTATTAATCGTCAATTAATCATTCCCGTCTCCCGGAACGGTGGCTTTTAATCGACACGAGCCTCCATGCACTGTTAACGACGCGAGACAATGCTTTCGTTAATTTCTGGTTAATGATAACTCGTCTGGTTAATGATGATTAACGACCACAAATATGATGAATGTTCGGCGCGATGATCGAGTGCGAGCGTGAGAAAGACAGAGAGATAGAGAGAGTGACAGAGAGATACGGCTCGGTGCGCAGCATTAGCTCTAAACTAACTGTCTACTACATGTGAACAACATCAGATCGTGTTTTTCACGTGTGTGCCTATTCTATTCTAGTGTGTCGGGGCTGGGAAATCATTTGTCAGGTCGTCGATATTCGTTCCGGAGAGTGTCGGTCGAGCTGTGGTTTGTATTTGTGTCAGTGTCATTAATTAGTACGCGACTTTCTGCAATCTTTTCTGACAGAGCAGTCTTTGCTCCGAAGAGAGAGAGAGAGAGAGAGAGAGAGAGAAATAGAGCGAGAGAGAGAGAGAGAAAGAGAGAGAGAGAGAGAGAGAGAAAGAGAGAAAGAGAGACAATGTTTGAAAAGTTTCTTTTCTGACCAAAACTGAATTTATCAATTTCGAAAATGATACGAATATGATCGTATCTAATAAACAGTCTGCGGATTTTTATGCAAAACAAAAATTGTCTATATCGTGTGCAAGATGTACGACATTTGTATTTCGTTTCTTAATAACCTCGTAGAGTTGAAAACAATACGATAGTATTATTAAATTCTTTAAATGATTTTTTCATTCTGAGAATTTTTACTGCTCCAACCATGAAAGCTATGCCAATGATTTTTGTATAGAACGGTTCTGTACAGTCTCCCGAGACCAACGATACATTTTGTAAATGCATAAAATCCGCAGTCCTCGAATCAAATTTGAGAAAGTGACCGTGGATAAAAGACGACAAAATCACAGAAAGTGCATAGGGGTTGGTTAGTGCGTCGGTAGGTGCGTCTCGTTGTTGGTCAGATCGGGAGAATTCTACAGGGGGATGATGCCTGAAAACCTTGAGCCAGCTCCAGTTAGTTTCACCCTTCTTGTCTAGAGAAATTCGAAGGACCTCCTCACCCTCCTCGAAGATCACTATTTCCTCCCCGTCTTGATACCAGCTCCTCCCATGCAGATGCACGCTGTCATGCAGCGACTACGAAGACAAACGTACAGAGAAGAAACAGGTCCGAGAAAACGGACGGTAGGTGTGTCGTACCGATCTAAGCGACCGCATCAGACCGGTATCCTGTATTTTTGCTTATTAACCACTGAACAGTGAACATCCACTGATTACATACATTGCTGACACGGATAATCGTGCTGGTTTTCCCCAGGTATACTTACCAAACGCGTCAAGAACGTTCAAGCACGCGCGTCATCGGTTCGGTTTCGTTTTCAAGAATAATCGATTATCGTTGCGTGCCCGATGCAGACCGGTTCGTGCTCAAGCGACATCGTACACCTAATACTTAATGGTAATGGCAGTGCTTGTAGCGGTTTCGAGCTGTTACACGACGACGATCGCAAAATGACAACGAGATACACACGAACGCGAACCACGTGCAACAGCTTCACGATTAATCGACATGCGCCCATTGATTGTAACACCGATCGACAATATTAATCTTCCTCGGTTTCTTGTACTCGCTGGATGGAGCTTAGAGAATTTCGTGGGCTCAACGCGAATTCGTGAACCGTGTTGCTTTAGCACTCTCAAGCCTCGAGAAAGTTGAAGAAAAGACAAATTTTTGACTTCACGAATATTTTCTGCTTTAGCCGTGAAAACTACATCGATGATTTTTGTATAGAACGATTCTGTATAATGTTCTGAATACAACCGTATATATATTTTTTTAATAAGGTTATCAGCATTTAAACATGTGTAAACAATTACTAAAGCGAGAGAGGAAGTCGCCTCTATCGCTGACATTTTTTAATTAATTATGAAAATCAAAGGACAGTGCGGTCCTTTAGAGACATTGTAACGTAGAATTTGTTTTCGATTTTGATCAAACACAATTGTTCAAACACATGTAAATGTATTTACGATTAACAGTAAATCTACCAAGCACAAAACATAAAAAAGTGAAGCATTTCATATAAGGGAGAAGATTGAATTTACTTAGACTTTGTACGACTTTCATTATAATATGTGCTTAAATGAAGAATTCAAGTCAGTAATTTCCTACGAAAACGTTTTTATAATTTCCATAATTGTGAAATAGAAAACCGGTCATTTTGGCCGTGGTAGGTTTAGTGTTAAAACAGAGTTGATTCGTTTCAAGATTGAGAGCGATAAAGAAATCGGCTTTCGAATTCTTGTTGAACACTGCAGCAGAAATATTTCCTTCGAGATAGAACGATATCTGTTCATAGACAATATTATTTCAGTTCGCCGTGGCGAGGGGACGTTCAAACAGAGAGCACGCACCTTCTCCACTTTCTTCAACGCTGGCATCGGCTTCTCGACTTCCTTCAAGTCTACTTTCTCCTGCTCCTGTTCCTCTCTTGCCCATTTCTGGTACTTTCTCTTCTTCAGCATCGCACGGAAGTCCATACCACTGGCGTCTACATGTTGACAAGTCGTCAATTATTTTCTTAATATATATTCAAACTTGATAGAGACTAACACGATCGCTACCACCATTTCTCGAAAACATTCCAAAATATTTGATCAAGTACAACGCAACTCCTTCACAAATTACAGAACAATTTAACAAAAGAAACTTATGCAATCTATGAATAGTATGTTGTATACTACGACTTCAAGTGGCAAAGTGTATCAAGTTAATTTGATATTAACCCCTTCCACTACAGCGTCGAGTAAAAGTTTCGTACAAAGTCTACTGAATATGTGTGTTACTGATCTCTTTTAAACCGGAATAAAATTCTGTTTTGTTGTTACCAATACAATGAGCCATTAGAAAATACGTAGGCTTTCGGTAGATATGCATTTTCGTTTTCTTCCCGGAAATAAGGAATGACAGATTTCTGAATGAAATCGAGGGCAGAGCGCGCTAGAAAGTATCTCCAGCCACAAATTGAGCTACATTTTGTCTTAATTCTCTGCCAAAAACTTGAAGCACGTTTCTGGTGTCAGATTTCATGACATTGACAATACAGAGCAAAAAATATGACAAGAACGGAAATTATACAGCAGTTACCGACCTGCTGACTCTGCAAAAGTCACGTGACTAGCCTTCGCCCTTAAGTAAATTGCGAGTGATACGTGCAAAGGTGGTGGCGAACGTGCTAAGGTATTAGATTGTAGAACATGAGACCGGTATGTATCCAGTTATTTTTGAAAAGTGATTAATTGCTTCTGGATTGGGCTAAGGTAAGAGAAGAGGACGATGCTGACCGGAAACGTAAAGTTGCATCTCGGCGGAGTCCTCGCCATGGATATTGCTCACGACGATCTTGTAAGTGCCCTCGTCGTTGGGCTTCGTCTTCCTCATGCAGAGGGTGATCGTATTGGTCTCCGTGTCCGTAAGGAACTTGAATCGGCCACCTTCGATGATCTCGGTGATTCCCTTGTAGAACTTGAAGGTGGGCGCGGGCGTGCCCTCCACCCCGACCGTGAGATACGCCGTCGAGTCTGGACAAATCAAAGAAACAAGTTAAAAAAATGTTTAAGAGAAAATCGACACAGGGCACAGTGCGGACTAGTGGGGCACATCTCACTACACGTTTATATCACGATGTACCGAAAAATTTCTTTGGCAAAACTGCATATTAGGAGGAATTGATATTATCATTCATTTAAAAATCATTTAACAATTATCTTATGCATAAATATTGTTAATTTTTTTCAATTTATTAATTGTATTGTTAAATTTCATTTTTTGTGAATAATTACCATTACATATGCATTGGTAACCAAATTTAGATTTTTGTAAAAAAATTTTGCCATGGCCGCACTCTAGAGTGCCAGAAAATGGAAAGTGTAATGGAAAGTGCTTACCAAGGTATATGCATTCTTTTTACATTTAATACAGTAGATTTATTTTTTGTACAAATTTTCAACTGTGGTTTTATTTATTAATTGCAAAATTCTTCTTTTAAAATATATTCTGAGATTCATACATATTCGGATATATTACTTATTATGGTTTACGAATTTTATAGTTTTGTCTGCAACTAACTGCTACTTTTAATTTTGTAAACTTTTTAAGGAGTATCCATACCTTTCCTTTAGGATCTATCGTGGAAAATTGGTTAATTTCTTCTTAAATTTATTAGTTGTATTGTTAAATTTCATATTCTGTGAATAATTAATAATACGTTTACATTCGTAAACAAATTTGAATTTTTGTCCAAAAACTGGCCATTTGTTCGCATTGTACACGGTGATCCTTGGTAAAATAATGTGTCATTGGTGAAATAATGTTACCTTCGACGGCGGAATATGATTCCTGGACATCGACGATTTGAGGTGGTCCCGGTGGTCCAACATCTCGAAGAGGTGTGCTCGGTTGATTGATCTTATTCTCGAGGTCCGCCACGCTGGGTCTTCTGACGTCCGTGCTCGGACGACGACGCTGTGATCAATCATCGACATTGTTAACGAAACTTCGTCCACGAACCACGCACACACAGTTTTTATTTTTTTTTTCTCATTTAAGCTTTCTCAAGCATTCGAAAATGAAGCAGGCAGGCGTAAACGACGGACAAGCGACTTTCGTCCACTTACCTTCGAGTTTCCTCCAAAAAGACAATCGAGTGTTCGACCATAATTTTCCAACATGAAGCCCACTTCTCAAAGAGAACATTATGTTTTTTAGTCCTTAGTTTTATTAACCCTTAACGGACCAATGCCGCCATATAAACGGCATGGCACTTTTACTTACTGGGTCCAATGCTGCGTATATGGCGGCAAAAATCAAAATCATCTTGTTATCTTATTACTCTGAATATATGTATATCAATAAATTTTCACTAAAATATAAATATTTTTCTTTCTACACTTGAAATAAAAATGTTGAGTCCACATTTTTGAGTATCAAAAGTAGCTTGGACCTGGTAGGAAATAAACTTGAAATACTTCCGGACCGTTAAGGGTTAATCTTATTGCTAGGGTATGCAATTGTTGAAAATTTGGAAAAATGTTTCTATGGCTTATATATACAGGGTGTTAAAAATAAAACCATTCAATATTTATATGGTACATAGAACACACTGTACTGAGTAAAAAAGCCTTAGTAAACATAAGTCGAAAGGTAAACCGTTTCTTAGGCAGCAAACCAAAATGTTCATATCTCAGAAACCGTTGACCTATTGACCTATGCTTACTAACGCTTTTCTACTCATCACAGTGTATCGTATGTACCATATAAATATTGAATGGTTCTTTTTTAATATCCTGCATAGTTCTGTCAAATATCTTCAGTACTTCAAATAATATACGTGGACTACAGTGAATTCTCGATATATGTCAACAACACGGGTCTTGCCAGCGTCGTGTATCGTCCAGGAGACCCTGAGCCGTGTTATGTTTACACTCTTCGGCGTCCAAGGCCTCTCGTGCTTCGTGGCCCCTCACGGGGTATACCCCGCGGTAGTGAGGATAATTCCGCGACGTTTATCATCCAGGCCTTGGCGACGTATATCGAGAAATCACTGTATTGAGAAACTACAGTACCATCAGAGAATCATCGGAAGAAGCTCTAGAGAGAAAGTCGTGTCCGGCATTTGGTGCACGGTGCAGACGTGCTGTGTTCGCGCAGTGCGTTCGGTTAGACGCGCGTTAATCACACGGTTAATCCACGCCCGTTAGTAACGAAGCGATTCAATCAATTTAACCACACGTTAGCCACGAGATTAGATGAGTCGAAGCTGTTAGGCGAGGCCAGCTGAGTCGTCTTTCTTGGCGTGCCTCCGTTAGCGAGACAAGATCGACAAGCGGTCAACGCGCTGTCGATCGCGTACGGGTCCGGGGTTCGTTGTAGGATCTGTTCAACGCGATTTCGAGGGTCTGCGAACCTTACGAGATCATTATAATCTAGAAGAAGCATGTGGAAGAGTGTCCACACACGATAGAACGCCCTCGAATCCGCGCAGTTGTGGGAAAGGGTCAAAATATACGAGACGAGTCTCCCAACGCAACGAATAACATTCGAAATTAATCGTTGATTGACTGAATTGAGAGACATTTGAAACAAAAGTTGTGTGGTATAATAGGGTTCTACAAGTTACACGAGACAGTGATTTGATTTTTAATATTCCTCGTTTTTGTCGCGGTGCGACAAAACATTACAAAATTACTGCATCAAACAAAAAATTACTGCATCGTGTAACAGTCTCGGTTTTTAAAACTTTTGTTTAAAATGTTTTTTAACACAGGCTACGGTGTGGGAGGCTCGTTTGGTACAGATCACACCTTGCAGTAGCAAAAGTCTAGGTGGTCCAGGTGACACATAGGGCGTTGCTCGTGGGACACATGTAAACAATAGGTTCTCGAGTTACGTGGAGAGAGGATGGTTCTGCCTCGTGGATGCCGAACCGTCGAGAATTCGGCGCGCTATTTGTCGGCAGCTTATATCAGTCACAAGATTAAACCTACTGCTACGAGATTAATTCGACTTGTCCAGGTTCCACCGGGTTTCATCGTGGTCCCGGTGAAAGTCTGACGACAGTGAGACGTTGTTAACGTTCACCGGTTTCAGCGACCATCGACGGATCGTTCGCTTTGCCTGAGACCGCAGAAACTTACGCATCGAATGCGTTCAATCGGTAACATTATTTTTAATCTGTTCGTTTAACCCGGGGAATTATATTCTAAACAACCCGTAAGGGTTTTGCTGGAAACAATGTGAATAGAATCCAATTTGTTCGAATACGAATACTGTGTTTAGATTGCAGATTTTTAGAAAATATTGAAACACATTTGACCAGGTTAATTTGATAGAATTTGTTCCTTGCCATATAGTGTCCCGTTAGAAACAATATGAATACAATAAAATTTGTTCGAATATGAATTACTGTTATTGGACTGCGAATTTTGTGTGGTTATGGCTTAGACAGATTTTTAGGAAATACTGAAATGCTAAAATAGAATTTGTCCCTTGCTATATAATATCGTGGTGTGTCAGAAACAACAATATAAATACAATGGAATTTGTTTGAGTATGGATTACCGTGATTAGACTGCGAATTTGAAAATACTAAAATAGAATTTGTCTCTTGCCATATAATACAGTGTTAGACAAAATGAAACGATGACACATTGAACCGAAAGAGTGTGGAGAAAAAAAAAAGAAAACTCGTCGTCCCCGGTTAAAGATTAATTTGGTAAGCGCTTAGTAGATTTTCGAGGGATATAAATTTGCATAAACTTCCGTGGTCTGATAGTGGACGAATGAAGTTCGGTAGGCAGTGTGTGCCGTCGATGGTCGCGTTTCACGCAAATTAGAGTATTACAATACAATGAGTACGGTGCGCGTGCAAATAAAAACTAAGCCGATATCGTAGATGTACCACGGGTGCTCGTTAGCCACAAAAGCAGCCAGACGAACACGAGTTCGTCCGCGTGTTCTTTAATTTGCGTCTTCTCTGTTAACGGGTCGTCGACGAGCGTATTGGACGTCCGTGACGGTTTCCGGAACTCCTCGATTTCTCGTCACGCCGTCGCTGTTAGATACAATTTGTTAACCACAAAGTTTCCTCGGGTGTCGTTTAGGTACAATTTGTGAGCACAATCAGTGGGCTGGGGAAATAGAGAAATAGAGAGAAAGAAAAAGATACAGAGGAAAGGAGATAGATAGAGAGAGAGAGAGAGAGAGAGAGAGAGAGATACAGTTAATAATTTCGAGGAACGATTCGATGGACAGGTAGTGGACGAATAATGACGATTAGTGTTACCACCGACAGATGACTTGGTCACCGTTCTAGTTTTCTCGGTCACCCCGGCGAGTCTCTACATACTAACACGAATCGATTAGGATTATTCACAGTAACACGATGGTTCGAACTAAAGAAAAAAACATTCAATAAAACTCTGTCCGCGAGTACAATGGTCAGTACGATGTCAGATACTTACGGATATACATGGATTATCAATGGAAACAAATTTAGCATACATGAAGTGTTTTCGTCGACACGAGTGTCGGACGTTGGACTTGTCGCAGTAGCATGTTTTTTTTTGTTATTATATATATAAGGTACTGGTTGATACAGTGATTCTATCTTTTGGGAATTGAAGATTTACAGCCGAGGGCTTCTGGATAAATTTTTCAATCGCGACGGTTCACTCTGTTCGCAGACGATTGAATTATCTTGAGCAATGTGATCGAATAATAGTTTCTTTCAGAATTAATATTTTCGATATGTATACAATAGTATGGAACTGTTGTTTTACATGTAATACAATCTATACAGAGCCTGTATCAGTAGGCTTAAGCTAGATAAAGTATTCACAGTGAAATCGAAACGAGAAGACAACGACTAATATGAGAGTCTGCACGAGGTTTGACCTAAACGCGACTGTACTACTGCGGCTCGTCCAGCGTCGAGCGATCATAAACTATTTGTACATAACCGGTGTTTAAAGATGGGATAAAGTATACCATGAATATAGTAGAATAGTGCTTTCAAGTGGTCCCAAAGTTGATAAATTCTTCGTAAAATGTAAATGGTATAAAAATGTTAAATGTCATAATCAAACCCTGATCGAGTACAGTTAGTGACTTATTGAGTATATTAACTTCATTCGATGAAACTATTGAATAAAAATACATTAACGAAATCGGAGCTTCTCAGTAGAGCTACGAAATAATCGGTATAAATGCTAGTCATTTATGCAACAGTATGATTTCCACGACTCAAAGATTACTCGTAACCATTCGATTCTCTTCAACTTTTTCTGATCACGTTTTCGAAAGCTGCAAATACTCGTTCTAGGGTTCGAACTAAACTGATATTAACAAGGATCTATCGATCTCGATCCCATCCCAACCGGTGGTACACAAATGGTATCGATGCACAGATGTGAAAAAATGAAAAGAAAAAAAAAATAAAAAACAGAAACAAATGCATACTGGCAAACTACAAGAGTAGTACAACGAACAAAAATTCAATTCTTACCACCATGTCTAATCTCTACTCGTCGAATACGCGCCGTATTCGCTCGAATCAAGCAAACGTTTAAACGCTGCGCTCGGTCGCGCGCGACTTGTCCCTCGACTGCGAACTCGCAGAAATCCTCGGCGTGCTTGGAACGGTCAGCAGAAATAAGTGATAAGATAAATAAATAAACTGGTCCGGAAAAGCACGCGCGAGCTTCTCCGCTTGTTCGGTTCGCCGTAAAAACAGCCGGCGCGACTCGGCCGCGCACCTTGCCAAATATATACAGACGCATTGCGAACAATTCGCGAGCTTATTGCGGCCACGCATCAAAAAGAAACACGAATATGCCCGGCGGTAGCACGCGCGTAAACATTACGGCAATACACGAGCGAGAAAAAATGTGTAGATACAGTTTCGTTTGTTTTCGCTAACCTCTTTCCCCTGCAGTTCGCCGGGACGGCCAAGCTTACTCTGTACGTGGAGCGCGTGGAAATGAAAAAGAAAAGAAAGAAGGTGAAAGAGAGGTTTAAGATCAGAGAACAGATCGTTCTCGGGGCTGGGCGTGGCTCGAGGCGGGAGTCTTATCGAGTATGATTGTCAGCGTGCTCTCTGGGACGCGAATGCAACCCCTGGTCTCAAGATCTCCTATCAACGCTTGGAATGCCACGTCTCTAAAAAATGGAGAAGACAGTTCCGTCCAAATCTACAAATGAATTTCGATAGAATTTTTAATTATTTATTTTTCCAATATAGCGAACTTGGTTAGGATCTGCAAAGTTCAAGAGGGTTCAGATTATAATCGAATTTTATTCTATAGAACTTTTCCGACTGCTGAACTGGCACTTAAATTCATTTACTTGGACACGATTCACACGATTTCAGAAGAAAGATACTGATGGACCTGAAAATGTTAACAATTTGTAATTTTTTTAAAGATTGCTGGCAACGATAGCACTCACAACATCTAGAATTATTTTCAATACAATTGTAATCGCGAATTATTTTTGACTATTTTTTAATGAATCCCTTACCAAGATATTTGTGAGATATTTCCGATTAAAACGAGTCCAAGCACAACATATTTGAAAATTAACAAGATATCTGGAGCAGGGGTTGTCTCCACGCCGATACAGATCGATAGCGGGGATGGTAGCGTGAGTCCGACAAAATCATCGAAAAATAAACAGTGGTATGTTCGCAGAATTAATAATTATCGGTGATCCGGCGGCGGTATTGATTGCGATTCCCGCGAAGGGCTGCAGGTACACTCTGGTTTTAGTTGTCTCGCTGTCAAACTGTGCATTGCCACATCGGGACACTGTCGTCATCGACACTGTCCTTTCGCGAGGAGCGGTGATGTTTGTCATGAATAGATATATACAAAAATATAAATAAGTAACGACTCGGCGACAAAAGAAAAAATAGTAATTGGGAGACACAGAGATCGTAAAAAAATAGGGTGCGTTGGATGATTCATGAATGAGGGGGCGGGTGAGAAACATAGAAAGAAACATGTCGCATGATATACTCGGATGGGTAAGCTTTGTGTTATAGCGAACACAAATCTCACCTTGGCGTCTAACACCTCGCCGGGCCGTAGCCTTCCCAACTGCAAAAGATTACACAGGCGAGAGTCAGATTTTTCTGTGAGAAGTTCCCGGTTCGTTGCGCGAATCCATCCGAAAGAAATGATTATCTTTCTCCAATTTCGTTACAAGAGGATCAACGGTGGGGCTGGGGAGGGGGGGGGGGGGCAAAACTGTTCTATTGCTACTCAAAATTGGAACAACGGTGTGGCTCGGAACCCCTCAACGATTTCGGAGAAGAGCACTGGTTTTAAAAAATATAGCCTAACCGCTTCTGCGAATGGTTTCCAAGAATACTGTGTTCCAGAAACTGCGGATGCGATCAGCAAAATATATGCTACCTCGTGAAAAGATTAGCTGTAAACGTGAATGGATTCTTAAGTGTGTGTCTGACCAATGTTGGCTCATTCTACTTATCGAAGTTCACGGGATTTGTATCGAAGTAAGATTTTGTACAGGAGCTTTATAAAATTATGAAACTTTAAGGATACGTAGGTATATATCGCACAACTTTCTTGGTTACTCAAATCTTTCTTTGAAAGATCAAATTGATCACTGAAGATTTGCTTACTCTGATCGGAAGCTTGAAAATCAAGTTTCGAAATTGCGATATGAAGTCGGAAAATTCTTGAAATGAGATTTCCAGGAAAAACCGCATCTTTTCACGAAGAAGAAGTAATTATCCGGCGCCATAGTTTTCGGAACATCGTACACGCGGAAGGATCGAGGGGTACTCTCGTTCTTTGAGTGTAATCGAGTGTGCTTGATCGGTGAGCCGTGCGACGTATATTCGCGCGTTAAGGGGTTAAAAAACGGCACGAGGTTGTGGGTGTTGGTGGAATCAAAGGAGGACGATCACAAGGTCTGATTTTGGAGGTGTTCAAGGTCTCGCCTTACCGGGCTGGCCGGTGCATTTGCGGTGTTGGCGGTGCAATGGTCGTTCGCAGTGGTAATCCGCGGGTGCTTGTCAGCCGCATAAAGTGCAATTAGATGCGAAAGTGCGGATGCGTGCGCGACAATCCGGTGATCGATCGATTCGCTCGATATTTTCACGATTCAACAAAAAAAAAAAACGCTGTGAAATGCGACCGAATTCCTCGTGGATTCAATCTCCCTTCCGTCTATATTAAAATTAAGTTAGATAAAAGGTAATTTACAGAGTCTCTTCGGTTTGACAATTGCGAGGCACATGAGCAAATAGCTCATTAACTCGGAAAATATTAAAAATATTTTTATAAAAATAATTCATAAAGAAACATTGATGCACGAAATGTAACATTTATATTCGATATTAACCCCTTGCACTACAATTTACTTTATGATCACTATAATCTACAAAGAAAAATAGAAAATTTATATTCATCGTATAACCACGTGTTTTGTAATGGCTAAATATTGACTACGATAAAATAGAATTTCATATCAATTTAAAGGGAATTAATAGTATACACATTTAGAAAATTCTGTTCCAAGTCTTCACCACGAGTCTGACTCGATATTACAGTGCAAGGCGTTAAAAATGGGTTGGAACATTTGACGGATCGTCTGATATCCCTATTGTCATTTCTAGGGAAGATTAATGATCCGAGGTTAAGACGTTTCGATCGACAAACAGATTTCCCACTTCAACAACCCCAAATTTTCAATTCCAACATTTCGCATGTGTAACAAAGGCAGACAAGATCTACAGAGACAAGATCTACAAGATCTATCGTGTCTACGATATTAAATGAGCAAGCAACCCGTCCTCGTTAGCGAAAGGGTTAATTGCCTCGCGTCTGTCGAGCAGAAGAGCGATCCAGACAACACGGACTCGCATAAATCAGTTCGTGGTTCGCCAACAGTAGAATGAAGAACAAGCCTAAAGACAAGAGGCACTCGCAAGACAGAAGAAACGATGAACGCGGATGGGGAAGGGAGCGATCGAGTAGATCCGAATCCGAATTCGAATCCGAGAAAATCGGTCGAGGAATCCGTGACGGGTCTGCGGGGCTAACGAGCTCGAGGAAAACCGCCAGAAATAACGAATCCGAGCGGAACACGACCGCCGAGAGGGTGTCCATTGGATCGCGGGCGCTTTTGATTAATCGACGCTAAGGTATTAAGTGTGCGTTACCATAAGTCAGAGTCGGCCTTCGCGTCCGGCAAATTGATAGTCGGATCCGAGCGTTGGCATCGGATAACAAGTGTTCGGAGCCGTGCGCGCGTAAGAATGCGTTTTACGCGCGCGTTCACTGCGTGACGTGTCGCATTTCGACGCGACGCACAGTGTTTCGAGCATACGGGCGTTCGGGAAAAGAATCATCACTCTTGAACTGATCCATTCTCGATGTACCTTGATACCTTTTCTAAACGAAATATAAATCTACATCGATTGGTGAATAAAAAATTTTCATTTAAGTTTTTTCCCAATTTTAACAAAAAGCCGTACGTGGTACTCCTTTCAACAACAAAAATTGGTTCATAAAAAGTTGATACAAATCTGACATAAAACATTGAGATAAATTGTGATTATTGTAGAAAACTGTTGTTTGCAGTTGCAAGGTCTTATAGCAGTATACTGAACACACTCTGTTAGAAATAAAATTAAAAGAAAAAGTTTGAAAGGATGCACTACTTTCAATGACGAATTGATATATTTAGCTGAAATTGTAGGAAATGTTGTAAAGTACGTTTTCTTATTATACATTATTTTAAGGCAACAAGAAAAAATGGGGGTAGATAGAAACGCTGTGCGACGCGACGCGAATTTTCCTAGGGGTTGTTGCAACCGAGAGAGTTGCAACTGCAGCTGCACACTGTCTTCTCCCGGTCGCACGGCCCCGCGGAGCAATCTCACGTGCCGTGGATGTTTGTCGCTTGTCTAGGCATTTGTTAACGCCGATGGCTGTCCTTTCGCGACAATGCTTGCCAAAATGTAATCTACGAGCCCGCGATCCATGCCAAAGGGAATTCGAAACCTTGTATACTTAATGATTTAGGGTCGAGGGATCGTCTCGAGCCCATCTCGCGAGCCAGACACGCCTCGGATTTTCGTCGCTTCTCCATAACCCTATTACTTATCCTATTTAATTGTTACCGTTATTATTCGGCAGTATTATTATTAATATTAATATTAGATATATTATTGTGGTCACCGTTGGCGGCCGGCCGAGTATTAATGTGAATACCGTGGTGTCAATAATTTTGAGTAGACAGTGCGCATAGACTCGTGGTTTTGCAGCAGATCCGTGCCAGGTGCAGTGATGCGTTGGTGCAATGGTGCAGTGGTGCATTCTCTTGCGTCAAGAATTATTATATTATAGAGAAGAAGTGGTGTACGCGAGCCGAGGTTCCACAAGCTCGAGAGGACGAATTTATCCCACCGTCACGCGTCGTCGACGTCGTCGTCGTCGCGATTAGTTTGACCCTTTTGGCTGCCGATACTACCTATCGTCGTCGAGATTGAACATTATATTTCAAACGCTGCTATATTTCAAACCCGGCCATATTTCAAACGAACGTCGTGTTTTCTAGCTCAACTGCTTTACGCGGTGTACAGTGACTCCCACTAATACTCGGACCCTCTTAAAAATCGCATAACTTTGTTAATACTGGACCATACGACTAAAATTTTTTTTTTTAGAAGTTAGAACACAATTGGTTCGCTACATATCGCGAGAAAAATGTTTGACAAAAATTGCAATTGTTCGAAATTGCACAGAGAACACTAAAAGTTGCATTTTGCAACTTTTTTACGTAGGCTTATATTGAAAATTTAGAAAGTACGATTTGTAAATCTGTATCAATTATACGTATTCTGAATATTTCATCTAAATTGTTGCAATGTGCTACAAAGGGTTAAACATGAAAGCTTAAGGGTGAAGGTCGAAGAATTTTGACCTTATGTGGCCTTATGTTCTCACTGCAATTTCGACCAATTGCAATTTTTGTAAAAAATCTTATGTAGCAAACCAATTGTCCTAACTTCTACAAAAAAGTCTAAGTCGTATGGTCAAGTATTAACAAAGTTATGCGAGTTTTAGAAGCATCCGATACGCGATACGCGAGAATTTATTTGCTGAATTTCTACAGGAGCACTTGATTTATTCAGCCGCGAACTATAATAGACTACAATAAAAGTCAATTAATATCGATGAATGCAGACTGTAGTTTGTACAAGAAAATTAAGTTCGGTTGATTTCTTCCAGGAATCGAAAGAGTTATGAAATTTATTAACACGTCTGCTACCAGCATGTCTTTCGGTGCTTAATTATTTAAATGTTTTATGCGACGTACCTCTTTTGTAAAATATGGAAAGAATCGGGTAGCAGAAAGCCATAAAATCTTGAAATATACTGCGTATGTATTAAACAGCGGATCTCTAAGCAAAATAAAAATGTTCTAAATTGCAGCAAACTGGAAATGGAAATTTATTTTCTTTAAAATTTATTTTCTATTTTTAGATTCTTCTAACGTAAATTCCGAGGTTATGAACGTCACATATCTGTGACTGTGGTAACGAACATGTCGATAGATTCCATTTAGACTACGGACCGTTTATGGACCAATAAAAGAGCAACTTGTAATTCCAAAAACAGGCAGCGAAAGGATCGATTCGCGAGAACCTCGGCTCGCGAGAACGTCGATCTCGTCAAATCAACGAATGATCTACACGAGATCGGTGTTCGATTTCGTAATCCAGCGAGTAGTATCGATAAATGAGTAGTGGCGAGCAGGCAGGATTGAACGAAGAGACATACACGGGTCGCACATTCCGGAAACACAGACCGGAAACGGGGGTAAACGTGCTTCAATGGGAGTCTCGGTTTTTCTCTTCGTTCAACGTGTTCCAATCGGTGAGTGTGTGCGAGAGAGAAATATCGTGTAAGTCAAGTAGTGGAACAAAGTAAAATCGATCCCAAAAAAAGAAAACAATAGTGAGAATAATAGATAGATAGATAGATAGAGTAGATAGAGAGTAAGAAACAGTGATAAAGAGAGAAGTGCAGATTGTGGTAGTAATCGAGTAAGGTTGCAGACGAGGCATTCGCTTTCTCCGATTCTCAGTGATTTCTCTCACCTTGCGCTCGTCCACCACCTCGCCTGGTCGCAGCTTCCTATTCTCCTATGAACCAAACTGTCCTTTACTAATCCGTACTTCTTCCAAGTACGCTAGTAGTGTGTGTGAGCGTGTGTGTCTGATATATTCTGTGACTGTGTATGTATCTGTAATTTGTTTAGCACGCGCGTACAAGATAACAAGCTCGTGTCGCTCGTCGCAAATTCAGCGAACGGTTTCCGTTTTCTGTTTCAACAGAGACAGAGGAACACCACTCCCGTTTTCAAGTTGTTTCCGCACAGGTCCCGATCGATCCTCTCGATCGGAGGCTCTGTTCACAGCTGGAACGGTCTCGCGAAGAATAGAAAGGATTTTTTAGGGATAGAGAGTGAAATGAACGTGTACGTGATTAGGGCTCTATCTTTTGTTCCAGAAGCTGGGCTGCTTGGACGTTTCACGAACGGGATTATTATGCTGGGCTAGCTGTCACGCTCTGCCGACACTAAGGGTGTCCGGCATCTACCTCTAAGAGACTATCACCCAGTGGGATCACTATGTATCATTGACATCACTCTACGGAACTCAGAAAAGAAAGAAAAAAACTCCAACAAGGTCTAGGGCCAACAGTAGCCGCTGATCTACCTAGGTTCTTACAATGGCTACTGGTCTATAATCGATCTCGACTAGAGCTAGGGATCCAGGAGATGACCTGATAATCTCGATTGTTTATAGATTCAGATATTGATCGATTAATCAATGACTTTAGATTGTCTGTCGAATAGCAAAACGTATGCACGATTTCCGAACAGCATTGACATATTCACAACTATCAAATGGAAGAGGAAATAAGATAGTGGAATGTTGATGCTGCATTGTTGTTATTAAGTGGACGGATTTCTATTAAAATATTTACATGTAAATAATGTGAATATGTCAATGCTAGTCTTGTGAACGCTAGTCTTAAAAAGACAGATTGTCCCAGTATTCACGGTTAAATGAAGTGGTGCAAAAAGAGGAGGCCATACTACATGAAAAAAAAACAAGTTAAAATTGTATAATGAAATTATTACGTACTAGGCTCCGTTTTCGAGTAACACAAATGCGAAAGTGCGCACGCCTGTGTGATCATGGCTGTCCTTTTCTACTTCGTCTGTATACTGCATGTAGTAACTAGATCGGTCTCTAACTCTGTTGATATTGCGGATAGAAAAAAATTGCAGAGAACAATTTTGCATTGTTTACCGAGCTCTAAAATCGAGCAATTCGAATTTTTACAATCTTCTTTACATTACTTGATTCTTCGAATCATTTTGAACAAAAAAGTATTAGAACATAACGACAAAAAGGTAACATTTTGGGAGATATCTCATATCGTATAGACGAAGTAGAAGTGGTCATTCATAATCAGACAAAATGGTCCTCCAAAAAATTTTGTATACTAAAGCACACATGCTCGACGAATTTATTAATTATACTCTTGATTACTTTTCATCTTTCTCTTCCTGATAGTACCATGAACACTGGGTCCGTTTATGAGTGTACAGTACGTGGCATTATTTTAATTATGTACAGTTAACCATCTATGGTGTTGCCTCATAATTTCTCCTGGATCAAATCGATAGCCGTAGTCTCGATCCTTTGGCTCGGAGTTGCTCTCGGTCTCAATGTTGTTTCAAAATCGTGCATTTCAAGATATCCTAAAGACACGAGGTGCAAATAAAATAAATAAAAATTTCAAAAAGGGAAAGACTTCGAGTTGATTGTTTTTGTGTTGCGACTCTGGCAGAGTAGATAGTTCTGAAAGGGTGGCAATTTCGATGGTAACTTCTACGGTTTGGATCCCAGTCTCGATCCCAGATTTTTCTGGATCGAAACCCGAGCAACCTTGAGCAACTCTTTCTCGCCCTCCTCGTCCGAACGATTGTCGATTCGCTCCGTCTTTTAGCTCACTGTTTTCCCAGCCAATTTCGAGAGAGGGAGAAAGGGAGAGAGAGAGAGAGAAAAGAGAGATCGGTAGCCAAACCGGGCATGATACATGGACCCCGGGGTTCTTGGAGAAGAACGTTGTCGTTCGTCGTTTATGATACATCGCCGATTTCAGGTTTTGGACACGGTCGGTCGCCTCCCGCGAACCCGAGCATTTTCTTCGTGAGTAATTACACGAAAATAGGCTCGAACGCGATTATTTTTGGGGCAAGCATTGGACATCGCGGGGCTATTAAGAACGTTTGCTTGGCAATCTGACAAAGGGACCTCGATTAACAAACTTCTGCGATAACGTTCGTCTCGGGGCTCGGTGCCGATGTCTTTCGGAGCGAATCGAACCGTTCTTCGAGGTCGCTGCAACGATATCTCTTCTCTAGAGAGAGACGCACTCTTCCTGTCCGACAGAGAATATCCAGAAATTTTCTCCGAGATACGGAAGAACATCTTTTCGTAGAAGAAAGTCTTCTCATAAAAGATATATTGTTGCAGCGCGTGATGTGTTCTATGCGGTTCCCAGAAGAGTAGTCGATATACCTTCGGCTCGGGGATAGATAGCTCGTAACATACCTCGTCACTGATGATCAAACTGGGCCTGCGACCCAATTCTTCCGGCGGTATCAATGAACCACGCCGGCTGCTGGTCCCGCTGCCTGGTATCAGAGAACCCTTTCTGCTTCCAGCCGGGGTCACGTCCTTGATCACTTCGATTTTCGGTGTCTCGGGAGCTTTGATCTCCGGCACTTTCGGCTGCGATCACGACAGAAACCAACTAGATCAGTTTCGGGGAACTTTGGTGGAAGAACGAGTCGCGGGAAGAGCCTGTCGCCCTGGCAGCTCTTAATAGTTCAGAGCGGCTCCGGGAATTATAATAAATCAATTTTAGTGCCGTAAAACGCCGGTTTGCGCGGTCTTCGAGGTACGGTGGTGGCGAAAGTGATCAAAGGAAAATGAAGTTGTTACGATTCTAGTTTGTTCATTAATCATGCCGTTTACTGCCGTTTGACGGCTTGGAAATACGCATGTTCACGGCTTGTAACCGTGTGTGACGATAAAACGAAGTATTGGCGTGAATAGCATTTTTATCTATTCGAACAAAATTTAAAGACAACTTTCATTGGATTAAATTTCGTCTATTTGGATTCATAGATGAATTATTAATTTAGTATGGATGTTATTTATTTTATTTGAAAATGTGATTTTTCAGTACATTCAACAGTTTAGAATGTTCACTGAAAAAAGAGCGAATGAATTTTTTTAACAATTTCATACATCGAGTGGAATCACATACAAAGTTTACTGCAGGCTAATTGAGAACCGATTGAATGACTGAGCTGACAATAATAGTAATCACAATGGTTAACCCTTTCAGTGCCGAACAACGATATATCGTTGTTGGCTGCACCTGCGAAAACTGCATAGGTTACATTAGCATATGAAAATATTATCCTAATATTAGAACCGATATCTTTTAATTTATGGATTCCTCTTTAGTATCATAAATTTGGCTCGGCATTTTTGGCTCAAGTTTAATATTCTATCGGCATCAAAAGGGTTAAATCTTGCACAATCTTATATTTTTCTAATAATAACTAAGAATGTAAAAATCCGATGAACGATCAAATATTAAATATTCTGCATCGATATTGAAAAAACGAGACAAATTATTGTCTTCGGTTCAATCAATTTTTCTTGTCTTCAAAAGGGTTTCCCAAAGACTTTTGATCCTCATTCGAACAAACATCAATGTACCGAACACTATAATCGTAATACTCGATTTTCCCTTGAATTTTACACCATCCCTTGAAACCTCATATCAAAACAGATCGAATCGGTCATTTCCCAATAAAATACGGACCGAAACGACATGATCCTACACGTTATCAACATATTCGATCGAAAGAGAAAGGGGACGAGAGCTGCCAGATATCGCGAGACCTATCAATTTCGATTGAATCCGATCGTACCAAACGGGTGAATCGATAATCCTGCTGGATCCTCGCGGTTCACGGCGACAGGAGACGTTCGAGCAGCTCGAACCCGACGTCGAACTCGAACGTGAACGCGAAACGCGGTACGCGAGACCGTTGATCACGATCGTCCGTAGATTAAGACTGGATCGAGACTGATCTGCCGAATCGCACGGTAGATCGAAGGGAGCTTGCGAGATAGCTAAGCGATTAGGTATATAGGGTAGAGTGGGCAAAGGGGCCGGACGCAATAACACCGAAAATAGCGAACGACATTTTCTCCATCCTCGATTCCCGCTCGACGAAAAATCTCGGGGGCCACCGAAAGGGGGGTAGGCTAATATACGAGCAGCTATTTGCCAAAATAGTTCCCCCTCTCGGCGGACTTATCCGGATGCGCGATAGGCGATAGAAGTGGAGGCACAAGGAGATATCCATCGGTTGCCAAACGAAACGCGGTTTTACTAGTCCGATTATTAGCTCTCCCTCGTGTCGCGTTAATTGCGGGCTCCGGGCTCTTCTTGCGAACGTCTAAGAGTGTCTCAGGATCGACGCCGACGCCGACACCGACGCCGACGCCTACACTCGACGCATAGTGCTCCGGATACGCGTGAACGCGAGCACTAAATTCACGGATCCCATTTGACGCGAAAAGTTCCGGGAGGGACGCGTCTGCACTTTAATATTGCTCGTGTCTCCACTCAGGACACGCCGTGACTCACGTGATTGATTTAACACCCTCTTGATCAGAATAACTCCTTTAAAGTGGACCAGACGACTCGAGGACTTTTTCAGAGGCTACATCCAACAGTTTAACACGTTCGCTATCACCGTCACACATCTGTGACGACCACGATCGCGTATAATCACGCAAAGAGAATCAAATTGATTTCTGCGTATGCGGTTATTGAAATACTGTAACGAACTAAAAGATACAGTTTTTTGCAGATTTTACAAGAGGGCTTATTGTATGTACTACAGTATTCTAACTATGGAGACTGTCGTTAAAACATACGCTGCTAGTGAACGAATTCGCAGGTGACGAGTAAAGAATATTGATCAAATAAACATTGTTCAAATCAATGTAACTTTTTGAAAATTAGTTGGAACAATTTGAGATTTCTGGAGAAGCCAGATAGATTAGGTTAGTATTCTGTTTCAGCGAAAGAAAGAGCGTTTGGTCAATTTCGTGAGTCACTGTCTTTTCGGACAGTTAATCCTAATTTAAAAAAGTGGACGCACGACAAAACGGTCTGAAACTTACGTTGCACTAATTGCATTGCGAAAGGATATACTACATTTTTCGATGTTCTCATTCTTTGCTAATAAAGATTGCTTGTATCTTCCACGGAAAATAATATCGGGATTACAGGACTATATTACCCCGATCGATACGATAAGACCGAATGTAATTATAAAATCTACGGATATGCGATTGTGTCTGTAGACTAGAGCGTATAATAAGTGTTTAACGAGTATTGCCGAGCCGATTCCTGTCCGCGTTCTCGATCATTCGCGAGCTTACGAAATTTTGACGAGCCACGATCGAACCGCTTTTGGCTGGCGGATTGCAAAATTCTTCCAATTTCTTGGATGAAGCGGCGGACAGCGGCTTGGCAAAAACGCTTTCTCATTTTCGTATTAATAACGGAGGATTGCTCACCTTAGAGTCGAATTTCTGCCAGTCCGCGTGAAAAGAAAAACTCATTAGTAACGATCAACACTGTGACGCTCCATTTATAATCAGACTGCCGTCGTCTTGCCGCGTTTCATAATGTTCAATGAGGCTTTTATCTCGTTTGTTACCTCTTAACAAACAATTCATAAATCAATTCTTGTGCCCTTGCAGCTTATACGCTCGCAGTCTGCTTATAATTATTGGATATCTTTCAATATTTTACTATTAAAAACATTAACTGTCTTGTAAATTACTAAAACTTGTAAATTACTTGTAACTGGGTATAATTAGAAAAAATGCAGACTGTCCCAAAAATGTTGTATTTCCTAAGGAAATACAACATTTTTCGGGCACCCTGTATATAAAATATGCTACTCATTTTATCAGGTAACCAAGAAAGTTTATGCCACTTTTACATTTTGTCATTGTTCAACCGTGCACACGCACACAGTATCGATTAAAAATGTGCTCAAACGAATGCTTATTTAACGGAGACTTTAACCAACCAGCTCATTAACATATTCGACTATTGTCGCATTTAACTAGACGATTCTACAATCAGCGAGACCTGATTGAAGCACTTTACCGACACCAGAAGCAAGAGTTTTGTTAACGCATTACCGACTGGTAGCCTATTAATAGGCTTTTTGTCGCCTACGCTTACCGACCGGTAGCCTATTAATAGGCTTTTTGTCGCCAACGCTTACCGACCGGTAGCCTATTAATAGGCTTTTTGTCGCCAACGCTTACCGACCGAGAGCCTATTAATATAAACAATCGATAAACAATCGCGATAAACAATCTTTATCGTTATATGAACAGTGTTTTGTTATTTAGTACTGACAATGAGGTACGTTGCTCAGTTGCGTCAATTGCGTTGTAAGCTCCCACATTTTTATTTAATTTTGCATCTGCGCCTGAGCGGCCGGTCGGATGTGCGTATGCTGTTGAACCGCTAGCGGTCGGTAAAGTGTTAACAATGGAATAGAGCAAGCTGTTAGATCATTGTGAAAAGACAATGGAAGCCAAAGCTGACTACTTTTCTGAACAAAATGTCGTCCGATCCAACGTGTGCATCGTTTATCTTTCTCAGTGACCTGATATCTCGAATCTGGCTAATCCTAGAATCGAATCTGTGACTCTATTCTCAAAGATCCGAGACTTAAAATGCAAAGTGAACTAAAAGCAATCGTTCTGGTACCTGAGTGGTGGGTCTTTCGAGCTTAGTTTTGTCACGAGCCACGCGATCGCCGAAGTCAAACTCTTGAGGCTTCTCCAGCACCGGTCTCTCATAATCTGGAATCTCCGGAAGCTCGAATGTGCTCTCCTTCGCCGTCTTGGCCGTTTTCTTTTTAACTTCAGTCTTTTCGGCCTTCTCGGTTTTCTAGGTGGCATCGAACAGCACAAGATCAGTAACCAGAATAGAGTCGTCAGAACGTCCAACAGTGTTAAAATCGAAGCCGTAAAGTATTATACAAAGTGGTAGAACATTGACAACAGTGTAGAAGAGAGTCGATTCGATTATAAGCGAGTCCGTCGGTATTTGGCAGATTCTCCGCCGTTTGGAGACGCTTTGCCGGTCGTTGCGATTAGTGGAGGCTAACAGGCAGCCTCGTGGATTCTGTTATTGGCAATACGATGCCCCTTTTTTTCTAGAGATCAAGCGGTGGAAAGACAGATAGTAGACAGTGTCGTAGAAACGATAGATCGGTGTCACTGGTTATCGACGACATCGAGAGAGACTCCAAGCTTAGTGCTCCAAGTATAGGAGTACAGAAAGTAAGATGTTTTTAGAAGGCGAAGAATATGTGCTGTAGTATGCAAAGTGAAGAGTGTGAGAACGGCTTCGAATGATAAAGTACGTAGAAAACAGTGGCGTGAGTGGAGAGAGTAGAAAGTTGTATTATAGGAAGCGGAGAGTATAGAATGTAGTGTTGTAGAAAGTGAAGAAAACAGAGAACGGTGCTACGCAGTAAAGAACATACAAAACATTGGTGTAGCAAGTGAAGAGCACAGAAAACGGTGATGTAGAAGATATAGAATGTAGAATACAGTATAGAGAAGAATATAGGAAGAAGTATAAACGAAGTATAAACGAAGAGTATAGAACACAGTGATGTAAAAAATAAGAAGTATAGAAAATAGTGACGTAAGAAACGAGAAGTGCAGATCACAGTAATATAGAAATCAAAGAGCGTAGAAATAGTATGTAGAAAGTGAAAAACATAGAAAATAGTCACGTAGGAAGTGAAGAATGCAGAAAACACTTGCATAGGAAGTAGAGAATATACAATAGAGTGGCGTAGAAAATAGAGAGTATAGAATACACTGAAATAGAAAGCGAAGAATGTAGTATATAATGATGTGGAAAATGAAGAATATAGAAAATATAATGATGTAAGAAACGAGCAGTGCAGATCACAGTAATATATTAATTAGAAAGTGTAGAAATAGTTTTGAAAAAAGTGAAAAACGTAGAAAACATAGAGTACAGTAGTAAAGAAAATAGAGAGTACAGAATACATTGAAGTAGAAAGTGAAGAATGTAGAATACAGTGACGTAGAAAGTAAAGAGTGTAGAATACAGTGTTGAAGAAAACGAAGAGTAAAGAAAACAGTGATATAGGAAGCAGAGAGTATAGAATACAGTGACATAAAAAGTAAAGAGTTTAGAATACGGTGTTGAGGAAAACGAAGAGTAAAGAAAGCAGAGAGTATAGAATACAGTGACGTAGAAGGTAAAGAGTGTAATATACAGTCACGTAGAAAACGAAGAATATGGAAAACAGTGACCTAGAAAGCGAAGAATAAAAAGAATAGTTCTGGAAAGTGAAGAATATAGAAACTGGTGCTCTGAGAATGAAGAGTACAGAAAATAGTGCAATGCAAAGTGAACAATATAGAAGACGAAGAAGTAGTACAGGAAGCAGAGAACGTCAAAGAGTATAGTAGAAAAAGTGGAGAGTGGAGGAAACAGTTTGTGTAAAAGTGAAAGAAGACGGTGTTACAGAAGCTGCGACGAATCTTTCGTAGACAGATCGTAGATCGAAGATAGACGAAGAAGAGCCAGTCGCTGGTAATCGCGAACGATTTGCGTAGAGATACAGAGAAAGATGGACAGAGAGACAGAGAATAAGTATAATGTTGATTCCCTATCGCAGGGATACCTTCAGATCAACCAAATTCCCATTTTCAGCCTGTTGAGGCTTTTTGGGATCTCTCGCAACCGGTTTGAGTTGGATCGATTGAAAGCTCTCGGCTTTAATATCGTGTTTCGGTGGTTTACGTGGTCCTGACTTCTCCCCGGCCGCGTTCGTTGACAAGGGCTGCGTTCAATATCATCGTTTACTTTGCATGAGCGCACACGAATCGGGTATACACAGATTTACAAGTATCGTCGTAATACGGTTACACAAAATGTGTTTTATATTGGTTTTTAGTAACTGTTACTCACTTTGAGCTCCACCTTCTGCAAAGTCTTCTTCTCCTCCTCCAACTGCTGATTGAACAATTTATTGTTAGTCGTGGGATTGGTAACATAACATTGTTTTTCATTTTAATTAATGCTTTAGCTACCGGAGAACAATCTCATTATTACTGTATCAAAATAACATGTCTGTACGGTCAATAATTATAAATTAAAACATTTGAAATCCATCATTTCAGCGAGCCTCGTCAAATATTAATTACTGAAGAAATGATCAGAAAATTCTTAGGAATGAGAAATCAATTATTTAAGAAATGTCAAGCATCGACCAGTAAGTAAAACATCAAGATTAAATTTTATAAAGCAAAGTTACCTTAGAGACGGGTTTCAAGCTGAACTTCCTCGGCTGTTCTTCTGTCTGTAAAATAAACATACGACAGAGATGAAACACTTATTTCAAATTGGATTAATTGTGAGTGCGACAGCATTGATATTGCAACGATTCAATGATTAGTCACAACTGTTTGTTACGATGATTCTGAATGAGTTCCTGCTGTGGAAAAAAAACGTTATTGCATTCGGTGCTAGAATCACTCAGGCTCGCAGTGCGCTGAAAAAAAAATACATGTAGATAGACGGTCCTTCGCGATGTGCGCAGCAATTCTGTTTTGGCATGATTGCAAGATGACGTAAAGTATTAAATGGTGCAGATGATTAAAAAGAATGGAGGTCACGTGAGTTATATTCGAGTTACGTCAAGAGAATGAGCGAGACGAAAAGAGAGAGTGAGAGAGTTAGAGTGCGAGAGAGACCAATTTAGTATACCTTCGGGACCTCGGGTTTGCCGAGTGTGGCCTTGGGTTTCGGGGCGGGTTCTTCTTTCTAAAAAAAGGGTGGAATTTAACCTAGTCGCGTTGTACGTTCTCAAAAAATCGTGTGAACTATTAAAAGTATTCGAAGTTCAAGTGTAACTTGACTTGAGTTTTCATGTACCTTTGCCTCTACGGGTTTACCGAGGGTGGTCTTGGGTTTCGGGGCGGGTTCCTCCTTCTAAAAAATGTATTGATCTGTTTTAACTGTGACTTTTTAAGTTTCTAGCAAGATTCGTGTAATTGTGTAACGTATTATCGTGTACCTTTGCCTCCTCTGGTTTACCGAGTGTGGTTTTGGGTTTCGTGTCTGGTTCTTGTTTCTAAAAATATGTATTTGTTTCGTGTATACTTCGTTGAGTCGTGTAACATGTGTGAAAATAGTTGTAAATGAAAATTGAATGAGTAGTGTACCTCTACCTCCTCTGGTTCATCCAGAATAGTCTTGGGTTTTGTGTATGGTTCTTGTTTCTAAAAAATGCATTTGTGTCGTGTATCATACACTAATTCGTGTAATTGTTGTACAGAAAAATAAAAAATTTAATGTGCAGTGTACCTTCTTTGTGTCCTCTGGCTTACCCAGAGTAGTTTTGGGTTTTGTGTCTGGTTCTTGACTCTAAAAAATGTATTTGTCTGTAGTAAAATTTGTATTAAAAAAAAAAGAAAAGTGTCGCATAGTGTACCTTTGCTTCTTCTGGTTTGCCCAGAGTGGTCTTTGGTTTCGTGTGTGGTTCTTGTTCCTAAAAATTGTTTTCATTTCGTGTAGTGTGCCCTAATTTGTGTAATGATTGTGTGAATAGTTTTGTGCAACAATTAACAGTGTAATATAGTGTACCTTTGCCTCTTCGGGTTTACCGAGAGTGGTCTTTGGTTTCGTGGCGGGTTCCTCCTTCTAAAACACGACAGTTTCGTGTATCGTGTTTGTAAATATCATAACTACGTTATCTATACAAAAAAAAAATGGCAACGCGAAAAAAAAGGATTGTACCTTAGGCTCCGCGGGTTTACCGGGAGTGGTCTGTGGTTTTGCGGGTTCTGGTTTCTAAAAAATGAACAATGAAACGTTTGAGACTCTGCTTACAAGAAAACTGAAATAATTCGATAGTGTAACAATAATGTACATGTCGGTGTACATGTGTTGTCTGTACCTTAGCCTCCTCTACCTTGGATTTAGGTGTGGGTACCTCCTAAAATTAACGAATCATGTAACTATCGGTCTGTTTATGTACTATGTGCATATTATCTATCGTGACATGTGTAAATGTTAATATTTGTTTATAAAAGGGGGGATATCGTTGCGCTTGTACCTTCGTCTCCACCTTTCCGACGGTCTTCGTTTTTGCGGTGACTTCCTCCTTCTAGAAAAAACATGGACGGGATAAAACACACTCGAATAACAAGCATACTTCTATCTTAACATAACAAACGGGTATAACAATTCAAACTGAAGCCACAGCGATTTCAGTCCAGTTCTTTTTCTTTTTTATAGAATCCCAGAAAGGTGAACGATTTTTTAAGCAAACTATTTCGACGCGTACGCGTGTATTTACACATCTACTATGTACCTTTGTTCCATTGGTAATTGCGCCGTTATCTTTCGAGTCTACCGTAGGCTCTTCCTCCTGGATAATAATCGTACGAGCGAGCAACAAGCGTAACATGGAAAAAATAAAAAGTAAACAAATACAAATAGCGTAAATAGCTGATGACACGTCATTAACAACTATCGTGCTCTGTATTCCTTGTACCTGAGAACCATCGGTCGACTTTGTCGATGACCTACGTCTGGCGACCGTATCATTCTTCTAAAAGTGTAAATAAAGGATAAAAAAAGAGTTAAACGAACGTATTTTGAACGGTTCCAGAAATTTCGTAGAGATAAAAAAAAAAATAATAAATAAATTGTACCTTGCCCGCATCATCGATTTTACGAGCGGTAGATTTCGATTTTCCGTCCGTTTTCTAAAACGATCGTGAAATTAATTATTTTGTCGGGATTTCATTGTGTATTAAAATTTTTATGTACTGTTACTGTGTACGTGTTATGATCCATGAGTGTACCTTTTTTGAATCAGCTTTTTTACGAGTCGTTTTTAACTTTGGTTTTTGCTCCTCCTAAAAAATGTGCAATTTACAATTTAATGCGTCGACGAATTTCTCGTTTCCTGCGTCAGTGATATAACTCAGAAACTAGGATTTCGGAGAAAATGAATTCGTTTATTAAATAAGTTGACCTTGTCTACCTCTATTGTGTTTACGGGTTCAGCCAGCGAGGAATTGGAATTTGGTTTCAAGGAATCAATTCTGTCAGTCGAATTGTTCATCGTCGGTTTTGGGGCGTCCTAGAACGATCGATTTACAATATAAATAAAATAAATAAATAAAATTTACTATATATTCAAATATATAGTATTTCGATTGAGAACGAGTAAATTATGCACCTCTTTCCAAATCGGTTTGATTTCGCGATCCCGAGGTCTATCTGCCCAGATATCCTAAAACCGATTCGATCGATAGTGTTGATTTATTCCAATGTTTATATTTTTAAACGTAATCTAGCTAATTAAATACGATCTGTATACCTCAATCTCATTATCTATCTTCTGATTGCGCGGTCTGACCTCAGACGTCGGAATCTCCTGGAAATGTGTTTTGTTAAAAAAAAAAGAATACATTGAAATTTTATTTGTGCATTCGCAAGTGTACCTCGCATTTTTTAATAGGTCTAATTTCGCGATCCTTTGGCTTATCCGCCCAGATATCCTAGAAGTATATTTGTGTGAACTTTCAGGAAAAAAATTAATTTTAAATGGTATACTACCTCTATTTCATCATCTATTTTCTGTGTAGATGGTGTGTTTATTGATTTTGGTGTGTGTGATTTTTCCTGCAATAATTTCACGTGTGTAAAAATATATTCGTTGGTTTAGTATTTGGACAAATCGAATTGTTTGCGAACAATACCTCGTATTTCTTAATGGGCTTTATTTCGCGATCTTTTGGTTTATTTTCCCAAATGTCCTAGAAATATTTTGGTAAGTGTATTTTGGACTCAAAAAATAAAAAAATAAAAATTCTCCATGGTACACTACCTCTATTTCATCATCTACTTTCTGGGTAGACGGTGTGTGTATTGGTTTTGGCACGTGTAGTGTTTCCTGCAATGATTGTAATTTCGTAAAAATATATTCACTGCTTTCATGACAATGGAAATTATTTGCGAGCAATACCTCGTATTTTCTAATAGGCTTTATTTCGCGATCTTTTGGTTTATTTCCCCAAATATCCTAGAAATATTTTTGTAAGTGAATTTTCAGCTCAAAAAATAAAAAAGAAAAAATTCTCGCTGATACAATACCTCTATTTCATCATCTACTTTCTGGGTAGACGGTGTGTGTATTGGTTTGGGTGTGTGTAATGTTTCCTGCAATAATTTCACGCGTGTAAAAATATATTCGTTGGTTTAGTATTCGGACAAATCGAATTGTTTGCGAACAATACCTCGTATTTCTTAATGGGCTTTACTTCGCGATCTTTTGGTTTATTTGCCCAAATATCCTAGAAATATTTTTTAAGTGAATTTTCAGCTCAAAAAATAAAAAAGAAAAAATTCTCGCTGATACAATACCTCTATTTCATCATCTACTTTCTGGGTAGACGGTGTGTGTATTGGTTTGGGTGTGTGTAATGTTTCCTGCAATAATTTCACGTGTGTAAAAATATATTCGTTGGTTTAGTATTCGGACAAATCGAATTGTTTGCGAACAATACCTCGTATTTCTTAATGGGCTTTACTTCGCGATCTTTTGGTTTATCTGCCCAGATATCCTAGAAATATTTTTGCAGGTTAATTTTCGTTTCAAAAAATAAAAAAGTAAAAATTCTCGATAGTACACTACCTCTATTTCATCATTTACTGTCTGTGTAGGCGTTGTGTGTACTGGTTTTGGTGTGTGTAGTGTTTCCTGCAATAATTGCAATTTCGTAAAAATATATTCCTTTGTTTCATGACAATTTAAATTGTTTGCGAAAAATACCTCGATGTTTCTAATAGGCTTAATGTCGCGATCTTTTGGTTTATCAGCCCAGATGTCCTAAAAAGTTTGATGAGTAATTTTTGGTTGCCAATATAAAAAAAATAAAAATTTTGTTTATTCATCCAATAACCTAATACCTCTATTTCATTATCTACTTTCTGCATAGACGGTGTGTGTATTGGTTTTGACGTGTGTTTTGTTTCCTGCAATAATTCCACGTTCATAAAAAAGTATTCGTAGATTTGGAAACAATTGCAATTATTCACAAACAATACCTCAATCTTTTTGATAGCTTTAATCTCGCGATCTTTCGGTTTATCTGCCCAGATATCCTACAAGTATTTTCTCGTGTGTGAATTGTGATTTTCGAAAATAAAAGAAAAAATAAATTTTCAATGGTACACTACCTCTATCTCGTCATCTACTTTCTGTATAGACGGTGTGTGTACTGGTTGTTTTGGCACGCGTGTGGTTTCCTGTAATAATTCCCGATTTATAAACAAATGTGTCAATCATTTCGGTGTCTTAATATCATTAATACTTCACGAATTGTACCTCCTGTCTCTTACGTGTCATTTTGTCTGTCTTTGGCTTGTCCGACGGAACATCCTAGAAATATTTTAACATTATGGTCGCGCACCCTGTCTCGTTGCTAAACAAAATAAATAATCAAACGCCATCGCAATACCTCGATTTCTGCTTGCGATTTACGGGTTCGAGTTACAACAGAAGATTTCGACGCGTCCTAAAATACATCGCGTGATTAAAACACAAAATCTACAATTTTAACGGATGAGTAGAACGCGTATCGAATCGTTCAGTGTACCTTGTTCTGCTCAATTGATTTCGAGTTGCGATTCTTCGGCCTATCAGCCCAGATATCCTAAAATATTTTCAACTTATACTTCTGCCTAAATACAGTGTTTACTCTATATATGTCCCAAATGTCTAGCCGATAATTGAATAATTTCTCCATATATATGTCGCCAAGGCCTGGATGATAAAAGTCCCAGAACTATCCCCACTGTCGCGGGGTATACCCCGTGAGGGGTCATGAATCTCGAGAGACTTCAGTCGCCGAGGAATATAACATAATAATACGAGTCAGGTATATCGGTGTGATACCAGGAGACCACTACTAATTCAATAACAAAAAGTTCCTTATTTTCCATTATTTCGTATTTTCACTATTGTCCTGTTCTACGTTCGGCGTGGATCAAAGAATAGTGTCTCCTGGATGATATATGTCCCTGGCTAGACCCGCGTTTTGGACATATATCGAGGAAACACTGTAATTACAGATATAAAGAAAAGCTATTAGCTACCTCAACGTCATCGCGTGATTCATCACCGTGTGACGTAACAGCGGGTTCGAGAGAGACCTAAAACGATTCGTTTAATTATACGAACTATCATAATTATCACCGACAACGCGTTCTATATTGTACCTCAATCTTTCTGACAGATTTTAATTCGTGATCCTTCGGTCTATCTGCCCAAATGTCCTAAAATAATTTTACTCTTTAATATCCTGTTCAACGTTACATATTAAAAAGCAAAAGCTCGTCGAGTACCTCAATTTCATCATGTGGTTCGGAAAGATGTATTTCAACGGGAGATTTCAACGAATACTAAAATGAACAGTATACATAAGTAGAAACAGGTACGTTACAAAATTGTATAATTTAATTCTTTTCTTTTTATACCTCGTCTTTTCTAATAGGTTTTAGCTCGCGATCCTTCGTTTTTTCCGCCCAAATATCCTAAAATACCCATCGTTATTAAACCTATCGTTACGATTGTTATGAAAAAAAAATGAAATAATAAACTACCTCGATTTCATCGTTTGGTTTGTGCGATTTTTGCTTAGGTTTAAGCGCTGCTTTGTCCTATAGTGAAAAAATAAAACAATTACTGCGTGTGGGTGCCTTCGCATGATTGCAATTAAGCTGCTGCACACGAAACGAATGAAAACAATCGACAGTATTGCTGTAAATTGTTGTAAGTATTCTTTTAAATACCGATCGCAACATGTTGACTAAAACACTAAACCGTTTTGTAAAAAAATTACGAGCTTACAGACTTTGCGCGCTATTTAATAAATCTCAGATGGGGCACTTTGATATTTCTAGCATCATAGCCTGTTAAATAAATTTTAAACGAATCGATCGTATGCAACAACCTAATGATTAATAGTGTGAACCGTGTACCTCGCCGTTTCTGATCAGAGAACCCTTTCTATCGTTAACTCGTGGCGGAGGAGCGACCTAAAATCGTGATTAGAAATTGCGTGTACAGATTTTTGCATAAAACCGCAACTGTCTACTGTAAGTGCATAGTGTACCTCTATCTCTTTAACAGATCTGCGTCTGTACGGCTTAAGATTGAGCAACGCCTCGTTAATCGTGTCCTAAAATAATATCGTTGCGTCAACAAGTATTCGCGTGAAAATATGGCCAAAAATTTATCAGCACTGTGACAATTTTGTCGAAACATAGTCTACCTTTATGCTTGTTTTTTCTACCGTGATGGATACGCGTCTCGCGTTAGGCGTGTCCTAAAATGGCAGTGAAATGAAATCAACATGCTCTAGCTTGTCTTTAAATTGTCGAGGACAATTATTATCTCTATCTCGCCGAAAAATAAAAATTACAACTACCTTGGTCTCGTTATCAGATTTTCGTCTGAACATGTGGTATTTCGAGTACGGTTCGTCCTGGAACTAATAGTTGAAAGTTCTTTAACCGAATGGAACATTTAAATAAATTTTCAAGTAACTGATTGTTGAAACAACACGTTTTCACGTATGATGGAATGAAAAATTTGAAGAGGATCGTATCGACTGTTCTTTCGAATTTAGTGTTAAGAAAATGTGGGTATGGTGTAAGTATAGTGTTTCGTGTACCTTCGTGTCTTGAACGACCGTGTACGCGGACCATAATCTCGGGCTCTCTCTACCTGTCTAAAAGTTCAAAATAATAAAACAAAAATTGCTTAATCTTATTATCCCCTAAAGCCTACATTTCTTTAGACCCTACGTTACTCGGATTCTATTTTTCGTCTCTTGATTCGTCGTTGTCTGCACTTGTGCATGCACAAAAGAAACACAACTAAGTATTAGCTAATACGGCTGAAGTTCCGAAAATCGGCCAAATCGAAGCGAGCTCAAATTTTGCATGTACCCTCATTTTGCATTAAACATATGTTTCCGAAAAAGGATTTTTGGCGGCTCGAAAAAAATTTTGTATCATAGTATCATTTTCTGAAATGATAGTGTGGTAACACATTTTTTTCGGGTCGTCAAAAATCCTTTCGGCAAAGATGTTTTTAATGCAAAACGAACCTATTTACCAAATTTCAGCTGAATCGTATTTGAATAATTTTCGGAACTTAGACCGCTACTACTACAGCCTCCTGAAGTCGTTCGTGAGGAGGTCACACATAAACTACTTACTGCTTTCGTATTTGATAATGATCTTTTTTAATAATTCAAATCGCAAAACACTATTGAAATACTCTGGAAAGGGGTGAATTCAACGAAGTAGAAAAAAGATGAAGAGAAAAATTTTTTTAGTTTTAGACAATCCGTGACTGTTTCTTTCTTATTGTTCATAGTGATTCACCCCTTTTCGAACTATACTACTACTGAGACACACTATGTACATGTATACAAATGTCAAGACTGCAGATCTTTATACAAAATAAAAACCTCATTTCCAAAACGTTAAATAAAAGATTATTTTTTTTCTCAACGAAATGAATCAATTGATATGAAAGTGTTCCTAAATCCTTCTGGTGGTTTTACTGTTTCATTATTTCTTATTACAAACGCATAAAATCTGCAGTCAACGAATGAGACTTGGACGATGTTAATTACAATATTTCGAGGATCGATCAATCGCATGTAAGGACGATACAAGAACAAATGAGAAAACAACAATAGGAAAACAACAATCTGTAACTCTCTCACCTTCTCCGTCGTCACCTGCTTCTTCTCGACGATTGAAGACCGCCTGCTCTCCGACTTGTACTCCTCCTCAGTCTGTTTCCATCAGAACAACAAACAATCGATAAATAAACGAACAATCGTTTCGCTTTAGAATTTACAAGCTTGCGTTCATGTGAAACGAATTTGATTTTGTGTCGTGATCGGCGCGAGTGTACCTTTTGAATCGAAAAGCGTCGCGGTGATGTGTAGCCGTCTTCGCTTATCTGCGCGTGTGGAAAAAAATAATATAAATAAATATTTCACTGTCTGTTAATCGCGATTGTTCGAATGTTAATTGCGAACAGGTTGTGTATGTTGACATTAGAGAGCAGTGTTTCACCTTTTCTTCTGTCGAGACCAAGGAGCTCCTTCGGCTTTCCGTCCGCAGTTCCTCCACCTGTCGAATCGAGGACAACAATTAACAAATTAATAATTCAACTACAAAACCTTCCATCGGATGATCTAAGAATCGTAATACTTACTCTGCTAATAGACTGCTTGCGGGACACGGTTTTCTCCGCCTTCAGCGTGGCCTCCTAGCACAGAGAAAAATCAAATTAGAACGAACAGTAATTTTACACTGAATTAGCATAAAACTGTACGGTTACCTCTTTCTTCTCTTCCTCTTTCTTCACGATCTTCTTCTGTGAACAAAGATATCAAAATCGTTTTAGTTAAACAATCTTCGACAACGTGTTTTTTTTTCGTTTGAATTCGAACAATCACCTTTTCTACTTCCTTCTTCTCCGCGATTTTCTCTTCTGGTTTCTTCTACGCGAGAACAGAAAATCAATCGGTGAGAAATATTTAATATTTAACAATGTACAAGCACATTTCACATAAATGTTTACCTGCTGTTATCCTAGCGAGTATCGTGAAAGAAGAAACATCGATTAAACTTTCACACATTTTCTTTCATTCAATCGAATCGCACAAAATATAAAAGCATGCGAAAATAATATTTCGTACACTGAAATCAACGTGTATATAGATCATGCGAGAGGGATGGGGTGTTCAGGGAGAAATAATATAGCCCAGCTTCTAAAGGAATAGCTAAAAAGCTTGAATATCGCATTTCGTGTGTACGCATTGGTTGCAAAGGAATGCTAAAAAGCTTGAGTATGCGTTTTGTGTGAACAGGGTAGTGTGTACGCATTCTTCTAAAGAAAACTGCTAAAAAGCTTGAGTATGCATTTTTGTGTGAACAGGGTAGTGTATACGCATTGCACTTAGCTGAAACGAAATAAAATCGAGTAATCGCCACAATGCAAAAGAAAGAAAAATTGCTGAAACGGAAGACTGGTTAGTTAGAAAAAGCTGAAAATAATCGCTCGCATAAAATTCACGCGACAGAATCGCCATCGAATACCGCAAACGAAACGATTGTTCGCAATGCAATGGAAAATCCTATAAAACGATTCGAGCGCATACTTCGCATACTTCGAGAAAAACCAGCTGGTCCTTGCGACTCACCTGAATTACTTCCAGTTTCTGAAACAGAAACATTAATACGACTCAATTAGTATTATTCACCGTTGCGAGCAGGCTCCGTATTTTTCATTTAACAATCATTGAATGTTGAGTCGTCCCATAAGTTGTGCTATTTCTTATCACACTTAATATCCATATATAATAGAAAGGTTCGTATTTTATTTCTACCTTATTTTCGTGAAAACCAAACAATTGATTGATGGAAAGTCATCGTTACAAACGACCGTGTATGCATCAATGATTAAAAGTAAAACTATTATATTTTACCCTTACACTAAGTTAACATTAAAAATCGACACAACTTAAGGGACCGACCTATTACGTTTTGCGACACGATTAAACAATTACAAATTAGGATTAAAACAAAGGGCCATAAAACGATCACAAGGTCTACACAAGATGCACACAAAAGGGGGAATGAATTCGCAAATGTAAACGGTGTGAACGAGTGTGTGCACGAGTTTCCCATCGTCGTAAAAAATCCGCGAGAGTACCAAAAATTTGTTCGTACCTTCTTGAGACCAGGTTTGTCGATACCGTTCGGTTTGTTGTCGGGTACGTCCTTGAAAATATTGAAAAAAACCACGTAAATTTTAATGTTTAACAAAAACAGTTGTCCTGAGGGAAAAAGCGTAGAGAAAAGATGTCTCGAGTGCTCGAGCAGAATCGAATAAAAGATTCGTACGAGCGAAAAAGACAATAGAATAGAAGAGTAGTGAGTGTTTCGAAAAAGGAAAGAGCGAGTATGCGTGTTCGTGTTGTGTGATCGTGTACCTCCATCCGTGATACTGTTTCTGATTCAGGTTCCTCGATAATCGGCTCCGCGACGCTGGATTCGATTACACTCACCACTTCTTCTTCTTCCTCCTCTACTTCCTCTTCGAGAATGCTTTCATCGTAATCGGACTCTTCTTCGTCGCTCCAGATTGAATTCTTTACCTTTTGTATCGCAACACCGAAATTTCAAGAGAGCCGGATCATCGTGTGAACCAAACGAAAAGTTAATTTTCCCTGATTGGTAATACACCCCTGGCAATTCTCAGAGAAGGACTTCAATTCATTATTGAAAATAATAAATAATACACCAATACACTTTGTTATGCTACGTACATTATTAAAGTGATTTTTAAAGGCCTTGCGAGTCTCGTTCATTGTATACACTCGGCTTACAGACCACTAAAAGTGATTATTTTACATTACTTTATAAAAACAATGAGAATGTGTGTATCCTTTTGAGCAATTTTTTTATAACATATATCCATATAAATAAATTTGTTGAATAATTCCTCGTCGATGGATCTTTACAATTTTGATAATTTTAAATTAAAAATATTAGAACGCGTCATTTTGACCGTAATTTTGATGATTTTCTGCCAGGGACAGTATCTCTGTCAATCGAATTAAATTTTCGTTTGAGTGATCATGTTTCGAGTGTATATCGTGTACAGAGGGTATGTATAATAGTATGTACTGGGGGATGACAACTAACAATTGTTAGTGACGCTGCACTTTATCTACTGGGGAGCAAAAACAAGGGAGACACAAAAAATACAAGGAACAAGCCCTTTCGATAGCAGAATTGGCACGATGGCTCCAACAATTTCTACCTTCTCCTCCTTCTTTTCTTCCTTCTTCTCCTCCTTCTTTTCGACCTTCTTTTCAGCCTTCTTCTCTTCTTTCTTTTCTTCCTTCTTCTCTACTTTCTCCTCTTTCTTCTCTTCCTTCTTCTCTTCCTTCTTTTCCTCTTTCTTCTCCTCTTTCTTCTCCTCGACCTTCTTCTTCTTCTTCTCTTCTTCCTCCTCCTCCTTCTTCTCCTCCTCTTTCTTCTACAATGGGACAAGGACATTCCATGCAACATTCGAGGGAAGTTCAACAACCGTTTCACAAAAGGTTCGAATGTTTGTCAACAATGGGGAAATGTTTGACACTCAATTAATATCTTAGAAGGGGGCCCAACGAATAACCTTCTTGGTTCCAATAGGGGATTCACCGAATAGTCTTCGCGGTTCCAACGAGTCAACATTGTAACATAGGGGACGACATAGAATGGGCATTGTTCTCCATGAAGGATGGTTTAACTTCAACATAATTACTTACCTTCACGACTACTTTAGCCGACGACTGGTCCTCGCCAAACTCGTTGCTGACGACGACCTTGTAGGTTCCGGAGAACGAAGTGGAGGCAGATGTGATGGTCAACTTCATGTCCGTGCCGTTGAAAGATATCATGACATCCTTGGAAGATTTGACCACCGTGGTATCTCTGAACAAACGCGAAGCAGTCAACGAATTAATTACACTGTTCTATACCAATCTCACATTTGTACATGAAAGTTGCCAAGGGGGCGCTATCGTTGATCATACTGTTATTATGTACCTGTACCACGAGATGGTCACCTTGCGGTCCTGTTTCGAGAGACTGGCGACAAGTTCGACCGTTTTGCCTTCCTCTATCGTCTGAAATTTGACAGAAAGAAATATTACTCAAAATCCTTTCATAAAATACAAATGGCAACCTGAGATCTCGAATTAACGTACCACTGATTTCAAGCCGGAAGCAATCTTCGGTTTCTCACCCTCCTCCATGATATCCGTGACCTCGACCACCTGAGACGTCGCCTCACCTTTCTCATTACGGGCAACCAACTTGTACACACCCTTGTCGGTGGCCGACACTTGTTCGATCTCTAATTTGACAGCGAACTCTCCCTGCGAACAAGATCATGGTTGGCACTTCTGCATTTGTCCTTCTTCAAGATTAAAGAAAGCCGTCGCTTACCTCTTTGACTTGTTCCACGTGCACCTTGTGCCTGGTATCCTGCTTGACTGCTTGTGTCTCTTTGTACCAAGTGCAGTCCGGTGTGAACTTCGACAGAACGTGGCACTCGACCACGACTGTCCTCTTCTTTACTATCTTGATCACTTTTGGCTTCTCCTTGATCACAGGTACAACTGCAATAGCGAATCAATCAGAAATTCAGTTCTCAAGTTCAGCAAAATCACGTGACGTTGCAGCGACCGGATCGCAATACAGTGTGTTCGACTGTAGTCCCACCTGTAGGTGGGAGAAAATTTAAAGGGTAGTTTTCCAAGATAATATAAGACGTACGCAACGTACGCCTCTGTTCTCCGGGTTGCCGCATTTTAGGCGGATTTTTAATTGTTAATAACTAAAAAATGAAGCGGAAACTACAATTTTTTTACTCTTCATTTTCGTCTTATATTCTCATGGAGAACCAGCCCTTAAATTTTCCCCCACCTGTAGACGAACACACTGTATACATCAGTATATAGTCAGCGCAGAAGTTTGTTCTCCGTTTCGTATAAAAATACAACAAGGAATTAAGCTGGAACTTTTGAGCTGACCTAAAAGCTGTGACAGTTTAATTGTACTGTCGATTCCAAACGATCGACTTACTTTCTACGTTGAGCGTGAGATTGGCGTTCAGTTCGCCGAGATCGTTCTTGATGTTGCACTTGTACAGGCCGGAGTCTTCAGGACTGGGATCGTTCAAGGCAAGCTTGATGTAATAGATGTCCTCCTTTTCTTGAACAACGCTGATCGAGATCTTCGAGGACTCTTTGACCACCTGGCCCGCGTGTGTCCACACGATGTTTGGCTTGGGATTCGCTTTCACTTTGCAGTCCATTATTACGAGTTTACCCTGGTTCTGCGATTGAATGCGTGGCTTTTCGACGAAGGTCGGCCCATCGCCTTCTGGTTCAGGCTCGGCCTCGATGTTCAGGTTCAGGTTGGCGTTGCTCTCGCCGTATTCGTTTTGCACGTGACACCTGTAAGTGCCACCGTCTGGTGCTGAAGGATCCTGCAATAATTTTTTTTTATTATCCAGGTGACATTCTTATACGTTGAATGCTGTTGACGAGGACAGGCTCATATTTTTCGATATGAAATCGAATATTCTTTTAAACGCAAATGAACCTGTCGTTTTTCAACTTTCATTAAAATCTTCCAAAGCCCGTTAATTCCCTCTGGAAGTCTGTCTAAGATCGTGACGAAGTCATCCGGTCAAGTCCAATAATTTTGCCCCTACGTACCCATTGGGATTTCTAAATTTTTCGACACGATCTCGAATTTTCCAGCAAACCTAAACAGATCTATCATAAAGTGCGGTCTTCCAGCTTTAATTTGCGCTATCAAAAGTTCAGAAATTCATACTAGAAATGATTTTCAAAGCGTGTCGAAGTTATCCCTTCAAATTCAATAATTTTTCCCCTATGACACCACTGACCTTGATCTCCATGATCAGTTCGTACACATCCTCCTCGACGGTCTTGGTCTTGATCGAGATCTTGGAGGACTCCTTGACCACGTTGGTCCCCCGGAACCACGTCACGTCCGGTTTCGGGTTCGCCTTGCACTTGCACTTCATCGTGATCAGGGTGCCGGTTTCGTTCGGAATGATACGCGGTTTCTCGACGAACGACGGCGCGAAACCAGGCCCCTCTTCTGCATCTTGGAAAGATCCACGGTTAGGCATTATCATCCTTCGACGTACAATCCTCTCCGGCGGTAAACCCACCGGAAACGATCATTACCGGATCGCAATTTCCACCAGGAGAATAATTGCGGTCCAGTTTGTGGAAGTTACAGAGGGTTTTGGGTATCCCCTTCGAGATTAGTGACTTGAAATGCATTGATCGCGACACCCGCCTGGATCCACGGCTTTGCGAATCTCTCAGGATCCAGACGGGATCGCGCACGAGTTAGAAAGCGATGAGAGAACGACGTAATGGTTAGTCAGCATCAGCGCTGCGTACTCACTTACCTGATCTCGGACAAAAGAGACCTACACGAAAGAAACAACTTCGTTCGCTTACGGTTACGAACGATGCGAAAAGAGAAGAGACGCGGGTCCAGAGAAGCCAAGTTCCTCTGGGAAGCGGGTTCGAACGACTCTGACAGGAAGAACGTGCTAGGAGTGTAGAGAAGGGGCTCTCGACGGGCTTGTGTCTCGTTGGTCTCTCTGATGGTTCCCGAAAGGGTCGCGGGCAACTCCAAAAAATGTTCAGACCGCGGCGTAACATGGTATTTCCGCAATCTTGGTAGACACGATCGAATTTAGATAATATAATCCGGCTCTATCAAATAATAGAACGTTCGTTCCATCGGAAAATATAAAAACTATTCCAAGAAGCAGCCTTCGATGGACGATTAAGAAGGTCCAACAATGTTTCCAGCACCTGATAGCGATCGCTGATTGTATATGTTATTTTCTTCAATTGTACAATGTACGTCTACCAATTCGATCAATTTATAATCTCCAAAATAATCTCTAATTTAAGGTCTAGATGAAAAAAAAAATTGGTTAAATAGTTAAAAAATGCACGTCACGATTCATAGTAAAATTAACACAATTTTGAGACTACTCGATCGACTTCGTACGATCGCGTTTAGTCAGATTGCAAAAATATCACGCGTCGCGATGCGATGCGGTGCAAAAAAATCGGGCAAAAATCGAAAGTTGAAACTTGATGGAGGAACCAACGAGAGACTCCGGTCGCGTTGCATCGGTGGAAAAGGACTTGCCTTGAAAGTTGAGGGAGATGTTGGCGTTACTCTCGCCGAAGTTGTTAAACGCGTTGCACCGGTAATTTCCGCCGTCGGCCTTGGTCGGATTCGAGATCTCGAGCGTGAGCAAATACGTGTCCTTTCCGGTGGCTTTGCGCGACATCTTGACGCGCGTGCTGTCGGTGATCGGTTTCTGGCCCTGGTACCACGTAATGTCCGGTACCGGGTGCGCTTCCAGGATACACTCCATAATCAGGATGTCGCCCTCCTGTCGGATCGTCGGTTTCTTCGGGAAACGCGGCGGCTTACCGTCCGGTATTCTGCGTGTAATCGATTTTCGTCAAACCACCCCTGTCCGCCAGTTCCGTTCTCCGTTTTTCTCTATCCGGAGACCGGATCTGCGCGGGACAGACCTTCTTCTTTCTTCGACGAGGCCTATTGTCGTCGCGACGCCATCATTATCGAAAGTTTTCCACGGTTTCCTTTTCCAGAAATTCTTTCAGGTATTTCACCATTTTTCGACGTGATATCGAATTTCTCTTCGAATCGAACTGCACCCATCGTAAAGTGCGAACTTCCAGCTTTTTAATTTAACCCCTCAACCGTTTAGAAATTCTCACGGGAATATATTTTAACACTAGAACTACCAAGCAGTAAATACAACTGGCATACATTGCCTTATAACAACAACAAAACTGCAGTTGTTTAGATTTCGTACCAGTATTGTTTAAATGTCTACTTCGACAGAGAAGTTCATTAAAATATTTTCTCATGAAAACATATATTTACAATTTCGTTATTTCTAAAAGAAAAAGTTAGGCGCAAGTCATTTTGACCCATCCGGTAGTTCTAGTGTTAAAATTGATTCGTATTTACTCCTGGAAAACGTGATTTCGTGACGTGACTTCAAATTTTCTTTTAAACCTACAGAAACCTATCGTAAAGTGTAACGTTCTAGCTTCAATTTGAAACCTTGAAAGTTCGGAAATTCCCACGGGAATACATTCTAAAATCTTTTCGGAACTACCAATCTCGATTTCTCAATTTTCTAATATCCTTTTGAATTTTCTTTTAAAGCAATATGGAGCTACCGTAAAGAAGGCTATCCTAGCTTTAAGTTGAACCCTCAAACATTAAAAAGTTCCGACTGGAATACATTTTAAAATTAACTTAAAGCGACCCCTCGAAGTTCGATAATTTTCTTCTCGAAGGAACAAGGGTGGAAAACTGTCAAATACTCAGCGTACATGAAAAAAGAATTGTCTAGCGTCACGACGACCACCAGGCTCGACGTCACCGGATTCATACTTTAATCTGTCGCCCCCCTCGAAGTTGAGATTAATCGTCGCCACTCCTTGTCCGTGTTTGTTCTTCGCGACGGCTCTGTATTCGCCGGCGTCTCCCTTCGCCACGTTGTCGATCTTCAAACGGACGAGATGGTACAGCTTCTGGTCGAGTTCCAGCGACATGCTGTATCTTCCTCCTTCTTTCACCTCTTCGGTACCGTGATACCTAATCATCGGACGCGTCAGAACACCTGCTGTGCCATGCTTCTCGACGCGCGATTTTCCCAAACGCGACACACACCGATCGAAAATAGAGAACGACGAAGAATTCGCAGGATCGAGAGGACTGTTCGAAGAGCATGCGGGTCCGAGTATTGTCCGACAAAACGGAGTAGCTGTACTTTACAGAAAAGCCGATAGGACACTTCAATTCTTAACCTTCTCCGGGCTATTCGAAATCGAAATTTCTATCGCGATCCTTTGATCCTTGGAGTATCTAGCATCTCTAATGCTAATCTTCAAGGGAAAATAACTATCTAAGCAGATACAGTGATTTCTCTATATATGTCGCCAAGGCCTGGATGATAAGACCCGTGTTGTTGACATATATCGAGAATTTACTGTACTTCGCTCTTTCTCTAATAACTTTGTTAAGTTTAAAATCAACGTATCGGTATTCCAAAGTTCTGTCAATCTTCTCATTGTTACAAATCTCACCTACCAACTTCCATGATAAAAGCGTACAATCTGCCTTATCAGGTGACCAGAATAAAAATTACAAGAAATGTAGGCAACGCTAAACGAAAAAGTAAAAAATTGCTATTGTATGACTTTTGTCTATCGGGAAAACTAATCGTAACTTTTTAGCGTTTCCCGTGGCAAATTCTAATCGACTCCAGTGTCCTATCGACCGAGACCAGTCTACTCGAATTAAATCGGAGAATATCGACGAGGGCTAGAAAATCGGTGTTCGCGTCTCGGCTAGCTATCTGTTGCTCGTGCACGGGGACACGCATGATCTTACCAATTGACACTGGGTTTCGGATCGCCGACAAGTCGGCATTCGAAGGTGATGGTGTTACCGTCGTCGGATTGCCTTATTACCGGTCGTTCGGTGAAGGTCGGTTTAATACCGTCGTCGGGTACGGGCGCCTCGTCGCCTACGTTCACACAAATCAATTCTACGTGTCGATACATCCCTTTTGTGATAGTGTTTAAAGTGTGTATACGGTCGCTTAATCCCGCCGCAGTCATCACGATCGGTTCTCGTCCTGGTTGCGGAAGGTTTAAGCCCTTCGATGCAAGGTCAGAGCCACGTATCGATTCGATTTTCACGCTGCTGCGCTCCCCCGTCCTGCTATTTCGACACTATTCTCTCACACTAATTACACTATTTTACCTCTGACACACGTTTCCCCAGGGAAACGTTGCTGCTCGAACAAACAAAACGTTCGGGACAAACCTAAAAGCGACATCTCCTAACTTAGGTTGCTCTCGTCGACATTTTTCCTTTATCCGTTCTCTCCTGTTGACTACCCCGACCAATATGGCCGTTGGTCTCGCGACGAAATCGGTTCTTGTACGAGCGCAGAATTAATCGTTTGGTGAGTTTGTTTAGAGTGTTTCCACGACAAAGACAAAGAACAACAACTGATTGTTAAACAAGTTAAACGTCTACCACCGTGAACAAAGTACAGTGCTGCGAACAACTACAGACTCGAACGCATTTTCCACGATCTTCGGGAACATGACCTTCTTGCCGAGTATAAGCTTCACGCGTGCTCGTTTTTACTGTCAACCCCTTGCGCTATCAAAACGGCAGATAAGAAGACTCTATTGTATTGTTGTCGATGTACTATACCAATAAACGATACATATAAACGTCCTTGTTCTTCTTTAAAAATTATGAACCACGAAGATGTTCTAATCAAGCGTAAAATAAATTGTAGCACAACGGGTTAACGCAAAAATTTATCAACAACGAATGAAACAGCTTTGTTCCGTGACAAAATATTTTCAAAAAATTTTCATGTCTTTTCAGACAGTCTTTGGATAGCGTTCTAAAATGAGAATGTGTGTGCGAAGCTTATAGCAAATGTCGCTTATCAAAAAATGGGAAAGTACGTTCGAGCCTAACGAGTCCAATGAAAGATCGAGTGACTGTATCGATTTAGCAGCGCAAACTATGCGATCGCTGGACTCCTCGTCGCACACCTGTGTCGCGCGAGCGCGAGACAGATCTGCGAGCGATCTATGCGAGTGTTGGTTGCGTTGTATTCACCAAATAATATGACATAATCGCGTTCTGAACTGTTGTCCGAGTGAACAGTGTTGTTGCACACCGAAAACCACGTTGGCCGCGAACGAAATAGAAAAAAAATGTGCGCGATTGCAGCAACCTAACGAAGCGTCAGCGTGAGACATCGATCTACGTTTCGCGTCGTGCTCTCGATCTTTCGATCATTTGCGAAATAATCTGTTGACTCTTCTGAGAAGCTTGTAATCGTGCGACACGTAGATCGATCGATATTAATACGTGATAGAAGCAGCGTGTTCGTTACTGATTATTAAACAGAACTTTCAATTAGAATTATCGTTATTCTCCGATTACAGTTACAACTCCTTGGTCGCTTATGCTCCTTTTTAGTCGATCGACCATGATCAACCGGGCTGTATATCGTCGCTCCGTCGAGCTAGACAATCGATACGTGCTCATTGCTCGACCGAGATAAACCATTAAAAAATAAATGTCAAACGTACGGATGGAAATAGTGATATACGGAGAACAGAGAGACAGAGATGGAGACAGAAAGAGAAAAAAAGAGGCAAAGTGAGAAGAGAGGTTTTGGACGGAAAAAATATGTAATAAAGACTGCGAGATAAGTCGACATGATTGTACTGTGGACGAATCGTGAATACAGGGGTGAGACTGAAACGAAGAAGTCAAAGTGTATGCCTGAAGATAGAGAAAGAGATAGATAGATAGATAGAGGATCATCGATATACATCCCGAATGAGTGAAGGCAACGAAAAGTGGAGTGATGGATACCAATCGAACCGGTTTACGTTTCCCCAATGCTTTCTTTAAACTTTTGCTTCGCGGCCATTAAACTGCGGATTTTTATGATATTCTTAAGTTTAAAAAATATAGGAGAACGTTGAAATTATTTTGACAATATAGAATCGTTTGATCGATGAAGTGAATTTTTCCTTTTTTTTTCTGATTTTCATAAAGTGGTTAATAAAAATCTGTAGTCTAATCCGCAGTGTAATCATCGAAGTACACCCGAAGAATAGAGACTATCGATTAGAGCGATGCATAAAATATTACCGAGAGATTGTGTACAATGAATCAAGATCGTTCCGACAAACGTAAACCGTGTCGCTGGCGTATGAGTACACAGGTAGCAAGAAATCTGCTGAACTAATATGGTACTTACTGTCGAAATTTAAGGAAATGGTGGCGTTAGACTCGCCGAGCTCGTTCTTCGCGGTGACCTTGTACTTGCCAGCATCCTCGACGGTCACATTTTTAATTTCCAGCGTCGCGAAGTACGAGTGGCCATCTTTGTCGACAGTCAGCTGAAATTTCCCAACCAGATTATATCAATAACTGCGCGGTACAAAAGGTAACACTTTGTTACTAATTCTCACTAATTGTTCTAAAGCAATTCTCGTGTAAACATTCTGCTCCCTTTACAATCATCGCGTAAATTACTGGACGAGTGGTGCAACTGGGCGGAGGATGATTCTACATGTCAAAATAAGTCCAAGGAAAATAATAATTTTTTTTTGCGTTTAACGGTCTGTTTTCGAGAGAATCGAGTTTGAAGATCCGTCGGGTTCGTGTGCTTTAGTATATGGAGGAAGTAGTATTGGCTGGCCATGATCGGACACGTCAGACGATACCCATCTAATAGCACGCGCATTTGCTGCACCTTCAAACTGGATTCTTTCGAAAACAGGCCGTTAAACGCAAAAAATGTTATTCCTTAATTTTGATTTATCGTTTTACATGTAAAATCACTATCTGCCGGGTTGTGCCACCTGTCCGATCACTCGAATGCAATAAAAACGAATTGAACAGTGACACGTGTGGCTTATTTATAATTTACAGCGAGGAGTTTCAAAGTTAATAAATCACAGAATGGAATAATCTCCGTACAATAAATCACTAAAAATCGAATATCCGTGGCAACGTATCTTTGCCAACAATTTTGTTTAGCTAACAGGTTTTCCAAAGATTCGTGAAACACGAGGGAAGGGAATTCGACGCGGGTTGGCTAACCTTGTGCCTCGGTGAGTCTTTGACCATACTTCCATCGTGAAACCACGTAACTTTTGGCGTGGGATCGGCTGTGATGCGACATTCGAAAAGTAGTCGTTTACCATCGTCCTCCTGTCTGATTGCGGGCTTTTTCGCGAAAGTTGGCGCGATGCCGTCGATTTGTCTGCAACCGGCGATCAAGAATTACAAGAGCCGATTATCGAAGCTGTTATTCTTGCTGCCATGATATCACACGCGAAAGCGCACACATACACAGAGGGACATCGGACAGCGGTATCTACGTGTTACGCACGACAACAGCTGTTATGTTCGTTGCAACACTTGGTGGGCTAACGATCGAGCAGACGATTAGTTAGTGCGTGTTCGAGCAGGCAGTAGAATAGGTCGGCGCTCGGTCAGACGCGGCCAGAAAGCCGACGACCAATCACATTTTTGGAAATGGCTTTGGACAGTCACTACAGACTTTAATCAATTCGAAATGTACTATCATTTGACGGCGGATCTTTATACAAAATAAAAACTTTCTGCATTGGTTGCGAGTGCAGGAGTTAAATCCGAATTTATTTTCTGGCCTAATAGCCTTACAAAATTGGAATTATTAGAAGAATATTCTTCAGTTTTTACCGTCTTGTATTTGACTTATCTATTTTTGCCATAAGACCATGGAAAAATTGTATTAGGTAATCGAGTCTAGTTTCTTTTTTCGACGCTTCAAATGTTAGATTATTGCTGCTTATATTTTCTTTTAATTATCGATGTATATTAAGCATCATTTTCGATGTTTTGGATTTAAATTTCAAACACTTCTATCTCGTTTAGATTTTTAATTATTTAATATAAAATATTGCTGAACGACTCGATTTATTTCATGAATTTCCCGGTTCATTATTCTGCTAGTACATCGATATCTGAAGAAGCCGACCGCGATCAACAAGTTTTGCTAACGATAGCGTCCACAAGTTCATGCTAATTTTGACAACTCTCCCATCATCTCCAGACCAAATATTGTGATGTAACATAAACTCGTTTGAATGCAAAAATGTAGAATAAGTGTTTTACTTTTATTGATTTAATTGCAAGTCATAGCAAATAGGTACATGTAGCTGTGATTAACAATTAGACTGCAGACTTTATGCGTTCGTGGTAAAATCAGGCATGTGCAATTTAAATATGGAAGAACGATTAACAGAACGTTAACAATTAAATATCCTTAAAATGATTAAAGCAAGAAAGGACAGTCGATTTGGCTCCTGCCTCCTGCAATTGATACAGAAAAATGTATAAGTTGCATAAAGATCCGCAGTCTAGTAATAACTATGCTCTTTCCGGTATCTTTAAACTGTGGAGGATCATATCTCGTCAAAAGTTATCACCGTCAGCAAAAATTGGCTGCCTCCAAGCATTGTCCTCGTTCTTATTCGATTGTTTCCTGGTACCGCGTTATTCTAGCATGATATTGCAAAAGTTCTTCTATTTATTAAGCCGCTAGAGCTAGACCGTCGGATCGCGAAAAAGCGAGGGACTGCGGTGCGCTTTCGAGTCGCAAGGATGTCTCGTGTCGAGTTTCGTCGACGATTGTCACCCGGCTGTCAAGAAACCGTCGCAGCGAGACAGAATACCTTCTCGACGAGGCTCGGTCGCTTGGCAAGACGGGGACGAACCATTTTCTACGCTCGACCGACTCTCGCTAGAGGAGGATCTCCGCTCGATTATGCGGTGGCCGACGCCAGGAATAACTTTTCTGTTTTGTTTAGACAGTGCCTGTCTACGAGCGAACGGTATCGTACTGCGGCCTCGTTGTTACCTAGCAGGAAGAGAATCTCTAATGGCCGGTCTCATGGCGACGACTCATCAATAAAGAGCCCCTTTAAAACCCGGGTTCAACGGCCGACGCGTTCATTCAAGCCGCGATACGCATCGCGAGAAACGAATTTTCACCCGGAAAATTATCCGCGATTTCCTTCTTCTCTCTGATCGACGTGCAAACACATTATCTCTTACTAACCATCGCATTATTACGTTGACGACGTTAACTCTTTGGACCTGTTTTAAGGCTGAAACCAAATTTTTCTTCCGACCTAGAATATTTTGAATTTTGACTCTTTTTTTTTCACCGAGAATAACAGAGCCGTTTAGTGTGTTCCTGTCGTTCTTTTTTTCCCCGGAGCGTCAGGATCCGGGAAAATAAAGAAACGGGAGGACAAAGATCGTTCGGAACGGTGAGACGAGCATGATCGTGCGAGAGGAGAGCTCAGAGTCGAGCCTCTAACTTTAGCGAAGAAGTAGGCTGCAGCTGTTTCCTCCGGCTCTGATCGCTCCGCGGTCGCTCTCTGTTGATCGTGCGATCGGTCGATTCGCTCGATCAGCGTATCGAGAGCGAGTTTCGTGCGGGCGCGTTCTGTCGGTGTCCGCCGAGCGATTTTCGCGAGGCAGAGAGGCTGTGATGTTCGGATGCGGTGAGAACGCGTCGAAGGCTCGCGTTACTTTTAGAAATTCACGGGAATCACGTCTGTCGATCCGCGCCGAAAATACAACGTCTCGTCGCGATGGCCCCCCGGAGAACCAACTTTCGACCCAATTCCTGCTGCTTCTGCACGAAACTTCGCGAAATCCGAAACGAAGCACCGAAACAGACTTCAACATGGCGCCACCGAGCAGTAGACGTAGCTCGCTTTCATTCCGCTTGGATCATTCAAATTCGAACAAAAAATTTCCACGTCTTTCAAGCTAACGAGACCTTCATGAATTTATATTTACGCCTGCAAAAAGAATTCCATTCGAGCAATAACTGCGACTACAATAGCACGAGAATCAGTCTCGTGATAGGGATTTCAGACGTAATCTAATAACCTCTTGCGCTACTATTTATTCTGCGATCACAATGATTAGAAATTCTTCGTCGTTCAGAATTTCATAGAAAAGAAAAGATTGTTTATATTTATTGTATGCCTATGTTTTTCTCCGAAGAATATATATCAACTACACCTGTCCCCCGATTTACACTGAAGATAGGTTCCCTAGGAAACCATGTAAATCGAAAACAAACTAAAATGTGCATAATTCAGTCATTTATTTCAACGTAAAATTAAATTAAATATATCTTAAAAAAACATAAAGATAACGTATACGATAAGGTATACGTATGTAATTTATTTTACATATAGAAACAAGAAACATAAATTACAAATTTTAACCAAAAATTTATTACTCATCACTTTCGTACACTATTAAACTTTATGCACGTCAACAAGACGGTCGCTTCAGAATAGATTGAACTAGGAATATAAGCGCCAATGTTGCCAAACGAAAGGAATTAAAAAATGAGTGCAAAAATTAAGTGAAATCGTTTAAATAAAGTACCGTGTAAATCGGGGGATAGGTGTACAACAAAATAGAATTGTATTTCGATTTAAAGGAAATTAATAACGTACATATTTATTAGACTCTGTTCAAAATCTTCGCCACGAGTCTGACTTGATATTGTGGGGCAAGGAGTTAAACATGAATATTATTCATTCCTTCTAGATATCGAAATCAAATTCTGATCCTCTGATATCAATAGTTAAGCATTGAAATAAATGTAAATCTTCTTTTCCTCTAGACAATCCTGAACTGCAATCTAATTGTTACAGATGTAGAGAAAATCGTAGTGCAAGGGGTTAAGTGGTGCCCCGCGACCGTTTCAATTGATTCGATAATGGGAAACGATGCCCGTGGATTTCTTCCAACCTCTATAGACAGAAAACAGGGAGAATCCAATTCGATAGTGTGGAATTGACTTGAAGCATGATTTTGAACGTGATTCTAAAAGAGGAGTATTCTCGCATGTTCCGAAGGTTGTACAAACAGTTGAAGATCTGTATTTGGAAGAAAGAACTGTCCGTTCGATGCCAAAAAATAATAAAGTCTAATTTTCGAGCTGTTTCCAGAGGAAATCGATTAATCGGCCGTCACTTGAATGAAGCACTCGATCGATCTTTAACACATTGCATTTGCAATTGGAATTAGCTTCGAAAATGAATGTACACTATTTAACGTTCTCTTCATTTGATCTCGCGGTTAGTAGATCGATCCAGCGAACGAGCGGCTGCTGTAGGTTTCCATTCGATTATGCGTGGGTCTTTTCGCGCGGATCTTGCGAAAGTACCGTGGAAAATCGCGTGTGCCCTGAATCGTACGGCCGGTGAGACGATTAGGGATGAAAATAGAAAAGGAGTGGTTCCCGATGCTATTTCGACGCGGGCCAGTCAGCCCCGTGTATGCGTGGGCAGAAGAAGAAAATTGAACGATCAGAGCCAGCTTAGAAGAAGCTTAGGCGGTGTATCGTTGCTGTTATCGGACGCTCGGCTAACTCCCCCCCCCCCCAACCCCTTTCTCTCTCTCTCTCTCTCACTTTCATTTCTAACGCTCTTTCTCGAGCGCACGTGAACGCGCCCAAGAATAGCGAGCATTCCGCGACGGTTATTTTTGTCCAACCGCATTTGACGTGCACCTAAACATTATCGACGAAACCACTCGTTGCGCCTGTAACACACGCTCGACCTGCGTCTCTAACCGATGAAAACGGTCGCTCGTCGCTCGAAAGTTCGCCGAACAATCTGGGACGCGACTGACATCCTCCGAGTAACCCTGTGACTGTGTACCATTCCTATGAGCAGCTCATTAACCAGTTAAGTGTGTTTGACGACTATATCCGTCATGGAGATGTGGCAGAATTTTGTGTCAGGACGACTATATTCGTTATGCGTAAAATTTTGTTACAATTTGATATTTAAATTGTAATTCTGGCGAAAACTAAATTATATTCGTAAATTTTAATATGTTTAAAATGTTTAGAGGTCAAGACGAAAGTAAAACAAACAAATGAAAATTATAAATAATTTGAGTTGGATTTATAACTTCCTGAGAGCTAACTCGTCATCGCTTGATTATCGAGACACACACTGGTGGGCGCTTTGCAAAGAGATCGCCACAGTTAACTGGTTAAAGTTGCGAATACAGTGAATATCAGCTGTAAGTCCCTTGAGCGGTTGTGGCAAGGGACATATTTAAGGTAAGGGAACCCGTTACTGTGGGAGTACCAATTACCGAGCCTGTGTAACGTATCTATGTTAACTAATTTTAATGAAAAAGGTTAATAATTCTTGTTTCAATATTCATTATCCTTTAAAAAGAAGTATAATTAATATACGCACAGTAATTGGTATCCTTGCAGTAATTGGGTCCCTTAATAATGTGTATGTAGTAATGTGGGTAGTTCCAGGGACCTTTAAACGTGAGGCTTGTAGAGACTTACAGCGGAAATTCAATGTAGCGCCCAATGTCAGATGAATCGCTTAGGAGACTGAATAGAATCATTTTGAAATGTTTGCTTTTAGTATTTATCTGTGATTCTCGTAGGCTTTGTAACCTTCTTACTCGGTATTGTTTGTTTTATTATTTTGTTATTGTTTGCTTCATCTCTGTCCGCTCCGCAGTCAAAGGGCTAAGGACACGATTGGAAACCTAATAAATGTGAACACACACACAATAAAAACGTTAGAAATGGGAGCAACCGCGACTCACCCTCGCCTACTAGCTTCCTCCGCAGCTAAAAAGCAACAACAAAAAAAAGCCGTGATGGTAAAGCGAGCCAAAGAAACGCAAAATCGCGGTAAATCAAAATGTTGTAAGCGTAAACCCTTGGACCTGCGATCGTCGCTCGACGTTTCAAGTCTTTCTGCTAATTATTAAATTTTTTCTTGCGATTAAAGTTCGTCCAGTGCCATTCTAGTTCAAGTCCCGCACTTTCGCGAGCATCTATAGTTTCTAGAAGAATAATCAAGATTCGCTTTAATTCGAAAGAAGCGGGTAGATGGTGGTCCAAGGGTTAAGAATTAGCAGAAAATAATCAAAATCGAGCCCAGAGAAGCGACAAACGATTGAGATGTTCCGAAAACGACGGACTTACTTCTCCCTAGGCTCGTCGACAGCTGTAAAACAACGAAATTTTCTTTCAATTCTGATTTTTCACTGTCGCGAAAAGAAATTCTTTTTGGTTCGTTATAATGATCGAAAAGTATCAGAGTAAATAAAGTAATTCAATAAAAACACGAGACACGCATAGTGTCCCACAACGTCGTTTTAGCAATTCAGGTGTATGGATGTAAAAATATAAAGATAATCTGCTTCACGTAGAGGATTGCGGATTTTATGCATGTATGACAGAAATGAGAAGTTGAAATACAAAAGAGCAACATCAGAAAGCTCTTGGTTACACTATTTCGATCGTATTAAAATGATTAAAAGAAGAAACAATAACTTCTATTTCATATGATATCCAGAGAACATCTTTATTTCGCATAATAATCCGCATCATCCACCGACGATATTTCCTCGAAACTGCTGAACAGATTCGGTGCATCTGAATTGCTAAATCCTGATTCGAGACGACGAGTATGCTGTTCGAAACCGAAACGGAAACCGGAAGGGTCAAGACCGCGTCATCTATAATAAGATCAATTCTTCCAAGTACGACAGCATTGCATAACGGGGTCGTTTAGAAAGGAAAAAAAAGGGGGGGCGGTACGGTTGTACCTAAATTAGCCGGTAGTCAAGTGCAAGGTACTCACGACTGAAATTAAGGTTAATCGAAGCCGCGACCTCGCCCATTTTGTTCTTGGCCTTGACCTTGTAGAGTCCCGCGTCCGTCTCGATGACGTCGTCCAGCTCCAGAACGACCAGGAACTTGTTCGTCCCGACGCTCTGCATCTTGAAGTTTGTCCTGCCATCGGGGCTCAGCTCTGTCTCGCCTCGGAACCATGATATCTCCGGTTTAGGCAAGCTGACTAACTGACACTCGAAGATCAAACGGTTCCCGTCGTCCTCCTGCCTGAGCTGCGGCTTCTGGGTGAAGCTCGGCGCGAAATCGTCGGCGACCCCCATGGCGACGGGTCGCCTTCGCACCCGATTCCCCCTTTACCGCGAAATCTCACGGGGTGCCGAGCCACCCTCTTCCCCCTCTGAATTGAGAGAGCCCTTCCTACGGGACACACCTCCTCCTCCTCCTCTTCTTCTCTCTTTTTTCGTTGCTGCGAGCCGAACCGATCCGGGACTCCTCGAGATTGGTTCAAACGGCACCGACCCGCGGCACCATCCAACCTCTCGTTCTTCCCCTCGATCCTGAGGATCGCGATCGAACCACCTCTTTCGATGTGGAGTCCTCCTTCTTCGATCTGAAAGATAGACAATAACTTTTATCAGTTTGCGTTCAATTTTTAATGGAATTTTTCTGTTTTGTTGGGAACTCGGAAACTAGTTCTACGTCCTGAATACAGTGATTTCTCTATGTATGTCGCCAAGGATGATAAATGTCGTGGGATTATCCCCACTACCGCGGGGCCAAGGAGCTAAATGCCTTGGACGGCGAGGAGTGTAAACATAACACGGCTCGGGTATGTCTCCTCGAGGATACAAGACGCTGGCAAGACCCGTCTTGTCGACACATTCAGAGAATTCACTGTAAAAATATTATTAACTTTTGTGCACCTATGTATTCGCATCGTCGACATTTCCTACCGCAATAAATAAAGTTTGCAGTATCTAAGAAAGTAAATGGGTGAATTTTAGGAGGGTTAATCCTTAGGCATACTCGGGTCTCTGATGACCCCCAACAAAATTTCTGTAGGGTAACTACCGCTAATAAAGGTATCCGAGAAAATATATACAAAATTTTACGGAGGTCCCTACTATGAAACTTTGGGTTATTAAGGGTTAACATCATGGCGAGGAATGTAAACATAATACCGCTCCTCGACGATACAAAAGACGCTGACAAGAAGCGTGTTGTTGACAAATATCGAGAAGTCATTGTAGTCCCAAATAATTTTTTTTTTTTTGTCATTCGGTAGCGAATGCATGTGACCATTTGGCCAACAAGGGAAACAAAAATTTGGTAAAGGCTCTTAATATTTGGGACCAATCCCAGACTGTGCCAACTTTCAAAGATATGTATATTATTATTGTAGTTTAATCTGCACTCTCGATCATTCATTCTATTCGTTTATTCTATTACTAGACTGTGAATCTTTATGCGAAATCAGGATGAGGAACAAATTTCATTTGTCAATTAGAAAATTCCTTATGGCAAGCATACAGCAGAGATGTCAGAACCTGCTATAAATGCATAAAGTTACAATTATTAAGAACTAGAAAGAGAAATTTCTGTTTGGCCGAATAATCAATGTAAACGATTTCTATTTTGCATAAAAATCCGCAGCCTAGAGTAATCAATTTTTAAATAATCCTCGGCGTCGGTACGGCGTACCGATGTCGAGTCCGAGGGGTTAACGGTATTAATGGATTATAAACAATGCTTTGAGTTTGGTTCAACTATGCGGCTTGGGGAAGGGGAATATTCTTGGTATTATTGTTGGAATTAATTGACTGCGAATAACGAAATTTCTCGTGAAAAGCGCGGTTCGCCAGGAGGGTTGGCGATTCGCGGTTCGTTGTTTCGGAATGCAAAACAAAGATACGCGGTCGGGCGGGTTCGGTAGCGTCGATTACGTAACGGTGTCGAATTACGGAAAGTTTAGAGCAACGGACGACTCTGTCCTCGGCATCGCTGCTTTTCTGTATCAATTTTAGTCGGTTCTTCCGAGGAGAGGAGAGAAGAGCGAGAGATGAGATGAGACGAGCGCGCGCGACCGCGAGAGAGAGAGAGACAGAGAGAGAGAGAGAGAAAGAGAGAGAGAGACGAGCTTCGCTCACCGGTCTCTCTCACGGTCGTTAGCGGTCCCGCGTCGCCGAATAGAAGATTAATCGCCCGGGAGATTAAGAAGTCGGAGCGGCTAGATACGCGGCGAGCACCTCTCGTTTCCAAATCGCAGGTCTGTGCGGGCCAAATTATTATATTTCCTCGCGTTACATCCAAATCCGAGAAATGATATATCGCCTCTTACAAATTCAAAATAGAACCTTTATGTAATTCGAACTGGACGCGTTTCCTGCTACCCGAAAACCAGGGGATTCTACCCGAATCTACTTCTTCTTACAATCGCAACCTTTCTACATACATTCTTTAGGATCTTTATAGCACAATCAATGATAAACGAACTGTTCGACACTTCGAGTGCTGCTAAACTTTTTTCGCTAAACTTGAAAATCAATTTTTACCACATTCTATTAACCTTCAGCACTCGAATGGCGACTGTGTGGCGCCACTAAAAATTACTGTAACTTTATTCGAAGTATTTTTTACCAAAGTAAATTACTGAACACTTCAGTATTGTACGAATAAACTACACCATTTTCGTATGCACAACACGAAAAAAGATATATAGGAGGGAAATATTCTAGGTCGAAAGAAATGTTTCGTTTTGGAGTTAAAATAGCTTTGAGTGCAAAGGGTTTATCCGTTGCACTACTACTTATTTTGTGATTACAACGATTAGAAATTCTTCATCTTCAGGATTTCATAGAAAACAAAAGATAGTCTATATTTATTATACGTCTATGTTTTTCTCCAAACAATATGTATATATATATATATATATATATATATATATATATATATATATATATATATATATCAATCACAACAAAATAGAACTCTGGATCTTTATGCAAAATAACAACTCTTCAAGCCAGTTCTGTAAAATAAAAGTTAATCCCTTGTACTACGGTTTATTTTACGATTTCAGTGATTAGAACATTTTTGTAAATCGTACTTTCCTCAACAAAAAAAAGGACAAAATTTATACGTATATGTTCTTCGATAGCTGCGCATTAACAGCGCCAAAATAGAATTTTATTTCGGTTTGAAGGAAATTAATAACATACATATTTATTAGACATGACGTGTGAATGTTATTGTCACGTTAAACTTCGCCTTTTCTATTCTTGTATCATGGAAGAAGTATTTTCAAATTTGTGCGAGTTTTATGGGCATTGGCGTGGCACTCGACGCGTTATACCTCTATAGTCCGAATGTTTGTTATAGACAGCATTACTCATTTATCAGATGGACAACGAATGTATTTGTCAACAAATAGCCACCGCGGCCCTGATAATTCTGCAGGAGCGATTGCTATTATGTTTTTGTATTTCTTCTTCCTAAAATACGAAAGGAAATTCGCACTGCTTATGAGACCACGTACAGTCACCTATGTATAGGCAAATCTATTTGCGAGTATGCGAGTACGAGAAGCTGGAAAACGAAAAATAAAAATAAATTCTCCAACGACGAGTTACTTGCACAATTTTACAAATGGCCTTCGCACGTTCGCAAGTGGTAAAAGTATTATCGACAAAGTACACAACGTGAAAATAAACTGAATCGATTTCTGGAATTGGCAGTTCACGCGGATTCGCACGTCCACAGTGTTCACGCGAGCATAAGCCCCGTATTGTGTTCGCAGAAATGTTACAGCATACATCGATGGGGATTTATGTGACAGGAAAGGGGCCCAAGATGGTATGCGAAAGCAACAGGCGACAGACAATATGTCGCGAGGAACAATGGAGGAACGATGGAAGGAGGGTCTCGAGCGTGGCGGGCGGCGGATTTTCGTGGAATCCGAGACTCCAAGCATATTTTCCAAGACGTCCAAGGTCGAACAATGACGCAACACCTCTATTATTAATGCGGCTCTTGGCTCGAAAATAGGTGGACCAGTTATCTTGGTAATCGGTTATTATGTTTGGCATCTAACCGTAGAAACCTAGACATTTAGGTCGCGATACAAGTCGCGAGTCGAACCGGCTGCGAGAAGAGCGCACTTAAGGGCCGAAGGGACGTTCCGGCTGCAACTTCCACTGAATTTGATGTTGGACTCGCTCTCTCTCTCTCTCTCTCTCTCTCTTGTTTCTCGAGCATGACGTGTTCTTGGATTAAATAAGCCGAGTCGATAGAATTTTAGAGAATTCGCGTCGTCTCGAAAGAACGAGTTTTCCCTCGTTCTCGAGAAATGTTCAGTCGGAAAAGATCCAGGGAATCGATTTTTGATCGAGACCGGTGGGTGCATCGCGCGATGCGCTCCGATGAGCCGCAGAGACGCGAGGCAGAACGAATGGGCGAAGTGTTACAACGTCACGGTAAGACTTGGCAGCGAGCCCTAAAGCATTCCCGAGATTGCTGCGCTTCGTAACAACCGTTCTCATTCTATCCCTTCTATCTCCCCTCGTTTCGTTTTCATTTTCGTCCGATTCTACTAATTTCAAGCCCGCCGCCGCCTCGCCTCGCAGAACCGATCTAATTAAACCGATTCAGGCGTTTCGTCTGCGCGAAATTATGCCCGGCCGATTTCCTCCGATCGATCATGAGAGAATCGATCATAAGTCTACGGACCTTTGTGCAAAACTTTCTGCATCAATTACACGACACTGGAATCAAATAAAAAATGTTTTCCTCCTTCAAGAATTCGAATAAGTCTACGATGATATACTAATACTCTTAAATCATTCTTATCCCTCTACTGTTTCTGATCTTACGTCTTTTCAGACGTAATCGACGTTACCTTTGGCTCGAGAGACCAGCTAATTTACGACAATGCTGACGTTTTTATACTATACGCGACAGGGAATGAATGAAATCGTTTCGATCCGAGAACGATCTCTGCACGTTCGATCAACAAATCATCAAATCAACCGAAGAGAATTTTCAGAACAATGCATCTAGGAGGAGAAGAAACTCTCGAGCGATCTATTCAGAGAGATTGCCGAATGATATCGCGATCTATCGAGAGGCGATCAGGGTCGACGACCTCGATTTTCGGTGGGCCTTTCCAAACAGCGAGTTCCTTGCTCTTTGTTCGAGATATACTTTTGACAGGAGGGTCCGCGTGTGCCAAGTGAACAAGGGAATGACCGAAGATCGAAAGGGACACGATCTCAGATAACGCTAGATCACGATATCTTAACCCCTTGCACTACAACGTCGAGTGTGAGCGGTGATTAGTTGGCTGCGGACTTTTATGCAAGATAAAAATTGTCTTCGTGTTACAAGGTACTGAAACTAAACAGACGTTTGTTTCTACCTTTAACCCCTTGAATGAAGTTTCGAACGAAAACTTCGAACAGAATTTTCGAAATATGTAAATTATTAATCCCCTTTGAATTGAAATGAAATTCTGTTTTATCGTAGTCAATGTTTAGCCATTACAGAACACGTGGTTATACAATAAATATAAATTTGCTGTTTTTACTAGTAGATTATAGGCATCGAAGAAGTTCTAATCATTGTGATCAGAAAATAAATTTTATCATTTATTTATGCAAGCTGCAACGGACTGCTCAATCATCAAATCAAACGACGATGAGATCGCCCCGTCCTCATAGCCTAGATAGATCGGCCGACGGAGTTAACGATGGCCGCGTTTCGATTCGGTGGAAACTTTGGCAATCACCTAGATCGGAGGTCGCGGTTGCTCGCCATAAAAATAGTTTGTTGTTCTGCCGAACACGCATTCTTGTGAATCGGAAACACAGTGACTCGAGCGTGTGCTGCCTGGCAGGGAAACGACTATGAATCCGCTTCACGATCTGTTTCGTCGTCATGGGTCCAAGAAAAATCGTGTTCTACAGAAATCAAGGTACGGGGAAAATCGTGGGCGAAAATAGTGCTCTTTTATCCAACCACCCATTCCCGTATTCACTGCTCATCTTTCGAAATGATTGACAACGTCCTCCTTTTTCGTTTTCACCCACTTTCGATTTTCGTTGGCTTCGGAACGGCCTTTAACGCCAAAAACACCGTTGCCGATCAAAGAATCACGATTTCAGATTTCTTGTTGAAATTATAAAGATACTTTATGCAAACTAAAAATTGTCCACGTTAATTGCAGCGCACAGGAATTTCTCTGCTCGACAATTTCAGCGAGTTGATAACGATACATGCGTATCCTTAAATTCTCGTAATCTTTCTACTGCTTTAAATTTCATGTAGTCTATTTTATCAAATCCGCAGTCTACGCATAACAATAGAACTTGCCAAGTTCGTATTTTAATCGGGCTCGAATTTTTGCAGCGATCTGATATATTCGATATTGCCACTTTTAAAAGGCATTGTTCATTTCTAGAGCTTGGTACGTTTAGCGGTGAAGAATATTTTCAATATGTTCTGGAAAGGTGGAGGCATAGAATGAACGATAGTTATCGATTTCAGAAGCTTGTCTATCATTGGAGAAGAGAAGAAATTAATGGGACCCACAGGTTGGAAAACTTTTCCTTGGATGAAAAATTCTCGAAAATGATTTATTGCCGTTTGTACACTTAAGTTTAATATTCCGGAGTCCCGTTGCTATAGGGAAAAAATTGCAGCGCATAGAAAGGAAAAATCAGAGTACTAATGACGGGAAACGGACCCCGGCGCTTCTCGTATCTCCAAAGAACAACAATAATCGCGGAACTAAGAATCGAGTCGCAGAACTGATTGGCAAGGTACGATGCAGCATTTTCGGTTAAAGTGAAGCATTCGATGCAGTCAGAAGTGAATATTCATTCGGAGAGACGAGAGTTGTTACTTTCTGTTTTATAAATATACACCTAAATGCAATCTAATATGTTCATAAAGCATCACACACGCTTAAATATTTACAAATTTTTTTTTTTAAAACAATTTTTTTAGGAGAAATTTATTAGTTCCCCTCCCCTGGGACTCCGCGTGACGGTTCGGGGCTCGTGAGTCCTGGGGTGAACAGCGTTAAGTATGGAAGGAAAGTTAAAACGGTCGTTTGCGTCTCGGTCGTCGAGTTGCTTTAATTTTCGTCGTGGTTGTCGCTTTCGTGTCGCGTCTGCACGAGCGAAATACAAACGGACAGCGGACCTATCGAGGTGTTACTCTCGACGATCGCCGTGATAATTAACGGACGAACAGGTGTTTCGCGCCAACGCTTGCACACAGAGAGACGGACTCAATATTTTCGGCTAGCTGCGCGCCGCGACTTGGCATAATTTTATTGTCTTCTCGCGATGTAATGCATTCGATGACAAGCTGACCCAATAACAAGTAGCACAATGTACGTGCGGTTATAAAAAGAATGGAATGAATGGAACAACGTGTAGCAATGACGGGACGAAAATATCGTCCGCGATTCGGTGCCGCCGGCGTTCTTTGCAGCGAAAACCGCGATCGACTTTTCCGTTCGATTCTCTCGATTTTTTGGCCGATTCGACGGTCATCGACAGCCCCGAGAGTGAAGAAACGAGGGAACGAAGGTTCTGGTCGATTCTCTCTGGCAGTGGTACGGGACTCGCACAGAGGTTTCTAACCCAAGAACGATCTCGGATCCATCACGAGGCAGTGATTCACGTCTCGAATTGCAGCGACGGGAAGAATATTAGGTCATCGGAGAGGCTAATGCCGAGATAAACTTACCGAGCGCACTATATCCGACCTACAAGTTATAATTATTAGCCGAGGCATGCGTTCCGGCGCACTCTTCGCCTGTCTATACTACTATTTTCACGGCATCACTCGCGTCCCGACATCTATTTCCGTGGACTGACTCAAAGCCACGCTAACGCGCGAGTCGACGCCACCGAAATCCTATATCGACGCGCTCGATTTATTCTCGAAGTCGACGAAAGCCTTTTCCTAACCGGCGCAAACAACGAATCCTACCTACCGGCCGCCATTTTTCTATTTTCTTTCGTTCGCCGTATCGTCGAACTCGCGTTCCAATCGGAATTCTTCTAAACAGCCAATAATATCAGCGAAAAACGGACGTAGAAATTATTATAAATTGTTTTGCAACGGCTTGAATTGTATTACAGTTGATTCAAGTTGATGAGCCGTCGATGAACGTAACACGATCTACTAATATCTATTGCTGTTCAAGTTTCGTTAGTTTAATACAAAACCCAATTACTCAATATCTAGCGATTAAATCAAACATCGAGAGACTGATAGGCCTACAAGAAGTACCTCCGAAGACACACTTCAAAAATTGTTAAATAAATCCACCTATCGATTTGAAGCATCATAAATTGTACAGGTACAAAAATGGTTCGCCTTCCAAGAAGTTCAAATCAAGCGCCTGGATTTTAAGAACGAGTGTACGACTTGAATCGGAGCTAACGGTCAAGGGAAACTGTCTAACGTCATCTTCGATCGTCAAACGTCAAAAATCGTCGGATCGTAAAACCGGAAGTCGCAGTTTTTTTTTTAATTGGATGACCCAGCGAAACGATCGCAGTTAAAAAAAGACGGGCGACACATCGAACCAGCGATGATTCGACGATGACAACCGCGGCCAGAAACAATACATTAGTCATCCCTCGCTAATTTCGACAGGGTTTAACGATCAACAAGTGCATTTTACCGATTGGCTGACCGTGGGCTCTATAAATATCGCGAAACTCAAGCACGGCGAGTGAAAGATCGCTCAGGTATCCTGTCTGAGATTAAACAAATATATGTAGGATCCACGGTGAAAAAGTGAAATGTCAATTTTAATGAACTTTCACCTCCCGTACCTTATCTGATACAGCTTCTCCAATTAATTAACCTATACAGCACTTCTGGTAGACCTACACGAAAGCCTTAGCCTCTGTTCCGTGAAAACGATCGTTTACGTTCGTCCGAGGCGAACCGTGTAATGTACAGTTAATTTTCGAAAATAAATAAAAAAGAAAGACGAATAACATTTTTTAGTTGACGCTTCGTTTCAGGAAAGATCGAGTTGTTGAATCGAACCTGCAGAAATAGGAACAGAAATTGAAATGGGTCCTGTTGAGTAGCGATCGGCAGACGCGTCTGACCATGGCAGACCAATTCTACTTGCGAACACTAAGACCGCGCGTAGTTGTCGAATATTCAAACTCGTCCTTTTCAGAAACGTCACGTCGACCAAGAAAAAAAATGGTATTGATTCGTTATTAGTAGAGTGCGGATTCTATGCATTTATGACTAAAGCCATTTCTATGGTTCGCTGCAGTTTTAAACAGTAGAACCATTAAAATAATCGAGGTGTATCAACATATTACTTTTGCGCTGTTAACAGTGCTAAGGGAAGAAACAAACTTTTTTTCGGTTCCAGTGTCTTATAATTCCGCAGTCTAGTTATTACTTATTTGGCATATACCATTGCTTGTCCCATTCATCCTGAGGCATTTTATACATCAACGTCATTCTGATCTGTATTACACTAAAACCTTCTATAACGCAGTTCGTTCTGTATTGTATCGAAAACGTATTAAGCGAAACATAGTGTGTACATATTTTACTTCTACATTACTAAGTTCGTCTCCAAAAAATTGCTAACAATTTAAATGTTATAAATGCGAGTAATATGAAAAAATTTCCTATGCATTAGAGGAAGTGAATCGTGTATAATGGAAATATTTCAAGAAATCTGGTTTTTGAATTAAAACAGCTTCGAGTGGGTTAAAATTGCATCGTGTTATAGGAGCTTTGTCGCAATTTTTGCAACGAAACCGAGCGTTCAGAGTACGGTGTCATGTCAAGGTTGGGAGTGTGCTTCCCATTCCTTGCGGAGACGATACTTGGAAGATTTGGCTAGAAGAGAGCATCGTAACGGGGACAAAATGGTGGCCGCGAGGAGGTATGACAGATGAAGACGGCGGATCGACGTGATAACGAGTTGATCGGAGCAAAACGCTCCGTGAAACGGCATGATAAATGGAGCCAGCCTGGAGACGACACGAGAGGACAAAACGGAAGAAAACGTGTCCGCACGACGACCACGAAGACGAAGACGAAGACGAAGACGAAGACGAGGGCGACGAGGATGATCGAAGCGTCGTGTGGAACGACGACCCGTTCCTCCTCCCGTTACGTCTTTCTAAAAATAAGTGGACTTCGAGCCTAGATACCTAGATTGCAGTCTACGAATAGTTCTGGGTGGTTGGAGGAGAGTCGCGTGGCGATTACTCACGGAACCGCTGTGGCATCGTCCGAACGATCGAGAAAGAGGAGTTCTTCAGATTTTCCAACGATCGCGACCACCTTGCCCTCCGCGCCATTGAACGTACTCTCGTGTCAAGGTCACCCTATCGAACGAAGCCTCGTCATCGAACACCATCGACGGTCTCGATAATCCTCGATCGATTCCACTGTTTTCGATCTTTTCACCGCACAAGAATATCTACGTTTCGAAAACACTGAAGAAGTTACAGTCTCCCCTTTCTCTCTCTCTCTCTCTCTCTCTCTCTCTCTCTCTCTCTCCCTCTCTCTCTCTCTCTCGCTCTGTGTGTTTGTATGTGTTAATTCCAAGTCGAGAAGAACCTCGCAGAGATTAATAGTCCGGCTAATCGGGCAACAAGGTCTCAGTTTCGGGTCCAGGGCAAATAGATCACAGGATCCGAAGACGAGTATATACCACGGAGGATCGTAGCACACAGTTCGAAGCACTGCAGTTCGATGCACCAGAGATGTTATGCACAACAGCACGATCATCGCGGCGGTCGTATCACCGTGTTCCCGAGAAACCCGTTCGCTCGTGCTTGCACGCTTTCGCACCGTAATCGTTCGTTCTCTCGCTCAACCATCCAGCCAACGTGTACGTGTATGTGTGTCAAACAGAGGGGGGGGGCGGAGGGTGGTAGTGAAACACTTACTTGAGGCAGCTCCTTAGGTTATCCAAGGGAACAAAAGCTCGCGGCTCCTGCTCGACGAGATCCTCCCGCGCACTTTGTGTTTCTGATTCTCCTTGTCGGGGGACAATTAAAAAAAAAAAAGAAAAAAAACAACAACAACAAAAAAGAAGTAAACTGATCGAATTGATTGTGTGTATTTCGGTCGTGTGTTCGTCGTCGTCACTGTGTGGTCGTCACTCCGTTTCCTACAGATTTATCCTGTTGTTTTTTCGGCCCTGCCTCCTGTCTACCCTTTTATACGGAGCGCCTGTAGTGGCCGTCCCAGTCACCGGGGCCCCGCGCGCCAACTAACCGCACGAAATATCGTCCTGACACCTCGAGGCGGAGACCTTTACAGCATCTGCGACGGCGCGGATTTGTCGGCCAATCGATGCTCGATACGTCAACCCCACCACACCGCTTCGCACACCCACGCAGAGACGCCTTCCACAGGCGCAGAACACCGCAGGACACCGCCCGAAAGGATCCTGCGCCGGCGAGATCGTGAAACGCGTTACCGACGCGTACGCACACCGTTTACCATTTTACGCATCGCATTCCCCTCCCCACCACGCAACGCGACCCCCTTTTTGCCACGCACGCTATTGAACTTGAAACCTTGTAATTAGTGGGGACGCGCAGATATTCCCTACTGATGAACTTGAAACCACGCGCCGCGGAAATAACGATGCCCACCGTTCGGCAACTCCGGTCATCGCGTAAACCATCATTCGCATAGGCAATTCTTTCTTTTTTCCAGGTAATTGTGTTGCCGGAGATGGGAGTCAGACGGAAGAATCACCAGGCACCCGTTTCTTGATCCGGGTTCAGACCTGAATACTTGACGATACACAAAATTGGTAAACAGATCTCATTAGGCAGTTGACTCGGATTTCATTTACTCTGCGTGCATAGGTTAGGCTTAGGGACGTACCAATTACTGTGCGTATATTCGTTATACTTTTTTTTAAAGCATAATGAATACTAAATTTTTTTCATTATAATCAGTTAACCGTTAGCACTCGAATGGTCACTGTAAGGCACCACTAAAAATTGCTATATCGTTATTGAAAATATTTTTTACATTAATAAATTTGTTTGTATTTAATAAATTACTAAACATCTCAGCATTGTACGAGTAAATTGCACCATTTTCGTATATATAACATGAAAACAAATATATATATATAGAAGGGAAATATTCTGGGTCGAAAGGAACGTTTCGTTTTGGAGTTAAAATTGCTTCGAGTGCAAAGGGTTAATATATATGTTACACATATATCTCTTTTTTAATATTTATTATGCTTTAAAAGTAAATCTAATTAATATAGGCACAGTAATTGGTACCCCCACAGTAATTGCGTTCCTTACCCAATACGTGAAAAAGATTACTAGTGAACAATCCCCAGCCTATAAACATTGACCCTTTGCGAAAAAGGATTTTCTCAAATGCTAAGCATACTTTCCTCACAGAACCAGGCTATGTATCAGAGCCTTAAATAATGGAAAAAGTGAGCAATACATACTGATTATTAACCCTCCGCCTGGAACATTGTGTTCACGATTAATTTTTTTACTGTTCCAGGTTGTAAAAAGACCTCAAAAATTTCTGGAATTAAAGTCCGTACTTAATATAATACTCGCTGGAATGTCAAATGTTTAATGCATTACAATCGAAGAGGTTGCAGACGGAAGGTTAAATAATACATTTACAACTCAGCAGTTAAATGATCATAATGTCGCCAATGTATTGATACTCGTCCCGAAAAATGTTAATAACATGGCGTACGCGTAACGTAGTTTATTTAAATCGTAAAATGAGCCAGTTCTTTGAATCGCTATCGCAGGAACATTAGCTACAGAGGGGGAAAGTTGCTCGAAAATATCTTTTCTGCAATCCGGGGATGAAAATCACGAGTTCCGTTGAATAATAATCACGAGTACCCGTGTGATCTCGAATCAGCGATCGGGAAACGGTCGGGATCAGGCACGTGAAGCTTGCCCAAGGATAAACGGTTCGCGATAGTGGTTTCCGGGAGTGGAAACGGGCCGTATTAGTCAGACAATGGTCGCAGGAAATTCGAGGAACGATATCGTTGTTTTGAGAGCCGGCCAAAAGCGTTTCACAGGAATCGGAATAACCTCCCGAGCATGAAGGGTCGCGGGGATTGCCGTGACTCTCGAAACGAACGAGTCATCCGGTCGCCAGGAGATTCGAGATTCGACGTTCCTCCTCGGCGCGAAGAAAAGAGTCGATTAATCCGCTCGGATCGGCGATGCGACCGAAAAACTTATTTTCGTCGGGAACAGTGGCCAAGACCCACTTTTTCTTCGCACGGTGTTCTATTTCCTAACCGATCTCCGCTGCCGCGTCTTTCTACTTGTGCTCCGAATCTTCCAGAATCGTGCCCGTTTCACGGAGAACACAATCTTCGATTACGAACTTTGATCGCTACGCGAAGCCATAATTCCTCTTCTACCTGGAATCATCCAAGTCCTGTCTCGAACGCTCTCGATGTTTCGCCGCAAGAAATGACTTTCAGTTGCTATTTCAACGCGTGGAACATTTATATGCGTGTTATTATACGGCTCCGTCCGGGTTATTGTTTATATCGTATCGAAATTGTTACATTACATCATTGTTGCCACATTTATTCTGGTATCCTACGCAACGCGGTGACAGCTTCTTGGATACTCTGTTGCTCTGTTTTGCTCGCTAGTTTCTACGCTTTCGCTCGACGAAAGCGTTCGCCATGCTCTTTCCAATGTTATGGTGCTTAATGCTGGGCCATGGGATCGCGTGATGCAATCTTTGAAATTTATTATTCCTGTTTAGACTGCGGATGTTTATGCAATCTCCGATGTTTGTAGGCAAATTTTAGGAAAGTGGAAACAAATAAAATCTAATCTTCAGCAGTAGTGGCCTTCGTAGATCTGAAGTAAATATAAATCGTATTAAATCCTGTGCAATTTTATAATATAGCATTTTTTGAATATTTTCAGAATCCATAAATGCATAAAGATCCGCAGTCTATTCAGTGTTGCACTAAAAGTATGGAGATCTGTTTAAATAACTTTTTTCTATAAAGTCATAACATTCACTGATCCTCTGATGTAATGGTTGTAAATTCTTATTAAAAATTTCCCACATAGACTGCGATCTAGCATTATCTGTTATTTTCAATAGATAGAACTACACGTTTTCGTCTCATTGACATTGCGATACCGTTGTTGCCTTCGTGCCGAATTAACGGTCTGAAGGATTCGAAGAGAAGTGCATATTGTATAGAATTATTGGTACGAGACAGATGTCAGGGGCAACAGGAAACTGTCAGATAATAGAATGCTCGGGCATTTGAATAATGGGGTTGCGGATGCAGGCGATTCAGCTGTCTCTCGATCGTTTCGAAAGGATCCCGCGGTAGCAACAATGTTCGCGGTCGAGGCTGATTAAACTATTCCACGCCCACGCGATTTAGAAACGCGCGGAACGTCAGGGAAACGACGCGCTAGATCATCGATTAAGAGTCTAATTTCGATCCGGGGACACGCAGGTGAACTTCTTGCACGCCGACTTCCCTCTCTCTATCTCGATTGCCTCGTTAATCGAGGCCAATTTAGCACGTAGACCAATTAATCCGCTATAAACGTTTACTTTGTCCCAAACTAGCTCGCGTTCGTCCAAACGTTTCCCAATCGACGCTTCAAAGTCGATCCTACGAAACGGAACAACCACTGCGGGCATACTTCTGCATCTTAGCTGGCGACTTTATAGTAAGCTTTAGTCTAATCATGCTTGTTAGGTCGTTTTAACCCTTTGACCGACCCTGGGTCATTTTTAATAACGCCTTGTGCACTGTTTGTTACAAACCGTCATACACATAAACAATGTTATGCTATATTAATTAAATGTTATATTCACACTAAACCTATCACCACCGGTCACATGACTGGTTTCAGAATTTTTGTATGGTAATGATTGAAATAGTAGAGACACTTAGAAGGAAGTGATTCAATAAGTTTCTTTATTCAAGCACATATTGTAATAAAAATTGCACCAAATCTAAATAAATACTGTTTGGTCGTTTCTATAAGGTCACAGAAATCAGTCACGTTTGGTGCTCGGTAGGCTTAGTGTTGATGCACAGAGTGCAGTATTATTCCCTTTGCAATTTGCTTGCTATTGGATCATTAACACCATTTCTACCACGGTTTTATGTATACCTATCTCGACTTACTTTCTTATGCAAAATCACCTCCTTTTCGCTTGTACCACCAGTTACCGATCATTCTGTATATTTAAAGAAATAGATTTATTAAATAATTTCCTTTTAAGACACTCTTGAAGTCTCCATAAATTTCTATTGAAAATTCTAAAAGGCTGTCGTTTGGTAGAAATAATGTCAAAAACTAACAATGATGCACTTGATATATCAGGGTAATGTTACCGCTAATATGTATAGAATTTGCAGTGAGCCGTGCAGGAAAGCGTAATGTGAATGTTGAGAACATTATACCGAGGAAAATTGGTCCTGTGCTCTCTCGATTCGCGCGTTAATTCGAACGGTTTCGATCGGCCCGAAATTCGATCGAATTTGTGGAACTCGAGCAGACTTTCTTCCTCGAGAAGCGCGAAGAAGCGGTACGTGTTTACCGTTCGCGCAAACATTATTTTTAAGACGCCATCCTTCAGGCTTACACCGCGGGTAGGGGGCCATCTTTCCCAGGCACTTCGAATGACGAAATCGTTTCGCGATTCGAGGCATCGTCCGGCTAAAGCTGCGATTACACTCGATACGATTTTCCGTCGCATACAACACCGGTCATCTGATTTACTTCAATGCATTTTCAACAGGTTCACTGCCGAGCAATCATCCCCCAAAAATTCCACAAAATCGAAATAATCTTTGCAATCAAAATTGCAGATTCGAATTTTATCGTAGGGATTACTTCTCGAAATCCTTTAGATCGTGTAAATCCGAACGTTCGGTTCAAGCGACTGTATTATGAACAAAATTAATGTTTAAGGACACACGAACAATTGTGCCACGACAATCATTCTTGCAACAACCCATTCAACAGGGCGGCTCGTTTACATTCAGACAAGCAAAATGATCGTGTCGTCGCACAAAAATACCAAAATGATTGAGGTTCGTTAAAACCTCGTAGAAACAGGTGAGACGACTAGTATCTCTGGTCGTTCCCTAAACAGGAAAAGGAGGAACCCGATCTATTCCTGTTGCGACAACAAATAATGTGTTATAAATCGACAGGAGAAAGTTTAACCTCTTAAGCACGGCGCACAGTGGTCCTAATCAATGAATTAGGAGGAAAAAAGTTTACAATTAAAGGTAACGAAAAACAAGTATCAGTGAATTTTTTATATATTATACATCCCACAGAGACGCAAAGTAACCTCTGGCATTAGTCTCATTAACAATGAAACAAATGACGAACGCAAATATCGCGTCGCAACGCATAATTGTTTTAAGTTACTCGATCGCTTGTCGCGAAATATTGTATATGAAAACGTGTGTTTTGATTACCTGGCATTATAAATACTTTTATATTCATAATAATGTGAATTCCACAGTTGAAGGTAAATATAAAACTAGAAATATATTTCAATTTAGTGACTCATATTATTATTCCTACTTCCGGACATCTTGATATACATGGTCCTCGTTTCTTTTGTAATCTATTCCACGTTTTGTGGAGTGCAGAACCCAAGTTACTAAATGTTACTAATTGAAACTATTTTTAAGCACGAGTAACACTCCTGTGCTCGATATACATTCAACAGCTTTCTGCCTTTAGTTGCCATTTAGTGAGAAATAATTTTTTTTTTTAGACAGAGTGCGTACTTTAACTCGACGAGACATGATTATTCACCTGAAGGAATAAGGTCTTATGTAGTCGCATAGTCGACTACATAATCATGAATTGTCATATACTCATAAATTATTTAGAGAATGAGCTGAAAAGTACAGGAGGTCAACATTTTTCAGCAGGTTATCAGCAGAGGAATGCTAAATTGAAAAATAATCATCTGTCCCAGTAAGTTATGAATTTTTTAATCATAAATTGCACCATCATATCTCGAAAACTATTAATCGTATCGACTTCATTATGGTCTCATTCAATTTAGAATGAAAAATATATGTAAATAACGGTATTGTGTTCAACAGAAAAAATTACTTTAGTATTTATTCCTCCTAATTCGTCGATTTGGACCACTGTGGGACGGTGCGGTTCGATGCTTTCCACGGAAGCAACTATAGTGGCGTACAGTGCGTAAAAGGTTGAAGAAATTCTCAGCCGTGAATCATGAACATTTAAAATGTGTTCAAGCATGCAAGTAGGAGGGCATATTTTCCGGGCGCTCTGAATGACGAAATCGTTTCGCGATTCGTAGAAAAAAAAAAGAGGAGGTTTCTAGTCCTGTCAGGTTCGCGACGTGCTTGCTCGCAGAATGGGATCCCGAATGTGCGAGTCACGCGCGTACTCGCTCAAGGGACAAGCATCCCAGAAGACAAGAGAAGACAGAAGGGGAAGATAGACAAGAAAAAGCGGGCACGAGAGAGAGAAATCTCGCACGCGGCGCGATGCTCGGCTCGGCGCGCGCGAAGATACGAGTCTCTCTCGGTTCTGGCAAGCCGAGGCACTTTTCTAAATATACACGATCGCCCCTCACCGGTGAATCTATCTTTGCGTATTAGAATCTATACCTAACGACCCGAACACTCGCACTTCCACCGTTCCACGGATCGCCTCAACGTTATTCGAGAATTAGTCGATCTGTTTATGGCTCGCCATCGGCCGGAGAGCTACGCTTCATTTTTTCACACGTTGAACTCGCTGACCGTGGCCACTGTCTTTCTCCGAAGGATGAAATCGCCTGACAGACGAATTAACAAACATTTAGCTCGCGAAGGTTTCGTACACGTTTTGCCATTTTCCTACTCTCCAGGAGATCAAATCGATTGGATATTCTTCGTCTACGAATTGCTTTTAAATTCGTTTCAATGCTGGTACTGTTATAAAAATTTCAGATTTTTCGGATTTCATACAGTCCAGTGTAAACCAATCACGAGCACCGAGAGAATGCGGAGCGTGTTGAAATTTCAATTTTCATCGATCTAAACGAAAACTAAACGAGGCGTTGAACGAAAACAACTTTGGGAAGGAGGCTGCGAGCCAAAACAACCCATTTAGTGTATCTTTAACAATCGTTTATGACCTTCTAAAAATATCGTGAAATTTGAATGGCCACTTTTCGGATAAAAGGAAACGAACACATTCGTGGGTCAGAACTTCACGCGTTTACGATGAAAATTAGTAGACTTTAAAGCGCGACTTAAAACAGCGGACATATTGAAAGAATTTTGGGACACGCGTCCAATAGTTGCCACTTATTAACACTAAACCTACCACCGCCGATCAAAACGACCGGTTCCACATTTTTTATTTTACAATAACTGACATTCTAAAGATGCTTTCGTGGAAAATGATTAAACACATAGAATTATAATGCGAACCGCGCGTAATAAATTCAATAAATAAATTCCAAGTAAATTCGGTTTCGCCATTTTTATAAGACAACATGTATTAGCAACTTTTAACGCGCGGTAGGTTTAGTGTTAAACTTGTTAAAGGAACTTGCGAAGGCTTATTTCGCATAAATATCCACAGACTGTTAATCACGATTGTTTAACAACTGTATTATAGGGCAGGGGGTTAAATAAATCCATCGTGCAACACAGACTGAAAGAATCGAGATATAGGATTGGTGTTACGGACGAAACACCGTTTTTTTAGTTTTGTGTGTGTTCGACGTCCGTAAACGCATTTAGGGTTCGCCCCTCGTAAAAGTTTATTGTAATGTTTCTCGTAATGTTTCTTTATTGTAATATATCTTAAAATTACTATGTTATTGCGGTAACGACGACGTTTGGTGTGTTTTTGGCGGTTTAGGATATCGTTTGTATTGGCTTTAGTTATAAGAAATGCGTTATATGGCTTGTATGAATGATGATTGTACAAGGGTGCGCGAAGAGAAAGAGAGAGAGAGAGAGAGAGAGAGAGAGAGAGAGAGAAATTGTTATGTTCGGCATTCAAATGGTCGAAAAACAAGGCCGCGTGGTAAGGTCGCTGACACTAGCGATCTAGGCCCGTTTATGACCCAAGGAGGAGGGTGTGACCACCCTTTTGCGAATTGGGGTAACGTGCACGTTAAGATCTCAAGGGTCGACCGGGACCCGGCATGCCTGCGAAGTTGGTGGGGAGCGGTACGCGCCAAAGTGAACGTAATGGTCGTTAAAGAGGAATTTTAAGTAGTATTCTTTAAGTAATCGGACGAAGCAGAAAAAACTCTCCTCGCGACCTCTTTTCAAGACCAAAGTGGTAAATAGTTGAGTGAATCAAATAAATCTCTGTCACCCAGACTGAACGTGATTTTCTATCCTGCGTTGAGAAGTTAACAATTGGTATTATTGAATCTACACTCCTGGACAAAAAGATAGCACAAGTGTGCTATCATTTAGTTTTCAAGGATAAATCAAGAATTCTCTAAATTTTACAATTGGTATGTAAATATGTGCCCATAATTATGAAAGTGGTCTAAGTCAAAATTAAAAAAAAAAATGAATTTATCACTTATTTCACACGACATGATTTTAAACTAAATTTATTCAATAAAAAAAAACAAGAAATATATGACAGACCATTTTCATAATTATGGGCACATATCATCTTACGGTAATATATTAAATAGCGATAAATTGGAACTACGCTGTCATTACTTGTATTTATTAACAACAATCTCGTAGCGGAGGTCGGCGAAATGATAGCACATGTTAATAAATGAGGCATTAACTTAGGTCATCAAAATCGGAGAGGAAGCCCCTAATGTAAATAATTACCAAATAATGTTAAGTAGTCAGTTTTAGTGCTCTGTGAATCTAGTGTTAAAGGGACATTGAAGTTGCAAAACATGAAAGAAAACCTTGCATCCAATATTCTACACACGAATAATAATATATAATACTAATGTACTATAAACTACATTATAAAATACTAATGTAAAGTATACTTACTTCTGAATCTTCTGTACCTCCGTCGGATCCACAGCATACAATTATTGACTCACGAAAATAGGTCCGAATAATTGAACAACAATCACTAAACAACACACGCACACACACACACACACAACACATTTTATAAAATCGTGACAACGAACGAGAAGATGTTACTCCGACCACGAATAAAATAATACTGCGATTTTAACAATGATCCCTTCCACGGACGTGTGATACGAAAACAGGGAATTCCGGGAAATAGGGTCGGCGCCCCGCCATAATTTTTTTTACCTTGGTTTTGTATCTAGTGTTTATAGACCCTCAGCGTCTAACCTGCCTAGGATAACCTGACCGTACCACCTCCGTGGAAGGGATCATTGTTAAAATCGCAGTATTATTTTGTTCGTGGTCGGAGTGACATCTTCTCGTTCGTTGTCACGATTTTATAAAATGTGTTGTGTGTGTGTGTTGTGTGTGTTGTTTAGTGATTGTTGTTCAATTATTCGGACCTATTTTCGTGAGTCAATAATTGTGTGCTGTGAATCCGACGGAGGTACAGAAGATTCAGAAGTAAGTACACTTTACATTAGTATTTTATAAAGTAGGATTAGTATTCGTATGTGTAACATTGGATACAAGGTTTTCTATCATATTTTGCAACGTACATTAACGACCATTAATGATTTGGTATAGTATAATTTAATGTGGTTCAAATAAGATACTACTTTAAATCAAATATTTTTATTTTGATAACCAGATAGATAAAATCAAATATTTCCTTACAATGAAAATAAGTTCCTCAAGTAGTTAATATTATAAATTATAATTTTTAACATGAGAAGCTATAATAGTTAACAAAGTATTATTTGTAGTTTAATTACGAATATGTAACATGTTGATAAACAGACTACAATATCGTAATAACATTACAGGCAACAAAATATCATAAAAATATAAGTTACTGTCAACTATTTGAAATACTATTTTACACAGTCCTACACACACCTACACCGATCACTTTTTGAGATGTTGAAACTTTTTTGCGAATATCTCGGAAACTAAAGCTGAGCGGCAGTAACATGTATAGGAAAAAGTTGTTAAGAATGATGACCTTGACAACATATTTCAAGGTCATCAAAATCGGTGAGGAAGCTTCTAATGTAAATAATTACCCTTAATTTCTTGCCGCGTCCCATTTTGTTCAATGATGATTGGAAATTCTACCAAGACAGAGTGCCTACACAACGCTATGTTTATATGACTCGAAACGTAGAAACAGTGAGAAATCCGAATAGAAAGTCAAGTGTGCTATCATTTCGCCGACCTCTGCTACACGACTTTTGTTGATAAATACAAGTACGGACAGAGTAGTTCCAGTTTGTCGCTATATAATATACTACCGTGAGACGATGTTTATGTACCATTTGTGGAATTCAGAGAATTCCTGATTTATCCTTGAGAACTGAATGATAGCACACTTGTGCTATCTTTTTGTCCAGGACTGTAGGTACGGGAAACGGGAAATTTTCGATCGAGCGGAAACGCGACCGTGAAAATTTCAGATCGAAAAGTAAAAATTGCGTTGATGTAGCAAAATCGAATCCCGGCCAGTGATACGCGTAGAAGAGCACACGGTTCGCCCACGGGCAAATAAGCAGATTCGCGTTAGCCGCGTAAATCTCGCGGTTTCGCGGAAATGGGAGCGGGAACTGGAATGCTCGAGGGTCAAAGGAGAAACGTCATGCCAGAGAAGAAGAGCTGTGAGAGAGAGATAGATAGAGAGAGATAGATAGATAGATTGATAGATAGATAGATAGATAGATAGAGAGAGAGAGAGAGAGAGAGAGAGAGAGAGAGAACGATGAGCAATACTCCGGCTGGTTTACGTTATGTTAATGGCACTCTTCGGTTTCGCAAGCGGTTCGGATTCGTGTCGCGTTTTCGAGTTGACTTCGATGGATCGGCGCTCGGGCACGTTTCTCAGGCACGCGTCTATGACCACCGAATATTTTTGCATCTGCCACGTCCTTCTGGTCGCTAATCTGACGCGTCATAACTGCGGAATGCTAAACGTCGCCTTTCTACACATGCATTTTCCGCGTGCACATTGCTACTCGTCATAGATGCTCAAACTATCTTTCTGCTTTATCTTGCGTACACGATCAACAAATCGCGCGCATTGTTCGATCACATTTTATGAGAACCTACGATTCACGTCTAACGATTTTCTAACGGATTTTCAGTAACGACTCTCTAACAAGTTCACTGCCATCATTTGTTTCAGAATTCCAATATTTTGCTAAATACTAAAACAATTCAGGAAAATGAAATATCATGATCTTCCTGAACATTATGCTACGTTCTGTTATTTTAAGTGGAATCGTACATAAAATTAATTTGAATAGTTTCGTGTAGACTACAAGATTTTGAGCGTCACTGCCGTGAGGAATTTTTAAAATAAAACTCCGCAGTTAACTGGTTAAGAGAAGATTTATCTTTTATGTAGTACAGTGGTCTGAATATGCTAATAATTAACCTTAAATGCCAGAGATTCCAATGATTCATGTTGGACACAGATAAATGTCTTGACAAAAGTTAAAGAGAGAGACAGCTGCCAACGAAACTGAAATGACGAAGATGAAATTATTAGGAATGCAGACAAAATTGTGTTTCCACGGTACGTTCATGCTATGATAACAACAGTAACGAAGTACTGAAATTGCGCGAACTATCGTGTTCAGTATTTATTCTATAGTAACCGGCCACTATTCGCCCATAAATCTTTTGGGCGGTGATACACGGATTTATTACCAGTTTAGCAATACTCAAGCTGTCCAATTTCATCTAGACAAGTCAAGTCTAGAACAATAGCCGAGAAAATTGATTGACGAGCTGCTTCGAACGTGATTCAGACGCGCTTAAACGTCTCCGGTGTTGCAAAAAGCTACACCACCGTTGCGGGCAGTTCGCGGAATCGTTTTGCGCAAGAGTGGTTCGTGCAGCTTCGGCGATTAAAGCAGAAAAAAAAAAAGATTCTGGAACGGTGACGCTGCTGCTCAGCATTCCGAGTTTGACGTACGGCCGGGGAGGCGAAACTGAACGCGGCGCATTCGTTACCGAGCGAATGAACCGCGTCGCTAAAGTTTCTGGTACTTTATGCTCGAAATATTTTTAGTGCGCGTTACTTTTAGCCCGAGATGCGAAAAAACAGATGTAATCGAAGCCCTGCCGCCATCGCCGCTCGAGCGATTCGAGGAGGAGAAGATTTTCTCCGGGAGCTTTTCGTCCCGCTAGACGCGAGAATTCGCGAGCATCGAGCAGGAAACTTTCCGGAACCGTGGCACGAAACGCGATGCTTCCGGTTTGTCTATTTGACCGACCCGGCGGGAGATCTTGTGAATCGCGGGCTCGAGTGTTTATCTCGCTTGTAACGCGGCCTGCGCTCTCCTGCGCCGACCTAAATACAGTATCGCAAGCAGAACCCTGCTTATCGCCACGCATCTTCTCGGTGGCAAGCACCGACGCCATTTATTATCGTTCCATTACCGACCGATCGCGAATACGTTGCCCCTTTCCTTAAGTGATCCGCGAAAATCAAGAAACTGGTTCAAAAAGGTCCGATATTATTGGTCAATAATAGTTCATTTTTTAGAAAAATGAAAGAGCAAGTAAAACAGTGTAACAAATATATGAATGGCATTTGTTACATTGTTTGTAACATTGTTAGGTATTGGAAATTTCTCTGCACGCGTTACATGAACCCGTGACTTTCACGCTAAAGGGCTAAAGGGGTTAAATGATATTCCATGTAATAAGAGTGCTGTTTAGTTTCTAGCTTGCATCGGAGAAGCTTAACAATTAATTCTTGTATAAAAAGATAGACGTGTGCCTGAGATGATAATGGACACATTGCTGGTAATACTTCCTTTTAATATTAGGGGTACCCATAAGTAATCAATTATTTTGAAATCTGAAACAAACTTTGTAGTAAATTCAAGTTTTTATTTCTTAATTTATTATATAATCTCCACCATTATCAAGGACAGTTTGCTATCTTTCCTGCAAATTTTCAATCCCCCTCTTATATTAATCCAATCTATTATATTATATTAATCTTATAGAAATCCAAGGTTCGTGAAGCAAAATATGACTCAAGGTGCCTCCTTACATTTTCTACAGAAGTGAATGTTTCATTTCTTAAATAATGCTCCGGCGATCTGCAAAGATGATAGTCAGAGGGAGCAATATCCGATGAGTACATGAGTACATTATTACAAGGTTGTAAAAAAAATTATACATTTTAGAGTATTTTTAATCCAGGCTGCTTTACCGGAAACTGTAAAAGAATACGTGTTTCCTCTTCAACGATCGGTACAGAACTGAAGGCAAAACAAATTCTTTGCATATAATTGATTACTTATGGGTACCCCTAATATTAACACATTCACACTACCATGTTCCATATCACAAATGTTTCGAATAAAACGTTCAATCACATCACACGTGTTCGAAAATAACTCCAAATAAAATTAACTTTAAAGCTTCCTTGAAATGTGCAGAATAACCTAATGTAATCTATTCAAGAGAACACCTGTCTGTTAAACAATATTTTATTTCAACGTGCACATCGTCATAACAAGCATATGACAACTTTGTACCTCAAGTAGTTAAAGTGTCTATCAATTTTTGGAAATTTTTTTAGCGACAGCCGCTGAGTACTATAATCCCAAACTTTGTGGACTTCTCAAGCACTATTCAAAGAATGTACTCGAATTTTCCTAGGCGATAATAATCATTTTCTGGAAAGTTACACTGTTCGGAAGTAGCTATTGGAAAACAAAGAAGTCATTAAACTAGGAAGACCTCTCAATGGCCATGGCAAGATGGAACAAAATTCAGAATCGAACGAAAGAGAAAGAAAGAGAGAGAGAGAGAGAGAAAGTGAGGATTGTGAAGATTTATCGCGTGGATGCGAATCAGTTATTTGTTCGTTTATCAGATTTTGTTCAACCGAGTGGACCCGAGTAGGCGAATGGCTCGAGTATATGGAACAGCCGATCTAAACTTAGTCGTTGGTCCGCTCTGGAAATAGATGTTATGAGTGCGAGGACAGGACAAGATACCGGCCCCTATTATGCGTACAACTACGTATCATCGAACCGCCACCTCATGCTCCATCCTAGAACCGCGGAATCCTCTTTGAACACCTGTGTTTTCTTCTCGAGAGTGCAAGTTCAACGCGTGTATCTGTGCTCCGAGAAAAAGCGACTGGTTGCGAAACGTGAACACACAACAAAACGATTTTCTTGTAATTTTACTTTGGAAAGAGTTGCTCAACTGGTTACGGAAATTCATTAATTAATCCTGCTTCAATTAAGCTTCGGCTCAGCAGTATATTCGATAGAATGTCGACAGAAGTTAAACGAGCAGTGAATTTCCATTGAAAATTTCATGATACTTAAACTGTCGTAACCTCAACAATCAGTCTAGGCTCATTGTAAAGCGTAAAGCCTTTACATTCACATTCTTCCTAGAAGTACTTTCTGCTTCAGAATATTTTTCAAATTTGGACGACTCCAACGTTATTAAACAATTTTTTTCATGACTAAAACCATTACTGAAGATTACAGTCTCCCCTATGTAAAATTTTCCGTAGCCATGAATGAAAAATCTGCCGGGGCAATGAAAGAAATGTTTTTAATCTAAAACTGAATAACTGCATAAACAGCGCAGTGCATCGAACTGCATGAAGATCGTAGTCGTCAGACTTCGTAGCTTATAATTATCCAAGAAATTGTATGTCTATTGCAATTTTGTCGGTTGTCAAAACGAACGGAGAACAAATATGAAATATAAATTGGAAGTGGGTATCCCGGTGTTGACACAAGGGTTAATTATGTAAAAAATTGGCAAGATTTCTCAGTTTCGCCAAGGCCTGGCTGGTCGGCAGCATAGTTTGGTTTACGAGGAGCTTTAGCGGCTATGAGATCGTTCGTCACGTTATGGAAGCATAAATCGCCATATCTAACATTGACCCGGTGTGCGCGCATGGCGCTTGAAACGAAACGTGGTCGCCGCCGTTCCGCGTCGCGCCGCGCCGGTCTGGCTGTAAAATTCGTTAGGCTGTTGGTTGCGAAAGCCAACGAAGTTAGAGCCACGCGAGTACGGTATCAAAATGTTGTCGGGGATTTTTGCCGCGTGTGTCGACCGATCTATTTAGCGAGCTGACATCTATTTCGAGAGAAATTGCATCTGCGAATAACGCGTTCGAAAGCGGCACCGTCAACAATCGCGCGACACACAGGGACAACGACACGCAACTGGTATCGTCGTCGTCGGGGATGTTGCAATCTCGAGGAACGGGGCTTTTAATGTCCGTGTCCCGTCCCGTAAAACACGCGGTGGAGAACAGTTTTACGAGAAACATCGTGAAACGTAGCCCTCTCCGACCAACGTAAAGCCTTATCGAAAATAAATACGCTCCGGGACCGAGCAGGCCAGAAAAATAACTGAGAACGGCCCCGAGGATCTGCGGGGGAAAAATTTCGAGATTTTCATCGACCTCGAACAAGCAGAGTCCTTCCTCGATGAGGTGTCGCGATTAATTCGATCCCAGGATCGCGAACGGGCAGCGCGAGCAAGAAAATGATAAACCCAACGATCAAAATTCGAAGATTCTGCATTTCTCGTCCGGCTATTCTGGGATCACCGCGACTCCCACGCGGTTACTCAATATCCTCAGACACGTATTATTCACCGACAGTGTACAATCTGACAATTCTATAACAGGCCTACAGGCCGTCCCAAAATACGCGGCTTCGAACGAGACCGTTCCACGATTCAACCGAGAAATTCTGTTCGGGATGAATAGCTACTGTGCGGAAAAATTTTGTATGTTGTCTGTAGACTGCGGATTTTACGCATTTGTGACAAAAATTCGTGGACAAAATTAAAACAGTAGTGAGATTAGAAGAATTTACATTAAAAGAGTGATTGGAATGATTCATGAAAGAAATGTTTGTCTCCTACTTCTTGCAATTAATGCAGGCAATTTTGATTTTTTCATACAGTTTCACAGTCTCGGAAAACTTTATAGTGTTTTCATAACAAAATGTCAACAATTGCAGACGTCTCGACCAATTTTTCAATGACTTAAGCGAATTCAAACCGCAAACCAAAAAGGAATTCATCTCGAATCGTGCAAAACCAGCACTGATTTCTTTTTGGGATCATTGTTTAAATGATGATTTAAGATTCTAAACTTCTCAGAATCAGATACAACGTTAACCGAAAATCCTATTAATATGAAGTATTAAAATAGCTAGTTTCAAGCCTTTTAACAACCAAAGATTAATGATTCGGGACTTCTCAACCAATTGCCCAATAGCGACAGCAGTTTCATTCATAAACGAGTAAGATATCTCGAGTAACACGATCTAAAAATTTCTCTCGAGATTCCTAGTTGGAAGAAAATTCATTAGTACAGTCATTAAAGAGCCTGTTAATAGTCTTCCGGTAGGTAAAACACTAAGACGCGCTGTAGAACACGGTAGATGCAACGCTATTTCGGAAGAACAGCTTTCATACAATTCTACCGACATGTTGATAGGTGTATCGTCGATTTGCGGCAACAATGATACAGCTCAAAATTTGTCGCTCCCATTTTATTGGCAACGAATCAGCGAATCAACGGTGAATCTCGATTACGCGCTTTCCTTTTAGATTTTGATATTTCGTCACTGTATTGTGTCATTGCGCTCGTTTACTATTGCAAACTCACACTTTCGGAATAATCATAGATGATTTTACTGAATAACACGATCAAGCACGAATAACATGCATTCAACGAAATACAGCTTTTTAATCAGGAAAATGTGGCCATCCTTTTAATTTTTTACGTACGTGCAGTGGAAAGACAATTGCTTAACGCTGCACAGTGGAAGTTGATTTTTATGAATATTAAAATACGGTGAGGGAATGCTGATTTCGACAGAGAACGTGATCGTTCTGAAACAAATTATTTTAATTTTCTTTGTTTTCAGAGTTCTTGAAAAAATCTCGCAGTCGATACAGTAGCTGCTAGCCTGCTGTGTCGCAGTAATCTCTAAACAGCATCGAGGAATTACAAAAAAGGAAGAAATGTGTTTCCATTCGACTCTAACAGAAGAATGTGTTTACATTCGAAATTCCTGGTTCCAGCATTGTAGAATGGGCTACCGACAGCAACCTGCGAACTTGTTACACACATACACGTACCTATGACTACAAATTCATGGATTTTTACCGAAAATCCGATGAAAGATTCGCGTTGAGTATCAATTTTTTTCGGTAGTCCAATTTCATCAAAAGAAAAGCTCTGAAGCAGCTCGATGCCAGCGTTCTCCCAACGGTACTGGCACCGATGTCGGTTCTCTGGTCGCTTGGAAAAAGTAATGGCGAAGGTATTCTCGTTGGTAGCGTATCGCGAGATTGGGAATCCGACTCGATATCGAGAGTGGAGACGAGACGATCGGCACGATTCCAAAAAGCAGGCAATCCCCGATAATCTCGAAATAACGGGAACCTCGCCCCTTCTCGCGCGCATCGTCACGCTCATGAAGCCGCACGCTTCTCTCTCTCTCTCTCTCCCTCTCTCTCTCTCTCTCTCTCTCTCTCTCTCTCTCTCTCTCTCTCTCTCTCTGGCCGTGTTTCGCATCCTAGTCGTTGCCTCTCATTCTCACCCGCGGCTGATGCTCAGACCATCGATATTTTTGGTCGTGGCGTGACGAAGACGTCGTCATTTCGATTCGCTGCTGAAAAAGAGAGACAGTCAGAGCAATCGGAAAGAAAAGGAGACCGCGGCGTGCGGAGACTGCTCTAGCGTAGAAACGAGAGAGAGAGGAAGAGAAAAACGAGAGTGAGAGAGAGAAAGAGAGAAACGAGAGGCAACGAATGACAAAGAGGGCGAGCATCATCGTGAAAACGGTTAGCGCCGTCGGCGTAACCTGAGAGCTTCTCGGACCCCGCGACCATATATGTCCGCCTCTCGCTCTCTCTCTCTCACTCGCGCCTCTCTGAACCCCGTCAAGCCATCTCGCTCCCACCAAAAGCTCTCGCACCAAAAAGCTCGGCTTCCCTTCCTACGGATTTTTTTCCCATCGGTTAATTTCCCAATAATTTACTGCCACCGTTCTCAGCGAGCCAGAAACCGCTTTTCCTCGACTACGTTTCGCGAACGTTGCCTATCGCTGCCGAGCGCTCTCTCTCTCTCTCTCTCTCTCTCTCTCTCTCTCTCTCTCTCTCTCTCTCATTAATCGCTTCCGTTTTCTATACGGAGAGCTTAGATAAATTTTGGTTTACAGGGCTACTGTAAGTGTGCCACAGCGAGCGTACCACTTGTACAATTGGGAAAATTTTATTTAAAGTCTTAAATTTTGCAATGTAAATTTAATATTTATTCGGTTCGGGAAATTTTGTTCTAATATGTGGCATGCAGTGAATATATTATTTTAATCACTGTTACTCGTTATTCCATATGATTGAACGAATAAATTGTGGCAACCGACATCTAACGATGGAAAGCTGTAGCGTGTCATGGAGACGATAGAGAAAGAACAGTTGCAAAGAAAACGGTCGACGATAGAATTCTTTTAACTGACTAAATAAATGTCCTCCTTCAACTATATATACCAAAGGTTTCATTAATTTTATGTATGAAGGACGTCTGCGTTCGACGTTACCGATAACTCGTGCATTTAGGCTTGTTAGCGAGAATCGGGCACTCTGTTTCGTGAGTCTGTGCCTCGAATGTAGCAGATCTAACTAGAATATCACAATCACAATACAGATCACAGCGCACAATCGATTTGTTGATAACATTACTTGAAAACCAGAAACCGATAACAGCGCCCTTTTCTCGTGGACCACAATTACGTAAAAAAAAAACAGTATTGGACCAATTTTGGTATTGTTTTAAATTGTTATTAACTATTTTCGTGAATATCAGCGCAGCGGCATTGATCAACGGTTATCATAACAACTATATACCAAGGTGCGCTGCCAAAAATTGTCAGTCCATCACGAGTTGTCGGGGACGACGCGCAACATACCTTTCTTCAGATGAGTCTCTCCTTAACCCTTTGAACTCCTATGTCAAGGCTGAGGTGACATTTTGCAGGTGTTTACAAAATTCCGGAGTGCAAAGAGGTAGGGGAGACCCTGGGAGAGTCGCTCGATACTTGCCCTTCGATAGCTCCAGAAAGACTTATGTAGGTCGCCGATGAACTCGGTGGAACCTGGAGAAGTTATGTAGGTCACTGATAGGACCTCGGTGAATCCTGAGGAAGCCATGTAGGTTACCGATGGAGCTCAGTGAACCCTAGAGAACGTACATAGGTCACCGATCTTTTCCCCTGTTGTACAACAATTCTCCGCCGTCAGGTCCAATTTTTAGTTCCGCTACAATTTCGTCTTCATTCGAAGGAAAAGAACCGCCATCAGACATATCTTGACTCGCGAGAATCAAAACATTGATATCGAGAATCGATGTGGATATCTCGATCTATTCGAACGTAGAGTTCCCGCTATGCGGCGCCACTTCCTTGACTACTTTTATATCTCCTCTGTGATTGGCTACTGAACAGAAAAATATTGCGCAACTATTTGCGAGTCTGCAACTTGCGAATCGTAAAAGTCCATCGCACATTCAGAACTGCGTTTTATTCACGCAAGCGCACGAAGCCTGGTACACACACATAACAAATTTCTAATGCTCGGGGAAACATTGAACTGCAGTCTGGACAACTGTTTACAGTGTACTCGTCGAAAGGTACACTTGCATTGCGTTGTTGTAATTTAAAGGGGGGTATTGGTTCTGCAATTTCTTACGGTGTTTATGCTGTAACAGTAAATCTCGAGGTTTCCTCAATGGAACGAAGAATTTTCTGAATGTTCGGAGATGTCAACCGGTTGACGTTGCTTTAGACTTTGCAACCGACATTCGTAAATTTCGTTTGAAACACTGTTGCGATCTGTAAACACGATGGATCCAAAACTTATTGAAAAATTCATAGAAGTGACTGGTTAGTATTCTTTAAATTTAAATATCGATCGATGCTTTACAAGTTTACGGTCGAATTTCGTTTAACGTTCCTGTAAAACATTTCGTCATTCGATGTAACGTGTTTATGTTCTGTACAACTACATATACCTTATCTGTTATTAGGAGAGACTGAAGATGTTGCTCGTCAGTATTTAACTCTAACCGATGGCAATGTAGTAGCTGCAATAACAGTAATGTTCGAGGGAGGGCAAGTGCCCGAACCACAACACACTGATCCTGATCCCGAACCAGAACTCACCTATCCTGATCCTGAACCAGATCCGAATGATCCTGAACCAGAAACAAGGCCCCCTATTTTACCAACGCAAGAGATATTAGTGCCATCAGATCCAGCTTGCTCTTTCTCCAGAATGTCAGAAGACAGATTTAGAGATTTCAAGATGGAAACACGTAAGGCTTATTTAATTAACACGTTCATGCCAAGCTTATTTTGCTTGCCTTTCCGTTTATGCTGCACTCTACCATCAAGTAGAGAGAGCTGCACGCACAGACAAAAGCCAGCGCAGCATAGTATAGCTTAAACAAAAAGTATGCGGCCAGACCAGAGGGACCAGTATGGTGTAAATGTGAAGTCTATACTTTAGGCCAGGCCTGGATATGGTTGGGGCCCTTGAAATGCTTGCTTCCCCTATGAACCTCTCTTTCATGCAGTGTACACCATCGTCGTGTTCGCTGGTGCTTTGTGTCATCAATGCTCCATTGTTTGTACCTTTGTAGCTACTCATGACAGGTGAAGCACATTCTTTCTCCATGGTAACAGCACTTACTGGAAGAGGACAGTGAGCGCTATGGTCGAAACAGTTTTATTTCACTTGAGAGAAATGTGCCCAGGCCTGCTTTAGGCGTTTAACATGTTAAATTAATATTATTCAACAGTATATAAAGTGCATAAAATAACACAGACTATTTTGTGTAGGACGACAAGAGGAAGAAATGGCTCGCAGAGTCGCAGGGCTTAAACCAAGTTCCAAACACAAATCTAACAGATTCGCAGACTTGTTTCTACGTCCATACAGTATTCTCTGCTTAGGATCGTTTTTTGTAGCCCGCGAACGTGCGAAGTCGTTGAATCGTTGGCTACTTGTAAATATTCAAAATCCTCAGGAATTTGCTTGCCTGGTTCTTAATAGAGACGTATGGTCGAATCGGCAGATTAAAGAAATTGTGAAAGATCATTTTATCTTCTGGCAAGTAAGTAGTAATCGAAAGTCGGTTGTTCTTTATTGTTGTTTTGAAAATGAAAAGTAAAAGGCATGATATATATTACGTTTGCTAATAGGCTTTGTCAAACACTAACAATGGAAAGCGTTATATAGATTTTTACAATGTGTCTAAGTATCCCTATGTGGCAGTAATAGATCCCAGAACAGGGGAATGTATGAAGACATACCATCATATTACCGTCGATATTTTAATATTCGCGTTAAACGATATGTTAAGTACTCACCCGTCTCCAGAGTGTGTATCGAACGACGAATCGATCAGCCCTAAAAAATGGAGCAATAATACCGCAACAGCGACAACAACAAACGAAGATTCTGCAACTAATTCAACAAGTGTAAGCTTTCGCGTGTTTACATATGCTGTAAATTATGAAATAATAACTTATTTCTCATGTAGCTCGTTACACTTTTAGAATCACGATAGTAATACCAGAACTTCCAAACATTTAATCGATAGTTTAAAAGACTTAGACGATTCCAACAGCGTAGACGACGTACAGAGCTCGAGTTCAAGAATGCCTGCCAGTGAATCTCAAAATACAAACAAAAAGAAAAGGATTGACGAGCCAGACTTGAAAGAAAAAGTCCAAAAACGATCAAAGGTTTGGAACCGTTTGTACACTGTTGTTTCTATTCAATGTGGTGTAAATAAATTAATGATAATTTGTTTAGGATGAATCATGCAAGCCGAACTTCGATCTAAACAAAGATAAAACAAGTAAGATTTTATTGCGCTATAATTGGATGATAAATTGTTCGCAAATTATTAATAATTTACGGAAACGTTTATGCATTTTTGTACACAGATAGTGAAACTATAAGACTCTGCCTAAGACTGCCAAACGGTAAAAAAGAAACGATGTCCATGTATGCAGCAAACACAATAGAAGTAAGCTCTATGATTGCATTATTTTTTAATCTTGCAAAGTATCTGTAAAATCTATATCGATTTTTACATTTCAGGATTTTATAGATCAAATGGAAAGCCTGGGTTATCCGTCGTCTGACCATAGTTATTTAGTACCATTTCCAAAAACGAACATAGGAGAGCTTTCTCCTGAAACACATTTATCAGACACAATACTATCTCCAGCAAACACAGTATTTATAACAAAGTTACAGTGATATGGTATGTGTACAGCTTTTATGTAAAAAATATTATATGTTAATTAACAGACCTCTCCTCCGTTACTATTACAGAACAAGATAACGTACTGTATTTATTTTCTTTCGACTACAAATTGGGGCGCATCTTATGCAATCAAAGAACAAGTGGTACATTTAAAATTGTTCACGCAGCACGTGTTTGATTAACATTCAGACACAATTATCGTTTCCATATTCATCGTTGAATATCAAAATATAAAAATGTGTCTGAAAGTCTTCTAAGTAAAAATTAGATATTGATCAAGACGAGATTACAGAAAATCGATTATTTTAACAGTAACCGTTCGAAAATTTATACTTCCATAACGAGGGCAGAATATAAGTTTCAAATGACTTCCAGAGATTCTATTTCTCTTTATAAAATAAGTTCTATTGTTTTAGCTGTGTTACCTATAGGTTCCGTATGTACCATTATATATTTCATAATTGACCAACTTTCTGTTTGTATGTAATCTGTTTAAATATATTTAATGACTACATCTATTATGTAACAAATGAAATAATTAGGTTTATTTACGAGAAAGCGGCGAATATTTTTATCGACACTATGATTAAAACATCACTAAGTGTGGTTCATGTAAACTGCCAATACATTACACTTTATTTTTACAAACGTAGATTACTCGTCAAGAATTTATTTAAGTTCGGTTCTTTAAATACATGCTCAAGATAAGTAAATAAATATATTACATCTTAAGTATAGACACCTCTTTCTTAAAGGAACTTTAAATTTTACAACAATAAATGCTGAATAACAAAATATATATATGTTGCTATTTTTATTTACATCAATTCATGGAAATGTTAATACATATACTTAACACGTGGACTACCGCGTGACTCGTATGCGAGTTAGCAACTATCTGCCAAAATTTTAAAATAAATCAGAGACGATAAAACATTACATTACTTAAATTTTGTGGTAATCTTATTGACTCGGTAGTGTACGCGTTAAACAAAGATCAACTGCATTTACGGAACTAGCTTTCTAATATGTTATAAGTACAAGTATAATCGTCGTATGTTTATAAACATTTCGTTAATATCAAAGCTTTGAATGCACATAAACATTGTTTTTTAGACGTAAAAGAATTTTATTACTGATTTTTTGAACGGTATTGCAAACGTTTTAATGTAGACAGCCCTCACCGTGATATTTATCTCCAGAGATACTTCTCCATCAAATTAAGGCGACACCCGCTAATTAATACTGTACAATCACTGGCTGTTAGAATGAATTACTACCGAAGCATTTTGGTATAGCTAGTGTGCACGCAGGGTTAAACCAGTCACGTCTTCTGCTTTAATGAAATAAAAAAAAAATACAACAAAAAATTAGGATAAGAATTAGTGATGTGCTAATACAAAATTACAATCGTCAAATGTAAGAGAATAATTAGTACTGCATTAAGGTATTAGTTGAATTAAAATCTTAACTTACACAGAGCATTTGTAAAACAATACAATGCAAATGCATTTTGTTACATGATACATGAAAAAAATATATATATATGTATATATATATATATACAATGTAATAAGTATATTCAACAAATACGTCAAATACGTATCGTGGTGGTCAGCTGCTTAAATGAGAATTTCGGAGCAGTTTTAAGAAGCTGGCCACTGCCGTAAATAAGATGAAATGTACAATAAATTAAATGTATACTCTCCTTAGAGTTACTTAAAAAAATATTAATTTTTATTTAAATAGCTTTATTTTATCAAGATTTCACGTTCCCATTAGAACAATAAATTTCAATATTGCACACAAGTCCACACCATTTATTATTTATTGACTGACATTTTCTTTAGTCCACTCTTAGAATAGGGAGGCAATTATCTCAAAAACTGTTAAATATCAATATCATTAATGAATCACTGGCACTCTCAATATTGAAATACTAATTCATTAATAATTTAAGTAGTACACGGTAAGAGAGAGTTTGTTATAAATAACATTTCATATAAATTTACATCCATACATAAATATGCTATAAAAATTATGCAAGCCTAGAACTACTATGCTTCTCAAATTGCTTATTCTTTTTCATTGAAAAAGCATAATATTAGAATAAATAAATAAATTTCTGGCTTTAATAATTAATAAATTAAGCTTAAAAGTGACATCTCAAATATATACAGATGTACTTTTCTTTTTCAACAAATAAGTATAGTAGAAATTTAGGTAAGAAATTCTTCTTTCATACCAAAATATTTTAAGAACACGCCCATAGGTGTACGTTCAATTCCCATACCCTCGATTTTGTTGACTAGCTTATTCTTAATGTTCCTTAATCTCAACGACGCGTGTATAAAAGTCACTGAAATTAATAACATAATTAGTACAAGTCAGTCGAATATGATATACTTACAAGATCAGCTGTAAAACTTACCGCAAAATGGTAATAAAATGGTAAACAGCAGTATTAAAAATATTGAATTTACAATGTAAAGAACAAAACCTGCGCAAATAATAAGAAATATTGTCTGAACCACTGGATATTGTCTCCTTATTGCACATAATTCCTCGTGTTCGGTAAGTAGAAAAAGATACATGATTGCTCCCGATAATGCTCCAAGAAGCAGCTCTTTCGGATGCAGGCATCTAAGTAATTAAAAATGTTTAATATAATATCTATAAATCATCTATAGTATAATGCGAGACAGAGGAAGTGTCAAAATAAAATCTTTCCAATATTATTAAAAATACTTACCCAACAACAAGCATCACACTGAGAGACATGTAGAGGTAATTGGTTTGATAATATATCAGATTATTTACCACTCTATTACCCCATTTTTCGAAATCATTAAAATTGGGTAATTGGAAACCCGACGGCTCCAATAAGAAATCTTTGAAACCCCGAAGGGGTGGTAATTTACAACTATCGTGCAGTGCCCTGGCTTTATCCATCGTCAAGCACTGTAAGTTACAACTCTGGTTCTTACACTCGCGCAATAGTCAACCTATTTCGCCTCCTTGATATTTTTAGACGATGACGACCATAAGGCGAGTGTCATGCAATGTTTACGCGATCAGCGTTACCCTCGTTAGAAAATAACAAACTATGGATCAATTTATGCGACAATCTCAACGTTTTACGAACGTCGATTGAAAGCTTTCCATCTCTCGATTCGCAAAAGATTGCGCACCACCAAGTGTAACGTCTTTGAACTTTGTCCGAAAACAGACCGAATTTCTTAGCGCGTTTCCTTATCTACTGTCGAGTGCAAAATACCGGAGAACAATACAGGATTCGCGTCATTTACTTAGCTATATCAGGAAATTCAAATAGAGCGCGCATTTTAAAATTCATTTTCGTTGACAGACCAACGTCAACCATAAAATTTTATTCGAAAATTTTTCTGAGAATCGCTATTTATTCAATCTGTTGATAAATATATCTAATATAACAAAGACTTCTTTTTATCTAATATATCTCTTATATCTGTTGATCGTTGATCTCAAGTACTGATGAAAGTTATTAATCGTTAAATCGATGACAATATCGAGTGAGACTCGCAATGAAGAAAAAAAAAATAGTCTGCATGAATGTTATTGTATTGCCTCTATATAAAATAACTGCGAAGGGTAATAACCCTTAATATTAATTTATTCATTAATTGTTAATTTGTGATTGAAATCGAAATGAAATTTGATTTCCAAATATGTATTGGCAAGTATATTCTTTGTATATATACGAGTAAAGCTGCTCTTGACATTAACCTTGATAACACGTATTTTAAGGTCATTGAAAGCAATGGGGTATATGCATTTTTTAAGTAATTACCACTGCATTTCTTTATTTTCTCGCAGGCACTTTTATTCTTGGTCATTAAATTTAAACGCATGCTCGTTGCCCATTTCATTTCACGGGCGAACTGATCATGTTTTGAACAAATTAAAAAGCAAGACTTGTTACATGTAACAATAATACCGTACAAAATACTGATCAGCATCGTCGAGAATTCATTGTAGTCACAGTATAAAATAGTTTTGGATAGTCGATAAAATAAGGTTAATCGTAAACATTGATACGATCTTACAATGATTCATAGCGTATAAAAAAGGCACATGTTCCTTTGTCCGAGATCACGAAAATAACGTTTAATTGATGGCATCGCACGCGTCGATCCAGTCGTTGTATACATCGATCGGTTCTGACAACACATTGACAGTGGTCTGATAATCCTCTAAACAGACGCGACAGGAAATCCTCGCTGTGTTTCGACCTTTGTCCCTAAAATCACAAATAACGCCATGCATTATATCGTATTTCGGCAGACATTGGGTTTCTTTCGAAGCACAGAACTCACATTTTAACTTCGCACGATTTCTCATGGTTACAAAATGGACACGTGAATTGTATATCCATCGGCTCGATGGCTTTTCTTTTCTGAGGAGCTTGCCGTTTACTCTTTCTTCGACCCATTTTCGGTGTTTACCTTTTCGACCGTTTCAGGCCCCAGTCGAATAACCGTTACACCGATTTATAACTGGGTAGCGTGGGTTTTTCAAAAACCTGTATACACGATTTCATTTAAATGAATGCTAACTGTGTAGTAATTAAATTTAACATAGAGTTTGGCATTGATCGATTAAAATGTTTCATTTGCCAATCGGAAATAATGATCGTAGATTAAAAATATTGAACGATTTATACTATTAGCACAGACATGGAACGGTTCCGTTCAGCATCGATCAGACAAACATTCTTTAATCCATTTGAATATAGGTATTTATACTATCCGATCGTATCAGTACAGACACGTACCTATCGAAAATTAGGCAAAACAAGTATTATTAAAATATTTTACTGAACGGAACCATTCCGTGTCTGAGCGAATAGTATATAAAATCTACCTTTAACTGTAAATTGAATCGTTAGCCGTGACTCATAATCAAATATTTCAATTGTAATCGTTAATTGCATCAAATATTGCACAGCCGAAGTAAACGGTTATCTTAAGAATAAACTTTGTGTGCAAATATATAAATATTTATTCAAGAACTTACATATATTGGCGGAAGTCGAATGGCGACTAAAGCCATGTCGAAAAAGATATCAAATGACTGTAATCTGATAAACCGCAAATCCTTGCGATTATTTAGCTTTTCTATATATACGTTATTCTACATTATATGTATAGTTCTTAATTAGTTGTTTTATGAAATAGTTTTGCTTTATTTATAGGTAGGAACAGAAGGACGCGCACATTGTGTATGAATAGTCACATTTAATGTGTATTTTTACCATAAATTTGAATAATTATAATCAGGGTCTTTGATACAAAATTAATATTAAGTATGTTACAAATTAATCTAGAAGAATTTCAAGCACGCAAATGAGTAGGTTTTGTGGTTTGATATTGAATCATCACGATTTATTCTTTGTGTATAATTAAATATTAATAACACGTGACAATTTTTGCACCCTATTAAGCAACAAGTCCCCTTGTTTGACCATAGCTTGATATTGCCAATTTTTGCTATCTGGTCTATTGGTTTCGACTACTCCACCAACACGATCAACTTTACAATGCAGTCTTCCAGCTGCAATGAAACGTGATATTTCCCTGCAAGAAAACAAATTATGTTACCAGAACTGATTATACCTTTCAATCAGAGTTGGGAAATATTTAATGTAACTAATGGTTAGACTGCGGGTTTTATGCATTTATGACAAAATTGAGTAGATGCAATTTAAAGTAGTAGATAAATTAAAAGAAATGAACGACACAAATATATTTCTAGCTTAGTAAAATCAATAAACCAAGAATTAAATTAATGCATAAAATCCGCAAATTGATTGTAAAGATTGCAGTCAACTAATCATTTTTAAACAGCATTTAATATGTACAATCAATCGTGATCGTTGACGATTAATTCTGTGCCTAATGCCCAAATCTGATTGTAATTAATTAGATTGCGAAGCTGTGAAGCTTACTGATCAATATACTCCACTGTGACACCAAAAGCTTCTGCCATATACTGTAGCGTCAGAGATCTGTACGATTCCAAAAGTTGTGTATACGCGAGAATACGCATTTCTCTAACATAATACCGATAATGAGGAAATACTAAATAGTCCCTGCGCAGCAAACCCTCAACATGTGCTAAAAAAGAATCATCATACGGTTATAGGTTCTCGCTTCTACAATAAGTACGTTTTTATCTATTCGAAAAAATGTTATAGTACCGAGATGCTTGAAGAAATCAGCATATTGACAGTTGTACAGGGAAAACAAGTAAACTTTTACATCCTGGTTACTATGAAGTACTTCCAAAATTTCTGAGCCTTTGATAATTTTATCGCGGAGCTCGTTCCGTGGTAAACTTATCATACTTAAGTATACTGTGTATCTAACAAACGTATTGTAATCCATGAGTTCGTAACTCGTAAACGTGCTAATCGTGTCCAAGAAGAAATTTGCAGCTCCTTTGAAATCTCGTACTGCTATACAGTATGTTCCCTGGTAAACCTTGAGTCTGTTTCTTCTGTCCCAATCACCACCTTCTTCTATTAAACTACATTAATAAAATTATTGAGAATGTTTCTTGGTATCCTACATAGTATCCTTATACGAGAACTTAATTTTAATGTTTTTGTACCTCTTGGCTTTCTCTATGCTCGCTGTAATATGATCGTGATCTAAATAGAATAATCCGATCCTAATGTTATGAAATACAATGTCTAATCTATGTCCCAGAGATACAGTTTTACAATAGGTTTTTTGAAATGCAGAGATAGCACCCGCTTTATCCCCTATTCTGCAAAGGTGCTCAGACTTTTTAAGATTAGCTTCGCGAACTTCCATTTCTCCTAAATTCTTGTCGGCATCCTCGATCGCGTCATCGAGCTCTTTCAATTTTTCCGCATTACGTGCTTTCATTTCAGCCAGAAGAGTTTCGTCCACAGGCCAATCCAAATCTTTACACACTTCTTCGTAAAACGGAGCCATGTCTATGAAAATTGCATATATAAATTATATACTAAACAAACCAATATATAAAATGATCAATCATAAAATACAGAGATTAATGAAATAATAAAAACAGCCTGTGTCACACTAATTCCACGGAAGATCGAAGACAAAAGAGGTTAGGGTAAATGTCTTAAGAGTATATCGCACATATTTCTTTATAAACGAGGAAGGGTTAGTAAGGGGAATAATTTAATTAACAATATTCGATAATAATGCAGTGTAACCGAAGCTAACCAAATATGTCAATATATCGCAGTATTCAAAACAATGAAAAAGATGCAATCTCACTTTCTGCTTTGATGGCATCTAAAAGTTTGTTCTTTAAGCAAGGATCATCTTTGTGTTCGGGCAAACTTAACAAAAACTTCGTTTGCGCCAATTCCAAGTTTGGGTTCTTCTCCAAACCTTCTTCTTCAAGATTTTCTAGCGGCATTATAAACTAAAACTGTAATTACAATTACTAATAGACACAATGAACCGACACTTTATCCTGTACTGAAGCACAGACTATGCAGCGAGCCAAACGCGACGTTACGGAGTAGTCTCGACGACAAGTCTTAAGACTTGTTTGCACGTTCCAGGAATTCTTGCAAATAGTGATGGGCATTATCGACTAAATTCAATTATCGACTAATTACTATTTAGTTACTACATACTATCGAATATTTAGTCGATAGTTTTTAGTCGACTGAAATTTCGTTTTAGTGGTTACGTCTAGATTGTGGGCTATAGTCTATGCCTACGTATAGATCTCATTTCTCACTCACTCAGTATTATAGGCACAGTAAATTGGAGTAAATATACGAGACTGTGGTGCAGGGGAATCTGAATTCACCATTATTTTTGTAAATTTCTTACTCCATAATTTAAATTCCAAAAATACAAGGTGTGAACAAGTTTTTTATTTTAATAATTACTAATACTTCCACTTACCGTAAGCTATTTATTATTGGCATTAAAAAAATTTTTGTGTCAAAATCAATTATAGGTTATATGTGAGGTATAATTTGCTTCGTTTTTGAAATATTCTTTTTATTCTCTTTTTATTCTCCAATAAGTGTTGCTGCTACAATATAACCAGAGAGGAAAAGAGAGTGCTCACGCCCGGGGTTTTAGTGGTTTTAGTGTCCCCACTTTTTTTGCATCATCTTTTAGCCTGGAACAGAACCTGCATCATCTTTTAGCCCGGAACAGAACCTGCATCATCTTTTAGCCTGAAACAGAACCTGTGGCGTGTGTCTAAAAAATAAAAGAATTTACCAGTTTTGTTTAACATTCAATATATTGTAGAGCCTCCTTTATCTTTTATCAAGGAAATTATTCGTTTGGACAGAAATTCGTATGTTTTGTTTTCTGCCCTAATTGGTGCCATTCATATTCAATGCATGGTTTTAATTCGTCAAGAGTCATATAGTATAAAAGTAGATATTAACATTAACAGTTTTGTAATGCTCACAAGTGTTATATAAATAAAAATATTTAACTAAATATGTGTCTTTGTAATTAAAAAATTCAATTAAAATGTGGCGGAGCTTATTTTATTTTGTGATCTTCTAATGCGTTCTGGAACAGAAATATAATCATATTAATAATTAATTGTCTACATACGCTGAAGTTAACAATAAAAAGAAAGTTTACGTTTAACTGGTGAACTGGTTGACACAGAATTTGCAAAAGTTGTTCTACTTTTCTTTTCACTGGATAGTAGTTTACTCCTTCTAGTGTGAGGAGTTAAAGGAAACGCTGTCTTTTTCCTGTAAGTATTGCATTCTTTCTCTGTAATAAGATGTACTTATCAAAGACGACATCATTTACTAAAAATAAGATAACATGCTAGTAAGAATAATTTTTACCAGAAAATTTAATGCTCCTAGACTTTCTTGTTTTGCTTTCCTCATTTAAACTGATGGTACGAATATCATTACTTAAATCGTCTTTTAAATCAATATTTTCTTTATATTGGGATTCCTGTTTGTGCATAGACATTTTCGTAGATGTCCTTGGTGTAGGTATGTTTGACAAAGTAACACTTCTATTCCTTAGAACTCTTACATTTTCAGTGTACTCGTGTTTTTTCCCTTCACTCTCTGAAGTTTGTATAACATTTAAATCTACACCATTTGCAATTCCATTTGATGATGGTGGAGATACAATGTCTAACATTGTATCGCTTATATTTAAAGCTGTTTCTCTTCGCAATCTTCTTCTTGGTAATTGAGAGATTGAGTTATTGCGTAGTGTATGTGGTTCTAATGATGTTGCACGTTCTATCTCTACAGGTGCTATGTTTACAGTTTCGGCAGTTGATTCAATTTTCTCGGAATGCGCATTCGTATTGTATACGTCTTCACATTCTTCGCAACTACTATCATCGAAGGTAAGTCTCTTTTCGATATGCACTGATTTATCTTCGATAGAATCATTAAATTCAAGACAATCTATTCTTGTTAATGCTGCAGCTAATTCCATTTTTGTTTGTGTCTCTTCAGCAATAGGGACTTCATTTAATTTTATGGTATCATTAAAATTAACTTTATACGACGATTTCGTACAAGATTCTATCTCATTCAACTTCTTTGATTGTTTCAATATACTTTTTCCTGGAGTTTGGTCAGAATTGATATACGATATTGTACTGTCTAACTTTACTTCTGGTGTTTTACACATTTGACTGATTTTCATTAATGTTAAAGGACTAACAGGCTTTTTTGTTGCTGATAACTGTACTTTTTGCAACAAACTTGATCTTCTCTCATCATGTTTATTAGTAAGAGAACGTTTGTTATCACTGGAACCAATCGATCTTCTGGTTTTGCCTTTGGTGTCGAAAATTTCATATTTTATGCCACTAGTGTTTGCTGCTTCTTCCATCATTTTTTTTCTTTTTTCTTTCATGAAAGCTATGACCGAACTTGCCTTTTTAGGTACCACTTTCTTCTTTACAGCAGCTTTTTTCTTCGCAGGAAATTTCTTAGCATCACACAGATCTTTCTCTTTCCAGCCATGTGAATGTAATTGTTCCAACTTATGAAACCTTGAATCACAATTCCTTATTTCCATATACATCATGTCCCAAAAACCTTGCAAATCTTTACATGTAACCAACATTTTTCCTTTCCCAGTTTCACAGTCGGTAACTAATCTACGAAATCTTTCAAACTTTTTACTTATCAGCAAATTTGTTTGTCCAACAGCCTGATTTATTTGGTACTGACCGTCTTCCGTGGTATCTGCTTCTTCTTTTATAGCTATCCATTTGTCACATAATTCGTTTAACCTATCTACCTCTTTAATTAGAAGAAATTGAAAGTACTGTGCAGTCCGTTCTTCCTCTTCAATCGAGATATTCAAGTTTTTCATGACGGTATCCTTTGTAGGAATATCATCATCTGAAGAATGGCTAAGATTGAAACCACGTTTCATCCGTTGTTCATTTCTTGCATTACTTTTCCCACGACTAGAGACTACGTACGGTGAAAAGAAAATCGGCTCATTAGCTACCGGTGAATTGAAGATTGGCTTTTTATCATGGCACTCTAATATAGTGCACTCTTTTTCTGGAGTAGGCTGTGGACTTTTCACTGAAGGTTTTACTACTTTAGATGCCTGTGCTCTACGCATTATTCTCTTCTCTGTTGCCTTTGTGATTCTCTTAGGAGGTGGTATCATTGATTTGGCTGGTGGTTTCTCATCTTTTCGGTTCGTAGGTAAAGTAAATATATTTTCTTTATCAACTGCTCGCACTACAAATGGTTGTTTTGTTGTCATTTTTTCTAGCTTTCTTTGTATTTGGTGTGACATTTTCCAGTTCGATAGTCTGGTCATACGATCTCCTGGTGCAGGAGGTACCTCTATTTCTAAAATGAAAATATGCTGTTATATTAAGAAAAAATTCATCTTAACATATCTTTGACTGCAAACATAAATTTCCAAAAACTATTAAAAAATCGCCTATTTATATGCATGCAATCATTCTATTTTAACGATCAAATTGCGAATAATTAAAAATCCATTTCATATCACACAACCAAATAAACAACAAATGATTTTACGAACCTTTATTCGACGTTGAACCAGATGAATGAGATGAAATATTTGGTATGTTTCTATTTTCAGTATATGCCCCATTCCTACGAGTTTTACGTGCCTGTTCTTGCGTTTTAGCGCGAGTAATGCGAGCCACGGCTGGATCCCCGAAGCCCAAAGATTTTGCTTTATAATGACGTTGAAACGTTGACATATTTAAAAGTTACACAAACAAACAATGGAAAGAAATTAAAGCACTATCGTGCCACGAACAACTTAACAACAATCACTCAAATACCGTACTGTTTCAAATTGACACGTTATTGCTCGTCAAATAGCATGTTTATAGAACACATTATTGGTAATACCGGCGTTTATCAAAAACCAATGACAAGCAATATTACTATAAGTAATATCAGAGAGGTAATATCTCATTGGTGCGAAAATCTGGATCAATACGACAGTAAATGAAAAGGCGCCCAAAATCCACAATTAACAGTGCTAGTGGCTAGTTCTTAACCAAACAGGTTCGTGCTCTTGAAAACGTCAGTTTGAATTTCGATCAACCACAGGCCATTATGATAACGCCTGCGAGTAGATCCGCCAACCACGTAAATTCCGCACTTTTATTTCGTTACTACTTCCACTTGAATAATTGCAGTCAATGCAGTCGAGCATTAGAAGTGGTATTATCACAGACGAGGTATAGGATAGACCTTTCATCTTATGGGATTTCGTGTTTCACGTTCTGAAATACCGACTGTTCAAAAAATCAGACGTTTTGATATGCCCTCTACAATTTAGAGTGGTGAGTTTAGGAATTATATTGAATTACAGGCAGAGAGGAAATTTACAGGTATCGAAGGAGTAGTTGCCAAATCACATCCGAAAATATTCGTCGCATAGCAGCTATATCTCGTCGGTGCTGGCTGTCTTTAAGTATATCTCGTCGGTGCCGACGATATATCTCGTCGGTGCTTTTTGACATTAGCATCTCAACTAGCCATCTAACGGCCACGCACAGAAACTGTAATACAAGTAACAATGGAGTTACCGACTCGTTGAAGTAGCACAGGTTGCATATTCCAAAGGGGACTCGATTCAAAAGTGACGTAGCGATGAAAATTGGCATCCTCAGCGACTGGGCTAATTCATTTGCCAGCTACACAGACTCTGCCTGTTATTTAAAATTCGTCAACGAAGCGTCATGCGAAATTTTCAGTTAGAAGGAGGGGAAATAATAGGGTCGGTCGCTTCGTTTTAACGAATCAGTTTATTTGTTGACACAAACTGCCAATGACTCCGTTAATGCGAGTCGAGAAGAGAAAAGTTTGTCTCCGTAGCTTCCGTTTGGTTTAAAATGTACAAGAGGTATCGCGCGTCGCGATGTCATTCATCCATGTATACCGTACAATTCAAACGCATACACTGGTGATCTCGGTGTTTCTTTTTCTTTTCTAACTAAGGTTTCGCGGGACGCTCTACAATCACATACTTCTCCCCTCGATAAAGTCGTTGCGCTTATCTTTGGACAGTTTACAGCAAAAGAAGATTACAATACGATCATTGTCGTGAAGTTCATTCGAGGGCGGGGGGGGGGGGTGGAGACGCTAACTGCGGTTTCACGAAAGTAATACAGGTGTACACGGATTGTATTATATCTCGCGATCGGATTCGAGTCAGGACACCGCGATATTACAAATGGGCGAACAACATTTTTCATTCGGCGAAGTTTCGTGTCGTACATACTGTTCGCTCGATTTCTCACGGGATTTCGAATCGCAGTTCTATTTTGAGCACAGATTTCCCTCTAGGTGATCCACGCAATTACAAAGAACTTAGCTAGCTAGCTCCGATCGGTTTTCAGTTATCAAACGTCGAAGTTTTCTTCTTCGCGTCTCACGGCGAATCTTTGATTACACGGCAAGACCGAGAACGATTTCGAAGTGTCGTTTACCGGCACCAGAACGAGAAACTCGCGCATTCGGAGTCGCGAACGCGGTTGGTAAAAAAGTGGACATTCGGGGTAACTGGCGCACTCTTTGGCCGCGGATCAGCAATCCACCCTTCACGGCTGGAAATCTCGATGCTCGTTGGAACGGAGCTTCGTTAGCGGCGCAGCGAACCCTTCAAAAACGACGATACACTCTCCCAGATCGAATGAAATAATCACGCACCGCGACTACACGCATCGATCCCGTTAGGTGTCCTCCTCGAAATATTCGCGGCACTCGTTGTTCTCTCAATTCTCCCCTTTCTATTGTTCTCGAATCAATTTCGCGCACGCCAACGCGATCCTGTGGCGCTGTTCAACTCTGAACGATCCGCGAAACTCTATCGATCGAAAGGCTGGATCTCCACCGTTGTCACAATTCTATCAGAAAATTTGCCCACTCCGTACAGAGAACGCTCCTCTCATGGTACCTTTCCGTCCTGCTTCCGTTATGATAGTCGTGGCAGGAACAGGCAACGAAAAGTCTGGTGATTCACTGGTTTCGTATCATCGCGAGTCCATTTTCGAGCGAACGATCCACTCGATCTCGTGGACGTACAGTCACTGGCATTAATATTCGGACACTTTTAAAGAGACGATCTAATATTGGACCATACCACTTGGATGTTTCTTTTTTTTTTTTTTTTGTTTGAGAGAAGTTAGAGCAATTAGTTTACTGCATGACGTGAAAAAGAAGTTTTGAAAAAATTGAAAGTACTTAAAATATGTACTAAGTATTTTTTTAATTTTCAATATAGGCGCACGTAAAAAAGTTGTACCAAGCAACTCTTAGTATTTTCTCTGCAATTGGTCCGAATTACAATCTTTTCGAAATTTTTTCTCCGTCAGGTTGTAAACTGATTGTACTAACTTCCCGAAATGATCCAAATATCAGTTTGGCAAAATCATGCGTTTTTCTAAAAATCGATTTGATTTTAGAATGAGGAGCTCTACAAGAATCACCCAGTGGATATTAAACAATATGTTTGGTGTTGCCAAATGTTGTTAGTTTGAAAGAATCAAGATTTTCTGCATCGATTGTGAGAAGAAAATAAATGGAAAGCTATTTGCACCCTCAGTGGAAATACATGGAAGTGGTGATACATGGAAAATAATAGGTCCGTAATATCTACTCATTTTTCTTATAAATGCATAAAAACCGCAGTCTAGTGATATCAATGCCAGTGACTGTGTGTATATTGGGAGGAGAAGCTAGGTAGGTGTGGGCGCAAAGAAAGAAAAGAAAGAAGATCTGAGAGGAATCATTGAACGTGTGAGATCGACCAGCCCTCCTTTCTTAATACTCGTCGAAGTTGGTCGAATTCTGGAGATTGACCTCTCGATCGAATCGGAATCGTGACAGAAGTTTTCGCGGAAGGTAGAAGCGGCCGGTTGATTTGAGCGAGCGATCGTTTTTACCACATTTCGGATCTGACACGAATCCAACACGTCGATCAGTTTCGACGATCGATGGGACATCGACATTCGATCGTCTGGACGCACAAGTTTTTCATACACACACGCGCGAGCGCGCGTGTGGCTTACTAAATTCGATTAGGTAGAATGATAGAATATCGAAGCGATTAAAAAATACGTTGGCAGGCCGGTTTCCATCTCGAGCTGTTTTCAACTTGCTCGCGCAATTTCTCTCGATTCTTTCCTCTCTTTCTTTCTGTCTTGCTCTTACCCTCCGGTCATCATTCTTTCGTCATTTTGTTCGTGTTTGCTTGTATTATTATTATTTGTATTTTTTTTTTCATTGTTTGTTTGTTTATTTCGATACGATCAACAGCGAAACCACTTAAATCTGTATAATATATTTATACTTAATAGTTAATCCTTAGCGATCAATTTACAATCAAGTTAATTCGATTAATCGACGAAATGTTCAATTAGTTGATAGCGATGGCTGGTTCCGTTCGGCACGGCAACGCGTTCGTTTCCGCTTCCTTCACGCCTGTGTTTCTCTGTCGCTCTCTTTCTCAAACACACACTCACGCACGCTTCTCTCTCTCTCTCTCTCTCTCTCTCTCGTATCCTTTCTCTCCAACACACATACTGTGTCTCTCACTCCCTCATATTGAAATTCTCCTTGCACATATGTTTCCCTTTTGTTCGGTTCATTTCATTTAATCATCGATGAAAACGTTTAACACCGACAGACACTTATGCTATAACTGTTCCACCTCGGAATCGGAATGGATTCTGAAAAAACATCTACTATAGTAATTGTCGATCGTACGCGGCATTGTGTCCTTGAGGCCGATAGAGAACAAAAGAAACATTCATTATATAGACATCAGTTATTATATCAACGATTCTCTCATCTATACCCTGTGCATCATTTTAAATGTTTTCAACACATTCTATGTGATTACTCGAGATAAATGTTTCTCGCTTATCGTAGATAGTCAATATATAATATATTTATACTTTATGTATATCTTATGAACCTGAGCGCTCGCACGCGCGGTCAAACGAACTATATTGTTTATATATGTTTTCGAGAGCACCAAATCTCTTTACGGATTCGTTTCCTTGGTTTTGTAGTTCGTCCGTCGCGGTTCGCGAGAACGCGCGGGCGCGCGCGCGCGCGAGCGTTCACGTTTCGTTTTATTTATATATATAATCATGCCAGATGCATAATTGTACAGCGTCGATCAGCGACTAAAAAGGATGCGCCGATCATCAGGCATGCATCTAAAAATCAACTGGTTCGCGCGTCGATCGGCGCCCGGCACCCGTGGATCCTCGATTGTTCGAAACGCGGCAATCAAATATAATTCAACGAGACAACATAATAAACGCGATAACTATGATAAAAATCACGGTAACGTACGAAATATTTTCACAGCGGTGGTGTGTGTACGCGAGTCGCGTGTTCAACGCGTTTAGGTACGCTCGCGGATGACTGGCGATAAAACGGAATCTGCAACGAGAGAACGGCTATAATATATGGCTGTAGCGGGTGCGAGGTTGCGAGAGCGAGGATGCCTGCCCGATTGATCCGTGATCGATCGGGAACGCGTCCCGGCTGTCGGGTTACTTAAATTATTTAATCCCGTGCAGTGTCCTTCGACGACGCGGTTACGATACAATATAACTATTCAATATGCACTCTGTTAGAAAAAAGCTTTACAAACTTCATAAGCGAGAAGCTTAACCCGTTAAACGACCGATCCTCTCTTCGCTTCGCTCGATCCACCTAACTAAAACGACGCTGCTCGTCACCGGTTCAATATTATAGATTTGGTCACGGTAGCACTCGGCCGAACGTAATTAAACTCTCTTAGGTTAACCCCGTTGCTCTCCCGAAACCGGTTCTGCAAAAATTACCGGGGCCAATTCAACGTTCTCACGAAGGGATCGAACCAGCCCGTGGCAGTTTTCGTATAAACGCACCGGGCCTGATAGACAGGCCTGTAAAAGTGTTAGATTCGCAACTAACAGCCCCACTATTCCAGACGTTTCGTTTGTCAACTACTCTCGGTAGATGAGTACAGAGAATGAATACATAAAACGTGTAAAGAAAGATGTCCGAAACCGAGCACTACTGCATTAGGACTCTCCCTCGTCATGGCCATCAGGATGACACGCCGACGAAGGGAAAGTTTTGCGGAACAAACAGAGACAAGGAGATACGAAGTCGTCGCTCGTTTAACAGGTTAACGGCGCGTGGCTCAGTCTGTACATGGAAAAAAGAAAAACTCTCGATGTTCTGTGATAGCCGAGGTTCGTCGACGCGAACATGCGAGCATAGAGGCGGCGCGGCGCGTTTACGATCGTTCCTTGTCGGCCGTGGATCTCGCCTGTCTGTCTGTGTGTGTGTGTGTGTGTGTTCTTCACTTTCGTCGCGCGCGCTCGCGGAGCTTTCACGCGGATCTTTCGTACGAGATGCTAATTAGAAACGCGCGTGGTCGGTCGCTCATGGTCGGCTACCTCCAATTACGTCTCGCAGCCGCCAACCTCTTCTACAGGCGGATCTCTGGATCCCGACGATACGATTTTCAGCTAATTATTTACAAAGGCGTTGCTCCCGCCGAATTCAACCGTCTTGATGTATGCCCTCGAGAACAACGGGAAAGACTTTTTTTCTCTGACGAGCATTTCTCTCCGTGATGGATCGATAGTCTCAGATCGGCGGTTGGATTAACAAGCACAACACAAAGTAATTCGCTAATAAAGACGCAGACCGGTTAACACGTTCACCGTCAGCCGCCTGTATTTTCATACAACCTTTGCTCATTTCAAACCGATCAGAGTTACGAACAATTATTATTAGATATTTGATAACGAGGTTTTCACCTTAAGCTATAAATTTAGTCGATTTCAGAACACGAATCAATTGATGCTCAGTGCTACTAGTACTAAGACAATGATTTTCAAGCACGGCGATAGAACGCCGGTCACTGCATAGGCAGTTGCATAGGCAAAGTTGTTCGGAATGTTGGACCTTGAGGACATATATCAAGGTTCATGAAGTTTGCGGGATATTCATTGTAAATAGTTGAACCGATTTTGTTGCTGGATCGCCGGATTGAATTGGCGCGCAAAGGGACTCGGCTTGTCGCGTTCGAACGGTGCTACGATTCAACGAATCGAATTGACTAGATTCGCATTAAGCATGTACAGCTCGCAATTAATCGTGTTTGTACACGCGCGTCCGCGTTATTGCTCTCATTTAATAATAATATAATAATAATAACCATGTCATAATATTAATAATAATAATAATAATAATAATAATAATAATAATAATAATAATGTATTCTGTAACATATACATATATATATAAATATATATATATATACGCATATATATCGGTTGCGACCGCGACACCGCATTCGTCACACCACGAACCGAAAGTACATCTCCAAATTTTTGCGGAACGCCTTGCGAGAGATGAGCGGAATTTCCCGGCTAACGCCGCATAATTATGTTCCACGTAATGAGCACGTGCGATTACGGTTTTCGGTGCACGCGGCCGAAATTACAGCACGGCGATCCGGCCGTGTGTGGTGTGTGTATGTATGTACATGCACGCGGCGTGACCCCTTTAATTCAGAGATGCGTTTCGTTCGCGAACGATTTTGCGAAAAGATAAAAAAAAACGCAACAGTTCGGTTCGAACGGGAGTCTCGTTCTCGCGGTGAAACGGTACAGAGACACGGGATCGAGTCGCTGACGAACCAACGAAAGAGTTTCTCCCTCTTCTACAACAGACTAAACAAACATAAAAAAGAAAGAAGAAGAAGGAAGGACAGAAGATAATGAGAGAGAAAAAGAAGTAACAACGAGATTTTTGACATTCGAACGGGGCCACGACGCGGGGAACATCCTCGTGATCGTGGCCCCGTCCGAGACAACGGATTGCACTTTTGCCAGGTGTCGATCCTGGCAGCGAAACGATATTCTCAACAACAACGAAACGATAACAGTTAACGGTGCGCGCGGGGACGCGCTTACAAGAGAAACAACAGAACCAGAAAGAGGAACGAGGGAAACGGGGACCGTCTTCCTCGCCGCAGACGATCGCGACATCAATTCGACGGAGAGATCGATAGCATCGCAAGCACGCCCAATATCGAGACACCGTTCAGCACGCAGAATTCGTCGCACGCTCTTTAATTTTGCTCGCGAAATTCGTTCATGCGATCTCGGAAACGAAATGTCGCCGTTCAGCCAGCTAGCGGTAACGGTTCGCAGGACACCGATTGTCAAGGTAATTCGAATTCGCGCAGAAGGCAGTAGATTTTTAGACAAAAAACAGTACCTTCAGAATCGTTTCACCTAGATGGCTGATATCTTAACCCTTAGCACTCGTGTGACGACTGTGAGGCGCTAAAAATTGTTGTATCGTTATGCGAAATATTGTATACATTATTAAATTTGTTTGTTGTTTAACGCTAGAACTACCATGCACTAAATGCAACTGGCATATATTGCCTTATAATGACAACAAAATTGCGTTTGTTTAGATTTCGTGTCGGTTTTGTTTAAATATCTACTTCGATAGCCATGTTTATTAAAAAATTTTCTCACGGCAACATATTTATAATTTCAATATTTCTAAAGGCAAAAAATTAGGAACAAGTCATTTTGACTCATTCGGTAGTTCTAGTGTTAATAAATTACTGATATTCAGTATTGTACGAGTGAATTGCTCTATTTTCGGTATGTATAACATGAAAGAATATATATACATACATATAGAAGGAAAATATTGTAGGTCGGAAGAAATGTTTCGTTTTGGATTGAATATAATATCGAGTACAAAGGGTTAATTTATAAAAGCGTCCAATAAATCTTGCGAGTATGCGAGTGTGGCGAATTCCATGCAATTTGAAACGGATTGGCTCGAACGCGACCGGTCCGACTAGTTCTTCGGCGTTTTCTTCAATGTTTTCCAAGCAGGACTTGAAACGGATTCGGAAGTGACTGTTTGAAATTGTTTTACCAAGGTTCTGGTCAGAACAGTTATGAAGAACCTCTGTCCTAAGGAACCATTGCGAAGGAGCAAAATTTCCAATGAAGAAGCAATCGGGAAGATACGACAAATATTGAAACAATGTCAATTTCCTTGATCCCCTTTGAAAAAGCCGAATTGGACAGTACACATTGTTTATTGTCCATTCTGACGTTTGTGGTCCTATCGCTACGTTAATAATAAAAATTATTATTCGTACACGAGTTCCCTCACTATTGAATTCAAAAATCAATTTACAGTGAATTCCTGATATAAGTCACTGCGGGCCTCGCGTTTAATGGTCACTGGGACTACCCACACCACCACGGACAGTGACTTTTACATTTGCAGCGTGCACTGTGTATTTCAAATGTGGCGACAACCACAGATTTCGTCTAAACGTCACTCGGCAGAACCGCGCAAGTGACTAATATCGAGATTTCATTGTAATTCATTCCAATTAAAAAATTGTAAATTCATATTCCAACAATGGTAGAGAATACTGATCAAACGAAACGAAGGACTATTGCGTGCAAAGAGGTAGTAGTTTTCATTTAACCCTTAGCACTCGAGTGGTGACTGAAGCACCACTAGAAATTGTTGTAGCATTATTTCAAAGAGAATTTACAAAAAATATTACAAAATATTTGGTACCTTAGAAAATTTATATTTAGTAGATTACTAAACGTTTAAATGTTATATGTGGAAATCGGATCAGTTTCGTACGAATAAAATGAAAATATTCTAAGACGGAAGAAAAATTTCGTTGTAGAATGAAAATATCACCGAGTGCAAAGGGTTAACGAAATTCCTCTCGATTCAATGGTGTTTCGAGAACGTATGATTAGAACAATAAAACGCACGCGCAATGATAAGTGATGCTGGTTCAGTGTGTTTGGGGAGCACACTTAATTAATTTAACCCGAACTAAAGTCTTAAACGAGAATAAGACACCATTCGAATCGCGAATCAATCTCTCTACAAAGGTTCGAGCGTAGTTGGAAATTTCATTTCTCCGCAACGGCGATTCGAGGAGACGGGTTCTCCGGGACCGTTCCAAGAACCAAGGTCGCGATTGCAACAAACAGCTTCGAAGCCCTGTTTCCGGGGGTCCGGAGCCGCGCAGCCGTGACTACTCGCGCGGTGTGCGATCTTGGATCGTGAGCGACAAAGAGGAAAGGGGTGGGATCGCTTTAAAGAAACCGTACGAAGCTTCGGAGGAGTCGCGTTGGTCGGAGTAGGTAAGACGATTGAACGTGAAGGTGAACGCGAAAGAGAGAGAGAGAGAGAGAGAGAGAGAGAGAGAGAGGAGAGAATAGAAAGAGGAGAGAAGAATGACAAAGGAAGAAAACGCGCGCGCGGTTCGCGAGCTCGTAATCGCGGCAGCAAAGTCGCAAGTCAGAGATCGTCCTGAACGTGAAAGGAAGCTTTCGTTCCGTTCGGACGACGGCGACGTCGGCGTCGGCGGCGGTTGCGGCGGCGGCGGCGGCGGCGGCGGCGGATCCTAAACGTGTAAAAATACGTAGAAAAGATAAACGCAGCGCCTCGAGACGCTATCGCTCGTTGAAATAGCTTTACATCGATTATCATACACCGTCGTAAGCAAGGTCGACCGGCGGCCTATGGTGAGACGGGAGGTAAGATGGCGGCGTGGATGTGCCAGGCGTGGTGCCGCCGACGCTCGTGTACCCGCCGGGATAGTTCGCGCTTGGCGCGTGTATACCCGCCGGTGGTGCCGGATACGCGTCGAAGGAACTAGAGTACGATCCGTTGTAAGGATAAGGATTGGCCATGTGGCCGAGGGACGGGTGCATTCCTCCCATGCCGCTCATACCGCCCATCCCGTAGGTGCGCTGCATCAGGCTGGGCTCGAGGCCGCCGAAAAGGTACCCGTTCGTCGAGCCCATCGGCACCGGATAGTGCGGCCCGGGTATAATGTTCGGGTACGAGTTCCCGGGGTGTCCGTGGTTCATGCTGGGCGTGTAGTTGCTCGACGCCAGATTCTCCACCGTGTAGGACTTGCTGTGTTGTTGTTGCTGTTGTTGTTGTTGTTGCTGTTGTTGGTGTTGCTGTTGTTGTTGTTGTTGCTGTTGTTGTTGCTGCTGTTGCGAGTCTTGGTGTTGGCGACCGTTCATCGCGTACAGAGAGCCGTAGCCGTCGTTCGGCGAGTTGTGCAACGAGCTCGGGTAGATCGACCCGCCGGGCGCCAGGGGCGGACTATAATTGGACATTCCCGCGTTGGCCATGCCGGCGAAGCCCGACAGATAGGACTGGTGGTGCGCGTCCATCTTCTCCGCGAGGGTGCCGTCGTCGTTCATGCCCGGGTGACCGTGTTGAAGCCGTTGGCTGCCACCGTCGGCTATACTCGGGATCTGGTCGACCAGGGACTCCAGGTCGCTCAGGCTCTTCGAGGCCACGTCCTGACCCGTGTTCCTCTTGATGCCGTACTGCTCGTGGGGATGGTGCGGCGACATCGAGGAGTGCGTGGGCGTGTGTGGATGCGTGTGCGGCGGAGTCGGGTGGGAATGGTGCGAATGCTCGTCGGTGGTTTGGCTCAACGGCGTCGGGGTGGTCTGATGCGGGTGCGGGTTGTGCGGCTCCGAGGCTTGCTCGTGGTAGCCCATGTAGCTGGTGTAGCTCGGGTGAGACGGTGTGCCCGGGCTCCCGTGGTGGCCCGGATTCTCGCCGTTCCCGGCCGGGTTGTACTGGCGATGGTCGTTGCTCATGTTCTGCTGGGAGATGCTGGTCGGCGGTTCGAAATCCGGATGCTCGACGCTCGGCGATGTCAACGGCGACGGCTCCAGGTTGTTCTCCGAGGAGATCGCGGTGTTGATCTCCGACGAGAGATCCGAGTGGGTGAACGAGAGCGACATCGATTTCGGGCTCTGGCTGTAGTGCTGCAGATGCACCGGGCTTTGCTTCGCGTTCATGTTGTACGGACTGTCGTTCATCCCCTGGCCGTAGAAACCGGAATCGTTCATCGGCTGCGGGTACGGAGCCATGTGCGCGAACGTCTTCGGCGGCGAGAAACAGTTCGGCACCACGCCGTAACCGTCCCCCAAGTGACCCATCCCTTGGTGCTGTTGCTGTTGCTGTTGTTGTTCCCGCTCTCTCATCTCCCTCTCCTGCTGCTTCTGCTGCTGGTGAATCTTCTTCGGGCGTCCGCGACGCTTCTTGATCACCTCCCCGTTCGCGTCCAGCTTCTCCGGATCCGGGGGCGGCTGATCCTCCGGGTTCTTGATCTTCTTCGGCCTGCCTCGCTTCTTCTTGCCCGGTATCTGCGAGTTCGGCTCCTGCTTGATCACCGTACCGTTCATCTCGGTGATTCTGCTGTCTCCCTCGCTGGTCAAATCGTCGCAGAACCCGGGCTTCTTGTCCTCGATCGCATCCTGATCCTTCTTCTTCAGCTTCGAGTCCGCGAACACGATGTCCGACTCGTCCAGGTGCGAGATCGCACCGTTCAAATAGTCCCGGAACTTCTTCAGCGCCGCGTAGTACGGCACCTTGTCCGCCGCTCGCGGCAGCTGCGCGCATCTCGCGCTGCTCGATGGCATCACCCACATGTACTGCAATCAAATTATTATTATTATTATTATTATAAAACGCGGTTCTAGTACGAACGAATTGCGATCGATTAATTTCATTTCGTCTAGGCTCACCGTGTTGGTTCCTTCCACCAGGTTGGGCTGTCTACCGAATCCGAACTCCTTCTTTCCCGAGAACACCTCGTATATCAGCTTACCGTTGAACACGGCGATCTTCGGCTTGTATTTCCGTAATTTCTCTAGCAGAATGTGACTACCTGCAAAAGAGAATCGATTTCACACACTGGGTCCGTTCAGAGTCCACTCGAAGTCTTATACCGTCTCGAAGCTTCGAAACGCTTTGTATGTTAATCATTGCTCCGATTAAACCTGGTATGCTCTGATTAAAACGAGACCAAATATAGCATAAATCAGACCATACTTGTTAGCGTAATCATGTGATGTTTTAAAAGACAAAAAGAAAAGAAGAAAACGTTGACAAAAGTATCAGTAGAAAATAATTAACCCTTTGCACTCGAAGCTATTTTAACTCCAAAACGAAACATCTCTTCCGACTTAAGATATTTCCCTTCTATATATTCTTTTTCATGTTATACATACGAAGATGGTGCACTTTACTCGTACAATACCGAGGTGTTTAGTAATTTGTTAAATCCAAACAAATTTAATAACGTTAACAAATATTTTAAATAACGATACAGCAATTTTTAGTGGCGCCTCACAGTCGTCGTTCGAGTACCAAGGGTTAAACGATCAAAGGACTTTGAAGCGCTCTCCTGTAAAATTTATATTTTTTCATTTGTGACGTTTTTCTCGTGCACGAGCGACATGCACATAGTTTAAGGATGCGTGGTGCCGAGCAGGAACGATTTCTATCTGCACGAGGTCTGTAGAGGAGAGATATCGATAGTTTATCTAAGGAGCTCCGTAAACCCTAAACCACGGCCGTCTCTATCTTTTTTTCTGCCGTGCATCTACTGTTTCCTACCGAAATCGTCAGCGCGCTTTCAAAATCACATCTGGAAATGATCACAGACATTCACGAAACTGGCCTGGTCGGGTCGTGGAGAAATATCGGAGGGAACTCGGTCGACCGCACGGATGGCCATGTCTAAACGGTAGGTACAAAAACAAACGAAATTCTGGCCCCGGAGCGGCTACTGTACGGTTGAGCATAACACGACTCTAAATCGACCTTAATGGCTGCTAACACAATAAGCATCGTAAGGGAGAATGAAGTATAATGTTCTTATCACCAATTTTTACATTCGAAAGGAGCAATTTCAAACGGTATAAAGATAATTCATTGCATTTCAGTAATTTGTACGCATTTAAGTGTGCTATTTTAAAATACCGTATCATATACACCCTAGTAATAGTGGTCAGAATAATAGCGCTTATATAGGGTGAGGCATTTAAAACCTGAATAACTTGGTTGCTATTGGTGATAGGGAAAAGCGCATCAGGCAGGTATAGGTGTGCGTTTCGTAGGTCTCGCATTGCGGTTGCGTCCCAACATCTCTGTTTTTCTAAGTGCAGCAACATATTTTTGAACTCCTACGATTGTAGCCCTTCTCGAGACAATTTCAACGATATAGTCATTCAAGGTCTTTCAAGATCATAAACGTTAGCAAGGAGAAAGAAGATTTTCAGCCTTATTAATGCGATCGAACAGAGTCAGTTCAAAATGTAAACAATGTGCTTCAATCTAAAATAATCTGTTACGACAGATGCAAAAAGACATGCGGGAACGCATAAAACGAGCCTGTGCTGCTATTGATCATCGCACACTGTAATGCATAATGCAGTCATCAGTGGGCGAACCTACCGGACACTGTCTTTCTGTGTCTGGTCATCGTTTTTTAGTACTTTGAGTACAAGAAGTACTTTACAAAAGTACAAGAAGTAGTTTACATTTTGAATTGCCTCGGTTTGATTTCATTAATAAAGCTGAAAATATCCCATTACGTAGCATTCACAGTGAATTTATATTCTTCCCCCTTGTTAACGTTTATGACCTTGTTTTATGTGCCTCAGCCTATATATACGCTGATAACGCAAACGGGCCAAAGATTTAACAAAAATCGGTCCGGAAGACGCGTATTCTTTTCTGACAAGTTTCGTGGTTTTCCATTTACTTCGAACCAGTCTTTCTGCAATGTTCTTTATCACGGCAAATAAGAGAAGCGAGGAAGAACTTATGCGAGAAAAATTGCCCTTGCATGAAAGAACCGTAAAGCTATGCGCAAACACTCCGAGCCAAAGATTGTCGGTTTGTTACGATCCAACGTGCCTCGCAGTTCGTTGCTTGAAGATAGTCTATACAGATGATACACAACTATCTTTATGAATCTTGAAACAAGGGGGGGGGGGAGTGTGGGCGGCTCCATAAGCATGCGATCAGTCCGCGTCCCTAAGACCCGCATAGCTCGAGGTGGCAAACTTCGCTGATTAGAAAATGATCGGCGGACCAGTCGGACATTGTAATTCTAGTGATTTAGCCGGCGAACAAGTTTCGAACGCTTCTTGTTCGGTGATCTATGCGCGCTCGCGGTGCACGCACCGCTAGGAGGCGACACGTGGATCGCGATTGGCGCGCGCGGGAGAGAATTTCAGGCGTCGTGGTTGGCAACAGTGGAATGCCGCGTGCCCGCTAGTCTTCTCGCAGTGTTGATCGCACGACGAACCGGCTTGAACGTCGACTTCGATCGGGAATAGATTCTCGGATGTGATCTTTCTCTGTATCCGTCTCGCGTGTATCTACCCGTCGATCGGAAGTACATAACGCCGATCGTTTCGTTACACCACGGAGGAATGCGGAATATTCGGCGATCCCGGCGAACGATATATCGTGAATCGAGGCCACCGAGTATTCGTCGTGCAACTTGCCGCCGCTGACTAACACCTATACACGGTAAGTACAGCGACTTTTATCAATAAACCAGGATCGTCGACCGCATTATCGACCACGTGTCCCGCTCCGCGTCGCTCGGCTCCCGTTCGGGCACGCTCGTGTACGTTCGTCTCGCCGCGTTTCGTCCTCGCACTCGAATCACCGGAAGTCTCGGATCTATCGGGCTCCACGGTTCTAAGGGTACGAGCACAACCAAAGCTCGGACACTATCGAGGAGAACGGACCTTCGAAATACACAGTGTACACTTTTGGTACAAGTGGAACCGCTCACAACGGATCATCAAACGGCACCGCTCTCTTCGCTAGCGTTGCAGGTAGCTTTTCGCAGCCCCATTGTACTCGTATTATACGGGTACGCCGCAGTGCATTGATACTTGCGGTACCAGCGAAGAGAGCGAAGCGTCGACATAGAATATATACTTTTATACAAGTTGGGCACCTGTAGAGCCTACACTTGTTAGCAGTTGTTAGCAGTCGTATTGCAACTCCGTTGTACTTGTATCCTAACTCATAAAAAAGAAGAATATCGATCAATAGCTCTCATCGTTTCGTTGCCCGGTAATTCGTTAATCCCTAAACTAGAGAATCTTACCGCGAATTAGTCACTGCTGGTTGTAAGGTTAGTTGTTACATTAGGTCGCCCCATAAGTTCGTGCCGTGGATATATTTATATTATTCACCATTGAAAAGTATTTTAATACATTTAATACAGGCCTTATACATTGCTTTATAATAACAACAAAATTGCATTTCTTTAGATTTCGTGTCGGTTTTGTTTAAGTATCTACTTGAATAGAGAAGTTTATTAAAAGATTTTCTCACGAATATTTATAATTTCAATATTTCTAAAAGAAACAATTGAGAGCAAGTCTCCAAAAAACCGCAGAAATTTTATAGTGACGGTATGATGTCTTTGCCGAACAGGCCAGAAGAGGTTGTGGAATGAAAGGGTGATTTTATTGTTAGAATTTAAATCGTACAAGAGTAAACGGCATGAACTTATTGGACGACCTAATAGTTTCCCGCGAAAATGCCTGTTTTCATAGTCTTCGAGAGATCGTTCTTGGATTAAATCGAAACCGTAATGGAATTGCCGGCAACGCGCGAGGATTCTCCTGTTCGCAACATTGTTGCCGTTCTGTTTGTACTTTGTACACTTTTCGGCCGGTGAACGGTGATTGTTTTTAACGTTGAATCGGCGTCGGAGTTTTTCTCGACCGGAATCGAACGCACGGCTGGTCTCGTTTCGGTGTGCCGTTTATCGCGGAAAGTGTTAAAAGAAAACATTGTAAAAGCGTTTATCGGGCACGCGATGGTGCGGCTCTGTACGAAAAACAGAAAAAAAAGAAGAATAATCGTTCAATGAACGCGAGAAGTTCGTAATAGTATATCGTTTCTGTCGCGAAGGAATGAATCAGACGGCCTTGAACGTTTTAATGAGAGCCCGGCGCTGGTGGGCTCCGTCTTTTGTTGAACGAAAACGTTCACAGCGACGAAACCGCAAGCGAACTTAGCTGTAGTAAACTATTGTTATTTCTTATTTGTTATGTTTAGTTTAACCCTTATGTGGGCAACCAATCTGTTCACGGTTGTTTAAGCCTTATTATTTAATATGTTTTGGATCAATTTTAATTCCGTAACCATAAATCGACAGAGAACCTTCTAAATAATGGGGATCCAGGGCGGTTTTGCGATATCTTCATAAAAACATAACAAATTATTAGAGAAAACATAGAAATGGGTACCCGGTTGCCCACATAAGGGTTAAATTTCCAAAACGATCGATTTTATTCTTTTGTTTACACTCTAGATCCGGAAGTAGATGCACAGTCATATTAGCTATCCACTGTACGCCTATGTTACAAGCCTGAAGCGATAGAAGCGGGGTGGACAGCTATTGCGACCTATGACCTTATCTTAATCCTTTGCGGTTTTACGTCGACGTTGATTTTTGTACCGGTGGTGTACTTATTTTACCGATTTCTATTACATCTAGCAATAATGCCAGCATTACATGGTACACGAAAAAAATTATACTGCAAAAATTATATTGCACGTTGCAATTCTGAAATAAATGAGAGAAAATTCTTTGGACAAGAGTTCTTCCTTTGAATAACAGACTGTAGTGCTCGAACATTCTCATGCGAATCACGCTCCGTGGAATCGAAAAAGATATTTCGACTTTTTGCTCTTAGGGGCGATTATATCAACGAGAGTGGACCATTTTGTTTACAACTGGCGGATCCGTGGAACCGGTATTTATCTCGAGAAAACAGAGTTATCGGGAGGAACCGAGAAACACGAGTAAACGAACGGACATTTGTCAGAAATAAAGATGTTCTACAAAACTATTATTTGATGATCTATAATTGATACTGACAGAGATTAGTTTCACATTGAATTTCAGAATTTGGATTTCAGCACGCTGTACGCGGTTACACAATCGTCTAAGATGAATCATATTTTTGATGTCATAGTTTTAATGTGTCGTCATTGTGTAAGTAGAAAAGAAAATCTGCGAAGCATTGAATTTGAAAAATTGAATTTTGGTCATGAACAACGGGTTCCTGGACTATAGTGCGTTGGTTGGTACGGGTCGTGTAGCCTCCGTTCACGCGTGTTCAGGAGGAGATTTTTCTGGATCATTCCACTGGGAACGAAACGTAATCGTCTGTGCTGGAAATGAGTTGGTTCCTGCCCTCCATGTGTGCACGATATGTTGAAAAATTCTTACGAGCTTAGACAGCTCGGCGGTCTTAACCTCGAGACCGACGCGTCTGCAGCGGACGAAGACTTTTTTTTAAAAGCATTATACTCTGCCGATTATACTCGATGAAAAAACTTAAGAATTAAAAATAAAGAGGATATATATTTAATTTTTGTTAAACACACGAACTGTGAAACTACGGCCTGCGACTTCTGCAATTGAATTCAGTCATTTGATTTCGCCAATATGGCGAAACTATGGTTTGATTGAGTATTGTTTCGCGTATCTGCCACGAATTGAGAGGGGATTATAGGTGTATGAAAATCATGTGGAGGATTGGTTCATCCTCCGTGTGTGTGCGTAGAGAAACTGCGTCAAAATTCAGACGAAAATTACTCACGAGGGGAATATCTTTTTCCGGGGAAATCTGAAATTGTCCGAACTATTGTTAATGGAATTGCGATAGGATGATACACACAGTGGTTGGAATAAGCCGTAGTTAGTAACGGTAATATTCGGCCGGAGGACGGCCCGAAATGAAAAGACGATCGGCAGAACCGAACGGTCCAACGAAAAATTGATTAACCCCTTAACTTGTACGCGCGCTCGAGTTAATTCGGAGCGCGTAGCACGTTTTTCTTCGAAAACTGTGCGTTAAGGGGTTAAAGGATCCCGTCTCGCGATATGGCGTATAACGGCTTCCTGTGACGACACTTCCCCTCGAGACGGAACGTTTGACGGTCTCGTGTAACACGAACACAGTGAGCAAGCTACTGGAAACTATTCTCGGAAATTAACGTTAAACGATTCTTGTATTAATGTATTCTTTATCGGACGAGGATTTTCTTTTTTTTTCGATGCTTCTCGAAACACGGGCATCCGATTCAAACCCCCTAATGAAAAATTATTCGAGTATCGTATCGATCTATATCGAAAGTTGAATCTCCGGAGTTACGAAAAAAGCTTCTCTTTCGAAAGCAAATGCGACGTGAAATGTGATCGACGGTTCTTTTTCGAGTGCAGGGGATGTTCCAATTAAAACTGTGGCTGACCATCGTTCACGTAAAATTACGTCGAATGTCGATCTTCCATTCAAAATAACTAGCCACTTTCGAACGAATTTTTGTCGTCGATATTTATTAGCATTATCCCGAGCGACATATCTAACCTGGACACTGCTTTTGCGATATTGTCGATTATAACATAGCTGCAGGTTATTTTAACGTTATAATATTAATGCAGTTATTCTATATTTACCGTCTTATAATTTTATTTGTTATAATGAAAGGAAGAATCGGATAACTATCTAGACTTTTGCTTGCCAATGTGCAAAATCTAAGAAAAATCGACCACGGTTAATTTCCTGGATGCTTTGCATACGGTCCTCCGTATTTGCATAAAAATCCTACGATAACTTTAACTTCCAGAACACTTCTTTAGCTGTCCTCATCGGAATTTATAATGTAGGAAGATTCTTGAAAAAAGTTCCACGCTCTATGCTTTAATCCTAGATAACTAAGCTATGCATGTATGTGGATAATATTTTCGCTAGACACTGGATCTTTACGAGAAACTAAAAATTGTCTGCTTTAGTTGCAAGATGCAGGAGCTACATATTTTTCAGTTTCAAATGTAATGTATTATAAAAAATATGTCCTCGCACTCCTCCATACGTTTTCTGCACAGCAGTGTAGCACTCATAACCAATTAACAATAATTTAAAGAATTGTACTAAAATTCTTCATCGCAATGTTACCATTATAGAACACTTCCCGTCTGAAGGAGAGCAACTTTTCAATGGGACTCGTTATTGTCTGCATAGGGAGTTCTTCAAGATTAACGCTAAATCCAGCGTTGGTTCAATGACCGGTCTGAAATTTTTTTATTGTACAATCGATTCGGAAAAAGTCCGAGTCGAGGCTCTGTATATTTACCGAACTTTTGTGTACACTCGAAGAAATAAATTTGTCGAATAATTCGGTAATTTTAAATGAAAAATATTAGAATTCGTAATTTTCACGGATCCCGGAAATCTAGTGTTAAAATAGCTCCGAGTGCGAGGGGTTAAAAAATTGCTGGGCCGTTCCGACGGGGTGATAATAATACTAATTAGCGGGTGTATTGTTGGTGGTATACTGACCTTCTTTGATTTCTTTTCTGGTGAGATCGGCGCTGCCTTTAGTGGCGCGAGCCACCATATTTGTGAAACCGATACCGAAGCGCAACAGCTTGTAATCGTCATCCGCCGTGAGTGGTTCGGGTGTCAGTCCGCTCAGGTGTAAACACTTCCCTGTGGGAGAGAACAAAAAAAAAGAAAGCCGATTTAATTGGACGTTAGAGATGTCGAAAGAACCGGGTTGATGCGCGCGCGCTCGCGCGTGCTCGTGCTCGGAACGGCGATGTCGCACGAGCGCCCGGTTTTTCCAAGGTTCGCGGGAACCGCGCCAAGAATCTTTGCCGTTTAAGTTCGACCGATATCCACGGGAGAGGAATTTCAATGGGTCTGGGTCAAACATTGTCGACAAACTGTCTGGAACTTCTGACTTCGTTCCGTAAACTCGTGACGATAAATCGGCCGCGTCATCAGCCGAACAAAATGGAAAGTGTGCTCCCACGGCCAAGCCCCTGGCGCCCCCCCTATTATCCTGTTACGTAACCGGGAAAGACGAGTTAACTCGACGCCACTGTACCTTTTTGTCCCATTACTTTTCTTCCACTCGTTGTTTATCCCAAGGCCAATTTTTATATCTACCGTCCCTTCCCCTAATCGCGGCTCAAATCGCTCCAACTTTTATTGTCATTGCTCTCGATCAACGCCTTATCAATCAACCATGATACAAGAGTCTCTTACAAAATATTAGCAGTCCCTTTTAAACTGAAGTGAAATTCTACTTTATTTTTAATCATTTTGGTCTGCTTTCATTTCATTCAGACATACCGAAGAATCCGCGTTATATGTCTGTAGCCCGGGTCTTGTCATCGTAGGGACGCTATTCTTTGATGCAGTACCGAAAACACGTCGTAATTCGTGTGTCTTACGAGTTATCTGTCAAAGTCACAGCTGGGAAATGTTGCCGACGAGACCCTACTGTTCTTTGATGCAGTGCCGAACATAGAAAAGGGCACCGAAACTCGAGAACTTCTTTACTTTTTCATTATTTTTTTACGAGACTTTCACCAATGTATTCGTTGAATTTTTATGACTAAAGCGATACCAAACACGATACAATTCGGATCATATTTACACTAACCTCGGGGCAGCGGCGGCTTTCGAGCTTCATGGTCCCTCGTGGGGTATACCCCGCGGTAGTGGGGATAATTCCGCGACGGCTAACTCAGAAGTCTGGGCGACATACATCCCGGATTCACTTTATTCGCAAATTCTTCCGTAAAGTGTTTATAAGCCAGCTTATGTTAAGCGTAACGTGGTTTAATATAATTTCTTTTCAGATTGTTGTCTAGTAGATACAGATTAAGCTTCGTTTCGACAGACAGCATTTCAATGGAAAAATCGGAAAGTTTGCGGGTGATCGAAGCGTTAAAAATCACCGGTTTAGTATAAATACGGTAGACAAAAGTGACGTTGCAACATGTTTCGATAGAAGACAGGTGTGGAAAACAATGTCACTGGGAAACGATCGTTTATTCTTAACGTTTGCCTATTCAATCGCTTTCGTTTAACTCGATTTATTATTCATGTCCGCGTTTATTCAATTCTATTGCTTGCTGGTTGACAAAAGCAATATTTTAACTATCGGGATTATTAATCGGTTATATATTCATCAGTTGCATCGGCAACTGTCTTCTTTAATTCCGATTAAAATGCCGTAATGTGTGTTTCGGTCAGCAAACCGCTATTTACTGTTTAGGCGAGTCTCCCGGCACGGTGTATTTTTCAGTGAAGTAATTTCAGAATTTCTGGCAAATTGGTTTTGTATACTCCTCTTGCTTGATTTGCGAATTACCAATTAACAACTCGGTCAAAATTAAATGCAAAATAAATGTAGTCCTGATTGTTTTCGAAAGGCAAAATAAATAAATCGGTCGGTTTAATTTTCCGGTTATGGTGAAGCCTGCTGTATGTCTGTGAAGTTGATGAAAAATCTTGTTAAAAAATGACTCGAGAAAAGCGTGAATCCCACTGGATAAAAATTACTCAAAAAATATACGAGATCACGAAAATCCTGTCCCACCGAAGTGGATCTAGGTTTAAAGATTCTTCGGTGATCATTTCTTTAACAGCAATTAAAATAGTCGATCCATGAGTTATAACGAACAGTAGAATTAAATAGGGATTTACTCGCAATTATACAGCAGATTTCACGCATTTATGACAACAATGAGTAGGCGAGATTTAAAACAGTAAAAACATAGGAAGAATTAAAAAACACTATTATATTATTCTCGATCTATTAAACACATTAAGAAAGAAAATAAATTTCTATTTCACCCCAGTTTGTTGAAATTCGGGTGGACAATTGTTATTTTGCACACAGATCCACCGTCAACTCACAGTTAATTACTGAAAGAGAACTATTGCCGTTCTTCTTGCCAAAGAACAGGTGTTCGAAAATCCGTGAACAAGTTTCCGGTAGACAAAGCGTTGATACGGAAGCCAGAGAGCAAAGGGTTGAAACAGCCGTGGGTAGACTTTTGGTAAAGAAAATCATTCGGTGAGGGACAAAGGGCCCGCTTGTTTTGTCGAGCGACGTGTATCGTATTCAGTGACTCGAGGGTCTCCTCGAAACGAGGCTCGGTTTTCAATCGAACGAGTTAAAAGGCATTCGACGTGGGACGGCGCGGCGATAAGTGTCGCGGTTTAAAAACCGTCTACAGCGCGCGCGTTCGGATGAAATGTACAGGTGCCGAAACTGCCATAATTCACAGTGTCACGCCGAGAATGCATAATCCGGGGAAAATTTGATTTTTGGTACGTTTACGACATCGGCGGCCGAACACCGCTATTTCTAAAGAAGTTTTACAAGCGATAATTTCGGCTGTACAATTTACGACACCACAAGCTAATTTATTAGGGTACGCTTATTTCGTGAAAACGTGCTCGCGTCAAGTTTGGCTCCTCGCTCAATAGCCATTGAAGTGTCGTAAAAATCCACCTGCGACACAGACCTGTTAGGGTACGAGTACAAAGCAGCCAATCCTCAAAAGCGCCGCTTCCCTAGTACCGCAGGTCCGTTGTACTCGTGCCCCAAGGAACTCATTGAGTGCGTGACCATACTCGAGCACAGGATTTTTATAGAAATATTAGGGGGGCTCATAAGTAAGCAATTATTTTGAAATCTAAAACAAACTTTGTAGTAAATTCAAGTTCTTATTTATTAATTTATTATATAATCTCCATCATTATTAAGGACAGTTTGCCATCTTTCCTGTAAATTTTCAATCCGCCTCTTGTAGATTAAAGTAATCTTTTCATTTAGGAAAATTTTCTTCGCGGCTTTGTTATGAAGCTATTAACGAAAAACACGAACCAATCAGAGCGCGACTACACTGGAAGGATTCCGGCTCGACTGTAGCTGCGTTCTGATTGGTTCGTGTTTTTACTTAATAACTCGTTAACAGAGCCACGGAGAACATTTTCGTAAAGGAAAAGGTCACTTCAAACGACCTCAAGAATCAGCCCTTTCAAAGAAGTACAATATTTTTGGGACATCCTGAATATTGCGACCCTGGCGGCTGTCTAAACTATTATTATACTGCATAGTCAACCTTAAGTTCTGTATCCGTTATATTTAGATCTGTTTTCCTCAATTATTGTTTATTCAAATGCAGTTATATATATAATTTTGACTATCGTTTATTTACCTCTTTTTTGAGGAGTGTGAAGTGAGCGCTTCTCTGTTATTGGTGAACACTAAGACGACACAACACACGGATTATGTCCGGTCCCGTGTCGAGGGAAGGAAAGAAACGAGTTTTCTACGCGTGCGTTAATTACCATGCATTTTTGCCCGGCTCGACTCGTATTCGCGTGGAGAACGGGTACGGTTTCGCGCGCGCTTTGTATCGCCGCGGCAATTTAGAGAAACTGCTTGTCAGCGGTCGCGCGATGGTGCAGCAGGTGTTACAAAACGCGGCCGTTCAAACGGCTTAAATAGGTCTGGGTCAAGCTTGGTCGATTCTTTTTACTTCGCCCCCTCGGAAGTTCACTCATAAATCGTTCTCCCCCGCGCCTTGCTGAAAATTATTGTCCGACGCGGGGAAATTCCCTCGGACGTGCCTCACTTTCTTCCCGCGCGGCTTATAACCGGATATTCTACAAAAAGATCGCGATACTTTTGGCCAACTTGCCGCCTTTTTCGCCATCAAACTACTCACGTTTTATCGTCGAACTTTCCTTCGTCGTTTCGTTTGTCCCCTTGCAAAACAGAGACATTTTTAATTGCTTCAATTTTGTCAGCTTTTCTTTGTTTTTTTTTTTTTTGCCGCGGAACTACACAATCTCAGTAACCGAAATTCTGCGTATAGTTTTTCTCCACGTTCTCGCGGACTGCAGAAATGTTTGTACAATGAGAGAATGGAAATTGAGCCTGCTGGAAGCAATCAAACTCATTAACGAAGCGAGCATTCAATTTTCCACCACGAATATCGAGTCCCTTGCGATTATTTTTACTAGAAATCAACAAAATCTTGGTAGCCACGCTTTCGCATACAAGTTCGTCCTTGTCTTCGCAATCCTTACTTTGTATATAGAAAAAAAAAATGATAATTGACCTTGTTACAAGCGATGAAGTGCATCGATATACTAATCCTTCGAATTTGCTCACCCGTCGCAAACAGGAATTCTTCTTCCACTTTGAGATTTTTTTTGCCCCGAAACTACTGAATCTTTGACAACGAAAATTCCGTGTACCCTTTCACCGATGTTTCAACAAACTCCAGAAATTCTTGTGCAAGAAAAAAATGAAAATTGAGCACGTTAGTAGCGACGAAGTATCCCTCCACCAGAGGTACTTTACAAAACCGCCTACTTTCGGTCTGATTGCAACCCGTGCACGATCATCGGACCATTCTTCAATCCGGTAGCACACACGTGAGGGTCTAGCGGACCCTTACAACTGAAATACGAGATCTTCTCGTCGTATTTCTTTCGCTACCGTTTTGCGTCTAGTTCTAGCTTTTTAAAAACTGATACCGCATGTATCGATGCCGCGAAAACACCGGTAATAAGAAATCTAGATGTACAGTTTGCTCCTGAAGATGTAAAAATACAATTCATTCGTAATAAATATTACAAAAAGATGGGTTTGGAACGTACCAAAACTGTATGACAAAAATGTTTGATAATTAAATTGTATATTTATAAATTATACTGTTTTTTTTTTTTAATACAAAAGTATAATAAATACACATAAAACATTAAGAATAAATATTACTTTCCACTGGGGGTTCATGGGCGCCCAACGTGGATACTTTCGTTTCAGAAGGTCATATGTGTGCTGCCGGGTTAACGATGCGGCGTTTAATTGAAGTGCAATCTCGTGTAAATAATATTGAACGTAATAATTATCGACTGAGAGAGTAGAGGACAATGAAGGACTTTGGTGTTCAGGGGGGGGGGATAGGCACACCAAGCCCCCCCCCCCAGCGGGTACTTGAAACCACGGATAGTGGAGAACACTATACATACATACACACTATACACAAGATGCACTGTGCATTCCGCGCGTATATAGTTTCATTTATAAATTAGGGACGATAAGGCCAGACGGGCGCGCGACCGACAATCGGCGAACGATTACTTAGCCGATCGAAAATATGCATAATTAATTTTAATAGGATTACGCAAATACCCGACGAAACGGGCAGTGGATCCGAAGATGAAAGTATCGTCGATTCTCGGAAAATAGCAGAAACTTGCGTACATATTTCATAAAATTGAGTTGCTCAAGATCACAGCTATAATCAACGCTCTACAAGAACTACAATATTTGGCAATATCTACTGGGTAACGCTTACAGTGATTCTCATTCTAAAATCAATTCCGGAGGCAGAATTGCTCTATAACGCACTGTTTTCGAAAAATATCGGTTTTTATGAAAATGCATGACTTTTCCAAAAAAAAAAGTCAACGCATGAAGGTTCGGGTTTGAGTCAAGAGATACAGGGAACTTTCCCCTATACATCCATGTAAATAATTAGATTTTGTAGTTTTTAATAGTGGTAAATGCTCGTTAGATTTTGAAAAAGAGCTGACGAGGGTACTTCGTAGGCAGTATTGTTGTATTCATGTGAAAATTCTTTATCTAGCAGGAATTTATCATACAGTATTGAATTCTACAGACGTTTCTGGTGAAGAAACCGTTCATGAAAAGTTTTCGGCTCGGTTGGTATATGAGCAGGCGAAGAAAATATTCATTGTGTGCGACGCGATCCCGCCACGCGGCCATGCAGGCTTATCTCTCGACTCTTCAGTGCCGTAGCTACGTGTAGTCGATGTATTCGTGTGTGCTTGGTAGATGGAGCGACTGGTTGGTTTGTCTCGTAATAATATAGTTTATTATTCATTCTAAAAAAATGTTGTACTTCCTTGAAAGGTGTGATTCCTGCGGCCATTTAAAGTACCTTTTTCCTTTGTCAAAATGTTCTTCGCGACTTTGCTAAGGAGTTATTAACGAGAAACGCGGACCAATCAGAGCGCGGCTATAGCGAGTGGATTCCGGCTCGGCAACAGGTCCCGCTGAGCGTGGCGTTGCCATTGGCCGAGCCGGAATCCATCCGCTGTAGCCGTGCTCTGATTGGTTATCGACTACGCATTCCTACGGCAAGGGCCAGTCGAGACACGCAATGGGCGGGAACAATGAATATTTTCTTAACCTACCCACTCATCTATATACCAACCGAGCCAAAAACTTTTCGTGAATAGTTTCTACACGAGAAACGTCCGTAGAATTTAATGCTGTATTGTAAATGTCTGCTAGATACAAAATGTTTCATACAAATATAAAAATAGTGCGTATAAAATAACCGCGTCAGGTCTATTTCAAAATTAAACGAGCATTAACAACTATCAGAAGTACAACAAAATATAATTGTTTACACGGATACATAACGGAAAGTCCCCTCCATTTCTTGACTCAAAACCGAACTTTTTGTTTTAGCGAAAACATGGATTTTTATAGAAATCGATATTTTTGGAAAACTGTGCGTGATAGAGCAATTCTTTCGAATTTGATTTTAGAACGAAAAGCCCTAAGAATCAACCAGTTGCAAAATACGAAAAAAGATTTAAGATAATAAATAGGAGAGTTTTCACATTGAGAATCGTATGAGGGTCAAGCTTCCCCTAATTTGATGTACCCTATTTTTTTTTTTTACTGTTAACACTTTGCGTGCTACGTCGGTCATATATCGGTCACCATTCTTTTTTATTGAACTTGAAAATCCATTTTTACTACAACATATTAACTAAACCAAATATTATTAAGGTTCACAAGGTACGCGAGTGTTACAAAAAATATTGTTATGATAAACCTTGTCTTTTCTATTTTTGTATTATTAAATAAGTTGTCCTGATTTTGTGTGCCGTTTATGGACATCGGCGTGGCACACAACGTGTTAAATACAGCGATGCTCTCAGAATACAGCTGTCCGGCGCAGCTTATTTCAGTCAAAAGATTGCGAGAAGTGAATGGAGTGCAGACCTTGTTGGATCCTTGGATCCTTGGATCCTTTAATGTTGAAAGGACATCCTATTTTATCCTGTATCAAGGTTTGAGTGAGAAGAAAGCGTGACTTTTATCAACGCTACCGTGTCGCTCAACGTACTAATACAAAGTATGTATATAAAATCGAATACAAAGGGCGAGTGTTCTATTATCCGAACGTTTTTCTTCATCTAACCTATTTTGGTTTCCCGAGTCTGGATATGGAAGGCAGCACGGTATCAGAAAACCGTGATCATCAGCCCTAAAAAACTAGGCCAGACCCGGGGCAACCGGTACGGCAGCTAGCCTCGTAGGTGGGGCATCTTTTGCAACCTTTCGCGGGGACCCGAACAACCCTGTGCACGGTAGCATTCTCGGACCACGCTAAACTCTACCGTCGACAGGGAAAATTGTGCGAGCGAAATAAATCGCAGGTTCGTGCCAGAGACTGGCAAAGAGTGGGCACGGATGGATGAAGAACGGGCCTGCGTGTGTGTGTGCGAGAGCGAGAGAGAGAGAGAGAGAGATAAATAGAGGAATCGAGAGGTAGCAGAAGAGAGAGAGAGAAAGATAAAGTAAGAGAGAGGTCTCCGGTCTGATGGCGCGAAATTACAGACGTCGCCGAAGTATATTCCGCGAGCGTTTACCACCGGCAGCGGCAGATAGAGATTTATGACGCGGCCTCGGAAATTCTCTCCCTCTTATCCTCCTCCCGGTCTGGCCTCCTCTTGCACCACCGACCTACAGCCGCAGCACACGACCTTGGAGAACTTCGGAACAAAGTTAAACGCTCCCGCGTCTGCCGGTGGTGGTCGTTGCACGCTTGCTCTCCCGTTCGATCCGATCCGGGAGCCGATTCTCGCTTGCCGTTAAAGTCGGCTGCGATATCGAGGGGAATCGAGAGCGAGAGGAGAGAGCGAGCAAGCGAGAGAGAGCGAGAGAGAGAGAGAGAGAGAGAGAAGAGGGAACAGAGGGAGAAGAGAGGATCCGAGAGGGAAACTCTTTTCCTCCCCGCTTTAGAAAAACTACGGGGTCGTTCGTCGGATGACCCGGCAAGCGTTACACGCATAAGGAACGCCGCTGGCCCCTCTGAACCAGACTAACGACCGATCGAACAAACTTTATCGAGGCGAACCGACCCTTCCCCGTCGTTCACGACGCTAACCTAACCCAACGCGACTTCCCTCGACCTTTCCGCGTTACCTCGTCACCCCTGCACGATCACTTATTTGTACCGTTGCTAATAGCACGGTAATGCATCGATACAGGTGCGAACTTTGTCACCGTATCGCATCGCCACTTGTATCGCGGACCAGTGATATCCGTAGATCTCTGGCCGCCGACGAAACGTTATCGAACGTAGGAAAGAATAGCGATTTTTCGACAGCAACGTACTCGTGACATATTTTGGATCAAAATGATACCCCGCACGACACAGTTTGGATCGTGTTTGCTCGTTTAATCCATGTTGGAGAACGTCGATTATCCGAACTAATGAGGAGGACGCGGTTATTCGCAGCATGCTACTTAAAATACGGATAATGGAACTATTTAAAATACGGATACAGTAATGGAGAATTCAGATTCGGTTCGGATGACCAAAGTGTGCTAGCTTCTACTCGCAGTTTAGTAATTATTTTAGTAATTAGACGGTAAATCAAACCGTGGTTCTTTCGGAAGAATTGCTTGCGCCGTTAAAACTACTGGACAGATCGTATCCGGATCATAATAATTCTCGAGACTATAAGGATTTCTGTTCGTTGAATGAATTCATTCGAGCACAAATCATAATTAAAGCTTTGCCAGATCGGAATGAATGCACAATCATTGTTATATTTTTACAAAGCAACATAAACCTATCCCGGTCCTGAACGCAGTTCTACGTTAAATTCTGGTAATTGTACGTTTACAGGACAGCTCGCGTATCGAATCGATGTTTCTATCCATTCCATTTCCGTTTCATGCGTTCACGGGGTTTGTAAATTTGTAGAGTGCGAAGAAATGTTTGCACTAACGTTTACACTTTTTGTAGCGTTTCTCGTAACACCAAACACTGTTTCAATGACACCGGAAAACCAATTACAAAGCTTCACGCTTCGAGAAGAAATGTTGCAAAAAGGGAAGCGAAGGAAATGTTTTTCATTCGTTGTTCGATTCAAGAATAATAACAAGAATGACATTCTTTTTGCGCGATGCCACGTTTACGAGTATAAATCATTCGTGAACATTCTGTTCATCGCCTGCCTCTGCTTGAATTGCAAATACCAGATTTTTAAACTCATTTTTCTCGAAAACGAGGCGTCAAAACATAAAGCTCTTACTCCTCATTTTCGACTCGGTTCTGCATATATGTAGAATGCACCAGCCGACTGTTTTATAATTTTGAGGAATGTATAAGATCACAGTAGACATATTTTTACTGCACTTTTTTACTGTCTTTTTATTGTACTGTCTCATGCAACGGACGGAAACAGTTTCTATTTAGCATAAAGATTCGCGGTTTAACACGTCCAGGTTTTAAAACAAATTTTTACGTTAATGTATTCGTTGTACCAAATTTGTTTCGGATCTGTAAAATGTAAGAAAGTGGGAGGACAACTCAATATTATACATTTAATTTTTTTCCCATTTTCATTTCATTAAATAACTTACTTTGACTTTGTGGAATTTTTGAGGTTTCTAGTTTGGCAGTCAAAGTTTTAATAACAAAGTACGAACGTGTATTGTATCTAATAATTTAACGCAAAACCTACCAGGCACAAAACGTATAAAAGTATTATAGAAGGGTGAAGATTGAATTTATTTAAACTTTGTACGATTTTCATTAAAATGCCTGCTTAACCGTTTGAGTCTCAGGGGGTCTTGAAAAAACACTGTCGAAGAATCCCAAACAGCGCAACCGCGCTTTCTCTAAATGAGAATTTTTATTTTGTAATGTATTACTGCATTATTATAGTATCATTCTACCTATTGTAAAATGTACTATTTACATTAAAAAGAGCTGTGTAACGCATCGTCAGTTGTTCACAATGCTCGAAATGTGCTGGGTTTTCGCGACATCAAATCTCAACAGTGCGATCGCGCTGCTTGGGACTCAAACGGTTAAGTAAAGAAGTCAATTCAGCAATTTCCCATGAAAATCAGTCATGTTGACCGTGGTAGATTTAGTGTAATTAATTTTTCAATATTTCTCAGAATCGGTATGGCGTACCGATGTCGCCCCTGGAGGGTCAACGAAAGACCTCGAGACAAATAATTAACCCCTTGCCCTACAATATCGAGTCATACTCGTGATGAAGATTCTGAACAAGGTCTAATAAATATATTTATTATTGATTTCCTTCAAACCGAAATAAAATTCTATTTTGGCGTTGTCAATGTACAGCTATTGAAGAACATATATTTATATATTTTCTCCCTTTTTTTGGGAAATTACGAATTACGAAAAAGGTCTAATCGCTGAAACCATAAAATAAATCGTAGTGCAAGGGGTTAACTTTATCTGGGAAAATCGACGGTTGATCTGTTTACCCATTGTTAATCGAGTGTTTAGAGCGCATGATGGATTACTGCGGAATGCGAGATCGCTAGCGAACACGATGGCCGGGAGACGTTGGTAGATTCGTGTCCCGTGGCGTCGCGTCGCCTCGCGTCGCGGCGCTCGGAAGTTTCAAAGTCGAAAGAGTTTCGGTTTCCCCTCTGTCCGACCGACTTAGCTCGTTTTACCGAGTTTCCGAGGTTCCGGCGTGGCGTGGCGCGTTGCAACGCGCAACAGGACCTATCCCGCGTTACATTTTTCCTCGTGGCCGGGTCGCCACCCCCTCGATAGACATTGTCGTTGCTCTCGGGCTCCGGGCTCTCGGGCTCTCGGGCTCCGGGAGCGGAGCAGAAAAGAGAAACTGGCCGGCGCGACGCGTCGGGGAATTTATCGGTTGCGATATTTTTTCCACGCCTCGTAATTCGAGGCGTTCGTGGCTGTTCGGCGGCGTGGGGCGGCGGTTGCGGGGGCGGATGGCTTTTCGTCGTCCCGGCGACGTCGTTCGTTTCGGACCCGGACCCGGGGGTGTGGGCGAAAACGTCGATCGACCGATCCGAAAATTTCCGTGGAAAAAGGGCGTGAGTTCGGCTGACGCTCTCCCTCCCTCTTAAGCCCCCCTCCTCATTTCTCTCTCTCTCTCTCTCTCCGTTTGCGAAAATTCCCGAAATTTCGTTGACCCAGATTTTTCCTTCTTTTCGTACGCGGTCCTGTCTGAATGAACCTCGCTGGTTCATGTTCGAGCTGCAGGGGATGCGAGAGGAGAGCCAGGTGAAAATCGATGCAACCGAGGGAGAGGGAGAAAGAGAGTTAGAGAGAGAGGGAAACCTGTGCGTGGGTACCGCGGGAGACCGCGCCTGGAAAATCAATTTTCAGGGTTTTCCAGGACGAAGACCCGTTCACGGAGACCTAGGAAACAGACGAGCGCTCCGCGGGGCTCCTCTCTCTCTTTTCTATCGCACCGTGTGCACACCGTCGACGTAGTCGTCGTCGTTGTCGTTGTCGTTGTCGCAGCCAACTGCCACAATTTGCGAGCGAGCACGTATTAACGCCTAGTAGACGCGTTTAACGACACTCTCCTAAGAATTCTAGCCGCGAAACTTTTTCTACAGTCTCGTTAAAATGCCCGGCGCTCGGAGCCGAGCGCGTAGAATCGCGCGGGCAGCGGCGGTTACCTTGCAAATTTCTGATCCTCCGCACCTTTCGCACCGGACCGAGGAAAATTTGCATCGGTACTCGATTTTCTTTTCTCTGCGGGAGACAACGACGATCCTCTTCGATCCACCAACAATGTTTACATTCGCCGCTTTTCACCGACATTCTGTTCCCATTGACATGCCGATTTCATCGACATTAGTTTCCATGGACATTTGTTTTCACCGACATTATGTAGTCTCCGTCGGCAATTTGTTGTCACCGATTCGATTCGCGTTTCTTTCGTAATCGACGCAAGCCGCGATCTTATTTTGATAGCCAGTCAAAGTGTCGAAATGTCGGTGAAATTGTCGGGGATGTATCGTTATCGGTTAAGTGGAACGCACCCAAGCGTCCACGTAGATACATACACGAATTTCCCTGTGGGACACTGATCTGGGCTCCGTTGAGAGCGAGAGATACGAAACTGCGTCTTTTTAAGCATTCTCGACACGCAAAGAGAGAGAGAGAGAGAGAGAGAGAGAGAGAGAGAGAGAGAGAGAGAGAGAGAGAGAGAGAGAGAGAAAGACAAACAAAATCAAAATCATGCGGATGCTACTATAATACGTTGATTGATTAAAAATTATGTGCAGTTTTGTGTGCTAAAATATACAAAACTTCGACAAACAGGGTTTCGCTAAAAGATGGACTTGCTCGGACCTTGAACCAAGGTTAGAGCTTTCCATATTTTTCATAGTTGTATTCTCGAATTCTAAAAAGTAAGCCACGATGGTTCCCAATCCCAATCTGGCCCCGTGAAATCAATTTTGTAATACTCTTTAGAGTCACCACGATGCATATGGTAGACTTGAATCAGCAGCAATCAATGTATTTCCGGTTTGGCATTTATATTACCGCCTCCGAATCGACGGATATTGTTCCATATTGGACGATCTACCCCTAAAAAGTGAATTCTTCTACGACCACCCGAAACGTTGCACTTGAACAAACAGAGCAGCGTCAAAATAAATTTTCTTTTAATTACTCGAATATCTATGGCGTATTTCTGTTTGCTTCAGAAAGATGTCCTATCACAGAATACTTTCCCTTTTTCTCGAGGCACACACCGTATACGGCCGACCTCGAGAGTCCGGGCAATAAAATTGACGATTGCGTTTCTTGGGGAGTACTTTCCCTCCATATCTTTGAAACGCGTAGAGTGTACCTGGCGCATTGTTTTGTTCTCGAGACGACTGTAGCGTGTCCAGGACGACGGGCCAGACTCGGACCCCACGGCATTGCTGCCAAGGGCCAATTCAATCTCTCTGGGAGCAGAGAAAGAGTTAGCACCGACCCAACCTAGACCTAATCCAGAGTTGAACAAGATTCAAGACCGTCCTGATCTTCCGTACAGCTACGAGTCGTTCACCCCACGGCACGGCGTTGCTCCCAAGGGCCAGTTCGAGCGCTCCGGGAGTAAAGAGAACGTTCATTGGCTGTGGTCCGGAGCGCGGCAGGCCGTGTTCGGGTGGCCGGGTTCTCGCGCGTGGGCAGGGTAAAAAATCTTGCTGTCCAGGGAATCTCAAAAAGATGGGGCACGAAAATTCTAGGGGGTAGCGAACGTGCACGGACTGTAAGCTGCTATCGAGCGGATAGGCGTGCGACAACCCCTTTCCCGGCTCTCTGCCGTCCCCCTCGGCCAGCTCTAGTTCCCTTTTTCCTGCCCCTCTGGCCCCGTTGGCCCCTCCTGCCTCCCCTTTGGACCGAGCAGCAGGCTGGTAGAAGGGTGGCCGCGCGGGGGGGGGGGGAAGGGAGGAGGCAGAGGCTACACGCTTTCCCACACTCACCGACCAACCCTCCTTTGCCACCTATACCCTTCGCCCATCTCGTTTTACCCTACCCACCCCTGTACAACCGTCTCCTCCTCCACCTCCTCGTGATGCTGCCGCTGCTGCTGCTGCCGTTGCTCTGCTCTGCTCTGCTCTGCTCCGCTCCGCTCGGCTCCGCTCCGCTCTACTCAGCTCTGCTCTGCTCCGCTCCGCTCTGCTCTGCTGCTCCACTACCATCAACCCTCTCCAACCCATCGGCCGCGTCGATGCTCTTTCTCTCGTATCTTCGTCCGACTCTCTGTTTCTCTGTTTCGCGCACCGGCTCCTCTTTCTCTTTCGCTCTTTCGCGCGCGTTCTCTCTCTCTCTCTCTCTCTCTGCGTCCTCTCTCCGACCCACTCTCGCCGCCTCTCTTTTCCCCGGCTCATTCTCGCTCTGCCTCACCCTCCTGCCCTGATCCTCACCCACACCCTCGAGCTCGCCGCCCTCGTCCTCGCCCTCTTCCCTTCGCTCGACACAGCCGCCACTCATTATAGTTCCCACCACTACCAACCCCAACCTCCGCCACCTCCTTTCCCACCTCCGCCAGCATCGACAACCGTCAGGCTTGCATCCCTTTTCCACTCACGCACTTGGCTGGCTTCGCCAATCTTTTCGCAGGTCACCGCTACGATACCCTTCGACGCCGTGTACTCCTTTTTTTTTCCTTCTTCTTCTTCTTCGTCGTCGTCGTCGTCGTCGTCGTCGACGTCTACTTCCTCTTCTTCTACGTCCCCTCTTCCTTTCTCTTACAGAGGCGATCTCGCTCCGTCCCGGATATTTTTCCGCGCTCGATAGCCGGAGAGAGAGATAGAGTCGAGAGAAATCGCGCGGAGTTCGTCAAATTTTTCCGCAGACTCGGGCACGCACGAGTTCTTCCCGCGAATCCGCCGAGATGTTCCAATGGGCTGGCTCGCGGGAACAAGAGATAGTCTCGAGCAACCCTCGACGAGAAGGAAGAACGTTAATCGGGTTCCTTCGTTCCCTTTTCCATCCGAGGCCAACGCTCTCCTCGCACTCCCGGCACCATTGTGCTTCCTTGTTTCGCGGTTGGCCAAAGTCAAGCTCGAGCCACCGTTCTGCAAAAAGTTCTATCAAAGTCTGCAAGATTGGCAAGGTGGAAAAAGCGGATCCTCTATCGGTTCCTGTCATAGAATACTGTGAATTGTCTGTATATGTCGCCGAGGCATGGCTGATAAATGTCGCGAAATTATTCCCACCTCTGCGGGGTCTCGAGCCTCGCTGTCCTCTTCTACGTTCGGCAAAGTGTCAAAAAATAGTAGGATCTCCTGGACGGCATTTGTTGCTGTGTCTTTGACATGTAGAGTGTAGGACGAATATGTTTACACTCCTCGGCGACGAGCATCTCGTTGAACCTTTTCTTCGTTCGATAAATGACATTAAGCCCCGTGTTGCCGACATACAACGAGAATTCACTGTATTGTGTTAGCTTCCACTGGATCCAAGATGAACTTCGTACGTTTTGTATGTTGTTGTCTCGCATCGTTGTCCGAAGTCGCGTTTCATTCATGATCGTGTGAAAAAGTTCTATGAAAGTCTGCAGAATCGTTGAAGTGACAAAAAAGCTGGAGGACAGTTTACTCGTTTGCTGTGATGTAACACTGTGCTGTCTACACTAGTTTGCCCGAAGATGTTGAAATTGTATTTATGCATCCCTTACTCCAGAACTTTGTACGAGTTTGAAAGTTCACTTGTGTCTCGTACTCGCAGTGCATGCTATGTTGTTTCACAGATGCTTCGTTGTTCAAAGACGCGTTTAATTCACGGTTGTGTAAAAAAAGTTCTATCAAAGACTGCACGACTGTCGTAGCAAAAAAAAAAAAAAAAATTGGAAGAGCCCTTGTCTTTCGTTTCTCATAAGTTGTATCAATTTTTAACGCTAAGTTCATCAATATCGAACGTCGTTGAATGACCTCAATTTATCAAGTAGGTAAAAAACTATTTCTGAATTTCGGAAACCACCTTTGACGCTTTCTCGTCAAATATTTTCAACGTTTCCCTCTTGAAATTCATAAAATTTCGTTCTAAATGTTTCGATTACGCTTTTCAGATTCACGAGAGGGTGTAAAAGCCTTGTACAACTTTTTTCGCTCGATCCCGTGATGAAAATTTGAAAAATAAATTTCATACAAAACGTGGTAAAAATTACAATTTCTCGCGATTTTCGGCCTGTAATTTAGAATACCATTTTTAATCGTTTGTACCTCATAGCGATGTGAACCGATTTCAATGAAATTTTGTATATAACCACGCGTTTACACAATGCATTTTCCAAATTTCCATTACAAGCTCCGGGATAAAAAAAGTAGTAAAAAGCTACCTTCAACAAATTACAATTCTCTCCACGGTTCCAACTAAATACAATTTATGCAAAATTTCCTTGCACGTCGTCCGTCAAAAAATCAAATCGTTAAGTTCAACTTTTTAATAGCTTACACTGGTTTAACCCTTCGAGGACGAATTTCGTCATATTGGCGAGGTCAGGTCCATGCGTTTAATTCTTAAAATAGCAAACAAACGAATAACCATTGCAGTTAAATATTATTCTGTTTCCCAAAACTGACTTCGATATGTAGCTCCCTAGGAAATTATTTCCAATATTTAACACTAAACGTACCGAGCCTTAAAATTAACTGATACATGTTTTCTTATAAAAATGACGTGATTGAATTTATTTGGATTTTACGAAATATATTTTATTTCATCTTTATAAATTCAGTAATTGTAAAATAAAAATCCGGAACCGGTCATTTTGACCGGCGGCGGTAGATTTAGTGTTAAGAAAGGCGACATTTCGAATAATTCGGATCTGATTAAATTGCAAAATTGTGAACGAAGCAGAGTCTGCAGCGTCGAATAGTTAACCATTAAGATCTTCGGTGCAATTATTTCCGGAGGACAAGGTTCACACCCGAACCCTTTCGTTCCGGTTTCCCGAGTGAAATTCATAGAACTTTCCTGGAAATTTTGGGACCGTGGTACGATGCGTTAATATATTCATCGGCATTCCTTGTTCGTTCACGGACGGTTTTACCGTCGATCGTTCCCCGATAATTTGCCAAGTTTTTTCCCCCCTCTGGTCTATTTCGAACGGTTGTTTTTATTGGATCCGTGTGGCGGTGGTGGCGATGTGTTCCGCGTCGAAAATAAGGATGGTCTCGCCGGCCGCGGCTGGCTCTGTGTCCCTGAAACTCTCGCGTCAACTTTCGCACGCGAGATCATTGAAAATCGATAGGGCGAAACACAGCGTGTCCCGATGCGCGGAAATACCGTGGAGCTACGCCATCCTTTCGGGACGTTCCTCCCGGGAGGAAAAGTTTTCTCGGGGGCGAAAACTTGGCGAGATCGTGCGCTGAACTACACGCTGCCAACCACCGGCGAACGATGTAGGACGTAATCTCGAGTAAGAGGGCGGAAGTCAAAACTCCAGTTTTCAAGTTAACGAGCGCCGGAGAGTCGAGAGTTACTTCCTACTTTACGACACCGGCAAGGCGGAACGGCCGCGACGTCGACGAAAATCGGTCATCTTACAGGGGACCGATCGAAATCGCCTCCTTTAAACCCGATCGTCCCTTCCGATCCTGCGTACCTGCCTGTCGTTTTTGCAAACGCTCCGTCGAAATTCAAGTCTACCACCAAACAGAACCGTTTGCCTTTCATGACATTCAATCCAACACGATCACCATTGATCCCGAAGAAGCAGGATCGACGAAATCGATATTAAAAAATTGATGCGCGAAGTTAACGTCCAGCGAAAATTTAATTTATTTAGACTTTGCGCGGTTCTTATTGTAATTTGTGCTCTATTAACCGTTTGAGTCGTGATTTTAGTTGAGATTTTATGTCGAGAAAACCTAGCACATTTCGAACATTGTGGACATCTGACGGTGCGTTACCGATTGTCGAAGTCGCGCGCTCAGATTTACTCACGCAAGTATACCAGACAGCTCCTTTTAATGTAAATAGTACATTTTACAATAGGTAGAATAATACTATAATAATGCATTACAAAATAAAAATTCTCATTTAGAGAAAGCGCGGTTGCAATGTTTGGGGTTCTTCGACAGTGTTTTTTCAATACCCCCTGGGACTCAAACGGTTAAAGATATTTATTGAATCGTTGTTCATGAAAGCATCTTTGTAATTTCAAAAATTGTTCAAATTTTTACAAAATTGTATTTAAAATTTGATTAGACTCTGTTCAGAATCTTCGTCACGAGTCTGACTCGGTATCGTAGGGCAAGGGGTTAATAAAGGATGAGGTGTTTCGAATGACGTGGTTTAACACCAAACGTACCGAGCTACAAAAGTAACAGGAATATGTTGCCTTATAAAAATGACAAAATTTAATTTATTTACATTTTGCGCGGTTCTTATTGCAATGCGTGTTCTCCTAAAGATATTCGTTGAATCATTGCTCATGAAAGCATCTTTGTAATTTCAAAAATTGTTCAAATTTTTACAAAATTGTATTTAAAATTTTATTAGACTGTTCAGAATCTTCGTCACGAGTCTGACTCGGTATCGTAGGGCAAGGGGTTAATAAAGGATGAGGTGTTTCGAATGACGTGGTTTAACACCAAACGTACCGAGCTACAAAAGTAACAGGAATATGTTGCCTTATAAAAATGACAAGATTTAATTTATTTACATATTACGCGGTTCTTATTGCAATGCGTGCTCTCCTAAAGATATTCGTTGAATCATTGCTCATGAAAGCATCTTTACAATTTCAAAAATTGTCAAACAAAAAATCTAGAACCGGTCATTTAACCGGTGGTGGTACTTTTAGTGTTAAAGAGCTGCAGTATCGTGTAAGTCCGATTAGTCAATTTAAACACGTGTCAAAGTTTATTGTGAGATCCCTTCCCGCCGCGGGGAATGTCCCGCACTCCCCTGAATAGAATCCTGCGCCCGTTCGCGAGCTATCCAGGACACCACGCGGTTCCCGAAGGCTTATTTACTTGGTCGGCATTCCAAATTCGGTTCGATAACCGGGTGCGACACATCCGGGTCCTTGGCGCCCGTGCAAACGTCGAGATTTTTCGTGTTGCCGAAAACTTAGATCTGCGTTTTGTGCGTAGCCCGGCCTCTCAACTACTAATTACCCGGTTACCAAATCTTCAGCAACGACCAATTTTTTTCTTTGAGAGATATCGTAGGGTAAATGAGTCCTTTTCCAACTCGTACTCGATAGCTAGGCCTCTTGAAAATCAAATTGCTCAGAAGTAAGATGTACAGTGATTTCCCGTAAGTTCGTGCCGTGGATATGTTTCTATTACTCACCATTGAAAAGTATTTTAATGAAAAACCGCAGAAATTTTATAGTGACGGTATGATGTCTTTGTCAAAATGGTCAGAAGAGGTTGTGGAATGAAAGGGTGATTACATATTTTATTTTTAGAATTTAAACGGTACAAGAGTAAACGGCACGAACTTATGGGACGACCTAATATAACACATATACAGAGTGTTTGGTAACTGGTGGTTGATTCTACATGAAAGAATAAGTCGAAAATATAGAATAAAATTTTGTTCATCCAAAGTTTCGTTATCGAGAAAATCGAGTTTGAATACGCATGCTATTCGATAGGAATTGTCTGACGCGTCTGATCATGACCAACCAAATCTACTTCCTTCATATACTAAAGCGCACAAACCTGACAGATCTTCAAAGTCGATTTTCTCGAAAACAAAGCCTCCAACGAAAAATGTTTATTCTATATTTTCGACTTATTCTTTCATGTAGAATCACCCCCTTTTCGCTTGTACCACCAGTTACCAAACACCCTGTATAACGACATTAATCGAGAATTCACTGTATCTGCCGACAAATCTCATCGATTTCATCGAGCACAGTGGCCTAGCTGATTCCTCAAATAAAACTTTTAGAATATAAGAACGCCCAAGAGAGCTGTCTTTCAGAACAATTACCCTAACTCGAAATGGGCAACATCAGGAAATGGCACCCTTATTGTTAGCAAGGACGCAGGGTTTTTTTTTCGCAGTAGGATTTGCATGTGGGGCTCGCAGCGTATAAATAGACAGCATTTTAGCGGGTCACATAGCATCAAGGATAGGGGCAGGGTTAAGGCACGTTTTCACGTGACAGTGAACCGCGACATTTACCCGTCACGACACGAAAATCCATGGCTTTTGTCGTCGCGGGAACTGGCAATTCGATGGCTAGGTGTGTGCTTCGCCGTTCGACCAGGAATACTTTATTATTCAGATTATATGCCTGGCCCACCGGAATCAGTGTCACGAACCCAATAGCAATCTGGCTGACACTCCCCTCTCTCCCTCCCGACCCCCTATTCTCTCATGGCAATCAATTGGACTTCTTCCGGGTGAAGCAAATTTCTAGGTCATGCGCGTAAACCAATTATGGTGTCGAGCGGATCGACGATCTTCCCTCGATCTTCTGCACCGTTGCGAAACTTTCCTCTTGCTGGCAAAACGGAATGTCTATGTCTTACGAATTCAGTTCAATTAACACATAATTCTTTAGCCTCTCTTCCCTAAACGATTACTCCACTGCGGATTTTTATGCAACATGAAGATCCTATTAATTGCGAGACGCAGGAGCAACATAGACACTTGCTTCTTTAATCGATAATTTCATCGGGTCGGAAACAATGCAACAGCATCTTTAACGATAAACGTACCGAGCTATAAACGTAACAGGTACGCGTTGCCTTGTAAAAATGTCAAGATTTCGTTTATTCAGACTTTGCGCGGTTCTTATTGCAATGCGTGCTCTACTGAAGATATTTATTGATTATCATTGCTCATGAAAGCATCTTTATAATTTCAAAAATTGTCAAATAAAAAATCTAGAACCGGTAATTCGACCGGTGGCGGTACGTTCGGTGTTAAATTCCTCAAATGTTTTCACCATCTTGCATTCGACCGGATCAAACGTATATAATAGAAAAAGAGAACGTATAAAGCATTTAAAAATGCTGTTGCATCGTTTACATCTGCTTACAATTATCAAGGAAAGATGTAAAAGCCTGTCCTGTTTCTACGTCTTGCATGTAATGCGAACGATTTCCATTTTGCGGAAAAATCCACAGTCTCGTAATTGCGTATGCAAAAGTCGTCTGATTTCATTCCTTTGGATTTACCGGATTAAAAGAGTTTTGCCAGTATAGAGAATACAGAAATAAATTGCAAAAAGAATGAGATATCAAACAGGAAGTTGATCACTGGGGGAAGTTGGTAGTTGAAACTCTACTGTTTCCTTGAAGCAAGCCTGCTTTAAGAAGAGCTTTTCGGTTCACCTCAAATTTCTTCTATCCAATTCGAAAATCCTGTTTCGAATTGGATAAGTGGGAAGGGTGGTGGGGATGATTTTGGTTTTTCGACGAGCGGAAGAGCTGCGCCGAGGCGTGGCTTCGGAGAAGTGGAGCGGCGTTGGATCGACAGGATCGTCGACCGTGGTTGTTAGCGGCGGAGGAAGCAGGATAAGGATAAGGATAAGGTCGCGCAGCTGTCGCGAAACGAACGAGGCTCGGCTCGGCTCGGCGGCGCGGTAAAGTTCGAACGGTCCGTTGGACCGAGTCGTATCCATCGGAGAGCTCTGGGGTTCTGGTTCTCGGGGTCGGGGTCGGGGTCGCGGGGTTTTGTCGCGCGTGCGAGAGAGAGAGAGAGAGAGATCCGAGCGAAGTCGAGCGGAGCCGATCCGGTCCTCGAGGAGCCGTCGCGCGGAGCCTAGGAGCTGAAACGGGGCGGGGCGGAGAAAGGGGCGGGCTGGAGGAGCAAGCAAGCAAGCAAGCAAGCAAGCAGGCAAGCAAGCGAGCGAGCAGCAAACGAGAGACGCGGATTGTTCGCCACGGCCACGAAAAGTTTCCCCGGTCACGTTCAACTTTCGCGCCGTTCGAAAAACCCCGCCGCCTGAATTAGGTCACCGACCGACCCTCCTCCGGCGCTCGCTTTCTCGATTACACTCTCGCGGCCACCCTTTCGCCGCGGCACCAAACTTTTTTACCCTCGCCCCGTTCGAACGGCGAACAATGCCGCCTCGAGCCCTGCGAGCCCGCGCGCGCGTTCCACCCCCGAACTTCCCGCGGACACAGCAACGTACACCCCCGCCTTTCTCTTCCTCCCCATTCTCGTTCTCGGTCGCAACAGTCTTCTTCGGCTTATTCAGAGTTTTCGTACGCGGCCTTTCGTCGTAATCGTCTCCGCGGAATGGATCGCTGCGGTCAATGTCGCCGTCGATGAACATCGCGCCGCTGAAACACTGGTCGGCGAGACCACGGCGCATTCTCAGGAATAGTAACCGCGGAACATTAACCTTGGACTACTGAACCAATCCGTAAACTTCTTTTTCTGGCTTGCGAAACGGTTTGAATCCTGCGTCGACGTAAGATCTGGTTAGACTGCGAGTTAGACTTGTTTCGAATGTTTCAATGAACGAATCGATGTCGAACGCAACATTCTAGTTTCGTCGATTTTGTTTCTTTATTAGACAGACTATCTTTACGGGCAAACGATGGAAATGGTTTTAACGGGCGTCATGAATTTCACGAATGTATTTTACCAACGTTAAATAAAGATTAGTTACCCAACACGTTCTCACACAGTCTCATTATCCATGCATGGATCACGCCGATTACTAACTAACAGGAAACAGCACTGTATATATACTCCTCTACCCTCTCAGAACGGTACGAAGCAATTCTAAACGTTGTCTCCCGAATAGACAATAGGCAAAGAGACCGTAACTTTTTCACCAGATGTTCACGAACGCGATTCGATGCGCAGACGGTTAACGAGCTCCGCGCGTGGCGTTTCCGTCGAAAAGTTTGCGGACTTCGAAGGCAAACGCCGAATCCGGGAACGGTTTTTCCGCGCGACGGGCAGGTTCGCGGACAAAGTGTCGCGCTCTCTGTAATGTTACCGATCAACAATGGACCTCGCGAGGTCAATCCCACCTGGCAACACGCGTCGGCTCGCACTACCTTGCGATGGACAGACAACGGGGAAGCCAGTCTTCTCCCTTTGATCCCCGGTGATCAATGATCGAGCCGGTCGGCGGCGTGTCTCCGGTGGATGGGCAGCTCGCAGACCTCGATCGATCGCGCGGTGGCTGCGGCTCCTCTCCTCTGGTTCCCTCTGGTTCCCTCTGGTTCCCTTGGACGACGAGAAAGCGCGCGAATGACGACTATCGGCCCCGAAGGCGACGACGAAAAGTCGCGCGATCACCGGTGACCGTGCGGTCACCTCGCGCGACCACACAGAAACTACTCGACCAGGTTGTGTAAGATCGTCGATTATCGCGGGTCACGGAGCCCGCGCGACGTCTTTCGTTCGGTTCGGTTTGGTTCGGGTCCGTCGCGTTGCGTTCCCGTTCCCGTTACCGTTTCGAATCGTGAGTACGGTGGTACGGGCTGCGTCGCGCAGCGTCGAGTCGAGTGGAGCCGCGTCGGCGGGTAACGCGGGAGGCCCGATCACTGGGCCGGTTCGCTTTCGAGCGATCGAACCGGCTGAACCGTGCTGAATTTTTCGGCGTTTACTGCCTTTAGGCCCGGCCCGCCACTCCCTCCCTCCATGCTTTAAATTGACCCGTCGTTCTCGATCCGGCCACCCTCCCCCTCCCTCCGACGGCCCACTCAAACCGCCCCTCTCTCTGCTCTCTGCTCTCTCTCTCTCTCACTTTCTCTCTTTCTCTCTCCGTCGCTTTTGCTCTCCCGTTTCTCTCGTCGTATCTCTCTCTCTCTCTCTCTCTCTCTCTCTCTCTCTCTCTTTCTCTCGACGTAGCTGGCAACCACCAGCCGTCCTCCTCCCGTCGCCCCCTGGTCACCCTGTTGGCCACCTCCCTCACCCCGCCGGTTGCCACAGCTTCCAACCTTTTTACCCCATACTACCCTGCTTCCGCCTCCCTCTTCCTCCTTTTGCCGCCCACGTTTTCTCCCCACCTCCCAGAACCACCTCCACCTCTTCCTCCTTCTCCACCTCCACCACCCCGTCCACCCTGCCGCCTTCCTCACTCTCACCCCCTTTTTATCCTGCTCTCCCTCACGCGCGCACCACTCATTATAGTTCCTCCCTCCACTACAACCGTCCTCCTCCCACACCCCTTTCGCTCCTCGTCCCAGTCCGACTCAACCCGCTTCGTATCCCATCCCCGTTTTCCCGTTCCCGTTCCCGTACCCGTACACCCCCGACACCACCACCGCCACCATCCCCGCGTTCGTCCTGCCCTCCCTTCTACACGCCAGCACCACCACCACCACCCCCACCCTCCTCCAGCACCCCATCCACCGCTCTACCGCAACCCCGGGAAAACCCTGGAAAATCCAGCAGCGTACACCTAACTTCACCCTGTATGTACTACCTATGTGTGAACGTACGGCTGCTCGCGGCCGCTCTCTCTCTCTCTCTCTCTCTTCATCTCTGTCTCTCTCCCTTGATAGCTACACGGTTCCGCGTATGTACGTACGGACGCGTATATACGTACGTATGTACGCGCGAGCGTACTGTTATATGCAACGGGCCTATGTACACGGCGAGGTACGCGTACACCGGTGTACATACGCGCACGGACGCGGGCATAAAATGCACGCGCGCGTAATAACCACCTCTCGGCTCGAAGCGCGCAAAATTGTTTGCTCAAAGGCCGATCGAGAAATCGGGCTCGCGAGGACAAGCGACTTCGAGAACCTACACCTCGATTTCCAATCGCGAAATCGCCGCAGGACACCCTCGATCCCCTCCTGTGCCCGATCCGAGAACGCGCGATCCTCCGCTTTCGATCGGTATCATTAGACTGCGGATCTTTATGCAGAATAAAAATGTTCTACCTGACTGGCAACAGACCGAAGGGAAGTAGAAATTTATTTTCTTTCCTCACCTTTAGGATTTGCGGATTTTGAGACGCCACGAAAAATTGCTATATGATTGTTCAAAATATTGTTTACACGATTAAATTCGTTTATATTTAATCGGTTACTAAGCATTTAGGTATTGTACGAGTAAATTGCTTCGGTTTTATAAGCATAACATTCAACAAATTAAACTCTTGGTTTCTGAGTCCAAAGAGTCAATACGTTGAATAGGTCGAAAATGACGTAACAGAATTTTTCAATTTAATGTTTTCACTGATATAAATTACACCTACTCAATTTCGTAAAAAATACATAAAATCCGGTAGTTACCGTCACGGGTTGTGCGCGTTTAGGGGAAAAATCGGTAGGCGAAACAGCACACGGTAAAACTATCACAAGTGTATGTACAAGGTGTATAAAAAGTAATTTATAATAAATATAAAAAGGAACATAATCATGCGCGTGCCATTCGACGCTAGGCCCGTACCAAATCATTGTCACCCTGCTCATTTGGATCATAAATTTGAAGCTGCAAAATATGAAAGAAAACCTTGTGTCCCATGTTATACATACGAATACCAAGCCTACATTATAAAATACTAATGTAAAGTGCGCTTACAAATTTTTCAGAATCATCTGTTCTTCCGTCGGATCCACAGCGCACTATTACTGACTCGTGCGATTGCATTTCTCGATGTATAGAAAGTGTTGATGTAAAAAAACTTTAACAACAATTTTCTTTGTTACAAACAATTTTGCGGCTAGTCTCTTTGACAAATGTCGATCGATCCAGAGGTGTAGATTCACCCCTAGGACGGATGACCATTAGTTTTTGCACACCCTGTACAACAATATAGTCTTGTTGTTTTCGAAAGATCAACCCTCGACTGGTAGGACTTGGATCCATTTCGATCTAGAGTTACATACGTTCGCCATCAATCTCGTGTATCATCAATTCACGCTAAACTCGATTTCGCACTCCTCGCGTCTCTCGCGATAATTATGTCTACGTTTTCTCCCTTTCTTCTCTATAAATAAATAATCCGCCGTTTTTGTGCAAACAGTCGTTAAGACTGTTTAAAAGAAAACAAGGAAGAGAACTGAACTATCGCGTAAGATGACGAGAATAATGATGCCGTGTAGGACAAGATTTCGCTGAAATGACGAGGTGGCGCGTTCTCGTACTGTTGAAGCGTTTCTGAAATTGGAACGAGACGAAACCCTGAAATGTGCCAGTGGTCGGTGCTGATTTTACGGGGATGAGATGCGGCGTGGCTGAACCGATCACGGAATTTTGCTGTCTCGAAGAAATATTCAACACGTTGCAAAAGTCCACTGTGCAAGCTTATTTTTGCGCTATGACCGTCTTTTGCAGGAAAGTTGCAAATTTGCAGGCAAGATGGCAAACTGTCCTTGATAATGATGGAGATTATATAATAAATTAATAAATAAAAACTTGAATTTACTACAAAGTTTGTTTTAGATTTCAAAATAATTGATTACTTATGGGTCCCCCTAATATAATAGTATATTTAAATTCTCCAAATGCTTTTACTGCCTTAAATTAGGCCTGATTACTTGTGGCTCCTCCTAATATTATTTTCAATTTTTCAAGATCGTTAATAAAAAAGCAGAAGCTTCAATCTGTTTGCTGTTTCATGCAATCGATGCAGACGATTTTTATTTTGCACAAAGATCCGCAGTCTAGTGATCATAGCTCACAGTTACAGAGCATGGGTGCCTCGGAGATCGAATAGGCGTTCAAACAGCAATTTTTTAGCGATTCTATTTCCTCTCCTTCGATCCAGTTTGCGATTGAGAGCAATTACGCGCGCGATCGTGCTCGAAAACTTTCGAATAAGGAAAACTTTGGAAGCGAATCATTCGGCAAGCCGAAAAAGGTTAGGAAACTGTGCCATGGGCAAGAGACACCAATGAAGAAACATAAGCAACTAAGTATAATAAGTGGGCGGAATCGCGATTCGAAGTGGCCGCGGGAAGACGCGATGCGATCACTATCAGGCTGGAAAGCGAGAGCACGCGCCTCGACGTTTCGAAAGCGCGACGAGAACGGTGCACGAGACAGAGAGAGAGAGAAAGAGAGAGAAAGTGTGTGCGTGTGTGTGTGCGTGAGAGAGAGAGAGAGAGAGAGAGAGAGAGAGAGAGAGAGAGAGATACTGCACTATGTTTTGGTACTGGGAACTTGGTTTCGAGTTGCTTCGTCGATTACACGGCACGCAAACTTCTCTTCTGCCTACTTTGCCGCACACGTCCGTCCGTTTTCCACGGGAAATTTCGTTTATCGGAAATCTTCAACGCGATCACCAACGTACGGTCCATACTTATAAAAGTGGGATGAATAAAAACGTAGAGTGATCTTCACAAGACTCTCACCGATACGGAAAAGTCAATTAACAGGTTGACTGCCATGTCACCCATATATGGGTGACGGAATTATTTGTTCAGGCTTTAAAATTAATTTTTACGTTAATATATTCATTGTACCAAATTTGATTAGGATCTGTGAAATGCAAGAAAGTTGGAGAACCACACAATATCATACATTTAATTTTTTCAATTTCTATTTTATCAAATAACTTACTTTGATTTCGTGGAATATTTGAGCTTTCTTGTTTAGCGTTCAAAGCGTTAATTTTTATACGAATTGACAGATACCGTATTCGTCCGAAAAGTTTCTTTGTTTCTTTTTTTAAATCTCGCGAAAATAATGGCGCGTGTACGATCGAACGGCACACTGCCTTCATTCCCTTCGTTTACAAATTTTCGCGGCGTTGTCGGTTCATTTAATTTGTGAATTCACGGTAAACGAATTATAATAACGCAGAAATAAATTACTGCTGAGTATCCTCGGGAACGAGCATGTTTACGTATATTTTATTTTTACATTTTCACCGAGAACTCGATTTTGAGGGAAACGCCGCACCGCACCGCGCGGCTCAATATAGCGTGCGGAATCGAGTGGGCTCGATGGGCGCGCGGAACGAACCATCGCCTACCATCGCGAACCATTGCCTACCATCAACGTGGCAAACAGGCGCCAAGACGCTTGTACGCGGCCACATCGAGAGTCTCGTTCTGGTTTCCGCCGGGAGCGCGTTAAAAATAAACGATGATCGTTGTCTCGGTCGATCGCGTTGGCCACTCGAGAGCGAGAGGGAGTCAGAGGGAGAAGGAGAGAGAGAGAGAGAGAGAGAGAGAGAGAGAGATCAAGCACGGATAAAAAAAAGCAAATTGGAGAACGAGCGAATTTTTTCGATCAGCTGGCGCGCTGACATCGCTGAAACCACGGGTTCAAGCGAGCATCCGTTTCGCGGCCGTATAATCGCGAGAGTCCGCGGATCACGCGCGCGCGCGATTTTCCGCGATTTTTCTCGGAAAATCGCTAGAAGGGCGAGGGCCGATTACGCGCGATCGAGTGGCCCTTGCGCGCCCTATTCTTCCCTCGAACGATGCCAACCCCCCGCCTCTCTCTCTCTACGTCCCTCGCGTTCTCTCTTTACCGTGCACGATCGTAATCGCGTTTTGCCGTCGAAGTTATCGGCGCTCGTAACTCGAATCGGTGAAAAATAGGTCGTGGAAACGAGCGCGTTCTTTCGCCGAACCAGTCGAGCGTACTTCGTGTTATCGCGAATTTTTTCTCCCCTTTTTCCTACCTCTCCTTCTCTCTCTCTCTCTCTCCCTCTCTCTCTTTCTACCTCGGTTTCCCTCGATCTCGATCTCTCGCGTTCTCTCTGTCGAATGAAACTTCATCGCGTTCATCGACGACTCCTCGAGTCGCGCTCGATGTCGATCGCCGCTTTGCGTCGGCTTAATTAACCGGCTCGGGGAGATCGCAACCGTCCGAGTGGAAATCGCGAGAATGAAAACCGGCGGTGATCCGAGCTGAGCGGAGCCGAGCCGAGCCGTGACGAGCATAACTTCACGCGCCGCGGACTCGTAACACCGATAACTACAACGCGATAGCGAGAGGGACTTCCACCAGGTATCATTTCATTAGACGCCTTGAAACCTGGCAGGTATCCTTTCGAAACGGTGTGCTACCAGTTCTACCTGCCTGGAATTTCGGAAATTTTTACGTGGAATGTTCGTTAGACTCTTGATCGTCATCCTGTTTGTTGGACATTTTATTGTATCTTTATATTATGCAACGCTTCACCTATCGGAATCCTGTTAACACTGTATCGGCGGGTAAGATCATGAGCTTGACTCACACGTATAGTGGGCGAAAATTAGTGTAGTATGAAAAAAGTGCACTTTCTAGAAAACATGTAATATCTTCACATCTAATAGTAGGATTTCAATGAAATTTGGAAAGTAGGTATCACATGGTATTTCGAAGATGTAGATGAAATTTAAAGAAAAAATTCAATTTTTAATTTAGTTTTCTATTACTTCGTTTAATGTATAACATGGACCAAACAATAATTGTTAATTTTTGAAAGTTTCAAAAGTTCATGTAGTAAGAGAAAAGCGTAATAATGTCAAAAACATCATTTCTGCCCAAAAATTAGTGACAATGGAAAAAAACAAGCATTGGTAAGTGTTTTACTAACACTCAGCGTACGTTCTGCATAAAAGGTATTAATAACCTTTCCGCCGATAGTGTGTTAATAGAATTGTCAGTAGTTGTACTCTGTTCCGAATGAAAGCTTAAAAATCTTCGTTTATGTTAATAATCTGAAACGAAACGGGTGGACGACGTTGCCGGAGGTGACTTGTTGGTTCAGAATTGAAGTGGTTGTTGTTGTTGGAAAGTCTTAAGCCGCGCGGACCATGTGCTTTTAGAAATTATGAAACAAGCGCCGATAGGTAACGTGTTAATAGGAGTTCGCGTGTAAGAGGATTTCGCTCGGTTAGAGTTCAGTCAACCAGCCTCCGATAAAATTTAGTTTATATAAACCTGGTGTTCCGGTTTGTTCGAAGGGACGCACCTGCACCGTCGCGCCGCGGCATTGTTAGCTCGTCAACCGGGCGAGCAATAGAACGCCGCTCGTAAATAAACATTATTAGAAGAAGAGAAGCTGTTTCAACTCACAGAAGTGGTTTCCGGGTCCGGCGTAGTGGTGGCCCTTGTAAGCCGCGAACAGTCCGGGGTTGATTCCAATCTGCAACAAAAGAGAAGAACGCGATTAGAGTCTCGTATCTTGAAGACATCCGCCGGTTGCTATACCGGGACAACCCGCGATACGGAAATAATGGCCACGCGGTTAATTTAGTTTCACCGGTTCATCGATTGATTCCCGCGGCTTCGAGCAGCTTCAATCTTCTAGAAATTATTACGCGGCAGGCTTATTTCCAACTAGTTTCCGTGCCGGACAATAGGATTATTCTCCCGGCAGCTTTGTTCTCTCGACAATCGACAATCCTCGACGCGTTCGATCTCCGAATCGACGCGTCCCGTCGATTCAAAGGAATTCCGCGATCGAAGCTTACCTCTACTCTACGATATTTCGATGTTTCACGAAACTGCGGGGAAAACGCGCGAAACCCCGCGAAATTTAAATCCTAATGCATTAGCCTCCTTGTCAGCAATCCTTACACTCAAATCACTTCAGATGAAGAAGCACAAAGTTGGCTGATCGCAAATTTTTGTCGCTACAGCAGGGATAAAAATGATCAAGCTTCTGTTTAGAGAAAAATGATCAAGCTTGCGTTTGCACAAAATAATCAAGCTTGTGTTTAGCTAAAAATGAACGAGTTTTCAAGTGTTGGATTGCAAAGACATCGTCCTTCCATAAAAATAGACGTTTGACTTTAACGACAGCCGGAAACAGGATTTTAAACGACACGAATTTATATCAGCGGCAATTGACACTGTCCCGGTTAGGGCCTTAATTAGACGTGTTATCTGCGAGTTTTTATGCAAAATAAAAGTTGTCTACATAAATCGTTGCATAGAAAAACTAAATACATATTGATTTAAGATGGATATTCGTTCATTTTTAAGTGGAAAAATAAACATATTAACACGTTGGCAGTCGAACGATTATCCCCAGAAGATCCCACAAATATCAAAGTAATTTAGCCATTGTAATTAAAACTGCAGAGTGAAAGCTCATCGTAAGGATTACTTCTTGAACTCTTCTGTGTTTTACAAATCCTGATGGAGTTCAGTTCAGGCAACTGCGTTATAAGCAAAATTAAGTTTTAACGTGTTAACGATAATATTGTGTGATGTTTGGTAAAAATGTGGAGATAAATGGACGCGCTATTTGTCGTTGATAGAAAACAAGTTTGTTTGTCGTCGCTGTTAAAAATCGGACATTTCGCACGCGTTAACTTGGAACAATTATTATTAGATTGTGTATTTTTACGCAAAAAAAAAAAAAAATCGTTTGCATACATTGCGAGAGATAGGCACCAAATTGAAATTTATTCCACTCTTTAATGGTTTTATCAAGTTGTAAGAAATGCATCGAGATACTCTTAATATTCTTGCAAAGCTTTTTTATTGTTTACAATTGCGCCCACTTTTATGCGCTCGTCATATAAGTCAGACGACCACGTAAAACGTGAGAGAATTCTATTTTTTCGTAATTAATGCTGAAGCATTCTGGTCAATTTAGACACACGATAAATCCAAATTTTCGTTTATCTTTCTGCGAAATGGTTATGCGGAAAGTAGCCAAGAAAATCGTGTGGCATGGCGTTCGTTAACGAACCAAGACAATTTCGTGTCGCCGTTTAAGGACGGGCAGAGACGATAACAGCTCGTTAACAATTGGAAAAAGAGTGATTATCGGGCCGGCAGCAATGTAACTAATATCTACGAAGTAGCACGATAATTATCGGGAAAATAAGTTGCCTGGTCACGGGCTATCGCGTCACGTGTTCGCCGCTGCGAAGAATTATTATCCTCGTGCAGGCGCGATCGTGGCCGCGGCGTCGCGACGATCGACAATCGCGAGGATACAAAGGCTCCTAGAGATCGTTTCCGCCAGGACTCGGGGGATCGAAGAATGCCGGCGAGGGCGGGCAAAGGGGGCAGAAAGAGAGAGAGGGAGAGAGAAAGAGAGTAGAATGTTGCGGGGTGCGATCGTTGGTTTTTGTGTCGATCGCTCGTGCAGCATTCCTTTCCCGACACAGGTTGTACACGCTCAAAGATTTCACGTACACTGTACAACATCGTTCTTACCCGCGATTATGCAACGCGGTAGACACAGGTGTGGTAGTACCTGTTGCGCAACCACATTATCTTCGCTCTTCGCGCCGTCGGTTGGACAATTAATAACGACAAAGTCCAAGGACACGGGACAGGGACACGCCGGCGCTGGTAGCCGAGTGTCCTCGCTGTGTGTTAGGCTCCCGCTATCCTATTTGCTTGTGTGCTAGCCTGACTTCGGTCTGCGCACCGCTCGTTTCCGACAAGGAAACGCGACTTCGCGGCCGTTCATTTCGCGGAAATCGTTTTACGCCGAACAATTCGCAACCGCGAACTCACCGGGAATTTTCTTGGCTTCAACCGGCTGGAGCCTGTTAAACGACGAGGTCCTTTCAAAGGTGCACAAGGATCACCGGCAGAGGGGGTGGGGGTAGAGATAGAGAGAGGGAAGAGGTCTTTTTAGACGCAGACCCTTTCGGAAGAGATCCCCGTGACCATCAAAGCCTGTCCGCTCCCAAAGGAAGGGACTCCCGGCCAAAGAACCGCGAAGACGATGGTCCAAAGATGGCCGAAGGGTTTCCTTCAAGGGACCCATTAACTAGTCATACGGGATTAATCTGCTCCTGCGAAGCGATTGTGGTTCGATAATTGTTTCCCAAGAGGCCCCGTTAAGGGATTACTTTCCAAAATATTCGGAATATTCTTGCAATCAGCGCATAGAGCTATCGAGCACTGAAAGTGCCGTAATTCAGGGTGTTTGGTGACTGGTGGTACAAGCGAAAAGGGGGTGATTCTACATGAAAGAATAAGTCGAAAATATAGAATAAACACTTCTTCATCCGAAGTTTCGTTATCGAGAAAATTGAGTTTGAAATGCAGCGAATACGCATGCTATTCGATAGGAATGGTCTGACGCGTCTGATTATGAACTTGATAATGACACCCTAAAATCTCTAGTATACATATATACTCTAAGTATACAAGAATTATCGAGAAGCCTTGGTTGGAGTGAAAATTTGCAGGAAAGATGGAAAACTGTCCTTGATAATGGTGGAGATTATACAGGGTGTTTGGTAACTGGTGGTACGAGCGAAAAGGGGGTGATTCTACATGAAAGAATAAGTCGAAAATATAGAATAAACACTTCTTCATCCGAAGTTTCGTTATCGAGAAAATCGAGTTTGAAATGCAGCGAATACGCATGCTATTCGATAGGATGACGCGTCTGATTATGAACTTGATAATGACACCCTAAAATCTCTAGTATACATATATACTCTAAGTATACAAGAATTATCGAGAAGCCTTGGTTGGAGTGAAAATTTGCAAGAAAGATGGAAAACTGTCCTTGATAATGGCGGAGATTATACAGGGTGTTTGGTAACTGGTGGTACAAGCGAAAAGGGGGTGATTCTACATGAAAGAATAAGTCGAAAATATAGAATAAAATTTGTTCATCCGAAGTTTCGTTATCGAGAAAATCGAGTTTGAACTGCAGCATGCTATTCGATAGGAATTGTCTGACGCGTCTGATCATGACCAACCAAATCTACTTCCTGCATATACTAAAGCACACAAACCTGACGGATCTTCAAAGTCGATTTTCTCGAAAACAAAGCCTCAAACGAAAAATGTTTATTCTATATTTTCGACTTATTCTTTCATGTAGAATCACCCCCTTTTCGCTTGCACCACCAGTTACCAAACACCCTGTATATCTTAGAAAAGTGAGAAGATCGAATTTATACAGCCACGTTATCGCACTATTATTTCTTTATGATTATTCCTGTGAGACTCTGTAATTCGGATGTGTTTGCAACTTCAACGACTGTAGAATGAAGACCGTGGCAGGTTTAGTGTTCCCAGCTAAAATTCCCAACCCCTCCCGTCACCGCGCGTCTTTGAAATATTATTGTTATTGTTCGTTCACAGTGCGAGACGAACCCATTAAGAACACGCATAGTTCCTAAGTTCCATTCGTTGGTGCGAGACTGACTCGGACCGGGAACGTCTCCGAGACAAAAGAAGAGATAGGAGTTAGAAAATTTCGGCTATCTGCGAGAGTATCGCGCTACGAATATTTACAAAGTTCAAGAGAATATCTACCAAGTCCCATCTCTTCTCGTTCCTGGTTCCTGGGCTTATCCTGACTAACGAGTAGAATACGGCTCGAAGATATTCTAGTTGGGGAATCCTTTGCGTTAATCCGGAGCGTAGAATGGTGGCGAGTGATTACTTAAGCCTTTCGCGCCTAATCGTGAAGCCGAGGGGACCGTTTGAAAAATTGTAGAATGATACGGGATTCACAGGGAACATTTACACGTATTAGATATGCGAGTGAATTCGTGGCTTTCTATTATTGGACCGTAAATGGACCGCAAATGACCGTAATTTTGTATTTTTTATTTTATAATCATTAAATTTACAAACACGTTTCCGCGAGAAGCGTGAATGTTCTTCGTTCCAGCACACGTCATTTTTATAAGGTTCCACTGATTTTTAGTCCTTGTTGGGGTTTAGTGTCAGAGAAAAACCACGAAGTTCTTTCGCGAAAGAAATCTCCCAGCTTGTACGCTGGGAGGCAATTGTAGAAAATGGCGGTGATGACGGCTCTTGAGCTTTATTCTCAAATCAGATAGAACCTTTTGCGATCGTTTGATAAAAATGGAATTTATTTGCACACCTAACAAGTGCTCGCCGCGTAAACGGTACTCAACCAGCTGCGACCCGACAAAGTGAAACACAAGTTGAAATGAAATCCATGCGCACTTATCCGGGTGAATCGTTCGCACTAATCCGAGTAGCGAAAAAGAGGATTCGCGTGTACAGCTGACAAGATCTTGTCGCATAAACAATGCCCGGTCAGCCGTGGCGCGAAAAAGCAGAAAAATCGCCACAAAGGATTAAAAAGGCGTGGGACAGGAGCACGAATTAAACCGGTTCGCACTTATCCGGGGCGAATGGTTCGCACTAATCCGAGTTGCAAAATAATCGCGGCTACGGTGAAAAATGTGAGAGGGGGGAGGGCGTAGGGTCGCAGTTCTTTGGTCGGAATCGCGTTATATCGTTTGTCGCGTACGGGTGGTTGAGTCCTCTCCCTCCGTACATAAAGTACGTATCGCATTAGCGCGTTAACGCCAATGCGTTAGCCGGTCGGCCGGCGTCGAATGGCGCTACGACCGGGATAAACGAGGATAAAATGATGGGGGTTGGATGCACGGCGAGGGGTCGGGTGGGGGATGGGGGGTGTGGAAAGCATGGAATTGTCGACGATTGAAAACAACGCGCGTCGATTCGACCTGGGACTCGCGAGCGGACTCGCCTCGATTCGCATCTACTCGACTCTGCTCGACACGGCTCGTCTCGGGACTCGAACCCGATCCGAGGAACGCGAGCGCGACCCGTGCCCGGCCCGAGCCGACCCGGTTCAACGCGGATCGGCAATGCAACATCACCGGCGCGGCGGAGGGAGCGAGTTCGTGTCACGGGAGACACACGGGGGTGGGTGTTCGAGAGCCGACAGGGACGCGGAGGAAGTCCGGAGGGGTTGGAAAAGCGGGGGTGGTCCAGGGCCAGGGAGGGCCAGAGGTCCACGGCGAAGAGGGAACGGCAGAGCCCGACACCGGTGTCCCGTTGCGTTCGATTACAACGACGCCCGTAATAACCGAATTGCCCACGGCCCGTTAAAGCGTTTACACCGTTTGACGGATGATCGACCACGCTGACTACTCGTTCCGCGTAATATATGAATATGAACCGGCCGCTAACGGACTCTCCCGTCACCGAATCGCAATCCCGCCCTACCATAGCTCTCCTCCGAGATATACAGGGTTTCCCAGCATCGGTAGTACAACCAAGGTAGGAGTGATTCTACATAAAAAAAAAAACAAATCGAAAATAAAGAATAAAATTTTTTCATTTCAGGTTTCGTTCTCGCGAAAATAGGTTTTGAATATTCAGCGAGTACGCGTACACGCAACTATGGTTTAAATGGATGGATCCCCGATACAAGTCATATGTCACTTATAAGTAGTACTAGTATCATTAGTATCAAGATGATGTGCTGTATTACTCATTTCTGCCTATGGATTTAGAGTGAATTTAAATGAAAATAACTTACTTTATTAATGCAAAAATTGTTGGAAATGCTGCCCATTGTGCTGCATACACAACTGTACTCGCCGAATTAAATTCGTATGAACGCATATTCTAATGTATTCTGTACCTTTAATTCTTCAAATACTAGAACGATCCTCGCTTTTAGTTGAGGAAGGCTTGTAATCTCCTCCTCGTACACTTTTGATTTAACATGACCCCATAGATAGAAATCGAGGGGTGTCAAATCTGGGGATCCTGGTAGCCAGTTTATTGGACCACCACGGCCAATCCAAACTTCGTGTAGTTCATTTAATAAATTCTTAACTTCTCGAGAAAAATGTGGTGGGGCACCATCATGTTGGAAAATGAGATTTTGTCTAATAGCTAGAGGTACGTTTTGGATTGATAGAAACTGTTAGTCAAAACCGAAGATAATAACATACTAAGGCAACAAATGAAACTGTGAGAAGTGCTCAGAACATCATGTCAACAGGAACGTACAGAAGGGGAAACATAAACAAAAGTCTGTAACGAGATCCATCTATCTAGGCCATAGTTAAGTGTACGCGTACTCGCTGAATATTCAAAACCGATTTTCTCGAGAACGAAACCTCAAATGAAAAAATTTTATTCCTTATTTTCGATTTGTTTTTTTCATGTAGAATCACCTCCTTCTCGGTTGTACCACCGATGCTAGGACACCCTATATACCCTCTAACCCCAAACACTTTCAACCCCCGTGATATCCTTAAATTCTCTCCCCTGCCGGTTCATCTCTCTTTCTCCCCGTTTGAACCCCGAGTGCTTTTTTTCTTTTAGTCGTGAACCCTCCGAAAGACGCGACGCGAGTTATACGAAATTGACATAACACAAATTAACCCTTCGCGGACGGAAGGGTTAACTGAAATGTACGCAATCAAATTCTCGTGTTTCTCGTCTCTTGTTTCTCGGGCAAGCATCTCGCGTGCCCGCCTATAGTCTGCCCAACGGGATCACTCAGTTCTCTGCTAACTACCTATCTACTCACTCGCAATCTAGTGTTTACGTTTACTGCCCGGTCTCGTTGGACAGACTATAGTAGAAGAAACTAATTACAACCAACGAAGCTGCCCCACTGTGAAGGCCTTGTTCAGACACGGCGGAAACCGCGCGGTTCTTATTTAGATTAGCGTCTTCATATTCGTTCACACCTGCCCGCCGATGAACCGCAGGAAACAAAAACCGCGTTTACGATGTGTGCCAATATTAATCGTTTCGACACCGAATTGTTTATCGACGAAGTGGAGAAAAGACCAGCGATATAGGTTATTCAATGTGATGATTATTCCAACAAAGTCTATAAGAATTTTATCGACATTCTCAAATAATAGAAGAATTTCGGCTAGAAATTTCTTAATTTGGGACATAGAGTTGTTACAAACAGGCCATGTGTGATATCTGATATCTTAATATCGGATGCACCCAATAAGGTAAAGGCACCAGTAGTTGACCATTTGATAGAAAAACATAAAAAATAAGGCTTGAAATGTTCTTACTGTTTTGAAATTTAAACAATAGACGGCATGGCATCCGAGGTTCACTTTCATCAAAAGTGCACAGCTTATAAAAACCTTATTTTTTATGTCTTTCTATAAAATGGTCAACTACTGGTCCCTTTACCTTACTGTCTATTTTCCTATTTTTCTTTTCTTTTGTGGAGCAATCACAAACATATTGCTTCTTCAACTTCCATGTTAACACCGAGAAATAAAACTTCGTCTCTCTCCTGCATATCCACACGGTTGCCACCTCATTATGAAGAGCTATCAATTTTCACGCGACTCAAACCGCGCGGATTCCGTGCCGTGTCTGAACTAGGCCTTAAACTCGAAGAAAAGCCTTAAATCTCGCGAACGATTAAGCTCGTCGCGTTGCGTTTTATCAACGTTATTATATTTGCCGTGGGTTCCGCGTTTTCGAAGCGGCGTCTCTCGGGCGATTTTTCCCGGAAAAATCGGTGACGACGATACGGGAGCCGCGGAAACCGGGATGCAGAGGGGGTGGGGGGGGGGGGGGAGGGTGGTGTGGTCGGTCGAGAAGAAAAATCGTGAGCCGCGGGAAACCGTAACGAATCGCCGGGAATATAACAATCCGCATCGATGGGGTGTTCGATGAAACGGCACGACCGGCGGGAACGTGAGCGCGCACGAGTTCGCGCTCGTTACCAACGTCAAGCGTGATAACCGAATTGGGTATGGACCATTAAAGCGATTACGACACCTGACGAACGCGCTACAAACGGCCATTTGTCGTAGTTACGTTCTCCCTACCGTCTCGCTGCCTTCGAGATGGATTTTCCTGCTAACTAGACGCCCGTTATGCCAACGGCTAATCGGATTAATCGTTCCCACCTCTCTCTTTCGCGAAAAACGATGCGACGGAATCGCGAGCAGCCTAGACGATCCTCCTTGGAAATTTACGGCCCGAAGGAACTCGGCTACTGTGGAACAGGACGACGCTGTGTTACACGCTCGAATCCGCGCGCGGATCCGCTTCGAACGGAGCCTAACTCTTCCCGGACGAAAGTGTTCCGTGACTTTAACCTCTGTGCCAATAACCGGGTACCCGTTTGCAAGTTCTTTTTACAAATTCTTTAATGTTTTCGTCGACCAATGGCAAGATTATTGCTGATTTCTGTGCTGGTTCATCACTGCGGTTTTATGATAACACCGTGTCCATTGAATGCTAAATAGGACATTCGTTTAAAGAATTCAGAAATACTGCTTTGTTGTTGCCAACATTGCAAACTTATTAAGAAAACAAATGGCTGTGTAGCCTCTGTGATCAATACAGACAATTTTTATTTTGCACGGAAATTGCCAGACCAGTCATCACAGATTCAGTTACTGACTGCATTGAGTGCTAAATAGGAAAATCGTTTAAAGAATTTAGAAGTACTGACACTATAACTAACACTATAAAATTATCAAGAAAATATATGTCTACGTAGTCCCCTGCGATCAATACAGACAATTTTTATTTTGCACGGAAATCGCCAGGCCTGTGATTCAGTTACATTTGGGGCATAAGAATATGCGTTGAGATTATAAAGCACATCATTGGATGTCGTATTACGAAAAAGAGCGACTGGATTGCTGGTGCAATGTTTAAAGATCCGATCTTTGCGCATCGAACATTTAGGCCGTTATAGAACCTACCATTGCGTTGCAATAGACCATAACACTCCAAAATACAGTGAATTCTCGGTACATTAGGGGTACCCATAAGTAATCAATTATTTGCAAAAAATTTGTTTTGCCTTTAGTTCTTTGCCTTTAGATCGTTGAACAGAAAACACGTATTCTTTCACAGTTTTGGGAAAAGCAGCCTGTCTTCAAAATATTCTAAAAAGAATAATTTTTTTTTACAACTCTGTAATAAAATGGCGGCGTTCGTACCTTCCGAGAATCATGTTCGTCAGTGCATACTTTTTCATTTTCATGCGGGATTTAATGCAACGGTAAAAACAAGGAAAATTTGCGGTGTTTATGGAGATGTATTGGAGGTCAACAAGTGTCAACGACGTTGGTTCAGGAGGTTTGCTGCTGGTTATTACGATCTCTCTGAGAGTCCTCGAAGTGGACGACCAGTTGAACTTGATAATGACACCCTAAAATCTCTAGTATACATATATACTCTAAGTATACAAGAATTATCGAGAAGCCTTGCTTGGAGTGAAAATTTGCAGGAAAGATGGAAAACTGTTCTTGATAATGATGGAGATTATACAGGGTGTTTGGTAACTGTTGGTACGAGCGAAAAGGGGGTGATTTTACATGAAAGAATAAGTCGAAAACATAGAATAAAATTTTTTCATCCGAAGTTTCGTTATCGAGAAAATCGAGTTTGAAATGCAGCATGCTATTCGATAGGAATGGTCTGACGCGTCTGATCATGACCAACCAAATCTACTTCCTGCATATACTAAAGCACACAAACCTGACAGATCTTCAAAGTCGATTTTCTCGAAAACAAAGCCTCAAACGAAAAATGTTTATTCTATATTTTTGACTTATTCTTTCATGTAGAATCACCCTCTTTTCGCTTGCACCAGCAGTTACCAAACACCCTGTATAATAAGTTGAGAATTTACTACAAAGTTTGTTTTAGATTTCAAAATAATTGATTACTAATGGGACCCCCTAATATGTCAACATCACGGGTCTTGCCAGCGTGGTGTATCGTCCAGGGGACATACTCCGAGCCGTGTTATGTTTGCACTCTTCGTTACCCCTCGAGGGGTATACCCCGCGTTAGTGGGGACAATTCAGTAGAAATCATTCAGGAGAAATCACTGTAGAATGTTCATTTTGGAATTGTACGGAATAACGAAGAAACGAAACGATTTCGTTTTGCGACGGAATGACGAAGTAACCTGAAGAAAGAAGATTGCGGGTGACTTACGATGATGATGTCGAGGTTGTTGGTCAGGTGGTCGGGTAGAACGCGTTTGCTGACCTCCTCTTCCGGCATGCCGTCGAATCTGTCGTGTTTCTTCCTCTCTTTGTACGTTTTCGCCCGCTTCTTCGCCTCGGCCAGCTCCGCCCTGTATCAAATTACGTCGAGAAGTTAGAGAAACTCGGTCGCGCCTTGGCTCTCCATTATCGCGTTGGTAACGTGGCACCGAGAAAGCGAGTTAGATAGAGAACGGGTATGCGGTCAGCCTGATCGAATCGGATTTACGAGTCCTGCCCTTCAGTCGTTAACCGGCTCGTCGACGCGACAAAGTACCCGCTTTACCCGCTTCATTCGACTGGCAGCGACGCGCTTCGCAGTTTCGCCCGGATCGAATGACGATCACGGGACCGGCTCCTAGTACGGATTCGCTTGATCTTCCCCGGGAAAAGCAGCTCGCGGAGGTGATAAGTTGGTTAGAGCAAAGGGGACACCTCCTCAGGGCAACTCGGCCTGCTCGCAGTTTCGTTCGTTCTCGCCGCGACACGCGATCGTTTCAGCCAATAATGAAAATACGCGAGGGCTAGGGCTATCTGGCTGGAAGGGCGACGTGCTCGTAAGAGTTCCAAAGCCCTTCCCAATCCGAGTTAGACCACCGTGGGAGTTTTCACCGAGTGCGGGTCCCACAGTACTCGGAGGGCGAAGGTGTCTTTCGAACACCTTCCCCCGCGAAAAAGACGGCAGGGTTTGCTGGGGACTCGATCCCGCCTAATCGCGACCTTGGATCTTGCTGCTTGTACGTTTCGAAGAACCAACCTCTGTTGCGGGACTGACTAAAACCAATCACACTTCCATCCATTTCCTAGCTAGATAATTATCTAATTCCAATTTATTAATCCTCGAAAGTATGGTCCTTTCGAAAATGACGAACGCGGGCCAAAATCCCCACCACTCTATTCACCGAGTCAGGATCCGATCACTGCGAATCTTTGCCCAAAATAAAAATTGTTATCAAATTGTTATATTGTTATTAAAAATTGATCCATCAGGAATTTGTTACTCTCTTGATTAACCCTTTGCACTCGAAGCTATTTTGACTCCAAAACGAAACATTTCTTACGACCTAGAATATTTTCCCTCTATATATATATATTTTTTTTTTTCATGTTATACATACGAAAATGGTGAAATTTACTGGTACAATACTGAAGCGTTTAGTAATTTATTAAATACAAACAAATTTAATAATGTAAAAAATATTTTGAATAATGATATCGCAAATTTTAGTGATGCCTTATAGTCGCCATTCGAGTGCTAAGGGTTAATCCTAGTCGCCAGATTAAAACTTGTCTCCCCACTCTACCTTCCCCTTGTGCGAAGCTATTCCCCCACGCTTCCGGCATAGCCCGGTCACGAGACGTTTCGTCACTGTCGTGCATGTGCCACAATGTCACGTGACTAATCCGGTTCTGGCAGAGAGGGGGTAACTTTTTCCCCTCGATTCGAGTCAATTTCCCTGATCTGACGACTCTGATTATAGCAAGTTGCGAGCAATGTTTCGATGCTCTCAAATTCCTTTAATCCTTCTTGTCGATCGTTTGAGATTACACCCCACCTATGTTTGTCACGAATCCATAAAATCCGCAGTCTACCGACCACCGTTTCCCAGTTGCTTATTCAGCTTAGTTGATTTATTCGGATCAACAACAGAGTAGTCCTTCGAGAACCGAAAGAAAAGGGCGATAATCGAGTTGTGCATCGACCCGCAGACGCGATCGACCCAGCCGCATATTATTATTTAGAATGAACTGTAGCCGCCGCCGACCGCGAACACTCGTCGCGCGCGCACGGCCTACCCACCGAAATTGTGCCGTAAATATGCAATCGATTTCGGTCGTCGGTTCGTTAACGCGATTATCGAATTTGCCGAGGACACGGTTGGCACGCGTGTTTCCCCTTGTGTTTCGACCGTGGATCCCTTCTCGGCGACGGAGATTTTTTTTCGTGTCCTCGGCGTATCGTAGGGACAAGAATAATTGGGAATCTCGCGGAGAAAGCGAACACGGTTCGGTAAGAATGAAAAAGGTCTCTTACTCTTCCGGCGTGAGGATCATCTCGGATTTTTTCTTGCGGCCCCTCTTCTTGGGCTGATGCGCCGCCATTTGGGGATTCACGTTGCCGTTCATCACGCCAAGGTTCATCTGAAGGTGCTGCGGTACGGGGAGCTGGCCGGGCGGCGTCGATGTAGGTGTAGCAAGGGCGGATTGCGCCCCAGAAGGACACGTCATGTTCTCGGGATTGCCGGCTGGGCTGCTCGCCGTCCTCAACCCACCCATCGACATATCCTCGTCGACGAACGAGTACTGGTCCACCGGGGTCTCGCACTTGATCGCCACCTGCGAATACAATTTCGTTTGCTCTGTAGAAAAGTCTCAACGTCGGCACGGACGTTCCGCTCCCGTAACGCTAAACCCACCGAGCGAGCATTGCTATCGATTGTCCAGAAGTTCTCGATTACTTACTGATAGGGTGACCTGTCCAACGGATAAATACTTTTAGATCTCTATAGCAAGGCATCTGTGAATTTACGATACAATTCCACTGCATAAATTCCATCGTGAATGTTATTTTGTCGTTTAATACCAATTATGTTCATTCACTTGGCGGCCACCAAATAATGTCTACCGACAATGATTGTTTCGTCGTTCTTCCAAGTCATAGTTCATAGTTGATTTTAGTACATTTTTCAACACCAACAACAACTTCAACTGTAGAACATGTTACCCTCGGCAATATAATTAAATAAATTTGTTTGGCATGCAGTTACGTGCAACAGTCGAAAGAATTATTTATCAAGGTTATTTTTTAACGATTCTTCAAAATCGCTGACATTTTTTTGGCTAACACCTCATATTTTTTCTTCGATATTCTTATAGAGCATGAAAAGACGTGTCCAGCGACTACCATGACCGTACACTTACGATCATTCAATCTCGAGATATTTGCGTCTGAAAGGTAAAATATTCGTAATTTCAGACACAAATATCTCGAGATTGAATGATCGTAAGGGTATGGTCATGGTAGTCGCTGGATTCGTCTTTTCGTGCTGTATAGGAATATCGAAGAAAAAATATGAAAAGTTGTTAAAAATATTAGTTGTTTAGAAAAATGGCCTTAAGTAACGGTTCTTTCCACCGTTTTATGAGACGTTATAATTTCAATCTATACAACGGTAATTAAGACAGACCAATCGAACGATCCCATTTAACAAACAACATTTTCGGCAATCGTCGTAGATGTTGGGCGTTCTCATTGAAATCCGCGAAACCGAAGCAACGAGGTGAAGTGCACGCCGACAGAGAGGAGCACATGGATAATAGATGAGCGCGTGTAGAATAGAAAGCACTGTTTCAGGGCTACGTCGAGTGTGAAATTAGCTGAAGCACATGTTCCAGGAAAGTGCAACGCACAGACGAATTAAAGAGATTAGGATTGAAGAAGCGTTCCTTCCTTCGAGAGATTCTGTATTCGACTGTGTTCGATTCTGTATTTTTTTACTTTTTTTTTTTTGTTGGCTGCGTCTCGACGTATTTTCGGAAACCGCCACGGAATTCATTACGAATTCCTGTGTTGGCTTTTTTTACGCGTCCGTTCATTCGGAAAATAAAATTTGAAGCGGCACGTAGCGCACGTGCCATCATGAACACGTACACCGGCAATCGTAAAATGTATATTCCCGTTGGTATACGGCCTGAAAATTGTCGGGGTAATAGCGATTGCCGTTTGCATCGAAAATAGAAGTCACGCGGTCGCGCGCGCTGGGCTCGTCATCTTTTCCCCAATTTTCCGTCGTCGCGGACATTTCCTCGGGAAAACGCGTCGCCGTTCACACGCGCGAACGCTTGTCTGCGACACCCTCCTCCAATCCGTTTTCGGAAAGCCAATCCTCGAGTCAAAAATCATTCTCGAGCTTCGGGCGCTTCTTTTCTGCAGCGAGAGCTCTTCCAACTTCGTCTCTCTACGATCTATTTCGATTTTTGGTAAATAATAAATGGGTCCTCCTGAATCCTTTCAAACTTTAAACTGTTTTAAACCGCAGCTACTCGTTGTCATTATAAATGTATAAAATTCGCAGTCTAATTAACGACATGCACAAGATCAATTTGATATTCTTCGTGCGATAAACGTGTTATGCCAAATGGATTCATAGTTAAACCGACTGGCTGCAGGTTACGTTTATTCTACGATTATTGACGTTATAAACAAGCTTTCGTCGGAAACGATTATACTTGCAAAACCTGTAATGTATCCAATTACGAAACATTTGAAGTGTTGCAGGGTCGGCTGGAAATTTCAGAATTAAAACAGCATCGATTGTAAAGGGGTGTAGAGGCAGAGCCCGCGAGAAAACACTTGTTAACTTTCACAAAAATTGGAAGGGTCGTTCGGGTAACACCCTTTGTTAGAGCTCGTTTCATTGACAAATCGTATCGCGACGGGCGCGATTCCCTTCGAAATAAAACCCTTCCGATTTGTTACATTGCCGCGCACAATGCTGCGGCTGCGGCTACGTTCGAAGCAATCGTGTCAATTATGTTCACCGACGCTATTGAGAATCGATGGAAGCTTTACCTTTGTTTCTTCCGCCGGCGAGTAATGAGTCGCGTGATCTTGATCGTTACGTATGAAAGAAAATCTCGACGCTTTCACGCTTCGACTGTCTAATCACGTTTTTCACGTGCCGACGAATTAGACTCGCAATCAGAAAATTAATCCGAAATTTTTCATGATTTTTCGAAGCTCAACGTTTCCATTTTCGCTGTGATTATTATCAATCCCCCGGACCACGAATATCTCAAACAGAGTTCCTTAGATAGGGGCATGATTTTATCCGTGTTTTGTAAACTTTCTTTATAGGACAAGGGACCCCAATACTGTCGGGGTACCAATTACTGTGCCTATATTAGTTACACTTATTTTTAAAGCATAATGAATATTGAAAAATAAATATATAACATAATAATATATAATAATAGAGAGAAAAGAGAAAAGAGAAAGAGAATAAAGAGATACATCAGATTTATTATAACAAAGAGATATATCTATACTACCTAATTTTAATGAAAAAATTTAATATCTCTTTTTTAACCCTTAGTACTCGAGTGGTGACTGTAAGATACCACTAAAAATTGCTGTATCATTATTGTTTGTATTTAATAAATTGCTAAACATTTCAGTATTGTAGGAGTAACTTGCACCATTTTCGTATGTACAACATGAAAACAAATTATGGAAGGGAAATATTCTAGGTCGGAAGAAATGTTTCGTTTTGGAGTTAAAATAGCTTCGAGTGCAAAGTATAATTAATATACGCACAGTAATTGGTACCCCCGCAGTAATTGGGTCCCTTACCCTAGATTCGAAAAAAAATGTTGTAAAGAGTAACGTTTAGTATTTCTTCTGCAATTCGGACCAATTGCAATCTTTTCGAAAAGTTTGTCTACGTCGTGTAAAATAATTGAAGAGTAATACAAAGTAAAAAGTCTAACATCAAGAAAGTGATCGTCTTCGATGAGAGCATTCCGACCATTAAACGCCAGTCACTGTATAGATATGAATAGACGCAATTCACAGAAACCGCGGGCAAGAAAACAATCCTTCGCTATAAATGCATAAAGCCTGATAATTATGCTTTGACGCCGGTATCTGCAAAAGCATCGATAGCGCGTGATTCACGATTTTTTCCTTAACACGGTGAGTCACGTGTGGCTAATAAAGGAAGAGCGCAATTAAAGCGACGTGCCACGGCCTAAAAACTGTTTTACAGCCGGACGATCGTTCTCGTTGGTCCATTATTTCCCGATCCACAGACTGCGAGAACGAGCATTTAGATAGAGATCCCGGCCGATCAAAGCTGCCGAACGAAAAACTTGTTGCAACGTGGCAGCCGGCACAACGTGTTCAGAAACTAGCGTTTATCGTTCGCTTTCCGGTTCTTTTTTCCCGGCTAGTTACGGGGTCAGACGGGTTCTTTTTTTTTGTTTTTTTTTTTTTGTTATTTCCGCGGTGGTTTTTGCGGCAGCGAATTAGAATAGATCGGTGATATTTCCCGCGATATTTCGTGCGACCTTCGGGCAAAATCGACCGAGAGAAAAGCTGTGCGTGCTGGGGGATGAGGAGGGGATGAGGGAAGGGGAGAAGAAAGCAATATTCCGTGTTGGAGAGTCTGGCAGGCGCCGAGCTCGATTATCTGTCAGTTTCGTAGCCTCGATGTAGGGTTATCTGGGAGCATGAGCCGCGCGTACTCGCGAGAATGATCGCGCGGAAAAATCGGCGGAACAGCAACCTCGCTATTATCAACCCGGTCAACACCTTTCGCGATCGCAAAGATATCGTTCGCGAATGATTAGTGGAAATTCTCAGGTAAAACGGCGATTTGATCATGCCACGCGTTAGAATGTTAACGCCGAACGCTAAATGCGACTAATGTATCATGACTGGACTGCGGATCTTATGCATTTCTAGCAAACAGGAAATTCAAGTTAATGGGAAGATAGAAAGTATTCAATCACGTATTATTTTCAATCTATTAACCCTTAGCACTCGAATGGCGACTGTAAGGCGCCACTAAAAATTCTTGTATCATGATTCAAAAGTTTGTATCAGGTCGTCCCGTAAGTTCGTGCCGTTTACTCTTGTACATTTTATTTACAATTGCCACGTCAGTCACATATGACAGTGATTTTTGACTGGGTTTAGAAATTCATTTTTATTATAAGATATCCTAATAATCCGAATTTTATTGGAGTCTTTGGAATTCAAAATGGTTAAGATAGCATCCCCTGTAATACATTTAACATTTCTAGTTGTGGTGTCATTAATTAAATTACTCTGATTTTGTAAGAATCTCTGGGTTTGATGTTTGGCACTTAACGTGTTAAATTCTGAATAAAATATGACCTTTTTGACAGACATCATACCGTCATTATAAAATTTCTGCGGTATTCTCATTAAAATACTTTTCAATGGTGAATAATATAAACATATCCACTGCACGAACTTATGGGACGACCTAATATTTAATAAATTACTAAACATTTTAGTATTGTACGAGTAAATGGCACCACTTTTGTATGTATAATATGAAAATAAATATGTAAGAAGGAAATATTCTAGGCCAGAAGAAACGTTTCGTTTTGGAGTTAAAATGGCTTCGAGTGCAAAGGGTTAAAATGATTGAAAATGAAACTTACTGTTTGGTTTTTGTCTCTTGAAATTGACGAAGAAAATGTTTCTTTTGTATGAAGATCCGCGGTAGTCTAATTATGGCGACTGATATAATGTAGTCGAAGACTGTCTATCGGTCGACTCGAAGAGAGTGGGGGTCGGCGGAGACAGATCAACGAGAAGCAAATAAAGAACGAAGTAGAAACAGCTCGCGTGGCAACGGGCTAAAGGACTGTCCTCGATCTCGGGCGTTGACGATAAATCCGAGACGTGTCCACGGTTAGCCGGAGGAATCGTCACGGAGAGGTGCATCGATTTCTCGTTACCGTTTACGAGTCATGGATATCACGGATCGAGGTGACGAATCCTTTCGGGCGACGCGCGCTGCTTAAAAGTGTATTTTTACCCTCGGACGACTACTGTAGAAGCGAACCGGTTCACCTTGAGCTTCACCCACGTCAACGACACAACACTAAACGTTACGTTCTACAGTGAATTCTCGATATATGTCAACAAGTTTTGCTAGCGTCGTATATCGTCCAGGGAGCATACCCGAGCACGTGTCATGTTCATACTCTGCGTCGTCCGTGGCCTCTCACGAGGCATAACCCGCGATAGCGGGGAAAATTCCGCGACGTTTATCATCCAGGCCTTAGCGGCATATACGGTGACTCCAACTAATATTCGGACGATCTTAAAAATCGTATAACCTTGTCAATATTGGAGTATACTACTTGAATTTCTTGAAGAAGTTGGAACAATTGGTTCGCTACATAACATGAAAAAAATGTTTCATTAAAATTACGATTGGTCGAAATTGCAGAGAAAGTACCAACAGTTGTATTTTGCAACGTTTTTATGCGGGCTTATAGTAAAAATTTAAAAAGTACGTGCATCTGTGTCAATTATACATATTCAAACAATGTTGCAGAATTTTGGCCTTGTCGGGGAACTTCGCCCTTATGTGATCATTTTGAAACATCTGTAGCTCATTGCAACGTTGACCGATTTTGATAAAATTCTCAGAATATGTATAACTCGTACAGACGTACAAATCGTACTTTCTAAATTTTCAATGTAAGTCCACGTAAAAAAGTTTCAAAATACAACTTTTAGTATTTTCTCTGTAATTTCGACCAATTGCAATTGTTGTAAAAATGTTTTTTCTCTTTATATAGCGAACCAATTGTGCTAACTTCTTAAGAAAATCCAAGTCGTATGGTTCAATGTTAACAATGTTATACGCTTTTTAAAGGCGTCTGAATATTAATGGGAGTCACAGTATATAGAGAAATCACAGTATTGCGACGTCATCGAATTTTCGGGAACGAAAATTTTGGTATTTTCCAGTCGACAAGCGAACGTTGGTCGAGTCCAGGTGCTTAAGTCGTTCAGAGTTTGAGAGCTTTGGCTCGGAGTGTCAAAGTGCATTTGGATTTTGCGAATGCGTCGACCAAAATTCATTTGTCATCCGAATGCGGCGAGAATAGCGTTCGCGAAGGTTTGGATCGCGATCTCGCGGCCTCGGGATCTTGTCCCGTGGATCCAGATCCACTCGGCTGGTTTCTTATGTCACTATCAGCCCGCGGGAAACGACGTTGCATAATCGCGCCGCGAAGCCGGGCGACCAGATGCAAATCGACCGCACGGCGTATTACGAAAGTGCGCGCTCTAGTCGGCGCGCGGAGCGAGCGCACTTTTATCGCGCAATTTATCGCTCGTTATTCCGATCGGGAATCACCGGATCCGACCGTAACGATCATCGGTCTTAACCGACAAATAATTCCCGGGCTTTATCCGCCGATATTTGTCCCTCGTGGTCGCCGATTACCGGCGCGGCGCTGATCGGTTACGGTTACGCGATTGATTTTGCAATGTCAACCGCAAACCGGAACTTTTCCGCTCGTTTCCTTGCGGGATAAACATCTTTGCGTGTATCCATACATTTTGCAATTTCCCCGTCGATTAGTAACATCGATTTACATGTTGGCAATTGATTAATGATACGTTGGTAATTAGATTTCACGGATTTGCGAGAAAACCTGATCGGAGGGACTTGAAACGGTAGAGAGTTTCAAAGTGTTGGAGGACATGCGATTTTCCAAAATTATCAGAGAAAAATGAAAATTTCTATTTTACCCCCTAAAAACGATTCTTATTATGCATGTAGATTCGCAGTCTACTCATCCTCCAACAAATGTTCGCGAATAGAATTCAAGAATCTCAGGATCACCCTTATTAATTATTCCCTTAACGCTAAACCTACCACGGTCAAAATGACCGATGTTCTGTTTCACAATTATTGAAATTATAAAAACGTTTTCATAGGAAATTACTGAATTGACCTATCCATTAAGTAAACTCGGTCTTCTCGCTTCTACAAGACGTTTCGCTTTTATATGTTTCGTGGTTGGTAGGTTTAGTGTCAATAATTGGAATAATTGAATCAATAATAATTCAATCTTTCGACACGATGTCACCCTCCTTTTAAATGCTAAGCGCCCCTATTATAAAGTGTAATGTGACAATTGTAATGGCATGAATGGTGTATAAATAGTGTTCGAACGAACGATATAAATTGGGTGCACGAACGAGACGGTCGGTCGTGTGTCTGTCGCGAGCGAACAATAAATAAAGATTTTTGGCTACGAGCAGAATGTATAATTCTTACTAGTAAATAAACTACAGCCTACCATCGCCTATTTGAATAGGAAGCGTCCACGCGACCCGGCGTAGTACACTCCCGCTCATAAGTCTTAGGACAATGATCATATTTTCGCATTCAACTTTGTAAAAATGAAATAATCGTTGAAGGATGCGAGACAAAATTTTTCCTTATTTAAAGGTTTACACGTCAAAGAAAGGATGCTGCTCTCATATATCAAAAATCTTACTAAAAAGTAGCAAAAAAAATATTTATTTTCTTTTCATAGAAGAATCCGTAACGTTTCTTTATTACAATGTCCAGCATTCTTGGCGTCCACGTGATTAATTTTTTCGTACTTTCTGTTGTTACATTACTAACAACCATTCTCGTTCCAAAATATTCCATAAATGTGTTGTCGAAGCACGGAAAAAGTTTCGTACCCTTCTGTCCAGTTTATCTCTTAATTTTTCTATGGAGTTCAAATCCGGTGATTGGTGTGGCTATTTCATAATTTTTAATGAATTGATACATTGAAGTTGTAATTATTGCTGAACATGTGAGGATATTTATATTATGCAGTTAATACAGTTAAAGGTTCATAATCTGGACGAAATACCAGAGTTTTACTAAAAACCAGACGTGTTCGAAGACTTATGAGCGGGAGTGTATATCGACTGACAATGAAACGTACTTCCGTGTTGTAGCGCGTCAAGAAAATTGCGTGGCCAACGGCACTACGCCGCGAAACAGAGCCGCGTGACCTAATCGTTGGTTTCCTCGAGGCAGAAATAGGAAAAAAATGGAGAAAGAGGGACAGATAAAGATAAAAACTCACCTGTCCGAGGGTGGAAGCGGTCGAGCCAGGTTGCTGGGGTTGATGCGCTGTCGCCGATATCGGCGTGAGGGGTGTGTGCGGCGTGTGTGGTGTGTGCGGTGTGTGCGGTGTCAGCGGCGTGTGGTACTGCTGACTGCTGTCACCACCGGTGCTCCTCATCTCGAGATCCGGACTTGTCTCGTAACCGTCATCCCTCGCTTCCTGCTTCACCATCACCCCACCTGCACGGAAAAAGGCATCGGTGTCCTTTCAATTCTTACATGGACGATTCCGATCCTCTACCAATAACTAACTCGCAGCGATTTTCATCCCCCCGATCACTCTTACACACCCCGAATTATATCTATTACACCCTTCTTCCAGGAGCCATTCGCTTTCGAGCGGTTTCATCCCCTATTTGGATTCTCAATATTTTGGAGATCATAATACGCCAACGGTATATACCCCTGCTTGTCGCAAAACGGACCGGTTGTAGCGCGTTGCAATTCGAAAATCATTTTGTCCAACAAAATACAGTGAATTCTCGTTACATGTCAGCAACGCGGGGCTTGATGTTATTTATCGAGCGTAGAAAAGGTTCAGCGATACTCGCAGCCGAGGAGTGTAAACATACTCGTCCTATACTCTACACGTCAAAGGCACAGCGACAAAAGCCGTTCAGGAGATCCTACTATTTTTTCGACGCACTGCCGTACGTAGAAAAGGACGGCGAAGCTCGAAACCCCGCAGGAGTGCGGATAATTCCGCGACATATACAGGGTGTTTGGTAACTACTGGTACAAGCGAAAAGGGGGTGATTCTACATGAAAGAATAAGTCGAAAATATAGAATAAACATTTTTCGTTTGAGGCTTTGTTTTCGAGAAAATCGACTTTGAAGATCTGTCAGGTTTGTGCGCTTTAGTATACGCAGGAAGTAGATTTGGTTGGTCATGATCAGACGCGTCAGACAATTCCTATCGAATAGCATGCGTATTCAAACTCGATTCTCTCGACAACGAAAATTCGGATGAAAAAATTTTATTCTATATTTTCGACTTATTCTTTTATGTTGAATCAACCCCTTTTCGCTTGTACCACCAGTTACCAAACACCCTGTATAATCTCCACCATTATCAAGGACAGTTTTCCATCTTTCCTGCAAATTTTCACTCCAACCAAGGCTTCTCGATAATTCTTGTATACTTAGAGTATATATGTATACTAGAGATTTTAGGGTGTCATTATCAAGTTCATAATCAGACGCGTCAGACAATTCCTATCGAATAGCATGCGTATTCAAACTCGATTTTCTCGACAACGAAAATTCGGATGAAAAAATTTTATTCTATATTTTCGACTTATTCTTTTATGTTGAATCAACCCCTTTTCGCTTGTACCACCAGTTACCAAACACCCTGCATAGAGAATTCCCTGTAATTTTGTCTTATGCTCGTCAATAAGAACGTACAAACAGTTTTCAGCGAGGGTTAACAGTTCATTGAACGAAAAGATAGTTAATGTCGGAATTTTCCGGAATTATAATATAGTAATTTTGAATGCTTCAGATGGGGCAGTCCGAGTACGAAGGATCAATTGTTTTATTTGACGATCGCGTCGCCAGTTAGTACTTAAATTACACACGGTGAAAGTATCTACGATTAAACGTTTAGGGCTTAATCGATGAGTAAGACTTCGTCGTCTATTATGTATTTGTTTACGAGAATACAGACAGAATTTTCGAGAAAAATTGAATGTAATTTTTCTGATGTCCAGGTAAATTGGCACAAAGGTTGAAATAATTCAAAACGGCCAGTAAGACAGTTGTTGGTTAAATTAGACGAGTTTTCCTGTTGTAGGTCTAGTTATTTTCGCTGGAACGATTTTGTTTAAGCTTGCAGCGCTTACGGCGTTTCATAGTCGATGTTTCGCCACAGTTCGACAACTAGAAACGCGATAACGGGAAAAATGAAAGACGAGGGAACCTTCCAGGTATCGCACGTCGCACGTTTCAATTCCTTGCCGCTATTTGCAACTCTTGTTTACCACACACTGCTCCGCCATGCATGAACACACGATTCGGTTATCAGGAACACGATGTACAAAGACGACTTCCTTTGTTTGAATTGTTGGGCAGAATTTTCTTAGATCCCGCGACTGTTCCCCGTGGCCTCTGGCACTCTCTTCCATGCGATCGTGGTTTCCGATGCTGATGCACAACGTTTCCGTAAATTACCGTTTCACTTTATTGCACCGAGAACTCTGTTCGTAGCTCGAGTTATTTATTACCAGACGCGAAGTTTTTCGTTTGAACGATTCCAGAGCTATCAATTTCTTTTCGAAATCATTCTATCGAGTCGAACACGGAACGACGGTATTTTTAAATGGCCGCTGTTTCCGCGCTGGATGTACTCGTTTTTATTAAAATTTCGATTATCTCATCGCTATCAGAACTTTCGATTCGGATTGCAAAAACCTGAGAGTTCGAATAATGGATTAGACAATTATTTGCAGTGCTAGATGCAGTCTTTATTTATTTGAATGACAAAAAGTCTTGCGGATTAATCGATTTCGAATTTCATGCATTTTACATAAACATCGGTGCATTGTTATCAGTACACTACGGGTTTTATGTATTTATGAGAAAAATGGGTGGACGTATTTTAAAACAGTAAAAACATTGGGAAAATTTTAGAATGCTGTTACTTAATTTTCAGCCTATGACACATATTAAGAAAGAAAATAAATTTCTATTTCAGTTCAGTTTGTTGCAATTCAGGTAGAAAATTTTTATTTTGCATAAAGATCCGCAGTCTATCCATCAGTTTATTAACATTGTTAGAGGAGGACAGGCATTTCTATTCGATTCCTGTCGCTTGCAATCGAGGCAGACAATTTGTTTGAGCTGTGCTTCTTTTTTGTGCTTTCTTTGCCTCCCAGCGTTCACAAAAATTCGAATTTACATAGGACGCTTTAGTAGCACGTCTTCAACGTCTTGCAATGCAAGAAAATCCGAAAGGCGAAGGAAAAAATCGATTTTTAAAATCCGTCGGACCAGGAAGACGAGTGATTTGGTTAAAGAATGAACATTTATGTCGAATATCGAACAATTTCGATAGAATATCGTCACTAGCCCGTGCATCGATCGTTTACGAACACGCAACGCCTCGGAACGCGTTATTCCAACGACGTGCTTATCGCTCGAGATATATTTTCGCGGCGTGAGTCAACTTTTTCGCAAGTGGTATATCAGTGCTGTCCAACGTTGGCCGTCCGATTTCCCCTGGAACCCCTCCTTGCCGTTTCGAGAGACCGTCGCGCAAGTGCCGGGCCGTGACAGTCAAACGAAAGAAAATATTATTATTTTCGCGGGAAGTGTTGATATCGGCGTTTTTCTGCCCGGGAGGCTTTTTGGATAAAAAAGCCGTGTATATCTTTCCGGTTCGAATGGAAGAGCTGGTTCTCCTGCTCGCTCGGATCGCGGCTGGCAAATCGCGCGGCGCAATCCGCTTCGTTTCTCGCTCGCCTTATTTTCGGTTCCCTTATCCGGTTTCCTGGTTATCGCACGAGCAACGATATCGCTGGTTATCCGGACTTCCTCGTCGTACGATCGAACGATCGCGAACTCGCGACTTGTTCCCCTGCTCCTCGGTTCCGAACGGTAACGCTGACTTCGTTAGCTATACTGGCTTCGGTCAATCCGACTCGGGAACTTTGTTAACGCGTCAACAAAGTATTAACTCGTTCTTCCTCCGTACTCTTTCATCCCGGATCGAAGAAATCGCCTAAAAAGCCACGGAAATACGTATACGGAAATAATGATCCGCATCCTAGTTATTCCTAACGCTGGGACGACACAACAATTCCTCTTGGACGCATCTTTACAATCTCAATAATCGTAAATTAAAAATATTGGAACGCGGTCCTTTTGGCGCGTTCTGTAAACCTAGTGTTGATATTTTAACACGAGAACAACCATGCATTAAATGCAACTGGTATATATTGCCTTATAATAACAACAAAATTGCGTTTGTTTAGATTTCGTACCAGGTTTGTTTAACACGTTGACTGCCATGTCACCCGTATGTAGGTGACGGAGTTATTTGTCCAGGTTTTAAAATAAATTTTTACGTTAATGTATTCGTTGTACCTTTGTTTAGGATCTGTAAAATCTAAGAAAGTTGGAGAATAACTCAATATCATACATTTAATTTTTTCCAATTTTTATTTCATTAAATAACCTACTTTGACTTTGTGGAATTTTTGAGGTTTCTAGTTTGGCAGTCAAAGTGTTAACTATCCACTTCGATAGAGAAGTTTATTGAAAAATGTTATCATGGAAACATATTTATAAATTCAGTATTTCTTAAAGCAAAAATTAGGAGCATGTCATAAAATATCCGTGTCGTAAAATATCAAGTTGAACTCGGTGACGTAGAATTCGAATATTAATTAAACGCGTACGTTGTTAATAGACTGCGGATTTTATGCGTTTATCACAAAAACGAATAGGCGAATACTATTTTTGACGCAATGAAATCGTTAAAAGAGGAAATTTGTTTTCATTTCGTTCCTGTTTGTTTCTTAAAATGGACTTAGAAAATTATTGTTGGTAATTATTTACATTAGGGGCTTCCTCACCGATTTTGATGACCTTGAAATATGTTGTCAAGGTCATCATTCTGAACAACTTTTTCCTATACACGTTACCGCCGCTCAGCTTTAGTTTCCGAGATATTCGCAAAAAAGTTTCAACATCTCAAAAAGTGATCGGAGTAGGTGTGTGTAGGACTGTGTAAAATAGTATTTCAAATAGTTGACAGTAACTAATATTTTTATAATATTTTGTTGCCTGTAATGTTATTACGATATTGTAGTCTGTTTATCAACATATTACATATTCGTAATTAAACTACAAATAATACTTTGCTAACTATTATAGCTTCCCATGTTAAAAATTATAATTTATAATATTAACTACTTGCTCAACTTATTTTCATTGTAAGGAAATATTTGAAATACAAAATAAAAATATTTAATTTTATCTATCTGGTTATCAAAATAAAAATATTTGATTTAAAGTAGTATCTTATTTGAACCACATTAAATTATACTATATACCAAATCATTAATGATCGTTAATATACGTTGCAAAATATGATAGAAAACCTTGTATCCAATGTTCCACATGCGAATACTAATCCTACATTATAAAATACTAATGTAAAGTGTACTTACTTCTGAATCTTCTGTACCTCCGTCGGATCCACAGCACACAATTATTCACTCACGAGAATAGGTCCGAATAATTGAACAACAATCACTGAACAACACACACAACACATTTTATAAAATCGTGACAACGAACGAGAAGATGTTACTCCGACCACGAATAAAATAATACTGCGATTTTAACAATGATCCCTTCCACGGAGGTGATACGGTCAGGTTATCCTAGGAAGGTTAGACGCTGAGGGTCTATAAACACTAGATACAAAACCAAGGTAAAAAAATTATGGCGGGGCGCCGACCCTATTTCCCGGAATTCCCTGTTTTCGTATCACACGTCCGTGGGAGGGGAAAGGTTAAAATCGCAGTATTATTTTATTCGTGGTCGGAGTAACATCTTCTCGTTCATTGTCACGATTTTATAAAATATGTGTGTGTGTGTGTGTGTTGTTTAGTGATTGTTGTTCAATTATTCGGATCTATTCTCGTGATCCAATAATTGTGTGCTGTGGATCCGACGGAGGTACAGAAGATTCAGAAGTAAGTACACTTTACATTAGTATTTTATAATGTAGTTTGTAGTACATTAGTATTATATTTTATTATTCGTATGTAGAATATTGGATGCAAGGTTTTCTTTCATATTTTGCAACTTCAATGTCCCTTTAACACTAGATTTACAAAGCACTAAAACTGACTACTTAACATTATTTTACAAAAATAACAAGAACGTGTCTATCCACATTTGTATCAATTTTTTAAATAATATGTACCCAAAAAAATAATTTTATTGAATAATTCCCCATGGATACGTCTTCACAATGTCAATAATTGTAAATTATAAATATTAGATCCCGTCATTTTGACAGGCCCCTAGTGTCTAGCTTTGACAGTGAACCTAGTGTCAAATTTCGTTTGTCTCGAGGCACGCACACGATTATGTTGTTCAGAATGATGACCTTGACAACATATTTCAAGGTCATCAAAATCGGTGAGGAAGGCCCTAATGTAAATAATTACCTTATTGTTTTGCATAAAGATCCGCAGTCTAGATTTTTCCAATGAAAATGATACCAAACATGATAAAATTCCGATGATATTTATGAATCTACGAACGCGAAACGAATTTTCCGGACAACCTAAGACAAATGTGACATACGAAAGAATTGTCCAAACAAACAAACAAACAAACAAGCAAAAACGTGAGAATTCGCATTCAAAGCAAATCGAATCCGACAAATTAACTCGTCTGTTCAGATCAACGCGCGTTTACCCCTCGCAAAAACAGTGTCTACTAACGATGGCGAACCGATGGACGAACGATTTGCCAGGACCCGACGGTTCTGAAACACTTTTTTCCCCGTCCATTAACGGCGTGACGCTTGAAATCTTGCCGATGTTTTATTGCGTTATCGTTGTGACGCTTTCGCCGTGCTCGTGTTCCGCGAGTTTCCGTTCTAAAAAAGAAGTCCGGGAACACGGACAGATGTTCGTGTCGAGGCACGATAGACTCGCGCGGCCGTTGCGTTCCTTTTTTCCGGCGTTCCTTTCGAAAATTAAAGGTCGAAACACGATCGAATCCGAGCCGAATGCCATAAATATCGCGATTAACGCGCGGAAAACGGTCCGCGGCTCGAGGCGATCCGCCGGAATCGCTAGCCGGACGTTAAATTTAATCGGATCGTTCGGCGAATTTCCGTTTATCTTGCCGGAGAATCCTTTTGCGTGAAATTCCATCGAAAAACAGCGGACAGCGGGGCTGAATCTGAAAATGAACGCGGCCGGATAAGCGAGCAGGTTTTTCGCGATGCCAAACGCATAAGTCACGAGCGGTTCCGGTTGTTGTGTGGAGAGTACGTGGACGAACCAACGCACACAGAGAAAAAGAGAGAGAGTCAGAGAGAAAAAGAGAGAGAGTCAGAGAGAGAGAGAGAGAGAAGTGGTACGAGGACGCGTGCTCGCATTTGCAAGGTACAATATACAAAATTAAAATGATATTTGATTCGTTATACCTTTGTCCGCGTAATCGCGCGATATTGAATTGCCACGGGTGGGGGAATTTTTTCCCCGAAAGTTTCCTCTGAAATATCGTAGCCGGTATTTTCATACGTCCTCGACGTTTGATAGTTGGAAAATTATTCAGCCAGGACAGAGCCAGGTGGACAGGGCAGACGCGGCCTCGATGCAAGGCCGATCTTTCGATGAGAATTCTGCCAATAAATTTAATGCAACGCTAACTCAATAGGCGGAACGAAACTCCCGTGAATGTTTTACCCCGAGCTAATTAATCAGCATAGGACTCCCTTTATTGCGAAATTCCGTTCCGTCCCCGGAACCCAGGGACGAATTCTCGTGCCCCGGGCTCTGGCTCTTGCTCCGGCTCTGGCCCCAGCGAGCCAACGAGTCTCACCTATCGAATCGCTGCGAGTCGATTAACGCGGCGCGTGTCTATCTACATATGTATCTATCTATTTCGCGGTCGGAAGGCTTACCTTGCGAACCCCCGCAACTCATCGTCGTCCCATTTGGCCCTCCGTTTTGCACGGGCGACGGGTACGACCTGGAAACAAACGGACAAACCCAAATTAGTACATTGTTGCTTGTAGATAGTGTTCGTCGTTCTTTCTACTTAACCCCTCGCCCTACAATAACGAGCTAGACTCGTGATGAACATTCTGAATAGAGTCTAATAAATGTGAACGGTATTAATTTCCTTTAAATCGAAATAAAATTCCATTTGTTGTAGTTGATATATATCATTTGAGGAAAACGTAGGCATACAATAAATGTAAACTATGTTTTTTTTCTATGAAATTCTGTATGATGAAGAATTTCTAATTATTATAATCACAAAATAAATAGTAGTGCAAGGGGTTAAGAGCCCAGTCTTCGTAGATTCGCGATAAGGTAGAGTGACTACATTACCGTAAAAAAAAAAAAAAAAATGGTTTTACGTGCCTCAAGTTTTCGTCCTTATATAAGAATATTTTGTCGAAAGAGGAAAGTTCAATCTAGTGCGCGCTGGTCAGGAGCTGCCGAGATTATGCAGACATTTGGTAACATAAGCGTTAGAAGTAGGCCAAAAATTGACGATGTGCGTGCCGTGGAATCCAAGCATTTTTATGCCATTGGATGAATTTTCTGGATGAAATCGAGAGCAGCGCGCACTAGAAAATATCTCTTGCTACGAATTGAGCTATTAGGTTGGCAAGAAAGTAATTTCGGTTTTCACTAATACCTGACGTTATGTTTTGTTTGATTCACTTCTGTTTAACGTTGCGTTTGTTTTCTCTCTGACATTTCATAACTGCATCTTTTAGGTTACTTTTGAAGCAAATTACACGTAATTTTGTTTAAAATTATTAGTTCTGTGTCAATTTGAACATGGAGTGCAAAAACGGACATTATAGGCTCACAAAGATTTATGTGAAGTTTATGGTGTGGACTGCTTAACAGAACGCACGTGCCAGAATTGTTTTAAAAAATTCCGTTCTGGAAAATTCTCTCTTGAAGACGACCAACGTTCTGGTCGACCATCTGAGGTTGATGATGACCAAATGAAAGCCATTATTGAATCGGATCGTCATATAACTGTCCGAGAGATTGCAGGCAGGTTAAACGTCTCGCATACAACTATAGAATATCGTTTAAAAAGTCTCGGAATCATTAAGAAGCTCGATATTTGGGTTCCACGCGAATTGAAAGAAATTCACTTAACGCAACGCATCAACATATTTACTTACGAGAAATGGGTTGTTTACAATAACACAACTCACGAGTTCATAAAATCCAGGCGCCATTGCAACGTTTCTACCGCACGTGGAAACCCTTGTCTTTTCTGATTGAACCGTTAAACGTTACTCTCTTTGCTGTTCGATTAACCAACTCGTTCACGCAACCGGGAACATCGACAGAAACGGCGGAAGGGAAGAAAAGAATCGGCGCAAGTCCCACAATTAATATGTACACTTTCATTAATATGTACATTCTCGCGGCTAAATATTTGATCGGCCGCAATATCCGCGAAGAGAAGCGAAGGAAAATAAAAGACAGCGTTTATTGTTCCGCGATTGTTGCTTTATCATTTCTCCGCGGTCGCATCCGTTGACCTCGTTCCTATGAAAGCTCGGGCATCCATTACGCAACTTTTTCCACCGGGGAAAAAAAAGCCCAAGTTCATTGTTCGTCGAGACCCGATCGATCGATCAAATATTTTTCATCGATCGACGTTTCTATTGGCGTGTAATATTTCGAGCTTGGTGGAGAGGTAGGCTCGAGCGTCTCTCGTGCATTTGTTTCGTTTATCGTATCTTAAGGCGAGTTTACACCTCTTTGGATGCACGTCGCGGATCATTAGTTCGGAATTAAAGATGCACAGATTGTTTTCGTCTGCGTCTCGTTCCAAAAGTGATCAGTAATTATTGTTATTGTTATCGCTCTTATCGTAACAGTTGACGTTTGACGTTGCACATGAAGTTTATTACATGTTACACATGGTGTAGCGATCGTTACGACACATACCTACCAATCCCAACGTTGACTGCTGGTCGTTATTCGAAATAAAAAAATTTTCTACATTAATTGCAAGGTACTGGAATGAAATAAAAAATGTATTTCCTCCTTTAATCGTTTTGATTAAGTTGATGCTCGTACAGTGAATTCTCGATATCCGTCAACAACACGCGACATTTATCATCCACGTCTTGGCGACATGTATAGAGAGATCACTTTGTCTTAAATCCCTTTTTTATGTTTCCAGTGTTTCACGCTTCACTTGCTAATTTTTGTCATAAACGCGTAAAATCTAGCGATTAGTAGACTATAGCGAGTAAATGAAAAATTAGTTCTTTCATTAATAATTTTATTATTAAAAGATGATGTATTAATACTGTTGAAGTACTTCAATCCTCTAATGATTAGCGAACAAAGTAGTATCGGTTTCAACTTTGGATGAACTGACTGGATGATTCACTATGGAACAGTGAGAAAGGCAATGACAAGGGTGAACAATTTCCAAACAAACGGTGTTCATATTCATCGTTCAGTTGTACCGTAAAAGAAGCATGAACAGTCCAGTTTTCATCTTTCACAAAATTCACAGTGTCGTAGAAATCATCCGCGATGTACATCCAAAGCGAAAAGTCTGAATTCGTGTTCGTAGACACTTTCGGTATCGTCCTGTGTCATTAACCCGTCCTCTTTTCTTCGCAGGGACCAGGCCACTGGAAATATCTTCGCTCGTCGGCCAGCAACAGGTAATTTTCGACAGGTTTCGAAGCGCCGCGGTGTTCGTGAACTTGTTCGTCGGCACGCGGAAAGTCGTTTCGAATATTAATGGCTCGTTCGGCGAATTAATGCGCCCAATATCGAGTCGTTTACGCGACCATTAATTCGATCGGGAATACGTGTCGGGTTTGTTGTACCCTTCGAGGGTACGAACAGCTGCAGCCGGACAGAATTTCTTCCGCTTACTATGTATCGTCGAGCAGAGTTTTCCCCGCGGCTCGACTTTTTTCCGCGGGAAATTTCGCTGAATTATCGCCCTGCGCTCGAATGGGAGACCTTGTTACGGCGTTTCGGCCTTCGGCGAGAAGATTCGAGCGAAACTTTACGCCGGCTTATCTCTTTCGCCCTTGTTTACGCCGAGGACGCGACAAACTTGGCTCGAATCGTGTTTTGAACTCTTTGAAATCGGTTTCCTCAATCAGCGGACATTAAATTGTTAATTCCATTCAATTTTCTTTTATGTCTCTCGAGCAACTTTGTAACACCAGACTTGCTCCGAATTTTTTCTTTTAGAAACAACGATATTGTAAATATATGTCTCCGTGGGAATTTTTTTTTTAATAAACTTCTCCATCGAAGTAGATACTTAAACAAAACTGGTACGACATAATTATCTTCTGAAAGAATTATCGGCCGACGATGCGTGTAAGCTAGCGAAAAATGGAACCACAAAATATCGCAGTTAAGCATGCCGACCGTGATTTTTGCGAACGGTTGGTTCGAAAGCGTTAAGTGTGGACAAGGAATCGTGTCAGGCATGCATGATTGACGCGGCGCGGCGCGGCGGCGGGATCGTCGAAGAAAGCGTTTCGTCGCGCGATATCGATCGCGACAGAGGTTCGCCCGATCGGATTTCAATATCGTCGTCGGGGGTTGCTTTCCGAGAGGACGCGAAACGGGGATTTCTTTGGGCTCTCGAAGTCCTGGGTAGAAGAAGGTGCGGGGGGAAGAGTACAGTTATTTAATTAGAAAAGTGAAAACCGAATGGACGAGGGAAGGCGGGAAACCAGATAGAGAGAGAGAGAGAGAGGGGGAGAGAGGGGAGCAGCGAGAAAACCGGCAGAGAATCGTAATCAGCCGCAGCGTCGTTAGAGCGCATAAGCCCGCGTGCACCCCATTTAATTGATTGTGCTCCCTATAAGCACGCGCCAATTATGATTGTTCTCTCTATTACCTACCCCCCGGCTCTCCCTCTCTCTCCCCCTCTCATTCTCTCTTGCTCCCTCAACTGACAGAGTCGTTCTCGCTTGGACGCCTCTCTCCGCAAGCCCCCCCGACCCCGTCTTTCGGCTAATCATGAGCACCGATGAGCCTGGTCGCATACCGAGAGCCGTGCATCCTGTATCGCGATCATTTCGGCCGAGTTACGAGCCACTGGAATCGTTCTCAATTCGCCACAGAGACAACCGTCTGTCGGTGCTCCCGTATTTTCAACAGAATCGCAGTTTTACGGCCGAACTTTTCGCGGCCGCGTGTTACACTCTCGATTGGGGATCGTGCTCGTTCGGGCTGCTCCGTCGTACAAAATAACTGGCACTGGGGCAGCTGGTATATATGGTAAAAGCAATCATTTAAATAACATTTCTACAAATAAATATTTCAACAACACCGGTCTTGCCAGTAGCGGGGATAATTCCACGACGTTTATCACCCAGGCCTTGACGACATATGTATATAGAAAAATCATTGTAGTCCTTCTAAACTCATTTCTCGTATAGGTCCGCATGTCAGACCGCGGATCTTTGTGCGAAATTAAAATGTTACGCTTTGTAACATTCGTCGTGAGTCGTCAACCGATTCTCTAAATTATCTTCTCCGTTCTTTATCTTAGAAACTCGGTATCGACCGATATTCTAAAACACGCTTCGATTGCAAGGTACAATCGAATTCATTTCTATGCTGTATAGAAATTTCCTTCGTTTAACTAATCATTTTAACACGTTGACCGCTATGTCACCCAGATGTGGGTGACGGAATTATTTGTCCAGGTTCTAAAATGAATTTTTACGTTAATATATTCATTGTACCAAATTTGATTGGGATCTGTAAAATGCAAGAAACTTGGAAGACTACTCCATATCACACGTATAATTATTTTCAATTTTTATTTCATTAAATAACTTACTTTGGTTTCATGGAATTTTTGGAGGTTCTGGTTTGGCACTCGAAGTGTTAATATGTTGGAAATAATACATAGATGCCTTTAGATGCTTTTATTCTTTCTTCTTTAAAAGTGTCGATTACACATTCTTGTCAGAAATGCACAGAAACCGAAATATACATTTTTAACTGAAAGAATATTTTTGTGGCAAGAGTTCGAAGCAATTGTTCGTAGTGTTGGGTATATGACTCTACAATTTGAATTCTTTTACGACAGACAGAATAATTTTAGCTAGCTGAGCGAGTGAAAGTTCATACTCCATCTGGAAGGTGGTTTAAAGATGTACAGAAGACAGCAGGGAATATTTTGACTAAGAAGTTTTTGTAGAACGAACTTTTTGCTGCTTGTAGCCAATGGATTCGCGGAAAAAGTACACCTCAAATCGTACGAAGTCTGAATAAATACATCTTCGACATTTCTACTATTATATTATGTTATTAATATTACGTCACGTGGTATGGATTAGTTGGATTTCCTAATTATTTTCAATTTGATCAGACGACGTCAACGATTTGAAATTCAACATTTCCTAATCAATCGTGTCGGGTGTTCGGGATTTCTAAAACCAGCATTCCAACTCTTCAAGAATTCATCTGAATATTCTATCAAGAACGGGGGTCATAATAGACCCAGCCAATTTGCATCTTGATCCAATATTCCCAGTATATCCGTAACACCGATTCGCCAACCGGAAATCGTCGGCGACTCGCCAAGAATGAGGGATGGATACGAAAAGTTTGCGGCAACGGTTCCCCGCCGGTATACAGCGCCGGAAATGAAATGATCGGGCTGCTTCCGAAAGTTTCGGTGTTGAAGGTTCGGGTCGCGGGGGTGGCCTGTGTTCGCCTACTTGCCTGCCTGCCTGCCAGCCTCTACCGGTAGAGATTACGGGGCTACGCCGTTCGCATAAACTTCTCCGGCAAGTGAAACCATTACGATCAGCTGCGCGCTTCGGATCGATTAAGTAGCTCCACGCTCGCGGAATCGAAAACTCGAGGATCGCGGACCGGAAGTCACGACCCGCCGTTCCTTTTCCCTTTCTTCGAACTTGCCTCGCCTATCCCGGGAGCATCGATACACGCGAGACCATCCCCTGTGTACTTTTAAGACCTCGAACTTCTCCATTTTTCTTACGTACCTCGCACAACAATCGTTCGGTACTTTCTATCAACCCCCTTTCTCGAATAGCGTCCTCGATCTAGGATTGGAATTATTTGACCGTGTATTTGACGAATTTATCACGATAATTAGTTATTGGAAAACAGTGAAATATTTTAAGGAGTTTGGAACATTGTATTATCTATAACCGATTAACGCGTTAACCGTCACACATGAACGATGTTCATTTCTGACCAGACTTTGAGATTCATTCTTATCGTGGCACGTTAAAATAAATTTTTAAAAACTACTAGGACAATTTTATTAGACTTCATAGGACACAATTGGGTCAATTGAAGATTTTGAAGAAAAGAAACATGTACAGTGAATTCTCGTTGTACAGTCAGGGACGATATTAAGTGGACACTTAAAAATCGTATAACTTTTTTGAAATTATTCCAAATGACTTGAATTTTTTTTTTTTAGATGATAGACCAACTAGTTTTCTAGGCAATAGGTAGACAACAAATTCTTTAGATTACAGTTAGTTGGAATGATAAAACAATGAAAAAATGATGATTTATCAACTTTTTTAATCTGAGCCTACAACGATGATTGAAGAAATATGTTTTGTAGATTCCGGTGACTTACGTGCATACTGAAAATTTCATTGAAATCGGTCAACGTTGCAATGAGCTACAAATGTTTAAAAACGATCACACAAGGGCGGAATTCCCTGGCGAGGTCGAAAATTTGCGACTTTCAATATTCTTTGCGATAATTCCGCGACGCGTATCAGCCAGGCCTTGGCGACATATATAGAGAAATCACTGGACGCTCTCCTTCGTCGTTTTCTTTAAATTGAAATGAAATTCTACTCCCTTGTCGTCGATGTTGAGCCACTTGAACAAATATAGTCGTAAGTACCTACGATAAATGTTGTATACAAATCTTCTGTTTCTCGTAGGAAATCATTAACACTAGATCTACCGAGCCAGTCAAAATGACTGGTTCCTAATTTTTTCTTTAACGATTACTGATATTATAAAAATGTTTTCATCAGAATTTCTTGAATGAACTTTCTCATTGAAGCACATGTTAGAATAAAGATGGTATTAGGATTGAATAGATGTAGTCTTGTCATCATTACAAAGCAGTATTCATCAGTTGTATTTATTACTCGGTAGTTCTAGTGTTAACGACAAAGTAGCGTTACTCGATAATAGTGAAAGAAACCATACGGACGATGAGTTGATAGTACATTTACGATTGCAACTTTTAGAAAATCAAGTAAAATCAAAATAATGTAGTCAATGAAACCAGAAAGATCAAATTTATTACAGTGGCTTCGGTCCCGATCAGAATTAATTTTTCAATACATATATTGTTGTAGAAATTAGTTTCCAAGCTTGATAAGAAAAAAAAAACAAAAAATAGTGAGATCCATGCTTACACGAAAAAGGCAAAGTTCGCACCGAACGAGTGATAAGGATTTCTAATGAACACTCGAGATTCGTATTTGCGGCGTTGTTGGGGCGTCGCGCCGCCTCGGTTCGACGTCGTGGAGCGTCGGGACGCTCGGCGAACTCGGTCGAGAGTGGAACGGCGAGAATAGATGCGACTGTAATTGGATTTACAGTCATCGGGCCGGTTCGCCGGCGGATGGAGTCTAAAAGCCGTTGTTACTCGACACCGGTATAGTCATTGGACGTCACCGCGAAGGGCGAGAGACCGTTTTGTTGGACCACGGTTCGCGATGCTGCTTGCGTAACGGGTCCTAGGCTTTCTCCTCTTCTCTCTCTCTCTCTCTCTCTCTCTCTCTCTTTCTCTTTCTCGCCCTATCTCTCTCCTCTTGTTCCGCTCCGGACCGTTAATATCACGCTCCAGACTAAATACAAACAACGGAACCGAGAGCGGAGCGGCGTGTAGCGTGCAGTCCAGCTGCGTTGATTCCGTTAAAATTGAAAATTACAGACCCCCGGATCCGTTTGTCGGAGGCCCCGACAAAAGGGGGCAAAATATGAAATCAATATTTGCGTAGCCGCGCGCACGCACCACCCACGAGCGCGACCCGTTTATAATATTTCCGAGTTACCGCGAGATCGGGTCCGAGCCGTAACGTTCTTTCTATGTAGTTCTCTCTCACGCTCTCGAACCCGATACGCTTCGGCAAAGTGTAAAAAATCGTATCGTTCGCGTTCGAATTAACGGAGTCCGCGAAACGATCCCTCTCCGATTTCTTAACCCTTCGCGAGTCGCTTATGTAGGTCGCGTTCTTCCGTAATTATCTTTTCTTCTGGCGCGAGGGGCAACGGACTTCAATCGATCGTGAACTAATGTACTCATAAGTAGACTGGAGATTTTATGCATTTTTAACGTAGCGTAGCTACAGTTTGGTAGAGTGGACAGATTAAAAGAATTTTAGGTGGACGTTATATTATTTTCGAGATTTTTTTTTTTAAGATCGTTAAAGAAAAGAGGAGACCTGAGTCTGTTTACCGTTTCGTGCAATCGATGCAGAAAATTTTGCAACGTAGTAATCATGTAAGAGATTTTCCACTTGAAATCAGAGCTGTCAACAACAAAATCGTCACTCTTGACTAGTCGTCTTAATCATCTCCGTAAAGTCATCCTTTAAAATCCTTGATACGCATCATTGAACTAGCTCGCATTTCAAGATGTAACTCCAGCGATGCATTTATAATCTCTTATGAGATCTCGTATGTTTTTTGCATGTTCTTTCAGCGATTAATCAATTCATTTAACACTTGCATGATGGCGGGACCCGGGTCCGTTTCGTGTCCCAGTATTGTTAAACTAAACCTACCACGGTCAAAATGACCGGTTTTCTATTTCACAATTATTATAAAAACATTTCCATACGAAATTACTAAATTAACTTCTTTATTGAAGCACATATTATAACGAAAATCGTACAAAGTTTAAGTAAATTCAATCTTCTCCCTTCTATAAGACGTTTCAGTTTTATATGTTTACTGCTTGGTAGGTTAGTAATTTTCTGCTGGTGAGGTTCAATTAAAAGTAGTGCAATCGAGTGGAATAAGACGATCAATGCATCCAGATAAAATTCCGTTGAAAGTAAATTTAAAAAAAATCGAAGAACAACTGTTTAAATAGAATGAACCATTTTATTACAGGGTTGTAAAAAATAATTATACTTTTTAGAATATTTTGAACACAGGCTGCTTTTTACCGAAAACTGTAAAAGAATACGTGCTTCCTCTTCAACGATCGGTACAGAACCAAAGGCAGAACAAATTCTTTGCAAATAATTGATTACTTATGGGAATATTTAGAACACAGGCAGCTTTACCGAAAACTGTAAAAGAATACGTGTCTCCCCTTGAACGATCGGTACAGAACTACAGGCAGAACAAATTCTTTGCAAATAATTGATTACTTATGGGTACCCGTAATATGTTTTGCAACGCAGCTGCCGATTCTAACACGAGCTCCCCAGAGTTCGAAGACTGCCACGGTACGTAGAAGCAGGATACGGTTGAATTCGAAGCTCGGTAATTTGCGTGTGGCAATTGCAGGAAGTAGTATGATTCTACGGTTCTAATCGACGCGGCGCGGTGGCGTTCGAGCGCAACCGGAAGGCATTTTGTGCTAGTGCACCCTCGGCCGGTGTTTATTCTTGCAATTTTTCCAGGTTTTCTTTTCCCTCGTTTGTTGTGGCGCGACACCGATCCTCTCTCTTCTTCCCGCGGGAACGTCGTTGCGTAAGTCTTTGGCGTGGGAGGGATTGCAAGAAAAAGAAGGGAAGAGCGTACGGGACAAGATAATAGCAGCGATTGTAATAACCGGCAGTGTCTAAACACCGTAATCACTATCATCGGGGGATGGAAGGAGCCCCGGCGTGCGCCATCCGCTCGCGTGTAAACACACGTGGTCGCCGACGAGCCGCGTGGATTTTAAAGTCCTCGTAGTCGACCGAAATTACAGAGTAGCCGAGCAGCCACTATTACGTGGGGTTGGCGGTGTATTAATAGTGCACGACGACAATAGTGCCTCGTCCTAGGAAAGAAAAAAAATTGTCACCCTCTCTAGCCGGTTTGTCGCGACTCTGTCGATCAATCGAGCCAACCCTCCGTCTCCACGCTGTTCGTCTCGAAGTCGATGGCGACCGGACGACAACAACACCGTCGACTTTTGCTCGGATACTCGCGATCGGATCGAATCGAATCGACTAGGAGAGACTGTGCCGGGTCCGAACGCGAGGACGAAATTCGTATTCCCTCGAACTATGATCCGCGTGATTTCAATTGCCACCGCCGCGCCGGTGACGTCAAGCGCCACGACGCGACACGCACAGAAGAAAGTGGCTATCGCGTACAACGCTCGCCGTCCAAACCCGAATCGCCTTAATTGCATCTCGTTGGACCGTTCGTGGGCTTAGGTAATTTTATATTGTTCCGTTTTCTTCGGGCCCTGCCGAGTCACATTATTTTTCAACCCCCGGTTATATTCTTGGTATCGTAGATCAATGAGTTCCTCTATTCTCGTATTACTTTTCTATTATTGATATTATTTCTCGTGAACGCCAGGTCGGTGTAGGTTTTCTCACCGCACTTTTTGCCTGGTTCAAATTTTTTTCCTGTCAGGGACAAAACCTCAAAGCTTCTACATCCACAATATTTTTTAGTTCGGACAGTTCTATAACCGGAACATTGACATTATTGTTACTGGCAATACTATTTTCGGATCTTGAAATTATATACCGTTTACATCACGTGGTACTGTAGGGTAAAGGACCCAATTATTGTGGAGGTACCAATTACTGTGTCTATATGAATTATACTTATCTTCAAAGAATTTAATATTTCTTTTTTAATGTTCATTATGCTTTAAAAGTATATATAATTAATATAGGCACAGTAACTGGTACTCCCACAGTAATTACATCCCTTACCCTAAATTCTAAGCAACAATTTGTAATCGTATCCCCTGTGTTCTGTGCTTCATTTATTAAGTTACCTTTTTTTCTCAATTTCCTAGAACATTAATGTTTCAGATATGTTGCTGCAAGTATACAGAGATAGGTACACAATATTGCAGCCGCCATTTTGTAATTTTGTGTTTTTTATCGTTAAACTCGTTGTCGGCTCGGAAACCACTAACTACCAATTTTCACGGTGCTGATGAAACTTTGGGTTTTTGGCCACATTTTTCGAGTTTCCGGGAGCACTGTGCAACGTGACCAGCCGGGTGGCAGGGGAGGGTAGTTTTTCTCGAAATGAAAACGGCGGGGTTCTGTCGAAGACAGGAAAGAAGCGGCTCGTCAGGAGGAAAGAGTTACGTAAAGCATCTCGGACAGACCTCGGTTAGGTTTTACGATCGAATGAAAACGCTCGAAAAGGCGGGATGAAATTTATTCTCGGCAGCCGGGCTTATTTAATGCGGAGAAAATGCCCGGCGAGCGTCGCGTCGCCCACGCGAACCAAGCTGACTTTAACGTCTCGGCTGTGTGTGTGGGTATGTATGTATGTGTTTGTGTGTGTATGTGTGTGTGTGTGTGCCCCCCCGTCTCCCTCTTGGTGCGAAACGCGGCCCGATATTTAACGCGAAATACTCGGAAACAGTGGCGATACTTTTCCGTCGCTTCGGCGAGTATCGACCCTCCCACGATATCACCCTCTTTCTTTTACTTTCTTCGTTTCGCGATCTCGGCCCGTCGAAAACCGATGACTTTCGTCGCGCGGCGAATTCTCTCGACGAGAGGACACGGAGCGGAATTCGTAACGGTTCTTCGCGGTAGTCGCGAAACCATCGAGGCATTTTGCGGTTTCTCGCGCGGTTAATCTACTTCGTTGCGAGGAGAAACGAGCGAGATCGTGCATCGTGCCCGCCGCCGCGCCGGCTGCTCGATCGATCCGAATCATCGCGCGAAAATGCATCCGAAATCGAGAGAAAGGTGAAAGTCCAGTCGGACACGAGCATTGTCTTTAATTCGCGATTAAATCGGCAATAAATTCGGCAACGGTCTCGGCTCGTTTCTCGTTGGATCGAGACGATTCGCTTTCGAAAGCTTCGCTGTAAAAAATTCAATCAAAGCAGCTCAATGGATGAACAGCTCAATTCGTTTAGCTCTTCGATGGAGGCGCACTTGAGTTCATTGTCACCCAAAGTTATAAACGATCTATTTTTCGTTTTAATCCTCTGGTAGTCGGCTTGAATGATTGAAGTCTTTATAGGGGGCCAAATAAAGTATATAGAGTATGTATTTTATTTGGGCATATATGTCCCGAATGCCAAGACGATAAATGTCCCATCTATCCCCACTGCCCCGTGAAGGGCCCAGAAACTGGAGAGACCTCTGTCAGTATCTCCTGGTCGATATATGTCCGTGGCTGGTCCCGTATTTTGGACATATATCGAGTAAACGTTCTCTATTCAACGTTGATCTCGAGGAAATAGATGCAAAAATGTGAATTATATAAAATTTGAATAGAGATCTAGCAAGATTCACTCGGGGATCAAAAACTAGAGTTAGCATTAGTTACATTAAAATTTAGATAGATTATAGATTAAAAGTTAGACTCGTAAAATCGAAGTGTTATAATCAGTAAAAATAGTAGAAAGAATAATAATTAAACTAACAAAAGGACTAAAAGTATTTAAGAATGTACAATATATTATATTATGTTCCGTCTGCTTATTTTTATTTTGCACCGATTTCTAAATATAATTGATTAAACGAAATACACGTTGAAAGGTTAAGAGATGCGTACCGTGTACTCTATGAGCTTTTTCGCACTTTGCAGATCTCAACTAGGCTAGGCAAACCTAATGCGATCGAGCAAAAGTTCATTTTTAATTCTAGAGAAATTCTGTTTCCCGTTTTGAAGAGAAGGGATGTTTAGGGGTCTTTTTTAACGAATTAGGAATCGATTTTCCTCGGTGATGTTAGAAACATGGAATTTTCAGGGAGGCTAGAGGATTGATGGAATTGTTGCCCTGTCCTGTTAAGGGTTAACATAGAAAAGTTCGATGTTTCCGATCGCATGGTGGATCCGAGGAGAAATTGCAGGGAATTTCTATGGCAGCCAGGTTCGCGCGAGCACGTTGCAGGTGTCTTCCTGGTCGACGTTCGTTAACGGCGCACGATCGCCGCGAGGAAACGTGTACCGACCCTGGCAGCGACTCGCGCGAATTTCTGTTTGTGCTCGTTCGATCAAGAAGCTTCCTCGCAAGGAAAATAATCCTAATCTACGTGATTACACTTTATCATTGTGTATTGCACCTGCTCTCCTAAAAAGCACGCTCGAAGAATTGTGTTCTCAATCGCAGATCCAAAAGCATCTGTACGTTCGTGGACGGAAAAGATTCTTGAATTCGACTTTTCTCACACCGTCACCTCAGGCTTGAATACTTAAAACCGCGCCAGATAATCAACCCCTTGCACTGCTATAATTTCTAATGATTAGAAATTTTTCATCGTTCTGAATTTCATAAGAAAAATAATTTATATTTTTTCGTATGCCTATGTGCCTTGTTGCCTTCTCGGAAGAATATATAACAGCTACAACAAAATAAAATTTTATTTCTTATTTTATTGTATTTAAAATTTGATTAGACTCTGTTCAGAATCTTCGTCACGAGTCTGACTCGGTATCGTAGAGCAAGGGGTTAATAAAGGATGAGGTGTTTCGAATGACGTGGTTTAACACCAAACGTACCGAGCTACAAAAGTCACAGGAACATGTTGCCTTATAAAAATGACTAGATTTAATTTATTTACACTTTTCGCGGTTCTTGTTGCAATGCGTGCTCTCCTAAAGATATTCGTCGAATCATTGCTCATGAAAGCATCTTTACACGTGTGTTGAGATTTTTATGGCGCCGGATAGTCGCAGAAAAAATCGAACGAGTCCTGTCGCGTTGGGCTCTCAAGAGCAATCAACTCTTAGACTAATTTATTGCCTCGAGTCGGGTAGTCGAAATCATTGAGTTTTGATGTCAAATTCTACTTGAGACCCACGTTACGTTGCGTCTCAACAGCATCACTGGGATTCAAAAGATGATTGCGAAAGTTCGACGAGCGATTACATTGTCAAGTGTAACAGTCTTATTAACGAACTGCATAGTTACCGACATTTTCTAGAATCGAGCCATTTAATGCAGAAATGGAGTCAAAACAGTGAGTCATTGGGTAATGAGGAATTCAGTAAAGGTTCTATAGAAAAATTCAACAAAGGCTCTATAAATAGTATTGAAGGTTGCCACGTTTGTCTTATGCAAGCCGCGCTAAAATTGTATTACCCTTATTTTATGTAATGACGATAAAAACCTCTGTCCTCTGGTGTTGAGTCAAACAAATGTCGACTTACGCCACTTTTCTATGAAATTCAATTTTCTGGCTCGATTGTGCCCCACCACGTTTCGCAAGCTTTTCTTCGAAACTGTGTGGTCCTTCTTTAACACTAAACCTACCACCGCCAGTCCAAATGACCGGTTCCAGATGTTTATTTTACAATTACTGAAGTTATAAAGATGCTTTCGTAAGAAATGATTAAATAAAATATATTTAGTAGAGCATGCATTGTAATACGAACCGCACAAAATCCAAATAATTTCAATCTCGTCATTTTTATAAGAAAACATGTATAAGTTAACTTTATGGCTCGGTACGTTTAGTGTTAACACGTTGACTGCTATGTCACCCATATAGGGGTGACGGAATTATTTGTTCAGGCTTTAAAATGAATTTTTAGGTTAATATATTCATTGTACCGATTAGGATCTGTAAAATGCAAGAAAGTTGGAGAACAATATCATACATTTAATTTTTTTCAATTTCGATTTTATTAAATAACTTACGAATTTTTTAGCTTTCTTGTTTGGCGTTCAAAGCGTTAAAGAGGATCTCGAGGTCCCTGAAAATCGGTCACGAACTATTGAAATCATCCAACGCGATTCATTCAGGTTTCAGATTTTGAGCATGTCAAGAAGGGGAACACTTTGCCGACGTTCCCCAAGATCAACGACGCACTTTCTCGGAAAACGTTTCTCTAGTCAGGCTCATAGTTCCCAAGACCAGTTCCTCAAAAAAGCGGCCAACGATTTGAGTCACGAGTCGCTTCTCGGCCGAAACGACGCTTCTCCGCGCAGACCTAAGGACAGTTCTGTGTCCTGTTGTCGAGCCGCAGTCATCCTAATCTCTCTTGTCCTCTCGCACCGGGCAAGAACGAAAAAGCCGTGCGTAGGCGTGACAAAGGTGACTTTTGCTCCCCCCTCGGGAGGTTTTAGGCGAGGGAGCAGAAGAGAGAGAGAGAAATCCGCGGCCGTGCTTCGCAGCGCCGTAATTTCCAAGAGCGATCTTGGGAGACTTCCACTTGCCCGGCTAGGATAAAGGACTGGCAAAAAACCGGTCCTCGCGTGGGCTCCTCGAGTTTTCCGAGCCAGCGGGAACGACAATAAAAAGATGTGTCCAAAGAGAGTACCGCCGCCGGGACGTACAGTCGGGCGCAGCAGCGCCGGCCACGGTTCCGCGCGAAACCGCTCTCTCTCTCCTCTCTCTCTCTCTCTCTCTCTCTCTCTCCTCTCGTTTCTCCATCCTGTATTCTCCTTCTCCGTTCTCTTTCACTTTCGGGATCGACGAGCTGCGCGACACTAGCTCGCCGAGATCGATCTACTCTCGAACCAACGAGACGCGATTTCCCCTCGGACGGGTTGGTCCCCGGGATCGGGGAAAATCTTGAACTGCGGAAAATTCGAAGGAACACCAGGACGACGACGATGACGACGACGCTGGGTACAGCGTTCTGAGTCTCTGATTTTTTTTTTCTTTTTTTTTGCGCTCGCGTTTTCTGACGCTCGCTCTGCGCGAGAGCAAAGAGCGCAAGAGCGTGAGCGCGCACCGTTGCTCGTTTCTGCACGCTAATTCGAAAATACTCGGAATAATTTTCAGCCGGAGCTATACCTACCCTATGTACTTTTTATGTGGCGCTCGGACCTATGTATCGCGGGCCCCGATGTACATACATAGGTACGCGTATATGCCACCAAGGTAAATATACAAGGTATATAAGGGTAGCGTGTAGGAGATGGTTGGTACATAGAAGTACTTGCTGGAAACGACTAGGGCTGTCGACGGGGGTGAGGCGAGGGAGGCGGGCAAGGGAATGGAGAGATTCTATCCATCTCTCTCTCTCTCACTCACTTGCACTCTCTCTCTCTCCCTCTCTCTCTCTCTCTCTCTGTCACTCACTCTGTGTATCTCTCTCTCTCTCTCTCTCTATTTCTCTCTCTTTCTCCCTCTCTCTCTCCTGTCCGCCTCTCTTCGCTTCGCTCCCTCCTCTTTCGTAGCGAAAGCTTCGAACCACCGATCGCGGATAGTCTTTCGTGATACTCTTCCAAACCAGAGATTCGAAACCGAAATAACAAACACGCTTCTTCTACAGATCGTTGCGAACAACCATAATAAAATGTAATAACTGCGGAACAATGCAACCCGGACAGGTTGGTTCTGGAATTGTTGTAAAATTATTGGTTCCGATAGCGATTTCACACCAGATTCTGGAACCGACTGCGTTTACAACCAGACTGCGGATTTTATGCATTTCTGGCAAAAATGAATCAACGAAATATAAAACTGTAAAGAAATTGGAAGAATTTAAGAATATTGTTATACAGTTATAACGATTTATCGAAATTATTCAAGGACGACTTACATTGTCGTCTAGTCGACTTCAGGCTCGATATTAACACCAATATCACATCAACTGATTGATATCAGACCTGATATTAGAATCAATAATTAACAGTTATATACCCTCTTCCGTATACGTTATTTAGACGGATAGTTGGAAGGACATCGAACATGATTTCAGAAAGAATATTACAACAATTATGGACTCGAATTCGAATTGAAAATCGGGACTGCCACCTTGAAAGTTGTGGAACCGATAACGGGATCATAACCGGACCCTCATTTAACGTTGTCCATCATTTATGTTCTCGTATCTGCACGTTTAAAGTCGAGATACAATCACACGATTTGTATCTGGTAGTTCAGAGTTATTTTCAGAATAGTTTGAGTAGTCTCCGAAGGATAGGGAAGCTCGCGACCGGTTTTTCGTTTTTGATATCCACCGGGGGGTATAGGTATCTATCGGTATCGGTATCAGTGAACGCAGAGGATCTCTAATTCGAAGGAATCACTATCGCGCATCGGACGCTTCGGGGCTCGGACCAGGAACGGCTCGAAACGATCTCTCGAGTGTAGGTAGAACGAGACAGAGAGAGAGAGAGAGAGAGAGAGAGAGAGAGAGAACTGGGATGGGATCGGCTCGGCTTGGCCGGCGCTTTTCCACCGCGAAGCTTGCAGGATTGTGTTACGCGTTTTTCTCGTGAAACCGGAGCCCCGTGCTTTCTATCCGGAGGACGGACGGTTCGAAATAAAATCCACCTTCTGTGCGGAGAAAACCGTGATCCATCATTGGATGGATCGCGGTTGGATCCATCCAAGGACGACCGGCCTTCCCCTCGCCCCCCTCTCTTTGTCTGGCGGAGAAAATTTCTGGACGAGTTCGAAAACATTTTCGCGGGCACGTCGAATGGAAATTGCGCGTATCTCTTTCTCTCCCTCTGGCGCGTTCTCCAAAATTTCGTCTTTCTACTTTTCCGGCATCCTTTTCCGCGAGAGTATCGAACGACGGGAAAACTGCGTCGTCTCGCAGGAGGTTTCGATTTTCGGAAACCACGGACTCGTGTGTGGCTGTGAATCGAGAACGGGTGAAATGGGCAAAGAGAGAGAGAGAGAGAATAGCGAGGAGAGAAAGAAGGCAAGAGAGAGAGAGAGAGAGAGATATGAGGCAAAAGAGAGGAGAGCGGTGGAGAGAGAGCGAGGTCTCGCGCGGGGTTCGTAGCTACCCCTAAGCCGGGCTGTGGCTGGTGCTGGTGCTGGTGCTGCTGCTCGTTGCTAGGGGAAACCTCCAGAAAACTCTACACACACACATTGCCCGTATGCCAGCCGACACGTACACGCATACCCATACAAATTTTGCGCGCACACCGGCGCCCGGTACCACCTACAACCACCTACAACCACGCACGGACGGGGAATACGAAAACACGGACGCGGCGCGCATACACGCTCGCTAAAGGGGGCAACGAGAGAAGCTCACGCACGTACGATCACGCACACCTTGATGCGCCCGTGGAAAATGTCGATAACGAAAAACCACTGCTCTTTCGCTCTCTCCTCCTGCCATCCACCGACCCTCTCTCTCTCTCGCTCTCTTTCTCTCCTCTCTCTGACCGCCCTCCACCACCTCCTCATCCTCCCCCTCCTCTTTTTCCCTCCTACATTTTCTCTTTTCCGCCCCCTACCCCCTCGCGGAACCAGCTTCCGGGCAAACTATTTCATTCTTGCGAGGAAAAAAAAAGGAAATGAGCCGACCGTTCCCTTCTGCTACGCAACCGAAGAAAGAGAAACGGCCGAGCAACAGCGAGACCGACTCGCCTCGATCGGACCAATCGCGGTCGACGTTCTCGATCGGCGCCGAAAGAGCCCGAAAGAATCGCCAGATCCGCGATAGAACCCGCGGACCGAATCGTTTCTAACCTACCCGGCGCGGCGGAAAATACCGGAAAATAGACTTCCATCCCGCGTGTTCCAAGAACGATCTCTCGTGGTCTGGAAGCGCGCCGGGCTAACTAGCTGCCTCCAAACTTGTCCGAAGTGGATATATCCCGTCGTGAAATACGGACAAATTATTGGGAGGCCGCCATGGTTCAACCAGAAATTTCGCAGCGCGAAAAGTAGCCTGGGCTTTACGTACGCTACACGCGTAAATTAGCATCGCTGTATTTTTCTTCTTCGAGGTGTACGCGTTTCGTGCGACCACGTTGGCCCGCACTTTCCTCTTTCTTGTTTCTCAGTCCGTATGGCAGATTACTTAGGAGAATCATTTAACTGTCGGTGGAAACATAAACGTAGAATCATCGAAATTTTTCAAGCAGTAAAAATGCCTTCAGCGTTACACAGTGTTCAGGGTGATCAAAGAAAGAGGGCTTCGACGGTTTGCAGCAAGTAAAAACTCTAATAGTTATCGATCTCGAAGAACCTTGGGACCTAGCAGCTGAAGAGGCACGCGACTCTTATTCGCAGACACAGTGTCACATTCTAGGTGGTACTATTTCACAGTTGAAAATTTCATTCATACGTCTATCTACTGAAACACCCGCTGTAACATATCTGAAGATAAACCGAATCAATTAGATCGTTCTATCCGTTTATTGTAAGGCAACTTTGGACAGTCCTGTAAGAGTTTGTTTTGCCTTTAGTTCTGTACCGATCGTTGAAGAGGAAACACGTACTCTTTTACAATTTTCGGTGAAGCAGCCTGTGTTCAAAATATGCTAAAAAGTATAACTTTTTTTTACAACCCTGTAATAAAATGGCGGCGTCCGTACCTTCCGAGGATCATATTCGTCATTGCGTATTTTTTCATTTTCATGCGGTATTTAATGCAACGGTAACCACAAAGAAAATTTGCGATGTTTATGGAGATGTATTGAAGGTCAACGAGTGTCAACGTCGGTTCAGAAGGTTTGCTGCTGGTGATTATGATCTCTCTGACAGGCCTCGAAGCGGACGCCCAGTTGAATTTGATGATGACACTCTAAAATCTTTAGTGGAAGCTGATCCAAAATTAAGTATACAAGAATTACCGAGAAACCTTGGGTCCACATGGTCAACTATACAAAAGCAACTACACGAAATGAGAAAGGCATATAGCTAAGGAATATGGGTACCAATTATCCGAGACCAACGAGAATATTCATCGACCAATTTGTACTTCATTGCTATCCAGATTTCGTAGAAATCCATTTCCTAGCAGAATCGTTACCGGAGATGAAAAATGGATTCTTTGTGATAACATAAAGCGTTCCAAGCAATGACTTTCTGCAAATCAAACCGCAATATCAAACCCTAAACCTAGCTTATCACTTAGAAAGGTGTTACTGTGCATTTGGTGGGACTGTCGTGGCATAATTCACTTTGAGTTGTTGAAACCTGGAGAAACCGTTACTGCTGAGTTGTATTGTCAGCAATTACAACGGCTGTATTCAGAACTATTGAAAAAGAGAGGGCATCTTTAGTCCACAGAAAAGGTGTAATACTGCAAATCGACAATACCCGACCCCATACAGCGAAACTCACTCAGAAAAAAAATCAAAGAATCGCAATGGGAAGTTTTACCGCAACCCCCGTTCTCACCGGATATTGCTCCCTCTGACTATCATCTTTTCAGATCTCTGGAGCATTATTTAAGAAATAAAACATTCACTTCTGTAGAAGATGTAAAGAGACACCTTGAGTCATATTTTGCTTCACGAAACAAAAAAAAAACGAAATTACTTTCCAAACCACCTAGTAGCACCGTCCTTGATAATGGTTCGAGTTCTTGATGACAAGGTTCAAACGGACACGTAATCAAGATCTCGAATGGATAATGGATATGCGTGTATGTCACCTCGTCTCTTGTGAATCGAAGTGAGATTCTGTTCGTCCAGTACTACTTTTATAAAACATTCACTTCTGTAGAAGATGTAAGGAGACACGTTGAGTCATATTTTGGAACCCTGGATTTCTATAAGAGGGGGATTGAAAATTTGCAGGAAAGATGCCAGACTGTCCTTGATAATGATGGAGGTTATATAATAAATTAAGAAATAAAAACTCGAATTTACCTACAAAATTTGTTTCAGATTTCAAAATAATTGATCAGTTATGGGTCGAAGCATCAATTTCGTCGATTCCTATTCGAATAAATCGCATTACACACCAAAGAAACGAGTGTTTCGTATGAGAACCCCTATTGCATTCAATCGCAAAACTTAACAGTCGACGTTCCCCTAGCTTCGGCGATATCCAAGCTACATGCTTCTGGATCCCTGTTAGGGATTTCTGGTTCTCTTTCTAGCCGACGGATTCTCCACGTTTTAACCCCTTGCCCTACAATATCGAGTCAGGCTCGTGACGAAGATTCTGAACAGAGTCTAATAAATCTGTATGTTATTAATTTTCTTTAAACCGTAATAAAAATCTACTTTGTTGTAGTTGATATATATCCTTTGGAGAAAAGATAGACATACAATAAATATAAACTATCTTTCTTTTTCTATGAAATTCTGAACGATGAAGTAATTCTAATCAGTTGTATCTGTTGAGGCTTTCGGGTATAAGCCGTGTCCTAGAGGAAAAGATTTCCCAATGTTTCGCCAGCATTGCAGCTAGCTTCATCAGGGGGTCGGAAGACACACTGATACTGATGTGTGTCGCATTACGTTCCACTTATATAGTGGGTTCGCTCATTGTTCCGGTTCGGTGAGCACCAATCAAAGTTGACTTTTTTAATTGGGCGGCCGAACAATTAAAATTCTAAAATTTTCTAATCATTATAACCACAAAATAAATAGTAGTGCACTGGTTTAAGCGCCAGTCCCAAACTGTGAACCAGTTCCTGATCCGAGGCCTAGATCGCTCTCGGGCCCCGAGATATCGATCGCTCATCGCAGATTTCTAGCTAGTTACGTTAGATCGGAACGTGTTCACGGCTCGCCCGCGGCTGGAAGTCTCGTTTCACGGGCGATTTCGTCGAGAGAGCGAGAGCTTCTCCCGACGGAGCACGACTACGATGTCGAAACCGACGAGAACGACGACGACGACGACGACGAATCTGCGGAACAGGCGAGAGGAAAAAAGGAGACGATCCGGTGCTCGAGAGGCTGGTCCTCCTGGGGACAATCTCTCCGGTGGAACGCCGGCTAGCTGGGAGTACGAGTTCGTTCCCAGAAAGAGGTCGGGACGAGGGAGGAGGAGGAGGAGGAGGTTGACCAGAGAAGGTGGGGAGTGTGACAGAGAAAAGCGGGGACATTAACGAGGACGGATACTGCGTGGGTGTTGCGGTTCCTCCGCTCGGCAAACTGCGATCGAGGCTCGACCAAAGGAACCGATCAAATTCGACCGTTCCGACAATTATTACCCGGGGATTCTCGGTGAAAGCTGTGTGTCCGATCGAAACTCTCTCTCTCTCTTCCTCCCTTCGGTTTCGTCGACCACGTCGGGACCGTGCTTTCTCGCCGAGTTGCCGAACATTTGCATTTCGCGCGCACGCGGCGAACTAGTTTCCGCGAAGTTTAGACGCCGCGCGGATACTTGATACGCCGCGTTCGTGGCACGCGGATCCGCTCCGCGATGTTTGACGAACGCGGAGCGACGATCCGCGAGCGGATCCCATCAGTGCGCGACGTAATCCCTGAGAAAGGCGGCCCGCGATCGACGAGAAACCTTGCCTCTTGCGCCGAGAACAAAAGGCGCGAACGACGGATCCTAGAACGAAGAATACAGACGTTGGCAAACGACGCTGGAGAAAAACTCTCGGACTTAGTCCCGTACAGATAATGACCAAAGACTGTTTACTTCGCTCTGCGAACACGTCGAGTCCCATGGTGGGGCGTGGTTTCATGGCTCTTTGCTTGGAACTGTCTTAAAGCTTCAAGTAGGCGTATTTTCATCGCTTCTCCTGCCTAAAATGCGTTTGACGTTGATTTGAATCTTTCTCTGCATCGAGTGCCTTCGAAAGCACCTCGAATGGGTGTAATTTCATGCATCTGTGTTTCGAGTGTCTCTAGGAGGCGTGGTTTCGTTGTGCTCTCCGTGTTGAGTACTCCGAGTAGGTGTGGTTTCATTCCTGTGTTTAGGTAGAGTACTCCGAGTGCGTGTAGTTTTGTGGCTTTGTCTGTATAGAATGCCCCGAGTGGGTGTGGTCTCATGGTTCTGTGTGTAAACAGTGCCCCGAGTGGGCGTGGTTTAGCAACTCCCTTTGCACAGGTTGCCTCAAATGAAAGTGGTTTCGCGAACCCTTTATGTATTGTCTATCCGAGCGAATATGGTTTCCTCTGTGTATGGAGTGCCCCGAATGGGCGTGGTTTCGTGGCTCACCATGCACTGATTGCTCGGCGTCAAGTGTAATTTTGTCATCTATCCGTCTCGAAGAAGACGCGAATCTCTCTCCCCCTCTACCCACGAGACGTCTTGCGTAGGCGTGGTTTCGGCTTACCAGGAACCATCGCAGTGCCCCAGAGGGCAATCAGCGGCCGCGTCCGGGACAGATCGTTCCTCGGCAGGCTTTGTTCGCGGCGAGGCCTTCGGCGAGCCGAGGGAAAGAGGAACGGAGTGGTCGCGTCGGACGAGCGAGAGGGAAAACGCGCTCTCTGTGGCGCAACCTTACGTGGCAACGACGTAATGGCTCTCGTAAAAATGGAGTCCTGCGTGGCGCGATAAAAATTTACGAGCCAAATAATAACCCGAAAGCCGGCTTCGCCGCACGGCAGCCTATCCAAACTTGGAGAGGCGTGCTCCTGCGGCGATCTCGCGGCGAGGACGAGCCGAGCCGAGCCGGGCTGAACCGAGCCGAGTCGCGCCGCGGTTTCTCTACGCATGAATATTTATTCTGCGTAGGAACGACGATGACTACTCGCCGAGCGGCAAGATCTCGCAGTTCCGAGAGAACCGCGCCACGTGAACAGGTAGGGGGAAACGTTTGGTCGCGCGCGTTCACGGATGCCTCGAGGATCGGCCGAGCGCGGCCATATTGCGCGTTTACCTTTGCTTCTTGTTATGTAAAAGACCGTACACCCGTACTCGCGGAACGATCTTTCCTCGTACTCGATATTCCCAGCATCCGAATCACAGCCTTTCCATACAGCTCAAACTAGTCTCTACCTACTATGCCAACATTTTCGGTTATTGTTCCGTTTTGAGACACTCCATTTAAAGGACCAACCGCGTGACCGATCACAGACGTCACAGACAATGGACCACATCCAGATCCACCATCCGAGGACCGATAACTCGACTGCGGATCTCACGCGTTTATCATAGAAATCCGTAAGTGAAGCAAAAGACGGTGAAAATAGACATATTGTCTGTGACTTATAAAAACTATTACCAGGAAGAAACGTCTGTGCAGCTGCTCCTGTTCCATGCAATCGATGCACAAACATTTTGACTATTTTCCGTAAAAACCCGCAATTCTACCGATAACTACATCGACCCTTTACGTCCGTCTCGAGTTAACCTTCGCACTCGAAGCTATTTTAACTCCAAAACGAAACGTTTCTTCCGGCCTAGAATGTTTCTCTTTTATACAGAGTATTTGGTAACTGATGGTACAAGCGAAAACGGGGTGATTCTACATGAAATAAGTCGAAAATATAGGATAAATTTTTTTCATCCGAAGTTTCGTTATCGAGAAAATCGAGTTTGAAATGCAGCGAATACGCATGCTGTTCGATAGGAATTGGCTGACGCGTCTGATCATGACCAGCCAAATCTACTTCCTGCATATACTAAAGCACACAAACAAAGTCGATTATCTCGAAAACAAAGCCTCAAACGAAAAATGTTTATTCTATATTTTCGACTTATTCTTTCATGTAGAATCACCCCCTTTTCGCTTGCACCACCAGTTACCAAACACCCTGTATATTTTTTTTCACGTGACACGTACGAATATGATATACACTTCGGTACAATACAGAAGTGCTTAGTAATATATGGAATACAAACAGTAATGTAATAACAGTAATATTTTGAATAATGGCGCAGCAAATTTTAGTGGCGCCTTACAGTCGAGTGCTAAGGGTCAATCCCTGCGTTTCGTGGACCGATACGACGAAAGGGTTACATCAATGCCAGACACAGTTGTTGCTGCGTTGTTTTCGATCCCTCGTGCTCTTCGAGGTACGAAAAAGCTACGGGAAACTAGAGACGGTAGAAGATGCGAAGAACCGGGCGGCGTTCTTGACAAAGCCTCAAACGAAAAATGTTTATTCTATATTTTCGACTTATTCTTTCATGTAGAATCACCCCCTTTTCGCTTGCACCACCAGTTACCAAACACCCTGTATATTTTTTTTCACGTGACACGTACGAATATGATATACACTTCGGTACAATACAGAAGTGCTTAGTAATATATGGAATACAAACAGTAATGTAAAAAATATTTTGAATAATGGCGCAGCAAATTTTAGTGGCGCCTTACAGTCGAGTGCTAAGGGTCAATCCCTGCGTTTCGTGGACCGATACGACGAAAGGGTTACATCAATGCCAGACACAGTTTTTGCTGCGTTGTTTTCGATCCCTCGTGCTCTTCGAGGTACGAAAAAGCTACGGGAAACTAGAGACGGTAGAAGATGTGAAGAACCGGGCGGCGTTCTTTCAGAATCAGAAGGAGAGATTGCTACGATGTATGAGTTCGGACGTCGAAGCCCGAGAGACCGAGCCTCCGAAAACAGGTGAACCCGCGGAACAGGTGAATGTCAGCACTTGTGAATCGACGCGCGAGTAGTTTGGCCGGGTCGGAATTCGCGGTCAGGCGGCCGTTTTAAATAAATCATTCGCAGTCGCGAGCACTCGGCTCGAGTAATCGGAAAAGTTGGCCGGATCCTCGAGCAAGGTTTCAAGTGCGCGACTGCGAAAAAAAACAAACAGTTGGGGGGTGGAGGTGGAGGAAGGGGCAGGAAGAAAACGGAGAGTAGAAGGGAAAACGAGAGAGAGAGAGAGAGAGAGAGAGAGAGAAATATCAAGAGAGTCTCGGAGCCGAATCGGGCAGCATCGATTTCGATGTCGAAGGTCGAACGACCTTCCGCAAAACGGGGACCGGGGATTCCCCCGAGTGGAATCGACGTATCGCCTTAGGTCGCGTCGCAGTTCCGAGTTTCCAGTTATAAATTACAGGGTAGACGACCGAGTTCCACCGTTTCTTCCCCGGCACCGGCACCAACGGCGACACGCGCGCGCGTGTGTGTTCTCTTTCTACCCGCGGTCCTTCTTCTCCTCCTCGGCCTCCTCTCTCGACCCGTTTCGTCCCGTTTCCGTCCCTCTTTCCTTCCCTCGTTCCCCCCTTTTTTCTTCCCTTTGGTCGCGTAACTGGCTCGCAGGAGAGAGAGCGCCTATCGGAGAGCGAGCGTTCGAACCACGTGTGGTCCCCATTCATAAAATCCTCGAGGCGCGGCACGTGCATCGGTACCCTCTAAACGACACCGGCGCGATTCGAAAACGGCCCCCGTTCCCTCCTACCTTTGTCTATCACTCTGTTCCCTTTTTATACTCCGACTGCCACCTTCGGGACGCGAAGATACCCGTCTAGATTCGAGCGTTAAGGGCTCGGGACAGTCACGTGACTTTTTAATTAGTAATTCTCCCGTCTTGGTCTTGATCAAGACAGGTGTCAAGTCTGTGACTAAACTTGTCACACTTTTTGCTCTGTATTGTCGATATTACGAATTCTGACGCCAGAAACTCGCTTCAAGCTTTTTATAAAAATAAATATAGTTCAATTTGTAGCTCGAGATATTTTATAGTGCGCGCTGCTCTCGATTTCATCCAGAAAACTCATCCAATGGCATAAAAATGCTTAGATTCCACGGCATGCACATCATCAATTTTTGGCCTAATTCTAACGTTTAAGGTAAAGGCACTAGTAGTTGACCATGTACCAGTAGTTGACCATTTTATAGAAAAACATAAAAAAGAAGGTTTGAAATGTTGTTATTGTTTTAAAATTTAAACAACAGACGGCATGGCATCCGAGGTTCACTTTCATCAAAAGTGCACTTATAAGTGCGATTATAAAAACCTTATTTTTTATGTTTTTCTAAAAAATGGTCAACTACTGGTACATGGTCAACTACTGGTGCCTTTACCTTATATTATCAAATATCTGCATAATGTCGTCAGCTCATGAATAGCGCGCGCTGGATTGAACTTTCCCCTTTCGTATGAGCCCTTTTCCCGCGAAAAATATTCTTATATAAGGACGAAAAGTTGATGCACGTAAAACCATTTTTTTCTAGTTTCATCGGTAACCTGATGTTCTTGAATCGTTTTAATAAGTCCACTGCTTTAACACGTTAACTGCCACGTCAGTCGCATATGACTGACAGTGATTTTTGACTAGGTTCAGAAATTCATTTTTATTGTGACATATCCAGATAAAATGAATTTTATTATGATCTTTAGAATTCAGAAGGGTTAAGACAGCATCCTCTATAATACATTTTAAATTTGGTTCAAACAAGTGGACAAGTTGGTTCGCATAATGTTTTTTGATTCATTCAATAGTTCATGGTTGACATAAGAGGATTTTGCTCGGCTAGAGTTCAATTCACATTGCTAAAATTTAGCTCGTGTAAAGCCGGGATTCCACTGTGCTGGTAAAAGTTTGTTCACAGGACTTTTGTTAGCAAAGCAAGGAAAAAACAGGGAGACATTTGTGTACTCATTTCGAAATTCGCAGTTTAAGATCTCCAGCCTAGCTTATGACTTTAATTAAATATAAATAAATAAAATTAATTTCGCTGTCTTCGGGTAAAGCGAACGTCACATACGCGCGTGACAGTTACAGCGAACCGGTTGTTACGTTCCGAAAAACGCGCCGGTTTTTTTTCTAGTCAGTGGTCGTCGATTCCAGGCGGATCCAGGACCATTCCCGGGGTCAGAAGGTGACCGTATTTCGCGTTCTTTTCACAGTCCGCGGCTTATCTCGGTAGGACAACGGTGGATGTATCCCTTTGGTCGCGAGAGAGCTCGAGCGGCAGCTTTGCCGGCGATAATAGGGAGGCGAGTCTTACGGGATCGATTCGAATCGCGCGACGACTCGAAAATAAATTATCCGGCTGGTAATCCCCGGTCCCCGCCGCTCCGCTAGACCGCGACGAATCGTTTTCCCTCCATCGTCGACGCTCTTATCCGCTCGATCGATTCTTGCCTCGTCCTCGTCTAGTCGCGCTAGTAGATGCCTTAGTAGCTAATCCATCGGGTATATCGCGATCGTCGTCGAGTCGGGAATAATCTGCATCGTTTGGCTCTTCGGCTCGCCCCCTCTGGTTGTACCCCCTCTTCGTCTCTCTTTTTCTCTATCTTTCAAGAGAGAAAGAAAGAGAGAGAGGGAGATAGAGAGGAGACAAAGGGACCCGAACGAGGGTCCCCCTTGTCTCAGCCACTCTCCGCTGCCTCCTCTCCCGAATCGCTCGAGAAGCAACAACTCTCGCGGATCGAGGCGCGATAATCTTACCACGAATCTGTGCGACCGCGATCGATCCGTCGATCGAGAGGATCTCTCTCTCTCTCTCTCTCTCTCTCTCTTTTTCTCTAGCACTTTCTCACTCCGCCCCTCAAGAAGCGTGGTCGATTTTCATGTAATTCAAATGAAGCGTGAGCCGTCCTCGCCGAGACTTGCTGAGACATCAGACCGAGTGCACCGAGTCTCTCGGTGACGAGCCTCTCGACGCTGTTCGTCCTCCTCCTCTACTCTTCGATCCTCAGACTCTCGGGCATCGGCTTGATTTAGGCCTTCTGCGTTCGCGGTGCGTCACGGAAACCTACGCGACCAACTATCGTTCGCTGTACGCTTCAGCGTTGCGACGAATCGGCGGACAATCGTGAAAATGCCATTTCGGCGAGCCAAAATAATAACTTCTAAACCATTCGAGATAATTGAATGAAATTTAATAGGCAAAAAGGTAACATTTATAGCTTCAAATTGCTACAAAAATCAATTTGAATTTACACGGTGTTTATTAATTGCACAGGCTTGAAACCAATTATAGAATAAGTGGAATTAATATAACTGTTCTTCTGCATTAAACCTTTGCACTCGAAGTTATTTTAACTCCAAAACGAAACATTTCTTCCGACCTAAAATATTTTCCTTCTATATATTTGTTTTTCATGTTCTACCTACGAAAATGGTGGAATTTACTCGTACAATACTGACATTTTTAGTAATTTATTAAATCCAAACATATTTAATAATGTAAAAAATATTTTGAATAATGATATAGCAATTTATAGTGGCGCCTTATAGTCGCCATTCGAGTGCTAAGGGTTAATATTCCTGAAGTGAATCTGTAATTTCTGGTAGATTTGTTGCAGGTTGTCGCAACTGAATTTTTTTTTGCATTGTTTGGTCAACTAATCATAGTTTATCAGAGTATAGTCGGTGCAAGGTTCTATTAGGTTCCGGCTGAGATGTGCATGTTTATAATTCAAATTCCGGCGAAAAACTTGTGCTCACTTGAAAAATCTGTACTTTTCAAAATGCAACGACAATCACTTGTTTCAAAATCGATTGAATCCTAGAAGATGTAAGCTTTCGTATTTCCTAAACCCAACTCAGCTATTTCTAATAGTTTTCTTTGAAATTGCATTCGGATATTGGAAAAATCATGTGAAAGGAAACAATTTCACGTTCTTAATTTTTTCCTCGAAAAAAATTTTTTTTAATTTCCATTCTTCCCGCATTTTTCATTTATTCTGACTCAAACAATACGTTTCGCACTTTAATAGGGGGATCAAGATTCGTTCAACTATGTCTGCATCGAAGTAACATTTCATTCGTTAAAAAATGAAGAAGGCGACAAGAGGCGTCAGAAGGTTGACGTTGCTTCGGTATTAACATACATAGCTTTTTATAGTCACTGCTATTTCGATTTTCTTGTACTTCGTAGATCCCAGCACGATTTTAGTTTACCTATTACTGTACGATTCACTGTTGAAATTTAGCCAAAAATTGTGTCTACACGCTGCGACTAGGAATCTCTGACGCGACGCGTACAAGAAGTAGAATGGGCAGGTCATGGTCAGACGTATCAGACGATTACTATCGAGTAGCGGGCGTGCTTGAAGAATGTTCAAATTCGGTTCATCTAATGCTCGTTTTTTAAATTTTTGAAAAGAATTCTTTAACACTAAACATACCACCACCGGCCGAAAATGACCGGTTCTAGATTCCTTATTTTGCAATTATTGAAATTATAAAGATACTTCACGAGCAATGAGTCAATAGATATCTTTAGTAGAGCACACATTGCAATAAGAACCGCGCAAAGTCTAAATAAATTAAATCTTGTCATTTTTATAAGGCGACATATACCTGTTACTTTTATAGCTCGGTACGTTTAGTGTTAAAACAGCTGTGTACATGTATCTTCTATGGTAGTTGGTATTCAGTCTTTTTAAACAATTTTTTTGATCCCAGGAATTTCCTGTATCTGTTAGTCCATCAGTTTATAAAATTTCCGAATAAATCTTGGTGCGGTTTCCAGGGACATATATCGGCCAGAATATATTCTTTCAATTCATGGCCCCTCAGGAGGTATACCCCGCGGCAGTGAGGTAATTCTGGGACTTTTATCGGTTAGGAATTTGGGACGTATACGGAGTAAAAACGCTGTACACTATTTTTAGACAATCGACGTTTCTTCTTTTACGAAGGGTGTTCAGTCCGTAAATACACCGTCGTCTGAAAGAGGCGTTTGTCCCTTATGAATATCCAACGGGGTAGCCTAACTCCGTGGCGCGGGTTCGCCGGGGGCGATCGAGCTTTCGTAGCTGGTATTAAAGATTGAAGTTAATAGGCGACCGGCTGTCGACGATTTCGAGGTGCTCTCGCCTCGATTAGATTGTTGTCGCTTGTTCGAGCGCCGCGGTGGCATTATTCGGATTAATACCGCGGTGGTATACGGAGGGTGTGGGGGTGGCAAAGGGAGGAGAGAGAGAGAGAGAGAGAGGAGGGTTGTAGCGAGCGTTTGCTCGCGGAAATTGAAACGGCTGGCTCTAACCGAGACCTTGGACTCTCGGAAACTCGGAGACACCGACTCGACGATTGAAAATCGATGGGGGCGCGCGGGGTAATCGAAGTTCGACGAACAACGAGGGGAATTTTCATCGGGACGCGCACCCTCTTGGAAAACTTGGCCACACGTATCGGCTCGTTCGCGCGTCGGCGTCGGCGTCGGCGTCGGCCGTCTCCCGATTTGCGTGATCCGGACGGTTAGGCGAACGGACTCGTCTCGCGATGATACGGACGATCGAATTAACCCTTTGCGGTGCCGCATGTTTCCCCTGTTTTATTTCAGAACCTTAACTCGAAAAGTTAACCCCTCGAGGAATGTGTGACTAGGTGGAAGTTGTTGGAAAATTTTTAAAATTACGTCAATACACTGATTGTTGTTGAAATTATTACGCAAAGATACAATAATCTATTTGGTTTCTATTTCTTGCAATCGATGCAGACAATTTTAATGATTACGATCGCCCTCAAAAGTTTCTATTGCTGCGAATGCATTTTTAGAGGAGGTCTGACCTTCGTGAAACATCAATCAAATATTTCCTAAACACGACATCTTTAATTAAGCACTCTTTAACCCTCCGCCAGCGGACCATTCCTACAACTGTACAATTTATGATTTTCAGGACCATTACTTTATTTATCAATTTCTGAAATTATATTTTTCAAGGTGCATACACATTAGATTTCACGTTGTTCCTAACATAGCAGCTGTTCATTTGATTAATTCGCCAGTTTCACTCATTTCCATCACGTTCATTGACAATGGCGCAGTACCGTGACGCGTAAGAACCATTCTAAATATGTTGGGTGCAAAGTTACATACGAGAACATAAATTGAGTTTAAACGATGTCCGGAAATAAAAGAGGCTATGTATAGAAGATAATTTACAACTGATAGTCAATCAACACCATTAATAACACCGCAAATATTTGAATGGAAACCTCGAATAACAGTGTTCGTTACAAGTATAACTTCCTAAGAGAACACGGTTTATAATTGTAAGACAGTTTATTATCTTAAGCCGGAAGTGCGAAGAATCTAAAAATCAAATCATTGGGATAATACGAGCCCCCCGACTTTTTGTTCCACAGTCGTTTTTAGTTCATAAATTATCGACTGACGTTCGCACGAGTATGACACACGCACATAAATCATACTGGGTTTATACTCGCTTATTCTGATTACTCTGAAATTTTCGGAATTATTGTTTCTCAAGCATTAAACAGAAGAAGAATTGCAATTAATTCTCATAATACGTTCAGCAACAAATATAAATTCATTTCGACAACGATGGGTTAGATAAATCGAGGACCTTGTGATATTTTTAGGAGTAATTGCAAGTATATTTGTTCGTAAAGGCTCACAATGGTGCACCGTAGACACAGACCCAAATTAGGCTATTCTCTTCCTCATTCGATGATCGTATAGATTTCCAAGGAACACAAGTATCTAGCGCACATGTTTCCCGAGTAACGTGCGGCGCACACGAGAGGCAAAATGGTTGGTAAAAATGGTCGAAACAGTTTTCAGCGTGGTATGTATGGCGGGAAGGGGAGGGGGGCGTCGACATAGTTCCGCTTGTAATCTGTTACGCGGGATCTATCCGAGGCCGAAAGAAGGGAAAAATGAATGAATGAATCGGCGCGCGATAACCTGGCCCCGTGCCCCTTGCCGCGGCTTCCCTCCAAGTTTTTAGCTCCCGCTTTTTCCTCCCGTTCCCTTCCTGTCCTCGGTCAATGGAAAACACGCGGAGAACACGCGAAGTGAGCCGACATATCGGGCTCTCTCCCCCGGTACAAACGCACGTGTACGCGCACGCAAACGCACACGCACACGCACGCGAATAGGGTGAGAGAGCGTAGCTGCTCCCCCGGCCTAGGTCGGGTCCAATCAAATTTTATGATTTGTATCCATCTCGCTTCTCGCGATCCTGACCTACCTCTGGCCCGCGTTGGACCGATAGAGCGAGAGCACAGAGAGAGAGAGAGAGAAAGAGAGAGTGACGAAGCGGAGCGGAGCGGAGAGAGCGGGAACGCGCGCGCCACACTTTTCGCTGCTTTTTTCCAGCCCCTCCGCTCTTCCATCGCGCTGCCATCGGATTTCCCCTGCCTCGACCTCCGCGAAAAAAAGGGAGAGTGACTTCGAAAGTCAATAAATCGAATCTCTGTCCGACGACCGCTTTAAACTTTTTTCCTCTTTAGCCGGCTACTGGCTCTCCTCTTCTCTTCCCTCCTCGTCGCGGCTAGCCGCTTTATCTCGGCCGCGTAACAAGCGCCGCGCGAGCGAGCGGCCAACACGCCGACCTCGGTGAAATATGAACGGCCGACGACCAGGGAAACTTTCTTCTTTCCCCTTTGCTTTCCGGTTTTCCTCTGTGCCGTGGCAAAAGTGTCGCGTGTCCCTTCCAAGTTCGAGAGGAATCTCCGAAACTCGGAAATCGGAAGGACCGGACACCGTCCTCTGGCAGGATAATCGCGGGAATAAAAACCGAAACCGCTCTCATTGGGACGTACCGAAGTCACACGACTACCCTTGGCTCTTAAAGGTCGGATTTTACTAGACCGGTTCACCGTGCCCGGGATGGGCACGGGTTTTGGCTAGGCCATACTGAGTTCACCGTGTTCTAGAGGCGCTCAAGTGTTCGCAACAAAGGCTAATGCCACGCACCACGGGGGTTAGCTAGCAGAACCCCAAAACCGTATACTTTCCTCTTACCCCTCGGGGTCCTAGGTTAGAGTCCACCGGGCCATCTGGAAATGGTCAGACGCTCGAGGTAATGACCCAACCGGGGCGAGCAAAAATATAGTCGAGAACACTGATGCCCCATCGGTTTTAAACCCTAGACCCTGTTTTCGAATCTAGCGACCTTACTTGACGGCCGTTTTCCCGGTCTAGTAAAATCCGACCTTAAGACGTTTGCGAATCACTGCCGAGTATTTTTCAAAGAATTGGAAATTTTCGTCCTGAACCGACAACCTATCTTCAAATTCTTTTTTTAATATTAGAGCAGTCGATGCAAATCGTACTAATAGGAAAGTAACGCGTCAAGGGAGCCATGTTTTGAGGACTATCTAAGAATCACAATTTCTCTATATATGTCGCCAAGGCCTGCATGACAAACGTCGTGGAATTATCCCCACTACCGCGGGCAGAAGAGCGTGGCAGCCACGTCAACGAAACAATCTTTCAGGTGCCAGAAATATTTGTCCTAGTCTTGTTCTAAGACAAAGTTGCCCTTTCCCAGAATTAGTTTACGTAAAAATGTGAATAGCTGATAATTTGTTGTGATATTTATAGTAAGTGTAAGGAGGTTAATATAGCTTATACATATTTTAATGTATATTGCCGGTTATACAAAGTAACACTAACCTTACCATGGTCAGAATAACCGATTTTCTATTTCACAGTTATTGAAATTATAAACACATTTTCATAGGAAATTATTTCTTCATTTAAGCACATGCAACAATGAAAATCGGACAGAGTGTAAATAAATTCAATCACTGTTTTTAAATGAAAATTGATTGCAACGATGCATTAAAAAGAAATTATTCAGGTTGCACATGAAATGTCCGATTCATGACAATAACTTTAAGCAATCATAACTTTTCTCAAAATAAAAAAACGGATCTTAACACGTTAAGTGCCAAATATCAACCCCACTGATTCATACAAAATCACAGTAATTTAATTAATAAAACCAAAACTAGAAATTTGAAATGTAGTATAGGGGGTGCTGTCTTAACCCTTTCGAAGTCGAAAGACTCCAATAAAATTCGGTTTATCTGGATATATTGTAATAAAAATTAATTTCTAAACCCAGTAAAAAATCACTGTCGGTCGTATGTGTCTGACGTGACAGTTAACGTGTTAAGTCAGTGGCTGAAGACTGTGAACGGAAATTATACAGCAGTTACCGACCTGCTGACTCTGAAAAAGTCACGTGACCAGTCTTGGCCCTTAAATATCGTCGAGCTTTCAAACACGCGTTCAATTTCTCCGCGAGGTCCTTTCCGGTCGTGGGGAACGTCCCATCCGATCCTGCGTAGAATCCTGACCCCGCCTATGAGCTCTTCCAGCTCTCGCGACCGTGTCCTTCGTTCGTGTATTATAATTTTGTGCGACACCGAGTGACGTCTGGTGCTCAAATCGACGAACGTTGCGTAGATCATAGTTCACCAAAGCCTTCGAGCACGCGTTTGATCCCGGGTGGACTGCGTTACGCGCGGCCGGACGTAACCTGGCCTTGGAGCCTGTAAAAACCCGGTGTTGCTTGTCCTTCCGCCTCTCTCTCTCTCTCTCTCTCTCTCTCTCTCTCTATCTATCTCACTCATCATCGCTGCGTTCTCGTTCGATGCTACATGATCGACGAACCGAAAGGCTCGTACAGACCTGAACATTTCGACAAACATTGCGCCGAACAGCGAACGAAACGCAAAATTGTAAGATAAGCTGTAACGGATACGTCACTGTATATATTGTTCATGTTGTTAAAAAATATGTTCATGTTATTGATAAGCGATTCATCGGACAAACGAATGTGTTGAAAAAAAAAACGAACAGAATGAAACAAGGACGAGCAGTCTCGTCAGGTCCGACATCAGAGAAGGACGTTTAAAATAAATAACTTTTATCCCGGTCATTCCTTACAAAATCGACATTCATTTCAGCGAACGGATCGGAGAATCGACGTTATCCGTTTCGTTACCACTGGCGAGAGATCTCGCCTCCAGTATGTCGCGTATGCGAAGCTTTGGACGAGATATTTCGCTGTTCGATGCGCCGTTCGGCGCAACGTTCGTCGAAATGTTCGGGTTTGTGCGAGCCTGAAGAGGAGACAACCAAGAGGCTTCCTCTTCGCAACTCGCGGCACGAAATCGTCCACGCTTGTTCTCCTCTCTTGTTCTCCGAGCCGCTTCTCGAAGGAAACGATCGTTCTCGGTGGCGGATCGATGCGTCGACGGGTTTAAACGGCTGGAAGAACCGTCCCCCGAAAATCTTCCACGCTCCAGATCGCCGAAGGGTCTCGGGATAAACGGGGCCGTGTGTCCGTTTGACCTAAAAGATTTCGAGGAGCGAGAGGGGAAATGTCGTCAGAAGTCAGACACCGGTTGTCTGGTTACGATTCACGGGTCAGCCAAGTCGTATGTTCGCGTTCGAGCGAGAAAAAGAAGTTTCGGGGGGTGCGTGCAACGAAAAAAAAAACGGAAAAGGAAAAGGATGAGACAGAGAGAGAGAGAAAGAGAGAGAAAGAGAGAGAGAGAGAGAGAGAGGAGAGAGAGGCAAGGAGGTGGTGGAATGGAGGACGAGGAGAAAGAGAAACGACCCTTCCTTCGAATCCCCAAAGCGAGACGCCACGGCGACGAGACTTTGACCGAGTTTTGAAGCGACTCCTACATCGACGCGCGAGAGGGTGAGAGAGGAGGGTGGCCGAGGTACAGCGAGAAAGAGAGACGGAGAGAGACCGACCGAGGAGTTAAGGACGCCCAGAGAGGAGAGAGAAAGAGAGAGAAGAGAGAGCGCGTCGCCCTCCCTGACACGACCTCCCATTGCCTCGTATCGGCTCGCCTCGCCTCGCCTCGCCTCGCCTCGAGTCGACTCGCGTTGCCTCGCAATTTCTCGCGTAGCCACCAGTAAACCATTTACCGTAGCTCGTGCCAAAAGTTCGCCAGTCACGCTTCTCGATTCCGCGACTACTCGTGCTCCGCGGCCCGCGTTTCTGGTTCCCTCGATATTCCTCTTTCGATTCGCATCGATATCACGAACACAAATCGATCGGGAGATTGCTTCGAGTTTTGTTTTCCAGATGAGACGACAAGAAGTCCTGTCCATCGCGAATAATCCTCAAGCCGAGAACTTCGAATGTACCAAGTCGAAATTAAAAAACACATCTGGAATCCGAGATGTAAGAATCGAGAATTGATCTTTTTGCTCCGACTATTGTTCGGTAGGGAAGGAGACACAGAGTACATCCTCGAAACATTTATTTGTTCATTCGAGCAGCTCCGCTCCGGCGTGAACATAGATTTATCCGAGAGGAGAGTAAAAATTAAAAAACACATCGCGAATCCGAGGTGTAAGAATCGAGAATTGATCTTTTTGCTCCGACTATTGTTCGGTAGAGAAGGAGACACAGAGTACATCCTCGAAACATTTATTTGTTCGTTCGAGCAGCTCCGCTCCGGCGTGAACATAGATTTATCCGAGAGGAGAGTAAAAATTGTAGCGTGCAACGGGCGAGTCCAAAGGGCCGCGTTGTAAAAAGGGCGACCCCATAATTCTCGACGGCGAACTAGAACTGTGTCAAAATTTTCGAACGTCCGTTCGTTGCGGGAATTCTCGAATCCTTCGAGCGATCGTTCCACGCGTCTCCATCGTGAACGAGCATATTCTTTGGAGCATAAGCGATGCACCCGTGGCCTTGTTTACGCGGTACACCCTTTCTCCTGAACGCATCCCTCTCCTATCGCAGCCTGTTCCTCCTCGGATCGTTCCCTCGCTTCCGCACGGATCTGGCAATTTTCGAGGCGCATCCTCCGCCGACGTTTCATTTGAAAAATTCATGGTTGCTCGCAAAGGACCAGCCAACGTCGGATGGAGCGACACTCGTGCCCGCGCGGTATACGTAGTGCGTTTCTGCAAAATTCAAACCTCGGAAGAACGGCGTTTAGCTTGCCGCCGCGACGCGATCCGTTGTTATTAATAGGCGCGGGCGAGGACCAACAGGTACGAAACGCGGCGAAGGTATAGTCGACGCAAAGGCTCGTTAACGTTTCACCGGGTGGGTCGCGTCGCGACGCCGAAAATTTCGGGTATTTCAGACCCGGGCCGCGCGCGCGCGCTCTAGAATAACGTTTTACGTAATCCGTCCGCAAAAAAGCGTGGGACAGAGTGTGTGCTCCTAATTCGCGAACAGCGCCGGGACTTTTTCCATCGAAAGATCGCGAGAGAGCGGTCTCTCTCTCTCTCTCTCTTTCCCTCTCGATTAGCATGCATTTCCGAGGAGATTAATCGCGGCCGCTTAACACTTTGACTGCCAAACTAGAAACCTCAAAAATTTCATAAAATCAAAGTAAGTTATTTAACACTAGAACTACCAAGCAGTAAATACAACTGGCATACATTGCCTTATAACAACAACAAAACTGCAGTTGTTTAGATTTCGTACCAGTATTGTTTAAATATCTACTTCGACAGAGAAGTTCATTAAAATATTTTCTCATGAGAACATATTTACAATTTCGTTATTTCTAAAAGAAAAAATTAGGCGCAAGTCATTTTGACCCATCCGGTAGTTCTAGTGTTAATGAAATAAAAATTGAAAAAAATTAAATGCATGATATTGAGTTATCCTTCAACTTTCTTGCATTTTACAGTTCCTAATCAAATTTGGTGCAATGAATACATTAACGTAAAAATTCATTTTAAAACCTGGATAAATAATTCCGTCACCCACATCTGAGTGACATGGCAGTGAACGTGTTAATTGCGATTTTTCGAACGCAGAGCGTTCACCGGTTTGTACTTTTGATTGGCCGGAAACTCGCCGGCAACCGCATCCGAAATGTTCGCTTTAAATCCGTCGATGGCGAGAAAACGAGTCGCGTTATGTCCGAACGACTTATCGTCGACGGAGACCGAGAGCTCAACGAAATATTAGTCGTTGCCGCGAGATAAATGGAAACGCATCGCTTTGCCAGCGTGCCCCCGGTCGACGTTAATATCGCGGCCGGGAACGGGACCCGTCAAAACAACCACGACACACCGCGATCCTTTTCCCCGCGGTGTCCGAACGTTTTCCGTTGCGTCGCGACCGTGAAACGCCTCGCGTAAACGCGAAATCCTCTAGCCCCTCGGATCGCTGCAAATTCGACCTCTCGAATCGACATTCTCGTCTCGCGACGATACTGCAAACCGCGAATCACTAACCTCTGACGGGAAAAAGAAGATTCATTTTTACTGTCCTTAACACTAGAACTACCGAGTAATAAATACAACTGATGAATATTGCTTTGTAATGATGACAAGACTACATCTGTTCAAACCTAATACCATTTTTATTCTAACATTTGCTTCAATGAAGAAGTTTATTCAAAAAATTATGATGAAAACATTTTTATAATTTCAGTAATTGCGAAAGAAAAAATTAGGGACTAGTCATTTTGATTCGTTCGGTAGTTCTAGTGTTAACACGCTACCGCACACTTATGATTTGACGATCGTGCTCAGAAACACATTTTTTTTCCCGAAGCGGTAAAGCATGAGAAAACGCATAAAAGAACAGTTAATATGCTGTCTGGCATGCTATACCTTTTTTTCGATGTATTACTCAATAATTAACAAGCGTATGCGTTAGTACACGCGTGTATGCGTTAGTATCTGTTTTTCAGATCGAACGGCTATAGCCGTCATTTGCGGCAACGTGTTAATAGCCAAGACTCTGTAGATTCGCGATAAGAGTGATCAGGTTACCGACAAAAATTGGCGAAAAATGGTTTTACGTGCCAGAACTTTTCGCCCTTATATGAGAATATTTTTCGCTGGGAAAGGGCTCATTCGAGAGAGGAAGGTTCAATCTAGCGCGCTGGTCATGAGCTGACGAGATTATGCAGATATTTGGTAACATTAGGAGGATCCATAAGTAATCAATTATTTTGAAATGTAAAAGAAACTAATAAATTCAGGTTTCTCCATGTTCAGGTTCTCTCCATGCACATCGAATAATTTTTTTCTTGTTTGAACAGCATTTTTACCTTTTCCATAGTAAAAAAGTAAAGTATCCCGAAAATGATGCTTTCGACTTTCCATATTTGATAGGGCACCAAACAGAAACTATTACGCAGAGTCGAACAAACTTTTTCACAAACAAAGCCTTGCTGTATCAGCTGTCAAAATATACAGGGTGTTTGGTAACTGGTGGTACAAGCGAAAAGGGGTTGATTCTACATGAAAGAATAAGTCGAAAATATAGAATAAACATTTTTCGTTTGAGGCTTTGTTTTCGAGAAAATCGACTTTGAAGACCTGTCAGGTTTCTGTGCTTTAGTATATGCAGGAAGTAGATTTGGTTGGTCATGATCAGACGCGTCAGATAATTCCTATCGAATAGCATGCGTATTCGCTGCATTTCAAACTCGATTTTCTCGATAACGAAACTTCGGATGAACAAAATGTTTATTCTATATTTCCGACTTATTCTTTCATGTAGAATCACCCCCTTTTCGCTTGTACCACCAGTTACCAAACACCCTGTATAATGAGAATGCGGCTTGAGCGTGAAGTTGGCTGCGAAAAAAAAATACAATTACGTCCTCCCTGGGGAAAAGTCGAAATTACTTTCCGAACAACCAAATATTTACGGGATGAGCTGACGGATGCCTGGTAAAGTCATTTCAGCTGCCACGAACGAAGGTATTTATCGACGAAGGTCTATCCAGTGTCGAAAGGGTTTGCGAAACGCAAGAAAAGGGTCACGAAAAAAGCAAGTTGCAGGACGAATGCGGCGAACGCATAGTGTGGATGCCCGAAGGGCATCCAACCCGTCAAAGTTGCCCATCGGTGCGCGCGCGCGAACCGGTCGAAGATATTCATGAGCGACTTTCCGAAACTTGTCAACAACCACCCCGAAAATTCTTGAGCCCGCGCTACCCTCGGGGAGCGCGAGTGTCCGCGACCAACCGAGAGAGAGAGAGAGAGAGAGAGAGAGGGAGAGAGGGGGGAGTATAGAGCGTGTTCGAAACTTTCGAGTTTCTCGCCGAATTCCAGAAAGTTTCGCCCCCTTGTTGGTACTTGCGCTCCGCGTCAAGCAAATCCTCGCTTACGGAGTTACGACGACAGAGATAGCTGTTCGAAATATTCGGGAAACCTGTCTGGATGTATATAAACGGGAGAGAGTCGGATCGTAGTCGCTTACGGTTTCGGGCTCGGGTTCCGGTTTTCCGGAAGGAAGCTGTCGCCGGGAAGACGCGGTCCCGTTCACGCGCTCCTCCGAAAGAACCAAACTGCGAAACTTGCCGAATATAGTTATCGGCCGCGATCGAGTCGATCGACGCGATCAAAACAGTCTCCCGGATCAACAAGAGGATTGCGGAACGCCCCAGCCACTTGATCGGCGTCGCTCGAGTTTATTTTGATCCGGCGCTACACCGGAGAAATTTCGAAACTTCTCGGTTTCCTGGATAATTACGGTTCTCGGGGACTCGCGAACTTCTAGATTCTACTTTTCGAGCCACAGTTCTTCGAACCGCGAAGCAATGTATAATTCACCGTGTACAGTTAATTCTCGCTATAAGTCAGTTGCGCGGTTCCAACGAGAGACATTTAGACGAAATCTGACGTTCTCGCCGAACGTTGCATTTGAAATACACAGTGCACCCCCTGGAAACGCGAATGTCATAGGTTTATGACATAGAGACGGATAGTGACAAGAAGACCGAGAGAATGTCTTTCTCTGATACAATGTTCCACATTATTGTATTTTGTTACTCGAACTAAACAATACACCGCGGTACACGAGTATTCGAATAATAGAATAGTTACCTGGCTACAGTGCTAGATTAACACGTTGACTGCCATGTCACCCATAAATGGATGACGGAATTATTTGTTCAGTCTTTAAAATGAATATTTACGTTAATATCTTCAGTGTACCAAATTTGATACAAATATCATACATTTAATTTTTTTCAATTTCTATGTTATTAAATAATTTACTTTGATTTCATGGAATTTTTTAGCTTTCTTGTTTGGCGATCAAACTGTTAAATCTTTATTGATTTGTACAGTCAATCGTGTTGTATACGTATCGCTTCAGATGAACCTGCTTTCAGAGAATGAAGCGTTCAGACATCGGTTCGGATAATCGAGGCTCCACCGAATCGTGAATCGAACAAGCAAAAGTGTTTCGAATGATGTCGTGTTTGGGCTCGTTTTAATCAGGAAAATGTCGGGAAATCGGGTAACGCAATCAGGATGAAGAGTCGTGTCGTTCAATTAACATCGGACCCTAAACATCAAAGAAACTCGAATGCTGCTGTTGCACCAAGATGCTGAATAATTCAAACAATGAGAGAATGTTTAAAAGTGATCGATGTACGGATCGAACTCGAATGGGCTGTTTTATGGTTTTTCCCGTGAAAGTGCGCGGTGAACAGAGCGCGAGCGGATAGGTCGCGGCGGCAGTGATCTCGGGAAAGAAGCTAAGATTACGGCGCAACGAAACGGGCCGCGCCGGCGCGAAACTTTCCGGCCCCGAGATTCCGGCAGCTTTTGTGCTTTAAACGCGCGCCAGATTTATGAGAAAAGTTGCGCTCTTGCTCTCGCGTTCGCGGCTAACGACTGAATCCGCAACAGTAAGTGCCATCGTTACCGCTAGATATGGCGAGTCGACTCGAGTCCAGTCGGGTTCAACGTAGACGCATCGTAAATTCCGTCGGACTTCTGTCGATCGCTGATTGAGAGATTACTTCTGGCGGTAATAGGTGGCGAGCGTTATCGATCATTAGCCGGCCGGTCTCGGCTTAGGTTCGCCTAAATTTCCCGGACGGCACACAGTGGTGGTCCCAATCGACGAATTAGGAGGAAAAAATACTAAAATCATTCTTTCTACTGAGCACAATACCATTATTTATATATATTTTCATTCTAAATTGAATGGGACCATAATGAAGTCGATGCGATTAATAGTTTTCGAGATATGGTGATGCAATTTATGATTTAAAAATGCATAACATACTGGGACAGATGATTATTTGTCAATTTAGCATTCCCCTGATGATAATTCAGTATTCTACTTGCCCGTGGCTGTGAAAAATTTTGACTTCCTGTACTTTCCAGCTCATTCTCTAAATAATTTATGTGTATTTGACGATGCTTGATCATAGTCGACTGCATAAGACCTGATTCCTTCAGGTGAATAACCATGTCCCGCCGAGTTATAGCACGCACTCTGTCTACGCAAAAAAATGGTTTCTCACAAAATGGCAACTAAAGGCAAAAAGCTGTTGAATTTATATCAAGTACAGGAGTGTTACTCTTGCCTAAAAATAGTTTCAATTAGTAACATTTAGTAACTTGGGTTCTGCACTCCACAAAAGGTGGAATATCTTACAAAAGAAACGAGGACCATGTACATGAAGATATCCCGAAGTAGAAATAGTAATATGAGTCACTAAATTGAAATAAATTTGTAATTTTATATTTATCTTCAACTGTGGAATCCATATTATTATGAACACACGTTTTCACATACACTATATCGCGACAAGCGATCGAGTAACCTAAAACAATTATGCGTTGCGACGAGATATTTGCGTTCGTCATTTGTTTCATTGTTAACGAGACTAATGCCAGAGGTCACTTTGCGTCCCTGTGGGATGTATAGTACATAAAAAATTCACTGATACGTGTTTTACGTTACCTTTAATTTTGAACTTTTTTCCTCCTAATTCATCGATTAGGACCACTGTGCGGCTGTGTCGCTTTTCAACCCCTGAATCGCCGAAAAACTCTCCTTTTCTTAGATACTATTTTTTTTTTTTTAATTTACAGGTCCGTGGGACTCGACGCTGTTTGAACGTATACGGATCGTCGTTGGCATAACTTTGGGTGTGCAGGGTGAGTACTATATTCTTCGACGGGAAATGTACTGTCTACTGTGCACTAACGATTAGACTGCGGATTTTGTGCGTTCACGACAAAAATGTACAAATTCAAATTACTATAAAGGTTGAGAAAATTTTATTTTTATTAATTTCACTTTTACTTTGCACAAAGATCCGCAGTCAACGATGTGAACGGAGTCATCTTCAAGGTTCGAAATGTAAGGATGGTCGACGGATTTCGGGGGCTAGTCAGAAATTATTTTCCTCCCGACTATGCCACCTTCGTCTGAGTTTGAGGATGACTCGGATAGCGCTATTCAAGAGACCGTCTGTGTCTTTCTGAATCAGTGTCGGAGTCGGAGGATCGTCGATACAGATCGCCGACTAATCATCGCATAGTAAGAATCCGCGGAGTCGAAATAGCGCAGAGATATCATTGATAAATAGGTTAAACGGTGGATGTCCCAAACGAGATCCTCGAGGAATTCCAGTAATAGCTGGCGTATTCCTGGATCGAGACTTTAGCCTTACGGCCGCGGACGTCGCTATAATTACCGATCGCAGCCATTCCCTGTCGTCTGGGGTGCATGGGGCTGCAATTTTCTGTCCTAGGGTTTCCCCGATTCGTCCTAGACTTTTTATAGAAAGTAACCAACAATAGTATACGTCGGACACTTGACACCTTGCTCACCGACAATTTACTATAATCGCCCTGTTGAAACCGAAGACCAACTGCCGAAAATTCTTCGATAAATTGGTCAAAGACGACAGAGTAGTTGTATTCACATTTCAACAAACTTATAGAATTGATTGCAGTGTTTACTCTGTACAGTGATTTCTCTATATACGTCGCCAAGGCCTGGATGATAAACGTCGCGAAATTATCAAGAATAATTCTGTTAAAAACCAACATATGCTTAAAAATAAAACTTATTTAAATTTTTCTATATGTATCAATAATAAATGAATCAATTGGCTCGCTCCGGCAATGTAGCGTTAAATAAAGTTTATTTCGACATCATTTGATCTGATGAAAAATGTGGTAATAAATGAACTCACTGATATTCAACTATAGAGAAAGCTAAAAAATGTACAATCTCATAAATGAAGAATTAGAATGACCAAAAAAGTTCAATATTTACCGTGTAGCATAATCGAAAAACTCGTCGTCGTTCGTTGACAGAGTATATGATGATTAGAATGGTGCTTGTTCTTGATAAGTTTCATTACGAGAAAAGTTTGTTTAATTTGCCGTCGTGAATCTGGGATATTTCGTACGCAGCAACCTTTTAATGAAAATGAAATCTGGCTTCTTTTGCACGCAGCTCGGTCATTAAAAAGCCTATTAGCGAGCTTCCGGTGGATAAAGTGTTGCCCGTGGGGTAACGACGTCCGAAACACTTCAGCCCGACGCACAGACGTCGTTGGCCGAAGTGTTAAACGAGATGCTTAACAAAAAGACAGGGATATTCGCGTGACATTTGTTGCTCGAAGCTCTTTCGGTATCAAAGGCTAACGATTGTCATCTATCCGACTGCTCCAGGATTAAATAGAATTGCGACTCGAACAAGTTCTGGTGTTTCAAAGCGTTCGGCGCTCGAATCGAGCACTTTTTTCTTTTTTTTTGCCTAACACGATTGCGCATTCTGCGCTTTGCGAATTGTCTGCGACCCGACGAAGAACGCGTCCCGACGTCAAGGCAGACAAGCGGAGCAGGAAATTCTGAAGCGGAGCGTCCGAGGCGACGAACCGTCGCGCTTTTTCGTTCGGCGAGCGCATTCGCTCGTATTCTTTGACATGCGATCGGAGCGATGCGGCGCGCTGGAATTGTTGCGCTCGGCCTATCCATATGCATGCATATGCACGCGCGTGCATACGCTTTAGAGTTCGCGTTGTGTGCGAGCACACACATTCTCTCCCTCTCCTTCTCTCTCTCTCCCTCTCTCTCTCTCTCCCTCTCTCTCTCTGCCGCCGCGCCGAGTAAACGCCGTTCTCGCGTGCACGTTCGACGCGCTTGTTTCCTGTACGCGGCCGCATGCATGCATGTGCGTCGACTGCGTCTGACGCGCCATTATGCGATAACCTCGAAGCGCGTCTGCCTCGAAGAGAATCGTGCGATGCGGGAACGACGCGAGCGATCAGAGTCGAGGGAAACACGCGAGTTCCAACGCTCCCGGCGATCGAGAGACTATCTTCGCGGATCAACCTCGCTGGTCCCGAAATCAGGATTCAGCTGTTGAAAATCGCTATAAGCAACGGCCCGACATGCGCGGGAAAGAGATGCGCACGACTATTTGCGAAAACTAAACTCTCACCACCGCGCGGGATGCGCACCTCGACGAACATCGATAAAACTTCTTTCTGTTTTTCATTATTTTCCTGTGAAACGTTCGCCGACACGCCCGCGACGCTCTTCCGATTAAAACGAGCCCAAACACGACGCAATTTGAACCGTACGTTCTTGTTTGATCCACGATAGAGCAGCACCTCGATTATCCGAACCGCGATTCCGCGCTTCAATCCGCGGCGATTCATTTGAAATACACTGTACTGTGGATCAGCGAAGATTCAATCTAGCAGACGTCCTCATTAGTTCGAGTAATCGAGGTTCTACTCGCGAATTGAACGAGAGCGAACGCGACCCGAACAGCATAGTATTTGGAGTCATTCATGATCGCTGATATTCGATCGCAGCGCGGAGCAAAGCTCGGAAACGAAAGAGCATCGGGAATTTTCGTAAAAGTTGCGCGCGTTGCACGGTCGGTTGTTAGCGGGACGGCCGAATAATAATACAGCGGTAGTATTAATAATAATTTAGTAAAAGTACGTTTAATTATGTCGATCGTTATAGCAGTCTGACCGCGCGGCAAGGCGGGGAGGGACGGGGCGGGAGGAAAAAGCGGCGAGGAGAGAGGAGAGGAGAGGAGAGTAGCGGCGTCGTACCGCGGCGCAATTAAAGTCGAACGTAAACCGATAGGGAGCCTGTTACACGAAACTCCGAGGTAATGATTACGCGAGCCGTTGTAATTTATTATCGCGAGCGCGCGCTCGTTATTCTCAATTGTAACGTAATTCGGTAATACGGCCTAATTGCGGTCTTAATAAGAACGCGCGCGTTGCTCGCCGCGCGGAAGGCTCGCGAGCCGGCGAGCAACGCGCAGGCGGATCCGAGGCTGAAAACGCTCGAACGCGTTCCCCGGCCTTCGCCGATTCCCCGCCGAAAAAACCGGTTCGCCGTGAAATTCGCCGCGATATCGGCCGATACTCGCGCGACCGACTCGCTCGTAGATCACAATCCGCTTCCTCTAAACGCGACTGAAAAGACAAGCTCGCATAGATAAGCCTGTATTTTTCAACTTTCAATTTCACTCAAAAGACTGTTCTCGACGTAGTCGTCGTTCGTCGGAACAAAGGGACAGCGCTGCGGCAAGTTATGGCTTTTTTTAACACTTGCCGGCGGCGGCTGTTTCTGTGTCACAGCTTGAGCATTTCTTGAAAAGTTATACTCAACAGCCGGTGGTAATTTTGCGCACACGCCATAATCCAATTATTACTTTCTTTTTCTTTTTTTAGTGACACTTTTTTCAGTGCTGATTCGATGCATTTCTGACAAAAACGAGTAGAAAATTCAACCGAAGAAAGGATTAAAAGAACTCAAAAATACAGACGCATCGTTTTCATCTTGTGGAAACGGTTGAGGAGGAACCGACAATCTCATTTGGCTCCTGTCATTTACGATGAACGCAATTCTTATTGTGCAGAAAAATCCGCAGCCGAGTAACGAATCGAAATAATTCCATACATTTCAAAATTTGAAATTCTTCTGGTCTTTCTGATACCGTCTGATCGTTCACTCACGAGTAGAATTTCACAACATGACACACATGACATGACAAAAATGACGTAGAACTGAAGAATGGACATCAATGTCCGCGCATCTCCCCCGTATCTTTACAACGAACTCGGACAGTTTTTATTCAGCATAGAAGCCCACGTCTTACTTGCGAAAACCATTAACACCATTTTTGCAACTGAAATTTCGGGCTCGTTCAGGTGCCGAAAACAGTGTTCGAAAGAATGTGTGTGTGTGTGTGTTTTTGGCGAGCGGTGCGACACGATTGCGGGATCGCATGATCGCGCGACTCCTCGCGTCTTCGTTCGACGTTTTCGCGATTCGCCTCGCGCTCGATAATCGAGGATGACTCATTGGACGGCCGCTATCGCGCTCGAATGATGCCCGATATGCGTCTCGTTTCACGCCAACCAGCCACGGTTTCTTTTTTTTTTTCCCTTCCGATTCCGTTCCGAGTTCCATCTTTTCTCTCTTTCGTGTCCGGCGATCGCGTTTGCCGAAGAACGGATTCGTTAACGTTCCCCCGAAATTTTCCACACCTGGCCCGGTATTTTTTTGTGCTGTTCGCTCCTTTTTCTAGCTCGCTGTGTGCTCGAAACAATGCTGTGCAAACTGCACACCGGGTAGCCAAGACCGAACGTCAACGCTTCGCTCGGTTCGATACCTATGAACGCTTTGATCGCCAAACTAGTGACGTGCGTTACATACGCCATTAAAATTGCAGAAACCCGTCGATGGGAGGAGAGATTGCAAAGTCGAAATGCGAGTAATTTCGAGACTGAGCAGTTAGCAGTTATTCTTTTTAGTGAGCATCTTAACCCTTTGTATGTCTACTCTTAGCCACCGCAGCAAAGAACCATATTGATCTTATGTTATATTTAGTCGAGACGAGCTTCGGAGATACGTAGAATTCAAAATAAAATTTTATAAATTATATTTAAGTGTACTTAGGCATTTTCGCTTCTTAACCCTTTCTTAACACTAGAACTACCACGCAGTAAATGCAACTGGCATACTTTACCTTATAACAACACAATTGCAGTTTAGATTTCGTACCAGTTTTGCTTAAATATTTACTTCGACAGCGGAGTTTATTAAAAAATTTTCTCATGAAAACATATTTACAATTTCGTTATTTCTAACAGAAGAAATTAGTCATTTTGACCCATCCAGTAGTTCTAGTGTTAAAATAGAAATAGAAATTGCGACGCGAGATATCTCGTGCATAGCGTCGTACGGGTGACATAGTGGTAGCGAGATATCTCGTCTATGATAACGAAAGGGTTAAAATATTTTTAAAATAATACTCTAAAATGGCAAAGAGAAAGTTACCGAAAGAAGTGTAGCGTGAAATTGAAAGTAGCGATGACGAATTTCAGAACACTGATTTTTATATAGAAAGTGATAACGGTTGTTTTGAAAATATTTATACTAGCGATTCTGATAGGAGAATATAAAATATAATTTTTACATAAAATTGAAACATATTATCGTGTTACATTATATCTAAAGTTTAAAAGAGAATTAATAAATTTTATTTTTCCTTCATAATCTTGCATATTATGTATTACTGTTCGTTCAACGAAAATTAATTCTCAATTCTCAAAAATTCTCAAAGAGTTAAATCTCAATTCAGATTCATTTCTGCTGCACTAAGTCGAAGTACATAATGTATACATTACATACATTAACTTAAATGTACTGTACTCGTAGTACTCGCATGTATGTACCCACTTACTCTTAATTCAAATAAAATTTGTAATTGACAATTTTTCACGTGCCCACACGAACATCCTCGACAAATGATTTTTTTCTGAAATAACAATAGCCAATCAAGGCTATCGCAGTCGAGCAAAGGATTAATAATTTCCTTGCAAAATAAAAGCCCCAACAGGCACTATCAAATCGCATTTACTCGGGACCACTAGCTTCACGAACAAACCCGGTGTTCGTCCGACTGTCATCCAGAGCTAATTAAAAAATAATGACACACGGTGGCTTGAAAGTAGTACGGATACATCTCCAGAGTTTATTCCCACATCGACGCGATAATGGAACGTAGTTCCACGGTTGGCTTTTAATGCCGGATTAAGATCGTTTCGCAACGTTCCGGTCTCGCGTCCTCGTCTTTAGACAAACTAATCTGATTTACGCTGTTCCATTAGTCAGAGTTTGGAAACGGACAAACGTTTCCTGTCGCGGCATTAACATTTTAATAGCGCCCGCTAATAACCGGACTACTGGTATCGTTTGTACTTTCATCCGAACTGCTATAAATGAATAATCGACGGCATTAATGCTCCGTCCGTCACCGTGTGTTCCGTTGTCTTCCCCACTTTTGTCTTATGCGACGGTCGAATCTGTCGAACACACTGCAAAAATGTCAAACATGTTTGTTTCAAAAATTTCAGTGTCCAATTGTTTATCGCGCTTCGCCACGGTCTGCATTAGCCCTTTGCACTCGAGTGGCGACTCTGAAGCGCCACTAAAAATTGTCGTGGCACTATTTGAAAGAAATCACAACAAATATTACAAACTATTTGTTACATTACAAAATTTGTATTTCATAGATTACTAAACATTTAAATGTTATACGTGGAAATCGGATCGGTTTCGAATGAACAAAATGTTAATATTCTAAGACGGAAGAAAAATATTGATTCATAATTAAAATAACGCCGAGTGCAAAGAGTTAATAAGCCAATCCCAGCTTCGAGAAGCGAATGTTAAATGATTCATAAAGTTCGACCCGTCATGTTTGCTTCAATCAATTTTGTTTTTGCCGGTAGCGATATTCTTCTGCGTTATGTATTCAACAAAAAACTGTTTAACCCTTAGATCAGTAATATAGCGTATGGTAAACATTGCCAAGTACTATGCGCAGTAATTACTGTCACGAATAGCAGCTGCGCATCTTTATGCAGAATAAAAATGTACAAAAGTGAGTCAATTGTACAAAAAGCACAAGTTTAACGGAGACCACATTTCCTCTTCTAATTATTGTGATAAATTGAGAATCGTATAAGAACGTTACAATTTTATATTCGACCAGTCGATTTTTCTCATAAATGCATAAAATCCGCCGTCTAGTCACGAATCGGCGTATTTATAATGGTAACAGCAACCCAGGTATTCTGCATTACTACAATTACAGAATTTAAGAAATTAACGAAACCGATATAATGTCAACGGAGCATTGAACCGAAAGCAGTAAAAGAGTAACTTGCAAATACAGAGTGGCAAGCGAAACGGAATGGCACCGGTGTGTTTCGATTTGCGAAAAGACGCGATTAAATAGCGGAACAAGGATCCGACGTTAAAGATTGTGCGTTCGAGGTTATTCTATTGTGTTCGCGCTTCTGCGTCGGGACACGCAGCGGTGCAACGAGGTTCTTCGCGACCCGCATGCTACGATGCACCGTGCACCGGATCGAGGGAAACATCTTCGCGCCGACATTTTGGCTCTCCGTTGCCGGCCGGCTGGTATCGTCCGCGAATCTCGTTTCCGTTTGATACAGACGGTGGCTTTCGGTTCACAATAGCCCGAAGCAATTAACGCCCGATAACAATTAGCTACTTTGAAGCGGGTTCGGCAATGTCGGCCGCTACTGTCGCCGGCAGCATACACGCAGAGCGTTTGCTAGATCGTGATTCGCGTTCGACAAACTCCGAATTGTTCCTGGGTTAAGTACCAGCCCTCGCCCGGGCTATTGTCGGGTCGAGAACGACCCGGTTAATACGAGTACGCGCACATCGGCGTAATACCTCCTGCGTCGATTGCGCGGACTGTTACCTGTATGTTGTTATTAACAGGTAAATAAACACTTTGATGCGCGTAAAGTAACAGATCACAGGTAACGCAATTACTCGCAAACGAACGTGCGGCAAAAGCTGCGCCTAAGGGTTCGCGCACAAATGATTTCCCCCGTGTACGCAAACGATTCAGAATTCTTTGAATACGTGTGTGTTCTTTAGTTTCTTTTTCCTTTTTTTCGTTTTTACGAGCCGATTCGTGTAAACAATCTGCCAGAATCAGAGACATTATCTTGGGTACTTCGATGCAAAAAATGCCTTTGGAATATCCACGGGAAGTTCAGGAATCATGCGACGTTGTGTCATCGTTTTATCAGGTGACCAAGGATGTTCGTGTCGCTGCTGGGTTTTCTCGTAATTAAACTGTACCGCGCACATGTCGCGTCAATTAAAAATGAATTTCCTTATGCTCAGATAGAAGTCCACTTAACAGAGAACTCGAGCAACGACTGCTATTGGTTTATTTAGTTGGACGATCATTTATTGGGTCTGATACCGCAAACCCGAATTTCGCGGGCTCGTAAATCCCGTTTCCGTGTTGGGAGCTAAAGAAGTAACTTACTTTCCGGAACAAGACATTGTTTGATCCACTTTGCGTATTGTGTACCTCCGTATCGGTTAAACCTCGAGCAGCCGACGTTCCCTTGTAATCGTAATTTTTCTCGGTGAATACTATAAATTAATGGGGCGTCAACAGTAACTACACGTGGCGCACGAGTGAAACCCTTGTCGTATAATTTCTCTCGCAGCTACAACGCTTAGAAATTCTTGCCTGGCTAGCTAAGTCGGTGGAGTATCGAACTTTAGTTTTTACTTTCCTAGAAAAAAAAAGTGTCACCGCGAGTCTGAAACTCGATATCACAGAGCAAGAGGTTGAGAACTAGATTCTTTCTGGAACTGTGATTCGATCCGATCGAAATACGAACGTCCCAATTTCTTGCGTACATTATTGCACGTTTACGAGCCAAATTGGATTAGGGTCAGCAGACCCGTCATTCGATTTTTGCAGCTACCTACGTCGTCGTTCATCCCGACGTAAGTATTTTACGAAACTATGTTTTGCTTTATGCTTTCCGCTATGTCTCGAGCGAAGCAGGCAGACAGTTGTGTGCACGAGTACCGGAGTCCAAAAGAGAAATAATTTGTACACTTTTCGAAAATCATGCCAATTGGCTTGGCTACCTGGGCCCGGCAACTGTGCGTTCCGAGTGGACGCGAAGGGGTTAACCGTCTTCGTGATCCGATATAAACGTCACGGGACGGAAAGAATTCGCGCGACGTTGTTTGGAGTGTACGGTGCCGCGAGTAGATCGCGTTGCGAGTTGTTGTTGGTTGTGCAGCACGGTTGCAAAGCGATTCGCGACAAAACACGGCGCGGCGTGGAAGGAAGCGGCGAGAGCAGCACGCTGGAGCAAAGTAGACCGAGGAGAAACGGTGAGCTCAGTGTTTACGAACGTGTTCTCCGCTCGCAGACGCCGAGGCTCGCCTCACCTCGCCTCGCCTAGCCTCGCTTTGGCTTGCATCGACTCTCGTCTGTCGGGACGAAAAGGTCGAAAGAGCGAAAACCGTCGGCCAGCTCTCTCGGCCGGGGCCGAAACTCGCCGAGCGGGCACGAGCTTGTTCTCCAACGCCGACGAGAGAGCCGCCTCTCTCTTTCTCTCTGTGCGAACGATTATCGAAAAGAGAAGAAAAGGGAACACAGAAGAAAAGAAAAAGGAGGAGAGAGGGGAGCCAGTGAGAGAAAGAGAGAGGAAAGGAAAAAAAGGAAAGAGAAACTGCTCGGCAGGTCCGTACACGAAGGAAACCGTAGGTAATCGCGCGAGCAGAAACGCTGACGTAGATAAGGGAAACCCTTACGACCGCCTCCGGTGGCGGCTGGCTATTTACGAGCGGTCTCGCTCTGTTCGGACGGAACAGCCGAAAGGATTCGCTGGTTTGCCCGCGTCTGCTCTCGCTCCCCGCCCTCCACAGCTCCAAGAATTATTCCGCACCCTCGTGAAATTTCAAATTTCCTAGCCCTTTTATCCGCGTCGTATCGCGGCGATCCTCTACCGTTCGAAGCGCAGAGTCCGATCTACCAGCTATCCGGAGCTACCGACAAAAATTTCGAACAGGAGAAGAGCGGCCAGAGGAAGGGAGAAAAATCGAGAATTTCAAGCGTCCAAATTCCATGTGTCCAAATTCTACGCATCCAAATCCCATGCGTTTAAATCCTACGCGTCAAAGTTGCACGCAACCAAATATCACGCGTCCAAGTTCTACGTATCCAAATCCCACGCGTCAAAGTTGCATGCATCCAAATCCCACGTGTCAATGTTGCACGCATCCAAATACCACGCGTCCAAAATTGAAGACCTCCGACTTGCACGCATCCAAATTCTATGCGTTCAAATTGCACGCTTCCAAATCCCAAGCGTCCGAGTCGCACGCATCCAAATCTCACGCGTCCGACTTACATGCAACCAAATTCTATGCGTTCAAATTGCACGCATCCAAATTCTATGCGTTCAAATTGCACGCTTCCAAATCCCAAGCGTCTGAGTCGCACGCATCCAAATCTCACGCGTCCAAAATTGCAAGCGTCCGACTTGCACGCAACCAAATTCTATGCGTTCAAATTGCACGCTTCCAAATCCCAAGCGTCCGAGTCGCACGCATCCAAATCTCACGCGTCCAAAATTGCAAGCGTCCGACTTGCACGCAACCAAATTCTATGCGTTCAAATTGCACGCATCCAAATTCTATGCGTTCAAATTGCACGCATCCAAATTCTATGCGTTCAAATTGCACGCTTCCAAATCCCAAGCGTCCGAGTCGCACGCATCCAAATCCCGCGCTCTTAAGTTGCACGCATCCGAACCTACGCTCTCAAGTTATCCGTATCCGAATCGCACGCGTCGAAGTTGCATGCATCTAATTCCCACGCGTCCAAATTCTGGGCGTCCGAGCTCCACTCGTCTAAATTGCAGACTTCCAAGTTTCTCGAATTTAAATTGGTCGCGCCCGATAAAAAATTCGAAAGTTCTCCCCATGAGATTTCTGGAAATCTTGGCCCGCGAAGGTGGTACGATGAGATCGTCGCATTCTCGATCGGGGAGTCCGGAGTCTCTCGCGATCGTTATCCAATTTTTACAAGCCGCGTGCGCGCTTGCTTCGAGCACGCGTTAATGGGGTTACGTAACGAGTGAAGACTCGCGTCGGATCGAGCAACCGTGGCTCGCCAGCGGATTCCCCGTCGATCGTTCAAGGAGATCGTACGTTCTCCGCGAGCCCACAACAGGGTTCGCTGAACATGGAACGGCGTTGATGAACCTCGCCCTTTGCGTGCGCTCGAGCCCGCCTTATCCAATCGGCATACTCCACGCGCCGCCTGCAGTCGACTGAAAGTTTCTCGGAACTTGCGGAGAATGCGGCGAAGAAGGGAAAATTTCACGCGCACCTGAAGAAGATTCTATTGGCGTTGCGAAGGCGAGTGCCTAAGACAGCCCCATGGGCACTAATTGCTCTGTGTTGGGGCTTTGATGAAACCAAGGGCCACCGAATCTCGCGTCTTGGGATATAAGCAGAGCAAAGAAGCCACGCCCCTTAGAACACTTCATACAGACGGATTAAAAATACCACGCCTTCGAAGGACTTCTAGATACGAGAAGCAAAGAAACCACGCCCCTTGAGCACTCTACACAGTGGGAGCAAAGAAATCAGGTCTCCAAAAAACCTTTAGATACGCTGAGCAAAGATACCACACCCCTCAGGATACTTCATACTGGGGGAGTAAGATGCCACGCCTTTCAAGGCCCTGGAGATACGAGGAGCAAAGAAACCACGCCTCTCGAGCACTCTACACAGAGGCAGCAAAGAAAGTACGTCCCATAAGGCAGTCTATACAATAAGATTAAAGACACCACGCCTCTAAGGGTTAAAAAGCCACGCCCTTCAGAGTACATTACACCAGAACAGCAAAGAAACCCGCCTCTGAAGGCACTCTATGCATGGATACTAAATAAACCACGCCTCTAAAGACCCTGTAGACACTCGGTGCAAAGAAACCACGCCCCTCGAGGCACTTTACACAAGAAGAGCAAAGAAACCACGCCTCTTTAAGTCACTGTGCGTAACAGAAGCAAAAGTGTCACGCTGCTGGAGGCAATCTACGCACATAGCTAAGTACAAAATCTTCTCTTGCAGTCAGTATCGGAACTCTAAGACAGTCTCCTGTTTCCCTGACACGGTTTGCCCAGAAGGGCAACGTTGATTGGCCCTTGCGAAACCTAATGCTGCCAAAACGCGATCCAGCCTCCTATTTCAATTTTTAAAAATAGTAAAAGAACGTGCCAAAAATTATTAAAATTTCGATCGCAAAAATGCGTGGAAAGACGATCCGTCAGGTGCAAAAGTGTCCCCGTTTCGCACCGGGAGCGTACAAATCGTTTAGCTGCAAACGATTTTTTACCGTTTTTTTAAATGATCGCTCGACGCTCTCGCGGACGCCCGACGTTCGTGTTCGCCAACAAGGTTGCCAGATGACGCGAGACTCGACAGAGTGTGTGAGAGAGAGAGAAAGAGAGAGAGAGAGCGAGAGAGTGAGAGGAGGAGAGAACGGTTCGCCTCGGGACGAGGAGAGGAGCGAGACGTTTTTCGAGGTTCCGTCGGCTCCGCGGCGTCGAACGAAAATACCAAAGACACGTATCGCCCCGAGAAATTTCCACGCCGCGATGCGAAGCTCGGTGTGAAAGGAGAGGATACGGAAAGTCAGTTCAAGAGAGAAGAAGACCAGAGAGAGAGAGAGATATATAGCCAGGCAGAAAGAGAGGGTACGATAGAGTAAGAGTGAGAGAGAAAGAGAGAAGGTAGCTCGTCTTTTTTTAACGAGGCGAAGAGGAATATTTTCTTCCTGTGGCGAGCAGAGTTTCGCGCTGTGCGAACCCGTCGGAAAAACTTCTAATCCGGCAACGCTGGCTCTTGAGCGAGAACAGGCCGGTACAGCCTGATAAAAATAAATTTGCGCCCGGAATAATCGCGGAGCTCCCTAGAGATCCGTATGGACGGCGTGCGGTGGTCTAGGTGCTGGTGTTCACGAGAAACGGACCGAGAGAGACAGGGAAAGAGAGAGAGAGAGAGAGAGAGAGAGAGAGAGAGAGATCCCGGCCACCTTTCGGAACCGCGGCGTTATTTCGGCGTTCACGATAAGCCCGAGACCGGAGAGCGTCGCGTCGGCCGCGACAGCCTCGATAAAAGGGCCATCGCGCTCGTTTTCCTCGACGAGTCGAGGTCCGAACGATATCTGGTTGTTCCTCGTCTTTTTTCCACCGCGAAACCCCGCGAGACAAACCTATCGGCCCGCGGAATCTAAAAGACACCGTGCGCCTATAACAGACACTGAGAACCCTCTCCTCCTCCTACTCCCGGAGCAAATAGGAAACTAGTTTCTGGCTGGATGCCTCACGGGCCGCGCGACGTATACGCGTCGCGTCGTCCTCGTCGATGACGATAATTGCGTGCGCGATAGCGACGCCACAGAGAGAACCTATTGTCACGACGTGTCCAACTTGGAGCCAGCGACCAACAACGCTCGACGCGTTCTTCGGCTACTTTTCAACCCAATTACATTTTTATTCATCGGCGATCCAGATCGCGACCTCGTTTCTCAAACGCAGCAGCAACTTCGTTATCCGAGTTGATCAGGGAAACACCACACAGTTTGGACAATACAGTTTTCTTATGGCGACGATGTTTTGTTCTTCGCAACAAGAAAATCTCTATCCCCTCTTCTTCTTTTGAAGTCGACACCGCTTACTACCAGAACGACACGGTATGTCATACTCTAACCTCTTTCACAGCGAAAGATACCGCTGCGCAGCCGACCACTTTGTAACCTGGCATACAAGTTTATGGGACTCGTGAACTCTCGACCCACGCAAGAACAATGTCAAGCCGGATCGGTACCCTCGTCCGCAATACGCCGATAGCCGCCCCGAGCCATCGTCTTATATCGAAAGAAAACTGTATAGAACGCTTGCAGTACCAATTTAAACCTTCACCGGTTTATAGACTAAATGTCAGTCCTCCTTAGGCTGAACTATTCGCGAAACAAGGTTCTACCATGTGCATTTAATAACGTCTTTTCCATTGCACGGTTCAGCCGCAGTTAATGTAAATTTATCAAACAGGGAATTTTAATGTCCCTCGTATGAAACAAATGAAACTGTTGCTCCTCTAATATTCACTTCAAAAATGCAGTTCACCTGTTGCCCTGTCATTTGTTTCATTTTGATATGGCCAGGACCTGTTTGTCCTCAGTGATTTCTCATAGCTAAAAATTGCCGATGTACAGTAAATTCTCGATATATGTCAACAACACGTCGTTTATCGTCCAGGAGACATACCCGAGTTATGTTTACACTCCTCGGCGTCCGAAGTCTCTCGAGCTTCAGCGACGTTTGTCATCCAGGCATTGGCGACATATATAGAGAAATCACTGTATTCACCGATGTAAGCACAATTTAAAGTAGTGTACATATTAAAAAGATTTAAGGGTGCCAGCGTATGGGTTTTAGCTTGATAAAAGAATTAAAGGAAGGAAGAAATTTTTATTTCGTTCCTGTGCCTTGCAGTCAATGCAAATATTTGTTATTCTGCATAAAGATCCGCTGTCTGCTAATCATAGTTTAAAATATCATACGACAAGGAGCTAAGGATTAAGATAGATATGTTCTCGCACGATTTTTCCGAAGAACAGTTCACTCTGCGCACGACAAATTCAGTGGTAAAATCGCCGAGTTCACCGAAATCTTGCAACAATTTTTCCAATGTGTTCCATTTTATTCGACGGACATTTTTCACTTTACCTCGTTTTCATTGGCCGTTATCGCTCGCCGGCCAGCCCGTTGTTACGTCGTGTGTAGCATGCGTGTTTCAAAGGAGCTTCGTTTAGTTAAATAAATAAATAAAACATGGAGTGCAGTTCGCGAGCAACGAGCTCACCCCACGCCCCGTTTCCGCGACAATGTTGGTCGAGCACGATGCGAAACGTCATCCTGCAACCTGGAGCACCGACTAAAATCTGTCGGTTGTCGAGTTTTCCTCGTTTTCGAGTCTTGGACGACTACGATTGCCGCACAGTGGGCGCAAACGCAATTTCAGCGCTCGAAAATGGAAAATTTTCTTTTTGTTTTTATATACATGAGTGATGGGGATGTTTTAAGAACATTCCAAAGGAAGCAAATCCGAAAAAAATTTGTTTGTCCCCCCACCACGACCCACAGGAGGCCGGCAAAATTCGAGGGAAAAATTTAAGAACGTGAAATTGTCACCTTCCACGTGATTTTTCCAATATTCAAGTGCAATTTAAAAGAAAACTATTAGAAATGGCTGAGTTAGGTTTAGACAATACGAAAGCTTACATCTTCTAGGATTTAAAACGATGTTAAAACAAGTAATAGTTATCACATTTTGAAAATTACATTGTTTTCAAGTGAGCACAAATTTTTCACCTAAAGAACTTTAAGTATGCATATGTTAGCCGGAATCTAATAGAGAACCTAGCAACGACTACACTGTGGTAAACTATGATTTGTTGACTAAAGGATGCAAAAAAATTCATTTGCATTAAATTGCAGAAAGTATGGTTTTTTTTCATTTTCATCATCCGAGCACCTCCTACCAAAGGCACGTACCGTATGCGTGATCCCCACTGAATAGCTGAGTTGGGTTTAAACAATACGAAAGCACTGTATAGTGCAAAAGGCTGATCGTCATTTTCACGCGAGATATTTTGATCTAGACGAGATGATTTTGCGCTTGGAAACGAACTTTCGAGCAGATCGAGTGCGCCGAATTTTCTGTTGATTCGCAAAATGCGACAGAAACAGCAATTTTTCAAGAAAATTTTTCAGAAAAATCGCGTAAAGAACGAACGGTTTTCGGGAAAGAGGCTCGCGAAGGTGTTCGCGGCGCAAACAAAAATGCCTCACCACCTAGAATGCTTAACAATAATGGAAACGCTTACCGAACGGCCCCGCGATATATTATTAGAGAGCGGTGTCTCGCTACTCGCGGCCTAGAGGCGATTTCGCATTATTATGAACGATCCTATAAAATTCGCGGGAATAAAATCGCTCAGAAATATACCATGGCTCGTAAAACAGGCGAATCTACGAGCCCCGCCACAATTAGGAGCCAATGGCGAAACGATCTTACGATACCTAAGGTAAAGGCACCAGTAATTGACCACCATGTACCAGTAGTTGAGCATTTTATAGAAAAACAAAAAATAAGGTTTGAAATGTTCTTATTGTTTTGAAATTTAAACAACAGACGGCATGGCATCCGAGGCTCACTTTCATCAAACGTGCACTTATAAGTGCGCTTATAAAAACCTTATTTTTTATGTTTTTCTATCAAATGGTCTTTCTATAAAACGATCTTACGATACCTAAGTTAAAGGCACCAGTAATTGACCACCATGTACCAGTAGTTGAGCATTTTATAGAAAAACAAAAAATAAGGTTTGAAATGTTCTTATTGTTTTGACATTTAAACAACAGATGGCATGGCATCCGAGGTTCACTTTCATCAAAAGTGCACAACTTATAAAAACCTTATTTTTTATGTTTTTCTATAAAATGGTCAACTACTGGTACATGGTGGTCAACTACTGGTGCCTTTATCTTACCGCCATCGGTCGAATTTTTCCGGCAGATCTCGCGTGCAGGCCCCTCCCGAAATCGCTTAACCTTTTAGGGACGACGCGCCACTATAGTGGCTTTCCGTGGAGAGCATCGGTTCGAACAGCACGAACCACTATAGTGGCTTTTTTGCCTTCCGCGGCTAGGTGCGCCGTCCCTGGGAGGCAGAGTTGCGGACAAACGCGCCTTACTTAAGAGGTTAATTTCGAACGTTTCGCCGCGATCGTTCGAACAGAACGAGAGCCGATTCGCGAGCAAACTACCGCAACGCCGCCGCTCTGGGACTGCGTAATTGTATCGAGCGTATGTGCGTGGCCGTCTAGTCTGCGGGGCCATCGATTTTTCACCGGCACGTATTTCAAGTAACGTTGACCCGCGCGCTTCGAAAATCTTGCGATCGCGTTAGACACCCATGGAAATTACGAGCTTGCCGCCACCGCGTGACAGCAACATGGCAGAGTCTCGCCGATGCGTTTTACTGCTCCCAAGAGACGAAGGAACTTGGCGGTTCCGAGTTCTAAACACCTTTTCTTTACGGCGCGCAACGGGTTGCGGTGTTATGGGGTAAAGTAAAGGTACCAGTGGTTGAACAGTTTTTAGAAAGACATAAAAAATAAGGTTTTTATAAGTTGTGCAGTTTTGATGAAAGTGAACCTCAGATGCCACGATATCTGCTGGTCCAATTTTGAAACAATTACATGATGTATGCATAGTAACACCGGACGTTTAAAATCATTGAGGTAAGTAATATGCCGTTATATTTCTATTTTCTTAACGTTTTTGTTAAGAACAGCTTTACGGTTCAGGTAAAAAAATCCATACGTTGTGAACTTTTCGCGACTGAATTGTTTACTTTTTAAATTTTCACAGCGTTTTATCAGTGATAAATGCATCGTTTTTGTCGATTATTAGTTTTTTCATTTCTACGAGTGGCCAACTTCTGAAGCAATTACTGAATTTTTAAATATGTTTTTTAAATTTGTATTGGTAAACTTTTTTAAAAAAATGGTCTTGCTACATAATCTAGATGAGTTAAAGAGTGTCTTCAGGCATCCAGTCTCGTTGTTTGATGATGGAGCAAGTGGTTACTATTGTTCGCGTGGAAGACTTTTCTTAACTGGTCAACTACTGGTACCTTTGCATTATTGGAGCTCGAAGGGTTGGAAAAAATGGAGACATGTGATGTTTTGAAAAAATGGTAAAAGAATACGTGTTTCCTCTTCAACGATTGGCACAGAACTTGGAGGCAAAACAAATTCTTTGCAAATAGTATAATTGATAATTGAAAGCCTTCGACTTGCACGCATCCAAATCTCACGTGTCCAAAATTGCACGCATGCAAATTCCACACGTCCAAAATTGAAGACCTCCGACTTGCACGCATCCAAATTCTATGCGTTCAAATTACACGCTTCCAAATTCCAAGCGTCCGAGTCGCACGCATCCAAATCTCACGCGTCCAAAATTGCAAGCATCCGACTTGCACGCGTCCAAAATTGCAAGCGTCCGACTTGCACGCATCCAAATTCTATGCGTTCAAATTGCACGCATCCAAATTCTATGCGTTCAAATTGCACGCTTCCACATTCCAAGCGTCCGAGTCCCACGCATCCAAATCTCACGCGTCCAAAATTGCAAGCGTCCGACTTGCACGCATCCAAATTCTATGCGTTCAAATTGTACGCTTCCAAATTCCAAGCGCCCGAGTCGCACGCATCCAAATCGCACGCACAAATCCCAACGATTGGCACAGAACTTAAAGGCAAAACAAATTCTTTGCAAATATTATAATTGATTACTCATGGGTGCGCCTATTATTTTCACGGACGTAGACGAGCATTCTGTTGCGTCACGCGGCGCGTTTCGAGAGCAGCGCCGATATAGAATACTATATCGTGAGTCACCGAAAACGTCCGGAAAAAGGCGGTGGCGGTGTTTCGTGGCTCGATATGGTCGGCCGAAACTTCGAGCCACGATATTCGTTCCGTAGCCGGAAGCGTCGCCCCGTTTCGTTCTATCCGGTGCCGAGATTCGTTCGAGACTGCAAGAACAGAGTCTCCTTTACTCCCTCTCTCTTTCTTTCTTGCTTTCCTACTCGTTCTATATCGTCTCGCTCTATCTTGCTTTCGATCGACGAAGCTAATCCCCGCGACAAGTTCGCGAATCCTCCGCGAGATCTTTCTTTTCGATTTCCATCGACGACTGCGTCTATCGCGACCATGAAGAGGGGGTTAGGGAATCCTGGAGATTCAAGTTCGCTGGTGAATCATTGAAGATCAATTTAGCAGACTTTAACCACTCGTAGAACCTCTGCAGAAGATGGGAATATCTCGTTTTTGCAAGGGAAGGATCGCAAGCACTCGTTCGACTTCAATTTTAACTAGATTCTATAAATGTGACATATTAGCCGTAGTTGTACGACAACTTCCACTGCTATTTATTGTTACGATTATAGTGAACTCTCCATATATGTCAACAACATGGGTCTTGACAACGTCATGTTTCGTCCAGGACACATACCCGAGCCTGAAGACTCTCGAGCTTCGCGGCCCCTCATGGGGTATACCCCGCGGTAGTGGGGATAATTCAGCGACGTTTATGATCCAGACCTTGGCGACGTATATAGAGAAATCACTGTACAGTGATTTGAATTTTTTTGCCGTTCATGATTTCGTAGAAAGGGAAGGAAGATTATATTTCTGCCTCTACAATTCTCCAATGGCTACATATTGACAACAACAAAAGAGAATTTTATTTCGATTTAGAGGAAATTAATGACATACATAATTATTAGTTCCTGTTCGAAATCTCCATTGTCAGTCGGGCTCGATGTTGGAGTGTAAAGCGTTAGTCCTTTTGGTACTGATCGAGCAGTCGAACTTGAGTGAAAATAGCGAGCAAAAATGACACTGAACACGAATCCATAAATCGGAATAGCACAATCAACGGTGCAAGAACTGGATGGAAGAAATGATTGTGAACTTCGGTGATGGGAAGTACAAGCGCATAGTGACTTCGGTGATGGGAAGTACAAGCGCATAGTGACTTACGCCACTTCTCGCAAGTGTAACCAACGATATATCGTTGTTCATCCTAAAAAAAAACTGTTGGACATACAAACAATTGAATAAATCGTAGATCGAGTTGTGATACGAGTAAGAATTATGTGAAACAAGAGGACGAGTAAACATTGAAACCATAAGAAACGCCTAGGGTTCGCGTCTCGGGGACGACGTGTCCCAGTAAAGCGCAAGTTTCAGTCCCCGCCGAGGAGGACCAAGAGCAACAATCTTGCATCACATGCTTCAAGAGCAAGATTTCCTCAAGTTCTTCAGAACCGCAGCAAGTAAAACGATTCGCTGATCGAAGGTTACGCCAGATCCCGATGAAATTACGAAATAAACTTGGGACCCGGGATTTTGACGGGCCCGGTAGTTTCCCGACCCCTTCCCCCCGTACCGTCGCGTTGTTCCGGCGCGCTCGGATCCTCGGGTTTTGAAGAGACGCGTATATCTCTCGCGGCGAGGCTCGTTGCGAGTCTCGGGAGAGACAGAGACGGCGAAGGAGAGTGGCGGTGAGCGGGAAAGACGCGTGTTACGAAACCATAGTCTGCGAGGCTCGAAGGAGGAGAAGAGGAGGTGGAGGAGGTGGATGAGGTGGATGAGGTGGAGGAGGTAGAGGTGGAGGAGAGCAGCCCGTTCGACGAGCTCTCTTCGTGCGGCCGTTTGTGTTCTATCCTCTTCTGGCTCCGGCTCCTCGTGCCGGCGATGCATCTCTCGTTTTCTCTCGTTTCCTCCTCCGCCACCTCCGCCTCCACCCATCGCTTCAGCCCCCGGACCCCGCCACCCCCCCGTCTTTCACATCAACCTTCCTACTTTTCCTCCTCTCTCGCACGTTCATTCGTCCGTCCATCTTTCTCCCGCTCGTTACTCTCCTCTCGTTCTCCTACCCTCTCTACGTTCGTTCGTTCGTTCGTTCGTCCGACCGTCCGTCCATCCATCCGTCCGGCTCACCGTTTCCACCTCGACATTTGCTTCGGGCTAAAATAAAAACACGACGGAGATAACCGTGCCGGGAGAAAGGGAAAGGGAGTGTAGTAGTCGGCGCTCGCTCGCCAAGAACGGCGAAAAGAAAAGAAACGGACGGGAGAAGAAAGCGAGAAAGAATAGAAAGAAAGAAGCGAAAAGGGAGACACAGGGGGAGAGAGTAAGGAAGAAAAATCGAGAATTGTGCGCGTAGAAATCCCACGCGTCCAAATTGCACGCGTCAAAACACCGCGCATCCAAATCGCACGCGTTCAAATTCCACGCGTCCACATCGCACGCGCCCAAATCTCACGAATCCAAATTATGCGCGTTTTACTCCCACGCGCCTAAATTGTGGGTGTTCAAATTGTACGCATCTGAATCCCACGAATTCAAATGAAACGCGTCCTACGCTCATGCATCCAAATTGCACGGGTCCGAATTGCACGCATCGAATTTACACGCGTGCAAAATTGCAAGCGTCCGAGTTACACGCAACCAAATTCCGCGCGTCCAAAATTACAAGCGTCCGAGTCGCACGCATCCAAATTCCACGCGTCCAAAACTGCACGCACCCGAATTCTATGCGTTCAAATTGCAGGCGTCCAAATTCCAAGCGACCGAGTTGCACACATCCAAGTTTTATGCGTTCAAATTGCAGGCTTACAAATTCCAAGCGACCGAGTTGCACACATCCATGTTCTATGCGTTCACATTACAGGCTTTCAAATTCCAAGCGTCCGAATTGCACGCATCGAATTTACACGCGTGCAAAATTACAAGCGTCCGATTTGCACGTATCCAAATTCTGTGCTTTCAAATTGCACGCTTCCAAATTCTATGCGTTCAAATTACACGCTTCCAAATTCTATGCGTTCAAATTGCACGCTTCCAAATTCCAAGCGTCCGAGTCGCACGCAACCAAATTCCACGCGTCCAAAATTGCAAGCGTCCGACTTGCACGCAAAAAAATTGCAAGCGTCCGACTTGCACGCATCCAAATTCTATGCGATCAAATTGCACGCTTCCAAATTCCAAGCGTCCGAGTCGCACGCATTCAAAATTCCACGCGACCGACTAGCACGCATCCAAATTGCACGCTTCCAAATTCCAAGCGTCCGAGTCGCACGCATCCAAATCGCACGCGTCCAATTTCCAAGAAAGAAACGAAAAGTAAGGAAGAAAAAGCGAGAAATTGAGGAAAGTAACGCGATCAGAGGAATTTCGGCAGAACACGGTCTCCTCGGCGAGAACAATCTCTTCCGGACGGAGAGCAGGCAGGACGATAGAGGGGGAACAATAAAGACGCGGACACGGGGCCTCGCATGACTCGGAACGCGATTTACGCGCGTTAGGTCTGAAAGACCCCCGCGTTGCGCCACGCCGCGCCTCTGTTTTTTCTTTTTCCTCGATCCGATCCGTACCGATCCGTGCCGTGACGCGAAACAATCTGTTCGGTGGCGTGTACACGGCGGTTCGCTCGAAAAAAAAAAAAAAAAAAAAAACACCGGCAACGAGGATTTTTGAGCTCGGCATAGTTCGCGGCCAAAACTCGATCGCACAACCTGTGCTCGCCGAACGGATTCGGCTGATAATAGCCTAATAAACTGGACTTCATACCGTTGCGTCGTAAAGTATGATTCAGCGGAGATACAATTCATTTCTGAATTTTGTTCATCTCGAAATTTTAAACAAGATCGGGCTCTTCGATCGAGCCAATGTATATCGTAGAAGAGTATTGAGAAATGTTTCCGTTGAATTCGCTTTAACGGCCTTAAACCTGAAAGTAGCTTTCGCATGACGTTTCCTAATTGTCTGAACCGGCGTTTACAATCCCACGATTGTTCAAATCTAACCCGCAAAGGATCCAGTTCACGCAACGATCGCGAAACACGGTCAGATTCAAGGGAGCAATAATCTGTGGCTGTAAAGCGGCGGCAGTCGAAGTTAGTTCAAGTCATTAAGCAAGTACATTAAACACCCCAACTGCGCATCTTGTCCGAGTGCACAACTGCTCGCGCGTTCCATACGCGTTTTTACAAAGCAATATCTGTCGTAAAATAAACACGTCCTACGACGCTGATAGAAGTAATTTTTTTTTTAACAATACTTTACGCAAGATAATATTCGCATTTTGCAACTGGCGGACTCTAGGAGCCGCTCCCTGTAGCTCTCGGGAGGTTGAAGAGACGTTTGCTTTCGAAACTCCGAGTGGAACTCTAGGATTCATGGACGTGTATCGCTTAGCTGTAATATAGCAACCACCGAAACTTACGAGAAGATAAACATTTCACACTAGATTGTAATTAGACGAGTCGAGATAAAGCCCGTCCCGAATTCTTCCGTCGCAATTGTAGAAATTATTAAAACGTTCTTACGAAACATTTTTCAACGAACTTCGCTATTCGAGCTTCTGTTGCGGTAAAAACCGTACGGAATCTGAATAAATTCAATCTCGTACATGTAACGTAATGTACATGTGTACATTTTAGTTCCGTTTAGCTCTGTAGTTTCCGTGCTAATCCTTCGAGGAAGGATTAGCCTCCCGAAGGATTATTACCATAATCTCCAGACGATTTAGACTCGTGGGTATTTTCGAATCCTGGTGAGCAAAGAACACTGCACGAGGAAGATCAATGAAGACTCAATGATTATTGGTATTTTTCGTAGATGTCTTCAAGTTCTACAGAACACAGTATGCTAGAAGAGTGTTGCGCATACAGGGGTTCAATTTTCAATTGAATCTTAGTGAGCAAAGAATACTACACGATGAAGAGCAATGCAGAGTCAATGCTTATTGGTATTTTTCGTAGATGTCTTCAAGTTCTACAGAGCACAGAATGCTACAAGATTGTTGCACATACAGGGGTTCAATTTTGATTTGAATCCTAGTGAGCAAAGAACACTATACGAGGAAGAGCAATGAAGACTCAATGCTTATTGGTATTTTTCGTAGATGTCTTCAAGTTCTACAGAACACAGTATGCTAGAAGAGTGTTGCGCATACAGGGGTTCAATTTTCAATTGAATCCTAGTGAGCAAAGAATACTACACGATGAAGAGCAATGCAGAGTCAATGCTTATTGGTATTTTTCGTAGATTTCTTCAAATTCTAGAGAGCACAGAATGCTACAAGAGTGTTGCACATAGGGACGTTCAATTTTGATTTGAATCAAATTAAATCAGTGGAACACGGTGGAGGAGTTTGACGCACGGCGATTTGTGTTAGCGTGGCACGGTAATGCGGTGCCGCGATAATTAAAATCGCAGCCGGGCGAAGAGTAATTGCCACGATCGCGGTACGTTAATACAGTGGCCTGATCCCGACGAAGACGCGTATCGCGGCATGGACCAGCAAGAGCGAACCGGATTACCGGGGGACCAAGGCTAACGATACTCGGCGTTTCGTGCCACCGCCAACTCCGGACCACTTAACGACATTTTATACGCGGAGCTCCATTTTCCGGTTCTTTCGCCGCTTCTCGTTACACTTTTACGCGTTCTTCCGCTCCGTGTCCCTTCCGCTCCGAACGTCCGGCCTGGCCGAACATCGCGACCCGCTCGAATTCCAGAAACGGAAACCTTCTAATCACCCAGAATTCGACCTCGTTCCACAACCGTGTACCTTCGTGGCCCTTCTCTCGATCGCTTAGGACACGTTCCTGTCGCGACTGCGATCAACAACCAACGCGACGGGAATCACAGAAAAACGTAGAAAACACCCGATGTATCCGAAAAGTGAGTTTTCTATCTCTGTTTATCGAGAAGACATAGAATTGCATTTTAGAGCATTTAGAACAATGCGTCGTTTCGTATATGGTTAACTAGTTGAACGCCATGGAGGTGGATCAGCATGATGACCATAAGATCGTTTGTCGTAAAATTAACGGCCTCCAACGTGAATTTATCACTGCCGAAGGTGACTGGATTACAGAGTGTAAGAACTTCGTTACTCAGTGATTAACGATTGTCCTTAACACATGCACTATTTTGCGGTTACAGTGATTAGAACTTCTTTGAAGTTCTTAATTTCCTAGAAGAAGAAGAACTTGACAAACTCCTTAGCTCTTTGAACTATAGATGGTTGATATTCTCATTAGGCTGCGAAAAGTGTTCGACATGTTTCCATGTTCGAGCTTGTACAGGATACAACTCGGAATCCGTTGTGGAATTTGCGCGCGATTCGAAGCTTTCCGAGGACAAGCTCTCGTCGCAGGACCAGGTTCCGGTTAGGTTCCTTCTCTGGAGGACCTTAAACGGTCCTAAATTGTCGCGGCAAAGAATACGGCTTTATCGAAGACGATTCGCGGATACCTGCATCTTGTAGGCTATTCATGTATTCCGAACTTATGGAATACATGAATAACTCCGTCGGGACCGACCGGCTGCGAATCGGTGGAATCCAAAGAGAGGAAGAGAGAGAGAGAGGAAGAGAGAGAGAGAGAGAGAGATTGTGTGTGTGCTGAAGAAGTTGGAAGAGGGCGAGGAGTCTCGATCTTATTGATAAGGTCGATTTATCGGCGAGGCACGATTTATCTGTGACGCGTGGCCGCCTCCGCGCTCTTTCCTCTCGTTTTTCCCGGTTCCCGGCTCTGTTACGGCAGCGATGAAATCGTTTACCGCCTCGTCCCGGCGCGGATAACGCGCCGAAACTCTTCCACCTCGGCCACGCGGTTTACGTTTCCTTCGGGATGAGAGCGATCTGTTCTTCCGCCTGTTACACCTTCCGAACGGCGGGATTTCCTGCTTGCGACCCCATGTCGCGAGCGTTCAAATTCCGGCCGTCCGAATTCCCGGCGGCCGAATTCTACGCATCCATGTTGCACGCGGCCGAATCCCACGCGTGCAAATTCTATGCGTCCGAATTGCACGCGTGGAAATCCTAAGCATCCGAAGCCAAGCGTGTCAATTTTACGAGTTCAAATCCCACATGTGTAAATTCTACGCGCCCCAAATCCCAAGCGCCCGAACTGCACGCGTACAAATTCTGTGTAACCGAATTGCACGCATCCAAATCCCACGCGCCTAAATCTTACGCGTCAAGATTCTACGGGTCCAAATTCAATGCGACCAAATTGCACGCACCTAAATTCCACGCTCCCAAATCGAACGCATCCAAATTGCACGCGCCCAAATCTCACGCATCGAGATTCTACGCGTCCAAATTCTACGCGAACAAATTGCACGTATCCAAATTGCACGCGGCCAAATTTCACGCATCGAGATTTTACGCGTCCAAATTCTATGCGAACAAATTGCACGCACCTAAATTCCACGCTCCCAAATCGCACGCATCCAAATTGCACGCACCCAAATCTCACGCATCGAGATTCTACGCGTCCAAATTCTATGCGAACAAATTGCACGTATCCAAATTTCACGCATCGAGATTTTACGCGTTCAAATTCTATGCGACCAAATTGCACGAACCTAAATTCCACGCTCCCAAATCGCACGCATCCAAATTGCACGCACCCAAATCTCACGTATCGAGATTCTACGCGTCCAAATTCTATGGGAACAAATTGCACGTATCCAAATTTCACGCATCGAGATTTTACGCGTTCAAATTTCACGGATTCAAATTCCAGGCGTTCAAATTGACCGCTTCCACATCCCACTCATCCAAATCTGACGCGTTCGAATTGCACGCTCCCACATCCCGCACATCCAAATCCCACGCGCCCAAATCTCACGCGTCGAGGTTCTACGCATCCAAATCGCACGCACCCAAATCTCGCGCGTCCAAATTGCACGCGCCTGAATCAAAGCCATCAAAATTTCAGGCGCGCCGAAATCGTACGCGCCCAAATCTGTCGCCTTAAACTTCCCATTGGAAAGGACTCTAGGAACTTTCTATCAAACTTATGTGCGACACTGGTGCATCACTCGATCGTCTGACGTTCGAATAAAAACGAAACGTATGTGCCATAATCCGCGTACGTTCGTCGTATACGTCGATCGCTGGCTCTTCCGTCAAAGGTGGCCGCAGTTGTCGTTAACGGCGACGCCATCGAACACCCGTCGACGTTTCCCATCGTGATAAGACGCGACGCTGACGAGAGTAACCGCTGCACCATGCCGCGTTCGAATGCGAAAAACCGTCCAGTTCGAAAGAGAAAGCGTAATCGCTTGGATATCCTGCGAGACACGCGGTTGGCCAGTCGATCCGCGGATTCGGAGATCGGCCGGCTGAGAGAGATAGCAGAGGGATATAGTCGTCGAAGCGTAATGTAGCCTTGACCTATTGGCGCCCTCGCGTCTGCTCGAAACTTCTCGCGGTTTGGCTTCGGTTCTCGAGAGGGCCGCGTCGAACACGCTTATCGCCTGCCGTTTCTCCATTTCCCGCGGATCATCGCTGCGGAAATCGCGGCGGCGATGTTTACGGAAATCGGGTCCAGCTGGACCAAACTATATGCATCTCTATATTCCTCTCGCGTTAAGCTCGAAAGAGTTGACACCACTGCTTCTAGTTAGGATAGTAAACCGCGGATTTTATACATTTATCAGGAAAAATAGGTAGATACCGTTTTTCACTTGGTTTCGGTTTCTCACAGTTGACGCGGAACGTTTTTGTTCTGCATAAAGATCTCTACTCGCAGTATGTAAATTGTAGTCGATACAATGCGAAAAATCAGAATTAGGATTGAGGATTTTCAGCTTCCGTACAGTGAACCGGCTCGAAAAAGGATGCGTAGAAGGATATATTATTCGTATCATTACTTTACGTTTTAAATCATGAATTTCGTCCGTCGAACAAAGACGATATTGACCGGCAATCGTGTGCACAAATTAACCTTCCTCGTCGTCTCGTTTATGTCCGCGACACACTGTGATTCGGCTCGTTTACATGTTTCAGTACCGAGCCCTTGTGTAGCCAACCAAAATTCATATTTCGAGACTCTAAATTAATATATTAGAATATATACAAAGAACAGAGCAGTTTTGTAATATTTTTCGAACATTACAAAATTGTTGAAAGAACTGCAATAAACGGGTACCCCCATTGGTTTCGCAGGGGTAACCCCCTAGAGGATTCGGGTCTGTCTTGACCCAGGATATCGAAACCGTCCTTGAAGCCGTTAATTTCTGTCGATCTATTCGAGTCGACAATCATTCGAACAGACTATTCAGAGCTACAGTTGCGAATCAAAGGAAATCTGCTTCTCTTGAAGGTCTACACCCTCTGGATCTCTGGTACTGATCCAGAACATCGGAATCGTGATCGAACAGCCCGATTTCGGGCGATTAACTCGAATCGGTCGCCGTTTCAGCAGAATGTTCAGCAACGGATAGGATTTCCACCGGTTTCCTTGTTTCGCAACGGTCTCTACGTCATTCGGAGACGATTTCGCAGAGGAAGAGAAAGGCGGGAGAGGAGAGAGAGAGAGAGGAGGAGGAGGAGAACACGAGGGTGAAGCGGCCGATCCCAGACGCACTCTTTCGCAACGAAATTTGCTCGGTCGGTCTCGTCTGCTCTCGGTATCTTTATTTCCGGCGATGGCCACGCGCGTCTGCAATTCAAACGTCCTCCCATGGCCGGCGGGGTTTATCGCGGCGGCGACGATCGCGCGCCGATAACGTACATCGCAAGATAGAGAAACAGAGAGAGAGAGAGAGAGAGAGAGAGAGAGAGAGAGAGATACATCGAACAAATTCTACTGGTCCGAGAAGGAACGGGGCTAGGGCACGACCAGACCTTGCGCAACGAATACAAATGTTGGCCTGTCCCTTGGAGGCGCGTGACAAGGTTCGTAAAAGGGTCTCCTCTCTCTCTCTCCCGGTTCCTTCGACGCGCAGGGGCTATCGTCTCCTGTTCTCCTTCGACGGGAACGATTTCGGCAGGTTAAAGACGCGATAACGTTAGCCCGGCCAGAAATCGAGCGCCACAATCTCGCGGCAATCTTCCCAGCCCCCTCTGCGAACCACAGGGAAAAGGGGGATTATCGTTCGAAACACGGGACGCGACGCTATGATTGGTATTCACGCAAATATTAACGCATCCGCGACCGCCGACGCGAATTCGCAACATTTCGCATCCTGGTTCTGGTTCCCGTTGACCGTGAATTCAAGTCGCCTTGCAAGCTGTTCTCAACGGACACTTGTTTTATTTTGGTATGTATTCGCACTCCGATAATCCGAAACGAGTCCTGTCATTTTTGTTCTGGATATTCTTTGAAAAATGAAAACTGACTGGACACTGATGCGGTAAGCGACGATATTCCCATCTTTGTTTTAAACATTACGGACGGTTGGGCTTACTGTCGGGAGCTCCTAAGATGACACAGTCTATGATCATCGGAGTACGGACGTTAACGCGTTTATGAGAAAAATGGGGACTGTTCAAAGCAGTGGACACGTTAATACTTTGACTGACAAACTAGAAACCTTAAACATTTCATAAAATCAAAGTAAGTCGTTCGATAAAATAAAAATTGAAAAAAATGAAATGTATGATGTTGAATGGTCCTCCAACTTTCTTGCGTTTTGCAGATCCTAATAAAATTTGGTACGATGAATATATTAAAGTAAAAATTCATTTTAAAACCTGGACAAATAATTCTGTCACGCACGTATGGGTGACATGGCATTCAACGTGTTAAGAAGATTTCAGGACATCGGTGTATCTGTTTCAGATTTGCAAGGGCTCCCCGTGTCTTGCAATCGATGCAAACACTTTCTATTTTGCATAAAGATGTCTACGATCATTCCCAAATTTTAAATTGTTCTCGATTGCGGACAAGAGAACAGTCTCTGTGTCAGTTCGAACGAGAACTACACGAATTTGTTTAAAAAAATGGTCGATCTTTCGAGTTCCTCGGAATCGGCGAGTCCACCAAACCTAAGTGAAACCTAATGGTCGCACGGTTAGGATCGCTCGCTCGGTCCGACGGCCGCCGCGCCGACTTTCTCGCGTTTCTCCCTCTTCTCGCCGATACTTTTCAGCCGATCAGCTGATCCGATTCGCGGCGTCGTTCCTCGATCGAGGAGCGAGCGGACCACAGCACGCTTCTTCGACTCGGGGCCTAAAGTCAATTCGCTGGGCAAGGCCCACGGACCAACGTCGATTTTACACGGAACGCGTCCAACATCAATTTGCCGATCAATCTTTTCGAGAGTTCGTTTATATTCGAACTGCGATTTTATCTGACACAACAGGTGCTCAAAACTCGGCGCAACTCCATTCCATTCAACTCCAAAAATTTCTGCCTAACCTTTCAGAGTTCATTCATATTAGAAACCGCGATTTCTATCTGCTACAAGAGACCCTCAGAATTATCTTTCTTTGGTAAGATAACTGTTGACCAGTAACAATAGTGTCCAGTTTCATTCGCTTGTTAACACTAAACATACCGCCAACGGTCATTTGATCGGATCTAGATTTTTCATTTGACGATTATTGAAATTATAAAGATGCTCTCATTCAATAAATATCTTTTCGGGAGAGCACACGAAAAGTCTAAATAAATCAAATCTTTGGTAAGATAACTGTTGATCAGTAACAATAGTGTCCAGTTTCATTCGCTTGTTAACACTGAACATACCGCCACCGGTCATTTGATCGGATCTAGATTTTTCATTTGACGATTATTGAAATTATAAAGATGCTTTCATTCAATAAATATCTTTTCGGGAGAGCACACGAAAAGTCTAAATAAATCAAATCTTGCGATTTTTATAAGGCAACATGTTACTTTCATAGTTCGGTAGGTTTGGTGTTAACCCATTGCACTCGAACAGCGACTTTGAGGCGCCACCACAAAATGATTTCACCAGAATTCGAAACAATTCTCACACGACCCCGCTCGTTCCTATTCGATCAACTTGCTGAAACCTTCAGCGTGATGCGCGTAAACGCACACAGTTTTTATCCTTTGCATAAAATGTTTCGGTTCGAACGAGCCGCTTCCAATTGACGAACCAGCAACATTATGTTATCCCCGGTAAACATTGGTTACCGCTTCGATGATAAACTCGCGTATCATAAGACAGTCGTGTGTATTTGTTTGCTTGTGGTGGTAGGTTCTGAAATTTTTCGGCGGGTCTAAGACAAATACTGGAGACCTAGGGTTTCCACGTCGAGTTTCTCCTAGGAAGCCTAGAGTTTCGCGAGAGTTTCCGGGAGCGCGTAGGGATTGCCGCGATTGCACCATGTTCCACCGAGTCTCTGGTCTTCTGGTCTCCGGAGACGCGACGGAACGGGAATCCGGTTCCCCCCTGGAGCACTCCTCGTTCGAAAGATGAGATGATGAAGGAAAAAAGGGGAACAGGGGAGGTGTGTGTGTTGGTCGCATAACTTGGGCTCATCTTGGGGACTTACATTTTGTAGTGATGCTGCATGTGATGCGCTAGATGCAGATCGGCCGGGTGTTGCTGTATCTGCTGTTGTTGTTGCTGCTGTTGCTGGTGCTGCTGCATCGCCTGGTGATGGTGTGTCTGCGGGGGGTCCAAGCTGGAGGCGCCCAGCAGGGTGGCGCTCTCCCTAAACAGCGTTGCCACCTGCATCCTCGCCGATTATATTCCTCTGGGTTGCTCGAGGGCGAAGAGTTGCGCTTCCTGTCGGCGATGGTCGCGCGAGAAGAGCACGCTCGATGCCTTCTTCTTCGGCCTGCCGATAATTGGATAGCGTAACTGGGGGGAACAAAAGGGTCTCTCTCTCTCTCTCTCTCTTTCTTTCTCTCTTGGCCTGCCTACGAGGCAGGAGAGAAGGTCTCCGCTCGGTTTCCCGTCGCTTCCGCTTCGATGAGTTTCCCGGTGGAGCGAGAAGAGCCGGGAGCTCGACCAAGCACGAGGATATCGGCCCTGGTAGTCGTCGGTTCGAGGAGCGACGAATATCACCGGGCCGGATTTCTGGGGCCTTATGCTGTTGTTGTTGTTGTTGGTGTTCTACTCCTGGAAATAAGTCTGCTCCTTCCGGCGTCTACGACACTGGCCGCTGCTCCCGACGGCTCCGGTCGAGGCACGCGAGCCAGCGAGCGAACAGGCGAGAGAGCAGGCCGGGCGGGCGAGCGAGCCGTCGGCTCACGGCCCGAGAGCACGGGCTTGCTTCCGCCGCCTCCGCCTCCGCCTCCGCAATCGGGACGAAGCTCGCACGAAACTGCACTCACTGTGTGGTACACTGTCACCGGGGGAATATATCCGTAGAATATCACCGTGGGGTCCCCGAGCCGCGCCGCTCCGGGTCGGGTCGGGTCGAAACCGTGTCGCGATTCGAGCCGATCGTCGCGCGGGCAGAGTCGGGTCGAGGCGCGCGATAACGATACTAATACAGAAAGAAGAGCCGAGCCGATCCGGGCCGGTCCGGGCCGGGGCCTGGAGCGAGCGGAGCCGTTCAATCGAGCCCTCTCGAGCTGAACGTCCTCCGGTTATCGCTCGCGATCCTCGTTACCATCGTCATCGTCCTCCAGGATAGCCGGCGAGACCGGTCTCGAGAGCGAAAACCTCCTCCGCGCTCTCTGCACGCTCTGCTCGCCGACGGATCCTTCTCCTTCTCGAGCTTCTTCAAGCTTCTTCTTCTTCTTCTTATTCTTTGTGGTCCACTCACTCTCTCTTTTCTCTTCGTCTCTTTCTTCTTCGACGATTCTCTCTCGTACAAAAGACCAAGACGGACTCCTCGCGAGCGAGCGCGCCCCTGTGTGCGTGCGTGCGTGCCTGCCTGCCTGTGTGTGTGTGTATGTGTTTGTCGAAGTCGTCCTCCGGGGACGATTTCGGAGGGTGCCGCCGCGCGCGAAAGTCTCGGCAGTTTTCGAGAGTCCGCGCTGCTCTCGCACGGTTTTCACCGGCCGCGGACACACGTGACCACCTCCCGGAGATCACTGCCCGGACCGAATATCCTCTCCAGCGAGAGACTTTCTTTTTCCGAGAGTTTCTCCTCTCGTCTCCTCCGCGGGCACTCGCGCGGACCACCGAAACGCTCTTCTTCACGGATCTCTCTCACGCGCTCACCAACGGCGTAGGTATGTATCTCAATCTGCTTCTACCGGCTTCTACGATGATCATACAAGTCTCCGAGGGTCGTCGACGGTGAATCTAGGGGTGGACGCCCTGGCCGACGACGACAACGAATCGTGCGGTTCTATCCTAAGTCTGTTCGCGTAAACTCGCGATGGTTTTACTCTGGTTTCCGTGCGGCCAGGCGGGAGCAAGAGCGGTGATCCTCGGTGGCCTCGCTGCTGCTCGCGCCGACGGACGGGACGGTACGGCTGGCCGTGCTGTTCCGATAACGCGACAGCGTGCCGCTCCTAAAATTTCATGCGGCTCGGCGATAACGCTCGGCCGTGAGCTGGCTCGTTTCCTCTCCTCGCCTCTTTCCTTTGTTCCTCCTCGTCTCTGCTTCGGTCACTCTGTTTCGACCGGCCTCTCTCTCTTTCTCTCTCTCTATGTGTGTGTGTGTGTGGGTGGGTAGGAGTGTGTACGTGTCTCTGGATTTTCGGTTCACTCCGCTATCTCTGTCTTTTCGTGTATGTGTATGTAGAGGTCTCTCTCACTCTCTCTTTCTCTTTCTCTCCTCCTTCCTCTGAACGCGTAAACACGAGTGCACGCGCGCCACGGAACCTGGAACCGCGGCAGCAAGAGTCGGCACCGCACTGCTTGGCCGTGTCGCTGGTTAGGTCGCTCGAGCCGCGAGGTTCGTGCGTTTCCGACCTCCATCGACTGCGCTCGGTCTCGCTCGGTTTCGGAGCCTCCCGCCGCGGCTGCCAACGACGTCGGCGGCGGCGTCGACGACGACGACGACGCCGGCGACGACGACGACGACGACGACAACGACGGTGGCGGCGACGACGACGACGATGGCTGCGACTGCCTCGCTCCGCGACCTCTCTCTCTCTCTCTCTCTCTTTCCTTCGGATCTTTCTCGCTCCTCTTCGGCCCTCGCAGAAATTTCTCCTTTTGTCTCGCCGTTTCTCCGGGTCCCTTTCTTCCTGTTCCTCTTCCTCTTCCTCTGGCTTCTCTTCCTACCACACCAAGTCCTACGATTCTCCATCCCGCGCCAGGTGTACACCGAGTTTGCCGCTGCCCAATCGATGCGGGACGATCGATGATAAATCGCGGCACGCGACTCTACAGCTACGATCGATCCTTGCCGACGAATCGTTTCTTCTTCTTCTTCTGATTCTTCTGATTCGTCGTTTTTTCTCTTCCGATTCTTCTTTTTGTGGGATTCTTGTTACTCTTTGCTGCGAGATAACTCGAAAATTCGAGAACGGTCTCTGACTCGTGTCACACCGCGCGAGGGATGAGGAAACGAAACACCTGAGGGACCATAAACTAATTGCCAGCCCCTGTCCTGCAATGTGGAAGGGCTCGTGCGACTAAGGGACCACGGGTTTTGGACATTCTCGGCACAGTCGCCGGCTTGGGCAGACGGTTAGAGATCTCCTTAACGCTGTTTAACAAAATTGCGCTGCCGTGGGAATCTTCAAGACGTCCGCCCGTCGGTGAAACTAACTGGCACGCGTTGCCAAAATTTTCTACCGCGATTGCAACAAACTGGAGTAAAATAGGAATTTATTGTTTTGCTTACTGGGTTCGCACGGGTTGAAAACATCCGTCGAATGTTTTTGTAACTGGACTGTGAATCTTTATGCAAAAAATAACAATTGTCTACGTCCGTTGCAAGAAATAGGAGCTATAATAATATTGTCATTCTTTTGTTTGATAATTCCAACAGGATGGAAATAATACAATGATGCTCTTAAAGTCTTTTAATTCTTTTACCGTCTTAAATTTCGTAGACTCGTTTTCGTCGTAAATGCGTTAAAATCCGCAGTCTACTTATAACGATTAAAGGATCGCGGTTAGTTAGACGTTATTTTGTTTCGTTCGCAATCGAAATACGGCTACGATAGCTCCAAACAATTGCGATGTTGTTGCTTAGAACTATTTACGTGTGCAGCGTACTCCGACAATAAGGAATTCAGAGATCTTCTTGCCGAACAATCTTCCCAAAAGTATTCCACAAAGTCGGAAATCGTAATTTACCGAATACAGTCAAAACTCCAACATTGAAGCTCGCCACTGCGAATTTAAAAAATATAAAACATTAAAACGATTAAAAGGATTTAAGAACATACATTATTTTCAACTTACTGGAGTTACTAGAGGAAGAAACAAATTTCTATCCGGCTCCTGTTCTTTGCAACTGATACAATTGTTATTTTGCATAATGATCCACGGCGTAGTGATTAGATTGGACGGGAGGAATAGTTCATAACAAATGCAAGTCGTCTAATTTGTTTCTAGAATATTTCCCTTCTATACATATATATTTTTTCATGTTATACTTACGGAAAATGGTGAAATTTACTCGTACAAGACTGAAGTGTTTCGTAATTTATTAAATACAAATATTTTAAATAATGATACAGCAATTTTTAGCGGCGCCTTACAGTCGCCATTCGAATGCTAAGAGTTAATAATTGTAAAAGGGAGGGATGGATGGTGCTTAACACGTTGGACTGCCATGTCACCCATATGTGGGTGACGGAATTATTTGTCCAAGTTTTAAAATGAATTTTCACGTTAATGTATTCATCGTACCAAATTTGATTAGGATCTGTAAAATGCAAGAAGGTTGGGGGGACTACACAATTCATACATTTAATTTTTTTTTCAATTTTTAATTCATTAAATAACTTACCAGTTTCCAGTTTGGCAGTGAAAGTGTTAACGAAGAAGTTTGTCATTACGTTTACATGAAACAGTGTGCCAAAAAATCTGAAGGCAATTTGACCAGTGCGGGCGACGTTAGGTAATTCGGTGTTGTTTATCCGGTTCGTTCTTACATTGTTTCGCGCGTCCTTCGCGAGAGCGCCGCGACGTCGAATTTACGAGACGGAGATCCCCGTCGCTCGTCCTTTCCACGTACGGTACGTACTTATGCAAATTACGCGTCGAGATCGTGTTCACGAGTGTGTCGCAACGGCATTCTTCGCAACGGGCCGGCGCTCGGGCTCTGCACGCCGAGAAACCGACGTATTAATATTTACTCGAAGGATCTCTTGGAGCCGTGGCGGCGGCGACGACGACGACGACGACGACGACGAGGACACCACGCGCGGTCGAGTACGATCCGTTCCTGTGCGCCATGCCATGCCGACCGAAGGATCCTCGAAGTTCGCGCGAGGCGCCCGCTACAACCGCTTTTAATTGAGTCTGTGCTCCCGCGGCACGCTCCCGGAGCCAACCGAGGCGATAGATAGATTTATCGAGCTGGAACCGCATCCCTTAAGGGGCTACACCGATCTGCACGCTTGAAAAACATACAACCGACGAATCCACAGCTTTTTTTCGTACAGGCAATTGTCCCGGCCGGGCTGCAGCTTTTTCGCTGAAACTGCCCAGCGCCGAATGCGTCGCGTGTCGCTCCAGAGAAATTAACCTTTTGCGCTCGAAACTAAGTTTTTCTGCCGTCTTAGAATACCATTTTCACATATAACATTTAAATGTTTATTAATCTATTAAATAGAAATTTTGTAATGTAACAAATATTGCCACAACAATTGCTAGTGGTGCTTCGGAGTCACCACTCGAGTGCAAAGGGCTAACGCTAACCCTACCACGGTCGAAACGACCGGTTTTAGATCTCACAATTATGTGAAACTATAAGAATTCATTTATGGAAAGTAGTAGAATTAATTTCCTTGTCCAAGCATTTATTACATTGAAAATTACAGGCAATCTCTGGGTTGCCATATTTTGAAGGGAATATTTTCCAGATACTGTTACAGTTACTGTTGAAAATGACAAAGGTTCAATTTAGTTTGATTCTGCACGATTTTTAATATAATCAGGCTGCGGATTTTTATGCGATTTCCAACTTTCATGGATTATTTGACAAAAACCGGGATAAGGAACAAGTTCAACGTATCAGCTTGAGAATTAGGGATGCCTTTAACGCTAAACCCACCAAGCACAAAACATATAAAAAGGAAACGTTTTATAGAAGGGAGTAGACTAAATTTATTTAAACTTTGTACGATTTTCATTATAATATATGCTTAAATGCAGAAGTCAATTCAGTAATTTCCCATAAAGAAGGTTTTTATAATTTCAATAATTGTGAAATAGAAAACCGGTCATTTGTCCGTGGTAGGTTTAGTATTAATGTTGCTATGCATATTTTGGAAGTGTGTAAATATTATAAATTAAAGATCCCCAGTCTGATTGTAGCGAGTGCTTGGAAGCAATTTATTCTTATAGAAAGATCTTCATAATTCCATTAATTGTTCAGTACAATATTGTATAAAACCGATAATTTGATTAATGGTGTCGGGTTCAGCGTTCTTCTATCCCAAAGTATACTTTCAAATCACCGATTTCCTGTTCAGTCCATCGGATATACGTCAATTTCTTTAAAATGTGGAATGACACGTGGAATGCAAACGGAAAATTTGAAAAATGAAGTAAAAGCAGGTAGATATATGTATATACGAAGATTGGGATGAATAATTTTCTGATAATCGAAAAAAAAAAAGAAAATGAAACGGTGGGAACATTCACAAGTAGCTCAACCGACGACGAGCGAACTCGTCTGCTCCAATTAATGGGTTAGGCGTAATAATGTAAACATTAACAGCTGTTTTCGTTACCGCCCGCAATCAATCCACCGTGAACCTCGAAACACCTGGTACGTAATAACAATAATGAGGCATCTTTCGTTTACACAAATAATGGACGTCTACGCGTATCGTGTAATTTCGAATCCGCGTAAAAGGCGAGCAGCCTGTTATTTAAACCGAGCGTAAACCGAGGCGACTGTTAATTTCGAGAACGCGAATATTATAAAACGGTGTATGACGCGCACAATGAGAGACGATACAAGGACGAAATTAGAAAGTGAGCGAGACCGTCGATTTGGCGGCAGATTCAAACAAACGTGGTGGGCTGTGAACGCTAGATTACCACTGGCCAGTTCGATTCGTTTTACCACGTTTTTATTAACTCGCTTTCTTGTCTATCTGTTTGTCTGTTCGTTTGCAATTGATTTTAAACTAACTTCCCGACGAGCTAGAGACTTGAAACTTTAAACTAGAAAGCAGAAAATAATTATTTGAATGAAACAATTTTGAATATACCACGTTTTTAACATTAAACCGACCACCGCCGGTCAAAATGACCGGTTACTAATTGTTATTTTACAATTACTGAAGTTATAAAGATGCTTTCGTAGGAAATGATTAAACAAAATATATTTAGTAGAGTATGTATTATAATACGAACCGTACAAAATCCAAATAATTTCTAAATCGGTTCTAAATTTTCATTTCACAATTTTTGAAAGTTTTTGAACGTTTAGAACCGCGCAAAGTCTAAATAAATTAAATCTTGGCATTTTTATAAGGCAACATGTATCCTTTACATTTATAGCCCGGTACGTTTAGTGTTGAATATAATTAAAAAATTGGCAATAAGAGCGTTAGTTATTCTACCTTTTTTCTCATGACGCAAATAGGTTATACGAATCTAAAAACATCCATATATTCTTTTCAACTTGCAAACATTATTAAAGAAATCAAAACTTTTTATAGTACTTCTGGGTATTACAAACGAAGCAGAAAATTTGTATTTTACATACAGAATCGCAGCCTAGTAATTAGGCAGTAAGACTGAAAACTATACCTTAATTTTGTTTTTTAAAGCTATGTTGATCTACCTATGAAAACGTGTAATCGAGTGGTATCATTTTCTAGTAAGTTCTGAAGTAAAATAGGGGGAGCAGGGGATAAATAATTTCTTTGCAGCCTCGATCGAAAAATTGAAGAGGGTTTTTTTTATGGCCGCGGTTCCATTGCAATTCGAACGACTGTTATTAGGCGAGCCACGAAATCGCGATCCGAGGCGAATCGGGCCGGCGCTGCCCGGTCGGATGCGATCGAGAGTGAAACCTGGTGGAATTTCGGCGTACGGATTCGCAGAGTCCGGTTCCACGAGGGACTCTCGTAACGGTACCTCTCGGAAGATCCGCGTGGCGATCGGTAACGAATCGGAGAGAGAACAAGAGAGAGAACAAGAGGGAGAGAGAAAGAGAAAGAGAAGGGGGAGAGAACCGGTGCTCGGGAGAAATTTCGAGGATCGTGCTCTCGTCGTGGAAGAGAGAGCGTCGGCGAGAGGCGGCTCGCTCGTAGCGGAGAGGGTCTCGCGAGGGAGCGAAAAGGCTGCGTCGCGTGCTCCGCAGGGAAAATCGATCGGCGTTATCGATCGTCAGTAATCCGCGGGTCGGTCGGTCGTTGGTTGGCCGATTTCCTGGCAGTCTAGCTGGCTGGATGCATGGCCGCCAGCGCGCTCGTAGCCGCTCGTAGCCGTTCGGAGCGGCTTCGGAGCCGCGCGAGAGAACGTGCGTGCTGCGGCTCCGTGCGGCTCCGTGCGGCTCCGCACCGCACCGCACCGCTCTGCTCGGCTCCGCGCCGTACCGCTCCGCACCGCTCCGCTCCGCTCGGCACCGTGCGATGTGCTCGCAGCGTTTCGAGCTCTACGTGCATGGCACACACCACGTACACACGGCAAAAGGGGCTCGCGTGGGTGCGCTCTCGCGCCTCTGTGTGCGTGTAGTGTGTACAATCCATTCGACCGAGTCTGCCGCGAGGGTGTATCGGAGTGGGAGTGAGAAAGACCGGCGTAGAGAGAGAGAGATAGACAGTGAGTGAGAGAGTAAGAGAGAGAGAGGGACATTCACACACAGAGAGAGAGAGAAAGAGAGAGAGAGAGAGAGAGAGAGAGAGAGAGGGAGAGGGAGAGGGAGAGACCCGGAGAGCACATAAGGGTCGATTCATATTTACCGGCGGCCGGTGGCAACTAGGTTCGGATTGTAGGCAAAAGCCATGTTAGGCGATCGGCGCCGGCCGTCGACTATTTTCTGACGGCGGCCGGTTGGGTCGACCCCCCTGCTGTGCGGGGCACAAAAAAAAAGATTTTCGAGCTCTACAGCTCCTTAGGTAAACTATCGGTATCTCTCTTTTACAACGGTATGGAGATAGGAGTCGTTCCTGCCTCTTCGTTCCAAAAACTAGCTTTACTAGCGTGCCGGTAAGTATGAATCGACCTTAAGGCTGTAGGTGAGAGAGCGCGCCCGCTTCAGCCCGCGCCAGCCCGCGCAAGCCCGCTCGCTCACGCTCGCGCGAATCTCGCAAAGAGACTGGCGGAGAGACAGGGACCGACAATTCGGTGGAACCGAGAGCTTGCTCGCATATACCGGGTGCTCCTGAAGTAACGAGCAAACTTCGACAACTACACGCCAGTCGATATCCTTCTATTCGCTCGCGGCAGCCGCCCGGAAACCTTGCGCGTTGTTTCTATTGTCTTTTGGATAATTAGACCGAGCCGCTCACCGGTATTTCTCTGTATCCGGAACCTCACGAAAATTATTATTGTTATTAAACTAAGAGATCTTTATAGAAAACATTCTTGGACCCATCGATCTTTGGTCTGTTTTGACTCATCGTTACAAACGGCTTCATCCAAAGCGCCATTTTTTAGTAGTCTAGTAGTTTAGTAGATGTTAACAGAATATTTGTGCCTCGTTATCCTCGATACTTTTCTTTCCTTCATTTCTTTCCGCATTCGACATGGGATTGTCCAAGTACTTGATGAGCGAGAATGTGAGCATATCTAACCGCGATTGCAGCCCTGAAATCGTCAAAAGCATCCTCCCATGCGAGGACTAATACAGAAACCAGTGGATGAGTTAAAATGACTCGGATTTTCTGTTTTATAGTTGCTGAAATCACAGTGAAGCTTCCCGTGCGACATCATACGTGAATTCTCATGGGAATAGAGTCGTTCGAATCCCAAATAGCGTTTAATTTAGCGACTGTCTTTAACATAGTCACTGTCCAAATACGTAATTTATCTTTCGGCAAGATAAGCAGCTTCGCATCGATGATTCTCGGCTAGGAAATTATTCTTGAACCAGTGAGATGTACCGTATGATCCTTGATAGAAGACTATCTGTCGTGAGTCGAAAAAAAGTCTCGTTTCTCACACTTTGTCACAAGGGTCGACTTTAATAGATCCTCTCGTAAATTATTTAAGCGTTACTGCCAACTATAGGAGCTTCATTTATCAATAAAAATATAGACCAAAATTTAGCGTCTTACAGGATTAATCATCGAACACATCGCACGAGTTGCAAGTAGACCTTCAGGGACTAGTTTATTCAAATTACAAACGAACAAAAATCAGCTCAATTATGTTCCCAAGCTTAGAAAAATCTTGCCTAACTTTTTTAATCATTAAAAAGCGGTCCTGAAACGACGAAGTTTCAAAATGCTCTAAAAATTCTGAAGAAGTCTCGAATAAAATTCGCGGTTGATTATTATCCTAGTGTTCGCCATGCTTACCAACTCTTACACCTTGCAACTATCTTTCTCGAACGAAGTCGAACCCATTTCAAATTCCTCTTCGGGAACAACAAAGTATCGTTTCATGTGCTCCGCTGTTCTCGAAAAAGGGAACAAGAGCCGCAAGCAAAATCCAAACCCCTACACGTTGACAAGATATTACACCTACGCGCACCGAAACATGGCGCGCTGAACGCGATGCAAGACGAGCTCCGATACCCGAAGGAAATAATTTATTTAATTAAATTAAACCGTCTCGCGCTCGTCGATCCAATAAAACAATCTCGCCGGTGTGCGCTGTCCGGGGTACCGTACGATAACAATAACGTCGTCTTCGAGGAAGAACAAAGGCGTTTGCGGGGGAAGTCCGGAGCAAACAACGGCGAGCAAAGACGAAGGTAAAGCGTTGTTAAACGGGCACTGGAACGCGAGAAGAAGATACGTAGATTAATTAGTAAATGAGGCGTACGAAGTACAAGCGACGATGTTGCGTGCGAGGGCGAGGTTCGGCGGTGTTGCGTCCGAGAGAAGAGCGAGTTAAATGACGGGAAACGGGGAGGAAAACGATTTCCCTCTGTTGAGAAACAAACGCCGGAAAAATGTATATTCGGGAAAGTAATCTTCGCGAGATACGCGGGCCGCCGCGCCGTTTTCCGGTCGCAGTTGCCGTTCGAGTTTCGCGGAGAACTTTTCGCGCGTTTGAATTATGAGCGTAGCTTTCGACGACGATTACCGGGGACCAGTTGCTTGCTCGCGTTATCCTCGTTAATACGGGATTCGGAGCCGTAGTTAGGCGACCGGGAAAACATCGAGTGCTCGCCACCAGACCTTTACACCCGCCGATTTCATTAACGAAGATCGAGCGATCTAATATCGGGCTCGCGACCTTGCCACCAGCTATTTTCTTTCTTCCACCGTCGCCTATCCTTCGCACACATTTTTCCCCGCTGCCAGGCTCGCTCATTTCATTTTGAATAGAACAGTCTCGAAAGATGCGACCGTTCTTGCGAAGGACCTTTCGATTTCCCTGTTCGTTAAGGATTCACTCCCCTCTTCTTGATTGATTATACATTTTTTTTTTAATTTGAAGGGTCGGTGTCAACTAACGTGAAATTTTCTACAAGCTTTCGCCATACTGTTGTTAAATTGTACGAATTTTTTCAATTCCATTCGGTTATTAATACGGTCACTGTGTACGACTGGGGACCAGAATGTAAAACATTTTTCTTCATTGGCAATGGAAAACATTCGGCTTGCATTTCAATTCCGCTCAAAAATTCCTCTGAGGTTATCTTTCACATACTTGTTATCTTCTGATCTACGATCATCTACGAAAATTATTTACCGAGAAACGGTTACTATTCGTATTCAAATGTACAATTTACTTAAAATGAAATTTGAACATCCTATCCTTTTGATTCCAGGATAAGCGATGCTATTGCTCTTTCTCAAGGATTAAACATCCTGAAAAGTTAAAACTTCAGGTCGACTGGTCCAATAGTTAATCGCGTCATGTTCGACGCCTTTCAAGTTCAAAATTTCAACTCGAAATACCGGTAGCCAGGCAGGCGTGCTTCGTTAATCAATAACCTCGAAAGTAGAGTGAATTCTGACTCGGGATTTTACAGAGACGAGTCCGAAGAGTTAAAAGCGACAAGATCCTGCGAATGAAAATCGTATTTCTTAAACCGGTAAGTGGAATTCCCGGCTGAAATTCGAAAACGGTTGCACCAGGTTCCGAATCGGATATTTTCCGAGTAAATCGCCTCGAGATCCGGCGTTGTGCTAGGCGAGTTTCGTTTACGCATCGAGCAGGTCCATTCCCGCGATGGTAACGCTGCGAAATCGCTGCGAACCGCCCACGCAGCTAACCGTCTCTCGCCTCGGAAACCCGGCGAAACAGCGCGAGACTCGGCCGCCTACTTCGGCGTCACCCGGTAGAAGGGCAAGTACGCGCACACGTATGAGCACACGTGTAGGTGTGGTGGTGCATGCGGTGACCCTGCCACACGATGTAGGTGGATGGAATACCAGGGCTGTACCGAGAAACCGTGCCGCGTGCACTCCCTCGAATCTTTCCTCCAGGAAATTTCACGTTTCTCGACGTTTCCCACCGCGAAACCACCCTTGCTGCTCGAACGCGAGTCATTTTCCAAGCAGCGTTACTTTAGGGTTCCGCCATTCCTATGCGAGCGAATCGGATCGTCTTTTACCCGGTGTTTTGCATAAACGCGGACCTAATTGAAGTTCCAATTCATTTGGCGCCTGGCCACCAGCTCTGGGTCTGCTCGTTGCAGAGTGTTTGTTGCTGAAACTCCAGCGAAACACTGATTTTTAGCCGCCCGAAACGAAATCAATTGAAACTCTCCTGACCTTAATCGAACGAACGCGAAGAATTTCAAAGCAGCTTTAGAAGTTAGTGTTTCCGTTTATCTATATTTGTTGATTCAATGAAATCTGAAATTTTTCGCTAAATTTGCTGCTTCGAGCCAGAAGAAGCAGGAAAAAGTTACCGATCAGTAAAACCCGTGTCGATCTTGTTCGATCTCGATCGCGTTATAGCGAAAAGCGGGCGGTGTTCGCATGAAAGAACGATCGCTCCGCTTACTTATTGGCCGCGGCGCGATATGTCTGCGGTTCCACGGCAAAACGACATAAATCGTCTGTTTCTGTTTCGAAGGTACAGCGCGTTTAAGCGTTCGAACATGCATTTCTAATCATCGGTTGCTCGAATACAACACGAGTACGCGTCTCGTGCGAATTTACGTGATTCTTGAAATTGTTTCGAGAACGACAGCGAACCTAAAAGAGATCGGTGTACATTTTTCTTTTCTGTCGGTACTCAAAACTTTGGTGCAGTTCACGATGCTCTTGCTACTACATCTCTCCGGGGGAGAAAACGGTTAATGTTTTAAACAATCTTCGTGCACGAAGCCTGTTCGTTGGACAACAATTCCGAGTGTATTCTCTTTCATTCGAGAGAGGAAACACAGCCTTCTAGAAGTTGACATCGATACAACCAGAGGAGCGAAAATGATCCATGAAAATGCTTCTGCAGGAACTTGTCCGTCGCATTGATTCAATTATATGATCATGGTAATGAACATTCTAAAATTCTTACGTTTCAACCGCCTTTTACATACGTGTGAATCTGGTCGCTACAAAGTTACAAGTTCTATCGAACATTTACAACTTTCAGACAAACTAAACCCACGTCATCGTACTCTAAATAAAGATCATCCGAGTTCCCAGCGAATGTATTATCGCGTTTAAAACGATTTGAGATTCATGAAATTTTTCTGCATACTTGAAATTCGTAAGATCCTTTCGTATTCTTGCAATTTGTAAAATCTTTCTGCCACCCTACATTCTCGAACATCCTTGCGCCCTTTCTGATTTACTAGTTGAAGATCCGTGTCTTTGCAATTCATGACATCCTCGGTGGTACCGGTTCGTACTGGCAGTGTCAGGACGAAAAATTTTTTTGAGAAAAATCCTGTCGGACGCGGTTCCCGAACGAGATACCGATTTCGAGAACCGCGGATCTTGGGGAGTCCGTCGCGCGGACAGGAGCGATCGGGTCGGCGCGTCGCGCTCGATCCTCGTGTTCGATTATCGCGATAAATAATGTCAAAGTCGAACTCCTTAACACGCTCCTGTTTCGAATAGCCGGCGTGTGTGCGCGGGCGCGCGCTGGCCAGCAGCACCAGCAGCACCAGCAGCAGCAGCACAGCACCAGCACCAGCGCTTTGTGTCTGTGCGTGCGTGTGCGCGAGCATGAGCGCGCGATCGGCCGAGCGAGCTGGCGGGGTCGAGGGTGGATTTCGCGCGGGCGGGAGCGAGAGAAAGAGAAAGAGATTGAGAGAGAGAGAGAGAGAGAGAGGGCAAAGGGAACCGTAGAGAGAAGGATAAAGACCAGAGCGGAGAGAGGAAGAGAAACAGCAGAGAGCACGGAACGAGGAGGGAAAGCGGTCGGATGAAGCGATAGTGGCGAGAGCGAGCAAGAGAGTCGCGAGGAGAGGAACGGGGAGAGCCGGAGGGTGGCTGGGAGGGAACGAACGAGCGAGAGAAAGAGAGAGAGAGAGAGAGAGAGCTAGAGAGTGAGAGAGCCGGTGGGATTTGCGCGAGCGCGAACGACCAGAGTAGAAAGAGAAAGAAAGCCGAGAGAACGAGAGAGATGGCGAAAAGAGGAAAAGAGGGAAAACGAGAGGTGGACGCGAGCGTTTCCCGCGGGAAAGAGAGAGACGGGAGTAAAAGACGATACCGTCGTCGAAGCTCACGCAAACACGCTCCTGCCGGAGTTCTCTCGCGCACGCACACACACACGCTCGCTCTCTCCGGCTGTGCCGCACTCCCACCACGCGAACTTTCGGAAAAATCAATAGAATACAAGAAAAGCCCACGCTGCGCTCCGCCGCTGCTAGCCGAGTGGGAGCCCTCTCCTCCTCGGTCTCTGTTCCCTCCGCGAGGCTCCTTGTTGCTTGTCCACCCTCTCCCCTCTCACCTCTCTCCTCTCTTCGCTCTTCGCTCCACTCTTTCCTGCAACCCGCCCTTCTCTCCTGCACACCCCCTTCCACCCCTTCGTTCCTCTCTACCTCGTTCACCTCCTGCGGGCCTCTTCGGCGCGCAACACCGCTCGGAGCCGAGCGGCGCGGTGCGGAGCGGTGCGGAGCGTTTTACCTGTCCGTTGTTCGCCGGAAACAAAGACGCGACGCGAACGCACACCGGCCGAGAGACAAACCGCCCGGAAGAACGGAGGAGACCACCTCGGACGAACCGAGCTGGAAAAACGCGAGCAGGAACCGCGAGCAACAACGCAGGGAAAACCGATCGCGAATTTGCTCGAGCTTTCGGCCCCGATAACCGACCGGTGTGTCCCCTAGCTCGCAAGCTCGTTGTCTCCGGTCCTTGCTCGCCCCTCTAGCATTCCAACTTGCTTCGTTTTGCGAGACTCCGTGCACGCGGATTTCACCTCGAAGCCTCCGTTGAACGTTAAACGCTTCTGCAAACAGCCGGTTCCAACGGTTCCGCTCGCAAGCCGACTTTCGGTGGACCCGAAACCGAGCTACTGGGTCGAGCAACAGTTTATTAACCTCTTAGCGAGACGAGCTTACTCGTCGGTTGTCCCGACGACTTTCTGATACTTTTCCTTTTCTTCGTGGACCCGAGCAGCCATTCTTTCACTGGACTCTGTTACTCTGTAGGCTCCAGTTTAGATCGGAAGATTCTTCATTGGTTTTATGCATGTATCTTGTGCGACAGTTAGCGTAGCCTCCTTCACGCTAAAGCCATACACTAGCGCTCAAAAGTATCCGGACACTCCGCGGTGGATACGTCGATGAATCCCGTATGTAATTTTAGTGTAGTATTGGTAAGTTCCACATACGTAATTTTTAACCTAAAACGTTAGACGTTTCGTATGAAACTAATAAAAATCGACAATTACTTCTGTGCAATGCTAATACATATTTTGCAAGTGTTCGGATACTTTTGAGCGGTAGTGTACGGTCATGTAACTGGTTTTATATTTTACTATTGAAATTAGAAAAATTCATTCGTGAAGAATAGCGGAACAAATTTTCTTGTTCTATTCTCTATTGAAAATTACGGATAATCTGAATAAATTTGGAGTCGCCGTGTTTATAAGGCAATATTTATCAAATACTGTTTATGCTTGGTGGGTTTAGCGTTAAACTATTTTTTATCTACATTTATCGTACTGCCTTATAAGTGTACACGGTCATTTAAACTGTTTTGATCGCGCTATACGCGAATTTGCTGTGTTCTTATAATTGTTTGCAATGCCGATTTTATTAGGTAAAATGTTAAGATTGCGACCGATTAGAGCTGAACGATCACAAATTAGGGGCGGCTTCCGCTTTCAGAAAACCAAATAGTAAAGTTTTGTTTACACGCGAGACTGTGATAGTGGAACAGATATTTTTAGACACCCGATTAGGTTTGCTCGTTGAAATAATTTTAAACTATGTTAGAAGCATCTGAGAGAGTTTCCCTGAAAAAAGATGGTTGATAATATCGTTGCTAATATGACGCTAGACCATGCACACCTCCGCCATCTTGCAACATTCCTGAGAAATGATTGAATTTTCTTGATTTTCGTACACGTTACAACCGAATTCCGGCAAAATCGAAGTAAATTCTTGCTTGCCATTTTTACAAAGCAGTGCATACTAGAGCAACCTGGACGAACTATAGTTAAGTAAATTTGTTTTTCGAGCGTACAAGGTACCCCTCAATCCAGGGAAAGGAGCATGAGACAGGGGCAACGACTTTAAGGGGAAAAGTCGATAATTGCCAGACGAGATCGATCCTCGACCTCGGAGGCGAACGAGAATCCTAGGCGACCGTGAAATGAAATTTTGAAAATGAAAATGAAACTTTCGATTTTTGTGTTTGTTCGAAGTACATTGCTTATACAAATCTGCTCTCGAATCTTGTATTTCGAAATAAACGAAACCACGATTGTCTGGCGTCTTTTGCACCAAGACGAACGTCAACTGTATTTATCGTTTTGTGTTACTCTTGCTCGCATTTACTATAAATAAATACAATCCTCGGTACACGAACGTACCCGGTTGAAAAAGTTCCAGAAAAATCCAAGAGTTAACACAAGAAAGTTCCTTCTAACAGCAATCATACTATTCTTTGAACTTTCGACCCAAGCAGACCGACTCCGTATTTAAACCATCGACGAACATATCGTCTCAAGAAAATCCAAAAACGAGAAAAGGAACATGAAAAATTCTGATACTGTTTCGAAGTCTCTCGCCTGTGTCCGATCTCTTCGATGAACACGAGCAAGTGTTTTGAGATCGTTGCGTTCTCTGGTTCCTTCAAAAAAAGGAAAAGGGAACAAAAATGAAAAGACCGTGTGCGTTGGTCGGTGAGATCGAGGGAAATTCGGAAAAATCCAACCACGCGACACGGTTCTAGTTTCGATCGTGCCCGGGACCTCTATAGAGCGTGGGTGCTCCTCTCGAGTTCCTAAGAGGATCCAGGGCTGCGGGTGCTCCAAGTATCGCAAGGCGCAGAGTCGATCCGCAGGCATAAGCCGCGACAGATCCATACAGAATCGTAGCCTGCCTCGTACTAAACGGAACTGACCCAGCTTCGTGGCTTTGTACCCTTCGGCAATCTCTCTGTTGCTCCATGTCTCTCTCTCTCTCTCTCTCTCTTTCCTTCTCCTCTCCCCCTCCATCTGTCTCTCTCACTCTCTGTGCTGTTTCTCTCCGCCGTTCTCTCCCTCGGTCTCTCCCCTCTCCGAGACCGGGTCTAGCACCGTCTCTGTCCGGTGCAACTCGGTGCACTCGGGCTCTCTTTGTCCTACGCCCCTTGACATTCTCCCACCCTGCCGGTCGACGAGACACCCTCGAGAAGTTTCAATTTATACTGAAAGTCGTCATGACCGAATCCACAAATACGTACGCTCGCTCCCGCGGCTCCTAGTCCATTCATATCAGCTGAGTACGCGTAAACACGAACGTATCCACGGCGCCGCTCTACCACCACCACCACCACCACCACCGGGCGACGCCGACGCCGCGTCTTCGCGAAATATCGCAGATCGATCCCGACGTTCTCGTTCCACGCAAGCCGATCGTGCTCCTCTTAACGGCGGACCGCCAAAATCTTGCCCCCTCCACCTCACCATTAATGCACGCTCCCCTAATTATCCCCTCCTCCCCTCCTCCTCCGCGTTTTGACGCGTTTCTCCTTAGCCTTGTTTTCAATGTATTCAAATTACCAATAGAACAACTGCACCTTCGATCAACCCCTTGTCCTACAACATCGAGTCACGCTCGAGATGAAGATTCTGAACAGAGTCTAATAAATATGTATGTTATCAATGTCCTTTGACACGTTGACACGTATGTACATATGTGGGTGACGGAATTATTTGTCCAGGTTTTAAAATGAATTTTTACGTTCACATATTCATTGTGCCGATTAGGATCTGTGAAATGCAAGAAAGTTAGAGGACTACTCGATATCATACGTTTAATTTCGTCAATTTTTATTTCATTAACACGTTAAATGCCAAATACCATTTCCAGAGATTCTTACGAAATCGGAGTAATTTAATTAATGAAAGCAAAGGAGAAATGTTAAAGATCTTAATCAAATTCGGTTTGTCTGGATATGTCACAATAAAAATCAATGTCTAATCCTGGTCAAAAATCACTGTCAGTCATATGTGACTGACATGGCAGTTAACGTGTTGAATAACTTACTTTGATTTTAGGGAATTTTTGAGGTTTATAGTTTGGCCGTCAAAGAGTGTTAAACCAAAATAAAATTCTATTTTGGCGTTGCTCATTTATAGCTATTGAAGAGCACATAAATTTTCTCCTTTTGTTTTAGGAAATTGCGAAACCGTAAAATAAATCGTAGCGCAAGGGGTTAATTTCCGTTTCACAGAACTGGCTTGGAAAGTTTTTATTTTGCATAAACATCCACGGTCTGCTAATGACAATTGAGTGAGACCTCCCCCCCTGGTTTTTGGGGACCGCGAGGTAATTTCAGAAGGATGATCGAAGGTCGGTTGATTTCGCGGGCGTTTTATTCGCGGCACGTTCCGCGGGCATCGAGGATCGATCGATCCTCGCGTGGAGCGGCTTCTCGCGTGAAATCGCGCGTCGACGAGTCACGCGAGATCGCGACTAAAGGGTACGCGCGATCGCGTGCGCGATCCCCCGGCGTTTTCGAGTGTCTCTGAAGACGCTTAATAATACGCTCGCATCGTTCGCGGAAGGATGGATGGTCAAGAGGCCGGCGCGGCGTTTCGCAATGCTTCGCAATGCTCTTCGCAATGCCACGCAATGCCACGCAATGCCTGGCAACGCATCGCGACGCGTTCAGCGATTCCCTTTCCGCGCTATTCTCTGTCCGACCGTTGCTAATCGAGAGCCGAGTTTCGCTTTCTCTATCTTTCTTTCTCTCGAGTGTCCCCGCGATTCGCAAGCACGTGCCGATCCCAGAGACGATCGCCAGCTAACGAGGACTCGCGAGCTTTCGTCGCTTTCACCGACAACCTCTGTTCGCGAGAAACAACTATGGTAGTTCATCGAAGAGCGGAGAGTCCTCGATCAAAAGGAAAAATCGTTTTTGCTTATTGCATAAATCTGTGCTCGTGTTAAAATTGAAGGTAAATTGAAATTTTGTTGAAACCATTCGTTTTAACTGACAAATATACTGGATTGTTTGCAATCCGGTTGTAAGGTGGAATAGCGGTACGGTATTTCTTTACTTAACGTGTAAAACCACCAATTAAACAAGTTCTGTTCGATTTGGAAGGTAATATACAAAGGGGGTGATTCTATATGAAATAATAAGTCGAAAATATAGAATAAACATTTTAACATTGTTTTCGTTTGAGGCTTTGTTTTCGAGAAAATCGACTTTGAAGATCTGTCAGGTTTGTATGCTTTATATATGCAGGAAGTAGATTTGATTGGTCATGATCAGACGCGTCAGACAATTCCTATCGAATAACATGCGTATTTGCTGCATCTCAAACTTGATTTTCTCGATAACGAAACTTCGGATAAAAAATGTTATTCTATATTTTCGACTTATTCTTTCATGTAGAATCTCCCTCTTTTCGCTTGTACCACCAATTACCAAACACCCTGTATAAACGCTAGCAAGGTTAACAAATTCTGTCAGCTGAATTGCCGAAACGGTTTCCCGGAACTCTCTGTTTTTGTGTAACATTGGATACAAGGTTTTCTCTAATATTTTGCAACTTCAAATTTATGACCTGAATGGACAGGGTGACAATGATTTGGCATGGGCCTAGCGACGAATGTCCCTTCAAATTTCGTTTGTCTCGAGACACGCACACGATTATGTTCTGTCTCATCGACACGGTCATGTGAACTATATAATAGTAGGGTCTTGTGTCTGTACGTATAACTCCACACAAACAAATTTTACGAACACTTTAACAGCTTATATCTCGATAACTATTTGTTATCCCTGTGAGTATTTCAATTATTTTGTATTTCAATTACACATCTGACTAAAATAATTAGTAATTGAATTAATTGAAAGGTTTGAATTATTCAATTCAAATAAGCAATTGAGTTACAACGTAACTGCATTAGCACAACTCCGCCCGAAAACGAGGAAAAACTATACGCGTCTTGGGAACGTGAAAGGAAAAGTCCTTTCCAAGGAACGCGTAGGCAGCAAAACGCGTGTAACTGTGACGGCCAAGGCTATGGCAATCGTCACTTTTATTGCCTCCCTAGAGTTCGACCGCACCCGCTGTGCCCTTCGACGAAGAAGGAAAGTGTCCTACGCCGAGACATTTTTTCGCCGCACAGCCTTTTCGTGATCATCGCTTCGCTTTCAGAATCACCAGCTCGATTGAAGTTGAATGACAACGCAAGATCGTGGAATCCACAAGCAGAACGACCAGAAAGACCGCGAACGAAAAGCTCATCTCGCGAAGGAAGAGATTTGCATCTGGTTCTCTGCTTGGCACACGCCGCGACAGTTTTAACGATCGGGTAATTAGTTGATTAGGGATGACGGCACAGAAGCCAGGCTCGCGGAAAAAGTGTATTTACGTGAGCGAGCAGAACGTAGCACCCTGGTTTTCCAACGGGGGGATTCTACGTCTCTGCCGTTCCGAATGGTCCGTCTGAATCTACTTCATCTATTGTTAATCTCTACCCCTAATCCCGAGCATTCGTCTCTTTCATATCTTATTTACATTCATCCCATTCTCGGTTAAACAGACCCCCTCGTTAAGAGAGACTTCACCATAATCCAGGATTGCGATAAAATGACAAATATTTGTGGCAAAATGGAAAATGGATTGCGCGCGTGGATTACACGCCCGTGTCGGTGCCGGAGGAATGCGATGATCGTGAGGAAGCGAAAGACGAAGAGGAAGCCGCGGTGCATGTGTTACTATCGCAAAGAAATGCTCGCTGCCAACACATTCGAACAGACTCGGATTACGAGATTATATTAATTCATAGGGAATTCGCGCTTGACGCGTTAACTACTGCTGTTGTACATTGTCACGTTGACTGCCGCTATATGGATCACATTAGTCTGCCAGTAATTTTTGTTGCAATACGCTATAATAAATCAGATCTTAATAGGTTTGAAACGACGTCAAATAAATTTTACTTCTCCACTAACTATTAACACTTTGATCGCCAAACAAGAAAGCTCAAAAATTCCCTGAAATCAAAGCAAGTTATTTAATAAAATGTATGATAATTGTGTAGTTCTCCAACTTTCTTGCATTTTACAGATCCTAATCAAATTTGGCACAATGAATATATTAACGTAAAAATTAATTTTGAAGCCTGGACAAATAATTCCGTCACCCATATATGGGTGACATGGCTGTCAACGTGTTAAAACATCGACTTCGTTCTATATTTTGACGGTACAACAATCAAAGCGTTAGCAATTCAATTTTGTACCGTAGCATATAGTAAACTAAATCTCATCGAGATTCGTGCCTCCCGAAAGATTCCAAGCGTAGTAATCACGCTCTAACTCCCGCAGTTTTGGTTTCATTACCTAAATTGCTTTAATTTCGTGGACTTTAGGGACTGTGAGAGATGGCAAGCAGCGCAGCAACTCTGAGTATGTGGTTAAAGAAAAATTCAATTAATTTCTTTTGAATCCGAGAAACATTAAGGACATTTGCATCCAAGAGGATCTCCCAGGGTCCGGTGTCCAGGGGTTAAACGCCTCGACTAATCATCGCGGGCAGCTTTATCATCGGTCCGAAAGGCTTGCGGCGCAAAAAGGGCGCTTCTGTCTCTACGCAAAGGGCTGCTCCCGTTGCGGTTAACGCCCTTTGGAAGTAGGCAACGGCGCGGAGACAACCGGCCGTTATAAATTACCGTGACGCGTTACGCGTTACGCTTACGCGCTGGGGATGTTGCGGCTGCCGATGGACAGGCATTTCGCATCCGAAGCCAAAATCCCGACAAGACACTGTTTTCCGGGACATTTCTTTCAATCTTGTATTTCCTTCCTGATACGGATCCATTACCGAACACGGTGTCGCCGTAAATAAGTCCCTCTTCTTATTTCACGTTGCAACTTCTTTTGCAAAAAATTTCACATTCGACGCGTCAATTCCCATATTTCGGGCCTGTAATACTCTGGAACAAATTAGCAATAGGAACACGAACGGTATAGGTCAGCCGACCGTGGACGTTTACGCAAAATTTTCTGCATTCGTTGCAAGGACCACGAGCTGCTTGGGAATTTTAATCATTTTGGTTGATTGAAAGCAACGTATCGACGCTCTTCAATCCTTTTAATACAATTCACTGTTTCAAATTGCAGCTACTCATGTTTAAAAAATGTTTGTATCAATTGCAAGACACGGAAGCGAAACAGATTTTTTTTTCTTTTAATTAAGTGTATTAAGATGAAACCGATACGCTGATGTCTTTAAATCTTTTTAATATGTTCACTGCTTTAAATTGTGCTTGTCCATTTTTGCCATAAATGCATCAAGCCCGCAGTCTTATCACCCGCATATTTCTATAGATAATATATAGACTGTGTCTATCTTTATGCATTTATGGCTTCGAAACATTAAAAAAAAACGATGGAATATAAAACTCGACAGAATTCAGTACGATTTTGATATATGTCAGATCTACAAAGGCTACTATCACTACTAAAATAAGATTTTATTTGATTCCAGTATCGTATAATTCGTCTACGAAAATTTCAAACTGCATAAACATCCGCAGTCTAATAATATGTATACGATATTGGGTGGGCAGTATTGATTATTATGCCCTTCCGGCTTTATTTTCGGTTTGAATTATTTGCTTGAAGAATGATCTTAACACTCTATTTAACAGACTTTTCAGCGACTGAGCTGTGTCTAAAGGAAACTCGATAATTTTCTTTTAAATAATAATTTCAGGAAAAGCTGTTACACTATACTGGTCCCAATACTTTGCTTTATTAGGAACGAAGCTGTTGTCGCTTAGGGCAATTCATGAAGAGGTTCACAGCTGTTGATCGTTCATTTCGAAAAGGCTGTTAGAAAATGTGTTAACACTTCAGGGACGATGATTTTATATGATGTTACAGATGTCACGATAACTTCTTGATGATTCAGATTTCGTAATATTTTTCCCGCCTGTCTTTAAATTCTAGAAGCACCTAATAATCTGCCCTTTTAGAATCACTTTTGAAATATTCAGTCGGTATGACGTACTGATATCGTCCCTGAAGGGTTAAGGGTGCGGTCCCAATCGTCATTCTTCCAACAGGAAAATTGTCCAGGTTTAAAGCGAAGGAAACTTTCTGGATCCTTCATCTTCGGCGTTGTTCTTCCGGATAGCCGAGTTGCTGAAACCCTGAAGAGCCGTAGTAACGAGTTCTTGGGCATCTTCCGAGTTACATGTCGGCTTCTGGACGGGCCGCGTTGGCCTAGGTTGGTCGAACACGCGTCGTACACGCGTGTTCGCAGTCTCAGAACGCGTTCCGATTAGCGGGCGTCCATCGGGATCGATCGATCGCGACCTGACCTATAACGCGGTCCGTGCGACAGTTCTGGGATTGCTGGGGGTAGCCGCAGACTGCACAAGTAGATCGAAGCATTCGTTGCGTCCTCGGGCAAGGAGGTCCGAGAGAGAGAGAGAGAGAGAGAGAGAGAAAGAGAGAGAGAGAGAGAGAGAGAGAGAGAGAGAGAGAGAGAGGAGGTCGGTGGCGATTCGGTCGCGAACCAGTTCAGCGGAACTATCACGGTCGAGAGAGCGTCGGAGGGACGCGACGCTGGTCGCAAAGGGAGACCGAACGGTGCCCAAAATGGACATCGAAAGGGACACCGTAAGGGAGGTCGCAGATCTCTGGGAAAAAGGGGGACGATGTTTCCCGGTGCGCAAAGTAACCTGAAGAGCCGAGCCGCGAAAAGAGGTAGACGCTTCGCGACGATGCAAAGTCGGCCAACGGACGAAAAGGGGAATCCCTTCCGCGGTCTACGTCCACGAAGAAGTAGGGCCGGTCTCGCGAAACCAAGAACGCGTTCTTCCAGGCACAAAGCTCGCCTCTTTTCGTTCGGAAATGACGGAACCTTGCGGGGAGCATCGAAGCCAATGACATCGGCTTGGTCGACATTGACCAATACCAAGATTGGTCTTTAGAAAAAGTGCTTAGTGGTGTTTCCAGTCTTTATTTACTTTTAAAAAATGACAAAAAAAGTTGAATAATATTGATTGCAATTCAAAAAGAAAGAAATGCTAGAAATTTACGGGCCACAACTCAATCAACTCGGCCAAAAGTGAGTCGACCGAGCACGGCCAAGACACTCAGAAACCCCGAGTATCGAGTTCGCATTTACAGATAGCCAAGTGTCCGGGACCCGAGGAGAACCTTATATGCGGCCCAAAATCCTGAGTAAATACACAGGGTGTTTGGTAACTGGTGGTACAAGCGAAAAGTGGGTGATTCTACATGAAAGAATAAGTCGAAAATATAGAATAAAATTTTTTTATCCGAAGTTTCGTTATCGAGAAAATCGAGTTTGAAATGCAGCATGCTATTCGATAGGAATTGTCTGACGCGTCTGATCATGACCAACCAAATCTACTTCCTGCATATACTAAAGCACACAAACCTGACGGATCTTCAAAGTCGATTTTCTCGAAAACAAAGCCTCAAACGAAAACAATGTTAAAATGTTTATTCTATATTTTCGACTTATTCTTTCATGTATTTCAAGTTACCAAACACCCTGTACAATTCCAAGGGCCACTGCATCAGAATCATGATTTTCCCGGAATCATATATTCTGTCCCGAAAAAACGTTGCAGTACTTATCAACTGTTGTAGTTGCCCCAATGTCATTTCATCACATTTAAACATGCACCAGTCATTTTGACCGGTACTGGTATAAGTGTCGATAACAAAAAATATATTTGGTAATTATTTACATTAGGGGCTTCCTCACCGATTTTGATGACCATGAAATATGTTGTCAAGGTCATCATTCTGAACAAATTTTTCCTATACATGTTACCGCCGCTCAGCTTTAGTTTCCGAGATATTCGCAAAAAAGTTTCAACATCTCAAAAAGTGATCGGAGTAGGTGTGTGTAGGACTGTGTAAAATAGTATTTCAAATAGTTGACAGTAACATATATTTTTATGATATTTTGTTGCCTGTAATGTTATTACGATATTGTAGTCTGTTTATCAACATGTTACATATTCGTAATTAAACTACAAATAATACTTTGCTAACTATTATAGCTTCTCATGTTAAAAATTATAATTTATAATATTAACTACTTGTTCAACTTATTTTCATTGTAAGGAAATATTTGAAATACAAAATAAAAATATTTCATTTTATCTATCTGGTTATCTAAATAAAAATATTTGATTTAAAGTAGTATCTTATTTGAACCACATTAAATTATACTATATACCAAATCATTAATGATCGTTAATATACGTTGCAAAATATGATAGAAAACCTTGTATCCAATGTTCCACGTACGAATACTAATCTTACATTATAAAATACTAATGTAAAGTGTACTTACTTCTGAATCTTCTGTACCTCCGTCGGATCCACAGCACACAATTATTCACTCACGAGAATAGGTCCGAATAATTGAACAACAATCACTAAACAACACACACACAATTCACACACACACAACACATTTTATAAAATCGTGACAACGAACGAGAACATGTCACTCCGACCACGAACAAAATAATACTGCGATTTTAACAATGATCCCTTCCACGGAGGTGGTACGGTCAGGTTATCCTAGGCAGGTTAGACGCTGAGGGTCTATAAACACTAGATACAAAACCAAGGTAAAAAAATTATGGCGGGGCGCCGACCCTATTTCCCGGAATTTCCTGATTTCGTATCACACGTCCGTGGAGGGGGGGGGGGGCGGTTAAAATCGCAGTATTATTTTATAACAAGAACGTGTGTACCCACACTTGTATCAATTTTTTAAATAATATATAGCTAAAAAAATAATTTTGTTGAATAATTCCCCATAGATACGTTTTCTCTAATGTAAATATTTACCTTCAAATCTAACCCACACCTACTCCGATCACTTTTTGAGACGTTAAAACTTTTTTGCGAATATCTCGGAAACTAAAGTTGAGCGGCGGTAACATGTATAGGAAAAAGTTGTTCAGAATGATGACCTTGACAACATATTTCAAGGACATCAAAATCGGTGAGGAAGCCCCTAATATAAATAATTACCATATATTTGTTACGAATACATATAAAATAATATAAAGTTAATGAAACTGATTCTTTAGTTATGGCTACAAAAATCACGACATCATTTCGGAAAGAAAATGTTACATGCGGTAGGAATTTTAAATTGAAATTGCAAAACCAGTCATTTTGACTTGTCTGGTAAATCTAGTGTTAAACCTACGGTTATGGAAGTGGCGATCGTTGCACACCAACAAGAATAAATGGTGGTTTCATCACGGAATCATTCGGACGGTTCAGGTCATTCAGCATCGTACAGCAGCGTTGAAAACGAATGAATTTGACCAATGAAAATGTAACGTGCATTTTAACGAAAAATCTTGAACTATGCATTGAGTGCGAGCTCGTATAAAATTCTTTCTCATCGGAATACTTTGTCGAACGAGATTTTTGGCCGCGGCGACGACGGTGCTTTAGTGCCAACGGTGGACCGGGCAGAAGTGGACACAGCTCGTAGAAGGCAGAAATAAGCGAATCAGCAGGTCGTTGTCGTAATTCCGGCTACGTCACAGATACCACCCCTCTACGAGCCTCGAACCGCGGAGAGGGTTGTGTACCCTCGCGTGGAGAGATGGGCGGGGGGGTCATAACGAAGCGGGCGAGAGCGGCAACGATGCCGGGGCTCTCTCCGGGCTAGGCTCTCGAGCCCCGAGGGGCGCGGGGGAGTGACCGCGGGCGCGGGTGGGAGGGGCGAGGGGCAGGGGCGCGCTCTCGTCGAAACACCGTGGAGGGGTTGCGGCTGCCGCTGGCCTGTCGGGAACGGGGCGGGAAGGGCTGCTCCGAAGAGGGGCGGCTAGGGGGCAGAGAGGGAGGGGCGGGACACCCCGGTGGTGAGAGGAACGCGCGGAACGCTTTATGAATGAATGTTTCCACGCCAAGTGTGGCGAGAGAGCGAGAGAGGCCCCCGTGTGTCCCGCGTGTAAACACAATAATACCGACGTTTCCATTCATCAGGTCGACCCCGGCAAAGCACGCCGCGACCTCGAGAAATGCCTTTCGAGGCGCGCCACGTGCTGGATCGCACACACCCCTCTGCCTTCCTGGGACCCCCCTCCCCCCGACACTCTCGCGGCCGAATCCCCCTTTTCCGCCACCGTTTCCCAACACCCCCCCGACCCCCCGACGTCGTCGTCCCCCCGCGCCCCCGCCTCCTTTTTTATGAACGACCCTCCGCGGCACTGTTTAAAAAGCGATTCCAGTCTCTCCTCTCGGCGAGCCGAGCAACAACCCACCCTCGATCCTATCGAGCTCCTTAAACGCGCGACTCTCCCGCGAACGCAGGACACCGGGCCACACGACCTTGCCACCCGCGTCGCGACGCCGACGCTGATCCCGGCCCGGTGAAAAACGCGAGCCATAAGGGAGAGTCACGAGTTTTCCTGCTTCGACACCCCGTTCACAGATCGCAGCGATACTACCGATCACACTGAAAGTCGTTTCGTCTGTTCAAGGTGCAAGACATTCTAAGCATGATTTGTGATTAGTCTGCGGATCTTTCAGCAAAAAAAATAAAAATTGTCTCCGTTAATTGCAAGGAACGAGAGTCGCACAGATATGTCTTTCCTCTTCGTGTTCGTTGTTTCGAAATTCACTTATTCGTCGTCTTGTCGTCAACGCATAAAATCCGAAGTGTATTCGCGATCGATTAATACTATTGACAACAATGCGGAAACGTTTCTGTCGCAAGACACGAGGTGGTTCGAAACACAGCGTTCTTTATGACGCACGAATTAGGACTCCGGAACGGTTCACTTTAGGCAAATATCATGATGATTACAGTGAATTCTCGATACATGTCAACAACACGGGTCTTGCCAGCGATATGTATCGACCAGGAGATATACCCGGGCCGTGTTATGTCTCACAGGAGAACATAACATCTATATATTTTTTTTTTCATAGCAATCTTCGTCGATTTCGGCGAAACTTTGTGCATGTATATAACTTACTTAGACCTACAAAAAACATCTTTTAAATTTTCATTACTGACACAGATAAAAAACTTAAAAATCGTGACCTCTACATTTTTCTTCGCAATTACGACCAATAGCAATTTTTAAAGAAATTATACATGTATATAAGACAAAGGATAATATTGAGGACATTCCAGGAAAATAACCAAAATGTGTTGCTCTAAAAGAAAGAGGTTATAATTTACATATGATATATATGCAATATTTACAAATATGCAAAATGGTTTATTAATTACCTCAAAGAAAGAGAAACAACAATTAAAGTCTATTCTCCTCAACTACTCCTAGATCTATTATTTATCACTTTAATCTTTGCACATGTGCTCTCTTACATCATGTCTCTATATTTTGATCTCCCTCGTTGAGCATCGATATATATCGATTAGAGGGCGCGCTGAGCTAATAAAGCGCAACTAATTTGAATTAAAGAAAGTATCCCTTCTTTACATGTATTACTCAGTAAATTAATTCTTCTACCATCTCCAAAAAATTCAAGCCGTTTAGTCCAATTTTAACACGTTGACTGCCGTGGGGGTCACCGGTGACCGGCACTCGACTTTGCCACAGCGCCGTGGGGGCCACCGGTGACCGGCGGCGCAATATGCATCGCATAATGAAAAGTTCATGTTGGCGCCTCGGACAAACCATGGAAAATCCGTCCGGCAGTCAACGTATTAGAAAAGTTATTTGTTTTTAAAGAGTGTACGAATACCTTGTACACCGATTATGTTTATTAGACTCCGTAAGGGGTTAACACATTGACTGCCAACTACGAGATGACTCGTAGTTTGCGTTAATGCCTGGGACGCCAACTACAAGTTATCTCGTAGTTTGTTAACTTGGCATAATATAATTAATAACATTTTTGTACTAAGAAATGACATTCGCGTATAAAATGATCAATTGTTGGAGAACAACAGTCTTTTGCGATGATAATTAAATTAAATTGGATTTTCACACCGGAATCCTGAAAAGTACCGTGGCAGTCAACGTGTTAAGGAGTTCCATGACGGTCACCAAAATAATTGTTGTCCAACTACATTGGTGATCCGCGTCGCAGTGTGCGCCACGCGTGTAATCGCGTCGGAAAAACAAGCTGGCAGGTTCGCGGGCGCTCTAATCGGCGGACAAACGGCGCTTTCTAAAAGCGGCGAAACGCTCGAATTGAATAAACAATCGGACGCAGCGAACCGTGGCGTGGGTTTTCCTGGTCGATCGGTCCCCCTCGTGTTTTCCTTGGTAAAGCGTAGAGATGTAGAAGAGCGCGGCGCCGGTTGCTTGTCGCGTTTTTGGCAAGCGCGCGCCAAAGAGAGAGAGAGAGAGAGAGAGAGAGAGAGAGCGTAAGGTTTCATAGCTGAGAGAAATGTTCACGTTTCAGATGGAAGCCGGGATGAGCGGCGAGCAAGACGGAAGAAGAGACATGGTGACGTCGTGGGCGGAGGAGAGCGTTTGGTCCTTTGTATGCTTGACGGAGTTAGGTTTGATATCGAAGCCCTGTTGGAAGAGCAAGTCGTTCGACGGGCTCGCCGATGACGGGTCGCTCGTGAGAACGAGTACGCCGACGCCCAAGGAATTCCCCTCGATAAATTCGACGATCGACGCTGCTGCCGGGACTCGCAGATCGGACCTTGGTTTCCCGAACCAGACGAAGATCTTGCCGCGGTCGAGGAAAAAGCCGTCGTTGCGTAGGTTGTCGTCGAACGGCAAAGGGAGAAGAAGAAAGAATACGACGAAGAAGAAGCTCGCGTCGACGAGCACGGTGCCGTGCAAATCTACGACCGCGGAGAGAAACGTTTGCTGGGAGCTCGATCCCGAGCTCGATCACGCGAGGATCACCACCGTCGAGCAGTTTTGGAAATCCTGCAAGAGAAAAGTGAACGGCGACCCGAGGAAACGGCCCGACGAAAACTGCCACGATCCGGACCGTTCCCTCGGCACCGCCGCTAACGATCACTTCCCGACCTCGGATCAACCTAGGAGCGTCGACCTCGTCCCGGGGATCTGTTACCAGGCCGAGCGTCCCGGCGACAGCGACAGCGACGGAGACGGCGACGGCGACGGCGACTGCTACACCGACAGCGACACCGACTTCAACGTCGACGGAACAACGGTGCCGGGATCGAACGGCCCGCAACAAACTTTAAATCCCGAGGTGGGTCACCAGTTGCATCGCAGGAAACCGGCCAAGCTCGTCCCGAAAAGAACCGACCTACGGAGGGGCAGACGGAAAAAGACAAAACTCGAGATCCCGGACACCGATGTGATCAACGTCGAAACATCGCCCACTTCGATATTCTACCACGAGTCTGCTGGCTCTAGCCGAAACATCAAAGAAGAAGAGGACGATTCGCAAAAGGACGGCCAAGAAGAACACTGGGAGAACGAAACGGTGGACAGTCCACCCGTGGAGGATGACATTCAGGATTCGATGTCGAACAGCCAAGTTCCTGAAGCCTCTTCGACGTTATTCGAGTCAGGTATAGGCACCTCCGAGGCCGATTTCGACAGCCCGGAATCCTTTCCCGACCAAGAACAAGAGCCAAAGCCAGAGCCAATGGGTCTGCCGGAGGACATGGACGCGGTGCAGCTTAGCGAGAGGATTCCCGTTACCGGAAACAAGTGTCCGACCACCGACGACGAGGAGAATTGCTACGGGAGCCGCGGCAACAGCGTCCAGACGTCCGGCAGCAGCGGATTCAGCGATTCCTATTCCGTCGGTCCTGTTTCGAGCGACGTTCAAACGACGAACGATCACGGGGAACCTCGAAAGACGAAACGACGAAAGTCGAACAAGGGTAACGATTACCGATGCAAATCGGCGGACAGCGTGCTGGTCGCGCAACCCCCGAAAAGAAGCAAGATCACGAGGAGCAACGGTGTTGTCGCGACGTCCCTCAAGAACCCCGCTCTGAAAGCCGATACGCTACGAGCGAAAGCGTCTCGGAACGACGAGGAGTATCACGAAACTAAACGGGTGACGAGGGGATCCGCCAAGATCAGCAAGGAGAACTTCGTTGGGAAGCTGATCTGGGGATGCTGTTCCGGCTGGTGGCCAGGTAACTGTCCTCTAACGCGATCCTTGGTCCTGATTCGGTGAACCTGGAACGGTCGATCGCGCGGACAATGCGGCTCTGCTCGGACCTGCGATAAGCAACCTTATCTTTCTCGTAATCTTACTTGTTAGCTGAACATCTCGTTCGTTTGCGTGTAAATACAGTCTTTTCTCGATATACAGGGTGGGGCAATAACTATGTCCACTTTGAATATTGCCGTTATTTGTAATAATATGAAAAAATGTTATATAGAAAACTTACACGGTATAGAGGCGGTCAACTTTGCATTGACGTAAACGGTCACCAATTCGAGCATCTCCTGTAATGTAATAAAGCTTATTTTGCTACCACATTTGACCTTGCATGACCTCCAATGATAACTCACTGAATTGTCTCAATACTACCTATCACATCGTGATAAAACAAACATAGCATTCCATTTAAAATAATAGAGATGCCCAGAAAATGTTTGTGTCACAATATGTCCCCCTCTATACCGTGTAAGTTCTCTATACAACGCTTTTTCATATTATTACAAATAATGGCAATATTCAAAGTGGACATAGTTATTGCCCCACCCTGTATGTCACAAACACCTGCCCGATAAAAGTCGTAAAACTATTCTAAACTAGTTAAGAGAACCATTCTTCGTAGACTATTTAATCGTTAACATTAATGGTGCAATGGCGGCTTAAAAAAGGCATCCTGTAAACGCCCCGTGCAGCGTGTACAATGCACAAAAATGATCTGAAACGAATAATAAAAATGGAATCGTTAGTTTGTGCAAAACCGCACAACTGACGTCCCTCTTTTATTAAAATTTGCAAAATTGCGAAAATAGCGAAGTTTTGAAGAAGAAAAAAACGGATTTTCTGTTATGAAAAATTGTTAATAACGATGTTTCAAGTAAAAAATTAAAAAATCGAAGCTCGTCATGCTGTGGCCAATTGTTTATAGAATATACCAAGTTTCATAAAGATCGAGTAATCAGTGTTTGATCCACGTTGCACGGCGTGCGAAATTTTGCGTTTCGAGAAAAATGCGTTTAAAGCTTGAGTAACAGAAAAATCGTGAAAAAAATCTGTATTCGTTTTAACTTACCGCGGTTTTTTGCTTATCTGCGATTCCAGGGCCATAGAAAAGATCTTCTTTATCCTTAAAAAATTGTACATCAGCCGTTTTTTCTTCTTTCCGAGAAACACGAGAATTTCCGACGAGGGCCCGATTACCTGTGCCGCTCCGCCCAATACAACCGTTCGCTTTATTTTGAAAATAACGTACAAGAACATCTCTGATCAATTTCTAACTTTTTTTATCTGTTCCTGAGGAAATTTCCTATTGATTTAAACAAGAAAAAATGCTCAAAAATTTAATTTCACACAAGGAGTAATACAGCTTCTGGTTCGAGCAGATCCTGCGTTCGCCGTGCGAGGGTTGATCGTATTCTTCGATGACAGACAGAGAGGGTGAAAGAGGGTGTGTGTGAGAGAGAGAGAGCTGGTGGGGGAGAGATTTGGTCGTGGTGGTTTTTTCCCTCGCAAACCTATGACCCGCGGTTTGCAGAAACACGCGATTTCGGTGCCGGTTCGAACATCGAATTGCGCCGATTTCGTGCACGCAATCGACCGCGCGTTACTACCAGCCGCACCCTTCAATAAACATATCTATATAATATTACAGCGTTAATTATCGACGCGGACCACGCAGGAATGTTGTCCGAGGCAGGAAAATTGTGGGTTTACTGGATCGGAGAAGCTCGTATATCATTAGTGAATATGAATTTTTTTTTTATATTTTTATACACATACACACAAACACACACACACACAGACACACTAATTTGTGCATTTGTATAACTTCTTTCTGTACACGCATGTATATATCATTTCGTTTGATTCCTTTTCAACAAAAATCCGCCGCCTGGGCGCAACACGTTCCACGTAATCACCCGTAATTACTCGTGCTTTCAGCTCAACGAAAGAACACAGATCGAACCGTTCTCGTGCAACGTGATGCACAGGCTCGAGCATCCCGCGAACGTGGCGCGGATGCGTGCCATTGACGCAACTATGCAGGTTTTTATCTGAACCGATTTTTTCTATTGTCCTCGCCTATTGCTGTTGCCTATGCTCTGTTTTCGGTGGAGCGGAGGAGTGATTTTCGCGCGAGTTTGTTCCAGATGCTGCGGAGATACTTGGGCAGCACCCTGACCAAACCCTACTGGAGGTGGATCGCCAACAACTTCTCCGAAACGACCGTATGTAAGTCCGGCCCCGATTATTCGCCATTTTTACGCGAATTTTTAATCAATTTGTCAAGGTGAAGCCTCGATACAGAAGACTAACTTGACCTTTGGTCAATGATTATTAGTAGACGGAGGATTTGTTGCGTTTAAAAACGTGGGAGCGGAATTGAAAACAGGAGATAGATTAGAAAGAGTTTACGAGCTTCAATGTGACGGCCCCAGCTTGCAAAATTATCGAAGGATGAAAAACATTACTGTTTGGCTCCTGTTCGATGCAAACAATTTCTTTTCTGCAGAAAAATCCGCAGTCCAGTTATCAGACATGATTAATGAAAGAATTAGTAGAAATCAATAGCAATAGAATAGATACAGATAAAATAGGAATAATCAAATAGAAGACAGTGAATTCTTAAATAAAAATCTTGCTACACTCAATTCTTATTATTCTTTTATACGAGACGTCCATTTGAAAACTCTCCAGACTTTCCATCTCGAAAAGTATGAAAGGTATTGAAAAAGTGTAAAACACGTGTCCAAGGATTTCCTGGGGGAAAGATGGGGGCAGTATCAGTTTTTTATTTGGGTGGCGTTTTCAACTTGAAGGTCAACTATGTTTTTTCAAATGGAAACCTATATTTTTATTACGGTATCTTATTGTACGTAAAGAGACCAGTACTTTTCGTAGGATACTTTTTTTTTATCCGTGCACCAATTACTTTTTTAATATCTGTCATACTTTTCGAGATGTTCGGCTGGAAAGTTTTCAAATGAACACTCTACCGATGATTATGAATGGCGAACATCATTTACAAAACGTGTAGCAATACCTTTAATCATTTGATCGTCTGCTATATTCATTTCGTACAATTTCTAGAAGAAAATATGATTCGTACACAGTTGAGGGTAGGCAGAAGTAAATATGTTGGAAGAAAAGTAAATGAAGAAAGAGAGCATAGTTAGAATAGATGAGGAGATGTACTCGGGGCAGTAGTGTTTTATTAAAATAAGAGAAAGTATGTTTTACCAGCTTGTAAGACTGTTTCATTGTACTTCAGCGGTCGACGAAGTGATGTTCTATCCATTTCCGCCGAAAATCGAGCAGAGGCTCGCCCATCTGAAGTCGACGAACGCGAAAACCACCGAGAAATTCCTGCTGGGTCAGAAGCGTACGCATTAAACATACTATTCGCCCTGTAACCTGTTAACCGGTGAACTTTGCAAACTAGAATACTCGTGTGAAAGTGATTCAAGTTCGGGTCGATGGAATTCGATTTCATCTGAACACGAATGCGAGAGTATCTATATAGACTGCTAACAAAATCTTTTGCCTTCGTCAACGCATTATCTAACAGCGATTGTCTCATAATTTTTGAAAATTCATGGCAAAGGATTTTTTGAATAGATCTTTTGACAATAATAGCAATTTCAATCCCGCACCAAGTCACCTCGACAGCACAGTAATCTAATAGTTTCGTTTGAGAGTATGTTAAAAATTATTTTCAAGTTTTCTTTCTATTAATAGGCCTCCGGTAGATAAAGTGTTTGTTATTAAGATTATTCCAACGTGCACTTGCTAGTAGTATTTCATTGACCACGAAAGAAATTGGACGCGATAAAATATTCATACTATAATTGAGCTTAACACGTTGCCGCACACTTTTAATTTGACGATCGGGCTCAGAAACACATTTTTTTCCCCAAACGGTAAAGCAAGAGAAAACGCATAAAAGAATAATTAGTATGCTGTCTGGCACACTATACCTTTTTTTCGATGTATTACTCAATAATTAACAAGTGTATGCGTTAGTACACGCGGGTATGCGTTAGTATCTGTTCTTCAGATCGGACGGCTATAGCCGTCATTTGCGGCAACGTGTTAAGGATTAATTTTTGAATTTCGAGTAGTTTTCCAAAAGTAGAAGACGAGGAATAAGGCAACGCAGAAATTTGAACGAAATTGTTCCGAAAAGGGTTGATTATAAAGGAAATGTAGGAACGACGACGAGTTAACTCGTCTTCTTCCGGTTAACAGGTTCACATCCGACGTCGGGACCGTTTCCGACAGCCATTAATCCGCTGGTATGTCCGACAGGTGAAAGTCAGCCGAAAAAGACCGCCGAAAAACCGAAAGAGTCGCCGCAGCAGAGCAACACGGATTTAACGCGGTTGCCGCTCAGGGAGCAGAATCCAGGTGTCATAACGTGGGCAAAAATCGCCGGGCACAATTGGTGGCCAGGTAACGCTCCGTTAGCCGCGGTTCGCAACACTGTTTTTAATTCGCACGCCACCGTGCAAAAATATTTGACCGCTCGTCCGGTGACCTATCGACTCCGGCTCGTTTAGTAAACAAAACTCGAAAAACTTTCATCGAAAGTTAATGAGAGAAAATAATAGCCGTGTGTAAAATAATAGTCCTCCATCGGTTGAACAAACCGGAATCTACTATCAGCGAGACACACGATCGCACGGAATATTTCATTTGTTGGTGTGATTCCCCGAGATTCAAGATTTACTCGCATGATCGTGCCCTGCACACCTTAATTGCGTAATTAATTAGAACCGAGTAGTTTTAGACTGTGGTTCTTTATCGACTCACTTTTTATTCTGAGGGATCTTTATGCTAAATAAACGCTCTTTGCTTCGATCCTAGCACGCAGGAGTTCAAGAGTAAAGAACTCAAAAAATGAGTAGGCGAAGTATGAAAGAGATTCGAAAGATCTCATCTGTTTTTAGTTGTAGAATTTTTAGAGGAAGAAAAAAATTTCTATCCGTCTCCTGTTTCTTGCATTTGTATTTTGCACGAAGATCCCCCATCAGAATCGAGATCGACGAGAAGTCTTATGAAACTGTATCGCGTAGAGTACCGAGTGATTGAGTAGCACCGTGGGGCCAGGTAAAAATCGATAGCGGAGGAGCCGTCGCGTTTTGAAAATTCTTTGAACGCTGCCGGTTAATCCGCGCCGAATGGAAGGAGTAAAGTGGCTTTGTCTGTTTTGGTATCGCAGCGATGATTATCGATTACCGGGACTGTTGCATGCGTGAGCCGAGCTTCGGCTGCCAATGGATCATGTGGTACGGTGACTACAAGCTGTCAGAGGTAAAAAATTCTCGGTCGAGCTTCCTCGGAATCCGAACGAGCTTGCGTTACCGTCTGATCAATCGCGATTTCCGCGATTGGCCCGATCATTTCGCAAACCTGTTAACGTGTTCGCATGGCGCGATTCTACTTCCGACAGATCCACCATCAGTGCTTTATGAGGTTCGAGATGGGCCTGGAGAAGATGCGGGACTACGTCAACAAAACCAAGAAGCACCTCTTCCTCGTCGGAGTGCTGCAAGCCTCGAAGGTAACCTCGATTCTTCGAATCGTTAAGAGCCAGGGATAGTCACGTGACTTTTTAATTAACAATTTCCATTCACAGCCAGCAGACACAGACCTAAGATCCGTCTTGGTCTGTATTCCCGATTTTCCCAGTTGAAAACATGTTGATAAATGTTTTTTCTGATTTTGTGTAGTTCCTATGATCTGTTGATTCGTCTTGTTGTACGAAACCTTCTCAATGAATTTCACAGGCTTGCTCCATCCGAAAAATAATTATTATGAACAAGTGAAAGGAAATTCGAACATCGATAACTGTTACGAGCGATCGAAATGAACTTTTCTCATTGATAACTGTTGTGAGTGATCGAAATGAACTTCTGTCATTGATAAATGTCATGAGTAGACTGCGGATCTTTATGCAAAATAAAAATTGTCGGGCATCGATTTCAAGAAATAGAAACAAAGTAGAATGTTATTTCTTCACTTGCTAGTTTTAATAGATGAGAAATGGTATATTCACATTTGAAATTGTCTAAATTTTCCTACAATTTCAAATTTGATCTACTCACTTTTGTTATAAATGCATAAAGATCCGCAGTCTATTCATGAGCAATCGAAATGATCTCTCATTGACAACTTCTCAGTTTTTCTTCATCGATAACAGTTATCGAGGAGGATTCAATTCTTTGGGCACTAAGAACTGTTATTTGTAACCAAAAAGTATAAAAATCGATGTTTTGTAATGATTTTGTTTTTCAAACGTTTTTCTTCATATTTGGTGTAGATTATCTTAAATTTCAATAATAATCAACTTTTTATTCATGATTTTTATAGTAGAAAATTTTAGAATTATTGTTATTCTTGGTCCCTGCTTTCAACCGATTAAAAATTAAAATTGGTAGAAGAAGAAACACTTTCCTTAACTTCTGTTTCTTACGAATTGATGGAGTCCATTTTTACTTCGCATAAACATCCGCATGCTAATTATAAAATTTGCTGCGAATCGCGAGAAACGAGTTCAAGGTAAAACAGACGTGCGACGAGTCCAATCGTACAACAACGAACAAAACCATTGGTCATAAGAACCACGTTAAACGTTTTTAATGCTGTCAAACATTTTTAATAACGTGGCTCGCGATGTTTCGCCTTGAAAATCCGGAAGGGGGTAGGGGGGCTCCCGGTTGCACGGTCCGCTTCAAGCGATGTTTCCCGCTTTTCAGGATTATTGCTCTCGTATGGGATACGAAACCGATAATTGGACGATGGAGGACGTGTTCAAATATTTCTCGAAAATGAATCGGCCCCAGCCGCAACCAAATCCACTGAGAAGCCCGGAGTCCGTCAGAATATACGACAAATACTCGACGCGGATCGTTAAGATGCTGAACGAGCTGAAGAACGACCCGAACGTGGATGATAAACGAGCAGACGACATACAGAACAGCGGTACGTCCAAGAACGAGCCTCCTTTGTGGCTCTCGCGATAGAAATGTAATCTGTATCGATTATTCAGACGATCTGCGATCGGTGACGAGCGGCCAGGCTTCGTTGGAATCGCTGTGTCTAAAGTGCCTGAAGATCTATCGCAGGCCCATGCAGTCGCATCCCTTCTTCGAGGGCTCCCTTTGCGATCCGTGTTCGGTAGGAGAGTGATTAGTTACCGGAGCTGGTCGACAGACCCCGCCCACTGCTCCAAATGGCCACTATTGGTCCACACGCAAACGTTTTCAAATTTAAAAAAATACTGTTTTCCTTAATTGTTCCATCTTTCTGTAAACCTTTTTGGTCGCTTTCTGTTACAGTTTCTTCCTCGAAATGAAAAGGTTCTTGGCTCCTCCTCCACCTCCTTAGCCACGCCCACTGCTCCAAATGGCCACTATTCGTCCACACGCAAACGTTTTCAAATTTTACAAAATACTGTTTTCCTTAATTGTTCCATCTTTCTGTAAACCTTTTTCGTCGCTTTCTGTTACAGTTTCTTCCTCGAAATGAAAAGGTTTTTGGCTCCTTCTCCGCCTCCTTAGCCCCGCCCACTGCTCCAAATGGCCGCTATTAGCCCATAAACTACGCAGACATTTTCGTATTTCATGTCATATTGTTTTCCTGAATTGTCATCTTCCTTCGTTTTAGTTTCTACCTTGAAAAATTCTCTGGCTCCTCCTCCACTGCATTAGCCCCGCCCATTGATTCCCATGAAACCTGAAGTCCCTTATACACTACTCAAATTATTCTATTAGTGATACCGGTAACATTATTCAACGCTTCATTTAGTAACCAGCAAGTGATTCTCGTAAAACGTTCAACTATTGGAATCATTTTCAATTTATTTTCAACTTAAATATTTATTGTGCTGCATCTATAATACATGTATTGAGTTGGCGGGAAAGTTCTTTTGATTTTTAAGTGAAAATCTCATGGGAATAGATGAACGAATTTCCTGGAAAATCCAAGACATACAGTTCTTGCACTAAACGCGATTCTGTATAGACTCTCCCAAATAGAATGGCACTTCTTTCTAAAAAATTTAACACTGCACAACCAGTCGATGATGTAAAATTACTGGTTCCAGAGCTTTTTTAAACACTAGGTTTACGGGACGCGTTCTAATATTTTTAATTTACGATTATTCAGATTAGAAAGATCAAATTCTTTGATCGAATTCTTCAAATATATATACACACATATACATTATAACAGAAAAATGGCTAAAAATCTGAATAGACATATTCTCCTTATTTCCATAAAGTAATGTAAAATAGTCGCTTTTAGTGCACAGGAAGCCAATCGTTAAAATCGGGAGAAATGCATAAAAAAAGTAGATATAATTTTTAGCAGTTCTCAGTGGTCATAGTAATAATGTTTTACCGGAATCACCTGTTGGTTATGAGAACGTAAGAACAAAACGAGCATGGTGTACACAGGGTAGGTAGGGCTACAATTCACGTTGCTTTCAGGAACAATACAAGCCGTGCATGTTCGTGTTCGGGAACGACGGGAAATGCGTAAGTATTTGCATTCGATCTAACTCGAACTCGTTCCTCTTAGCGGATTGATAATGAATGTTGACTGGTTTGCTAGTTCTACTGCACGATTTGCGCGGCGACCGGGACGGTGATCATTTGCGACAACGAGGACTGTCCGAGGTAAATCGCGCGGCGTGGCCCCGAGGATCGATGGGGGCGGTGGCCGGTTGTATACTGGGCGCGGGGCATGTGTATATTCCTGGATCGTTCGTTTTCCAGGGTTTATTGTACTGCCTGCATGAAACACTTGCTGTGCCCGGCGACCTACGAGCAGGTGTTGCTCGAAGATCCTTGGGAGTGTTTCCTCTGTAAAGTGAGGTCCGGCTCTGTCCCGGACATCGTGGCGAGGCCGCGATCCAACTGGAAAGACAAAATAATCGATATGTTCCGGACGAGCTGCAACTCTTCCACAACAGTCGCCAACAAGCACACCGACAACAAAAGGAGGATCCGAGTTCTTTCCCTGTTCGACGGTCTGAGCACCGGTAAGCAGCCTCCTCCTCCTCCTTCTCCTCCTCTCTCGCTCAGTTACTCTATTTCCTGAGAATCAGTACAGAGAAGCCTCCTATAACGCGGAACAAAAATTGCGATTCGTAGTAAATTTAGTTTAATTTGATCTGATGTGTACTAATTCCAAGTTTTCTTATAATGCTGCGGTCTCATAACGCGGATCTAAAATTGCAAAGCGGTATGTACTCTGTAATTCTGAATTTCTTATACAGTGAATTCTCGATATATGTCAACAACACGGGTCTTGCCACCGTCGTGTATCGTCCAGGAGACATACACACAGGCCGTGTTATGTTTACTTTCTTCGGCGTCCCCTCAAGGGGTATGCATACTATACACTTGGTGACATATATAGAGAAATCACTGCACCCCACGATATCAACTCGTGCAGTTAATCTGATTCGTGTTAATACCGAGTTTCTTGTAACGCGGTACAAATTAACCGCGTCACGGGAGGGTTGGCTGTACTCTATTGTCACGCGTCTTCTTCAGGGATGCTGGTCCTACACAAGCTGGGCTTGGAGGTAGACGCCTATTACGCCAGCGAGATCGACCCTGATGCGCTCATGGTTAGCGCTATGCATTACGGAAACCACATCGTCCAACTTGGCGACGTCCGGAACATTACCAAGGAGATGATCAAGGAGATGGTGCCCATTGATCTGCTGATCGGAGGATCGCCCTGCAACGATTTGAGCCTTGTCAATCCTGCCCGGCTGGGTCTTCATGGTATGCTGTTACGATAGGGGAGACTTTCTTCTACAAAATGATGGTAGTTACGTTCTTTGTTGTTTCACTCTGGCAGACCCCAGGGGCACCGGGATACTGTTCTTTGAGTATTGGCGACTGTTGAAGCTCGTCAAAAAACTAAACAGTGGTCGTCACTTGTTCTGGTTATACGAAAATGTCGCATCGATGCCGAGCGTGTACAGATTGGAGATCAACAAGTAGGTCCTCGATCCCTCCAACGCTGAACATGGATGAAATGAATTGTTATGCTGGGCAATCCTTCATCCAGAGATCAGCACTACGATGATTAATAATTGCTTGATTCCTTGGCGGTGTTTAACGATTTGGCAATGACGTTTCAGATACCTGGGCCAGGAGCCCGACGTGATAGACTCGGCAGACTTTTCCCCTCAACACAGGCTGAGGCTGTATTGGCATAATCTGCCGTTTGAACGATACTCGCTGCCTTTCCAAGGCGATACGGATGTGCAGGATATACTGACGCCGCATTGTCAACGGTACGCCCTCGTCAAGAAGATCCGCACCGTCACTACCAAAGTGAATTCCTTAAAACAAGGTATGGCTACTTTGAAATACGTGTCTAGGAGTAGAGTTACGTCTCATAAAATTCACAGACAATCCCTAAAACCATTGTTCGCCGTAGCAGTAGAAACAAGCCGGCACTTGATAACCTGCTCCACATACAAATTTTATGGAGTGTAACATATAGTCCACTTCTAGACACCCATTCGTGTATGAAAGAAGACACTTCAGATACGATCATAGGAATAATTAAAATAGTTTCAACGTATTAGTACCAGCTTATAAATATTAATTTCTATTCGACTCCTGTTCATCGCAATCGATGCAAATAATTTTTATACTGTATGAAAATTCGCAGTCCAGTCATAATAGGTGTCCAATTCATTCCTATTGCTTCCGACTTGCAACGCAGTGTGGACAGTCATTATGGGTATAAGTCCAAGTGTCTCCTTTCGAAAAACTGCCTATAATTAACGAGGATTTTTCTGGGTATTAGGAAAAACGGCCCTGAAACCAATCCTGATGAAGGACCAAAGCGACTCGTTGTGGATTACCGAACTCGAGGAGATATTCGGGTTCCCCCGTCACTACACGGACGTGAAGAATCTGTCGGCAACGAAGCGGCAAAGATTGATAGGGAAATCTTGGAGCGTGCAAACCCTCACTGCCATTTTTAAATCCCTTTGTCCTTATTTTGTGTGCTCAACTATCCCAAGAGGTTCCACCCCCGGCCTTCCGAAGTCTCCGTTCGACTAGATCGTCTAACGAAATCGTCGAACGCAGAATCTTGTTACGTTTACGTGGATCATTCAATCTAGTCTGAAAAGAGATGAATGGTTTCATGTTTTTCATGTTTAATTTTCTTTTTTCGTTTCTTTTTTATCTCATTGCAATCAAGACAACTAGTATAGTTCATACTACGTTCTAGATCTTTATTCTCGTTGTTGCCTGCATGACGTGACAGGTATTTTCTCTCTCTTCCTCTGTGTATGTGTAATATATGTTTTACAGATGTGCTCGAACAGTATCGTACAGTTTTTACATTCTCTCGGTCGCGATTGGAAACAAAAGAGTTTTTGGCAACCGTTGTTCCGAAGGTTAATAAAAAATAAACGTTGCCTTGGTATGTACAGAGTCGCGGAACCCTCGACGGGACTCGTTACGAATTAGCATTCGCTCTTTGATATCTCATACGGAAGTATCCCCTGCGGTGTTCCCGACTGGTCGGTAACTGGTTGGTGCCGCCGGTGTACGGAACATTTCTCTGTTGGTTCAACTGCAACAGGGTGACGGGCACCGGTATGCAGCCCACCAAACAATTCACGTACTGCATCACGCGAGCCGGTAGCGGCGTGTTTATAAAGACTTCCTCGCGTTCCGTGTCGATCCCCCTGACAATACCTGGATAAATACGGTTCACTATCATTCCCAGCTGTTCTTTACAGAGCAGAGAAAAAAGAAAATATTGCAATAAAATGCTCACCGAAACCGTAACACGAGGAAAGCGGCGACCTGTCCAACACTCTCAGGCCAGACACCAAGTCGGTAGGTTGTGATTGAGCGTCCTGCAGATCGATTCCGCATAGTGCAACTATGTTTCCATTGATTACGTTCAACACGTGTGTTGGTGGCGCAGATGCTCGAGGTATCGAGACGATTATCGAAGAAAACAGGGTCCTGTAATCGAAATTCAATAATGTTACCATCTATTTACTTTGTACACGAGGTAACCATTCGGAGTTTCGCACGCAATTAATTACCAAACTCTAGTTTGTAAAAAAGATTTCGCATAAAATTTACTCTGTTTCGTGGGAGGCGTCTTATGGTGGTCGCAAATCTTCTCCAGGTGGATGTGCTTCCGAGATTTCAAGGTGATCTCTGTTTGTTTTATTTGTTTTTTGTACAGAACGGTGTGTTTTTATTTAGGTATGCGTGTAGCTTATATCGAGACGAATTGACTGACCTATAACACTTTCGTCTTCCAAGGTCAGACAAGGTTATTTAGTGCCGTTCAAAATTTAGCTTAGCTGGACGGAAGCACATCCACCTAGAGAAAATTCGTGACCACCATAAGAGCTGTTCAAATTTTATAATGTATTATTCTATATAATGTATAGAAATAAAGTGATTCTTACACGTATGGTACAGCTTCATTTAGCGACAAGCCGTTGGTTGACCTGCAAGAACAATTTTTTACAACAACAGATAATCAACGTCGTGGATAATTGGTCGGCTTACGTGAGATCTATGGGACGCCGCAGAATCTCGCTAAGGTAAGAGATCAGCACGAGTTCTCGCTGCTGATAGGGTTCCATGTTCCAAGTGTCATTCGCCGGAGCGCTTTTCCGTTCAGCATGGGAACGTATCACGGACAGTTCGTGATTGCAAGCTCGGTTCCAGTTGAAAACGTTCACACTCCATGATACCCTCGAAAATTTCTACGTAAAACAGATTTTCAATACTATACGAATCCTTCTATAATGCCCGATGATATCCAAGACAACCTGTGCTATTCACCTGTGTATTTATTACTTCCTTGCTCAAATAATCAGGAAAGTTGTTCTTGACCTTTCCGGACATGATTTGTACTACCAGGGAGGGTTGGACCACCTTCACAGTGAAAAGCACGATGTCCCAACCGATACCGTAAGTGAACCCCATAGTGTTCACCACGACCGGTAGTCGCGACATCATGGGACAACTCCACAACCTGTCCACCAACATTTTCATTCCCTCGATGTATTTCGTGATGCATCGAGTGACACTAATGTCGCCGATATACAGTTGGAAGACTGGAGGCTTCAAATGCGTGAAATTTGGACCGAGTAGGGGCTCCTCTATCAAAGTGTAGGAAATGCAAGCGGCTGGTGTGCACTCTGCCTGACCGATATCAAAGTCTACGAGGACCACCCTCTTGCTGGCAGGTAGTAGGCTGTTTATCAGGCAACGAACCGAGGTAGATTTGCCGACGTTCTTTCCTCCGGCGATCAAAGTGCAGGACCGTTCTTTGGCACGCCATTTTATCAACATTTTCTCAGCAACCTCTTGCGTGACACGATGATCGACGATCAACTCCTTGCAGGAATAACTGTCAACATACAGATTTGACTGTAGTATCATTTCCGCTCTCTTTGGATCCATCCAGGACTGGTACGGCGCGTTCTTGATGCTCGGGAACAGTCTGAACGGATAGAAGGCGTTCAAAAATTTGGTCAACTTGTCCTCTAGATTCGACAGAAGCAGTACCGTCGTGCCGGCTTTCAGGTCGTTCAGGTCGGCGGTCAGTTTGTTCTTAATGTCCCGGTTGATGCCCTCGGCAGACAGAGACGTCCAAATATCCGGTTGGACGTCCTGTGATGTCCTGTCGCTAGCTGTAACGCAAACGCTGCTGTACCCTCTCGGGGAGTAGATTTTGATAGGTTTGGTGGTCGCAGTGATCAAAGACCCGTAGACCTCGACCGCCCCACATATCACTTTTAAAACGATTTTACCGGTGAAACAAAATTGCGTCCTTCCCGACATCACCGCTACTACCTTATTTTTCAAACAATAAAACTGTACCGGGCACTGACTAGCCTGTACGTCGTTCTTGTTTCTTTTGGACGTTGAATTTTCGATACTCGCGTTTGGTAAATTGCTGTTTGTGTTAGTCGCATCGATTCCAATTTTCTCTAAGCACTGCTCGAAAGAGGCAGACTGTTCGTTGGGTTCCCACATGTCAGCAACATTATCGCTTTCTGATGCTAGTGGTGTCTTAACTTTCCGTGGCTTGCGATTATTTTTTGAAGGCGTCGCTGTTATTGTATCATTGCCTTGCTTTTCCGGACTATGGCTCAAACTTCCGTAATTCGCAATGATAATGTTGGCTTTAGCCTTTTTCGAATTGCTATGTCGCGTTTGCGGAGACAGAATGTCACAAGCATTGTCGTCATTTCGTAATCCGTGATTCTGCTTTAGTATTTTCGGTATTCTACGTGAAGACAACATTTGGGCCTCGACTATCACCGGCGATCTTAAGTTTCGTTGTTGGTTGGCAATAGCAGGACATTGCTTGTTGTTCTTGTCTGTGGATGTCCTTGTCTCTGCCGAATCTAAAGAAGAATCCGTAGAATCTGAAATTGAAGCAACCTCTCTCTATAACGGTGTTGTTTATTCTAGCAAAGATACTATATCTTATTTTATCTTCAACCTGCAAATAACATTTGCCTCTTACCTCTACGCACAACAACAATCGGGTGTGCTCTAGAGCAGTGGTTCTCAAAGTTTAGATCATGATGTAACCAGAATTTTTAGAATAAACCAAAATAACGATTTGTTAATAATTCATACGAATGTGTGAAATATCATGGGTTTATAGAGTAATGAAAAGTGCGATAAATGCAGCTGCTTCTCAGAAACTATCGTCTGACAATGAGTTGAAGGTTTCGTACTCACCTAAAAGCTGTGTTTCAAACAGTTTAAGAACCACTGTTCTAGAGAACTTCAAACGTTTCTTACTTGTTGCTTTAGTGTTGCTGCTACACGATTTTTTCTTCTTTCGCTTGATATTGCACTGAGACTCTAGCTGTTCGCTGAGCATCGAATTTATACTCGACAAAGCACCCTGAACGTTTTTAGTACTCGAACATGACGAATTCATGATCAGGTCTTGTAGAACAGACTTCTTTTTTAGATGAATATGCTTGTTTGTCCTCTGATACTTGAGTAATTTGCTAAAACAAAAATTGTATTTCGAATGTTTAGAACGTGTACGATAAGACTGTGTCAGCGCTTTGTCATCATAATATCCAGATAACAGTGTTAAGACGAATGCACAATGTTTACTCACGCCTTGGTTTCTTTGGGTCTGATTCCGACGATCTTTATTTCTGCGGTTTTTGTTTGCCTCGTTTTCATGTCGGTATTATATAAACACACAATTACGAAGTGAAAATGATTCAACTCCCCTCAGGGCACATTGTTGCAAACTAACCTCAATCCTGGTGTAAACGAACGAAAAGCTACGTACACAAAGGCGATACGAATCGCCGCAGATTTTTATTAAGCCGTTTCCAGTGCGTATGCGCCTGTAGGTTCCTCGTGATTTGCCACAAATGTACGAGCCTTTATTTTTCAATTTTTAATGTGCTATCATAATTGATTTCAAGTTGTAATACATCTATCATAAAGTGCATTTTCTTTGGTTTAATCTGTGCCCCTAAAAATCAAGAAATTTTTATTAGAAGCCTGTTGGGATGCAATCAAATATTTTCTCATTCAAATTCTAATGATTCTTACCACATTTCCCATAGAATACAATGCAAATTTCAGCAAGAATTCTTTGCTCCGTAAGGATGTCCGTACAGCGCCAAAGCACGTAGCGGCACAAGTCAAAAGACGGCCCTGGTTTCTTTTCCTTGCTGAAAGACGGCCGGGGTTCTGATCCAGAAAAGACGGCCAAGGTTCTTTTCCTTGCTAAAAGACGGCCGGGGTTCTGATCCAGAAAAGATGGCCCAGGTTCTGTGCCATACTAAGGCTGAGCAGATGTCAGCACTATAACGGGATCACGAAAACCGTGGCGTTCTCCAGCCTTTCGGCACCGACGAGCTCGTCTGTGCCTATACCTCGTCGGTGGTGAGACAAAAAAATATATTGGATAATTGGACTACCCCAACACTTCGTCTGTGGTACTGGTTTACTGCTATATCACTGGTTGTAGTATTTTATCTTTTCGTGGATGAAGAACGGTCGATTAAGTAGAAACTTGGAGTAGATAATTTTCCGGTAGATGGCTGTAATGTGCACATCACGCAAAAGTCTGTAGGGTCAAAGAATAGGGTCTGTAGGGTCAATTATTCATCAACCTAATACCGATGTTGTAATTAATACGAATATTTCAGCCGATTTATCGAAATTTATCCATGCGTAAGTTAAATTTATATTCTATTATACTGTTTCATTACAGATTAAATGCAAATAACGCATTTCACGAAATTAATTTTTCCGCAATAAATTTTCTAAGCCTATAAACGTATATAATGATTAGATACTGATTATTAAACAGTTTCGCGTTTAGATAAGCTTGAAATTATTAAACATGACGATGATTCGTTGTCAGGCATTTCGTAGTACATACATATTCAGCAATTCGCAGGAGAGATATTGCGAATGTTTACCGGGTTCGAAAGAGAGGGGTGGTAACCACCAACTCATGCAGGGGTGCGCGCTAATGCTACTTCGGTATCTACAAGTGTACCCGTAGGTGTTCGATACACGTGGAGAACACCTCCACCAACCTACCATCTGCAAGATTAACGATCTCGACGCTTCCACGGTATTGCCTTCGGGTATACTTGTAGGTCGGTTTCCCATCCCCTTTCTCATTTTCATCCCCACCAGGTCTTTCGTCACGGAATTTTCCTAACGCCCGCATAAATTGAACGAACACTACCGTTACTGAGAAAAATGCCGACTTTGACAATCAGCCCCTGGATACACTGTGGTGTCCAAGCATTGCGATTAACAACACTCCTTCAATTAACTCCATCGGAAATTCCGAACGTAAAAGGACTGGACTGGAGACCTTCATGCGAAACTTGCGATTCTTCAAAAGGATACACATATCTCATTTTTATAGAAGGAATCAAACATTTTCTGAAGAGTTAACGACCACGATTGATGAAGGAACTCATCATCCAGTCCTCTGCACTCGAAACTATTTTCACCCCAAAATCAAACCGTTTTCCCGACCTAGCATATTTCAATTCTGTCCAATTTTCTTCATTCTGTGGATACGAAACTGATATAATACCTCATACCGTACTTAAATGTTTAGTAATTTATCAAACACAAACAGATCCAATAATGTAAACAATACTTCGACTAGTATCAATTTTTAGTGGCGCCTCAGGATTGGTCGCTCAAGTGTCTAGGCTAGAGGTTACAAGAGGGGTGTAACTTGCTTACCAACCGATCCCCGGATCTCATAAGATCGTTACACACTATTAATCGAGAGATCTGCATCCTGGCGCTCGGAATGCAGTATCCTAGGGGGTGCATCATCGAACCTAACGGGTGACAAGACCTGCAGATAGCGATGCAAAGGGAGTAGAAGGGCGGCGCAAGCTGGGGTAGACATTAGCGGTCCTGTCACTCAGGAGAGGAGAGCGATGGTTTGTTTTTTTCATCCCCTTGTCGTCGTTCAGGAGGTCGTGCAGGAGCGGGACGCGTGGGACGCAGGAGAACAGTCCTGTGCCAGGAATTCGTTTAATTTCGCAAGAACGACCGGGACGAAACAAAAGTCACGGCGAGCGAACATTAAAAATACTACGGGTCGCCCGTTTCCGTGCGCTTATGTAACATGGCGTAGGAAGCGTGGCGCGCGCGCGTATGCGCGTATGCGTGTGTGTGTGTGTGTCGTTAGGTCATTTTGTCGGATCTCTTTTAATTCCCGAGCGTTTCCGTTGCGTCGGCTGGGCCCGGTTGACGATAATTAACCGCAATTCAACCGGGTATAATGCGGCCCATTCGCGTGGATCGCGGGCATTTATCAGCCGCGATTAATCGAAGCTTTTCAGTGCCACGAGCAGAGTACTGGGTAACGTGAGCGAGGTTTACATTGGCAGAGGCTCCAGTCATTAATAACCGATACCGAGAGCCTCGTTCCTGTCCCGCGTTAATTCGACGTATCGAATCGAACGACACACCGGCGCTCGTTAATCTTCTTCCCCAATCCGTCACTCGAAGCGATTTATTTAAGGAACGAATGCACGTGTGTACGTTGTCTCTCGCTTCTGCCCTCTTCCTCTTCTTTCTCGCTTTCTCGCATTCTCTCTTTCGCTCGTGCTTCCCTCGCTTTATCAGGCTTCTTTTCGACGAGCGCGCAAAAGCGAACGCTCCGACTAAACTTAATTAATGCGCGATGAGCTACGACCACGCTCGGCCGCGTGAAATATCGTCGATCGCGAATTCCGACGACGCTTTTCCGAGCTACAAACAGCACGCTTCCTCCTTATCCAGTCTCGGCGTGGTTTTTGGAATTGTGCAATACGCTTCGTGTTGAAACAACGTCGATTTTAGGAAAACCTGTTGCACTCAAAGCATCTTTTTTTACACCTATTGCTGAACTTTACCGTACCTCTTTTTTCATTTCTGACTTTATTTTATAGGGGACAATAGCTTCTGAACGAGCGTCTAGATCGAATCATCATAGTCTTGACAAAGAGGAATACTCGCAGTGTTATTGCTGGTACTAATTGACTCTAATTTGTAGGTTAGCTCCAAGTTGTGCTGGTCCAAAATCGTGCATTGTACACTGAATTCTCGATATTTGTCAACAACACGAGTCTTGCCAGCGTCGCGTATCGTCCAGGAGACACACCCGGTCTCTCGAGTTTCGTGGCAGCGACGTTTATGATCCAGGCCTTGTCGACATATATGGAGAAATCACTGTATAAAGTTTCTTCGCGATAATCCCGGTTAAAATCTTAATTTTCTGTTTAGAATCGTTACGAACGGATCACGAAGTTAGAAGTCGTTGTGCAGACGCCTTCGTCGTTGCTCAATGGAAAATTTCACGCTGTTTGTCGTTTAAACGAAAAGCACATACATCATATTGCAGGCGTTCGCATCTGTTGTAGATAGTTGATAGCATCGTCGTAGACATCATCGTAGTTAAGGGTTGGGAAACAATCCTACACCGAAGCAAGCAACGTAAAACTTTAATGTCGAATGCACACGGGCAGATTTTTATTAGTCCAACGAATTCCACGTTCGCGAGACTCCAATTTGCCAGCGAAGGGTTAATGTTTTTTCTTCCACGAAGCAGTAACGCGACTGGAAGGGAACAGCTCGGTGTTCGGAAAGGTGGCGAACTACTTATAGACGGTCGTTCGAAGTTTTATTAGATAGGGAATGGTTAATGAACAGAGCTCGCGGGGTGGTAGCACGAATTTTCCGAAAGTTCCGATGGCACAACACCACCGGCGTGGTATCGTTCCTATTAACGAAAGGTTAACTGCGCGCGAGCGAGGATTTTAGAGCACGGCTATAAATACCTGTAATAAAGCGCGCGATCATTAATCTTCGACGGTAATTTCGGTTTGCAGTGGCGACATTCGCCGTCTCCTTTGCTCTCCTTGCCGCCCCCTCCTCGTCCAGCATCCCCTGGACGTTCGACCCTAACCGTTTCTCTCTTTCTCTCTCTCTCCCTCTCTCTCTCGAACATGAGCTGGCCCCGCGGTTCACGGTGTATACCGCTCGTTCTCGCACTTTCTAGGATAATTAATGATCCTGAAAGCGATCTACTCACGGTTGTCTCGTTTCGGGGCAATCTTTCTCAGTCTTGCTCGCCAACGCCCCCGCCCCCGGGTCCTCCTCTTCGTCTTAGTCCTCCTCTTTGCGGATTAAAACGATTCTACTTACGCTCAGCCGAACCGTTCGAAGAACCGATCCACAGTGAATTCTTGATATATGTCATGAACACGGGTCTTGTCAGCGTCTTGTATCGTCCAGGAGACATACCCGTACCGTGTTATGCCCCCCCCCCCCCACGGTGTCTATACCCTGCGGTAGTGGGGATAATCCCGCGACATATATAGAGAAATCACTGTGTTTCATTATTGATTGAACACTTTATGTATATTCAGTCGTGGCTGGATCCGTTTGAATCTTATTCAATTTCACAAATTTTTACGTCTTCGAGACGTAACAAATGATCTTATTGTTGGTCCCAGTACGAATAGTCAATGACACGAATTCGTTACGAGATAATTAGGATGTAGATGGGACGTTTGTATATCTAGATCGAAATGGACTCGGATGTCCTATGTCCATTTACAGGACAATCTCCATTGCTCCGTAATGTTAATTATATCTTGATCATTTCGTTCCCTTAAGTCGCTGCTAAATGCGTCTACAATTAACTGCAAAGTGTATTAGCACGTTCATCAAAGCGATCCAGCTGATGCAAGCCATCGAACAATCCTGTATCCACTTAATTGCACCCCGGGAACCCGGTGCCTCTCGCAGGAAACGTTGTAGATCGCGATAACGTCGTCGAGGAATCCCGTAACGCTCGAATGACTGACGAACGCCTCTGTAACTCCCTTCCACGTATTCAATCACAAGCCTAAGCGCCGTACGTCTCGTTATTAATAGGGGTGTTGTTTCCTCAGCGTCTTCTGACGAGTTCAATCATCAGCTGGCTCTGCAACCATTCGAATCGTCGTACCTGTCCGTATTTAGCAAACTAACTCACCATTAAGTACTTCGGTTCGTTAGATTTAGGGTTGCTCGATAGATCGCGCAATTCACGTATTCATAACGAAAAGAGCAGGAGCAACTGAAATTTATACTTGGTTCCTGTATCTTGTAATCGATGCGAACGATGTTGCATATAGATCCGCACTCTAATAATCAAGTACTCTTTTAACACTTTGACTGCCAAACTAGAAACCTCAAAAATTCCATCAAGTCGATGTAAGTTATTGAATGAAATAAAAATTGAAAAAAATTATATGTATGATATCGAGTAGTTCTCCAACTTTTTGGCATTTGGTACGATTAATATATTAGCGTAAAAATTCATTTTAAAACTTGGACAAATGATACCGTCACCCACGTATGGGTGACATGGCAGTCAACGTGTTAAAACAGAGCTACTTTCCTAAAATTTCTCCGAATAACTGCCGAGTTCCGTTGTGAAGCTAGAACGATTAGGCTACCAAATGATGCGTAAAGACTCTTTGTGATGAAACTACGTTCTGTTAGAAATGCGAAGAAAGCAGTGAAACTTGAATTTTCACAAATACAGAGGCGAAGAAATTTTAAAAAACATAGAGAGAAAGAGAGAGAGATAAAGAAATTATTATAGGGATGATGAAAGAACAGAATGATGTAGAAGGGAGTATAATTCACTCGAGAGTTTGTCCTCTTCTACAATGCTGCCTTTTGGCTGATCTTTATCGCTGCCAATCAGGGGTCCAGGTGACCATGAGTCCAGGGTCCTGAGGTCGCGTCAAAGGATTACAGGACTCGGGCGAACCAAGGTGCTTCTAGAGTCCTGAAAGGGGACCACGGAAGGATTTGCATAGACGGTCCAGGTGCCGCGACTCGACGTCTTGCTTCACACGCGTCGATCTCTAATTATCTGGAAACAGGGAAGAGGCAACGCGCGCCCCTCCCCCCCCCCCCCTCGTCTGCACCCCAGGATAAACTAGTATTTTCATGACAATCGAGCGAAACGGGGGAGCAGGAGACACCTCGGCATTATCTCACCTTGGCTAATTCCTCGAACGCAAGTTGCTCGGTCTTCGGCTATTCCCGATCGATCGACAACCGTTCGCTCGTCTCCCTCTTTCTCTCCTCGGAGACCAGTGAATACGGAAGCGACGAAAGCTGGAATTTCCGGTTGATTCGGCACGCTAACGATGGGGTGGTTCAACACCCCGTGGGGACCGCGGAGACTATACGCAACCATCGGCCCTATTGTCAACCTTTTGCCGCAATCTGCTCGTCGATTTGCACAATAATGGACACGCACCAGCGGACACCAAATTAGCGGGAAGGAGAGAATGCGTTGTATTCGACGCGTCTGCGAACGTGCGGCTGCGAAACTCTTCGATCATCCCTTGATAGCCTTGTTTCTATGTCAGGTTGTCTAGCAATAGGTTTGATCTTTGATTCAATCGTGATGTCCTCTTGGGAGATCCTACTTGATCTCACCGTTGTCCCGTTGGCTCAATTTCGAGGACCTGTTTCCTGCGCGGAAAAGTTGTGGACCTGTTTTGCTTACGATGCTATTTTTTCAAATAGGAACTGACAATAAGAAGGGTGAGGCATTCTGTGCTGCGCGTCAAAGTAGAATTTTACCTAGTGTATGAACACTCGAGGCTATTACGACTCCAAAATTGGAACGTTTCATCTAGCCTAGAGTATTTTTGTTAGACCACTTTCATTTTATTCGCATAAAATCATATATTAGGAGTACCCATATAAGTAATCAATTATTTGCAAAGAATTTGATTTGCCTTTAGCTCTGTACCGATCGTTGAAGAGGAAATACGTATTCTTTTACAGTTTTCGGTGAAGCAGCCTGTGTTCTAAATATTCTAAAAAATATTATTCTTTTCACAACCATGTAATAAAATGGCGGCGTCCGTACCTTCCGAGGATCATATTCGTCATTGCATACCTTTTCATTTTCGATGCAGGATGTAATGCGACGGTAACAAGAAAGAAAATTTGCGATGTTGATGGAGATGATATAATAAATTAAGAAGTAAAAACTTGAATTTACTACAAAGTTAGTTCTAGATTTCAAAATAATTGATTACTTATCGGCCCCCCTAATACAATCTATTAAATGCAAAGACATTTGGGAATTTTTGTTTTGAATTATAGTCTAACAATTTTTAGTGGTGCCTCAGAGTTGCCACTCGAGCGCTCAAGGGTAACATCTGCCACTGCAATATCGAGTCGAACATTTAATGAAGATTTTGATCAAAATGTGCCGTACATGGATACGCTGTTATTCTCCTTCGGAATTGAAATAAGATTCGGTTTTGTTTGCAGTAGTTTGCAGCAGGAAAAAGGACTGAAACGAGCAGAAATAGAAAAACCGAGGGAAGCGGCCGCTCGAGTAGAATCGATCGAGTTCCGAGAAGCGGGCTCGTCGAGAAACGGAATCGGCCGTGTGGCGCGCCACCTCGGAAGGTATAATAAACCGAAATCATTTGCATTATTCTAATGGCTGGCTGCGTTCCACGTACGGCACCGCGATTTCTCGAAGCTAACCCGCGAGCAGGCGAATCGCGGTTTTCCAAAACGCGATCCACGAAACCATTTCATCGATTCAGGAATTCAATTTATACACAGAAACGATTTAAACAGTACTTAATGACAAATTCAATACATCGTCAATGTTCATTTGTATAGAGAAACAAATATAAAATTAGATTTTATAGTTCAATAAAGGACGTCAGGTGCACGAGCCAAATTTTATGAAAATTCAATTTATATACAGAAACGACTTAAATAGTACTTAATGACAAAATCAATACATCGTCAATGTTCATTTGTATAGAAAAACAAATATTAAATTAGATTTTATAGTTCAATAAAGGACGTCAGGTGCACGAGCCAAATTTTATGAAACTTATTCGAGACTTGTTCGAAGAAGTGGTGGTGGAAGATAGTTCTTAGAAGAATACCGAACATATGTCTTTTTTTATTGGCCATTATCTACTATAACGAGATGAAAACGACCCTCAAAGTTAGGGGGTGAAAACACATTTTTGGGGGTGTCTAAGGTGTAAAACAGTGTTACTGTACACTTTTACGGTCAAGTGCAATTGTATTTCAGTCTACATTCTTTAGTTTTGTCAAGGATTAATGAAACCCGTAATGGCATCTTTGAGGCTACCACAATTCACGCCGCCAACTTCATTTTTTCTCACTGTTCGTTATTTACAAAACGTTCCTTGAGAAACAATAAGTTCTAAAGCTAACATAGCTGCAATTACAAAGTGTTAACAAACATTTCGACATACCCAATGATTCCTCTAAATTTGTTTGATGGGTTGCACGAATTTATTCGAAACTGCTGAAGGCTGAAGCGGAACCGCTTTGTACCGCGTAAAACGGAAATACAAGGATTCAGGATCCAGGTGATTCATGGATCGGCGAAAAAGCCGACGACCACAGAACGATTGAGCGTCGCCGTCCCAGATTCCCGCGGACCGATTCCGCGAACAGAAAACCTTTCCAGTCTGGATATCCGTTCTTGCATCAATATTTAATCGTGGCTAACAAGATGGCGGCGGTATGCACGCCACCCAGATGGGCTATAAAAGCTGCGAGGGGGGCCCGGGTAATAGTTAACTCGCGTTCAAGGCACATCCTTGTGAGCTGGTTGCCGGTGTTCGTGAGTCTATGTAGCGACGACAGCTCGCAGGAGCGAACGAGCCAAAGAAAATGGGAGATCGAGAGTGAGAGAGAGAGAAAGAGAGAGAGGGAGAGATTCGTGAAGCCTACGAGCTGTGCGCGAGCAGTGTCGAGCACGATTTCCAAAGGTGGAACGAAGCAGGGAAGAGCAAATAGATAGGCCCGTGGCTGCGCGGAGGCCTGAGAATTGTCAATCGAAGGTGCCAAGAAACGAGAGAATGTCCCGAGGCGCGGCTTCACAAACATCCTTCTTCTGCTCGAACGTTTCTCGACTACATAGAACCTCGGACGTGTCCTCGACGCTTGCCAACGATCTTGGTGTCCCGGCACGATCGCTACCGGGAAACGAATCGTCCTGGAGAACGCTGTAACGTTATTCGATTTTTGTTCTGAATTTATCCATTTACCCTCCATAGATGGTGCCAGATTATCCGTTCCTTTCGATATACAGTGGGGGACAAAAGTGTTCGTACACTTGGAATATAGGAATAAAAACAACAATGTTTTCTATATTATTAAGTATATTCAAATATGTATACGTAACTGTATATTATACATTACACTTCTAACAATCTTCTAAATTAATGAAACTAACATGATATCTTCTAAAGTAATGTTTACATTGATCGGAATGTTGTGATTCCTTCGTAACTGCTGTGTTTATCAACAGAAGTGGTGGTGTACGAATACTTCTGTCCTGGCAATTTCTTACAGTAGTGTGAATTTTGAATTCATTTCAAGTTACTAAGTGATGGTATTGTCTTTGTTTTTTGCTCATTTGTTGTTAGAAGTGTTGCGTACAATATAAAGCTACATACGTTTAAATACAATTAATAACATAAAAGATATTGTTGCTTTTAGTTATATATTCCAAGTGTACGAACACTTTTGTCCCCCACTGTAGCATCGACGTTGTACGAGGAATTAAATCTCACCCTGTAGCCGGGTGATAGCTCACTAAAGAGAACTTTATGAGTCAGCAGATCTTTCTGGTTGGTCAGCTATACAAAAAAAAATGTATTGCAAACGACTGTAACGACTGTTACCGTTTTCATTAGAATTTATTAGATCGTACGGCCCATTTGCATTTCATTCTCGGTTAATACCCAGAATGCGAATTCGGAATGGTGTCTCGAGCTGGCGAACGGTTCGGTAAAATAAATGAAAGCTGAGGATATGATCAAACATTAGCAAAAAGATGATCGTGTCGTTTGTACACGCTCGTGTTGCCTAACAACGCCGAGCAAACATTGCGAAACGAACTATTAGGGGCTAACACATTTTCTACCTAATATTTTCCAACTCTTGTATCAGCATCGTTTTGTTTATGTGGCTAGAGGCAAGATCGCGAACGTATATTTTCGAGCGAGGGTGTACCGAGGGATGATTTGTGAGACCTTCGAGTGGTAATTTTTTTTCGAAGGGGCCATTGTTTCGTCGTCGACAGCTTTTACCGGGTCATCGACGTTTACTTTTTATCGGCTACTTGAACAGAGTTGCCGATATTAAGACATCCACCGAGGCGTTCGGTCGTTTGCGCCGCAAGTGGAAACCGATCGGCGAATTTCCGACACGGTGGGTAGCCATTGTCCGTTACGGTGTTTCTCGGAAGGTCACCAGACCTGCCGACCATCCTCCATGGTCTCCGACCTCGACCTCGCTCATTCCAATTATAACCGTTACGATTTCCAAAATTTTATAGGTTGCCTCGAGGAAATAAAACCGACCCGGCCCGACCAGGTCATCCTGTTCGTACAAGACAGAGCTAAAAAGCATGTTGCACTCACCTGGAACCATTCGTGTAGGTATCCACTCTCGCGTTTATCGATCGTTTCTCAGTCGAATAAGTTCGTATGCAAAAGCGTCTACGAACAAAGTTCACGGTCGAAAAATTAATTATAAAAGTTGTCCACAGCTGGATTTATTCGCAAGCGTTGTATGTAGACTGCGAATCTCATAGCAAAATCGAGTAAACGGAATTTTGAATTAATTAAATTAATTGTCTAATATTCTTTGTTTCTACTGGTCTCCGTTTTAGGGATGTTTTAAAGAAACGTAAAGAACAAGCGAAGATCTCTTTAACCCTCTACGGGCCTAGTAAATTTCAGGTCACATGCTAATATATCGACATTTCACCAAATAATTTCAGTTTTTATCAGAGTCTTAATTATATAATGTCTATGAGATAACCAATAACGATATTGATGACGGTTTGCAGCACCATCAATCTGAAATATCAAAGTAAATGTCTTGCAAGTAATCTGCAAATGGAAACTAACGTTAAATTATGTTTTGTTCAGAATTAGTGGATAGTTTATAGTCAGAATATATAGCTTATTAAGAAACACGAGATTGTATTATACAGGATTATATAAGCATACGTACTATGTTATGTAAAATTATATAAGAACGAAGAGGGGGGACAATAACTGATAACTAGACTTTTATGCATTCATAACAAAATTGAGTAGATCAAATTTGAAATTGTAGGAAAATTTAGACAATTTCAAATGTCAATATACCATTTTTCATCTGTTAAAACTAGCAAGTGAAGAAACAAGACCCTACTTGGTTTCTATTTCTTGAAATCGGTGCAGACAATTTTTATTTTGCACAAAGACTGATAATAATAAATAAATAATTCACATCCGGCGAAAATCGACCGTTCAACGACCACATCGACCATTCAACGACCACATCGACCGTTCAACGACCACATCGACCATTACACATTCTCGCAGCGTGCGACTCTCCCAGTCCGACTTAATTATTGCAATATCGCTAATGCCTCCCCGACATTCTTTTCCATTTCGTACGTGGCTCACGTTGTTATCAATTTCGCATAGAACGCTTGTAATTATGCCGGGGCCTCGAGAACCGGCAGAGAGCACGTGAAGAGCAACGTGCACGGCGGGCGCACGTGTTTCCTGCGCGTCCGCCCGTATGCCCATAACCGTAATCGAGAAATTGTCGCAGGAAAGCCGAAGTAGCCGTGAGGGCACCGACTTTCGTCGCATTACGGAATCCCCAAGCCCATTAGCCCCGACTACGGGCCACGGGAGGATTAACGCAGGGTCTTGGGAATTAATCCTTGGGCCCTAACCGTTTGCGACCGCTCGTAAACGGTCACTACCGATTTCGCATTATCTCGATCTAGAAATCCGAAGAAGTTTCCGTGCAATAACACTGCCTCGAAACTCTGTGTATTAGGTCATCCCATAAATCAAGTTGTTCTTCGACAAGGTCGGAAAATAATGTTGGTGCTCGACATTCAACTTCGAACGTGGTTTAAACTTGACTTTATTAACCCTTTAACGCACAGTTTTTTCTTTTAAACCGGCCAAAAAAAAAAAATCAATGGAAATGGTCCGTTCCATGGTTCCATGGAAAAAGGCTATATTTTATTATTGAATAAATAAGTGTTATAGCTTACAATCCCATGTGAACGATAAATATCAATAAAACGATTTTTTTTTTTTTTGCTTTCACATTGTTATTTTCAATTCTGGATTATATTCGAGTGTGGAAAATTATAGCAGCATAAAATACAACGCCGCTCGAATTATCTCGAGCGTACAAGTTAAGGGGTTAATGGAAAGGTGTTCGGTTGGAAATCTTGTGCGTCCACGAACAGCCAGTTTATTCTGTTGATCGAGGCGAATCGTAATCGTATAATTTAGGCACGAAAGAATTCGTACGGGCTGGTTCGATAGAAATTGCTCTCGATCTTGGCGAGTCTTGCCGAGGACGTAGAGCAGAGTCGTTTCCTGGGTCCGGGTCGATATTTGCGCGGCCGGTCGAACCGAGCGAAATCGTAAATCGCAGGAGTAAATCGCGCGCATCGTCCGTGGCGTGCAATTATCTCGCGGTTGGTCCGCGAGGTCACCGATGGGCGTACCTTAACGGCGGCTCGGCTCGTTCGCCGCGTAGATCCATATACCCTTATAAAGGATCACGTTTGTAAATCATAAAATTCGCAGTTTCACACGGTCCCGACTTCGGCCGGCCCTTCGCCTCTTTCGCTTCGGTGGAGGAGTAGTAGGATGAGAAACAAGGAGGGCGAGCAAGAGGACCGGGGAGAAGGAGGAGAGCCCTCTCCGCGGGCTGCAATTACCTGCAATTTGTACTACGAGCACCGTATGCGCCATCTTGCCTGTATATGTGACGTGGAGCGCATGCAGATGCAACAGCGGGAGGACGAGGCGAAACTGGAAGTGGAGAGAAGCTGCGCGGAGAAAAACAAGAACCGAAAGAAGAAACGAGAGCGATCCAGAGAGAGAGAGAGAGAGAGAGACAGAGAGAGATTGTTGAAGGGGTTGTAGAAGTTGGACGCCGATCGGTCGAATCGTTGCTCGGATATCACGGAAACAACGCCGTTTCCGTCTCAATTAGCCGCGATCCTTCTCGCGCAACCTTTCCTCTTCATTTTCCACGTTCCTCGAGCGTCTTTACGAGCGGTTTTCAGGTTTTTCTGCAGCCTACACGGAATGTCTTCAGCGGCCACAAAGATGGCGTCACCGTGGAATGGCCAATACGTGACTCGAACCGCGCGGAACGTATAATAATGAGTTTATTGCGGGTTCGAATAGTAGAATAACTGAGACGGACTATGAAAATCCAGTTGCGCAAGTGCGTGTAAAATTTAATAGAAGCGCTGGTCTGTCTTGACGCTAAAACTACCGCTACCGTGCTTCCATGGAACATTATTAAATAAATCTCTTGCCCGGGCCCACGTGAAAACAAAGATTACACAATGTCTGAATAAATCCAACCTCGTAACAGTTTCATACAGTAAAACGCATCTTGACTGCCAAACTAGAAATCTCAAGAATTCCATAAAATCAAAGCAAGCTATTTAATGAAATAAAAGTTGAAAAAAATTAAATATATGATATTGAGTAGTCTTCCAACTTTTTTGCATTTTACAGATTCCAATCAAAGTTGGTACAACGAATATATTAACGTAAAAATTCATTTTAACATATTAACAATGTCACATATGGGTGACATGGCACTCAACGTGTTAATTGCAGAGTTCAATTCGTCATTATTATTAGAATGTCGTCTCTAGAGCGACGTAAGACACAGCCCGTCCTAGTATTCGGAATTCGAAGGTGTAGGAAATGTCTATTCCTCGTGTTCTTGGAATTTGGGCCTACTTTATCGTGAAATTGTTCTCGGAAATCTAGATCGGAGACCGGCAGGGAGCAAAGTAAAGAGGATGATGCACGCCAAAGGGATCCCGAAGAGTGCCGAGGAAGAAGAGGAGAAAGGAAAGAGCAAAAATGGTCGTATCTAGCGAAACCGACAGGGATGAGTCTTATTACTGACGGGATCAAACAGCCGTTGGAGTGTTAACTGCCCATGCTCGCCAACAGAACCGAACGGGCGCCGAAACCTGTGGTTTAATACCATTTGCCAGTAGGCACGCTCGCCTCCTCCACCCCTTCGAACCCGCTGACTTCCTTTCACGAGGCATCGAGGCTAAAATGGAGGTAGGCGATGCTCGAAACGCTTGCCATTATTGCTGTATAGACCGCGGAACCGTAGCATCCCGTTCCGCTAAAAAGAAATTTGCGAACGCAACCCCCAATGAAACGCAATTTCAGTTTATTTGCAACCCTCCAATGTTACCCTGGAGCTTATCATTTTTTCGTCCAGTCTCGTACGATCCCTCATTTCGCGAGGAAAATTTTCTGAATACCATTTACGCAAAATAATTTTAAATACGATGCTTCTAGAATTTCCGAAAAAGAAATTTGCGAACGCAACCCCCAATGAAACGCAATTTCAGTTTATTTACAACCCTCCAATGTCACCCTGGAGCTTATCATTTTTTCGTCCAGTCTCGTACGATCCCTCATTTCGCGAGCAAAATTTTCTGAATACCTATTTACGCAAAATAATGTTAAATACGATGCTTCTACAATTTCTTCGAAAAATTCTCTGGAGAGATCCGTATCGATTTCTCTACATTTTTTTGGAACAAAGCATGCAATTCCTGAGTCTATCTAGAATCTAGATCATCGTTTCGTAGAAATTGTAGCTTCCCAACGTTCGAGCTTGATAATGTTTATACCATGGGTTGTCGATTCAAAGAGTATGCTGAATAAAAGAAAAAAGCCGTAAACGGGATACGAGTGAAAAATGTTGGAAAACTACGGTCCAAGTTTTCATCGATTTGAGAAGTGTAAAAAATGTTATTGACGTTTAATGTCTGGTTGCAGAAGCAGATTCCTGATCGTACGCATCTGAGAAGCAGGAGGGGGGTTCATCGCAGTCTTCCATTTTCCGTTTCCAGAGAGCCGGCAGTTTGTTTTTTTCTTTTTTTTTTGTCGCTCTCGCGTTTCCTCGGTCGAAGCGCGCAATTTTTATCGAGAGATCTTACGGAGGGCGAAGGGAGGTGTCGTGACGATCTCAAAGAAGAATCTTTCGTAGCGCAGTATCGCGGCGAGCGATCGCAGCAATCATGCTCAATTACCGGCGACCTTATGCCACCATATCCTTCCGATGGAACACGACACGGCAATGAAAACACGACAAAGGGAAATCGCGATCTCTTCGGCCATTTATTTATTATACGGAACGGGCTCGTTAGAAACGCACAAAGGGAATCCCACCGAGGAATACGCGCGCATGCATAAACATTGGAAAACGCGTAAAATAAGCTTACCGCGAAGAACGTTCTGCCCGCGTCCGACGATTAGCGAAAATGGACTAATTAAAAGATGCGCTCTATCGATATCGGGGAACGCAGCTGCAGTCAACGAATCAGAGGCTTCGATTCGCGGATGCTCGGTGGGAACAGCTTGTACTCGCGCGAAATGGTGTTCGCCAACCGGGAATTTCCCTATCGATCTCTGCCTGCAAGTTAGCAACCATGTGGCGAACAAGAAACAAAGATATGGAAAATCGGATAACACCGGTGATTCTTATCGGCCGATGTCCGCGTTGAATAATAGATTGCCACGCGATCGGAAGAATCGACAGGACAATCGTTCATCAAAAATGAGCAACGGGGTGCGTCGCATCGACAGGCGACTAAGCGTATGGTTTAGTGCACGCACGGCTGGGACGCAGGTATCGCGAGCAGATAGGCCAGGTCAGAACGGAAGCAGGAACATGGGTCGAACGAGGGAAATCCCGTGCAAGAACGCATCGAAAATCTCTCGGTCTGGTCGTGCACAGGGGTCGTTATCCGATAGGGTGAGCGAAAGAGTGAAGATCTGTCCGTGAGAGGGGTAACGGGAAGGTGGTGGGAGAGAGCTGATCGGGTAGCCAGGGCTGTGAACCGGTGGGGGGAACGAAGAGGGAGGTGTCGGGATGGGCGTGGCTATTAGGAGCCGCCTTTCGCGACCGATACGGCGGTGTCGGGCGACGGCGTTGGCGTGTCAGAGCCCCGCCCACCTTCTCAGCCGCGTAACTATCCGCTCTCGACCTGTCCGCGGGGCTCTATCGAATCGCGGCGAGCTTCGTGGTGGGGATGACGAAGAAGTCGGAACGGCCGAGCGTCAGATCGCAAGGGGACGCGAGTGTGCGCGCGTCAGCTCCGTCTTCAGTCGTTCGTACGTCGTTGTTTACCAATCAGTTATCAGAGTTCCATTTCGCAAAAGGGATTCTCTCCGGCCGGGTGATCGACGAGGCAATGTCGATCGGGGCTCCGTCGACCGCGTGAACCCCGGGGGCACAGAACCGCATCTCGATCCTCGTCGTCGTCGTCGTCCTCGATCCTGATTCTTCTACATCTTCGCGCCCCTCCCTCTCGGCTCGGCCTCGAGGCTCGGCTCACCCCCTGCCCCCACTCCTGCCAGTAATCCGCCCTTCCTTCCTTCCTTCCTTCCTGGCAGGCTGCCTGGCTGCCTTCCTTCCTTCTTCCCTGAAGAATCAGTCCCTCTCGGTATCGCGGTGTGCGCGCATTACCATCGTATCGAATACACGCGTGCGCGCTCTTCTTCTCTTCTCCCTGTCTCCTCTCCGGTTCTCGCGATTCGCGAGCGCGCTCTCTCTTCTATACCACCTTTTTCGCGTTCGTCGTCGTGTCCCCTCTGTGTGCTGCCTGGCTGACGGACTGGCTATATCCTCTCTACCCTCTGCTGCTATTGTGTATCCGCCACCAAAAGGAATCGGCACTCGGTAACGCGCATGCCAGCCATCGGACCGCCGCGTGTTGTGCCTCTTCTCGCGCGTTCACGGTGACAGAACGTGGAAAGAAATTAAATTCGGTGATCGACTGACTTGTGACAAGTGGATCACATTGAATCGCAACCACCATTACGGGAAAGACATGGACACACGAAATCGGTAATCAGTGGTTGCTCTCTCTCTCTCTCTCTCACTCTCTCGCTTTATCGATGATACGCATTTATCACCGATAAACGAACCAACCGGTCGAATCGATTTCCGATCAGAGACCAACGGCGGACCGTTTTACCGGACGGTTCTGTGAGAACAAGTGGATCGTTGCACGAACGCCGGGACTTTGTCGTTCGTGCTGTTCAGCCCCGAAGCCAACAACAGACTTCTCTCTGCACTACGCGACCGTTCCTCTGTCGTTGTTTGTTCAACGGTCGCGATCGTACGCGAACGTTTTGGCAGCGTGTTCCGCTGCGGGGGTGTCTCTCGTGTCGTGGCGACCGCTTTCGCGGTAAAACAGCCAAAATTCGGGTGAAGAACAGAGAACCGCTGCCATCCTACGCGATGGAAATGAGCGACGAATACCAGGACATGGGCAACCCCGGCGGAGGGGTGGCGATGGCCAACATGCCCATCGCCCATCACCGACACACGCCAGACAGCCCCATGGTGAGTGACTCTTTTCCATTCTTCCCCCGTAGACCGCAGATTTCCGACGACTCGCGCTGTCCGTTTCGAAGAAATACAGGATTCACAGGAATTTACGCGCTATTCGTTTCAAGGAAATTCGAAACAATTTCATTCGCCTTGTACCAAGTTTGCAAAGTTACTTGTCACTAGGTTTCTGAAATTCAATTAACTGTTAAGTAATTCACTGTTCCGAGCACTAGAATCTGCGGTCTATGATATTTTTACAAACTGTACTTATCTGTAGTAGAATAATAGACGTTTTTCTAACATAAAGTACCTACACAGTGTGGGTGAACTTGGTTCTCTTGGAGAATTTTGTATGCTGAAAAAAATTGTTTTTGCTCGCGATTTCGTTGTGAAAGCGATTTGAAACTTTTGCGGGATGGTGTAGTTATGCTTGAACATTTTGCTAAAGTTATCAAGCGTCAACGTGTGTTCGTTTATGGCAGCTCGTCTCGTTCAAGGCAGAAGAAAAGAGAGGTTTATGATTTCCCCAAAGAATTTCGGAGCAGTTAAAAACAGTTGCGACGTTTTGCTTTCATTTTGTACAGAAATAAATCGTGGCCGTTGTTCGCGGTTGATATCGATTGATTCGAGCCACGAATCTTGTATACAAACACCGCGTTTCGAGGCCACCGTTTTGCGTTCGCTCTACGCGATGAAACACGGGGTATAATAATATTAATAACTTTGGGCTTTATTGCATATCGCGGAATGTTGTGCTCGTAATAGGAATAGTAGAAAGTTCAACCCCGTATGTCCCGGAGGTGCACATGAAACTGTCGTTTTAATAATAATGCTGGTACATACAAACGGAGATCGATTCATACGTAGCGCTCTCTGTCGTTATGAATTTAATAGCTGCGATAAACTTGTATATGTACTTAAACGTACGTGTCGCTTCGGCATTTTCGAGTGCGTAGATCAAACATGGCGGCGAGAGTAATAGAGACACTGTCCGCAATTATCGGTAATATATGCTATAATTTCTTTGGAAATTAATTATTCACGTTCCGCGGTGCTGTTCGAGAAATTATTGCACGCGAAGTTGATTAAATTTGCAGAATCAAGCTAGACGAAACACGTCACTCGATTCAAGAGAAAAATTTTATTACTACCGAATGAATATTAGCACCGAATATATATGGTAATAATCAAATTAGATTAATTTATATGTTCTCGGTGTGAACGATGTATGTAATGTAATGTAACACGAGTACAGTTAATAATGAAAACGAAGATACAAATACCAGATCGATAAATGCAAATTAACGTAAAACGTAAATTAACACTAAACGCACCGAGCTATAAATGTAACAGGTACACGTTGCCTTATAAAAATGACAAGATTTAATGTATTTAGACTTTTTGCGCGGTTCTTATTGCAATGTGTGCTCTACTAAAGATATTTATTGCTTATCATTGCTCATGAAAGCATCTTCATAATTTCAAAAATTGTCAAATATCTAGTGCCGGTTATTTGACCGGTGGTGATACGTTTAGTGTTAATTAGAAAACGAATCGGGTTGAGTCGCATTGGAAATAGCGTAGCGTGCAATGACAAGTTCTCGGTTTCGCTAAAAACTGCGAGAATCGATAAAATTGCGCGCGGATAGAAGAACGATGTGTCCTGTTTACACATTTTTGCTGTCACTGGAGATAGAAGCGAAATGCTGCGGCATGTCAGAAGGGCAGCAGAGTTTACAAACACAGCGCTCGCGTCGTCTAGTTGGACACATCGTTTTTATTTCCATACATCCTACCCCACGAATTTTATGCACGTGCCTAACCGTTTTCTTGATATAAAAGTCACATTCGGCTTGTTTATATCGCGATCTTGTCCCCGAGGTTCTCGGATAAAAATTTCACAGTAACCGAGACAGGCTCTTCGACCGCGATACTCGAGCTCTGAAAAACGAGCAACTTGGTAAACACAAAATGCTGTGGACATTGCTTACTATCCTCGAATACGGTAATCTTTACGTACACAGGCTCACGAAAATATTCGAACACCCTTTAAAAACGGTATAACTTTTTTTAATTTCGACCAAACGACCAGACTTTTCTTGAGCAATTAGAGGAATTAGTTTACCGAATGACGTGCAAAAGAGATTTTGAAAAAATTGCAATTGCTAAGAGTTATAAGAGCAAATAAAGAAGGCGCTTTCCAAAGCTTTTTTATTTGAGCCTGTAATGAAACTTGAAGATATACATTTTGTAGATCTGTGTTAGTTATACACATGCTGAAAATTTCATCGAAATCAACTGACTCGGATGAAAACGGCATGCATCGAAAGATGTTAGAATCTGTGGATTTTAAGTAGAAACTATTTAACTTACTAACTATTTAGCTATTAACTTTATCTATCTGTAGCTCGTGTGTATATTAATCGATTTCGATGAAATTTTCAGCGTGTGTATAACTAACATAGATCTGTAATACACATATTTTAAATTTTCATTGCAGGCTCAAATAAAAAAGTTGTAAAAAGTGTCATTTTTATTTTTTTCATGTAATTCTTACGTTATCGCAATGTTTTCAAAACCTTTTTTTCATATCATTTGGAAAACTAATTAGTTGAAACAAATTAATTCGTCTAATTGCTCGAGAAAAGTCTGGTCGTTTGATCCAACTTTTAAGAGTTATACTGTTTTAAAGGGCGTTCGAAAGCTTTTGCGAGCCTGTGTATACTTGTACGAAACAGTATTAAAACATAGGGGATGACACACGCTTAAATAGCTACCTTTATATTTGACACTATACCTACCACGGTCAAAATGACCGGTTCTATATTTTACGATTATTGAAACTATGAAAATTCATTTATGGAAAATAGTGGAATAAATTTCCTTGTCCAAGCATTTATCATATTGAAAATTACTGACAATCTGAATAAATTTATGGTCGCCATTTTTATAAGGCAATATTTACCTGATACTGTTAACGCTCGGTAGGTTTAGCGTTAAATAGACCCTACAGATTGCGACTAGATTTATTCCAACTCTCCCTAAAAGTTACTTCTCAATTTTCAGAATACTAATTTCATTCGTATCTAACGAATCGCTAGAAATTTCTCAATTCCACTTTTACCCAGTATCAAATATTCTGTGTACCATGAAATTTGCTGAGTAGAAACAGCTTCGAGCGTAAAGGGTTGATATCGGAGGAATCTCAAGATCTATGAATTATTTTCTCTCCGAAGGATGATTGAGGGGGCAGATTTTCGGCGGATCCTAGATCGCAGCGGTCTCGGTGGCCAAGAATAACGATATCCTTGGTAGAGGGTATCGCGATATAAAGTTACAGCCGAATAAAAAGACAGCGGTCGTTCTCCCAGCAGAATTAGCAATGTTGTTGTTGGCACGTTTGTCCGCGGTCGATTTAGTCTTGAACGACACCCTTTGACGACAGCGTTGGCCCGTTTCTCTCTCTCTCTTTCTCTCGCTGCTATCCTCGTTCCAGTGGCATTAACTCTCGTGTTGTTCCTTGTAATGGCAGTCCCGCGACTGGTCAGCAGGATCGGAGAATCTGTTGGCCGATTTAGAACGGCCACGATACAACACGATGCGTACCACCTATCTCTGCAGTCTCGTTCGAGCGAGTTCCGTGGTCTCGGTTCGACCGAATATATTCTCGATTCCGTGACGTCACCAATACCCGTCAACAGTTGTGTGACGTCACGGGTCTATTAACGACAAACAGAAGGCCGATATCGCGGTTCGGTTGTATTCTTATTTTCCTCTAGGCTGCTGACGTCATTCGAAAAATATGCAAAACCCGCTGTTTGCGCTGCCGGGGCCCGAGGTGTCGATCGGCAAGCCGGTTCCGATGAAAATAATCACTTTGCGTGGGAACAAGCGAGGATTTCCAAAGTAGCACGTCGTTCTCGACGTATTCTCCGATACTCTTTTGTTTTCATGCTTCGTTTCGGCGGTTTTCTGTAGCGAGACACGCAACGCCAAGTTTTAATTGTTCAGCATCGTCCGCGTCAATCGAGAAATTCGTACGCTGTAAATACAGTCCAAGTTCATTTAACACTTTGAGTGACAAACCAGAACCCTCACAAAATTCCATGAAATCAAAGTAAGTTATTTAATGAAATGAAAATTGAAAATAATTATATGTGTGATATCGAGTAGTCTTCCAACTTTCTCGCATTTTACAGATCCTAAGGTACAATGAATGTATTAACGTAAAAATTCATTTTCAAACCTGGACAAATAATTCCGTCACCCACATCTGGGTGACATGGCGGTCAACGTGTTAAAACTAATTCTGCCCTTTCTATTGAACGTTGTAGCGTTTTATTCTAGCTCCGTTTCAATCTAGCCTGCACACGTCGAACGTAGATATATCAGGTCAGCGTTGAAAGTTCAAGGTACCTCTTTTCGCGTTTCTTGCAACTTCGCCGCAAGACCTAGGTACGAATATGATTGTTCCTCGAATCGAAGCTGAATCGATTCTTCGGGCCAAGAGATTCTCGTTTTTTTTTCTCTTCTCGATCGTTCGTTGGGAGGTTTCCGGCCAGTGTTGAAAAAAGTTAATAATAATAACCCGTAGCTGTCGTAGCCGTGCTCTCGAGCGCCTATCCCCCGCTAATAGATCATACGGCCGAGATCCAGGAAGCGTCGCGCTTTCGATCCTTGCCTCGATATGTCCGTTCTAAAAATACGCATCGATACGCGACAGCTCGTTCCACGGGAGCCCCGGTATATTTAACAAATTTTACGTAACGGCGTGTCGGTGTTCGCGGGGCCGTCGAATTCCCGGTGACTCGCGGGCCGATTCGCGGCGAATAGGAAAAAGTCGCTCGGCGCTCTCCGAGCGATAATAGCAGCGTAAACAACGCAGATAAGAGCGGGTTAACGAGGGTGTCGTCCAGGAGGATCCTCTTGGTAGCGAACGACTCGGAGGGGTGCGGCTTCGGTCCCGTGAGAGAGGTGTAAACACGAGATCTTCGCCTCTCCTCTCTTCTCTCTTTCACTGTCTTCCCCTCGGAGCGCTTGTTGCACTCTATTGCACTCTATTGCGCTCTCGAGTATTTGCACGCAGGGTCGCGCCGCGAAAGTAGCGAAACGAGAGGAACGATTGCTCCTGGCAGGGGGAGCTTCTACTACGTTTTATGACGTGCCCGAGGTCCTTTTGTTCGGTTCTTGTTCCACCTGGAAATTCATCAAGAAGATCTCGTTCATCTACTTATCGAATCGAAAATATCGAAATCCTCATTTTGGGTTATACGAGCGAGCTTCTATTCCGTTTTACGACGTGCGCGAGGTTCTCTTGTTAAATTCCTCTGTCGAGATTGTTGTTCTACCTAGACGTTCGTTAACGCTAAGCCTACCGAGCCTTAAGAGTAACCGATACATGTTGTCTTAATGACGAGACTGAATTTATTTGGATTTTGTGCATTTCCCATGTAAACGTCTTTGTGATTTCAGTAATTGTGAAACAAAAAATCTGGAGCCGGTCATTTCGACCAGCGGTGGTAGGTTTAGTGTTAACTGTTAGTAAAATTTGGTGTATCATTATTCAGAATATTTTTTGCATTACTAAATTTGTTTTTATCTGATAAATTACTAAACCCTTCACTATTGTAAATGTAAATTGCACCATTTTCGTATGTGCAACACGAAAACAAATATATAGAAGGGAAATATTCTAGGTCGGAAGAAATTTTTCGTTTTAGAGTGAAAGTAGCTTCGAGTGCAGAGTTAAAATGAGAATGCTTGGATCTTAGGGTTGGTTTTAAAATTGTCTGCGAAGATTGAACTTTTGATTTTGGCAAAACGGGGGAGATGATCCTGCTCCGTTTTCTGCTTCGAGATCTTTTCAACGAAGTCATTCCGTTCGACCGAGAAAAAAAGAGTTCCGTTTCTTTTCTGTGTCCCGAACCACCGTAACTACTGCTCTAATCTATCTTCGATCGTTGTCCACCGCTTGCCACTCTGAATCAATTCTGAATAACAGTCGGACCAAGGCATCAAATTCTTCCACAGTTTTTTCTCAGATAATCCCGCGAACGTCTTCGACAGAAACTGTAAGGGGGAGTTTGGAAAGGCTTGATCGAAACAAGCGAAGAATACGCGAAAAGAACCACTTCGGATCGCTGATGTGCCTGTAAGAAAATGAAAATAGAGAAACAGACCAAGATCAAAGCGGAGAGGAGTATTTCTGCCAAGAGCAACATTTCGATTTCTATGCACGATTAGAAGGGACGCTAGCGGTCTGAAATTTAGATGAACGGAAGATTCCGAACTATTTCTAGGTAGAATATCTTCGACGGTACTGAAAAAGTCTCGGAAGAGTTGGAAAATGTTAGAGGCATGGTCAGAACGAGAACCAGCGATGCAAGTGTACGATTTAAATGAATGATGGTTCATTAATGATAGTAGTTCCAGTTAATGGGGATCGGATAATTTCTTCCAATAAAGTCAAGAAAACTGTCTCAACGTTATTACTAGACTGCGGACCTTTATGCGTTTATGGCTTCTGAAAATTTTCAAAAAGTGCTACACAATACAAAATTCCACAGAATTTAGTACGATTTTTACTTATTTCAGATCTACGAAGGTAACTACCACTGAAAAGTAGATTGATTAGTTTCCGCTTTCCTAAAAATTGCTTACAAAAATTGATCCGCAGTCTAGTTATTACGTTCCCGATTTTGTTTCTGTTCTCCAGTATTTGCCCGAAACAAGCGGTCCCAATTAACCGGAATCCATTGTAATCGTTACAACGTGGGACACCACGGTCCTGCAGCTTATCCGAACAAACTCTCTTCAATTTGTACGGACACGTACGTGTAACTTACCGCGTATGCGAATCACAAGAGACAGAAATTTAATTGGACTGAATCTTCTCTGTTCAATGTGATACTATGTTACGAGAACGAAGACGGGCAGAGAAAGATAGGCGAGCTCGGTGCAGCGAGTTTGCGAAAAGGGGGATAGAAAGGCAGAGCGATAAACGTGTGTGCAGAAGGATAGGACGGGTAGAAGGATGACGGGGGAGAGAGAGAGAGAGAGAGAGAGAGAGAGAGAGAGAGAGAGAGAGAGAGAGAGAGAGAGAGGGTGAGAGAGGGAGAAGTGGGGCGAGGGGTTAAGAACGGGTCGAACGTCGGTGAAACGATGTGCAGAGCGCGGCGCAAGGGCGGGGATTCCCCTTTCGGCCAATCGGATCGGCTAGCGAGTGCGCGCTCGCTTGCGCTGCTGCTGGCTAGCTGTTTCACCTGCAGACGCCATGTCGTGACGTCATGTCTCGTTACGCCGGGACCCAGGTAAAACGCGTGCATTGTCCCGGCAGTGCATCGAGCGCCACCCTGCAACGAGGGTGCAACGCGCCTTCTTCTTCCCCTCCTCGATCCCTTCGTTCTTTCGAACTATTTTCACCAGCGAAACCAACTGCTCCGAATTTATCGACCACGTCACTGATCAATGATGGTCATCCACCATCGAAATCCTCTTTCATTACCACTGTCTTAACGCATTCGCGACCGGTAAATTTTTTCCCTTTCTGAAGCCGGTCGCCGCAAACTTGTATCGCTAAACCAAGGATAAGAAAAGGATAAAATTTGTGTCGAAAGTTTAAAATAAAAAGATTTTTATAATTTGTATACTTGCTTTATAGGTGGACTATCATTATATCATAATTCGCGTCAGCGGCAATCAGGAATAGAATTTAAATCGACGTGAATTCACGTCAGCGGTAATCAAGAGTAGAATTTGAAATGAAGTGAATTCACGTCAGCGGTCGCGAATGTGTTAATAACACTTTTTTTCGTTGACAATTTTCGAGGGAAAAAATTTATACTCGATTATTATGCAGCAACAGACTTATGTTTAGTTTCTGAAAAATAATACTGGATGGATACAGTCCCTTCTACAATTTTCTATATTTTTATCATAATCTCGCACGACCGGTCTGTCTGTGTCTCCCTATGGAAAAAATCCTTGTAGAAAATATTCTTAAACATTGAAACTCTACGTACAATGATTGTCCACACAGGGGTTGGATCCACCCTTCAACGATACGTCAAATATTCTGCGCATTGATTGCAGCTGACACATCGCCGGATAATTGCGAGTACGAGACTTCTTTTACTCGATTTGTATAACTCGAAAGAATTAACAATGAATATTTTTGACGGTGTGTTTATAAGGCTCCCAGTCTGACACTTTGTAGTGCAATAAAACGGGACATCTCTCATCTCCGGAGTTAAATTACTGGGAGTGAACGGGTCAGACAAGAACGGCGCGCAAGATGCGAATGACGTTATTTAAATTAACCGCATAAATCCAGCAGGGGTGTGAGTAAAAAGTGTGCCGCGGATGTCGAATGACACTGGCCGAAGATTCACCCATTATCGAGTTCTCCGGTTATTAAGTTGCATACATGTATGATAATTCGGCCGGTGTAAGCAGTATAATTGACCAATATAGCCAAGGTGTTGGCCGGGGTCCTCTAATTACCATTCCTACGTTTGAAACCATCTAATTACATCAAGGGGGTTTGATTAGGAGTTCGAAGCCGCGCCGGCTCTCTCTCTCTCTCTCTTTCTCTTCGAGCAGAAGAAGAAGAAGAAGAAGAAGAACGCCCTTGACAGTGTCGAAGCGCACGGCTTCGAGTGCTCCAGTGTTTCTTTTTCCAGTGTCTGCTCGTGCTATTCCCCATTATCCTGCTGGAGGTTGCGGGCCTAGCCCCGGCTCTTCTCTCTCTCTCTCTTTCTCTCTCTCTTTCTCTCTTTCTCTCTTTCGAGGAGTTGCGAACTATTATTCGGCCGTTTTACGATAGCCCTATAAAAATCTCATAATTAGATTTCGAAGGTAATATCCTGCCCGGGCCCGGCCCTTGGTCCCGTCGAAGAAGGGGCCCCGGTCCAAAATTGCAAACACCAATCTCCTTTCTTCTCTCGTCCTCCTACGAGCTTTTTTATTTCGCGGTCGCATCCGAGACCGGGATGGACGTTCTTTCTGTTGTCTCGAATTTTCTTCGACCAGCGTCGTTCGAAACCGACTTAATTAAAAATATTTTTGCCAATCCGTTTGCCCGATCTTCCGAAAAAATCTGCTCGAGCTCTCGTGTATCCCGAGCAGACGAACGAATCTCGTTTTCGTTCGAATTTTCCGAGTTATTTTCACTTGAGAAGCCAAACACCAAACCAACCATTCTCATTCTAAAACTATTTTTTTTTTTCATTTTGTGCATTTGAAACTGACACGATACGAGTGCCGAGTTCTGAGACTGCACTGCGAAGTGTCGTTTTTTCGAAAAATCCGTTCAGTATTTCCTGGAAAATAGCAAGAAATTGAAAAAGAACGCCAACGTTTGCTTCTTTCCGTGGACTCTCGGCAGGATGGATGATTTTCGTTTCGGTTCGTGTTTCCCGTGGCCGTTCTTTATCAAATTAGCGAGTCGCCGACGTGTCGCGCGCGCACGTACCTAAAACTCATTATGGCGCCTGCCGATAAGGCGATGCTTAACGGAAGGCCGGTTAACGCCGGGATCGAGTTTCACGAGCATTTTGCGCGTACTCCTGTTTCATGTTCTGTATCGCCTGTCGATGACACACACGTGTACCTCGCATATCCTGTCTGTCCGCCGCTGCAACCGATCGAAACCGCACCGATACGATGCTGTTACGACGTTACAGAGCACGGCAGCCCCTTGAACTAGAATCGTGACATAGATTGCAATCTGTGTCTTATTTTAGAAGCAACACCGCGGTTTTCATTTGTTTCTACAACCTCGTTTTATCAAGTAGCTCCCGCTATCGTAATTGTCGCTTCTTTATCCTCCTCGGGCGTTTTTCATGCTTTTGCATACGCTCTCGAAGGTCCTTCGAGCTTCGACTTCTTCTTCGTGATTCGACCAGCGAATCTTCGAGTTTTCAACTCTTCACGAGTACCTAGCGGTTGTTCTACCACTATTCCATTCATATTTTGCGGAAAAAGGAATCAAACTAGTGTTTCACAGAGCGTTTTCTCATTGGCGATTTACTATCCTCCGTTTATGCATGCGTGTATGCGGCAGATATCGTTAAACGATTAGTTCAAGCAGCAAAATTGACTTTGCGACACTCTTGTCCTGTAAACGGTCTTTTTATCCGCAAAGTCATCGCTTAACACGCTGATTGCCGGAAAGTGTGACGGAATTATTTGTCCAAATTTAAAAATGAATTTCTACGCTAATATATTAATCGTATCAAATTTTTTAAGCATCTGTAATATGCCAGAAAGTTGGAGGACTACTCAATATCATACATATAATTTTTTTTTCAATTTTTATTGCATTAAATAACTTACATTAATTTGATGGAATTTTTTAGGTTTCTAGCTTGGCAGTCAAAGTGTTAATTTGATCAACTGCTCTGCAATGCCACTCATAGAATTAAATTCATTCTTTGAATATGCATTGCCTCGAATGACTCGTCAAGAAAAACTAAATGTACGCTGCATGAATGTGCGATTAAAAAATAGTGATTGCATATTCCATGCGTTTGTATGCCTCCGCGTCAAGTAACTGCAAAAGAAAAAAGAGGATGAGTTTAAGCGCCGCTTTTGAAACGTTAACAAATATTTTTCTTGTAGGTCTGATAACTTATCTAAAAACAAAAAAAAAAAAACTATTGATATATCACAGTACCTGTTATTGCAAGATAAATTAACACGTTGACTGCCATGCCACCCATATGTGGGTGACGGAATTAGTTGTCGAGGTTTTAAAATGAATTTTTACGTTAATATATTCTTTTTTTTTTTATTGAGCTTAAATGTAACTCCCCATAGGGGTAAATGAAGCTTTACATTGGGATTAATATGAATACAGCGAAGTTAATATATTCATTGTACCAAATTTGATTAGGATCTGTAAAATGCAAGAAAGACGGAGGACTACTCAATATGATACATATAATTTTTTTCATTTTTTATTTCGTTAAATAACACTGATTTTACGGAATTTTTGAGGTTTCTAGTTTGGCAGTCAAAGTGTCAAAATACGAAATATAGTTGTTGTCTTTGAGTGCGTCGCAGCGATGGCGGGAATGCGTTTCGAGAGGTACTGGTCCGTTTCATCGGAACGCATCACATTCCGGGCCGGGATCGGGCAATGCGATGCGCGCATGCATTCCTCGTTGCAGCGGCAACGCGCGTGATCGCGATTCACCGCGCGCGCGGTGCAAAAGGCCAGGATGGTGGGGAATCAGTGCGGGACCGGGTGCGCGCGTTCCCGGGTGGTGGGGGCGGCCAGCTCAATGAAATAAAGCGAAAAAAACGAACCTCCGAGGACCGGGCTGAATCGCGATTGGTCTACGCTCGCGGCGCGGTCACGCCTGCTTTTATTTATGCGCCGCGCGGCCCGCGACGCCCGAACCGATGCGATGCAACAAGCTCTCGGCGACCCTGCTGCAACTCGCGCTTAGGCGCGAGGCGGATTCGAGCGAATCGAACCGAGCCGTGTCGATGCATACCACTGCCTTATTCAATTTTCATTTCGATGAAACGAACGCCCGTGGGGAAACTGCAATGGCAACCACTCCGCCGATACTTGGAAACGCGTTTTGCACGTGCCGCGGATCGCCGTTGCGTTTTCTATTGTCGCTGACGGGCGTAATTGTCGTTGTTGTACCGTCCGCTTTGTTTCTGCATTATTTTCTGCATGGTTATCGATTCGAAGTGTTCCGTTACAGTTCGGAGAAAACTTAATGACGACAAATTCCAATTAGGTATGTCGTTAATTTCCTTCGAACCGAAGCAAATTAACACTTTGATCGGCAAACAAGAAAGCTAAAAAATTCCACCAAAATCAAAGTAAGTTATTTAATAAAATAGAAATTGAAAAAAATTAAATGTACGATATCGTGTAGTTCTCCAACTTTCTTGCATTTTACAGATCAACGTGTTATCCGTCTAGCTTCTTACAGAAACCTCGAGTCGCCGGAACCAATTGTAAAACAGTTGTTGTATTGCAAAGGTCACTCTATCGATTAGATGAGTCACTGTACGTTGAGACGGAAAAATACTTGCGACTTTATGCATCTTATTAATCGACCGGGAACAATGTAAGCTCTCGAAGAAAAGTGTATGCGCAATCTTTTTGCCGTAATATAAAAAGAAAAGTTCCCTAAATGATCCTCCAGCCGTGAAACGTTGAGGATTTTCGTAATGTTGACGTGTATTCGACGCCGCGGTCGGTTGCCAGGTGTAATAAATCAATCGTGTCCGACAGTGAATTGTTTTCGAGCGTTAGGGCAGAGCGTTAATTAGTTACTTCGAATCGATAAGAAATTGTTTAAGTTCGTTCGGACTCGATAGCCGGCCGATGGTGGTTCTCGACGGTGTTCCCGAAGTATTAATTATGCGCGACGGCCGATAGTGCCCGTGGAAAATGGGGTTATCGGTGTGCATTTCTTATTCAAATGCCGCGTGACACGGCGACACGAACAAATTGACGCCGGTGCGGCGAAAAATGAGCGTCGAACTGGCCGGGATCTGGTCAATAACGTTGGTTCCTTGGACTCGAATTGGAGCGACGTCGATTGGAACGGCGACAATTAACGCAGGAAGCGTCGACGATGACGCATCCGACGATTACGCGTATCTATAATTCGATGCATAACTGGATCTATTAGCACGAGGTTCTCGCGGGCTCTGCCAGAGGTGACCCTTCCGTAATAACGTTCGATTGTGGAAACTCTGTGACCTATGATCGTGTCTAAAAACAAAAAAAAAAATTAGTGTCGCTCTAAACACCAAGAGCAGCATTCAGCATCGTATCTGTTCGTAGCTGTCCATTGTAAAAATTGCCTACGGACTTTCTACGCCGGTTACAAAAAATTTCGCGAAGCTAAACCAGCTCCGAAGAGAGGGAACATTAACCTCCGAGTGGACTATGCAACTCGAAACTGATAATTATTTGATGTATGTTGACGTAACTGTTTGAAGACTTAGGTAATCCCGCTATCTCCGCGTCCCTGCTATCTGGCTTCGGTAAAAATCAACGCTGTTCTCGCATGTCGAATCCATTTATCTTCGCGAAATTGCAACAAGGTGTCTCATCGATGCCCGTGAAACCGAAGTAGCACGATTTTTCATTCGCCGGGTGCAGTGCTGCATTATGAAAAAGAACAGTAAAAATCCACTCGAGTCTGAACTGTTGTGGATTCTTATGCAAAATACTAAAATTATTCCGCATAAATTGCAGGAGATGCGAACCGAGTAGGCTGCAAGCCTGGTGTAGCTAAACATTTCTTCGTAATTATTTTTCACCATTGTGACAGTTTTCAAGCCCCAGTTCCAATGTGTGAGATCGAGAAAAAGGAGGAAATCCCAATCGTATTCGACGCTAGAACTATCGAAGTAATCAAAATCACTGGTTCGTAATTATTTCTTTCACAATTATCACTTTGACTGCCAAACTAGAAACCTCAAACATTCCACAAAAACGAAGCAAGTGGTCCTCCAATTGTCTTGCATTTTACAGATCCTAATTGAATTCGGTACAATTAATGTATCAACATAAAAATTCATTTTAAAACCTGGACAAATTATTCCGCCACCAACATATTCGTGACATGGCAGTCAACGTGTTATTGAAATTATAAAAATGTGTTGATCAGAATTTTTGGATCAACTTCTTTATTGAAGCACATGTTAGAAATAAAAATGGTATGAGGTTTTGAATGGATGTAGTCTTGTCATTATTACAATGCAATATAGTGGTTCTGGCGTTAAAGGTAGAACTAGAATACAGCGAAGAACATTTTGCGAAGTCAAAGTATGCTGGGAGCTCCAAATAAATTTATCGAGCGAAAAATGTCCCTTCTCAGGATCATTCGCACAGCCCTAATCGCGGCAGGCTTCCGCCCGCTATTTGTCACGCACGTGCGTCCTGAAACGAGCATAACGGAGTCAACCGAATAGCAACAGAACGCACCTGTGTGTCGGTGGAATCCGTGTAAAAAGGTGAACGACGCCGAAGATCAGATTTTGGGAAGGAACGAGCTGTCTGTATCGGTTGGTCGGATGGTTTGTTTGTTGTCCCGAGTCAAGTGGGACTTTCTAAGGTTAGCACCCAATTGGCTATCGCATCCCATCCTCTCTCTCTCTCTCTCTCTCTCTTTCTCTGGCTCAGAGGGAAAGGTACGAGGGACCATTAGGCGAGACTTATAAGGTGGCTACTGCCACCAAGGTGGTCGCAGGGTCCTCGTAGCTGGAAAAGAGACCCCATGCAGGTAATGGGCCCGGCACGAGCCTACCGATTCTCCTCTGTCGGGGCCCTGTGCACCGCGCACCGCCTATAAACGCGCCAGCGAGCACAGCCCTTCATGGTTAAGCCGATTTCACGCGGACAACTTTCCACAAAACCGATGTTTCTCGATACTTCCACGCTCCCATTATTCTAGCTTGTTCCCTTTGAACCCGGTGCAAATCGCAGAGCGGCGGTCGGCCCGGAAAATTCATTAATAAACGGTCCAAATCCTTGACGGCTTCCTTCGGAAAATGTGCGATCGCCTCGAGATTGCTATCTTCGGTGCTGTTCTCTTCCTGCTGATTGTTTATCGGCGGGAGGATGAAACGCGAAATTAAATTAATATATAATATATATATAATTAAATTGTACATGTTGCAGCTCTCCGTCTGTCAAGCTCTTCGGCTCTTCAAGCTTTTCAAGAACTTGACAATTACAAAGCTTGATAATTCAAGAGCTTGACGATCGAAGAGCTGAAGAGCCAGACTGCTCCTTCTTGAATTGAAGAGTATTTTTCAATCAATTAATTCTTTATTGTTCCCGTCAGGGTTACGATCCATTATACATTTCTCCCGCCAAGCTTACCCTAACCTTATCTAGCTTACAACTAACTTAACATTATCTACGCAGAAAGAGAGAGGGAGAGAGAGAGAGAGAGAGAGAGAGAGAGAGAGAGAGACGCTGTCTTAAACTAAAATATATATATATATAATTAAATACATACAAAACAAAATAAGATAAAATAGAACATAGATCCAAACAGATAAAACAGATAAAATTTTTAAATAAACAATAACCCTCATCGGTGATAAAAACGTAACTGAGGAAAACTTAATCAACAATTGAAGAGTATTGTTATCGTTAATTAAATTTTTCAAAGTAAACAAACAAACTCACTTCCACTTCTCGAACAGCGTGTGTTCTATACAATTACGGAACCGGTAATGTTTAAAGCAATTTTGGAGTCATCGAACCTTGCGCGACGCTGTACGAATAGACGAAAGGCCTGTTTCGATGCGATTTGACGCGGAATATCTTCCCTTTGACTGGCCCCGAGGTAAACGTACCTATCCGTTTGCTTTCACCCGAATGTACAGTGACGGTCCCATAATGTTTGGAGGTCGTTCGGCGACGGTTAGATCGCCGCGCCGGCCCGATCGGATTCGCTCGATTTCGAGTCTGGGCGGCACAGCCTCGAAAAGGGAAATCGTGCGTATTTTTGGGTGTCCGCTCCCTCGGTTCTCGGGTCGGGATATTTAATTTGAGCGAGCCTGTGTATCGCGCGGTCCTAAGTAAACTTCGGGGCCCGATGGACTCTCCGCGGACCCGTGGGTCCGTCTCGTGCATGCTCGACGACGAAGAAGAAGGCGCGGAGGAAAAAGGCGAAACGGGTTTCACCGTCGAACTCGTGCAAACACCGTGGAGCCGGAGACGTGCCACGACCGACCACGAACCCTCTTGTTGACTCTTCAACTTTACTCGCGCCTTTTGCCTCTTCGTTTCTCTCTTTCTCTCTCTCTCTCTCTCCCTCTCTCGATTCTACACCATCTTCGACGATTCTCTCGTTCCTTCTCTGTTCCTCTTGGACCGACTGTGCCAGTCTTCTCTTCATCGTCCAGAGCCTTGATCCTCTGGCTTCTCGGTACACCGGCCTCCTCCAGGTCGGTCAGGTCGTCGACTTCTTTACCTGGCCGGTTCGTGGAACCGCGCGAGAAACGGAAAGAGAGTCGTTTCATTTAATTTCGTGCCTGTTTGATGAACCGGTGCCAACAGACGATTCCATCGACGACGGTCCCGTGTGGCAGACGGGATCGGTGAAATCTCCGGGACTCTCTTCGTCGTCCCAGAAACTCCTTGCTCCTTGTCTCCGACCCGATCGTCGAGCGGAAACCGGGTCAGAGTGCAGTATTTCTGCGGCAGAGTCGAAGCGCATCGACGGACAGAGAAGACCATCGTGACGATTGTTCGTTCCAAAGCCGTCCGTAACGATTGTACGCGATTCTGTCATTTTCAAAAGTTGTTAAGAGCCAAGGGTAGTCGCGTTGCAGAGTCATCGGGTCGGTACCTGCTGCATAATTCCCGTTCATAGTCTTCGGCTGCTGACTCAAAATCCACCTTGGTTTTAAGTCTGTGACTAAACTTGTCGCGTTTTGTGCTTCGTGTTATCGATATCACGAATTCCATCGCCAGAACCGTGCTTTATTTCGCAAAGAATCGAGACAAAATTGTAACGAATGGCCGGGATTAAAGCAGACGGTATGTAATTTAATTAATATGTCCTTCTCAGATGTCGGACCTGACGAGACTGCTCGTCCTTTTTTCATCCCGTTTGTTTTTCTTTTTTCGACACGTTCGCTTGTCATTGGCGATGAATCGCTTATCAATAACATGAACATATTTGTTATTTATATGAACAATATATACGGTGGCGGATCCGTTACAGCTCAACTTACAAAATATAGCTCAATTTGTAGCTGTCGATTTCATCCAGAAAACTCATCGAATGGCATAAAAATGCTGGGATTCCACGGCATGCGGGTCGTCAATTTTTGGCCTAATTCGAATGCTTATATTACCAAATATCTGCATAATCTCGTCAGTGCATGTCCAGCGCACGCTAGATTGAACGTTTCTTTTTCGAATGAGAAAGATGATGAAATTGAGGCATGTAGAATCTTGGAAGAGCATTTTCAACCCTTATGGCAATAACCTTGTAAGCGGGTACCCTCTTTCGATTTCTTTAATGCTTTTGTCGACCAATGGCAAGATTATTGTAGAATTTTATGCTCGTGGGTTATTCGTTTACACTCGAGCCGTGGAAATGTGCGTTTAGACTACGCGCATCATTGAACATCTTGGAAAACTTGGGTTATTCGCATACAGGTTATACTGTTTATCTGTTTGCGGCATGTTTATCGTTAATGAGACTATTGAACGAGACTTTCTCGCGGATAACATGTCTCTAATTATGTCGAATCGCTTGTAGTTAGTTTTATATAGATGCCGTGTGCTGCTTATTAAAATCGACGCTGCTTTCTCTTCCCCAGTCCTTCATTTTGTTTAATCATATCTGCAGTAGGGATCTGTTAGAGAAAACAGTAACCGAGAATCGGTGCTTATTTTACTAACAAACTACTCGACCAAAATTTTACAGAGTAATTTAATCAATGGAACCACAAGTATAAATTTAAAATGCATTACAGGGGATGCTGTCTTTAACCCAATTGAATTCGAAAGACTCCAATAAAAAATTCGGTTTATCTGGATATCTTGTAAGAAAAATTCATTTCCAAGCCTGTTTAAAAATCACTGTCAGTCGTATGTGACTGACGCGGCAGTCAACGTGTTAAAAAGTTCATTGCACCGTTCTAGGCGAGTTCTACACCGAAAGCGTGTACAGAGTTCTGCAAACAATTCCCGATGGAAGAGCGTTTTCGACGTTCGATCGAACGGAAAACAAATTTGCAAGGAACAGCTCTAGGCGACAGGGGATCTCGTTCGAGGTTCGATGATTTACGGTCCGTGTAACATTGTCTAAGAGATTGAATGGCGCACAATAGTCCCACGATGTTGATCGCCATCGAAATGGCGTTCTGTGCAACCGATGCACTTTGCGCTGCCGGGCTGCGTGTGCTCGCCGGTTTTAAATCGACTCGCTGTCGGACGTGTGGAGACTCTGGACGCACGAGATGCCGGGAGAGAGAGGGAGAGAGAGAGAAGAGAGAGAGAGAGAGAGACGAAAAGAGAGCGAAAGAGAGTTTCTTGCGAGATAGAAATAAAGAGAGAGAGAGTGAGAGAGAGAGAACGGAGTAACTCGCCCATTCACGTATCATTATCCGCGTCGGTGCCGGGGTAACGTTGTTGCAATCGGCGCAATTATATTTTTACGATCCGAGCCAAGGCTTCTATTCCGTGACTATTAATGCTCTCGGAGCCTGGCAGCGGATCGGGGATCGCGTTAGGCCTCTAACCTAAATACCCTAACCGGAGAACGCGATTGTTTCTCTCGCGGAGTTTTGATCGGGACCGATCTCTCGCGGGAATGCCGATGAAAAAGGAGCGCCGATCGGCGAAATTGTAATTCCGCTTAACGGTAGCCCGTCGACTCGGTTCCTTTTTGTTACCGTCTCTCTCTCTTAGAACTCGCCTAGAACGGTGCAATGAACTTTTTAACACGTTGACTGTCGCGTCAGTCGCATAAGACTGACAGTGATTTTTGAGCGGGCTTGGAAATGAATTTTTGTTACAAGATATCCAGATAAACCGAATTTTATTGGAGTCTTTCAATAGGGTTAAAGACATCACCTTTAATACATTTTAAATTTCTAGATGTGGTTTCATTAATTCAATCAATCAATCAATTCTTTATTGTTCCCCTCAGGGTTACAATCCGTTATACATTTCTCCCGCCAAGCTTACCTTAACCTTATCTAGCTTACAACTAACTTAACATTACCTACGCAGAGAGAGAGAGAGAGAGAGACGCTGTCTTAAACTAAAATATATATATGATTAAACACATACAAAACCAAATAAAATAAAATAGAACATAGATGCATGAGAGAGAGGATGTGTGTGTTTTATAGTTCATGATTAAGTTTTTCTCAGTTACATTTTTATTACCGATGAGGGTTATTGTTTATTTAAATTTTTTATCGGTTGGATCTAGGTTCCATTAATTAAATTACTCTGATTTTGTAAGAATCTCTGGGGCTCATGTGTGGCACTTAACGCGTTAGCTCGGCGCTGGTCCATACGATTTTGGGGACCTCCGGTGACTGTGTCGGATTACATTTCGAAAATACGACAAACGGGCAATTGCATCCCTCGTGTTTCCCAACGACCCACGGGGTACCGAAAGGATTAAACGCGGGGCTAGCAGGAAGAGGTTTTAACAGTATATCTCCGAGGATCGGTATTCCCCGAAGAAGAGACGTTCATCCGGTGAACGTTTCCTTTTCTCTTGGCCGGCCGTTCAAACAATAGGAATTATTCCGTAGAAAGCTGCTGTTGCTGCTTCCCTGTCGCCAGTCGGGTCAGCCTGATGACTTTATAACTCCGGACCCACGGGCTCTCTGCGTTACCTTCGTCTCATTCGGAGATCAGGTAGCGCCATAAAGCCTCCTCATTTCTTCCGGAGAGCGGACAGAAAATGGCGGTCGGTAACTAGCTTTCTTCTACCGGGGATCTTTGTAAATTTCGAAGGACACGATGCACCCCCTGGATCCAACGTTGATGGATTTATTGTCCCCGAAGGTGGTGGAAAATCGGACTGTTGCTGCTTGCGTTTTTCTGTCGGCCCTTTGTTACCCTCGTTTCAACTGAAGCGTCTTGTTTCGTGAAAATTATGGCGGTACAGGAATATTGTCGGTTGGTATACCGACTTGTTTTCGAGTGTATTTTAACGCCTTGACTGTCAAGCTAGAAACCTCAAAAATTCCATGATATCAAAGTAAGTTATTTAATAGAATAAAAATTGGAAAAAGTTAAATGTATGATACCGAGTAGTTCTCCAACTTTCTTGAATCTTACGGATTCTAATCGAATTTGCTACAATGAATATATTAACGTAAAAATTCATTTAAAAACCTGGACAAATAATTCCGTCACCCACATATGAGCGACATGACAGTCAACGTGTTAAACACAGTGTATAAGTTTATAGTAGTGTATATAAGTGTACACGTTAATTTGATTGTCTTTAAGTACACTGTGTGTTCGTGGACGGTGGTAGTTGAACGTGTCAATGTAGAAATGAATATTTTCATTTATCTAGCCGGAACGTTATGCCTGATGATAATGAAGTTTTACGTAAACAGCTCATTTTGTTCGTGACTCGGAGGAAAAGCAATTTTTATCGGAACCGTTTTATCACAGCATCCAGTGAACCGATTCTTGTAGCTTCTCAGAAAATGTCAAGTGGTTGGGTCGAATTTTGGAAAAGTAATGCCGATTCGAAGCGCACTCGATCAAGGACAGGGCCGACGCGCATAAGAGCGTTAGGGGTGGGAAGACAATTAGCCGGCACCTGCGTTCTTATCCCGATTCGCGGAAGCCGCACCTGCGGGATCATTTTACGATCAGTTTATACGGAACAATATAACCTGATCCGAAGATCCAGTCGTCCGGAGGATTCATTTTCCAGCTGAAAGGATAATCCTAGGGCTGGTTGCACGGTGCATCCGGGACGCACGGTGCTGTTCCAGATTTCCTATGCACCGGTGCAGCAGTGCAGCAGCAGCAACAGCAGCGAAAGTTATCTGCCATAGTGTTCGCGAGCAACCCGTAACGGTAGTAAAACGTGTTACGCCGTTGCGCCGCGTAAATGTTATTGGCGCTTTTGTAATAATTATCCTCGCGGATCTGGCTCCCGGTGGCAGGATAGCGTATCATTATCGATATTTATTACCCTTAATTGATTTTAGAACGCGAGGGATATAATAATCGCGTTTCCACGGTGCGTGTACGTGCATGTGTGTCTATGTGTGTTTGTACCCGTGGTACGTGTACGCGTCGGGAACGGACCCGCTTCACGCTCACGCGTCCTACTTTCCTCTTAACAAATCCGTTTGATCGTCCGATGCCAACGCCTGATGCTTTTTCCGTAATGGGATAGCAAAACGTACTCGCGCGAGCCGAGGATTACCAGCGCCGCGAGTAATATCTCCGAACGAGGACACACGCCGCGCGCCACTTCGATTTCACGCCTTCCTCGTTAATTATGCCGTTTCTGTATTGGCAACGCTTTGTTGCTTCACCGAACCGCTGAAAGAGGTCGCCTAGACGACGTCGATTTTCCTGGAAACGCCCGATAATTGCACGATTGTTAATTCCCGTGCCGTCATTCCCTCACAGTGTCCACAATGTTGCTCCGCGAGTCCTGGCAAAAGCAATAAATACGGTTCGACATTAACCTGTTAAGCACGGCGCGTTTGTCCGCAACTCTGCCTCCCAGGGACGGCGCGCCTAGCCGCGGAAGGCAAAAAAGCCACTATAGTGGTTCGTGCTGTTCGAACCGATGCTTTCCACGGAAAGCCGCTATTGTGGCGTACAGGGCTGAAGGGGTTATATACAGTTAGGAGGCCCAAAAAAAAGCGATTTTTTAAGAATTTTTCCTGAGAAGACCTTTACATCTATTAAAGTAAAAATTTCTACACATATTATGGTAACTTTTAACTGTATTTTAACATTTTTTATTTGTAAAAATAATAATTTTGAAACCTGCTATAGCTGATCTCCTGGAGCTCCTCTAAAAAAAGGCGCCTTGCGGTGACCACTATATCTCTGGATTGGATCATCAAAAATGAAAAAACCAAACTGATTTCGTTAAAGAAATGTATAATCTAGTAATTAATCGAAGGAATAAGCAAAATAAAATTTTGTGACAAAATGGCGGCTTTTCAAAGAAAAAAATCGATTTTTCACCAAAATTTTGGCCTTAAATTGTTTATAAAAAAAATATTCATCGAAGCGAAAAAAGCTTCGATTAATTACTAAAAAGTATACTTAAGAAGCTTGTGTTAAAATTTGAGAGTAATCGATTCAGCCGTTTCCGAGAAATCTTGGTCACCGACTTTGAAAACACAGTTTCGAGAAAAACGCGTCGAAAGATCGCGTTGAAATGCTCTGACGCTCTCAAACGCTCTGACACGTCTTTACAAATATGCGTGTAACTTCGAAAATAATCGCCGGATTGACTTGAAATTTTTTGTGCGTATACTTAAATATATGTACATTACGAAAATGAAATAAAAAAAAATCGATTTTTTGAAAATTCTAACTGTATATAACCCCTTAAGAGGTTAAAAGCCGCGACAACGGACAAGTGTGCAGGGATTTGTTATTATATCCAGGGCATTTTCTCTTACTCTAAAATTCAGAAAATTATGTGCTCGTAAAACAACCCTTTCTCGTTTCAAACATGCGGGCTACGAGGTTCCAATAAAACGTTCGCGAATAATTTACGATGGTCGGTAGGAAAAAATCTGGGGGTGAAGAAAATTGCCTGGAAAAGTCGAGACTCGAACCTCGAAGTCGAGAAAGTTCGAGGGTTGGGGGTAGAATTAGCATCGGACGACTATAAGTCAAGGGACTACGTTCCGTTAGAGGGTAGGTTTTTCGAAAAGGAAGAGTTGCTTCGCAGTTTGCCTGTTGGACTCTCTGGCGTTTTTCCCGGCGATGGGCGGCACGATCGTAGAGCCGAGATGAACGACCACGATATCGATAGTCATTGTGTATCGAGAGCCTGCGTATCTCCTCGGGATTATCGATCGAGAGACCCTCGCGGTTGGGGGTCTTAAGACGGTCGCCAGGATTGGGCCCCGTTATTTCCCTTCTATAACGATCGACCGTCTCCTTGTTTCCTCTCCAACCCTAATCCTCGTTGTTTACTCGCTTTCATTAACCCCTGTACGACGGACGCAGGTACACGTTTTCGCTGGCGGGAATTTTATTTATTTATTTCGCAGTTTATTCGGGAGGTTCCTGTCGAGGAGTGTTTCGGATCCTATGATTTTGCGAATTTTTTCAAAGAAATTGTGTTGGGTGTAGCAAGCGGAAACTTTGTAGATCTGTTAAGTGGCATTTGGAGAATGTGCTCGAATTTTTGTAAGCAGTGAGAATAATTTTCTTGGACGTTATAGCGGTGAGGAGTTGGAAGAAGAAGTTTATCGCTCGCGGAAATGGAGTACTACTTGAACGCAGCGGTGTCTGAGCTTTTTCTTTTCAGGCAGAATATAGGAAATAATAACGCAAGAACTATGAATTACCGACTGACTACTCGGAAATTTATTCCTAACTGTCTTTCTAATCTTTATACTTTGTGAATTACAATTTTTTGGAGCGAAACCAATTTAGCTTGCACGTGCAATAAAGTTAGATTTACAGTAGAGATTACAAAATGTAGTCGAGTCGTAAATTAATTATTGTTGCTCGTATTTTTCAAGCTCGAGTTGAAGCGAAAAGAAATATATCGGGATCGCAATGATAGGTTACCGCGTGCATAGGTACCATTATCGAATTTTTCGAATACGTTCTACGGTGTTTATTCGTCTGTTGCTTCGTCTTCGTAGATTAGAGATACGGACGCTCGATGGAATAATAATACTTGCCTGTCCCTGCGGGCTCAAATCGGTGGAGAGATGGTAGCACGCGATTGGACTTTTATGTATATTTGAATAAGATACTCGAAGAAAAGATGAGAATCACTGTGGGTCGTGTTGTATCCAACAAGAGAGGGCGGCCGCACGTGCCGACCGTATGTTTCCGAACCTCTTCCCGATGCTTTCCGAAAGGAACCTTTCAATTTCCGTTCTCGTTGCTCCTGGAATTCTATCGATAAGATTGATGCATTAACTTCAAACCGAACCACCCACGATCTCATCACAAAGTAATGTAACAATTAGTCCGCGGATCTTTATGCTAAATAACAATTGTCTGCATCGGTCACAAGAAATGGAAACTAAGTAGAATGTTATTTCTTCACTTGCTAATTTTAACAGATGAGACATAGTATATTGACATTTGACATCTAAAATTTTCCTACAATTTCTAGTTTTATCCCCACAATTTTCTTATGAATGCACAAATAAGTCTCGCAATAATAATCCATCTTCCATGCACAAAATTTCTCTCGCTTTGCAATTTCTTAAATTGTACAGCTGCTTCATTCGGAGCACTAAAAAATTAAGTCTACAGGAAGATCGTGAAGATTCTGCTTCAAAAAGGGAACGAAGGATGAAAATGTAACGTGCAGATAATGTAAATATTGGGTCGGAGAAATGAGCGGAAATTTTCCTACAATTTTAAATTTTATCCACGCAATTTTCATATGGATGCACAAATAAGTCTACCAATAATAATCCATCTTCCACGCACAAAATTTCTCTCACTCTGCGGTTTTTTGAATTGTACAGCTGTTTCATTCGGAGCACTAAAAAATTAAGTCTAAAGAAAGATCGTGAAGATTCTGCTTCAAAACGGGAACGAAGGATGAAAATGCAACGAGCGAATAATGTAAATATTGGGTCGGAGAAATGAGCGGAAATTGCTGAGCGAGCTAGAATTTCGCGAAAACACAGGCTTTCTATTGGATAAATATTCTCACATTTTGCGAGTAGAAGACAAATATTTCGTTGGAATTTTTCCCCGTTGTTTAATACAATCGTTCCTAAATAATGATAATGTTTCCCCAATTTAATTTTGATTGTTTCCGTCCAAAACGTAGTATTGTCTGTTATAATTAGGTATATGGATATGGCAGTGGATATTAATATATATCGCGCCGTAGTCTTACTTTGGAAACGTGTTTATAGTTGGAAGGTCCTTAAACGTCTGACTAGGACAACGCGTGTAAGCAGTCCAGACGCGTGCCAGTGTTATGGATATAATTGTACAGATGTCGTTAAACAGGCATTACATAATATTTTCTACCTTATCGATAACTTACGATTGCTAATATATATGTATGTACGTAACGGTTTAATTTCACTCGAAGATCTTTGTATTCTACAATTCTTATTGCTTTAAAATTCATGCGTGAACGAAAAATGATCAGGTTGCCATTACGCGTGTTGATTCCGAATAAAAAGGTACAAATTCTGAATTTTAGTATCAGGTTCGCCGCATATGGTACTTTCCAATGCGTTCATGTACATGGACCCAGATAGCACTGGACGGCTTAAAGACGTCTGTTTTACGTCCATTTTTGGTCTGAACGTCTTACGTCCTGAAAAGACGTCTTTAAGACGTCTTAAAGACGTCTCGTAAAAGACGTCGTTTTTACGTCTCATTTCAGACGTCTTTAAGACGTCTTTTACGAGTCGTCTTTAAGACGTTTCATTTCTTGACGTTTCAGTCATTCTAAACTGCTAGAGAAAAGCTTTACAAACTGTACACACGCAACACAATATAACGCAGTCTTCCATCCTTCGAATAGACGTTCATTTATTTAGGAAAGTTAAATAACTAAATTGTTAATTTAGTACTATTATAATATATTACATATATATTCGCAATAGAATTTAGCAATAAATATTGTTTAATAATAAAACTATACATTATATATCACAAATCCAAAATCCAAAATAATATATCAAAATAAATAGATAAATAAATAAATAAGTTAAATAAATAAATAAAGCATAAAATGTTAATGTTCGCGGATATGCTGAAAAACATTCTTTTAATTTATTTTTTTTATTTATAAATAAATAAATAAATTAAATAAATAAATAAATAAAGCATAAAATTTTAATGTTCGCGGATATGCTGAAAAACATTCTTTTAATTTATTTTTTTTTATTTATAAATAAATAAATAAATTAAATAAATAAATAAAGCATAAAATGTTAATGTTCGCGGATATGCTGAAAAACATTCCTTTAATTTATTTTTTTTATTTATTTATAAATAAATAAATAAATAAAGCATAAAATGTTAATGTGCGCGGATATGCTGAAAAACATTCTTTTAATTTATTTTTTTTTATTTATTTAATTTTTTTGTTATATCAAACATTCAATTTATATTTCTTGTACATATATACAATATTCAAATTCAATATTTTTCTCGGAAGAAAAAATGTGGCTTAAAAAATATTTTTCCAATATTTGACAAACATATCTATCTAATATTTTTGTGGTACTAGGGGTCTGTTTCGGGACGTCTTGAATACGTCTGTTTCGAGACGTCTTAAAGACGTCTAACGGACGTCTTAAAGACGTCTTTAAGACGTACAGTTTTTTCACAAAGACGTTCCAGAGACGTTCAGAAGCCGTTCGTAAGCCGTTCGTAGGACATTCAGACGTCTAATAGACGTCTGAACGTCTTTGACAGACGTCTTAAAGACGTCTTTAAGACGTCTCTGTGCTATCTGGGGAATGCAATTCAGCATTGTTTGCAATTGCCATGTGGTTTCTTTTCGAATTTTCTGCGCGAGACACGCACGACGGACTGTAGACTCCCATTATGTCATACATAATACAATCTTGCGAAGCGATACGTGCGCGTTAAGAAAATACACGCAGTCAGCTTCTCGATATCAGTGAGCACACGAATAACGCGATAAACATAAATTTTTATTGTGACATATTCGATTGAACCGAGTTTCATTAGGAATTTTATAAAGCGAAAGGATTGAAGTAGATAAATTTTGCATTTCTACTTCGACGATTGTTGATTAATTTCTTGGGGTTGATGTTCAACGCTTAACGCATACAGGTAAATTTTGAATAGCTGAAAATGTTGTAAAAAAATGTGATAAATGACATTCGTATAGTTTGTACTCTAAAACTATTTTCTAACAGCAATATTGACTTTTTGGTACACTTTCTTGATTTTCGCGGATCAATTGATCGGTTAAACGAACAACTATCGCAAGCAGAAGAGAATTTGTACAAAAAAGGAAGATGATGGACAGATGTTAGAATGGTATGACGTTGTAGCAAGCATTGTAACGAACCAATCGAAAACCGAAGTGTGCAACGTTCAAGGGACAGGATTTTAGGGCAAGGGGTTAACACGCGGCAATGTTTCACGGTTGTCGGGTGAAAATCATCGTTGCGTTCCGTTTGTCCGAGGATTCTAACAATCACGAAACGGTACAGGCTGTGCGAATGGCGTCGGCCACATTGTGTCCGCTGGCAGTCAGTCCGTTGGCAGTCCGTCGTTTCGAGATTGCATTCTACCGGCAAGAACGGCATCATTGTCGCCCGCGGAATACAATTAGCAGTAAATTAGCATTCGCCATCGGGGCCGATAATAAAATCCTGCATATTATAACGATTGCATCGGATCTCACAATGCCGTTGTCGACCACAAATTATTAATTTAATGGCCGCCAGAGAGACCCGGCCCGGCTAAACGCTCGCAGGGGAACCGTAGTGAGGGAATTACGACTACGGGAAGCGAACGATGGAAATTCTCTTCGGCTTGGAAAAATTGCCCGGCCCCCCTCCCTCCCCCTCCCCTCTGTCTCTGTGCTCTCCCCTCCGGCAACTACTTTGCGTTTTGCTACCGCGTCTCCTTTCGTCGAGCGTCGAGCGTCGCGACGACCAGGACGCGGACGTCGTTTCCTTTCGGATCGCACGCGTTTCCGGAGATACCCGCCGCCGATACTTTTACATGTACACACCTCTACACCACCGTCGACGTTTCTCGTTAGGGACACCTGTTTGCGTCGCGTATACAACCACGATAACGTCCGCCGGTCGTCACATATTTTCACGTGGATGTTTTTCTCGGATCTATCGTGGAAACCATCGCGGAAACTTTCTAGACGCGAATACCTCGCTTCCTGGAACAAACGAATCTTCCAACCTTTTAATGTTAATGTCAACGCACCGTTCTCTTTCCCCTATTCATACCGGTTCCGAAGATTTAGGGTCTCTTCATATTTGCCGGATCATCCGTTTTCGGACGGAGACTCCACATTTTCTACTTCATACTTGCCGGAACCATAAAAAGGTCACTTGAGAGGCGCACGAGATGCTCGCAACAAAAGCTAAGACCCGCACACAGCGGGGGTTTTCTACCTAACACCCGAACAGTTTACTCCCCACTACACCCCGGGGATGCCAATGAGCTGGGCCATCCGCAGTAGGCCATTCGGACAGCCGATGGGCATCCGATTTCTGTTCGGATGCTGTCGAGGCATCCGCACCGGACGCTTTCCACAGAGTTCGCATTGCGTCTTCCATTCTAGCAAAGCCCAGAATTGTGTATGATGAAGGTTTTTTTTTAAGAAATTATCCACATTTGTTACGAAGAGAATCATTCCATGTGCATTCGATCATTTGTTGGGGTGTACGTCTCGAATTTTAACGACATTGAAATATATTGTGGTCCGAGCGAAAGCGGAAGAAATCCTAAACAATAATGTACGGTAACAAAAAATATTATATACCAAAGCGTAGAGATTTTAACACAATGCGAGGAGATACGCACAACAAATCACTTCTTGTTCTAGAAATTATTATGTAATTGAGTCGCGATATCGGTCACTCTTGCGAGTATATTTCAAAAATTCGAGACGTAGACCCCAACAAATGATCGAATACACATTGAATGATTCTCTTCGTAACAAATGTGGATAATTTCTTAAAAAAAAAAAAACCTTCATCATAAACAATTCTGGGCTTTGCTAGAATGGAAGACGCAATGCGAACTCTGTGGAGAGCGTCCGGTGCGGATGCCACGACAGAGCATCCGAACAGAATCTCCGTTTTCGGAGTGTAGACAAGATGATTGTTCATCCGAGTTGCAATGTTACGAAATGACGGTTCACACGAAACGGAACAAACAAAAAAAATAAAAAAAAATACTCAGCTGCACAAATTAATTTTAGCACTGTTAAAATAATATCTGTGCTTCTGTCTTTCTTCATGCAAATTCTGTGATTTGTTGTGCGTATCTCCTCGCATTGTGTTAAAATCTCTACGCTTTGGTATATAATATTTTTTGTTACCGTACATTATTGTTTAGGATTTCTTCCGCTTTCGCTCGGACCACAATATATTTCAATGTCGTTAAAATTCGAGACGTACACCCCAACAAATGATCGAATGCACATGGAATGATTCTCTTCGTAACAAATGTGGATAATTTCTTAAAAAAAAACCTTCATCATACACAATTCTGGGCTTTGCTAGAATGGAAGACGCAATGCGAACTCTGTGGAGAGCGTCCGGTGCGGATGCCACGACAGAGCATCCGAACAGAATCTCCGTTTTCGGAGTGTAGACAAGGAGATTGTTCATCCGAGTTGCAATGTTACGAAATGACGGTTCACACGAAACGGAACAAACAAAAAAAAATAAAAAGAAATAAAAAAAAATAAAAATATAAATGATTAGGAGTCAAAACTCCGGAAAACAAGTTTAAAATGATTACAATTCATTGGTTGCAAGGTGGGTGTCGAAAGGCGGTGGAAATAGTGGACATTTGGAAAAGCGAGAGTTTAGTTGCAACATTTGTTTTGCAGGCATCCACGGTTATAAATCTTGCTGCGCTAACGGTGTACAGGGCTCAACATGTGCTGCTCTCGGTTGGCTTAAAAATTACGAAATCGGCAGGTACATTCGGAAGGATTTTTGATTTACGACGCCCATGGTCGGTACGTTGTCGATAGGGATTCTTATACCTGGCCTTCGTCGCGCGCTTGTCATTTCGTTCGTAAGATCTCAAGACGCAACAATAACCAAACAAAAATAAAACCATTTTAATTTCGCCATTTGTACCGTGCCACCATTTTTGAGAAGTCTATCGTTTGGCCCATCACAGCCGCGCCCGTAGTCCCAGTGTTTTGGCTTCTACGTCACACGCCACATAGTATGTGTGACCGCTGTAGCCAATATTTGGACTGTAGCCGAAAATGCGTGTGAAAAGAGGCCTGTCCCTTGCACTATGATCCAATCGGCCTCGCATTCGTGCCTATGGTCCGTCCAACGAGACCGAGGCAGCGAAGCACCAGCGTGCGTCCTTTGCTAATTATCTTGTATAATGGTAACTTCAACTCTGTCGCACTCGAGTAGCTATGTTTACGTCTGCTGACTCGTCCCATTGGACAAGATATAGATACGCCATCGCATTTCTGCCACGGAGATATACAATTTTTCGTGTCGTGAGACAAAACGATGCAATTTACGTGTAATTAATTCTTTTTGTTCTAGAAATTATTAGGTAATTGAGTCATTCCGCGCGATATCGAACTCTCTTGCGAGTATTGTTTCGGATTTCTTCCACTTTCGCTCGATCTACAATATATTTCAATGTCGTTAAAATTCGAGACCAAGACCCCAACGAATGATCGAATACACATGGAATGATCCCCTTTGTAGCAAGTGTATATAATTTCTTATGAAAAAAAAAATAACAACTGTTCTCGTTTTTACAATATATGTATAATTTACGTTAATATATAAGGACGTGCGATGCTGTTTGACGAAGAGGCAGGAACGACTCCTATCCCCATGCCGTTGTAAAAGAGAGATACCGATAGTTTACCTAAGGAGAGCTGTAGAGCTCGTAAACCTTTTTTTTTTGTGCCCCGCACAGCAGGGAAGCTCATCGAAGTCGACCCTTCCGGCGCCGGATGGGTAAAGTCCAAAACGAAGCGAAAGCGTCCGATTTTCGCCAGATCGTCGGTAACAAAGGATTTGGCCTAGATGCCGGATGAAAAACCATCCGGCGTCCGGTAAATATGAAGAGACCCTTAATTAGGCTCCTTCGCTTCCTCGTTGCCGTCCGATGTTAGGGTTCCCTGGAGACTCTCATGGCTCCTGCAGAATATTTTCTCCACACCCTTCTTCGTGTCTGTGGTTAGAGAGATGATTTTAGTCTTATCACTAGACAGCGGATCTTTATGCAAAATAAAAATTTTCTATCTGAATTGCATCAAACAGGAACGAAGTAGAAGTGTATTTTTTCCCCTAATATGTTTTTAATAGGTTGAAAATAACATAACTGTACTTTCAAATTTTTCTAACGTTCTTACTATTTTAAATTACGCCTACTCATTTTTGTCATAAATGCATAAAATCCGCTGTCTACTCATCACTGTCACAATGTTAGTCTTATCATAATAGTCGCAAGATCTGGGTTTCAAGATTCAATTTTAGTCAATTGAAAACAGTATGTTCGACCTCCTTTATCTTTCTAGAAGGTTTCAAACAACGAAGATATAGTTGTTGTAGTTGTAAAATAACTCGTAGCGTTGTGTGCCTATTCACCGTCCATACTCAACCTTTTCTTTTTCTCGGACCGCATACGTTTAACACTAAACCTACCGATAATTCTTGTATACCTATTTCTTCCGTGCGCGGACAAAATGACCGGTCCTTAAAACAAGTTATTGTTAATATAATTAAACGTAGATAATAGTCGATTTGTTGCTGAATGAATTAGTAGACGAACAACTTCCACGACGATACAAATTTATTTTTATATAATTTCATTTATATAAAAAATACTGCGATGCTCTCTCCTCGATTTGCAAAATTCTACTGTGTCGTCCACCGTAGATAGTATTGGTCAAGAGACCAATAGAGTGTATAGTAAAATATTAGAGGGACCCCATAAGTAATCAATTATTTTAGTAAATTCAAGTTTTCATTTCATTTTTCGCCGCCATTTTATTACAGGGCTGTAGAAAAAGATTATGCTTTTTAGAATATTTAGAACACGCCGGCGAGTGGTGGCTCGACCGGTGGTGTTGTGGGATGGTATCGTTGAGGTTAAGCGATGTTGGTTTGGGGCTCATCGAAAGATGGTGACCGCATAGGTGTGAACCTATAGAGGATTTATTGTAACCCTGAGGGGAACAATAATAAAGAATTGAATTGAATATTTAGAACACAGGCTGTTTTCCTGAAAACTTTAAAAGAATACGTGTTTCCTGTCCAACAATCGGTACAGAACTAAAGGTAAAACAAATTCTTTGAAAATAACTGATTACTTATGGGTACTCCTAACACTGCGAGAGAACAAAACCAAGGATGAAAAACGCCCTCGCGAACGAGGAGGGCCGAAAGAGGGGTGGTATAAAATAAAGGTGATCTCAAGGCGAAAGCGTCCGAGGTTCGCGAAGCCGAAAAAGGAAGAACGAGGGTGAAAGGAGGGAGGAGTAGGGTGGCGGTCGATGTTCCAGAACGAATGAGGGAAGGTAGGAGGGGTAGATATTTCGGAGGTTATGCTCTGGGGGCCCGTGTCGCGCCATCAAACTTCGGAACGGGGGTTCGGCTCTTGACGTCTGGCGCGAGTTGCATTCGCTCGTAAAGGCGTCTCGTAACTCGAGGCGTTATAGACATCGTCCGGGGTATATAAACGTCTCATCCTATGTACTTACCGTGCATCCTCCTCCGTTCCCGACTCTCCTCGGCTAGGCTTTATGTACCGGTGTGTCTCGACGGGTACATACCTTGCCGACGAACACGAACACGAACACGAACAAGAACACGTATCAACGCACACACGGACAAAGATGATACTCTTTCTCGGTCGTGTGTGTGTGTACGTTCTCGGCACGTTCTCGGCTCGGTTCGCGGACGCTATCTGCAGAATGCTTATAACGGGCTCCCATAACTCGAAAGAGACTTCTTTGTAGTGGCTCGGCGCACTCTCGCAGCAATGTCTATCGGCATTATCAGCGGATTGGCCGGGACGAGGGACGCGCGTCGCCTGTTTCTTACCGCGGATTGGCCGGTACCGTCGCGTTACGGAATGCAGCCGTAACCTACTCGTAACTCGAAAAACGTTACCGCGAGAGCTGCTATTGCTGCCGGGCCTGTCGGGCCTGCCTGCCTGCTACCGGCTATCAGAAGCGAGCGAGGAAACCGCTCGTGAGCCGATGATGGCGCGCCGCGTAATTGCCCCCCGGGATTTAGTTGCCAGAGAAGTTGCACGGACAGAGCTTAGGTACGCGCCCGTGCCGGAACAATCTTTGCTACCGCGACCTCGGAGAATTACGAATATTTACCGATACCACAAGATTCCTCGGACAACTTTTTACCCGTACCCCTCCCTTCGGCTCAACCGAGCTTTTTCAACCCCTCCAACTTTGAATCTCGATGACGATCGCGTGGGCGTACGAACTATTTGTTCCACGCTTTCTCTCATGCAGAAGGAAATTTTGGAGAGGGGGACTCGATCCTTGCGTTGAACGCAACGCAAGACTTTAGGGACCTTGCTTCTTCTGTTGGCGAGCGAACTTCATTGGGAACTGTTGCTTCAACACTGGGCTAACGGAACACTGAAAGTGACTGCAGCGACTTTTCTATATACACAGGCTTTCACGAAAGTATTCGAACGCCCTTTAAATCGGTATAACTTTTTTTTTTTAATTGGATCAAACTACCTGACTTGTTTGAGGACTTAGAAGAATTGGTTTTCCAAATGATATGCAAAAAAGAATTTTTATAAAAATGGCACTTTTCAAAACTTTTTTATTTGAACCTGTAGTGAAACAAACAAGATTGGAACAATCTTGTTCAGTCTTGTCTTGTCTTGTCCAATCACGTTTAATCACGTGATATGTCGTGAACGTGGTGCCATCTAAGGTAGTTCCCTCGCAAGTAAATTAAGCGGTCCAAGGTCATACATATGAGTGGACCCCCCTGCTGTGTATATCGAGTAAACACTGTAGCTCCCGTGGTTCACGCGATGTTCCTCGCGGAAAAAGATCGCCCGGGAAAAAGCGGATCGAGAACATCGGTGGCAGGGTACGAGGCCGGTCCAGGTATAGTTGTGTCGAGTGTAGCGTAGTATAGTCGGCTGCGAATATATCGTCGGACCGTTTTACATCGCCGAGCCTCGGGGATACTACGGTTGCAGCGTTGAATGCGCGTTCCTTAGACGCGCAGAGCATTCGGTGTTTGAAAGAGCGATCGGACGGACTTGTTCGCGATCGTTCGCTCCGATTATGTATCATTTATTCGTCTGGTCTTCTGCTGGCCGTTTCTCGGAACCTCTTTCACCGGCCGGATCCCCTCGTGGTTTTCCTTTTCGATCGAAACCGTGAGAAGAGCGCTCTCTCTCTCTCTCTCTCTCTCTCTCTTTCTCTCTCTTTGCCGATCCTCGCCCTCTTCTTCCGATTCTCCTCGCGTTTCTGCGAGTCGGTTTCTGCGAGCGGCTCGCGGAGAGTCGTTCACCTTTTGTTACCATTATTATTATGATTAGCGTCCGCTAAACGGCTTCCCTTTCGGACGCGAAGAAGATTATCGTATCGACGAAAACGAGCCAAGAGCCGAGAAACCAACCCGTACGCTCTGCTCTTCGGTTCACTCCGGAGAGAGAGAGAGAGAGAGAGAGAGAGAGAGAGAGAGAGAGAGCCGGAGAGGAGCCGATACTGCACAACAAATAAATATAAATCTTCCGTGACTGACTGACTGACTGACTGACCGGGGCATTATCCTTCTCGGAAGCGAACTGCAATCCTGGTAATACCTCGTAACACACTTTTGCCCCGGGGATGATACTCTCTCGACGATGCATCTCGGGCCCCGCAAGTCGCAGAAGCGCTATTAACCGCGTCTAGGTCGATGCACAGTTCCGTGAGTGCATCCGCCCGGTCGGGAGATGCACCGATGCACTTTGGCCCTCGGACGCGGCTCGGAAACCGAATCGAAAACGTCCGGGCACCTCGACAAGACATTTTCTTTGGAAATTTTGTTCAACGATAGAATTCTTGGTTTTTTCTTAAGTCACGGTAGCCATATGTTGATCCTTGTTTCGCAGGAGTTATTAGCTTCATCAGGAGGTCGCAGTGATATTAACGCTAAACCTATCAAGCATTAGCTATATGTGGTAAATATTGCCCTATAAAAACGGTAACCCTAAATTTATTGAGATTGTTCGTAATTTTCAATACAATAAATGCTTGGACAAGGAAATTTATTCCACTGTAAATGAATTTTCACAGTTTCAATAATCGTAAAGTATAAAACCGGTCATTTTAACCGTACCAAGCACAAAACATAGAAAAGTGAAACGTCTTGTGGAAGGGAAAAGATGGAGTTTACTTCAATTTTGAACGATTTTCATTATAATATGTACTTAAATCAACAAGTCAATTCAGTAATTTCCTATAAAATTAAATTACATTAATTTCAATCAATTACAGTGATCATAATCATTATGATAAGTATAATCAATCAATTCTTTATTGTTCCCCTCAGGGTTACAATCCATTTCACATTTCTCCCGCCATCTTACCCTAACCTTATCTAGCTTACAACTAACTTAACATTACTTACGCAGAGAGAGAGAGAGAGAGAGAGAGAGAGAGAGAGACGCTGTCTTAAACTAAAATGTATACATATAAATAAATACAAACAAAACAAAATAAAATAAAAAAGAACATAGATCCAACAGATATGCTAATTATAATCAGTATTATATTAATTTTACTCCAACGTGTACACTGTCACAAAAGACATACGCTGCATCCAAGAGTCTGTCGCCGGTCGGAGAAATGGCACCATGAATCTCGATAGAACCGTGAATCTCTAATTCCAGTGGTTCAGGGAGATTTGCGAGAGGTGGAGGCAGATGACCGCGAATAGATAGATCCAAGATGGACCCTGGGAGCAGGAGGAGGGGATTGGAAGGGATCGAGAGGCCGTGGAAGGGAGAATGAGGATCGTTTTGAATATATCGCTGGGGGGCTGCCGAATCGTGTGCCGCCCTGAAAAAGACCGGATCCCGATGCGATGCTGTACGTGGCCGCAGGAATCAGGATTCGAGCGGGGATTGGCGGAATCCATTCGCCGCGTGTCCCCTCTTTCTCTCTCTCTCTCTCTCTCTCTCTCTCTTTCTCTCTGCCATCTTTCCCAGAAGCAGGACATCCAGCCAACAGGAACAAAAGTTCGCCCCGTAAAGGATCCGCGTAATCGTTATAATTAGAGATCGTAAAGCGTCGAAGAGGTCCGCTCGCGCCTCTGCCAGAGAAAACGGGAGAGAAAGAGAGAGAGAGCAGGATGAATTTTTCCATCGGGCTGCTCTCCTCGGAACGAAACTTTGTTCAACGTCGATAACTATAATTTCGACGCGATACAACAGACGTTGTTCGCAAAGTAAATCCTCTCCGGTTGATCGTTCGGGTCTCCTGGCTAGGTGCAGCCCGCAACCTGCCCATGCCGTTCCACCTCGGCCTGTTCTTCTCGGCCTACAACACCCTGGGACACCTGCGCTGCGCCCCGGCACATAAGACTATAACCGCAAGCGTTTTTAATGCACGCTCGCAGACAACGCGAGACCAGACGAATTTTATAGGCCGTTCGGGGTTTTGGCTTAATAGCCGAATTCCATGTGCGCGTACCCGGGGCCCCTCTTGAACGTCTGTTTCTCGACCCTCCAGCGGAAATAAAGCCGAGCGCCAGCCATTGTTCATCGATGGCCCGTCGTCATTTTTTTTTTTTCTTTATTTCTCTCGGTCCACCTTCCTTATCAGACGAGATTTGCTTTTTAACGACGAGCGCTCTGATCGCGTTCGAGACGGCAATAAAAAAGCTGTGATTCATTACCGAGAACTTGTTGCACTGAAAGGGGAATTGAAATGCTAATACCAGTGATTTCTCTATATATGTCGCCAACGCCTGGACGATAAACGTCGCGGAACTACCCTCACTACCGCGGGGTATACCTCGTCAGGGGCGCCGAACCTCGAAAGGCCTCGGACTAGTTTCTAGGACCCGAAGAAAGGGATCCGCGAGGAAAGGAACCGCTACAGTAATTTCTCTCTATATGTCGCGGAGGCCTAGACGATAAATGTCGTGGAATTATCCCCAGTGCCGCAGGGTGCCCGTGACGGGCCACGAACCTCAAAAATCCTTGAACGCCGAGAAGCGTAATACTCACTAACAAGACACGTGTTGCTGGCATATATCGAGAATTCACTGTAGCGTCGATTAATCTACGCGTTACGAACTTGCTGGACTTGTACATGCGTGTGACATGAAGGAACGAACGATCTGCAGTGTAGCGGGTGATGGTAATATCGGCACTGTCCGTTCTGATATTACTAATAGTTATATGCAATATGTAAAAATACGAATTCATCGGAAAAATCTCTATCCGTAAGGCAAAGGCACCAGTAGTTGACCATTTGATAGAAAAACATAAAAAATAAGGTTTTTATAAGCGCACTAATAAGTGCACTTTTGATGAAACTGAACCTCGGATGCCATGCCGTCTGTTGTTTAAATTTCAAAACAATAAGAACATTTCAAACCTTATTTTTCGCTTCTCTATAAAATGGTCAACTACTGGTACATGGTGGTCAACTACTGGTGCCTTTACCTTCGTACAATTCCGAGCGAACAATATGTATGTACGTAATGTCGAGGCAGCTCGACGGAAAGTACGAGTCTGAGAGCACGTTCCCAGCGGCATTTCGGAGCAGCTGTGAGAGCCATAGGGTCTCCTTGAGTAACGCTCGAAGTTTTTCGGACTGGCTCGGCGAGCGTTGGGTTTTAAAGCCGCAATTTGTTTGCTCGAAAGCCGACAATTAATGTAATTACCCGTTCAATGAGAATTACCATGCGTCTAGCAGCGCGGCGCAGCTGCCGCGTCCTCGGTTCTTGGTCCGAGGATCGTGATTTTTTTGCGATATCTCCCTCGGACTGCAAAACCGACCGTGGAATCGGCTCCGGAACGCCTCTCTCTTTCTCTCTCTCTCCCTTTCTCTCTCCCTTTCTCTCTCTCTCTCTCTCTCTCTCTCTTGCGATGTTGTTCTGCGTTCTTTTCCCGTTGTTGGAGCCGTGTTGGCCAGCGTTATCGCTCGGAACTAGTACCTGCCAATGACCGGCGGTGGTTTATGTGGATTCTAGCGGAAGAAGCTGGGCCCCCGGGTTGTCAGCCGGAGAATTTGTGGGCTATCGTGTTCTTGGAGCGAGCGCGAGGCGCATCGCGTTGCAATCGTTACGGGCTCGAGCTCGTATAAAGCTGCATATCAGCTTAAGGGTGCCAGGGCTAACTCGATTAGTCGCATTATTGGTATCGGATAATATGCAGCGCAGGGGTTCCTGCGGTACCGGGGCATATTAGTAACAGAATCCGTACAAGGCCGCCTCGTTTGATATTACCTACCCGGCCGAGAAACGAAGAAGACGGGCTGTGTGTTTTCTTCCCTGTTAGCCCCCGATCGACCACCTGCACCGTACAATACGATATTCCACCGTTCCAGCTGCACAACATTATCGCGTCCCAGAAAAATTAACCCCGAAAACCCTGTCCAGTCTCTTAATCATTTTGGAAATCTTCAAGCACGCTCGAACCTCGAACTGCATTCTAACGTTTTCCACTCGAAGCTATTTTAACTCGAAAACGGGACATCTCTTCCGACCTAGAATATTTCCCGTCTATTTTTTTCTTTCATGTTGTACACACGAAAACGGTGCAATTTACTTGAAGTGTTTAGTAACCTATTAAATACAAACAAATCAATGCGTTATTTAATGATATAAAAATTGAAAAAAATTATATGTATGACATTGAGTAGTCATCCAACTTTTTGGCATTTTACGGATCCTAATAAAATTTGATACGATTAACCCTCTATGGCCGGATTTTGTTCCGTTGGTTTCTATTTTCAGACAACTTGCAAGGCATTTACTGTGATATTTCAAGGTGATGATGCTGCTAACTGTCATCAATATTGTTATTGGTTATTTGGTAAAATGTCGATGTATTAGCATGTGACCTGAAAGTTACACGGGCCCGTAGAGGGTTAATATATTAGCGTAAAAATTCATTTTAAAACTTGGACAAATAATTCCGTCACCCAAATATGGGTGACATATGGCAGTCAACGTGTTAATAACGTAGAAAATATTTTTAATAATGATACAGCAATTTTCAGTGTTGCCTTACAGTCACCATTCGAGTGCCAAGGTTTAATTGCGGTTTATAACGATTTGGTCTCTTGGATTCGACCGAGCTTTGAAAACGATATTTCTAAAATGTTTCGTACAGATTATTATCGTACGCCGGATATTCGATAACACTGCCCACACGGAATTTTATGCATCTGGATCATCGCTGTAATATTATACCGTGCCGCACGCATGCGGTTAGGTGTAGGTGTACGGGTCGCGTATACCTCGTAAATCGAACGTAAATTACGGCCCGGGGAAACGTATTGCCACCGTCGAGACGTCTCGGAAAAATATCATCCTTGTAAACTGCTTCTTCTCCTTGTGCTCCTTTTATCCGAGCCGATCCGGCTGACAAATTTCCGCCATTAAGTCCCTCACCGCCTACCGTACAATTCCGCCATGGCTCTTTCCCTCGGGATTTTTCATTCCGAGCGAATATCCAACGGCCACGTTTACCGCGAACAACAAAGATAGATAGTCGGAGTGGGGAGGGGGTGTGTGACGGTGGAGAGGGTGGCAGAGCTCTTCTGTAAAAATAGAATCTTTCGTCGGGATCATCGGGGAAGACGAAAGACCACGTGCGGGTGCAACGGGAGACAAGCGGATCGGCTTCGGAATGGTTTATTTCCGGCGGATGTGGGGACTGGGGGTGGATCCTCGAAGTCATCGATGGCTCCGAAGTGCCTCGCGATCATTCTCCTTCGCATATGTGCCGTGTAGGATTTCCGACACATGTCTGGACGCGCGCGTTTCGCGCATTGTTGTCCGTCAAGCATTAAATTTAATGCAATCAATCGATCCAATTAATTGGAATTGCGTAGACATCTTTCGGACATGTTGATAATATTTTCAACACGAAATTGGTAGACAGAGTTATTTGTCGTTTACGAATCAATTTTTAGTATCGCATTTTCGAACCGTTTTACTTTCATTTCGTTGCATAAATGAAATTTTTGAGCTGGACACTGTCGAGACGATCCATTATTTGGGCATTTCGGAGGCGATGAAAGTTGAAGGGTGTGTTTGTAACTGACGGTCGAATGTAGAAGTACTATCGAAAACCGGTGCTTTCACGGTGCGTCTATGGGGAGAGGGTGGGGGTACGAAGCAGAAAGTGCAGCAGAGTCTCGTTGCAGGCTGCAAGAGAAAGACGGCTGCGCCCGGAGGCGCACGCAAACTCGCTCGCATGATGCACATAGGTGAGGTCGCGTGCTCCGACACCACAGCCGCCCCAGCTCGCTCCGACCTTAAGTCTGCGGCGAGAAGCCCCGTGTTTGCGGTGTATCCCGTTTCTTTCTCGTTTACCTTGTTCGCACCCCGTCCGCGAATTCGCGTCGGCAGACGCGTCGCGTCACCGAGTCTGCCCACCCCGCTTCATCCTTATTATTATAGCGCTGCCAAAATATTCCGAAAATCAAGCTTACCATTCCTCGATATAGTGCTCTATCTCTTCGCTGGACTATAGACCTTAAGAGCCAAGGGTTGTCACGTGACTTTTGCAGAGTCAGCAGGTCGGTAACTGTTGTATAATCTGCCTTCAACCACTGACTTAAGATCCATCTTGGTCTTTTTTTTTATTTATTTATTTATACAGGTCGCATCAACAACTAGGTCATTAGCGACCACAGATATTATATCGTAATATTACATTATTTTATGTCTTTTTTACTTAACATAAAAATCATTTATAAGTATACTGAGGAGAAAAAATGTTGTAATTGTTATATGTATACAATACTACAAAGTGTGGAAAATTTTTGTAGATTTTAGGAATTTTAAAACTTGGACTATGTTCGAATTAATATTGAAACAATCACTTAAATTGTTGGGGATAGCCAAGCGTCTTCTTTGGAAGGAGAAAAATTCCCTTTGAGGGTGGAAGCCGTTAATATTCCATTGTAGAATTGATTCAGTCATTTTCAGTCATTTTTGTCATTTTTTTAGACCCTACAATTGAGGATATGTTTGAGTGATCTTCTACCATCTTGGTCTTGATCCGACGGGCCCTAAGTCTGTGACTGAACTTGTCACATTTTTTGCTCAGCATTGTCGATACTATGAATTTTGACGCCGAAAACGTGATTTCAGTTTTCGGCTTCATTTCGCAAAGAATCAGGACTCATGAGAATGAGGAAAACTCAACCAATGGCATAAAAATGCTTGGATTCCACGGCATGCGCATCGTTCATTTTAGGATTACTTCTAACACTTATAATACGGAATATCCGCATAACCTCTTCTGCTCATGGCCAACGCGCGTTAGATTGAACCTTCCTCTTTCGAACGAGTCCTTTCCCAGCGGAAAATATTCTCATATAAGGACGACGAAAAGTTGAGGCACCATTTTTCGCCTATTTTTGTCGGTAACATGGTCACTCTACGTTATCGCGAATCTACAGTCTTGGCTCAGAATTTCGCATATGGGGTCTCCCAACGGCCAACGAACAGTCTCTGATATGGACAATTTGCAATTTTTAACAAGCAAATAAGCACCCTGCCGTTCAAACCAAAAAGACGAAAAAGTTTGTCGCTGAATCATCGTCAGCCAGGCGGGCGAGCAATGCGAGTCGCCGATAAACGAATGAAACCATAATAAGCCCCGATTGGAACTCGTACAAACTTCCGGCGTATGCACGCCTATAACAATAATTCAATTTTCCGTATGTTAATTCTCGGTAGTAAAACGATTTCTTTCGCTTGGCGGGACACGAGGGGCTTCTCCCTCTTTTCCTCTTCGCGTGCGTAGAAATGAACGCGTCCCATTGAAATCGCCGACACTGTTTTCACCGACAATATTTCGTCGACCACAGATTTCAACGACAACAGATTTTAATGACAACAGCTTCAGCCCACGGCAGTCTTAATGCGTTGACTGCCATGTCACCCATATATGAATGACGGAATAATTATTTGTCTAAGTTTTAAAATGAATTTTTACGTTAACATATTCATTGTACCAAATTTGATTAGGATCTCTAAAATGCAAGAAAGTTGGAGAACCACACAATATCATACATTTAATTTTTTCAATTTCAATTTTTGTAAAAATTTTTTTTCACTTTACGTAGCAAACCAATTGTGCTAACTTCTTTAGAAAGAAAATTAGATTTAGATTTCCTTTAGATTTCCTTTTTCCTAGAATTTCTTTGGATTTTCTTTCTTAAGAAAATCCAAATCGTAAGGTCCAATGTTAACAAGGTTATTCGATTTTTAAGAGTATAATAGAGAATATTAGTTGAAGTCACTGTAGTATTCGTCAGTGATACGCTGCTATCAGTCTCATTGATTTTATAATAATTCTTCCTTGATAGAGTGCGTGGTAGGAGAGATTTATTGCGCTGAGACTAACACAGACAACTGTTACCCTTCTTCGCATTTTTTCTTTTCACACGTACAACAGTATAAATCAATTCTATTTTCATTATATATGCAACCGTTAATACAAGTGTGTTCGTTTTTGATTGATTACGATACTTCTGAACAGAATCACTGCTTCCTGCAAATGGCGCAGACATACAATTTTTGTCACAATATGTGCCCAATGAGGTATGTTAATCCCTGCAAGTGTCATAATTAGACTGCGGATTTATGTTGATTTATGATTTACTGATGCACTTATGAATTCTGAAAATTTCTAAAAAACGTTATAATATTAAATGTGTACGTTTTTGATTGATCACGTTACTTCTGAACAGAATCACTGCTTCCTGCAAATGGCGCAGATATACAACTTTATTGACATACCTTATTTTATACAATTTTTACAATTACAGTGATTTCTCGATATATGTCACCAACACGAGTCGTGTTATGTTTACACTCCTCGGCGTTCGACGCTTCTCGAGTAGTGGGGATAATTCCGCGACGTTTATCATCCAGGCCTTGGCGACATTTATAGAGAAATCACTGTATACAGTTACCGTAAGAACGATTATAACTCTATCGAATACAATACGGTATATTCAATGCGGTACGCAAACTTATGCGACAACAGTCTCCGTGGAACAAGCGATTGTCTAATTTTGTCGGTGATTTTAACACGTTGACCGCCATGTCACCCAGACGTGGGTGACGGAATTATTTGTCCAGGTTTTAAAATGAATTTTTACGTTAATATATTCATTGTACCAAATTTGATTGTGATCTATAAAATACAAGAAAGTTGGAAGACTACTCAATATCACACTCAATTTATATTTCATTAAATAACTTACTTTGGTTCCATGGAATTTTTAGGGTTCTGGTTTGGCACTCAAAGTTTTAATGAGCCCCGAACGAACGGTGGTTGATTGTCGGGGATCGGTTCGTTGACACATAGTTCCTCGGATCGTAGAGAACAAGTCGATGCACTGCTCTCGCGAGTCGATAGACTCTGTGTGATCGACGACTTCCTCGACTCCCGCTGGCCGCCGTTCATTCCGCATTCGTCACGATCAATATCATCTTGTTGCCTCGCTGTTCGGAGCTTTACAGACGCTAATTGCTCGATTTTACGGGTTGCGCGGCGAGCGGTGCCCTCTCGCAACCGATTTTACGGGGGGTGGGGAGGGGGCAGTGTGCACCGATCGAGAAGGAGAAGCGTGGAAACGGTTCGGGCTTGTTTATCCACGAATCTGTCTCGCCGGTGCGGCGAGGCGACCGATTTTCAAAGAGAACCGCGCGCGGCCGAACTCGCCACGGCTTGCTACCGGAATCGGACCCGTTTACAATCTAATTGTACGTCTGATTTAACCCTTCGCGCGCACTACCACTCCCTCTCTCCGCTCTCCCATCGACGAGTAGAACTGCTTTGTCGTTTAACATTCCCTGTAGGAAACAGAGCGTTCAGTCTATTTGCGTTTCCGTATTTTCGCTAATGGTTGTAACTCGAGAACGAGTTAAGAGCCAGTGTTTCTTCCGTTTCAAAGAATATCATGAAATTAACGTGGAAACTCGATTAGTCGAATCTCCGGTATCCGAACCTCTTGTTTACGCGTTCAGGTTTCATCGGCAAACAGTTTAGTCCGAGGAGATCCATGTGCGATCAGATTTATTGCACGAATCTGAAAGATTTATCCAATTTCCGAATCGGCAGCAGATAACTCGATTCTACAGCAAAAGCGGTTTATGTTCTTCACTTTTTCCATAATTCAAGATGCTCGTACACGATCCAGTTCATCCAGAAACATTTACCTAATGTTCCAAAAAATTCTCGCCAGCAAACGGTTAACGCCATAACGTGCATGTTAACACGGACTAAGAGTTATGACCAGACTGCGGATGTTTATGCTATTTTCAATTTTTGCAAGAAAATTCTAGGAATGTGGAAACAAGTGAAATCTAATTTTTAGTGCTAGTAGCCTTTGTAGATTTGAAATAAATAAAAATCGTACCAAATTCTGTGGAACTTTTCAATTTTCAGTTTTTTAAAGAAAATTCTAGGAAAGTGGAAACAAGTGAAATCTAATTTTTAGTGCTAGTAGCCTTTGTAGATCTGGAATGAATAAAGATCGTACCAAATTCTGTGGAACTTTATGTTATAACATTTTTTGGAAATTTTCAGAATTCATAAATGCATCAGTAAATCATAAATCAACATAAATCCGCAGTCTAGTTATGACACTTGCAGGGATTAACATACCTCATTGGGCACATATTGTGACAAAATTTGCACAAAAATCGTCACTTTTGCAGCTCCGTGGTTCTGGTATTAATTCATTTCGTTGTCGTTTGTGCGTTCGAGATTATTGTTGAATTACTGATTGGTGATAATTGACGATGAATAGAGATATCGTTGAAATGATAGATTTTAGAGGTGGCATTGATTACAGGGATTCGATGATTTATCGAGTCGCGTAGGAACGTGCCATTTGATCCGAAAGGAATCCTGTTGGCAACGATACGTAATTAACGTGAGTCTGCGAATAGAGAGCGTTCCGTCTTCATTAAATCCGTGAGTGGAAGTCCATCGTGCTGTGTACACACAACGCTCCAACTGCATTCTGAACGACGCGTGAAAACGCGATTCCTCGAATTTCATTAGCGACCGCGACGAGATTGAAGCGCGCCATTTTGCTCGATGGACGTTATTAGCTGTCGGTTAACCCTTTCCAGTCTATAAAATCAGGATATATTGTTCGCACGAAACCGAGCAGCATTTTAAGCATTAAATCACTCGTACTAAAAATTCCAGTTGATCGATGCTGAACTCTGCTCGAAACAAGAAAATTTTAACCCTGAGGCTAAAATGATCGAGTCGCGCTGAAAATATCACGAGATTATTACAAGTTAGACATGAAACATTTCGCAGAGTAAAATGTTGCGAATTCACTGAAATTACTAGATCGTGCTTGCGAAAGTTCATACCATTTTTTACCACGTTTTTATTAACTCGCTTTCTTGCCTGTATGTTTGTTTGTTCGGTAGAAACTTTGAAATTGATTTTAAACTAACTCCCCGATGAGCTGGAGACTTGAATATTTAAACATAGTCCAGAACTGGATGAAAACGCACACGCAAGACTAAAAAGCAGAAAATAATTATTTAAATAAAAAGAAACTTTTAATATACCACGTTTGTAGAAAAATTATAAAATAATATGTTCTAGTCCCGTACAGATAGTCTCGAAAATTTGTGATTGTGAATTTTGAATACCTATGAAAATACTTGTTCGTACTTGTTACAGTTCATATCATTTGCAGTGCGATAAAATTGTTAGTGACTTAGGTAAACTATTCGTTCATCGATTGTCTGTTGCATGCGCCCCACGTTTTTCGTTTTAAATCTTACAAGTATATTCATAGCTATATTATACTTTTTGCTTAAATAATTATTACAGAATAGCATCACAATATTCTTTCAAATGATTAATTTTTATTTTATTTTTGTAACATCAGTTGACACACGATATCAAATATTTCGCAAGGTAAAATTACAGCAATTCGATCCGTTTGATTTATGGAATAAAATACTCGCACTATGTTGATCGTGCACCTAGAATTCCGAATTTCGAGAAGAACCTGAAGAATCACAGACGAAGCCAAGAGCGTCGAAACTAATTCGATAAAATGCTCTCTCTCTCTCTCCATCTCCCGATGGCTACAGATTTATTTTGCGCGCGAAGAGCCTATTAACACTCGCAGATCCAATTAACAAAATCTGCTGAGCCCGATGCGGGAAGAAGTCGGCAAAACGAATACAATGAACACGCGTGTATCTCGGCGGCAATTAGCGTCGCGGAAAGCATTCCCGCTAATTTGCTTGGCCGGCCGAGGGACGTCCAATTCGATGCTCCGAAATAAACCACTCTTGCTCTCGATGTTTGGAAAAATGTCACTTATATCCTCCCTGCTTCTCTCTTCTTCTTCTCCTTCTCTCTCTCTCTCTCTCTCTCTCTCTCTCTCTCTCTCCCGGCCTCTGTTTGCCGGTTCTCTCAATTACTCCTCCGGCCGAATACTTTCATCGTTAAAATAGCAGCAGCCGGTTTGTCCCGGCGTTCTACATCTATCCGCGTAAATACGAGTCCGCGGCCCGTGTTTGACGTGGCAACATCAACAGCGCCCTGGAAGCTTTTACAGGCCAATATGTCACCTCTCTCTCGGTTTCTCACATATCTTCTACACGGGCCGTGAGCGAAACGCTCACTATAGTTTATAGACCGCGTCTCGTCGCATGGTGCCGGTGGGGCTGCTTCTCGAACGCGGTGAAAAACGTTTCTCGATTCAAATCGCACGTTCGTCCTCCGTTTTCTCGTTTTCCGCTCAACCGACATGTGTATTTGTAGACTTCTTAGTATCATCGATAAGAGAGTCGCTTTTCTCGACCGTGTTTATTAAGAAATTTTTCGAGAATTTCCAAGGCATTTTAAGGTATTTAACACTTTGCCTGCCAAATTAGAAATCTCAAAAATTCCATAAAATCAGTGTTATTTAATGAAATAAAAGAGTCCTCCAACTTTCTTGCATATTACCTAATATTAACATAAAAATTCATTTTAAAACCTGGACAAATAATTCCGTCACCCACATATGGGTGACATGGCAGTCAACGTGTTAAGAATTATTTAACAAACCTATTGTAACTGATACAGAAGGATTTTTATTCATTTAAAAGTCCTGTTGCTAACAATTATTTAACATATTTCAACTGATTTAAAAAAACATATCGGGCCAGTTGTATATTATTTTGTGCGTCTAAAAGTGCACTCGTCTATATTAACCTGTTCAAACTTCAAATACCTAATAACGTAGAGTCAAGTTTGAAATAAATCTGAACGTGGTGGGTAAATTAATTCTAAATGCGGAATGGTTATAAGAGTGCAGAATACTGGAACGAGAGAATGACTGAATTATTAAACCTTGGCACTCGAACGGCGACTGCGAGGCGCCACTAAAAATTGCTGTATCGTTATCCAAAATATTTTTTAGACTATTTTTGTTTGTATTTAATAAATCGGTAAACACTTCAGTATTGTACGAGTAAATTCCGCCATTTTCGTATGTATAACAAATGATAAAAAAATATGATCCTGTCGTACAACAAATGCTTTTAGTTCTATTGTAAAGATTGAGATCCTCCCAAAAATAAATGAGCTTTTTCCTCAATTAAATAGAATTTAAGCTTTCCCTCGTTGCATTGAAAGTTGTCGTTGGGTTAATAAAAAAAGAGTATTTTTACGGTTCAATAAACCTAATGGGATCTCACTTCGGTACGCATTAAAAGGCACGGCCATTAATTTGCCCAGAAGAAAATCGGGGAAAATCGCGTTTCCTGCAGTAAACTTTATAATTCTAATGCCCTCTGGTAAACGCTGTAAACGCATAAACGTTCCACGAGTTTAGACACGTCGAATGAATTGCTGGGGGAGCAGGCAATTCGCCCCGTAGAAAGTACTGTTAAAAGACGCCGGGGGATCGCGCAGGAGAGGTCAACATTGTCTTTCTATTGATCAGTTCGGTGATTTATAGCTATATCGCCGGGGTTTGCTCGAAGCCGCGTAGCGAAACGAGCTCGAACAATATAGTGGAGTCGACGGTGGTTCTCTGCGCCGCACCGGGCAGTGCAATCTGGGAATAATTATCTGCGCCGGTCAAATTGCCGTTGCTGAACGCCGCTGACTGCAAAACGTAACGATCTCTAACACGTTGCGGAGCCCGTGCCCGTAATTTCGACATCGACGATCCGAATGCTGTACGATATAACGCTTCTTGTGCTACTGGGCCGTGATCGCGATCCGACATCCGTTTCCATTAACGTGATTTCTGGTTTGATTGCTCCATTACCGTCCGTTATGCGATAGAAAACTCTTCTCTCACTCCTGTACACTCAGAATCTCGACGATTCTAATTTTTAATTGCACAGGTCTACTATCCTAATCGTAGTTTTCGTTGTACCATTTCATCTGGATCCATTGATCCTATCGCAGAGAAACGCATAATCCAATTGACGTTAATTACTAGGAGCTCGGTGGTTAGATAATGCCTTTGAAATATTCGTTCGAAACAGACCTCTCTCGTCGAATCGCAAGTGTTAACAGAATGCTAACTTTGGTCCACTTTTATTTACACAATGTTGGTAACTACATGCAATGGTTCGTTGAACAGTATGCACAAATAAATGACGCCACTGTATAAGCTGTTTCTTGTACAGTGAACTCGCGATATATGTCGCCAAGGCCTGGATGATAAACGTCGAGGAATGATTCTCGCTACGATTGTAAACATAACACGGCTCGGATATGTCTCCTGGGCGATATATGTATATAGACCGTTTATTTTGAAAGTGGTGTAAGTCCTTTTTTAAAAAAAAACGAGATATGACGTAATTTATGCTTAATTTAGTGTAAACTTTCAACTCAAATAATCTTGGTCAAATGACAAAGGCCCAAGAAATTAAATAAAAATACAAAATGAAAGTACAATACATTAAATGAAAATACAATTCCAAGTATAACATGAAGACCATGAAATCCCGTTGCTATAAAAAAAAATTGATCCAAAAATTCCGTCATTAAAAGTAAAAAGGGCTTCAATATATTCAATTATTTGAATTAACCAAGACCAAGCTAACGGGCCTTGGTCTTTGGTCTTGGTTATTATTAGTATTTAATATCTTAAAAAATGCCAATGCTTTGTTCAATTTTATTTGCTTTTCTTGAAAAGAAAATGGACTTGCATCACTATCAAAATAAACGGTCCATGTGTCAAATGAATTTTCACTGAAATTTTCACTTGTATCGATGAAACTTTGCTGGCCCTTCGGCTCATAATCTTAATGCACAGTGCATTCAACTGGCTGAAAAAAAAGACAAAACTATGCAAACCGTTTTGAACGCCGCAGAGGTGAAGAAAGAGAAGATCGAGGAGAATGTGTATTTGTTTAAAGAAAACGAGGAGGGAAATGGGGCGGAGAGGATATTTGAACGCGGCGTCGGTAGCGTAAATGAATTTCTGTTTCGTGCAAAACCGGCTGCTGGATCGGCGAACGGTGTGTCGAACATGTTCGTAAACATCGCGTTTCCACGCGGAACTCGCATACCGTGTTCGATCATGTTTCCCGTGGCCACGCTGCTAGAGCCGTATTTGATAGTCGATCCGCGGTGAACCGCTCTCACGGCTAGGCTAAACTACCTTCCGTATATAAAGTTATTCCCGGAATTTGATCGGGACATTGCGTGACTGCAGATCTTCCTGAAACGGTTGGCTCGCGTTGGTATAAGGCCGGGTATACATAATAACCGCGCGCCAAGGATCATCTTTGATCCCCGTGTGTTTAGGGGGTACAGCGTCCCCGATAATTGGATTAATTAGCGTTTTTTGTCGAGCCGATCCCTGTAATCTAACCCCGAGATCGTTCTAGGTAGCACACTGGCAGCCGAGTTTCACCTCGGAACATTACCGATCCTTCTCGAGTAGAACCGATCCTCCGTTTAGTCCCTTCTGTTCTACACGGTTGATCGAGACCATTGCGAGATCGTCCACGGCTATAGATCGTCCTCGAACGTTCCGAAGAAAAGTCTCTTTCGAAGGAGCTGAGGTTCCCAAGTTGAAATTGCTTTTTGAACCGAGATCGCGTAAGGTCAACGGAGTCGCAGAAATATTTGCGGATTAGAAAGGGAATGACCCTCGACGGGCACTTAAATGGCGACACCCGTAGTCGATGGAATTTTTAGTGGACCTCTGATAATAGGAAAGACACCTCGTTCGTTTTTTTTTTTTTTTTTTTTTAAATAAACTTGGATCAGTAGAATCTTTAGAAGGTCTAGACCTAGATTGTCTGGTTCCTTTTACGATCAGAGGTGTCAGGATCGAAGGAGGATGACTTTTCGGACTACCCTAGCGTACTAGGAAGGCCTCTTATTTGTCAATTCTAAGAAGAGAATTTGTTTGAAAATAAAATCGGTGGAATTAGCTGAAGGACGAGCTCGACATCCAGGATCCGTGCGATCCTTGATCTCAAGGAGGAACCTCCTAGGGGTCCTTGCAATCTCAGCAGTAGATTCGAGCAACCAGGTGACCCTGTCAAAATTAAGTGACCTTGTTGGTCCTTCAAGATTCTTCCTAAGATTGTAAATAAAGGTTTTCTTCCGCGTCCTATACTTATAAGGTTGTACTGTAAGGCAAAACAAATTCTTTGCGAGTAATTGATTACTTATTGGTACCCCTGATATTTGCGACCGATGTTCTCAGAAATTTTCCAAAATGTTTGCCCCGGGGTTGCCGGGGGGCCGCATCCTCAGAGATAAAGCCACCCCGTCGGGTTTTTTCAGCAATGCCCCCGGTGCTCCTTTTGCGGAGGACCAAGGGCGACCACGATCTGCTTCCAGCGTGGTTCGCGGCCGCGTATGCGCGAACGACGATTGTATTATCCCGGTAGTTAATGCTATTTCGCGAGGCGAGTTTGACGAGTTTACGACGCGATTCTACGAGGGTACAAAACGGATGGACGGCGACTGAGCGTCCCCCTCCCTCCCCCCCACCTCCGTTGGTCGTGCCCCTCGCCCCTCCGGCCAGGTTGATTTATGCCCGACGTTACCTTTGCCAACGGATTTACATCCCGATATTTATTATTCGCAATATTATCGCGCGCGCGTTTATTGCGTTAGTCGAAAAGCCTCGAACGCGCTCGCGACGGGTTCGCCGTCCAGCTTGCGGGGCCCCTCTTCCACACTGCCGCGCCGTGCCCTCTCTCGTTGTCCCCTTCTTCGTCTTCTTCTTCTTCTTCCTCTTCTTCTTCCTCTTCTTCTTCCTCTTGTTCTTCTCGGTTCGTCCTCTTTCTTACTTTGACCGTGTGTTGTCTGGCTCTTCGCGGTGTACGCCTGCGGTCGTCGATTCCCGATGCGATCTCTCGAAACGGCTTTTATCGAGCCCCCCCGTGTCTCTCGAACGAGACGCGCGTTCCACTCGCGAGAAACACCGCGGCGATATTAACGCAACCGCTATCCATCCCGCCGATTGATTCCTTCATTTGTCTACCGATCGTCGGGGAACGACACAACTCGCTCCGAGATCCCACAGGATGATTCACAAGCTCTACGGCTCGAGCTTTCCTCCCATTTTTGTTTTTTTTTTTTTTATCGTACAGTTGTAACCTCCGATAAGAGGTTATTCTGCATTCTGTATTACATACACGATATTACAACCTTAATATATTATAACATAATATTATAGCCTTATTCTAATGCGAAGGTAACGCAATAAATACATATCAGTTGGAGCCGCTCAGTTGTCGATGGACGTGACGATGACATTATATACACACAATCCGCAATCCTTCAGGAACGAACATAAGTTCCTGCATACATTGTTTGCAGGTCTGTGGAGTGGAACAATGCACGACATGGGAAGAAAACAACCCCGTAATCTCAAGTTTTTTATAAACTTCGATCTGCGTATGTCATATAGAGGACACTGCCACAAGACGTGATCAATATCCTGTGTCTCATGACCACAAGAACAACCAGGGTTATTCACCACATTCAACAATTATTTTATTGTTATTCAACAATTGCAATTGCTAGGAATTAGAAGAGCAAATGAAAAAGGCACTTTCCAAAACTTTTTTATTTGAGCCTGTAAAGACAGTTTAAAATATGCATCTTGTAGATCTATGTTAGTTATAAACATACTGAAAATTTCATCGAAATCGGTCGATGCTGATAAAAACGACACGCATCTAAAGATGCGAAACTGACCAAAAGTCGTGAAAAACTACGATTTTCACCACTTTTAACTACTCGTAGCTCGTGTGTATATTAATCGATTTCGATTAAATTTTCAGTATGTGTATAATTAACATAGATCTACAAAACGCATATTTTAAATTTTCATTATAGGCTCAAATAAAAAAAGTTGTAAAAAGTGCCATTTTTATGTTCTCATGTGATTCTTACCGATTGCAATTTTCTCAAAATCTTGTTTGCACATCATTTGGAAAACCAATTCTTCTAATTGCTGAAGAATGTCAGGTTGTTTGATTCAATTTAAAAAAAAGTTATAGTAGTTTGAAGAGCGTTCGAATATTTTCGTGAGCCTGCGTATGTCAACAATACGGGTCATGTTTACGCTCCTTGGCGTCCGAGGTCTCTCGAGCTTCGCGTGATGGGTATAATTCGCGACATTTATCATACGGTCCTTCGCGAAATATATAGAGAAATCACTGTAATCGCTCCTATTTGCAACCCAGATAGCACTGGACGGCTTAAAGACGTCTGTTTTACGTCCATTTTTGGTCTGAACGTCTTACGTCCTGAAAAGACGTCTTTAAGACGTCTTAAAGACGTCTCGTAAAAGACGTCGTTTTTACGTCTCATTTCAGACGTCTTTAAGACGTCTTTTACGAGTCGTCTTTAAGACGTTTCATATCTTGACGTTTCAGTCATTCTAAACTGCTAGAGAAAAACTTTACAAACTGTACACACGCAACACAATATAACGCAGTTTTCCATCCTTCGAATAGACGTTTATTTATTTAGGAAAGTTAAATAACTAAATTGTTAATTTAGTACTATTATAATATATTACATATATATTCGCAATAGAATTTAGCAATAAATATTGTTTAATAATAAAACTATACATTATATATCACAAATCCAAAATCCAAAATAATATATCAAAATAAATAGATAAATAAATAAATAAGTTAAATAAATAAATAAAGCATAAAATGTTAATGTTCGCGGATATGCTGAAAAACATTCTTTTAATTTATTTTTTTATTTATAAATAAATAAATAAATTAATTAATTAATTAAATAAATAAATAAAGCATAAAATGTTAATGTTCGCGGATATGCTGAAAAACATTCTTTTAATTTATTTTTTTTATTTATAAATAAATAAATAAATAAATAAAGCATAAAATGTTAATGTGCGCGGATATGCTGAAAAACATTCTTTTAATTTATTTTTTTTTATTTATTTAATTTTTTTGTTATATCAAACATTCAATTTATATTTCTTGTACATGTATACAATATTCAAATTCAATATTTTTCTCACAAGAAAAAATGTGGCTTAAAAAATATTTTTCCAATATTTGACAAACATATCTATCTAATATTTTTGTGGTACTAGGGGTCTGTTTCGGGACGTCTTGAATATGTCTGTTCGAGACGTCTTAAAGACGTCGAACGGACGTCTTAAAGACGTCTTTAAGACGTACAGTTTTTTCACAAAGACGTTCCAGAGACGTTCAGAAGCCGTTCGGAAGCCGTTCGTAGGACATTCAGACGTCTAATAGACGTCTGAACGTCTTTGACAGACGTCTTAAAGACGTCTTTAAGACGTCTCTGTGCTATCTGGGAAGAATAACAGAAAAAGTTGATGAAGCGATAACGAGAAGAGAACGTACGACACATTACTGCCCCTGCCTAGTTTCCCCTACGCTAGTCGCAAGTATGGGTCCAAAGTAGTCTCTGTATCGTCGCCGGGCAAATCAGATTTCGTAATGGGACTCGTTGGGCCGTCGAAAGCGGTCGGAGCGTAAATTACTCGTTGGTATTCAATTGTCCCGGCTCTGGAGCGGTTTCGTGTACGGTGCCGCTAGAGGGAGAGAGAGAGAGAGAATGTTGCTGGCCTAGTCGAGGGATGCTCGAGGCGAAATTTTGCTAAAAAATTCCTCGGTATCGAGGGGACCGTTCCGCGAACGTAGAGGGGCCCGGATACCGGGGCGAAATGCTCATTTTGTCGGGGCCCCGGCTCGTGTATCATTAAATTAACGTTAAATAAACGGTTACGCGGAGGCGTAATTTCGGGGGCTGGGATTTCCGTGTGTGTATCCCGAGAGCGGTAAGCACCGACCGATTATTCATTCAAGGAGCCAAAAGAGCCACTGTCGGCTCCCGTTCTCTCTCGAGAGAGCGGACACGCGATCCCCGGGCCCTCTCTGATCGTCGTCGTCTCGTCGTTGAAAGTCGTCCCCTTAGTCCCTCGGTCCTTTCTCAGTCCCTTCGCCAGGCCTCTCCCTTTCCTTAGGGAGCCGCGGCCTTGGATCACGCCAGCCACTTCGCACCCTTGTGCCCCTCCACCGTTTTTCTAGCCTGTTCGCGGTAAAAAAACGTGGGTAGATTTGAATTCCTCTGGAAAAAAAGTTGATCGAAATGGAACAGGTCGGCAAGCTAACGATCTTCTTCGTTGCTCACCTTCCGAGATTGAGCTGTATACCTTTGGCGTAATTGGCTTCCGTTTTTGCTGGCAATTGTTTCAGACATCCTCTGTGCGTGTGTGACCGAAGCAAATGTCTAGGATTTATTCATCGATGTGTTCGGTAGCGTTGGATTCTTCTTTTTATTTTTCAATCGCTGTTTTCAATCCGTTGTACTCGAAGCTAGACGTGCCATCTAATCTGGAACAATTTCATCGAACGTTTCGTTTCGTACAGACTTTCTCGTAATTGAATTTCGTAAAAATTTCATAAAATTAAAAAATTAATTCAAGAAAGAAAATATTAAAGTTCGTATGTACATGCAAAGGGGGGGGGGGGGGATAAGGAACGCGGCAGAACTGATGGGATGACCTAATAGATGGCCACGATAGAGTTCGAACCGTTGCAAGACTGCACCGTTACGCGCAGGAAGCACTAAACCCGCGAAAATTGTATTTATTGCTGGTCGACGGGGTTGCGCAACTTCCGCGTCGCGATCAACCGCGAGATACGGCCTCGTCTCGTTCGTTCGCGTCGTAAATCGCGAACAGCCTGACTGACGCTCGATCATCAAACGTGTCCGTCTTTATTCCCGATCGATTGCATTCCGAGAATTCGAACATTGCGAGCTCGAGCACCGGAAACGCGTTCGAGAAACCAGAGACACAAATGCGTCGTGTACATATATGTATATTATTATTATATATATATTGTTACACCTTCAAATTTCTATTCAAAGATGTTGTCGATTAAAAATCTTAGAAAGCTAGTGGGAGCACGCCCCGGACCTTTTCAACTGTGATCCAAGGTCAAGGCTGACTCCTCTCTTAGAGCAGCTGGGATCGTGCTCCAGATCTTCTGGAAAAAATGCAGGAAACGATTCTGGAGGCTGGTCACGCAGAGTCAATTTTAAGACGGCTTTTGTTGAGATTTTATTGAGTGAGTAACAGTAGCGAATAAATCAAAAATGTATACAGTGTGTTTGGGAAATCGTGGTATAACCGGCAAGGGGATGATTCGTCACATAAAATCTAGTCGAAAATAAGGAATATAGATTTTCTATATTCTATAGATAGGAATATACATTTTCGAGAAAATCGAGGAATTCCAATGTATATTGCTCTATCAAATTCTATCGATTCGATGGTTGTAATTGACGCAGCGTCCAAATGTATGTAATTCAAGCAGAACTCAATTCTGCTCTGTTCTGTAACCATTCATCTTTTCGTCCGGTTGTACAGCAATTTTGTGACTCGGTGAAATTGTTATTTCGTTACCGATGAATTTGTTCAAGGATATTTCAATTTAGCTAATTTAAAAAATTACGGTAGGCTTGACCGAGAATGATTAAAAGGGTGAATGAATGCGCAATGGTGACTCGAAGCAGGTAATCGATGCATTTTATCGGCTAGGGTGGTAATCTCTGGCAGCGGGATGTTTTCCGGCGAGTCGAGTGGAAAATGCATGTCGCCGATGTTCCCTTATCGTAGAATGTCTCGGCGGCGATAACCGTGGATAAATTACACCAGGAACACTTAACAGCTTCCTGCGTTCACTTTCGGAATCCATTCCGAAGACGGAGAAATCAATTCGATTTCTTTTCCTAGTTACCGACCCTTCCGTAGTCAATTAAACAAACCAATCTATTCCTCTTTGTCGCTACAGAGATTTCTCTATATATGTCGCCAAGGCCAGGACGATAAACGTCGCGGAATTATCCCCACTACCCGTGAGTTTCCTGGACGATACACGACGCTGGCGAGACTCGTATTGTTGACATATATCGGGAATTCACTGTAATCATTTACAGAATGGGAAAATTCGATTTCGATTCGGCGGAGGGTGGTTCAATCTTTAAACACTGGAACAATTTTTTTAACAATCATTGTTGCCTTTGGTGCTGAAACGTTGCCCAACGTTTTGCCACACTACTACTCTTTTATAGTTTTGATTTAACGGACATCATTTCGTATCAGAAAGAACAATAAGGTTCACGTCTTGTTTAACACTTTGACTGCCAAACTAGAAACCTTAAAAATTGAACAAAATTATATATATGATGTTGAGTAGTCCTCCAACTTTTTGGCATTTTACAGATCCTAATAAAATTTGGTACGGTTAATATATTCGCGTAAAAATTCATTTAAAAACTTGGACAAATAATACCATTACCCACATATGGGTGACACGGCAGTCAACGTGTTATAAATAATTTGTTCAACGATCACGTTCACAATTTCGATCGAACGTGTTCTGCCAGTGGCCGAGACACACGAGAGTAGAAAAAGTGACGAAAGAGGGAAAGAGTGGGCACGAGAGGATAGATCATGGTTGTTAACGAAGGCAGCCTCCGTGTCTCGTTGCTTCCCTCGAAGGGAGAGTTGGATATAGGTCCCTCGTGGGTGTTCGTTAAAAATTCCACCGATATCCGATGTCGTTGGCATGATTTCAGAACGGAGAGCTGGTCGCGCTCTGGTCGTCCCGGGGTCGACGCAGCCGGCAATCGATCTTGCTTTCCGGGCCGACACCGTTTTTATTTTATTTTCGTGGCGATGATAAACGCGCAGATTAGGGGGGCCCTCCACCCTCGCCGATCTCTGGTGGCCGTCGATGTTGGAAATCGCTCTTCCTCTTTGGCCTCTTGTTTTATTTTCTTCGCTGTGTACTACACTCGTGTCGCGGCTGCGATCGAACACGCGAACACGTATCCACACGATGTTCCTTCTTTTAATAAGCATTCGAGAAGCATAGTTCGAGCGTTACCTCTGCTGTACAAATATACACAATGTCCGAATATAATAGATAACACTAGAATAGCGAAGACGGAAGATTAACCCTTTAGGAGCTACTTTAACGACAAACCGTTTATTTTGAATAATTCCCTCCGTACATGATTTATTTCCTTTCGTGCGTATGACGTTTATCATCGTTACTCAATACTTACAACACATATATTTTCGTCTATTTCTTAATGCATGTAAAAATTGTTATAATGACGGATTTCAAATTGTTTTTCACGATTCGTGAAGTTATGCAAGTATTTTCTCAAGAAATCTTTCAGTACAGTTCTTTATTCAAGTAGGTACGCGTTACCATAAAAATCCTATGAAATCTGTATAAATTCAATCCTGTTGTTATAATAAAGGAATAGACTAAGGGACCCAATTACTGTACCTATATTAATTATAATTATATTTTTAAAGCATAATGAATATTAAAAAAGAGATATATAACATATATATATTCAAACTGATTTTAATAAAAAAATATGTAATGTCTTTTTTTTAGTATTCATTATGCTTTAAACCTACAGCTCAGTCTCTCCTTTTGGGCTCGGTAGTTTTAGTTTTAAATAAATAGTGCTTATGAATAGAACAGTGCTTACAGATAATATGATACGATAGTACAGATTATACGACAATGTTTATCATACAAGGGCTAAGTAAAACGCACGAGTACTCCAGCCCGCATAAAACCAGGAACCACTAGGGTGGTGGGTACGTCAAGAGTAAACATTTGCAGATCCATAAGACAAAAGGATCCACGGGAAGGATCACGGTCAGAGCAACCGGGCTCGTTAAATTCTTCGAACGGTTTTCCAACGATTCATTCTATTCTTACATCCACTACGGACAGAGTCCACAAGCGTTTCGGTTATTCTAGGTTATGGTCTAAGACAGAGGCGCTTTCGCGGAAGGAAAATCAGGGATTAGGACCGAGAGGCGGGCTGAGACAAGCTCGAGTAAGGAGAACGTGCGGGAGAAAGATAGAAAGAGAGAGAGAGAGAGAGAGAGAGAGATTGAAAGAGCGAGAGTCGATCATGTGGCCGGCAGATGGTGGCCTCCCGGTCCGTTGACAATAGATTTTCGGGATTTCCCGTTTATTCGAGCCGAGGGACTGTTGCTTTGGATCTTCGCTCGTTGCCTGCGCTAACGAGTCGCTTCTTAATTACTATTCTGCCCGACCTGCGCACAGTGCGGACGAATGGCCTGTTTTTGAGCACTTCTCGTCATTCGGTTATTAATGTGTGCATATAGAACATTTTTTACAGAGAATTAAATTGACCAATATAATTAATAAATTTATGAGAAAATTACCGAAAAGCACGATTGTTGTCGGTAGACTGAAACTTGTTGACGCTCCGAATGTAAAATTTTAATGCTTGCGTTTAGCTTTAATTATACATCTGCTACTTGTTCTAAGCTTGAGATCGTTATTTTTCGTTAATACAATTTGAGTTCCCCGTCTCTGGGAGCTATTCACCCAGATATAAAAATGGAATTTTTGAAGTATTATTTCAACGTGAGAGCCATTTAATCTCAAATTAATAAACTTCGAACGTCCGGTCTCCTATCTCTGGGAATTAGTATGTTTGTCCAGGTTTAAAGCTGAATTTCCCGAGGTATTAAACCACCATTTCAACTTGAGAGCTCTTTGTATCTCAAATTCATTTTGGAGTGTTGAAAGAATTTCTAAGCTGGTGCGTTCAGTGTATCCGAAATTAGGATCTGCAAAATATGGGAGGAGGATAGCGTACTCTCTCTCTTTCTCTCTCGGTATCGTACAGCTTGACTTTTCAATTTGAAATTCTTTCGACAAATTACTTTCATTTTATGGCATTTTCGGGGTATGATTATCTTTCCAGGATGAATTGCGCATTCCGATCCAGCAATATATGCACGACACGCCGCTAGATAGAGCGTTTGGCCCCTAAGCTGTTTCTTTAACTGGCAACTCAATCGGCGATTCGTGATACACGCGAACAAGGCCGCAGATAAGACAAGGGCGCGGAAGAGGGTTTTCTAATGGACATTCTCTGCATACTTTCAGGAATCTTATATTTTCCGAGATTCTTTTGTGTTCGAGGAGAGACACCTTGGCTACCATCGACTACAATCGGTAGTGAGTCATTCTTTGGGCATACTCGGAACCGTCGGGCCCGGCGTAATTAGTCCTGCAGGTAGCCCGGATCGTCGAAGGTTCCTGAAAATCCTGAAGGTCTTCCGTTCGATCCGACGAATTGCCTAGAACCGTTGCTTTTTCGTTTCTCTTGGAATATAAAATATTACTAAGAGTTACCCATTGTGACTAACGACAATACAAAAATCAAGGTAGCAATTCGAGATTAGTCACCTTTGCGTACAATTATTGTCGGATCGAGGGCCCACTGTGATCGTCACAGGGGACATTGTCGCACTGCCGAGCATCGAGCGAACATTTCGAACAAATTGCCCTCTCTATCAAGGAGAAGCGTTACTATGCACATCGGCGTTGCACTCGTCGAACACGTGGCAAAAGTTTTCCGCGTTGCGAGTCGCGGGGCGGCGCGGCGCGCGCAGTTGATGGACCATAAAATCGTGCCGCGGTCTGCCACTTTTCTATACCAACACTGCCGTTGTAGCACGTGGTCGCCTGGCGCTCCACCGGTGGCTCGTTCTCGCTATCACGTTCCCCTCAGCTCGAAATCATCTTTCCAATCATCTCTGTCCAGCACGTATGTTCAGCAAAAATTCCCACAAAATTAAACCGCTTCGATCAACGGACCTGAACCCAGGAAGTCAACATTTATCGTGCTGGTCGTCTCATTCTAAACATTCAAAGAAAATTCAGTTCAAGTTTAATAAACGATGCATCAGAAAAAGAGTAGCAACATTGCCGATACATATTATAAAATGCTCTTCGACGAAACGAGAATGCAAGGGGACGTTTCAGATAACGAAGTATCATGACAACATCAATGGACCACTTAATATTGCCCACAGTGATTTCTCTGTATATGTCGCCAATGCTTGGCAAGACCCGTGTTAGGCTTGAATATAGAACAATATAAAAATGAATGAAACAGAATGTTCATTCTAAACATTCGAAGTAAATTCAGTTCAAGTTTGATAACGATGCATCAGAAAAAGAGTAGCAACATTGCCGATACATATTATAAAATGCTCTTCGACGAAACCAGAGTGCAAGGGGACGTTTCAGATAACGAAGTATCATGACAACATCAATGGACCACTTAATATTGCCCACAGTGATTTCTCTGTATATGTCGCCAATGCCTGGCGAGACCCGTGTTAGGTTTGAATATACAACAATATTAAAATGAATGAAACAGAATGTTCATACTGACCGGAATCATTGCACGTGGATGTATTAACGCCAAGAGAATCGAGACTTTCATGCACAGATTATTTCGCGTACCGATTAAACAGGGTTAATTTTCAACAGGTTCGATCTGAACTCCCAGTTTTTAATTGTTCGGACGAACAACGAAAGATGAATCGGAGGTCTGTCTCGCTGGCAGAGCAGCCGATAAATTAATCAGGGGTCCGAGTATCCGTCAACGTCACGGGACGACACTGTTTGACGCGTGGACGCTAAATATCCATCGAGCAACGCCGTTATTTATCGAGATCCTCGGGGGAGCGTGGGAGGGCCAGCCTCTACTCTCTCTCTCTCTCTCTCTCTCTCTCTCTCTCTCTCTCTCCTGCGCGTGCGATCTCTCGTCGAGAATCGGATCGAGAGATGGCGATACAGAAATACCGAATAGTTGTCTAAAAGTGTGTGACGGACGGACAGCTGGCCGTCATTAAAACCCCATTAGCGAGGAGCTCCCCTCTGGACCGCGTAACACAGCCTCCCCCTCCCCTCCCTCCCACCCTAGTTCTAACAATATCTTCGACGACGCTCCGCCACCACCCACGCTATTAATATTGCTCTATACCCTCCCCCTGGCGACGTCCCACACCTCCCCCGCGTTCGCGAGCGAGCCTAACATCTATTCCTCCATGGAATTCGCAGGGACCGAGAGGCTCGTGGATTTAGATGACAATTATTGCACCGCTGTCGCGCGCGAACAACAAGGAACACTCTCGAACACTCGAAATGTTACCGGGTTGAAGCGCATCGTCGCGGTGGACAGCGGATTCTCGCGGTTTATCGTCGACTACAGACTATACCGAGCGGCTCCGAAAGAGGATCGAGGCAATTCCGAGAGATCTACGAGCATCGTCGGGAAGGATTGCGACCCGATTCCGCGCAACTTTGCTCGGAATTTAATGCTGGTCAGCTTGTCGCGGGCAACGCGTTCGTTAGCGTCGAGAATTGCCTCTGTGGACGCCGCCGTACCGTTATTCATTTATTGCTTTCATTGTATTGGGTTGGCAACTAAGTAATTGCCGATTTCAGTTATAGATGAAACTATAACTTGACTCAGTTTTTGGCCGAAAAGGATCAGACTTTCTACGAGCGTGGAATTTTCAAGTTGTCAGAAAGATGGCAAAAGGTCATCGAACAAAATGGAAAATACATCATAGATTAAAGTTCATTCGAAGTAAAACAAAAAACTCTTTTATTTCATTGAACAAATCGGCAATTACTTAGTTGCCAACCCAATATAATAGAACTCGCTTCTCTTGCCGATAATTAGACCGTGGATTTTTGGCATTTATGCAAAACGATAATGTAATTTCGAACAACGAGAAGAGTACAATTTCTCACGACTTAATCGAACCATCGAGGAGAGGAATAGATTCGTAATTGGTCACCGCGTCTTGCGATCGATGCAAACAATTAATATTATTTCGCATGAAGCGTTCAATGACGATAGGTTGTTCGAGTGTCGTCGATCAACTCTGAACAGATTTCTAACTGCACTGTGATGGACCGCGGAACATTATAAAATAAAAATTTTCTGTATCAATTGCAAGAGGCAGGGGCCAAATAGAAGGACCCCTCCCATTTTTTTTTTTTTTTTTGTTTAATCGTTCCAAAGAGATGAAAATAATGGATTAGCACTCCTAAACTCTCTGTTACTCCTCCAACGATTCCAATGACTACACTATTTTGATTTTGTGGGGTCAACGGAGTTCCCGGACGTCTCACGGATGTCTCGCGGAGTCGAAGCAGAAGATAACCCAGCGGTAAACACGAAAACCGCGACGAAGCGCGGCGTGACTCTCGGTGCCTCGGCCTAAGAAGCTCTCTCTCTCTCTCTCTCTCTCTCTCTCTCTCTCTTGCTCTCTCTTGCTCTTCGGGGTATAGTTATTTCGAACTTGACCCAGATCCACCCGGCTTCCCCGGAACCGCTGTTTGACGGATAGCGACTCGCGTTTTGATCCATCGCGCCGGACACGCTCGTTCTCTCGTATTTTTCTCGACGGTCGAAGGCGTCGAGAGAAGTAGATTGATCGATCAGGGTCGTCTCTTATATAGGCGACGCGTCTTCGTCCACGAGGAATGTCCACCGAGCTGATCCGCAGAGGACGGACACGATTTATTTCCGTACACCGTGGTCCCATGCGAACGCGCCGCTCATTTACTATCCAGGGATACGCGAATTCGCGATAACGTCTCCGAAAAGCTCCTCGAGAATGTCCTTCTTTAATGTACACATCGCCGAGCTGTGAGAATAGAGCTGTGGTCATTCACGTTAACTCAGAGAATGAACCGTTTTTAACTCGTCGCAACGTTTCACCTTCGCAAATCTTATATGAGTAAAGAAAAATTAATATTACATATATTGTAAGACAATATTAAAATTGTCCAGGTCAATTGCACGAAACAGAAGAAAAATGCGAATTTATTTACACTAAACCTATCACAGTCACAATGACCGGTTTTTTATGTCGTAATTATTGAAATTAATAAGTAATATATTTTCGAGTACGTATAAATCTCAGGATATATTTTGCCGTTTTTGTTATACGTTGATTTGAAGTTTCATATGCAATTAACGAACAAAATCACCGTTGAAAATTTGTACAAAAAATAAATCTACTTTGTTAACTGTAAAAAGAATGCATATATTATTGTAGAATATTGCTTCGTAATAGTGACAAGACTACATATATTCTAACATGTGTCTACATCTTTATTCTAACATGTGCTTCAATGGAAATGTTTATTAAAAAAATTGTGATGAAAAATTTGATACTTTCAGTAATTGTTAAAGAAAAAATTAGAAACCAGTAATTTGGCCGGTTCTAGTGTTAATGTAATATTTTTCGATTTTTGGCACTCTAGAGAGTACAGCAATGGCGAAATTTTTTTACAAAATTCACAAAAAATGAAATTTAACGATACAATTAATAAATTTAAGAAAAATTCACAATATTTATGCGTATAATGTGAATATTCTATCCCGGGTTAATAATCAAACAACAGACTAAATTTGTTTCTCTGTAAATAAAGGTTATGTTTTATTAGATACTTATTATTTTACACTTTTCACAACTATTCACAAACTCACCTGTAAATAAAGAAACGACAATTAGACTCTCTATTGTTCACTCTCTTTATTTGCACTAACTTTATATCTTTAACTTATTCTGTTAATTATCTGTCACTATCTTCATTTAATTTCTATGCACATGTGCTCTCTATATTTTTCTACTCTTCTACCTCTCTCTATCTCAAATGTAGGGACAGTTCAAGGAGTGCGCTGAGCATGCAAAGCGCGCTCGATTTAAATTAAAGAAAGTACATTTTCTTTACATGCATAAGAAATAATTGTTAAATGATTAATAATATCAATTTCCTCCTAACATGCAATTTTTCCAAAGGAATTTCTCGCTTGTCCGCACTGTGCGACGTCCGATGTTGAGAATGAGAGGACCGAGTCGTCTGGAGCGAAGGAGCAAAAATGCCGGAGCGGTTCGACTCGCGTTCAAAGTTCCACAATGTGTTCGATGCACGACGACGAATTCTCGAGGGTGGGAGTCGAATTTCGGTCTGGCAATTTGTCGAGCTACGGCAATAAAACGGCCAGGGGTGTACGGAGGTCTCTAACAACAATAAGAGTGACTGAGGGAGTCAAGCGGGGGCGGAGGCGGCCCTTTCTCTCACTTTTGCCCGCGTCCGCTCGGGTCCGCGGACCGAAATAAACGTTCCCCGGCTCTCCTGCTCGAGAGGAGAGCCGCGACAACCGCTCGGAGAGCAAGAGAGAGAGAGAGAGAGAGAGAGAGAGAGAGAGAGAGAGGGGTCCCGAAGCTCTCTCGCGTCTTCGGTCTTTGTAGCGGCAGATCAAACTCGGCGGGTCATTAATTAAATCTGGCGGAGCAGCCATCGTCCGTCCGTCTTTCCGCCGCGTCTCCGATTTACTTTACACGAAATGCGCCACGGTTATAAATATGGCTCTCGCTCGCGATGGGGACCCTTTTCCCCGAACTTGATCTTGCGGACCGCCCTCGGAGCCCGGGATATACGTACCAGCGAGCGAGCCGTGACGTGCGCTCTGCGAGCCGATCGAGACAGCTTTCCTTTTCCTCGTGACGAAGAAACCGACTGCCACCTTCAAACAAATCGCGGACATCGTACCCGGTTCTGCTAACCCTCCCACGAGCGTTGCTTCGGTCCTTTGGTCTTTGATCGAAAGGGCGGGACCGTTCAAGCGCACTCGATCCATACGTTTTCGGGATATTTGCCCCCTATCGTTTCGAACCAGCATGGAACATGGATATTTTGTTTGATATTCACTTTGGAAATCTTGCTGACGCTCGTGGCTGTTGGCTCGAAGAATATATTCGGTTGTTCGGAAAGTTCGCGCCGTTTTATCGACATTTATCGACATGTAGTTCGCGCCGGATACGTCTGAATATGTCGGAATGATTTAAAACAACTGGTACGTGCACATAGTCTAAATAGGTGATCTTTCAGGTATTTTTAGAGAAATGTTTGATTAGGATACATTAATTTTTGATGGTTTTATACGCTCTTAAATATGGAAGGAAACACATTTGATGCTTTTTTCTTCCCCATTCTTACCCCATTCACTCTATTAAGCGTACACTACACCCTCAGATTTTCATCTCTTTAGGTCAATACAAAATTCCCATAATAACAAAATCTTCAACTCTTTGATCGATATAAAAAATCATATTTAAGGTAAAGGCACCAATAGTTGAACATTTTATAGAAAAACATAAAAAATGAGGTTTCAAATGTTCTCATTGTTTTGAAATTTAAACAACAGACGGCATGGCATCCGAGGTTCACTTTCATCAAAAGTGCACTTATAAGTGCGCTTATAAAAACCTTATTTTTTATGTTTTTCTATAAAATGGTCAACTACTAAAAACGCAAGTTGCGTGAAAGATGGAGAGAGATTATGGAACAAAATGGTACTTGTAATAATTCAATAAATGTATATAAAGTTTCCCTTAAAAATGTTGCCGGACAACCCAATACGTGTAAAGCCAATAGAGACAATTTTATTAGAATGTTAATCCGTCTGCTTCTACGGTTTCCAATACGAGTCTCGTAGATTTCCACCTATTCTTGATTTTTTAAAGATCCTCTTGAATCGTGATCATGGGGTGAAAAACTCTGTTGTGATCTACCACCCACGCGATTCCAGTCGAATCCAAGAAGGATTCTCGTTTGGAAGCCACCCCCTGCCAAGGCGGCAGTTGCATAAGAGAAGCAGATTGATAAAAATAATTCGTGCCTGCCATGAGCGTCTCGGGATCTCGAATCTGGTGGACACGTGGGGATCAGAGAGAGAGAGGGGCGGGAGGGGGATAGAAAGAGAGGGGAAGAGTGTCTGTCAGCAGAAGGCGTGGACGCGAGCAGGCTTTACGATCGATTCTAATTGCAGCGTGTATCGCCTGCTTGATATTAGCTTCTTAATTGCGTATAGTTTCCGAGCTCCTATTATGCGAACTGCCGTCTAGTCGGAGCCATAAAATTCGCGAAAACAATCGCAACGTTACCAGAATCATTTCTTTACGCTTGGAAAAAACAGTGGGACCCTATTGTTTATCCGTTGGAATAGGTCGGTATAAAATTCACAGATCTTTATACAGAATAAAAATGTTCTGCGTCAGTTGTGAGAGGCGGGAGTTGGCTCGTAATGATTTTTTTAATCTCCTTCGTTTTCTCCCGTCAGCACGATTTTGTTTGTTATAAACGCAGAATATCCGTAGTCTAATTGTTACGCACAGCCAATTAGCGAGGCAACGAACGAAAATGTGTAACATTTGCGGTCATGGATTCTCGTGCCGAGAGGTATTGATGGATCGTGACCTCGGTAAACCGAGTTACGATAACGGAGCCGAGTCGCATAACCGGGTGAAAAATGCGAGCGATCGTCCGTGGAGGTTGTTCGGGTCGATGCGACGGATCGAATTCCGCTCGCAGGACCTCGGGCCCGCTTCGAGTCTGCTTCGGGTCTGTTCCGAGCAGGCAGGTATCGCGAGGACGTGTACCCGGTCGGAGGTGTCCCGCAGGAAGCTTCACCTAAATAGACAGCTTTGATCGATGCGCCTTCCCGGCGATATTGATAAATAAAGGCGATTACAGCGATGACGATTCCGATGGTCAATGAATTTATATACCTGACAAAAGTCCTGGCCGAGCCGATAAATCTCGGTCCCCCTCCCCTCTCTTTCTCTGCCTGTCTCTCTCTCTCCCTCGGTTTCTCCGCCCCTCGGTTCCCCCCGTCGCGACCCAGACCGCCAGGGGTAATCTCTCAATCTAAATCGATCGATCTGCCAAAACGACTTCGATTCGGAGCTGTTTATCATCGGCCACTTATGAATTTATTTCACGAGCGCCACGAGATCGGTGTGGGACGCGCGGTCCTCTGCTCTTCCCTCGTTGGCTGGCCCTGGGCCTTGGGCCCTGAGCCCTGTACGTGCACACGACGGGGAAAGATCTGGTGATGAAGCCGTGATCTCTACGTGGGAGCACCGCAGGGGGTCCGAACGGAACTCGTGTAGATACTTAAACTTTCGTTTTTATTGCGCGCGGATGAACGCCGGGGCCATTCATTAAATCGTTGCGCGCCCACCGGTACTCTTCCCTGTCGATACTGTACGCGGGACACGCCAGAGAAAAATCGAGAGAGCAGAGAGCGAGCGAGAGAGAGAGAGAGGGAGACAGGTGGTTCGCTTTGGAAATTCGTTTTTTGCTGTTACGTTTTTTCAACCAGATTCTATCCTGCTCGATGAACTCGAGCACGAACTCGTTCCTGCCGCTGTTCGAGGAAACGAGTTCGATAACGCTGGCGATAACGTGGCACGTTTGGCGCATCGCTCATCGCGTTTTCAATTTTATGCTTTTCAATTAGCCGCGACACGGGAAAGAGGGGTCTCCTCGGTGTTCGTAAAGATCTCCGCGACAAACGGGATCGTATGTGGGCCCTAATTTCCGAGCGTCGTCTCCTCCTCGATAATGCTAACGGTTTCCATAGGCTCTGGCAATTAACCTGTTACTATCTTCACGATGGATAAGTTCAGCGATACGTACAGGTGACACAGTTTCTTTTTTCCTGTTTGGTCTCGCAATTTCGCGACACCTGTTTTCGATGCGATTGGACGCCGAACTCGAACAATTAATTTCAATTCTTCCACCGCTTTTTTGGTGATCGCAAAAGAATTTCAAGCCGTTCCCGAGATAAATTAGGGTGATCCGTTAATTCCTGAAAAATGGCAGCCTACGGTCGCAGCCTCGGAAGAGAGACTGCCGTTCGCGAGCGGTGCAATTTATATTGGGAGACGTGTCGCCGAAATCATCGAGGTGGTCGCGTTGAATAATCGACGAATGATGCGACGCGGTGTCCTAGCCGCACGATATATCTTGCTGCGTCTCTCTCTCTCTCTCTCTCTCTCTCTCTCTTTCTCTCGCCCTCCGCTCGAGGTGGGGTCAAATTAATCGTCCGTGTAATATGCTCGGAATCGTACTGTTTCTTCATTTTTCGACCCCCCTCTGCGCACCAGCTTGCACCCGGCACTTCGTCACGAAGACACCCACCAGCCTCGAGACCGGGCAGGCCTCCGACTTCGTTTAATTTCGTCTCCGCGCCGCGGAATCTCTGCCACCTTTGTTCCTTCATTTTTCCGACATGAAAATCACCATTTCCACTCTTCTCGTTCCGAAGATCCTCCGAGTATCGATCAAAATCGTGTTGGATGCTGTCGGCGAGTTGCGAAGACGACTAGAGACGTTGCTGAAATTGTCAAGGGATTGGCAAGTCCTACTGGTACAGTGTTTTTTTCTATACACCGGCACCACAGACATCTTTGTTCTTTTCAAAGATACAGTGGCGGCCTCGGATAGTAGTATCAACAATTTATTGCTAAGAGTGTTGGACGTACACATCTACAGTAGGACTTTGATTCGTTTCGAGAAAATAAGTATTTTGTAAATATTTCGGTCTGGGAAAAAGTTCGTGGCGTTTTTCCCGATAGACGACTTCAATTGCAAATAACTCTGGACATATGTTGACTTGTTGACATACAGGGTGTTCGCGCTATTACTAGCCAGCGTTTTTCTTGTAAATAGTAAATGTTATAAAAAAATGAAAGAGGAAACAGTAGTACTGTTTTTTACACGTAACACAATGGCGTATGTAATTTTTTTGTGTTTATACTATTTTATTAGGAATTTTTAAATGGAATGCTGTATATTTTTGTGTATCACGCGTATGTTTAGATGAATTCATCCGTATACTGCACAGTGACCTTCGAGGTCATGCAAGGTCAGGAATGGAAGAAACATTTTAGACCTCGTGCAGCGATTAAAAGACCAGTGAGTCTTCTCGGTAATGTTAGAATGTCACTGAAAGATCGAAAGAACGGAATCCTTCGATTAACCCCCACGCTCCGTATGGCGTGTTAATTCGTTTCGAAGATTAGAACTTCCTTAGACTGCGGATCTTTGTGCACAATTTTCCGACTGGATTGCAACAAATTGGAAGGAACCATCATTTTATTATCTTTCCGAACATACGTATAACGGGTTGAAAATAATATACGTGCATTTTGAAAATTCTTCTAACGTTTCCATTATTTTCGATCACAGTTATGCGTGTTGCCACGAATACACAAAATCCGCTCGTCGTTAACAAATTTTGTGTACACACGTGCACGAACGGTACACGTAGGCTAAAGAGTTGATTAGCACAACATAGAGACGTAGAGTTGCAAATTTGCAAGAACACGTCTAATGGTCCGCGAGCGGTAGCAAGACATGCCCGTCATCGTAACCGCCATTACGCATCAAGCAGCGCTAGAATGATGCTCGAAATCGCGTCGAGCAGATTAGAGCGATGCCGCGAATTGGCCGGGGCGTGACGAAGTTGAAAATGAAGGAGTCCCGATGCGGGAGAGAGAGTCCAATAATTAGAATATTTCGAGACAGCGAGGTGGTCCACGCCGCCTGAAGCGTTTAGGCGATGATTTAGTGGCGTCGGTGGCCCGCGCACGCATGAACGCACGGTCGCGCTCGGGTCTTTGTTAACGGAGACACGAGTACGCCCGCGAAGCGTGCAAACTATAAGGTATAAACAATAAAACAATCGTACCGCGGCGTCGCGGCGATAAATCACAACCGGGGCTCACGGTTATCTGCCGGCGCGGCTCCGATGGGATAACGCGGTGCCACGGTGCCCGGCCTCCGGTAAATTTAGCTATTGTCGTGTCTAGGATATATTAAATCTCGTTAAAATGTCTTCATGCGGCTCGGCCGCGAGAGTATCTCCTCGCAAGCCTCTCCTCTCTTCTGTGTCTCCGGTCTGCACGGCGCGGCGCGGCGTGTCGAGCTCTCGGTCATGGTCCCCGTAGCTTATTCATCCTTGAATAAGCCGGACGTCTGTCCATTGATCGTGATCCATTGCGATCGAGAGTCCTCTTTCATATCCGTTGACGTTAATGTCCAACTAATCGCAGCGGAAAATAAATAACCGCGGCGCCGCGCCGGCCATTTTATAACTTCCGAGCGATTCCGAGTTGGAGCTCGACACCGCTTTTGATGGTGTTGAGCTGAGGCGACACGGATCTCGCAAGTTGTCTGGTTCCCACACCAAAATCTTAACCCTTTTCCGGCAGCATCACCCCTATCTTAAGCGCTACAACCGGTAAGGGTTAACTTCTCGGGTAGCTTCACAACCGCCTTCAAATTGAAAAATAAACATTACTATAACGCAGAAAAGTACGCTGTATCCCCCAATCTGATCATTCGTAATCAATCAGTGCGATGCATAAAGGTCCCCCCGTAGGTAGGATTAGGCTCAGGAAGATAAACTCGATATACACTGACGCTCAAAAGTATCCGGACACTTATAAACTCAAATATCTTGGTTGTTTCTAAAGATACGTAAAATATGGTAAGGTCAAAGATGAATGGTACAATGGGGCTGACACGATGCTATAAAAAAAGTTTGAATGATCTTGGAATAATTATTGTCACTGAATTCCTAATGAAAAGGACTATCATTGTAGGTGTTTAAAAAAGGGTGGTTCAATCTTTCAAAAATCTTGTGTGAAGGGCATATGCGGTTCGGATATCTTTCGCCGTACAAATTTCGAACCATAATTGCGTTTCTCTTACTTTCTCTATAAATTAAAAGCATCTCTAATTGTTCTTCGAATGAAAATTTCATATTTACTATCTTATGTTCACTAACTGAGAAACTGACTGACATTGAGAGACGTCGAAAGCATATCCTTGAATACAAGGTTCCGTAATGAAAGCAATAGAATGTAAACAATCAAATATTTCAGCAACGGTAAGTTTTAGGACAAACACGCTTTAGTACTTTTATACTCGGAATACGCCAATCTATCGAAATCGAACGTAAAAGATTAGACATTCCATTAAAAAAACAAAAACAAAGGTATAGCTATATCTTCTCTATGCCTCCACTTGCAAGAATATCATTTATACCATATTATTTAGTTTCTTATACCCTGCAACTTCTGTAAGTAACATTTTCTGGTATCGTTTGAAATATCAGATCTCTCGAGCTTCTTGGCCCCTCACGGAGTATGCCCCGCGTTAGGGGGGATTATTCCGCGACATATCTCGGCCATGTCTCGGCGACATATACAGAGAATTCACTGTTTTCACAGGCTTCTCAAGATTATGATTTTACACGTCTCTTCAGGTTGTTGAAATGCGAGCGAGCACTTTATTCCGTGGTGATAAGGACGGAATGAGGGGCCTGGGAACGCAGTGCGCGGCCTCTATCAACCGTTCCAGGTGTAATCGCGGCTAAACAGGGCAGATATCGAATCATTAAACATTAATTAGGAAAATGGCGAACGAGCCGCGGCTTTATACCGCGCGCGATAAACGCTATCGGCCCGGCATTATTATGCTACGGGTGTCATAAGTGTTTTACGGCTTTGCCCGTTGCACCCCGGTGCCGCCGAGATAAAACTATACAAAGTGACATTACCGCGAACGGAAATGGGCATCGTAAAACCGCGCCGTACGAACGGATGTTCCGCCGTCGTGTTCGCGAATCGATTCCCCCCGTCTCGATCGAGCTCGCAATAACCTGGCCAATCGAATCTCTCTGCGCGACCTTTCGTTTAAGTCCAATTTCGCAGCACTTCGATTTTTAATTTGTTCGATATTCGGTTCGGAGCTGCGACTTATCCTTGAGCCGAGCAATCGCTTTCTCACGATCGTATCGCGACAACTTTTTAGTTATTACCGCTTTCTGCGGACAGGATAGTCACCAGTGCTGATAACAGCCGATTAGGTTTCCTTCGTTACCCTCTCCGAGAGATATATTAGGTGGCGGAACAACTTTTCAGCAATTTATTGTTTCCGTTAATCTATCGCCGCGTCGGCGGCGTGCAAAATTGGAGAAAAATGGTAATTTCGTGAAATCTTTTGTACACCTTTCGGATCGATTTGACAAATGGCGTGCCTTTTGTTAGGTCGTTCTGGAGGCAGAGAAATTAATATTTAGGTGTTATTAACCCCTTAACTTGTACGCTCGAGTTAATTCGAGCGCGCTAAACAGGCCAAACTGTACACACTCGAGATAATTCGAGCGGCGTTGTATTTTATGCTGCTATAATTTTTCACACTCGAGTATAATCGAGAATTGAAAATAACAATGTGAAAGCAAAGAAAAAACATCGTTTTATTGATATTTATCATTTACACGGGATTGTAAGCTATAACACTTATTTATTCAAGAATAAAATGTAGCCTTTTTCCATGGAACCATGAAACGGACCTTTTCCATTGATTTTTTTTTGGCTGGTTTTTTAAAAAAAAACTAAGGGGTTAAGCGATTAGTTTTACGCATCGAGAGTTCAAATCGACGTCCGCGTTTGCTTTCGATGTCTGTACCGGAGGAAATAGTTTATGGTACGTTTGTGCGAGACGCTCGGCGTATAATTTCTTAGGGGTAAGAAAATTCGGGGGGCGTTCCCCGGGGCCCACCAGGACGTGGCCCGTTTATCTACGAACCGGGCATGCAAATAGATTCATCGAATCTCCAAGTATATTCAAATGCGTGAACCGCGTGCGCGCGAGTCCCTACCTGAAAAGGGCGGACTTGGATAAACATATGCCTATCGGATGCAGGTGTACCGAGGACCGTTGCCAGATCTCGAACGAAATCGTGATCGAGGGAGGAAAAAAACAGGGTGGATACAAACGGGACGCCTGTGTCGGCGCGGCTTTAAGCACGTCTGATAATATTTACCCTTCCACGGGTGGTCAACCGTGGACTCGGTTGATGGAATCCTAATCAAATACCAAAGTGTTCGCCGCCGTTCCGATTGGAATTCCTGCGACCTGCACCGTCAACACAATTTTCCAGTTTCCCAACACGATTTGTCCCTTTGCCTTCTAATTAGACTGCGGATCTTCGCAATGGATGGTCGCACGTTCGAAATAATACAAATTACAAAAACCACTAGTCAAGTTCCTTTCTGGTCGAACGATTTCGTTCGTACTTCTGAATTTCTTTATTCGTTCCATTCGCGCTCGTTTTCATCCTGCTCGAACAAACACGCGCAGTCTGATCGTTGCTATTTTCTTCAGCATGCATAATCGAATCTGACGTTCTCAACGCGAACACGCTAAGATCGCCGGCACAACGAGAACTTCCGTTCGCGAATCGCGACAGGAAATTCGCTTTTGCATAAACGCTCAGCGCCGGTCAGAGACCAAGCTTCATGATTAATGAAACAGGATATTATCTCGGCGACGATAGAACGGAATGAAGCCAGTCGGGACACTCGAGACGTACGACTCTCGTTAAACTTTTGCGCAACAATATCCATCGCGAATGCATACCAGTTTTTTTTCCCGCCAGCTCTCCGTGACAGGAGAGCTGAGACGCGACTTTCCTAAAATCCTCGTTCGACGAACAAAAAGCTACGATAAACCTAACTTCCGCAGTCCGCCGCTGATAAGCCGAATCGTGAAAGTTCCCCGCGAGAGAGAGAGAAAGAGAGAGAGAGGCCCCCGTAGAAAGTCGCGACGGGCCCATAGGCGTGAAAATTGAATGACGACGGTTGACGCTGTCCTCGCATCAGGTATTCCCGTCGCGGGACCAGAAATCGCGTCATTGAAGAGGTCCTGGGCCGGCTGTCATTACGATAATCACGTCCGGGCCGCTATTGTTCTAACAGGACCCGTCTCTCTGCTCGCACGTGGGCGTTCGAATACCTGACCATGGGGACCAGGAAGGGAGCAGGGGGACCCCTCTTCTCACCTTTTTTTAACCGGGTACCCGAGTTGACACCCAGAACGTGTTAGGGGCTTGTTTGAGCAACGAGGTGGGCACCCGAGGAGCAACTACCCTCCGCGACACGCTCTGCGACACCTTGAACCAGCGCGTTTTATTCGCTGGAATGCGCGTTCTCTAACCCTTCCAGGACCTTCAAGATGGAGATTCCATCGTCCTCTGTCACCTGAACACGGTGGAAGGTCGTTCGGATAACAGTAACTTATTTGTTCCGATAACAGACAACGCAATCAAAATTGAAGCAGTGCCGAATCGAGACGTTTCGAACGCTTAAATAACTTTGAGACCCTTCGTACAGGATCGCTTGAAAGCAAAGTAGGCTGGACTAATTGATGCAATGATGTAATTTCACTGAGCAGTGTTTTTAACAGAAGGTCCATCTCCATTGTTCACTTGACACAGAAACACTTGGCAATATTATTACTATGCAAATGATGCAAAATTCAGAAAATTTCTGTGGTGCCTCCTGCCACCCACCCTTCTCCCAACGCCCCAAACACGTGTTTACTTATTGGTTAATCTAGTACCGAATTGAAGCTTGATGTTAAGAGCAGTGTTGTTCACAATCTAATACTTTTTCAAGACAGGAAATACTTAAAAAAATCGACTCCGAATTTTGTATGCAACATACTAGAAGCATCGCTGTTTTGTATTTCACCTACTCGTTCTTCTTATAAATGCATCGGATGCACTGTTAACCTCTTGCACTGCTATTTATTTTGTGATTATTAGACTGCGGATCTTGGTGCAAAATGAAAATTGTCTGCATCGATCACAAGAAATACAAATCAAGCAGAATGTTACTTCTTCGCTTGCTAAATAGAATAGATGAGAATTAGTATACCGACATTTGAAATTTTTTAAATATTCCTACAATTTCAAATTTTATATACCCAATTCTATTATAAATGCATATATATCCTCAGTCTAGTGAACTAGTAAAACAAGATAGTATATGTTTATTGTATGCCCGTGTTTTCTCCAAAGGATGTATATCAACTACCGGATTTTATTTCGGTTCAAAGGAAATTAACCCTTTGGCTACGGAAGACTTTGGCACGCACCGGCCGTACGGTACGGTACGAATTCACTCGCGACGTCCACTGGGTACGGCGAAGTTTATCGTTATTCATGCACCGATCGTACCATACGGCAGGAATTAAGTTACGATGTGCGCCGAGAACGGCGAACTTTTGGCCTCCACTCCCTCTAACTTTCCTTTTTTGATTTTTATTTAATATTTAAATATTTAAGTAGCAGGTGACTACCGGAGTATGTACCATAGAAATTAGCGTTAACTTAGATGACTTATGGGAATAAATACCGATATAATTTTCGCGGCGCCTATAGGCGCCCTCCGTGTCAGAAAGCCAAACTACTTCGAGCGCCTATAGGCGCCCTCCGTGTCAGAAAGCCAAACTACGTCGAGCGCCTATAGGCGCTCTCAGTATCACAAACGCAAAATTTCTGAGCGCCTATAGGCGCCCACAGTAGTCAAAGGGTTAATAATATTTATTAGTTCAGAATCCTCATCACCAGTCTGACTCGACATTTTGGGGCAAGGGGTTAACGAAGTACAGTTTGTTGGAGTACAGTGTAAAACGAGAATTGGTAGCGTTAGAATCTTCTGAGCGACAATTTCGAAGGGCCGTAGAAGGATGAACTTGACTTGTAAAAGAAACATTTCAGAGTATTTCTGATTCAGAACGGAATAAATCAGAGCTCCAGGTAAAACTGTTACACCCTGGACAAACAAGTGGGCGCGGCCGTTCCCTGTCCCTCCGAAACAGAATCACTCCCACGTCTCTGTCACCGGGAATACCTGTGGGTGACTGCATGATAATTCGTAGGTTCGCCTACCGAAAACACGCGCCCAAACGCTCGCCCGAGCACGCTCCTACACGTATGTATGTATGTATAGGCGCGACAATGACGCTTCATTCACGCGGTCCAAAGGCGACCGATCATCGTCCTCTTTATTGGCCACAATGGCCCAGCACCTGCGAGATCCGATCTTTATTCGGGTGATGTAGAGACACGACCGCTGAATACTCTGAATGAACTGCATCGAGTAGCATCGACGAATTCTGACGACAATTTTCTGTTGAAGGAGGAAACACAGTTCCGTGGAAATTTACCTTCTTTTCTATGAATTATTTCACTCGTTGTTGTAACAAGCGAATATCAGAGCTGTTTTAACTGCAAAACATTTCTTCCGACCTAGAATATTTCCATTCTGTATGATCTATTTTCCATTTTGTGGATATGCAACCGATATACTCGTACAGTCCTTAAACGTTCAGTAATTTGTTCAATGCAAATTCAATGTTGTAATAGTTTTGATAATAGTGTAGAACTTTTTTTTAACAGTAAACCTACCAAGCATCAACAGATTCTGGCAAATGTTGCCTTATAAAAATATCAACCTCAAATTTATTGAGATTCTTCATGGAAATTTATTCCACTATTTTCCATAAATGAATTTTTATAGTTTCAATAATTGCGAAATATAAACGCGGTCATTTTGACCGTGGTAGGGTCAGTGTTAAACCTAGTCAAATTCATTGTACGAATGCTGTTATTTAACACTAGATCGTCGAAGCGAGTCAATTTGACTTATTTACGATTTTATTTTATATATGACAAATTATTAAAATTTTTCTCTCTCTCTCTTTCTCTAAATAATTTTGTTTCAAACATATGGTGGTTTTTAATATGAAGGCAGATATCTGATCACCCTCATTATCATACAATACCAGCAGAAGGAATCACTAATTGATCAGATACGTTTTTTTTTCATCCGGCAATCTAGTATTAAGATCATAGAACAAGCATAATATTCATGGAGCCCAAGGGTCTCCTTTGCTAAATTCTTTTAATATTATTTACCAAAGAAGGTATTTACGTTGCATTTGATCGAACGTTTAAGCGACGAAGGTAAGCATTGAAACAACAAACGGTGGTGCATCGAACAATTGACTGAGGCTAACTCAACAGTCACAAAAATTGTTGAGTGAATGATATCAATGAATTGTATTCCGCCAAACAAGAATTCCAATAGAGTAGTCGTAAAGCATAAGAAGAGGCGAACAAAATGATTCAAATAATAGAATTTCTTCGTTGAAAAATATAACAAGAAAATATAAAATGAAAAATATAAAATACATAATATACAAAAGAAAAATATAGGAGGAATGAATACTATTGCATTCCTCTGTCGAAGATGCAATATTAGATGCTATCGTGTGCCCGCTGAGACGAGAAAACAGGAAAAAAGTTTGAGGACAAAAATTCGAATTTTTGTCAAGACTGGCCGAAGAAGGATAATTAGAATGCAGAGCGTAATGGCGAATCGCAGAATGCAGAGGAGGGCTGAATTAATTCGTGCAACCCAGACAGCAGCTTATAATGCACTGAAATATTCGTTGCGTCTGTCGGTGTTCGCGTGAGTCACGCGTGTAACGTTGCGGACAAAAAATGAGAAAACGAAAGCGATCAAAAACGTTTCTCGTTATTATTCGCACGCGTGCATTCGGGCCGCGTCGGAATGAATAAGTTGTAATTATCGGCGGGGGGTGGGGCGGGAATATCGTGAGACAGGGGGGGTGGTTGAACCCTTGACGACACGCGTTCGAAAAACGCCGAAGAGAGAGAGAGAGAGAGAGAGAGAGAGAGAGAGAGGAAGAGAAAGAGAGAGACCAAAGACGACCACGACGACCAGTCTAACCAGAATCATTGATCTGCTTTCAGTCGCATCAGGAGGAGGATTTGTCGGATCCAGACCTACAGGACGAGGAGAGCGGGGAGGAGTTACCTCAGCAACCACTTCAGGGTAACACGCACTCCTCATCGGACAATGCGTCCGTGCCGGTCAGCACACCTACTCCATTAACACACTTGAGCAGCCTGATGAACACTCACCATCCGCACTTTCTGACCAAGCTCAAAATGGAGGTCAGTCCACGGATTTTTCTTTCGCATGCTTCATTGCTTCAGAACTCTTCTTCGACCTCTCTGCTTCCTTCAGCATCACCCCTATTTTAATTGTTTCCAATCACACATTTTCGAGCATCAACATTTTTCTTTCGTTTGTTTAATTTCTTCGGAACCCTTCTTTGAGCTAATTGTCTCCCTCGGCATCCCTCCTATTATCTCAATATTTACGTTTCGTTGCTTGAACTATCCGTATTTTCTGACGAATCTCGAAATCAGTACAGAGATTTTTGTCCTGCTTTCCCGGACCTGTAATTTTCTCAGTCTTTTCCTGCTACCTCTTTCTTTCATTCAACATCCCGTCTATTATCAAAATTTCTAATTAAACATTTCTGTACAAGCTCAAAATGGAGTTGAGCGCAGAGATTTTTCTTTCGGTCATTGATTTCTTCGGCGCTCTCCTTCAAGCTCGTCTCGTCCTCTTCGCAGGGTCGTTCGTGTCACTTGTTGCATTTGTTTGATGTCTCCTCAAACTTGAATTACACAGAATACGAGTATATCATATTCTATTAGTATGTCCGTAGATTAACATTTGAACACGTTAAACGCGGAGTTAATTTCGTCTCCATTTCCATTTCACTTTTTAAGTTTAAACACAAAAATTTGTATTAGTTTCCATCAGATTTACCGAGACAGTGTAAACATATTTTATGATATATGAATTACATATTATACACTATTTTGTAAATTTGTTGTAAAGTTGACACGGCCTAAATCTTCTTCCTCTATTTATTGTCGAACAGTTGTGGACAAATTGCGGCACGTGTATATCGAATCGAAGTAAATTTTCAACGCCAAAATATATGGCTGAAAGCATTCGGTTAAGTAATAAGAATCAACGATACAGAAAATTGTTTATTGAACATTGATCGCAGACATTCGCTGCAGACGGTTTTCATTATCGATCCATCGCGCGTTGCATAACGCATTTGATGTTTCTAATTGAACATAATTTTGCCACGTTCGATACCAGCCGGTCATTAACTAGCTCAATGCATACTATTAAACAGCAAAAACCGCGTTTCGTTTCGTTTTACAAGATCAAAGTCGCGCACCAGTGTTTTATATGCGAAATTATTTATGCGAGTTGAGCAACCAGAAACGCGTTAAAGGCGTACGGCATTTTCGATTCGAGCCACAGAAACACGAGTCTCGATTTTACTCGCAACTTTTAATCGTCGATCGCGCTCGCCTATTCGTCGCGTACAATTTTTAGAGTTTACCGTGATTTTAGAATTACCGCTCGGCGACATTTACAGTCTGCCAGAGAACTGTTTGAACGTCGCAGAAAAATGGGGCAATACCTTGATCGTTTAAAACGCGGTTGAAAGCCCATGCGAAAGAGCTCGCGAGTGACACACACACACACACACACACACACACACACACACACAGAGAGAGAGAGAGAGAGAGAGAACCACGAACGCTAATCGTGAGAGCGTGTGTCGCAACCTCGCGCACACCTATTACCCTAACGCCGATTCACTTTTTTTTTTATTACTCCAGCAAATTACGAGAGCATTTTTTACGATCCTCGCTTTCGACTCGCAGCCATTGTTTGTACTCCGCCATGTTTCAAAACTATCGTTGTTTGCTCGGCGAGCAAAGCAGACGGAAAATTTCCCTATGCGTAATCTCTAGAAAGCGGATTTAATACCGCTAGAATGCACGCGAGTAGGCTACAGAGCCTCGGACGATTTGCTTAGGATTGTTGTACAGTGTCCGTGAATTTTCCCGTTTGCCGGACAGCAATACGTCTTCTTTTGTTCCTCGACATTTGCGGACAAGGATTTTTTGACAAATATTGGAAATATTGTTCTTCAAGAATCCATAGTGGTGGTTTCAAGTTATACCTATAGTGGTTTTAGATAAGAACAGGCACCGGCCCTGTTTAAATAATTATTACATTTGTTCGCAACCTTAGTGACCAGACCACATGAGCATAATGTCAGAAATATATCAAAGTGCGTCCTCAAAGGGTTAATTCAATTATAAGCTGTACACAAATATTTCGTTCGCGTTGAATCACTCGACTCAATTTAATGTTCCTCACATTAACGCTTTCCCCTTTTTCTCCGGTTTGGATGGAATTAGACGAGGCGATAACTGGCATGTATTATTACAATAAACGCGGCCATAACTAGAGCCACGCGAACAGCCAATCGCAAGAGAAATGCACGGCGAAGCTCGCGAAACTCACGTGGCAACTTTTTGCTTCCTAGGCGAGAGAACTTAACATTTAACCTCGGCGAAATGATCTGTGTACTGGTTTTGATCATTATATAGGCAAAACTGCAACCACGAATTCGAGGACGAAAACTTGAGGCGCGTAAAAATGATTTTTTGACGGTAATGCTACATATTATAAATGATTCCAAATGTAACTGCGGCAATGAGGTTCAAGATCTTAACCATATTATTTGACAGTGTACCTTATGGGAATCACAACGAGTTGATCTTACGAAAGGATTGAATAAGCTCAATTTGTTCCCACCCTTGAATGTTAGATCGTTGCTTTGTAAACCGAACATTCAAGCGTGTCATTTTCTTTTAAATTTTTTCAAACAATGTAATCTACAAATTTGAAATTATGTTTATGTTAAATACGCTGTTTTCCTATTAATACTGATGTATTTGTAAAATACGCTGTATTCATATTAATCCCAATGTAAAGCTTCATAACTCCCTATGGGGAGCTACATTTAAGGGGTTATATACAGTTAGAATTTTCAAAAAATCGATTTTTTTTTATTTCATTTTTGTAATGTACATATATTTAAGTATACGCACAACAAATTTCAAGTCAATCCGGCAATTATTTTCGAAGTTACACGCATATTTGTAAAGACGTGTCAGAGCGTTTGAGATTTTCGATGAGATCGATTTTTTTCTTTGAAAAGTTGCCATTTTGTTACAAAATTTTATTTTGCTTATTCCTTCGATTAATTACTAGATTATACATTTCTTTAACGAAATCAGTTTGGTTTTTTCTTTTTTGATGATCCAGTCCAGAGATATAGTGGTCACCGCAAAGCGCCTTTTTTTAGAGGAGCTCCAGGAGATCAGCCATAGCAGGTTTCAAAATTATTATTTTTACAAATAAAAAATGTTAAAATACAGTTAAAAGTTACCATAATATGTGTAGAAATTTTTACATTAATAGATGTAAAGGTCTTCTCAGGAAAAATTCTTAAAATAATCGCTTTTTTTGGGCCTCCTAACTGTATATAACCCCTTCAGCCCTGTACGCCACAATAGCGGCTTTCCGTGGAAAGCATCGGTTCGAACAGCACGAACCACTATAGTGGCTTTTTTGCCTTCCGCGGCTAGGCGGAGATATAGAAATTTTTACATTAATAGATGTAAAGGTCTTCTCAGGAAAAATTCTTAAAATAATCATTTTGGGCCTGCTAACTGTATATAACCCCTTAAGCTCAATAAAAAAAAAAGGGAGTCACTCTACCTTATCGCGAATCTACGAGGACCGGGCCCTTAATTATCGATCGATGAATGTTTTTGTGCAGAACGACGCGGACGTGCTGAACAATAAAAGCGGGCTGGAAGCGTTGCAAGCGGCGATGGGCGGCGGCGGGTTCAATCTGCCGTTCTCGTTCCCGTCGCCGGCGGCGTTCCTAACCCCGCAGCACCACTCGCAGAACAATCATCCGCAGTCGGCCGGGATGGGCGGCGGTGTGGGCAATAATCAGATGACATCGTCGGCCAGCTCGCATTCCAGCGAATCGTCGCAGGGCAGCGCGAGGAACGGCGGCGAGCCTCGGGAGACCAGCAATCACTCGCAGAACAACTCGACGGGAACGAATCACCAGCAGCAGACCAGCTGGAGCTTCGAAGAGCAGTTCAAACAGGTGCGTCAGGCAAGTACCTAGCTCTCTATATGCATGCTCTCTCCCTCTCTGGTCGCAAAGCGACCGCCGACCATAAACCCGACCGATCGCGCTCCGATTTCATCCGCGATCCAGCCCGCCATTGGCCATTCGATCGCCGGAAAAATCGATCCGGACGCGTTACGATCGCTTAAATCGCGTTCACCTAAATTCTACTCCGTTCTCTCTTCTGGATATCCGGTTGGCAGAGAACTCCACCGGCTTCGCATTCGTTGCGAAGTGCTTAACCCTTTGCACTCGAATGACGACTGTTAGGCGCCATTAAAATTTCGTGTATCATTATTCAGAATATTTTTTGCATCATTAAATTTTGTTTGTATGTGATAAATTACCAAATACTTCAGAGTGTTGTAAATGTAAATTCCACCATTTTCGTATGTGCAACATGAAAACAAATATATAGAAGGGAAATATTCTAGGTCAGAAGCGATTTTTCGTTTTGGAGTTAAATCGCAGAGTTAAATCACATAGTTTCCTGGGAGAAACATTTTCTTCCGGTACACCTTCCTCCATTATTTCTCGTACTAGACAAAGGACATTGACGCGTGAATACTTATTTATGGATAACTAGTTCTACCGATGAAACTTCTACTGTCCGCAGTTTAAACAAAACCTAGTGAAGCTGGTCATGATTCTTCCGATCCCTTAACTTTTAATTTTATCCTTTGGAGAAAACATAGGCATACAATAAATATATACTATCTTGTTTTTTTTTTCGTGAAATTCTGAACGATGAAGAATTTCTAATCATTATAATCACTAGACTGGGGATCTTGATGCGTTTACAACAGAATTGGCTAGATAAAATTTGCAATCGTAGGAAAATTTTAAAAATTTCACATGCCAATATCTGTCATCTATTCTAATTAGAAAAGTGAAGAAACAACATTCTACTTGATTTATATTCCTCGTAATCGATGGGGACAATTTTTGTTTCGCGCAAAGATCCGCAGTTTAATAATCACGAAATGAATAGTAGCGCAAGGGGTTAAAAACGAGTAGGTGAAGTATAAAACAGCGACAGAATTAAACGAGTTATTGATAGGTTGATGCTACTAGTGCTTCGCAATCGATGCGATAAACAATTTCATGTTGCATATGAGATATGACCGCTTCTACGCGAAACGAACAACTTCCTGAAATAATTGCTCCTGGAAAGGAAGTAAGCGAGAAAAAAAAATCCTAAATAGGGTGTCGGGGTCGTCGAAGCAGACCTTGACCCGAGAAGGAAGTCTTCCGGGAAGCGACGGTATCGTAATCGCGAGTCCGGACGATCTCGATCGTAAAGTAGCGAACGCTGTCGATGGTATCGTCGCGTTGACCGATAAGCGTTTGCGGTTGGGACATTGTTGTTAGGATCGGCGTCGTCCGCGGTGGTCGCTCAGTACAATCACGAGGCTTCGCATTCGCGATCGGTAGAAGGCTGTCGCTGTCGTGGGCGTGTAAAGCGGTCGTCCTTTGTGGGACAGTGGTTAGTGGCCATAAGGGACGCGTAATTACTGCCGGCGAGCGTGTTCGAGCCTGGAGAAGGAGGAGGCTCTTGCTCTATGGTGGGGGCTTTAATTAATGCAACGATGGGAGCTAATTATTATTTTTACATGACCGGGAGATAATTACCATCCCCGGTGATTCCGTCGGGGAGATGCCTCTCGGAACGTTTGCTCAAGAAGGGCTGCTGGAGGAGTGTAGAGAAGCAAAGAACAAGGTACACCGATGCGTATATATGTGTGTGTGTGTGGAGGGTGCAAGAAAAGAACGAAAGGCGAAAGACGATAAAATAACGCCGCACGCGGGAACGTGCAAGAGAACAAGAGGGGGAAAGAGGGGTAGAGGGATGGGGGGGACAAGAACAGAGGGGGAGGCCGGGAGTTATAGAATTAGTCGGACGCTCATCGCAGCCTTGTTAATGCTTTTTGCCAGGGCCATCGAGCCAGCGCTCTCTCTTGCCGAGCGCGCACCGCTCTCTGCGCGTGGAGATTTTTGCGCCGCGGCTGCTTTTCTGTTTTTGCAAAGAGGGTGTGGTGTTGGATTACCATTTAGATTGTTGTTCGCGCCCGGGCGACGGCCTACGACAGACCTGCTCCGTCTGGGAGGACCATCTCGGCCCGATTTCTTGCTGGAAACTGGGTTTCTTCTTCTGCATCGGACCGGTCGCTCTTTTTCGATACGGTGCACCATGGCTCTCCGTCCTCCTTACTCCATGGAAATTCTTTCGCCTCGCAACTGTCTCGGCAGATTCGACTAGCAAGTCGTTTCTCGTCGGAACATTACCTGGAACAGGAGGACAGTTCTAACGAGTCACACCGGGTGACTTTATTATTTGTCGAGGAACAAATTACATTATTATCTGTCGCTCCAGTACCGGTCATAAAGGTTCCAAGAGCGATCGGTCGACGACAACGTAGATCCAATATGCGACGGAGGTTCCGTGGAAAACGCTGGGTCCGAGAACGAGTACAATTCGAGGAAAAAAGAAGAGCAAAGAGTGATAGACACAAGATAGACAGTGTACCGTCTTCCGGAAAGAATCGCACAGTTCTATCGAGGCTTTTAGGTGTCAGACGTACGCGACACGGTATTGGCGTGTCTTTTAAATCCCTATAAAGCTATACGGATAGGTGAAGTATTGTTGGGATGACGAGGTTAGGAGATTAAATGCAACTTTATATTTTAAGTGTTTATTTAAACTCCGCGACGGAATAAACGTTGATCAGCTTGGTTAATATCGTTCGCATATAACACAATTCTGTATTCGACTGATACACTGAAAGTGTGACTATCGGTAGTTGGAATAGAAAAATGTGGGAGCTGTTACTGGCTCGATAGACCGGCTTGGACTGACTGTTGCCTTCTTCCTTCTTAGGCCCTAATACGAAAAAAAGGCGATGTTCGAAATGCGATAAACCGCAGGTCAAAAGAGACCTCCCTCTCCGCATGTTTCGTGCATTTCGGTGTAAGTCCGGAGTGGGGTAAGTGCACCCCAGTTTTTAGTAAGTTTGACTTTCAACCCAAATATCTTGAATTTGTTTTATAATAATTCAACATTTATTCATATCAACTAATGCTTGAGTTAATACTCTTTAATTAACATTGGCAATAATGCCAATTCCACTTGTATATTTTAATTTTTTAAGAAAATTGTAAAAAATTGCAACAACTGTGCACTTTCCCAGAAAATGGGGCAAGTGCACAATCGACGGTTAAAATCTATTTGATGCCTTATATTGTATGCTACGAGGCAAGAGCATAACTATTTATACATATGTCTGCTACAAAATGCTGTTTACCGCATTCAAATATGTTGTTTCGTTTTGGAGTAAAGCAAATAAATAATATAAATAAATGAATACAAAGGGATTAGTAAAATAAGATCAATATAAAAAGAATAAGAGTCCGTACAAGAGTCTCTTATATTAATAAGAGTCCGTTTATGCACTTACCCCGTTTATGCACTTACCCCACTCCACCTTATACTCCAACAAGTATGAAGCATGAAAACATAGCGTGCTACGCCATACCGAGAGAGTGTCAAATCGACAGGGAAAAATGCATAAAATTCAAGGGGGTAGACGCATGGACAAGGGTTGAACCTAGAGTTACCGAGCTTCGAAACCGGCGAGTGGAAGAGCAAAGAAGAAAGAGAGAGAACAGCGCTCGAGACAACGGAGGGAAACACGGGGTTAAATTTGGCGCGTGAGATCGGACAGCGCGAACATCGGCCCGTGTCAGCTCGAAAAACGGGCCGGATCTGTCCAGAGAAAGGGGCAGGGAAAGAGGGAAAGGGAAAGGGGAGGAACAAGCATCTCCGCGAGAGTAAGGAAAGATTAAAGACCCGGCAAGTACGCCCCCACCGGAATGATGGATGCGATCCCTGAGACGCGGGCGCCGCTCGCCGAGTAGGTGGAGACTTCCATTTTCATTCCTACGCGCTTCTGCCTGTCTCTCTCTCTCTCTCTCTCTCTCCCTTTCTCTCTCTTTCTATCCAACCCCCTTTCTCTTTCTCTCTTCATCCCGTCTCCTTACCGTCGCTGTTCTCGCTTCGCGCGTTCTACCGCGTCTGTACGCTTTAATCAGCGATACGTCTCGCGCGTCTCTGACATCGAGAACGCGTCTCTCTCTCTTTCTCTCTCTCTCTCTCTCTCTCCGAGAGCGGAACCGTGAACCTTGATCTTTCCGCGCGTGCAGGGTTCCGCGGGCTTCAAAGCAAAATCGAGATGTCGGGGGTGGGTGTCTGCTACAACGCGAATCCGCCACCCAACGGGGAAACGCGAACAACAAACCGTTTCGCCATTTTCTCCGCTTCACTATTTTTATTCGCTCGCCGTTCACAACGCTTTGTCGTTTCTTTCGGACTGGAAACGCGATTTTCCAAGATTTCCTCGCATAGCGTGGCCCGTTTTGTATTTTTACTAGGCAGGAAGAAAAGCGAACACTATAACCGAATCGATTTGTTTCTTTGCTTGCCGAATGTTTTGCACAAGTTCCACGGACTTTCTATGATTCTCGAAAATTTTGTTGCGATTTATTCTGCACTCGATCCTGAATCATCATGTCTTGATCGAAACGATTCTCTGTACCATCGTCCTCGCTCGTCGAAAAGTTTCAGTAATATTTGTAAGGAATGGCCGGGATTAAAACAGACAGTATGTAATTTATTAATATGTCCTTCTCCGATGTCGGACCCGACGAGACCGCTCGTCCTTTTTACTTCCGGTGGTTGTCTTTTTTCATCCCGTTCGTTTTTCTTTTTTCGACACGTTCGCTTGTCGTTGGCGATGAATCGCTCATCAATAACATGAACATGAACGTTACAGCTTAACTTACATATTTAATAACATTTAATAACCCTTAAACGTGGATAAGTTTCGACGATTTCGAAAAGTTTTCATAACGTATTCGGCTTGGTACCGTTTGCAACAGCAAGTATTCAATTTGTCAAAATCATTGTGGTAATCTCAATGTAGAATGTTCGAAGGTACTATATGAGATTTTTCAGATTTTTTTCAAGAACTATTACTCTAGAAACTGCAACAGACGCGACAGACCGATTTTTACAGTTTCAGAGAAACGTAAAGACGCTTATAAGCGTTGAAAGTAGTGAAATGAATGGAATATACAGGATGTCCCGTAACTGGTGGTACAACCGAGCAGGGGGTGATTCTTCATGAAAAACAAGGCTTTATTTTCGGAAAAAATGAGTTTGAAAATTTGTCTAGTGCGTGTGCACTCGGCTTACTTGCGGCTCAACGGACTTTATTCCGAGTTACCTCAACCTTTTTCCGCAAAGGTTTTCGAGGTTTGTATACATCGAATAAATCGAAGGTAGAGGTTACAATGTTAGAATTACCTTTGAGGAATTCGTGTAATTCATATATATTTGCTGGAAGTGCTGTCCACGTTGTTGTAGACATAATCATGCTGTTCGTATTAAATTCCTTCGAACCTCTTGTAATGTGCAATTATTATGTTGCTTTAAGCGTTCAAACGCTATCACAATTTTTTGTTGTAATTGTTCGATGCTCGTTATGTCATCACGATACACAATCGATTTCACCTGACCCCGCACTATTAAGCCGAGTGCACGCGCACTAGACAAATTTTCAAACTCATTTTTCTTGAAAACAAAGCCTGGTATCAAAAAATTTTATTCTATATTTTCGACTCAGTTTTTCATGTAGAATCCCCCCCTGCGTGGTTGTACCACCAGTTACGGGACACCCTGTATAATATAATAGTTACGCGATCAGGCTTCCTCGTTTGGATAGCCTGTATACGGTGAATCGGCGCGATGGCGACGCCACACGTTCCTTTATCGAGTCGACCGATAGGAATATAGAGCGATGCAAATTATTCGCGATAAACGACACCATCGCGTTCGCGCCGAGCATTATCGCGATCCACGTGTATCGGGAACATTTCGCTTCGATTCCGCCTAGTAATCGTCGTGCCGCGAAACCGTCCATTTTCCGAAGCGAACGACTACGACCAGCCGCGCCGATAACGCCTCGGATGGTTGATATTCGCTGTTGCATCGATGGATTTAACGGCGAATTTACGGCCCCCGCCGATTTCTTTCCTCTCCCTGGAACATGCACCTGGATTGCACCAGCGCGGCGGCGCGGTTGCACGGCGAACGATCGTTTAGCCAGTTACACGCGGTGGATTGCAATCGCTATCGGCCGTAAAAAGTCGCAATTGACGGGCGAGTAAGCTCTTCGAGGTTCGTTTGTTCCTCGCGGATCGCTGCTTTGTTGCGAAACTGTCGACGGGCGACGCAATCGATACACAGTCGATGGACTTACAGTGTTCCTCGTAGTTGCATTCTCGCGTCTGACCTTTTCAAAAATTTCATCGACTATTCCGCGATCGGGGAGAGACGCGTCAACGAGTCGCAAATCATGCTCGAGTGGCTGTACTCACCTTCGATGCAACAATATAATGTTGATAAAGGTTTTACGACACTACGTTGCATAACACGTTCACTGCCATGTCACCCATATTTGTCCAGGCTTTAAAACAAATTTTGTACATCAATGTATTCGTTGTACCAAATTTTAGGATCCGTAAAATGTAAGAAAGTTGGAGGATAACGCAATAAAATACATATAATTTTTTTCAATTTTTATTTCATTAAATAACTTACTTTGATTTTATAGAATTTTTGAGGTTTCTAGTTTGCCAGTCAAAGTGATAAATTCGTTCACGAGCAAAAGCAATCTAGCCTCTGGAGTTGCGAAGAAATTATTCGATTGTTCGACGCGTTGAAAATTGTTCAGAATTGAACTAGAAAAATTGGAGCTCGTTCAGGCCCGATTCGGAAACGAAGGACGCAAGGTTTAACTAAACGGTCAGAGTGGCAAAATGAGTTTGCGAGGCAGGTGCGAAGAAAAGTGCAGTTCTTCTGCAGCTCTCGAGCAGCAGGCTGTGGTTTTCAATAAAACGATCCAGCATCCAGATCCCACCACCCGGCGGCTAGAGCGAAAGGCTCTAAAGGCTATCTTGTCTCGGTTGCAAGGTGTACTCTAAGCACGCCCACACGCATGTATCCCGGCGCATCATCCCTCCTCGGTTACGCCGTTCACTGACCGTGCACTCCGGCTACCATCGGCCGAGTATAATACTGTAGCACTATACTTTGCAGCCATTGCGAAATAACTCGTAAACCCGCAAATTGCTGGGCATTTCGCCTTCCATATACGTGTGCCCGTCGAGACTCTTTACGCTGCCTCGTGGCTGTGTCGGTGCGCGCCCATCCAATGAGCACAATGCACCCCCACGAGCGGTTATAGTCTGTTTTTCGAGAGCGCAGAGTCGAACCGTCATTATGGTTGTCCACGCCGCGTCGGTTTAGGTCGGGAATCTACTGCCGTCGCTATCAATTTCATTCTGAAATCGGTGAAATTGTCGAAACTCCAATTAATCGAGCACTCGTTACTAGGATTTTATGCGTTCACGAGGGAAAGAAGTAGTTGTCGCATGTAAAACAGTGAAAATATTTAAATTTAAAAATACTACTATATAATTTTCGATCTATTAAAATTATCAAGTAAAGAAATAACCTTGCAATTAATGCAGACCATTTTTATTTTCCATTGTAACAGAAATCACTTTTAACACTTTGAGTGTCAAACCAGAACCCTCAAAAATTCCATGAAACCAAAGTAAGTTATTCAATGAAATAAAAATTGAAAATAATTATATGTGTGACATTGAGTAGTCCTCCAACTTTCTTGCATTTTACAGACCCCAATCAAATTTGGCACAATGAATATATTAACGTAAAAATTCATTTTAAAACCTGGACAAATAATTCCGTCACCCACATCTGGGTGAAATGGCGGTGAACGTGTTAATAGTTGGTTGGTTTAGCCCTGATTAGAGATAGACAATTAGTCCGATTATTGATTTCAGAAGCATCGAGCTCTTTAAAAATGCACATGGCGCTTGGTGCAAGTTTTTTCGATTTTATTTTCTCAGTTTAGTATGCCTACGGATTCGTCCGTCCGCATTGAAAGAAAATGAAACACAGTCGCGATTATTACTGACCTCTGTTGTTTCTCATTTGTCGCGGTTTCATGAAGTATTACTTCTGCATCTGATTATAACCCCGCGGTTAAACATTTTAAATATGTATCTCTCTATCTATAATTACAGACTTCGATGTCCTCACATAAACTTTATAACGCGATAGTTGCTTCCTGGTTCGAAACGTACGTTTCGAAACTTAATTTATTACTCGGAGTCATCGTAATTCGAGGAAATATTCCGAAATTATCTAATTCGGCACGGGAGGTATAGAGAACGTTGTGAACAGAAATCTACGAATTCGTCGGAATGGTCACACGATACGCAGATAAGGTAACGCTATTGTCCTCGTATATCAAACGAGGCGCTTACATAAAGCGACCAGGGGCAGACATAATCGTCAATTACCATGCGCTTCTCATTGCAGCAAGAAATCGGCTGCACGCGAACGCTCGCGCCCGCGCACACCGCTAACAACGACAATACCGGGAATCGTTTTTCTCGCTCGGCTTCGCGAAATCGAATCGCGTTCGAGTTTCGATGTCCTTGCGATACAACGAGAGTAGCCGGCTCGACCGTTCAGCACCACCCTGCTCTATCGAATAATTTTGCAATTACGACGGTGGTCGCGAAAGGCGAGCGAGAACGAATCGTAAAGCGTCTCGTAAAGTCGCACGGTAACCGATCCGTGTAATCCCGTGGCCGGGTTGCAGTCGGATAGAAACGGGATCAATGTATCCTTTCTTGCCTTCCTCTCGAGTCCTGATAAATTGTCTTTCTCGCCCCCAGCTAGTCGCCAGGACCGAATTAATTGGATAATTGGCGCGCCCGTTTCGAAATCTACAGCGACAGCAACGTGGTTCTGCGACACCTTTGTTTTGTGCATTCGACGTGCATTTATTTGCAGTTCTATCCAGCCGAGAATTTTGCTCTGCAACTACCTCTGCTCCGAGTTCATTAATTAATCCGAGTGCACCCTTCGATCACTCAGTCTGCTACGACAAAATATTTTCTAGCTTCGGTCGTACGAATGCAAGTGCTAAAAAATTGCACTGAACATTAAGAGATTAATATATCTGAACAGTGAAAGTTTAATGTGCTCGCTAATCTCACAGTGACCCAATTCGGATCACGTTGGCAAATTATGACACAGGGCGCACAGGACTTGCGGCAAGAGAAAACTGATTTTAATAAAGACGAAAGGGTTTCTGGATTGTGAGTCAGGGTAATGATTAACCGGGTCGACGAACTTTACCGGTACGATCATTCTTTTCGGCGAATAAACCCTCGAGCACGTCCGCAGACTAATTAACTCGGTATCCCCGTTTATCGATCAATTAGCAGGCCCATGCATGCAGATGCGCAATTACGGCACGGTGCAGCGGTACGATCATTTCAAGCTCGTTCACAGAGAGAGGGAATTGTCCGAGCGTTCGTTGGTCCCATTGTACCACCCTTCGTTCTTTTTCCCGTGCAGAACGGTTTGTTAATTCGCAATCGCGTTCAGCAACGGCCGAGTTTCGTTAAAACAAGCGGAAAAGGAACATGGCGATGAACCATTAACGATTCACATTGATGTCGCCGACACTGGCTTCGGTGACCGCTCTCATCCCCAAGAATTATGGACTCTACAAAAATTCATACACGAGTCAATTTTCATCAATATAGTTGCATAATCAGGGAAAAATTTTGGGAAATTACTCGATTAACTCCTTTATTCGAACTTTATTAAATTAAAACATTCGAATCGCTTATTTAGTGCTTGATTTTAGTGTTAACCCTTTGCACTCGATGACATTTTAACTCTAAAACGAAATATTTCTCCCGACCTAGAATACATATTTTTTCATGTTATATATACGAAAATGGTACAATTTACTCGTACAGTACTGAAATGTTTAGTAATTTATTAAATACAAACAAGGTTAATTATTGTAAAAAATATTTTGAATAATGATACAGGAATTTTTAGTGGCGCCTTACAGTCGAAATTCGAGTGCTAAAAGTTCGACGCAAAATGTAACGCAAAGTCTTCACAAAGGGTTAATTCATTTCGATCGAACGAGACCAGAGTCCTTATTACAGGACACGAGTGATTAATATGATTAATATTGAAGAGATAAAAATAGATAACAGAATGCGCGACTGAATAATGATGGCCGGTAGAAATACAAGGAACGGTGGCTCGAATGCACCGGTGCAGGTAGGAAGACGAGACCGGGCTCTCTTTGAAGGGCGTGTTACGCGCGAAAGTAAAATCGTTGAACGATCGGTTGCGCTCTCGAGACAGCAGGAGCACCTGCGTCTCGTTGTTACTCGTAAACGGCGGGGGCCGCTCGCGTCGGCTTTTCCCGCGCAAAAACGACCGAGAGGAACAATATATTGACCCGCGGATTCTTCGTGTTTACCCAATAATTGGATGAGGCCGTAAATATGGCTATTAAGCTACCTACGCTTTCCGCGCGCGCTCGTTAGAAGCGACCGATTCAGAGGCGTTCGCCGGCCTCCCGCCAGTTCGCGCCTTTCCCTCTATCTTTACCGAAACCGTCCGAGGATCATCGTCTTCGAATCGTTCAATCTAATTTTCCTTCGTTCTATTGGGTCAACGCAAAAGTCCTGGCACGATTTACCTTTAATTTGTTCTTGTTACAAAAAACGTTGCAACCAATCGATTAAGGGCCAAGGGTAGTCACGCGACTTTTGCAGAGTCAGCAGATCGGTAAACGCTGTATAACTTCCGTTCACAGCCTTCGGACACTGACTTAACCCCTTGCACTACTATTTATTTTGTGATTATAATGATTAGAAATTCTTCATCGTTTAGAATTTCATAGACAAAAAAAGATAGTTTATATTTATCGTATGCCTATGTATTCTTCAAAGGACATATATCAACTACAACAAAATAGAATTTTATTTCGCTTTAAGGGAAATTAATAACGTTCACATTTATTGGAGTCTATTCAGAATCTTCGTCACGAGTCTGCCTCGTTATTGTAGGGCAAGGAGTTAAGATCCGTCTTGATCTTGATCCGACGCGTCTTAAGTCTGTGATTAACACGTTGATTGCCATGTCACACATATGTTGGTGACGGAATTATTTGTCCAAATTTTAAAATGAATTTTTACGCTAATATATATATAGTGAGTAACGAAAGTATTCGAACGCCCTTTAAATCAATATAACTTTTTTTTTTAAGTGAATCAAACGACCTGACTTTTTTTAGGAGTTAGAAGAATTGGTTTTCCAAATGAAAAATGCCATCTGTAAAATGCCAGAAAGTTAAAGGACCTTTCAATATCATACATATAATTTTTTTAAATTTTTATTTCATTAAATAACACATTAATTTGATGGAATTTTTGAGGTTTCTAGCTTGGCAGTCAAAGTGTTAAACTGGTCAAAGTTTTTGCTCTGTATTATCGATATCACGAATTCTGACGCCAGAAACGTGCTGCTTTCGACTTCATCCAGAAGACTCATCCAATGGCATAAAAATGCTTGGATTCCACGGCATGCGCATCGTGAATTTTTGGGCTACTTGCATTACCAAATGTCTGCATAATCTCGTCGGCTCATGCGTTAGATTGAACCTTGCTCTTTCGAATGAGCCCTTTCCCAGGCAAAGGGTCGAACGAAGACATGAATCAGGAAGATTGTGAATCTAGTGCAGACTTTTGACCATGGAAAATTCTGGACCGTTCCCAGATGCTCTCGTGAAATTTCGTCCCCGTTAGCATCCGGATATCACCTGCCCACAATTACACAGCATTCGTCGGTCAAAAGCCGAGAAGAAGACGTCAGGGTGTGCGTTATCTCTTAAAATCGCGTGCGCGATCACCGAAACGATACTTGGTTGTGTCAATGTTGCGAGGATCCTTCGTCTCTGGTAATTTCGCTGTAGATAGGGATCATCGCGAGTTTTTGAACACATAAATTGACCCGTCACGCATTCGAAGACGAGATTTCCCGTCACAGGATGCGACCAGCGGCTGCCCTTCCATAAATGCGCCGTGTAATTTTCTTCTTTTCCGCCCTTGAGAGACTGCCAACTGGGACACGAGTAGTGGGACCTGTGACGTGCTTTTATAGAGGGACACGGTTTTCTCCGGGAAGTCTCTTCCCCGTTCTTCGACTTGATTTCTGCACTGTCTTTGTGCGCGCTCAATCTCTGCGATACTCTTGCGAAATCTTCTTTGTAATTGCGGCCGATGTTCGCCAAAACTTTTCTCTTCCGTTTGAATGTTTCTTGATCCTGTTTGTTTTCGATTTGGTTTAATCCAGTGCGATTGGGCTCGATGGGAACTTAGTCAATGGTTCGTTTTTTAACACTAAACCTACCAAGTACGAATCGTATAAAAGTGAAACGTCTTACAGAAGGAAGAAGATTGAATTTACTTGAACTTTCTGCAATTTTCATGATAATAGGTGCTTCGGTAAATTAATTCAGTAATTTCCTACGAAAACGTTTTTATAATTTCGGTAATTGTGAAATAGAAGACCGGTCACTTTGACCGTGGTAGGTTCAGTGTTAAAGAAGTGTTATTAAACGAGTTCCGTTGCGTACATTCGGACAACTTAATATTCTACTGCGCAACTATTACCTTAATGAATATTATATTTTGTATTCGATCAGAAGAGTAGTAGTCCATCGAACGCAATGAACCCAATTGAAGCTTTTTATTGACATATTATGACAACATTTGACAAAATGAAAAAACCACGATGATGGAGATAAGTATTAATTAACACGTTGACTGCCATGTCACTCATATGTAGTTGACGGAATTATTTGTCCAAGTTTTAAAATTAATTTTTTAACGCTAATATATTAATCGTACCAAATTTTATTAGGATCTGTAAAATGCCAAAAAGTTGGAGGACTGCTCAATACCATACGTATAATTTTTTCAATTTTTATTTCATTAAATAACGTACATTGATTTGATGGAATTTTTTAGGATTCTAGCTCGGCAGTCAAAGTGTTAATGTCCTTGTTCTTCTACAATATACGTTTAGTATTTATCTGCTAACTGTATCAGTTTGCAACCAACAGTTTCAGACTATCGTTATGAGAAGAGCTCGGGTATTTATGCTGACAATGAGAATCAAAAGGCGACAGCAACAAGCGTCGCGAGTCTCGTAAAGTCGTTTACAATCCCTCGGCCGATTAAAAAGATCCTAAACGTGTCGTCGAGTCCTCCCATTCTATAGCGTCTTTCATAATCTTCTTTTCTGCCTGTTGAGCAGAACCGAGCAGCCGCCGCGCCTTTTTGTCGAGCCTGTCCTTCTCGAGGAGGATTCTATCGCGTTCTCCGAGTAAATAATTGCGATAAAGACGCGGCCCGGACCAAAGAAGAAATTCTTCGAGTACGATTGCTCTTTTTGTCGTTCGCTTTCTAACGCGCGAGAGCTGGAACGCCTGGTATCCTTTCGCAACCGATATTAATAACCGCTGCGTTATTTCTTATCGCGTGAATCGCGTGATTCCAATTCCCGCGTGCACGTTGCTAAACGATTCTCGCCGGTAACATCTTCTTCCATTTCTTCTTCGTTCGTTCGCCACGTACCTTTGACGATCCAAGCTTCCTTTTAGCATTCTTTTAACATTTTACAGTATAAACTTTATACACACAGCCGATCACTCTGATCTTCATTCGGTTCCGGGGATTTGGAGGTTGAGCTTTCGGCTAGGGAGATTTGAAGTGCTTTATTTATTAATCTTATTAAGTTTATATTATATTTCGTTTTTACATTTAAAAATGACTACTAAATATGTGTTTTAACAAGAAATTACCCAACCTAAAAAATAAGCTAAGCGTTCCGTTAAAATCAAAATCATCAGAGTGATGAAGTACTTTATTTATTCATCTTTTCACGTTTATATTATATTTCGGTTTTACATTTAAAAATAATCACTAAATATGTGTTTTAACCAAGAATTACCCAACCTAAAAAATAAGCTAAGCGTTCCGTTAAAATCAAAATCATCAGAGTGATGAAGTGCTTTATTTATTCATTTTTCCACGTTTATATTATATTTCGGTTTTACATTTAAAAATAATCACTAAATATGTGTTTTAACCAGGAATTACCCAACCTAAAAAATAAGCTGTGTTCCATTAAAATTTCTGGGTTGCAGAATAAGTAGTGGGAAACCCTGATGTAAAGGAATGTGTTGCGGTTTTGCCAATTTTAGCAATTCGAGTGGCTCGAGGAGGTTCTAGCTAACAATATCAGAGCGCGAACGGATTTTATTCGTTCGGCGAGAGGAGCATCGGTAGTCAACGTCCACAGCCGAGACACCAAAAAATCAAAGGGCTGTCCGCGTAGGAAGCTGCGTCGGAATTCGGGGATGTCTCCATCTCGGCGGACAAACACGTCCGACACGAGTCTCCTCGCCGCGGCTCGTAAGAGTTATATTTTGACCCCGGTTAGCATACCAAAGCTGCATTCTATTACACGGGCCGTGTGTGCTCGCTATTATAATGAATATCTTCGCCGGCCAATAAGCATATATGTAAAGCACGAGCGTTTCCATGGGGTGTCAGCCGGTCTGGCCTCAGACAACCAGACGAGTCGCAAACACACGCACGCACACAGACTCTCTCTCTCTTTCTCTCTAGAGGACCAGTCTGACTATCCAAGGAACGAAAGAGAGAGAGAGAGAGAGAGGTAGGTCGGAGGATAGCCGCTACGGAGATATCATTTGAATTTCAATGAATCATGTGGGTGCAAGTGTCGACCGTATTCATTCACGGTTCAAGCGGGCGCGCGCGCGTGCACACACTCACACACACACACACACACACGTTCACATGAACACGCGAAACGGATGAATGGTACCCGGGGACATGGTGTATAACCTGGTTACGTTCGTGTATAAACTAACTATGTTCGTGTGTATGTAAAATACCTCACCACCCCCACCGGTCCTCGAAGCAGAGGCTCTCGTTCATGCGCGAGCTACGAACCAGGAGACAAATGTCGGAGTCCTCTTTCTTCCTTCGCGGTGAGCATTCACGGGCCCGTGTTCCATCAGGCACAAAGGTGTCTCGCGAGTCGAGCCGCGGGCCACAAAGCCGGATTATCTACGATCGTTCTTTGTCACACCGATCTCCTTTCCCGGGTCGCGCCGCGTCTTCTGCCGCAACGTCCGACTTCTGGACGGAAATCCACTGGTTTCGTCATCTCTCTTCGCGGTAAAGACACACGGATTCACCATTCGGTGAACACGTATGTATCTACAACGTACTGACTCCAAAACATGTTTCGAAATTTTTTTTTATTATAAAAAATCTCATGTGAGACTTATCACAACACGATGGAGAATACAAAGATTACAAACTAGAGATTTACAGAAAACTGAAGGTATATAATACTAGTTAATACTTATTAATTAATTAACAAAAAGTTAATACTAGATGCAGTATAAACCGATCGCTTGTACACTAAAGTCGCAGCTTTTATAACATTACAACATGTAACGAGAAGCCCTGATATTGGGTTTGGCTATGATCAAATAGTTATCATATAAAAGTTATGTGTACGGAGCTTTTTTAATTAATTCTACTCTTTCCTCGTTCTACAAATTACATTGGCATAAAACATGGTTCAGAGACTCTACTCCCTCCTTGCAACTGCACTCTGGATCGTCAATGAAACCAATGCGAGCCAGAGAAGCAGCCAGGTGATTTTTCGAAATTGATCGCACGTGGTCCAATTACATTGGACACGATACCGCGTTCACAGAGTTCATCACTTATTCTCTAGGATTTGAAAGCAGTTATGGAAAACATTAGAAAGTCTAAACCACCGACAGGTCACAGTCAATTCGCGGTGTATGTCAACAATACCCCGAGCCGTGTTATGTTTACACTCCTCGGCGTCCGAGGTCTCCCGAGCTCTATGGCCCCTCACAGGCTATACCCCGCGGTGGTGGGGATAATTCCGCGACATTTATCATCCTGACCTCGGCGACATACATCGCGAATTCACTGTGTATCAGCTGAATAGAATTTTGTTTTGATTTGAACGAAATTAATAATATACATATTTATTACTAATGTGTATATGACTCGATATTGTAGGGCAAGGGGTTAATTACTACGGGCAAATCCTCAGATTCTTCATTTCTTTTTTTTTTTTAAGCATTTCCTTTAAAATAGGTCGTAAAATTATTCGTACGTTCGTTTTATACCCGAACTTGTTACCGATTTCATCAAGTCGCCGGTAAAATGATTAGCTTCGAGACACGAAGACGAGGTCACGAATTAATTTGTACATTTAACACTGCGGTTCTTCCAATTACCGAAGCGATTAATTTTTCGTGTCCAATGCGTTTACGTTGAAAAGCATAGCAGAATCGCGATACATACCGTAAAGTAAATGTGAATGCGACTGTGCAGTCTTGAACACGGAAGACAACAATGTCTGGCAGTTAGACTAATTTTTGGGCAGCTGTCGACGGTCAACGGCCCACGGGCACGCTGCCGGCGATTATGTGTAATTTTCGGAAAGAGGTGGCAACGCACTCTTCGCGCCGTGCACTCTCATCGGCTTTGCGGAATTCCGCACCGCGGGAAAAGGTGCAATTGCGAGCCGGTCAATTGTATCGCGCGTTCTCGCAACCGCCGAAATTTCGCTCTCGTTACGGAAACAACTGCGCGCTCTTTCGAACGACACCCTTTCTTCGACCTGCATTTCCCGAACGAACAAAAGTCTGTTCTGCGGACACACCTGCAATCACGGAAGTAGTTCACTGCTCGAAATTTCGCGACTCGGTACACCTTCTGTTGAAAGATCGGCTCGGGATAACGCTAATAGGGGGCGAGCATGGTTTCCACAATTTTGACGGTTTTTAAGGAAACGTCTCGTGCGAGAAAGCTCACGAGTCATTCTTATTCCAAGTGGCCAACGGTCTTCTTAGGTGGACGTCGAGAATGACTCGATTACCGAATCGAATAGTCATAATTAGGTGCAGCTTGAAACAGTTAAAAAAAAAAAAACGGTTAAAATGATTTAAGAATGTCAACCTATGTATTTCCAGATTGTTTAACACGTTGACTGGCATGTCACCCATATGTGGGTAACGGAATTATTTGTCCAGATTTTAACATAAATTTTCATGTTAATATATTCATTGCACCAAATTTGATTGGGATCAGTAAAATGTAAGAAAGTTGGAGGACTACTCAATATCATACATTTAATTATTTCAATTTTTATTTCATTAAATAACTTGCTTTTATTTTATGGAATTTTTTAGGTTTCTAGTTTGGCAGTCAAAGTGTTAAATTATTCAAGAACGAAATGCCTATTCAGTTCCAGTCTCTTGCAATTAACGCAAGATAATTTTTATTTTGGCACAAATATCCTACCCGTCGTTCTTAATGCTCGCACTGTGGTAACGTTTCTGGTCGCTTTTTGCAGCATTCTTTCTATCTTATTCTGTGAAATAAAATCAGCTCCAAGACCCACCAATTAATTTGCACACTTTCCTCATCGTCATTCAAACCGTCGAGCTTACAATTTTTCGAATTTCCAGCAACGGAAATGTATGCTATCGTAAAATTTGGCATAAAGATCGAGGTAGGTTCGGCTAACGATTCCCACAGATCTAAAACCACTAGAATAAGATAGACCATATCGATCGTAGAGAATTATACGTACACAATAGGAGGTTCATCGAATCACTCCGGCCCTGAAACGAAATGATATAAATTCCATTAAATTACTCGAACGAAATTAATTTCGTCTCGCGACGGTTCTAACGCCCGCGGGAACATCTAGAGGAAAGAGGTGGAGGAAAGACGCGCGTGGGACGCGCCATTTGCTTAATTGCGCTATCCGCGACGACGACCATGCTCGTCGCATTATTCGACCACGCGTGCAGCCGCCGCCGCGACGACGCGACGCGCGCGACTTCAGAATTCGCGGCCGACGCGTTGAATAGAGGCAGGAGAGAGAGAGAGAGAGAGAGCGAGAGAGAGAAAAAGTGAGAGAGATCTACTTTGTGTTCTTCTTCTTCTTCTTCTTCTTCGCGCCTCTTCGAGCGCTTTCAGTCGTCGCGAATTCACGCGAAACGAGTCGGTCGCTAAACGCGAGAAGCTGAGTCGGCAATTGTACTGGTTAGGGTGTAGTCGAAACTGTGAGAAGTGTGCACAACTCGCTGACGGACATTGCGAAAGGCATTTTCTCTTTAGAAGTCAGTTTTTAGTGGCGCTGCCTGTTTCGTTAACACTTTGACTGCCAAACTAGAAACCTCAAAAATTCCATAAAATCAAAGTAAGTTATCTAATGAAATAAAATTGAGGAAAATTAAATGTATGATATTCAGTAGTCCTCCAACTTTCTTACATTGTACTGATCCCAATCTAGTTTGGTACAACGAATGTATTTAACGTGAAAATTAATTTTGAAACTTGGACAACTAATTCCGTCACCCACGTATGGGTGACATGGCAGTCAATGTGTTAAACTACCACCAAACAAATTCGAACGCTTCGTGCGTCGCAAATGCACCTGGTAAATTAACACTTTCACTGCCAAACTTGAAACCTCAAAAATTCCATAAAATCAAAGTAAGTTATCTAATGAAATAAAATTGAGGAAAATTAAATGTATGATATTCAGTAGTCCTCCAACTTTCTTACATTGTACTGATCCCAATCTAGTTTGGTACAACGAATGTATTTAACGTGAAAATTAATTTTGAAACTTGGACAACTAATTCCGTCACCCACGTATGGGTGACATGGCAGTCAATGTGTTAAACTACCACCAAACAAATTCGAACGCTTCGTGCGTCGCAAATGCACCTGGTAAATTAACACTTTCACTGCCAAACTTGAAACCTCAAAAATTCCATAAAATCGAAGTAAGTTATCTAATGAAATAAAATTGAGGAAAATTAAATGTATGATATTCAGTAGTCCTCCAACTTTCTTACATTGTACTGATCCCAATCTAGTTTGGTACAACGAATGTATTTAACGTAAAAATTCATTTTAAAACTTGAACAACTAATTCTGTCACCCACGTATGGGTGACATGGCAGTCAATGTGTTAAACTACCACCAAACAAATTCGAACGCTTCGTGCGTCGCAAATGCACCTGGTAAATTAACACTTTCACTGCCAAACTTGAAACCTCAAAAATTCCATAAAATCAAAGTAAGTTATCTAATGAAATAAAATTGAGGAAAATTAAATGTATGATATTCAGTAGTCCTCCAACTTTCTTACATTGTACTGATTCCAATCAAGTTTGGTACAACGAATGTATTTAACGTGAAAATTAATTTTGAAAGTTGGACAAATAATTCCGTCACCCACGTATGGATGACATGGCAGTCAATGTGTTAAACTACCACCAAACAAATTCGAACGCTTCGTGCGTTGCAAATGCACCTGGTAAATTAACACTTTCACTGCCAAACTTGAAACCTCAAAAATTCCATAAAATCAAAGTAAGTTATCTAATGGAATAAAATTGAGGAAAATTAAATGTATGATATTGAATAGTCCTTCAACTTTCTTGCGTGTTACAGATCCTAATAAACTTTGGAAGAATTAATATATTAACGTAAAAATTCATTTTAAAACTTGGACAACTAATTCCGTCACCCACGAATGGGTGACATGGCAGTCAATGTGTCAATATCGAGATCAGCAAGGTGATTTCAGTGGGGGCGACACAGGCACACATGAGATAGAATAGAGAAATTCGCTCGGGTTTACGAGATTTACACTGCAAATGTTCTTCCGAGGAAAGAGCACCGTTACGCCTCTTTCGAAGCTGTATTTTCTAATCGCAGCTTTCTCACGCGTTCAAAATCAATTTCAATATCCCGAACGGCGTTTGTCTGCACACAATAAACCTTCCCGAAGAGGATTGTAAAAGAGAAATCCCGTCGTGTCTCGTCGCTTGTCGATAAAGTTGGATAGAGAGAGAGAGAGAGAGTGCAGCGACAGGAACGCGTCGCTATACTAAATTCCTCGAATCTCCGGGCGCAATCTGTAAAGATTCCGGAGGCCCGAGTTGGAGACATCTGCGCGCGAGGAGGGCAGCGATTTTAGTGTCGCGGAGCGTCGATATTACGGAAAACCGACTTTGAGAACCGTGTTCGGGATATTTACGGAACGTTTGAAAGCGGAGAACGGAAAATGGTGAGCGGGGGATATCGAGTGGCGCAAGAAACGGGATGTGTCGTGGCACGAGATGGAAAGAGAAGAGGAAAGAACGGAAGAAAGAGAAACAACAGGGCGTCGGTGGGCGAACGAGAGACGGGGGAGGAGCAGCGTGTGCCGTTGCCTTTTGACACGACATGTGTCGGTCGTCTCTCGCGAGAGATCTAAGACTGGACCGGCTTCCGCTAATCCGAGAATCGGCCCTTTTAATACGAGTCGAGTTTCGCGATTATAAATATCAGAGATACCGGGAACCCGGCCTGGGGACGTCTAGACGAGGAATGCACCGGGGCTTGCATCGGAAGAGAGCTGCATTCGTTGCTTCGCGTACGAAAAATTTCCAAATGTTCTTCCTCGATCGTTTTCCCAAAGTGCACACCTTCTCGTAACAACACCGTGTCTTTTAAGTCAATGTACATCGGTTTCAGCCCGAGCAAATGTCTGTACACTCTGAAAAAGCTTGAATATTTTATACCGGCCTGTGCGGTTCATGTTAATCACTGTGGCTGACGAAATTATTTGTCCAGGTTTTAAAATGAATTTTTACATTAATATATTCGTTGTACCTAATTCGATTAGAATCCGTAAAATTCAATAAAGTTGGAGGACTACTCAGTATCACACATTTAATTTTTTCCAATTTTTATTTCATTAAATAACTTACTTTGATTTCGTGGAATTTTTTAGGTTTCTAGTTTGGCAGTCAAAGTGTTAATCACTTCTATGTCGAAGATTTTTATAATCGACTTAGCAAATTCGCGTCCGCTAACGTGAATTCACGTCATTTTAAATTCTATTCCTGATCGCCGCTCGCGTGAATATTAATATCAATATTAATCGGGAATAGAATTTAAAATGACACGAATTCATGTCAGCGGTCGCGAATGTGTTAACATTGATTTTGGCCAGAACTTCGATACTAGACGGCGTATCGTTATGCAAAATAAAAATTGTTTGCGGTGATAATAAGCACAGCTCGGATCTTTCCGCGAAATAGAGATTGTCCACGTCGATTGTAAAAGACAGAAGTGAAATGAAAATGTATTTCGTCTTTCAACGATTTTAGGAAGTTGAAAGATATGTAATTGATTAATTTTCATTGATTTTAACGCATCGTGGTATAACTTGATCATAAAGACATTGAAGTCGATATATGTCAACAAATATGTGTGTTACTTTTACACTTCTCGGCGTGACCGAGGCCTCTCGAGCTTCGTGCGGTTGGGATAATTCCGCGACATTTATCATGCAGGTCTTGGCGACGTGTATCGAGAAATCACTGTACCTGGAAGGACTTTACATTAGAGAATGCCTCGGTGATATACTTTAGAATTGGACACGACGGTTAGGGTTGTCTTTTTGGCTAGGATTTCAACGATTTGGCTAACACCGACGATCTATCCGGTTGCGAGGATTCGAGAAAGGGGCAGAAGGTTTCTTTCGACGTCGTTGTTCGTTAGGAGAGCCTGGTCGGTGGGTTTTCCATGTGCGGACGCGATAGTACGTTTTAAATTACCGTCCGCTCGCGGGAGAAGAGTTACGAGCTGCCGGGGCAGCTGCGAAGAGGGTCCGTGCTCGTTCGAGACGGCGTTAGGAAGTCGACAGAAGCTGAAGAGGGACAGAGGGATCGGACAAGAAGATCGTCGAACACGTTCCCGATGACGGCACGCGACCTGCGACACACGTCGAACCGATTCTCAGTCAGGGCTGGCTAGCTGCTCGATCCTGCGGATGAGATAATTTTAGGATTACTCGTCTCGGCGACCGGCTGCTGCACTCCACATGGACCATTGTTGCTCGATAATTTTAGATCGAACACAGGGAAACACGGGGTGCTTTCCGCGTTTCGAGCAAGTTTCGGAGCAAGGCCACTCGGTCTGTTTATATTTAGAAGGAAAGGGTGGTTTCACGATCAAAAACGGTTACCCGACTCCGGGCGAGTTGCTGCGTGCTCCTTCTCGAGGAGAAATATGGCGTGGCTTTGCCTCGCAGCGATATCCCCCTCGAAAATAAATCGGAAACTTGAGAGAAGAGTCGAATAGGACACTAAAAACGAAGGAAAGATTGGTCCGGACTAATGCCCACAATTATACAGCCTTGATCTTGCGAGTTTTCTACAACGGATGCAGGATTTATCCATTTTGATCTCCGTCTCTCTGCTGACAATTCTGAGTGGGCGTGGCTTCGTTGTTCCCGGAATCTCACCGAAACCGGAACAATTTGCGTATAATAAGCGTCACGCGCTTTGCGCAAGCGAAGCGTACAAAACCTAGCAAAATCCTTTGAAACCTCTTTGCCCTGGTTCTAACGAGGTGTCTGAAGCAATGAAACCACGCCCACTCACGGACGCTCGACAAAGATTCAGAAGAAAATAGATAAATCTTCTCCGGCGATCTCGCTAGAACGAGACTGTGTAACTCCGACGTTATTTCCGCCGAGTCTTGAGTCTTGAAGATCGAAAATTTAGCTAGTTCGCTCTTCCTCTTCACTGAACCATAAGCGGGCGTGGTTAGAGCGTCATTGAACCCTTTGAAACAAACAATTCGAAGCACAGGACGTCAGAATAAGAGTGTTAAAATCTTCCAAGGTCAAATTAGAAGACAGAAAATTAATCTGTATTGTCGCTCTCGTTCTCTTTCCGTCTCTCTTAACGAGTTGGGTTGAGTGGGCGTGGTCAAAGCGTCATTAAACACCCCTCTAAAGCACAGTATGAAGCAGGAACAATTAGAGTATTATACTTAAAAGCTCAGAATAGAAGAAAAAATTGATCGAAAGTGTCTGTGTGTCTGTATCTCTCCCTCTGTCTGGGTGAAATGTCTTCAGTAGGCGTGGTCAGAGCGTCTATTAAACATCCTTCTAAAACATACAGTGTAAAGCAAAGAACAATTAGAGTCTTATACTTAAAAGTTAGGAGTAAGAGAGAAGAATTGATCGAAAGTGTTTGTGTCTATCTCTCTCCCTCTCTCAGGGCGAATTGTCTTGAGTGGGCGTGGTGAAAGCGTCATTAAACGTCCTTCCGAAACATGCAGTGTAAAGCAAAGAAAGTTTGAATCTAGCGAGTTCGATATAAAAGACAGAAAATATACGTATCTTGTTCAGGCTCGTGATGCGTGCCCCGAGTGGGCGTGGCCTCGCAGCCCCGAAGCCGGAACCAGGCCAATCTCCGGATAATAAGCGAGGCGTGATTTGCTCAAGAGGAACGCACAGAGCCTAGTAAACCCTTTTGAAACGCACGGCTTGAGGATGAGGCCAGATATCGGGTCCAGGGATATCTGGTTCAATCGAGCGTGCTTGTTTCCCCGGGGGCGGCATCCCCGTTCCGAGATGAGCACGTGCCGCGTGCACAAACGCGGGACGAGTGCGCCGAGCCGTGCGAGCTGTACGAGCCGAGCAATTTCGTCGAGCACGCGCCGCAACTCTCTTCTGCATCTAGTCCGTTCCTCTTTCTCGCGAGCCACGGGTGCAAAAACAATTACATATTTCTTCGAACTAATCTCGTCACAGTCCTCGACTCCGCTGTGCGCATCTACAATCACGTTCTGCTCACTTTTATGCAGCGTATGGGGTCGACTTAACGAACGAACGGGTACCCCACCAATTTGTTTATCGACAAATTTGGAAAACTCACCTCTCTTTTGCAACCGTTGCCTCTGATCAACGCGTTCACTGCCTCGCCAACCATATTCATATTCGTACAGACTTGTGAATAAATTTCTGCTGCGACAAATAGAGTGCGCTAAATTTGCTTACGATCTGTGAACTGTTTTAGGATTGCAAAAGTAACACTGGTATTAAGTAATTAAAACTAGATATCGTAACTCTTCGATTGCTGTTTCAATCTTTTATTCATAGTCAAAACCTTCCTCGACGTCCTAGATCCGACAAAACTCTTTTAACAATTTCCGAAATACAAACGTGAAAATAACAAAGGAATTATTAGTGTCTCTTCGGAGTCGCCAATCGAGCGCAAACGGTGAAACAAATTGACGACGTCGATGGAGGAACACGATCGAGACGTTGTTCGCCATTTTGTCAATCGACGGAACAACAAACTCTCGTCCCGGGGCAGGCAGCCATACTTGCAGCGCCGGGGAACCGCCCCCGCAGCGTGCAACCTAACCGCGAAGCGGAATAGCATCGCGAACGAGGTGAACGCGGTCCCTCTTGTACGCAAAGCATGAAACGAGACCGCACGATGCGCACCGAAAGAAGATGTTCACCGGGGATAAGGAATCTCTGGGGCTTATTGCACGGTGCACGGGTGCACGCGACGATGCACGCGATCGCGGGCCGACAGGGACGGAAACCACGGTAGCTTTGCCACTCGCAGCGAAAAGCTTCTGTTTCGAGATCGCGATGGAAGCGAGTACGAGTTCGATCCTACGCGAATTTCCTTCGATCCGATCTCTTTTCTGGAAAACGTTCCACGTGAAAACGAAAAAACGATCTTACACTGATATTTCGGAACGAGAACGATAGCCAAGCAAGTACAACAAAAATTAATATTCGATCGTGCTGTGTATCCGGAGGAAACTTAAACGTCATATTTTAATAAAATTAAAAGCTATTGTAACGAATTGAAGTTGAATGAAAATCTATTTTCTCAATCGCACCGTCAAGTCGAAAATAATATAATATCGTTAAATTCTTCGGATGGTTTTCCAGTTTTCATTTTTGTGATAAACGAATAAAATCCCAAGTAAAATTGTTAGATTACGTTACCGGTAGTGCGTTGCAGTTTCACGATTTCGAAAATTATGGAATAATCGTCGGTGAATGCGTTAAGGGTTACTGATCCGTTAAACAATTAACCCCTTGCACTACCATTTATTTTGTAATTATAATGATTAGAAATTCTTCATCGTTCAGAATTTCATAGTAAAAAAAGATAGTTTACATCTATTCTATGCCAATGTTTTCTCCAAAGGATATATATCAACTACAACAAAATAGAATTTTATTTCGGTTTAAAGAAAATTAATGGCATATATATTTATTAGACTTTGCTCGGAATCTTCATCACGAGACTGACTCGATATTGTAGGGCAAGGGGTTAATAAGAAAACCATGGATTACACAGCCGGATACAACTGGATTACGTAGGAAGGATAGAATAGTAAACCGAGTGTTAAAAACGGAATTGGTTGCACCGATAAACCCAGTTTGAGAAATTCCAATGCACGGGCGCGGTGGTATGAATAGTGGCGCTTCACAAGAGGCAGCGAGTCCATTGAAAAACAAGGTGTTCACAGGTAGCAGAGGAACGAAGTATCCGTCGAGAGGGTCTTCCCTCGCGGAACAAGTTGTCGGAGTACCGATAAAGGATTATCAGCCCGGGTTATCACCGGGGATCGTCTTACTTTTTACGCGGTTTTTATCGCCCTCCCTTAGAGCAACGGGCAACCTCGTGTTTCTTAAGTGGCACTATCCCTACCGCAGGAATGCTCTGTCTGGAACACGGAGAAGAAGGTCCTTCGGGATAATCGGTAACTCGGGTAAAAAGATTTCGACGTTTGAAGAATTTCCCCGGCGGCGTCGGACGGTAGTCGACTCCTGTTAAGGGAAGGCTCTCCTCTCCCCCTCCCCCCGCTCTCTCTCTCTTTTTCTCTGGTGTGGGACCATCGAGGGGTTGATAAGATCGCGCGTCGTAAACCGTTAAGTATCGGGCAGCGAGTAGCAGCGGAGCCGACTGAAAAGGAAAATATAGGAGCGTGGGACGGAAGCGGATGTAGCGGCCATAACTTCCTCGCCGGGCCAGCCACGGCCTGCTTGGACCATGATAGATTCTGTGGCGTTTTGCTCTTCCGGCCCCGGAGCTACTTCTCAGAATTAAAAAATTCAAATTAACTAAATCAACCGTCAATCGCGAGTCGAATCACTGTTGTGCGTCAACCGAGTTCGTCATGTCATCCGCGGATCATCACTTCATTCCTGCTTGACGATAAAATTGTCATTCCAAAGCATGTGGACAGAGTTCCCTAATTTCAATTACCTACAGACAGTTAACACGTTGACCGCCATGTCACCCATATGTGGGTGACGAAATTATTTGTCCCGGTTTTAAAATTAATTTTTACGTTAATATATTGATTGTACCAAATTTGATTGGGATCTGTAAAATGCAAGAAAGTTGGAAGACTACTCAACATCACACATATAATTATTTTCAATTTTTATTTCATTAAATAACTTACTTTGGTTTCATGGAATTTTTTAGGGTTCTGGTTTGGCACTCAAAGTGTTAAGAAACCATTGATCCATTTAGATCACCCCACGTATGATCGTTTTTAGCACTAGCTTTACGGAGCACCGAAAGTGGCCAGTCTGGATTATTTTATATAAATATCAGGAATATATTCAGCCAAATTTTTAGCAGCTTCTACCACAATATATGTTCCGAGATGTGTTAAGTAAATTTCCTGTAAACGCATTTTCACAATAATCGTAGAACCCGTCGTTTTGACAGGTCCAGTGAATCTAGAATTAAAGAACAATTATTGAGGTACATACTCAAATTCCATGAGCATTGTACTTTTAAGTAATAGATCGCGGGTTGCGTGCATTTATGATGAAAATGGGTAGGCGCAATTCAAGCCAGTAGACAGATTAAAAGAATTTCAAAACGTCAATTAGTTTCAGCTTATTAGAATTATTAAAGAAATGTAGACAGGCTGTACATTGCAATCGATCAAACAATTTTTCTTTCACGTAAAGACACAAGGTAGACAATGCTAGACTCTTACACAGAATTCTTATCCCCTGGTTGGTTCAAACAGAAGATAAACATTCATACTGTACGAAATTAGCGTCAGGTCTGAAAGTGTTAAAGAATCCGCTGAATCGTCGCCTGCAAATCAGTCTGAAATAAGACCGAATTAGTTGCAAGACACGGAAGCTACGATTAATTTATTTTCTTAATAATTTTAATGGAAAGAAAAATAACAGTATTTTCAGATGCTCCAAATATTTTCACAGTTCCGCATTCGATCTACTCATTCCCCGTTATAAATGCATAAAATCCGCAGTCTAATTATTACGATGAAAACGACAGCAACCGAGATAGTATCGGATTCGTATCTGCAGAAGTGCGTGGAAATAATGATCGAAAAATCAGAACCGTATACAATACGAACAACAAGAGGCAGACAACCGGCAGAATAATTACGGTTAACAATAAGTTCAGGCTCCGGGCGGCAGTTCTCGAATAATGACAATAATCTCCTAATAACGAGGAAGAGGAGAAATATTGATTCCGTATCGATCGAAGAAAGAAACGGAAGGACGACCGCGCCGGGGAATTATGCTTGGAAGAGTAGGGAGGGCCGAGGGTAAAAAAAAAAGAAGCGGCCTTCTTTTTCGCCGGTGGTATCATCGGTGTATCTTAACGGTGCAAGTTAATCGGCACGCGATCCCTCGGATCGATTCAGTCGATTCTTGCGAAATAAAAGGGACACACGCAGGTGAACGCTGGTAATGATCGTGCGACACGTTCCAGATGCTCGTTTCGTCGGAGGACCGGGGGATCGGCTAGCCCGTGGCGACATTTCGCGAGCAATTTGCGTCCGGTTGTCCGCGAAGATGACGGGAAAATTAGCCGGGGAAGATCGACGATCGCAGAGTTTACCCGTGTCGATCGATCGGCCCGTATCTCTCGCTGGATCTCGCACGCGCTAGGAACTGTAACGCTTCCTCCCCCCCCCCCCCTAGAATTTACCAGAGAAATTGCTCCGTCTAGCAAATGACGCTATCCCATCATTCAAAAAATGAGATCCAAGAGTCGAGAATATTTCGAGCCGAAATAATAAATGCTCTCGTGTTTCTTCTCTGTTATTAGAACCGAGCTCCTTGCGATTCACTTCGCACGTAGCTGGCCAATGCTTTCCTGTATGGAATAAAGAATCAGGGAATTTTATGCATTTCGTACAAGTTTAACATATTTTATTCTCGTAGAATCGCTATCGGCCCGTATCTCTCGCTGGATCTCGTATGAGCTAGGAACTGTAACGCTTCCTCCCCCCCCCCCTAGAATTTACTGGAGAAATTGCTCCGTCTAGCAAATAACGCTATCCCATTATTCAAAAAATGAGATCCAGGAGTCGAGAATATTTCGAGCCGAAATAATAAATGCTCTCGTGTTTCTTCTCTGTTATTAGAACCGAGCTCCTTGCGATTCACTTCGCACGTAGCTGGCCAATGCTTTCTTGTATGGAATAAAGAATCACGGAATTTTATGCATTTCGCACAAGTTTAACCCCTTAACCTACGGGCATAGCCTGTAGTAGATGATCGTGTCAAAAGTGAATATTACGGGCATAGCCCGTAGTACGATGATCGGGCCAAAAGTGAATATTACGGGCGGCGTCCTCTTAAAATTATAAATATTTGTGGAATATATGCGCGAGCTTGTTTACGTTTTCGGCCCAAAATTCTCGAACGTAGATCGTAGGTTAAGGGGTTAACATATTTTATTCTCGTAGAAGCGATCGGCATTACTAATAACCAGACAGCGGATCCTTGTGCAAAATAAACATTTTCTGCATCGTTCACAAGGTACTGGAACCGAACAAAAATCTGTTTCTTCCTTTAACCATTTTTACAAGTTGACGATAATGTACCGATACTCTTAAATCCCATTCATCTTTCTACTGTATCATATTTCGCCTACGCACTTTTGTCATAAATGCATAAAATCCGCAGTCTGCTAGTAACACTGGCCAGTTACTTGATAACGAAGTTCTTACCTTATACTGTGATCTATTAGTTAATTTCAGGATTCATAAAATTCATGTGCAGTGACAATAACTTTATAATAATATTTTCTATACCGCCGGTCGCCGGTGACCACCATGGAGTTCAACGTGTTCTGTAAATGGAAGAACACACATCGTCTGTTTGTTTTAACATCATATACGTCGAGGGTTTAATCTTCATCGAATGAGATAATTGTAATGTAATCTAAGCGTAGCTCGTTATAAGACTGTGGATCCTCGTGCAAAATAAAACAGGAGCCAAGTAGAATTTTTTATTCTTGTTATAATCATTTTGATATGGATACTTTTAACCCTTTACACTCGGCGATATTTTAATTCTAAAACAAAATTTTTCTTCCGTCTTAGTATATTAACATTTTACTCATACGAAACTGATCCGATTTCCACATACAACATTTAAATGTTTGGTAATCTATTAAATACAAATTTTGTAATGTAACAAATATTTTGTAATATTTCTTGTGATTTCTTTGAAATAGTGCCACAACAATTTTTAGTGGCGCTTCAGAGTCGCCGCTCGAGTGCAAAGGGTTAATCTATCCACTGCGTAAATGCATAAAATCAACACCAAGACGGATCTTAAGTCTGTGAACGGAAACTGTTGCCTTTGCAAAAGTCACGTGACCACCGTTGGCAATTGAACGCCTAAATATTGAGATCTTCGATTCCAGTTGAAATAAATGTAGACACTCGTTGATCCGATCGATGAGAGAATCGATTTCGACCAGCGAAGGTGCGAAGAGAAACAGTTTCAATGAAACAGATGCGATCGTCGAAGACTCAACACGGGCACCAACAGAGGAAAAACGGTCTCGCGAGGCATTCTCGAAATGATAAATGAGATCGGTTCCGACCGTGGCTTGGATCGCGATATCGGCGACGAGGAGTTACCAGAGAATCATTAGTGTATCTTTAATCGATCGCGCTAAACGTACGCGCACCGTACGCTATTAACAGCTCTCCGGCTTGGGAGTGTGACCTCTTCCCCCCTTTAATCGATCGCTTTAATGACCGTGGCCGAGAGAGCGATCGAACTATCTCTCCTATGGTAATTAATGCGATCGCCGATGAAAAATGATCGGCCGTGTTCTCGCCGTCCCATACCTTTCTTCCGCTCTTTGTGATTTTATCGACGCGTTTGAACGACATCCCATCTCCCTGGATCGCTGCGCTCGATCCTCGAGCCTTCTCTCGATCCCCGTCGAGGGTGATCGATGCGAGCAACGCGAGGATCGAGCGACTTCTGCTTGCCGATCAACTTTGCAGCACCGGGATCTATAACTTGATCACCTCGCGAATCAGAAGGGAATTATGCTAATTTGATAGAATTGCTTCGAATCCTTGCTTCAAGGCTTCTTTTACGTGCTAATTAGAACATGTCCGTTAATAACGATTTCCTACAAGAAAAACAGAATTTGTAGGTACAGTCCTTTCTCGATATATGTCACATACATCTAGCTGATAAAAGTCGTATAACTATCCCCACTACCACACGGGGTATACTGAATATAATACTAAAAATATTCAATAAATATAATCAAGTTAGCTATAAATAATCAAGTTAAATTCAAAAGAAATTAATACTGCTCCTATTTTTAATGCAATCTGGCAATGAACACAATTTACACAGTAAAACGGTTCGACGTGATACATGTTCTATTTCATGAACGATTCCACTACATTGCGAGAAAAAATGATCATCAATCCCTTCGAGACAGTTCATTGTATTGGTCTTGAAAGAACCTCTTTGTAAAGGAACATCTACTAAAATTCATTCGAGATTAAATAAAATTCTGCGAGCGCATTTAAAAAATCGGATGGACCGGCCGTGATTTATACATTAATAAAAACTCCGATTACTCGAGAGCATATATCACTCGCAGGCATCGTCGGGAACATAAATAAAGCGGCGATTTACAGACCGTCCGGTAACGTGAATAAATAAAATTCTCCCGTCGCGTTCACGTCGTTGCACAATAAAAATGTAAATCCGCGGCAGTCCAGTTATTAAATACATTTAGCGGTCGGGGCGGACGAGCAAGGAAAAAAATAAAGCACGTCGAGCGGGCAGCATGGTAAATACGATTGCGTTGATATTCGCGTCACAAGCGTGCCCGGACAAATTGGTATCCGTTGTCGAGCATTCAGGTCTCCGCCGCCACCACGGTTTCGCCTTTTGTGCCGTGATTTAGCGTCCCCCCGTCGGCGCATACTATTAACGAGAGCCGATAATGGGGCCCCGAGAGTCCGAGAGAGGAGAGATCGCTCGGTGAATCCGTAATACGGTCGAGAGCAGCCCTTTTCTTCGCCGCGACGCAAGACGCAACGACCAGAAAGAGAGAGAGAGAAAAAAGAAAGAAAGAAGAAAAGAACGAAGAATTCGTCGACGAACCGAAAGAAAAACCGCGGCGAAGAGACGCGTTTCTACGCGTCCGACGAGGATTCGTTCCATGCGTCCGTCATCCCGCGAAAGAATGCCACTGTCCTCGAGGCCTCTTCGGCTCTTTCAACCGAACCCCTCCGCACACTCCTCTCTTCTGACGTCCGATGAATCTCTTGGTGTACGTGGAACGAAATCTTTCCCCGTGACCCGCGTCCTCAGCTTCCGCGTTGACAAATGCCATCTCGTTTGTTGCACGTCGATCCAGACAAATCCCGATTTCCAGGTGACCCAACCATGCACCGTGCTCTCGAACACGATTTTTTCCTAGTTGAAAAAACATTCCGATTTCTCCATATTTTCTCAGAAGCCCCTTTAACATTTCGAGCGTCTCCCTGACACGGGGAACGAAATTATTCGTTTTCACAGATTTATCTGTACATTTTTCTGCTATTGTATTCGGTTAACCCCTTCCCCTACAATATCGAGTCAGACTCGTGACGAAGATTCTGAACAGAGTCTAATGAATACGTATGTCATTAATTTTCTTTAAACCGAATTATAATTCTATTTTGTTGTACTTGATATATATATATATATATCCATTGGCGAGAACATAGGCATACAATAAATATAGACTGTCATTCTTTTTCTATGAAATTCTGAAAGGATGAAGAGTTTCTGAATAATCACAAAATAAATAGTAGTGCAAGGGGTTAACCGTCGGGATCTGAAAATTACAAAAAGGGTGACTTTCCTTTTTCGTTCGAAAAGTGGTAACTCGATTGCTAACCGTGTGCATTTTTGTAATCTCTTCTTCTCATTTTGAAAACACGCGTTTCAATTTAATCCTCCAGTGCACGAACTGGGTCCGTGAGATCCATGAACTCTGATTTTGTACTGCGGCAACAATCGCATTATCCGAAAAATCGAACTCTTTTCATCCAAGCATTGGAGGGTAAAACAAAATTTTTCGTTTTTGGCAGTGTACATCTACTCTAGTCGTGCCATTGTCTTCTGGACCATATTGTCCGACCATGTCCTCTATACTGTATAAATTCATGAACATTCTCGGTGTGATCGCAATTGACAAGATCTCTTGACGCGTCGAGTGACGACCCAGGAGTCTCAAAAATTCGATAAAATCGAAATCCCTTCTTGAATGACATAAAAAGTTGAATTACTCTAGGAATACTCTGTGTGTCACCCTTCCAGCATTTTTCAATTCGTAATCGTACATGGACAAATAATTCCATAATCGTCCGTCCACCTAAAACTCAGCCCAAGGGCTGCCATTTTTGTCTAACAATCGGTCCCAATGATCGTGAAAGACAGCGTGAATTCTGCAGACGGCCACCGCCGATCATTTTCATATCACATTGCGTAAGGGTTACGAGATATCTCGTTTTCATGTTTTTTACGATTCAATCGGCAACTTAAGCAACCAGCGGCAAATATTTTTGTTACGTTGCCAGGGTAACGAAGCCTCGCCCATTCTTAAGACAAATGATGAGCGAAATAATTGAATTTTGACATTGAGAATGATCAGTCATTGTAGCCAGTACATCAGTAGATCTGTGCCGATCGTCGTACGCGTACCGTATCGTATAAAGTGTTCTTTTATTGTAAATTTTGGAATTTCAAACTTGGTGTTTTAATTTGTAAGGCAACAGTTTTTTTAAGAGTCGTCTATATTTTCAAACCGTTACTGATAAATTATAACAAAGATTGATTTTATGAAATAGGCCCTAATTCTATAAAAGCAGCAAAATGACAGAAAATGTGCGGGCTTTGAGCGCGTGTTGAACGCGCAGAGCGCCGTACGCAAAATGATATTGCGATCTCGTCAGGCCAATTTTCTGCACCGTTTCGCGATCGGTATCGGCGGTGTATGTTTTGCACTCCGCGCGCCGAAAAAGAGGAATCGCGTGAACGATGCGAGATAAATTGGCGAGTTTCGAGGGAATTGTCGTGCGAAGTCGCTTCGCTTTGCCTCGCCTCAACCCCGAAATCGAGCTCAATTTTCGGGCGCAATTAAGGAGGCGAGCAGCCGCTTTCCCACGAGTCGTTGATTCGCCACCGATCAAACGGGCTCACTCTTTGCACACCCCGTGTCCCCGGATGACCGATCCGATCTTCCCCTGTTTGCGGTTCTCTCGCCAGGGTGTTCGTTAAGCCCCGAATTACCCGAACACTTCGAGCATTACGTCTTCCTCTCTGTAATTGTCCAATTTGCCGGTGGAAACACGCCACAAATCATTCGCACGCCTCGCACCGCGCTTCTGTCGCTCGTCATGTTCCACCTTCGGGCCTAATAATGTTATTAAAATCATTGCCGTGGTCTTAGCTGTCTGCCGCGACACGCTTCTGTCACGTGCACCATCCACCGAAATGTTAGACAATTTTTAGCTGGCCGGGGAATTTTTGCCTTCTCAGATTAACCCTTAGCGCTCGAGCGGTGACTCTGAAGCACCACTAGAAATTTTCATGGCATTATTTCAATGAAATTGGAAAAAATATTACAAAATATTTGTAATACAACATTTCTATTCAATAGATTACTAAACATGTAAATATTAAATGTGGAAATCAAGAAAATATTCTAAGGCGGAAGAAAAATTTAGTTTTAGAATGAAGATAGCTTCGAGTACAAAGGGTTAATTTACAAATTAGCTCGATAGGACCGCTGTAAATATTTTTCTGTCCTAGCTACATAGAATTTTTATTACCGTTGGAATACGGTAATTCGTTTTTATTCCGATCGTTGCAATTTTAGCTTTGCATCGTCGAAGAAAATTGCGAAACAAATATTTACACTGTTGATCTAACAAAATTTCATTTGCTCGAAGATCTCGCAGCGTGATATTAATTGTCTATCATTTCAAAAAAATTCGTGTTCACCGCAAGATCGAGTGGACTGCTTCTGTCTATGTATAGCGAGCAAACCGGGCAAGCCTTCGCAAAAGTAAGTGGTGCAGTTGCGGACAAAGTTGGCCGCGCGCGCGCGCGCACGCCGCATGGTACACTTACTTACAAAAGATACAAACAGGAACACTAAAGTAATTACAAGAAGTAGAACACTCGTTTTTCCCATTAGCTTCCAGAGATATAAATTTTCCCGCTATTGATATATTACTGATCGTAATCTCGGCGCGCTAGTATTCAAGAGATATCACTGTAGTAATCGTCCGGAGCCTGTTTTAGTACTGAACTTGTTAACCGAGCAACTTTATGAACCGCGCGGCGGACAACTATCCGCGATTCAAAAGTCTTGCAACTAATTCGAGACAAATACGAACGAGACGCGATAAACGACGAGTTAATTCGTCCCTTGCAGCTTTCGTTTTGCACAGCATGTTTTCCGAACGCAAATAAAACGCGCTTCGATATACAAACATCGACGACATTCCTATTTTATTTTCACGTAATTACACGGCACGTTTCATGCTCTATAGAAGAACTTCGAATGATTTCCTCGAATTCAGAAGAGGCTAACTTTCTGTTCAACTCCTGTGTCTTGCAAATTTTGACAGAAAAATGTCTGCGCAAAGATTTATAACAGCACTGCCAATCTGTATGCAATATAAAAATTTTCTACCTCAAATTGAACTTTTCTCAATATCGAGAAAACACTGTATTACAATCAATTCTTTATTGTTCCCCTCAGGGTTACAATCCTTTACACATTTCTCTCGCCAAGCTTGCCCTAACCTTACCTAGCTTAAATCTATCTTACCAGTACCTACGCAGAGAGAGAGAGAGAGAGAGAGAGAGAGACGCTATCTTAAACTAAAAAATATATATATATATATATACAATCAAAGAAATACAAAACAAAATAAAATAAAACAGAAATCCAACAGATAGAAAACAGATGAAAATTTAAATAAACAATAACCCTCATCGGTAATAAAAATATAAATAAGAAAAACTTAATCAACAATTATAAATAAAACACATCCTCACTCTCATGCATCACTAATATAAAACACTGTATTACAATATTCCGAATTCTTTTAATGATTTTACTATTTTGGGTTTCTGCTACACAATTTTTTCTGTAAAAATCCGCCGTCTACTTAGGATAACAAATGATGGAAATTTCTCGGAGGACTATTAGAGAGGCAATGACCGACACATGGGAGCCAGAAAGAACTTTGAACGAGTCGAGATCGCTTGGTTCGCGGAAATCTCGTATTCGCGACTCGAAAATGGCGTCCCTTTCGGTGCGTCGGTCCATTTATCGTGCTCCGCGAAAATAGAGGGAGGGAATCGCACGCGAAATACGTGGCACGGTGAAAAAAGCATGGCAGGAAACAGCGGGGGAGGCGAAAGGGCACGGTTTAACGCGATATCGCGTTACAGGACGGCGATCACTATGTTGCGGACGTCGCGCGTGCGTCGCCCCGTTGCGTGGATTCGCTTTGGTCGCGTGCCACACCTGCATTCGCGTGTTATTCGCGTTTATCGGACACGCATATGCCCGGTCCACGACACGCGTTGCTATCGGGAAAAAGCGTTTCCATGTCACAGATCGGGAAACCGACTTTTCCGCGAGAGGCCGCGAGCGGATCGACTACCGGAGCGTTACCTTGAATAAATTTTCATTAATTGCTCCGGACACGCTAGCTTCCAGAGAATAGAACTGGAACGGCGATTTCAATAGTCGAGCCTCTTTTCTTCGGTTGAATTGAACGTGTTCAATGGACAATTGTGTGGACAACCGTTTCGCAATGGTTGATATGCTGGCTTGCTTGGCTCTTTTATAGACGCCAGGAGCTTTGTGCGATATGCACATTTTCTGCATCGGCACCGAGACACAGGAGACAGTAAACATATTTGGTTTTTTGATTTAACCCCTTCACGCAGTTTTTTTGAAAAAAACCGGCCAAAAAAAAATCAATGGAAAAGGTCCGTTCCATGGTTCCATGGAAAAAGGCTAGGTAATTATTTACATTAGGGGCTTCCTCACCGATTTTGACGACCTTGAAATATGTTGTCAAGATCATCATTCTGAACAACTTTTTCCTATACATGTTACCGCCGCTCAGCTTTAGTTTCCAGGATATTCGCAAAAAAGTTTCAACATCTCAAAAAATGATCGGAGTAGGTGTGTGTAGGACTGTGTAAAATAGTATTTCAAATAGTTGACAGTAACATATATTTTTATGATATTTTGTTGCTTGTAATGTTATTACGATATTGTAGTCTGTTTATCAACATGTTACATATTCGTAATTAAACTACAAATAATACTTTGCTAAATATTATAGCTTCTCATGTTAAAAATTATAATTTATAGTATTAACTACTTGCTCAACCTATTTTCATTGTAAGGAATTATTTGAAATACAAAATAAAAATATTTCATTTTATCTATCTAGTTATCAAAATAAAAATATTTGATTTAAAGTAGTATCTTATTTGAACCACATTAAATTATACTATATACCAAATCATTATTGATCGTTAATATACGTTGCAAAATATTCAAACGAATAATGAAATATAATACTAATGTACTACAAACTACATTATAAAATACTAATGTAAAGTGTACTTACTTCTGAATCTTCTGTACCTCCGTCGGATCCACAGCACACAATTATTGACTCACGAGAATAGGTCCGAATAATTTAACAACAATCACTAAACAACACACACACAACACATTTTATAAAATCGTGACGACGAACGAGAAGATGTCACTCCGACCACGAAAAAAATAATACTGCGATTTGAACAATGATCCCTTCCACGGAGGAGGTACGGTCAGGTTATCCTAGGCAGGTTAGACGCTGAGGGTCTATAAACACTAAATACAAAACCAAGGTAAAAAAATTATGGCGGGGCGCCGACCCTATTTCCCGGATTTCCCTGTTTTCGTATCACACGTCCGTGGGAGGGGGACGGTTAAAATCGCAGTATTATTTTATTCGTGGTCGGAGTAACATCTCGTTCGTTGTCACGATTTTATAAAATGTGTTGTGTGTGTGTGTGTGTGTTGCGTGTGTTGTTTAGTGATTGTTGTTCAATTATTCGGACCTATTCTCGTGAGTGAATAATTGTGTGCTGTGGATCCGACGGAGGTACAGAAGATTCAGAAGTAAGTACACTTTACATTAGTATTTTATAATGTAGTTTGTAGTACATTAGTATTATATTTCATTATTCGTATGTAGATTATTGGATGCAAGGTTTTCTTTCATATTTTACAACTTCAATGTCCCTTTAACACTAGATTTACAAAGCACTAAAACTGACTACTTAACATTATTTTACAAAAATAACAAGAACGTGTCTATCCACATTTGTATCAATTTTTTAAATAATATATACCCAAAAAAATAATTTTGTTGAATAATTCCCCATGGATACGTCTTCTCTAATGTAAAAACCTCTAATGTAAATATTTACCTTCAAATCTAACCCACACCTACTCCGATCACTTTTTGAAATGTTAAAACATTTTTGCAAATATCTGGTAAACTAAAGGCGAGCGGCGGTAACATGTATAGGAAAAAGTTGTTCAGAATCATGACCTTGACAACATATTTCAAGGTCATCAAAATCGGTGAGGAAGCCCCTAAAGTAAATAATTACCAAAGGCTATATTTTATTCTTGAATAAATAGGTGTTATAGCTTACAATCCCATGTAAATGATAAATATCAATAAAACGATTTCTTTTCTTTGCTTTCACATTGTTGTTTTCAATTCTCGATTATATTCGAGTGTGAAAAATTATAGCAGCATAAAATACAACGCCGCTCGAATTATCTCGAGCGTGTACAGTTTGGCCTGTTTAGCGCGCTCGAATTAACTCGAGCGTACAAGTTAAGGGGTTAATAATTTCGTCTTGATCTATTTGAAATTGTTTATTTTTACGATAAGTGCATAATTTGGATTTGTTTATTGGAAGAGCAAGCAACAGAGATGTTGAACAACTTGTTTCTTAAAAAGCGACTTAAAGTTTCGTCAAAGTTTTACGAGTGACTGTTTTGCATAATTGTTTGAAGTTTTATAAAGTATTAATATCTACTCATGTTGCACTACATTTTCTGGTTTCTCCTGTGGCGAACATGGCTGGAATTTAGGTTGTCGAATGATCCATACGGGGATCCCAGAATTTCTAATCGCCCCGACTGTGTACTTTATTCCCCGCATGCAATGTTTGAACCAGTTTTTTCCGGAATCGAATAATAGCGTTTGTTTGCCGGTCAAAGTTTTACCGTTATCATTCGTTGGACGGTTTGTATCGGATGACAGATAAAATGTATTTAGATATCTGCTTGCAAACTTGTAAAACCCACTGTATGTTAATCCGACCCGATTATGTCTACCTGCTCAACAAATTTCCGGTCGTTCGATATTCCCTTATTATTCCAGGGTTTTTCCACGATTCCAGAAACGTAAATAATCTGTTCACCATATCAACGAACGATTGTATTGTTTGTTCGCCAGCGTTAATTGCTATGCTCCCGTTACTGCATCGTGAAATATTCTAATCTTAATTTCGAAACAGTTCCAGCAACTTGGGAAAATACGGGCTTCAGATAATTTTCAAAATAATTAACCAATGATTTACACCCGAATAAATGCCGATTATTTGCTAAATAGTACTGAATACCATTAACCGCAATCTGGTGCAATTACTCATTCGGTTGCCAGGCATGAATACTGTCACTTTGTTGTGTGTTATCGACTTATTATCGGCTAAAAAAAAACTATATATAGTCATTGCAAGTTTAGCTACTGTGATAGTTCAATATTCATAAGCGCGAAATGAGCTGAAGGATATTCATATTTATTAAACACGATTGAAAATTTGCTGGTCGAAGTCCACGTAGTCTACTTCATAGAACTCATTGTCTACTTCGTTGTACGAAAAGTTTTATTCAGTCTCTCGTACTTCCACAGTTTTTATACTTACCTACTTTTAATTCGACAAAGGCACACTTGTCGTAATAATTAAACTTAATAAGACCGAATGACCAAAATTCCAAAATGATTTGGCAAACGACCAGCTTGTATAAGTCAACACATAAAAATTCGACGCAGTCAGAGCAAAATCAGGTACAAACCGATACATGAAATTTCACGAAGATAGAACAGAAATCGAACATGATAAAATCAATTAAAGATCTGGCATGAATCTATACGAAAAATCTCAACGCGATCGGAAGAAAATCAGGCATAAATCGATACTAAAAATTTGATCACAAACAGAGAAAAATCAGGCACAAATCAACGCTCAAAACGCCTGACATGATTAATTACCATGAACAAGCGGTAGAAGCTTGATTTTTCGCGGTTAAAATCGAAATTGCAGCTTTCTCTCTCTCTCTGTCTATCCCGAGTTCTCCCAGCAACACTTTCAGCCACCGCATAGGTACATAATATGGCGGCAACGGAACGCGTAGAAGGCGATAAATATCCCGTTGTGGAAAATACGACGGTTCGTGACTGCGGACAAGTCCGGGACAAAACAATATTGTCAGCGGTCCGAGCCCGAGCCCGAGGCTCCGACTCGTTAACGTCACACGGCGAGCATTGTTTCGAGCACGAATCTTCTCGGGCCAATTCGCGGTTCTCTAAACACGGGTCGCGGGTCGCGCGACATTTCTGCGTACCCGAGAAAGCTCCACGGTTCTCCGACGTCAATGGCTCTCGTCCGGAGAACGATGGAATTTTTCCGGATTTTTTCTCCCATAAATCCCCTTCGTGTTCCCCATTCTCGGTACGTACCTGCAACGTGCATTTAAAAACCTATTTTCTAGTCTCGTGACTGACTATGTTGCCTCCCATGTCGTTGAATCTATTAAGTAGTATAATTGATACTTCTAACGCGTGGAATATGCAATATGAAGTGCAAGATTTCAAATCGTTTACATCGTTTGATCGTTCGTTCGATGTTGCACAGAATCTATAACGCGTTTGCAAATTACGAACGCGTATCGAATGGAAAAATAATTTGTGAAAATTATTCGATGCGGCTTTAAACTTTAGTCTTCTTATTAGCTGTCACTATGTGTCAGGTCTAATAAGAAAATGAACGTCGACACGAAAGACATAGCTCCACAAATATGTGCGAAGAAAATTTATGTAAAAATGCTTGAAGGGGTCTATCTATGAAATCATCAGAAGCATTAGCCTTGCGGAGTTTAAGGCCAGGCTTGAATAGCTTTTCTTAAGACATAATTATTTTACGTTGCGTTTGAATTGAAATTTCTCAGTCTTCCTCACGATTTTATTTCAAGTTGTTTACTTACTTAACACAGATTCACGATCACTGGGCTCGTAAAAATGCACCCGCAAGAAACTGTTCAACAAATTAATTTCTTCGAGTGCGTACTTTTTGAAAAATGACTGGAAATTAGTAAAACTGTCGGTGCTTCGTAAACCGAGTGTTAATGCAACAGTGTGCAAAACGGTATCAAGCCCAATGTACCTTTAAGAACAAAATGATTTCTCACCCGTGTTGTAATTACACAAATATCTCTAAAGTTTAAAAATGGCGAGCAAACAACACGCTGATCCGAGGTGTCCCGGTATAAATAAATAACCGACTGTCCCCTCGGAGGGGAACAGAGAAACGGAGAATCAGAAAAGGGTGTTAAAGTCGCAGCAAAATAGCGCGAAGCAGAAAAAAAAAGAGAAAAGGGAACGAGCAAAAGACTGCGAGCGGAGGCCGGGGGAGCTAAAAAGCGGCGAAAAAAAAGGCTGTTGCAGAAGGAGCGAGAGCGAAACAAAACGAAGAAAAACTAGGAGGTGGCGAAGAGAAAAGTGGGGGATGGAGTGGGTGGCGGAGGAGTGTTGGGCGTGCTGTATGGAGCGGGCAACGCGTTAACATTGTTTGAAAGCCGCGTCTTTGATCTGAGCCCGGTTGGCGTACATCAGTCGGGTTTTATGCGTACCAAGAATTCGCGCGGCCCCTCCATCAGCGTGTAAACATTCGGACTTTGGTACCATTCAGCGATTTAGTGGGGTCCTCAAGCAACGGGTCTCGACTCTGGCTCGTTCCGATTGCGAGCATTGGCGACCGTGGCGTTATTCGCAAGCTTTCTCCACGGCAACAAATCCTCCGGCCTTTTGATTTGGCCGCTCTTGTTCAGCGTCCAGTCTCTCTCTCTCTCTCTCTCTCTCTCTCTTTTTCTCTCTCTCTTTCTCTCTTCGTCTCGAGTGAGTGAGATAACATAGTTCTCGCACGGTGCCCGGTGGCGTGCCGCCATCTGAAACCCGTCCAAATTGCGTGATTCAATTTGCCATGTAATCCGCCGGTAAAGTCTGTTGCTTTTACCCCGGACAACATCTTCCGCTAATTGGGGAAAAACGAACGACAAACCGCTCTCCGTTCCGTCTCTCTTACTTGAACCGAAACCGTATGTACGTCGCTATACGTACTGCGATTTTATCCGCTAGAGCAAACTATGTTGGAATCCCGAGATGTACGAGCCGGATGGTTGCGGGGAATTATGGTTGAATTGTGAGCCGAAACGAGCGACAGTAACACAGTCAAAACACGTCTGTTTTCACGGTGGAGTAACTTTTTTGAAAGTCGACCGAACCGGCTCGAGCTTTATCCAGAATTTGTTGGAAAGATTAGTTTACTTGAATAGACTTTCGAATTCATACAGACTCCATACGATTAGGTACATGTGTTGTTCTGCCGACTCTTGCTACGTTACGTTAAGTTCAGAGCTGGGTAAAATAGTATTCTATAAATAGAAAATAGTAGATGATGCTATTCATTTTAAAATATTTTGTTCGATGCAATAAGTTTTTAAAATGGTATTTTGAAATGGTATTTTATTTGAAGAATATTAAAGAAGTTTTTTATTTCCTTTAGTTTAACCGTCTGAGTGCGGCGAAGCGCTATTGCGCTTCACTTTCTATGTATAAGAAAATTCTCCGCACTCAAACGGTTAAACATTCTCACTGATAATACTGATTCGTACTTACTGTAAGTATTTTATTTTATGCCAGATTGCTAAAATACGATATTGTATTTCGCGTTTCAGATTGTTGACTGAAAATATTTTATTTTATACGATTCAGATTCTTGAAATACAAATATCTGATTTCGTGGTTTGGATTGTCGAAATGAAACTATTTAACTACGCACCACCACCGGTCAAACGACCGGTTCTAGAATTTTAATTTGACAATTTTTGAAATTATAAAGATGCTTTCGCGAGCAATGATTTAAATGAATATCTTCAGAAGAGAGCGCATTGCAATAAGAACCGCGCAAAGTCTAAAATAAATTAAATCTTGTTATTTTTATAAGCTCGGTACGTTTAGCGTTAGATAACTTACTTTGATTTTATGGAATTTTTGAGGTTTCCAGTTTGGCAGTCAGTGCGATAAAAGGGTTCGTGGACGAGATTAATGACTTTCTGAAGAAATGAGACTCATATTAGGGAGCTTTAGCCCATAAAGGCGGTATGGGGACTGTCATTTCCGATCAAGATCGCCTGGTAAGAATTGCGGCGAACTGCGAGGCGGAAGTGTAGGGTTTGAGAATGATCCTGAAGGTGTATGGTTGTCGCTTCGAGCCAGAGGCAAAGGGAGCCCGTTCATGAAGCCATTAAGGTAGATAGATCGGTCGGTCTGGTTTTCACGAAAGCGTTGGGGTCCGCGTGGCACGATACAATAATAAACGCGTGTGCGTGTGCGTGAGCGCCCCCTAATGACGGGGTACGGTCGAGTATAATGCGCGGGGCGGACTTTGGCGCCTCCCTAATCAATTAATCAGCGAATCTCGCTTTTATCTGGCCGTGTAACCACGTAATTTTCTCCTTCCCGGTTTATTAGGAGCCGATTAAGGGACCCCTCTCCCTTTCTTCCTCTCTCTCCCCACGGGAAGGGGAGTCATCGAGCTGGCTCGTCGAGCATTCTCACCCCTCAAGGGGAAATGAACATCTCTCGGACACGGGACTTAATTGCGGACAATACTAAGTTTATCTGTCTTGGAACGGAAGTCGCCTGTTCGTATTACACGCCTCTATCGCTCTATCGATCTTCGAGGCAGGGTGGCGATCTTTTTCTATCGCGAGGAATGATCTGCCTCGCGGAGCACACGCGTTACATGCTTCGCGCCTCGTGGAACGATATAAACGCGAGCGGTTTGTCGCCAATTAACCCGCGGCGAATCAAACGCTCTTTATTTTGCGGAAGGGTGCGGTCCCGGCTGTAGTTCTCGATCGCGTGCGCTTTGGATGCGTCCGATGCCGAAGAGACGTTCTTGCGCGAAACGCGTTGCGGTCGAGAAAGCTGATGCGATCGTATCGTTGCTTGGAAATATCAAAATTAACTGAACGCGGGACTCTTGTTCGGTTAAACACGGACGTTTATGCATCGTATAATACATTATATTTAACACGTCGAGTGTCGCGTCTACCGAGAATTCGAAGATACCTTAATTTAAAGTATACAGTGACGTATACGTCGCCTGCAAGATAAATGTCGCGGAATTATCCCCACCATACTAAACTAGAGCTCGGGTATGTCTCCAGGACGATACATGACGCTGGCATGAATCGAGCTATATCGAGAATTCACTGTACTATGCTAGTTATTGGTCCGATGATTTTTTAACAATTTTTCAGTTTGTCTCTTGTATTCGATTTATGTTGTTCAGTAAAAACGTTTATTCGATTCCTCCCGTAAGATTTATACTTGTATCCGTATTCTCGGATTTAAACCAGTGTTCGCCGATCATGCTCACTCCTCCGGTCAAAAGTTGTCTCGCAGGGGATGATAAGAATGAGTAGAAAGGAGAGATATCGTCGGTTTGCGGGGCCAGGCGACAGAGCGGTCGCCGGAGCGACAGGAAATAACTGTCCGCGAGATCCTAATCGGTACAAATATCAATTAGGATAAAATAATTACGGAACGGGCCCCCTCTAATCCTCGACTAGCGTTATCCGGACAGGTATCTCGCGGCGCGTAACGAGGCCCGTTCGTTATCGTCGAATTAACGAGCTTTTCGCGGTGGTTGCTAGCGCGGGGCTCTCGCGACTCGTTCGCCGGATCACTCCCTTTCTATCATTCTGCCTCGAGCGAGAGCAGGAACATCTCGAAAACAGAGAGAGAGGAAGAACAGATCAAGGAGGAGGAGGAGGAGGAGGAGGAAAGAGAAGCGAAGGGGAGAGAACCGCAAAACAATAACTCGCGCGTCGAGTCGAGTCGAGTCGAGTCGATCCGCAGAGAGATCGCTTACACTCGAAGAGACAGAGAGACAGAACGAAAGAGAGAAAGAGAGAGGGAGACGAGAGAAGCCTCGAGGGGAGGGGAGAGAAGAGAGAGAGATCATCCCCGTGGTCTGCTGCTCGTCCGTTAATGCGTTGCCACGAAGATCTATGGACTGCCCGTAGTTTATATGCTAATCCGTAAAGAGTGTTAAATACTCGATCATTTATCACGCCATCGCTTCTCCTCCTCACCCTCTTCTACCTCCTCCCCCGGAGTGCCTCCTTCTTCCCTCTGGCCCGGCATTTGTCGGCAGACAGCTCGAGAGCTGCCTCGAACTCGAACCTTCTTCCCTTCGCTCTCTCTTTCTCTCTTTTCTCTCTCTCTCGCGCATGTCCGGACTCTTTCTTTCTATGGTTTCTCTTCAGGCTCACCCCTCCCACGCAGACAACGAGTAATTATTATTTTTCACCCCTTCGACGACCGCAACTCGCCCCTTTTTGCGCCGATTCGCTCGGCCGAGCTTGCTCCAACCCGGAGGGAAGAACGATTGGGTTACACGAAAGCTTGACCCCGACAAAGCGGCCGAAACAAACCCCCATTTTTCATCCCCCTCCGGGGATAGACACCGCTCGCCATCGTTTCCGGTGCTCGGACCACCAAATTTTACATGAACCCATCTCCGAGATCGAGGATCCCACCGTGCACACGCTTTCGGCAACTTTTGGGAACGGTACTCGAAGCTCGCATTTTTTCTTGACTTTCTTTTTGTTTGTATAGAAACTTTCTGTTTGTTTGTAATTTTTCCTTTGTGAAAAGACGATCGCCTCCTTCAAGAAAATCGTCTGGTTAACCCCTTGCACTACGATTCAGTGCCTATATGTTGTTCATTTTCTCTGCATAAAATTAATTTATTATTGGCATGAATATACACAGTTTTACTTTCAATTTGTCACTGTACGAATACTTTCCACACCGACTGTGGTTGATCATGTGGACCCAAGGCTTCTCGATAATTCTTGTACACTCAATTTTGGATCAGCTTCCGCTAGAGATTTCAGGGTGTCATTATCAAATTCAACTGGTCGTCCATTTCGAGACCTGTCGGGGAGATCATAATCATCGGCAGCAAACCTTCTGAACCAACGTTGACACTTGTTGACCTTCGATACATCTCCATAAACATCGCAAATTTTCTTTATTGTTACCGTTGCATTAAATCCCGCATGAAATATGATCCTCGGAAGGTACAGACGCCGCCGTTTTATTACATGGTTGTGAACAAAAATTATACTTTTTAGAATATCTTTAACACAGGCTGCTTTACCGAAAGCTGTAAAAGAATGCGTGTTTCCTCTTCGACGATCGTTACAGAACTAAAGGCAAAACAAATTCTTCGCGAATAATTGATTACTTACTCTTTTCTGAAGCGGCTATTTTATCCTTCGTTTTGTCAATCTTTTATTTATTCTACTTCAATTGCTTCGATACACCGCGACTGTAAAACAAGCAAGGGCAGTTCGCTCGCGTCTACTCGCGTTCGCTGGTTTGGTGTATGTCCACTCGCTCCAACAACGATGAAAAGCGATACGATGATAATTGTATTTTACCGAACTTTACCGAAAACTGTAAAAGAATGCGTGTTTCCTGTTTAACGATCGGTACAGAACTGAAGGCAAAAACAAATTCTTTCTTAATTTCGGAGGCTGTTACTACCCACGAACGGTGTTATCGTAGCAACAGTGATCGTGGATGGGAACGCGCGAGGCTGGTTGCTCCGAGTGGGGGGCACCAAGGTGTTCGCGGTCCGCGAATTGGCAACTCGGCCCCGAGATTTACGGTTCGCTTCGGATAATCGAATAAGGCCGCGAACGATGAGGCGTGGGCGCAAACGATGGAACTCCGCCAGCTGGACCCGGCACCAACGAGCTCGCGAGATATTCGAGGCGTATTCAAGGTGCGTGCGCTATCATTCGCGGCGGAAAAGCCACGGTAGCGATACGCACGTAGAACCCGCTCGCAGCCGCGCCGCGCCGCGCCGCACCGTCGAATTCGAGCACGCCGAATGATAAATCACGGCGCGCTGTGCGCCGATCGTATCGAGCCTCACGGAAACCACGGGACAATAAATCTTCCCGCGGCGCGCGAGAACGAAATCTCACACGTCGGGCCGGCCGATTGTCTGCGAAATTGCGTTTCGCGGTAGTCACGCCAAAGAACGGCACACGGCTGCTGCCTTTTTACGAATCCATTGTAACGCGATCCCGTTGCGCCCGGATTTTACCGGGACTCGAAGGCCGGTTCGGCATTCACGACATTCGCCGTTTGGAGGTCCGCATTGTCTTTCTCCTTTGATTATCTGCAATAGACTGGCTCTGGGAACGAATTCGAGTTGATATCGCGGGCACCCTTTTGCTCGGATTTGGACGGAATCGGTTACCCTCTAGCAGTAAATATCCGCTGTAAGTCCCTAAGAGCCTCGCGTTTGAAGGTCCCTGGAACTACCCACACCACCGCGGGGTATACCCCGTGAGTGACGACCACACTAATCCAACAACAAAACTACTTTATTTTTCATTTTCACGGGACTTTCATCAACATATTCGTGACATTTCTCTAATGAAAACGGTACCAAATTTGATATATGTTGGTGAAAGTCTCGTAAAAAAGTAATGAAACATAAAGAAGTATTGTAATTGGATTAGTAGTGGTCTCACACCGATATACCCGATCGTGTTATATGACGGTCCTCGGTGGCCACGAATCTCGCTGTCCGTTTCCACGTACAACATTGTATCAGAGAAAGACGTTTTCTCAGCCTTCTTGACTCTATCCGTCCATATGTCCGAAACCCGGGACATTGACATTTTCGAGAGGGTCGTTTCCATTTCCAGCGTGCACTCTGCTACGTTGCATCGCAACGTTCGGCGAGAATCACAGGTATTTACATAATATTTCATCTGAATGTTGCAGCGGATATTCACTGTACAGTGAATGCTCGACATATGTCAACAATCGTCTAGGAGACATACCCGAGCAGTGTTATGTTTACAAACACGCCTTGGCGACATATATAGAGAAATATCACTGTACTCGCTTCTGTACGACATCATCCAGGTGACTCAGGAATATATTTTTTCGGTTACCTTCTGATCTTTTTTCTCTGCAATCGTTTCGAGAAACGTCGATTCGTGTAAGAAACTGTTCGAACAAAAGATTGTTCGTTGCGATCCGATAGCTTCGTTTTACGTCTGCAGTTTCCATTGAAGAGGAGTCGTCCCGGCTCGTGTCTCTTCGAAACGGGAACACGAGGCTCGCAAGGCGGGTCTGTTTGCGTTCCGCGACTCGCGTGCGCGATTTTCCATGGTTTCTTTGGCTCGACGATGAAAAGCGGACGATCTTCATTCCACGGGGTCCGGTCACTCGACGGTTCTGCGAGACGCCGATAAAAGGAGGGGCGGGTTCTCCTCTCTGCGTACACGTTGCACCGCGGCAGACGCCGAAGAAGTGATTCCTGGTAGATGCGTGTCGTGTCTGACACACGGAGACCCGTTCGTGCTTAATTTTAGAATGGCGCACACCGGTGAACGACAACGACGCCCTTTCTCTCTCTCTCTCTCTCTCTCTCTCTCTCTCTCTCTCTCTCTCTCTTGCCCCGTGCTCGCGGACACACCATTCTTTTCCCCTTTCGCGGCCAGACACGCCGAGGAAGCCTCGAGTGCATCACGAGTGCATAAGCAAGCGCATCGTCGAGCGCGACCGACCCGTAAGTAGGCGAGCACGAAAAGTGCACCGCGTTGCATCCGGGGAACGCCTGCGAGCACACAGGTGGCCCCGGTTGCTTGAACCTCTGCGTTGCACACGTGGGAACACAAGAACTGCATGTATCGGGTCATTCTGTAATCAATAATGCAATTTCTTTCATATTTTTCGAAGGTGCAACGCGTAGCGTTTGTGCATTTCTCCATTGAATTGTGGAGTTGTGTAATTTGAGGAATTACCCTGAAAAATTGGGTGTACCAATGAATTCGTAGGCCTTTCTTCGTGAGTTTACTCGTCACTTATAAACAAGCGATGATATACAGGTTGTTAATGGACCGCGGATCTTTTTTGCAAAATAGAAATTTTCGATCGCAGGAACGGTAGCCATATTGAAGTGTCTTTCTTTTCCGAAATCTTTCAATCTTTCTACTGTTTTAAACTGCATCGATTCATCTTTATCATGAATGCATAAAACCCGCACTCTGGTTATTGATAAACACCAATTCTTCATTTGAAGTGCCTCTTAACCGTTAGCACGCGAATGTAAGGCGTCACGAGAAATTGCTGTATCATTATACAAAATATCTTTTACATTATCAAATTTGTTTCTATCCAATAGGTTACTAAACGTTTCAGTATTTTACGAATAAATTGCACCATTTTCGTATGTATAACGTGACAAAACAAAATACAGAAGGGAAATATTCTAGGTCGCAAGACATATTTTGTTTTGGAGTTCAAATAGCTTCGAGTGCAAAGGGTTAAATGATGTAACATGATGTAGTTATCATAGTTAATAATAATAGTTATCAAAATTGTCAAAGTGCCTGTAACTATACGATATAAAAGACAGTCGTAAAAGTGTACTGGGAATCACGGTAATAAAATCGCTTAGTATATTTTCGCATTCTCTGGCGAACGAACAACTCTTGTCCCATTTGACCTCGGTGCAATTATGTTCTGGAGGCAGAGGGGGGGAAGTAAAATGAACGTCGGAGGTTCCTCGGGACAGCAATTTGGCAGAATCGGTTCGATCGGGTGGACAGATTGCACCGGTCAGTTTTTGACGAGGTCGTCGAGAAGCGCAGCTCTCCGATTGATGATCTTCCACGAAGTCGAAGCACAAGTCGACGACGTGGCGCTATTAGGTCGTCGATTCGTAGAACGTCTGTCCGTCGGTCCGGTACGGTACGAGCTCATTAGAGCGCGTTTGAGCTTGATTAATTACGTTTCCGACGAGGCACGTCGTCCCTACGGTAAAGCTCTCGGGCCTTAATCCGGCCTCCGTCGACCCTCGGACAGAGGACGTGGTATCGCCGATTTTGGAACAATGTTAAGATTCAGAAGCAATAAATTATGTAGGAAACGGCTCCCAAACAGGGCCCAGGTAAGATAATTCCCCTGGCGATCCGCTAAGATTGCCTCTCTTAGGCAGGGATTAGAAATCGTCAGGTATAGAGGGGACACGCGGCGAGCCACGGGAGAACGAACCAATGCTTTTGTCTTCGCCTCCTCGAAGACTACAAGGTCGCCAAAATTCATTTTCCACTGCCGTGTACCGTCTTGCCCTCCCCTAGTATTTTCCCGTACGGGCGCCTCTTTCTTTCAAAGTGACTCACTCGACGTCGATCCTTCGGACCCTTGCGAACCCGCATTCGCAACGGCTCCGACATTCTTGAGCGTATCAAAAGAGTGTTCTTCTTCTCGAAAAATAAATATCACTCCCTCTGTCCCATAATAATAGTAGCAAGCGAATATTTAAGCGGAAATTATCGGCGAACGCAGCTGTAAGTTCTAAATTTCAATCGAAATCAATGTTTCATGACATCTGTCATTTGTTTCGACGCATTTTTCAATTTTTAAGTTCATCCAGTTATTACGAATTATAACTATTTTTCGAATTTCATCCGCCGATCGAAATCAATCGTTTCGTTTCAGTTGAAGATCAACCCATTGTAAAAGTAAGATGAGAAAAGAGAGTTCGAAGAACGATGGTTCCAATAATTTTACCTACGAGTTTAAAAGTGTAGCAATGAAATTATTGAAAATTCCAGAAACTATCGGAACACTCAAGATCAGAATTAGGAATAATATTTTTATCTTATTGTTGAATTTAGTCTAGTTTTTTGATAGTAAATGTTGCTATATACTGCAGAAACAAGATATGCAAAGTTACATTTTCTTAACCCATGCCAAGTGCCAAATTTTTGCTCTAAGTGGTTAATATTTATATATTTAAGACGCCTTGTGCCAGGAGATAAATTAAATTTGTAAAATTGATCATTATTACGATCAATTAAAACAATATCTCCATTCGAGGATGGCGGCGCTTGGGGTTTAGTTCTTTTTATGCCACGTAGTGCAATCTTTGTGCATAATTCCAATCGGGGATCGTGGCATGTAACGAGTTAAATCATTTCGAGAACGGGAACCAAGGGAACTTGGAAAAGCAAAACAGAGGCTGTCACTGGTTGAGCTCGCTTTCACGTTGAGCTCTTCGGGGCACGAATTTCGGGCGTGTCGAGATAAAACGAGGGGTGGTGCGTTTTTCTTGGTGGGGATGCGACCCGAAGAAACAGCCCCGAGCAAAGAATATCGTAGAAGGGAGAAGGAGTATCGGCGTGGAAGGGGCAGAAGGAACTCGAAAACCGTCCGGAAACTCCGAAAAGCCTCGAGTTTTCAACAAGCCAGTTTTCAACGGGCGGCTTCGCTTCGAGGTTGCCCGGCACGTGGCGCTATAGATAGTGAAATCGGTGATCGTTTTGACAGCGAACAACAAGTGTGCCGGTGTGTTGTTGTTTGTCGATTGACAATCGCGTTGTGCGTCGATAGAGTGAAACCGTCAGCGATGGGATTGAAGGATTCGGAGCCGATCAATTTGCAATCGAAGGATATCCAGAACAGGATTCCGGCGTGCAGCGTCTACATGAAGAACACCAGGGAGACTTCCACGAACATGCTTGACAAGGTTCGTCCACTGACACGCGATCCCTGTGCACACTTTCGCTCGAGAACTCTCTTGCATTCTTGACGGAGACGTTCCCAAAGTTCCAGGAATTTTCTTCTGCTCTTTAACCCTTTCAAAAATCATACGCGAGTGTGTTCGTTCGCCTCTGTTTCGATCTCACAGTCGATATTGTTCCATTGCGCTTGGTCGCGGACGAACAGTTTTCTCTGTATAGTTTAAGATTGAAATTGTTGTTTATTTGACAACACTACTTCCACCAAAGGGGTCGCACAAGGCACCCTTTAAAGTTCTAAAGAAAAATTTATTGACATTGCCAAGCAATTTAACCCCTTGCCCTACAATAACGAGCCGAAATAAGATTCTATTTTGTTGTAGTTGGTATATATCCTTTGGAGAAAACATAGGCATACAACAAATATAGACTATCTTTTTTATTCTATGAAATTCTGAACGATCAAGAATTTCCAATCATTATAATCACAAAATAAATGGTAGTGCAAGGGATTAAGGGAATTTATTGAATTTTATTTCTTCGAGTATACAGGACGATCGGTAATTGATGGGGTGAAACCGAAAAATAGGCGATTTTACTAAAAAAAAAAAAAAAAATAGGGGATACATAAAAAGAGAAGTCGATATAGATATACATGAAAACACTGATAGAAACAGCGTTAAAAATAATAATGTATTCGTTGTAGACTCGACAAATAAGGCTGACAGATACCGATGCAATAAATTGAGACGGTTTGTTTATCGTCTGGATTAGAATACGTCAACGATGAATATATAAAAATAAAGAAGTGCCCGCATTATTGTTGATAACGATACCGATAAAAACAACGAATAGATATTCTGTTGCAAGGTCCTGACTTGAGAACTTAGAATATACTATGGAGACTAGAATTATCTAGGCTAGACTAGAATATTCTATGGAGTATGTCCCTAATCGCGCGACAAGCTTTTACAATGCCACAGATCGTGTAGATTGGCAATAGTCTATTAGGGCCAGGCCTGAATTTCTCGGGGAGATTATCTCGGGGACCTTCTTCGCTGCGCCGTTATCCGGAAGGAATGCATTTCCGGGGACCCATCGGCTCGAATTTTCTGGGATTACTGGGCCACGATAACGTTCCTCCGACCGTTTAATCTGTCCTCAGTTTGGGCGACGAGTTAACTCGTCAGTGGACAATACCGTTAGCTTGCTCATCGAGAAACAGTAACGCAAAAGATACGAACACTCTCGACGCTACAAATGATTTTAATCAAAGAATTAAGTAGACTGCGGATTTTTATGCAACATGAACATTTTAGAAACTCCGTAATAACTACGTGAATACTTTTCTCCTTTTTCTCATTCTAATCTGCTGTAAACAATACAACAGCATTGTTAAAACTCCTTGCATATTCACACTGTTTTCACATATACCCATTTTCGTCGCAAATACAATACATGAAAATCGTAGTCTATTCGTAACAGATATGCGAGGAGTTAGGGTAAGGGACCCGATTACTGTGGGGGTAACACAATTACTGCCTATATTAATTATACTTATTTCTAAAGCATACCGAATATGTTAAAAGGAGATATTATATAACACATGTATTAACCCCTTGCACTACTACTTATTTTGTGATTATAACGATTAGAAATTCTTCATCGTTCAGAATTTCATAGAAAAACAAGATAGTGTATATCTATTGTATGCTAATGTTTTCTCCGAAGGATATATACCAACTACAACTAAATAGAATTTTATTTCGATTTAAGGGAAATTAATAACGTACATATTTATTAGACTTTGTTCAAAATCTTCGTCACGAGTCTGACTCGATATTGTAGGGCAAGGGGTTAACTGATTTTAATGGAAAAAATGTGATATCTCTTGTTTAATATTCTTTATGCTTTAAAAATAAGTATAGGCGCAGTAATAGGGACCTCCACAGCAATTGGTTTCCTGACCATAGGGTTCGCACAGACCCAGCCAAGTCTTCTCGCGGACCACATCGGCGATCGCGATCGATCGATCTGCTCCGATAAACGATATTTCATCGACTTTTCTCCTCGGGATCGTGGAAAGATCTCGCGCGATCGTGTTCGTCCCGATAAAACTCCGTCACGAAACGACGCCGAAATAGAATTCTCGGTCCGGGGGAGCAGCCCGTAAACGATCGTCTCGGCTCGGGGTTGGAGAAGCAAGAGGGAACTCGAGCAACCGCGAGATAATCGCGGGCGTTAAACTTTTATAGGCCTGATTTTCATTTATATGTTAAACACGTCATAACTCGAGAAAAGAAGGGACGAGCGCGCGCGCGCGGGGCAGGAAGAAAACGGCCGTCGACAAACGAAAGACAGAGAAGGAAAGAGCGAGAGAGAGAGAGAGAGAGAGCAAAAAGGAGAGATCTCGCCGTGTGTGCACAAGCTTTTTCGATGCTAGAACGGTGGTGGGCTCGTTTCGTGCAGGTGTTGAACTCCGTTTTGGATCGGCAGGTAGGGATCGAGGCGGTCCGCGTTCCCGAAGGACAGACTTTTATTTCTAACAAATGAGCGGCAGGTATGACGATATAATATAAAAAGAATCGGGGGCTAGAATGTGCGTGGCCAAAGGGAAACGAAAGGAGGAAGAGAAGGGGGGAGGGAGGGAGGGGGGACGACACCTGATTAATCGTCTTTTTATGGCTGGTAAAATATCGCCGCGCGTAACGACGCGTAGCGGCCGAAAAGGTTACATAGAAGACTTTTGGCTGACAGATACGATTTCCGATGAATCTCCGTGCGCCGTCCCCCTGCCCGCCATCGGGTTATTGAAATATTCGATGGTTTTTTGTCCCGGGCCCGGATTTCGTTCCAGAGCCCGAGGAGAAGAGAGATTCTTCACCTCTCGAGCGGGCCGATTAATTCTCGAAGATCCTTTTTCCGCCGCGAAACCAAGAGGAAGAACGCCGCGCGGCACCAAACTATTATGTAGAACAGGCGGTTTGGTTTTTCGAGGCAAAACGACGATATTAATTTTCCTTCCACGGTGCTCTCGGACGATATTCATCGCGCGCACGATCCAACCGGAAAGAATCGACTGCTCGTCGTCCTTTTCAATGGAGGCGCGACAATGCGTCTCGAAAATCCTTTTGACGCACGGAGGAGACGCGAGAACGCGTGACAAATGGGGCCCGGAATACATTACGCGCCACTTGTCCCTCGAAAATATAGACTAATAGGTGTACAGAGACGCAGGAACCGAGAGGAGACGCGAACTCGGGATGAAAGGAAACCGTATACAGATCAAAAGGTCATTGTCGATCCTCCGGTCCGGCTACCAAACTGGTACGCCGGACTCCTAACGATTCGGACATTCTCTCGTAACGAATTCTGCTTGAAAAGAAGATCGTCAGAGATCCCCGCCTCGTGACAGAAATAATAATCGCTTGTACCACGTCTTTATCCCTGGCGACTCGAATCTTCGGCTCTTCGTAGCGACTCTAACTTCTACATTAAATTCATTCAATCCTCGGTATAAAGAAAACAAATTGATGAAATCTTAAAATCTCTCGAGCACAGCGGAAAGAGCAACATAATATTCGAAGAAAAAAATCACAAACTGAAAAGTCGGTTTTCAATTTAGGGATTCGGTAACTTCCACTAAATTAAATTCTTTCAATTCAAATTGAATTGGCGAGGACTTTGCAATAGTTGTTTTATTAAATGAATTACTTTGGCTTCACGGAATTCGTGCGGTTGTTGCTTCGCCAGTGGAAGTGACAATTCGTAAAAATTACAATCGGGTCTGATTAAAATTATAACTCGCCCAGTCTAAAGTGAAGGAGGATTGCAACGTATAGAGTGAACTTTAACACCGATCCTACTGACACTTTTTGTATACTTACCGTGCGCGGTCAAAGTGACCGGTCCTTGAAAAAAGTTATTGTTAATAAACTTAAACGTAGATGACAGGGAATTTGTTGCTGAATGAATTAGTAGATGAACAACTTAAGTAAAATGCGATAAGGCGGCTCATTTATTTTGAGTTGGCCATGTCACATTGAGAATAGCCTTTCTTTTCTACTGATTGTTTAGGTTTAGAAGAGCTATTTTACACGTTGATTGCCATGTCACCCATACGTGGGTGTCGGAATTATTTGTCCAAATTTTAAAATGAATTTTTACGCTAATATATTAATTGTATCAAATTTTTTAAGGATCCGTAAAATGCCAGAAAGTTGAAGGACTACTCAATATCATACATATTATTTTTTCAATTTTTATTTCATTAAATAACTTACATTAAGATGGAATTTTTCTAGCTTGGCAGTCAAAGTGTTAAACAGCATATTATCAGGCAACATATATTTCCTGGAAAAATTAATAAAATGAAAAATAAATACTGAAAAATGCATTGTGTACATACTTTAAGAAAAGTCGTGAAAATAATTAGCGATGTGATCGTGTACGTATGAAATTGTACGCACCAGTTTGAAAAGATCAATTTGACCGGCCGTGGTAGGTTCGGTGTTAAAAAACGAATTTGGTGGATTTTGCGGGAAATTGGTGACGTTGGGGGTGGATCGAGGGGGGTGTCCGACATTGTTCTGCGTGGGACAGAGAGTCTCGATCGTAAAACGAGTCCTCGGTGGCCGATTCGATCTGGTCCCGAACAGAGTCCTCGGGACCCTGAAAAACCGTGGACTGGTGAGGCCCGGGCAGCGCCCTTTTACGATTCGGATACGACATCTAAAAAGCGATGTTTACAGGGGCGACGCCGATGCGAACGTTTTTATTAATAATTTTTAGTGGTGGCCGCCGTCGCTCCGCTCCTCGTAAAAGCCACCGGTTGGCACTTTCGTGAGCCGACCGCGGCTCTTGTAAAAGATATCCGGCCGGACGTTTGTCGACCGTATCCATCGAAATTAGGAGGCCTACCGAGCCTCTTTATGGGATTCTAGACGAGTTTTACAGCTGTACGTGGACGTCGCCCGGCTCTCTTTCTCTCTTTCCCTCTTGCGGCCGTACGCGCTCCGTATCGCTGGATGATTAAACGATTACCGTAACGAAGAACGTTTATAGGGCATCGTTTAAACTTTATCGAGCCTCTTGCCTCTCTTTTCGTCTTTCTGCTGTTGGCTCGTTTCTCGGCCTCCTCTCTGTCCAGCGAAGAATTAATAAGGATTCGCAAGATTCTCATGAGAGGACGATCTTCCGATTCCGAAATTACAACGTCGCGTCCGTGAAGTTGCACGTGACCTTCGGGGTTGGTTTCTATATAGCTGCTCTCGAATGCAATTCAATTGCAACTGTGACTCGACGTTCTATATTGGAGATGCAGGACAATGTAGGTGTTTCTTTTCTAAACATTCCTATTTCCTTCAAAATACTTGTTTAAGGTTAGCAGAGAGGATAGGGATAAATATCTTAATCTCTCTGTTGAATATTTTTCAATGAAAAGAATAGTACGTGTTTCGTTGAGGAGGACGGAAAATATCCAGAAAACTTCCTGCTTTCTTCGAAAAAAAATCTCAAAGATTGCCTTGTTTCAACCCTTCAGCGAACCTTCGACCCTACTGTCAATAAATACGCCTCCCTTTCCAGCGAAGATTTCTCGATAAAAGAATCAACACATGTTTCTCGAATATGACACAAAATACCCAGAAAGTTCCGAAAAGAACGGCTTCCTGCTTTCCTAGAAAAAAGGAATACCAGAGATCGCCTAAGTTTAACCCTTCCGTGAACCCCACTCGCGTTTTTAACCCTTTGCACTTCGAACCATTCTGGCAGAAATTTACAAATCCTCGTATTATTTAGTATAATTTTGGAACCAAGTAACGTATTATAATGATATTGGACTTATATGAATTGGTTGACATCGAGGAATATATATTTGCAAAAAGATCAATATTTTATTTAAAGTTGCGCTGGAATAAATTAATTCCCCGTAATCGCTAATAAACTTTAATGTCCCCTGAGAGGGGACAGCAAAGGGTTAGTTAACCTTCAAGCGAATAACCCGGATGGTATGTTTCCACTCAATATTTCGGTTAACGAATAGAAAAATTGTTCCAGATATTTAGTTCAGATCGATTCGCGCCCGAGGCAAAATTCGAGTCAGAGCACTCGAGGGTGAACCGGACAGCCCTTAACTCGTTGTTCAGGGTCGTTACGCGTTCGAGGGTCGACCTGCGGTCACTCGCAGGAGGCTGGGTAGAGACGAGAAAGAGACGAAAAGAGACGGAAAGGAGGTGTTCGGACAAATAGAAACGTTCGCTTCGCTCGGATCGGGGAGAGACTGTTCTGTGAGGTCGCCGGCTACATAGCGCTGTCGTGTAAACACGCGCTAACTGCCTCCTCTTGCCGACGCCGGCCGTCGTCTACAACCAAAGCCCCTGCCCCCTCTTCCGAGGCCACCGCGATCATGGTTCCCCTTATGCCAGCTCGCCTCTTCCGTCGATCTCGAGATCCTTCTCGCCGACTCGCTCCAAAACTGCCAGTGGGACCGCTTGCCTAACAAACGAGGGAGTATCGCGAACATCAACGACGAGACCGACACAACCCTTCACTGTCGATGAAGCAACAAAATATGTTTAACACTTTGAACGCCAAACAAGAAAGCTAAAAAATTCCACGAAATCAAAGTAAGTTATTTGATAAAATAGAAATTGAACAAATTAAATGTATGATATCGTGTGGTTCTCCAACTTTTTTGCATTTTACAGATCCTAATCAAATTTGGTACAATGAATATATTAACGTAAAAATTCATTTCAAAGCCTGAACAAATAATTCCGTCACCCATATATCGGTGACATGGCAGTCAACGTGTTAAAAAATGACGCGAGAACGCCGAGGTTTTCACTTTGAAAAAGATCTTTCAGTCATTAGGCATTTACTCTCTCTTAACCCTTTACACTCGAAAACGAAACATTTCTCTCGACCTAGAATATTTCATAGAATATTTGATACACACAAAAATGGTGAAATTTACTTACTCGTACAAAACGTTTTTAATTTAACTTGTAAAAAATATTTCGGACATCGACGCAGCAATTGTTAGTGGCACCTTGCAGTCGCCATTCGAGTGCCAAAGGTTAACATAGCTAACACTGAAATCGTTGGTATCCGATTTTCTTAGAGCAACGCGTACGTTCGTGTGTTCCGATTAAACGGTAGAGCATTTAGGCAACAGTTTATCTCATTTTAAAAAAGGATTTTAATGAAGGAATCGAAGCAGATTTCAGAGAAGTGTACGCGCGTTCTATCGAAAATGCTTAAAAAGAGAATCGTGGGTAAATGTTTGCTCAGATTTAGTCACGAGTACCATTCAGGTCGTTGCTAAGTACTCTAGGACGTTGACTCCTAGACAGCGACCTCTGACGACCTGTAACCAATCTCTAGCCTATCTCTGCTCTCATATTGAAAAGAACGAGCTCCCATAAGAGAGTTAGAAGAAAGAGAGAGAGAATGATCGCAAGCCGGTAGGTGAAGAAGATTGCTCGGACGATCGAAGGATCGATGAGAGCAAGGTGAACGACCGATTTCGAGGTGGCCACGAGGTATCGCGGGACCATCAGCGATTCCGTGGACACGGAACTGTTCTCGTCGGGGTGGAGAGGCGACAGGACACGCTCTAGGCCAGAACTCTCTAATTCGATCGTTAAACGTCCGCTCATTAGATCTCCCCCGACTTGTCCTGTGTGCTTTATAAGAGACGCGAGTGGTCCCATGCGTATTCCTTTTCGAGTGTTCTCATCGAGATACGGTGGGGATTCTTTCACGGTTCGATAAATTCCCATCGGCGGAGAATCGCGGAGGCACCTGGTGAACAAAGATGGCCGTTGATACGATGGCACGCCGGGGCCACGAACGACCGTGCGTTCTGTGTGCTCGTTCGATTAGCATGCCGGTGCGAGTTGTTTCGCTTCCTCGTTAATAAGAGAGCCTCCCTCCGACCCCTCTGAGTGGTCCTCTTCTTCCCGGTCTACGGAGATCTGTCTCTCTTTCTTTCTTCCCTCCTTCGCCGTTTCGTTCTATGTAGTTTCTCATATCTCTCTTTCTCTCTCCCTCTCTCCCTCTCTCTCTTTCCTTCTTACTCGCCTAATACGTAATTCAAGCCAGACGCATAATCTTCCCATGGCTGCTGCCAGAGTCCAGGTAATTCTCTGCCCGACACCGTAGACAATGCTTCGGCTGTCTTTGCGTGGGACTACGAGTTCCTTGCTCGGCCAAACGGAGGAAGTCAACTCCCTTTTCTGCCCTCGAACGCTTCGCGCGACACCGCGAGGAAAACCCATGCCGCTGGCGACGGCTCCCCCATAACCATGGTGGCCTAGGATTCTTGGACAAAGGTTTACCGCGCATTCGTATTTTTCGTTGAACCAGTTGACGTTGAAAGGGACCCTGTGTGCTCTTTGTCGGCGCTCTAGGTGAGCCGAGAACGAGGAAAAAATTATGCTGTAGCATCTCGATTGTTCGAATCGATCAGAGGGATTACTTGGTTAGATTTCACAAGATCGAAACAGCTTGCTGGATAAAAGACGAATAGAAAAGACAAACTTTATCGTGACCATTATCGTTGCAACAATTTCACAGCTCGTAGATCCTAGACTCCGTCAATTTGCGATAACGTAAAGTGACCAGGTTACCGACAAAAATAGGCTTAATTTTAATAGGAATAATTTTCGTCCCTATATGAGAATATTTTGTCGCTGGGAAAGGGCTCGTTCGAAAGAGAAAGGTTCAATCAAGCGTGCGCTGGTCATCAGCTGACGAAATTATGCAGATATTTGGTGATAAAAGCGTTAGAACTAGACCAAAAATTGACGGTGTGCATACCGTGGAATCGAAGCATTTTTATGCCATTGGATGAGCAGCGTGCGCTGGAAAATTTTGTCTGCGAAATAAAGCCAAAAACTTGAAGCAACTTTCTGGCGTCAGAATTCATGATATCGATAATACAGAGCAAAAAATGTGACAAGTTTAGTCGCAGACTTGAGACCCGTCGGATCAAGACCAAGATGGATCTTAAGTCAGTGGTTGGAGGCTGTGAACGGAAATTATACAGCAGCTACCGACCCTGTTGACCCTGCAGAAGTCACGTGACTACCCTTGGATCTTAATAGATAGTACTGGAAATCGATTTCCAAATTGGCTAAACAAAATTGCGTTACTTAGTTACTGTGCTACATAGATCGAATCTTGACTGTTTCGCACAATGAATCGTGTTGTAGGTAGATCGTTTTCGACAGAACTGTTTGCACGTTTGAAACGGGAATCACGATAATGAAGAGATCTACAGAATCGTTGATTGAGATCGAGTCAATTCAATCGAAACGGTACCGTGTTTGGACTCGTTTTAACCAGTTAAGCGCGTTTGACGTGTATACACGTCGGACCGAATCTCTATTGCAGTGCGGTTAACGTTAATGAATTGTTAATTTCTTATCGAATAAAAATGTAAATCTTTCCCACTTTGCTTTACTTTTTTCGTAAAATTGATAATAGTGGCATTTGGCCTGCGTTCGACGTGTATATTCATCATTGTTTGATTTTAATTCCGTGCCGCGAGGGATTTTAAAAATTAAATTCCACAGTTAACTGATTAACACGTCGAACGCAACAGTGATGGCACTGGCGCTACGGAATTACTTGAAAATGATTATCATAAAATTGCGACCACTAAAATTTATGAATGCAGAAATTCACTGGATTATAATGTTAGCCAAGAACTTCGTTGTCAAGTATCTAACCATCGTCATTAATAACACAGATTGCTCCTATATATGTCGCCAAGGCCTGAACGATAAACGTCGCGGAATTATCTCCACGACTATCCTGGACGATTCACGACGCTGGCGAGATTCGTGTTGTTGACATATATCGAGAATTCAAGAATTTTTCGAACACCTCCGTAGACATTCTAAACGTTCAACGATACCGTGTAGTCATTCTATGCAATAACAATGCGTTGTTTAGATAAAACCGAAAGGAACAAGAGGAAATAAGTTAAAAAAGATGATGGAATTGAACCGAGGCAATGGCAGGCAACGGTATGCGCTCGAGGATACGCTATTATGATGCGAAGCATTGCGTTATTAGCGTTCGATACGCACCTCGCACCGTGTGCTGTGATCGATGGTATCTGAGGAAATCGCGGATCGCGCAACATCGCCTCTCGTCTATGGATCGGTTTTAATCGTCGGATCGTGGCTCTGTCGTAGATATTAATCCCATTACACGGTCCATTGAAATAAATTACGATATAAAATCAAACTCGTTCCGCGGTTGACGCGGAGAGATCTCTCGATCCCTCGGGGTAGAAGCATTAATCGCTGTTGCATAGTTCTCTCCGTCTTTCTCGGTCTCGGTGCGGTTCGCGAGGCGAGAGAGAGGATCGGGAATTCGATTGCAGCCGTGTTTCACCGTCCTCTCCCCCTTTATCTGCCTCCTGGGCCATCGCTTTCAGGCCCATCCGTTCCTTCATTATTTACGTCTTGATTTATTATAATCGAAGCTCAGCTCCGTTTGATCCGCACCGAGGTGGGCACCCTTCCTTCTTTCTCTCTCTCTCTCTCTCTCTCTCTCTCTCTGTCTCTCTGTCTCTGTCTCTCTATGTCTCACTCTGTCTCTTTTTCTTTCTGGTTTCTCGCTCTGTTTCTCCTTTTTCGCTCTGACTCGCCCCCTCATACTCTTTTCCTCACCTCGGTTTCGTTGCGTTCCGACACGCGAAACTTGGCGCGCGAGCAAAGAGGACGAGAGCAGAGAGAGCCCGGGCCACGAGTACGCCACTTGGAAGCCGTATTTTACGTCGAACGTCGCCGAGTTAATCGATCTTCACCGCGCAATTTCACCTCCGCGCCAAGCCGAATGCTCGCGATCGGCTGTTCTACCCCCGGCTCGGCTCAGTGGCGTAGCCGAATTCTCGAAATCGTGGGTTGCAACTCTGCGCTCGTCGGGACCCGTGCGCACACTTTCAGTTCTCTTCGACACGGTCACCGTCCAACTAATCGAACACCGTTAAAAACATACCGCTCGAAATCGGTTTATTTTAGCTGGCAAAATTCGAACCGGAAGATCAACACACTCGCGACCGGCAAATTTTTTTCGCTTCTAATACCGAGCACCGGCGAAAATAAAATGAAAATGAAATTCTGAAGCTGATTGCCGCAAACTTGTGTCGCCAAAACAAGGATTAACACTTTGATCGCCAAACAAGAAAGCTAAAAAATTCCATTAAATCAAAGTGTTGTTTAATAAAATAGAAATTGAAAAAAATTAAATGTATGATATTGTGCGGTTCTCCAATTTTCTTGCATTTTACAGATCCTAATCAAATTTGGTACAAGCCTGAACAAATAATTCCGTCACCCATATATGGGTGACATGCCAGTCAACGTGTTAATTAATTTATTACATCCAATCCCGCATTCAGAAACAAAAATTGCAGTACGTGAATTCCAGTCAGCGGCAATCGGTAATAGAATTTAAAATGATGTGAATTCACGTCAGCGGTCGCGAATGTGTCAACTCTCTGGCACTCGGATTACAATTTTCTCAAATTACTCACCAGCACCTCGAACACCTTTATTTTTTCCGGCATTTACGGATGTGATTACCGGACTGTGGATCTTTCTGCGACATAAGAATCGATTGAATCGATCGCAAGACACAGGAACCATTATGGAGCTGTAAGGAATATATTACTCCTAAATTCTTGCAATCTTTTTTGTTGTGTGAAATTACAACGTTTTTCGCCGTAAATGCATAAAATCCCCAGTCTAGTAATTACTATATCTAAATAGGAATTGTTGACGTACAGGAAATGTACATTCTCGTTTAGAACCTATTTTCTGACAATCAAAGGAAGTCGTCGCTGTGATAAAAATCGATACATAGAAATTTTGAAGCGTCTGAGGAGAGGATTAAATAATTTTCTTTTCTACCTGGAATTACGCTACTGCGTCGATGCCAGGTGCTCCCAATCTCCCTGCATGGTAGCAAGAAGCGATCGCGACAAGAAGCCTCCTTTATCGTGGTATCACGATCAAATTGGACGAGCTACCGAATTAAATTCCGCGATCGTAAATCTCCGGAGTGGGCAGATCTCGTTATCGCCTCGAGAAGACCGTCCCCGATCGTCTACAGCGATCAGAAGCATCTCTGCATCTCGATCTTGAATATAATCGTATGGGCGCTACCACTTTGTAACAAACAGATGAAGACCCTGGTGCGAGTCCATTTGTTAATAAAATCGTATCCGCGCCAAGATTTTCAATTGAATTTCTCGAGAAAATTGTTGTACTCGTTGAAGTTTCAAAGTCTGCGCTTTCCTGGTGCGTTTGACATCAAGATTTTCTGATTTCTCATCAACATTTCACATCGAGATTTCTTGGATGAGTTTTGACGCTAGAACTACCGGATAATTTTTTCTTTTAGAGATATTGAAATTATAAATACGTTTTCATGATAAAATTTTTTCATAAACTTCTCTATCGCAGTAGATATTTAAACAAAACTGAAGCGAAATCTAAACAAATCTTATTTTTTTGTTATAATAAGGCAAAGCCAGTTGCACTTAGTGCTTGGTAGTTCTAGCGTTAAGGTGGAAGAAACGAGTTTAGAGGATGAAATCGTGGAGGCAAGCGGTGGAATGTCGCAAGACTTGCGGGGATTAGGCCATTGACAAAAGAGAGTTCTTCTGGGCTGTGGCAGAAATTGATTGACCGATACACGGCCACGATAGAGCGGCACCCACAGCCGAGAGATTAACGCTTTGTTTAACACGCGTACGCTGCCGGTCTCTGAACTCGACAGACCGCGGAGCTTCCTCCGTGGCTCAAATTCAATTAAAACGGGAACCTTTTCGAAACCGTTCGAACGATCCGTAGTATAGAAAGCAGCAACGCCTGTTTTAGAGTGAATTTTTACGTTAATATATTCATTGTATCAAATTTGATTAGGATCTGTAAAATGCAAGGTAGTTGGAGAACTAATTTAATATCATACATTCAATTTTTTTCAATTTTTATTTCATTACATAACACTTTAATTTTATGGCATTTTTTAGATTTCTAGTTTGGCAGTCAAGGTGTTAAGACTTTGACACACGGTGCAGGTGTCCATTATTTCAAAAGACACTTACCAAAAAAAAAAAACCTTCAAACCAATGAACCTTATCTAAAGAATTGGGAACTCTGCTCAGAGTCTAGGGATCGCGAATCGAGGTCAGACCGATAAAAATCGATGTCAGGATTCGGTGACTAAGCGGGCAATTAATATCAGCCGGCTGGTCGATGGAAATATTAAACGCGGCCCCGGTATCGATATTTGCGGATCGATAGGGCTGTTTGCGCCGGGTTCGAAGCGTTGAACGGTGACGCAACCTTAGATAAGGCTCCGTGAATCGCGGCAAAAAGCGGCGCTCCAGGGACGATTTAATAAGCGGAACGATCTCTCCGTCTGTTTCCGAGGCGGCGCGGCGCGGCGATCACGCAGGATGAGCGGCGAGGAAACGCGCGCGGACACGCGAGGAGAAGCACGGCTGTCGCTTGTCACATAACTCTCTCCGCGTTAACGCGCCACGCCGAGCGGCACGAGCGTGGCGTGGCTTGGCGTGGCGTGGCTTGCCGCGGTGTTGCGTTGCTTCGCGGTTTTTTTTTTATTCGTTCACGCACGCGCGCGAGCGTACGCCTCGCGCGTTTTCCATCTCTGAACACTGTTATCAATCATTTCTGTTTTTCTCTATCCTCCAGCGTTTCTTTTCCTCGTCGAAGCACCGGCTATTGCCGTCGTAACATCAGCGAGACGCGGTCTACCCGGACGACATGATGTCGCCTTTGACAAGCGAAGGCCAGACTCGCGATTAGGCGATCAATGGTAGATCGATTATCGAGCGTTACATATATATATTGTTCGCACTTTCCTTCGAGTATCACCGTTTCGAGGACGACGCTGCGGTGGTATCTATCCTCGCACCTAGGAGGCTGCGATTTTGATCGTTACACACCACGATTCCTCGTAATCTGCAATCTTATTCTCGGCTGCAGTGCGGTGTGAATAGATCGCGAGACACCTCGGGCAATTTTATTTCTGACCTCATTTTTCTTCTGGCATCATCACACTGTATGTACTGTTTGTTAGACTGTCTCGATGCAACGCTCTCTCAGCTCTAACGCTGCTTTTGCTGGTTCTGGAATTTCTTTTTGGCCCTGCAATTCTTTCTTGGGCCCTACAATTTTTTTGCTCCTATATATTGCTCTTTTTTGAACCCCTCTTATTCTACTTTCTTCAGGCCTACAATTTTTTTCTTCTTCAATCTTAGTCTTTTCCGCGAGACCTCCGACTCTTCCTTAACCCTTCAATCTTTTCCTTGATTCATACCATTTTTCCTTTAATATTTAAACCTTTTTCTTTTCTTCAGCCCTACAAGTCTTTTCTTGAGCCCTACAACATTTTTTTTTGTCCTACCATTTTTTCCATGGTTTTTTTAGCCCTACAAGTCTTTTCTTGGGCCCTACAACATTTTTTTTTTTTTTGGCTCTTATTACTGATTTTTTTTAGTCCTACCATTTTTTCCATGGTCGCTATCATTTTTTCTTGATGCCCACAATCACGATCTCGGATTCTGCAATTTCCGTTCGAGTCTAGCCACCGATTCGAAGAATCGCTGTTCCTTTTTACAGGCCCCGACCACGGTGTCTTGTTTGCTCGAAACGTCCCTGACTTTATTCCTACGGCCGACTATGTCGCAAGAAAAGTGATTAATTAATCGAATATTCTGTTGAATGTCGATTCCGTCTCTTTGATTTGCTTTGTATAATCTGCAGACGAAAAAAAAACTCGATTAATCTTTCACCTCGCGGTCTTACGAAACCGTTGACGCGTCAACACAGTACTCCAATTTGTTGCCAGTTCCGGCACACACGCAAACACACACACACACACACACACACACCGCATAAAAATCATAAACACAGCTATTAGCCGGGGACAATGCGCGAGAACGAAGGTAGCAATAATCACTGCATCGCCTTGTATACCTCGCAACATCGTTCTCGTCACACGAGTCGATATAATTATAGGGTGTAAATTGCAGGTCGTCGAGAAACGTCGAGGGTCCACGCGCCCTGCGAAGGGTTACGGGTTAAGAAAGCGCCAACGTTTTTCGCAGTCCCCGAAACAGAGAAAGAAATAGAGACAGAGAAAGAGAGAAAAAATGGAGGGAGAAAGAGTCAGTGGAGGGAGAGAGAGAGAGAGAGGAGAAGGTTTTATAAACTGCGGAACGAGGAACGGAATCGGCCACCAACGATCATTCTTCGGCCGAACCAGGATGAAAGGGAACGGTCGAAAGTTCTGTTAGGGGTCCTTGCGTGGTCCCAGCGAGACCGAGTGACGAAAAGACGATCTTTCTCTCTCTCTCTCCCTCTCTCTCTCTCTCTATCTTTGAAGGAGGGGGAGGGGTTAAAGGGATAAAAGACAGACAGAGAGAGAGAGAGAGAGAGATGAGAGGGTCAGAGGAGAGATTATTAGGCGGTCGACATAAAACGTGCTTAGGTGCGATTTAATATTTCCAGCTACGGGCATAAAATCCGACTGTATTGGGAGAGTCTCGCGGAGCAAGAGAGAGCCACGGAGCTTCGCTCTTTATGCCCGGGCTCTTTGTGACGCCGACAACTGGCGTCATCGAACGTCAACCTCCTTCTCGTTCCTTATATTTTATACCCTTCGCCTCGTAAAAAAAGCTCTCGACCTCCTTCGTCGCTGACCACCGGGCCCCCGTCTTTATTTCAAATTTTCTGACCGGGATCGCGACGATACAGATTGCGATCTTTCCTAATATCTCAATTTTATACTATCTTCTGCGATTTACACATATATACGTATATGCATCCGGAACAGGTGTGCGTAGAAATTGCCCTAGGGAGCACTGCACCGACCTTGGGAAAAGGTTGAGAGCAACGAGGCCACGCCCATTTAGTGCACTCCGCTAACATCTTTCTTATTTCGATAGACAGAGATGTAAATTGTTGTGAAAATTGCCCTATGGAGTATCATTCGATAAATGAGCCACGCCCACCCACAGCGTTAGTCCTCACCCCACAGAGAATGAATAAGCTAGACAAAATTTTGTATAACGAACTTATATCGTAAAGGCCCAGCGGTAGATGTCAGATGATTATGACATTTTGATACTCGACGTGCTCTTACTAGATCTCGTTTTGATGTTCTTCGTGCATTTTCTTACTGTTATATTTCATCTCCGAGATATCCATCCAAAACACAGTTATGCTAATTCAATTACACAACTGAATCACATTGTATTTCAATTATATAGTAATTCAACCACGTCGTAACTGAATTACATAATTCAAACCTTTCGATTAATTAAAAAACTAATTATTTTAATCAGATGTGTCTCCAAATTATAACCCAGTACCTTGAAGAAGTGCAATATATTTTTATGTTTTTCTTTCATATACTCGATTGTTTGCTGTTCACACGGCGTATTTTCTATTCCTCGTACTCATTCATAACACGTAACGCTACTTTCTGTAATTTAATTACAAAGTGTTTTATAATTGTACTCCAATTGCAATTACATTCTAATTGGATGAAGATCTGAATTACAAATTAGAATACGACCTAAATACAAGGTGATTCGATTACCTTCTAATTATAATTCCCGTTGTAATTCAATCGTAATTCTGCACAACTCTGATCCAAAATATCGATTGATTAACACTTTGATTGGCAAACTAGAAACCTTAAAAATAAAAATTGAACAATACTATATGTATGATATTGAGTAGTCCTCCAACTTTTTGGCATTTTACAGATCCTAATAAAATTTGGTACGATTAATATATTTGCGTAAAAATTCATTTTAAAACTTGGACAAATAATACCGTCACCCACATATGGGTGACATGGCAGTCAACGTGTTAAAGAAACTCACATGGTTGAGGTTTTAACGAGAGGGAATGAATGAAACTGAAGAAACCGAGGAATTAACGACACCGCTAGCCCGAAGCTCTTCTTCTTTCCGGAGCAACACGCCTACGCCACTGCAATTTCGCGCCGATTTTCCGGCGTCGGATTCAATTAGATCGGTTGACCAAGTTGCCGAGAGTCCAATCTCGGCTTGAAAGAACGGAACGACAATCGGGGGCGGAGAAGGTCCATCGATGTTATTCTTCGAAGGCGATGGGAGGAAGCTTGCTCGCGTAATCGTCGAGCAATCGCCACGAGGGGATGAGGGAAAGAATGTTGCGAAGGAAGAAGAAGCTTTTTCGGTGTGCTGGCTGGCTGGCTGCCTGGCCAGGTTTCGATCGCTTGGAAAACGTCAACGATTCCTCCAGAGTCCGTCGCCCTCGTTCAGGTCAAAGGAAGCCGGATGAACGCGAGGAGAACCTCATTCGGATTAGAGGATGACCGGAGTCGAGCGAATGGGGAGCTTCTTCTTTTTCCCGAGGCTCGATGCATCTCGGGAATAAAGCCGATTGATTTCGACCTGATAATGGGAACTCGCGGGTACGCCGTCTGTTACTTTCTCCAATGTCCATTATCATCGTTCCTCGTTCATGTCCGAGTCTCTTTAGTTCATTAGTTGAGCCCCTCACCCGTCGAATCGATTAACCCCATAAAACAGAAAGTGGTGAAACGTGATGAAATAATATACATGCTTTCCGAAATTTGTTTTAAAATAAAAATTGTATAAAGAGACACGTAGAATGAATAAGATGGTGTTGATCTGTACTATTTAGGAAATTTTTTATAAATAACAAAATGTTACTATTGAATCAAGCGCTTTGACACTTGAGTCTAAAATATTTCAAGAAGTGGAGTTAATCGATTTGGCCTGCGAAAGGCTTAATTAAGTTCATTGATTTTGGTGTGTTGAGAGATTTCGTTTCATACTTGAAGGTTTTCTAGTATAAAAAAACTAATAGCAATTTTATCCACGGAAAAATGATAAGGGACGATTCGTTGGATTAGATTCTAAATATATTATAGCAAAGTGGTAAAAAATGAAGAATTGAAACTTGATCGAGCGATATTTTGGGTCCACTAGACATTTATGATGAAAATGTGCAGGTGACTTTTAAAATAGTAAGAAGATGAAAAGAATTTAAAAGAGTATTATTATTACTATTTATTTAACGCTTCAAACCAAGTACGGTTTATGTAGCATGAATACATGAATACATGAACGTATTAACATATTACATCATAGCTTAATGCGTAACATAACATAACTTAACTTAAGACTAGTTTATATAGCTTGAGCTTGGTTGCACCATTTTAATGGAGTTAAATTTTAATCGCACGTCGCTTAATAAAATCGAAAATAATTTTCAGACCTTTGATATCTGGGCCATATAGGAAACATTTAAAGGAGTATTGATATATTATGTTCAACTAATTGAAATCATTGAAGAAATTGAATTGCGAACTGAGCGGTTCAGCTGTTGCAGTTTTGATCCGAACAGAAAGGAGAAGCGGAGATCGGGTGTTGCATCGCTGCACTCTAGACCGAAGCGAACCGCGCAAAGGGCGATATTTATCGAGGAACAACTGTCGATCTCCCGTCTCCGAGACCGGGGAATCTTCCCCGAACTGTTCAATGTTCCCCGGACCGCAATTATCGTGCTGCAAAAGTCGATTCTTCAGGAACGACTGCCATTATCCGCGCGAGGAGCGATCGTTCGCGCTCGAGCCTCGTAGCCGGAGACAAAACCGGCTCGATATAAACGAATCCTCTCGTTTCCTTTCGATGTATACGAGGCTGCTGGGCCGCGTCACGCTTATTGCTTCTCTGCCGGCAGTACAAACAATCCTGGTTTCCCCGATATTTCACTGGCATCGTGCTTTCGTCGAATTTCCGCGAACTGCACGCTGGATCACCCACGAATCGAAGGCCGCGTTCTCAACGCGAACCCAGTAATTCTGGATCAAGATTTAACAGCTCGGTACACAAGTAATCTTCTTAACAGTTCAAAAAACTCTACATTCATAAATCAAGAAATTGTTTTTATTTATTGCTTTTATTTTAATATATTATGGTTAATGTTAGTGACGCCTCAGATCAGACAGTCGTCTGCAAAGGTTTAATAATATTGGTAGGTGTCGTTCAACATGAAGTAGCATTAACACTTTGACTGCCAAACTAGAAGCTTCAAAAAATCCATAAAATCAAAGTATTATTTCATGAAAAAGAAATTGGAAAAAATTAAATGTATGACATTGAGTAGCCCTCCAATTTTCTTACATTCATTTTAAAACCAGGACAAATAATTCCGTCACCCACATATGGGTGACATGCCAGTCAACGTGTTAAAATAAAAAATTATAGATCTAGAACCCCCGTTACAGTAAAAGTAAAACTTTATCGAATTTATGCTTGTATCGAAACTCTTTATTATCAAAGTATAGTCGCGAAATTATACGATTCACAGTTTAATTTATTTTAACTTGCTAAAATCGTTGAAACGAACTCTTACCAATGGAGAAAATGCTTTCAAATTTTATCCGCTTGCAATCGAAGAAATTGCACAAAATCAAAATAATCTATCGAACGAATTAAACAACTGGAAACGTAGGATGGACACACTGGAAGCTGAAGAGAAAAAATTGCAAGAGAAATTAATGCATAACGAATGGGGTTGGCATGTCCATTGTCGTTCACAGTGAATTGCTCCCGCAGTCAGTGAATTGTCTGTCCAGCCAGCTCCGCATTGTTTCCGTGCACGTTTAGGGTAAAACCGCGTTGAAAAAGGGATTTTACACGGGCCGTTCGTGGTTCGAGAGGGAAACGGGAACGTGCAGGGAGGGTGTGTACGAAGATTCTGCGTTCCCAGCGTTATGGAGATTTCATAGAAGCGTAACGCGCCGCGTATGCGCCGTTCGCGTCGTAATGATTATAATTGCCAGCGCTATCTTTAATGCCCTGGAAGCGAGTAATGGTAGCGGTGTTACGGCCGCTCGTATAACACGAAGATCTTGATATCCCCACTTGCCGTGTTCTTTCGGGTAAGATGCCTCGAATTTCGCCGATGCGCGTTCCCCGTAAATTACGGTCCAATAAAATCCAAGCTGCTCCCCCGGCATTTCTCTTCCCGACGATTTTTTTACTTTGTCCTGGACGTATCTTAAGATCGGCCCATTTAACACTTGCACGTTTCTCGTGCCAAATCGCCCCGCATTCCTCGTCGTTATTTCAAACACAATATTTTCTTGACGGTTACTTTATTATTTCGGAATTGTAACAACCATCTCTGTGCGAGAGAACTACATTTATTTTCGTGACAGTACTCATAGACGTGCAGTAAGAGACTCAATTACTGTGCCTATATTTACACGTTGACCCATGTGTGGGTGATGGAATTATTTGTCCAGGTTTTAAAATGAATTTTTACATTAATATATTCATTGTACCAAATTTGATTTGAATCCGTAAAATTCAAGAAAGTTGGAGGACTACTCAGTATCGTACATTTAATTTTTTCCAATTATTATTTCATTAAATACGTTACTTTGATTTCATCGAATTTTTGAGGTTTCTAGTTTGGCAGTCAAAGTGTTAATTATAGTAATTTTTAAAGCATAATGTATTTTCGAAAAGAGATATTAAATTTTTTTCATTAAAGTCAGCTAATATGTGTGTTATATATATATCTTTAATATTCCGTGTAGTGGGGATAATTCCGCGACATTTATCATCCAGGCCTTGGCGACATATATAGAGAAATCACTGTAACGCTCTATTAGTCATTGATGGCACATTCTAGTTTTCTACGAGTGGGTTTAGAAGGTCCGAGAGCCGGAATTGTTTTATTGGAGAGCAAATTTCGACTTGGAGCGTGAAGTTCAGAGAAAAGTGCGTCCACTGGAGGTTCATCTTGACCTCGACGACGCACAATTCCCGGCTGCACCCGTTTCCGTTCCACAGTGCGGACGCACCCTTATAAAAGCTTTTACGACCGGAAGTTGACCCCGCGGTCTCGCGGGGGCGCCTGCATACGGGTGGAACCTATGCACCGTGCGAAAACGAGAGCAGACGGCGTGCAATTAAGTAGTTAGAGCAATAATGGCTCGCCTCTTCGAATTTCCTTTCGTCGAGCTGCCTCTCTCTCTCTCTCTCTCTCTCTCTCTCTTTCTCTGTCTCTCTATGCCTCCCTCTATCCCTATACCTACAACTCTCTTTGACTCCGTCTTTCTCTCCTTCGACGTCTCCAGATCAGGATCTCTCCCTGTAGTTTCCAACTGTCTCTCTCTTTCCCTCTCCTAGAACTCTATATCTCTCTTCGACCCCCTCTGTCTCTCCCATTTCCCCTCTCTCTCTCTTTCTCTCTCCCTGAAGGGCTCCAGATCAGAATCTTCCCAACAGTTTCGCGCGTTCGTCACCGCAACCGTGATCGCAATCTGCCAAAGACACCGTGGAAAAACTCATGCTCCTCATTGGGCGCGCGCGCGCTCGCGACGCGTTATCACGGCCTCTTATCAGCCGGAAGACTCTGTTCGCTTATCGTCCCGATCTCGAAGCCGGCAGGAAAAGCCGCGCATCGATAATTACTCCTCGTAAAGGTAACGACGCGCGGCCCTGTCCCCTCTTCCGCGAATTTTACGGCGACCTCTCTTCCGGATCTCAGTCCCCGCGGTCGTAAAGTTGATCGGGAGAACACACCTCGGATCTCAGTTCCACGGAATGACCTGTCCGCGGCTGCGACTTTGGCTGAGAACGTTTCCTTGACAGGTTTAAGGTCCGTCAAACGGCGCGCGTCGGCTCCCAGCAACCTGTAGATGTTTATGCGACAGCGCAATTGTAGACAGTCGTTTGTAAAGTAATAAGTTGGCTGGGATTTTATTCTCTCTGTTTCTTCGTTTCGTTTGATTGATGCGTCGAGGGTTTCTGTGGACAGACACCCTTCTTGCTGTTGTTGCTTCGTTGCTGCGCGGACAGAAAATCCGTACAGCTTTGGTCACGCTCGAGGAACGACTCTAGCAACTTTTAGCTGATGTTGCATGTATCTTGAAAAACGCGGCAAAAAGCCGTTCGATTTGAGAAGCGGGAAAACGCGTCAACAAATTCTCGTTCAAGCTCACTTTCAACGAAGGACTTTTGTCGGGTTTACAGTTTCGAGTTGTTTGGAATAAAGGTTGATCTGAATCGAAGATTAAAAAAGATTAAAAATCCGCAATAGCAGTCTACATTTTTCTGAGCTTCCTAAAGCATGCTCGAGTTTATGCTCCTCGTAGCGTAAAAATGCAATTTATTCGTCCGACCTTGTACGAGTTTTAGGATCGTCACGTTATTAATAACAATTCAACGAGAATAGTCAGCTGTCCGCAAAAAACACAAGGCAAAAAGAACCCACACACACACACACAAACACATGGATATTATAGTCTCAATAAATTCTAAAGATTAGAATAATCATTTTCTAGTGGGTATATCTATCGTGACAGTGTTTAGGCTGCTGTTAGCATAGACCCCACTATCGGAGCTACTTAGTGCGCATTATATAAACTAAAATAGCTGCATTTGTATATAATTACGACAATTACCGTGCAACAATATATACGCATTTCGTTACAATTTTATCTACTGCCACGTTCAGTCCGATAATTAAATGTGGACATTGCGATAGTGTGGTTTTGCAACAAAGTGCATAATAGTAAATAGTGGTTCTACAATTCTTCTGCTATTCCACGATTCTACAATTATGTAGGTGATCTTTCTGCAAATTTATAATTTCTTTGCCACCCTGCGATCTGTCTGCTTTTCAAATTCTATCGAGGAATTGATAGAATTCAATTACACAATTGAATTACACTGTACAAAATTTGAATTATGCAGTAATTCAACTACGTCGTAACTGAATTACATAATTCAAACCTTTCAATTAATTCGATTACTAATCATTTGAATCAGACGTGTAACTGAAATGCAATATAATTAAAATACAGCTCTCCAAATTAGAGCACAGTACTTTGAAGAAGTGCAATATATTTTTATGTTTTTCTTTCATACACTTGTTTGCTGTTCACATGCGGCCTATTTTCTATAGACAGTTAAGGAGTTAGTTACAACTCGTCCTCATTTATAGTACGTAACGCTACTTTCTGCAATTTAATTACAAACCATTTTATAATTGTGCTCCTACGTGCAATTACGAATTACATTGCAATTTAATCGAACGCAGATCTGAATTATAAATTACAAGGTAGGTAATTCACTTACTTTGTAACTATAATTCCCGGAGCAAGGCAATTGTAATTCTACACAATTCTGATCCGAAATATCGATCGATCAAAGAAACTAAGAAATTGAACGACTCTGCTAGCCCCGGAGTCTTCTTCCCGGAGCACAGTTTGCAGTTGTACTTCGTAATTATAATTCCCGGAGCAATTCAATTGCAATTCTGCACAACTCTCTGCAAGATATACAATATTTTCCTGCGATTTGATGCGGCACTTTTTACTGACGTTTGTCTCTCCAATCCGTTAATAGATCGGGACCACGGTCGCCCAGCCCCGGGACCATAGTCGATTCCAGTCGAATCATAAAACAGTTCCGATAAATAATATTCGAACGCGAGTAGAGTGCCTCGGTAACGGAACCCGATAATAATCGAGCCCGAGAGAGCTCTGAGGCATCATTCGGCTCGACGATATCCGTCCGCTAACGACCGATCAACAGGTCCCGGGACGATGATCGCGGCGATCACAGGTAAGATGCGCTTATAGGTGCATCCCGGTGCGGCAAAAAACCGACGCGACGATGCGTCGCTAATGGCAGTTAATCGTCTGTGTGTGTGGCGGTGTTCGGTTGGGTGGAAAAAAAAAGCGCAAAATCGCGCGCGGCGTCAGAGAAAGTCCGTGTGCCCGATGATCCTTGGTTATGTACCCGACGACGCGGCGCTAGGCATCGCGCGGGTACATCGATCATCCCGAAGCGGGTTGCGTCCCTCCCCTGAGAGAGTAACCCGATCAACGTGCCCGGCTGTATCAGGAATTATTATTCACCTGGCCGTCAGTCGATGAGAAGGAGAGGGCGGGGCCGCGGAGCATGCATCATCGAGAGCAAATTCCGTTCGCCTCTCTTTATTTTACGGTAGGTGAAGGATAGGAGAGAGCGGAGATAGAGAGATAGAGAGAGAGAGAGAGAGAGAGAGAGAGAGAGAGAGAACTGTTCCCGGACGATCTTCACGTGGCTGCCGTCAGTCCGCTTAACTGTAGATCAATCAATATACGCTGGTTGAACCCTCGGACTTGTTTTCCTCTCGGTCTATCAGGAGGCACCTCGTGGATCGTCCCTCTTGCTCCGACCTTTTACCCCGTCCTCTCCCTCCGGCTGCCCCTAACGAGCTCATCGCTCGCGCAGCCAAAGAAAAAACACGAGAAACTGGTACAAAATGGCCCTTGAGAAATGCCGTTCGTCCAACCGTTCGTTTATTCGTTCGTTCGTTCGTTCGTTCCCTCGTTCGTTCGTTTCGACGTTGCTATGAGAACGAAGAGGAATGCGCCGATTTCCGCCATTTTGGTGAACTGTCGCTCCCCATTAGCTTCTCTTCAATTTTAGCTCAGTCGCTTATGCATCGATTGTGCCATTTTATAGAGCTCCAAGTTTTCTCGTTTGATCGTTCAACACAGTAAATTCCGAAACAGCCATTTTGGTGAGCAGTCGATTTACCCAGCTACGCCTTTCCTATTCAATCGTTTGACACGCTGACTGTCGATCAATTCCATAACATCGAAGCAACTTAACACGTTGAGTCCGTTGACGGTATCAAAGTTGAAAAATAAATATAGTAATTTATTTATTTAGTTATCTCTGTTCATTCCAACCGTCTCAAATATCACCGGTAAGTGCTCGCTCGCTGAACGGAAAGGACAGATATATCGGCACCGGGCTCAACGTGTTAATTGGCGCGAAATTCAAGTTTACCGCAGTGATCGTTCCCTTCTGCGATGCACAGTCAAGCATCACAAGATAATTAAAATTATATCTCAAAAGAAGCAACGCGAACATTAGCTGCGATTCTTATAAAACTGTTTAACACTTCGAACGCCAAACAAGAAAGCTCAAAAATTCCACGAAATCAAAGTAAGTTATTTGATAAAATAGAAATTGCAAAAATTAAATGTATGATATTGTGTGGTTCTCCACCTTTCTTGTACAATGAATATATTAACGTAAAAATTCGTTTTGAAACCTGAATAAATAATTCAACGTAGCAGTCAACGTGTTAAACCATTTGTAAGATCGTTGTGGAAAAATCGTTCGTAAGATCGTTATGGAAAAATCCTTAATAAAATCGTGACTGTGCCCAAACGAGAAAATCACATGAACATCAGGCGAACCGATCGTGTCTCACAACGATGGATATTCTGCTGGTATCGTAGACGGTGTCTACCACAAGACACCTGTCAGCGACCCTGGGAAACTCCGGATAATAGTCGATAGAAACCGGAAGCACCTGCGCGCACCTTCTTCGCGTGAATGGCAAAGTGTGTCGCCGCAGACCAGCTCGCTCACACTATAATGCATAAAGCAAGAACACACCACCCGGTCGATAATAAGACCGACGATGACACGCGATTACACCGGTAATGACTTTTCTATTATTATTAGCCGTCGGAAGAAACGAATAACACACGTATGCGGAGGTACGCGCACGTCGATCGAACACGATCTCAATTACGGATGCGGAAAGATCGTAGATCATGCGTCGGTTTTATCGCCGTTTCTTTCGCTGTTTGTGAATTCTAATCGATCCTGCGTATCGACTTTTAATCGATCCGGGTAGATCGTAAATATGTAAAAAAGATAACGAAGGTTGCCGGAGCCGTAAATTATTTTTTAGCCGATACTTTTGCAACCGTGTACTTCTCTTCGGTGTTTCGAACATTTTTACGAAATGCACATTTTTGTAAAAGCGTCGGTTAACCATCCTTCTGCTATAACGCTATGACTATGGAGAACCTCTTTGCCGTTTCTAATTCCTGAAAAGAGCAAGGACATTTTTATTGCCTGCGTGTCTATGAATACACAATTTTGTCTTTTTCATCTTGCTGTTCTGCATTTTCAATCACTGCGGGATTTTATGCATTTATGGATGAAATAAATAGGTGATGTAACACTGTGAATACATTCGAACAATTGAAAGCTTACTATTACAATACCTTCGATTCATTAAAATCGTCACAGGACAATATATTAGACCAAAAAATTTATTATTTTCCACAAAGATCGATAACTGATATTATAGACTCACAATTGACTCAAAACAAAATTTGTATTTCTCATAAAGGTCCCCAGGCCGATTGTGACACGTTCATAGTCTCGGCATCCAGCAATAAATTCGAATAAGGGGACAGCAGCGTTTCTCGAAGCAATGACAAGTGAGACGTCTTTCGGATCGTAACACTGTGAATACATTCGAACAATTGAAAACTTACTATTACAATATCTTCGATTCGTTAAAATCGTCACAGGACAATATATTAGACCCAAAAAATTTATTATTTTCCACAAAGATCGATAACTGATATTATAGACTCACAATTGACTCAAAACAAAATTTGTATTTCTCATAAGGGTCCCCAGGCCGATTGAGACACGTTCATAGTCTCGGCATCCAGCAATAAATTCGAATAAGGGGACAGCAGCGTTTCTCGAAGCAATGACAAGTGAGACGTCTTTCGGATCGCAGCACCCCGGTGCCATAAATTCCAAAAAACGCTTGAAAGCGTCAGATAGCGCTCGACTGTTTGCACAGGTTGAAGAGCAGATTCGCCATTGATACGGGCGTCGCATTTCGCAGGCAAAGCCTCCCTTTGGTCTCTGTCTGCCGACATCTTGGCAGGATCTGCCGGTGGAGAACTAGGCAGAATGAACGACGGTCCCGTCCGGCAAATTAATTATTATTCACCCCGCGTGAGGCCGCGTTACGAGGCAGCGCCGTTTCGTTCAATGAAATTTATCGTCGACGCAGTTCTACCGACCAAGAGAGAGAGAGAGAGAGAGAGAGAGAGAGAGAGAGAAAGAGAGAGAGAAACAAGCCTCCGAACGGGGATAACGAACGCGTGAACTTAAAGGATTACCGGGAAATTAACAAGTGAGAGCAACCTTTTAAACCGTCACGGACCCTTAAACTCGAAATCCTAATTATACATTAACGTACGAGCAAGTAACTACGGTTGTAAAGTAACATATAACTCGTGTTACCTCGCGGTGGAAGCGTTCTGCGAATGAGCGCGAGTTTGAAGGATTAACTGTGGATGTTAACGTAAGTTGCCTACTTCGGAATTTAGCTGACAAGCTTAAAAAATTACAGATAAATTTATTCCGTGCAGTTCTAATTAGTTCAGACAGTGGTTTTTGCGAAGCTACCAAAGGTCTTGAAAGATGCGACCGAGCGACTAGGAATTATGGAATTTAGTTAACGAGCGTTAAAAATGAAATACAAATTTATTCTATGTAATTCTAGTTAGTCGAGACAGTGGTTTTATTTGCGAAGCTACAAATGGTTTTCAGGGATACGGTTACAACCTCGCCGTTGAAGAATCTGCAGACAGATAGCGTAGATCTGTTAGTTAAAACGATTTCAGAAAATTTAGAAAATTGCTACCAAAAGACCTACTGTTTTACCCTTGTACAAGGTTAAGGTGTTTCACGAATCTGCTCAAAGTCGAAAGATCACCAGGACACGAGTCACAGTCTGCAGACAGATAGTGTAGATCTGTTAGTTAAAACGATTTCAGAAAATTTAGAAAATTGCTACCAAAAGACGTACTGTTTTACCCTTGTACAAGGTTAAGGTGTTTCACGAATCTGCTCAAAGTAAAAAAATCACCAGGACACGACTCACAGTCTGCAGACAGATAGCGTAGATCTGTTAGTTAAAACGATTTCAGAAAATTTAGAAAATTGCTACCAAAAGACCTACTGTTTTACCCTTGTACAAGGTTAAGGTGTTTCACGAATCTGCTCAAAGTTGAAAGATCACCAGGACACGAGTCACAGTCTGCAGACGGATAGTGTAGATCTGTTAGTTAAAACGATTTCAGAAAATTTAGAAAATTGCTACCAAAAGACCTACTGTTCTACCCTTGTACAAGGTTAAGGTGTTTCACGAATCTGCTCAAAGTTGAAAGATCACCAGGACACGAGTCCCTGAATGAAGAACAACATTATTTTAAAATGAATGTTGCTGTCATCAAAAGGTAGCTCCGGCAATCTATCGTAGACAATTGCTGCTACGAACGGGTCGATGCTAACATTGCAAATTAAGCGAATTGTAAATTAAGAGGATTCCAGGTGGTCCCACAGTCTCTCGACCCACGAGTCGGGAATCATACACGATCCTAATGCATCTAATGGCCGGTAGCAAGCGCGGATAACTGTTGTTGCTACTCCGGAGATCGTCGAAGCGTAGGTGTGCCGTGTTCCCGTAGAAATGATCGCCGAAGCGTGTAGTTCCCGCAGCTTATCTTCGAACGAGCGAGTTGTTCGGTCGCAGCTGAACGCGGATAAAAAAGCGCGGGCAGCTGTAAGAATCCGTGACCAAGTCACCGAGAATAGCGATCGCCTACGAACAATGGTTTACAGGAGCGCTACTGAAAATAATCCTCGGGTTCTAGAAGACGATTTTACGAGCCGACTTCTTCGACTCTCGCGATATTGGCGCTTCCGAAGGCCGTAATAATTGATTATGAGCGGTTAAAAAATTCAAACGTCGAGTGTCGATTATACGATCGAAAGAAACTGGACAAATCGTTTTATTCGTGCCTGCAGATGTAAACGGATTAGGGTGTACGAGCTTGAATAGAGAAGGGGTCCATAGAGAAGAGGGGGATGGGGCTCGGCTCGTTTTATAAAAGCAATTAGAAGGCCCCGTATTAGATATGGCGGATCGTACATAACAAATATGATAATACCGAGAGGCCCGCTAGCCCGAAGGGAGTTTGGCTTTGGTCCGGTCGGACGGGGGTTTCGGGTTATGAGGCGGGTTAAACGGAATCATTAATAATCGGGGCTAACTAATCTGCCTGTCGCTATGAGCACACTTGTTTCACTCCTGTTTTTATTAGCCCTGGCCTACGGTGTAACATTTTATTCGTCGCTTAGCGGGCTATTTCAAAGAAACGCCGAACAGTCTAGTTTAGGAAATCAATTTGATGCGATGTCGGAAATTTTGCTTAGATTTTTGGAAATGTGAAACATACTCGGATACCATCGAACCATCGTATTCATAGCTAATTTTCCGTTTCAGCTGTACGAGATCAACGACGACCCCAAAAGGAAAGAGTTCCTCGATGACCTTTTCAGCTACATGCAGAAACGGGGTAAGTTGCCTTCGTGTTATCGGTGGTTCTTTTCTGGCACCGACCTTCTTTTGGTGTCCATGCTAATTCTAAGAAATTACAACCGTTGCCCGATGATATTTGCAACAAACTTAGTCCTTGTTTTCCGACGAGCTTTTGAAATTGTCGGTGAAGAACAGACAGCGGATTTTATGGAGTTGATGACAAAAGTGGGCGAGTGTAAGTTAAAACGGTAACATCGTTAAAGAAATTTTCAAACGCTGTTATTAAACATATTAAGATGATACATTTCTATTTCACTCCAGTTTGTTGCAATTCAGGTAGAACATTTTTATTTTGCATGAAGATCCGCTGTCTAGTAACGAAGCTTCTACACTGCGTATACACTGTGTAGTTTGTAAATCAACAAAGACTTCAACAAAAATTGAATTGCAGATTAAAATCATTTACACAGCACACATATTTTCGACAGGCTATCAGAACATTCTTCTCGAACGCCAATTAACTTTTTCTGCTCGAATAATTGCATACGAACCGTTCCCTAGAACAGCAAAAACATCAGGTTTTCTCGAAACATAATGGCGTCCCTAAAAATCTTTCTTAACGGGTGATTAAAACACTTGTATAAAACTGTAACAACAACAACAACAAATATTCCAACTCTTCTGCGACGCACAATCGCATCCAGCCACTCCGAAATTGTCATTACGTTAAGAACATATAAGAATTCATAGTACAAAAAAAAAAGAACGCTTGTAAAAGGTGATTAATGCGCTCCGCTCCAAGTCCGATCTCCGCGTCGCAGATTATTATCGTCCGATCCGCGAATCGTTCGCGGCAATTGATTCCGCAAATATTGATCGTTCGGATCGACGTCCAAGGACAGATTGTTCGATCCGCGAAAGAATCAGGCGAGAACACGGGAGAGGAGGAGAGAAGGGAAGGGAGGAGAAGAAAAGAGAAGAGAAGAGAAGAGAAGAGAAGAGAAGTGTGGAGAGGTGAGGTGAGGTGAGAAGTGTAAACCCGCTCTCTCCCCGCCATTTGTCTCCATCGTGTCGTCGTCGTGGCGAAGACGTATTACGATCACTTGGCACGCACTCGCGCGTTCCAAACGGGCCTGCAATTTTGTCATAATCCCGCAGACGTCCGACGCGGGACGCCTCCAAATCCCGAAACGAATCTACGGATTTAACCCGCAGGACCACCTACGCTCCTGATGCTGTGCTCCGCAAAGGAATATTCCGCTCCCTCGCATAACTACCACGAATATCGAAGTTCATTCAGTTATGACGCCTGGCGTCGTTATTATTCACTGTTTTATGCAACAAAAACATTTTTTACATTTCTTACGAAATACAACAGTCGCTTAGGAATTTCTTCCTTCCTTTAACAATTTTAATGCAGTAGTATATCGATGCGTATAAATTTTTTCATATTTCTCTACTGTTTTGTCATAGTCTAGAACAGTCGACTCATTTTTGTCATAAATGAATAAGCTTGGGAATTCCTTCTTCCCCTTAGTAATTTCTAGATAGTTATGATAGTTAGTGATTTCTACATATCTATTTTTCTACTGTTTATATCAAATTGCATATTTTCATCACGAATGCAGAAACTCTGCAGTCTTGAGTCAATGCTTGCTCGCAATTTCTGGCTAGCGTGAATGCTAATTTCGTTTGCAACCCTCCTTAGTGAAGCATTTTTTATTTATAACGATGAAAGTGTTGAGAGAATGCAGAGAATGTAATCATAATTGATAAGAACTGTTAACGCAATAGCGAAAGTAACGGTTCAGTAATAGCACTGAATATTTTCGTTTTATGAGTTGTTTTTTTTAACTCGTTTAGATTAGTCCTCAGTGAATATTTATATTCGCTATGGTTTACAATCGTAAACGCAGATGTTGGGTGTGGATATTGATTATAATTATGAGCGTGCTCTCTGAAGTGCGTGCGTCTACAATTGACATCAATTTTTTGAAAACAGAGCAAGCACGTCACGTGTACTTTTATTATGACGCTGGCAACGTAAGTGCTAAGTATGAGCTGCGAATGACGTCATTACTATAACTTTTGGAACCAACACACGTAGCCTATAAAGTCCTATTCTTATAACGAAGACAACGAAGTTTATCGTCGAACGTTTTTATCGAAAATAATATGCTACGAACCTGTAGCAAATATTACGCAACCGTGACAAGGTGAACGAAGGTTTCAAGTGTTGAAGTAGAGTGTTCAAGTTTTCGAAGTAGATAGCAAATGAGGCTGAAGATAGCAAATGATTAATTGGTCGACTTCAAATTTAACGCATTTCTAGTATTCATCCTTGACAAAAATGCTAAGTGGAATAAAACCTGCTAATGCCTTAATGACCATTTTTTTTTACTGTTCTAATATACGTTTCAACATATTTTTAAGTTGCATAGAACATTTTTATAGGGCCCACAATTTTTCCCTATATTCCACAAGGGATCTATAATTTTTTCCTACGTTTCACAATTGTTCTAGAGTCCGTACAATTTCTCTCATAGGTTCTACAATTTATTCGTAGGTTCCACAATTTTTCTAATATACATACAATCATTTTCAAGGGCTCTATAATTTTTTCCTACGTTCCACAATTGTTCTAGAGTCCATAAAATTTTTCTCATAATCTCTACAATTTATTCGTAGGTTCCACAATTTTTCTAACATACATACAATCTTTTTCAAGGGATCTATAATGTTTTCCTACGTTCCACAATTGTTGTATAAAATTTGTCATGTCCATACAATTTTTCTCATACACTAAAATTTATTCTTAATCTCCACACTTTTTCTAATGTGCATACAACCTTTTTCAACGGCCCTACAATTTCTTCCTACGTGCCATAATTTTTCTTTAAATCACACAATTTTTCTCGTTGGTCCTACAATCTTTTACAGACTCGGACACTGCTCAACAAACATGTACAATATAGTACAGTAAATAAATGGAATAAATGCCACTAGTAAAGATATATTTTCCGTCCGAGTAAATCGGGGGATAAATGTACAATGGCACAGAGAGAAGAGCAGATCAGCCTGAAACGACAAACTAGTCACGGGGACAATGTCCACCCGGTATATTTAGCGCCCACGCACCTGTCGAGGACCGCGGCATTGTCGCGCGGGTGTATTCGCATCGTCGCGAACTTCGGAAACCGTGCCAAGGTATTTAGAATACGGTGAACATACTCGCAGCTTGCTGCGAATCGCGTCACCATCTTTCCTCGGCGCAACGAACTCTCACCGAATCGTTCTCGTGCCAGTCAACCTTCTCCCTCCATAACGTCCACCATCGATCTTCTTCGTTTGTCGATCAATATCGCAATAAAACATCTATTGACTCTTTGTATCGCTTTATCCGAGCGGATGAGTCAACTATGAGAATCTTCCTGGATTGGCAAATGCATGCAAACACGCGTTCTCGGGCTTCTCGGAATAATGGAATCTCTGTGAATTGTTCTGACAAAGAAACGATCTGTTACGCGAGTCGCAAACGCTAACAATTTTCTATCAAGTTCGCGTTACTATAAACTGCATTTTGTACGAGTTCAACGGATCTTACCGGTATCGTTGAGGGTTGAGCAAGTTTGATCTTGAGCTTTTCGAAGAAGAATTGTCCACGGGTGTCCCGTTGTTGGCGCAGCATTCTAATTCGGGCTCAGTCAGCCAGCTTGGACAGATGCAACGTGTTGTCGGACCCTTTAACCACGTGGACGTTTACGAGGAGCTCGGCTAGACGAGAATCAACCCAGGAATCCACGTGTGCAGGAACCTACATACGTGGATGCGGGTCGCACGTGTGCTGATCTGAATAAACGCTTCGTAATTTTCGCGGTCCTCGATCGTTGGAATTGCCGGCCGACATTCGATCACACGTGTCTCAAAGTCCGTCGCGCTCCACGTTCCTTTAACGAACAAGGATATCCGCTGATAAAACGACAACATTTGGCGGTGTTGTTACGTCACGATTGACAAGGCGATTCGGCGAATTAACCTTGTCTGATAATTCCGTGGACTTGAACACGTACCGTCAGAATCGGACTAGCTAACCAAGCACCCGAACGTGTCGCGCTTGCGTACCAAATTGTTGACGAAGCGGCACTCGCAGTTGTCCAATTGAAATTGACCTCTCTTTCACAGCTTGTAGAAATTAGCGCGCAAGGGAAGGTTGAAGATTACGGGATTTCCCTGGACAAGTAGCGCGGCGGAAAACCCCGTTAGGGTGCCGATGACCCGTCGCTTTACGGTTTTATTGTTTTACTGCTCGACAAGGACACTGGAGACCAGAAATAAAGTCTCTTTCGCGATAGAGTGATCGACTACTAGTTTCCGAGGCCAACAGGTGAGTTTCAGAAATCCCGTTGAAGTGATAGATTGATTCTAATAAAAATTGTAACTACTTCTAGAACTCCTTTAGATCGTGCGAATCCCAAATGAAGTACCTTCCGATTGCATTATGAACGAAATTAATTCCCAACCCCTTGCACTACGATTTACTTTACGGTTTCAGTGACTAGAACCTTTTGTTTTGTAATTCGTAATTTCCTAAAAAAAAGGAGAAAATTTATATCTATCGTATGCCTGTATGTCTTACAATAGCTGTACATTAACAACGCCAAAATGGAATTTTATTTCGGTTTAACGGAAATTAATAACATACATATTTGTCGGTGGATATTGTAGGGCAAGGGGTTAAATCGTGTCACCCACATATGACGATCGAAGTTGGATCGTTCATTTTGAAAGTGATGCAAGTCCATTTTTTTTTTTTTTTAATGAGTTATCACATAATTTGTATATTTGTATTTAATATTTGCATTTTTTTTTTGTCAACAAGAAATGAACTTGCACCACTTGCAAAATAAACGGTCCAGTTAACGCGCTAACGTGTTTCGAACCGGTTAGAACCATGGTGGAGGAAGTCAGCGTTAGAGGATGAAGGGTCCAGGGACACTCTGTACAATGCTAGGTTCGATTACAAAGCGATCCGCAAGATCGCTAGCCGAAGAACCGGAAACGTCGGCGTCTAATTATAAACACCGTCACCGGGTCCATCAATCAAGCTTGCTAGCGATGCGCCCGGCTCCCTTTTCTTTTTCCCTCAGTCCTACGAATTCGAGCTTGAGACCGTGCTATTATTGTATCCGCACGGTCGCCCGTGATCACCGAGAAGCGGATCCACGAGATTTCTCCGGATTTTCCGCTTTATTTTAGCACCGATCATCTTGTCCTCGGGATCGAGATCCGAGAGCTTGCCTGTCAATCAAAACGATATGGGAAAATATATTGAACACCATATAGTCTCGGCGAACTTTAATTAATTCTCTGACAAGGAAGTGAAACGAGTTTCAAGGGGAGCTTATTCTCGATGATCTACATCGCACGGTCTCGGAAAGTAAAATTAATGTTCGAATTAATCAACGAACATTTCAGAGTGACTGAGTTTCAAGTAACGATTTGAAGAGCCAGGTTCTCTCGAAGAGTATTTATATACTCTCTTGTGGGTATACGCTTTGCATACACCATGACTAGAAAATTAATTAACACAGATCTTGAGAATTTAAATAAGTTGCCTTCGTTTTCATCGAATTTTTCTGGTCGCAGAGTCGATTAGCAAGAAATAAATTATTTGAAGACTACGGATGTTTAACTGCGTGGAAGAAACGCATCAGGATCGATTACACTAATTCAAGAACGATCAGGCTGCAACCGGGGCCGAAGGCTGGTAGAAATACCCAATCACTCTCGATTGATCCGGTCTTTACGAGGTCGATTAAAATCGCGCGGGAAGAAGGAAGGTGAAGAAGACGCGAGAGAATAAAGGGTACAAGCTCTCTCTCTCTCTCTCTCTCCCTCTATTAAGAGAGAGTGGGAGCTGGTGAGAGTCGCCCCCCGCGGGGTCCTTTATTGTGCCGACGCGAACAATGATTCGATGCTAACGCGATTCATAACACCTCGGCCACGTCCATGGATAGAAAAGATCATTCATCACATCGAGCCGCATTAGTCGAGCCATCGGCAATCTGTGTTTGTTGTCGAAGCTCCTCTCGAGCAGTCACAATCTTATAGATCGCTCGACAATTGCAATTGGCTGCCAATTTTTGAATTCGTTCCGAAACTTTGCTATCCAATACTCTAATCGAATGCTCGTAACGCTAAGCCTACCGCGGTCAAAACGACCGGTTTCATATTTTACAATTGCTGAAACTATAAAAACTCATTTATGCAAAATAGTGGAATAAAGTTTCTTGTCCAAGCGTTTATTAGATTGAAAATTACAGACAATCTCAATAAATTCAGGGTTGTCATTTTTATTAGGCAATATTTACCAGATACTGCTTAGTGGGTTTAGTGTTAAAGATGCTCAGGACAGCAGTACCACGATAATAGACCCCACGGTGGTATGGGTAGTTCCAGGAGAACCTTTAAACGCGAGGCCTGTAGGGACATATAGCGGATATTCACTGTCACTACAAAATAAAATCCTTATTTTCATCGGAAATGAACATTGATCACGCTGTAGGGTAAGGGATCCAATTAGCGTGGGGGTATCAATTAAGGTAAAGGCACCAGTAGTTGACCACCATGTATCAGTAGTTGACCATTTGATAGAAAAACAAAAAATAAGGTATGCCATCCGAGATTCACTTTCATCAAGAGTGCACTTATAAGTGTGCTTATAAAAACCTTATTTTTTATGTTTTTCTATAAAATGGTCAACTACTGGTGCCTGTACCTGACTGTGCCTATATTAATTATACTTATTTTTAAAACATAATGAATAATAAAAAAGAGATACTAAATTGTTTCATTGAAATCAGTTAGTATATACGTTATATATATCTCTCTTTTAATATTCATTGTATTTTAAACATAAGTATAATTGATATGAGCACAGTAATTGGTACCCCCACAGCAATTGGTCTCGACTTCCCAAACTCCAGACGCGACGAAACACGATCAGAAAATGCCCAAAGCTTGCAACCCCGTTACAAATCGAGACATTCATCGAATTCTGATGAAAGTTTAACGGATGGTTTCTCTAATTTGAAAGAACGATCCAACAAGCGTAGAAGCTCGATTCAGTTACTCTTCGGGATCCAAGATTCTCGAGGATCCACGAAGGAGTCGGCTCCCCCGGCAGCGAACGACTGGATTATCTTAATTAACGGTCGTAAAGTTAATCGCCGATGAGAGCCACTGTTCGGCAGGGCAGTTTATCGGCTCGCATGCTCACGAAACGACGATGATCGCCGCGGTTATCTGGCCTCGGCCTCTGAATTCGGCGCGGCGGAAGATAGTAGGTGGTCGTATCCCGGCTACAAAAGTGTACAAAGTGTACAAAGTGTCCCGCTGCCGGCCACGTATCAAAAGGGCCGACCCGGCAACCGGAACGCACAAATTCGCGTAAACGGATCGTAATCGACGGCGATAACTCGGCCGTTAACTCGGGAACCGGTTCGTTCCCCGCCGCCGCGCGATGGCGAATTTTGCCAGAAATCGCGGACCAGATTAATATTCCTTCTACCGACGCACAAAACCGATGCCTATCAAGATCTGCTATCATCAAACATATCTCTGAGACGCTGGTGATTTGATTCGACCATTCGTTCAATTAGTCGCTCAGAAAGTTTAGAAGAATTAGAGATTATCGATATTTGCAATTTTCAACTCTTTAAAATTATTAGACAAAGAAGAAAATTTCTAAGCAGCTTCTTTGTGTTGCGACTAATGTCAGTCAGTGGTAGTGGATCAATCGTCTTGGCCATGAGTCGAGCTGTACTGCAATCGAATCAATTATACATAGATAATAAAAGATTATTATCGAATCAATTATACATAGATAATAAAGAATCGAATAATAAATTACTGCACACTTCACTATTGCACCAGTAAATTGCACCGTTTTCCTATGTATAAAATGAAAAAAAAATATTCTAGATTTTTCTGATTTTATGAACACCAAAATGGAGCACTTTACTCGTACAATACTGAAGTGTTCAGTAATTTATTAAATACAAACCCTTAGCACTCGAATAGCGACTGCAAAGCACCACTAGAATTGCTTATTCAAAATATTTGTCACATTATTAAATTTGTTTGTATTTAATAAATTACTGAACACTTCAGTATTGTACGAGTAAATTGCACCATTTTCATATGTGTAACATGAAAAAATATATATAGAAGGGAAGATTCTAGGTCGGAAGAAATGTTTTGCTTTCGAGTTAAAATAGCTTCGAGTGCAAAGGGTTAATTGTGAAAAATCGGGGAATATAATAAAACGAAGGGTGTCGGAGAGAGTGAAATCTCGACGGTGCTGAAGGAGCAAATGGAAGAACAGTATGGACACTTTATCAGGCGCGAAAGGCTCTTATCGGCGCCCGATGAAATTGAGTGGATACGTTCACCTCTTAGATAGCTCGTGGGAGTGTTGGCGCGTAACTGCCGGCCCCGAGGACCATAGTGAATAAGAAACGACCAGGTAGAGGAAGGGGAGGGGCCCCAGAGGAGTAAGATAATAACGTATTCGACAGAGAATGGCATTGCTCTCGCGCGCGAGAGAAGACGGCATGGCATGGTCGTCCGGGCGCGTAGTATGAATTACATCGGCGATTGAAACTCGTTCGCGATGAAAAAAAACCACCGCGAGAGGATAGGGGAGACCTCGGGCTGGGACGTCGGAGAGAGGTGCCCGTGGATTTGCATATTAAATGGCTTGAGATTTATAACGGTCGGCCCCGGAGAGGTGCTAGCAATACGCGCGATAAATAAAAGAACGTTCCTCTTCGATAGACGTCGTCGGCAAGAGTGGTGATCTGCTCTTCCGATCCTTTTCCATCGTCGAGACGCGTCCCGGAAAACAATCGGGTTTAATCGCGACAAATCGACCGCGATCGGCAACGATATGCAATCGCATTCCCACCTTTTTATTTTCACCCTCACCGGCGCAGAGATGGAACGAGCACCGAGAGCAAATCAAAATTACAGGAACGTATCTATTAACAATCTTAACCCTTCAGGGACGACATCATACCGACTCTTACGAATATTTAACACTGACTGCCAAACTGGAGACCTAAAAAATTCCATAAAATCAAAGTAAGTTATTTAATGAAATAAAAATTGAACAAAATTGAATGCATGATATTAAGTAGTTCTCCAACTTTCTTGCATTTTACAGATCGTCATCAAATTTGGTACAATGAATACCTTAACGTAAAAATTTATTTTAAAAACTAGACAAATAATTCCGTCACCTACATATGGGTGACATGGCAGTCAACGTGTTAAAAATTACACGTAGCAAACTGTTGGACACACAATTCCCAGACGAGGCCACAATTTCGCGAATTTTTCAAACGTAGAATTCTTCACAGCAATACAGAATTGTTAGTTGGTGCTGTACCCAAATTATACACACACCATTTTTGTGATAAATTCGTAAAATCCGCAGTCTAGTAACGAGTCGTGCGAAATAATAGGCGAAGCGAATTTTCAGAGATTTGAGACTTTCACGGCCCGGCATCATACCGAATACAGTATCAGTGTGTCTTCTGACCCCCTGATGAAGCTAGCTGCAATGCTGGCGAAACGTTGGGAAATCTCTTCCTTTAGGACACGGCTTACACCCGAAAGCCTCAACAGACACAACTGTACGAAGTGAATTTTCTATTACCGCCGGTTATTTTAGCGGTGTCTGAAAGCGGTGAACGGTTGAAAAGTGCGTTGCACCAGGCGTGATCGGCCGCGTTACGAGCCTGCTCGAAGAAAAGTGCGTTTCGACGCATTAGCGACGCCGGGAACACGTGTTCGGTGCACGAACACTTTTCGCCCGTGCACACTTGTGAAACAGGCACGACGTGCGTGCCGTCTGCGTACACAACGCGCGTTACATGGCCTCTCCCCGAGAGCGGACCCCGTGTTCCCGCGATCCTCTTTTCAACGGCGATACTTTAACTTTACTTTGTACGGGGCCCCGTTCCCCTGATTATCGGGCTATTTGTGCTCGCTGGCTCGGCGAACGAGCCTCGAAAAAGAACCGCGGAACGAGAGAATCGCCGATCGACGCTCGAGACCTGCGTTTACGCATTTAAGTGTTCAATTAAGGGGCTACTTCTGTAACGTTACGATCCTCGAGGTATCCGGTGGCCCGGATCCTCACCGTTCACGGCCGCTGTCACGCTCGCGTGTCTCTCGAAAAATGCAAACACGCTGGTAACGCCAACAGAATTTTTCGTGCCCGTGTGGCTCTGCTCCGTTTCATTCAACTCGAAGATCAATTTTTATTATTGGGTCGTCCGGAAAGTTCGTGCCGTTTTTCTGTAGGCGGCATTGGAATAGGTCTGAATATGTCAGAATGATTGAAAACGAATGGTATGTGTGCATCGTCGAAAAAGGTGATCTCTCAGGCATTTTTAGAAAAAAGTTTGATTAGGATACATCGATTTTAACACTAGAACTACCGAGCAATAAAAACAACTGATGCATTCTGCTTTGCATGATGTAATAATAGTGACAAGATTACATCTATTCAAACCTCATACCATTTTTATTCCAACATGTGCCTCAATAAAGAGGTTCATTAAAAAATTTCTGACAAAAAGATTTTCATAATTTCAGTAATTCTCAAAGAAAAAATCGGGAACCAGTCATTTTGACTGATTCGGTGGTTCTAGTGTTAAATATGGAAGGAAACAGAGTGAATTATAGGCATTCGATGCTTTTTTCTTCCAAAAGCTGTTGGAGCTTCGTTGGGATGTGCTACTCCATTCACCCTATTAACCAGACATTACACCCTTTTCACATAAGGGTTCAGCAAACCCTTTGTTCATGACGCAGCTTGAACCGGAGCTCATTGGGATTCGTAGGATCTAAAAATAATTCAAGTATAATAGTAATTTCACTAAGAAACTTTAGCCATGTAGTTTTAGTACGATTATATTAATTTCGAGGATGTTCGAGAGAAGGAAATTTCTTTTCCGGGAAGTAGAGCGCCGATTTCAATATTCTCTAAAATAGTAACACGACCGGGCTCCAGCTGGCAATTATGATTCTATTCGGCATAACCTTGGCTCACGTGAGACCGGTCTCGTTTCGGCAGTTTCGCTTCTTTGTTGGTCGAGCTTGTTCCGAAATCGGTTTACGGTGTTCCCGTGATCCTCGGTCGTAACCGTTCCGCGTTATTTAAGGACTCCGTTCCTCCACGTGCACGTCGGTTCTGCATCCGCGACGTCGCGTCTTCATACGTTCCAAAGGCTGCACACGCGAACATCCGCGGCAACCTCACCTTTCCACCCCCGTTCATTATGCAACGTAGGCGACGTGATTTGCCGGGGCACGATCTTCTCCACCTTTCTTCCCCCCTGGCTCTTTCTCTCCCTCTCTCTTTTTCTTCTTTTTCTCTTTGTGCTCCCCATTTAATTTTCCCGACGTCTCTTTCTTTATTATTCGGTATTTTGTGCCGGGAGCACGTTCGTACGTCGCGCGATAACTGCGCCGCGTCACGGCATGCAGAATGCTAGTTTCCAACCAGAGATGCATGGAATTTCGCGGGAAAGTACTCGAGATTGCTGTTTCGAATGTTATTAGCAGCCTGTCGATTTTACGCGGATGCTGATGTATCGTTTTAGGATTACAATTGCCGAGGAAACCGGTCTCTGCGGATCCTGCGTCTCGCAATCGATGCAGAGAATTTTCAGTTCGCTGTCCAGTGAACCAATATTTCAAACGAGCATTTGCGTCTTCCAGAAATGCTAGACGGAATCGTGTGTCCAGATTGAAAAACAAACTTTTATTATTCGCTCTACCAAATTTCGTTGGGGTCGGAAATATGTCTGAATATTCAATTCAATTCAGTTGTTTATTATTGTTCCCCTCAGGGTTACAAATCCTCTATATACTCTATAGGTTCACACCTATGCGGTCACCCATCTTTCGATGAGCCCCAATCAACATCGCTTAACCTCAACGATCACCATCCCACAACACCACCGGTCGAGCCACCACTCGTCGGCAAATATGTCTGAATAATATTTCAATTTTTATTTCGTTCAATAAGCTATTTGGATTCTTCGAAACTTTTGGAGGTTTTGGGCTACCGAGTTGCCACGGAAAGTGTTAATCGAGAATTACCGTTGGACGCAGAAAGAGAAATGAGTTTTTCAATTTTCGTCAGCTTACCACAGCTTGGATAAAAAGATGCGACGAGAAATTGGAGCAGAGAGTGGACACGCCGCGGTCTTTCCTTCAGATGGAAATCGGACACGCGTGAACGATAGTCGAAGATAGAACACCGCTCGGGAATTAAAGAACGAAACGGACGGGAACGGTCTCTCTCGCTGGGAGACTTTATTACGTAATAAATATTAAAATTCATACGGATTGCACCTCTACCGAGAATCGATCTTCGCCCGGTCCAAAGGGACGGCTATAAAAGTCGGGAGGAGAGAGACGACGCGCCGAAACCCAGAGCTCCTCTCGTACTCCACGCTATTTTACTTTTATTCGAGCAGATCCATTCCAGGACGCTTTACGATCGCCTTTGCCGCCGCGCTGTGTTTCGAAACAGTGCTTGGTGGCTGGACAAAACCGAAAATCTCGGTTGCAGAAGCAAAACGTGTACCGTCAATCCTATCTGAAAAATGTGTTCTTTGTATTTCATATCTTTCTAATTCTTGTAGATGTAGTTATTACAAATAGAACTGGTACGAAGGTTGTAAACGTTAAATAAGAGGTACTTTGAATTCTAACACTTATAAAAACAATTTATTCGGCAAGTAAAAATGACGATTCCAGCTCCTACAGACATTTGTGTTAACGTTTGGACGAAAACCATTAACAGCGTAAGGTAAAGGCACCAGTAGTTGACCATTTTATAGAAAAACATAAATAATAAGGTTTGAAATGTTCTTATTGTTTTGAAATTTAAACAACAGACGGCATGGCATCCGAGGTTCACTTTCATCAAAAGTGCACAGCTTATAAAAACCTTATTTTTTCTGTTTTTCTATAAAATGGTCAACTACTGGTGTCTATACCTTACTCGATGTTTCATTTTTTAACTTTTGTCCGTCTGCATTGGCACTTTCGCTCACCCTGCGTCGCAACTCTAACGTCCCAGAAGAAGACGCAGAAGAATCCAGCTTGTGGCCATCGGAACAAACGAAGTTTAGAGCGTCGGAAAGCCACTGATCCGTTAAAGTGATTAGTCAGGCGGTTCGACGGAGCTTTCGATCTTTGATCAGAGACATCGAAGCTGAATAATTGGGTCCACGGGGCACCGGGCCTAATCCGCCGAAAGCATCGATAACGGGAGCTTCTTAGCCATCGGAATAATTCGTGGAAAGAACCGGGGGACAAGGTCCGAGTTCTCCAGCGCAGCAGCCGAGTTCTCCCTCCATCGTGTCGGACACCTCGGGTTTCTACCTTTATTTGTATCTCGGCGAACCGCTCCAATGTCGTTTTATCGCGTTTACGACCTTGTCGAGCAAATGTACGAGCCAGCGTGGACGCTCGACGACGACAGACCGAGTCAATTCAGCTTGTCCATAAACACCCATCCACGGTTACCTCCATAAAACGAAATAAAGTCCTAGGGCTCGCTCTCTCTCGGTTCTCTCTGGCTTGGCTCGATGGGCGGACTCTCGCCGTTCCTGCGAGTGATGGATTTCCTCTTTGACGGATCGCTCGTAAACCACCTCTAAATGTTTTCTCGGAAACCGAAGTGAGAAAGAGAGAGAGAGAGAGAGAGAGATATGAAAAGAGAAGGAGAGGGGGAAAGGGCGGATTTCGAAGCGACCTCGCTGCGCCACCGCAGCAACCCCCGGATCAGGCTGCTTAGGCCACCCGCTGGTTTTAGAGGATCTTAAATCGGGATTATGCCCGGATTACAGGATCCTGCCCGTGCAGTGGCGTCCTCTGTCATCTGGTAGCGGCCAGAGGTTTGCGTTCATCCCCCTCCCAAACGAAAACGATCCCCTAGAAAGCTCTTGACCTGTTCCTTGGCGTCCTCTTAAACAGCAGTCTTCTTTCATCTGCGATCTTCGCACACCCCTTTCTGTATTTCTCTTCGCGATTATGGATCAAATTGCTGTCGAACAATTTAGCGAGGAACTCTCGACTCTTAACAGATAGTACTGGAAATCGATTTCCAAATTGGCTAAACAAAATTGCGTTACTTAGTTACTGTGCTACATTGGTCGAATCTTGACTGTTTCGCACAATGAATCGTGTTGTAGGTAGATCTTTTTCGACAGAACTGTTTGCACGTTTGAAACGGGAATCCCGATAACGAAGAGATCTACAGAATCGTCGATTGATCGAGTCAATTCGATCGAAACGGTATCGTGTTTGGACTCGTTTTAACACGTCGAACGCAACGGTGGTGGCACTGGCGCTACGGAATTACTTGAAAATGATTATCATAAAATTGCGACCAATAAAATTGATGAATGCAGAAATTCTCTGCAAAAGTCACGTGACTACCCTTGGCTCTTAACTTCTCCTCGTTAGCTAGATTTCTTCTGGAATGCATATAGTAGAGATGTCATTAATGTTTGCTTGTTCTTGTCACTTAAAAATGTATAAATAATACAATGGAAGTGTACGCCTATAACGAATGCAAAATAATGAACAGAATCTCATTGGTACCGATCTTACATCACACCTCGTGCAATCCTCACTTTCGTCAATCGACCCTGTAGCTTTTCGATCGCCTAACTCCGGTTAGGGGTGCGTCCGGCGGTACCAGTCGAGACAGTAGACTCGTGTCTCTGTTTCCAGGGGTTATCTACCGCGTCACGCACCGAGTTATGCGAGCGAGAGTGCATAATCGGCCGGGGTCTCGTTCGGTGCCAGGTTTCAACCTCGGAATTCGGAAATTGAAAACCCGCTGATATGTGTGTGTGTGTGTGTGTGTGTGTGTGTATGTATGCGTGTGTGTTATGTGGCAAATGTTTTTCGGCAATTTCAGTGTTAATCGTTTCGCACGGTTGCGAGAGAGAGACTCCTGTGGCCGCGTCGATAGGGCTCCTATTCGTTTTGCGAATCGGAGAAACGGTTTGTCGATCGGTCCCCGCGTTTCCGAGAAGTTTCGTGATAAGGATTGATTAGCGGTGGCCGAAGAGCCCAGGCACCTCTGCCCCCCCCCCCCCTCTCTCTCTCTCGAGCCACGAACGCAAAAAGGGGTGAGTAATCATTAGCAATTATTCGGAATCCCAGAATATAACGACGTGCCTCCTGACCCCCCCCCCTCTCTGATGATTGATGCCTCGGAGCGAGCGTGGCCAACCTCGAGGGGGCCCCCGGTCCGCGATCATCGCGTTTTCGTGCAGAAACACGAAAATCCCCTCGACATTAATTATTATAATGCGAATCCGATGAGATCTGACCGAACCGCCGACATTCCGCAGACCGGTAGCTGACTCCGGCCACGCAACCGCCATCACCGGATCCCATGTAAATTCTGTGTCATTTCACGGGGGAAAAATTACCACGGAATCCGGACCGATTCGCCTTCCAGACAATTGATCTCCTACGCCGAGGACTACTGTCCTAGCAAACGGGACCGCTTGCTTTCGCAACCGGGATCTTCTCTCTATCTCTCTCTCTCTCTCGCTCTCTCTCTGAGAGAGGTGATCTTCTTCTTGGAACGGTTCCCCGAAAATTGAAGGACTCTGCTGGTCCCTACCCCCTTTCCCTCTCGTTGGGCCACTTCAAGATAGGGGAGCAGTTGTTGGTGACAGCTTGCTTGCTATTTTCGAATATATAAAATCGCCTTCAACGCTTGCGCCACTCTTCGCACGAGAACCGTGATTCCCTGGCATGGGAGATGGAATATTATTCGTACATAGCAGATCACAACATCCGCGAACACGTGTAAATATCGAAGAAGGTTTCCCTGACTCACAGAAATTCTTTTGTTAATAACTTTCTAACAAACGACAAAACAACCTTGATCGCAGAATGGCCCTTTAACACCGAACCTACCACCGCCGGTCAAAATGACCGGTTCCAGAGTTTTTATTTTACAATTACTCAAACTGTAAAGATGCTTTCATGGGGAATGATTAAATACATATATTTAGCAGAGAGTGTACTATAACACTAACCGCACAAAATATCCAAATAAAATCAATCTCGTTATTTTTATAAGATAACATGTATCGGTCACTTTTAAGACTTGCTAGGTTTAGCAGTGTTGAAAAAGATGCTTTCGTGGGGAATGATTAAATACATATATTTAGCAGAGTGTACTATAACACTAACCGCACAAAATCCAAATAAAATCAAACTCGTTATTTTTGTGAAATAACATGTATCGGTCACTTTTAAGACTCGCTAGGTTTAGCAGTGTTGAAAAAGATGCTTTCGTGGGGAATGATTAAATACATATATTTAGCAGAGTGTACTATAACACTAACCGCACAAAATCCAAATAAAATCAAACTCGTTATTTTTGTGAAATAACATGTATCGGTTACTTTTAAGACTCGCTAGGTTTAGCAGTGTTGAAAAAGATGCTTTCGTGGGGAATGATTAAATACATATATTTAGCAGAGCGTGTGTTATAACACTAACCGCACAAAAAATCCAAATAAAATCAATCTCGTTATTTTTGTAAAATAACATGTATCGGTCACTGTTAAGACTCGCTAGGTTTAGCAGTGTTGAAAAAGATGCTTTCGTGGGGAATGATTAAATACATATATTTAGCAGAGCGTGTGTTATAACACTAACCGCACAAAATATCCAAATAAAATCAATCTCGTTATTTTTGTAAAATAACATGTATCGGTTACTTTTAAGACTCGCTAGGTTTAGCAGTGTTGAAAAAGATGCTTTCTTGGGGAATGATTAAATACATATATTTAGCAGAGCGTGTGTTATAACACTAACCGCACAAAAAATCCAAATAAAATCAATATCGTTATTTTTATAAGATAACATGTATCGGTTACTTTTAAGACTCGTTAAGTTTAGCAGCGTTGAACAGGATAATACATCCCTCCGCTTGCGATTCCTGATCAGAAAATCGTTCAGAGCTCTGCGAGAGCAAGTCGCTTGCCCCGACAATAAGAAGTATAAGGGTACAACGAAGTACAACCCTCCGGAATAGTTTCACGGTTGAAGTTTCGGTGGTCACGGGAAGTGGCGGGTTAGTACACCTGTCCAATTAGTCGCTGGCTCGTGCTCGAATTTGACCTACATTTTCCAGCGTCGGACAAGTGACCGGGTGGCTTCCAGCATCCCGGAGCAACCATGAGAAAGAGAGAAAGAGAGAGAGAGAGAGAGAGATATGATGCCAGCAGAGCACGGCTCTCCGGCACGTTCCAGTGCTATAGATAGCTCGCGCACGCGAGCCGAGCGAGCTTCTCCGAGAGCCGAGCGGAAAGCATTTAGCAGGATGACGTTCGCACATTCTAGACGTCTCGACGCCTCGCCGGCCGTTCTCGCCGATCATCCGTTACGTTCCCGTGACGTAATTGTCGAATTCTTGCCCCGACAGTCTGATGCTCTGCCGCTCTGCTCCTGCTGGTGCTGCTGACTTCGTTTCGACTTCCCTTCACCGCTTTCGGCTCCTCTCCCTACGCGAGCGAGCGTCCGCTTTCGACGTCCCGTGACAAGAATTATCGCGACGACGATTGATCGATGCTCCGCTCGAATTTTTCTTGCTGTTCGTCACCTACGGTCCGTGAAAAGACGACGGTGAACCGTGCGTGGCCACCGGTATCTCCTCTTTACTCTCTTCTTCATCAACCCTCGTAGATCCTCGCGATTAATTATCAAAGCGAACACCGGTGAGGGGAATCGTGCAACAAGGATTTCCCTAGGACCTATTTCTGCTAGTAGCGACCTTTAGCAACGGCCCTGGTCAGCAAAGGGGCAGAGCTTCTTCGAAGATTTTTCCCCTCTCATTCTCATTATTTGTTGGGATGACGAGGTTAGGAGATTAAATGCAACTTTATATTTTAAGTGTTTATTCAAACTCCTCAACGGAATAAACGTTGATCAGCTTGGTTAACACATTGCGTACGACTCTTTGCGCGTTCAACACGCGATCAAAGCCCGCACATTTTCTATCATTTTGATGCTTTTATAGAATTAGGGTCTATTTCATAAAATCAATTTTTGTTATAATTTATCAGTAACAGATTGAAAATATACAAGATTCTTTAAAAAACTGTTGCCTTACAAATTAAAACACGAAGTTCGAAATTCCAAAATGTACAATAAAAGAACAGTTTATAAGATACGGTCGACGATCGGCACAGATCTACTGATGTACTGGCTACAATGACTGATCATTTCTACATGCTCTGAATGTCAAAATTCAATTATTTCGCTCATCATTTGTCTTAAGAATGGGAGAGGCTTCGTTACTCTGGTAACGTAACAAAAATATTTGCCGCTGGTTGCTTAAGTTACCGATTGAATCGAAAAAAACATGAAAACGAGATATCTCGTGACCCGTACGCAATGTGTTAATATCGTTCGCATATAACACAATTCTGTATTTGACTGATACACTGAAAGTGTGATTATCGGTAGTTGGAATAGAAATGTGGGAGCTGTTACTGGCTCTCGGTAGACTGGCTTGGACTGACTGTTGCCTTCTTCCTTCTCAGGCCCTTTAACACGGAAAAAGGCGGTGTTCGAAGTGCAATTAACCGCAGGTCAAAAAAGACCTCCCTCTCCGCATGTGTCGTGCATTTCGGTGTGTACTCCAACATTATTGACACAAACACAAGGCTGACTGTTATAATTAGGTACAGTGAGTAACGAAAGTATTCAAACGCCCTTTAAATCAGTACAACTTTTTTTTAAGTGAATCAAACGACCTGACTTTTTTGAGGAGTTAGAAGAATTGGTTTTCCAAATGATGTGTTAAAAAGATTTTGAAAAAATTACAATTGGTAAGAATTACATGAGAAAATAAAAATAGCACTTTTCACAACTTTTTTATTTGAGCCTGTAATGAAAATTTAAAATATGCGTTTTGTAGATCTCTGTTAGTTATACACGTACTGAAAATTTCATCGAAATCGGTCAACGTTGCAATGAACTACAAACGTTTCAAAATGAGAGTTTAAGGGTGAAAAAGTCGCAGATTTTTTATCTTGCCAGGGAATTTCGCCCTTATGTAATCATCTTTAAACGTTTGTATCTCATGACAACGTTAACCGATTTCAATGAAATTTTCAGTATGTATATAACTAACATATATCTACAAAACGCATATTTTAAATTTTCATTACAGGCTCAAATAAAAAAGTTGTGAAAAGTGCCATTTTTATTTTCTCATGTAATTCTTACCAATTGCAATTTTTTCAAAATCTTTTTTACACATCATTTGGAAAACCAATTCTTCTAACTCCTCAAAAAAGTCAGGTCGTTTGATTCACTTTAAAAAAAAAGTTATACTGATTTAAAGGGCGTTCGAATACTTTCGTTACTCGCTGTATATGGATATGGCAGTGGATGTGGATATATAACACAGTAGTCTTACCTTTTTAGTGTGTTTATGATAGGAAGGTCCTAGAACGTCTGATTAGGTCAACGCGTGTGCGCTGTCCAGACGCGTGTCAGTATTGTGTTTGTAATTGTACAGATGTCATTAGACAGGTATTACATTGATTTCTACCTTATCGATAGCTTACAGTTACAAGTATATATATGTACAATATATAACACTGACGAAGGAGGTTGTTCGCAGAAGTACAGGAATCTTTAGAACGTGCTATCGGAGCCATTTCTAAATCGAGTGCCACTGGGAGCCGCTAAGAGCCATCGAAACCCCAAATATTGTAACCACTTCGATGATGTATCAATATTTTTTTTTTTTTGAGAAAATCAACTCGGAGCCACTACGAATTGGCGCGGAGCGGCTCCGAGGGCCACCGATCGAATCTCCGTGTACCAAAGGGAAAGACAGTGGGCAGAAAGGGACGAGGGGGCGCTCGAAGAAGAAATCGGAGAACGGGTTCCGCGTTCTGCGGCCTCGACGCCGCTGCCCAGGCGTGGGAAGTGAAATACGAGCGTTGTAGACGGCCAACGGCCATTTCCATCCTGCCGGTTTAGTATTGGCGGGCCACTAAGTCTGAACTAATTTGCTTATTAATATTTCACAACAGCGCCGATCGCTCTGGGGGTTCTTGATATATCGTCTACCCCACCACCGAACCCCCTCGAGCCTCCCTACCCCCTCACCCCTCTTTCTCGCTTGAACCACCCTGGGACTTGCCTGGCGAACGCTATAACTTCCAGTCTGTTATTTTTCTGGTTGTCGCCACTGTGTTTTTTCGATTTGCTTTATCATTCGTCGTGCACCGTCGAGTCTATTGTGTTCGAATTTATTAGGGGACAAGCGGTGCTCGGATGCCGGAGCGGTCTCGGAAAGGAATTGTTGAATTTTATTTTACCCGTTCGAACAGAGAGATAACCTTCGAAGGTTAATTTTGGTCGTCGTGCGTTTACGGAAACGAAACTTCATTAGGATTTGATCTTTCTGCAAAAGACAAATTGTCTGCATCAATTGCGAGAAACGAGTCAAATAAAATTACCATTGTAACGATTCAGACACATTCTCGAAGTATTGTAATCCCTTTACGATTTCTATATTCCGTCTTACCTATTTTCGTCGCAAGCGCATCAAATCCGCGATCTAAGCATTAGACTATCGTCTACCTATGTCTCTCTGGCACGTAATGCGTTCCTGTTCTTTGTTGACTCGTCGATGCGTGTAACTTAGTAGAGTAGCGACAAGATCGTTGCGTCTTGCGAATCATAAGATCACCGATTTTTCAGCGAAGCGTTTGCCAGTGTAAGTCTGACTCACTGGACCGAAGACACAGGCCGAACACGTGCCAGCTTTTACCGCGATCTGCTCCACTGGCAGTGACGCTGAAAACTTCGCTGCTGCTCGTTTCGCGGAATGCTCGAGTGGATGACCTGCCATTGTTTCTTGAATGAAGAAAGTGCAAGCTACGTAACGTCTCTGCTGTACCGAAGCACAATCGTTTCAGTAATATTTCGCATTATCGGGACTGTTCAACTGCGATTAATATTACAATTGAAACTAGAACGGGGGCAACTTCTTTACTATTCCTAAGCACAATCGTCTCTCGCTAACATATTTTTTTATTATCGAGAGAGCTCAGCCGATTCGACAACATAATATTATAATATTATAATAATTTGTACTAGCAACTTCGAAACAGCCTGGCCGATTCAGATGGTCAAAACTACCCTTAGAGGTTTTTCAATGATTAATGAACCATTCGAAAACTGGCCAAGAAAAACCTCTCTCAGCAAAATTTCAACCCCCTATCTTTCCCGTGTGGATAGTTACAGGGTAAATTGGATTTCACGCTTTTCCGCCCATTTTCCGCACTCTCAAGATTCATAAAATTCTGAAAAAAATGTCGCATATTGTGGATCCTAAGGCGGATTTTTGAGAATTTTCTCAGATTTTTTTGCTGCAAACTGTGGTCGTGAAACATGAAAAACCCCCAAATAATCGGAAAAATACAGATTTCTCAAAAACATGAAAACATGCTATTCTGCTGTTTAGTTCCCTGATAAAGTACTATAACAGGCAGTGTCGTCAATTTTTTTTTAGATTTTTTGTTGTGGGACATTATTGTCGAAAACAATAATAACCGAATTTTTTCGACGTTTCTGCTATTAGGAGGAAAGTTACACTTGCTGGTTTTACCGCAGGTATATATTGAGTCATTTTTAACATTATTACATTGAAGCAAGTTGACCTAAGAAATGTGATTTAACACGTTGACTGACGTGTCACCCATATATGGGTAACGGAATTATTTGTTCAGGCTTTAACACTAGAACTACCGAGTAATAAATACAACTGATGAATATTGCTTTGTAATAATGATAAGACTACATCTATTCAAACCTAATACCATTTTCATTCTAACATGTGCTTCAATGAATAAGTTCATTCAAAAAATTCTGATGAAAACATTTTTATAATTTCAAGTAATTGTGAAAGACAAAATTAGGAACCAGTCATTTTGACTGGTTCGGTAGTTCTAGTGTTAAAATGAATTTTTACCTTAATATATTCACTGTACCAAACTTGATTATGATCTGTAAAATGAAGGAAAGTTGGAGGACTATTTAACACTAGATTGCCTAAGCAAGTCATTTTGACTGCTTTAAATTATTTTTTTTCGAACTGAAATACATTTTTTTTATTGCTAATACTTATTAATAACTTGTTATATGACTGTAAGTGATATAAAATATATTAAAAATTACTGTTAAACAAATTTCTTTGTGCATTAGTTATTTTTTCACAATGCAGTCATTTTGACTGCTTTCAGGCAATATAGGTATATACTAAGCTCCCGTCTTTCTAGTGTTAATATCATACATATAATATTTTTCAATTTTCATTTCATTGTAAAACTTACTTTGATTTTATGGAATTTTTGAGGTTTCTAGTTTGGCGATCAAAGTGTTAAGATTTCGACAGATCCTAGCAATCTCGCAGACCCTAACGTAGAAGAGCCCTGGGAGATCGAAGCGGAGAAGAGCGGCGACAATAATAATAATCTGAAAGCAGAGTATCGCAGTAATTTCGTTTGCGAGCATGATCTCGGTAGAAGCCGGGCGTTCTCGAGAATCGAACGGTTCTGAGAAGCCGCGGAGACGACGCCGGCTATTTGCAGGGTTATAAAATGCCAATGCAGGCCGCGATACGGCGGCCGGGTCGCGTTATTGTCCGATGCCAGGCATAAATCAAGCGGCGTGTCGAGGCCCGCAGAAATAACTTTCGATCCGCGCTTGTCATTCTGCCAGAATAAGGGTTGCGACGGCCGTCGTCGCGTCACGACCCAAATATTCGCAAGGTTCCATGGCCGCGGCGCGACACGGTGCGACGCGACGCGACGCGTCGGGACGCGTGTGGCTCTTTCTCGCCGCGCTTATTGCGACGCGGATTCGTCAGGGATCGTAAACCCGCCGATACGGCTGCAAGCTTTAACGACGTTAATCGCGGCGAGCCAGTTCGTCGCGCGGTAATTACCTTAGCCCGAACAACGTCACCGTGCTCTCATCTCTTTCGGATGAAAGCTCGTTAAACGTCGCCTCCGAACCTTCCTTCTGCAATACTATGCCGTCCAAGATCTCTTAGCTTTTCGCAGATAATTTCCTTCTTTGCAATCGTTCCACGAATATTGCCACATCCCGTATATTCCATTCAATTTCATTATTAACGCGTTGACTGCTGTGTCACCCATATGTGGGTGACGGAATTATTTGTCCAAATTTTAAAATGAATTTTTACGTTAATATATTCATTGTAAAATGCAAGAAAGTTGGAGAACTACACAATATCATACATTTAATTTTTTTCAATTTCTATTTTATCAAATAACACGTTGATTTCGTGGAATTTTTGAGCTTTCTTGTTTGGCGTTCAAAGTGTTCGCGCAAATCAAACGAATACGGACACGAATCATCGTTCTTCCCTCGTATCAACTCGACAAAGTTTTCATGGATGTTGAATGCATATTGTTTCATTAGTCATGGACAGGCTGCGGATCCCGTTGCAAAATGAATATTTCGATATTTCGTCAACTGCAGGTCACGGTAGTCGTTGAAAAATGTTTTGCTTTCTTTAGCACGAAACCTACCAAGCATCGACGGTATCTGGTAAATATTGCCTTACAAAAATGAGAACCCTACATCTATCGAGATTGTCGAATTCCAATAATTGTAACATATAAAACCTGTCACTTGACCGTATTAGTGTCAATAATCATTCTACCGCGGATTTTATATACTTTTGAGAAGTATTTATGTACTTTCAATGTATAGGAGAATCACAAAACAGTCTAAACATCAAAAGAGTGTAACGATACCGATGTACTACCATTTTCAACGGATTCAAACGATTAGGAAAACAAATAAAATATCTTGCAATTAACGAAGACAATTTCTTCTGTTCATAATAATCCGCAGTTTATAATAACAAGTTGAAAATAGTACGTCAAGTGGTACACACCAGCATTCTTAAATTCTTCGAGTCGTTCTATTGTTTGAAATTGCACTAAATCGTTTGTCTCGTGAACGCAATAAGATCCACACACTCTAGCCACGAACGATACGAATAATTTGATCTCGTCTCAGGTTACCAATTTCAAAGAAGGATAATATTCCCATGATATTGACATTCCACCATTGTATCGATCCGACAGGAACAGATTAATTTGCGGAAATCAGGAGAAACTCTCGAGAAATATGAAATGAAACGGCTGTGTACAGTCGACGACCAATAAATGTAGACGGCAAGGTGTTGGAGGCGTTCAGCTTGATCGAAATGATGCTCGATAATGTCGGAATGGAAATATCGGTTACGTTCGCGAACGACGAACCAAATGAGCAAAACGACGAAGAAAAGCTGCGCAGTCTTTAGCGCAGTCTCGTCTGTTTGCTCTTCGACGACTGGTAGACCCGGTTAGCGATCACGGGCAAGAGGGATACACGGGATGGGAGGACTGTCAGCCAGTTGCCAACAACGTGGCGAAGCTTTGATGTGACGTAAAATGGCACGTTAACCGGTACTCTGTCCCTGTTCGGCGGCTTGCTTCCTCGGCTTTGACTCAATGTAAGCGCCGAGGAAAGATACAGCTATGGAAATATACCGAACGATTTCATAGACACTTTATTCTTATCAAATACTCTCGATCCTTAAGCTTGAATAAGAGAACCCCCACGTTTGCAAAACGCAGCTTCCCAAGTGTTAACCCCTTGCCCTACAATATCGAGTCAGACTCGTGACGAAGATTCTGAACAGGGTTTAATGAATATGTTTCTTAAAATAAAATTCTATTTTGGCGTAGTTAATGTGCAGCTATTGGAGAACATACAGGCATACAATAGATATAAAATTTCTCCCTTTTTTAGGAAATTGCAAATTACGAAAAACTTTTAATCACCGAAACCGTGTAATAAATCGTAGTGCAAGGGGTTAAACCGAAGTCAATGCGGTATAACAGCTCGGGGACTTTTATGTGAACGAAAAATTGTCTGCATCTATGGAATTAGCTTTGTAATAAAAATGGGCTGGTGAAAATTAAGATAATCGAAGAATAACGATACTTTTCAAGATTACTCGAGAAAGAATTAAAAGTGTATGGCTGGCTGCCGTGTCTTGCAAATGGGGCAGAAAACTTTTATCTTCTGTAAAGATCCCTTCGTATTCTTCTACCGTTTGATATTTCATCTGCTCATTTTTGTGATAAATGCTTGAAATCCGCAGTCTAATGACAATAAATTGCCGTGTATCGTTGATCGAATTCGAGGCTCGGAGGCCTATACCGAAAGCCATAGATTATTTCGGAGATTTGTCTGGCGTTAGGGGGTGGAGGAGCTCGTTAAGCGACGATATCGATACAAAGAGACTGTATCTTGGCCGAATAGGTCTAGCAAAGGATTATCGACCCACAGGGAGCCGAAAAGGGAGCGGGAGATCAGGTGGCGCAGCAGCCCCTCTATCGACGCGTCGAAATCTCCTCGACTGGAATAGAGAGAGACAGGATCCTCCCCGAGCTGCCACTTGTTGCTCGCCGATCAAATAATTGTATCCAGCCACCCCCTGGGTCGTGTCTCTGGGAGTGGCTTACAGCTCGTGGGTGGCATCCTCGATCTCGGTTGGGTCCCCCAGCCTAATCCCGGAAAACAAAACGAGCCTGCATCGCGTGCCGTGAACACCGGCCCCGGAACAACTGTCTATCTAATCGAATTCATCTGTTGATCCATCCTGCGCAGCTACCGACATCGTTATTTCCATTTGCCTCTCCTGCAAACCATCTCATTTCATTCTGTTATAGCCTACTGGCAGATAATTGAGCAATGTTTACTGGAAACAGTTTTAAAAATGAACGTGTACGACTTCTTCAATTTTCTTTCGTATCTATTAATACTTTCTGGAGTATATAAATCGAGGAGTATATAAACTGGAGTAATTAACACGTTGACTGCCATGTCACCCATATGCGGGTGACGGAATTATTTGTCCAGATTTTAAAATAAATTTTCATGTTGTAAGGAATGGCCGGGATAAAAGCAAACAGTTTTAATTAAATAATTTTAATTATACGTCCTTCTCTGGTATCGGACCTGACGAGACTGCTCGTCCTTGTTTCATTCTGTTCGTTTCTTTTTCAACACATTCGTTTGTCCGATCGCTAATCAATAACATGAACATAGAACATATTTGTTAACAACATGAACAATATATACAGTGGCGGATACGTTACAGCTTATCTTACAATGTTAATATCATACATTTAATTTTTTCAATTTTTATCTCATTAATAACTTGCTTTTATTTTATGGAACTTTTGAGGTTTCTAGTTTGGCAGTCAAAGTGTCAATATATAAATAATAATAATAATAATATAGATATAAGTAAATACAAATAATCAGTTAGACCAGACGTACATAATATTGTACATATACATACTAAAAGATCGAAAAAATCTTGTGAAATGGTTAGAAGTTTAGGAACTTTTCTGTGCTTAGCACTTTTTCGTGAGAAATGATATATCAGAAAAGAAAGCCGTCGCATTAATATCAACTTACCAAATTTACTGGGAATCGCCTTTTGATTTGTCTTCGCTAAAACTGGAAGTATTCGAGACCTGTCTTGACGACTCCAATAAGATCGCATGTTCTCGGATCGAACAGCTCGGTTAGGGGTTGCCGGCCATAGCTCAGCGTCAGCTCGAGATTAAACAGCAATTCGTCCCGGGGCTCGACTCGAATGCCGAAGAAGCCCTGCGAATCTCGGGAGGTTTGTCGCGTTACATAACTCTCTCGCGTTCTTGACATTTGTTTCGTCGGCAGAGACGCCCACGAGAATTAATATCCAAGCCAGAGGCCCCGTGTTCCGCGTCCGCTCGCGCGTCACCGCGAGGATGATGTTTCCGGGGTGCCGCGTGGAGATCAGGAGATCACCAGCTTCGGAGGATAGACAAAACACGATCAGCAGCCTGGGGCGTGGTTCGCAAACGAATGATCGCCGAAACGCGCTAATATCTCAACGCGAGGTTCGCGTGAACATTCGACCTGGAAGTCGCTTGAAATTTGGTCGAAAGAAATTACAATCGCGTACGATTTCGTATCGGCCCAGAATTTGATTAGAGTCTAATTTAAGAAGTAAAAGGTGAAATGTTTTTATTTAACGTGGCAAAGTTATACGGATTAACCCTTTGCGCTTGGCGATATTTGAATTCTAAAACAAAATTTTTCTTCCGTCTTAGAATATTAACATTTAACTCGTACGAAACTGATCCGATTTGCACATACAACATTTAAATGTTTAGTAACCTATTGAATACAAATTTTGTAATATTTTTTGTGATTTCTTTGAAATAGTGCCACAACAATTTTTAGTGGCGCTTCAGAGTCGCCACTCGAGTGCAAAGGGTTAATATATCGAATCTGCTCGTGCTAGTTAAGCTCGAATTCGATTGCTTTTGTAAACTATAAACCTCGGTTGGTCTATAGATCCAAAAAAAAAATTATATCAGTCCTGATTGCCATCGAATAAATCGCAGATCAAAGGGTTAACTAGAAATTTCCACGCCAGCTCTATAAAACCAAGTAAAACGAAACGGTCCGGGAGAGAAGGCTATCGCCATCGAATAAATGGCGGCGCAAAGGACTACCGTGGTCAATTTTCCAACGTCATGCGTGTTCGTTCGAGCCTCTCGGAAGCCCGTTTGCGAGCTGGGTGGGCCGCTGGGCCTCTCGGGAGTTCGCGACCTATATACGCTCGCCGCCGCCCGCGCGACAATAAACTCCCCGAATAATATCGCGGCCTATAAAACTGGTGCCTCCATTACGAGCCTCTTGATAGATTTTACGAGCCGGTTTGATTTGCCAGGTCTGCGAGACTCGGTCGCTGCAAAAAGAGTCGCTCGAATCCCGCCGCCTCTCTAGCACGCGGATCGTTAACCCTTGCTTTAGTGTCGCGAGGCGCGGGCTCGAGGCGACAAATGCTGGCCCGAGATAATGTAAGGGAAATAGATGACCGGGGGACCTTAACCTGTCCCGGAGCACGACGGTCCTATGATTCATTCGTTAGCCGGCCACGAGATCTTTACGACAGGCAGTTTCCCTTTTGCTCCCGTGCGACAGTTGTGCACCACAGGACAGATCCCGTAATTGTTACTGGCGTTGGAATCGTCGTTCTTCTTCGATATAGCCGAGACAGTCGCGGGAAACAACTGCTCTGGCTCGATTGCGATTTTTTCAAGATTTTGTTAGCCCTTTAATCACCCGTGAAAAACTTGTTTGTCTCTGGTACAATGAACAGGGGCCAAACGTAAACTAGGCTGACACATCGAAGCTCTGAGACTGTTTTAATCGGCCTCCATTATTAGCGTTTAGTTAATTATTATGTGTTATTTTTGGTGTTATGGATGGATGGAATTTCCAATAATGGTGATTACGCTTCTCTTATTTTATGCACTCACTATATTATATATGTACAGGGTGGTCCACCTAAGTAAGGGCACCTAAATATCTCCTCTAATTGTGGGGGTACAAAAAATATTTTGTATGCTATTTGAATGGCTTGAAAAAACCATTCTATTGCAAAAAATGTTTTTTTTCTAGGATAATTTTTTTCGGAGTTTACAATGTTATCGATGTTTTTTTGTGTATAATTGTATAATTATTTTTATTGCATCGTGTAGCTGATGTTAAAATACGTTCAGTTTTGTACACTACATGACCTTGAAATGACCTTTGCGTTCAAAAATTAAATGGAAACGAAAAATTGTCTATCGAGACTTTAGAGACGAAGACGTCGTTCGGGAATCTGTAAGAGTAAATAAACATGTTCACTATTACGAAACCCCATTATGAAATTTGTAATATTTTTCACGAACCTATTTTTCAAATTATCATTGTAATAGATGCTCGAAATGGTGCCCCTCCGCATCGATACATTTTTTGAAACTTAGAATAAGAGACACTCTGGCCCTTTCAAATGTTGTGAGATTAATTGCAGCACAAGCTGTTATTATTCTGTGTGTTATTCTGTCTGTCAGTAAACATGTGTATTTACACTTACAGATTCCCGAACGATTTCTTCGTCTCTAAAGTCTCGAATAGACAATTTTTTGTTTCCATTTAATTTTTGAACTCAAAGGTCATTTCAAGGTCATGTAATGTACAAAACTGAACGTATTTTAACATCAGCTACACGATGCAATAAAAATAATTATACAATTATACACAAAAAAACATCGATAACATTGTAAACTCCGAAAAAAATTATCCTAGAAAAAAAAACATTTTTTGCAATAGAATGGTTTTTTCAAGCCATTCAAATAGCATACAAAATATTTTTTGTACCCCCACAATTAGAGGAGATATTTAGGTGGCCTTACTTAGGTGGACCACCCTGTATATAGAGATTATCTATCCATTACTAAACTTTGGTAGTGGGAAATTAACAATACTTATACTCTTAATACTACGTTGCGAAAACCCGTCTTGTCTCTGAGACGTACATAGCCAGAAAAGAAAGGAAAAGAAACGCGCCAATACACGCTCAGCAATTTCATAGAACATGAGAGTAAAAGTAAAACATTGCCAACCTCTGAAAACCTAAACTTAACATTATGTTATTAATCATCAATTACAACCACTCGTTTCTATCATAAACGCATCAAGCCCGCAGTAGAATTTGCGATGAAGCTCAATCCATGTAGACCTACCATACCATATGCAGTACGGATTTGCGTGAGTCTTGTACAAACACGAGACAGGTGGTTTCCAGCAACCCCTAAGTACATGAATTAATTTTCGCAAACATGCTTAACTACATTTGTAGCGAAAACTCCATAAAATTCTGACTGAATCAGTTTTGGGTCTGGGTTGCCAAAAATCCGTGGTCAATCCTCATACAGCAGCCCTTCTACATGTTCATTGAACAAATTATCCAATTGAAAATACAAGAAAATCCTTCTAGCTTCTCAAGAAAAACATTGGTTTCAGAGAAGTTTTTCCCTTTCAAGGGTTACTGACAGATCTGGAGCTAAATTTTTGTTAAGTATCACTGTGCAATCTTGTGGGGGGGGGGGGTAAGGGTGGAAAGGAGGCAGTTTTCAGTGGAAGGTCTTGAAATAAATAAATTGTAAAGGGGTCGTTCGCGATTTTCGGTGCAATTTTAAACACGGTCGCGAAAGAGGCGGCGAAGAAGGCGGCAATAAAGAGGGACTCGAAGCGAAAAGGGGACACAAGTGACTGGGAGACAGCGCAACCCCTCGTTCCATCTCGCGACTCCCTTGACAGTTAACTCCGCTAAGACGGATCGTAAATTACGCCAATATTTCCGCGAAATCCTAACAAGATTATAAAGCAGATTGTAGCACTGTTCGCGGCGCAGCGGTTGCCGCCTTCGCGCGACCTCCCTTTCTTCTCCCTCTTTCTCTCTCTCTCTTTCTCTCTCTCTCTCTCTCTCTCTCTTCCCTTCTTCTCGTTTCTTTCCGATCCTCGAAGGGCTGCCAACCAACGGCGAAGAGAGAGAATGGTCGGGCTGTGCGAAAGGGGTACGCAGAAAGAGGGGGCTCTCTCCGAGAGACCTATTTATAATGCGTTTGCGTCTTTGCAGGGGCCCCAGCCGGTGGAGGCAGTAAATGTCGCGTGTATTTCATATGAAACTCCACCCCCTCCCGGCTGTTCCTCGCAATGCCAATCTCGGTCTTTCGCTCGTCTGATAATACCCAGCGCTAACAAAGTTAACCCGCGTGGGGGAGAGTCTCTCTCTCCCTCCCTCTCTCTCTCTCTTTGTCTCTCTTTGTCTCTCTTGTCTTTCACTTCGCCATCTTTGCTGCAGCACCTTCTTCGTTTTTCTTCCGGTGCAGCGCAGCGTTTCGCGATCTTCGACGCTACCCGGCTTCTTCGGATCCGTAAAAACGCATCGAGCTCTCGATCTTGATGAAAATCTACGAAATTGCGCGCGGTTCTTGTGCCGGGTTGTGAGTCATCCGCCACTCGGAACTGAAATATCCCTGCTGTTGTAGGAGAAAATCTCTGAGCAACTGTAGACTTGCTCTTGAGATTTTGATCCGAAGATCATATTTGAAATTTCAAGCTGGAGAACACTTCTCTTTACATAGAACGATGTACTTCCGTTAAAATAAGGATTACAGCGAGTAAGAACGCAAGTTCAATCGGGTGCAAGATGTTTTCATTCGGTCAACATTAACACGTTAACTGCCACGTCAGTCACACACATGCGTGACAGTGATTTTTGACTAGGTTTAGAAATCCATTTTTATCGTGACATTTGAAGATAAACCGAATTTTATCAGGATCTTTAGAATTCAGAAGAGTTAAGACAGCATCCCCTGTAATACATTTTAAGTTTTTTTTTTTTCATTTTAGTTTCGGTTTGATTAATTAAATTGCACTGATTTTGTGAGAATCTTTGGCGTTGATTTTTGCCACTTAGCGTGTTACACCTACCAAGCACGTAGCATAGAAAGATGAAAAGTCTTATAGACGGGAGAAGATTGAATTTCTTTAAGCTTTGATCGGTCTGAGAAGAAAACGTTCTTCTAACTTCAATAATTGTGAAATAGAAAACCAGTGATTTTGACCGCGGTAGGTTTAGCGTTAAATTACTTTGCCTCGCTGTATTTCAACGTCGATAAAAGTTAACTGGAATTTAATTACACGGTGTTAGAGACTAATCTCTGCTTGTACGTGAAAAACGAAGGGAATAGCTGTGTTATAATCCTTTTTACAAAATCCTCTTTCTGCCGAGGCGTGAACCGCGGTTTTCTGTCCGGTTGATTGAAAAATCGCCAAATTCGCTCATGGAATTCCAGCAAGATTGCTTATTAACTTAATTGAATTCTCCCGGGAACGCAGAAGATGGCCGTCGAAGAGGCGACCCTTGCGCCCCGAGGTGTTACGGGGTCCTTCAACCTTCGACATTGATTCGAAGTGGAAACGGCGCGGCGCGTTAAAATTCCTTGGACCTTGAAGAGGAAAACGGAAGATGGACGACAGTGCCAGGGTTAAACGTGCCACGTTTAAGAACTCGAAGAACCCTTGCGAAAACAATAAGGGTCTCCTAATAAGCAAAGATCCACTTGGACTTTCGCTTTCAATTTTTTTCTGGATGAAGCAACAATCGGTGATCGCTGCGTCAACTCTGATTTTTCCAATGTAACTAGGAGCAAAGAACCAATGTAACTATACAATGCGATCCAATGTAACTAGGAACAAACATCTACAAGGGATGAAACAATAGGTCTACAATGTCGAGTTTCTTCGTCCATCGTGAATTATGCTAGCTCTGCCTATCGAGGTTCCCAGATAGAGAAACACTCGATGATTGCTTGGTCGGCCCTAATTTTCCCAGCTTAACCAGAAAGAGCAAACAGGAGGTGAAATAATAGGGCCGGAGGTATAATGGCGAGGCACTTCGTCCATCGTGAATTAGGCTGGTAGGGGACGATCGGAGTCGAAAACGAGCGGTCTCCGATGCTCGCAACGTCCGTGAGAGGGGGTAATTGCTATACGAAACAAAATGTTGCATTTTATGGGTTATTGCGAAAGTATATTGGGCGGGCAGGATCGGCGGGCCGGGGGAGTGCCCGATCTAATAACGATCGACTATGTCGGAGGCCTTTATTAACCGGACGCGACGCAGGAACTCTTCGAGAGCCGACGTGGCCTGGCTTTAAAAGCCTTTCGGACAACCGCGAAACGACTTTTCCCAGAATCTCTCGCGTGACGACCCTGGACGATCTATCGAACAAGCCGAAGGAATGCGCTCGTGCGTCTCTCGATATTTTATTAAGCAAGCCAGCCCGTGCAACCGTACCTCGAATCCTTACCCTGTCATTCGAACACTCCGTAGATTCGCGATAAGGTAGGGTGACCACGTTACCGACAAAAAATTAGACGAAAAATGGTTTCACGTGCCTCAACATTTCGTCCTTATATGAGAATATTTTCCGGTAGAAAATGGCTCGTTCAAAGGAGGAAGGTCGGTCGGATTTTAAAGAAGCCGTTCTATTTAACAGTAGGTTTGTGGAGTACTAAAAGTGACGATTTTACATTGTAAAAATAACAAAATTGTAGTTTTAAAATCGAATTCTGTTTCTCTGCTACGAACATCGCTTTCACTGGTGAAAATCGAAATAATCTTCTTCCTCTAGGATATTGAAAACGGCAAAGTACTGTTCTAATCGTTGTAGACGCGAACACAGCAATTGTGTTGTTGTAAGACGAAACAAAGAAGACCATGTTGACCACATCAGGCTGAACTGTCTAACTCGAAAAGTTGCCTGAGAGAAACCACATAATCACGCCCGGTGTGCATAATGTGAGACTTTACTGCACGATTCAGCCTCTTAAGAAAAGGATGTCCAACATTTCAAAGAATTCTAATCGACACAGAGTTAACAAGGTCAAGAGTTACACGATCGTAATAGGATTCGCGAAAGGTGTGCTTAATTTGTCGGTAGAGAAATTTCTGATAGAATTTCTGATAGAATTATTCGAAATAATAAATAAATAATTAAATAATTTCTGATAGAATTATTCGAAATGACTTTCTGATGGTCCAAATCGGAATTTCTGTGGCCGGTACCGTTCGACGGCCACCTGGACACCGGTACTTCCGGCGAAATGTCGTAGGACAACGTGTTCGGGGGCCGTGGCAAGGTTAATAGGGTTGAGCGGAACCGTCGATTCGTTTCGAGTATCGGCGCCACTGAAATTATGTGCAACGATAGTACATAACGCCTGCACGCCAGTCGAATGGCTACTTTGGCCGTTCGAGGCGAGCAATGGCCACCATCGAGCCTTCTCCACGGCTCGAATACACCGCGGTGGCGGCGGCAGCGGCGGTGGCGGCGGCGGCCATTATAAAAATAACTGCTGATTGGACGCCCTACCAAGAAAAGTCGTAATTGCATCCTGAAATGCCTCTCTTCTCTCCCTCCTCTCCTCCACTCCCCCCCATTTCTTTCCCCCCTCGACATTTCTTTCTCCTTATCTTTTGCATCTTTCTCTTCGTGTCTGCCTTCTACCCGCGGATCTCTGCTCGGACACCGAACAATCGGTCACACCGTCTCCATTAAGTATCATTTTACTCGTTCACGATGGTTTTTAGAGAGCTTGCCATCAGATCCGAGATGACTGTCCAACGGGATTCCGTTTTTCTCTAATTACTCGGTCGCCAAGTTTCTTCGACTTGAGAGCTTCCGTGGTTGTCGGATCTTCTGTGTATCAGCTTCTGGCCGTATGACCGACGAGACTGTTAATTATTACGGCGTTTGTTCCAAAATTAGATCGTGATTGAAGCGTACTTCCCACGTTTTGCGATTAATCCTTTGCGGTCGTATGTCTGCTCTCAGCCACCACAGCAAAGAACCATACTGATCTTATATTACATGAAAACATTTATACTAGTAATCCTGATAGAAAAATATAAGATATGATTTTAACATAAAATTAAAACATATTATTGCGTTACATATATCTAAAGTTTAAAAAAGGATTAATAAATTTTGTTCTTCCTTCGTAATCTTGCATATGATGTATTACTGACCAGCAAAGGGTTAATGCCAACAATTTTTACTTCGCACAGAGATCCGCAGTCTAATAGGTCATACGTTAATTGGTACTTGGCCAGAGCGACGAGTATTTGCTGTAGTTCTTAATAGAAGAGATTCTTCGTCCATTTTGTGGCTTACAAAAGATGAAAGATGAATCGTGATTACCAACTGGAAAATAAACAGAAAAATGTTTCAGCCAGATGTTTCCAAGCGAATCGTGAGCATCTTTCTCGAGTTGTCTCGAAATTGTCACTATAGCGGCACACCGTAATCTGATTAACCAAGTAGCAAAAATCGCGATTATTTAAAAGTGAATCTCCGAGCGTCTCTCGTGAATTGCCTCGAAGAACGATTTCCAGGTACGGGCTGAGGATAATCCATTGGTAGCGGGCTGATCGGGCCAAGTAGCGTTTACTCTCAATAAAATAGCGAGCTGTCTTCTGTGCTCTCGAAAGGTTTCATAAACGAGGAACACAGAGGGTTGGGAGGAGTGGGAGGGGTGGACGGGGGGGAAAGGGGGGAACGCATAAAACGCTGTTCGGTCGATTCGACAGCGAAGGGGGCTCTCCAGGCACAGCGAGGATGGGAGGTAAGGAAGAATCGTCCGCCATTTTGCGAGCGCAGCTTTTATCGCCGCGCCCTATATAGGAGCATTATGCCTGGGTTGCCGGGTTGCGCGTATATCAACAATAATTGCAGGGCCAATAATAAAGCCGGAGGGGCCACGCTCGATAGCCCGAAATTGCTGGTTCCCCTACCTCGGCCTGCAACGTTTTATTGCCTCCACTCTCGAGAGAGGCAGGAATGGCGGCAGTCCCCTTCGTCCTTCTCGATGGCGGATAAACGATCCTGCGATACGATGCCACCGGTAGTGATGGCCAGTCGCCTAGCCCCGACGTTACGTGCAATTCTCTTGCTACAATGTCCCGGAACACGCTCTTCCTCCATAAAAGTGTTACCGTCCGGCTTAGAATCCTTCGGCTGGCTTAGCCGAGGCTTTTCTTTTTAACTTCTTCTTGCATCGGAATGTATATCACGCTTATGTGTTTTCACTCGACGAATCCTGTTGTTCCAGAATTTAGAATTTTGCATTTTTAGCGAACAAAATATTCAGCACAGTCTAGAAGGCATTGAACTGCTTACTTCGCGGATGATTTTCTTAAAGAATTGTCTACGCTAACAGTGTTATCAATTTGACAAATTTCATACAAGGTGTTGTGTCTTCAAAATGCTGTAACCGTTCGTCGTTAATTCTACCCTGATCGACCACGAATCCTGTTGTTCGAGAATTTGGAATTTTGCATTTTCAGCAAACAGAATATTCAGCACAGTCGAGAAGGCATTGAACTGCTTACTTAGGGGATGATTTTCTTAAAGAATTGTCTACGCTAACAGTGTCATCAATTTGACAAATTTCATACAAGGTACTGTGTCTTCAAAATGCTGTAACCGTTCGTCGTTAATTCTACCCTGATCGACCACGAATCCTGTTGTTCGAGAATTTGGAATTTCTCATTTTCAGCAAACAGAATATTCAGCACAGTCGAGAAGGCATTGAACTGCTTACTTAGGGGATGATTTTCTTAAAGAATTGTCTACGCTAACAGTGTCGTCAATTTGACAAATTTCATACAAGGTACTGTGTCTTCAAAATGCTGTAACCATTCGTCGTTAATTCTACCCTGATCGACCACGAATCCTGTTGTTCGAGAATTTGGAATTTTGCATTTTCAGCAAACAGAATATTCAGCACAGTCGAGAAGGCATTGAACTGCTTACTTAGGGGATGATTTTCTTAAAGAATTGTCTACGCTAACAGTGTCGTCAATTTGACAAATTTCATACAAGGTGCTGTGTGTTCAAAATGCTGTAACCGTTCGTCGTTAATTCTACCCTGATCGACCACGAATCCTGTTGTTGCAGAATTTGGAATTTCTCATTTTCAGCAAACCGAATATTCAGCACAGTCGAGAAGGCATTGAACTGCTTACTTAGGGGATGATTTTCTCAAAGAATTGTCTACGCTAACAGTGTCATCAATTTGACAAAATACAAGGTGTGTCTTCAAAATGCTGTAACCATTCGTCGTTAATTCTACCCTGATCGACCACGAATCCTGTTGTTCGAGAATTTGGAATTTTGCATTTTCAGCAAACAGAATATTCAGCACAGTCGAGAAGGCATTGAACTGCTTACTTAGGGGATGATTTTCTTAAAGAATTGTCTACGCTAACAGTGTCGTCAATTTGACAAATTTCATACAAGGTGCTGTGTGTTCAAAATGCTGTAACCGTTCGTCGTTAATTCTACCCTGATCGACCACGAATCCTGTTGTTGCAGAATTTGGAATTTCTCATTTTCAGCAAACCGAATATTCAGCACAGTCGAGAAGGCATTGAACTGCTTACTTAGGGGATGATTTTCTCAAAGAATTGTCTACGCTAACAGTGTCATCAATTTGACAAAATACAAGGTGTGTCTTCAAAATGCTGTAACCGTTCGTTGTTAATTCTACCCTGATCGACCACGGACCATTGAAATTAAGTTTGGCCATAAAAATTAGCAAAACTGCAGCAAACGAACACTAATATAGACGAGTGTTACTTGAAAATGGCGATTGGGATGGATAGAAAGCGTTTCGAGGCCATCGCTAGCCGATAGCTACCCAGCAGCATGATCTCCGGCGTTGAGGCTCGTTCGCCTAGTTACCCGGTCTCGCTATTATTATTACAGATAGTGCTGCCGTTTCCGCCGCTTCTTCTCGTCGTTACTCCTCCTCTGCTGTTGTTGTTGCTGTTGTCGTGGTCGTGGTCGTTGTTGCCGATCGTACGCTGCTGTTAGAACAGCCGGGGAAGCAGCAACGTTCGGTACGCGAGGAATCGTTCGCGAGCTCGTAAACAGCGGCAAAGGAGAGCTCGCACGCGCGATAGTCACGAGTATTGCCCTTGTTAACGCCCCGTTAACTCGAACCTCTGGACAAACTCGTAAAATTTACCGGCTTCGAGCCGGCAACGCAACCGCACGCTGCCGCGCCGCGCCGCGCCGCAATGTTGTTGCGCTCGCTCGTTGCCGTTGGATTTTCGCGTGACTTTAAATCCACCGGGAATTATGTGCTTAACGCAAACGCCCGTTTAGGGTGCAGGATATGCGGGAACATCGGACGTTGCTCCCTCTTGTCCCAAACGGAATCGCCAGTCCTCCTACATCCACCCTTGAATTCGCCGTCCGAGCCCTTCATACTGCGAAACGTTCGGATCGTCAGGTGTAGTAATTTCTCTGCGTTCACACTGATCGCCAAGTTAGACAGGGTGTCCCAGCATCGGTGGTACAACCGAGAAGGAGGTGATTCTACATGAAAAAACAAATCGAAAATAAGGAATAAAATTTTTTCATTTGAGGTTTCTTTCTCGAGAAAATCGGTTTTGAATATTCAGCGAGTACGCATGCAATCCCATGTAAATAATAAATATCGATAAAACGATTTTTTTTCTTTGTTTTCACATTGTTATTTTCAATTCTGAGTGTGCACAGTTTGGCCTGTTTAGCGCGCTCGAATTAACTCGAGCGTACAAGTTAAGGGGTTAATGTAAATGGTACATTTGACAGTAGGTAGAATAATACTATAATAATGCAGTAATACATTACAAAATGAAAATTCTCATTCGGAGAAAGCGCGGTTGCGCTGTTTTTTTCAATACCCCCTAGGACTAAAACGGTTAAGGGAAACACAGTACCGGTGGGATGCTGCCAAACGCGAATGAACAGTTTCAAAAAATCGAGATCACTGTGGCGCGCGAAGGAAGGGCTAACAATGGCGTTATCGAGCCGGTCCGTGTTTCTCACGCGAGGTTACACTAAAACCGGCGACCGCTCCGAGGCTCTGAATCTCGTTTCACGGGGCCGTATGAAAATTCCAGATGCACGTCCGATTATTTTCGACCTCGGGCCCGTCTTTACGAGGACAACGTGTGAAATTACGGTAACGCGAATGCTCGTAAAGCGGACGTTTACGCACACGCAGCAGAACCGCGAGATAGCCCCGCGCGTTGTTGTTGCGTCCGCTACTCCTGTTAACACCCCGTTAACGCGAATCCCGAACGGCCTCGTAAAATTCGACGACGCCGTGCCGAGCTACATATGTCCGGTCGCCACGCCGATGAAATCCAAAGGAGTTATTGGAATCGGTTGCCGGACACCCCCGCACACGTTTCTCCTCGCGATCGTAAACCCGAGATTTCCTGTCATCCCGTGACCTTCGCGCAACCCCTTATGGTTCTCGTTATTCGGGATTTTCTTCGCCGTGACCCTTCTGCGTCAGATTTTTCCCGCTGCAGCCTCCCTTGGCAACAGCGCGGCTAAAAGCACGGATGTATTAGGTCGTCCCATAAGTTGTATTATTCACCATTGCAAAGTATTTTAATGAAAAAGCGCAGAAATTTTATAGCGACGGTGCGATGTCTTTGTCAAAAAGGTCAGAAGAGGTTGTGGAATGAAAGGGTGATTACATATTTTATTTTTAGAATTTAAACTTATCGAACGACCTAATATAATCGAAATTATCAATAACAGTCGTGAAGATTTTTTTTTGTTACCATTTTGCTTTGCTTGGATCGATTTCATTCAGAAGCGTTGCTTTTAATTGTACTTTTCCTTCCCGAAATATTACATAAATTCATTCATCATTTATAGACTGCGTAGATTCTCTACATTTATATAATAAAAATGACTAGGAGAATTCTGCAGTACCGTGCAGTATTGTTTCCAGCTGGTTCAAATTATCCGAAAAATCTACACACGTATATTGCTATTCATACAGACAATTTTTATTTTATTCTGATCATTAGATTGTGAATTGTATGGATTTATGGGGACAATGAGTGAGTGCAATTAAAAACAGAAGGAAGGTTGAAATGATTTAAGAATGCCATGCTGTTATTCTCAGCTTGTTAAAATTAAGTAAGAATGAACTGTCTATTTGGTTTCGGCCCGTTGCAGTTTTCAAAAATCCGCAGTCTATTTGTCATCAACGGGTCCCGTACGTTGCACACAAGTTCAGAACCAGACCTTTCTAGAATCGACTGTATCGTTATTCAAAATATTTTTGACGTTATTAAATTGGTTCGTATTTAATAAATTACTAAACATTTCAGTATTGTACGAGTAAATTGCACCATTTTCGTACGCATAACATGAAAAAGAGAATATATAAACGGGAGACGTTTCTTCGAGTGCAAAGGGTTAACCCTTCGCTTCGTAATACCGAGTCGTTGGCAGCGGAGCAGGTAGCGAACTATTATTGTTCTAATCTCAATTCGGATGGTTTGAAGATATTGCTCTAATTTTTTCAGATTTTTTTCAAGACTTTCCCCCACTGTAAAATGCGTCGAACACAAACGACCACGGTTTACGGTTCTTGGGGGTTGCCGAAAAATCGTTTGTTAGACGATTATTGTTCTAATCTCAATTCGGATGGTTTGAGGATATTGCTCTAATTTTTAAGATTTTTTTCAAGACTTTTCTCCACTGTAAAATGCGTCGAACACAAACGACCACGGTTTACGGTTCTTGGGGATTGCCGAAAAATCGTTTGTTAGACTATTATTGTTCTAATCTCAATTCGGATGGTTTGAGGATATTGCTCTAATTTTTAAGATTTTTTTCAAGACTTTTCTCCACTGTAAAATGCGTCGAACACAAACGACCACGATTTACGGTTCTTGGGGGTTGCCGAAAAATCGTTTCCAGAATAAGGGTTGGATTTCTCGATAAACGCGGGGTGAGGAAATAAAGAAAACCGAATGGATCGTGGATGACGGTTCCAGGAGGCTTTAATTTTCGTCGACTAGCGAAATCATCGGCTGGATCGATCCCACCCCTAGGAGCTCGAACTCCAACCCCTCCGCAACGAGAACGGCGCTCTCTTCCTTTGTTCTATTTGTTGTACGGACGCGTACAATACGGGGCAAGGAGAATCGTAAAAGCCGCGGCGCTCGCGTGATCGTTACGAATTCGTTATTGCTCTTGTTAACGCCCCTCGCTGGAAGCCTTGGACAAACCTCGTAAAATTTCAGCGGCGAGGCCCGCGTAAAGCATCGTCGAAAACGTTGCCGAACCGATCACGTGACGGATAAGGAGACCGAAGCCCGAGTCTTCGGGAACCGGCCTCTTTAACCGTTCCTGGCTCCTCTTTTTTTATTCTGGTTTTATTCCCTCAGACGCTACGCGTATACACTAGGGTCGGGACGCGTTGGCGGCAATTTCGAGACACCGGTGATAAGGCGATCGCGATTTATAATTTTCTGCAATTCACGGTCGCACCTTGATCCTACACCGCCGAATTATCTTGACAGCGATCGCGGCAGTCCACTCTACCACCCCTAAAACCAGGACCAATCATGACGGTTCCCTAAACTACCCCTTGGCACCTGATTACATGGCTCGGGAGAACAATAGCATGGTGGACAACGTGTTCGTGCTGATTTCGAGAGTGATAAAGCGAGCCGGCTGCCATTTCGTTCGTGAATTTTAAATGAATTTTCGAGGACAGTTTCAGGCGGTGAATTAAAGTGTTTCGTATGTACACTCCTCGTGACTTTTTGTATCATTCTTGTACGCGACAAGGGTTTCGGTTCAACTTCGTTTCTGCCGACAAATAGCAAAGTTATCGTAGATTTTTATGTTCCTGGGTGGTCACAGATTAATTTATCTTTGGCCCGTGAAATTATAAAGCGCAACGTCGTTGTGTATCGTGGAAAATTTTCGTTATTCACATAAGCTTTTACGAATGTCTTTGAGGCATTGTCTGACATCTGGTTCTTTCGATCCTGGAAGGGTTGAGGGTAATCGTACCTTTGGCGGCGGCTGAAGCTGCGAGAGAGAAGGAAAAGGAAAGGGGGTGTTTCGTCCTAGGCCCGCTACAGTATCGAGACAGCCCTGCCTTAGATGCCGAGATATCGGAAGTCGGTTGAGGATGCTACGTGTAAGGATCAGGTAGTAGCGGGAAGGTGTTGGCTATTTGTCCGTCTGCAATACTGTACCTGTATTATAAATCTAAAATTCGACTGATTTTACTATATAAGAAAAATTGCAAAGCTCTTGGTTGTTGAAGTATAGTACCAATTTGGCTAACGGAAAGGTATTTTTTCTGTTTGCAGGGACACCGATCAATCGGCTGCCGATCATGGCGAAATCGGTGCTGGATCTGTACGAGCTGTACAACCTGGTGATCGCCCGAGGCGGGCTGGTCGACGTAATTAACAAGAAGCTCTGGCAGGAAATCATCAAAGGCCTCCACCTGCCATCGAGCATCACTTCCGCCGCGTTCACTCTGCGCACCCAGTAAGTAGATCGTGAACTTTCTCATCCGGGCCCCCGTTCCGAATAGACCCGTGCCTCGGCTCTGCCCGAAACGCCGCTGATTCGCATACAATGAAAGCTCATCTGAGCATGAAATCTGCGACCGATGACTAATAAGGAGAACACCCAGCCCTTTATGCTTCCACGACTTCCGATGGAGCTGCCCTTCCTTCCATTTCTCCCATCCTTTACTTTCATTGGTTGTTATTACTTACAATTTACTGTAGGGGAAACGAAAGTGATACTTCTCGAGGAGGCTAGCTCCTTGGCAACGCTAGGCCGAATCACAGGAGACAACGGAATAAGTTCTGTGCAGAAATCAAAGAGTAGCAGAAAAGAATACTATTATAAATCTTGCTAGATAACATTACCTATTTATACCTTTAGTAGTAGATAGTTTGCAGATTTTTCTGGCAAAATTGAGTACAAATTCAAAATAGATGCGAAACGTAACAAAAACTCAAGGATGCCAGTATATTATTATATTTTCAACTGTATGAAATGTTCGAAGGATGCATTTTCACTTGGCTCCTGTCTTTTACAATCAACGCAGACAATTTTTATTTCACATCAAAATACGCAGTCTAGTAATACGTTTTTGATTAAACCATGACACATCAGCCTGTTAACCCCTTGCACTACTATTTATTTTCTGATTATAATGATTAGAAATTCTTTGTCGTTTAGAATTTCATAGAAAAAAAAAGATAGTTTATAATTTATTGTATGCCTGTGTATTCTTCAAAGGACATATATCAACTACAACAAAATAGAATTTTATTTCGGTTTAAAGGAAATTAATAACGTTCACATTTATTGGAGTCTATTCAGAATCTTCATCACGAGTCTGGCTCGTTATTGTAGGGCAAGGGGTTAAGATAGCGTCTGAAGCTCTGCCGCAAAATGCAGACCAAGTTACGGCAACAGGTCTTTGTGGCAAAGTTGAAAGAGTATTAAACTTTCGTGCAAACTTGGACGAATCTGTGGATCGAGTTTCATAGATCTCCGTTGATTTTTAACGTTGAAACTCGCGGCGCGACTCAGGATGCGATCAAAACGCAACAATCGGGCTGGCAGGGGACATCAAAGCGGGCCGGACGTCTTCCGGACAGCCGTTGTTTGGAGAACGCTATCATCATTACCAGTAGCGAGCATGCTGCTCAACCAGGATTGTTTGTGTGCTTAAGATGGCGGCTTGTATCGGGAGCGGCGGCGTGTTCTCCGCGGAACAAAAATATACGAAGCGGCCGCGGCACAAAAGGGAACCCGGCACACAATATTAGCGTTCCGTGACCGTGCTTACTCTCTCTCTCTCTCCCCCCCTCTGTCTCTCCCTTATTCCCTCGCTCCCACTGGCCTGCGAACACTCGAGAACCGTGGATAGGCCGGCTCGTGCCGTTTTAACCCCATTCGTCACCTGACAGAGGAAGCCGCCGACGCCTTTCCGCGCCTCGTCCACCCGCGTGTCCGAAACCGATCGAACCGGGTGTCAAAACAAAGTGTCCAGTGGCTATGGGAAGCCTATGGGGGTTCGGCGAAACACAGCCGACGGTATTCCCGCACGCCGGAAGTACCCCGAAAAATACGAGACAATTTCTTGGAATCAAAATCGCACGGCTAAAATTAGCAACTGCTTCCGGGTGCAGGCTGCACGAGAGCCGTTTGATGCTTCTTCCGGACTCTCGCGAACGATCCGAGCCAAGTTTTATACGTTCTTCCACTTTTTTCAGTTTCTTTTACGTTCTACATTCTATAGCTTTAGCGTTTGCTTCGTGTCTAAAGCACGCATATACGATCCAAGCCAACTTTTATACGTTCTTCCACTTCTTTCATTTCCTTTTACGTTCTTGTCTATATTCCTTAGCTTCGGCGTTTGTTCTGTACTCCGTATCTGAAGCACTAGTTTGTACAACTACTAAGGCAAAGATACCAGTAGTTGACCATGTACCATTAGTTGACCATTTTATAGAAAAACATAAAAAATAAGGTTTTTATAAGCTGTGCACTTTTGATGAAAGTGAACCTCGAATGCCATGCCGTCTGTTGTTTAAATTTCAAAAGAATAAGAACATTTCAAATCTTATTTTTTATGTTTTTCTATAAAATTGTCAACTACTGGTGCCTTTACCATACCGAAGATAAGAAATGAATAACGAAAATTGAAATAATTTTCCCGACTTGTATCGTCCGATGTACATTGCCTAATTCTTGGATTCTTTTAATCTTCCTACAATCTTCCGCCTTTGCAATCGTGTCACGAATTCGTCAAATCCGCAGACAAGTTACCGAACGCGAGAGTATTCGAACATGACACTGCCGACCGGTAATCTCGTTTAAAAATCAATTTTGCGCTGCAAACTTACGGTTAAATATGAAAGAATTACCTGTCGCGACAGTTGAAAAATGCGTGCTTTTTATCCGTGTAAATCGCACAGACACGCAGCGAGCTTATCGACAAGCTTGAGAGGAACAGGCCTGTCGGGCCGGGGCAGGACAGTTAATACGAATTTGACGGCCGATTAGTCTAGTCGTGGCTATTTCCGTGGAGCGATTCGCGACGCGTCTACGGGGCAGGATGAAATTAATCGAGGGCCACAAAGAGAAAGAGAAAGAGAAAGAGACAGAGACAGACAGAGAGAGAGAGAGAGAGAGAGATTTGTCTCGGCCCGTTTCGCGCGAGTACATCTCGGCCAATCGCGGGGAAAAACAAACGTTAGCAGGCTTGACGAGGCACGTGCACGAAACAGCTGTTTTCTTTCGCGATGTCGTTTAATCGACGTCCACGGACGATCTCGCCCGCACAGAGAGTCTTGTGCCCTCGTCGAACTGCAACTGTCGACTTTATGCACATTTGGCTACACAATAGCCGGGTGGAAGCGTCGCCAGACTCCTGCAGAAGCGGCCAATTAATCTGTGTCTCGAAGGACACTATCGACGAGACAAACTTTCAACGTAACATCTCGCGGGTCTGACGATCGCCATTTTGTATTTCGTCTGAAGAAAATCAGATCTATAAGATATGTAACTTTGATTACTCGACTGCGAAAGTTTATGTACTTATGACAAGAAAAGATTGAAAGTACACTGACTTCTGTATATGTGTCGCCAAGGCTTGGATGATGAACATCGCGGAATTGTCGGGCATACCCCGTGAGGGGCATGTCTCCTGGACGATATATGTCGTGTTCTTCGCATATATCGAGAATTCACAGTACTTGAAAATATTACTTTCAACCTGATCAAATTATTAGACACAGAAACACATTGATATTCGCCTGTTTTCTTTTGCAATGGATGCAGACAATTTTTATGTTGCATAAAGATCCGAAGTCTAGCCAATTACATCTTCTTTCATATTTTATGAGATGCATTTAAGAGAAACTGCATTCTGAATGCATTTATCTTGTTGCTTCTATTAAATTTACCTAGCTCGTTTCGTTAATGAAGCCAACACAGCAACGATCACCGCTTCCAAAATGTCTTCCAATAGAGTTCCTAAATATGGACGAAGCATCGGTTACGTGTCGGTCATCGTGGGAATCAAAGTGATCAAATTTGAGTGGAAGCCATCAAATTTCGCAACCGTCTTATCAAAAAACATTTCGTTCGTGCCGTGAGTAAATTTGTTTCGTCTCGCCGGGCGAATGAAAATTAAATGAAAATTAAATGAAAGTAGAGAAGCGAGGGACAAACGCGGATTACACGTGAAAATAACCGCGCGACGCTCGGTGCGTGACGCGCGAGAGAACGTCGCGTCTGAACGCGTCGCGACGCCGGCGCATCCATCATTCCAACAACCGGTTATCTGCTGCGGAACAGAGACAGACGTAGGAAACGGGAATAACGCGTCCAGACGAAACAGATTTTTCATTCAATTCCTGTTTCTTGCAAACGATGCGCAAAATCCTCGTTTCATTGTACACAAACGAATCGTTCGCGATGCTTCGTTCCATGCTGAAAATAGACAGAGAATCTTGCACGTCAGCCGTGTTTCAGGACATTGTGAACGTTCGATAATTATCTTTACAATCTTGAGACCTGCTTAACCCCTTGCTCTACAATATCGATTCAGACTCCTGATGAAGATTCTGAACAGAGTCTAATAAATCTGTTATTAATTTCCTTTGAACCGATATAAAATTCTGTTTCGTTGTGGTTGATATATATCAAATATATATAAATAATATAAACTATCTTCCTTTTTCTATGAAATTCTGAACGACGAGGAATTTCTAATCATTATAACCACAAAATAAGTAGTAGTGCAAGGGGTTAAAGCTTAGTCTTCGTTTATGCGAAAAGTTCCTTAATAATTGATCTTACTCAAATTGCGGCTGTAACTAAAGTTTTTACTAAAGAATCTTGAAAGACTCGTGCGAAGGAAGAACCCCTTATATTTTTGGAATCTGTATGGAACTGCAAACCGAAGCTATGGCATATTAGAAAATATTAATGTCATTGCTCCGGAAGGCTAAATCCTTCTTCTCAGATCACATTATCAAACATTTATGCCCCAAAAACTATGACACACCGTCCCGTGGATAAACTACAGACATACAAATTTTCTGTGCCAATTACGAAAGGCGGAAGCCAAATAGACGGGCCGTTTTATTTTTAATAAGGAGCTTGAAATCGTGTATTGATATTCTTAAATTCTGTTAATCATTCTCCCGTTTGAAATTGCACATGGAGAGACGACTCGCGTGCACACGCAGGAACTCGGCCGAAACAATGCGGCCGATGCGTCCTGTTAGAAGAAGAAGAAGAAGAAGAAGAAGTAGAAGAAGAAGAAGAAGAAGAACGAGGTAGAGGAAGGGCGAAGGGCCGAAGGGCTAGTTTCGGCCTCAGTCTGGCAGACAATCGTAAAAGCCGAACGATCCCTGCGCGAATTATAGGCCGCGGTTTCTCGGCGAGAATATGTCTATCCATGAAGGTGTGTTGAACGCGAACACGGCACGCACTAAACTCTTCTTCGTCTGGGCCCGATAGCGCGTCAGAATAAACAATATTTACGAATTACTTTGCTGCACCCCTGGCCCCGGAACCCTCCATCTCGAGAAAAATCGATTCCGAGCTGCGGTTTCGGTGGCTCCGGCCCAGGATCCCTCTGCTTAGGATTCTAATTTCGCTAATGTCCAGAATCCTTCTGTCAGTCAGCCGGCTGTTCCCTCGAACTTATTAGCCGTAGAGAAAGAATTATACCTTCGTGAGCGAAGCTTCGTCTTCATTCGGCCGGAAATAAATCAACTGGAAAACAGTTCGATCGGCGGAACGTAATAAAATTATTTATTCCGGTCTTCGAATACAGACGCATAACGAACCCAAAGCGAACTAAAAGGGAAACTGTGAAATTTCTGGTTACTAACATTGACACATTTCCGTCGAATCGTTTCTTTATTGCAATCGTGAATTATCAAAACTTTTGTTGTTTTTTATACTTTGTGCATTATCCACCTATCTGTATTATAGATCCAAAGAATTTGCATTCGAAGAAGCTTCAAAGTCTCGAAAGATACAGTGATTTCTCGATATACGTCGCCAAGACCTGGATGATAAATGTCGCGGAATTATCCCCACTACCACGGGGTACTCCACGTGAGGGTCCACAAAGCTCGAGAGGCCTTGGACGTCGAGGAGTGTAAACATAACACGGCTCGGACCCGTGTTGTCGACATATATCGAGAATTCACTGTATAGGTCGTCAGTAGCTAATATATTAATTATTCTAACGCTGTTCCTACTACCGACGTAAAAATACATTTCCAGAAAAGCAGAGAACGTGCATGAAGCAGTAAAACTGAAAATTGAATTGCAAGCGAAACGACGAACGATACTCGAAATAAATAAAAGCCAAAACGCTGCGGACGTTCGAACAACAGAAAAGTCATCTAACGTTTCATTTTGCGAAGTTCCATTTGGCCCGCGAAACTAGACGAACGAACAGCTTGCGATCACGCGAAATAATCTTTGTTGAAAATCGATTTCCAACGTGACCGGTCTCGCAGCGATTCTGTAGAGAAAAGGGAGGTTAGGCTAGTCGAGCATCGTGGCGCAGGTGCAATTAGAGGCCTCGTAGCGAGACATCAAAGCCGGCGGGATTAAATTAAGTGGCTCGTCTTGGATCTGCCTTGCCAATTTTGTGGCAGACGAACCGCGACGTCTTCCTCTTCGGCCGACGAACAATTCTCGACGCGATACCAATTAATAACAGCCGCCTGTTCCCGCATAGTTTCCCGTCTCTCGACGGACTTTGTCGTCCGAAGACGCACGAATCCGACGTCGGGACAAATTCACGCGAATTCTGATCCGGTGTCCGATTCCACGATCGACAAATTTACGACAAGATGGCCGACGGTGCGTCTTCATTCGCTACGACATCGCGAACAACTCAATCCCTCATACTACAATTCTCTTTACGTCATCAATGCTCCTTAATCCTTTATAATTTAGAAAACAATTTATACCGTTTCCAGTCCTATTATCTTAAATGATCTCTCGATTCCTTCAACTACTATTTTCTTTTCACTTGCAACGATTTCGTTATCGTTTACAGTTTACAAGAAAAAGAAAATTTAGGATTTAGTTTCTAAATTTAAGTTTAAATTTCGAAATTTTTAGATTTATTTTAGTGCTCCTATGCCTTTTCCAACGATTAATTATCGATGATAGACAAGATGGTCGGAGGATAACTCTCTTATCTTAAATTAATGATCTATCGATTCCTTGAACTACAATATTCTTCACTCTTGCAACGATTTCGTTATTGTTTACAGTTTACAAAAAATGGAAAATTTAGAATTCAGTTTTTAAATTTAAATTTCGAAATTTTTAGATTTTAGATTTATTTTAGTGCTCCTATGCCTTTTCCAACGATTAATTATCGATGATAGACAAGATGGTCGGAGGATGATTCTCTTATCTTAAATTAATGATCTATCGATTCCTTGAACTACAATATTCTTCACTCTTGCAACGATTTCGTTATTGTTTACAGTTTACAAAAAATGGAAAATTTAGAATTCAGTTTTTAAATTTAAATTTCGAAATTTTTAGATTTTAGATTTAATTTAGTGCTCCTATGCCTCTTCCAACGGTTAAATATCGATGATGGACAAGATGGCCGAGCGTGGACCTTTTGCTCCTGTTTCGTTTGAAGTTAGACGAGTCTTATAGAGAAATTCGACTGGCCAGTTGCGCTATTAGAGCAATTATCTTCGTCAGAGAGTCGTGCGACCGTGATAATTGGACTGCAGATGTTCGGGCAGATTGCCACTTTTATAGACAAACTTAGAGTCAACGGAGCTAAGTGACATCTTGTTATCCGCAGCAACTGTTTCAACGAATTAAGACGGCTTTATGTTTTATCGTTGGACTATGAATCATCTTCGGTTACGTGTAAAGTTAGGCCACAGGTATATCCGTAATTTTTGGGAAATTTTCATTATCCGCGCAAAGATCTCGACGGATAATTTCTAGTAATTTCTAATAATGTCTAAATTGTCGCTCGATCTACTTAACGAAGCTGACAGAAATTAGTTTCATGAAAGGACACGGCTCGAAGAAAATGGCCACCGGGTGAAAGCACTCGCTGTCTTATTGAAGACAATAATGAGATGAAACGAGAGCGGGCGACAAAACGGGAATTTATCTGAGTCTCGGCGACTCGTTGAGCCAATATTTCTTTAGAAAGCGTGAAATATCAACACGACCGATTAGTCGCCGCTTTCTGTGTGGCCAATGGGGTCCTGTACAGGCTCTGCCATTTTGTATGACGATTGCGCAACGCTGTTCGAACGTTGTCGCAATCTGTACGCGATTTTTCTGAAAAACTTCTGCTTCGGGACAGCCATATTGTTTCTCGCTTAACCTTTTAGGAACGACGCGCCACTATAGTGGCTTTCCGTGGAAAGCATCAGTTCGAACAGCACGAACCACTATAGTGGCTTTTTTGCCTTCCGCGGCTAGGCGCGCCGTCCCTGGGAGGCAGAGTTGCGGACAAACGCGCCGTACTGAAGAGGTTAACCCTTAATGTGGGCAACCAAACTGTTCACGGTTGTTGAAGCCTTATTATTTAATATGTTTTGCATAAATTTTAATTCCGTAACCATAAATCGACAGAGAATCTTCTAAATAATGGGGATCCAGGTAGGTTTTGCGATATCTTCATAAAAACATAACAAATTATCAAAGAAAAAAATAGAAATGGGTACCCGGTTGCCCACATAAGGGTTAATGCACTTCGATCAATGAGTTTATCGTTGAGTTCTCAACTCGAATTCTCAAATTGTATTATGCTTAATATTTACTTTCAACATTTTTCTGTTCCAGGTACATGAAATACCTGTATCCGTACGAATGCGAGAAAAGACGACTGTCGACACCGGCGGAACTACAAGCGGCGATCGATGGGAACCGACGTGAGGGTCGTCGCAGCAGTTATGGGGCTTATGGGGGTGGCGGAGGAAGCGGCGACAGCATGGTGCAGAGAAACCCGCACACACCGAGCGCTCTCGCGTTGCACACGCAAATGTCGCCGTTGTCTTTAGTGACAGCGGTCGCCGCCGGTGGACAACACCATGGACCACAATCTTTGGTGAACGGAAGCGCAGCGCACACGCCTCTGCCACACCATCCCCATCATCCTCAGCTCCCTCAGGGATCACTGGGACAGCCGCCGAATGCCGGTCAGTACAACAATAAATTAACGTGTTCGCGTCTGTTTCATTCTACACCTTTATTTTCGAAATGTTTCATTCAATGCAATATATACCTTCGTTATAAATAGACTGCGGATTTTATACATTCACGATTTATGAGATATGATGACATATTTAACACTTTGAGTGCCAAATCAGAACCCTCAAAAATTCCATGAAACCAAAGTAAGTTATTTGATGAAATAAAAATTGAAAATAATTATATGTGTGACATTGAGTAGTCCTCCAACTTTCTTGCACTTTCTTACAGATCCCAATCAAATTTGGTACAATGAATATATTAACGTAAAAATTCATTTAAAAACCTGGACAAATAATTCCGTCACCCACATTTAGGTAACATGGCGGTCAACGTGTTAAAAGATTTAACGCTAAACATGTTGCCTTTATATACTTGGTGCTCTGCTAAAGATATTTATTGTATCGTTGCTCGTGAAAGCATCTTTATAATTTCAGTTATTGTCAAATAAAAAATCCAGAACCGGTCATTTGACCGGTGGTGGTACGTTTAGTGTTAAAGACATCATTAGTATCGCCTTAGCACTATAATTAAAAGAAGAAAGACATTTTTATTGTGTCTTCGACTTCGCACAAAGATCCGCAATCTAGTTATAAATAAACAAACGCACCGTAATGTAAACTTTGTTGATTGTGGTGGAAATCGAGTAAGTCTATTCGACGGGGATTCTAGGGGCGGTGCTAGAAGACCGATTGAAATCGGTCGAACGTCGAGCAAACGCCAGTGAGTGGCTGAACAGGGTGGAAAGAGGGTAAAACAGGGTGGTAAACAGGGGGTGGAAAGGCGGTTGCCCAGATCGCAGGGGCGAGAAGGAGGAAGAAAGGGGTAGGGAAGTAGGAATGCTCGTTAGCGAGAGTCATCCGTTAACGCCTGTCTCCGGAGGATCGTACAATCAATTACGCTCCTCCTTCGCTCTCGCATCATCATCTCCGGGGAGGCCTGGAACCCTAACTACCGATTTAAAATAAACCCGCTCCTCCTCTGCCTCGTCCGCAGGTTATCTCTTCCCTCCCTTCCTGTGCTCTTTTTCGGAGACTTTCGATTCCGCCGTTTCCGGCTTTTTTCAAGTCGTTGGGGCTTCTCTCGCGCATCAAGAACCGTAGATTAGACCAGTAATTGTTTCTTTGATGCTGAGAGCTCTTGCTGACTGACGCGGCTCGGTTCACCAGCCTGCTGATGGAACGGTTCACATTGTTCGACTCATCGGTCCACAACACCTTTTCCCAATCTTCAGCAGTGCAATCTTTATATAACTTTGCCTACTGCAGCCTATTTTTCTTATTTTGAGTCCTTAATGCTCGAACTAAATCTCGAACTTCTGCCGCAATTTCTGTTGCTGTCATCCTCCTGTTTCGTTTACTTAACGTTTGTATATAGCGGTCTTCATTTTCTGTTGTTTTTTTTTTTGGGCCGTCCAGTTCGTTTTTGATATTCAAAAGTATTAGTATCCATTAACTTTTTCACTGTATCGTGCAATGTTGATTTCGGAATTTTAGTTTTTATCGCAATTTCCCGCACAGAATAGCCTTCTTTAGCAAGAGTAATAATACTCGAACGCTTTCGAACGGATAATTCTTTTCTAGAACTGCTCATACAGATCACATGCACTGTCAATCTTGAAATGAAGAAGAAACAACGACTTCGCCTTCGCAGCTCCATGCTTATCTCTATTTATAGTCTAGAACTTCCCTTACAGTGTTTATAAACTCTTTATAATGTGCCAAATATATTCCTCTGAAGGTTTTGAACGTCCAAAGCGAACAATATATCCCAACATGTACCGAATGGAAACCTAACGGAATGAGTGTTTACGCATGCAGCTCCTTTTTTAAACGTTTATTTAAATAACTAATATTTATTTCTATTTTTACATACCGAAATTATCGTAAAATACGTCCGGTGACTTATGGACGGGAATGTATTTATGTGGATCCAGGGATCTCCGTGTAGGAAGGGTTGCATTTCTTTTAAGCTGGTCCACGGACCATTCTGCTTCGTTACAGCTTAGAAACTGTGACGAAACACAAACGTAACGAGAAAAACAAGAAGGCACCATGCAGTCCAGGTGTGCGTCGCCTAAACGCCAGTCAGAGTTTGCTCACTTGAAAAATGTCCTAGAAAATGTCTTACCGCGTCTTCGGTACTCGATGTCTCAGTTAACTGACGCATCCAACCTCCTAACATCGATTTGCACCGTATCTTCACGTATCCGCCAAGGTGTTGCGTAGTTCGCGGACGCGCGTCTCACCCGAATGACTCAGAAGAAATTTTCGCCGGTTACTCGGTAGTCCTATTCTTCTTGTGGCCCATCCAGAGCAGAGTCAAAGCCAGTCGCGTCGAGATGGACGGTGGCGAGGCCTTGGTTCGAATGGCTCATTTGTCGAGCCGTCCGAACGGTAGTGTTCGCAGACACACGTTCCTCCCTCTGGATACACTTCTCCGCTCTGTTCCGCGGTTTACCCTCCTCGCCCGTGGTCCTACGACGGTGCGACGCCAATCAACGGCCGTCCCCGTTTTAATTTAGCACTCGGTGGATGCCGTTTCCGTCGCGACGACGACGTCTGGCCTCCCGGCCGATTGACGTGCGCCGCCGTTTGATCGATCGTCCCGCGAACACACCTACCTTACAAGGCAACCACGACCGGACGACTTCGATTTCAACCTTCACGATCCCACACCAGCCCCTAACCCGTGCACACAATCTTAACCCTATTTAATAGTCCAGGAGATGTGAACGTTTGTCAAGCAACCGTGACCGATCTTTTGTATGGGAGATTCGGGAGTTGATTAGCGTACATCTAAGCATGATGATTGTTAACTGTATTTTGGATAACGGCACAGCAATTTTTAGTGCCGCCTCTGTGTCGCCATTCGAGCGCTAAGGGCTGGCCATTTGCGAGCGATGAGTTTTTGAAATAATGGAAATATTTGGGGTACCCACAAGTAATCAACTTTTATCGTTGAAAAGGAAACACGTATTCTTTTACAGTTTTCGGTAAAGCAGACTGTGTTCTTGCAAATTGTCCTTGGTAATGATGGAGATTATATAATAAATTAAGAATTTACTACAAAGTTTGTTTCAGATTTCAAAATAATTGATTACTTATAGGTCCTCCTAATATGTTCCTCGATAAAAGACGCGTTTGCGTCAGTACTGTGATAAAAACTATAGGAGCGTCCATCGGAGTTGATCGTCTAATTCGTTGCAATCTGTTGCTCCAATGCAAACACTTTTATCGCAATCTATCCGAGTCACTGTCTATCTAAGATCCATAGTCTAGCGATAAGCTGTTTCTACGTTGTTCGTAAACGCAGTTCCACCACGAACACACCCTTACCAAAATGCTGAAACGAGTATCTTGTATTGAGCGCCTTCGGGCACAATGCACGCAAAGGATTAATGATTCTTCACCGGCGCAGCTAATGGACGTTGCAATTGTTATCGATCCCCGAACAGGACCTATTCCGGGAATGGCACCGTCCGAGTTTGAAGCGCGCATGGTGGAGTATGTGAAGCTGCTGAACAAGGAGCTGAGGAGTGCGGGCGCTGGTACACCACCCCCCATGATCCATCGACAAGGAAGCGCGTCACCCCCACCATCTACACCGCCACGGGACGGTGCTTTCAGCGCTCTGGAAATGTCCCGGCTCACCCTATGGAACATGTACAACAATAACACCCTGTATCCTGGAGTCGGACATCAACCACCCCTATCGCCACAGCCTTCACACTCGCCGATACCTCCGGCGTCCAGCCCTGAACCTCAAAGGGAAGCCCTCGACCTTGGACTCAGGTAAGAAATTCTGGTACGGTATGGGAAGTGCGAGAGTTTGTGTGAGTCTTCTACTGCAAAAAATGTCGAAACGGAGATTTAAACTTTATTAGATACAACTAATTTTGGAGATTAACTGACTTTAGATATAACTTTGTCGATATTGGAGTATACTACTTGAATTTTTTTAAGAAGTTAGAACAATTGGATCACTTCATAACGTGAGAAAAATGTTTTATTATAATTTCAATTGGTCGAAATTACAGAAAAACTACTAAAAGTTGTATTTTGCAACTTTTTTATGCGGGCTTGTATTAAAAATTTAAGAAGTACGTTTTGTACATCTGTGTCAATTGTATCATCACATTCATCTAAAATCAGATCACAAGAAAAAAAACACGCATGAAAATCACAGCACATCACATTCATCTAAAGAATTTTCAAGAAGGAAGAAGAGGGGAATTTCAAGGGAGTTTCAGAAACATCTGTAGCTCATTGCAACGTTGACCGATTTTGATGAAATTCTCAGAATATGTATAATTCATACAGATCTACAAATCGCACTTTCTAAATTTTCATTGTGTCCACATAAAAAAGTTGCAAAATACAACTTTCAGTATTTTTTCTGCAATTGCGACCAATTGCAATTTTTGTAAAAAAAAATCCTAATCGTATGATCTAATATTAACAAAGTTACACGATTTTTAAAAGCGTCCGAATATTATTGTGAGTGACTGTAATCGTGGAAAGAGATCATCCCTTGGTTATGTGCAAAGAGAAACTGTGGCCTCCACTACCAACTTCGTTTAACCCCTTGCACTACGATCTATTTTATGGTTACAGAGATTAGAACTCCTTTGTCACTCGTAATTTCCTAGAAATAAAAAACAAAATTTGATATGTACTATTATGCCTGTATATTCTCTAACATATTGATGGAATAAACGGGAATTAATAGCGTACATATTCATTACATTTTCTCGATATTATAGTGCGAGGGGTTCAATTTGCAGTAATTAACACTAAACATACCATCGCCGATCGACACTGACCGGTTTAACATTTGTTATTTCACATTTAGAATTCGAAGTTTCACAATTATCACAGTTATACAGCTGCTTTCACAGTAAACGATTGAATAAACATCTTTAATAGAGTAGAATCTTTCACAATTTCAATTTTAGTACTTTTTGATATGTTTTATATGTAGTCGACGCGATAACGTTCAGAAAAAGTTACAATTCAGTTCAGTAATAATCACCATTCCAAATCCTAAATGTCTTTAAGCTCAGATAACCCTACTGTGTCCGAAGAAATTTTGTTGGCGCTGAACGACCTGTTAATTGATTTGAAACATCTGGTAGGAACATGAAACATCTTTATGAGAAACATTGATATACTGGTGCATTATGTACTACCCATCAATATTATTAAGAGAAGACATCAATTTTTATGTAACTCCCTTTTCTTGTAATTGGTGCAGTGAAATTTTGCGTAAAGATCCGCAGTTCAACGATTAAATTCCGTACGAAGAGATATCAAGAGATAACAGATGTATAATTTTTCAGGTCGTCGCCTGTGTCCTCGTCGCCGGCAAGACAAAGTTCACCCTCCTCAGGCGGCAGTTTACAAGTTAAAAGGGACCCTGACATAAGTGGCACCACCACTGGACCACCACCTGCGAAGAGGCTGCTCTCGGACGACGATAGTCCTGTTGAAAAGAGCGCACCCTCGATCCTAGGCACGCACATTAAAATTTCCAATCGAGGTAGGCAGTTTCATGCTCCCATTATACAATCTAGCTGCCCGAAATCACATAACGTTAAACTATTCCCATAAAATCACAGAAATTCTTGAGTTACAAAAGCAGTACAGTGAATTCTCGATATATGTCAACAACACGGGTCTTCCCAGCGACATATATCGTCCAGGAGGCCTCTGTAGTGGGGTTAATTCAATTAACTAATTCTAATTATCATCCAGGCCTTGGCGACATATATAGAGAAATCACTGTAGTTACTTTACTAAACGTTACTGAATAAATAACAATGGAACTACCGAGTCCTAAACGAGGATGCATATTCCTTTGTTATAATAACAGGATCGAATTTATTCAGATTTTATAAGATTTTTACGGCAACGTGTAAAAACATTTCTCTAACTTGGCGAATTGTAAAAGAAAAAATCTGAAATCCGTCGTTTTGAAAGGCTCGGTAATTATAGTGATAAAATTTTAGCTAAAATTCTTACATCTAATGGAAGATGTGGATACAGGTAACAACTGTGTGACTCTAAAGTGCTACACTTTCTGTCGCGTTCGCGGTTGGTTTCCAGCGAAACTTTTCCAATTGTTTTTATCAACGGTGAAATCTTTTGTTTATCAGGGGACGGAAGGAACGGCGACAACTCTCTGGTGGTCAGCATGGAGCTGAACGGAGTGATGTACCAAGGAGTATTGTTCGCCCAAACAGACAGCAGGACCGCGAGCAGCACGGCGAGCAACAACACGGCGAAAGCGTCGCGGAGCATGGTGTCGTGAACATCAAGCAGATGAACGACAAGCAGCTTACCCACGACACACAGTGGATGATTTCCTTAAAAGATGGAACAAACACTTTATTGGGTATATCACTTAAATAATAGCATTAAACGTACCTTTTAATCTTCTTTGTCCAGTAATAATTTAACGTCATCAAGAAAATAATAAAGGTTATCGTTTATAACTTTCTTGTGCGGGCCTATATTGAAAATTCAAGTTACTTACACATATTCTGAAATTATCATAAAAATCGATTGATACGGAAAACATACAGGCATTGAAAGATGCAATTCTTGCTATTCTTTAAACGTTTGTAGCTTATTGCACCGTTGATCGATTTTCATGCAATTTTGACAATGTGTATCATTAATACAGATCTACAAATTATATTTCTTAAATTTTATCGGCCAACATAACAGAGTGGTAAGCAACAACTTTTAGCATTTTCTTGATGACGTTAAACTATTACTGGACAAGGAAGATACAAGTATTTACGAAGATTAAAAGGTATTTTTTTTTTACGAAGATTAAAAGATTTTTGTCCCATTTTTTTAAGGAGATTGTCCACCCTTAAGACGTGTCATCCGCGGTAGGTTGGCCCGCTTCGACGGCTAATTCAATTGTTATATCGTGTGAATAGTAATGAATGTATGATTCGTGTGCAATGAAAAAAGGTGTCTCTTTTCTTTTTTTTTTTTAATTAGAATACTTCTGAACGCCTTGCATTCCTTTCGCTCAAGGTACTTTCCGGGAGTGTTGCCGAGGATTCGGCATTCGTTCGTTCGACTTGACATTGAAATTTACAACAACAAAAAAAGGGAAAAATAAAAAGAGAAAAAAAGAAAGAGAAAGGAGCAAAAGGCAACCAAGACCGGACACTCACTCTCCGCAAGTGTCTTGACCGGAAGCATTCGGCCGGATCGAAGGATCGATCGCATACACATACAAAAAGCAAATAGACACACACACACACACACACGCACACACGTGAACACTTGTCCACATTTCTTTTCTCTACTTTACTTTCGTTTTTTTTTCTTTTTTTTTTAAATCGCTCTATCGCCGAATCAAAACATCTTAACTTATTTATTGCCGCCGATCTCTCGACGCCTCAGGGCCCATTTCTCGGTGACGCGAGCTGCATTGTCAGTCCGATTCCGAGGAATCGGCCCTCTTCCGATATTTTATAGCATTTTTAATCAGTACGTGTATATTTGTTTTTACCACGACCTATTATCTATCGTAACCGCCGCGATTAATTAGCAAACGAGAGAGTGAGAATGGATGGGAGAATGAACAAGTGTATGCATATCGATATATAAATACATACACGCACGTATATACAAGGAGAGCGTGAGAAAGAGACGAGAGCGAGAAAGAGAGAGGGGGGAGAGAGAGAGAAAGAGAGAGAGAGAATCGTCCATCTTATCGCTCGTTCGTTAAGTGTACATAGTCATTCGAATAATTTTTTTTTCTTTGTTTTCTCGTTTCGCAAAGGGACAGAGCTCAGTGCGACAATATTATATACGCTATAGCATAGTAATAATTATTATTATTCTTACTAGATTTAGAAACAGGAATAAAGAGAGAAAAGAGAGAGAGAGAGAGAAAGAGAGAGAGAAGAAAACTATTGTAATGCGATTTCTATTCTTGTACGCACGAATCATTTTTATGTTCTTTTACTTTCTTCTCCGTTGCAGCCCGATCGTCTGTTCAGTCGACGCGTGGTTTCCGTCGCGGGACCGGAAGCGAACCGTCCTCGATCGAACGCGAAAATCCTTTTTTGCTTCTTGTTCTTCTGTCCTCGTTCGATTTCCTTCCTCTCGTTTCTCGACGTTCCATGAAAATTCGAAAAACATTTACGTTCGATCGGTACAGCCCGCGTTTCCGGTCACTCGTCGTCCCCTTTTAGCAGGGTTCTCGTTGTTTTCTTTTCTCTTCGAGACGGTGGGACTTGTTCACCGACGTCGGAGCTTGGGCCAGTGTCGATATTACACGCCGATCTATAGATCTAGAGGACGATAAGAAGCGTTTCACATTAACTAGCGCTTAGCATGTATGCGGGGGGAGGACCTTCGAGCACGAAGAACACGTTGCGCGAGTGCATCCTTCTTTTAGTCATAGTTAGACTGCGGATTTTATGCAATTACCACGAAAATATAAAGAACACATTCAGAACCGTAGAAACTTTTAACAGAAATTAGGCATACTCTCAACTTCTTCGAATTGGTCAGGGAAAGGGTTTTCTTTTTGGTGCCTGCATCTTTCGATGCAGAGAATTTTGATTTTGCATAGAGATCCGCAGTCTAGTCATAGTCGTTAGAAGTAAACCGAGGGTAAAACATTAGTATGCGCGCCAGACTATAAGGGAGGAAGTATAGGTCTAAAGAAAAGGGAAAGATAAAAAAGAGAGAGAGAGAGAGAGAGATTGAAAGAGAAGAGAGAGAGAGTGCGCAAAGAGTGCATAAAAGAGGGAAAATTGAAAAAGATTAATTTTTTGAATCGCGGTGGACGTGCTCGCGAGTCGATGACCACGCGACGAGAGAGGGGACGAAATTGTTTTATTGTTTATAGCTCGATGGTTAGGCCAAAAAGACTGTTATATAGGACGAATATTATATATATAAATATATATAGTAGAAATACTTTCTTATTATGGTTATTAAGAACGATATTATTATCATCGTAAATATTCTAATTACGACTATATTTACCGCTATTCCTAATCACTCTACTATTAGTATTATTGCAGCTATGTACTAATGTCACGTTGTTACACAGTGATAGCGAAAAACGGTTCTGACACGAGCGGCGAAAGATGTGCAACATGATCTTTGTTGATCGGGAAAAAAAGAGAAAGAGAGAAAGAGAGAGCGAGAGAAAGAGAGAGAGAGAGAGAGAGAGAGAGAGAGAGGAGAAAAAGAGAGTAAGACGCTCTCCTCGTGTTCGGTTTAGCTCCGAGTGGTGCTATGTTTGCACTGTTTCATTTTCGGTCGATTATGGAACGCGAAGATCGAAGGAATAAACAAATGAGAGACGTAATTGGGAGTTTGTCACACCGGCGAGGTAATCGTTAGTACTAGCTGGGTCGCCAGAGACCCGATAATATCGTCGATTCCATCGTCTGCCCGAAACAAAGATGCAGCACCACGCCTACAAGCATAATATTGTAATGGCTCTATAAATGTTGTATATATTCTATATGATATTATCAAGAGAAAACGACAACAACAGCAACAACAACAACTTGAACCACACACCGACCGACATTCAGCTATTATAGTTCTCCATAAGTAGCAATTTAGTTTATCTGTAAATCTATGTAAACGAGCCCACGAATATCATAACGAATAAAATCGACATTACTTTTATATGATTATGGTCCTGCTACCTCGCCGAGAGAGATAGAGAGAGAATGAAAGCAAGAGGAACCGCTCTCAATTGTGTGTGTGTGTGTGTCGGGATTAGAGCGACTGACCCGCCTAAACGCGTTGTGCCCCCGGCCGAATGCTTTGTAACCGACTAAATTTTTCTTATTTTTATATACCTCGACTCATTTATTCGTTTCGTTGGAGAATGTTCAAACTTTTGAATTGACGATTAAAAAGCTCTCAATCCTAGACAACAATGCTTTCTTTTCTTCTACCGACGCGAACGCGTACTCGACCGCAGACAAACATAATCGCGCGAGATCCTCGCGATCCAGACCAAACGTTGAACCGGCGATCTCGAATTCCCTCGATAGCGACGTGTCGAAGACACCTTTGTCGTCGGTCTGAAACCAAAAAAAAAGACGAGCGATGATTCTTTAATTGAATGTTTGCCCGGCACCTCAAATAATAGCATGCATGAATAATTAACGGCTTTACTTACACCAAGGCAAATAGGATGACCAGCCTCACGCAAATATTTGAACTGATGGAATTCGTACGAAGGTACTGTCTTGCATTGTACATTCGATGTTAGGCACAGCTCTATGGAAAAACTCAGTATAACGAATCTTCTAAGTCCAGAAATCATTTAAACATTAGTCCCTCTGTTCTCGAGGTCACGTCAAGGCCACAATATTATAGGTACCGATCTTGTCTATAGCATGGGGGTAATTAGAATATATGGTTCCATTAAAAAAAGAAACAGCACTGACCTTGAAAAATTGGAAACGTGACCACGAGAACATGTTTTTGTTCACCAACAGTTCTTACCAACAGGGATTTTTGATTCAATCAGCATGTTGAATAGCCTGTCAGTTCCGTGCAAGTTGGGATGAATGCAGGTACAATGACCCAGTCTATCTGGTTTGAATTCAAGTATGTCTTTTGCTTCCATTTCGTTTGAGATCTGTGTAAACAGGTGAATATATGTAGTCGTGATCTGGCGATTTTATTATTACTGATAATGAAAGAATCACCACATAAATTTTACCTCTGCACAGTGAGCTGCAATTTTAAGGCCAGCACTCCTGGCTTTCTTCAATAGCTCTAAAAATGTATCCCCAGCCATTGGATCTCCACTGAGATCTAGACCTACCACATATTGTGAATGATTCTTAAAATAATCTATAGCTAATTCTATGTTCTCCTCTGCTGCTCTGTATCCTTGTTTTCGATTAATGGATACTAATAACTTCACAGTTATATCTGGGCACTCTTTCTTACAAGACCTGCAATTATAAATAGGATAATTGAGACTTATAGATTCCTCATGATTGTCTGCAGTGAAACTATTTTTGAAATTGTGCATACTTAAAAGCTCTTATAATGGCATCTATGTACTCTCGCTTCGTCATTTTCCCATTAACAGATCGAGGAGTACTTCTAAGTTCTAAATATATCACATTGTCTTCACGAAATTCTTTAATTACATCGCAAGTTGACAGAAACACGGCTTCCGGTGTTGTCGTCAATGAGTGCGCTACATCAAAGACTTTGAAACACCTACAAAAAATTATTATACTTACCGTCTTCAGATTAAGACGTTAATTAATGCAATAATCGAGTATCTCATGAAATGAAAAGTTAAATGACATGATTTGCGTACTCGCCTAATGATGAATACTTTCCGATAGTCATGACTATGTTCTCTCCACCGTCTGAATCCGGGTTCTGCATATTGTATAACATCTTCAATGTATTCGGACTTAACGAGCCGTTCAAATGAGCATGAAGCTCCTAGTAATTATTTATGTAAAAAGAAAAATCATCATTTTAGAAAAATCAAACATAACCTCTCACAATCCGACAGAAATTGATGTAATAAAATACGTACCACTTTCGGCAAAGATTTACAAAATCTTGCGAAACCCATTTCGAATGAGAAAGCCTCTTGTATTTTCCGCAGTTTCCTTCAAATTCACGTACTGTTTATCTTGCACTTATAGCTTTTATAGGCAAATGTTTCAGAGTTTCAAAATGGTGAAGGTAAAACACAAATATACAAATTCATAAATTACAATGTATTTATTAAGAAATAAAATAAGAGTATTTGGTATTCTAGTAAACAATTACTAGATAAGTATTCAATTCTAAAGAATTATTCTAAATAAGTAAATTCTAAATAAGCATTCGATTCGAAATAGACACCAGCGTTTCTCGGTAAAGAATTTTCAGTATACAATAATAGTTATTTTCAAATAGCAATAAATCACCTACCATAAAAATCATTCATCAAGCTTTTATTTAACCTATATAGAAATTAAAAAATTCAAAGGCAAGGCATAGAAATATAAGTTTTTCGAAAAACTTTGGTTTAATAGATAAAGGCTCAGTATGGTAATACAGTTGTATTTAAATTTCTGATATCTTATCGTAATTATTTATAAGTCAAATGCATCCTAAAGAGAATTCTTTTAACTTTAATTTAAGTCCCCACAACTTAAAAATTTTTAAGGGGAAGCATTTAAATATTATTGTTTATTCAAGCTCATATGATTCTTGGCGCTTTTCCCATGAGATACAATGCAAAATCTGGCAAGAATCATGTGTTCCGTAAGTATGTCCGTACAGCGCCAAAGGACGTAGCGGTAAAACGCTCAAACTATTAGCCAAACGTTATCGACAAAGCAGTATTTTTTTTTTATTTAAATACGCTTTAGCACAGACGAGGTATAGGAGTAAACCAATTACCCAATCTAAAGCCAGCTCTAGAGCCCCGCGGACGTGAGACAAAAAAATACATTGGGTGATTGGTCTACTCCTATACCTCGTCTGTGGTCCTATCCCTCGTCTGTGCTAATATGCCCAGATTCATGAGTTATCGGTAACATCGCACGTGACAAAAAATTTATAATGGTGCCTACAACTCCACGAATTTGTGACAGAAAAATATATTGGGTCTATTAACATACAATTGCCTGTGACCAGAAGTACAAAATTCCATTAATTGAACAAAATATACTTTTGCACGCTACTGTACCTGTGTTCGGTAAACGAACAGAAAACTCTTACCAACAGCAGCAACCCAGGGGAACGACATGATCGCCATGATGGTGAAGAATTATACTACTTTCTGCGCAAGCGCAGTGTCGACCTCATCGCACACAATGCGACGAAGCTCTCGAATGAGAGAAAGTGAGAGGAAGAGAGAAGTCCGACAGCGACGAGGATGTTCGAAGGGGGTGTAAACTACTCGACAGTGTGTCGGTATTCTCTCCCATGGTTCAGTGTTGTTAACGTGATGTGACCTTTCGAGTCACCGACGAAAACCTCGGATAGTTCCTGAACGTAATCAGCCAGCAATAATTGAAGATGCTCGTTGCACGCGTCAGTACAGGCAAAATCGTCGAAAGCATAACCTGGTCGTGAGGTAGCTATACTTTCATACTTATTTAGCGTCTGCTTGTCATCGTCAGGTCACTTTTCGAACAAACACTTACCAAACCGTCGCGTCGTCTACTTACACAATATTTTTTTTCCGTACAATTACCTATGACAATCTTGATTTCGAACGGGCCTGCTATCTTCGTCGTTCATCACTCCCTCCATCCTTGTCTGCGATTCCAGATATCGGTAACACCGAATCACGACAGTTCTGCGACGTTAAACAGCACGATCGGAGGCTAAGCAGACAAGAAAAATGTCGTGTTCGAGCGATCTATCCCAGTCCCAGGAATACCTCAGCTTTCGCAGCTCCGTCCCGCTGAGGAAAATCGTCGTCGACTCCGATGGCACCAAGGTAAGATCCCTGTTCGATTCCTACGTTAATCATCCTCGATTCGAGCGATCGGCTCCGCGAGACTCACCGTCGAGAATCGAAACTCGAAACGATCCCTATCACCATTATCTACCCTCTTGATCTTTTGGGTCGAATATTAGAAACGATTACGATTACTCGAAAATATGGCAATTTTTTATTTAACGAAAAAAGCGATTTAGTAAAATTAAGTAAAACCTAATAATAATATCAATATTTGCAGAATGGAGATATTCGAAAAAATAATTAAGTCAAATGATACACTGAGGAATAGGGTGTGGGAAAAATAATATAAACAAACAACACAAACCGTGATTGGGTGTAAATAAATCTCTCTATCGAGGCCGTGATTGATCCGTAGCGAAATGTTATGGGTGCCAGACGTTTCGGATTACGCGTGTTTGTCGTTCAATGCGAATAATAAGAAAGTCGCGGGTAGAGAGAAAAGGAACTTTTGAAGCAGGATTATATAGAATCTTGTTGGAAGTATAAGCATTCGTTTCGTATATCCCGCGCTCCGGTTCATGACCCGGAACCGGAACAGCGCGATCGATATCATCCGGCACGCGATTTTAACGAAAGTCAATGTACTCGTGGTATGCAATTATTCAAATGCTCTTTTCCAGGGATGGAAGGTGTACGATTCCAGCCCGAAGACAATAAAATGTCCACTAGTGTGTCTTCCACCGGTCAGCGGCACCGCGGACGTATTTTTTAAACAAATATTGGGCTTAGCAGCCAGAGGATATCGCATTATATCGGTGAGCGATCAAAATAATTCGAGTAGGTTTTATTTCATAAATACATCGATGTTAATGTTTCAAAATTAAATTCTAGGCAGAGCCACCAGTGTATTGGAACGTCAAGGAATGGTGTGACGGTTTCAGAAAGCTTTTGGACTACATGGAGCTGGACAAAGTCCATCTATTTGGCGCTTCCCTAGGTCAGAACTCGCAAATAAGTCTACAGATTGATTGTTCGAAGTCTAAACTGCGGATTGAAAATTTTTTATAATATTGCATCATATTATCATCGACTAATTTAAGCTAATAATGCAAAAACATTTGTTTTGATACAATGACCTGCAGTCTGGCGAGAATAGAAAGCACGTAGCGGATATGAAAAAGTTTGTATTTTGCTTTGCAGGTGGTTTCCTCGCGCAGAAGTTTACCGAGTTTAATGCTCACTGTCCTAGAGTGGCCTCGTTGGTACTTTGCAACACGTTTACGGATACATCGGTCTTCAATTACAACGATTCCGCAGCGGTGTAAGTATACATATCAATTTCTCGTGTAATTGGAGATCGAGGAATTTTGTTCGATTTCGTCACCCAGTTCGGAGATAAGCGGACGAATAACAGAATATGTCGATACGTTATCTGCTTGGATGCTCTGTTCGCTGTTACGTATAATTGATCTGGATCGTAGGTTCTGGATTCTGCCGTCGTTGGTTTTGAAGAAGATGCTGATGGGCAACTTTGTCACCGAGAAGGTGGACGGGGAAATGGTGGAGGCTATAGATTTTATGGTCGAAAGGGTATTTATCATCGTTACCTTGCGCAATATTTATATTTGTCTAAAATACGTTACTCAAGCAACAAAGGCTGGTTTAAACTCTAGGAATATTAATGATACAAGTCTTGGAAAATGTAAAACTCCATATTATTATACAGAATTAATGTACTGTTCTTTGCATAAGAATGCACAATCCAGTTCGATTACGTATCCATGTGTTTACGGAATAATTTATCACTCGTTCGTATGCAGTTGGAGAGTTTGACGCAGTCTGAGCTGGCGTCCCGATTGACAATGAATTGCACAAACTGCTACGTGCAACCGCAGAAAATATGCAACTTGCCGATTACGATCATAGACGTATTCGACGAGTACGCATTATCAAACTCCGTCAGAGAGGAGGTATACAAGTGTTATCCGAACGCGAAGCTGGCACATTTGAAGAACGGCGGGAATTTTCCCTATCTCAGTCGCTCGGCGGAGGTCAATTTACATTTACAGGTGAGCGTTACCAATCAACTCTGTCTCTCTTTTATCGATCACGTTATCTATTTATCGATCACGTTATCTACAATGTAAAACGTTGCAGATTCATTTGAGACAGTTCGAGGGCACGGAATACGCCGCTTCTGAAAAAAGGAAGATGTAGCACCACAACTCTGTTGAGCAACAGTTCCTCGATCCCCACGCGACTAACCTGACTTTTACCTGGTTGTCAATGGTCAATGTTAAACTATGACTGCGCTGCCAGTCTCAACACAGTTCCAGAAATATAACCACCGTCGTCCGTATTATACTTACCCGAAGTATTCCATGTATAAAGCAATTAATCTTACGAGACGGCTGGGCTCTATTTTCGCCGCGGCGTCCGTAAAAATTTCATACGGTCATATTTTTTTAAGGAAACGTTTATCAAACGCGCTTTCATTCGGAGATCAATACGAAACCCCAGTAAAACCGATGTTCGTCGCCGACCGGAAGCGACTATCGCGGAAGACCCGGACGAATGTGTTCATTCGAGATAGAAAATTAGGGTCGGACATACATACGCGTCCGCGCGACTCGATTACGGACCGCGTAAGAGAATAACGCACCGGCACGTATGTAGTACGTATTCGATTAAATGTCAACGATACGTTTGTTTCTTAAATCGATTTGTATATACTGATTCGAAATAAACATTTATAAGAAACACGCAAGCAATGTTACTCATTCACAGATTAATTAAGCTCGATATAAAACGATAAAATTTAACCGGAGGGTTTTTAATGATTTCTACAGAATGCCGAGTCGCAATTACGGGCGCCACAGGGTGAACTGAATACGTCCATTTAATGAAGTACTGGCTTCGCCTGTGGCAGTGCCGGTGAACGAACTCCGAGGACGTCTACAGTTCGCAAGAAACGCCTAACTGAGAGACCGTACAAGAACTTGCACAGTATCGATTTCTCTCTGTACGCTCTTCGCGTTTCTCTCTCGCGGTCTCGGGTTACGAAGTCTTTCCTGCCCACCTAGGGGATACCTTTACCGTCTACACATGGACACACCATAGTATTAATCACAGCCTTGTACCGAACCGCAGAAACCAACTCTGCAGAAGCTAACTTCTGCGCCGGGTCCACCCTCTTTGCAAATACGCTGCGATGTACAACTTTAGCACCATCTAAACTTTTGTTCTAGATTTTTGGTATGCAATACACTGAAAGAATATAATAAACAATGACATTCAGCAAATCTTTATCGATGTCTGCCTAACTGTAGCAGCACCAGAGAAGACGTAAATTATAATAATATTAATAAGATCATAAAAGATGTAGCTCCCAAAAAGCCTTGTTAATCACTAGACTGCGGAGTTTTAGGCAAAATGAAAATTGTCTGTATTAATTGCAAGATGTAGGAACTGTGTATACATTAATTTCCTTTTTTGATAATTCTAATGAGTTAAAAATAGTACGATAGTGTTTATTCATCAAATGTCTTGATTGTCTTATATTCTGCCTAGTCATTTTTCTTATAAATGTTCAAAATCCGAAATCTACTAATCGCATTTAAAAACATTTGAAAGAAAAAGAAAAAAGTCGATGTTTTCATTATATCTTAATAAAACAGCTTCCATCACGGTGCTATAATTAATCCAGTTTTCTCAAAGAGTGAGTTATCAAAAAGAGTAAAAATAAACAATGGGAAGAGCAGCAGTTCGGTGGCATTACCAGGTCTCTCTTAACACTTTTAGTGACCAAAAATTGCTTAAAAATTCCATGCAATAAAAGAAATTTATTTAACGAAATATTAGTTGAAAAGTTTAGATGTATGATACCAAAAGTAGTCAGTTCAACCTTCTTCCGTTTTGCAAATCCTAAACAAATTCGTTCGACTCAATTCGATATCACCAAAATTCATGTATAATGTGGGCAAATAATTCTGCCTCGCATTGCTGAAAGACGTGACACAGAAGCGTTGAAAAGCAGCAATTCGAAAAACCCGTTTCCTTTGAAACGCAACGACCTAGTTTTGTTACCATCGCGATACTTGGCCCACTGCTTCCAAAAAGTGAAAGTTTAATTAGCCTTGGCCTAGCTAGGTATTCTTCGAATAGTAGGTATTTCAAATTAATAGTACCTTTCCTAGTCAGTCAAGCTCGCCAGAAACCCAACACCCTATTTTCGCTTCCATCGCGGTACTTAGCCTACTGCTTCCAAGGAGTGAACCAGCTAGTAGCACCGAAGAGCAATGCAAAATAGCAACCATAGTCAGCGGAGCTCCCTAGAAACGCAACACGCTATTTGTTTCCATCGCGATAGCGCGGTCAGCTCCGACGCGGAAAGGAAGTTTGATCGGTCCGATTACATACAGTTCCTTCAAACAGGAGATTTTCCACGACAGGCCGTTCGTTCGAGATAAGATTGCGGTTGTTATCTGACGGTGCTCTTTTCTATTCGGATCAGCCCACCACCGTTCCCAGAGCGCGAAGCGGGAAACGCCGGTGGTTTGAAAGTTCAGTCTCCCAGGTGCTCGGCCGGCGAGCACTTCGCTCACGCTCGCAACACCGCACCGGGATGCACCTCGAATGCACGCAATCTGAACAAAAGATCGGAGTGTTTGATTCCCGCGGTGGCACGTCGCCATAAGTCTGGATCGTGACTTCCGCTTGGAACATCTGAAAGATTGTAGTCGATCTCGGGCCGAATCACGTGTTCTCAGGAGGATAAACAGACTTTCGTGATTTTTCCGCGTGCACGATCCGCTTGGGAACCGATCGATACGCGAGTGTATCGGTAACCGGAAGTGCTACCGATTACCAGAAACAAATACTCGGAGGCGTCGAATTCGATAGCTTGATACCGGATCGACGCTCCCGATGAATCGCGGAACGGTTTTAGCGAACGGTTGTCAATCGATCCGCAGTCGCATCGGGGTTCGTTAATCGGCTTTCCGGTCCGTCAAGGCGGAAAGCCTTATATGCGGAAATCTGGCCGGCAGGTGAAAGGAAAGCTGCGCGCGACGATTTTCTCGAAAGACAGGCCCCGCCGATCGGCAAGCATCGGCCCTTCGGGATCCTTGCTTTGCTGCCAGTGCTGTTCCCCATGACTGAGCGGATTAACAGCGGATGGTGAGTGATGGCCTGTGTCATTTGTGCACGACGAGCTTCGCGGCGATTCGCCCGAAGCGATTTGCTCCGAAGACAAATTGTAACTAGCTGCTCCGGTATTGACACAAGTGTTAAATTGTCTGCTCGTTGTCTTGATCGTTGAATTTCGTAACGCTCCTTTTCAGTATTTCTTCGCGCTTCTCACAGAAATATTAGGGGGACTCATAAGCAATCAATTCTTTTGAAATCTAAAACAAACTTTGTAGTAAATTCAGGTTTTTATATCTTAATTTATTAAAGGCAAAACAAATTCTTTGCAAATAATTGATTACTTATGGGTACCCCTAATATAAACATCGGAATCTGCGTTGTGCCGGAAACCAGAGGAACTTTCGATATGAAATGTTGCTTTATGTGTATTAGTTTGGATAGAAGAGTGCCGAAGCGATAGCGAAAGTTTCGGACTGTTTTCCAATTGTTTCAGAATCGCTTTCTTGCGACAGTATTGTGCACAATGTCAAACTCGAAGCAGAGGAAACGTTAACGCAATGTTTCGCTATAAATCATGTTGGATATGTCGATTTGAGCGACAAGCCGATTGTGGAAGCGTTGGGCGATTTTTTAACGTCTCATCAATCGTTATCGTTTTGAAGCATGTCGAGGACGACGCGCGTGAAAATACTCGCTTGTACACGTGGGATCTTGGAACGCTTTCCTAGCGTTTCGCAAACCGGATACCGAACGCGAGGCGCATCATTACACTCGAAAAGTCACGTAATGTGTTTACACGCACCGTAAGCAAGCACACGTTCCGGCGATGTATTCGCAGGAATTACGGGTAACTATTGCACGTGTCTCGTTCATAGATTAATCGCGCGATTTTAAACAGTGATTGCGTACCGCCGGCGAGTAATCATAGTAACTAGCTAGGGGGGCGTGTGGGAAGATTCCCCGATTCGCGATACCTGCTAATTCACGCCTTGAACCCTCGGGAATTCGAACTAGATGGGAATTTTTCTTCCTTTTCGGTGTTCTACAATCCACTGAGAACACTTTTGTTTGCATAAAAATCCACAGTCGAGTTGTAACTGTTTATCTCGATCGTTCGTGTTTATCCAAACGTGTCTTTTCTTCAAATGACTGCCAACGAACGTACACGACAAAACAGGCCATTGTAGAAATTAACATTCTATTACCGGACCAGGTTGCAGCTATAAATATCTCAAGAAAAAGCATGTTAATACACCGTTCCATTAAGAATCGGATTATCTGCTGTAACGTCATAGGAATGGCATCATACCGACGATCCACTTTGCAGAGTCCCGAAGATGAAAAGTGTCTCCCGCAACCGCAAAGGGTTCGCTTGAAACAGAGGTTGCTTCAAACACCTTCGAACAACGTGACAAGGTCGTCGATCGAGATTTTCAGAATGGAAAACGACGCGGAGAGGTCTCCGCTGTTGGAGAGGAAGATCAGAACCTCTACGAAGTTCGCGTACGCCTTGGGACACATTTTCAATGACCTCACGGCTGCCATGTGGTTCTCCTATACCCTCATCTACTTCCAGAGGGTGGCTCTACTGGAGCCGATTGCGGCCGGCGCTCTTTTGCTCTTAGGTAAATCGGTTTTCGCAACGAAAATTTTCATTGGAGGTCTCTATGTGTCTCTTGTTATTCCAGGACAAATCGTGGACGCTTTCATGACGCCCATTTTCGGGATTTTGGTCGACCGATACTGGAAGAAAAAGATCTGGCACATTATCGGGTCGATCCTGGTTACGCTGACGTTCCCTGTAATTTTTGGCGGATTTGCCGAACCGTCCAGCACCGCTGTCATAATCGTCTACGTGGTCAGCATCACCCTGTTCCAAACTGGATGGGCGGCCGTCCAAATTTCCCACCTGTCTATGATCCCAGCGCTGACCAACTCGCAGTTGGCGCGAGCGGATTTGACTGCGATCAGGTGAAAGCCCTCTGTCGATCTTCTTAAAGCGTAAACACTGTTACAGTCCTTACATTTAAAATGAGATGTTGTTTATCTTGTTGTTTTATTGAATCTTATCGTGAATCAGGTACTCGGCTCAAGTGGGTGCAGCAGTGGTAGTGTTCGTCGTCACGTGGATAGTTCTGCCAACGAACGAGGAGATCGTGGTCCGTGGACTAGATCAGGAAGACAGTTACAAATTTAGGGTAATTCCGAAAAATTGCAGTCGATTCGATTCTGGGCTCTTCCTAATGCTCGTCTTTTCAGAACATCGTATTGACCCTAACTCTCATCGGGCTGGTCGCCACGTTGCTCTTCCATGTGTTCCTGAAAGGACATCTCCTAGAGCAGCAGCACCAGCATAAGGGATCGTCCGAGGAATCCCAGCGATTGGTCGATAATCCTCAGCACAATCGAAGCTCGTGGTTCAATACGACCATTCTGCTGCGAGTGGCGATGCTGTACGTGGCCAGCAGACTCTTCATTACTTTGGCCACCGTGTATTTGCCGTTGTACATAGAAGAAGCGGACATCGACGGGAAAGAGGCTTTGGCGACAGTTCCGTTGGTCTCGTACGTGTCCTCTTTCGTGGCTGCGCTGATGCTGAAACAGTTGAACAAATCTTGCGGCACCAAGGTCCGTTTCATAGAATGTTTAAATTTTTATATAAAATTCGCGTTGTTTTACGGAGACCCCGGACTTTGCAGATGTGCTACCTCCTGGGAACAATTATTGGAATATTGTCCGCGGTGGTTACCGAGTTTGGTGGAAGCAGCGCGGCGATCATCTACATCGTCGCGATTCTAATCGGAGCCGGAAGCTCGATCACGATGGTGACAGCGTTGAGCGTCACCGCGGAAATAATTGGCCCTCGGACAGAACGAAGCGCCGTTGTCTACTCTGTTGTCACTTTTCTTGATAAGGTTGTCACGGGACTGGTGGTTATCTTCATCGAAAAATGGTGAGGACGTTAGATACTTTTTTGTTTTAAGTATACAAGGATTGATAGTATATGGAGAAGTTTTGTATATTTTTCAGGAGGTGTACGCAACCAGAATTGTGCCCAAATTACAACAGGGACTCTTTGTCGTTGGTTTGCGCCGTTTCCATGTCTCTGGGACTTGCTACTTTGCTCTCTGTGTCGCGGTGTTTAACTTAAGCACATCTGTAGGAGTTAGCGACCCTATCATTATCGCCATGTAATCATTAATTTATTAAGTAATCCATTTTTGTATTTGTTTATCGCATGACAGCTGTACTGTCGAGTGTAGTAACACAATTGTTTCAATGAGACAACCAGCTCTTTGTTGGTGGAATATGAAACTCATGAAACCGATGAGGCTTTGATCTGAAGAGTTCCTGGAGAATGATAATAGCATAATTATTTATTAAGAATACAATGAAGGTCTAATGAAGAGTACACCCAGAAATTAGATTACATTAAATTTTAGAAAACCTCTCATTGAATTCGTGACAAATACCACGCATAGAGTGCCTTATGAGCCACTACCTCTCAACACAATGCGTGCAACAACTTCTCTGCAATACGAAAACAAATTTTACTGATTATTGTTATGTTTGCTACATATTCACTATTTAAAAGCCGATTCAAAGTATCTCTGACACGAGGATTGCTTTTTACATCCCGAATGTAATCACAGACGAGGTATAAGGATCGACCTCTCATCTTATGGGACTTCACTTCTGTCTCATGTTCTGAAATATCGACTGTTCAAAAAATCAGAGGTTTTTAGAATTATTCGTTTATTTTCTCGTACTCGCGAGACTGCAGTGACTATATATAGTTATTTTTAATTTTAATTCTTACCACTGAGGATGCTGTCGGCAAATTTTAGTTCCAATTGGTAATACAAGATGTGATACGAAAATGGTAATGGAGTTACGTGACCCCAAAAAAGTGGGCCACAAAAATACATTGGATGATAGATCTATCCTATACCTTGTCTGTGATGTAATTTAAAACTGTGAAGGCGCAGGCACATCGAAAGTTTAAATTTCTCGTACCAGCTCCATTTCCATCGGTCGGTACAGCAGAGACCGCCAGTGTCGGGTCGATAACCGTTGCCAGATGTTGCAACAATGTCGTTTGCAATGGGCGTACGGAATTTTCCGGGGCGACGAGTAGCGGCGCGAGAGTACGATGACCCACTCGATCTGCTCGTTACGTGGTGGGCCGCGGTTGCATCGTAGGAAGCGTAATACAAGATCCGCAAAATCGTACGCGTCGCGGCGATGACGGTCGTTATGCCTTGACGAACGTTACAGCGTCCGGCTATCGTATGTAGAAGCAACGTGATAGAGACACGAGCCGGGTTCGGCAGCCGTGGTGGAGAGAGAGAGACGAACGAAGTCGAGCCGAGTCGAGCGGAGTCGAGTCGGTCGCGGAACGCTGGCTAGAGGGAGCACGCGCGCGCGCGAGGTACGGCTAGACAGCGAACAAGAGAGAGAGAAAGAGAAAACGAGTCAGACAGGGAGCGAGACGCTACCGACAGAGTATGCGGCCGTCGAGGGAAGGGAGAGCGCGGAGAAAAACCCATTGAGATGTTGCAGGATAGAGAGAGAGAGGGCGATAGCGGCGACGTCGCGTCACGATCGCTCGGGGAATAGAGAAGGCGATTGGCTTGTACGGCGAGGTGGGGGGGAAGGGACGAAAGGCGCCTTGGTGGAGCACGAGGCAACGACAAACGGCGCACACATCGGCTCGTGCGAACATGGCCCGGAAGGTGCGCGCTGGGCTACTGCGCAGAGTCTTGTTTTGCTCGCGGCGGGACGAGGGGGACACGGAGGCGGACGCACATTCACGGGGCATGGCGTGGTGCGCGTTCTAGTAAACAAGTTGTGCGCGACCCGTGCGGGGAATCTGCGTCCCCGGAGTGTGATCGTGATTTTTCTGAACGGAACGAGGCGCGATATAACCGGCCGCTCAGAATGAATCGTGCCGTGTACAGGTGCGGATAGTTTGTTCGCCGGAGTTACTGGCCCTGTGACGACGCGGCCCGGACGACGTGTCGCGGAAAATATATTCATTCGGGACCGCCGCACGCGCGGTCACACACAGAGAGACAGAAAGTTCATCGAGCTCTGGTGTCGAACTCTATACCACCACCGTGCGTGGACCACCTCGTGTGTGCTCTCTCTCTTCGCCTCTGTTTTTCTCTGTCTCCCTTTTTCTTGCTGTGTGAGTTCTTTCTTCGTCGTGCGTGTGTGCCTCTCTGTGTGTACATACTATATAATATGTAGATAGATATCTGTCTCGACGTAATATATCTGTATATACAGGATATATACATGTGCTAGCCTGGTTACGCGTGTGTGCCGAGTACTGAGTTTGCCGCGTGTTTGTATACAACGGACAAGTGTGCTGTTTGTTGTTGTTGTTATTGTTGTTACGTCGCGACGCCGTCGACCGAATTCTCCGCCGCGGCTATCGATCGACTCTCGATCGCATCTGCGTCTCGACGTTCCCGAAACCGGAGCATCCTTCGTCGGAGAATTGCGCGGGCACCACGCGCGAGACACACGGTAAGTCGATTGATTCTTTTCTCTCTCTCTCTCTCTCTCTCTCTCTCTCGAGAAAGAGAAAGAGAAAGAGGTTTCACAACAGATACAACACCGTGCACAGTCTGATGGACACGAGAGCAACGAGCACCGCGCGCATCACGCGTCCTGTCGTCGCGTGTATTTACTCGTGTATATATATATATATATACATACATATACATACATGTCTGTGTACGATTGTATACGAGCCGAGATCGAGAGCCCTCGCCGCTCTCTGCACCGTCCGACTATTTGTATTTTCGGAGCGGGAGCATCGACACTCTCCCATGCCGCCGCGAAATCGAGAAATCGAGAAACGCCGTGCTCTCGATATACGGTCATTAAGCGATCGAACGAACACTCGCCAGGCTGTTGCTCTATCGACTACCTTTATCGATTCGCGAGTAACCGCGCGAAAACGATCGCCAATTTCGCAAACCATTTTTGGTTATGACCATTTATTTTGCGATTGCAATGATTAGAATACCTTTGATGTTTATAATTTTGCTAGGGAAAAAGAAGAAAATTCATATTCATTGTACTGCTATGTGTTCTCCTAAATATAGATCACAATAAATTAGTAGTATTTAGCATATTCTGTTCAAAGTCTTCATCACGAGTTTGGCTTGATATTATAGTATAAGGGGTTAATACACTGCTTGAAACGATTGGACAATTATAATTATAATTGGTTATTGTGCCGATGAAAATAAAATATGTATCAATTAGTTTAGGCATTTTTATGTTAACACTTTACTTACCGGAAGGTTATTAACACTAAATCTACCACGATCAAAGAAGGGAGGTAGAAATACTGAAATTAAGAACAAGCTTCCGTGGGAAATAATTTAGTAAATTTTGTGATACAAACACAATAAAAATCGTACGAAATAAATTCAATCTTCTCATTTTTATAGTGCAACACACGTTAATCGTGCTTGGATCTTAGGCTTTTCAATGACTGAACTGTATGTAAAAGAAGTTCGATAGCTTTCTTTTGAATAATAACTTCACGAGAAGTTGTTATATTATATCAATTGTAACGCTTTATTAAACAATTTGTTGCGCAATTCTCAATTCTCGATGTCTCCTTTTAGACAGGTTATTATTTAAAAATAAAAAAACGTGTGTACGAATTGGTTTAGTTTCATAGAATATATTTAATGGAATAATTGAATCTTCTTCTTCTTTCTTCTTCTTCAAGTTGTTTTTGCTGGTGTTTTGATGCAGCAGCATGTTTAGAAGTAAAACTTGCTTTTTGTTATTCGCAGTCTATCTGTGTTCAGGGCTATTTCGCGATTTTTATGAAGTCTACATTTGAACGAGAATATAACAGATATCTTTACGGATACGGCAGTGGTAAATGTTTAGTTGACGTTTTCTCATAACGTTTTATGGACGTTGTTTATCGGCGTGCTTGTACTCTAAAACGCGAAGGCATGTGGTTATCTTGTAGACATTTATTTCTTGCTTTTAACAAACCCAACTCATAAAATGTCGGTTGTAGAACATCTGCCTTTAGAGTTGTTACAATTGACCATAAAAATAACACAATCATAAAACTGTGAATATAGAATCGATACATTCTGATTTCACCATCTTACATAATTCTATTAATCGTTTGAACAGAAAAATAAATACGAAATTAATGTACTTCGGTAAGTATATTGTTCAAAGAAACCAGATTTTCTAGGTAGATTCCACGGTAGAAAATACGTAATTTTTCCGTGTAAAACTCTAGTCTATCCAGGGTTAGTTTCCAAGATATTCGACCAAACGCGTTCTCACCCGAGGGGTCGTTCCACTCCTCGGACGCGGCATTGACAGACAACAAGAAACACGTGGTGCCGATACGTTGTAGGGTACTCTCCGACAAACTGGAATAAAAATCGACGATCACGGTAGTAGGCGCTCGGTGTGTTCCCTTATTTTGTTTCAAGTCGCTGCGCATCCCTCGGCGAAGAGTATACACAATTAAAAAGTATACGGCGCCGAGAGGTTGGAGTGGCGTCAAACGAACGACACATTGTCTCTCGCGGTCTCCGACGATCGATCGTCGGGCTCTCTCGTCGGAGTTTTAGGATTACCTGTGTGCGTTGCAGCAGACGATTCTCGAATTCTATCTGAATGCGTCGGAATGTTTACGTTCGTGTCTCGATTTCTCTCTCTCTCTCTCTCTCTCTCTCTCTCTCTCTCTCTCTGTCGCGCTCTGCCGACCGCGTGGCGGCTGCTCGTCGTGTGTTTTCTATCGCCACGCGGCCGTGAGCCGTCCAAGTATAATTGTAATCTCATTCATCGTTAACGCGACTCGTGCTCACCGTGTCGAAGGCAGTTACTTCGATGCAAAGTTATTCCAACGTTGGATCTCCTCTCCGCCGCGAACTACAGTTATGTTTCCGTTTACGGCGACTCGTTACTGCATTGAACAACAACAACAACAACAAAAGTGGTGGGAAAAAAAGAATACGAAGCTTTTCTCCACGTCACCCGTCTCATCAATCTTTTTATATCCCTGGACGAGATATCTTGCGTCCCGATACTAGCCGATTAACGCTGTACTGTAATGTACTGATCCTGTCTAACCAAACGTTGCGCGGCTATTGATCCTTGTTTAAGAAATCGCTAACGTTGTTCATCGTTTCAATCCCTAACTACCGAGGTGCTGTCTCCGAGACCCTATACGCCCCTTTTTAAATCAACGACCATTTGATTATATCAGCATGAAACATCTTTTCAAATCCTCAATCGCTTGTCCTGCGATTTCTTTCACGGCAACTGCGAAAACTTCTAAAATCGCAGGGCAATTTCATTGGCCAAATATCGATAAGAAAGATAAAATATCGAATCTCGTTTCAATTCAAAAGAAACTGCGCGTCTTATAGCGTCGAGGGTTAACTGCTAAAGTTCAGAGTCCCGACTCAACCCTACATGAATTTTAAACTACCGATAATCCGACTACATTTACCACCGCATCGAAAGATCTCCAAAATCTATTATAATAAAATTATATCTTCGAATTTCCTCGAATCAATAGCAAATAAAACAAACTTTTCAAATATTCCACGAAGTTATAAGTTTCCGCGAAGTTGCTCAATTAATTGCGAATAGAATGGCAGTACTTGTGGTTATTCGAACACGTTGTCAGAATGCGGCGATGTTAAAGGCGAGAGGATCGTTTCCGGTGGTTTTTATGATGGATCTAAAACCGATCCACGTCGATAACGTTCTACCGTCTAAGGATTCCATGGCGGAACGTTCGCCGCGCGTTAATTACATCGGATACTTTGTTCCTTTTTCATTGCGTCTCAATTAAAAGGGGAAACGTTTGTTTGAAATCGTTGCTGCCGATTTAAATTTCAAATGGAGACTCGCCGGGCAAAGGAAGCGCGGGATCGTTTGCCAGGTAAACTTTACCTCCAACGTTGCTCGACACTCGACCGATCGCGCGGATATCGCCGGTCTCGAGTTTCCTTTGGCCGGTGCAAACATCCGGACTATTTACTTTTTTTTTTATCAAGCATTTCCTCTGAGACGTCGCAGCCTCGTTTCCTGTGCGACCGTATGCTGACGAATCGTCGATACGCGTCCCTCGAGCATAACGATTTTATCAATTGTTTCTCTCGAAAGCCCAGAAACGAGTCCATTTTTAAAAAATAAAATCCTACTTGTGGAAGTTTTAGAGATTTCTATGTACCGTTTATTGTCTTGTGCGAGAATTTAATAATTTGAATTAATAAACCTGTTTTCGATATGACGACGATATTTCTCCTCAAAGAGCCGCTCGTTTCCGGCGTGTTTTCTCCTGAAATGATGATTATACCTTGTCAAAAGTTCTCCTATGCCAAGTAGGAAAGCACAAACCCCTATCGTTAAGAATTGATATTATAAAGCGTAAAACTGAAACGTTTGAACAACAAAACTAAGTTCCTGCGTTAGCGACAGCTCTAGAAGAAAAAGAGTGATTGAACAGTACGCGTAGGTCGTTGTCCGTAGATAAATTACAGTACGAGGGTTTGACGAGAACTATAAAATAGGATTATAAACACTATTATTGCAATGCAAGGGGGTTGATCGCAACTCCAGCTCTGCGAGTCACTGTTCTAGAGACTCTACTATGGCGTCTACATAGAGTATCGGTCAGAATTGAACTGGTGTGCCTAGGCAGACAAAAATCTCTGTCCAGCGAATTGCGCAGCAACTGTTTGATTAGGGTAGAAAAATCTGCGGATATAGAGTCGGGGGGTGATTTTTGTAGGGGTTAAAGTGATCGGCGTCGCTGGGCGTCGATCGTCGTTGCGCAGTACGGTGGCCTCCTCTCGGTAAAAGGACCTCGGGAACACGTCAATAGGCAGAGCGGCGCAGCTATATCGCATTCCACGATATTTCTCTTTTTAGTCACTGACCTCGCGACTGCTCGGCCAACCTCGTTTCGTCGCCACTCTCGCCTCCTTGTTTACCGCTCTCGACCGGCTCTGTCCGGCCGTTCCGGAGCTTCCGAGAGCCTCGCGAAATATTTACGAGCCCCTGTCTCACTCGACACGCGGTCTCATCCCTTTAGAAGCCCTTTGGAGACCGTTGGGAGCCGATCGACCAGGGACACGCCCTCAAACATTGTCAAACCCTCGCAAATTTCAGCCAGGTCCTAGAACGCACCTTAGTCTCACAATTGATGGCGCATACCTTAAATCAAACAAGTTTTTCTGCCAAGCTAGAAAATGATTTTAAAATTCTCTAAATGGCCATTGTACAGTGAGTTCTCGATATATGTCAACAAGACGGGTCTTGCCAGCGTAGTGTAGAGAGACGCGTTATGTTTACACTCCTCGGCGACCGAGGCCTATCGAGCTTCGTGGTAATGGGGATAATTCCGCGACGTTTATCATCCAGGCCTTGGCGACATATACAGAGAAACGACAGAGAGATGTATAGAGAGACCACTGTATCACGTCTTTTTAACGTCATCTTTGTCGTCTTTTTTTAGACTTGCAGAGGCTTCTCCGATTTTCTAAAGAACTTCGCGGTCACTTGTAAAATTCCTCGAACCAGAAAATTCTCAGTGGTACGAGAAAGTGTTCTGTTATATTCTTCACTGTTCGGAAGCTCCCTCGACCTCTCGTCGAATTCGCGAATTAATCGGCGGGGGGAATTTTTCAAATTGTTCCGCTTTCGGTGGCCGCGCACCCTTCAGCTCGCATTCTTCTCTCCGCTTTCCGCTCTTTCCCGCGATCGTCGAACCGACCCAAATCCTCCCTCAACAATGAACCCTTTCAGAGTGAAAAGGCGACGCTGACATCAATTTCCCGTGGGCCAAACCCCAGGGGTCTCGGTGTGTCCACTCGGCCACTAATCGCCGAACAAAACCGTCCGTCGAAACACTCGGAATCGCGGATTATCCGCACAAATCAGCCCCGTTTGCTGCATTGTCACCGTCCACTTTCGCGGGCCTACAGACAGTATCGTCCGATCGTTCGTTCCTCAAGAAAATGCCGTCCGAAAGTAGGTAACACGTTAAGTGCCAAAAATTCCCGTAAAATTACAATTCTCTAATTAATGAGACCGAAACTAGAAAATTCAAATTTATCGTAAATTTGTCGATAAAAATGAATTTCGGAAGACGGTAAAAGTTCCCTATATTCGGTGCTACTTTTCCCAACATTTTTTTGCTCGATTCTTAAATCGAAATAAAATTATGTTTATAACAAATTTTCAACGTTTGGTCCCAAGAAACGTAAAAACAGCTACACTTATAAGTAAATAGTTTTTGAAGAAAGCAGTATTTTGAAATGTCCACGGTGTTAAAATATGCGAGAGAAAATATGTAATCGAACAAAAAAGAGTTTTCGTAGACAGTCCTAGATTTTCTGTGAAAGAACACAATTTTCACTTCGTTGAAAGTTTAGAATGGAGTGCAAAGACCGAAGGAAATTGCAGAACTACTCGTCAGATATGAGCGATTTTTAAAGTTAGCTGAGAAACCAAAATTCGAAATTTTTACGCGAAACCAATAGCCGACTCCCCTTTTGACGCTTCAGCTAACTTTGATGAATACTGTGCAGTCGATACCCCATCAGCAAAGTTCTTTATGCGATCACATGCTCTGCTACCTCGCCACGCTACCGAGTTCGGTCTTGTTTCAGAATTTGCGATTCCTTTGGACGCTTCGTCCCACTCTCGGTTATTATACTTGTTCTAGTCAGACTACGTCCACACCGACTTCGGAAACTGTCGATTGTTATCGACCGTCAAAGGATAGGGTTGCACGAACGTGTAATCACTCTTGTAGAACACGATCCGGAATGATCAAAGAGTACCGGTGATCCACAATTCGTTTATTTAGCCACGGCTTTTTGTTTTGTTCGCCGAGAAGCTTGTTATTGTACGGCGACGTACACAGTGAGTCACTAGAATCTCCGTAGTCCTCGATCGTCAGCCATAAATGATTTATATTTTCTTCGGTATTCAAGCTTTTGCAAACTCGATTGCAAAGCGATGATGTAGTGCAGGAAAACAGGAATTTTAATTAATAATCGCTGTTTGCTTACACACGTTAATTCGACGATGAGTCTTCTCATTTGAAATGAGGATCATAAACAAATTAATCACCTCGGACATTACATGTTCACGTGTACGACTAACTTGATGGGGATCGACGGATCCTGGCGATTCTGTGTTGATCGTTATAACTTTAGCAATCTGTATTCGCTTGAGCATCAATTGACCGGGAACAATCGCGTTTAACACAAACACTCCACAAAATTGAAACGATTTGCGAGACTGGAGTTATACGTGCTGGCAAAATTAATATAAAAATCCTATCGAGTTTCCTGAATATGTGTTGCGACAAAAATTAAATTTTTAATCCCCCTTGTTTTATGATCTTCTTCGCGGTTAGAATGATTAGAATTATTTTGATTTTAATCATTTCCCAGAAGAAGAAGAAGGAAATTTATATTCATTGCGTCTATTTGAATGCTTGACACGTTTTCTGTCAGTATTTCTCTTAGCAACAGTCTTCATAAGTGCAAGTTGTTTATCAAAATGCAATATCTCCTCTGATAAAATATGAGAAAAGTATAAGTGGTAATTACAGTGTACAACAAATTATAAATATTAATGACAGATGAATAGCACTTTATTTTAAGTTGAAAGAAATGAATAAAACATTTACATTCGATAGGTCGCGTTTGAAATCTACATAACAAGTTTGAATGATTTTTTGCGTTCTGTAATGTCAAGAAGGTACATCGATCGCTGTCGTTAATCTAATGTAAGATCGAACTGACCAGACTCAATGTTCGTAATCATAATTAGTAGATTACGCTTGGTGCCCGCAACAGGAGTCCCGTCGTTGGTCATTGTAGTCATTAAGTTTCCCAATAAAAAAGCGAGTGACGAACGCGCCAACATAAATCTTGAATCGTGAATCAAGATTCTCGAAGGAGAGATAGACGACGGCCAAACACGACGAGACCAAGACGATGTTTACATCTGGACGGCCTTGGTTGCACCGGGTGGTTATAGTAATTGATTAGGCGGGTTTCCCGCGGAACGGGGCGCATACCACTGCCGGAATATTCCCGTTGTCGTACGATTATCGCGTTGCATGCCGGGAACGTTGCATGTCGTGTTGTGACATTTAACCCCCCTGTGCAAGAAACTTTGTCTCCACTGCATTTTTGCTAAACCGTCTTGGAATTTCTGAATCAGTTTTTCTTTTACCTGCAATACCATGATTGCGTCTTATTCTGTGTGAAAAGATATAAGTTTATTTAGGAGAAATATTTAAAAAATCGAGCTCTTGGCGCATCGGAGGATTAAGGGGTGGATTTCCAGCGCTACGGTTAAAAGGCCATCGTTGGGAATTTTTGCAAAAGAAAGTAACAAATATTCTAATTCCAAACTTGGTACGTTTGTTAATCGATACTCAGAAGAATACACTCGGATTTTTTGATCCGGCAATAATAATTTTCTTCAGGGTTACAACATTAATGGCGAAGACGTTTGAAAAATAATTTCCTGGAGCCTTTTTAGCTTGATTACAGGATCGGCTTTGAGAATTTTTTCTGAAAAATGTACCGAGTATTCGAACTTCGAACTTGGTACGATTATCGAATAATATTCGAAGAATGTACGCACATTTTTATTTAACCGGAAATAACGATTTTCTTTAGTTACAACGAAAATAGGAACAGCGTCTCGGAAAGAAATGTCTTGTTGACTGAACGTGATTTTGTCTGTTACAGCCAGAGCTGGCGCTACAGTAAAGAAACATAATTAAAAAAACAAATTAGCAGCGCCATTTCGAAAGAAGCAATTCGTTGATCTGTTAAAGTTTATATTTCCGGCTGTAACGATTCCGACGAACAAAAAGCAACGGTTTCGCAGTCGTAGGAAATGTTACACCAATTATCAATGATTACTCAAACGTGTTACTATGTAATCGCAGGATATCATCGAGTTTACACGAGACTACGTGTCAAGAGGTATTTCGTAATGCGAGCTTCGTTTTGTTGGTATTATTGTACGCAATAGCGATTTTAATTGAATAATAAGCGATAATAGCCGGTTCGGCTCGGTAACAGACTTTAAACTTGTCATAAGCGTTGTGCAATAAAATTATATAATTGAAATTGTCGTGCAATTTTTAGTTTGTTTTTCCATTTGCGAGAGGTTGCGTAATTCGGATATCACGGTGTGTGGACATTATTTTCTGAAAATAATGATCGCGAAACACGAATAAGACGCTGAGAGAGAGAAGGAGAGAGAGAGAGAGAGAGAGAGAGAGAGAGAGAGAGAGAGAGAGAGAGAGAGAGAGAGAGAGAGAGAAATCTGTGTGTAATATGTAGGTTACATGGGTGAACAGCCGCAAGAAAAAAAAGGAAAAAATGAGTCTAGGGTGTAAAAGAGAGCTGCAATAAAGATAAAAATAAAAGGGATAGTCTACTGCTGTTGTCTTTGACGCGACCGCCGACCGCAAGGGGTTGTACCTGCCATTCATGCTGGCTGTGTTTACTAACTGGAGGTCAGGCAGTGCTGCCAATCTATAAATATGAAATTCAGGCTTACTGTTAGAAAGTTAGACTGCCGGGTACTGCGATAAATTTATGGAATTAATTGGTAAACTGGTCGTTAGCCCTCTGTGCAAGAGGGGATCTATTCGAATAGTAAAAATATTAGACTAGGTGAAAAATAACAATAAATTTTTTTTTCACTCTCTGCACCATTCAGTTTTATTTGATTATTTTTGTATGCAACGGATTCTAATTTTATCGAGTTCTATTTAGTAGGAATGCAGTGGAAGAGGCTCGCAAACAACCCTCGCTACCAATCAGAGCAACAAAAGATAACACTTGACGCCCCCACTTGCACCACTCGTACCGAATACCCACGCACAAGCTCATCCTCTGCGCCACTGATTCACATGAAACATTCAATGCAATTTTTATCGTGTACGAATTTCATTTATATTTTTTTCTACAACCCCTTCGAAAATAGTTGCACGAGGGGTAGCTGAAATTGATCATGACTTTATAAAGGATGCTGTTACAATCCCCGAATTAATTAAATTTTATTATAACCTCTGTATAGCCCTGGAAAACAATTCCATAAAAGGTCCCTTGAGGGATGTTGTACGCTGCATTCAAGAAAATTGCATTGTACAGTTTAAATTGCCACTGAAGTTAATTGTACTACCATACAGGACGTCATATTATCTTCCCGGTAAAATACATGTCCCTTTTAACCTACAAAGAACTCTTTAAATATAATTCCATAAAAGATTCTCTGTAATTGAGAACATAATATGATATATTTCAAGCAGCAATTGCAATCAATTGTACTCCCACAAAGGATGCCATGTACTGGTTTTCCAACTAAACAAATACGCCATTAACCCACGCAGACCATCTAGAAATAATTCTACGAAAGGTCCTCTGGGGGTTGATCTGCTCACCTTACATTGAAACCAGGAACGTCACGTTTCATTCACAATTTTCTATTTTAAACAGCATCTACCACCTTCGCAACAAAATAAACATCTCTGTAACCTTTACACAGCCCTTAAAAATAATCCTACAAAAGCCTCTCCAAGGGATGTTCCTCCCACCTTAAAAATACTCCTCCTTTACACCCCTGCAGTTCCATCGAATACATATTACTAGACGACGGATCTTAAAAATAATCATAGAAATAATTGTCGGCATCATTCGCAAGAAACAGTAGCCATGTAGATCTTTGTTTTCTTTTTTAACCACAATAAGTCGAAGACAGTGTACTACGTTTACATTCTTAAATCCTACTGTTTCAAATTGCGCTAACACGGTTTCGTCATAGATGCGTACAATCCGTAGAGTGTATGCCACAACGGAGAGAAAAATCAATACGTTCCTGTAACCGGGTACGGAAAATAGGTTAATTTTTCGCTGCGAGATCGAGAGCACGGGGTTGAAAACTTGGTCCCCGTCGCCCCGATGAAATATCATATAATGGCATCGCTCGATCGTTTCCCGGACTAGATCACAATTCCCCGGTATGTATCTACGCGCTTTCGTTGCACAACTGTCGAGGTGAATTGCGTCATTACCATACAATCGGTTTATCGGTGAGTCTCGTCCGAGTGTGCGAGAGAAGCGAGGCGCCTCGCGGAAAGAGAGAGCGTCACCGAAAACCCCCGTAAGAACACCGAGTTCTGCGAGCACGTTCCTCAAACGATCGCGTTCAAACGCTAAAAATATACCGGTACGGGACGTAATTTTATTATACTGACTCGTGGCACTCCGCTCGGTTGCGTAACGAGCGTATCGCGGGTCCGCAACCGCCGCAAATCAAATTTCATTTTTATTACGTTCGACGAGCACGTCCTCCTGCTGATCTGCAACTTCCATTATCGTGTTCCGCGAACTCCTGTCTCTTTCGGAAAAGCGTCAGGAGCGTGAAAATCGAATGGAGTAGATTCTCCAGGAAATTTCGAAGCGGAAGTCGAAAGCAAAGAAATCTCGGTTTCCGCACGGTTTTTGTTTAATCGACGATAGATATCTGAACCGCCAAGGGCGATCACGAAGCGCAGTGGCGTAGCCACGCGCGCGTTAGAAATCAAATTTCAATTTGCTCCACTTCTACGCCGTGATCGTTACCCGTCGGATGGGAGAAATTGCGTCCATTTTGACTGAGAATTAGAAACGTTTCAATGTACATTTTCTAGCAGCGAATGAAAAATCATTAGCTATTTTCTATTACCTACTTTCAATAAGAGACACTCAACAGAAACTGAAGCGTGGGTGTTTGAATGAATTTAGCCATGGCTGCTATGAAATCATCAAGAGCATCTGATCTTCAACGGATCTACCGTCATCCTACACTGCGCACTCCTGCTTCTCACGGAACAGCGTCGGGACTATGCAAAAACCCCTTAAGCCCTGTACGCCACTATAGTGGCTTTCCGTGGAAAGCATCAGTTCGAACAGCACGAACCACTATAGTGGCTTTTTTGCCTTCCGTGGCTAGACGCGCCGTCCCTGGGAGGCAGAGTTGCGGACAAACGCGCCGTGCTTAAGAGGTTAAGTGTGCATTTTTCAGGTAATTTCGAATCGAAGGTCAAGACCAAGGAAATCTCGATTTATGCACGGTTTGTGTTCGGTTTATCGGTTTTTGTGTTCATTTTATCGGTTTGTGTTTTTTTTTTTCTCTGACCCGCCAAGAGCGATCACGTGGCGTACGGGCATAGTCGGCGAAGCACAGCGGCGTAGCATAGCAAAGCTTCGCACGCGGCTTCAACGACGAATAACTTAGAAAACGAAATAGCGATCGTGATTTTTTTATTCTTGACTTTCGTCGCGAATTTGCAAGCAGATTCGATTCTCGGGACTCTCTCCCACCTGTTGCCTGCGACCATCCTCGAACACCCCCCCCCCTTTCTCGATTGTTTTCTCGTCGTCATATCGTGGAGGAGTGACGTACCAAGCGGAGAGGCGCGGAGAGGATTATACGCGCGCGATCCACGCTCGTGACGTTTCCGCGACCGCGTCCCACGCGGAATGACGCACCGTCGTCGTTGACGCAGCTCGCCGCGAATAACTGTATTCTTATCATGGACACGCGCGTTCCGTGAATCTAGCCTCGGAGATAAATTACAAGCGGTTTACGCGACTCGCGACTACTTACGCGCTTGCGAAACGCGGTTTTCGGCCGAAGACCGTCTACTCTTTGATCGCTGGGGGACCTGAGAACCGCGGATTTTTCGGGAACGATGGTTCCAATGATGCTTCGGGTTCTAGAGTGCACGGGGACGGGTTACAGACTCTAGGATCCGTGTCACTTTGGGGAATGATGGAGCGAATGGTGCTTGACATTTCAGAGTACGTGAGGAGTCTAAAAGGTTCCAGAGTTTGGGATCTGTGGAATTTTGGAGAATGATGCTTCAAATTTTAGAGTGCACGAGAAATCAAGAGGGTTCCAGAGTTTGGGATCCGTGGAATTTTGGGGAATGATGCTTCAAATTTTAGAGTGCACGAGAAATCAAGAGGGTTCCAGAGTTTGGGATCCGTGGAATTTTTGGGGAATGATGCTTCAAATTTTAGAGTGCACGAGAAATCAAAAGAGTTACAAAGTTTGGGATTTCTGGAACTTTGGGGAATTATGGTGCGAATGGTGCTTGAAATTTTAGGGTCCATGGGGAGTTCAGAGAGTTACAGAGTTTGGGATCCGTGGAATTTTGGGAAATAATGCTTCGAATTTTAGAGTGCATGAGAAATCAAGAGGGTTCCAGAGTTTGGGATCCGTGGAATTTTTGGGGAATGATGCTTCAAATTTTAGAGTGCACGAGAAATCAAAAGAGTTACAAAGTTTGGGATTTCTGGAACTTTAGGGAATGATGTCTAAAATTTTAGAGTGCATGAGAAATCAAAAGAGTTACAGAATTTGGGATCTCTGGAATTTTGGGGAATTTCGGAGAACGGTGTCTCGAACGATGCTCCAAGTTCTGGAGTGCATAAGCAATGTACTAATGTTATTCGAATATGCTATTTAAAATACATACCTATGTACAAAATGCTTCTTTACAAAAATTCTGTGTCAACCTTCCAGGAAAACAGATAAAAATAATTTTCATGTAAAACAGGTATCGTGTGCGTAGTAAAAATGGAGACCTCGTTGCAAGAACCGTATATGTCCAGATTTCGAACATTGTTTACTTTCTGCTACAACGAGGAAAATTTAACCCTTAGCACTCGAGTGGTGACTGTAAGGCACCATTAAAAATTGCTGTATCATTATTCAAAATATTTGTCACATTATTAATTTCGTTTGCATTTAATAAATTACTAAACATTTCAGTATTGTACGAGTAAATGGCACCATTTTCGTATGTATAACATGAAAAAAATATATGGAAGGGAAATATGTATTCTAGGTTGAATGAAATGTTTCGTTTTAGAGTTAAAATAGCTTCGAGTGCAAAGGGTTAATTGAAACATGGATTTGACTGGTTCTTCCATCTAGTTCTTCGTATGTTTGTAATGATTGAATTAGTTTCTTTTTTTGGTTGCAAAATTCGTTTGGATTTGAGAAATCCTTCTAGAATGTGGATTTCCAAATCTTCTGGAAAATAGCTTGCTAAGAAAATATATAGTATCGTTTTAACGATCCAGAACGTGGTTATTTCTTTCCCGCGTTTTTGCACACTCAGACGCGTTGTTTAATGCATGAGGGCACAGTTTAGTCTTTATGGTTTAGTTAAATTAACTTGTTGTCTGAGAATGATATGGCAGCTATCAGTTTAAACTGTTTTTTCTGACGTGGGTAATCAGATATTAATGTAAAGCAGAAAGCATACTGTTGAATAGTTATGCATTGTTATCGGCAGCACTTATCGCTGCTTGTGTCAAACAAACGATGCTTCTAGGAAATATGCGAAACTCGTGATCTAAAATAGTTGTCTAGTTGTCGTGTTCTAAATAGTTCTTGGAACTTTAAAAAAAAAATGATATTACGTCAAAAATATGAAAACAGTTTACAATATAAAACAAATTTCATATAAAATTTTACAAATTTCCTAAGTATTTTATGTCTTGGTGTGCTTCACAATTCTACAAATTGAAACGTCCGTAACAACATCGGAAAATTTTTCTCTTGATTAAATCTACCATGGAGTTGAAGATTGAAGCTTCCTCTTTCCAACGAGAACTCGAAAATTGATGTAGAATTTCTTTTTGGTCGTTTTATTCAGCTTTGAATGAAAAATGTACACAGGTTCACGAAAGTATTCAAATTTTTTTTAATTGAATCAAAAGACCTGACCTTTTTAGCAATTAGAAAAATTGGTTTTCCAAATGTGATGCAAAAATGATTTTGAGGAAAGTTTTTAATTGAGTCTGTAATGATAATTTAAAACATGCGCTTTCTAGATCTATGTTAGTTATAAACATGCTGAAAATTTCATCGAAATCGATTAATATACACGCGAGCTACAAGTAGTTAAAAGTGGTAAATGACTTTTGGTTGGTTTCTACTTAAAATCTAAAAGTATAACTAACATAGATTTACAAAACGCATATTTTAAATTTTTATTACAGGCTCAAACAGAAAAGTTTTCGAAGGTAGCAGTTTTAATTGCTCCTATAATTCCTGCAATTTTTTCCAAATCTTTTGTGCACGTATTCGGTAAACCAATTCTTCTAAAAAGTTTATACTGTTTTAAAGATCGTTTGAATACTTTCACGGGTAAGTGGACATACTGCTTTACACGACCTGTTCACAAAACAACTAAAAAAAAATCATACATGAATTTTCAAGGACTCGTGGTAAAGAGGAAGCTTCTAAATTAAATAGGAAATTTAATCCTATTCTATTATTTCCTATTAAATAGGAAAAAATTGTTTCGATGTTTCTACAGATATTTCAGTTTGTACCATTTTCGAGAAAAACGTGTCTTTAAATCCCACGTGCTGTATCGTGCAAAAATCATCCTACAAGAATTGGCGATAGATGGTTGAAGGTCCAAAATCAGCCTAGGTTTACAGTTGTACGGCGTCTTTTTTAATTTTTTTTTTTTATAGAATTACAACAGCTTGAACATCGGCAATTTTCGGAAATCTGCAACAGCTCTTTGTTAGCACGAACGTTCCAGCAAATTTCTCTCTGCGAATCTCGATTTGCATAGACAGTTTCGCGATGACTATCATCGAAGGGGTTCGGAAGGGGCGTTAGCACGAGCTCTCGCATTCCCCGGCTGGAATCATCGACGGATTTAGAGTCGATTTACATGGTAGCCCGGCTGGTGACCGTGGCGGTCGTCGACGTCTATGCATCCGGTTTACCAAAAGGTTCCCATGCCCGATAGCGATCGTCTCGTGACAATGTTTTGTCGTAGAGCTCTCGGACGTTGCATCGCTATCGGCATCGCTCGGATGCATTTCCGGTTGTACGCGGCGTCGCCCTGCGTCGCGTCGCGTCGTCGCTCGCGATGAACGCGCCGTTAAGTCATCGGTATCTCGTCCGGATTATTTTGATCCGATTGCACGTGCCCGTTCCACTGATTCCCCGTGACTTAACGCTCGTATCTTTCCGCGAACGCGCTCTTATCTTTTCGCGAACTCCATGCGCGATCCTAAACTGACCGATTGAATGGAACGCTATGTTGTGAGCCAGGCGTCTTAGAGTTTGTTATTTTCTCTGCGTGAATCGGCTTCGCAGCATTTCGATAATATTCTCCAACAGCTGTCCTATCCAAATTCGCAACAATTTATGGCGCATTTCGCGAATTTTTCCATCGAGCTACTGACGCCGATAGCTCTACATAAATCACTATAGCAACGTTATTTATCGATCTTTTTAGCTAAGAAAAATTTCGTTAGATACTTCAATAGTGCAGCAAAATAGTCCTACAATTTCAAAAGAGTTGGTTCAATACGTTCCTCAGAATAAATTCGTACAACCTTAACACGTTGCCGCACATTTTTAATTTGACGATCGTGCTCAGAAACACATTTTTTTCCGAAGCGGTGAAGCATGAGAAAACGCATAAAAGAACAATTAATATGCTGTCTGGCATGCTATACCTCTTTTTTCGATGTATTACTCAATAATTAACAAGTGTATGCGTTAGTATCTGTTGTTCAGATCGCCAACGTGTTAATACAAAAATAAAAGAATTAATTTTCTGCAGTTCCTATCGCGTTTAAAGATGGGCTCAGCGCGTTCTTTAAGATAAATACGCAAAAATTCATTAACGTTTGAAATAGCATGCCACGCGTCTCTTAGGGTCGTCGGTGATCCATGGATCGCGTAAAACACAGCAAACGTCAGCGGTGCCGTTCGATGCGATATTTCATTCGAATTCGTGCTCGTGCTCGCGAAAATAGGATTTCTGCGTCGCGAGAGCAGGTTATATAAAATCGTGCCGGGTAACATGAATGAATCGTGTGGCCGATGTAATTGCCTTGTGTCCGTTCGCAGAGAAGTTAGTGTCCTGGCTGCGTATTTTATGCGTCCGTGCGGCTCGCGCTGGATGAAATGAAACGTTTCTGGAGGTGAAACACTGTTGCGGGTATTACTTTTAATAAACGAAACGTGTTCCCCGTTCGCGAGGCGAGATTCTGCAATTATAATTTAAAAAATGCCGGATTTGCATATAACTTCGCACGGGCCGGCCGATATATAATAGTTTTATCAAAGACGGAAACAATCGAGATTTCCGACCGGTTCAAGCCAGTTTTTTCTTTATCGAGCCCGCGTATCAGTATATCAATTTTTGCAAATGCGTTTTGACCGTTGCGTTGACCGAAAACTAAATAAAAATTGCTGGTGCGTGATGGCTGCCGCTGCTTGTTGCAAGTTGTGTGTGAACGTGGATGGGAGAATGGTCGGATGGTTAAATCGACCATATTTATGGTAGCAAATAAATATGTGCACGTGTTATTTCTCATATCAACGACAAAAGCAGCGATACATTTATTTATAAGGTCGATCAGTATGCAAAAAATATACGCATGCTTCTGTAATATTTATTCGAGTATCTTTATGCTGGAGAATTGTATAAAATCTCGTGGATCTATATCAATTACTGCTCGAATGACTAAAAAATTCTGTTAACAGTCTCAACTACTAAAGTTAAGTACACATTTTAATAGTGCATTTCGAGAATGCACTTCGCTCGTGCGCAATCAAATCATTGCTAAAGCTATCCTTCTACCAATAAAAAGTCGATGCATCGAGTTTACAGAGAAATACTTAAAAAAAAAGCAGTCCATTATCCTTGGACCAAAGCATCATCTCAAATAGCTTCTTAAAAGCATCCCGCACCGAATAAAGCATTTAATTCTCGAAGCAGCGAGCACGATCGCAAATGAAACGAACTACTTATCGTTTACTGTTCGAGATAGTATTCCGCTCAACCCTGTCCGAGCATCGGGTTCCTCGAGACCCACACGAGGCCCCGGCACGGAGTCTGAGGAACGCCGCGCAAGGTGCATTAACGAGGCCGATTTTCTCCGAAGCATTTTGTTAGAAACTGTGACGGGACGGGAACACGATGCTCAAATGTAACCGAATCGAAAAGAAACCCGCCGTTTAATAACCCATGGGAGTGGCTCGGTAACATTGGTTCTCGAAAGCGGGATGTTCAGCATCGATAACATCGTGGGCATTACCATTAACACAGAATTGGTTGGTACTAATTAGCCAATTAAGCGAGTCTGCGGGCATAGCCGACGTTTTATCACGTTGTCCGAATAATTTACCGTACTATTAGAATAACGTATCGGCGGCGAATGATCGTCCCTTAACTTGTAACATAAAGTCAAACCTGAGACGGAGATTTCGTACAGAGTCTGCTAAATGTAGCATTCCCATTTACGCATAGTATCCGAAAGTTTTATTATTCTGTTGGCATCACTGAACTTTCGCAATTTAATTCCAACACTTCATATTTTAATGAAACTGCTACGTCTTAGGTGTGGCGTATCGGGTGGAGTGATTTGACACCGATTTCGCCAAAGTCCTTCTTTATTTAACTCGATAACACACTGACAATTCAAAAATCAACGACAACTCGATACTCTACGCATTCGCTCGCGACTCTCTCTCTCTACCGACTCTCTCGACTCACTCCTCCGACTAACACACCATCCCTTGCATTCGTCCCTTTTATCCTAAGGCCCACTCTCATTCTTCCTCTCTCGCACACTCATTCTCTGTCTCTATCAGTTTCACATGCATTCGGAAAACTCAATTAGGCACATACGCCCTGCGCTTGGCGTCCCTAAACACTGTACCCCTGTCACCTAGACCCAAACAATCTTCTCTCACACTTCGGCCCAGACAGACTCTCTTTCACGCTGGACCCAAACATGCTGGCGCCACGACGTCACTCTAAACTATCATTCTAAACACGGTGTCACATTCATAACCCTACACTTCAGATTAAAACAATTGCAATAAGACAATTTATGCTGATTTCAAAATCAAGAAAGATTAATACGTAGGAATAGACGTGAATTTTCTTTTCCTCCCCAGAAAATTGAAAACGTTGAAAAGAATCGTAACTCGCGGATCTTTGTGCAAAATTAAAATTGTTAGCCTCAATTTGAAAATTAGTTTCCTCTCCTGATCATTTTAACACGTTGATTGTCATGTCATCCATATGTGGGTGACGGAATTATTTGTTCAGGTTTTAAAATGAATTCTTACGCTAATATATTAATTGTATCAAATTTTTTAAGGATGTGTAAAATGCCAGAAAGTTGGAGGACCATTCAATATCATACGTATAATTTTTTCAATTTTTATTTCATTAAATAACTTACATAAATTTGATGAAATTTTTGAGGTTTCGAGCTTGGCAGTCAAAGTGTTAATAAATTCCTGTTTCTTCGGTTTAGTGCTTCGCCTATTCGTTTCCCTCGTAAACGCATAAAATCACAATTGTTACAACGACGATTACGACACCGCGTGATCAATCAGTGACATTCAGAAAATCCGTGCAGTCTTCGAGAAATGAAATACAGGGTGGGGCAACAACTATTAGCACCTCAGATATCTTCGAAACTGTAAGTTTCACAGAAATATTTGCTGAAATAAAATTGCACAGTACGAAGGGGGCTATCCAGTGGTGATAATAGTGTTTTTGCAGCTGTAGGTATTTCGGACATTTTAAGGTCATCTCCATTTTTTTAAATGGAATCATATATTTTTTATTACATCAGCTGATGCTCCTTCATATTCTTCACAAAAAAGTATTAATCTATTTGTGTAAAAAAAATCATTAGTTTAGGAGATATTTTAATTCTAATTTGTTAGGAAATCTCGACTTTCTGGTCAATATTATGAATTCAATGTGATAATGTAGTAGGAGAGCAAGAATTATCCATATAAATATTTACATTTTCTGTGTTGATAATTCTTGGTCTCCTACTTATTGTGAAGAATATGAAGGAGCATCAGCTGATGTACTAAAAAATATATGATTCCATTTAAAAAAATGGAGATGACCTTCAAATGACCGAAATACCTCCACCTGCAAAAAGACTATTATCACCACCGGATGACCCCCTTCGTACTGTGCAATTTTATTTCAGCAAATATTTCTGTGAAACTTGTAGTTTCGAAGATATCTGAGGTGCTAATAGTTGTTGCCCCACCCTGTATAGCGCACACGTGCTATCGTTCCGTGAAGGAGTACATATAGACCACGAGGAATCGACGCGCGATCGTCTGCAACGATAATCGCGCCGTACGCGTCCGCCTGTCTTACCACTTGTCACAAACACACCGCATACGAGGTAGTTTTTGACCGCAGCGCCGTGCCACTCTCGTGAAATCTGCGCCGCTGCAGGTCCGAAAGGAACGGGTCCCTGCGGTTGCACGCCGATCGGTTGCAGTTTACTTGTTGCCGGCCCTGCTGCCCCCTGTCGCGAACGTTTAACCCATATGCACGGTAGACGCAGTTCCTTTTAACAGACTGTACAATTTTCTACGCTACCATTCAACTCTTTAAAGCTGAACCTGCCGAGCACAAAGCGTATAAACGCGAAACGCCTTAAGGTAAAGGCACCAGTAGTTGACCATTTTATAGAAAAACATAAAAAATAAGGTTTGAAATGTTCTTATTGTTTTGAAATTTAAACAACAGACGGCATGGCATCCGAGGTTCACTTTCATCAAAAGTGCACTTATAAGTGCGCTTATAAAAACCTTATTTTTTATGTTTTTCTATAAAATGGTCGACTACTGGTACATGGTCAACTACCGGTGCCTTTACCTTATATTAGGGATACCCATCACCCCCCAGTAATCAATTATTTGCAAAGAATTTGTTTTGCCTTCAGTTCTGTACCGATCGTTGAAGAGGATACACGTATTCTGTTACAGTTTTCGGTAATGCAGCCTACGTTCAAAATATTCTAAAAAGTATCATTTCTTTTTTACAACCCTGTAATAAAATGGCGGCGTCCGTACCTTCCGATGATCGTATTCGTCATTGCATACTTTTCATTTTCACGCGGAATTTAATGCAACGGTAACAACAAAGATAATTTGCGATGTTCATGGAGATGTATTGAAGGTCAACAGGTGTCAACGTTGGTTCAGAAGGTTTGCTGCTGGTGATTATGATCTCTCTGACAGGCCTCGAAATGGACGACCAAGTTGAATTTGATAATGACACCCTAAAATCTCTAGTCGAAGCTGATCCAAAATTAAGTATACAAGAATTATCGAACATGAAAACTGCAACAACTCGATCGATCTGTCCTCAATATTCATTCTTATGGAATTGATAAATGGAAATACAACGGAGACATTGATTTGTCTTTACAATCGGTACACGTCAAGCAATTACCCGCATAAATTTGAATGGCTAAACTCGTTTCCACTCGATTGTCAAGGCAAAATTGACGTCATTCGATTCTTCGTGGAAAAAGCATTGCCGGAGATTGCGTGATATCGGAAACGTACGATTAAACAAACTGAATTTTGCATCAGTATTTTCAATGAAATCGAGGATCGAGACGATGGTGTTCGAAATTTTGGCGTTTGTAGGGCAGAGAGCAGTAAGAACTCCTAAGGATTATGGGCCTGTTAGAGTTTCAGCGAAACGGCGGTGGGAAAGCGAGTTACAGGGGGCCCGATGCAAATAGGGGCCCGGCTGGTTTCTCGACAGTCGCTCGTTGCCGCAATTCGATCCACTAACAAAGTGAACGAGCACCATTCGCCGGCGAGCTACTGTCCCCGGTTTTCCCAGCGATCGATCCCGATCGATCGCGGTTTCAGACCTCTCCCGATCTCTCACACTGGGCCCTCTTTTGGGGCTTTAAGAACCTTAGAGACCTCGGGAGAAGGGTTACTATACGACTGTCTAGACAGCGCATTAATTCCTCGCACTACGATTCATTTCAGTCCTGGAACGTTACAGTGAATTCTCGATAGATGTATGTCAACAACACGGGTCTTGTCAGTGTCATATATCGTCCAGGAGACATACCCGAGCAGTGTTATGTTTACACTCCTCGGCGTACAAGGCCTCACGGAGTATACCCCGTGGTAGTGGGGATAATTCCGCGACGTTAATCATCCAGTCCTGGGCGACATATATAGAGATATTTTTGTAGAAAGTTCTCTTTATTACATGTCGCGTGAGAAACCTCTTTACTCTTCGAATTCTTAGCTGCGACTGACTTTGAAACCCCGTAAAGAAAACTTGGGTCCCCTTATATCTCCAGACTGTTATGGTTAGGACACAACGTCTGAGCCTTCGAACAAGGTATCGACACATTCAGAGAACCCTGATTCATTTTTGTACTCGAACAATAATAAATGATTTTCGCGTCGACGCCGCGCACCGTCTGCATACTCACGAGAAATTTTTTGACCGTTCTAGGTTTTAAAAAGGTTTTTAAAAATTCTGGAATACGTATTGAAGTTAACGTATCGAAATTGATGACAAAAACATGTGTATTGGAAAGAAAGAAGTTCACGAGCGAAATTTCGCTCCGGGAATGAACGATTCAGGAGGGTTAACGATGCCGACAGAAGTTTTTAAGAGAGGATTGCCCTATGTCCATAATTTCTCGTGGTGCGCAGACTGTCATCGAGCCGAACGATAACCTCGTTCGCAGGTAAATCTTCGTGTGCTCGGTTTCGCGTGACCGCGTCGCTCCTCCTTTTACTACTTCGGGATCAAACGGTTGCAATTAACAGGCCCGAGCGCCACGCCACTTAACTTTGTTGCAAACGGGCCTCGTCACACTGACGAGGAAATCCAAGTGTCGCCGCGTTTATCATTGATCGGGCAAACCGACCGTCCATTATCCGCATTCTTTCCAATCCGTAACCAGCAATTTTGCCTGGAATGCCGTCTTAGTCCGGCGAAAACCAAGCGCAGCGTGAACATTAATCAACGATGTGTTCGCTGCGGTTAAAAAATCCTTTCGATCTCTCATCGAAATCGCTTCGATCCTCTGAAATTTCGTTTCGATCAATAGACGAACTCCTGCTTTCACTATTGTGCAGAAATCTGAACGCAAGCATTCACTCCTTTTGCCTATTACAAAATTCTTTGACGCGATAAAAGTTGCGTTTTGTAAATTTTTATGGAATCGTGCGAGGATCTGGGATTTTTCTCTCATTTATTTCGCTCACAAATAAAACTCAAACATTCAATTCTACCGATGTACATCTGCTGTCATTTTTTAAATTTTCCCACAAATGTGGTAGGAGGGTGCACTTTTGTGATTTACTTTGGTAAATTCGGCGGAGCCGGGATCCGTGTTGATCCAGAGTATTAAAATCATCATTTAATTTGTCAACTTCTGGTGACTGAATCGGGTGAATGAAATATCATATTGGCAACGACGGAAAGGCTAACGGATCTGCTAAAAAATATTGACAAATAACATTGTGAATAGTCCTAAGCAATATCAATTTTATGGTCGCGAACAAGATCTGAGTTCCTTACGAGTTCCAGAAGAATTTTCCTGGGATTAATGCCGAGGAACATTTTTCATTATTGATAGTCTTTTCGGTCCGTTTCACCGTCCAATAAAAAATCATTTCAGTCAGCGTGGAATACTTTCCACGTCACCTGTGATCACTCGTCGTGCAGGCAAACTTATTCCCGTCATGCGCAAATGAAAATGGATAGGACACAGAGAAAGAGAGAAAGAGCGAGAGAGAGAGAGAGAGAGAGAGAGAGAGAGATGCTGCGTAGTATTTCCTGGAACATTCTAATATCGTGTGTCCCGGTCGTTCACTCCAATATTCAAGAACTTTCTACTCTTTAGCAGGCTGTCTATCAAATCGACGTCCATAGGCGAAGCTTATCCTATCATTCAATTTTTTATCCGCAGACCTACTGTTGCTTATGGAGCTGAACGAGGGAAATTGATTTTTTAACCCCTTGCACTACTTTGACGAGTCTGACTCGTGATGAAAATTTTGTCCCAAAATTGAATATCACGAGTCTGACTCGTGACTTATTAATTGTCTGCCCATTCCGGCGGACAAGTTTGGCACGGCTTTTTCAGAGTTTCGGCGTAGTGCAAGGGGTTAATGGAAACAAACGAGAAATGTGCTCGGGCGCATCCGTGCTGGTCGTCAAGGAAAATCCACCAGCCTGGAATCGTTTAAATTATAAATTTCAGTGTTCGTTCAGTCGAAATTCAAAACATACACGAAACAGCGCTTTTGTAACGGAAATCACCTTTTTCTTCGAACGGAGACTACAAATGTTCAGTCAATCTTTGTCCAATTTTCTTTTCTGAAGTTTCTCGATGAAATTGTGTCGAAAATGGGACCCACAGTGTCAGCAAATAAATTTCTCCTACTGTGCCTAAAACTGTATCAATAAGGTTTGCTCTTACGATAAAAAATTTCCATGTCGAATCAATTTCTAGCTCTCGAGCTTCAACAAAATTCTCCAACGAATGGAACAAAAATAAAAACTCTAACTAAGACTCTGGTAGACGGAATTTAAAGTTGTAAGTGACTGGACAGGTTCGGTTCGACACAGGGGCGAACGTGTTGTAATATAAAACTCTGCGAAGCTCGAGACAGAATTAAAAATAAATTCTATCGAGGATAAGTAACGAGACGAAGATAGATTGTCCGGAGTATGAAACGTAAAAATAAATTATCAACGAGCTTCGGTAAACAGAACTGTAAGTTGCGAGTGATTATCCGGGTGCCCGGTTATTGACACAGGGGTAAGCCGGTCGAAGGGGTGTTGGTGAATCGGCTTGTTGCGCGAAGGGGTCGGCAAACGGATTTTTCAGGCGGGCCAGACTGCGAGCACACGATCATCCGAGACACAGAGGCAACAGCCAGCAGCAGCAGCAGTACAGGGTGCCCCGCAAGTATGCGGCAGGTGGGTCCGATGCACTTTAAGGAAACCAGGAGGAGCCTGGATTAGAGTCGCGGCACGCAGAGCGCAAGAAAGAGGAGCGTCGAAGGGGCGCGAAACAAAGAGTGCGGGAAGGAAGAGACGAGAAGGAGAGGAGCAGGTAGGACCGTTGAAAGAGAGAAGGAACAAGAGAGAGAGGGAGAGGGAGAGAGAAAGGCCAGGAACGGTGGTGGGGAATGGGTGCCCTTCCGTTGAAGCCGTTGCTCGAGGCGGGCCACGTTAAGTATGCAAACTGTGACTACGTGTATGCGTGGCCTGGCTGTACCTTCCACGAACTATATTTCATTCGGCCGTGTGTGTATACCCGGCACGATGGGAAGGAACACTGCGCATTCCTCGCGTGTACCCGCGTTGTCCCAAAACCGTTCGCACGGCCTGACGTGACCATGATCCTCCTCTACCAGATCCCTGTAGAACTACTCCGAAGATACAGAAAAATTTCTAGTCCCCATTCATCGAGCCTCTCTGGCAAACCGAAGGCCAATGAGAAAGATACAGAAAAACTTCTAGCCCATTCAACAAACTTCTCTGTTAACCGAAGGCTGAGGTGTCGCTTTCTTTTTTTCGTAAAATTGCGATACCACAGTCTTTACCTCCTTAACGTCGCGCGATTCAGACGCTGGAGAGCAGTAGAAGCTATCCGATCTGCGTCCGCATTGGCTACCCCCGCTCCGCTGCCTCGCAGTTGGTCGTGTGCAGTGCAGAGGGCGTGGCTAGCTGGCCGCTACGGAGAAAACGCTGTACTCAACAGAAAAGCAAGAATTTAGCCAGAAAAGTACTGTATTATGACAGGAATACCGTGCCAAGGTTTTCTACCCTAAGTCACCGACTTGTGTTTTTCGTTCTGCCTATCCGATTCAATCATCCGAAAATTAATGTTTCTTCACTGTTTCGAGTAACCTGTTACAGAAGTCCGATACTTTGCTCCTTTCAGAAATCGATGAGTCAAATGAAGAGGAAGAACAATTTATGCGTTTTCTTTGAGTATCGATGGTTCGATACACAAACTCTTCGCTGTTTTCAGAGATTGATGAATTCTTTGGCATTGAACGAATCGAAGCAAGGGGGGGGGGGGGAACAATTTGTGAATTTTCTTGGAGGAATGGTTCGATAGAAATTTGATTTTCAGCTCGCAGGTTGCCACGCATGCGTCTGAACTGGGACAGGTCATTTCACAAAACTGTTACAAGGAATATCTCCGGTCGTTCGGGAACGTTTCTTCTTGGTATGGTCTGCCCCCCTTTTCCGAACTATTAGGTCCCGTCAGAAGGGCTTTCGTCGCAATAGGTACGTTCCCAGGGCATTAACACTGGCGCCATCGAGGTCCTTACTCCTGCCGTTACGACACCCTGCTCTCACCCCTCCGGCCACGTAGCCTGACTTTCAGGGTGTCTCTCTTAGGGGTGAGTGACATTCGCCATCCCCTCGTAACGAATACTCCAATTTCTCACTCGCGCCCCCCCCCTTGCCCGAACCGTTCGATCGTCTTCTAAAATTTGCGCCACGAGAGTTCTTCGCTTTTAACGCTGTGCGATCGATATTCACCATCCTGCGATAGCGACATCGGGAAAGAAAAATTTAGTTCGCGAAAAAATATTAGACCGGCGCGGCATTTCTCCGATGTAATTTCACTTTTCTTACAACACACAATTTTTTGTGCTTCACACAATGCAGTGTTTTCTCGATACATGTCCACAACACGGGTCTACCCAGGGACATATATATCGATTACAAGATATTATTTGATACACTGCTGAAAAGGACAGCGAAGCTCGAGTGCTTCTGTCGTTTTAACACTTTGATTACCAAACAAGGAACCTCAAAAATTCGATGAAATCAAAGTAAGTTATTTAATGAAATAGAAATTGAAAAAAATTAAATGTATGATATTGTGTAGTTCTCCAACTTTCCTGCATTTTACGAGATCCTAATCAAATTTGGTACAATGATATTAACGTAAAAATTCATTTTAAAATCTGAACAAATAATTCCGTCACCCATATGCGGGTGACATGGCAGTCAACGTGTTAATCGTTCTGGGATTTCTATCGGCTAGATATTCGGGACATATTAATATATCGAGTAAAGACTCTAATGGCATGCTGAGCCATTTTGACCCGTTGTGGAATATCAATTTTGCGCAGTCTTCGAGAGGCGAGTTTGTATAAAATGATGTGTAAAAAATATGAAAAAATTTGGATCGTCGATTGTAGCATCGCTGACGATAAAAACAGGCTGCGAGTTGAGCCTCGTTCCTGAAGGGTCAAGCGATATCGAAGCGACACGCGAGTTTGTAACGTTCAATCGAAATACCATTCGAGCGATCAGGTTGCAAACGACACCTGACATTTCGTGTTACACGACCCGATATTTGCAGGCCGAATGATCTGCGAAATCGAGCGGAGCGCATTCCGCGCAGCAGGTCGCGCACGTGGGAGCGCAGCTTAATAGCGTTCCGACCGTGGATTCGCGTTACGTGTCCCTGTCTCCGCGGTTACGCGAGCCTAATTTCGTTACGAGGAACGCGTAGCATCGCGGCTCGTTTAACGCAATCATCCTCGGACGAAACGCAGCTTTCAAAATGAGTTTAACCCTCGGAAGTCTTCGGCCGCTTTGCAGCCTGCGCGAATCCGTGCGAATCTCGATCACAATTCCTCTGAGAATATTTCTTGCACGTCGGTTCATCGTTTCCGTCACGAGGAGCATACACGAGCCCCTCGCTCGACAATGTTGCAAACTGCAAAGAGGAATTACTAGACAATCGACTGGAAATTGTCAACGTCACGTTACGAACCCGGTGCCGCACACAATAGCAATGAAATTTTAACGAGACGTTCCTTTGTGTTTAGACGATTGTTTCAAAGCCTGCGAAATGCCGTTGAAACGCAATGAATGCCACCCTCTCGCAAATACGTTTAATACTTCACGAGGATAAATATTTCCGTTTAATTGATCGTACGCCGTCAATGAAATTTTCGTAAATACGTAACGCGTACTGCGGAACGAAAAGTAGCATCGCAAATTGCACAAACGAGACAAGTATGCAATTCGTAATATTGAAACTAAAAGTGTTTTTCTAGAGTTGTTGTTTTACAATTGGTGAAGTTATAATAATATTTGTTGTGGAATTCTTTTAGCGTGCTTCTTCATTCAAGTACCATGCTCGACCTATTCATTTTTCTCATAAACGCATGAAATCCTCAGTGTATGCGTTACAATACCATCTGATACACGATTTAGAAGCAATGTACGCAAAATTTATAAATTATCTTCCATTCCTCTAGAATCTATGATCAAAACTTTTCTCCGTCGGAGATGAGATTTGATCCCGAAAAATGTTCTTGGTGGTACAAACCTGCGAGACTCGGCCAGGAAACTATGAAAATGAGAATGCACCGAGCCGATTCGTGCGCCTAATTCTCTGAGGAGAGCGGACGCGGCCTACATACTACGTGCTCTGTGCCGGCGATTCGGTGAGGACTATAATGGGGCTCGAGCCGCGATTCACGGGAGAGTGTTCGAGCAGGGGAGACAGAAAAGGGAATAGGGCTAGTCGGGGGACCGTGTGTGCCCTTCGGCTCCGAATTTCTCTCGATTCGTCGCCCTTCGAAAACAGGGCCATGTAGCCCAAGTCTCGGGCTAGAGCTCTCGCACTGAACGGCCACGCCGTTATATGTGCCAAGGCTGAACGCGATAGCGTGGCCGCGTGGAGCAGAGCAGAGCAGAGCAGAGCAGAGCAGAGCAGAGCAGAGCAGAGCGGAGCGGAGCAGAGCTGAACGAAGCGAGGCCTGGCCGGCACGTAAACAGAGAAGCGTCGTCAGCGTCGACGTCGATCGGACGTCACTGGGAAAAGGCTGAGGTCGAGGCTGAGACTGAGGCTTTCTCGGCGGAACGACGTATAGTTTCAGAGGCAAGGCCTCCGAACGGTTGGCCGCAACCCGATAGCCTCGGTTTTAAGCTCGATTGGGCTCCCGCTCGATCCCATTCCGCCTCCATCTTCCACCAGAACCAACAATCACCCTCCCCTCCTAGAGGAAACTCTGGAAATTCGGACGGGAAATCCACGCGTCCAGTTCTAATCCTTTATAGGGTCGTTCACTGCTGTTTTATTGACTACGAATGGGCTCCGACGGTTCTTGCAGCATCGATTATAACCCCTTTGCTGGACGACTTATCTGATCGAGGCGGGCCAGTCGCAGGAATACAGCGAATTCTCGATATATATCAACAACTCGTCTAGGAGACATACCCGTGTTATGTTTACACTCCTCGCCGTCCAAGGCCTCTCAAGCTTCGTGGCCCCTCACGGTGTATGTATACCCCGCGGTAAGGTAAAGGCACCAGTAGTTGACCGTGTACCAGTAGTTGACCATTTTATAGAAAAACATAAAAAATAAGGTTTTTATAAGCGCACTTATAAGTGCACTTTTGATGAAAGTGAACCTCGGATGCCATGCCGTCTGTTGTTTAAAATTCAAAACAATAAGAACATTTCAAACCTTATTTTTTGTTTTTCTATAAAATGGTCAACTACTGGTGCCTTTACCTTAGTGTATTCCGCGACGTTTATCATCCAGGTCTTGGCGACACATGTAGAGAAATCTAATTTTCCAGCTACTTGGAGTATAGAAACTTCTTCCACGTGACTCGTGGCAGGAATAATGTGACCAGTCCGGTTTGGACAGCAGTAAAAGGCTGATAAACGTTTTAAGAACAATTTTCTACGTACTCGAATTGTAGACGCTTCTTTGAAGCATCGATTCAACCATTTTGCAGCCAAAGCTGGGTAAAATAGTATCAGAAATAGTAAACAGGAATAATAATAATCCTAGCATTTTTAGCCCCTTGCACTACTATTTATTTTGCAATTATAACGATTAGAAATTCCTCGTCCTTCAGAATTTTATAGAAAAAATAAGATAGTTTACATTTATTGTATGCCTATGATTTCTCCAAAGAAAACATTGTTTTATCAATGTCTCATGGGCGAATAAAATAGCCCCACAAAATAGAATTTTATTTCGGTTTAACATACATGTTTATTAGACTCTGTTCAGAACCTTCATCACGAGTCTGACTCGCTATCGTAGGGCAAGGGTTTAAAGTACATATGTGGTACAACTTCTGTGTCTTGACGTGTTTCGGACTGTCTCAAATTGTTTACGATTAGACTGCGGATTTCACATATTTATACCCGAGCTAGTACGAAAGCTTCGAACAGTGAGAACATAGAAAGAATGATGAAACGTTGTTGCTCGTAACTCGTAAAAATTGTTAAGAGAGGAAACACATTTTTCCCCGACTCCAGCTTCCCGCAGACAACGCAAACAATCTCCAGCGTACACAAAGATCTCTCCGTCCCGTTGATAACGTACGTACCATCCGCAATCATTCGATCCTCTTACACAGAGACGCGGAGAAACCGTCATCCCACGCTCCGTCGGTCCGCGAACGATGAATGAAACGTGTCTGTCGGCGTTCAGGAAATCGCAGGTTTACGCAGACCTTAACTGGAAGGGTTCGACTCTCGGTTCAGAGTCCGTTTCGCGACTCGTATTAGCCCATTTCCTTATCGATTACCGATAACTCGCCGCTCCTTTCCCCGTTATTAATATCCTTCCGCGTCGGACAGAGAAAAACGAGGGAATAGAATAGGAACGCTGCTCGAGATGCAATTTCCCCGGCGAAGGGAGGGAACGGATAGACACAGGGATACAGAGAGAGAGAGAGAGAGAGAGAGAGAGAGAGAGAGAGGAGAGAAAGAGAGAGAGAGAGGGACCGGTCCTCTCTTCGTCAGGGGCCCTTGGGGACGGGAACGGAACCGTTATTTGATTCCGGACGGTGTTTTATCGCGGAGACGGATCTCACGGTTGCGCGACGAGATTTCCATAGCATCGGTGTCAAGGCGCACGAAAAAGACCACCCGGGATTCGTGTCGAATAGAATCGATTTCCAAACGTCTTCGGCCTCTGCCAGCGATCTTCTCTCTCTCTCTCTCTCTCTCTCTCTCTCTCTAACTTTGGGTAAGAATCTTGTCTTCATTGTTCTGTCGGAAACATAACCGCAAACTAAGGAATTGTTGGAACGAGCTGGTTTTGGCTCGAAATCGTCAGTCAACAAGGCGTTGACACTTCTTGCCATTGATCATCAGTAGACTGCGGATCTTCATGCATTTATTCCCATGGAAAATAGGATATCATACCATTCAATCAATTGTTCTCCTCAGGGTTACGATCCATTATACATTTCTCCCGCCAAGCTTACCCTGACCTTATCTAGCTTACAACTAACTTAACATTACCTACGCAGAGAGAGAGAGAGAGAGAGAGAGAGAGAGAGAGAGACGCTGTCTTAAACTAAAATATATATATAATTAAATCCAACAGATAAAACAGATAAAAATTTTAAATAAACAATAACCCTCATCGGTAATAAGAATGTAACTGAGAAAAACTTAATCAACAACTATAAAACTATAAAATAACTATACTATAAGCTATAAAAGCAGAACTATAAAGTTTTATAGTTGTTGATATCATACCATTCTATTTTCTTAAAATTTGTCTACAAAAATTGGAAATTGCATAAACATCCGCAGTCTAATTATTAACAACGGATGTAGAGAAATGAATCAGCAAACGATATTGTATTCTATTTGTTGTACCGATCCATTCTAAATACACCGAGGAGTTTTGGTGCAGTCGCCGCTTTATCGCAGGTTCGTTACGAATGTACATAATTGGAACGTTTCGGTATCGATCTCGAGGATCGTGTTTCTTCGGGAAGAGGCAAGGAGAGGTCTGTTGTTCTTGCGATTCGCGATTTTTCTCCTCTCGGCGACCCACCAGCCAGAAGCTGTGGCCGCGTCCGTCAGCTCGAAGCTCGCAGCGACGCGATAAACTGGGACACGGCGCGGCGAAGCCTCGTTTTGTCTCGCCTAACACCGAGGTGCGATATGAAACGCTCTGCCGCGACCAGCTACCTCTTCTCTCTCCTCTCTTCTCCTGGTCGCGGTCGTCTTTTCTCTGTCTGTTCGCGCAGCCCGAGAAAGAATGTCAGAAGATATCAAGAACGCCGCTATCAGACGACCAGAGATCTCCAGGCGTGGCGGCTTCCGTTCGGTTTGCTTGAGATTTTCGTTTTGTCTCTTTGCCGGCGAGAAAAAAAATTATACGCCGGGGAATATCGATCAGGAGAAACGAGAATGCGGATGCAAACTGTCGAAGCGACAGATACATTTTTAGTGGGAGAACCAGAGTAATTTCTATCTCGTACAAAGATCCACTATGTAAAGTCATTTTTAGAGGCGTACAGCGAATTCGCGTTCTAAGTCCCTTGCGTGGTTCTGAACAGGGACATTTAGATGAAGTCTGTGGTTCTCGCCGAATTTGAAATAAGGTAAAAGCACCAGTAGTTGACCATGTACCAGTAGTTGATCATTTTATAGAAAAACATAAAAAATAAGGTTTGAAATGTTCTTATTGTTTTGAAATTTAAACAACAGACGGTATGGCATCCGAGGTTCACTTTCATCAAAAGTGCACTTAAAAGTGCGCTTATAAAAAACTTATTTTTTATGTTTTTCTATAAAATGGTCAACTACTGGTGCCTTTACCTTACACAATGCACGCTGGAAATGTAAATGACCCCACGGTGGTGTGGGTAGCAAGGAGCGGAAAACGCGAGGCTTGTAGCGACTTATAGCGAAAATTCGCTGTAGTCCCCGGATCAAGACGTTCTTCTCCCACTCTAATTTCCCCTTCTACCGCGCTATTCCCCCACGCTTCCGCCACGGGCCGGTCACGTGACGCGGTTCCGTCTCCGTTGTGTCTGTGCCACAACGTCACGTGACTGATCTGGTACCGGCAGAGAGGGAGAGTAACTTTTCCCCTCGATTCGTGCTCTCAGTGGAGACATTCGAGTGCAAAGATTCATGCTTCGATATTTCAGATTCCTTTATCTTGAAATTATACTAGAATAGAATCGATATGCAATGAACATGCGGAGGGTAATTTTATAATAGAATTACACAAAATAAAAGTGTTCAAGGGAGTATAGTGAATACGCGCTCGAGTGTTGTCGGGTAGCCAACGGAAGAGCAGAAAAAATTCCTGCATTTCTCGAAATTCATCCCCGAGATGAAGGATTCCGCGTAGATCCCTTCGAGCCGCGAACATCGACAGTTTTAGGCAGTTTCCAGTTTCCAGCGATCGTTGAAACGATCTCCACGATTTTTATCCGGCTAAAAATGTTTCCCGAATGAACCCCAGGAGATTCGGCCAATGCACAGAAATTCGATAGTTTGACCGGGATGCAAATCCGGCGATTTCCAGCCGCTTTGTCGTCGTCGTTGGACCGATTTATCTTCGATCCGCAAAAAGGGCAACGCGATAGACAGAGAGAGAGAGAGAGAGAGAGAGAGAGAGAGAGAGAGAGCGAGAGAGAGAGAAAGAGGGGAAGAATTTGGAATCCATAGAGAGTAGGGAAAACCAGGCTCAAGGGATCCAGACGGTGTGTGTGTCGCCTGTATAAGATCGATCCGGTCGAGGACTCGTACTCGTCCTCGTACTGGTATATGTACACCGAGGGGATAACGAAGGTGGATCGGTCGTGTCCAGGCGTGTACAACGATCCATGGATCCAAGAAACGGCGGGAACCGGGAGCACGCAGGTTCCCTTTCGCGACAACACGTACACCACGCCGAAAGACAGAGAATGAGGGAGAAAGAGAGAGAGAGAGAGAATGGGACTGGGCGGTGTAGGGGGGGGGGAGGAGAGTATGAAACAAAGAGAGGAATCCAGAGAGAAAGATGGAGGGAGAGACACGTGTGTGGGTTAACGTCGTAATAAGCGCTGGTGTGCTCTGCTGCTCTCTTCCACGAGAAACGTAGATACTCGAGCCCGAGAGAGGGAGTATCGAGAGTGTGTCTGTGGTGGGAGAGATCGTGGAAGACGAAGGGAGAGAGAAGAAGAGAAAGAGATAGCGAGGAAGGGAGAGGGAGCGACGCGGAACAAAGCGGTGGGAAGAGGAAGGGAAAAAAGCACACCGACAATAGTCCAACGGCCATGGGCAAACCGACCAAAACAAATGTCTCGCTAGTATATAACAACCACATTCCTCCGCCGCCTCACGCCATATTTGAATCTTTCTCACTGCTCCCACCACCCCCTACGACCCCACTCCCTTTACCCTCCCCCCTCTGTTTGCCTCTCGCTCTTTCTCTCTAGGTGTTCCTTTTTTTCGTCCCGTTTCCTCCACCGTCCGTTCTCTCTCGACGTTCGCATGCGTTCGTCTTCTTTACTCATCTCCGAGCCGTGGGGCTCCTTTCTTTCTTCTTCTATTCTCCACCCACCCCCCGTAGCCCCTTCATCACGGTCTTTTTGCCAGTCCCTGGACCCCCCTCGGACCCCCTCGCCTGCGGAGAGACCACCGCGTGCAGCACGGTGCCCTTTGGGCGTGGGTAAATACTTACGAGAGCCGGGACCCCCTAAGTGCCTGCCTATCGTCGCTAATAAACTCGCGCGCGTTATTGCCCTCGCAGCTTGACGCCCTCCGGGCCCTCCCCCGCACACCCCCTGTCTCGCGCGCAACGATCTCGTTAAGCTCTTAGGTCGATCGCCCACGACTCAACACCCGGTATTCTACTCTAATTTTCACGAGATAAACGGCGCGAAACGCTCGATCCTATAAATCAGCGGGAAAAAGACGTCGGGATGACTCTCGCGAGTCGGGCTAGACGGGATCATGGTCGTCGCGGAGCATAATCGAACGAAACATCTTTCGAATTTTCTGAAATCGACTTTTCCACTGCAACGAGCGTCAGTGCGACGTGCGAATCACTTTGACCGTAGCTTTTGGTACTGAATAATGTGACCGGAGGTTCTACATCGTGGAACGTTATGCTAGCTTTGCTACAGGTTGCCACGAATTGTTTCTATGTCTTCTTGTTGTACAAAATTCAACGTGCGTGTTTCTAACACATTGACTGCCACACTAGAAACCTCAAATATTCCATAAAATTACAGTAGGTTATTTAATGAAATGGAAATTGAAAAAAATTAAATGTATGATATTTATTCCTCCAACTTTCTTGCATTTTCAGATCCTAATCAAATTTGATTAAAAATTAATTTTAAAACCTGGACAAATAATTCCGTCACCCACATATGGGTGACATGACAGTCAAGGTGTTAATAGACTGTCATCCGGTTATTTCCTGTTCCGGGTCCAGAATGATGCGATCTAGTCGTGAAGTTGTAGTCTTTACAAGAAGATAGGTTCCAACTACTTTCAGGACCTTTCTACTTTACTTTTTACGTAATGGATACAGTGCGGTTCTATTCGCGTTGAAAGGCAACATTCGTATAATTATTGTTCAGTAACGTTATCTCAAAGAGGGGGGATGTCACTTTGGCCCGTCTCCAAGAAATATTTTCACCGACTGTTTTCGTTTTGACTTGGTTCAACAAAGTGAGGATAAACATGCAACTCCGATGTCAGGGAGACATTCCTTTATTATTTCTAAACAAACTACGTCGAATAATTTTGCCGCATTCTTGCACAAGTAATCTGTGCTGTCATCACATAACGGCTAGAACGTATCCTCCTTCTTCTGTTGTTGCGAGAATTAAGCATTCGAATGGCGATTCTGAGGCGACACTAAAAATTGCTACATCATTCGATCAATTAGATACGCATGAAAATGGAAAAATAGTATAGAATGGAAATACTCGAAGCCGGAAGAATTGTTTCGTTTTTGAGATGAAATAGCTCCGAGTACAAATCATGTTGTTGACTCAGCTACATTTGTGTTTCACTGTACACTCACGGAATACCAAAGTTGGACACCTTAATGCTGGAACACTGTGTACAATTTATTATTGAACGTGCAAGGTTGTTGCATCATTCAAAAGCACATCGAAAGCTCTACAGATTCGTAGAGCAGAGAAATGTGTTTTTTCATCTAGATCCGCGATAATTCTTTTTTCGTTGGGGATCTAGAAGGATCCAGTCCCGAGGGACACGAAGAGATTAAATCTCGTGGATTGTTTCTACGGTGAAGGCGCAACGGGAATCAGGGAACGAGTTTGGGAGATGCCGATCTATAATCGCAAGGATGCGTCGCGGATGCGGAAGACGCAGGAACCAAGGAGGAGTCGATGCAAGGGTTGGCTAGGACTCGCAGGACCAAGCCCGGCGACTAAAATCCTCGCTTATCACGGTAGAACAGACGACGCTCCGAGTTTTCGTGCTCGCCGTTGGATGGCGTCCCTTCTATCGTTTCACACGAGCGTGGGAAACTGGCACAGCGAAAATGCCGAAATCCCGAATTGTTCTATTTCTAACGATCGCTCGAGCGTTCGCCAAATTAACGAACAAACACGGCGTTTCTTCGCGACGCGAAGTCGCTGTTACTGTTCCCTAAAGGGCTCGATTGTATCTTCATGGGCTACAGGTACTTCAAAGTGGCTCATCGAAGTTTCACTGCGATTCAAATACACCCGGAACGTCCGCGAAGCTTCCGTTTCTTCGCGTCTTGGCAGTTTGAAACCATTTATCAAGCGTACAAATTAATTCGTGGCTCTCGCAGTTTCATCAATCGTAGTTTGATTTCAACGCTAACTTACCACAGAGTTGTGCAGTAATTGAATTACATTGTAATTTATCATTCGGATCTTCATTCGATTAAATTACAATGTAATTCGTAATTATGAAATAAGGCACCAGTAGCTGACCATGTACCAGTAGTTGACCATTTTATAGAAAAACATAAAAAATAAGGTTTGAAATGTTCTTATTGTTTTGCAATTTAAACAACAGACGGCATGGCATCCGAGGTTCACTTTCATCAAAAGTGCACTTCTAAGTGCGCTTATAAAAATCTTATTTTTTATGTTTTTCTATAAAATGGTCAACAACTGGTACACGGTCGACTACTGGTGCCTTTATCTTACTTTGCAATTAAATTAGATAATAATAAGTGGATAATAGTGTGAAAGTGAAACACAAAAATATATTGCACATCTTCAAAGTTCTGGGCCATAATTCGGAGAGCTGTATTTTAATCATATTGTATTTCAATTACACGTCCGATTCAAATACTTAGTAATCGAATGAATTGAAAGGTTTGAATTGTGTAATTCAGTTACGACGTAGTTGAAATACTATATAATCGTAATACAATGTAATTAAATTGCGTAATTGAATTACAATGTAATCGAATTAGCACAACTCTGACCTACAAGTCGTGACCGGTCAAAATGGCCGGTTCCAGATTTTTTATTTTACTGAAATTACAAAGATGTTTTCGTGGGGAACGATTAAACATTCGGTAGATTATAATACGAACCGCGCAAAATCCGAATAAATTCAATCTCGTCATTTTCATAAGACAACATGTACCAGTTACTTTTAAGGCTCGGTAGGTTTAGCGTGAAAATCAAATCTTTCATCTACCTCGTCGAGAGATTGACCTATCACTAGACAGCGGATCTTTATGCAAAATAAAAATTTCCTAACTGAATTGCATCAAACTGGAACGAAGTAGAAGTTCATTTTCTTTCCTAATATGTTTAATCGGTTGAAAATAATATAACTACTTTCAAATTTTTGTAACGTTCTTACTATTTGAAATTACGCCTACTCATTTTTGTCATAAATGCATAAAATCCGCTGTCTACTTATCACTTATAAGATGCAGCGAGTAGAACAAGTTACAAACTATTTACAAATTAATTTCTAAATAGTTGGAATTGTTTTCCGGGGACTCCGGTAGTCCCAGTGTCAGAGAATGATATTTCTTCGTTCGTGAAGAAAACGTCGAGTTACACGATTCAGCTTGAATTGTATTTCGTGTTCTGCCTCGAATGGGTTATCGCGATTTTCCTTGTGGCCCGAGCGTTAAAAAAAAAAAAGATTCTCCATCGCTTCTCAAGTAAGCGGGTAGGCAGATTTTCGAGCGAGAGACCAGGCAAAACGATCAGACGTCGCGCTCCAACTCCGAACGACGGGTCACCAACGTCTCCTAGAATCGTCGTTATCGCGTGTCGCGAGCAAGAGACAGCGGCCCCGATCGTTTTCGTAAGCTCGTCGCGGAGGGTCTTCGTTTTCCCACGGTTCACCGGACCCTGGCTGTGGCTGTTGCGCGGCGAGACCGAGCTCACGACCATGGAATTCCAGGCCGAGACGAGAGATAGAACCAGGAACTGCGCGCGGAAGGCAAGCTCTCCGCGGAACGATTTCGTTTAGGCGCACGCGAAACGCTTCGGGATTCGATCGTTTGTCAATAATCCGACGAGATATCTAGCGGACGGGGTTGAAAACACGCCGCTGCCAACGTCGCTCCCTACCTTCGTCCCGAATTCTACCAGTCTAGAAGGCTAAATCCGCTCCCGGATCCGTTTACTTTGATTTCGTTCCGCGGATGAACAGAGCAAAATCGCGGGACCTGTTGAAGCGGACCCGTTAACACTTTGATCGCCAAACAAGAAACCTAAAAAATTCCATGACATCAAAGTGTTATTTAATCAGTTAACTGTGGCGATCTCTTTGCAAAGCGCCCACCAGTCTGTGTCGCGATAATAACTGCTTACGAGTTAACTCTCAGGAAGTCATAAATCCAACTCAAATTATTTATAATTTTCATTTGTTTGTTTCATTTCGTCTTGATCTCTAAACATTTTAAACATATTAAAATTTACGAATATAATTTAGTTTTCGCCAGAATTACAATTTAAATATCAAATTGTAACAAAATTTTACGCATGACGGATATAGTCGTCGTGACCCAAAATTCTGCCACATCTCCATGACGGATATAGTCGTCAAACACACTTAACTGGTTAATGAAATAGAAATTGAAAAAAATTAAATGTATGATATTGTGTAGTTCTTCAACTTTCTTGCATTTCACAGATCCTAATCATTAATTTGGTATAATGAATATATTAACGTAAAAATTCATTTTAAAACCTGAACAAATAATTCCGTCACATATATGTGGGTGACATGGCAGTCAACGTGTTAAACGCGACGCGGGGCTAAATCGAACCGCGATTCGATTATCCTGCTAATTACCCGACGTGCTCCGCGTCGGCTTTCTTAGCCCGTTAAGCGGAAACGAGCGAACTCGTCGCCCGTGCCCGGATTTCAGCGTCTCTCTTTCTTCTTCTTCTTGTTCTTCTTGTTTGATCGGTTAACGTATCTGCGTGCGTTCGTTCCAAAGCCTGGTATTGGAACGAGTCTCGGATAACACTAAATTTATTTCACGCTACAGTTCGACCATACGTCTTTTGTTTACTTAATGGCTTAGCCAAATGAGGCGGTGATTACGGAAGTGAAGCGCGTCGTGTCTTGTTTCTTTCAGATTTAAACGTTTGTGTCTGATTTGGTAGAACAATATTCCACCATGATCATATTTAATATGTAATGTAACTTAATTACGTATTATGTTATGCTGTACTGTGTTACATAAAATAGTATACGAGCGAAGAGGAAAGATCTCGCGAAAGCCGAGAAGCAATGCAATATAATAATAATAACAATAATAATATTACGTATGACGCAGTTTCTACTGTTGAGAGTTTTAGCTGTAAACTGTATCCTTTCAGGATTATTTCCCAAGATTTCGCAATCATTGCAGGGACCAATAATTGTTTTGTAGGGTTACGAATGCGACCATGTTAGAATGACTGTTTAGGATACTTGTTGAGTCACTTCACCCGATACGCCACACCTAAGACGTAGGAGTTTTCCTTAACCCTTTGCCCTATAATATTGAGTCAGACTCGTGATGAAGATTCTGAACAGAGTCTAATAAATATGTATGTCATTAATTTTCTTTAAACCGAAATGAAATTCTATTTTGCTATAGTTGACATATATCCTTTGGAGAAAACATAGACATACAATAAATATAAAACAATCTTCTTTTTCTATGACATTCTGAACGACGAAGAATTTCTAATCAGTATAATAAAAAAATAAATAGTAGTGCAAAGTTAAAATATTCCTACAGTTTTATCTTGCATTCTCAGGACACAGTGATTCGGACCCGTAGGTATCGCGGTCTGTATCGCATTCTCCATCATACCAATGGAGGATCGGTCGCATTGAGGACCCGGGTCGCCTCTCAATATCGAATTAACGCGATCGCGGAGCTTATTATCGGTACCGGAAGACCTGTAATCCGCTTGCAAGGCGTTAGAAGACGGGCTAATACCAAAGGTCGTCGCGGCAACCAGTTCTTCCCGTCGTCTCGGAGGACGCAGCGCGTCATCGTCCGTGAACTTTGAATTTTCACTGATTCCACGCGCCGTTGAGTCCTCTACTATTTAACAAACTGTGCTCCGACCCTTTGAACTGTCCCCTGGTCGCCTAAACGAATCTCTGTGAACAGAGAGCGTCCAGCCCGTCGAAGACAGAAATCGATCCCGATCCCGATCCCGATCCCGATACCGATTCCGCGACCCGATTTTTCTGTCGTCCTTTAACGCGCGTGGTAATCACATTTAGCAGACCCCGGGCTCCCAGAGTCCATTCTTTGTTTCGAGACACGTCTGGCAACCTCGCGGAGGTTCGATCTTGACGCAGATACCGCTCCTCCTTTTGTTTCCCGAGTAATTGTACGCGATTCTCTTCCTCGTCGGCCGCTTGTTGCACAAAGCCCACTTCTGAATTTGTAAGGAATGGCCGGGATTAAAGCAGACAGTATGTAATTTATTAATATGTCCTTCTCCGATGTCGGACCTGGCTCGTCCTTTTGTCATCCCGTTCGTTTTTCTTTTTTTCGACACGTTCGCTTGTCGTTGGCGATGAATCGCTTATCAATAACACGAACATATTTGTTATTTATATGAACAATATATACGTTGGCGGATCCGTTGCAGATTAACTTACAAGTAGTAGTCACGGCTCCTACCCCCGCTCTGCTGTCGTCAACGTTCGAAATTTTCGAACTGTTTTTCTAAAACCTGTGTGTGTCTCGAGTTCACGACTTATTCAAATTGCTCGAAGAGGAAACGCGTTCTCGTTGAATTTATATTTTGCATATAGACTCGGCGGTTCAGCGACGAACGTTCATCCTCGAGGTATGGTTTCATCAAACGAATCGCAACGATATCTTATTTTGTTGTTACTTTTGTGGTTAACGGGTGAAGCGACGCGATATTTGCGTTCGTCATTTGTATTTCATTGTTAATGAGACTAATGCCAGAGGTCACTTTGCGTCTCTGTGGGATGTATGGTACATAAAAAGTTCACTGATACATGTTTTTCGTTACCTTTAACCCTTTGCACTCGAAGCTACTTTAACTCCAAAATGAAACATTTCTTCCGACCTAGAGTATTGCCCTCCTATATATATTTTTTTCTTCATGTTACACATGCGAAAATGGTGCAACTTACTCGTACAATACCGAAATGTTTAGTAACTTATTAAATACAAACAAATTTAACACGTTGCCGCACACTTTTAATTTGACGATCGTGCTCAGAAACATTTTTTTTCCGAAGCGGTAAAGCATGAGAAAACGCATAAAATAACAATTAACCCTTTGACTACGGCAGACTTTGATACGCACCGATCGTACCATACGGCAGGAATTAAGTTACGATGTGCGCCGAGAACGGCGAACTCTTGGTTAGGGTTTTCACAAAAATGCAAAAAACAAAAAATAAAAAAACGAAAAAAAATAATCAAAAAACTGAACTTCACTACGTTAAAACAATATTATTTATTTTTCTGAACCGAATTAGTATAAGTATCTAATAATCAGTATCTAAATAACAAATAAACGCAAAATTTCTGAGCGCCTATAGGCGCCCATAGTAGTCAAAGGGTTAAGATGCTGTCTGGCATGCTGTACCTTTTTCTTCGATGTATTACTCAATAATGAACAAGTGTATGCGTTAGTATTTGTTCTTCAGGTCGGACGGCTATAGCCGTCATTTGCGGCAACGTGTTAATAACGTAAAAAATATTTTTAATAATGATACAGCAATTTTTAGTTGTGCCTTACAGGCACTGTTCGAGTGCTAAGTGTTAATTTCGAACTTTCTTCCTCCTAAATCATCGATTAGGACCACTGTGAGTCGATCATGGGACTCGCAACGAGTACCGCAGCTGGTACCCGCCGCACAGTAGATCTCGATAGCCACTGGTCAGACCGCCCTAGCTCTCTCTTTCTCTACGTGCGTCTCGAGCCATAACAACCGATCGGGTCGTTGTTTTTCCACCTGGCGGCGGCTGTAGTGTTGGGGAACAGGCAGGAGCGTCCCGTGGAGGGGTTAACAACGACAACGGAAAGCCGTAGGAGGTTCGTGCGTGGCACGTTCGCTCTTCCGAACCGAGAAAATGTGCGATACAGTTGCGCGAAGAACCACCTACGGTCGGACCTACGCGCTGCGGCCGCTGACATTACGTTGCTAGATGGTGGGGCGGGGGGTGTGCGCGGGTGGCTCTAGACAGGAGAGGGGAAATAGGGGGGGATTAGGGGGAGGTGGGGGTTCCAGATGGTAGCGTAAGTCTGCCCCGGAGGAGCGGCCGATAGGTGAGAGAGCGTAGTCGGCGTTTGTTTGGTTCGTGGGGATGGACGCGGGGGTGTAAGGAGCCCAGCGCGGGACCCATCCTTTCCTTACTGCGCACTTTCTTACCCCTCCGACGGCTCGCATTCAACCCTCGGCACAGTCGGCGTCCGCGGGCCACAGTTCGCTCGCAGGGAAAGGCGGCGGCGTTTGTCGCGTGCGCTTTCCTTCCTGTTTTTTTTCTCGGCCCCCGGTTGTTTCCGAGCTTCCGGGCGCCCCGAACACGCTGCCACCGTGCTACCGTTGCCCACTCGCTCCGGTGTTTTGTGTCGGTCGAATGTTCCACGTGTATTGGTTGTCAGTGTGCTCGTGCGTGGGTGTCGATCAAAGAGGTGCGGGGTTTGAGGCGCGTTCGCGGAGACCACGAGGACGCTCGGCCCGTTAGGACGTTTAGAGCCTACCGGCTCTGTGATAGATTCGTGCGAGCATGCATCGCGACCTACCCTCTTTCTATCTTTTCATACCGATCTATGATTGGACCGTGCCAGGCGCCTCAGAAGCAGTCTGGCGAATTATTAGACCATGCCGGTGGTCCTATCACTAGTTGCAGCACAGCAAACGATCAGACAAGGTACGAAGATCCTACCAGGAAATAATTCGGTCGTTCTTGGGGTCCTGGGAGAGCGTAGAACGTGTTTACGTAAACGCATGTGAAGGCTCGCGAAAGGGTTAAGCATCCACATGTTGATCCCGAAGCAGAGGCACGGGGCACAATCGTACCATTATGCGATACGATGCTTCCCTGAACTAAGTTGTGTCATAATTGTGTGTAACAGTGTCTCTTCTAAGGTGATCATTACTAGACCGCGGTCTTTATGCATTTATGACATGGATACATGATGGCTGCGTCTTCGAATAATAGGAAGATTAACGGAATCGGAGAACATCGAGATATTAATCGTTTTAGAACTATTCGAGAGACGAAACTCGCACAGACTTGCATTAAGATCCGCAGTCTAGTCACGACTCATCGTGAACGTACATAAAACTGCGATGGGAAAGAAGTCACGTGTAGTGACAGATTGTTCGCTTTCTGCGTGGCAAGTTGCAATAATCTGTCGCGCGGTATAATAACCGGAAACACATGTTTACATTACGAGCGAACACTTTCAAGAATGACACAGAACTTACTAGACCCGCGAGGAACGATGCAAGGAAAACAGAAGAGAGAGAGAGAGAGAGAGAGAGAGAGAGAGAGAGAGATAACGGAGAACGTAGACAAAAGTGGGGAACGGAAAGTTTTTGTTTTCATTTTCTTGTAAACATGCTAACGAATTTATGACGACGAGGTGTGATGTAATGGTATCACCAGGGGAGGGGTGGGGAGTTTTTGACAAGACCAGTGGCATCATCCCCTTTGTTCGATGGTACGCAGTAGAATACGCAACCCGCCATTCTCGCTGCCAAGTGCGTCGCCGATGCTCGCTGCCAGCCTCGAGCAAAGCGGACACGTTTCGGGCGAGCGCGGCGTGGCCGTGTTGTGCTTCTCTCCCTCTCTCCTTGTCCCTCTCTCTTTCTCTCTTTCTCTCTTTCTCTCTCCGTCTTTCTATCTTCGTGCCGCGCCTAAACTCGAGCCACTCTGAACTCGCGAATAGTTAACACGTGAACTGTCATGTCAGTCACATACGACTGACAGTGATTTTTGACTAGGTTTAGACATTCATTTTTATTGCGACACATCCGGATAAACCGAATTTTATTAAGATCTTTTAGAATGCAAAACGGTTAAAACAGCATCGCCTATAATACATTTAAATTTTCTAGTTTCACTTTCATTAATTGAACCGTAATTGTTTACTAGGTTTAGACATTCATTTTTATTGTGACACATCCGGATAAACCGAATTTCATTAAGATCTTTAGAATTCAAAAGGGTTAAAACAGCATCGCCTATAATACATTAAAATTTTCTAGTTTCACTTTCATTAATTGAACCGTGATTGTTGACTAGGTTTAGACATTCATTTTTATTGCGACACATCCGGATAAACCGAATTTTATTAAGATCTTTAGAATTCAAAAGGGTTAGCCCTTTGCGGTCGGAAGGCGACTCTCAGTCGCCACGGCGTTTCGCGCGACAGGTCGGATGGTGAGTGAGAGGCGCCAATCGGTGTTTATGTTAGATTACGTTAGCTCCAAGCTATAGGAACGCAGCATTGGTACTTGGAAAGGTTCCTTAGCTGTTTATATTCTTTCGTATGAAGTATTAAATGACACATCTTAACGGAGATAAGATAAAATTGGTAAAAGGTAATAGTGGATCAGGTAGTAGCAGACACAAACCGCTATGCTGCAAGAAAGTTAGAGGAAACAGCGTTATCCTCGCGATCAATTTGGCACACGTGGTATAATGTCACGAATGCAGAATTTTTTGCGTTTATCGCAGTTATAGTAAATATGGGGACAATAACAGCGGCCAATCTGAAGGAATATTGGTCAAAAGACCCTACAAGTAATATTCCATTTTACCCGAATACATTTTCGAGAGAGCGGTTTAGCCAAATTTTTTGGATGCTACATGCAGAGATAGTTTCAGCGCAAGGTAGCAACACCAGAACACGTTTGCAACTGATAACTGGCTACCTTGATTACATAAACTCCAGACTTTTGAACCATTTCACACCGGACAAAGAAATTTGTGTTGATGAATCTGTCGTCCAATTCAAGGGACGGGATTCATTTATTACATACAACCCAAAAAAACCGACTAAATGGGGCATCCGAATATATACACTGGCAGATTCTGGTACGGGATATATTTGCGGAATTCTACCGTATTATAGCAGCCTTACAACACAAAAATTGATAAGACCGGACCTTCCAGTATCAACAAGAATTCCGTTGCATTTATACACAATGATCATTTAATTTGTAAGATCATTTTATTTGTACCTGTAAGGCGCCCGTCACCTTCGCGAAAATCGCTCCGACCTGCCACCTCGCTCGGCCGAAAAAGCCGCCGACCGCAAAGGGTTAAAACAGCATCGCCTATAATACATTTAAATTTTCTAGTTTCGGTTTCATTAATTAAATTACTCTGAGTTTGTAAGAATCTCTGGCACTTAATAATATTTGGCACTTAATGTGTTAAACCACGCTTCGAGCGAGCACGCGTCCTAGAATTCCCCGAATTACCTGTGTCCTGTGTCCTCTTCGTCAGGACGAAAAGAGTCGCCACGTGCGCTGGAGAGGTTATGTAGTCGTCGTCCCGTGCGTCAGCCACATGGTTCTTCCGCGGCCGTCTGGAACTCAAGGACAACGATTTTATTTCAGTGGATCGAATTGACAATTGAAATGATTTTATCGTATCAGGTTCGATATACAGTCCGTTCGAACGATTTTATTCCAGTGCCGCATTCGATGGTCAGTCTGCTCGAACGATTTTGTTCGAATACATCCGATGGCCATTTAAAACTTTTTCATAGGACAGTGAACCCTCGATATATGTCACGGATCTTGTCAGCGTCTTGTATCGTCCAGGAAACATACCGGAGCCGTGTTATGTTTACACTCCTCGGCGTCCGAAGTCTATCGAGCTTCGTGGTAGTATAATCCAGGTCTTGGCGATATACAGGGTGTTTGGTAACTGGTGGTACAAGCGAAAAGGAGGTGATTCTACATGAAAGAATAAGTCGAAAATATAGAATAAACATTCTTCGTTTGAGGCTTTGTTTTCGAGAAAATCGACTTTGAAGATCTGTCAGGTTTGTGTGCTTTAGTACATGCAGGAAGTAGATTTGGTTGGTCATGATCAGACAGTTGCGTCAGACAATTCCTATCGAATGGCATGCGTATTCGCTGCATATCAAACTCGATTTTCTCGATAACGAAACTTTGGATGAACAAATGTTTATTCTATATTTTCGCTTGTACCACCAGTTACCAAACACCCTGTATATAGAGAAGTCACTGTGTAGTTGCTTAAACCAAAGTGCATTTATACGACCTAAAAGGGTTTCAGAAGAACAATCACTGTGGTAAGCTTGAACTGTACAATTTCCATCACAACAATTGAAATTACTTACCGTAGGGAATCTGCGGGAGTGATTGCTGGGCAGTGAGCGTGTTAACCCCTTAACTTGTACGCTCGAGTTAATTCGAGAGCGTAGCACGTTTTTCTTCGAAAACTGTGCGTTAAGGGGTTAAATATCAAAACAAGTCGCGTATCGAGGGGTGTGTAGGACTCGAACAGACTTCTGAAAAAAATCTCGAAAAACCAAACTCACCCTCTCGGCTCAACTCCACCACACGCAGCCAGTCTCACCTAGAAAAAAAAAACGGTATCAGCCGCCCAGGATAATCTCGTTGCGTCCTCTGCGAATATCTCTGTGATCCGTGGAAGCAGAGTTCAGTGGTTTCCGTGGTAGTATCCATCCCGTCGATGCATTTATTAACGCGTATTGTTTGTAGGGCGTGCTTTGGCCTCGCGGGACGGGGGTGTGCTCGGCTAGGGGTTGTGGCGTTTGCGGGGGTGCAGAGAAAGGATGGTTGTGGGAGGGAGGATATAGAAGGGATATAGAAGGGTATGGGTGGTAGTCTCGTTGTTTCGCTGGCGCGTCGAAAGGCAGGCAGGCAGGCAGGCACTAGCTGGCTCGCCAGCCGAGCGGAGTCGAAGGGATGACGACGATGGGACGGTAAACTGGGATCGCGTCGGGGGAAAAGGGACGAGAATGTCGCCGGTGGGTGAGGACGAGGGTGCAGGGGGTCAATGTACGCTTGCCGAGGAGTCAGTCCGTAGTTCGAAACTCGAACTGGAACGAGAACGGGAGCCGGAGAGCTGCGGGGGCGGAGAGCGAGAGGAGCCCGCCAGCGGTAAACCGCTACGCTCCGTCTCGCGATCCTCGGCGTGCTCTCTGGGTGACGCGAGATGCACCGACTCAGCTTCCAGATAATTGGATAGGAACCGTCCTCTTCGACCCATCTCTCTCTCTCTCTCTCTCTCTCTCTCTCTCTCTCTCTATCCCTACCTCTTTCTTCTCTCCTCTCTCTCTTCGTCTTTTTCCGTCGACGATGCATCCGTCGATACTAAACGCCGCCGCAATCGACGCCCGCAGTGCTCTCCCACGTCCACGTTCGACGCTTTCCTTCAGAAAACGCCGGCCAGGATTGCGCATCGATACCCCCGTGCCGAGTCCCGTAATGCCTCTGATCAGCCAACTATCCTTCGATCGTTGGCCCCATAATAAACGTCGTCTTACCTGCCGCAGAAATGTTCGAAGGATCTTTTCTCAATCGTACAAATTCATTTAGCTTCTTGCATTGGTTCGTAGATTCGTATAAAATCTCATATTATTATATAACACGTTAACCCCTTGCCCTACAATAACGAGCCAGACTCGTGATGAAGATTCTGAATAGAGTCAAAGAAATGTGAACCTTATTAATTTCCTTTAAACCGAAATAAAATTCTATTTTGTTGTGGTTGATATATATCCTTTAGAGAAAACATAGACATACGACAAATATAAACTATCTTTTGTTTCTATGAAATTCTGAACGATGAAGAATCTCTAATCATTATAATCACAAAATAAATAGTAGTGCAAGGGGTTAAGTGCCGAATATCAGTCCGAGAGATTCTTGAATCTCGAGACTAGAAATTTAACACACTATCGGCGGGTAACGTCATGAGCTTGACTCACACGTATAGCGGGCGAAAATTAGTGAAGTATGGGAAAAGTGCACTTTTTTAGAAAACATTTAATATTTTCACATCCAATAGTAGGATTTCAATGAAATTTGGAAAATAGGTATCACATAGTATTTCGAAGATGTAGATGAAATTTAAAAAAAAAATCAATTTTTAATTTAGTTTTCTCACTTCGGTGTAAAAAAAAGCACAAATGAACAAGAGTCCTTTAGTCTCTTTCTTCGAACGAAATTCTTGAATAAAGTGGATTCTTGGATCAAAAGAACAGCACATCTGCACAAAGTTCTTTTTTCTGTATCGTTACACGATCGGCGTTGTCAATTGTTTTCTTTTGCCCCTTATCTATACGCACTCTGATAGTACAGGCAAGTTTCTTATTATTATGTCCTGCAACTTTGTATTTTGTCATTTCCGTAAAACGACACATATGCACTTGATACTTACAGAAAACTTAAACTCAATGCTATCAAAATCAATCAACTGAATTTATGCTACTTTGTAAGCAGAAAACTTGCAGTGTCAAAATAGCACATTTCATAAAATTATTAGTTTTCTTAAAAATTAATAAATTTAGGACTAAACACCGGTCAGGCTTTACGAAAAACAACCAAAAACATCATTCCTGCCCAAAAATTAGTGACAATGAAAAAAAAACAAGCATTGGTAAGCAGTTTACTAACACTTAGCGTACGTTCTGCATAAAAGATATTAATACCCGACCCGCCGATAGTGTGTTAAAATGTATTATAGGGGGTGCCCTCTTAACCCTTTTGGTGAAATATGTAGCGATAAAAGTGAACTTCTAAACCTAGTCAAAAATCATTGTCAGTCATATACGACTGACGTGGCAGTTAACGACACGATAAGAACACCATGTACGATTGTATTAGCACATTCGTACATGGACGGATTATACGAATAGGGAATGTATTCCGGTTTACCGGGTCACAGGTCGATCGCAGTTAATTACTGTGCCCAATTTTACCACGTTCATTTTCGAGAACGACGTTTCACAACGTCGTCACATTTCCGGAACAGGAGCGTCCGATGACGCCACGGCGCGGCAGTGTAGCGTGACGTCTTTCCGACGTGTTCGTCAGCGTCGCGGATCGAGATACGCCATTCGTGTGGCGTCCTAGGTCACTGCGGGTTTTGAATGGACATATTTACTTACCGTAAGAACCCAGTTTCGATCGCCTTCTCTCCTCCCTTTCTCTCTCTCTCCCTCTCTCTTCCTCTTTCTGTGCTCTCTCCTCCCCGTGCCCCGACCGGTGTCCGATTAACGTTCGATCGGCCAGCAGCCCTCGAATCTGTACCATTTCGTTCAAATCGCTTTCCCGTGTCCCGTCGGATTTGTTAATGCCGTGTCCACTCGAACGATTTTCCAGGACCTGCGACTCGAGTGCCGAAATCCGTCGAGCGCCTCTTCGCTCGCGATCCGCTACCCGTCTGCTATTTACCGGAAACGTTCGTTCACAGTCTGTCAGGTGAGCTTACCGTGTTGTCCAAGAAGCTCGAGAATTCGATAAATGAGCCGATCACTGGCTAAACCGATCAACTGCCTTTCGAGTTTTTCCTGTTGTCTGCGATACGAATTGTTGTCGAGAATATTTTCATCGAGTTCTATACGATTTCTAACAGATAAATGATTTTAACCCTTATACCGGTATCAATTATTTACCGCGATGGTGGACAAGAGTGTCCCTGGACAGCTTCAACGACCCGACGAAATAGAACTATGGTTAAATCTTCATGGCTATAAACCTGTCCATATATTTTATACTCACGGTGAAACAGCAACACAACAACATCCCAAGGTTCCATCAAGGGTGTCGAAAGAACCTCTACAAATGCCACAAAGTTTTATTCGAACACGAGAGGCAATCGATTAACACGTTGAACGCCAATGCCCGTAAAAGTCACACAGAATTAAAACAGATATACCGGCTGCAAAATTTTGTGCAAAACGTTTACACTGATGGCATAATTTTGTAGCCGAATGAAAATTTCTTTCAATTATCTTATTAAGCTGACACTAACGTAGTCATTTTTATCATAAATATATAAAATCCACAGTCTACTGATATATATATCTCTGGAATTGTTATTCCTTCCTCAATGTTCGATCATTAGCATCGGGAACATTGTTCCGGGAATACATAGTCGATGCACAAGAGTCTGAATCACTGGTCTAAATCACTTACTTATCCAGAAAACGTCCAAAGCAATTTCGCCGCTCAAGATAACACATTTTTCGGTAAAATAACCGACAGTGGACAATTTCGAGTAGCAGCAATTATCGATAAGAGTCAAACGATCCCGGTGACCCGAAAACGACGACGATTTCTCCACATTCGCGCCCAACGGGAGGCAAAGGGACGCTTAGCGATCCCATAAATTTCGAAGGAGCTGTTCCAATTATCTCCTTGCCCCCTCCTCTCTCGTGATATAACGGAAGACGCTGTTCTCGGAAGTAAATCTCGCAAATCCGCGGATCGATGAGAGCGCGTTCAACAGGATCTTGGAAGTCGAACCAGACGCTCGAAACTTCCTTTTGCAGAACGGTTGTGAAAAATGATTTGTTCTGTCGAATTTCCTGGAATATTGTTCATCGCGTGCCTAGATTTTTCGTGATGGTTAATGAAAATAGGATTTTGCTTGGGGTTAAAAGAGACTGATAACACACGTTTATTCCACAAGGAGTGAATCATTTCCGTGTAGAATTTGTTCGTTCTTTCCTGTTTTCTCTGCGAGCACAATGCTGCTTTTCTTAGGACACGCGCCATGCATTTTATCTCTATACAGTATACACTATTCATTTTGAAATTCTTGGTTCACTGAAACACGATGCTATTCTTCCGTTTGCAACATACGCTTCCTTCTCTCGACATTTCCATTCTACATAATCCATTCATTTCGGAATGCTTGGTCCACTGGGACACAATGCTTCTCTTCTTGACGTATATTTCTTGTCTTTGGTATTCCGGAAATTCTTCTTTTTGTCGAAGAGTGTTAGATTTTGATTTATATAGAATCTCGCGGCATATTGCGGTAGTAAAACGAAGTTTTATTAAAATCACTGAAGCGTGTATTGTGCATTGAACGCTGCGAGCCATTTCTTAGCCTGTTCAACTCTCTGTATTTTTAGTCCCTCTCTTTGTACCCCGTACTATTTTCAATATTAATTTTCACACGCTCCTCTGCGCTATCAACTTCACAAGCTTCTTATGTACCCTGGAAGATGCTGTAACATGATCTGATTAAACGAGCGATTAATAGCTTCTCAAAGGAATAATTTTCATCTCTTTCAAACCGAAATCAAACTCCTTAATTCCAGTATTAACATTTAAACCTACCGAACATTAAAGTTGAACAGTATCAGCTGGTCTTAAAAAACTTACAAGATTTAATCCATTTAAATTTCTGCGATATTTTTATCGCGATATACGATCAAAGAAATCTATCGAGTCAGTTCCTACGGAGGTATCTGTATAACTTCGATAATTCCAACATAAAAATTCCGAAATCCAAATTTGACTGTGGTACGATCATTTTCAGCAAGAAAATCCTACCGCAAAGGGCCAACGAATTTTTCTACGTATTACTATAATACTTTCGAAAAGTCGAAGCCGAGCTGGATGCAATCTCCTCCGTCAGAATGTTTTATTTATTGTCTGGTTTTCTCGAGCGGTGGTGCTCGAACGAGACAGTCACAGAGGACAGAAGCGAGCTCGGTTGACAAGTGGATAGACGACGAGCAAAAGGGAGCGGCGGCGGTTTTTTCGCGGAATCGCGCAATAAACGACGGTCGAGTGGCCAAGGATTCGCGCGCAGAGGGAGCACGGCATAATTATTCCCGGAAATCGGGTATTATATTAGGTTGGAAAGAAAGTAATTTCGGTATTTTTAGGTGAAATAAAATCCAATTTTTTATCAATGCAATGAACCTTAATCGATAAAATATTTTCCATTTCGTTCTATGATCTTTTGCCACCTTTCTGGTAGCTTCATAATTCCGCGCTCATAAAACTTCTGATCTTTGTCGGTGAAAAACTGATCCAAGTGCGATTTCAGATCATCATCATTAGTGAATGTTTTACCATTCAAAGAGTTTTGTAAACTTCGGAATAAATGATAATCTGATGGTGCAATGTCAGGGCTATATGGTGGATGCGACATCACTTCCCAACCAAGCTCCAATAACTTTTCACGTGTTACCAAAGATGTATGTGGCCTAGCGTTATCATGGTGGAACACGATTCCTTTGCGATTTGCCAATTCTGCCCGTTTTTCTTTGATTGCTATGTCCAGTTTTGTTAGTTGTCGACAATAAACATCTGAATTGATGGTTTGGTTGCTTCGGAGCAGCTCGAAATACACAATACCTTTGTAATCCCACCAAATTGACAACATGATCTTCTTTTGGTGCAATTCAGCTTTCGGTGCGGTTTGGGCTGATTCATCACGCTTGGACCATGATCGTCTTCGAGTTGTGTTATTGTAAACAACCCATTTCTCATCACCAGTGATGATTCGCTTCAGAAAAGGGTCGATTTCATTTAGTTTGAGATGCATATCGCATATGTTGATGCGTTGCGTTAAGTGAATTTCTTTCGATTCGTGCGGAACCCAAATATCGAGCTTCTTAACGATTCCGAGACTTTTTAAACGATATTCTATAGTTGTACACGAGACATTTAACCTGTCTGCAATCTCTCGAACAGTTACATGACGATCCGATTCAATAATGGCTTTCATTTGGTCATCGTCAACTTCAGGTGGTCGACCAGAACGTTGGTCGTCTTCAAGTGAGAAATTTCCAGAACGGAATTTTTTAAACCAATTCTGGCACGTGCGTTCTGTTAAGCAATCTACACCATAAACTTCACATATACCTTTGTGAGCCTCGGCAGCTTTTTTACCTCTACGGAAATAAAAAAGCAGTATGTGCCTATAATGTTCGTTTTTGTACTCCATGTTCAAATTGACACAGAACTAACAATTTTAATCAAAATTACGTGTAATTTGCTTCAAAAGTAACCTGAAAGATTCAGTTATGAAATGTCAGAAAGAAAACAAACGGAACGTTAACAGAAGTTAATCAAACAAAACATAACGCCAGGTATTAGTGAAAACCGAAATTACTTTCTTGCCAACCTAATAATTTTCGAGAGCCGCGCTCCAGCCTGTGTCGTCCCGTAGAGGGACAAAGTGTCGAGGAAAAATTTCGGTCCCGAAACACGGTCTGCGCAAAAACCGGGAAAAACGAACGTCGAGAGACGGTCTCGGTATTTCCAGGCACGTGAAACGCGTTTCCGAGCGTGCTTCGACTCCTTTCGAAACCGGGCCGGGACAGGGGGAGGTGGAGGAGACGAAAAATGCGAAGCAAAATTCTCGCCCGAGGAGAGGAAATCAGCTCCGGAGAGCACCTGGGGCACGCGTGCTCTCCCGCTAACGTGTCTGTCCATTACCGGCTGCTTCTACTTGCTGTAAACATCGACCTCTCCAACGTGCAGCCGTGTTTCCCCGTCTATTTTACTATCCTTTTGCATCGAGTTATCGCTGAAAGTGGATAATACCCGGCCGAGTTACTGCCCGTCGTTGTATTTATTGTTGCCAGCGGAAACGGGCCCGTGTGTATTGACCGCGGAGCGTGCGCGAATAATATTCGCTGGTTCCGAAATTCGAGCGCAACCAGTCAGCTCAACACACCGGTCGAAACAATGGGTTTGTCAGTCGTTACTTCAACCCTTAGTTGGTTAGGTTTTGCGAGAGCGTTATTGGCGATTATTCTTCGTTAACAAAAGCGGTGAAACCTCGGTTCAGAGAAATAAATTAGACTAGCTGAGATTCCAAACTGTGAAAACATTTAGTTTTAAAATAATATTATTGTTGGTAACAATGGAAGTTCATGTCCACACCTCCAATAGACCCCCCTGGCGGGAGAACCCGAAAAGCAAGACAGAAGAAGTTTGCCCGCACATTGTATCACACGCGATTTATGTATCACCTATGTTAAATATATGTTCTTTATTTTGCATTATTACAAGCTCGTGGTCCGTCTCAGTTATTTACCAACAATTATACAGGGTGTCCCGTAACTGGTGGTACAACCGAGCAGGGGGTGATTCTACATGAAAAACTGAGTCGAAAATATAGAATAAAATTTTTTGATACATGGCTTTGTTTTCGAGAAAAATGTGTTTGAAAATTTGTCTAATGACTCAGTTTTTCATGTAGAATCACCCCCTGCTCGGTTATACCATCAGTTACGGGACACTCTGTACATTAACCCTTAGTACTCGAATGGCGACTGTGAGGCACCACCGAAAATTGCTGTATCATTATTCAAAATATTTTTTACCAAATTGTGCCATTTTCGTATGTATAACATGACAAAAAATATACAGAAGGGAAATATTCTAGGTCGGAAGAAATATTTCGTTTCGAAAATAGCTTGCATTCTCATCTGTTTGCCGAAATGATCGAGAGAGGCAACACATTTTTATCGAACCTCTGTCGATTATAATGGAGAATTTTTATTTTTCCGTAAAAATCGGAGCGACGAGTATTAATAAAATGCAATCCGACGGAAAAGTAACCACTGGTCTCGGCAATCGAACCCGGGGAATATTTTGCAAAATTGATTTCCGAGGGGGAAAAACGGTTCGGAAAACAGAAACGGACAAGAGAGGGTGGTGGGCGGTGGCACGGTATGCGGGGGAGCACGAAACACAAAGAAGCACTAATTACGAAGAGAGCGGGGATGATGAGGCGGGATTGTCGCGTTCGGAGGAGCGAACGTCGTTCGTACGCGTCTCGAACACGGCGCCGATTGTTTACGCGATCAATGTGGAATTATCGGCCGTACAGAAATGTGCTGTTCGACGGCGAATACAGAGTCTGTTTCGAGGCATGCGAAATCGGGCGCCCTATTACCGAGCATACATACCGGCGCGACACCGGCACGCGCACGGATAATTGGAATTGTCGGTCCGAAACGCGTTCGCGATTTCTGTTCGATCTTCGATCCATCGACACCCTCTGTCGATCGGTACCGGACCAATTAAAACGTACACTCCCGTCCATAAGTCACCGGACCCTTACTCGCTTTCGTCGTTTTCTTCCAAATTTCAACTCATCGGTCCACAACACCTTTTCCCAATCTTCAGCAGTGTAATCTTTATATAATTTTGCCTACTGCAGTCTTTTTTTCTTATTTTGAGTCCTTAATAACGGTTTTTTAACTGCAACACACTAAAGTTATTCGAAAAAGAAATTAATGTCTGTGTAGCTTCTATTTGCTGCCATTATTGCAGACCATGTTTACATTGCATAAAAATTTGCGTTTATGGCAAAAATAAGTAGATATAGTTTAAAACAGCAAAAACATTCGAAGAACCTAAAAATACTGCTATACTATTTCCAACCTATTAAGCATATTAAGAAAGAAAATAAATTTCTATATCACTCCAGTTTGTTGCAATTCAGGTGGAGCAATTACAATGGGGGTAATCTGGCCTTTTCGTGCAATTGTTTGTGTGGTGTCAATGTATCCGAACAAACAGCTTCATTATTAATTGGTAACATACTTCACATATATCGTGTACGAATAAAAGAAAACTGGAGAGAAGAGTGAAACTTGTGCGCACACCTTTGTAGAATCTTTTACATTTATTTTATCAATTTTCAACTAAGTGTCAAGTTATACGAAACGAAGAAAACAATATTAAGCGACGTCCTGGAGTTCTGTGATAAATCATGTTGTACGTATTACAGATCAGAACTTTTGCGTTGACCTAACAGATTGTTTGAAATCGAGCCGTTACTTGGCGGATAGTATTGATACGGTAAGGGGACGTCAGTTTTTGTTCAGTATCGGTGAAAAATGTGTCAAACGGACAGGAGCGACGGTCGAGGCAAAAACAACGATAAACAGCGAATACGGGGCTTGAAAATATGTATACAGCGGACTGGAAGAGAGCGAGCGTTATGGCAAAGGACGCAGAGGGTTCTAAACACGGCACGCTCTTCAGAAGTCGATTGTTGTCACTCGATCCGAAGAGTGGCCCATTATTCGGATACGATGGCGTCGCGTCGCCTTGACACGCGTCGATACAATAACTCGATACAGTCGATAGCCAGCTGGTTACGTAAGCGGTGACGCTTCGACTCCTCGATCCGATGGTCTATCGACGCGCATTTTGATACGGTGAATTCTTTCGCGGCTAGTCAACACCGGGGAATCGAATTCCCGTGTCTGTAGGACGAGGCGTCGAGACGCGAGGCGTCACCGATTTCCACTGGACAAGCGACGCTATTGAATAATCGTGCGGCCGTCGGACGAATCGCCGGATAATAGGACGAAATGACGCTCGTTAGAACAATTTAACCATCAGGAAATGAAATTACGCCGGTTTGCATACCGGGAAAAAGTTTACCGCTTCTCGACGCCGGAAATCGCGGTTTTCTCGCGGACTTTCGCGAACCAGTCTCGCGAATTGTGATCGAACCATTTGCGAATCTTTGCTGTGTATTTTCCGCATCGTTTTGTGGTAAGAAGCATCAGTCTTGAATACATCCTCTTGAATTATTGCTGTTTTCTTTTCAATTATTCTAGCTTTCCTCTTTCGTGAAGCAAACGCTATGTGCTGGCTGATTTCTCACACGTGTACATCACAACGTACGATAAATTCCTTTGGCAAAACTGCATATTAAGAAGCAAATAATATTCTTAATCGTTACAATTGTTTCTTCACGTAAATTTCATTTTGTGTGAAGAACTAACATTACATGTACATTAGTAACTGAATTTAGATTTTTGTAAAAAATTTTGCCACGTGCCGCACTCTGTAGAGTGCCAACAATCGAATAATATTACGTTAATTGCTCATCAAGGTGTATGCATTCTTTTTACATTTAATAAAGTAGATTTATTTTTTGTATACATTTTCAAACGGGGATTTATTGATCAGTTGCATATAGTAAAACTTCAAAGTAACATACAAGAAAACCGGCAAAATGTATCCTGAGATTCTCACATATTCGGATATATTACTTGTTACAACTAATTGCTACCGTTAAATTTTATTTTCTGTGAATAATTAACAATACATGTCTATTCGTGAACTTTGGGAATTTGCTTTAAACGTTTGACCATTCAACGATTGTATATTGAAATAGAGTACTTCGATACATGTTTCAGAATTTTTGTTTCGGTATTTGAGCACCTGAAAAAATAGCCCTTGACAAAAAGGACCCAGTGTGCCCACGGAACTTCTGAATTAGAAATCGATTGAAAAGAGAACAACGTATCTCTATGTGTAAGAGTAGGTCTCGGTCCTAAAGAAAGAATTATGAACATTTTACCAAGAGCATGCATCTTTCTTCGATTTGATACACCCTTCCCTCGAGGATCATAATTTCGACCCAGTCGTTTTGAACTATAATTATGGCATCTCGCGGGATTAGAACGGCGATTTCGAAAGGCAACGGAATTTCTGAACCGAACCCTTTCAGCGGATAGGTTGTAATTATCGAGACAGAGAGATGACCAAAAGCGGAATCGAACTTCAGAAAATGATTGAATCGGGGAATAATGTAACCCGCGCGTATCGACCGTGTTAATAGCATGTTTTCTCAAGGCATGACAACGCGATTACTTCGGAAATGCCGGGGTATCGTAGCGGTGTTGTAAAAGTGAAAACGTGATCGAAGAAGGACGTAATGGTAACAACTTCTTGACACTTTCCCCGAGCATGAACGAATGCTCGAAGAAATAACTGTTGGGATTGAGTAATTCGAGGACGTGGGCCCTAGGAAAATGATAAATTTTGGTAAGAAATTTTTTTCTTTTCCCTTTTCCAAGGAAAAATGCCTAGAATCGATATTAACAATTACGTAGGAAAACCAAATTTGTATCGTTGCGTTTAGACCAGATTCTTTAAGACTATTTTAATCATTCGTTTGTCAAGTGTAATTACATTTTACAACTGTCAGGGTGTAGACACGCAGCGGTAGTACCTATGGAAATTACATTGGCAAAACGTAACCGTGCTCGGTGCGCAGGAATCTTTTAATGAATTACTTTTTTAATGAAAGTGGTACTTTAAAGTGGCTTCGGTACATAAAAGGTTAACTGTACGTATTGGTTTTTTCTCAACCCTTTGTGGATGCTGCGAGAATATAGCCGACATCAAAGTTTCGCTCTGCATCAACTTCCTTTCTGAAGTTTTCAATAAAGAACAACGTTTCTGTCGTACACATTTTTATGCGAGCGCCTCGAGCAGAGGGCAGCTTACAAACCATTTCAATAAACAGTAGGTAATGAACCGACTTGCGACACGAGATTGTAAAAGCATCAAACGAATTAAGACTGTTATCTCAAAGTAGATTCTTCGCAACTGTTAAGAGAAGCAATGCATGCGGTACACGTTTGTTTATTTATACCAGAAGCTTAACGCTTGCAACGTCCGCGTCACAGTTTTCTAGAAAACTCCTAGAAGCTCCCCGAGGCCAAAACATGACGGCGTTGCGAAACGAAGCGTCGACATCGTGCGACGCGTCGAAAAAGAGATCATCGCATAGTTCGCGAATGCGACGCGGTTCCTTCTAAATTCTATTAGGTTGGCAAGAAAGTAATTTCGGTTATATGACGATCCGATTCAATGATGGCTTTCATTTGGGCATCATCAACTTCAGATGGTCGACCAAAACGTTGGTCGTCTTCAAGTGAGAAATTTCCAGAACGGAATTTTTTAAAACAATTCTGGCACGAGCGTTCTGTTAAGCAAGCCGTACCATAAACTTCACATATATCTTTGTGAGCCTCGGCAGCTTTTTTACCTCTACGGAAATAAAAAAGCAATATGTGCCTATAATGTTCGTTTTTGTACTGCATGTTCAAATTGACACAGAACTAACAATTTTAATCAAAATTACGTGTAATTTGCTACAAAAGTAACCTGAAAGATGCAGTTATGAAATGTCAGAAAGAAAACAAACGCAACGTTAACAGAAGTCAATCAAACAAAACATAAAGCCATCTATTAGTGAGAACCGAAATTACTTTCTTGCCAACCTAATGATAGTCTTGCTAAAGTGTCGTTTATCCTGCAGGTGCGTGAAGGGGCACCGGTCACTGACGCGAAGGCGCACGGTAATCGCGTTTAGCAAACGTATTCTAGACGAACAATTGGGTTACGGAGAAAACGGGCGACGGGACGTTCGCACTGCGATGGCTGGGCATGTGGCAATGTTTTGGTCGGCATCGATCGGCTACCCCTTACACTGCGGCGTAGTATCGTACACCCCCGCCTTCCCCGAACCTCCACGCCTTCCCCCACCACTCGCATAATCCACCCACGCCCTGGTTCACTCAACCACCCTTATACCGTGGCTCTCAGCCGAGACCAACGCCACCAATGCTTCCCTTCGAATCTGTTCCTATCCCCTCCATCACCGTTTTCTGCAATCTATAATGTCGCTTCATCATCGAACACTATTTTCTGCTACGTTTCTACGTTCTCCGACCTAGTCGAGCCCTCATTTTCTTCCGTCCTGTACACTACGATTTTCATCATTTTCAGATCATCATTTTTCACCGACGTTATGGGTCTTCCACGCGGATCGTTTTGTAGTGAAAAATCACAAGACCGAAATTTTTCAAACCAACGCTGCACTTTTCGATCGTTAACAGTATTCTCCCCGAACGCTTGGTTTATGTTGCGTGCAGCATTATTACCAAGTTTATGCTCATACAAAAAAATTACACGAATATCGGTTGAATTCATAACGGTACAAAATTCAAAACAAATAACAAAAGGGACCACTTTCGAGAAAATTTCCTTTGTTGAAATGTGACTCTGGGAATGGACAGTACGACTATAAACGAGGTTTTGCCGAAAACAAAAGTATAACGAGAACAGGGAGACAAACGTTCGCATGTAAAAAAAAAATCCGACATTTCATGTGCACCAACCTAATAGAATACATCCGACGTTGCATTTTCCATGTGTTTAATCTATCATATAATTGAAGTGATCAGTACGCGCGTTCCTTCACGAATAAACAAAGTACACTTAATCCGAATCCTGTACTTTCAGAAGCCACGATCACAAACACAACCAAATTATTCATGGACAGGAATCGAATTTGCGAGATCTTCGTTGGTAGATGCACTGCGCAATACCTGGAAACACGACCTCGTTATCCTCGGATGATTTCTCGCGGTGTCCCGCCTCCTTGGACGATTCAATGTATACCGTGCCGGTTCGAAATAACGCGAACCAGAAGAAACGACGTCGAGCTTGTCCTGGTCGAATTCGATTATGGTAGGGCGGCGTCGCGTCGTCGTCGGCGTCGGCAGCGTCGGTGGCGGCGGCTACAAGAGAATCTATCGGCTCGTTCCGCGAGTAACGATGTTCCCTTAGCCTCGATTACATAAATGAACAGCGTTTCGATTATACTGTGTGTGTGTGTGTGACGCGGGGCCTGTTCATGAATTCTGAAAACGCGGCGCCGAGTCGCGATGAATAGGGTAATCGGTTTCTCTCTCTTATTCCGGCACGACCGGTATAATTAAGTGGGCATTTTCCCGATTAACCGTCCGCGGACCCACGGCGAGAGATCACCGGCCCTGGTATCTTGTTCCCACGATCTATAGCGAACGATAACCGCGACATCGATACAGATCTTCCCCGGGATTTCTTATTCCGCGCCAGCTGTGTAATTAGCAATGGCATTTTTGTCGCCGATACGTCCGATTTGTATCGCGAACGATACCCATACGTTGGAAATTATTGAACAACGCGAATATAAATCGCTGCCGTTTATGAGCCTGTACTTACTTGGGGACACGGGCGATTTTGGTTTTGTTTTGTTTTTTTTTTTTTTCAAATTGCCGTGGCGTTATTTACACAGTCGACGCGACCACCAGGACGAAAAAGGATTTACCAAGGACTTTATGAAGCTGCACCAGCAGCGGTTGGCTCACTTCAGATGTTGTTTTTCGTAGATTAAGACCCGTCGAGTTTATTGGATCGTTAGACCGTTTAATTGACTGAGCTGTTTATCGAGGGGACGTGTCCTGCACGTGGCGTTGGGATTTTATCGATGAAAATTATATTAAATCGACGGTCGAGTTTAGCGAATGACTTCTAGAGAGAGAGTGGGGAAGAGAGATTGGAAAAGATCTTCTAGAGCTTATTTTTGTAAGAACGTGAGTCGTCTTGTATGTGTAGAACTGCAGCGGTATGATCTCGGCAACGTTCAGTAAATGTTATGTGTCAGCTTGATTATTTGATTCGAAAGCAGTCGCATTGATCGCCGACACGTAAAGAAAGGCGCTCGATCGATGCGTAGAAAATACAACAAATTTTTATTGTTGAAATTTGTTGTTAAGTGTCCAAATATATATATATGTATATTTTTAGCACGTGTGTCAAGCGTAAATATATTTTAAAATTACCAGGGACTGGGTGTAGAATCTGGCATTGACGTTTTAATAAGTTACTTTTTTGTGGTGCTCCAAAGTAGTTTCGAAAATAATCGAATTGATCGCGGATACGTAAAACAAGACACTTAATTTTTTTGAGAAGCAAATTTGTTCGAGGACTGCATGTGATCTACTTTGCTTGATTGAACCGTCAATTTCCATCATTTTGAACCACCGAACGATCCACCCAGAAAGGAAAAAGCACGCAAGCAGTAGAAATGCCAGGAAAAAGAAGAGAATAGCCGGTGATTGAATCAAACGCGATCCAATCAGATTCTCGAAATATAAATATCGCCTGATCAGTACACGATACTTCAATGCTCCCAATCATCGTGCAGTTATCGGGAAAAATCTGCTTTGCCATGAGTCAAGATGAGTTTCTATTCAGTTTGTACTCGTCTGGCGCAAAAGATCTGATTGAATAGTGATCTACAGGAGCGGATTCGATTCCACACGACTATTAAAGGTAACAGCATTCGCGGCTAATAAACGGGTCTTGACAAGTATGCAACTTATTAGAACAGTGTACGATCGGAATTTACATGCCTGTCTGCTTCGCGACCGAATAAACTGCAATTAATTTATTCGTCTGGTGGCTAGACTGGTGCAACTCGTTAAAGAGCGGTACAGAGCGTTGCAGTGTGCTGCAACGCGTTAACCTCTTGCCCTACAATATCAAGTAAGACTCGTGATGAAGATTCTGAACAGGGTCTAATAAATATATTTCTTATTAATTTTCCTTAAACCGAAATAAAATTCCATTTTGGCGTTGTTAATATACAGCTATCGGAGAACATATAGGCATACGATAGATATAAATTTTCTCCTTTTTTTAGGAAATTATAAATTACAAAAAAGTTCTAATTACTGAAGCCGTGAAATAAATCGTAGTAGAAGGGGTTAAAGAGCGTTGCAGAACGTTGCACAGCGTTGTAGTGCACTGCAACGCGTTACAGAGCGTTACAGAGCATTGCAGAACGTTGCAGTCCGTTACAGAGCGTTGCAGAACGTTGCACAGTGTTGCACTGCGCTGCAACGCGTTACAGAGCGTTGCAGAACGTTGCACAGCGTTGCAAAGCGCTTCGGCGACGTTCGAATTCTTCCCGCGACGGAGCTCTGCTGTCGGGCCAGAGGCCGAACACCCTCGGGAATCACCGAAACACGTCGAAAACTGCCGACCAAGGCCGAGCCACCACGAACAGGTTCCTGACTCCGACTTCTCACGGGTTCAGTGGTTCTCACGTGGCCGCCTGTACCTTTCGGCGAGACGAAACGCTTCTGTTCGATGCACGATCTGTCTGAAACTGTGCAGTTGCAAATCGGGAGAATCGTTTTGTGGTAGACGGAATCGAAAATTTACTCGATTCCTCGAAGACAAAGGAATTCTTGTTAGAGCTCGTTTGGCGGGAAAGACGCAAATCTTTCGAGACGAATCTTCAAATTGAAATTGCAATTAAAGAGAATCGTGTCCACAATCCTCTTGTAGATCATTTGGTAGAAAAGGAGAGAATCTTTCTTCTCGTTTGATCTAATACGTGGTAATTGCATTTAGGAGACTCGATTCTCCGATCAATTCTATTGAATTCGAGTCGAAAGACACGCGAATACAGAGTGCAACGCTCGTATCAATCTAATAACAATTATTGCCGTGGTGATCATTATGGATGGTTGTCTGAGAAGTTTTCTAATTCTAGTTTCCTTTTTCTCACAATTAGCAACGTATTCTTCCATCGACCCATTCAACCTAGTCTGACCGTCGGTTATTTTCATTTTCCCTGGCCGGTGGTACAAAGCAGGTGAATACGGAGTTGGAAAAATCGGATCCACGGTGATCAAGCAGCCCGGTGATTACTTCATCCAGTAATGGACAAGTTTGCCGGCCAGGGAAGCGGAGGGCTCGAGTTTCCACGAGCAACTTCCGTGTAATCTCTGACGCGACGCGACTCGAAGCGAAGAAAGGCGCCTGGAGAGCGCACGAAACACCGGGAACAGAAAAAGAAGAGGTGAAACAGAGGCGGAGGTGGTGGAAGGAAATTCTTGGTCGTGGCCCGTCAAAGGATCGATAGTTCCGACATCGTTTCCCGGCGCGGCACGGGGAAAACGTAACGAGGTCGAGTAATTTTCGATACCGTCGCGTTTCACCGTGACCCGGTGTGCTCGCCGTTGCGGCTCGCCAGGCCGTGTCGAAATTTCCAGTCTCGCGAACGCTCGAAAACGCGGCGATGATCGCGCGAGCACACTCCGATCGCGATTCGCGGTTGAAGATTTCAAAAAATCATATCACTCGAACGAATTAAGCTCGAGAGAAAAATCAACTTGCAGATTGCGGAGCAAGGTTTCAACTTTCTTGAAAAAAAAAGAATACCATACATTTATTGATAATGGTTGTAATTAGGCTGCGGATTTGGCGCATTAAATATACCAAAATACACTACAATGTACCAGAATAAACCAGAATAACAAAGAATATACCAGAATATACCAGATTATACCAGAATATACCAGAATATACCAGAATACACCAGAATATACCGGAATATACCAGAATATACCAGAATAAACCAGAATATACCAGATTATACCAGAATGAACCAGAATACACCAGGATATAACAGAATATATCAGAATACACCAGAATATACCAGAATATAAAGGAATATAGCTGAATACACCAGAATATACCAGATTATACCAGAATGAACCAGAATACACCAGGATATAACAGAATATATCAGAATACACCAGAATATACCAGAATATACCAGAATATAGCTGAATACACCAGAATATACCAGAATGTTCCATAATATACCAAAATACACCAGAATATACCAGAATATACCACCCAGAATGGGTGGTATTTTTCAATTAGTAGATACAACTCTGCGTAGAAAACCGCAGTTGCAATCCTTAGAATAAATTGATCGGGCTGGCCCGATTGAAAGCCAGCTAGCAACGCCGATGAGGTTGAAATTTGGCCGTAAGTGGTCAAAAGGAGGTCAAATTTCGCAGTTGGCGTGTGGAGTGGCGAATGTTGTATTTGCCGGAGCTCTTGGGATAACCTCCCTTTTCGAAAATATCAATTGACACAACGACACCGTGCCTCGGCGATATATTTGGACGAGCTCTCTCGGTCAGAGGAATTCGAAGATGTGTGTGCTTGTGTGTGTGTGTGTTGGTTAGCCGTACACGACCGCGGGGAGCTTGTAATTTTGTTTGTACAATGATAGAGAGGCATCGGCTGTGTTTGTCGTCACTCGAGACTGGCATTATATCTCATTACGCTGGCCTTTATCGCCCGCGGCACCGCGGCTTTCAAAACAACACCGGAGAGTCGTAACCAGTTGTAATAAAAAGCGGGGAAAAGAGGAAGTGTCCGCGTAATCGTGCCAGTGACGCCGAATCTCACCGGAAACGACGATAAACCGAGCTCCGTTCGGTTCGATTGAACTCTAAGAAAGCCTTCGGAATCGTGTTAGCGGATGTATTTATTAGATTTACAGACGCTTCAGAAATTATTGAAATACAGGCGTCGCGCTGAACGGTACTCTGTGATTTTGCTATATTATTTTCGACCTAACGCTAAACCTGGCAAGCACAAAACATATAAAAGTGAAACATCTTGTAGAAAGGAGAAGATTGAATTTACTTGAACTTTGTACGATTTTCATTATAATATCTGCTTAAATATAGAAGTCGATTAGTAGTTTCTAGGGGTGTGCGAGAACCCGATAGTCGGGTCGGGTTCTTGAAAATTTCGAGATTCCCGAAAGAATCGGGTTTCCCGAAAATCACGAGATTCCCGAAACAATTGGGATTCCTGAAAATTTTTAGATTCCCCGAAGGAATCGGGATTCCTGAAAATTTCGTGTTCCCGACCCGACCTGATATTTCGGGTTCTCGCGCACCCCTAGTAATTTCCTATGAAAACGTTTTTATAATGTGTATAATTGTGAAATAGAAAACCGGTCATTTTACTCCAGTCTGTCGCACTTTGTCATACAAGTAGTAGAACTTGGAAGGGTGTTGTCGGATACCTGTGTAGGGTGGTTTTAGAAGCTTATTGTTTTCGACGTGCATTGAAAATTTACACGAATGCTACAAGTGAGACAGCTGCACCCTGAAATATGAAATTTTAACGTTATACAAAGATCCACAGTCTAACGACGGAGTCTATGTTCCTTATTCGGTCACACATCTGCCGTTGCTCTTTCCCAGCACGTCCCCGACGGCGTCGACCCTCACATTGCACAGAATGCGATAATTATCGTGCCGCATCTCGACCTCTTACCTTTTAATTCCCATTGCATTAACCTCTTGGTCAGGACCGATGATTCAACTTGTCCCCTGTCCTTATCTATGCCGGAGACGACGGTAAAGCGTTTATCGTAATTGATACGTACAGATGGGGTGCATGCGCAGCGTTAAACTACTTGGGGCTAGTCTCATCGGTTCCCAATTGTACTCTCATTGACTCGGACAATCGAAAACTCGGTGCACATTCCAGAAACTATTTTTTCGTACGAACTTCGATGGGAAACACCTTGAAGCTTAACCCTGTGCATGTGTCTGCATGACGTTGGCGCGAAGTTCGGGTGATATGGTTTCTCTCTATCTCTCGCACACTCTTTGTGGAATCACGAATTCTCTCGGATGTGACCCAGAAAGGGAACAGAGAGCGAAAAAGTCGTCTTTTGCGGCGCGTAACTCGGATCCGTCGTCTCTATGCAAATTTATTCCGAGAACCGGTGGAAACAGAAGGGAACCAAGGAGGGAGAGAGACAGATACCTCTCTCGAAGGTAAAAATCGATCGAAAGAGACGAAGGAAAAGTTCCTCTCGATCGCGAGATCTCAGGAGCCGAGTTTACGTTCCCTCGCGATCACGGGCCCCGTCGATGTGGAGCGAAAAATCCGCGGGAAGGGAGAAAGCGGCTCGCGGAGCTGAGCTCGGGCGCTTCTCCGGCTCTAGGAATTGACCAACCGGGGCAAATGGAAGCCGAGGAACGCTCCGAGATAGAACGCGTGACGTGCGCGAATGCAGGCTACGAGAGGATCGAGACTGACAAAAAGAAATACGCTCCCAAGCCGGCAGACACGCGACACAAACGACAACCGACCGCATCGTCGCCGTCGTCGTTGTCATCGGCGACGGTTGCGTGCGACTAGCTTTCACCCAGATACTTATGAAAATATTCACGCGATCCTCGAAACACCAATTTGCTGCGCAAAAAGAATGCCTCTCGTAATTGATAGACTGCGCATCATGCGAATCTACGCGATTCCGAAGCTCCTTTTCCAAAAGGGACGTACTCTATCCATAGTGTACGAGTTAGAAGATCTCACATTGAGATCATATACAGTAAGGAGCAAAACTGAACCAATAACCACAAGTTTTGTATAAATCATTATTTATTGCTAGGAATATAGAGGAATAACAAAAGATCAACATTATAATTGTTTTTGTCATAGTTCGAAGTAACTTAAGAATTTTTTTGCAATAATTAATGTCTCCTCGTTTAGCAATGACGAAAAAAATAGATTGACTCGGTTTTGTACCGGTCCTTACAAGAAATGTTTACGTGGGATGTTCTAGTAGTATGTTTACATCTAGCACTTTGGCATGTTTACAAACTATTAGTCTACGTCTTAACACCCAGTTCTTCGTAATCAGTCCCCCGACCTCGACCCCATAGAGAATCCATGGTGTTTACTAAAAAAAAACGACTTCGGGATTCATATGACTCCCAACCAACATCAATCACAGATTTCTATGATAGAATTCAAGAACAGTGGGAACAAATATCTGCGGAATATTGCAAAAAATTAGTAGAAAGTATGCCAAAGCGAATTAGTTCAGTTTTACAAGCACAAGAGTTGTGCAGTAGATTCTTATTTCGATTTAAAGAAAATTAATAACATACATATTTATTAAACTCTGTTCAGAATCTTCATCACGAGTCTGACTCGATATTCTGGGGCAAGGGGTTAAATATTGCCAAGTATTGGACATGGTGCAAAACCGAGTCAGTCTATTTTTGTTGCCATTGCTAAACGAGAAGACATTGATTATTGAAGAAAAATTCTCAAGTTACTTCCAACTATGACAAAAACAATTATAACGTTGATTTTTCGTTATTCTTCTATATTTCTAGTAATAAATAATGATTTATACAAAAGTTATTGGTTCAGTTTTGCTCCTTATTGTAAATCTTCTTTTTCCTTCAGAGAATGATTAGCCGTAGCTGTGAAACGGATTGCGAGTGGTCAGGATCGAAGCCGGAAATTTCGAGAGGGAATCGTACGGTTTGGTGGCGCGGGTCGGGACAGTGGCGGTAAGCCAGGAATGCGTGAATGCAGTTCTCGTGCAGTGTATCGTGCATTTAGTAGCGCGTCGTGTTCGCGATCCCGGCCGCCGATTGGCCGAGGCGCTCCGCTTGGAAGATCGGGCCCGAAGAACACGATGGCGAGACGACGAAGAGGAAGAAGAGATAAGAGAGCGTCGGGGAAAGAGAGTATCGACTATCCTCTCCCATTCAGCTCGCTTCTCGTGTTCGCCGCGACTGAATAGCCGCCGCAGACCCTGAACGGTCGCGTGAGAAAATTACGCTATAGAACCTAACGCGCTCCAACGACAGAAAGAGAGCCGCCGATCGCTAATCATTTCGTCCCCTCCCCCCCTCTCTTCTTCTTCGTCTCCTTCGAGCGTTCTATTCCATTCTTTGATTCTTCTCTGTCGGTGCCAGTCTCGAGGAACCACGAACTTACGTCCCCCATCCTACATCCAACGCGTGTTTCCGGCGCGTTGAACCGATACTCCACGGGAATTCTATTTTTATAGCCGGGTCACCCGCGAAATCCATCTTCCTGCATGTTTTACAAGCAATTTCGAGATACAGCCGCTCGAACTTTAACCTTTGCCCTCTTGCTCGCCGGATACGGTCGCACGCGTACCCTGAATCGAGAGATGATTCGAAACGTCGAAGAACGAGCAGCCGCCGTGCTCAGCCACGGAAATTATTCGGGAGAAAGTCGCCTGCCGTTGAATAAACCGAAGTTCGGAGCCGAACAAAAGTGGGATGCTAGTAAACATCTTCTAACGACTTCGGAATGCTCGAGGAAGATTCCACGGTACTAGGTGTACCGAAAGTTAGCGTAGTATAGTCGCGGCTGGCCACGGGTTCTCCCGAATGTAGTTACTCATGCGATAACTCAGGTTAAGCAATTCGTGCCTAGCGGTACCGAGTAAGATGGGTGTGACAGCAGATTTTTCGGAGGAATTCCGTGGCACGTTTTTGTAAGGAGTTTAGGGCATGGAAGGGGGGCAGCAGTACAAAAGCACATTCTAAGAGAAGCGACGCAATGAGTTTTAGGATTTTTTTTAAAAGGCCGACGATTCTGAAGGGTGTTTTTACGAATACAAAATTCTTTTCAAGGTCCTAAGAATACAAAGGACAATAATTCTAAGGATCCAGAATTCCTCCAAGGCCATTAGGAATACAAACGTCGACAGAGCTGGAAAATCCCTGGACCGTAAAGGGCAAAAAAACAGGGTGAAAAAAGATCGTATTCAAAAATACCACGTTGGGTATACAAGCTTTTTATTCCAAGTATCTCGAAAGTGCAAAAAATCTGTGACACTGTGCACAAAGGGTAGGAAGTGCATACCAACGAACAAGTTTGCTACGAATCGGTGTCCTTGTCGAGCATTAAACGGAATTCCAGATTCCGCCAAAGAGCATGTAATTGTCGCGATGATGCGCAGATTAAAAGAGACCTCGCTCCGAGAATGATCTGTGTGGGCGTTCGCGATGCGTAAGACGTTGTTTATATCCCACGTAGGTCGATGACAGGGTTAAAAATACTGTCGGGCGTGCGCGACGTCCGAAAGAATCACGGAACACAATATGTATCTAGATGCATCGCGGCGTTCTAGCCGCGCTAAACTGTTTTTATCCGCGTAATGCAACCGCGAAAATGGTCGGTGTTCTGGTGCGCCAATTTCTCATTATTTTTTCGATGTGCACGCCGGACCGCGATCCATCCTGTCGCGTGACACCGGAATATTACCAGCGACCGTGTTCGGGGCCCCGAGTACGTACGTATATATCCCGGAACGATTACGCCGACGATTCCCCCGCGCATTGTTCATGCTCCGAACCGTAAATTATGGTAAGAGTCTCGTGTAACAATTATATTCGAATCGACGAGCGTGATTCTATTTCCCTGATAAATCGCGTTTCGCTCCGAGAAAGAGCACGAAAATTATTCGGGCTCGCTCGAACAACACCGGCTACTGTTTTCCGTTCCGAGGTGTATCGTGCATGATAATAAGCGTCGTAGCACACCGGGCGCCAGATAAATTGCGGTAGATAAGAAACCGTCGGTCGGAAAAGAATAGAATTTAATTAGTAAATGAATTAAGCGGATAGACCACGGGGCAATATGAATGGAATGATAAGTGCTAGGGCGAGGTTCGCTGTCACTGACCCCTACAGAGATACTACCTGATAACGCTCTATCTCTGACAATGAATTAGAAAAGTCCACGTGAAAGAAACGAGCGAGCGACAACTGTAACGACGAGGCAATCTAGGCTCGTCAGGCAATCCTCACATTTTCTGACCAGTATTTCCCCCTCTCCCAATCTGTCTTCGGGCTTACGGAAACACGGACGGGTTTGTTTCCAATATTGATCTGGAATGCATACCGTTTGCAATGGAAGCATGAATCGAAGAAACCGGAGCAAACGACAGGAAATAGAATAGCGATTCGGGTCGGGAGCCGGCAGGCGGACGACCAAAAAACAGGTATGAACGATCCGAACCGAGTCGGCCCGGTCATCCGAAAGGAATTGGAGCGTCGCTAGAGCTCGATGATTCGCTCGCGGTTCATGGGAATCATTCTCATAGCCTGATCTCTGACTGTTGCGTTTTCAACGCGTGACAGGTGATACGCGGAAGTACAACAAGAACGGAACCGGAGAGACGGACAGAGAGAGAGATACACTCCCGTCCATAAGTCATCGGACACTTACTCGCCTTCGTCGTTTTGTACCAAACACCTCAAATTTCGACTCATCGGTCTACAACACCTTTTCCCAATCTTCAGCAGTGTAATCTTTATATAATTTTGCCTACTGCAGTCTTTTTTTTCTTATTTTGAGTCCTTAATAACGGTTTTTTAACTGCAACACACCCGCGAAGCCCTGCTTGCAAAAGACGTCGCTTAACTCTTGTTGTACCAATTGGATCCTCTCGAACTTTGTTAACTTCTGCTGCAATTTCTGTTGCTGTCATCCTCCTGTTTCGTTTACGTAACGTTTGTATATAGCGGTCTTCATTTTCTGTTGTTTTTTTTGGGCCGTCCAGTTCGTTTTTTTATATTCAAAAGTATTAGTATCTGTTAACTTTTTCACTGTATCGTGCACTGTTGATTTCGGAATTTTAGTTTTTATCGCAATTTCCCGCACAGAATAGCCTTCTTTAGCAAGAGTAATAATACTCGAACGCTTTCGAACGGATAATTCTTTTCTAGAACTGCTCATACTGATCACATGCACTGTCAAACTTGAAATGAAGAAGAAACAGCGACTTCGCCTTCGCAGCTCCATGCTTATCTCTATTTAGTCTAGAACTCCTCTTACAGTGTTTATAAACTCTTTATAATGTTCCAAATATAGTCCTCTGATGCTTTCGAACGTCCAAAGCGAACAATATATCCCAACATGTACCGAATGGAAACCTAACGTCCAGGTTTAACATGAATTTCTACGTTAATATATTCATTGTACCAAATTTGATTGGGATCTGTAAAATGCAAGAAAGTTGGAAGACTACTCAATATTACACATATAATTATTTTCAATTTTTATTTCTGGTTTGGCACTGAAAGCGTTAAACGTTTATTTAAATAACTAATATTTATTTCTATTTTTATTACAAGATCAACAATAAAATCAAGCTAGAGAGTTGTATCTGTGTTTAAATCATTCTTTTGCTGAAAACGAGTAAGTGTCCGGTGACTTATGGACGGGAGTGTATCTACGGCGAGGCTTCAGGCTGCTAGGTGAGAGAGAGAACGAGAGAGAGATAAACGGACGGACTCTGTCGGTGTCGGCGGACCGGCAAACGCGAGTACAAACACTTCATAGTAGAACGTAGCCGCGTGGTGAATGAAGCCTGCGGCCTGCTACCTCCCTCTTTCAGCCCGTTAATCCTCTGTACCCCCCTCCCGAGAAGCTACGCTATCCCCTCTCCTTCTACCGCGATCCTTCCCCTCAACTCCCTCCGTCACCGTATCCATCTTCCTCGTTCACCGTTTCGCTCGATGGATGCACTTAACCGTGCACACACGCTGCACCGCAACCTGCGCGTATCGAATCATTTTCTTTTGAGGCACCCTGCTTCTACCCCCCCCTCTGTCACACCCCCTCAGATTCTCAATTTCTCCCCGCATTCCTCCCTTCTTTCGCAATCTACTTTTTCGTCGTCTCATTGCATCTCTTAGTCCGTTCAAGAAACGAGAACTCTGTACACTGTGGTTGTCCAATCATTTTTCGAAAAATGAGAACCGTGTGATTATCGAAATATTTTCTTTATTTTCTCGAATCTTCGTTCGGCAATGCAGCAGCTTGCATTCTCAGTTCTTGTCTTTCCAAAACCGTGCGCAGAAAAATATTCTCGACCCAAGGTGAACGGATCCCGTTTCGTTAACCGTGTATAAAGGCGCAAATACACTGGCGAATAACTTGCGACATTTTCTCGCGAGAGAGCAACTGTCGCAAGCATGTTCGACTTGCTGGCCGCTGTGTCCGGAGGTGTTCGCGCGTGTCACGAGAATCGGTCTCGCAAAAAAATGTCACAAGTTATGGTTAATCAGAATGTTCCGTCGATCTGGTGTCGAGTAACCGAAACTAGAACTGTCGTTAACTGTAATGTCTCTTTAGACCTCTCTTTAGAGGTGAATTTTTCAGTTTTGACGTCTTTCGATAAAATTCAGTACATAAACGTGTACGCTTGCACGAATAACATTGTTTTCTTGTGCACCGAACATGTCGAAATTTGAGCCGGATAAGCGCCATTTGCGCGAAGTGTTAATTTTTTGCTTCGATTGGAAGAAAACTGCAGCTGAAGCTCATCGAACGCTTGTAGAAGTTTATAACTAGACTGCGGATCTTCATGCAAAATAAAAATTGTCTGCATCGATTACAAGAAATATAAATCAAGTAGAATGTTATTTCTTCATTTGCTGATTATAATAGATGAGAAATAGCATATTGACATTTGAGATTTTTAAAATTTTCCTACAATTTCAAATTTTATCTACTCAATTTTATTATAAATGCATAAAGATCCGCAGTCTATTTATAACGATTGTGCTCCTTCCGATAAGACTTATTTTCATTGTAAGGAAATATTTGAAATACAAAATAAAAATATTTCATTTTATCTATCTGGTTATCAAAATAAAAATATTTAATTTAAAGTAGCATCTTATTTGAACCACATTAAATTATACTATATACCAAATCATTAATGATCCTTAATATACGTTGCAAAATATGATAGAAAACCTTGTATGCAATGTTCCACATACGAATACTAATCCTACAATATAAGATACTAATGTAAAGTGTACTTACTTCTGAATCTTCTCTACCTCCGTCGGATCCACAGCACACAATTATTCACTCACGAGGATAGGTCCGAATAATTGAACAACAATCACTAAACAACACACACACAACACATTTTATAAAATCGTGACAACGAACGAGAAGATGTCACTCCGACCACGATAAAAATAATACTGCGATTTGAACAATGATCCCTTCCACGGAGGTGGTACGGTCAGGTTATCCTAGGCAGGTTAGACGCTGAGGGTCTATAAACACTAAATACAAAACCAAGGTAAAAAAATTATGGCGGGGCGCCGACCCTATTTCCCGGAATTCCCTGTTTTCGTATCACACGTCCGTGGAAGGGGAACGGTTAAAATCGCAGTATTATTTTATTCGTGATCGGAGTAACATCTTCTCGTCTGCTGTCACGATTTCGTTAAGTGGTGTGTGTGTGTGTGTGTGTGTGTGTGTGTGTGTGTGTGTGCGCGTGTGTGTGCGCGCGCGCGTGTGTGTGTGTGTGTGTCTTCTTGTCTTGTCCTCTTGTGTGTTGTGATAAGTGTGTCCTCTTATCTATACGCACACTGATAGTACAGGCAAATTTCTTATTATTACGTCCTGAAACTTTGTATTTTGTCATTTCCGTAAAACGACACATACACTACCGGCCATAAGTGTTTACCCACCTTCAAATTTCGTTACTATTCAAATAATAGGTATTTTATTGTTATGAAAATGTCCGTAGCATTAAATCCTAATTATAAGGCTAATAAAAAACATCCAAAATATTCTGTACATACACAATCAGGTACTGTAAATGAGTTTACAGCTTTTTATGAAAAACGACAATTTTGGAGTTCAGGTAAAGAAACCCATTTTTCTGAAATTTTTATAACGGTCAGTAGGGAATATGAACGCAGGTAATACAGGTATCTTAGTCTTCTCAAATTTCATACTGCATTTCATACTGCATTAAGCTTTCATACAGTAAACAGTTGATTTTCACGTGACTAAAGAATTTTGCGAAAATTTCAAATAATGTCAGGGAGAAAAGAATTATCGAGTGAAACGCGCGCTCTAATACTGTCCCATCATAGCATCGGAAAAAGTAGCAGAGAAATAGCAAAGTTATTGAAGCTGAACCGTAGAACCGTGGACTACAATGTTAAAAAATATGTGGGTGGGTAAACACTTATGGCCGGTAGTGTATGCTTCTTGATACTTACAGAAAACATAAATTCAATGCTATCAAAATCAATCAACTGAATTTATGCTACTTTGTAAGCACGAAACTTGCTGTGTCAAAATAGCACATTTCATAAAATTATTAGTTTTTCTTAAAAATTAATAAATTTAGGATTAAACACCGGTCAGGCTTTACGAAAAACAACCAAAAACATAATTCCTGCCCAAAAATTAGTGACAATGAAAAAAAAATAAGCATTGGTAAGTGTTTTACTAACACTTAGCGTACGTTCTGCATAAAAGGTATTAATACCCTTCCCGCCGATAGGGTGTTAAATAAATCTTTACTTTTTGCGAAAAAAAGAGGAAACTTTCCGATTGAACAATACTTGTTGGTCGCACCTCGAGAATCTCATCTTCGGGCCCGTTACTCGAGGGTTGGGGAGTTGGCGTCCGAGGGGAGCGGAAATGGCCGGGTTGGTTCTCGGTTCAATTTTCCGCGTTGCGGAGGACGTCGGTTTCCTTGGAGCATTAAGAATTCTCGGTACGGCAAAACAGTTGCTCAGCATCAGTAGACTGTTGCGGCGGCGAACAATATTCCCCGACTCACCGCCTGTCAACTCGGCATCACACTACGTCCCGAGATTAATAGTGTCTGAATCCTCATTCCTCGTTTCCCCCCCTCGACCGACCCGCCTTCAGAGCCGTTTGTGTAGCCTCTCGGCGAGCCTTTCGCAGCACACCCATTTCCATCGGTAAATTACGTATTCCCGCTTTAACAGAACGGAAATTTAATATTCAATCGCTACGGCGCACTCGGAATTATGTAACCGTGTCGATCGTATCGAATATATTCGTCGGATCGGATCAGGACACGGGATCGATAGGAATAGGGCCGCGCGAAACATCGATTTACAACGCCGTGAATATTTTAACAGAGACCGGGTCGCTGGGTTACTCGAGCATTTTCGGTGGAATTTCAGATCCGAGACGTTTCTTCCTTTTGTTCGATGGTAATCTCTCTCTCTCTCTCTCCCTCTCTCTCTCTGTCTCTCGCCCCTCTCTTTCTGTTTCCCTTTGTCGGCAAATAAAACCGTGATTAAGAAGGCTCTGGCTTCTCCATCGACCGCGCTGCGACGAGTTTCGTGATTATGTGTGCCTTGGTCAACGACCCCTTCTCACCTTTGTCGTGCCACTCACTCCTCTCCTGCCCTCTCGGTTTCCGAGCGATTCCCGAAAGACCAACGCCCTCCTTCGAGTCTGACATCATAAATCGCTGTCATTCCGATTTTCGTCGGGTTCTCGGTTAAACAGAACTTTCGTTATAGAAACACGACCCGCGAAATCACATCTCGTTCCTCTAAATTTTTCTCAGCAAATGCAGCACTTTTTGTCTCAGCGCTTCGTGAATTTCTTTCTCAGAGTTAACTCGTATTATTTTCACAAATCTTTATCGAGGAAATCGTATATGACTAGACTGTGGAGTTTATGCATGTGTACGAGTAGCTAGAGTTTGGGAGAAAATGAAAAATTATTCAAGAAAGAAGCAAAGTTGTAAACGGCTGTCCTGTTCGTTGCGATACGTGTAGCCGATTTTGACGTGTGCGAGAATATTCGCAAAGTAAATGGAAACTTGCAGTTGATTTTGTTGGCACAAAGGATTGAAGTTTCATGCGAGAAACGATTGAACGGTTTATGAACAGCCGAATTCCTTCGAACGTTTCAGCTACGCGTTCAGGCTAGTTGTAAAGTCTGCTCGACTAAAATTCTCTTATGCATGCGAGCGCCGACTTTATACGGGACTCGGGCTGTTTCACAACCGATCATACAGTTCGCCGGGAAACTGAGTTTGTCTCCGCGTGTGCTCACTTTTTACGGACAATTCGGTCGAACTAGTTTCCGCCACTTTCAAACTGTTCTTATACTCCTGCCACACTCCGGAGTTTAAAGGTTCCCTATGATAGCCGAGGAAAATCGCTGGATACAAATCTTTGGTGTCCCATTGTCTTCGTGCACGATTCTACCGTGAAGAAAAGCGCTTCTTCCGTGCAGTCGTTTGTCCGTTAAAGTGTTCGCTGGAAAAGTTGCATCCGTTGAGTTTTTGCCGTGGATTTACACACGGTTCCTCGAGGCACTTGACACGGAAGAGCAGCGAAGCCACGCCTCCGCGGGGCATTCTGCAGGGAGAGCAGCGAATACCACGCCTCCGCGGGGCATTCGACATAGAGCTGTGTGCGTACGTAGAGCAACGACACGATGCAATACAGAATCATAGAGTCGTAGCACTCTGCAGAGGGAACGCAACTACACTATCGCTCAAAAGTATCCGGACAATTTCGAAATATCGTTATTAGCATTGCATCAAAGTTATTTCAGTGCCTAAAATAGTGACTAAAATCGATTTTTATTAGTTTCTTGTGAAATATCTCACGTTCTAAATTAAAAATTACTTATATACAGGGTGAGTCATCTAAAGTTTGCACCTCAAATATCTTTGTTGTTTCTAAAGATACGTAAAGTATGGTAAGGACAAAGTTGAATGGTACGATGGGGCTGACACGATGCTATAAAAAATTTTGTTTTTATGTCATTTTTTTTAGAGAATCAAGGTCACCTTGACTTTTTTAACACTAGGTTTACGGGGCACTAAATGTGCTTACCCTACGTTACTTTATAAAAATAACAAAAATGTATGTATCCAAATTTATAGCCGTTTCTTTTACAATATATACCCAAAGAAACCAATTTGTTGAATAATATCTTCTTCATGCATCCTTACAATTTCGATAATTGCGAATTAAGAGGTACCAGAACCCGTCATTTTGACGGGTCCCGTAAATCTAGTGTTAAAATGGAACCACCCTTTTTTAAACACCTACAATATTAGTCCTTTTCATTAGGAATTCAGCGACAATAATTATTCCAAGGTCATTCAAACTTTTTTTATAGCATCGTGTCAGCCCCATTGTACCATTCAACTTTGTCCGTATCTTTAGAAACAACAAAGATATTTGAGTTTATAAGTGTCCGGATACTTTTGAACGGTAGTGTATGTGACGGCCTTAGGATGCTCTGCAATCACAGAGAAATTGAATTATGATCGTTCGAGCCATTTCAGAAAGAATCAGCTACACCTTCTCGAAATAAGCGAGAGGAGGGGAAAAAATCAGCAATGGGACCACGCCCCGCTAGAGGCACTCTGTACAGCTACGTGGTTCATAGGATTATTACGTTGATTTACTTTCTTGATAGGAATAATAAATCGGTTCATCGACGCTGGTATGATTCGATGCACTTGTCCAGGCCGCCCACAAGTTAGGAATTGCATTTAAGACACTTGACTCCGGGTGGTGCAGCAGGGATCGGAAACGAATCGGAATCAGATTGGCCATTCGTCGGGTCATCGTGAACTATGTTTACGCGGCGTCGCGTCACGTCACGTCGCGTCGCGTCGCGTCGCGTCGCGCCGGCTCTCGGACGATATCAACAGGCGAGTTCCGCCGTTAAGTACCTATGAAAGCCGGGGTCCACGGGGCGCGTGCTTGCAAAACACCGTTCTGGTTACCATGACACTCGGGTTAAGTAACGTGATTCGATTGGAGGTGCATTTTTCTTCGTAACGAGCGATAATTGATTTATTGCGTATGAAGGGGTCAGTCCGGGCCGTATACGCGGCAGCACGCGCGCTGGTACCGACCGATCTGCTCGATTAAATCTCCGCTCCGACGACGCCACTCTCTCCTCGTCGTTGTCGTGGCCAACGTACCGTCCTACCAACGAGTCAACGGCAACAACGACAAAGAAGAAGAAGAAGAAGAAGAAGACGACGACCGATGTCAACCAACCGAACTGCCAATTGTCCACGTCGCCCTATAGCCACGCCGAAACGTTCCAACTCGATCAGCCTCGATCGACTCTGGCGCCGGATTTCTCGGCTTGCCTCTGGTCAGGGGTGCACGGACCACAGCCCGCTTGCATCCAACCGCCAAACCGATTCTGTCCGTTTACCCTTGCCGTTGCGACGATTTAAAAATAGCCGAGAGGAATGCCAGTGTCTCGACGAGTGGACCTTGCAGGGCCGAACCGAACGTAAACGACGAACGCCAACGTCACCGTTACTCGAGTCGATCTTGTAGATCTCGAGGACTCGCTATACACGGTGTCCCGGCTTTTAATGGACAAACTTGGAGAGCATATCCTAGAAGTGGAAATAAGAAAAAATGTTATTTGAAGTTTGCTCGGGAACGCTTTATTACAAATTTATAAGCAAATAAAGGTAGAATCGACGACAGCGGATTTGACTTTACTCAACATTGAAAGGTCGAACGCGTTTACCTTATTTGTCTATTCATGTCATGTTTACTATTTTCATACGATTTGCTGTTAGTGTAAACGACCAGTTAGATCAAGAATACGTGACGAAAATGCCTGGAGTGTTTTCAAACGAGGAATACACTGATATTCATTTCATCTACGGTTTGTGTGACGGAAATTCACGAGCTGCTGTACGAGAGTCCCTCTGTATTTATTAATACTCATCGGCAATTACGCAATTTGGGTTCATTTAGAAGTAGGAATGAATATCGTGATGTTTGGTCAGCCTTAGGACAGCGACGACGCACGGAAAGAATCTTAAATTCGTTTGAATAAAAAATTTAAATTTGTTTGAAAAGAATCTTGAATTTGAGAAACAGTAAAGTTTTCAATGAAAATCCAGCCACACTGGGTTCTAATCATTACTGATACCATTATTCGTACTAAGAGATCAAATGTGGAGTTTACTGTGACTCTAGTTATTTGCAATGTATGCAGAGCATGTGACATTTTTCGACACGAAAGAAACACTTTTAGGGGATCTCTCTTCAGGGTTGTCTCGGGAGCAAAAGTTACAGTTCACCTTGTAGAATTCCCTGGAATTCCATCCGGCTAGACGCCGCGTCGTTTCGTTGTCAGCGAGCCGTTTTCCTTTCGTTTCACCGAGCAAACAGTTCTTTCGTGTCAAAGTAAAACGTTAGGCCTTTTTACTGTATTCTGTGGAAAACCCCACATCCTAAAAATATTGGGAAATACCCGATTCCCCTTAGTTTTATTGTATGCCGTCCTCACTTCAGGTATGAAGGTACGCACCGCCGCCCTTGCGTTCTAGGAGTCAGTTCTAATAGTCCGCCCGTCTTGTAGACACCTCCGATCTTCTCTTACTCAAATATATTTCTTCCACCGTCTATAATTATTTACACATAACCTCTCAACATTTCGCAAAGAAAGAAAGCGGACCCGTTTGATTATTAATTACGGGTCCTGGTCGGAACGGAAACGTCAAAGGGATCGTGTAGGAATCGGGGGGTTGCAGAAAGAGGGGGGAGGGGACAACCGACGCGACGTCGCGAAAACAGAGTTGCGATTTCACGGGCCAATGGAACTAATATTAGATCGTCTCCGGCTATAAAGCGTGGAACGAACCGGGGCGAGTCTGCACTAGGGAGGACCTTAGGCTGTAGGGGTAAAAAATTCTTTTCGAGATTTTTTTTGGTCCCGCCCCCTTAAAATATGATTTATCATTAAGAACCAAGGGTAGTCACGTGACTTTTGCAGAGTTATTGAAGTTCACAGCCTTCGGACACCGACTTAACCCCTTGTTATCGGGAAAAATCTGCTTTGCCATGAGTCAAGATGAGTTTCTATTCAGTTTGTACTCGTCTGGCGCAAAAGATCTGATTGAATGGTGATCTACAGGAGCGGATTCGATTCCACACGACTATTAAAGGTAACAGTAAAGGTTAATTCGTGGCTAATAAACGGGTCTTGACAAGTATGCAACTTATTAGAACAGTGTACGATCGGAATTTACATGCCTGTCTGCTTCGCGACCGAATAAACTGCAATTAATTTATTCGTCTATGTCTGGTGACTAGACTGGTGCAACTCGTTAGAGAGCGTTGCACAGCGTTGCAGTGCGCTGCAATTCGTTAAAGAGTGTTACAGAGCGTTGCACAGCGTTGTAGTGCGCTGCAACGCGTTAACCTCTTGCCCTACAATATCAAGTCAGACTCGTGATAAAGATTCTGAACAGGGTCTAATAAATATATTTCTTATTAATTTTCCTTAAACCGAAATAAAATTCTATTTTGGCGTTGTTAATATACAGCTATCGAAGAACATGTAGGCATACAATAGATATAAAATTTTCTCCCTTTTTTAGGAAATTACAAATTACGAAAAACTTCTAATTACTGAAACCATGAAATAAATCGTAGTGCAAGGGGTTAAGATCCGACAGTCTTCTTAAGTCTGTGACTTTTTTTGCTCTGTATTACTGACGCCGGTAACGTGCTTCAAGTTTTTGGCTTTACTTCGCAGAGAATCAAGACAACATATAGCTCAATTTGTAGCTCGAGATATTTTCTAGAGTAGTAAACTTAAAGCACTTCCGTACGTTAAGGGTTAAAAAGGTGAAAATTCCCGTTGCTCAGAGAGTACCTTTTGAATGCTTCGAAATACTGCACGCATCATTTTCTCGCCAAGTCTCGCAATTTCGTGAAACCAGACAAAATCGAAAGTCGAGAAATATGAATCACCGTAGTCTGCACGTGAAATACGTCGTCGTCGCGAGCATCCACTGAACGGAAGTACGCCGCAGCCGATTCGATAAAGTAATCTCGAGCTCGTCTGCGATCGTCGCATCTTTCTCCCGGTTGTAATTTGCTTCGGCACACGCTCCCAACATTATCGCAGCATTATCTCCGCGAAAATTGAAAGTTGTCGACTGAAGTTGTTGACGATAAGATCGGAACAGTTCAGACGCAACTTGTTGCAAACGAAATTAAAAGAATCAACCCGTCGTGAAGGAGAACATTTCTTATCGCATATCCGAATGAGTCGAGATTACCTATGCACCGACGAGCTTGTCATTCGACATCTTTATGTAAAATAAAATTTGTACAGAACAGGAATCGAATAGTAATGATTTCAATCGGCCGTTGCACATAGATATTTTTAAATTCTTTGAATCTGTCCATTGGATTTTATTTACTCATTTTCACGTAGAAAATTAATAGAATTCTCCGTTGACTCACCACTGAAATTCAATTCGGACCGCAAATGGTTAATAGTTTTTCGAGGATGGAGCGATGGTTGTTGAGGATTTCTCTGGATGTTTTCGAGGGAGAAAGGTGGTTAGGAGAGGGTTGGAAACTGGTAAGGGAGGAAACGGAGCGGAAGGGCAGTCGGGGAAACGGTGCTCTGCGAAGGGTTTCGCGTAGCCAGGCCTCGTAATGAAAAGCGGCGTTTGTCGGTTTCGCGGCGGTGGACCTCGCAAACAAACATTCTTGGACGATGATGATGCTCTCATCTCGGGATCCTCGGAATATTGCTCATCGTTGCTCGGTTCTCTGCTCTCGGCCCCGCCCGACCTCTCCCCCCCCTTCTCTCTCTCTCTCTCTCTCTCTCCCTTTCTCTCTCGCGCGAGGCCCTTCCAATTTTAACCGAATTTATAGGCTACGAGATACATCGATTCCTCGCGGATGCTGTGAATCACTCACGCTGCACCGCAACACGCGTTTTCCCGCGAAAACTCACTTTTATACAGGGTGTTTGGTAACTGGTGGTATAAGCGAAAAGGGGGCGATTCTTCATGAAAGAATAAGTCGAAAATATATAATAGAATAAAATTTGTTCATCCGAAGTTTCGTTATCGAGAAAATCGAGTTTGAAATGCAGCATGCTATTCGATAGGAATTGTCTGACGCAACTGTCTGATCATGACCAACCAAATCTACTTCCTGCATTATACTAAAGCACACAAACCTGACAGATCTTCAAAGTCGATTTTCTCGAAAACAAAGCCTCAAACGAAAAATGTTTATTCTATATTTTCGACTTATTCTTTCATGTAGAATCACCCCCTTTTCGCTTGTACCACCAGTTACCAAACACCCATATACAATTCTTCGATTCTCTGCCGCGATTACGCGTTATTGAAGGGAGTAGTCTAATTTCGAATAAAAATACTTCATCAACTCTATATTACTCGTTTGTACACCCGATCCGCTAAATGATGCAATGAATAAATTCAATACCCTTCCCTCCGATTGACTTGGAAGAATTTTATCCTGCGCAAAGATCCGCTAAATTTACTTACGTCGAAAGTAATTAATACGATAATGATCTTATTTCTTCCTGTAGAATATTTTAATTCCTCGCAGATAGAAGCGTTTTTAATTAATTGAACGAAATACCGAACTCGAGCGTTTGATATCGTGACCAATGGCGTATTACGTGCTCTAATTAATTGCTCGATTTTGTTAATAATCTGGACAGAATGAGAAAGGGCGAGGGGGAGGGAGAGGAAGGGAGAGACAGAGAGGTGCTTGACGAATGAGGGTGGCCGGCAGGGCTCGATTAAATTCCACGCAAGCCCCAGGTGCAAATATCGACGCTCTCGTTCGTAGAATTCATGCGGAAATTTGTTTACTTATATCTGCTTCGATTCGCGGTTCGGTGCAACGGGTGTCGGATAAAGAATAACGATCGAATTTGTTGAACGAACGGAATTTACACGGGAGATGCCGAGTGTACATTGTGTCTCGCAATAAATACACTACGAGTGTTTGCGTGATCGTAACGTATTTGACGAGGTAGAATAATCCCGGCGAAATTTCAACAGATTATGTTCTACTGCAGAAAATAAGCTCAGGAAATCGAATCCGAAAATATTGAATGTCGCGATCGAACGTTTACCGCTCTCCATCGCAAAACAGCGACTTTCGTTGAGCGGTATTTTTCATACCTCGTCGATAAAACGAAATTGTCGTTGCACCAAACACATCAAATTCAGTCCTCGCAATCGTTCTGTTAATTGTTTGTTATCTTCTGTTGCTCCTTAAATATATTTATCGGTTAAAAACCAAATTCACAATCAGTTCGGTCGAAACATGTTGTCCCTAACTTCGCGACAAGTGGCGATATCCTTCGAGGATTTACGACTACCATAGCCGCGCCGCGATTTTGCAGGAAAAATCTCTGGCAGTAAATAAACGATGCTCACACTTTGTTTTCGACGCTTGTAGAAAATCTTTCTTCGTGCGAGATTTAATCCTCTGCGAACGAAAACATTATTTTCTCTTTTCGTGTCTTCTCATCTCTGTTTTTCTCTACAGAGCAAGACTACTTATTGCTGAGTTGAATTATTGTTGGAGTTCAGTTATCGAAAGGATGTTACGCGCAACAAACATTTGTCGATACTATTTGGGAATAACAAGAAGTTATTAACGCTTCACGGGTTAATGTTAAAGCAACGCTTTTGAGACGTGTCTGTGCATTGCTCACCGTTTCTACTTGCAAGCGCACCGCACGAATCTTCAATTGAAATTTTCCTGGAATCCAACGTTAATACGAAGTAGGTTACAAAGCGGACTTTCTTAAGCTTTTTGCTGTGTAAACCAACACGTGTATTTAGAATGGCACCACGGTATAATTATTTACAATGCCAATGTCTTTAATACTGAACCTACCAAGCACAAAATATATAAAAGTGAAACGCCTTATAGAAGGAAGGGGATTGAATTTACTTGAACTTTGCACGACTTTCATTATAACATGTGCTTAAATAAGGAAGTCAATTCAGTAATTTCCTATGAAAATGTTTTTCTAATTTCAATAATTGCGAAACCGGTCATTTTGAGGTAGGTTTAGTGTTAATCACCGGTAGTAGACTAGAGCGACTCTGTATCATAAAACTAGTAAAGTTGTGTATCATTGACGATAACTTGTACGCGTGAACCTTTATGTAGAATATTCTGCATCAATTGTGGGAAGAATCCTAATGACATTACATGAAAAAACTCAGGCAATTTCTTCATAAATTCACGGAAAAATAAATAATAAATATTCTTTGTTCTAACCATTCGAAAACTATTAAATCGACAATTTCAAGATTACGAAAATCTCTGGGATCGTCCGGCGTTGAATAAAAATGTCCGCAGCGGTCTCTACGGACAAGAAAGCGTTTCCACAGCTGGCGGATCATTCACCGTGGTTTTTCTGATTGCAGGATAAGGACTTTCCGGGACGAGACCTCGCTAGTTTCTGGCGCAGAAGGGAGAAGACAGAGCCAAGGAAAATCAGGAGAACGCCAGGGGAAAGCCGATAGAAGCTAGGCAGACGGCGGGGCGGTATCGCGGGAGTCAGCGAATCGAAAATCCTCGGGACGGGTAGAGACACGAGGACGTGGAAGACATAAAAGAGACGCGGAAGAGAGGAGGCTGTGTATCGCGGCGGTGGATCGCGCGACGTGGCATGACCGTAACGAGAAGAAGGAGGAGGAGAGGAAGAAGAAACTGTACGGGCCGCGGGACCGGCAGGATTTAATATTCAGCGCGAGTGGATCGATCGCCGTCGGGGATCGCGAGGGCAGTAGGCAGCTAGCAAGAGCTAGCGAGTGTTAGCGTGCGAGCCGCTCGATGGCGTCGTTTGACCCACCGACCCACCGGGGCCATTGTCTTTACAGCCCAACCGAGTGAATATCTCGCTCGAGTCGCTTTTCGTCAGTTCGCGGCGCAGCGGCGCACGGGACCAAACGCGAGATCAGAGCCATGCCTCTGATCATCCGCGACGCTCGATCTCGCCGGTGATCCCGAGGTCCTCCGCGACTCCAGTGAAACAGTGGAACCGTACAAAGACTTGCTAGCCTAAACAGTCTTCATGGGAACAGCTCTTTATAGAAAGTGAACCGGTGGAAAGGATACCTAGATGGTTCAAGATGAGCCTAGAGTCGATGAAGCTTTCTAGACGGTTCTAGACAAGTCCTCCTAAACGGATTCGGTAAAACAGAGTTGAAATATTCAACGTCGCCTCCCTGAAGAGGCAGTCGCTGTCAAGATGAGCCTACAGACGAATCCCTCGCAACCGACCGGAGAGTTATAAGACGAGTCTTACGAGTGAATCGGTGCAACGCGCGAAGGTACATCGAAAGAGGACGTCGCCTGGCGAGATGAGCCTAGAGTCGGCGGAGTCCCTGTTGCGGGGCTAGAGACTCGGGGCTAGAGCGCGATCGCAGAGGAATCCCAGCGAGGGTTCCGCGAGAGTTGTCAGCGTGGTCGGGGGTGGAGTGTCAACACGACGCGGCCATCCTCCTGACGAGAGCGCCGCGGGGGTATCCGTGGTCCCCGAGGAAGGATGAAGTCGGCGTGGTGCACGCGCAGGACCGGCAGCAAGATGTCCGAGGAGGATTCGAGGATCCCGGCGATGGACGGTCGCTGGAGGATCGCTAGCAGCACGCCTGTCGTCGACACGGCCACCTGCCACTGCCATTGTCCTGAGGGTCACCCGGCAAATTTGCCCTCCTCCTCCTCCTCTTCGTCGTCCGCCTCCTCATCCGCGACGACGCTCCTCTCGGCTCGCAGCGAACGGACTGCCACCGGCTGCGTCCTCTGCGAGCGTCTTCGCGGACGCTGCGACCCGTTGCCCGATAGGACCAGGCGCCGCGACGCCGATCACGCCATGACTTTACCCAGGACATTCGAACGAGACAGGTTCCAGCCAGCCGAATCGTCGTCCTCTTCCTTTTACGCCTCGAAGCTGTCTTCATTGTCCTCTTTCTCCTTATCATCCTCCTCCTCTCCGTCGTACCCCTCTTCTTCGTCTTCTTCGACGTCGTGTTCTTCTTCTTCTTCTTCGGTCTCGGTGTCCTCGCCCAGTAGCTGCGGCTCGAGCGACGTGCGGTGGAACTCGCGGACTGAGAGACCGTTTTCGTGGCCGAGCCCGTGCGGCTCGCTCACCTGGACCGTTTTGTTCCTATTGGTACTCGTGTTCCCCATTTTCGCCGACCACCCGAAGGGGACGCTGACGAGTCCCTCCAAAGAAGACGGAGGTAAGTCTATTTCTAGTTTACTCCCGGAATTCTCTTTCAACGGGTAACAGTAGTAATACAGGGTGTTTGGTAACTGGTGGTACAAGCGAGAAGGGGGTGATTCTACATGAAAGAATAAGTCGATAATATAGAATAAAATTTGGTCATCCGAAGTTTCGTTATCGAGAAAATCGAGTTTGAAATGCAGCATGCTATTCGATAGGAATTGTCTGACGCAAATGTCTGATCATGACCAACCAAATCTACTTCCTGCATATACTAAAGCACACAAACCTGACAGATCTTCAAAGTCGATTTTCTCGAAAACAAAGCCTCAAACGAAAAATGTTTATCCCCTTTTCGCTTGTACCACCAGTCACCAAACACCCTGTATAATTAACCCTTTCCACTTGCAGCCCTTTGTACTTTTACTCAAAGACCATATCCACCGATTTAGAATACTTCCATCGGATGTATATATGTACTAATTTACACAGAGCGTAGAATGCATAATTACGCGTGTACAGTGATTTCTCTATATATGTCGCCAACGCCTGGATGATAAATGTCGCGGAATTGTCCCCACTACGGCGGGGTGTAGCTCGGACGCCGAGGAGTGTAAACGTGTCACGGTTCGGGTATGTCTCCCGGACGATACACGACAAGACTCGTATTGTTGACATATATCAAGAATTCACTGTATTAAGAATTTTGAACAAATCTATCTGACGCTCTGAATATCGCACATGTGTCTCAGCGTCACGCGAACCCCGTTGATCCCGCAACCACCGTCTTCGCTTTCGTAGATCATTGCGGAAAACCTTCGCTTCGCGTAGAAACCGCTTGAAGAGCAACGTAAAAGTCGAACCCGTGACACGCAACACCACCGTACAGCTGTATCGTTAGCACGGTGTGCGTTTGCGCGCGCGTGTGTTCGTTGTAGCTGAAGCTGCAACCTCTGCCTCCGAAACTTTTGACAAAATATTCACCCAAACATTTGCGTTTGCACCCACGTTCCCTCATCACCCTACCTTGGGTGATCACTAGACTGCGGATGTTTATGCAATTTTCAATGTTTGTAGGAAAATTTTAGTTAAGTGGGAACGAATGAAATCTAATTTTTAGTGGTAGTAGCCTTTGCAGATCTGGAATAAGTAAAAATCGTACTAAATTCTGTGCAATTTTATGTTATAACATTTTTTTAATATTTTCAGAACCCATAAATGCATAAAGATCCGCAGTCTAGTGATCACGTTAGAGCAAATACTCGCGAAACATTCACGGACCGTTCACAGAAAAGGTAAAGGTAAAGGCACCAATAGTTGACCATGTACCAGTAGTTGACCATTTTATAGAAAAACATAAAAAATAAGGTTTTTTTAAAGTGAACCTCGGATGCCATGCCGTCTGTTGTTTAAATTTCAAAACAATAAGAACATTTCAAACCTTATTTTTTGGTTTTTCTATAAAATGGTCAACTACTGGTGCCTTTACCTTAGGTGCCTCCGATGGGCATCGACCTGCAGTGTTTGAGCATCTTTTGACTCATGTTGATACTGCTTTTAGTAGTTTAGAACATTTTGTGAGAGTAATTACTTGATCAAGATGCCAAAGCAATCAACGATAATAAACGTAGAAGTTAGTCTCTATCTTGCTATCTTTTAATGTAGAGTGCCCTGGTGGGCGTGGTTTCGTGGCTCTTGCCTTATAAAGCGCCTTGAGAGGCGTGGCGCCATTGTGCCTTGTTGCTGAAGTGCCCAAAGCGCATGGATTTAATTCCGATCTCTTAGTAGAATGCTCTATAATGAGAAATGCTGTCTCTACCCGTGTAGAGTGATCTTGTGCTGGCGTGGTTTCCTTGCTGCCTGTACAAAGTCGTACGAGGGGCGTGGCTTTGTTGCTCTTTCAACGTAAAGCGCCCGCAACATACGTGGTCTTGCAGTTATAAGATTATAGAGTGTACCTGAACGGGTGGAGTTTCATTGCGCTCTGTGTAGAATGCTTTGAGTGGGCGTGGTTCCATTGCTCCGTTTTTTACAAAACAGTATGTACATGGGACATCATTTTAATATTCTACGTTTACACCGTCCAGAGAGCGTAGTTTAACGCTAAATCTACCACCGCCGGTCAAAATGACCGGTTCCAGATTTTTTATTTTACAATTACTGAAATTGTAAAAATACTTTCGTGGGAAATGATTAAATAATTATATATTTAGTACAGCATGTATTATAATATAAACCGCACAAAATCCAAATAAATTCTCGTCATATTTATAAGACAACGTGTATCAGTTATTTTTAGGGCTCGGTAGGTTTGGCGTTAATTATTAAATAGATTATTATATAGGAAGTAGCGTAATTATTCTACTTGAACAGAGTGCTCCAAGTGGGCGTGACTTCGCTGCTCTTTGTCTGGTATCGTTGAGCGGGCGTGGTCTTTCTTCGTAAACTGTCAGAACTAGCATGTTCTCGTTTCATTTTTCTTTTTTTTTTTTTCGAGTGGTCTTTTCGCATAAAATGCCCCGAGCCGATGCTATACGGCAAACGGGACAATCCACGCCGATACCAGGGCCATATTAATTCGTTCGAGTCCCGCAGTTGGCGTGCATTCGGAGTAAAATCCAGTTCCCACGCGAGCACCGTTCGCAACATTTTTGCAAACGATAGTTAGGTTCGTTGCCGAGTGAAAGGACAGGTTAACAAAGTTGGGAATGCTGACCAGCAGAAAGAGACTCGATTCCCCAGGTACGTCGTCGGGCGAGAAATATCGACTCGAACGCGACAAACTCGCTTCGGTTTCGTCTTTCCATTAGTTGCCGGCCAGTCCGATCGGCTTTTATTTGTCTTCCGCGTTATCGTGCCTCCTCCGATGGGGAAACACGGGGCGCAACGGTGGGAAGAACGTTGCCTGGGTTTCATTCATTTTTTTTTTCTTTCGGCGGTTTCGTTTTTCGATTTTTATGCCGATGGACGTCGTCGAATCGGAGCCTCTTCGAAAGTTATAGTCAAATCGTGGCGATCGACCCGCGGTCAGCTGCTTAATGGACACCTTCGGCACTGTCACGGACGTCTACCAACGCGTAGAAAGGTAAATTATTCTTCTCGGAACTTTATTCTGATTCTTTCTGCTGAGAAAGCATCCGCGCCACACATTAGTCTTCTGCGTCATCCGATTTCCTAACACCTTGTTGTACGATTTGTTTCGTAGTCGCGGTGATCAGAATATTTTTTTAGCGTCTAATCGTTTGGCTTGAAGAACAGGAAAATTCGTGCTCACTGCAAATTTAAATTTTCCTTAACGCTAAACCCGCTAGAAACCCACGCGAGACTACGAGGATCTCTATATTTTATTTAAGCGGAATGTCTAAACAAATTCAATTACGTTTAATGTCAACACATCACCATCCCTGCGATTGTTTTATAATTTTTAAAAGTCTATGGTTCACGGCTACAGACTTTTTAACGGATCCTCCAACAGCAATCTGAACTCTGAACCAACAAGTCACCCCTATTAACGTCATGCTCGTTTGGGATTATAATACAGAAGGAAATGTTTACACCACAATTATTGAGTATCCTATTAACCCCTCGCACTACAAATTATTGTATGGTTACAGTGATTGGAACTTCTTTGTCGTGTGTAATTTTCTAGTAGAACTTCTAGAAGACTATGCGTATGTTATATCGACAACAAAATAGAAGTGTGGAAATTAGTAATACACTTGTTTAGAAGAACCTGTTGAAAATCTTCATCACGAGCCTGACTCGATGTTATACTACAAGGAGTTAATAGGCTTACGTTAGGGAAAATGTTAAGTCAAGATTAGTGTAAATGTGTCAGTCGCATTTAATGTTGAACTCTAAACGTACCACCACTGGTCGAATAGACCGGTTCTAGATTTTTTATTTGACAAAATTTTGAAATTATACAGATGCTCCCATGAACAATGATTCAATAAATATCTTTAGTAGAGCGCACATTGCAATAAGAACCGCGCAAAGTCTAAATAAATTAAATCTTGTCATTTTTATAAGGCAACATACAGGGTGTTCATATTTACAAGAAAAACGCTGGCTAGTAATAGCGTGAACACCCTGTATATCTGTCACATTTATGGTACGTTTAGTGTTAAATATTGGTAGGGGCGGAATAGAATTTGATTTCGATTTAAAAGAAACGAAGAACATTGAAACGTAGTCAATTCTGTTCTGACACCACGTAATATTGCAAGGGATTAAAGGGTCAAGTTGCAGAGGCATAAATTGGTAAAGAAAGTTTCGCGTTGCGGTTTCGGTGTATTCCGCGAAGCGATCGAAATCGATTTTCAAGGTGGGAGAAAATAAACGGCGAACGAGATGTTGGAGTTTCGTTGGATCGTTTTCGTAGTATTTCGATCCCCGGTGTGTTGTGTGTCGGCGGAGGTAACTGAACTGAACTGGGATCGGTTGGTTAAACACGATGTTATTCCCGAAGTACTCATCGCCCGGCCGGGAATGCAAATTGCCCGCGATTTGCATGTCGCGGCTGTTCGCCTCTCGCAGACGCCACGCATTAAACGTGATTTTCGCGCACACGCGAACCACGAAGCCACGCCGATCCTGTTGGACCAGTGCTCCTCCGCTCGCTAATTAGGAATATGAATGAAGACACTGCGCGCCTCTTTGATCGCCGGTTCGCTACCTCGAAAGAAACCGAAGGGGCATCCTGCGCGCAGAAACCCATTAAGAACGAGTGGCACCGCGTATTCCGAAGTTATGCTCGTTTACATTATTCCTCCGATCATCCGTAGTCACAAAATATTCAATATGTTGCCGTATTTATGCTCCCGTAAGCACGCATTAAATAAAACTGCATATTTATTTACGATTATAGTCCGGGCTACTCGGCTGAAATGTGTGCAAACTGTATCGAATGAATATTTTGATACAGGTGTACGGTAAGAAAGTTGTTCACGCACTCTGTGCATATTTCGTTCTGTTTTATCGAGGCGTTGATTATTTTAATTAACCGAATGATCGATTAACCCCTTGCGCTACGATTTATTTCAACGATTAGAACTTGTTTAGTCGTGCACCTTTTGAATGGTGCAGCTGGTGCAAAGGACACTCTTGTCCGTGTCGGTTTGCACTTTCGACTCTGACATTAACAGAACCGAATAACAAGAAATACGTGAATTTGGTGATGGGCTAGGACTCTACGGTTGCTCGGAGATATACTTGTTAGGTTGAGGCTAGTTGGTGGACTGGACTTGTCGTCTCTTCTCTCCTTGCAGCTAGTCTCGCTGTGGGTGGGGTCTAAGAATCTCTGTCTTCTAATTTTGGTTCTCATTGGTCAATCATTGTTATTGCTTTTCGATGACGCCTACCATTGCCAAAGGGAGGGTAACCATGTGCCGAGGTGGCCGCGTGGTACCCTCACTCGATGGGTCCGGAAAGGCGTTAGAAACCTGGGCCCGGTGAGGTATTGTAAATTTTGTCCCGGGCCGCTACCATAAATGCTAGTGCATTAGAAACGTGGCAGACTGGAGGTAGGCTGCAGTCTGCCACCCAGATGTTTGGTTATACCGAAACATTTGTTTTGTCTTGAGACGGAACAGAACTGTTCTGTAGTTCTTAATTCCCCACAAGAAGGAGAACATTTATTTCTATTCTATGCCTGCATGTTCCTCGATGGCTGTACATTAATTTCAATTTATTAGACTCTGTTCGTCGTCACGAGTGTGAATTCGATGTAGCGGAAAAGAAATAGTTTGGCTGAAACAGATAACGGACACTTGCTTTTTAATGCTGTTAGGTCGGAGCCTAAAGTAATCTAACAAGCATTGTTATTTGTGCATATATTCGTATGCTGTATCGTTGTAAAGCTCAAGGTTCATGCTGTTGATTCGTACAAATTGTTTTTGCTCTCACTGCTTCGTGACGTCCATTTGATACTGTTGACGTAAAGAATGAACGACGATGTCTGTGCAAGTTCGAGTGACTTTATTAAACGCATTCTAAGCGGGATACAAAATTGGTATTGCTTTCAATTTTGTCGAGATCGAAGCACCTCGACAGGCTTCTAATAGTTGAAGATTTCAACCCCTTGTCCTATGGTTTATTTGACCTCTTTTACGATAACTATATCATACAAAATTGATATTTATCGTATGTGACTATTATATTCTCTAATGGCTGAATATCATTAGTAAGTAATTTTCGGATTAAAGGAAATTAATTAAGAGACATACGCAGAGACATTCTGTTCGGGTAATACAGTGTAATATTACAGTGCATTCGTGGGTTAACCGCGAAGCGCTCGCAAATGTTTATGAACCAACAGTTTGCAAAAAACCGTAAGTGGAGGTTTAACCTTTCGAACTTTTCATCTCGTTTGCAGCCAGGTGAAATCCCTGAACAGATGCAGGCTGCAAACTCTATTGCAATCTCGGTCTTTGCAGGCTCGCATCTAGCAGCGATTTAGAGCTCGGTTATCCGAGCGAACAATTCGCGCTATCAAGAAGCAGTTTAACGCGCATCGAGCCAATAGCAACGGCACACGGTTTATCCTGTGCAGGACTCTGGTAATTGGCGACTGTGGGGCTCTCGTTCTCCGGCGGAAAACGATTATCCAGCGTGGATAGCGTGGATAGTGTTGATAAGGGGAAAAGTTCGCAGACAGCGCACGCTGGCTAATAAAACCGAAACTTTCGGTTGCAAAAGAAAAGCATAAAAATATACCGTGGCCTAGAAAGGTCTCCGTACACACTGCTGCACAGTGTCGCGAATGGGCATTCTCGGTGGAAAAAAATCATAGATCGTTTGACGCTTCTTCAAATCGATTGAAATGTTGTGTTAGGTCATGAAATGAGATTCAACATAGTACTACACTACCGCTCAAAAGTATCCGGACACTTATAAACTCAAATATCTTTGTTGTTTCTAAAGATACGGACAAAGTTGAATGGTACAATGGGGCTGACACGGGCTTTCAAAAATTTTGAATGACCTTGGAATAATTATTGTCACTGAATTCCTAATGAAAAGGACTATTATTGTAGGTGTTTAAAAAGGGTGGTTGCATTTTAAAGAAGTCAAGGTTACCTTGATATCTAAAAAAAATTACATAAAAACAAAACTTTCTTATAGCATCGTGTGAGCCCCATTGTACCTTCGACTTTGTCCTTACCCTACTTTACGTATCTTTAGAAACAACAAAGATATTTGAGGTGCAAACTTTAGGTGACTCACCCTGTATATACGTAATTTTTAATTCAGAACGTCAGATATTTCACAAGAAACTAATAAAAATCGATTTTAGTCACTATTTTAGGCACTGAAATAACTTTGATGCAATGCTAATAACGATATTTCTTTAAAAATAATATTTATGTAGGATCGGGTTTGGAATGGGTTGGCTTTCAGCAATATGTGGGTAACAACGCGTATTTATTTTAACGATATGAGGTTACAGGGTGATGTTTGCTCTCGCGACGATCGGACACGACTGCGATTTCTAATGTTCATCCTTCGCTCGTCGCTTTGCTCTTTATTCGTTTTTTCGCTCGTCGCTTTGTTCTTTATTCATTTATTCGCGCGTCGCTTTGCGTTTTTCATCTATTCGCGCGTCCCGAAATAACGCTGATCGTCGCTTGCTTTAACGGAAATTACGAGTTACCATGTCGCTTGCGCGGGGCATCCTTCATTTATATTGAAAAACATTATATAAATTATAGAAAGAAGAATATATGAACGGTATACCTAACTGGCCAACAAAAAAAACTAAAACAAAATTTTTCTTCCGTCTTAGAATATTTTCATTTTATTCGTACGAAACTGATCCGATGTCCACATATAATATTCAAATGTTTTAGTAACCTATTAAATACAAATTTTGTAATGTAAAGAATACTTTGTAATATTTTTTGCAATTTCTTTGAAATAATGCCACGAAAATTCCTAGCTCAATGTCTATATATTACTTTGAATTTATTAAGATCATTAACACGTTAACTGCTATGTCATCCATATTTGGGTGACGGAATTGGTTGTCGAGGTATTAAAATGAATTTTTACGTTAATATATTCATTGTACCAGATTTGATTAGGGTCTATAAAATGCAAGAAAGTTGGAGGACTACTCAATTCGATACATTTAACTTTTTTCAATTTTTATTTCATTAACACTAAACCTACCAAGCACAAAAATGATAAAAGTGACGTGTCTTAACGAAGGGAGAAGATTGAATTTACTTAAACTTTGTACGATTTTCCTTATAATATGTGCTTAAATAAAGAAGTGAATTCAGTCATTTCATATGAAAACGTTTTTATGATTTGAATAATTGTGAAACAGAAAACCGGTCATTTTGACTGTGGTAGGTTTAGCGTTAATATCTACACTCCCATCAAATTGATGTTTTACCGTCGATTAGACATCAAGGCGCTATAATGCAATAAATTGCCTTGCTTTCCCCTAATTTCTGTACTAATTTTGTCGAAACAATTTCTTTTTCGGTATCTTGATGGATCTTTCTCGGGTTTCGTTTTTTCCGAGAATGATCAGGCACATCGGGGGATTGTTATCACGTGGCACGATGCACCCCGAGTTGACTTGGTCACGCACGAGCAGAGCCGCGATCGGCGGTTATCTAATTGACACCGTTGGCGAGGCGGAAGCGTCGCGACGCCGGGCTTGCACTTTCCCTCTCGATACTTCGGCCAGCGACGACGACGCCGGCACACTGAACCGACGTCGCCTGCCCCAGGTTTTTCCCTCCTCGACGATCGACCCGTTTCACGTCGGAACCTTTTACCTTCTACTCTTCTACTCTTCTAAAGATTCGTTTAACCGGCTAGAAGCCGCTGACCCCGTGACACCTTTCGAAAAAAAAACACTCGCACCTTGTTCCGTCGATGTATCTAAACCGAATCATTTATCATTTCCGAATCTTTGTAGAAATCGCCTGTTTAGTCGACTGTTTGATCAATAGGTTGCGGATTTTTATGCAAAACAAGTGTTTTCTGCATCAAATTTGTCTCCTTAACACGTTGTTTGCCATGTCACCCATATGTGGGTGACGGAATTATTTGTCCAATTTTTATAATGAATTTTTACGCTAATATATTAATTGTATCAAATTTTTTTAAGGATCTGTAAAATGCCATAAAGTTGGAGGACTACTCAATATCATACATATAATTTTTTTCAATTTTTATTTCATTAAATAACTTACATTAATTTGATGGAATTTTCGAGGTTTCTAGCTTGGCAGTCAAAGTGTTAATCATTCTAACAGGATGATGTTAATGCACCGACTGCGTTACTACTGTTTCGTGTTTCACCTGCTCATTTTTGTCATCGACATTCGTGTTCGATGAACGATTTCTCGTTTATTTTGGGTGGTATGCGCGTTTTATGATGTTTTACAATTGTTCGCATAAATATAATATAAGGCTTAGCGCAGTCGATTGATAATGGAGACCAAGTTTACCTGTGTTTTCATTCGTTTTCAATACTCCAATTTTTCACACAGCGATATTAAATTACCCGACAGATTGACTTGCAATTCCACGTACATATCCCATAAAGTACACTTCCCACTATTGTTCCACCTACAATATTGCCGATATTGTAGCTCGAACGATAGCCGTATTGAAAACGAACAAAAGAACATATTGTTTGTCTGATTCAGGCGACTAGAACGGTTACAATCAACGCGTTCGCTTGAACAGCTGTTTCGCAACAGGACATTCACAAAACTCATTAATAACTGCTATCGTTTTTATTAAATAGACCACACCGTTCGATTCGTCTAATGTCTTTACGGTTTTCTAATTGACTAATAATCTATGTCTGTCGTAAATGCGTAACATCCTACGAATAGAATGTCTGAAAGGAATTTCCACTGTTAGTTCAAACATGTATCAAACGTCTCGGGATTAAATTAATTCCCGAGTGATTAACACTTTCACTGCCAAACTTGAAACCACAAAAATTTCATAAAATCTCAGTAAGTTATGTAATGAAATAAAATTGTAAAAAATTAAATGTATGATATTGAATAGTCCTCCAACTTTCTTGCATGTTACAGATCCTAATAAAATTTGGAACAATTAATCTATTAACGTAAAAATTCATTTTAAAACCTGGACAAATATTTCCGTCACCCACATATGGGTGACATGGCACTCAACGTGTTAATTAATTCTCGTTAATTCTCCCTTGCCTTATGATTTCAGTTCAATGTTCTGAACTGCGATTTCGTTTCCCTATGAAAAATAAAATAAAAATTGTATCGCGCGTCGAAATCAACGCTGTTACCGCTTCCGTCGCAGAACCAACACGGAACGTGTACTCTAATTCGCGAATGGCAACGGAGTCAAATCGAGGCTCGTCGAGCCGAAACTGCGGCACTCCTTTTGAGGACGCGATCGAGAGGGGCCCGTTATTCGGTCCTGGGAATTCCTCTCCCCGGTTGGCCCGATTTCCGAGCGTCGTTCCCAAACAAGTTCGATTAATTAATTACGTTCAATTAACGGTAATCGTATCGTACGGGCTGCGCGCTCTCGGTTCCTTTGCGGACACGGAGGTCCCTCGGTTTGCTCTTCGGGCTTAATGGATTCCCACCGCTTTGACGCTGTTTTCGGCCGGAATTGAGGAGCACGCCGTTTCGCGAACGCGAGCAAATGCAACGGATGCACCGATGCACAAACGCCGCGAGAGCGCACCAAGGAATGCCGGGGGACGGCGCGTACCGTGTCTTTCACTTTGTCGTCTCGCGAGTATCGTCGGTGCTGTTTCAAAACGATCGTCTCAAAATACTTTGCATATTTAATGCGCCCCGGGAACGAGCATAATCATTTTCTTAGTGGATCTGCGCAAGGATAATCGTCGCAGTGGTAGAGACGTTACTGTGGTACGAACGTATTCTTTGCACTACTCTCTCGTGTGACGTTGTAAAAATTTTCAATGTCCGGGATGTCTTCGATAGGATAATCGCGATATCTGCTCTATCGTTGTACAAAGAAATTTCTCAGGACAAAGTGATGCTATTTCAAGTGCCGTGTACATGGTGGAAAGAGTTTTCTCTCAAGGCTATTCGTTTTGGAAATTTCAAGGACCGGTATGTTTTCAAACGAGTCCCCCTACATTTTGTCTTGGATGTGCTTTAATAATGTGTTTAATAACTAGACAGCGGATCTTTATGCAAAATACAAATTTTCTACCTAAATTGCAACAAACTGGAACGAAATAGAAATTTATTTTCTTTCCTAATATGTTTAATAGGTTGAAAATAATATAACAGTATTTCTAAATTTTTCTAATGTTCTTACTGTTTTAAATTACACTTGCTCATTTTTGTAATAAATGCATAAAATCCGATGTCTATTAATAACCCCACCTTTCGGATCATTTATTCTGAAGAGATTCGTGTCTGCAAGTATTTTGCAGTCCACCTTCCAGACACGAATATGATAAATGATCGGAGCGATATGATTATTATACTCGTTGAATTCTTGTTTCCAAACACTACAAGCACATAAAAAAAGAATACAGCATACCATTTGACAATACACACCCATACCTTAACATCTTGCAAAACGATGAAGAAACAATTCTTTCTGAAAATTACATGTGGTCCTCGAAACGGTATAACTTATTTCTAAAAAATTTGTTTATACGACAATCGATCAGATGGATATCCGGGCGATTCCATTTAGATGGGAGACCTGGCATAATTTTTAAAATCAATATACGGAGCCACCGCGGCTTTCGGGGATTTGGCGGGAGTCCGACGTGTCCTAGTCCCTTCGAGGGTTTCGCGAAGGGCTTTTTATTCCGTCGGATCCGGCGAGATTATAGTGGTTGGCAGCGTTAAGTAGACTCCCTCCGAAAATAGAGCGAAACCCACGGTTATTTACGCATACCTAAGTGCCGCTGCCCTGTCGTCGCTAATTATATTATATATTCTTGTTCTAATGCGCAGCGATTTCAGCCTGGCAGGCTTAATTCCCGGTAGCATTATCTCGGCGACGCGCACCAGCCTCCAGAGCGGTCCTCCGATTTTGGCAAACTCTGTATGCTTATGCGTTCACCGAGTTATCTTACCACAGTCTGCAACCTTGCAATTGAATTCCTGCCCTTCGCAACGCGCTGGCAGTTCACGCCACAATCCAGTATTTTCCGCGGAACACTATAAACGAGGACGACTCGTGTTCAGCTGCGCGATTTGTTCATCTACTTCCTTCAAATTTATCCCTGTACTTCGAATAATCATTTTAGATTTTTCTTTGTTTCAACCACCTTCATTTATAGGTGAATAGAAGTGGAATTTATGTAGGTTATTTTATAGTAACTCGAGTCGAGGAAAGTATCATTTCTTCCATTAACTCCTTTTGCTACGATTTACTTTGAATAGTTACAGTGATTTGAATTTGTCTGTTATCTTCTAGAAGAAAAATAAAATATGTACTGGATGCCAAGTAGTTTGCGGTTTTATTCCGGTTTAAGAGAAATTAGTGATGTAAGTATTACTAGACTTTGTGCAACACTTGTACCACGAGTCTGACTTGATTTTACAGTAACGGGGGTTAACACTTTGCATTCGAAATTATTTCAACACCGGAACAAAACATTTCTTCCGACTTAGAATATTTTTCTTCCATATATATTTTTCATATTATACATACGAAGATTGTAGAATTTACTCGTACAACACCGAAGTGTTTAGTAATTTATTAAATACAAGAAGATTTAATAATGTAAAAACTATTTATAAGCGACGCCTTACAGTCGCTGTTCGAGTGCTAAGGGTTAAAGGTCCTGCCGAAATTCTAGGTAATTTGTTTCAACCTGTTCGGTAAAATCTGCAATCCAGTAATCAAATTAAACAGAAGACGACGAGTTTAGAAGAACGAGGTGCGTTTCTATCCCGTAGGTAAATATTTTCAGGGCGAAAAAACTGAATGCACAATGCATTGACATTTAAGCACGAATCGAATCGCAAATTGGTTCACTGATCACAGAGTTTAAGGAACTGCCGCCAACAGTCGTGCGGACCTAGATGCTCCGAGCGATTTCGAAGGAAAATAACGAAAATAAATTTCCCAGCGCGGTGGGTGTGTTACACGCGAGGAGGACGGTGCCCGGTAATTACCATAAATTTCGGAAAATATCGGCGTTCGATTCCGGCGAACAAATTCAGTTCGCTGAACTAAATTCCAGCGGTCGTTGAAAGTCTCGTTCTAGGTTGATTATCGGGGATAACTGGGAGAGCGGCGGTGGCCACGCGCAGCTGCATAAATTTCGCATAGATCGGTAGCGTAGGTGGAGTGGAAAGTTGCATGGCTATCGGTTAGAATTCACCCGACTGATAACTAGCCGTTTCGCTGCCACCGAGACACCTGCGAATGCATCGGTTGCATCCCTTAGTCCTCTTGGTTCGCCAAATAAATTGGCCAATCAAATATATTTCCGACGCTTTCTCCAGCTGTGAAATTTTAATGCTTACTTACTTTTCGTCTGTTGGACGATCTGATCTTGGTCTATGGAAAACGAACTTTCACATTTCCTTGCTTTTAACCCTTTGCACTCGAAGCTATTTAAACTCCAAAACGAAACATTTCTTTCGCCTAGAATATTTTCCTTTTATATATTTCTTTCTGATGTTATACATACGAAAATGGTGCAATTTACTCGTAAAATACTTAATAATGTAAAAAATATTTTGAATAATTGTACAGCAATTTTCAGTGGTGCCTTACAGTCACCATTCGAACGCTAAGGGTTAAATACTTGTTTTCATATACATACACGGGCTCACGAAAGTATTCGAACGTCCTTTAACCCTTTGCATTACTATTTATTTTGTGATTATAATGATTAGAAATTCTTCATCGTTCAGAATTTCATAGAAAAAAAGGTAGTTTATATTTATTGTATGCCTATGTTTTCTCCAAAGGATATATATCAACTACAACAAAATAGAATTTTATTTCGGTTTATGGGAAATTAATAACTAGACATCGGATCTTTATGCATTTATGGCTTATGGAAATGTTAAAAAAATGCTATAATATAAAATTCGTGAGAATTTAACACGATTTTTATTTGCTTTGGATCTACAAAGGCTGTCCCCATTAAAAATAAAATTTTATTTCATTCCACTTTCTTAAAATGTTTCTATAAAAATTGGAAATTGCATAAACATCCGATGTCTATTAATAACGTTCACATTTATTAGACTCTATTCAGAATCTTCATCACGAGTCTGGCTCGTTGTTGTAGGGCAAGGGGTTAAAACAGTATAACTTCTTTAAAATTGGACCAAAAGACCTGACATTTGTTGAACAAATAGAAGAATTGGTTTACCGAATGAAGTGCAAAAAAGAATTTTAAAAAATTGCAATTGCTAGGAATTAGATAAGCAAATGAAAAAGGCACTTTCCAAAACTTTTTTATTTGAGCCTGTATTGAAAATTTAGAATATGCGTTTCGTAGATCTATTTTAGTTATAAACATACTGAAAATTGCATCGAAATTGGTCGATGCAGATAAATACGACACGCATTTAAAGATGTTAGAATTTGTGGATTTTAAGCAGAAACTGATCGAAAGTCGTGTAAAACTACGATTTTCACCAGTTTTAACTATTTGCAGCTCGTGCGTACATTAGTCGATTTCGATGAAATTTTCAGCATGTGTATAATCAACATAGACCTATAAAACGTATATTTTAAATTTTCATTATAGGCTCAAATAAAAAAAGTTGTAAAAAGTGCCATTTTTATTTTCTCATGTAATTCTTACCAATTGCAATTTTTTAAAAATCTTGTTGGCACATCATTTGGAAAACCAATTCTTCTAATTGCTCAAAAATGTCAGGTTGTTTGATCCAATTTAAAAAAAGTTATAGTAGTTTAATGAGCGTTCGCATATTTTCGTGAGCCTGTGTATGTATGTCTTGATATTAGTTTGCAGAAAAATTCACAAAAAATTGAGTCTCTTTCAGAAAGAATGATCACACGATTTAGAGCACTTTCCTCCGGAAAAAAATATTCGGTTCGTCGATTTTGTCGGGAACTAGTCGGATTATTTTGCACCGTGCCCGATCGAACAAGGTATCAATTTTCACGTCGGGATCACGACCGGCAACGAAGCTACGGAAGGAATAATGGGACTAGGCAAAACGATCGGAAACGCGTGCAGTTGTACAGAAAGAGGAGCACAAGGGATGGGGGAAACGGGGGCGGGACCGAGCAGATTATCCTGACACCGGCGCGAAACAAACGAACATGACGGCCCGGCGGAATCGTATCGCTTTATCCTCGCGAATCGACGCATCCGCGCGAAAACAGCTTTGAAAACCGAGCGTACCCGGCCTCCCGATCCCTCGGCCGAACTAATATTTTCGATTGCGCTAAGCCGAGCCCAACGGTCCAGCCCGAAATTAAATCGGAACCGAATTATTCCGCTTGGACGGGCCACTGAATCTCCTCGTTAAACCGTCAAGATTCCGAATTATTTTGCTAGACAGCACAACATCGTCGATTCGATAAAAGCGGTCCCGAGAAATCCGATGAAATTCTCAGAAGAGAAATTTCTACGTTTCAACAACTCGACTACGGACTTACGTGCAAAATCAAACTTTTTCTAAATCAATTGTAGAAAGTAATCCAAACTGAACACTTTGTTTTGACAATTCTCGTAGGAAGGAAAATAGTGCACCAATGCGTCATAGAATCTATTCGTTACAAACACTTTAGAAAATTTTGAATACTCGCGTATTACGGATTTAAGTGTAAGGAACAGAAATTAACCTCTTGTACTACGATTTATTTCACGGTTTCAGTGATTAGAACTTTTTTGTAATTTATAATTTTCTAAAAATAGGAGATAATTTATATCTGTTGTATGCCTATACAGGGTGGGGCACCACATTTTGCCATCTAGATTTACGTCATTATTATTACGCATAGCAAACAATTTTTTAGGTGAAGTTGAATGGTTTTGAGAGGGGCACATTCTGATGGTACATATTTTTTGTAGGTGGACGTGTAAAGGACATATGACACAAATAGATTAATACTTTTTTGTAAAGAATATGAAGGAGCATCAGCTGATGCAATAAAAAATATATGATTCCATTTAAAAAAATATGAATGACCCTTCATATGTCCTTAACACGTCCACCTACAAAAAAAAATGTACCATCAGAATGTGTCCCTCTCAAAACCATTCAACTTCACCTAAAAAATTGTTTGCTATGCGTAATAATAATGACGTAAATCTAGATGGCAAAATGTGGTGCCCCACCCTGTATATTCTCCGATAGCTGTATATTAACAACGCCAAAATAGAATTTTATTTCGGTTTAAGGGAAATTAATAAGAAACATATTTATTAGACCCTGTGTTCAGCATCTTCGTCACGAGTTTGACTCGATATTGTGGGACAAGGGGTTAAATGAAAATTCGAATTTCATTGTTCGATGATAATAAAGTCCGGAGTCTACATATAACTGTGGAGGACTCCCTAAAATTTTTAGAGCATCGCAACTACAATAGAAAAGAATTTGTCAGTTTGTACGCAGTTGTTGATTCAGATGTTGCAGAGGCATTGTCTGGTCGAATTAATTCGTCGATCGAATACCGGGAGGAGGGGGTGCGAGGGTTGTCCGTGCACGGCTGTTGTTCCCGCACGGGTCTCATTAATTTGTTGAAAGAGCGGATCGATCGGGCTCTGCCCGCTTTCGGTAAAAGGAAAGGAAACCGGTGACGAGAACCGTAGGACAGACGATGGCGGCTGATTAGACCCGAGGACGTCGCGTTCACTACAAATCGGTGAAATCGACCACGGAAACTAGTCGATTTCTCTGTTCGACTTTATCAATTTTATATTAACGAAACTCTCGGTTCCCTCTCTATTTTTCCATTAAAGTCTTGCACACGCAACACCTCGACAAATATCCGAGATCGATAAATCCATGCTGACAGGTTCATTGAATTTTTCTTCAAGGTTGTACAGTTTTTACTATCATTTGAAAATTAGTACAGTACCATTCGACCGAGTATAGATTTCGATTTCCACTTTTGCTACTAAAGATAGTCAAATGAATTTTGTTTTTACTGTCATTTGAAAATTAGTACAGTACCATTCGACCGAGTACATTTCGATTTCCATGTTTGCTACTAAAGATAGTCAAATGAATTTTGTATACACTGTTTCATAGAATCGTAGTAGACAGCATAGTATTCGAAGATTTCGCGAATTTCTTCTGCCAAATTGTTTCGATGCTTCACGAAGATGGCAGGTTTGTTTTCGATAAAAGGTTTCGCTGCTTTTATCTGAAAAAGGGTTGGTTTCCAAGGGCGGTCGAGTAGTATAGACACAGATAATATTTTCAGTAGATCGTCGAAGAGCACCGTGCACGCGTGAACTGCAACTTTCGAGTGAAATCTGTGTTCCTAGACGGAGAATCTTGCCGAAGAGGAAAAATGGTGTTCACCGGTTGCATGAAACCAGTAAAAGATTTCTCTCTTCCTCGAGTAACGTCGGCCCCCGTGAAAGCAGCATTCTGACGCTATTAAATTTCGCCTATTGGTTCGATAATAAATTGGTAAAATTGACAGTCGACTCATTACCGTTCGAATGCCTGTCGGCTTTAGTGATATCCAAAATGGCATTAACTGCGATTCGCCTGGTCGTCGGAGAGATAACGGTCCATTCGCTTGCACAGAGACGGCCCCGGACACGCGTTGGAACGTAAAGCGGCGCAGCGAGCAGCCGCATAAAGTGACCATTAAATTTCTAAAGCCGCAGTCGATTACCGGGTCGATCGATATTCGTAAGTGGCCGGCGAACTTGATTCTATCGCGATTCGCAGCGTGACTGGGGAGCACGTGCGCGTTCGTGATCCGCGGAACGGGCTCGTCAAGTCGTAAACTCCGGTGGCCGAGCGAGAAGAAAAGAGAGTAAAGTGGAAGAAGTAAATCCACGGGGCCCCGGTGCTGTCTGGATTCCGAGTGGATGTTTCTCTTGGCGCGGTTAAACGAGCGCCGGCGACTCGACTCGCTGAGAGACGGCCGACCATCCAGCAGGCCAGTAAACAATTAACAGCCACGGGACCGTCCGAGACCAGTTTAAATACGTCAATCGACCGCGGGGTCGGCTCTGATTGATCAAAAGTCTCGAAATGACCGCGGGAAATCGCGAGAAACGCCGCGCGATCACGAGACACGATCAGATTTTTCGAACGAACGCCGTATTGCGAACCTCCACCATTTTTTTTTTTTTTATTTTATTAGGAAATCTCTTATGAGCAGACTGCGAATGTCTATGCAATTTCCAATTTTTATAGAAAAATTTTAAGAAAGTGGAATGAAATAAAATCCTATTTTTAATGGGAACAGCCTTTGTAGATCCAAAGCAAATAAAAACCGCGTTAAATTCTCTCGAATTTTATATTATAGCATTCTTTGAACATTCCCATAAGCCATAAATGCATAAAGATCCGCTGTCTACTTATGAGTTTCGTTAAAGCATAATATATTAGGTCGTTCGGATAAGTTCGTGCCGTGGATATGCTTATGTTATTCAGCATTGAAAAGTATTTTAATGAAAAACCGCAGACATTTTATAGTGACGGTATGATGTCTTTGCTAAAAATGGTAAATGGTACAAGAGTAAACGGCACGAACTTATGGAACGACCTAATACATTACAGAGTAATATAGAACGTTAGTAAAAAAAAAAACATTTATTCGACACGTGTTTCATCTACAATTTTCTGATAGGCTTTAAACTGACCGTTTATAATTACTCAAACATCGCTTTGCTCGTTCGATTGTTGAAGAATAAGGGGGAACAGGTCTGATAATTTTTCTACGGCCTTTCGAAGAGTGCGTGTTCGAAAATTGATTTCAATGATGGAGATACAGATGTCCGAATTTCCTGGACAGCGGGCAAGGGTTGAAGAGAGGAAAACGGTGACGAGGGTTCGAATCGGCCGCGGTTTGTATCGTCCATCACCTGGCGGGAGCGAGCCGGCCCTCTCGGAACGTCGGTAAGCGATTCACGTTCAGGAATGTGGTTCCGAACGAGTTCAGGACGTCTTTGACGCGAGCGGCGACGTCCCACGGCCCACATTCTCTCGATTTCGTGCCGCGCCACGTGTCCCGACGATCACCAATGATCGCCAATTGCTTCGGAGCCTAGCCTCTCCCGTCAATGTACCCTCTTTTCGATCGTTCCACTCGCTGCCATCCTCCCGTTCCTGCCAATTACGAGAAAACACATTCTTTCCTCCCACTCGGATTTCCACCGAGTTCAGAAGTAAAAGAATTTCTCGAAAACAATATATTTCACGCTTGTATCCGCTTCTTCCGCTTCTCGCGTTTCCACGATGGTTTCTTACGTTAGCTGTACACATGGTCGAAGGGTGAAAACAACCCTCGAAACTAGTCCGACTTCAACCACGTTCTGGATCGAATCTACTCGCGATTCATTGACAGTTAACTCAACTGCGCTTAACCATATTTTCGGAATTCTTGTTGTACATTTTCGATATTCCTATCTCATCAATTTTGATTCCTCATCTTTCTTTGAATTATACTGTTCGATACCTTCTGCGTAGTCAAATGGATATAATAGTTACAATTTCTCAAACAGTTAAATAAACACTGAGGAAGCGTGGTATACGATGTTGGTTGCACTCTTTGACAGTAAAATAACGACTCGAATATAAGATACCTTATCTTTATTCGTTGTTCAAAGGTTCAAATGAAAAAAGTCTCTTTATTCGACGAGCATCGAATAAATAATTCTATTCGACGAGAGTTTATCCGGCGAATAAACATAATTTTTTTTTTATTCAAAGCCGTTTATTCGTCGACCTGGCGAAAGTTATCCGAAGATTTATTCGAAGCCTTCGAATAAAAGATGCAGACAAACGATGAAGAAATTATTCGAAAAATTATCTTTATTCGTCAGATAAACTCTCAACAATTGTTCTCAAATTCGAACCTTCGAACAACGAATAAAAATTTCTTCATCTTTTATTCGTTATTCGAAATTTTCATATTTCGATGAATATTTTGCCCAACTCTGCTCTTTGAATTCCTTTTTATGCCCGTACAAATAATTCCTGTACTCAAGTATGAATAACACAGCAGCGAATGTGATTATTAGACTGCGAATCTTAGAATAAAAATTGTCTCGCAATTTCATAAAATTGAGTTACATAAACATTGATTTCTTCTCATAATGATTTTTATAGGTTGTAAATCATGTATCGATAATAATAACACGTTGACTGCCATGTCACCCATATGTGGGTGACGGAATTATTTGTCCAAGTTTTAGAATGAATTTTTATGTTGATATATTAATTGTTCCACATTTTATTAGGATCTGTAACATGCAAGAAAGTTGGAGGACTATTTCATATCATACATTGAATTTTTTCAATTTTATTTCATTAGATAACTTATTTTGATTTTACGAAATTTTTCAGGTTTCAAGTTTGGCAGTGAAAGTGTTAAATTCAACGTTTCTTTGCCCACTACATTCTTGTCGTGAATGCATAAAATCGGCAGAGTCTAGACGGTCGTGTTGCATAAATTGATTGATCTAAGACCTAAAAAATACAACCGAGCAAGGAAGATTTAAAATGATTTAAGAACTCCGCGATCAAAGAGGTCGCCGAGGATCTTGAACGACAGTTTAAGCACTGATTAATGCGAATAATCTCGTCTTATAAATGCACAGTTTACGATGAGAAACGTTGGCCGTATGTTCCTAAATTTGAGCAGGCCGAGTAGCAGTATTTCGAGGAGGGAAACGCGTATATTCGTAAAGGCAGGACACATTTCCCGGTATGTGTACAGAGAGCAGCGTCGTAAATCTTCCGAGACGTGCCAAAAAGTCCGCCCAGTCCAGCGTGTTATGCTGCCGGGTGTGTGCACTCGGATGCGTTCGCGAATGCAACTTTGTGGCCGGCCGGTCGTTTTGCTCGTCAATTTCGCAGACACCTCGTCGCCAACGACGCGGACTATTCTGAATGTAACCGACGCGGATCCGAAACGAGGTCCTCTCTCGTCGCCGCGAGAAGTTCTCGGGGCCAAAATCTTCGGAGGCATCCTCGTTGAAACTTTCTGCACGGTTGAACATCATCCGTGTGCCTCACTCGACTTCGAGGCGGTCCAAGAATGTTGCTTAACCAGCTCCATCGACGTTTCATTAAAATTGCTGCCTTTCCCGAGAACATTTTAACCTTTCCGACTGCTCACCAATGCCGCCTGCATAGTTCCGTCTTCGAAAATCCTGTGCTACTTACGCTGCTGGTCACGAGAACGTTCACTCGACGATAACAATTTTCTCAGAAGGGATCTTTCATTTTCCTCTTGTAGGCAGATCCACAGTCTGGAAACACGGGACGCAACTGCAGTCGTTTCTCGATATACGTCGCAAATACTTGGCTGATAAAAGTCGCAGCACTATCCCCACTACTAGTGTAAACATAATACGGGTCGGGTACGACGGTCACGTGGATGAGAATATCTCGTGAACGATATACAGTCAGTCTCATAAGTTTTTCGTACCCTCGTTGCATGTAAGAGAAATTTTCTGACATCATGTGATACATGTAAGATTCTACAGTAAGTTTTTTGTTACGAATAAACAGATGCATAAACTATATGTATAAAATTAATATATTTTTGTTATCGATAACCCAATTTTGTTAAAAGTTTGTACAAATAAAGTTTACATATGTGTTCATTCGTAACAAAAGAGTTATTGCAAAATCTTACCTGCATCGTTTGATTTCAATAAATTTTTTTTTCAAGCAATAAGAGTACGAATACTTATGGGACTGACTGTATGTCGCTGGCAAGAGAAAACACTGTAATCCCGTTTTTGTCTCATTTATATTTGACTTTATATTCGCCTTTGTGTTGTGCTCTTTGGAAAGTCAGTCTTCTCCTGTTAATTTTTGTTCAAATCGATTGTACACCCCCGTTCGATAATTTTAACAATGCGACAATATTCCCAATGTAAATCTTGAAATTTGTAAAATCCAGAGTCCGTCGATAACGCAATGTAGAATTGAATACTACCGAGATGTAATTATAAGATTGAGCAAGGAGCATCGTTTAACCCCTTGCCCTACAATATCGACTCAGACTCGTGGTGAAGATTTTGAACAGTCTAATATATATGTATGTTATTAATTCCCTTTAAAGCGAAATAAATTCTATTTGATTGTAGTTGATATATATCCTTTGGAGAAAACATGGGCATACAATAAATATAAACTACCTTTTTTTTCTATGAAATTTTGAACGATGAAGAATTTTTAATCGTTATAATCACAAAATAAATAGTAGTGCAAGGGGTTAATAAGAAAAAATAAATTATCCCCGACATTCTGAAATCCACGATTTTTTATCAAACAGACGCAGCATCGATTTGCCACAGAATCCGAGCAGAAGAAGCGTCGCGAGCCACGAAGAACGTGTCGCGCAAATTGCAAAATACTCTCGACACCGTTCGGGCGATACGTCTAGCAGGTTGTTTACCGTTTACCTTGGCCCAGGCCCAAATTCGAAATTGCATCTTTTCGAGCGAGCGGACGTGAAAAGTAATTAGGCGGCGCAAACGTGAAAGGGACGGAACGCGTTTTGCGTCTTATTGCTCCGGCGAGTGGTTAAACGTCCGAGGAAACGTTTCTGCACCGTTTTCGCTTGTTCCTCTTTGTCTGGTCCGGTAGCTGTTGGACGCGCAACTTTGTTCGGGCCCTCTTCGGTCCTCGCCTGTTTTCCTCCTATCCCCTCCGGCCTCCGGGACGTTGACTCTCGAGTGCATTCGAGTAAAACAACTTCTCTCCGGTTCCCAAAGTGGAACAGCGACGCGACGGGACGCGACACGAGAACGAATCCCGCGCAGAACTTACCCGTGAAATAATTAACGAAGATAATTGCCCTCTCCGACCGGCCGCGTTTCCCTCGCGACTTTCCGTCCCTCGTAAATTTTCCGTCCGACAAGCAGTCGCTAATTACGATTCTGACTCGTGGCCGGCCCGGCCCGACCCGGCCCGACCCGACCCGGCCCGGTCCAGCCCGACTCGCGATCGGGGATGATTATCGCGCGGGAGATTGCCCTTACATGTTCAGTCTGCTCGGCTTTAAATGTGACCGACACGTGTTGCGATAATGTAGCATAAAACTGCGTCGATGATTCTCGGTAACGCTTTCCAATCTAATCTACAGCCACGTGCAATTGCAAGATTCAAGTCTGAAAAAAAAAGATTGTCTAATGCAACGAAATTGCGTCATGAACTTTCTACACGCTTCCCAATCTAATCTACCGTCACGTGTGATTTTGATAACACAATTATACATACGCGAAGAACATTGTAGGAGACTTTATAGCATGATTTTACGCTTACCGACAAGCAGACTACGGGATCTGTATGCAAAATAAAATTTTTATACGTCAATTGCAATCTGTAGGAGCTTAGTAAACATTTATTTTCCTCATTAACCGCTTAACTTGTACGCTCGAGTCAATTCGAGCGGCGTTGTATTTTATGCTGCTATAATTTTTCACACTCGAATATAATCGAGAATTGAAAATAACAATGTGAAAGCAAAGAAAAAAAATCGTTTTATTGATATTTATCATTTACACGGGATTGTAAGCTATAACACTTATTTATTCAAGAATAAAATATAGCCTTTTTTTCCATGGAACCATTGATTTTTTTTTTTGGCTGGCTTTTAAAAAAAAACTGTGCGTTAAGGGGTTAATAATTTTTACATGTTGAAAATGGTATTAACCTTTAATCTTTTTACTATTTTGAACTACGCTTACTCAGTTTTTGTCGTAAATGCAGAAAATCCGCAGTCTACTAATAAGGTATAAAATGCAGAAATTTGTTGCACAGAGCGAAGTTGAAACAACGAAATTCAGGACAACAAAGTACCGAGTAATTAGCAAAAACAATAAAAAAAAGGGACAGCTGTCGAACCAAACGATCAGCAGGGCAAATTAGAACAGCAGCTGAACGCGAACGGTTACACGGAGGACCGGAAAAAAGGAGTTCGGTTTGAACGCAACTAGCCTAACTGCGGCGGGGTCCCCTAAGGGTCGATTCATATTTACCGGCGGCCGGTGGCAACTAGGTTCGGATTCTATGCAAAAGCCATGTTAGGCGATCGGCGCCGGCCGTCGACTATTTTCTGACGGCGGCGGGTTTGGTCGACCCCCCTGCTGTGCGGGGCACAAAAAAAAAGATTTTCGAGCTCTACAGCTCCTTAGGTAAACTATCGGTATCTCTCTTTTACAACGGTATGGAGATAGGAGTCGTTCCTGCCTCTTCGTTCCAAAAACTAGCTTTACTAGCGTGCCGGTAAGTATGAATCGACCCTAAGCCGGAAGTTCCGTAAAATCGTGAGTAATTCGGCCGAATCCCCGTGATCGTGATAATGTCGAGCAGACGGTGGATTACGGCGCGGTTCCCGTGGAAACATTCGAAATTGGGGGAAGAGTACGGGCCGGGTCGGGTCGGGTCGGGCCGGTCCAGCAAGCGTCGATCATTAATTGTGTTTCGGATCCGAGGTGGGAGGGGGGTGGCGTGCGGAGGGGCGTTAAATAACATTAACGACGCGAACGCGTCGATCGTCGCGTCGCGACGCACTCTCCCCGAAGCCTCTGTCGCCAGCTGGGACGAGGGTGACTAATTGTACCGCTTTGTGATACTTCCCTCGTGAAATTTTCGGGTTACAGAGACCCCCAGACGAGACCCACACTGGCCCGGAATCCCGAAAAGCTGCGCGAAATTCGTCCCTCTGTTAATCATACTGTATTAATTACTGGCGGAGCTGGTTTAGGCGTTTCTGGAACCGTTGGAGCTGCTAATAAACTACCCCTGCGAAAGCAACGTTATTAGAACAATTTTGAAGGTCTACTGGCGTTGTAGACGCTGATAATAAACTATTCTTGTGACACTATCTCGTTAGAACAATTTTAACTCAGAAGTGTAGAATCGGATTCTAAGCTACCTCTATAAAACGACCCCTATTAGAACAGTTTCAAGCGGTTTCCGGAGCTGTAGAATCAGACTCTAAACAACCCTTAGGAAACTTGCCTTGTTAGAAGTGTTTGAAGAGCCTCTGGTGCCGCAGAAGCTGATTCCAAACTACTCTGATGAAAGTACCCTTCTTATTAGAACAGTTCCGAGTCTTTTTGGAACATGTAGAATCAAACTGTTCACTACCCTTATGACTCTAAGAGAATGGTTCTAAGAGTTTTTGGAAATGTGGAACGTAATCCTGACCTATCTTTACAGAACTAACCCCGTTGGGACAGTTCTAAGTGTTCCAAAAACTCTTAGAGCACTCTGAAGTTTTAAAATGTTGGACCCTATGAAATGTGATCTGCCCTGAGAAATCGAAGTGTTGATTTAGAATAAAACTAATCTACCCCTATATGGTGCGTTTTGCCCTGAAAAATCGGACCCCTGAAATATCGTTTTAAGCCAGGCCTGGACAACTTCTTCCCCTCCGTCGTTTCACGATCCCCACCACCAGTGTACATGTTCCCGTGACAACCTCCTATACAGGTTCCTAGTCCCCCACCACCTTCTCCCACACTCCACCATGGTGGGGGGTCTTAGGAGTGGGGAGAGGACTCGCACGTGGCTCGCTCGCGAGAGCCTCCAGTTGTCCAGGCCTGTTTTAAGAAAATAAAATGTGTTCTAAACGTACTACCGGTGGAAATAAGTAGTTAATACGTTGAGTACACGACAGTCACCGGTGACTGACACTAACTTTTCCAGCTCTTCTAAACAGCTCAACGTGCTAAGGAGTTAACGATAAGAAAAGTTGTAATTTCTACCTACTGGTTTCCATAAGCCCAGTTTTGTGGATAAAGCGTGATCAAGTTATCAAGAGCCATTGCGGAGCCCGCCTGAATCGAGCATAAGCTTATAAATGTAACCAATTTTGAATCTTACGGTAACTCGAAAATTTTTGGATGTCTGCCACTTATTTTATGGAAATGTCTTCAGTTTCTGCTGGACGGTTCGAGGCCTCTATCTTGTCTGTAGAATATTCCTGACTGGTCTCGAACAGATCCAGCCTCCGCCACGAGGCGGACCCACGTCCGCGAACGGGTTTACGGCACCGGTCGACGATCGTTTTTCGTCTATAATGCGAGTAGTTTGTATTCCGCGGTGTTGTTTCGTGCGTCGTCGTCTTTAGGGGAACGTAATTTATGTGTCAGCGCGGCGCGCGCCCCGCCAATTTATTTATGGCCACTTTTACCGCCGCTTTAAAACCCGTCGAGAGTTACAGGAGCGTCGCCATTTTTACCATGGCCTCCGCTCTCTGCCCCCATGCGGCCAGAGACGATCTTACCACCGTAACAACAAACACGAAGTTCACCGGGCTTTGCCTTTTTGTGTATTAACACTAGATTTGCCAGACCAGTCAAAATGACTGGCTTTGCAATTTCAATTCAAAATTCCTACTGCATGTAACATTTTCTTTCCGAAATGATATCATGACTTTCGTAGCCGTAACTAAAGGATCAGTTTTATGAACTTTATATTATTTTATATTTATTCGTAACAAATATATTTTTTGCTATTGACACTTATACCAGTACCAGTCAAAATGACCGGTGCATGTTTCTATGTGATGAAATGACATTGGGGCAGCTACAACAATTGATAAGTACTGCAACGTTTTTTCGGGACATTATATATATTTTTTCGGACATTGTACTTCGTTTGCGTTTCCAACCGGCATTCTCGATATTTAAAGTCAAGCACATACATGGTTGCAGCTATCAAGATCGAGGACGTTGCTGCTTTATTCTTCTGTTAACGAAGAAATTCTTCGTCTTTATATATCGAAATACCTCGTCGGAAATCGGAATTTGCATAAAACTCTACAATCTTGTATTGAATAACTGTTGTATTGAAGTACTGTTACCTCCAAATCTTCCAGTGTCAAATAAGCCTATCCGAAGTAAATCGTTTATTCGATTACATTTCGATCTATCTTGAAGACTGTAGTTGTTCTCGGATGTTGGATTGTTGTCGAAAATTGTGCCCTTCGTCCGCGACAGTCACATTGCGGAATTTATTGTTCAAAATTTACTGTGCGAAATTCAATGTTCGTGTATATCACGATACGAGATACATTTCTTTTGCAAAAGATGCGTGTTAGGATGAAAATTGTTATTTATAATCATATAATAATTATTTTTATGCATAATACAATTTTTTAATCTTACATGTCGTTCATTTGGTATTAATTTCGTTTTAAATTTCTTAGTTTTTAAACAGTAATTTTTCTTTCATAAAAATGCTTAATTTCTTGTTAAATTTATTGAGTATACTGGTAAATTTAATGTTCTATTTCTCATGAAAAAAAATGGGCCATTTGTCCGCGCTCTGCGACGCTCTTATTTTTCCAACGAGAAGAGACAAACAAGGAGACGTTTCTCAAGGCAAACCGACAAACAGACGTATGTACAAAAGACGCCTGCAGCAATTCTCGCGGGAGAATAAATTGTACATAATTTCGGAAAAAATGAGTAGCGTGTACGACGCTCATGATCGCGTTCCTCCGAAGGCAGCCTTGGGGACAAACAGGTTTACGAGCAGACGAGGGTGTTTATCCTAGAGAATAAAAGTGGAAGCGTTCGATTTACGCTCCCGTGTATCGTCGACAATGGAACGATATCCGCGTGTGCGGGAACGAGCAAACGAATCACAGACGAAAGAGAGAGGGAGTGATAGGGAGAGGGGGAGCGAGAGGGAGAGAAGAAGGAGAGGCGAGGGCGGAAAACGGAAGTCCCACGCGTTCGAGATCGCATTGAGTCGCATTCCGTGACCGGCCGTGGACGCTGCTCGGCCTTCGGTGTCTGGTAATCGAACTTTATACTCGTGGCAAACGTTGCGCGTGTATTTCTCCCGGCTTTCGATCCCCCGCTCCCGTTTCCCTTCGCTGCGAACGTGATTCGATCCTTTATATCGTAGGTTACGCGTCACGGGATTCCCGAATGGAGACCTCGGATCGACACGAAGAAGGATTCACTCCGATTCGTGACGACAAGCAATCGTTTCGCCAGCTTCGTTACGGATTCATTCACTGTTCTCAGAATTAATCAATTACTAGTCGCTCGTCATCGTTTCGCTAGCTTTTTGTTACGCATTCGTTCGCCGTTCTCAGAATTAATCGATTACTATGTTAGATTCGTATCTTTTACCCAGAACCAGTTCAGTTTTTTGGGGTGGCTACCCTCGATGCGATAAGCGTTGTTCAATACTAGCATACCCGAGCTCGACGTCCGAGTAGTGGGGATAATTCCGCGACGTTTATCATCCAGGCCTTGGCGACGTATGCATATGGAGAAATCACTGTATTTAGTATGCGAGCACGATTAATATTTTAATGGACTAGCTTTGTAAATTGGAAATCAGAGGAAACTGACGAGATCGTTCCAATTCTTATTTAGTGAATAATCACCGAGTTTAATTTGAGACGATTAAAAATCAAAGTCAATTTTTACTTGGCCACTTTTCGAGGTAATCGATCCAGATATTTTTCATTTTTCATGAAGATAGACAATCGTGCTATTCATTTCCTGGATCAATAAGCCCTCCACAAACTGAAATCTGGAGTCAATTGACGAAAGGATTATCTTCCTATTAACATTTGTATACTGTCTTATCTTTAAGCTTTTATGCATTTATGCGAAAGATGTGTGAAACTTAAAGCCGTGGAATGATTAACACGTTGATTGCCATGTCATCCATATGTGGGTGACGGAATTATTTGTCCAGATTTTAAAATAAACTTTCATGTTAATTCCACCAAATTTGATTAGGATCAGTAAAATGTAAGAAAGTTGGAGGACTTTTATTTTATGGAATTTTTGAGGTTTCCAGTTTGGCAGTCAAAGTGTTAAACAAAAAAAAAAAAAGAAGGAAAGAAATTAAAGAAAGCTCTGTAGATAAACCAGTCGACTTATCGTCATACGGGGAATTGAAAAATAATTCTGGTCAAGCCACAATGAAATGTACTTGCACGCAATATGGCGGTGTTGAGGGCACGCAATTAGTACAAGTGATATACATATCGAACGATGGTTGTCTACGATATGGCCTTCATATCGGGCACGTTTCGTTTCCGATCTTAACACCGTGTTCTCCTGTTACTCGTTGCCCCGAGTCAGTCGAGTATCGTGTAACGAGGGTGGGCCGTGTTTTTGTTCCTCGCGTCGACACGTTTGTCGCCTGTCGGACATCCCTCTTTAACGACCCGGTGAAACGGGAGAGGACACCGGGATCCGACGAGTAATTACCAAAGTATTCCGACGGGGCGACCCACACGAACACGCCGAAAAAATTCGTCGGTATCCTGACCGCGCCGACGCGACGCGACCAGCAACTCGATCGAGATTATGAGACTCTCATGCGAAATCGATCGACTCCACAAAATAAAGAATATAAATAATCCACGAACATCGCCAGGAGGAGTGCGACATTATCCAACACCACTCCTTAACTCTGACGAACACCTGTCGAAACTTCTTCAATGTCTAAAGATGTCAAATCTGTGTTGCAAAAAAATATGATTTCACTTCTAGAAGAAATTCAGACACGGATACTGTCAATTAGTTCCAAATTGTACTACGTCGCTGATTTTCTCTGTTGTTGAAACAACGCGAAAAATGTATATTTCATATACATTCTTATATTTAAAAGTTCTTCCAATTTTTGTCATTCAATGGCAATGTGTAGACAGAAAGAAATTAACCCTTTGCACTCGCGGCGCTATTTTCATTCTAAAACTAAATTTTTCTTCCGTCTTAGAATATTTTCATTTTATTCGTACGAAACTGATCCGATGTCCACATACAATATTCAAATGTTTAGTAACCTATTAAATACAAATTTTGTAATGTAACGAATGCTTTGTAATATTTTTTGCAATTTCTTTGGAATAATGCCACGAAAATTCCTAGCGGTGCCTCAGTGTCTATATATTACTTTGAATTTATTAAGATCATTAACCCTTTGCACTACTATTTATTTTGTGATTGTAATGATTAGAAATTCTTCATCGTTCATAATTTCATAGAAAAAGAAGGTAGTTTATATTTATTGCATGCCTATGTTTTCTCCAAAGGATATATATGTCGACTACAACAAAATAGAATTTTATTTCGGTTTGAAGGAAATTAATAACACACATTTATTAGATTCTGTCCAGAATCTTTAAAGAAGAAGAGAAATTCTAATGTGTCATCTGCTTCTTGAAATCTGCTTCTGAAATTCAGGTCATTTTTATTTTCCGTAAAGATCCGCAGTCTACAGGTAGCGTATTTTATCACAAAAATGAAACGACAAAGTAATCGCTGTTCGAAAACGAAGAGCCACCGTCGTCCATCGAAAACGGAAATAAAGAAGAGCTAGAAACAATTTTCAAAGCTCGTAAGAGTTTTAAAAGCTCGAACAAAGAGAGAAGGGCGGATCAGAAGCGCACATGGTCGGTCCGGGAACGATCGGGCGGGGAAGCGATGTAATTAAGGCGTGTCAGCTCGCATATTAAGCGTCCGGGGCCGCTTACGGTAAGTGGCGTGGCGGAAGTCGTCCGGTGACATTACTTAATGATTTCCGTTCGAGAGCCGAAAGACGCCGAATAAATACGGTCGTCTCGAACGAGCTCGTGAGCTCGCTCTTCCAGGCCAAAGGTGTATACAAAAGGGAAGCCCGGGGGTCGCTGGGACATCGTCGAGAAAATATCGGCTTGTCCGGGATCCGTTCCTGTAAACACACGACCCATCGGGACACGATCGTTATTAAGGTGGCAGGCCACGCAACTTCCGGTCGACGGCTCGTTTCAGAGACAGTCCCCGCAGAGGCCACGAAACTTCGTCCCGAAAATTAACGAGCACGATTTCCAGCTCCGATTTCAACGCGATCTAGAAACCCGACGACGCTGTGTCTCCGGTGACCCTGCGGACGTACACCACTCCCACTTTCCTAGGAAATGTTCAAAACGCACGCCGTAACTCCGAAAAGCAAATCCCGAAATTGCACTCCTTCTATGAAAATTTCTCCACGAACGATAAACTCGAAAGAGAAACACAATTTTGCGGATGTACACCCCCCTCGGTGGAAAATGATCTAATGCACACGCCGTAACTCCGAAAAGCAAATCCCGAAATTGCATTCCTTCTATGAAAATTTCTCCACGAACGATAAACTCGAAAGAGAAACACAATTTTGCGGATGTATACCCCCTCGATGGAAAATGATCTAATGCACACACCGTAACTCCGAAAAGCAAATCCCGAAATTGCATTCCTTCTATGAAAATTTCTCCACGAACGATAAACTCGAAAGAGAAACACAATTTTGCGGATGTACACCCCCCTCGATGGAAAATGTTCTAATGCACACACCGTAACTCCGAAAAGGAAATTCCGTAATTGTACTACTTCAATTTTTCTGCATCGTGTCTAATAAGTTGTAACCCTGTGCACTCGAAGGTATTTTAACTCTAAAACGAAACCTTTCTTCCGACCTAGAATATTTCCCTTTTATACATTTTTTTTTTCATATTATGTATACGAAAACGGTGCAATTCACTCGTACAATACTGAAATGTTTAGGAATCTACTAAATACAAACAAATTTAATAATGTAAAAAATATTTTGAATAATGATAGAGCAATTTTTAGTGGCGTCTTACAGTCGCCATTCGAGTGCTAAGTTTTAAATATTCGCCAGAGTCAGTACGATATACTGTCGCCTCTGAAGGTTCAAAAGATACAACAAACACGGAACTAAATTGCGTTACGACGCAGTATTTATGGGTTGACCTAATATTTAAGCAGCGAGAAGGAGGACCGGGATGTCAGTCATTGTCATTCGCGCGTTCTCTCGCGAGTCTTCAGCAACCACCGGCGTGTCCTTTGTCATCGACGAGTGGAGGAAGACACAAAGCGACCCTATCCCACGTGCATCCCCGTTCCGAAACCCTTCCGGAGGGACTGAAATAAAGGCGTTATTTCAGGATGCGGTCCGTTAACACCGAGAACTCTGACTGGCAGGTCAAGAATACGAAAGTAGGTCGAAGAGGTTCGGGGTCGAAGGGCGGATCTTGGGAAGGGCTTGGTTTTCGAGCGGTCGCGTGTTCAACAGAGAGAGAAAGAGTGAGTCGGGTTAGTTATCGGAACCAGCAGGAAGGACAAAAAACCAGCATCGTCTAGACGGCAGCTTCCGGTATCGGTTGAGCACACAACAGGAGATGCTCGAGGTGAGACCTCTGTCGTCTCCGTTCCACCTGGCCCTACGCGGTCATCGGCTGGCCAAGGTCGATGACCCTGTTTCTGGTGTTGCGCGCGGGCGCACCGTTCCCCTCCACCCCTCGTCAGCACTCTCCCCTGCGCAGAAATCCGATTAATATGTGCCTCGTGCACGCTGCCGAATCGATTTCGTTCCTCGCTAATGGCCGGAACTTGATGCAAAAGAGAAGTCTTTCCGCCACGATTGCGAGAAACGGCAACCGAACCCTTCGCGATCTGGACCCGATACATCCCTACAATCTCTTAACACGTTACCGGTCGAATCATGATCCAAAAAGTCTTCCTCAAATCAAAACTGATGAGACAAAATTTATCACATTACTCCTTGAACCCTCCACATCCTTCATATCCTGATTCAATCTAATCTAGTTCACTGTATCGCAATAAAAATCAGTTTATCAACACCCTCGCCACCACTTGTTTCGTTGCTCGCATTCAAAATGTTTGATCGAAACGTACCTTGTCTATGAAACATTGAACGTGGAATCTTTGAATATATAGTTGTGTGCTATAAGTTTAGACAACAAGGTGTATCAAATTGTTTGTTCAAGGTTGACCATTTTATAGAAAAACACAAAAAATAAGGTTTTTATAAGCGCACTTATAAGTGAACTTTTGATGAAAGCGAACCTCGGATGCCATGCCGTCTGTTGTTTAAATGTCAAAACAATAAGAACATTTCAAACCTTATTTTTTATGTTTTTCTATCAAATGGTCAACTACTGGTACATGGTGGTCAACTACCGGTGCCTTTACCTTACTTGAACTTGTTCAAAGTGTTAATCATTCGAATATCTCAAGTTGCATTTGTTCGTTTGGCAGAAAAGACGAGTCTTGAAAATGTCGAGTGCCGGTCATCAGTGCGATCCCTTGCACTTTGTATCGCAGTCGCAGCGATCAAGATGCAACTTGACGTTTGCAGCACGCGGTTAATCTTGGTCATTTACGTGATTTTCCTTGCACGTTTTCGTCGCAAATGCACGAGATGTGCTAATAGATTGGCCTATTAACCCTTAGCACACGAGTAGTGACTCTGAAGCACCACTAGAAATTGTTGTGTCATTATTTCAAAGAAATTACAAAAAATATTACAAAATATTTGGTACATTACAAAATTTATATTGAATAAATTACTAAACATTTAAATGTTATATGTGGAAATCGAATCAGTTTCGTATGAATAAAATGAAAATATTCTAAGACGGAAGAAAGATTTAGTTTTAGAATGAAAACAGCGCCGAGTGCAAAGGGTTAACACGTTGACTGCCATGTCACCCATATGTGGGTGACGGAATTATTTGTTCAGTCTTTAAAATGAATTTTTACGTTAATATATTCGTTGTACCAAATTTAATTAGGATCTGTAAAATGCAAGAAAGTTGGAGAACTACACAATATTATACACATTTAATTTTTTTCAATTTCTATTTAATTAAATAACTTACTTTGATTTTATGGGATTTTTGAGGTTTCTTGTTTGCCAATCAAAGTGTTAATGTTCGCGAGACTGGTGCAATCTCGTTGGCTTCCACCGCGACCTGTGTTTCAAAACAACGGTCTCTCTGCCACGAAATCGTTCTACACGTAGATCCGTTTAAACAATGGCTGAAAAAACGACGACGAAAAACGCGACACGGACCGCTATCGGATGACCGCACGGCTACCATGAGTCAGATTATTTGTCTCTCTGCGACTATCGCGCATCGCTAAAGAATACTACTTAGTCACCGGAATAACTAGTAGCCACGCCAAAGCATTTGAGTCACGATTAGATTGCGGATTTTCTGTATTTATAGCGTGTGTTCCGCTCCGGCAAAACAGAATGAACGAGTCGCCGACGGGAATTGTTAACAATGTTTGCGTCTTCTTCGTCCGTCGCGTCGCGTCGGGTAGCCTTTCAACTACCGTTGCAACCTGTTTCGTCGTTTCTCTGGCAGAAAGTGCACAGCGGAGACAATTGATGAACCTTCAATCTTTTATCTCACAGCTTTCCATTTGTGCGGTGGTCATAAGCCCCTTGTTATGTTACGGTTTTGAAAAAACAAACATGCCTGTTTTTGGTAGAACAAGGCAGGTAGTTTGTCTTACAATAATAAAAAGTGTCTCAAAATGACCTGACATTTTAAATTGGGCGCCATTTTTTTTTTCTTGTGTGTGTGTGGCGAACAGAATCTTCGACAACTGGCATCAGGAAGTATCGAGGTTTAGTCATGGAGAATTACACGATCGAGCAACGCATAGAAATGGTGAAAATTCGCTAGAAATATGGTGGAAAGTTTGCCACAAAAATGGTGAAAATCCCGTTTGAAAAATACGTTTCATTGATACATTAACACTTTGACTGCCAAATTATAAATCTCAAAAATTCCATAAAATCAAAGCAAGTTCTTTAATGAAATAAAAATTGAAAATAATTAAATGTATGATATTGAGTAGTCAAATGTATGATATTAACGTAAAAATTCGTTTTAAAACCTGGACAAATAATTCCGTCACCCACATATGAGTGGCATGGCGGTGAACGTGTTAAAATGTCAAGTCGTTTTGAGACACTCTTTATAAAATCGCTGAAAATATTAGAATTCTTGACGCATTGGAAGATCGTCTGTAACTATATACACACAGGAACTTCGTAGTTTGCTTGCAACACAAGGAGAAAAGCTATCTATCAATTTCTCATTCGCGAAGATGTGACTGCAACTGTGATACCAGCTTAAGATTGCGCAAATCCTGCTTGGCCTTGAAATAGGCAGCCCTGCGACAATACTTGAAGGTAGTCGAAACGTCCCTAAAGTTTCTGCTACCGAAATAACCGAGGGGCTCGACGCAGGGGTAGCTGCAGCTCGAGGTACAGCAATTTTGTCGAAACTTTTCGGGTTCCGGAGCGAGCAGCAACGATGCTAGAGAGAAAGATAGAGAGAGATAGAGAGAGACTGTACGGTTGCTCGGTTATCGGAAACGTCAGCGGCGCCTAACCAGCGATATCCGGTGATTCATCGGCACGGTTTCCGGATGCTCGGTGCGTACAGAGCGAGCAACTGGTCCCACTTCCGTGCTGGCCGAACGCAAATTGAATTCCGCCGGGGCTCGCGTCTGCAGATTCTGGGTATCGCCAGAGCACACTGGAATAATATCGAACAGCTTCGGTCCGCTTCCGTCTGCTTCGGCTTATTGGATCGAAACGACGAGGCGAGACGCGGCGAGACCGGTAACCCTAAATCGCCCGTCGAACAAGGATGAACGGAGGTAGGCGACGCGACGCCGGGCGCAATGTCCGCGAACGAGCAACGATCCGAATCGGCGGAGCAGCAACTTTGCCGTAAGCGGGACAACGGTGGATCGCACGGTGGTCGGGGACACAGAGTTTCCGAGAGTTGACCGATAACAGCCCGAGACGCGATGCTCGCGTGGCCTCGCGAGATAGTTCCGCTCCCAATATCGCTGCCGGTTTCTAACGAGTCTACCCGGCCGAACGGATTCCTTCTGCTTCGATTTCCTGTAGAATTATGGCCTGGAATGCGACGAGAATCCCGGTTATAACACTTTCCGCGACACGCTGTTTCTTTTGCCGAAAAGAGGGAAGAAGACATTGTATTTTTGGTTGTTCGAGGCTTCGGAGACCGTCAAGGTAGACTGCAGTTATGTTGGCGAACGCTCGTTGCCCCCGAAACGCTGTGACCTTGCTCGCCGACAAGCAAAGAATGAAAAACCGATGGAACGTCAACGACAGAAGACGGTGTGCTGAAGGCTGTTTTGAGTAGGCGTGGCTTCGGTGCTCCCATTCCTGTCGGAGCCACAATAATTCGTCTCTTTCTTACAGCACAACTTTTTATGTTGTTGCGTTTCATAGTAGAAAACCGTAGCAGCAGAAGGTTATTGTCTGCGTCGTTCCTGAAATGTTTGTTATTTTGTATCCCGAGTAGGCGTGGCCTCATTGCTCTTCGTCTCGACGAAGTAACATCTGTGCTTCGCAGGTGTGATAGTACAAGAAGCGATGGAAGATACGTGGAAATCTTCAGGAACATCACATCGTTGTTCTCCGCGTGTTAAATCATCCGAAGGGGCGTGGTTTCATTGATTTCAGTTAGAATCTTACTTCCTGTACGTAGACTGCTCTTAGCAGGCGTGGCTTCGGTGCTCTCATTCCTGTCCGAGCCACAATAATTCGTCTCTTTCTTACAGCACAACTTTTTATGTTGTTGCGTTTCATAGTAGAAAACCGTAGCAGCAGAAGGTTATTGTCTGCGTCGTTCCTGAAATGTTTGTTATTTTATATCCCGAGTAGGCGTGGCCTCATTGCTCTTCGTCTCGACGAAGCAACAGCTGTGCTTCGCAGGTGTGATAGTACAAGAAGCGATGGAAGATACGTGGAAATCTTCAGGAACATGATATCGTTGTTCTCCGCGTGTTAAATCATCCGAAGGGGCGTGGTTTCATTGATTTCGGTTAGAATCTTGCTTCCTGTACGTAGACTGCTCTCAGCAGGCGTGGCCTCGTTGCTCACCTTCTATACAGCGACCCAAAAGGCATGGTTTCAATGCTGTCTGCGTTTAAGGTGACATAAGAGCGCGATTTGCTGGACTGTTTGTGTACAGTGATGCAAAGGGCGTGGTTCGATTGCCCTCAATTAGAAACCTTCTTTCCCTGTACATGGAGTGCTCTTTGTAGGCGTGGTTATGTTACTCTTTGCGTTTAAAGTGGTTTGCAAGTGCAATTTTACTGGTCTCTTCGTGTCCAATGATCTCGAGTAGCGTGCTTTTATTGCTCTCAATTAGAACCTTGATTCCTGTGTACACGAATTGCTTAGCGCTCCTAGGAATAGGCGTTAAAGTAGCTCACAAGTACGATTTTGCTGATCTCATTGTGTCTAGCAGTCGCAGGGGGCGTGGTCTCATTGCCCCGAAGTAGAACATTGCTTTTCTGGTATATCGAGTGCTTTCAGTAAACGAAATATCGTTGCTCTCCATTTATAGAGCGACTTGAGATTCGCGGTTTCGCGATTTCGCTGAGTTCTTTCTGCACAGTGATACGAAGGGGCGTGGTTTCATTGCCCTCTATTAAACTATCGCTTATTCTGTATATAATGCGTTCTCGATAGACGTGATTTTCGTCGTCTCTCCACATAAAGCATGACTCAAGGGGCGTGATTTCGCGTATGTTACCGATCTCTTCGCGCATAGTGCTGCTTGTGGGCGTGGTCTCGTAGCCCCGTACAGTGCTAATCGGAGCATCCTCTACGTTTCTACAGCTTTCAACGGGGAAACAATCCTTCTCTACGAAGTTGGTCTTCGTATTCGTCGAAAATTATATTCCCACCTGAAAAATGCGGTCAGAGTGCACGTATCGTTGCATAGAGCGCAGGCACGGGCACCTAATAGCCGGCGCACGCTGCAGCTCGGCCGTATCCAAGGGGGGTCGAGCAAACTTTATTCGTTGGAGAGCACTCTCGCCTGTTGCCAGTTATCGGTTGTTTCCCCTCGAAGTTATTGCTTGAAACAATTCTATCGTCGACTGTTGGCCCTCGGTGGCGAGCACAGGGGCCACGGTTCCAGCGCAACTCGATCAATTCGAACAGGGAACGGAGCATCCTATGAATCCTGGCGGCTCGGCACCGCAGAGTGCCGATCGATCGATCGGGGTTCTTTTCTCGCTGGCCATGGGGAGCGGATCCGTCATTGGCAACCCGATATATCGCGTACACAGGCTAGGGCGGTTTTAACGACATTATCGAGCCGCTTGTCATCGCAGAGTCGTCGAGAGTACAATCGCGGGAGCGAGAGAGCAAGAGAGAGAGAGAGAGAGAGAGAGAGAGAGCCGCAAGTCCCGCGCAGCCGAGGCCGAGGGGAGCAAAGAGCAAATCGTGGATTACACGTGGAAACACGACCGGCAATACACCGGCAACGTAATCGCATTTCGTGCTGCCTCGGCGACGACGAGACGCGAGATTCGTGCGAAGCCGCACGATATAGGCGAGCGAGCGAGAACCCGCGTTTGCTGCTCGGCTTTCGTGAGGCGCCCCGACGCTGCTTTCCGGCCTCTGTCACAGTTTAACGAGCCGAAAGCACGAGAATGACAAACGCTACGCCGGATAATTTATGCGGCCGCGACGCCCGTTTTTCGACCAACGTCCCATGCCCGTTCCCGTTCCCCTCTTGCTCCGTCTCTCGTGCGGCAGAAACGCGTAGGAATCGTGACCGCTCTCGATCGCAGGACGTTCAACTGGCACGCGACTCGGCTTCGACTTTCGGACACCGGGATAGTCACGTGACTTTTTAATTAATAAGTTTCATTCACAGCCTTCAGACACAGACTTAAGATCCGTCTTGGTCTTGATCCGACGGGTCTCAAGTCTGTGACTAAACTTGTACCACTTTTTGCTCTGTATTATCGATATTATGAACTCTGACGCCAGAAACGTGCTTCATTTCGGAGAGAATCAAGAGAAAATATAGCTGGAGATATTTTCTAGTGCGCGTTGCTCTTGATTTCATCCAGAAAACTCATCCAACGGCATAAAAATGCTTGGATTCCACGGCATGCATATCGTCGATTTTTGGCCTACTTCTAACGCTTATATTGCCAAATATCTGCATAATCTCCGCAGCTCCTGACCAGCGCGCACTAGATTGAACCTTCCTCTTTCGAACGAGCCCTTTACCAGCGACAAAATATTCTTATATAAGGACGAAAACTTGAGGCACGTAAAATCATTTTTTGATGGTAATGTAGTCACTCTACCTTATCGCGAATCTACCAAGACCGGGCCCTTTTCCCGGGCCCGGGTTTCGTTCAATTAACGTTTGTTAGCAAAGGTAATTCTTTGACAGCCTAATTTCTCCGTTAAATTGCTTCATTGACTGTACAGTGTGTCCCACGAACTCTGTCCACTCGAATATCTTGGTTATTTCAAACAATACGAAAAAATGTTACTTACAGAAGTTGTAAGGTTTAAAAAAACTACATAATAAATGATATTCTTGCAAGTGGAGGGGTAAAGAAGATATAGAGGTCACCTTCGTTTTTTTTTTTTTTAATGGAATATCCAATTTTTGATGCTCGATTTCGATAGATTGGCGTATTCCGAGTATAAAAGTACTAAAGTGTATACAAGAAAGTTATGCTGTGCACTACGACTGTAAATAGCAACGCGTGTAGGATTAATTAGACTATCTTTCTCTCAATTTCGAGATTATAAACGTCACATTACGAACACTTTGTAGAACGGAAAACTCACACTCCGACAACAATACGAACTGTTTTTCATGCACTCAGATTTTTTTTTGGCGAATCTGTATCAATTTTCAAAGGTTGATTTCAAGGGTTTCCGTCCTTTTTCTTCTCTTTTCTTTCTTCAGCCGTTGTCATCAAGGAAGCAGACTTTTTAATATGCAAAGTGTACGGATCGTTCTGTTTAATTCCTGTTTGCTATCCACGATAGCCGATTTGTTATCCACGTGGTTTCCGGAGTCCAGCTCTCTCGGCTGGCCTCGAAACGGAGAACGATAACACCGCGGCGTTTCCGAAAATCGGGGCCAAGCTTTAGGGATGTGCTCCGCGACGAGCATTTGCGGTATCCCGAACACTCGAAACAGTATAATCGGCGCATCGGTCTTGCGGACGAATCCGGAATCTCTTGGCAGGACTCGCCGGCGCCGGCTTGAATCATGCTTCTAACGCGAACAAATTTTTATTACTCCCCGGACGGATTAACCTTATTGGCCGGGTAATCGAAACATGCGAGAGACGAGGGAGCAACGTGACCAAAATGTAAAACAATCTTGCGTTCTTCGAAACTTTCGGAAACGAGAACGTATATTCCATGAAGTGTGTCTGAACCATGTGTCTCGAGGCGGAAAAATACTTGCAGTCTTACTAACAGTACGAAGATCGATCATGAACAGATTGTGGATCTTTGTGTACTCGTAACAAAAATCGATACGAGAAATATTAAACGTCTTTCGTTGCTCACCTTCGTCGTGAGAACGTTTTCAATGCTACGTAACTGCTTTTGCGAATACAGTGAATTCTCGATATATGTCAACAACACGGGTCTTGCCAGCGTCTTGTATCGTCCAGGAGACATTGCCGAGTCGTATTATAATATGTTTACCGAGGGGTCTCGAGCTTCGTGGCCTCTCGATTCCGCGACGTTTATCGCCCAGGCCTTGGCGACATATATAGAGAAATCACTGTAATTCTCTGAATATTATACCGTATACTCTGACTTTGAATAAGAAAGTGCACGAAATTAATTTGACAATTTTCAAGTAAGCGAGATTATGAATGTCACGTATCTGTGACGGTGGTGGTGGTCGTATAAAGGAATTGTTATCGAAGTATTGCGTTCAATATTCTTGTGGAAGGAAGCGTTACAAAATGAACAGGTGAAATATGAATCAGTAGATTAAGGACTTGCCGCACTTAAACATTCTGTTACAAAATATGTACTTAAGCGTTACAAAATATGTGAACAAGAATTATCCGTTTTGTTGGTGGTTGTTGGTATTCGCGGATCGATCAATTTCACACGGGACATTTCAGAACATAAGACGATCTTGTTCCCGAACGGACGACAGATCGGTTTCCAATGATGGCTGCAATTAGAATCAAATCTGATACGGTGGCCCAGCACTTTGACGCGTTCCAACCGATGACCGACAACGAGCGTGTCGAGAAGCGGCCCGCGAAGGGTTAATTTCTAATTAGCCCAGTTACCGTCGAGCCAATTATCGATTGTCTCGGCGGTTCTCCGCGGCTACAGATGCGTTCTCGCTTTTTTAATAGATTATGCTGCAGCGCGCTCGATTACATAACGATCTGTCCGCGGAAATTTTCACCTGCCAGAATATTTCTGCTATAAACGTTCGTATTTCTTCCGAAACATTCATACCAATCATGGTATACTACAGTAAGGAGCAAAACTGAACCAATAACTACAAGTTTTGTATAAATCATTATCTATTACTAGGAATATAGAAGAATAACAAAAAATCAACATTATAATTATTTTTATCATAGTTAGAAGTAACTTAAGAATTTTTTTTCAATAATTAATGTCTCCTCGTTTAGCAATGGCAACAAAAATAGACTGACTCGGTTTTGCACCATGTCCAATACTTGGCAATATTTAATATATCATTTATTTTTAACATTTCGTCCACAACCCGTGCGCTTATAAAACTGCACTAATTCGCTTTGACATACTTTCTACTAATTTTTTGCAATAATCCGGAGATATTCGCTCCCACTATTCTTGAATTCTATCATACAAATCTGTGATTGATGTTGGTTGGGAGTCATGTGAATCCCGAAGTCGTCTTTTTAGCGAACCCCATAGATTCTCTATGGGGCTGATGTCGGGGCTCTTTGCAGGCCAATCCAGAACAGAAAGTTTGTTAGTACAGAGCCAATTTTTTGCACTTTTAGCAGCGTGCTTAGTGTCTCGGTCATACATGAAAATTACATTCTTTTCTTCAAAAGGCATGTTTTCAACAGCATCCATGAGATGATGTTGCAAAATATCCTTGTACATGTACTGATTCATGATGCCATTAATTCGGTGCTGTGATCCAACACTAAATCCTGTTAGGCACCCCCAGAACATTACGGATTCGCCTCCATGCTTTAACGTTTGTTTCACATGTCGTGGTTTAAACCTTTCATTTATACGAATCCAACGCCAAGACATGCCATCTGAACAAATTCTGTTAATTTTGGTCTCGTCTGACCAAATAACCCGTTCCCAGTCAGTAGTTGTCCAGTTTTGATATTTTCTAGCAAATTCCAAACGACGTTTAATATTTTCTTTCGATAACGTTGGCTTCTTTTTTTTTCTTAATGCTTCTAAACTCAGCTCCTTTGAGGGTTCTCCGTGCTGTCCACTGACTTATTTGTATATTCGAATCTTCTTTTAATAATTTTGCAGCCATAATGGAACTTGAAGCTTCGCCAGATGTGACAAACCGTATAATCCTTCGTCCATTCTACGGTGATATTATTTTTGGTCTTTCTCCAACATTTAATAATATACTTTTACAGTACTTTTTTCTTATTCTCTGCACTGTCGATTGAGTAACACTACAGGTTTTCGCCGTCTCACGCGTTGACAAGCCGTCATTCAAAAGAGAAATGACTTTTTTTACACAATTTGGAGCAATTGACTTCATATTTATTCTTACTTCACTTGCGTGCTTTTCCGTTCGAGTGGTTGCGAAGAACTGAGTGTCAAGACGTAGAATAATAGTTTGTGAACATACCAAAGTGCTAGATGTAAACATACTACTAGAACATCCCACGTAAACATTTCTTGTAGGGACCGGTGCAAAACTGAGTCAATCTATTTTTGTCGTCATTGCTAATCGAGGAGACATTAATTATTGAAAAAAATTTCTTGAGTTACTCCTAACTATGACAAAAACAATTATAATGTTGATTTTTTGTTATTCTTCTATATTCCTAGCAATAAATAATGAGTTATACAAAACTTGTGGTTATTGGTTCAGTTTTGCTCTTTACTGTATATTAGCTTATTCGTCCTTATCCTTGTATACTTGCAAGTATATTCTCTACCATCCTTGCCGTACTATTCTCTTTATGGTTACACCGATTAGAACGTCTTCGTCACCAAAAATCCCACAGAAGAGAAAAGAATGTTTCCTCCTTAAATGAAATGTTTAATCCTTAAATATTGATTGCAAAAGAATAAAATTGTATTCCGTCTAAAGAGAAAGGCATAACATTCGAGTTTGTTAGACTTTCTGTGAAATGTTCATTGCGCAACACGGTCGGGGACGATATTAAGTGGACACTTATAAAAATCGCATAACTTTTTTCAAATTGGTCCAAACGACTTGAATATCTTTCAGTTTACGTATGTTTCGTGGGGGTCAAGATGACTGGTCTCGGTATATTTGGTGTACTACATCAAAGTTTACAACAAAAAGATACAAAGCAAAAGAGAACTGCTTTACAGAGTTAATTATTTACATATTTTCGAAAAAGTCATACAAAATTTTAGAAAACAAAATGATTATAAGAAACGCCAAACAAGTTATTTCGACCCCCCTTGGTTGTTCTAGTGTTAACAAAACGAGGACTGCACTGGGTCAAAAAAAAAAAAGAAAAAAAAACAGAAAATAGTACAATCAAAACAGCATTAAATATATTGGGTTGGCAACTAAGTAATTGCCGATTTGTTCAATGAAATAAAAGAGTTTTTTTTTTACTTGGAATGAACTTTAATCTATGATGTATTTTCCATTTTGTTCGATGACCTTTTGCCATCTTTCTGACAACCTGAAAATTCCACGCTCGTAGAAAGTCTGATCCTTTTCGGCCAAAAACTGAGTCAAGTTATAGTTTCATCTATAACTGAAATTACTTAGTTGCCAACCCAATACCATATCAATGGCCTAAACAGAAAACGGTCCATTCGAATCCATTCGAACCAGGATCGTGGGGCGCTAATGGCTCGAAACGGTTGGCGAGAGTCGCGTTCGAATCTGCCGGCCCGAGGCGCCGCCCACCGGTGTCCGGCAGCGAACGTATTAATAGTCAGAGCGTCGGTGGCGGTGAAGTATTTATTATTGTCTTGGCGAGAGAGGAACACAGCGTCGCGTCGTCGTCGTCGTCCAAGTCTTTCTCTCCGCGGAATTGGAAGGACGCCTGGCCAAATGTATGCAAACTGGGAGACAGGGGGAGTAGGAGGAGAAGGAGAATGAGAAGGGGTTAGGGGAGCCATAATAATCCCGGAGTCTCCTGTTTAGTATGATCGGAACACGGTCGTCTTGGTTCTTCCATTTCGCTGTCGATCGATCGAGCCAGGAATGAGGTACCATTATCCGGAACGAATGCGCGTCGGGTTTCCGATCCGCTCCGATCGGAACCGGTTCGGAACTGGCTCTCCGGCCGGGGCATGTTGCAATTAATTGGAACGTTGTTGCTGGTGAGAATATATTATTTGATCTGGCCTCCCGGTTAGAGGGCAGACACGCCCCCACAATGTTGAGCCCCGGCACCGTGGCAAGCGCAGCAGCGATCCCATCGCATCGTGCGCGCCCGATGCCATCCGCGCCGAGCGGTCTCTATGGGAACGTTGCAACCAGTCGATGATCTCTACCTTGCGCTCCGCCGACCACTCACCATTCAGGAATTTTCCAGCCGATGACTTCGCCAGATTGTTTGCTTTCACGGTGACCTGTCCGACACGCCGACGTTTCACCGCCTCGGACCCCGCAAACGCGATGCAACTTGTATCAGAGATCGAACCAAGTTCTATCAGGTTGGCAAGAAAGTAATTTCGGTATTTTTAGGTGAAATAAAATCCAATTTTTTTATCAAAGCAATGAACTTTAATCAATAAAATATTTTCCATTTTGTTCTATGATCTTTTTCCATCTTTCTGTTAGCCTCATAATTCCGCGCTCATAAAACTTCTGATCATTTTCGGTGAAAAACTGATCCAAGTGCGATTTCAGATCATCATCATTAGTGAATGTTTTACCATTCAAAGAGTTTTGTAAACTTCGGAATAAATGATAATCTGATGGTGCAATGTCAGGGCTATATGGTGGACGTGACATCATTTCCCAACCAAGCTCCAATAACTTTTCACGTGTTACCAAAGATGCGTGTGGCCTAGCGTTTTCATGGTGGAACACGATTCCTTTGCGATTTTGAAAATTACGTGTAATTTGCTTCATAAGTAACCTAAAAGATGCAGTTATGAAATGTCAGAAAGAAAACGTTAACAGAAGTCAATCAAACAAAACATAACTAATATTAGTGAAAACCGAAATTACTTTCTTGCCAACCTAATACAACATTTGTTTAGAATTTCTGAAGAAAGGAAACATGTCTGTTTTTTGTAGAACAGGAGCAGTAATAAAAGGTGTCGCAAAATTACCTGACATTTTTAATTGGGCACAGCATAGAGTACTAATCTTCGACAACCGGCATCGGAAAGTATTCGGGTTTAGTCATGGAGAATTACACGATCGAGCAACGCGTAGAAATTGCGAAAATTCGCTAGAAAAATGGTGAAAATCGGTGGTGATTTTACAGAAGAAAATTGTCTTCAGCGACGAGAGGCGCGTTTCCAACTTAGTGGCTACGCGAATAAACAAAATGTCAAATTTGGGGGACCGAAGATCCAGAAATGATTCAACAGCTTTGCATGCATCCACCACGAGTCGCTGTTCGGTACTGATTTTGGATCGGAGGAGCGATTGGGCAGAGCACTTTTTCGAGAATGCTGCTGAGAATCCGGCTATCGTCGATGGTGTTCGTCATCGTGACTCGACAACCAACTTCTTATGGCATAGATTGAACGGCATGGACTTGGGAGACGTGTTCTTTTAACAAGATGGCGCAACCTGCCATGCTACGGGCGAAACAATGCAGTTATGCCAGACAAAGTTTCATGGTCGTGTTATCTCGCGCCGCGACAATGTAAATTGCCCACCAAGAGCGTGCGAGTTGACGCCATTGGACCTCTTTCTTTAGGGTTTTCTGAAAGGAAAAATATGCGTCAATGATGCGCAAACGATTCTTGTTTTGGGACGCACCGTTAATGAAATTAGTCCGCAATTATGCCAAAATGTTATTGAAAATTTCGTCAAAAAAGTGAACCCTTTATTTATCGGATATTGTATTCCACACATATATAATAGAAACTAAAATTTGTTTCGTATTCTCATTACGTAGAACGTTAAACTACAGGTTCCTGTGTGGAAAAACAACATTTAGCTGTGTCACAAGCGCTTCTCAAACTCTGTTCAAACAGTATAAAGTTCACAGCAGTTTAAACTTTCAGATGTTGAATTCTTTCTCGAGGAAAATGGTAACCCGAATTATTTATCTAGACTTGCAAATGAGTTTTTGCGTTAACACTTTGAGTGCCACGTGAAGCTGGAAATTCATTTCTTACTACAATCTATCGATTAAACCAAATTTTATTACAATCCACGAGGTATGCGAATGTTACGAAAATTCAGTTCTTGTATTATTAACACGTCGAACGCCATGTCACCCAGATATGGGTGACGGAATTATTTGTCCAGGTTGTAAAATGAATTTTTACGTTAATATATTCATTGTAAAATGCAAGAAAGTTGGAAGACTACTCAATATCGCACATATAATTATTTTCAATTTTTATTTCATTAAATAACTTACTTTGGTTTCATGGAATTTTTTAGGGTTCTGGTTTGGCACTCAAAGTGTTAAATAAGTTGGTCTGATTTTATGTGAGTTTTATGGACGTTGGTACTTAACTTTAGAATCTGCAAACTATTAGAAGAGTGGTGGAGTGCTTTCAGCATCACGCATCTAAACATTTCACTTTTTATTTCGTTAAGTAAATTACTTCTATCCGAGAGCATTTTTGAGGTTGTTGAGCTGGCATTCAGAGTGTTGAGACTGTGAGAATCTGATGACCGGAGGTATTTCTCGGAGGATTCTTTGATAAACGAAAAAATCCGAGGATCTCAATTTGTCCGTGGGAATGTAAATAATTAAGACTTGGAAAGCATTACGTGATATTCTTTTTGTTTCTTTGGTTCTTTCTTGGGAATTTCAATTTCGGCGACCAAGAGAGTACGGTGTCGCTTTCCCGCCCGCAGTGCGCGCCAGTACATCGCAATGGGGGAAGCACACGCGGTGTATAGGCCATCCGAGTGCCTCGGCCTTTGGGTGAATGGCTAATAACCTTGAGGAGAGCGTCTGGAATGCGGAGTCCGTTGCAACTTTTAAACTTGCCGCGCGCGCTGCCCCCTTCGACCGGTTACTCGCGCCAAGCCGCGCCGCCGTTAATCGCGTTGGGGCGTTGCAATTTTGTTCCGCTCGCTTCATTGCTCGCGTGCCGAGCAAAACCACGATCCATCCACCGGATGTGGACTCGCCTCTCTCGAAGGGTCTTACACACCTGCTAATGACACTGTTTAATATTTCGGATCTCCTTCCACCGGAAACTTCCAGCTGCTCTTCAACAACACAGCCCATTGCTCTCTGCGTTCCGAGATCAGAAGACTAGGTAAATGAACGATTGCGGAGTGGCTCTCGTGTTGTGATTATTGAACCGTGCCTTTTATTGTTGGCCGAAACGAAGGGAGCGTTGGTTCATGCGACAAGGCCCAATCAAACAGAAAGTATTTATTCTTTCCTCGTGTTGGTAAATGTGACCCTTAACGTGAAGATCGTCCGCTAAAACATTTTTCTGAGGTCCTTCGGAATATGTTCATCTCCTCCCAACAAACCTTTGTATTCGTCCTGCCCAATTTTAAGCTTTTAAGCACGTCCTTTGGAATTCCTAAGAGCGTTTCTAGAAGTCTCCTAACAACATTGAAGAGAATTCAGTCGTCGAAAAGACCTTTTTGACTTCTTGAAAAAATGGTTAAAGAATTGTGGGGCTCTTTTGGTATTCCTAATCATTCCTAGAAGAATGCTCTTTGCAACTTCTGTTGATATAAATCCTAAGGGAGGATGGTAAAAGTCCCTTGGGATTCCTCAGAGAATTCTAAGAGGAATGTGTGTTTCGAAGTACTTCCAAAGTGATATTTTGGCAATCGAAGAAGAACCTCGAACAAATTAATCACGAGAGAAAAAGGTCTGAAAAGAAAAATCTCGCGGTCACCCATCTTGCCGACGTACCAAGATTACGTTATTTAACCTGGAATACCATGCGTCAAATTACATCTCGAGATCCTCAATAGCTTTTTTTTTTTAAACATGTTTATTGCAGGTGTAATTTGTACAGTCTTATAAATGGTAACAACAAACATTAAAAAAAAATACCACTGATTATTATATGTTTGTCTAATTGTTCGCTCGCGTGCGAATCTCTTAGGTATACAGTCTTTGGAATGTTTCACAAAGATGTGAACATAATTTTTGGTATATCTAGAAGAATTTCTACTCTGGAGGAATACCTTACATTTTAAGGGACCATTTTATCTGCATTTTTACGACTACTAATTGCCACATAGAATTCTACATTCTTCCCGGAACTGGGATCGTCATTTTTCCTCTGGATCCCTAGCACAGAACTGGATTGAAATTTTTTCGGAAACATTCTTTTGGAAGGATTGTGGATTCCTCGTTCGATTCTGGGCTGTCCCTACTGCACAAGGACTGAAACAGGAATTGCAGTCGGGACCGCACACCGCGACGAAAATGCACGCATCGCTGACCCAGCTTGCAACATTGTGCGCTCCTCTCGCTGCGAGGGAATCTGGTCCTCCTTTCGTTCGCGGCGATTCTCGGAACAAGATCTCTCCGCGGAGGGACGGCCTATAGCAGCGCGTAGGATGCTACAAATGGACTACGGACTCCTTCGATCGTTCGATCCGAACGGCCGATACAGTTGTTGCTGTTCATGCTCCGGCCGTGTAAACTGTGCCATTTTGCACAAGTTATGACGACGACCCGGCAACATAGTCGGTGTTCCCTTCGATGGCTATCGAAGGTCAGCTTATTCTACCTTGACGGGTGATTTGCAGCTCGCCGTATCCTCCTAGCCCCTTCTTTGGAGAGATCGCGACTTTGAGATTTTCACTTCGCTGCAATTTCGAATGTATATCGAGATGCGCAACACCCGTTGCAATCTTATTTACGATAATTGCGAACGGAATTTAAGCCAGGAGTAACCTTCTTCGGGATGCTGGGTTAATATGGTCGCTTTGATGACCGTTCTTTTTGGAGTATGTTGGCGAGTAGCGTGGTTTATGGCGTGGTGGAAGTCTTGGGAACGATGGACGCTACTCTGTTGATCGTCATACAAATTAAAACTGCAGAGGTGATTTTATAAGAATTTTATAGAGCAGGAGCGATGTATGTTAACACGTCGAACGCTATGGCACAGGCAAAAGAAATTTCTTGCATTATTTGCAAGAGGCAGGAGTCAGGTATACATTTCATTCTTGTTCCTACGTTTTTAACACGTTGACTGCCAACTACGAGTTATTTCGTAGTTTGTTAACTTTACATAATATACACATATTAAATTTCAAATGTCTTTGATAATATCAACACTAGTTACGAAACATTTCTTGGTGATATCAACTAAATGAACGTCGCAAAAGTATCCCTCCGTCCTTGATAATGATGGAGATTATACAGGGTGTTTGGTAACAGGTGGTACAGGTGGTAGGTGATTCTACATGAAAGAATAAGTCGAAAATGTAGAATAAACATTTTTCGTTTGAGGCTTTGTTTTCGAGAAAATCGACTTCGAAGATCTATCAGGTTTGTGTGCTTTAGTATATGCAGGAAGTAGATTTGGTTGGTCATGATCAGACATTTGCGTCAGACAATTCCTATCGAATAGCATGCTGCATTTCAAACTCGATTTTCTCGATAACGAAACTTCGGATGAACAAATTTTATTCTATATTTTCGACTTATTCTTCCACCCCCTTTTCGCTTGTACCACCAGTTACCAAACACCCTGTATAATAAATTAAGAAATGAAAACTTGAATTTACTACAAAGTTTGATTTAGATTTCAAAATAATTGATTACTTATGGGTCCCCCTAATATATCGATGTTCTGAAACGGCACTTCCCACTGTTCGGCCACCGATTTTCACCTGAAACGCAGAAAATCGGCAGTGCAGCTGTGCACCGAAGTGTTTGCTCTGCGATGACAGTGTCGCGGGTGCATCCGCGAGGCTAACGAGAGGAAACAGACCCGAAAGGTTGTCACGAGGGGCTTCGTTAGGAAGTATCAACGCTTTTAATAGACTCCCCAGAGACTCTCGCGGGGGTGGAGCGAAATGGGGAGATCCCCGGCCCTTTTGTTTCAGTGGTTCGCGTTAACGATTCGATCGACCCCGGCGGGCTTCTTACATGAAGCGGTTGCTCGTGTGTATTTTTATCTAACGCTGACACTCTCGACCGTCTCTTTCCCTTTCTCTCTTTCTCTCTTCCGCCGCGAGATAAATACAAAAATAGTATGGAAACGTGTATCGCACGGATGGACAGCACGAGCGGGAAATGATACCAGAGAAAGAAACGATCGCGGGCTTATTATTAGGTTCGTTCGCATTTTGCTTGCCGGAAGCCTTGTCAGTACGATCCTCAATGACCGTAAAATGTCATTCTTTCCTCGTGTCAATTTTATACGTACTTCGAGATGTCAGTGTTCCGCCGTTTTTGGGAAAATTCATCTGAGAATTTTCCATCATGTTTTCATGATACCGGGCCGTACAGAAATTTGTACAATTCTTCGTTCGTTACTTTTCTAGAGATTTGCAACTTACCGTGCAATATAAAATCATTCGCTTCGCCTCGAACTGCCAGTGATTTGGACTTCTCGTAATGATTAGCAAAATTTAATTGTTTGCGATGGAGAATCGAGCAGTCCATTTCAAAAATTTGCTGGTAAAATGCGACAGCTTAAAAATCGATTGCTCAAAGCTAATACACCCCGAAGTGAAGAGAACAGTTGACTTGGAATCAGTGAAAATTATGCGAAATTGAGACGAGGTTTAAATAGCCTCCTCTAAGCACCGTGTCAAAGTAGAACGTCGTGATTTTGGCGATAAGCGTTACAGATAATCGGTTGAAAAATAACCGGCGAAAACATCCCAATTTGGGTGCACACGCGGCCGAGGACGCTTATCGCGTCGGATCGCGTAACGATCACGCAACGAAAAACGATTCCCGCGCTGTGTCGTCGACGATCTAAAATTCCGACGATCCGAGATCTTATTCCAGCGATTCAGCGGCGTAGAACGACGGCGTAGACTCGTGTCATAGTTTCACCGTAGATATATCGATTCTACGCGGACACGTAGACATACTCGATAAGATACTTTCGAGTGGTCGCCGTCGCGATCGGAATGGAAGTTTCGTGCACCTTAACGATACTTCTGTTCGTTTTCTAGATCATCCAATTTAAATAATCATTCTTCATACACGAGGACTTCTTCGATCATGAAAGAAATATAAAAAACAGATCATGCTAATGTTTTATCACATGCTAAAATTTTCACTTGTCAGTCAAATAACCAGTCTCAGACTTTTTACGTTTAAATTGATGAAATTATAAAGATTCTATCTTGCGAAATGATTGCATAAATTTCTTAAATCTAGCATATATTATAATTGAAGTAACAATAAACCTAGATAAAATTAATCTTGTCATTCTTGCAATGCAACATATTACTTTCAGTACTCTGTAAGTTTAAATAATAATTAATTCTACGCGTCAGAAACGAAACGATCTTTTAGATCAGTCGGATACTTTTCACTGCGTTCATCGTTTGCTAATCTTTCGTTTCATTTGCTAGTTTAATACTAAACTTACCAGCGTCAGTGGAATAACTAGTCTCAGACTTGTATTAAAATTGTTGAAATTGTAAAGATTCTTTCGTACGAAATGATCGCAGAAAATTTTTAAATCAAGCATATATTATAATTGAAGTAACAATAAACCTAGATAAAATCAATCTTGTCATTCTTACAATGCAACATATTACTTTCAGTACTCTGCCGGTTTAAATAATAATTAATTCTACGCGTCAGAAACGAAACGATCTTTTAGATCAGTCGGATACTTTTCACTGCGTTCATCGTTTGCTAATCTTTCGTTTCATTTGCTAGTTTAATACTAAACTTACCAGCGTCAGCGGAATAACTAGTCTCAGACTTGTATTAAAATTGTTGAAATTGTAAAGATTCTTTCGTACGAAATGATCGCAGAAAATTTTTAAATCAAGCATATATTATGATTGACGTAACAATAAACCTAGATAAAATTAATCTTGTCATTCTTATAAAGCAACATGTTTAAATAATTCATTCTGCGCATCGGAAACGAAACGATCTTCTAGTCGGGTACTGTACACCGTATTTGGGACTCGAATAAAATAGTAGCGTCATATCTGTAGGAAAAATGGGATCACCGGGTTGTGGATGATCTCAGCCAGGTCAGGAGACGTTGACGTCGACGTCGGGCAAAGACGTCGTTTCTGCGACCGTATCTCTTCGGTTTCTAGGTCCGAGGTCGGGGCACCTCGACGGTGGCCACTTTAAAAGTCAAGTGCGCCGAAGACGCCCGTTTTCCTTGAATATCTCTAGCCGCGAAAATCGAATCGGACGTGCGTCGCCGTCGCGTCACCGACGCCTACATGGACGCCCACTTGGCGTGTTTGTCACCGGCTGATTTTTTGCGACTCGCGTCCACCAATCATCCGGTTCCAAGCTGCGAACTATGTGTTCACTCTGTGCCGGGTATCGAATCTTGTGGGCAGATGTGCGCGGAACCCTACGAGCCAGAATACCGTCTCGAATGCAACGGTAAATCTGTCGAATACTAGATGTGGTATCTTTGACACAATATCCGCCAATAAGGTAAAGGCACCGGTAGTTGACCATTTTATAGAAAAACATAAAAAATAAGGTTTTTATAAGCGCACTTATAAGTGTAAGGAATGGCCGGGATAAAAGCAAACAGTTTATTATTTAATTACACGTCCTTCTCTGGTGTCGGACCTGACGAGACTGCTCGTCCCTGTTTCATTCTGTTCGTTTCTTTTTTCAACACATTCGTTTGTCCGATGAATCGTTTGTCTTATCAATAACATGAACATATTTGTTAACAACATGAACAATATATACAGTGGCAGATATGTTACAGCTTATCTTACATAAGTGCACTTTTGATGAAAGTGAACCTCGGATGCCATGCCGTCTGTTGTTTAAATTTCAAAACAATAAGAACATTTTAAACCTTATTTTTTATGTTTTTCTATAAAATGGTCAACTACTGGCGCCTTTACCTCAATTATTCGAATAAAATCTACTAATAAGGGAAGCGGGTACTTTTTCGGAGGGAAGTAGCCTAGGATGCGTGTGCCCCGGCCCTACAATATCGTGTCAGATTCGTGATGAAGATTCTGAACAAAGAGTCTAATAAATATGTATGTTATTAACACTAAACGCACCGAGCTATAAATGTAACAGGTACATGTTGCCTTATAAAAATGACAAGATTTAATGTATTTGGACTCGCGCGGTTCGGAAAGCATCTTCATAATTTCAAAACTTGTCCAATAAAAAATCTAGAACGCCAAATCTGGTATGTTAAGCGTTAATTTCCTTTAAAACGAAATAAAATTCTATTTTTCCGTTGTCAATGTACAGCTATTGATACAAATTTTTTCCCCTTTTTAACACTAGAACTACCGAATAATAAATACGACTGATGTATTCTGCTTTATAATGATAACAAGACCACATCTATTCTAACCTCATATCATTTTTATGCTAACATGTGCCTCGATAAGGAGGTTCGTTCAAAAATTTCTGATGGAAACATTTTCACAATTTCAGTAACTGTGAAAGAAAAAATTAGGAACCAGTCATTTTGACTGGCTCGGTAGTTCTGGCGTTAAGGAAATTACTCAAAAAGTTCTGATCACTGAAACCGTAAAATGAATCGTAGTGCAAGGGATTAACACTTTGACTGCCAAACTAGAAATCTCAAGAATTCCATAAAATCAAAGCAAGAGCTATTTAATGAAATAAAACTTGAAAGAAATTTGATATATGATATTGAGTACTCCTCCAGCTTTCTTGCATTTTACAGATTCTAATCAAAGTTGGTACAATGAATATATTAACGTAAAAATTCATTTTAAAATCCGGACAAATAATTCCGTCACCCACATATGGGTGACATGGCACTCAACGTATTAATGTTGCACGACGCCCGCAAGTCCCTGAGTGTTTTTGAACGATTGGGCCGCCGCACAGTGGGACGAAACAGGCGATTCCCTCGACATGGCTTTTTCATCCAGTTATTCCTTAATAAAAATTTAAATGTGGGTCATACCCTATGTATTTTTTCGTGCTGAATCGAATGGTGAAGTCCGTTAGGTGATAGGAATGATGCGAAAGAAGCTACAGCGCATTCATAGAACAATAATCTTAGATTTTTTATTTTCACATAAAACATTTAATGTTTACTTAAATATGTACTGAAGAATGAATAGAATTTAGTTTTTGTTTGATTTTTTAATTCTGTTTAATGTTTTGTAGGTGTGATTTGTTTAATTTTATAAACAAATAAAAAATACTAAACAAAAGCGCAAATAGGAACATATAAAAGAAAAGTAAAATAAGATCTCTACTTAGCAACTGAAAAACTTCAGAAATGATATCAATTAAGTTAGGTCTGAAGAATTTTTTTCTATCATCAAAAGTAAGCGAGTTATTCAGGTGACCTGTTTGTAGTGTCCCACCCTGTATATTGTTTCGTTGACTTCCTTATTTATATTATTTCGTTATCTTTGTTGTTAAGTATTCTACAAAGAACACTACAATTGTATGTAAAACTTGTAACAAGTCATAGAAATATGGAATAAATACCCTCCTTTTATAATTTACAATCTTTATTCGTTCATATGCATGCAATGAAAATCCACAATTCCAACAGTTTCAAAAACTATTCGCTGCACACGGATACGGAAAGCTGAGAACTCATACTGATCGATAAGAGCAGAATTAAGAAATGCATACATAGTCAACAAATACTGCGTTTTGCTGGACTTTGACTCTAGAAACCACTTGTTCAAACATGATCTCCGGGAAGAATCGGACGAAGTCGGGTATGATTTTTGCGTATTTCTCTCACTGAATACCAACTGTAAACACTTGTAAAGTCTATTTTTCGGAACAAATCGGAACTTTTTTGTAACATGACAAAATGTACGCAAAATGCCCACAACGTTACTAAACGCCAAGTGTTAAACAGTAATACAGCCATTTTTTATTTCATTCATATTTTTCTCAGCTCAAATACACCTCATAAGTAGGAAAAAATTATACAACAACATTACCAAAAGATGCAAACTATTAGGAACAATTCATTAGAAAGATACGGTTTCATGAAAATTCAAGTCTTGAGCTGTCGATTTTAGATACATATGCCGGAAATATAACGTTATCACTGACATGTCCTGGAATGTCACCACATTTTACTTATTCCAAAAGCCTAAGAAACGATCCTATGAGCTCTCTTACTGGGAAAAAGAAGTTTGAATTTTTCGTCCATGTCGGAGATTTTACATAAGTCGTCCCACTGTGCGCTGGTTTGGCAGGGGTTTTCTCTGGTTTTGGAGGGAAGTGGCCCAGGATGTGTGTCGGGGCACACGCGCCGCGATTCTCGCGTACTCGGCGTAACAATATCACCGTTGCCTTGATTCCAGTTCAGGAAAGAGCTGAGCTCGGCGATTACCACGAGGTAACCGAAGAGCTACCGGGCCGCCCTTAATCCGAGCCATCGCGTTTCCTCGGTTGGATCGCGAGCGCACGTTTCTCTGTTTCGTCGCGTCCGCGGTGTCTAGTTTCGCACGGAATCGAATTCTGGCCGCGTCCGGGGAGGCAAAAAAAAAAAAGAAAAGAAGAAATCGACCGGCTTACATCATCGGTCCGTATCGAATGGCAGTTCGACCCATGTAAACGGTTTTTATGCGGAGTCGGCCCTCTGCCACGCCACGCCACGCCACGACATGCTATGCGACGCTATTCGCAACAGAGCAGCCGTCCGCTAAGAGGATTCCGAGAGTGGAGTCAATAGAAAACGCGGGAACGTGAAATCTATCGCGAACAGTACGCCGCAGCGAAGCCCCTTATCCTATCAATCGAGACCGATGATAAGGTACACCTTAATGGAGAATCGAGCACCCTGTAGACCCTTAACGAACCTCTTCTCGGGCGAATGCTCCGAAAGGAATTTTTCAGATCTTTTACCGAAGAGACTGTTCTCGAGATGCTGCTGAAAGACTGCACAGATTCCTGTTCGTGTTGCCATAGAATAATTTCTTTTCACGTACAGGGACTCCCATTAATATTCGGACGCTTTCAAAAATCGTATAACTTTGTTAACTCACCATCGGCGGGAAGGGTATTAACCCTTAGCACTCGAATGGGGACTGTAAGGCGCCACTAACAATTGTTGTATTATTATTCAAAATATTATTTACATTGTTAAATTTGTTTGTATTTAATAAATTACTAAATACTTCAGTATTCAACACTTCAGTACGAGTAAATTGCACCATTTTCGTATGTCTAATATGAAAAAAAATATACAGAAGGGAAATACTCTAGATCGGAAGAAATGTTTCGTTTTGGAGTTAAAATAGCTTCGAGTGCAAAGGGTTAATACCTTTTCCACAGACTGGCGCCTTTCGGCGGGTCGGGTATTAATACCTTTTATGCAGAACGTACGCTAAGTGTTAGTAAAACACTTACCAATACTTGTCTTTTTTCATTGTCACTAATTTTTGGGCAGGAATGATGTTTCACATGAAGCTACAAAAATTATTACTGGCGCCAAAAAAAAATTCCACAAAGACAATGTCGTGTTTGTACAGTGCATAAAAAGAAAAATTTAACTTCTTATATGTGTAAGTTTTGTCAGATTCCCCTTCATAGGGGTGAGTGTTTTTAAAAATACTATACATTAAAAAAATATTAGAGTCAATAAAATTACTATATAAGAAACTGAATAATAAAATATTCCTAAACATTATCACGCTTTTCTCTTACTACATGAACTTTTAAAACTTTCACAAATTAACAATTATTGTTTGTGGTCCATGTTATACATTAAATGAAGTAATAGAAAACTAAATTAAAAATTGAATTTTTTTTTTAAATTTCATCCACATCTTCGAAATACTATGTGATACCAATTTTCCAAATTTCATTGAAATCCTACTATTAGATGTGAAGATATTACATGTTTTCCAAAAAGTGCACTTTTTTCATACTTCACTAATTTTCGCCCGCTATACGTGTGAGTCAAGCTCGTGATGTTACCCGCCGATAGTGTGTTAACATTGGACCGTACGACTTGGATTCTTGTTAAGAAGTTGGCACGATTGGTTTGCTATGTAAAGTGAACAAATTTTTTAACCAAAAATTGTGATTGGTCGAAATCGAAGAGAACATACTAAAAGTTGTATTTTGCAACTGACATCGGAGAACATTTTGCCCGACGACGCGCGATTTTGTCTTCGGACAACTTTCGAGCGATACGAATATGTAGAAGTTGCCCGATCGAGTTTGTCCGGTTTCGGGAGAAGGGGAGGCAACGGATATCAACGATCTGGTCGGGTTAAGACAAGGTTGCTCGACCTTGTCGACGGGTAGCGGGTTTCGTTTACCAGTGGACGACCGGTAATCGACCGTAATCGGTCGTAGTAGACGACCGTTTCTTCGTCACCCTCCTATCTCAGACTTGGAGCGGACAAAATGATTTTCTCCTCTCTTGAATTTTTAGAGACTCTCCAGTCGACGAAGGGTGCACGATTTTTCTACAGTAGTACCTTTTTCTCTAGAATGATTTTTTAATAAGAATTTTCTTCCATATTTCCGGAAGAGAGGACCTTAGTCCTCCAGTAGGACCTTTTTCTCTAGAATGATTTTTTAATAAGAATTTTCTTCCATACTTCCGAAAGAGAGGACCTTACTCCTCCGGACCTTGGTCCTCCAGTAGGACCTTTTTCTCTAGAATGATTTTTTAATAAGAAGTTTCTTCCATATTTCCGGAAAAGAGGACCTTACTCCCGGACCTTGGTCCTCCAATAGGACCTTTTTCTCTAGAATGATTTTTTAATAAGGATTTTCTTCTATATTTCCGGAAGAGAGGACCTTACTCCTTCAGACCTTGGTCCTCCAGTAGGACCTTTTTCTCTAGAATGATTTTTTAATAAGAATTTTCATCCATATTTCCGGATGAGAGGACCTTAGTACTCCGGATCTTGGTCCTCCAGTAGGACCTTTTTCTCTAGAATGATTTTTTAATAAGAATTTTCTTCCATATTTCCGGAAGAGAGGACCTTACTCCTCCAGACCTTGGTCCTCCAGTAGGACCTTTTTCTCTAGAATGATTTTTTAATAAGAATTTTCTTCCATATTTCCGGAAAAGAGGACCTTAGTACTCCGGATCTTGGTCCTCCAGTAGGACCTTTTTCTCTAGAATGATTTTTTAATAAGAATTTTCTTCCATATTTCCGGAAGAGAGGACCTTAGACGTCCGGATCTTGGTCCTCCAGTAGGACCTTTCTCTAGAATGATTTTTTAATAAGAATTTTCTTCCATATTTCCGGAAGAGAGGACCTTAGTCCTGCAGTAGGACCTTTTTCTCTAGAATGATTTTTTAATAAGAATTTTCATCCATATTTCCGGAAGAGAGGACCTTAGTTCTCCGGACCTTGGTCCTCCAGTAGGACCTTTTTCTCTAGAATGATTTTTTAATAAGAATTTTCTTCCACATTTCCGGAAGAGGTACTTGAACTGCTACGAGTGTCAGAAATTTGTAGACATTCCGTGTGCATGTTTTCCTTCATTTTCTACAGTCTGTAGGATGATACGTGGAGGATTAATGGTTACGGTTATGGCTTTGTATGTTCTCGCGACCAGATGCTATGATTCGCGCAGGCAGTTCTAGATGAAACTTCGCCGCACGGCGGTGGTTAATCTTCAGCCCCTAACGTCGAGTCTGTAGGGAAATTGGAAAGTTCTACCGGTGGAGTTGTATCGAATATACATCGTCTAATTGCCCAAGTTCTAGCAGTTCAATTAAATGAATAACTTGTACATTAAGAGAAATATAAAGGCTAATAGGCCTACACGGAGCACCTTCGTAGAATAAATTTTCGATCGTTCAATTATAAAATATGTACTTTGCGATTAGATCGAGGGTTTTTATGCGGACTAATTAAATGAATAACTTGTACATTAAGAGCAAAATAAAGGCTAATAGTCCTATACGAAGCACGTTCGTAGAATAAATTTTCGATCGTGCAATTATAAAATATGTACTTTGCGATTAGATCGAGGGTTTTTATGCGGACCCACTTATTCGATCCGTCCGTTAGTCGTGGACAAGATGAAAGTTCCGCATAAAAATCCGCAGTCTGTTCGCCATCGAACGATACAGATCAGCAGCACCAGTAACGCTATCGTTTTCTGTCGCAGTGTGCCAAAGCGTAGACATAAGAAACTCCGTGAGTCAGTTCTCGAAACTGAAGGGGTGCCGACTAGTCGAAGGGTTCGTACAAATTCTACTGATCGACAACGCCAAGCCGTCGGAGTATGCCAACATCTCTTTTCCGGAGCTGAGGGAGATCACCGGATATCTGCTGTTTTACAGGTAAACTTTCACCTCCCGATCATCCTCGATCTACCATGAACTCGTTATTATTACACTGCGAAAAATGAGTAAACACAAGATACAAGTGGCAGAACAAAATTAAAAATTAAAAATTAAATTAAACTCGTTAGAATTGTTAAAAGAAGGAATAAGCGTCTATGCAACTCGTCTCTTGCAATCGATGTTTACAAAATTTCGCAGTCTAATTATTATTTATAGTACTAGGCTTACAGAACACCTTTTTAAGTTATTAGAATTAGTCAAGAGATTCGTATCTTTGGACATGTATTGTCAAAAAATGGCAGAAAATTTTGGAAAAACCTGTTATTTTTATCAACTAAGGTAAAGGCACCAGTAGTTGACCATTTTATAGAAAAACATAAAAAATAAGGTTTTCATAAGCGCACTCATAAGTGCACTTTTGATGAAAGTGAACCTCGGATGCCATGCCGTCTGTTGTTTAAATTTCAACACAAGAAGAACATTTCAAACCTTATTTTTTGTTTTTCTATAAAATGGTCAACTACTGGTGGCTTTACCTTAATGTAAGATAGTCGGTTTTCGTGTGAAAATAGTGTTAACGTCTCGCTTCGTGAAACCCCTCGCATTGGAAAATTTGAAGCGGCGATATCGAGTTTTAATAGTCGGTGTGAAGTACTTTCGGTAAGCAGATATTCCGAGTCGCGAAATTTCAGGATGGCTGATTTCGCAGACGGGCCCTGACATGGGCTAGGACAGGAAGGATATTTCGCGCGCGACGGATCGGCTCGCCAAGTAAAAACGTTCAACGACCGCGTTACGACCGCTTTATGAGGTCCAGCATTAATCCTCCGAAGTCGCCGCAGACTTGCGCGACCAGGCATCGTGCCAAATAGTAGTTAATTCGCGACAACCGAAGCCAGCCGCAGCATCCAGGCTACGTCTTAATGCACCCTCGATGCGTTTCGAACTCGATACTTCGATGCAACTCGAATTTTTCACAGTGCGGACATGCGGGGCACATCTCGCTACACGTTTATACACTCCTCGTCGAAAAGATAGCTCGGGTTGCGCTATCTTTAATTTTTCAATGACGCATGTAAAATTTTTCGTCTGCAACGTATAATATCAAAACATGATGAGCTCAGAATATGCGGCTTGTTGGAAATAAGTCACAATGTTGCAGATGTTTGTATGCAACAAAGAAAAACTGTTCCATACTAAGGTCGAAATGATAGCACACTCTGTTAACACATTGACTGCCATGTCACCCATATGTAAGTGACGGAATTATTTGTTTAGGTTTTAGAATGAATTTTTATGTTGATATATTCATTGTACCAAATTTTATTAGGATCAGTAAAATGTAAGAAAGTTGAAGAACTGCTCAATATCGTACATTTAATTTTTTTCAATTTTCATTCCATTGAATAACAATTTGATTATATGGAATTTTTGAGCTTTCTAGTTTGGCAGCCAAAGTGTTAATATGTTTAGAAACTGCTCAGTATTTCATGATCTATCAACGAGTAAAGATTACAGTAGAATATTATATAAATTAGTAAGTATGGGACTTTAATTTATTTGACGAAACAAAAAATTGAAAACTAAAGACCTACCAAGGGTTCAAAGCTACATGTTTTACCTGGTTAAAAATGACAAGACGGTATTTATATCGATTTTCTGTTACCTGTATTACAACGAGTGCCTGAACAAAAAAAGTCAAATCATTTCCCATAGAAGCTTCGATGTAATTTCGATAAATGTAAAATAAAAAACATGAAATCGGTCATTTGACCGGCGGTGATGGGTTTTGCGTTAACATGTATGATGCTGAAAGTACACTTTCAACTTTCTTGCATGTTGTAGATCCTAACCATTCGCTGCAGTCGATACATTAGCGCAAAAATTAGTTTACAAATTTGCATTTCCGAGAGGCACTGAAACTGTCGATGCTTATTCATTAGACTACGATCGATGAAATTAATAAGAATCACATGTTAAAATCTTGTAGAGGCTTGTTTCATAGTATTTTTTGAAAATGTTTGGAACCGGTAACGATTCGTATTGTACCGATCGAAGTACCGGAGGATGGACACTTGGTCGATCGACTGTACTCGTCGATACTTTTCTGCTCGCGTGTGGAACGAGCGAAATCCGCGGCGCGCAAAAATCTCTCTGTCGGCTCTGGCCGATGATAAACGATCTATGCACACGGAACGCCGCCGGAGAAACCGGCAAGGCCGCCTCCATCGGAGGTGGAAGCGAGCAGAGAGGATCGTCGACTTCCCCTCCCGTCGAGGGTCACTAAACTTCCTGGCTGGCTCTTGTCGTTATTATCTCGCCGGTTCCTTCTTTATTTCCTTCCTTCCTTCCTTCCTTCCTTCCTTCCTCCCCTGCTCCCCTTCCATCCCTCTTCTTTTTATTCATTCCGCCTCCTGCGATTTTTACACTCTGATACATTAAGAAACGCGAGTGTGCGTACGGAAATCACGTTCACCGACAATGGCGAAACCCTCTTAAACGTACCAGTAAAATATATTCGGAGAAAGTGATCACCGTTAACCGACAAAATTTGTGAACATTCTTCGAACGTTAGTTGATATGCTCATCAAATTTAGGATCGATATATCTGATGCCTTTCTTTGAAAAATTCTTACTTCACCACCAGAACTTTGAAGAAAGTGGTCGTTACTGCTTGAGAAAAATTCGGAAGATTCCTTAACACGTTGAGTGCCATGTCACCCATATGTGAGTGACGGAAATATTTGTACAGGTTTTATAATTAATTTTTACGTTAACACATTGCGTACGGGTCACGAGATATCTCGTTTTCATGTTTTTTTCGATTCAATCGGCAACTTAAGCAACCAGCGGCAAATATTTTTGTTACGTTACCAGGGTAGCCTCTCCCATTCTTAAGACAAATGATGAGCGAAATAATTGAATTTTGACATTCAGAACATGCAGAAATGATCAGTCATTGGTAGCCAGTACATCAGTAGATCTGTGCCGATCGTCGTACGTAACGTATCTTATAAAGTGTTCTTTTATTGTACATTTTGGAATTTCAAACTTCGTGTTTTCATTTGTAAGGCAACAGTTTTTTTAAGAATCGTCTATATTTTCAATCCGTTACCGATAAATTATAACTAGACATAGGATCTTTATGCATTTATGGCTTATGGAAATGTTAAAAAAAATGCTATAATATAAAATTCGAGAGAATTTAACACGATTTTTATTTGCTTTGAATCTACAAAGGCTGTCCCCATTAAAAATAAAATTTTATTTCATTCCACTTTCTTAAAATGTTTCTATAAAAATTGGAAATTGCATAAACATCCGATGTCTAATTATAACAAAAATTGATTTTATGAAATAGGCCCTAATTCTATAAAAGCAGCAAAATGACAGAAAATGTGCGGGCTTTGAGCGCGCGTCGCACGCGCATAGCGCCGTACGCAATGTGTTAATATATTCATTGTACCAAATTTAATTATGATCTGTAAAATGCAAGAAAGTTGGAGGACTACTCAATATCATACATATAATATTTTTCAATTTTTATTTCGTTAAATAACTTACTTCGATTTTATGGAATTTTTAAGGTTTCTAGTTTGGCAGTCAAAGTGTTAAATGTTGGTGTTTGAAAAAATTCCAACCCAGACAGACTCAGCAATTTCTAAACGCCTCTGATGTTTAGCAAAGTAATTCCTCGACAGGCTTTTCAACGTTAGTAACGATTGAACTAATTCTGCAGCGCGATAATTGAATAATGTCTTTGAGAATTATTGTCCGGACGGAAATTCTCGCATCGAGGGTCACGGGAGCTTCCTGGCTGGCTCTTTATTACTTCTTTGTTTCCTTGGTACGCGGCGGTCTCTGTTCCCCGTGGTCTTCCGGCTTCTTTTCTCCGCGTCTCTCGTTCTTTTCTAGCATCGTAAAGCACGTGGTCCGTTCGGTCGGCTAGCCGGGCCGGATTTCCCATTCACAGCCGGCTTCATTCTTTCCTGTTCTCGTTTGTTGTACAGGGCGGCGGGGCTGCGCAGCGTGGGTCGTCTGTTCCCCAACCTGACGGTGATCCGTGGCCATTCCCTCTTCATCAACTACGCCCTGATCGCGTTCGAGATGATGAGCCTGCAGGAGATCGGGCTGCACAGTCTGACCACCATCATCAGAGGATCGGTGAGGTTCGAGAAGAACCCGGCGCTCTGCTACGTCAGCACCATCGAGTGGGACCTGATCGCCAAGGCTGGCAAGGGGGAGCATGTTATAGTGGTGAGTCCACGGATATTGCATCCTCCATGCGTTACACCTGCGTTTAGGGCCGCTGAAACGTTGCGGAGTCGAAGAAGCTGATAAAAAGATGCAGTCCCCAATGAACAATACAGCTAAACGTTGCAGGATCTGTGAATGGATGATCCTAGGGGATATGTAAGAATTAGACTGCGGAAGTTTATGCAAATGCATATTTTTATAGGAAATAGTTAAATAGGACCTGGATAGAAATTTGTTTTGTGATTAGAGTACTATAAAAATACATTTTTTGCATAATGCATATGCTTTGTATATTTATGTTTAAAAACATATGCAATAATTGAACTAATATTGCGTGCATATTTTGCATATTTTTCGTGCATAAATGTCATATGCATGTTACATATTTATCGTGCATAAACTTCCGCAGTCTAGTAATAATATAATACAGTCTTCATACAATTGTAGAATTGTATGTGCTCGATAAAACAATTTCAGGGTTAGTTAAACAGTTACGGGGTTTGCCAGTCAGTCGTAGGATCTGCCAAAAATTGTAAGGTGCTCGAACGAGTTGTAGAGTCTACGAAATTAATGCAAGAAAGATGCAGCAGCCAATAAATCAATTGTAGATCGGATAGAAAATGATAGGGCTCGATAAAATAATCACAAGGTCAGCTAAAATATTATAGGTCTCGCCAATCGATAGCGCAGGATCAGCGAAAAAAAATGTGGAACTTATCAAACAATTGTAGAATCGGCGAAAATGTAATATACATTCGTTGAAACAGTGATAGAAGTGGCAGAACAATTGTTGCGAACAATCTACAGAAGATTGTAGGGCTCGATAAAACAATTATTGGATCCGATAAAAAATTATAAGGCTCGCGAAGCAATTGTAGGACTAGCTAAAAAATTATAGGGCTCGTCAATCGATTGCAGGATCCGTGTCAAAATGATAGGGCTGGGCTGACCAATCAATTGTGGGATCTGTGTCACGATTATAGGGCTGGTCGATCGATTGTAGGATCTGAGAAAAAATAATAGTGTCCCCGAAATTGTTGTAGAATCTGCGAAACAAATGTGGAATTTACAAAGCGAACAGATGTCCTGCTGGGAAAAAATTGCAGGTCTCGTGAAACAACTGTAGGATCAATGAAACAATTTTGCGGAGCTCGCCGAGTCATCGTAGAACCTGCAAAAGAAAACGTGGAGTCTAAGAAGAACTTGATAGACCTCCCGTTCAATATTTTCGACAAAAACGCTAATCTTCGCCAAGTTTACAAAGACATTTTTATTGGAGTACAGTCAGCATAAACCGAAGGAACTCGTACGGAGGCTCTCTGAATCCATTACAATCAACTTCAACTTTCTAGCTTTCGGTGTGCTAAATGAAATTACTTTGACTTGATGAAAAATTTTGAGGTTTGACATTCGGCGCTTAGCGGGGGTAATATCGGTAGCTGAGTAGCATTAGGCTCTCAGTGTCCGCTGGCAAAGGGGATGCATCCGGGATACGGCAAGAAATCGCAATATGTGGCGGGAATGGTAGCGACGGTTTCTGGCACGGGCCAAGTCGTAGACATAGTCTTGCCAGGGACTCTGTATATATCCCGTGTACGGTGACATTATTCCGGCGGGGAACAACGAACCGGAGACGCAACATTCGCATTGGTAAACAATTCCATTTGCCTGGCCAGTAAATAATCGTGCGGCCTGGCAACGCGAAGTAGAAGATGTTCTTAAGGAGCAGACATGGGGTCACCGGGGAGAGAGAATGTCAAAATGGCCAATAGAGAGAGGGAACGCCATTTGAATAGAGCTGAGTTAAACGAGTACAAGCGGAATGTTTGATACAGTGTGCCAGATGCGAGTGGATGGTCGAGCTGTAGGAATAAAAACGAAGTGGTAGAGTAGACAGCGTCACCTCATAGACACGTAGACGACGGTGCCGATGCGTAGAAGAGTAGAAAGTGTAATCCAGTAGAAGAGTAGCCTGCGTGACCGTGTAGAAGAGTAGGAATATAGAAGAGTAGAAGGGTAGACAAGTAGAAGAGTAGCGAGTAAAACAAGTATAGGAGTAGAAGAGTAGACAAGTAGACGAATAAAGAGGTAGGCAGTATGTAGGAGCGGAAGGGTAGACAAGTAGATGAGTATAAAAGTCGAAGAGTAGCCAGGTAGACAAGTAGAGGAGTAGGCAATGTGTAAAGGAGTAGAAGAGTAGACGAGTATACAGATAGGCAATGTGTAGGAGTGGAAGAGTGGACAAATAGAAGAGTAGAAGAGTGGACAAATAGAAGAGTAGAAGAGTAGAGAAGTAGAAGAGTGGACAAATAGATAAGTAGAGGAGTAGGCAGTGTAAAAGAGTAGGCAGTGTAAGGGAGTAGAAGAATAGACGCGTATAGAGATAGGCAATGTGTAGGAGTGGAAGAGTGGAGAAATAGAAGAGTAGAAGAGTAGCCAAGTAGATAAGTAGAGGAGTAGGCAGTGTAAGGGAGTAGAAGTGTAGACGAGTATAGAGATAGGCAATGTGTTGGAGTGGGAGAGTAGACAAGTAGAGGAGTACGTGGTGCAAACTAGTAGCCAACGAGACAGCGTAACCGAGTAGTATACGAGTGGCCAGCGTAACTAGTAGAAGAGTGTACGATTAAGTTAAGTAAGAGTAGTGGAGTGTGCAACTATTGTATACAGTGAGTACACGAGCGGAGAGTATAGTCGAGTAGCAAGCGAGTGACGGTGGAGAAGTCGGGACATAGTTCTAGTAGCTTAAACGCAGTATCTTGTGCAAAGTGCTCGATCAAGGGGTGAAAAAGAGTAACACGTTCATGCGACCGGCTGGCTGGTGAGTAAACGTGGCTGGAATGCGCTTGTGCTGGTTGTCCCACCGCCCCGCGCCGCTCCGTTTTCTGCCGGGCAACGCAGCCGTGCGCGCTATTTTCTCCCAGAGTTCTTTGTCCGAGAATACGCGGCCCAGACGAATCGAGTCGGGACGAGACCGCGACCGGCGAGATTTTCCGGCGCGTTCTGTCGAATCCGCGCGAACCATCGAAGCGTCCGTTTGTCACTCGACGACCAATTGCTTCCGGCTCGACGGTTCCTCTTGGACGACGCCTCTCTCTCTCTCTCTCTCTCTCTCTCTCCCTCTCTCTCGCTGACACACGAGCGTCCCGACGGCTTTTCTCCTCAGCCTCTCCTCACCTAACCTCTCGTGTCGCGTCGCGGCGACGCGTAACGCGGAGGCCAGAATTATCGGCCGGTTCCAGCGTAAATCAGAGGACCGCGTTCTGACGGCAGTCTCGACTATTTCTGGCGTAGACCGACTGTCCTCGCGGTACCAAGGTAATAATACCGTCATCTTGACCGCGGAGACTCGCTTACGTTCGCACAGTTTCCTCGTTTGGTCCCGAGACCCTGTGGAAACACGCAAACAAAGCGCCTCTTAACAGCTCGAAACTCTTAAGGGCCCGGGACAGTGACGTGACTTTTTAATTAATAATTTCCATTCACAACCTTCAGACACAGACTTAAGATCCGACGGGTCTTAACACTTTGAGTGCCAAACCAGAACCCCCAAAAATTCCATGAAACCAAAGTAAGTTATTTAATGAAATAAAAATTGAAAATAATTATATGTGTGATATTGAGTAGTCTTCCAATTTTCTTGCATTTTAGAGATCCCAATCAAATTTGCTACAATGAATATATTAACGTAAAAATTCATTTTAAAACCTGGACAAATAATTCCGTCACCCACATCTGGGTGACATGGCGGTCAACGTGTTAAGTCTGCGACTAAACTTGTCAAATTTTTTGCTCTGTATTATCGATATTAGTGCTTCAAGTTTTTGGCTTTATTTCGCAGAGGATCGATGCAAAATATAGCTCAATTTGTAGCTGGAGATAATATTTCCTAGTGCGCGGTGTTCTCGATTTCATCCAGAAAACTCATCCAATGGCATAAAAATGCTTGGATTCCACGGCATGCACATCGTCAATTTTTGGCCTACTTCTAACGCTTATGTTACCAAATATCTGCATAATCTTGGCAGCTCCTGACCAGCGCGAACTAGATTGAACCTTCCTCTTTCGAACGAGCCCTTTATCAGCGATAAAATATTCTTAAATGAGGACGAAAATTTGAGGCACGTAAAACCATTTTTTAAACATTTTTTTCATAAACATTCCGACACTACCGTCGTTTGTTAAAATTTCGACTTAGCGAGTCACACTGTCGGTCATGAGAGAGAGTCCGTAACTGTGAAAGTTCGTTCATTCTTGCGCGTGTCGTCTCTAATTGCAGCTACTCCCACTTTAGGCGAAACGATCGCTTTCCTTAATCGAAAGCGGTACTGGAGGAGTCGACTAAATCAATTAGAATGGGACAATCAACGATTCAGACACCGGGTGGCTGAGTCGAGGAGTCAGCAATAGGATGCACAAAATGCTCGTGAACTTTGGTGATGCTAGTGCTACCCTAACCTAGACCATTCTTGATAGACTACAGATTTTATGCATGTATGGAAAAATTGGGTACGTGAGATTCGATATAGCAGGAAGATCAAAAGAATTGGAGAATGTCAATTATTTTCAATCTATTCAAATTATGGGGGTGTTCGGAAAATATAAATATTTTATTTAATTGTACATTCTCCATTTTCGTGCAATACCAAAATACCCGATTACCCAATTTTGTCTTTGTCAGCTTCAACTGGCCTTCCAGAGCGAGTTGCATCTTCAACATCAAAATTGCCGGAACGAAATTTTGCAAACCAGTTTTGGCAATGCCGTTTTAGCAATACATCCTCTCCAAGTACAACGAATAATTTTTTTCTTGCTTGAACAGCATTTTTACCTCTTCGATAGTAAAAAATAAAATAATATATGCCGAAAATGCTGCTTTCGACTTTCCATATTTGATAGGGCGCCAAACAAAAACTATTGCGCAGAATCAAACAAGCCTTGCTATATCAGCTGTCAAAATATACAACGACAATGCGGCTTAAGCGTGAACTTGGCTGCGAAAAAATACAATTACGTTCTCTGTTAGGAAGAAACGAAATTACTTTCGAAGCAAGCCATATTAGAGAAAGAACGAAGCAATTGATGCAGAAAATGTTTACTTTGCGTAAAGATCCGCAGTACAGCTCTCACAGATTTGCAGAAGTTCATCGTCGATGACCGATGCTGCAGTCAACGTTGTCCAACGCTGTTTCGTGATCGTTTCTTAAATCGTCTGCCACCGATAATCGTCAAGAAAAACCCGGGTCTCTGTTCTCTTCAAAGATTTGAATCTCTTTGCCCGGAGACCGAGCGATATTACACCGGATTTGTCAGGGACACCCTTTGCCGGAAACGCTTTCTGACGCGATTCCGTGGATCGGATAAGGGTTGATCGTAATTCCGGAAACGGTCCGCCGAGATATTCCGCGATCTTTCAATCTACTTGATCCAACTGATCCTAGTCTACTGTAATCGGAAGAGAATCATCAGGTCCTTTGTAAACGAACCGTGAAGGAAGATTTTAAACTCATTCGACTCGCCTTCCGTTCGCTCGACGCTCCCGAGGTGCTTAAATTAAAAGTGGAGATATAAACGTTAGAAATTGATCTGTCCAGATTTAGGCTCGATCTATCGCATTATAACCCCTTGTAGAGTCACAATGTCGAGTCATAGTCGTGATAAAGACTCTGAACACAGCCTAATAAATATGTATGTTATTAATTTCCTTTACACCGAAATGAAATTCTATTTTTGCGTTCTTTATGTACAGTTATTGGGAAAACATATAGTAAAGAAGAACATACACGGTGTTTGCTATAATTTGTACCAGCGTTTCTTTTTTTTTTTCGTAAAAGCTATACATTAGAAAAAACCGAACAGGAAGTCGTTGTAGTATATTTTACTAGCAATATGATAGCGTATCTCAGTTTTTTGTATTTTGAATATTTTTCTAGAAACAAAGGTGACCTTCATTTCTTTCAAATACAATGCTACATATTTGTTTGTGGTATACTGGGGTCTTCAGTAGTAGAAATTTGGACGACTCGCAAACTAAGATAAAAGAAGCCTGTGCAACCATATCTAGTGCAACATAGGCAGAAACTACCAGGAATGTAGTCAGCAGGAACTCAGAACTGCATTCTTGCTAATGGAAGTCACATTGAACACGAGATGTAGTCTTATCACTACAACATACTAGTAAATAGAATATTACAAAATGTTAAATCTATTTCTTTTACATCTGCCGTTGTATGACCCCGAAGACCATATATGGTTCAACCCGTCTCAATGTCCGTTTTCATTCGACGTAAACAAATATGTAGCATTCCATTTAAAATCTGAAGGTCATCTTTGTTACTAGAAAAATATCAAAAATACAAAAAACTGTGTTACCCTATCATATTGCTAAGTAAAATATACTACGATACTACTTCTTCGGTTTTTCCCCCGATGTTTAGCTTTTACGAAAAGAACGTTGGTACCGTAAAATAAATCGTAGTATAGTTAAATCAATGCAGGCAATGCAAATTCATAGTAGTTATTTAGAAAAATTCGGTTCCGGTTAGGAACGCACGGTGCAAATTCGCGACGCGCGTTCGCTGGCGTGCGAAAATCGCGGGAAAAATCTAATTGGAGACGGGTGATGCTTAAAAATGACTGTGCGGCCTGTTCGAAAGCCGTCGAGTGGCCGGTGACAGGCTGCGGACGTCTGCCCCTCGCGAGCGGTCGTTAATTTGCAAAATGTAACGCGGCCCTCGACGCTCACGGCCTCCTTATCGTCGGCGATATTCGCGACACGAGCCCACGTACCGAACGCGTGGCGTCCACGCTCCGACCTCTTCAACTTGTCGCCTGGAATTACGTCTATGATCGTTCTCCCCCTGTTCGACAATTTTTCTTACCGGACAAAGCGCCTCTGTTGCGCTCTGGTTCCTTGAAAATGGAAGACGCTCCGAAATTGTTCGTATACAGTGAGTGTAAAAAGTATTCGTACACCTCTTGCAGGCTTAAAAAACCATGTATTTCTCTATGTAATTGCACACATGTTTATAAAACGAAACATAATTGTAATTGTTTTATATGTTAACTACATACTGTTATATGTAGTCATATATATGTAGAATATACAGGGTGTTTGGTAACTGGTGGTACAAGCGAAAAGGGGGTGATTCTACATGAAAGAATAAGTCGAAAATATAGAATAAACTTTTTTCGTTTGAGGCTTTGTTTTCGAGAAAATAGAGTTTGAAGATCTGTCAGGTTTGTGTGCTTTAGTATATGCAGGAAGTAGATTTGGTTGGTCATGATCAGACAGTTGCGTCAGACAATTCCTATCGAATAACATGCGTATTCGCTGAATATTCAAAGTCGATTTTCTCGATAACGAAACTTATTCAGAAAATTTTATGTAGAATCACCCCCTTTTCGCTTGTACCACCAGTTACCAAACACCCTGTATATCAAGAACAATTAAAACTTTGCTTTTCAAGAGGAATGGTGCAATATTACACACGAAATCACATTCAATTTAGTGGATTCAATGCGAAGAAGACTGGACGCAATTATACAGTCGAAAGGCTATCCAACGAAATATTAATTAAATATATTTTCGCAAATTATAACACGTTTATTGCTAAATTTGTTACGTGTACGAATACTTTTTGCGTGCTAATTTTGAGAGACTTCAGACTGTTTTTAATATATCTCATTAACGTTAACTTTGCGTTAATTTTTTTTTTTTATTGAAGCTCTCCAGACCCTTAAATGGGTCCATTTCGATGTACAGTATGGTGATACTATTATTAAAATCGGTGTTTCGATGTTACAGTGTGTAGTTATAACTATAAAAAAAAAAAATTTAGACAGATAATTTACAATCTTTGTAGTATAACAGAATACAATATATCTATACTTAGGAGTAGTTGGTAGCCCATTTTGCCTAAGGAATCCAAAAGCTTGAGTCTTTGGACGTCATATTTGTCCAAATATGTTTCCAAAACTATAAGAGGTGTACGAATACTTTCTACACTCACTGTAGTTACAGTGAACCCTCTTGTAACGCGATTAATTCGTGCCGCGGTACAAGAAGCTCGAAATTCATTCAAACCGAATTAAATGTCGCAATTTTTGCCCGGCGTTATAGGTTTCACCGTGCTCGGTAAATTATTTTGATTTTACGGAATCGTTGAGATCGGTGGATGAGAACCAGTATGGAAAGAAAAAAGGTTAACGAATCGAGCGATTCCCAGCCGGTCGACGGACCAGCGGAAAAAAGGTGGCAAGCATCGAGCGTGACGAGACGCGCGATAACCTCGCGGAATGAGATTTATTTTTTAGGAGGGTGGATGACTCGGGCTTTTAAACGCACGAAGGAACACAATGTTGCAAGTCTTTGGAGCCGGGAACGTCGAGGGGAACGCGATTGCTCGGCCGATGGTCACGCTCGCGCGAATAAACCTCCGAACCGATCGCTGACGATAGTTCTGTCCGTTTATATGTTCGACGGGTCTCGCTCGAGTGAGAATGATATTAATGGGCTAGATTAATGATTATTAATGGATCGTAGTCTTATTTTCCTGCAACAAGCTCCGCTGACCTTCCGAATGTTAACAGAAACGCCGGAGCCTCTTCGAATCAACGCACGTAGGACAAAATCCGAGCGACATGCACATTGTTTTATCAAAATTACAAGCCTCGATTCAATTTACATTCATAGGAATTTTTATAACAAATTCGCGACTCGTTGATTTTCTTGTCGACTCGAACGACGAACAGATATAAATTAATATGACACAATAAAGACATACGATAAGCCAGCGTTTATCAAGAGAAAGTGGGATACAGGATTTTTTTTTCTTTAACTTTCTATCTCGAACAAGAGAGCATTAGAAACGATCGGAAAGTTTCGAGCGTCGGCGCGGATCCCGATTTCCGTCCGAAATTTTACGGTTCGCTGAAAAGCAATTTTCTAGGGAATGAATGAACCCGGAATGCATGGCTAATTACTCTTTCCCTCCGCCAGCGGCTCGTTTCGAACGTCATGGACCGAGCAGCTGACGTCAGAGACGAACGGCGTCGACGTGGTCGAGGCTGTTGCAGCAAATCGAGAGATCGCGATTTAGGTTCGCACTGATATGTTCATTCTTCCATCCACATTTGTACAGGAACCTCAGCGATCCAAAGCTCCTGGAAAATTTTAACTCTTCGATCTAAACCTACCCACGACATTTTAATTCTTCGATCTAGTATCTTGACAAAATTTCAATTTATTTATTCGCAAGGAATCGAGGGGAAATAATCGGACTGAAAGTAGTGCATCAAATAATTACTCGGTTCAACGCTACAGTAATTGCAATGTAAATATTGTCAAAACAAAAACAAAAAAAAAAGTGGCAAAGAGGATCCAGCATTTGTTCCAAGTTTGGACCACTTATCGCGAAGGTATTGTTGCAAGTTTTTCGATTTTCGTTTTCGCGAGTTGTGGAAGCAATAGCTGGCAAATCGAGCGGCGTCTCACCTTCTGCACCACCTCGTTTCTCTCATCCGGGGCGAAAGAATGATCGCGGGAGCGGGACGCGAGCGTGATCGATGGAACGTGACCGGGTCAGAGGGTTAATTAGCGAGCCGTCGACGCGTTAGTGGATGCTCTGTGGCTTTTCAGCGTAAAGAAACCTGGCTACCGGCGGCGTGAAATCGCAGAATCGCAGTCCACGGGGTTTGTCCTTTCTCCGGTTCTCGTTCCGCAATTTTCAAACCTGTCCGATAATTCGCGTTGCAATAGCGTAACTTTGATCGTTCAGTCAGGACACGTGGGCCACCGACAGACAGGTGCCTCGGCGATGAAAATATGGTGCAAATTGGCCAGACTGTTGCACTTTACATTTGTTAGCCGAAAAGAGATGCAACGCAACGAAACGATTAATATTTTTAAATATTTTTATTCGAAACTGCTGTCTTGAAACTGTGCTCCCTGAAATTTGAGAATTTCTTAGGTAAACTATGAATCGTTTTAAGGGGTTATATACAGTTAGAATTTTCAAAAAATCGATTTTTTTTCATTTCATTTTTGTAATGTACATATATTTAAGTATACGCACAACAAATTTCAAGTCAATCCGGCGATTATTTTCGAAATTACACGCATATTTGTAAAGACGTGTCAGAGCGTTTGAAAGTAGGAGGGCGATCTTTCGACGCGTTTTTCTCGAAACTGTGTTTTCAAAGTCGGTGACCAATATTCCTCGGAAACGGCTGAACCGATCACTCTCAAATTTTAACACAAGCTTCTTAAGTATATTTTTTAGTAATTAATCGAAGCTTTTTTCTCTCCGATGAATATTTTTTTTTTTATAAACAATTTAAGGCCAAAATTTTGGTGAAAAATCGATTTTTTTCTTTGAAAAGCCGCCATTGTGTGACAAAATTTTATTTTGCTTATTCCTTCGATTAATTACTAGATTATACATTTCTTTAACGAAATCAGTTTGGTTTTTTCATTTTTGATGATCCAGTCCAGAGATATAGTGGTCACCGCAAGGCGCCTTTTTTTAGAGGAGCTCCAGTAGATCAGCTATAGCAGGTTTCAAAATTATTATTTTTACAAATAAAAGATGTTCAAATACAGTTAAAAGTTACCATAATATGTGTACAAATTTTTACATTAATAGATGTAAAGGTCTTCTCAGGAAAAATTCTTAAAAATTCGCTTTTTTTGGGCCTCCTAACTGTATATAACCCCTTAAACGATCTTTCGAATGGCGTTTCGAGCTGCGTTGTTCACAAAGTCGTTCCATATTGTAGTCGTGTTATGCTTTGAAAATGTGTAAAACGAATTCGATAGTTTTCGGTCGTTAGCGTTTGTTCCTATTATTAGGCACAACGTCGAAAACGCTGTTTACCGGGACTTTCTTCGTGAGAATGGCTGTCCGGGGCAGGAGAGCACGCGGAGCTGGAACAATAGCCGCGGCAAGAAGAGATGTATCGGGATCCCCTAGGTGTATGGAAATAAAAGTTGGCCAAGCCGGGGAAATAGTGAGACGCCGGTAAAAATAAATAATAGAAGGCGCCAGACGTATCGATCCGAGGCCGGTTTCTATAGCCCCCGCCGGAGAGTTAAGGAATTCTTTCGCCCCGTGCGTGGCTAACGAGGAACCGAGCGCGCCGCGTCGAGTTTCTGCCAAAATACGTGACCCGAGTCTTCCTTTCCCCGATCTTGGCGTCGACACGATCGGAAATGGCTTTGCGAGCGCGTTAAATAGAGCCCCGACATAGTCTGGCTTGTCTTTTCTCAAAGCCAGCATTCATTTCTTCACGGGCATTCAAAGAATCGTGAAAATCGACTGTGTGCCAGTCGATTAATTTATAAGGCTTTCATCGCGGGTTAACTATCGCTAATGTTTTCGTCTTTCTTTTCACAGGGAAACAGTCCGATGAACAGCTGCCCCGTATGCGAGAAGCACTGCCCGCAAAGACCGAGCAATCCGGATGAGACTCTGTGCTGGAACCAGAAACACTGCCAACAAAGTAATATTTTGTTATAATCGTGATCGTTATTAAGATCCTTATATGTATTTGCTTCACCGAGCATTGGAGACATCCTAGTTGCAAGCATCGGTGTAAATTGCCCCGTGGGGCACGGGGTTGGCTTCATTGAAATCCAGAGTAACGAAGTCGTGCCCCCTTAGTTTGCCCCGAAGTCGTGCTCCCATCTTTATACGAAAAACAATTCGACAAAGTAACGTACCATGAAGCGGGACGATGCGAAGTGCAATGAAACCACGCCCCTCGGTAGACTATGCGAAAAGACCACTGAAACCACGCCTTCTTAGAGCACCTTATGCACGCCCCTCAGGGCAATTTAAATTAATACGACATTTATGGCACACCCCACCGGGGCACTCTATGAAGAGAAAAAAAAATCAAACCACTCTCTCCCAATATTCTCTGCGTAGAGTCTAATGAAACCACGCCCCCTTGGGACGTTTTATACAACGAGAAATATCACGCCCCTCGCGGGATTTATATAGAAGTAGCTATAACGTCACGCCCCTTAGGACACTTTGCAAAGACAATTTAAACCATGCCCCTCAGCATACTCTGCAGAGACGGTAACGAAACCACACCCCTTCAAAAGTCTTTACAGAAAACAAACAAGATGATTTTCTGACAACATCAGATAAAAAATTCGTCTATACGAAGTATTTGGGGTACCCATAAGTAATCACACAATTATTTGCAAAGAATTTGTTTTGCATTTAGTTCTGTACCGATCGTTGAAGAGGAAACAGTAAAGCATCCTGTGTTCAAAATATTCTAAAAAGTATAATTCTTTTTACAACCCTGTAATAAAATGGCGGCGTCCGTACCTTCCGAGAATCATATTCGTCATTGCATACTTTTTCATTTTCATGCGGGATTTAATGCAACGGTAACAACAAAGAAAACTTGCGATGTTTATGGAGATATATCGAAGGTCAACAAGTGTCAACGTTGGTTCAGATCTCTCTGACAGGCCTCGAAGTGGACGACCAGTTGAATTTGACAATGACAATGAAAATTAAGTGTGTACGCCCCTGATACGCCGAGAAGCTTCCTTAAGCTCCCTCAAATATTCAAAATGTTTCTTCCATTTCTGACCTTGCATGACCTTGAAGGTCACTGTACAGTATACGGATGAATTCGTTTAGACACACGCTTTCATGCGATATACAAAAATATACAGCATTCCATTTAACTAATTGAAGTTCATCTTCATATCTAAGAAAATAGTATAAACACAACAAAATTACATACACCATTGTGTTGTGTATAAAAAACAGTAAGGTAAAGGCACCAGTAGTTGACCATGTACCAGTAGTTGACCATTTCATAGAAAAACATAAAAAATAAGATTTTTATAAGCGCACTTATAAGTGCACTTTTGATGAAAGTGAACCTCGGATGCCATGCCGTCTGTTGTTTAAATTTCAAAACAATAAGAACATTTCAAACCTTATTTTTTATGTTTTTCTATAAAATGGTCAACTACTGATACATGGTGGTCAACTACTGGTGCCTTTACCTTCCTACTTTTTCCTCTTCCATTTTCTTTTCTAATATTTACTATTTGCAAGAAAAACGCTGGCTAGTAATAGCATGAACACCCTGCATAATAAATTAAGAAATAAAGACTTGAATTTACTACGAAGTTTATTTTAGATTTCAAAATAATTGATTACTAATGGGTCCCCCTAATGTGAAACATTTTTTTTAAATGTTACTAGTGCATTACCGGTCCATTAAAGGGCATAATTTCGAAGATGCGAGAGCAGAAATGATACGTAGTGGTTCAGAGGTGGTTTGATTATTGTTTAGAACAGTTCGAGATTCTCTGTTTCACCAGCTAGCCCCGTTAGCTTCTCCTTGTTCTGGTCTCTAGTGCTCGGTAGAGGCTCGTAGACTCCGCCGCGGCGAATCCGACGCGGTTGAGGGAGTCTCGGGTTTCGGAAGCGGCCACGTCGACGAGTTCAACGACTTTACGCGTACGCAAACGCACCGCGATCATCGATTACCCGTGAAACTCTCGAACAGGGCCGTCCGGGGAAGCTGTCTACGTTCGTACGTGAAATCTCGCCGGCGAATGGCTCGACGGGAGTTTCTGGAGCGACGTTGCCGGACGTCAACGTCGGAAAGGAAATCCCCCCTTGTCAGCCCTTCGAAAAAGACGGAGAACAATGTTCGCATCTCTCTCTCTTTCTTCTTCTTTCTCTCTCCTACCTTCTAGAATTATCCGATTATCCGTTGGCCTTGCGGAAAATGGAGTCTGTCCGACCCGATTCGTTTCGTCTCGAGAAAAGGGGCGACGAAATTGCCGACGCGCGACGCCCGTACGGCTTCCACTGTCCTCGCTTACGTCTGTACAGGATCCCAGAAACGCTGTTCGATTATAATCGTCGGTCTGTTGACGTTCGAACGTCATTTTCATAATTTATGTATCCTGTGTTTCCACCTGATTTCGTCTGATCCGTCCGATTCTAGCTTCTGTATCGTTGCTAGATCATTCGGATTGTTCGAGTATGATGTTTCTTCACCGCGAAATTGTGAAATATATTAATTTGGCGTAGAACGCGAGACCACGCTCTTCCATACGAATGGAACGTTTGTCACGAAAATGGGGCAGTTTCTCCAACAATCCCGAACGGTCGATCCAACTCGAAGTATTGCTATTGGGGAACAGTAGTTTCTTCGAGATTGTGTCGTCCCTTTCAGACAAATCGTCTTCTATCGACCGCGAAGGGCGTCGCTGGTTCATTACCGAGGACCGTTCCCTCTCGCAGAAATTGCAGGCCGAGTTCCTACTGCGCCGCCACGTGTCCCCGCGGCGAACGTGACAGGACTTTTTGCTGATGGGAACGGTCCGCGATGAACACATTGTTTACCCGGATCTGCCGGTCGGCTGTTTGCGCCTGTATTCGCGAGATCGATGTTAACTGGATTTCTCCTGGTCGGCGATGGCTCGGTTGCTCTTGGAGAACCGTTGTGCAGTTTTACTGTCTTTCGTTGATTAGTTCGTTGATTAAATCGGGTGTGACAAAGCCACGCCTATTTCGATCCCTCTGCGCAGAGGGGGTAACAAAGCCACGCCTGTTTGGGTCCCTTTGCAAAAAAAGTGCGGTAACGCCCCTCTGAGCAGAGAGAGAGAGAGAGAGAGAGAGAGCCCTTCCACGCGGAAAGAGCAACAAACTCACTCCTACTCAAGATCCGCTGCACGGAGAGAATCTTGAAGTCACGCCTATTGAGGTGGCTCTACGCAGAATAGGCGTGGCTTCGCTGTGCTATCTGCGCAGAGGGGCGTCAGCGTTCTCTTTTCGCAGACGGAGCCGAGGAGGCGTGGCTTTGTAGTTTCATCTGCACAGACCGATCAGAATAGGCGTGGCTGTGTTGCTCTCGATCTCGACGGAGATCCTGGTCAGTGCTCCGCGGAGCAAACTGTCCCATTATTTATTCCGAGAATCGTTCGAATCAACGAGATGCAGAAGTCACAGCGGCGTGGTCTAGTAAGTTAAAGGCACCAGTAGTTGACCATGTACCAGTAGTTGACCATTTTATAGAAAAACATAAAAAATAAGATTTTTATAAGCGCACTTATAAGAGCACTTTGGATGAAAGTGAATCTCGGATACCATGCCGTCTGTTGTTTAAATTTCAAAACAATAAGAACATTTCAAACCTTATTTTTTGTTTTTCTATAAAACGGTCAACTACTGGTACATGGTGGTCAACTACTGGTGTCTTTACCTTAGCGAACGGACGATTGTATCGGGCCCTGTCTTCCGGTTTCAGTTTGCGAGCCGAAGTGCGAGAACAACGCGTGCCACAGTAACGGCACATGCTGCAACTCGTTGTGCCTGGGCGGGTGCGACGGTCCGTCGGCGTACGACTGCAGGGTCTGCAAGAACGTGGTGACGGCGGACCGCGAGTGCAGGGACCAGTGTCCAAACGGGACGCTCGAGTTCATGGACTACCGGTGCATCCCGGAGGACATGTGCCGTCGTATGGAGAAACCTCGCGAGGCGTACAACGTGAAGCAGTACCCGTACAAGCCGTTCAACGGCACCTGCGTGATCGAGTGTCCGCCTGGCTACACGGAGGAGAAGATGGGCGACCTAAGGTCCTGCAAGAAATGCGAGGGTCCCTGCCAGAAGGAGTGCGAGGGCGAGATGGTGGATAGCATCGCGACCGCGCAGAAGCTGCGTGGTTGCACGCGGATCAAGGGCAGCCTGGTGATACAGATCCGCGGCGGCAAGAACATCGTCAAGGAGCTCGAGGACAATCTGAGCACGATCGAGGAGATCAACGGCTACCTGAAGATCGTGCGCAGCTTCTCCCTGATCTCGCTGAACTTCCTGAAGAAACTGCGGCTGATCGGCGGCAACGACGACATCAATCCGAAGTATTCGTTGCTGGTGGTGGACAACCAAAACCTGCAGGAGCTGTGGGACTGGAGCTGGCACAAGGAGATCAAGATCATGTCGAAGGGCAAGCCCGGCAAGCTGTTCTTCCATATGAACCCGAAGCTCTGCCTCTACAAGATCGAGACGCTGCGCGAGAAGGCGGGTCTCGATCCGTTCACCGAGTACGAGGTCGCGCCGAACAGCAACGGCGACAAGGTCGCCTGCAACGTCACCGAGCTGAAGACCCGGGTCGGCAACAAGTCTCCCTGGAGCGCGGTGATCGAGTGGGAGCCGTTCATCCACCACGACGCCAGGTCGCTGCTCAGCTACGTGGTCTACTTCATCGAGGCGCCGAACATGAACGTGACAATGTACGACGGCAGGGACGCCTGCGGCGGCGACGGATGGAAGGTCGACGACGTCTCCATCTCGAAGAACTACAGCACCATGAACAGCTCCGAGTCGAACGTGCAGACGCACTTCCTCTCGCAACTGAAACCCTACACGCAGTACGCATACTACGTCAAGACCTACACCATCGCGACAGAAAGGTCCGGTGCCCAGAGCAATCTCACCTACTTCAGGACGCTGCCCGAAGCGCCCACCACGCCCAGGAACTTCAAGATCCAGAGCACCTCGAGCAACGAGCTCAAAATGTCTTGGCGACCGCCGCTACAGAAGAACGGAAACCTGACCTATTACCGCATCGTTGGCCGCTGGGAGCCCGATGACCCCAACTTCATCAACCAGAGGAACTACTGCAACGAACGTGAGCATCTTCTTCTATTCCACTCTTTCACCGTACACTGCTCAGTTAATTGTATTTCGTTTCAAACAAATTGCAATATTAAACCCGTTTAACAGCACCGCGCACGAACGACACCAGATGTGCAGCTCAAATGAGGATGTGTGTCTACCTGTCCGTAACAGCACAGCATCGAACACCTCTTTTTTCCTGCTTTTCACAGGAATAAGTACGTTGATGTTGGTCTGGTGTCGTTCATGTGCTGACATCCTGTAAGTAGAACAGGAAACTAACCTCATAGGGAATGTTTCACCCTAGAGTTTTCTAGCTAGGTCAAAATGCGATCTAGTTCGGACACGGCGGAAACCGCGCGGAGCTTATCTACGTTAACGTTTTCATGTTCGTTCAAAACTGTCCGCGCGGTACAACAAACAAACAAAGTGTCTGAACCAGGGCTTACATTAGACACGTTGGTAGGGGGTCAAGAGAAGCGTAGCGCAATCTGACTCGTCTGACCTTGTGATCACCTTGGTACGTTCTATGAAGAATTATCACTAGACTGCGGATTTTATGTACCTACGGTATAAACGGATAGGTAAAACGTAAAACAGTGAAAAGATTGGAAGAATTGAATAGTGTCGTTACAATACCATCAACTTATTAAAATATGATCAAAGGACTACACTTTTATTTGGTTCCGGTGCCTTGCAATGGATTCAGACAATTTTTATTTTCCATAAAGATCCGCAGACTAGTTATCACACATCCCTCTGTCGTGATCCTTCGCATGACGATCCGAGGTTCAGCATTGTTAGACCCTATGGACTGTTCTATGAGACGAGACACTAAACACGAACCAGTCTAATTTTTAGCCTGGACCAGAACCTGTATCATCTTACCTGCATCATTAGCAGCGGATTCCACATAATGCCAGAGTGGATGTTACTTCTACGTTAAAAGAGGCTCTTCTACGTACGCTCTGATCCAGCCTAAAAGATGATGCAAGTTCCAATACGGGTTAAAAAGTTGACGCAGATTCTGTTCCAGGCTAAAAAAATGATTCAGAAAAATAGGGACACTAAAACCCCGAGCGCGAGCACTCTCATTTCCTCTCTGCATGAACGTGGCAACTCGAGTGCGACAGAGTTGAAGTTAACCTTCTCAGATAGCAAAGGACTTACGCTGGTGTTTCACTGGCTCGTCTCGTTCGGCAAAATACAGTGAATTCTCGATATATGTCAACAAGACGGGTCTCGCGCTCGGTGACCCCTAACGAGGTATAAAGCTCAGTGGTGGGGATAATTCGGCGACGTTTATCAAGCAGGCCTTGGCGACATATATCGAGAAATCACTGCGTCGAAGGTCTAGGCGTCTTGAGAAAAGATTTTGCGGGCATTTTCTAGCGATCCTGCCGACGGACAAGAAGGCGAGCTCGCTGGATGAAGAAGAGCAGCAAAAGCGACTGGTGGTGGACGAGCAGACGGAGCAGTCGATCACGTTGCAGAAGTCGTGCAAGTGTTCGGACCGGGAGAACGATCAGTCGCAGAGGGAGAAGGAGGTCTCGAGCGCGATCGCGTTCGAGGACGCCCTGCAGAACCAGGTGTACGTGAAGCGGAAGTCTCGGAGGAAACGCGATCTCGAGATGCCGACGGAGAACGCCTCGCCAACCGACATGGACAAGATGGAGAACGACACCTGCACGGAATTCGTGAGACATATACCGAGCACGAATCACTCGTTCGTGATGGACAGGCTACGGCACTTCGCTGTCTACAACGTCGAGGTGCAGGCTTGCAGGGCCCAAGAGATGAACGACACCTACAAGAAGTGCTCCACCAAGAGCATGAGAACCTTCCGGACCATGCCCAAGGAGAACGCCGACAACATTCCGCCGGACTCCATCAAGATCAGCATGTCCAGCGAGAACAACAGCCTCACCATGGTCACGCTTCAGTGGGAGGAGCCTCCGGAGCCTAACGGGCTCATCGTCACCTACCAGATCGAGTACAAGAGGGTCGACATCGAAAACGTGAGCGACACAGATAATCTCAGACTGCGGATCTTTCTGCAAAAGAAAAACTTTCTAAGTCGACTGTGAGAAACGGACATACCATGGAAATATATTTTCTCTTTTAATAATTCGAATGAAACGGAAATATTGGAGAAACGTTCATAAGTTCTGTTAGTGTCTTCAGAGTTTCGAAGTCTGAACAATACTTGGAAATATTCTTGCTTGGTCCTTCAATGCCATTCTGATTTGAATAAACAAATTTTTCTGCCATTAGGATTCCTAAAGAATTTTCGTCTCGTCAGAATTAGACGGTCTCTTTCAGCTGACTCGAGACGCTTTCCGCATAAGATAACGAAAGCGATGGCGTTTAACAACGCTAGCAAGTCGAATCGAGTTTCAAGGTCATTGTCTGTTGCAGTACCAGCCGATGCCGATCTGCATCACCCGTCAGAACTTCACGAAAGAGAGGAAATCGTACGTGCTGAGAGGTTTGCAACCGGGCAACTACTCGGTCAAGGTGCAAGCGACAAGTTTGGCTGGCGTCGGCGAGCCTACCGATGTGAAATACTTCTTCATCAAGGAACCGAACACCCTCAGCATGTTCTGGATGCTGTTCTGGTTGATGTTGTGCACGTTCATTCTGCTGTTCTCCGCCTCGTTCTACTACGTCTACAAGAAGAAGTTCATGAGGAACGCGGCTAGTTCGACGCTGATCGCGACGGTGAATCCGCAGTACGTCAGCATGCCGTACGTGTTGGACGAGTGGGAGGTGCCTAGGGAGAAGATCGAGATGCTGAAGTCGTTGGGAAACGGGTATTTCGGTATGGTGTACGAGGGGATCGCCAAGGACATCGTCAAGGGCAAACCGGTGGTGCGGTGCGCCGTCAAGACTGTCAACAAGGACGCCACCGATCGCGAGCGGATCGAGTTCCTGAACGAGGCGTCCGTCATGAAGTGAGCAACGACTCGATCAATCTTATTACAATTCTGTAGATTATTAGGCAAATGATTTCTTACGAGTAGCGTCACCGTAAAAATGTTCTCCGAGGAACACGTGTCACGTTCCAAGAATTATAACACTCTCAAAAATCGTCTGGTTTTGAGATAGAGCAGACTATAGGCTTGTGACGTCACTCGATTCTGAGTATAGTATTTCCTCCACCATTTTCCCCTCAACTCCCTCGGTGTCGCTCGAATCAATGCCCCCACTACCGCGTTCCGATTCGCACGAGCGCGACAGGGGAATATGAGTAAGAGCACGGTAGTGGGGATAGCGTCTCGAGCGGTGACACAACGTGAGCAATCGGTTGTCCAGGCCTGCCATAGATCAACATAGTCACAAGACACCCAACGATCTCGTTATCTTTCGATCAACAGGGGTTTCGACGCACACCACGTGGTGAAGCTGCTGGGCGTCGTGACGAGCGGCCAGCCGACGCTGGTGATCATGGAGCTCATGGTGAACGGTGATCTGAAGAAGTACCTGAGGGGCCACAGGCCGGATGGTTGTGACGAGTCGAATCCGCCGCCAAAGCTAGAAAGGATTCTCCAAATGGCGATCGAGATCGCTGACGGAATGGCGTACCTGGCCACGAAGAAGTTCGTACACCGTGACCTGGCTGCTCGGAACTGCATGGTGGCCGAGGACCTCACCGTCAAGGTCGGGGACTTTGGCATGACCAGGGACATCTACGAGAGGGACTACTACCGCAAAGGTAGCAAAGGATTGCTACCAGTTAGGTGGATGGCGCCGGAAAGTTTGAAGGATGGCGTGTTTAGCAGTTACTCTGATGTGTGGAGCTACGGAGTGGTGCTGTGGGAGATGGTGACCTTCGCGTCGCAGCCCTACCAGGGTCTCTCGAATGACCAGGTGCGTGTCGCTTTGAAGGTTCGCGTTAGAAGGTTCGATACTCTCTTACCAGTCTCTGTTCTTCAGGTTCTACGCTATGTGATCGATGGAGGGGTGATGGAGCGACCGGATAACTGTCCGGAGCTGCTCTATGACTTGATGAAACGCACTTGGAGGCACAAGGCGACCAGGAGGCCCACGTTCATGGACATCGTCGCCACGCTGCTCGACCACACCGACAAGGCTAGCTTCCAGCAAGTCAGCTTCTACCACAGCGTCGAGGGCATCGAGGCCAGGAACCAGAACAAGTCCAACTCCTCGCAATCCGACGAGTGAGTGAATATACCTAGTCTAAAAAATGCATAACAAATAGCACTGTGCAGGGTAGAGCATGTTCGAGACATGGTCCTAAAGATCCTGCACAATGTTGCATTAGGGGTAACTTGATCGCTAGACGGCGAATCTTTATGCGAAACAAAAATTGTTGGCGTCAGTTGCTAGAAACAAATACGACCTTCCTTTTCTTCGTTAACACTAGTTATACTTAACGACTGCATGAAAATAACAAGGCTGTGTCTATCGAAATTTTCAGCGATTCTTTTTACAACATATAACCGAAGAAATAAATGATCTTGTCTAAACTGACGCGACTCCGTTTCTAGGCACATGGAGCTGTCCACGCTGCAGGACCTGCACGAGGAGGAAGCAGAAGGCGAGGAGGACTCTCCCCTTCGCCAAGATTTCGGCGACTTCGAGAACTTCAAGCCGGGCAGCATCAAAAACAGCTTCAGCCCTCGGTACCGACTGAACTCGTACGGGGAGAACTCCAAGGCGACTACTGGCAACTGTCACAACATGAACTCGTCGAACGTTCCTCTGAAAGCCGGCTTCGACGACTTCGACGGTGTCTCCGGGAACTCGATCGCTTCCGGCAAGGACACGTTGAACCTGCCGTTCGTCGAGGATAGTCTCAAGTCCTCGGTGAAGAGCTCGCCGTTCATGAATGCGAGGAGCGCCTCCCGGAGCAACCTGAGCCAGCTGTCGATCGGCAACAAGTCCGTCAGCCCCAGGAACTCCAGCAAGAGGAGCTATTTAGGGAGTCCGAACTCGTCGAAGCTGGCGAACCCTGACTACGAGAATGGTAGTCCGGAGATTCTCTCGGCGGCTGAGAGGAGGGAGATGGTACCGTTGAGGGTCGATTTCCCGTCCATGGAGGCCATCGACATGGACGGTGCCGGTGTCGAGAAGAGAGACCCGGTCAACACGGCGGAATACGTCAACAAACTGGAGACCCTGAACAACGGGTACATAGGCAGCACCACCACGTAGTCTTAGAATCCCTCGCGGCGAGAAGTTCGTCGCGAATCACGCTCCGAGGCTCGACCAGCCCGGAGACACATTTCAAAACGAAATTCTAGAGTTCTCGGACCAGGAGTGAACCGGTTGACTCCATTTAGAACAGTCTAGAAGGCGAGGACAGTGTCTGCGAGATGAACGAGGATGCGGAATGTGTCCTATACGGACTTGTCGAATGCTCGTTCGCCTTGCGCTTCGAAAAAATTCTCGGACGAACTGTGTGCAATCTGATTAGAGATCCTTCGAACCACATTTCAACATCACAAGCTCCGAAGCATTTTTATGTCAGCTCTATAACAGTCTGGCTGATCTGAAGCTACTCGCACCTAATTTTCCAAGCTTGAGAGACGTTGTCGTGTCTGGTGATTGACTGGTATCTTAGCTACTGCCGCATAGAATGACACGTTGGTTCTCTACGGACCTCATCTTGTTCGTCCAAATTCGATGAAACGACGAATTTTTTCAAAGTGAAGATCGAACTCTCTTGGTCTAAACAGACCAATCGTTCTTGTTCAGAGATACTTGCATCTCTGATCGGTTAAAGAGTCCTTGCAGCTGATATTAGGTCGGGTCTCGATGCTGCTGCATCGACCGTGTATCATAGATCTTCGAATATAGCGTGGGTATCGTGAGGAACCTTCCCGAAATCGCTGGTGTCGTTCGGCCGTACCGACTACCTGCAGAAGCAGTGGTTTCCGGCGTTTTTGGAAATCGTCGATGCTCTTAAAGTAGGTACCTACGGCCGGAGAAGAGGAATCACGAACGGACATGGTTCTTATCCGTGGGGGATCGAACCACGAGTGTCAAGAAGCGCTGACTGCATTTTTTTTTCGTTCGTTCCTCGATTCTCAGGCTGCAAAATCGCCTACGTCGATAATCGTGATCCGCGTGATCATTTTGCGGAGAATTAATGGTAGTCGATGATTTAATTGGAACTAGCTCTAGAGATTTCTCCTAAGGGATATGATTCGATTCAGGATTCAACGAAGACGGTTTCTGTTTGACAACAGGAACACCCTTCATCCCCTAACTGAGCAGGAGATTCTCTTTTCGATCCATCGCGTTCAATTTGAAACGGATTTCGGAGCTATCTTTCTGGGGAGCTTTACTCGCGGTTACCCAGGCTCAGCAGACACTGCCTTTTTAAACAGACTCACGGTATGTGGACGGAGCGTTTTACGAACAATCGGATAGCACTATGGCGACCTGGGATCAGCGGCGTTGCTGACCCCACGAGTTAACTGACAGCGTATTATCTCGACGAAGATTTGTACGTCGATGTTCGGTTGCGTTACATTCGCTGACACGAGCCGATCGATTGTCGAGATCGATGCGACCGCGTCCAGATGTCCAGGATCTTGGTCAAGGATCGTTCAAGGTAGCTAGTTCTTAATGGATTTTTTAAGCGTGCACAGAGAAGATTGAATTTTCTTCTTATCGTTGAATCTTTCTGGGACAGTTGGGAGCTGAAAATAGTCTGACATCTATTTTACTACCTTCGAGGCGTATTATGCTATTGCGAATGTTCATCAGACTGATTCTCCTCAATCCTCAATGCTGATTCGTATTACTTTCCATTTGTTAACGATTATGAATTCTTCGAAGTATTTTAAACTCGAGAGATTAACACTTAGTATATAGTTGAAGAGAGAAATTTTTGACGTGTTCATATTTGACACAGTCGAGTCCAGTCAAACTGTTATTGCTGTTGCTATGGAAAGAATTGACTGAAAAATCTTTAGTTTCGATACGCAGAATTTTAGAAACTGTTTTCAGGCAACGCGTCGGACAATTAACGCCTTGCCCTACGATTTCTTTCGCAGCCGCGATCATTAGCACTCCTTTATGGTTAACAATTTCCTAGTAGAAGTCTGTTGCATGTCTATATTTTTCTAACGACTAAGCATTGACAACAGAAAAGTAGGGATTTTATATCGGCTCGGAAGAACTTAATAACACACTTAACAGACTGTGTCTGAAATCTTCGCCGCTCGGTGTCACCAGGGCAAAGGGTTACAGTTCATGTAGAATTAATAATCACGTAAGACTCGAAACTCCGAACTGTTCCATCGCTTAAAATTCTCACTTCCAGTTCTAGATCCAGCAAACTAGATCTGCGAACAGAATTCAACAAAAGCGTTCGAAGCCAGAAACATATTTTCATTGTTATGTGTTCAGTCTCTTCGCCACTAGTTCGCCGAGACTCTCTGAAACAGAGATTTTGGAGACAATCGCAACCGATCTTGACGGGATCGGCCGTGCTCGCGGAGACGAACGCATGTTTCGTTTGTATCGATAATAATTGACAGCCCCGGCGAACCGAGGTGGCAATTAGGCGTGCAGAAGCGCGCGCCTCGGGGCTACGATTTTATATTTTCCAAGGATCATCGCCTAGTTGCCACCTCAACAGAGCGTGTAGGCTTCTTCGAGTACTATTATTACGTATAGATTAGATTAATCAGCGATCGATGGAGACGTAGGCCACGACCGTTCCTTCGCCGAGCTGCGAACACGTTCCAGACAGAAACGTTCAGGGCAGCAACGGCAAACCTTTCGAGCAATAGCGAAGTTCAAAACCGGACTTCTGTGTTCTAATCGAGCTGGCTCCTTCGTTCCGAAGAGCTGCTTTTCAAAATTCGTGATACCCCGAAAAGATTCTTTTCGATTCTAACGAAATTTCAAGGTCACTAGTATTTTTCAAGGCAGCAAACATCGTACCTTTCAGGCACAAATGTCTTGAGATTAAATGATACAGTGAATTCTCGATATATGTCAAGAACACGGGTCTTGCTAGCGTCATGTATCGTCCAGGAGACATACACGAGCTGTTATGTTTATACTCCTCGGCCCCTAACGGGCTATAGTCCGCAGTGGTGGGGATAATTCCGCGACGTATATCATCCAGGCCTTGGCGACATATATAAAGAAATCACTGTATTTAAGAAAAATCGGAAGTGGTCGTTGAAAACGATGACCTTGAAATATTGTTAGAAAATGACCTACATTTTGAAATTGTTCGTGTAACGGTAAACAAGGCAGACATTTATGCGACCCAATTAGTTGAGACAACCTGTATAGTTTAGAGCATGTTTACTCGATTAATTGACAAGCATCGAACCCAGAAAAAGACAAATTAGTTACTCAAATATATTGGGATGTTGTGGACATCTTCGGGATCCAGAAAATCCTGACGAACCTGATTTTAACGAAAGGATCAAAGACTCATCGACAGCCAGCGAAGGATTCGGTCGTGCTGGTCCACGTCTCCGCTCGATTCCGCTTCGATTCCGCTTCGATTCCGCTCGGCGAACGCGAGGGGCCTAGCATTTCCGGTCCGTGTCCCCAAAAAGTTCTCCCATATTGAATCGTGCAATAGAGTACAGTAAAACCTCGTTTCAATGAGCTAGCTTCTGTTCACTGTCAATTGTAGTCCACTCGTAGCCTCTATTATCCCGACAACAATCCAGTATACTTTCAGTTACAAACACAGATACAGATTGGACCAACTTCCACTTGAGAACAATTAAAAAACAAATGACTGTTCAATCTCAGTTTTCCGAACGTCTACTCCTATTATCTGAACTGGTACTGGAACTACGGGTAGTGCATGCTTAAGCGTCTGCTTCATCAGGATCGAACATGGACACTTAAGTGGCGTCGCGACTTTGACTGGAGAAAAGGAGAGGGGACGTGCTTGAACCTCGGATTTTACGCATTTGTGACAAAAATGGGTAATCAATGAGTGATCAATACCCGTGAAAGCGTGAGAACATTCAACGCATTTAATAATACTGTCGATATAGACAATTTTCCATAAATATTTGCAGTCTACGAATGAGATACCGTGACCGAGTGAACTGCGGATTTTAGGCATTTGTGACGAAAATGGGTACCGTGAAAACATTTAAAGAATTTAACGCTAGAACTACCAAACAGTAAATGCAACTGGCAATCATTGCCGTATAACAACAACAAAATTGCAGTTGTGTTCAGATTTCGTACCAGTTTTGTTTAAATGTCTACTTCGATAGAGAAGTTTATTAAAAGATTTTCATTATAATTTCAATATTTCTAAAGGAAAAAATTAGGAGCAAGTATTGAGGGTACCTTTACATCGACGGTCAGGTGAATACTTATAACTGATTTATTTCGCGTAGATCAGTGTAGTTACTAATAATGTTAAATATACTAGGCTCTAAAAGTGGATATATTTACAATTTCGTTATTTCTGAAAGCGGAAATTAGGAGCAAGTCATTTTGACCCATTCGGTAGTTCTAGTGTTAAAAAACAATTTCGCGTATACCAACACACCGGGTACGTATCGAGTTTCAATTGGCTCGGCGCGAGATCCTGTTTTTGGAACTGTGGAGGGGATAGCGACGGACCGTTTAAGCGTGCACTACTGTAGACAGCGAGGATCGTATTCTTTTGTATGAAAGGCCTTGTCTCGCCTGAAAGATTCGTGCGAAGGAGGTTTTACGGTACGGCCGAATTGGTGCTAAAACGCGGACCAGGCGGACACCGGTTTGCGAGAGTGTCTCTCGGCGAGGATCGCCGAGCGGAAACCGGAAATTCTGAAGCGTCCGGAAGCACGGTCCCGCGTGTCACGCTTCCGAGTAGAGAGAACGTAGACTGGTTGTTTCTAGCTCGACGCGGTGCCGATCGTCGAGGATCCCGATCGAGCGACAAAACTGTTCGGACGCGACGCGACGCTATGGGGGGGTCCGGACGTGAAAATCGCGTCGAGAGCTAGCGTCGGGCGCACGCGAGAGGAGAGAACACGATGCCACGAGCACCAGCAGCACCGGCAAACAAAGCGACAAGTAGCTGAGTATAGACGTAAACGAGCCTCTAACACAAAGACTGATTAGCTAAACCCATTTTATTAACGCCCGTATTCGCCGAGTAAGTTTAACGTTTATCGAAACGAAATGGTAGAAGTTCCACATCTATCTATCTATCTATCTATATATACATGCGTGTGTGTACATACATATGTGCGTATATATACATACATACATACATACATACATACATATATTTTCTCATCTTCTCTCTCCTCTGTGAAGACCATCCTATCCCCTTCTTCACTCTATTCTTTTCCAAGTGACCATTTCTCTGCGGTGTAGATCATGCTGACTTTTTTCCCCATTATGCTTTCTCGCGGCGATCCGCACACTGATCGGAGAAATATCGGTTAACCCTCGCACAGTCGTAGTTTCGATAAATTCATACCGAAAGATTCTGTATTAACACTTTGATTGCCAAACTATAAACCTCAAAAATTCCATGAAATTAAAGTGAGTTACTTAATGAAATAAAAATTGGAAAAAATTCAATGTATTATACCGAGTAGCCCTCGAACTTTCTTGAATTTTACGGATTCTAATCGGATTTGCTACAATGAATACATTAACGTAAAAATTCGTTTAAAAACCTGGACAAATAATTCCGTCACCCACATATGGGTGACATGGCAGTCAACGTGTTAATTGTTTTTAGTAGTCACAGCGATTTCAATGAAATCCCTTACTCTACAATTTCATTCGCGACTGAAATAATTAAATCTGCTTCGTGTTCGCCAGCTTTCTAAAGTAAGAGGAAAATTTATATATGTTCTATACCGACGTTGACTTTCGAACAAGCAGGAAAATTCGTTTGAAATCCTCGCGAGCACACTGATATTTTATAGGAACGAGTTAACTCACCGTCCGCTGACACAATCGAATTTTCTTTTGCGATTGTTACGCGAAAGTGGAACTTCCGTGCTCGGATGTTTCGTCTATTTATACTTCGCACGTGAAATACACTTTTCGTTCAATTTTCCTGTACGAGGGTTAAGAAGATTATGAAATTTCAACCCGACGCCGACAAATTCGGCGAGTCCACGTTTCTGCGTCGGCGAACGATAGTCTGATCGAAGACGATCGTTCGTTGACACTCCCTTTCTTTCGACAGATTTCAACAATACTCTGAACAAAACGATCGTGCACGCTTGACGCAATTTTTCCTAGCTCGACTGTCCCGTTTCCTTGGATTTAACCCTTGTGCATCGATCAGTGTTCACCCGGATGCACGCAGCCTCGCTTTTAAATATAATTTTTCTTTCGCGGGAACGTATATGAGAGTGAATCCGATAGCTTGTACGACAGAAAAAATTGCACAGAATCGAACGTGGCCTAATTGAATTCTAAAACGTACGAAAATGCCCGAATTTCCCGGAGCAGTGTTGCACAAGTGTTAAACGAGACTGGGCCATTGCGTGTTCGTTTTCTGCGGGCGATTATGGTCGACCTGTCGACGGAGAACGTATTTAACACGCCACTGCCATTCCTTTTCGTATTATTCCCACGGGGGTTACAGTATTTTATTGCCTTACGATTTCTCTTACAGCTAATTTCCATTTAACAAGAACCGTGGATTCTCTGAACGCCGCAGTAGGAGTCACGTGACCTACGGTTCTCTTATCATTCTCTTATAGAGTTATAATCCATTGTTGTTCGACCAAAGTTCGTTTTACTCGAAGTCTCGACGGACCGTCAAGAATCTCGTGTCGGATAGGTTGTCGCTCAATTTCAGACGCGTCTCGCTTCGGTTCACGAGCGCAGAACAATCTCGTCGACAGGTTGGCCGAACACGCAGCGTGGCCCGTTACCACGAGCGTAAGCGATTAGGGGAGCTCCGTAGAGGGGTGTATTCGCGCGGGCGTTCTTCAATAGGTTCTTCGGACAGCGTGCAAAAGTCATGGAAGAATTTTCGAACGGACGACGGAGGCGTGGATGCGCATCGAGACCAGAAATGCCCTACTGTTTTCAAACGAAAAGCGACTAGAGGCTACTGCTGATCTAGACGATCGGATCCACGGTTTCGTTTGGTCGGGGACGATCGCGCGATATTATTCTCGGATCACGAACGATCGCAGCGGAAAAGGAGATCTCCTTGACTCGCGCGAGAAGGCCTCTTCGTGGTTCGCGTTTCGAGAGATCATCGCGATCTCTGTTCGCTGGAGAAAAAAAGGGATCGATTCGCGCGATCGCTCGAGTACTTATCGTCTTTGACCACGGCTGGAAGCTTCTCTGTCCTTCGCAGCTCTCACAGTCTCGCTTAGCGTAAGATTTACCCTCTCCTGCGTCCTGGAGGAACCGAACTTCCGGGACGCCACCCTTGTTCTACGTTTAACTCCTCGAAGAACTCCGTGCGCCAACGCGAACGTGTCCAACAGCTGTCCCGAGATCAAATTCTTTGAGAAACTGTTCGGATAAAAAATATTCGATCGCTGTATCGTGGAAATCTGTACGTGTACAGTCGATGTAGTAATCTCGCGAGACTTCTACGGCAGAACGCTGCCCGAAGCAGGATTTATAGATCAATTTTATGGAGGGCTCGCATAGATTCCCGCGAGACAGCGATCTCTCCGAGGACTTCGCTTGTGCGAATTTGTTGCGACCAGCGAACAATGTATGCACATCGTCGAACATGCTCGCGTTGGTTCCTGGGTTTCCCGAGGGACGAGTGGGACGCGCGCCCAACTGTTGTATTATAAAACAATGTGAATCCTCGCTCGTATTCTGAAGTATTTAGTGTAACACGGATAAACAGTTAACGCTTAGACCGTATGCATACTTTGTACGCGCGCGTGGACAGGTTCCGCTCTGCTTTGCGGATTTATCCGGCGAGAGCCGCTACGCGAGAAATCATCGAAAACCATCCGTACAGAAACGAAAAGATACTCCTCTATCTATCCATCTTTCCAGTTCTGCATGGTATTTCGAAGATTCGACGTTTCCTCCGTAAGGTCGCGCGTGTGGGTGGACACAGGATCCGCCTCCGAAGGCTGACGACTCGCTGGAGCCTCGCGACTGGCTGCGCAGCGTGGGGGCAGGGTCGGAGGGCGTGGCCAGCCGCGCCACTAAGGAAGAAACGCTGTCTTCGACAGACAAAGCGGCTCTTGAAGGACTTTTTCGTTCGCGAACAGCCTGTACACGCGCGCAGGAACGCCGTATGCGTAAGGCACTGTAAGATTTCCTACGAAGCGACGAGTTCTCTCTATATCATACAAAGTGGCTCGTGGTTATGAAAAGAAGATTCTTAGGCCTATATAGTTTTGAGATCGTGTAATATATTATACATATATACATATATATATTACGTATATACATATACATATATACATTATATATGTATACATATACGTGTATGTATATTAAGGACCGAAGAATCAGATATATTAAGGAGATAAGCTGACGAGGACTGTATGCTGGTGCGTAAGTGCGTGAGTGTGTGTGACTGTGTCCGAGCGGCGAGAAATCGCACGTAATGTGTAACACGAGTGGATCGTTTGCGAATTGATACAGCAGCAGCGGAATTTTTCAAAATTATCGGAATTGTCGGAAATTCGAAGATTAACGAATTACATTAATGCTAAACATTTCGGACTTACGTTTAGGATCTGCGCAAGAAGTCCGCTGCCGCAGCATAACATTCTCGTTGATCTTTGTGGGTGTGAACGTTATATCGTTAAGGTGGAGAGCTACGACGCGAATTAGATCGCTCGAGCCCTGGCCATTCGATCTCCTCGCGGCAACAATAATTACATTTATCCGATTCCTTATCATTTCCTAGAGGACAGAAGAAAATTTATATTCATAAATTTTACAATTATTTTACAAACTTCAGATCAGAACTTTATGTCAGATAATTCCAGCAGGGGTTAAATGTCGTTAGCAGAAGCTCGGAATTTTCATTTGAAAAGAAGAACGAATGGCGAGGGTTTCGAGCGGATTTTTCGAGCGTCAAGCCGCGTTCCCACGCGTGAAAGCGATCACGCGAGGTTCTTTCGCTTTTCTTAGCGATCGTGCTCACCGGTTCGAGCCATCTCGAAGCAGCTCGAGGGCTTCGAGCGATCGCCAAGCTACCCCTGGATCGCCCCGGCATGCACCACGGCCTTCATCGAACCTTTCGGCCGGTTTTCAAACGACGAGAAAACTCATTCCTCGCGACGCGGGACGCTTCGAAGCGCGCGGACGGTCTCGTTCTTTCAAGTTTCCCCTCTTTCCTCGTCTGTTCAATTGTTTCCTCTTTTCTTTTTTATTGTTTTGTTTTCGCAAGTGAGTCACAGCAAACCGGGAACTCGGATCGTTTCCACTTTCCTCCCCCGCGCCCGTCTCGTCCCCCGAAATCGATTAGCTTGTAGACGCGCGTCTTTATGCAACGAAGAACGCGGTAGATAGTTTAAGGTACGATTACACGCGTCGAGGACTATCTCCTCTTGTTCCTATTCCGTGTCGTTTCCTGTTTCTCCTTCTTTTTATTCCTTTCTTTTTTGTTTTTTAATCGCGGTCCCGGCAGACAGACGCGAGCGGAGGTCCCGTGTTCGACGAGTTTATACGTCACCGGAGCTCCCAATCATTTTTCTAACTGCGATGATTTAATAGTCGGTCAAAAATCAAAGGTGGAAATATTAATCGTGACACTTTTCGTTCAATTCAGTGAACTACCCCGAGTGGCATCATTCAACAACTTCATTTGCGTTTTTTTTTTGTTTTGTTTGTTTTGTTATAGAGAGAAAATGATTTGTTTTCTCTTTAGGCTTGCGTGGTAGCTAACGTTCAACGAATAACTTCATCGTGTCATCCATACCGATGCGAACTATATTGCATTTTGTTGATCGTGGTCGCACTTTCGACATCTTAGTTTTATTTAAATCTCGACGAAGCGGTGTCTCTCTTAGCGTTGACTTTGTCGACCATTTTCACCCTAACGTTGGATTGCTCCGTTAGCTGTTCTTTCGAAACAGATGCGATCTGTCTGTCGGGGCCGCGGTTCTACGCACGATTAGCGTTATAGATTTGACGCAGAGACACAGACACGAAAAACCCAAGATTTCCTCGCAACATTCGCGTTTCTAGGATTAGAGAACACGCGCGTGCAGACTGTCTTGTAACCGGTGGTCGCGAACCAGAAAGCGATTCCACGGAAAAATACGTCGAACACGCGAATACAATCCTTCTCTGTGAAAAAAACCACGCCTCCTATTGAGAAGTCAACGTTTCGAACTTAGAAGATCAAGTCGGACATCGGGCGAAGAAAAAAAAAACGAGACTCATTTGATTTCTGCTCTAATCAAATTCTTGAAAGAGGAACACTTCCTGTAAATTATTGTACAAAAATCGTTAGTGCATAAGGATATTTTAACTGTTACTTTTAACTTCGAACAAACCAACTTTTCAAGTCGATTATTTCAGAGAAAAAGTCTCGTTTGACATGTATTCTTCGGCTTATTTTTGTTTTTGTTTTTTTTTTGTTTTTTCGGTAGAATCGTTTTCGTTCGGATTGTTTTCTCGGTTACGCGTTACCTGCGTAGATTGTGTTCGAGAGACGGGCGAATCTCGCCGTGCTTCTTCCTTCCGGCTTCGCCATCGAGGACCGCGAACGATCGTACAAATCCCTTTCGATCATGCGCCTCCCTTTCAGTTCGTTTCCGGTTCCGTTTTCCCGCCGTTCCGCGGTTCGTTCGTCCTCGATTGTCCGCTGGCTGCCGATCGACACCGCCTAGCTTTTCAGTTCTCTCTCCAGAAACCGAGCAAAAGAACGCGTCTTCACACACGACTGCTCAATACTAGATTGCTCAAGCTCCGTGTCCGATCTGTAGATAAAACGGGAAAAACTGTTGTCGTCGTCGTCGGTTCGCAAGACGGCACATCGCGGTGCACAAAAGACAGAAGAGCATTGAATTTCAATGAAGACAGATATCCCGACGGTGTAGTCGAGACACGGGCACGAGAGAGCCAAATTTCACAGGGCGGAGCGAACAGACCGCCTCCGGTGGGCGTGGCGTAGTAGCCCCACCTTTGGGGCGGGACCTTTTCGCTCTCGTTCCTTGTTTGGCACGACCCAACGTTCTTCAGGCGAATCTGTGCTCGTGTCTAGGCAGTCTCTCTCATTTTCTTCCTTTCACTGTCTCATACTCTTTACCACTGTTTTCTATTTGTGTCTCTCTCTCTCCCTCTCTTTCGTTTTTGCGTCGTTTCAATCTGCCATTCTCATTTCGTTCCACCTTTTAACGGATCGTGTAGCAGCTCTCGCGACGAAACGGACTTTTCCTTTTCGCGTGCAGTTTAGTCTCGCGCGAGAACAAAAAAGAAAAAAAAAAGAAAGAAAAATGAAGCGCGCCCCCTAAGACGGTAAACGCCGACCTACTTCCTCGGAGAAACCACTAATTTTTATAGGGATCTTGTAGCGAGATTTTTCTACGCTGAACGTATTTTGCATAAGGACAAGCAAGAGTCGAGAGATATTTTAAAGTATCACGTATTGTTATATCCGACTGTTAGAATTACCGTAACTCTTAGTATTGTTGCGTTAAGCCCGATCGACAGAGAAAGTTTGACGGACGCAAGCCTTTCTCCGCCCCTCGCCCACAAGCCCCGCCCCCATTCTCCCGTTTTTCCCCTGGCCACTCCCCTCCACCCTCCCCAACATTTCTTTTTTCACGATTCTGCGAGAACGATCGCGAGAAGAACATCCTCGCGGATCGTTCGCCGAATATTCCGTCGTCCCCTGCGCACGCGCCCGCGCGTAACGATCCAACGATCCACGCTGGATCCATTTTTATCGACGATCCATCAGGGCCGTGGATCATCCACGAAAAACGCGCGCGCGCGCGCGTGATCGCCGACCGATTTTCCCGCGGCGGAAAACGGCACGCGAAGTGACCATTGACTTGTTCGTAAGACGGGTGAATGTTTTTCCTATTATTTATTTTTTTTTGTATATACATTATTGTCGTATTTATTTGTCAATAAAGAGCTTGCGAAACGCGGACGCATCAGAGTTTCATCCGACGCCTTTGCTCCTCCTTGCGCCGATCGACGAACATCTCATTGTTCTATCGGTCGGCATTCTTGTTGTGTTATGCTATTTAAATTTTATTAATTTTTGCTAAAAGCCTTTGCCATGGATTTACGGAATTGCTTTTCCCACTGCCTTTCTATCAGATTTTTTGTTATTTCTGTTATTTTTCTTCTTGTTAAAATTTGTATACACGAGAAGCTGGACTTTACGTATGTTACTGATTTTAGTTAATTGCTCGGAATTCGAACTTTGAGTAAATCACGAGATTTTACAAACTCCGAATAAACGACGATACTTCGAAACATATTCACAGAAAGTGTCTCCGAATTTGTCTAGCATTAACCTCTTAAGCACGGCGCGCTTGTCCGCGAGTTTGTCTCCCAGGGACGGCGCACCTGGCCGCCAGTAGCAAAAAAGCCACTATAGTGGTTCGTACTGTTCAAACTGAAGCTTTCCACGGAAAGCCACTATAGCGGCGTACAGTGCTTAAGAGGTTAACCAAAGAATTCAACGCTGCTAGAGTGTGCAGCGTCTTACCTTTTCTCGGAATATTTAAAAATCCTCTACATTTTAGGATCATATATTCGTTTTTCCGCTCAGTATTGCAGCACATAAACTATTCAAAACCCTTTCCAGTTCTGAAAAATTGTACAACAAAACACAGAGCGTGAGAAACGAAGCGAAGTTCGCGGCTGTCGAGACACCTGTCGAAACGTCGTAATCCGAAGACGATTTTCGATAAAACGCGTCCAGATAGCGAACTCATGGAGTTCTCAAGCATCGGTTCTTTCGAGTGCAACGCGCATTTGCCAGCAGGAGTCCGCGTCGCGAGGACTGCGCGGAAGTCGTTGCACGGAGTTTCGTTTATAGAATCGCGTTCCACGTTGAATGGATCGTTATTGAGCGCGACAGGCTGTCGCTCGGGAGCGTTCACGGCTTTGAGAATTTTCCAGCTGTCACGGTACATTGTCAAAGGTGTCATTAGCCTGTTTCGACGCTTTCCACGAACCTCGGAGTGCGCGTCGCGCAATTATCTGGCTACAATACTAAGGCGACGCCGTTTCCGAGCAGACCTTGCCCCGTGTGTCCCACCGTGGACGTGAGAACTCCTTGTTGGGACGACGCACAGTGGGAAAAATCGACAAAATCGGATTCAAAATCAAGGAACTTTCGATAGAAACGAGGTAGAGCGATGACATTTTTTTTAAATGAAAGCTGAAATTTTGTAGAATATGGGAAAGATAGGGAGATTACGGTACGAACGTTTACTTTGAATGCCAAACTAGAAACCTAAAAAATTCCATAAAGTCAAAGTAAGTTATTTAACGAAATAAAAATTGAAAAAAAATATATGTATGATATTGAGTAGTCCTCCAACTATCTTGCATTTTACAGAGCCTAATTAAATTTGGTACAATGAATATATTAACGTAAAAATTCATTTTAAAACCTGGACAAATATTTCCGTCACCCACATATGGGTGATATGGCACTCAACGTGTTAATCTTGAGAAAATTCGTTAAACTTGCACAACTTCAAGAAAATTGTGGTTTTTCCAATACCACGCGCGGAAATTATTTTTTTTTAAACATGCTATATATCATTTCCCATAGATTTTTTTCACGCTGATTTCAAATCTGGTCTCAACATTTGTCTACGATGTCTCAGGATTTTGCGAAAAATAGATTATTGTGCCAAAAAACTAATGACATCATTTTTTCGTTGAAATGATTTGATATATCGTATTCTCATATATAAAACAAAATAAAAATAATAATAATGAAGTATTTGAACGTTTTGAGTCACTTACGAAACATGAAGCACTTCACATCTCGTCATCGCTTGAGGTATCGTGTCTATTGTCCATAATTGTATTTTCATTTACAGAGGAAGTAACTTACGTATTTTCATCGACGATGTTTTCGCATAATGCTTCGTTTGATTGGTCAAAAATTAAAATTGGTTAAAAAGATTAAATACTTACATTACTTTTGTGAACGGCACAAAAGCCGCCATAGTGGCGTACCGTTCAAACTTATGCTTTCCATGAAAACCACTATACCGGCGTACAGTACTTAAGATGTTAATCCATAAAATTGTCAGTCTACTAATGAGTGATAGACTGCGGATTTTACGCATCGATGATAAAAATGGTCGAATACAAAACTATAGAGACATTAGAAGAACTGAACGATATCGTCGAGTTGTCAAAATTATCCAAAAAGAATTTAATTTCTGTTTCTTATAAGTGATTCGAACAATTTTTCTTTAGCGATCGTACGAAACTACAGATGTCGAGTTACCTTGTCGTATGTATTCGCGAACTGAGAATTTTTCATTCGACAAATGATTCTTTTTATTCGCCGCGTCGTAATTGGACTGCGGATTTGATGCGTTTCTGAAGAAAAAAAAAAAGCGAATGATCATTCGGACGATCATGTCCGAGACCCGCCTGGTTTCGCAAGGCTGTCGATTATCCTGACGCGGTCGGGGCCTGGAAACTCGCGGAATTGCAACTTTCTTGGGAAACAAGGCTGCGGAACGTAATTGGAATCCTCGGGGTCGCGCACGAGCTTGGAAAGCGGAGAATCGCGATGAGATTTTTTCAGAGGATTCTTTTTCGTTTGCCAGTCGCTTTCACTGTCGCCCTCGCTGCCATCTCGGAGGAAAGTGCTGTTCCTCGGAGTCACCCTGCTCACGCAGTTTCAACGCGTTCGCGAACCAGTCGAAATCGCTGATCAAAGATACCAGACTCGTCGACCGTAACACGTTCATCATCCGAACAGTAGATTTTTTTTTAGACCCGAGCTGTGTTATTTTAGGTAGTCGCTCAAAGATTTCAGATTAATCCTTTCACGGTTCTTGATATTTGACGCCATATATTCCGGTTAATTTTTTAGTGGCTCAGGGAAAGATGTGTAAGTCAGAATCGAGTTGCTTATTTGCCATGTTAACTCCACGAAATAAAAAGCAGAGAAGATTGATTAAATGGTGTCGAATTCATTTTCAAAAGATCTCTGAATCTTAACACGTTGATTGCCGATATATGGGTGACGGAATTATTTGTTCAGGCTTTAAAATGAATTTTTACGTCAATATATTCATTGTACCAAATTTGATTAGGATCTGTAAAATGCAAGAAAGTTGGAGGACTACACGATATCATACATTTAATTTTTTTCAATTTCTATTTTATTAAATAACTTACTTTGAATTTTTGAGCTTTCTTGTTTGGCGATCAAAGTGTTAATTCCTAAAGCACGATATAAAGCGCGAATCAATTAATAATTATTTAAACGCAGAGAAGCTATTCTGCTGCAGAATTTTCTGAACAAGTTAAATCGCGCTGCGTAAAAATGCCAGAAGGAACCTATCATTCGATAAGAAGCCGTTCGGTTCCCGTCTGAGCGTAACATCGACCACGATCATAGTTTTCTCCCGTTACTTTTTGCATTTCTCGAGATCTGCTTTCAGAGGACGAGACTAGCGAGAAGAAAATCCGTCATCGATCATCCGCAACCGAGCACTTTTGTTCCTCGACGTTAAGATTGAAACGAAAGTCGCGAAGATTATCCCTGAACGATCGTGCACGCATGATTCATAATGTGCGACTCCGTAGCAAATGATCGAGGGGGGACAGCCCGGTGAAAACGTTCGATGATCGTAGAGCACGCCGGGGCGGCGATTGATCGAGTAGATCCATCCCGTCTCGTCTCTCCTGACTACACCCCGTTAACTGTAATTTACTATATTACCGATTATGCGATACGTTACGCTGCGCGCGAACTGGAGACAGAGGTTTATTTAGCGGATACGAGTTTTTTAATAAAACGCTTTTTCGTGAAGGATACCGAGACTCTGTTGTACCCCTCCAATCTTCCATTTTGTTGCTTTAAGATCTTCTTGGAATCGAAGCAAGAGATCCAGGTAAGTTACATAGATTTTCAATGATTTTATATAAACGTGGTCACTAGACTGCGGATCTTTATGCAAAATAAAATTTGTCTGCATCGATTACAAGAAATAGAAACTAAGCAGAATGTTATTTCTTCACTTGCTAATTTGAATAGATGAGAAATAGTATATTGACATCTAAAATTTTTTAAATTTTCATACAGCTTCAAATTTTATCTTCTTAATTATGTTATAAATGTATAAAGATCCGTAGTCTAGTGATCACATTGCTTCGTTACTCACTCGATCCAACGGATTGTGAGTTAACGTTGAAGACATTCACGCTGGCGTGTGTTGCAGATGTCTCTTTCTGTTTTCTGATTTAAAAGAAAATCATTAAAACTCGTTTCCATTATTGCCAGACTGCGTTCGCGTTAAGTGTACGAAATTGTAGTCAAATATTAAAAATTTTCATATTTGATAAAAATTTGTTTTTTAGAGTAACGTGGTCACTCTTAGGGTCGATTCATACTTACCGGCACGCTAGTAAAGCTAGTTTTTGGAACGAAGAGGCAGGAACGACTCCTATCTCCATACCGTTGTAAAAGAGAGATACCGATAGTTTACCTAAGGAGCTGTAGAGCTCGAAAATCTTTTTTTTTGTGCCCCGCACAGCAGGGGGGTCGACCAAACCCGCCGCCGTCAGAAAATAGTCGACGGCCGGCGCCGATCGCCTAACATGGCTTTTGCATAGAATCCGAACCTAGTTGCCACCGGCCGCCGGTAAATATGAATCGACCCTTATCCGGAATCTATGGAAAATCGCTTCGGTCTCAAGAGCCTTCGACTCTTCGACTAATATGTCGCCTCTAGTCGACTGGTCGAAGTCTTCGGGACTTTGGTGTCGAATTCTAGAGACAGTTTCGTGCGTCTCGCATGGCGTTGAGTCTCAACTGGTTGATTGCGTGAAAATTTAAAGTTCTGATGCAAAGTTTAGAGTACCCAGAGAATCAAAGACTGCCGTCAACGGACGTTTCTCCGATTCTTTTTGTGCGCCGCACCGGTCGAAAAAATGAAAAAAAATGCAAAGTTATAGCGATTTCTCGTGCCCGCACCTACACAGGGTTCTTCTGGGTGTGCGACCAGCGAACAGCAACCCGCTCACCGGCTCGACCTCGATTCACGTTTCAAGAACGTGCCTCGTCGCGTCACGACTCGGAATCGTCCCGACCTTTTCCGATCCTCTTATTCCACGATGACGATTCCACTGTCGGACGGTCGGGCTTCGAGCCACACGGATTCCAGCCACGATCATCCTCTAATCGATGCCGCGTTCTTTCGTTTATTCTCAATCCCCCAAGGGAGAAAGAGAGACAGAGAGTGAGAGAGGGTGGAGCGGGGAGGGGGAGGGAAACGGGCCAGAACTTCTCTCCGTGACTTTTGGCAACGGTTCGCCAAACCGTCTTCTCGACGACGACGACGACGACGACGAAGAACCGAGTCACCTCAGCAGCACGGAGCACGGTACACGGTACACGAACGGAACCGTACGCATTTAGAATTCCGGCCACCTGCCGGACTTCGGGAACGCTCACAAGTGCACCGGGTACAAGGTGACGAACGATCGACGCCCGTACTTGACGAGTATACTTGAAAACGGTAGATATATGCGTGCAGCTGCGTCGCCGGAATCCGCGGGCTAAGTAAACGGAAGGTCTTGGGGTTCTTGGCTAACTAGGCTAGGCGATCACTTCAGCGGTTTTGCAGTTCTTCCAAGCCAGTTTGCGACAGCCGATTCGTCAGACTGCTTGGCCAGGTAGCAAACACGAACCGTAGACAGGAGCTACGGAAACTCTGTGTGCTGGCCTGGCAACGATTTCAATGTTTTACGGATTCATCTAGTTCGGAAGAGAAAACAATTTATCCGGTTGCTTAGCATGCTAGCGAACTCTTTGAAATCGTAGTCGGGAGCTTGAAAGACTATGAGCAGGCCTAGCAACGAGGCGACTGTTCCGACGAACTGTTCGAAGTTAGTTTGCAAAAGGAGCTGAGGTTTGTTACACAGAAAGTTTTTCGGAATCGTCATCGGAAACGCTCTGGGCAAGCCTGTATCTTCAGGGTCGCTGCCCATCACGATCGTAGGAGCTTCGTCAGCTCCGCATAGTTTAGGGTTTGCAAATTTACGTTAATGGCAATGCAGGAGAAAGCTGAATCACTGATTTTTGAGAATAATTCTTCGAAGTTAGTTTGCAAAAGGAGCTGAGGTTTGTTACACAGAAGTCTTTCGAAATCGTAGTCGGGAGCTTGAAAGACTATGAGCAGGCCTAGCAACGAGGCGACTGTTCCGACGAACTGTTCGAAGTTAGTTTGCAAAAGGAGCTGAGGTTTGTTACACAGAAAGTCTTTCGGAATCATCACCGGGAACGCTCTGGGCAAGCCTGTATCTTCAGGGTCGCTGCCCATCACGATCGCAGGAGCTTCGTCAGCTCCGCATAGTTTAGGGTTTGCAAATTTACGCTAATATCTTTGATGCAAACATTCCTGGACTTATTAAAAGGAATGGCGATGCAGGAGAAAGCTGAATCACTGATTTTTGAGATTAATTCTTCGAAGTTAGTTTGCAAAAGGAGCTGAGGTTTGTTACACAGAAAGTCTTTCGGAATCGTCATCGGAAACGCTCTGGGCAAGCCTGTATCTTCAGGGTCGCTGCCCATCACGATCGCAGGAGCTTCGTCAGCTCCGCATAGTTTAGGGTTTGCAAATTTACGCTAATATCTTTGATGCAAACATTCCTGGACTTATTAAAAGGAATGGCGATGCAGGAGAAAGCTGAATCACTGATTTTTGAGATTAATTCTTCGAAGTTAGTTTGCAAAAGGAGCTGAGGTTTGTTACACAGAAAGTCTTTCGGAATCGTCATCGGAAACGCTCTGGGCAAGCCTGTATCTTCAGGGTCGCTGCCCATCACGATCGTAGGAGCTTCGTCAGCTCCGCACAGTTTAGGGTTTGCAAATTTACGCTAATATGTTTGATGCAAACATTCCTGGACTTATTAAAAGGAATGGCGATGCAGGAGAAAGCTGAATCACTGATTTTTGAGAATAATTCTTCGAAGCTAGTTTAAAAGAGTGATTCGGATGAGAGACCAGCATGATAGTACATCCATTGTTTAATAACCAACACAGCTTCGAGCATCTGCAACAAAGGAGGATCTACCTTAGAAAGGATCTTAGAAAACAGTAAATCCACAGCTACGACCGTATGCTTTCATCAGCCAGGATCTCGGCTCCCACTGGAGATGACAGTCCACTTTCAGAAGCCCGAGCAAGGCTCTGCAACCACTCTAACAGAGATGCGACCACGCTGTCATAACACCTAAGCCTACACCCAACAATACCTGCTAGCCTATCATTATCAGACGATCATCCAAGTTCCACGTCGCGAGACAATTCTGCGATCGCGAGCAAAGATTGCTTCAGATGTTCGTGCGAAACCTGAAACAATTCGCTATAATTCTCGGCTTTTATCCTGCGACGCGTTTACTCTTCATTGACGCTATTCCCCTAACACGATCTCGCATTCTTCGCCGATCCACCCGCTCTTGCCGATCCATCTAGATCCTCCGGGAGGACGACAAATCGTCTTGAATTCTTTCAGACACGGTGTTATTAGCGTCTCGAGCCGGTGAACGTGTGAGAGACGCGTCGGTGGTCGCGCGACAGAATGAGAAACTGTCGCAACGTTACGGGCATAATAATAGCGTGGCGTAACGTGGATTTAATTAGACGCGGTCTCGTTAGAATGCGTCTGGATCGCGGGATACCATGGGAACCGCGTCGCGGCCGAACGAAATCGTCGGCACTCACGAATATTAAAACAATAATCTACGCACGAATGCACAGATAACGCGAAATACCCTTCCTCGATTTTTGTGAGCCATTCTGCTGCAAGATACACATAGAAAATGTAGAAATTACGTTACAGAGACGTATTGTGCCTTATCTAGTTTCCTCCTTAAGTTTTTCCCTTGTTCCTAATTTTTCTCTCTAATCCTAATCGAGTAAAGTCATTTAGTACTTGTCCTATTTGTAACGTACAGATAGCACGAAATCCCCTTCTTTGATTTTTGTTAACCATTTTCTTTGCAAGACAGTCGCAGAGAATGTAGAAATTAGGTTACAGATAAGTATTGTGCCTTATCTAGGTTCTTAAGCTTTTCCTTTGCTCCAAACTAGTTCATCCCTTAGGATTTTCTTCGGTTCCGTCCTTTTCCTATTTGTGATGCGCGGATCACACGAAATCACCCTCCTCGAATTTTTTAAATCCTTCCCTTATAAGACTGTCGCAGAAAATGACAAGATTACGGTCGTGCAGTTTCTTCAGTACCATCCCTAATTTTGCTCCTAGTCCTAATCGAATGCATAAATTAGTTCTTGTCCTATTTGTAACGTACATATAGCACGACATGCCCTCCTTTGCGATCCTTCCCTTATAGGACAGCCGCAGAAAATGACAAGATTACGGTCGTTCAGCTTCTTCAGTATCTTCCCTAATTTTGCTCCTAGCCCTAATCGAGTACATAAATTAGTTCTTGTCCTATTTGTAACGTACATATAGCACGACATGCCCTTCTTTGCGATCCTTTCCTTATAGGACAGCCGCAGAAAATGACAAGATTACGGTAGTACAGGTTCTTCAGTATCTTCCCTAATTTTGCTCCTAGCCCTAATCGAGTACATAATTTAGTGCTTGTCCTATTTGTAACGTACAGATAGCACGAAATCCCCTCCTTTGATTTTTGTGAACCATTTTCTTTGCAAGACGCAGAGAATGTTAAGATTACAGTAGCGTACCTTCTACAGTTCCTACTCTAATTTTTTACTCTATCCTAATCGAGTGCATCCCTTAGTACTTCCTCCAGTACTTTCCATTTCCCGCAGTAAGTAAGATGTTTGAAAAGTGGACTGTGGATCTTCATGCAAACTCAGGACTACCCGAGTCACCTGTCCAACAGTTTCAACTGATCGAAAGTAGCATAAAGCTTTCGACTACGAATGCTTTCAACGTGTTTACCGCCTCGTGTATTTCACTTGTTCATTTTTGCCATAAACGCATCAAACCGTCCGTTCAGTTTTTATACGATTTAGAAAGGAAGAGGCGAACGTATTCGAACAATAAACCACACGAGTATTCTTCTAATTGCAGTTTCTATAGAACCAACAAGTAAGATCGGACGCGACGCGACAGCGACGGTGATAATTCGAGAAATCCGAGTTCCTTTTACGGCGCGGATTTCTCATTTCCTTGCACCTGTGTCGATCGTTGCATCGGGACGATTTTTTGGGATAAGCGGGATCGGCTCGCCGAAAAGCCATATTCAAAGTTAGACGTCCGAAGTGGTGGCCTGGAAGCAGAAATGTACCGTTACTACCTGTTCCTCGAAGCATCTCCCGTTTTATCTCCGCGAGCCGGTGCGAGAGGAGAGGAACCCAGCTCTCCACTCTCGCATCCGTCTCTCTCTTTCTCTCTCTCTCTCTCTCTTCCTCTTCACTCCTCCTCGGCCACCCTATTCCGCCGCGAAATTTCGGGGTCGTTAACCCCTGAAAACAAGCCGAGTTTCCAGAGAGGAATTTTTTTGCTCGCAATCGCCGCCTCTGGATCGCTCGGTTGGCAAGCTGCGAGCGGGAGAGCTGACTCGCATGGTCCGAGCGTTCTCCTTCGAAGGCGGACGCTGCCATCTTTTCTCTCCGGGTCGATAATCAGCGTCAATAATCGGCTAGCGGTCGCTGAGAGTTAGCACTATGCCCGCACCAGTCGAAATACGGCTTCCCCCGGACGCATAATTCGCGGACGATGCAAGCGGGTTATCGGCGATCCGTGTACGGATTCGCTGAAGTTGAAGTTCAGGACGGATGAAGTACCGGGATAGAGAAACCGAGGGTATTGCCACTCGCTGAAGAAGACGTCCGAGCTGACAGTAGGTCTTGGCGTGGACTTGTTGAGGATTCAGGTCGAAGTACTCGATGCTCGTAGAAATGAGATATCGGTATCGGTAAACGAGCGTCAGAATTTAAGATTCCCCGAAGACTAGTCGCGAAGAAAAATTGCTAGGCCGTCGTTAGATCCCATATAGATTCGTCGTAGCTGAAGTTTGAAGTGCTCGAAGTCTGCCCCGCAAACACCTTGCACAGACATGAAAATTGAGGACTCATAGATTTTGTATTCCCTGAAGAATACTTGCCGAGGGGTAATGAGGACGCGGACAAGGCAGCCAAGTTGGCTACTTCCTCGACCTCTCTCGATTTTCGGAAAATACCGTTCACAGATTTACACGAAACATATAAAAAAAACAGGCCAAAGAGAAATCTATTGAAACAATCAAAAGGCAAGGGATATTCAACACTAGAACTACCGAGTAATAAATACAACTGATGAATATTGCTTAGTAATAATGACAAGACTACATCTATTCAAACCTAATACCATTTTTATTCTAATATGTGTTTCAATGAAAAAGGTCATTCAAAAAATTCTGATGAAAACATTTTTATAATTTCAGTAATTGTGAAAGAGAAAATTAGTAACCAGTCATTTTGACTGGTTCGATAGTTCTAGTGTTAACCTCTTAAGCCCTGTACGCCACTATAGTGGCTTTCCGTGGAAAGCATCAGTTCGAACAGCACGAACCACTATAGTGGCTTTTTTGCCTTCCGCGGCTAGGCTCGCCGTCCCTGTGAGGCAGAGTTGCGGACAAACGCGGCGTGCTTAAGAGGTTAAGGGCAAAAATTATTTCCAAAATTTTTTCCGTGTCAGTTCCCTACCCTGGTTCTCCCATAAAAGACTAAAGACGTGTTTTTCTAGTACGGTCAATAGGATGCTGGCGGATCATTACCATTTAGCCGCTTCATTGGCGCGCGTAGGCATAATTCCTGACGGTATGTGTAACTGTGGTCAAAGCGACGAAACTTTAAACTACGTCGCATTGCAGTGCGACAAATATGACGTCCAAAGACTCAAACTTTTGGAACCCTTAGGCAAAATGGGCTACCAACTACCCCTAAATATATACATGTTTATAGCAAAATCTAATATTAAGGCTTGCAATTATATTCTGTTGTATTACAAAGATTGTAAATTATCTATTTAAATTATAACTACACCCTGTAACATCGAAATACCGACTTGTAACATTGTATCACCACACTGTAAAGCGAAATGGACCCATTTAAGGGTCTAAAGAGCTTCAATAAAAAAAAAAAAAAATACTTGCCGAGGAAGAGATCTGAGCCATCAGAAGAATTAAATATGATTATCTTTGCTCAGCCGTGAACATCGAGGGTTTAGAGAATTTGTATTCCCTGAAGAATACCTGAACCATCGGTAGATCGTCTATACATTCCTCGAGGTTCAAGTTGGAGGTGTTTGAAGCGTACCCACGGGAAATAAATCTAAAATAGCTTTCGACGATCGTAAAAGCTGAGGATTCAGGTACTTCCCTGAAGAATATTTACGGATGAACGTGTCTGATTTATTAGAGATTTGTTCAAGCTAAACTTGCAAGCGTTTGAAGTATGCTGCGGGGAACGAGGGGTATTTTCGGTGCATCCGATGAAGACGGCTCGTTTCTCAGATATTTCTAGAGAAAAGAAGCTCGGAGGAATGATACGCTGATACGATCTCGGACAAGCTGGAGATCGTTGTCCTCGATCCAACGTGAGCGCTCGCGTTCGCGCGCGCACACATCGCCTACCGGCTCCGATCGGAAAGTCACCTGCCGCATACCTTTTGCCCGGTCGCTGGAGGCGGTCGTCTCTCTTTCTCCGAAAGGGGGCGAGTACCGGAGAGAAAGAGAGAGAGAGAGGGGGGGGGGTACGGCCGGTGAAAAAAAGATTCGCTTTCACGAAAGTTCTCGCGGCCTTTTCGTTTTTCTGCGTTGACCTGCGTTTACCAGGCTTGTTGGGGGGCGGCAAAGAATGCTGCGGCTGCTGATCGAATGCTTTCGTGAAATCTCTCATTATTTGCACTGTCTGTGCCACGCTGGTGTGTATCCACGTCAGGCATTTGCGGGTTCTTGTGCGTGTATCGCGCACGGGACAGTGTTGATCCAGAACTTTGGGAACGAGACAAATGTCGGTGAAGAGATTTGCGAGTCAATCGACGCGTTACGTTCGACTTCTAAATTTAGCACGCAATCGATTCTCGTGGCCAGGATCCTGGCAAAATTCTCGGCACGCAGCGAGGCTGCACCGTTGCTCGAGCGATCGAGGCGATCCAGGCGCCTCGTTACAGTATTCTGGGCGTAGTTCGCCAAACGGTCCCCGGAATCGACGATAACTTCGGCCAGGCATCGACGATAAAACCTCTTTGTCCTGGAAGTATTCTAGATTGCTATCGAAATCACTGGTTCGGAACAAATAATGCCTGGGGACTCTCTATCCAGATTTTTCTATGCAAAGTGCCACAAGGGGGCGTGGCACTTCGACTTTCCTTCTGCATAGGGACACCTGTGACAGGCGTGGTTTTGTCCCCCAAGAGTACTCTGGAGGCGTGATTTTGTCGCTATGTCTATATAAAAATACCTTAGAGGCGTGACTTTGTAGTGTCTTACATGTAGAGTGCCCCGAGGGGCGTGATTTCTTTGCGTGCGATACTTAAACTCTTCCTAAAGAGTGTAGTTCTATTACTCCCTCCATGCATACTTCCTTGAGGGCGTGGTTCGTTGGTTGCCAGAGTATAGACAGCCCCGCAGAGGCGTGGTCTCGTCACTCCCTCGAATAGAGTGCGAGATAGTAGCGTAGCTTCCGTGTTCTTTGGTCGCCAATATCTTTAGAGGGCGTGGCTTCGTCACACCCTCAATGTAGACAGTTCGAAAGGGGCGTGGACTCGTTGCTCCTTCGAGTAGAGCCTTGCAAGGGGTCCTAGCTTTTTACCCTCTGTGTACTGAATACTACAGAGGGTGTGGTTTCGTTACGCCCCCAATGTAGACAGTTCGACAGGGGCGTGGTCTCGTTGCTCCTTCGAGTAGAGCGTTGCCACGGGTTCTAGCTTTTTACCCTCCGTGTACTGAATACTACAGAGGGCATGGTTTCGTCACGCCCTCAATGTAGACAGCTCCAAACTGGCGTGGTCTCGTTGCTGCTTCAAGTAGAGCGTTGCCACGGGTTCTAGCTTTTTACCCTCTGTGTACTGATCACTCGTGGTTCTAGGGACGTGACATAAACGAAGCTAGTTCGTGTCCAAATCAGGCTTAGACAATCGTCCTCTTTATCGGGGGGCGAATCGAAGCCGCGGGAAACTGTGTCTCGCGTTCGCACCTCGGCTCGGTCGACCTCCAGATCCAAACAAACGATAAACTATCCACGTATGGGATCTCATGGAAACGGGCCAGCTGCCGCGAGCCACGCTTTCCACGATTGTTACGTAAAGGTAGCCGGCACACACCGACAAACCGCGTGGACGATTAGATGCGACGGGAATAACGTTGTGATTTCATCGTTCCTGCACGCTGCTGCACTGACGTGGCACGCGGTGTCTATTCCTTTTTATTTATTTTTTTTTCTTACTGCACGCACTGTCGCGTGTCACCGAGCTGGACGGTGATGCCACGGTTTTGCTTTCCGAAAGAGGACAGTAAACGCGGACTATTGGCCGTGATAGCTGTCCGTTCCACAGCTGTTGCTGTCAGCGGTCGACTTTTTGGTATGGGGTGGACGACAATGATATACTCACGCGCACGTGATTTCAGCTTTTCGTGTTAGCTGTGCGAGCATAGGTACTCGACCATTTCGCAGCCCGACACGCGAACGATGTCGAACCTGAGAGAACGACATCAAACCTGACAAAGCGATACGAAACCTGACAGAAAAAAGAGAGTATCATCGTCAAATTGACGTACTTCTATTAAGATGCATGCGAATAATGTGAATTTTAGATAGTTACAAGTCTCGTAAGGGGGCGTGGTTTCGTCGCTCTCTTTACGTAGCGTACTTTAGAGGCGTGGCTTCGTAGTTTCTTATATCTACAGAACTACATGGGGCGTGGTTTACTTTCTCTTTCTGTATATTAACCGAGGGCGTGGCTGCATTTTTTTCTTATATCTAGAGAACTATCAGGGGCGTGGTTTCGTCGCTCTCTTTACGTAGCGTACCCTGGAGACGTGGTTTCATAGTTCCTTATATTTCTTGTGTCATAAAGAACTATCAGGGGCGTTTGTTTCTTTACGTTCAATGTTTGAAGTACTCTGAGGGGTGCAGTTTTGCTAATCTCTATAAATTAATTTTGACCGACAAACGCCATCAATTGACGCCATCAAATTTAGAAAAAATGATTCTAATTTATTGTAATTCAAATTACGATACTCCAGTATAACTGTCAAATGTCTGTTAATACTGAATATTGTACCTAACGCTTAATGTAATATATAATTAATATCGGAAAAATTTGCATATGTTTCGAGCGTATTTGCATATTTTTCGTGCATATTTGCATGTTTCTCGTGCATAAATGTCATATGCATTTTGCATATTTATCGTGCATAAACTTCCGCAGTCTAGCGATTACAATTAGTCGCGCGCGCGCGCGCGCGTGATGTGTTCTCAAGGATGATCCCCAAGTTTGATTCGTATCTGTGTCAGAGTGTTGAACATCATCCGAAGCAGTTTATTTGAGAGGACCAATGCGATGTGACCACGAGGCCGAAAGATCGCGTGCAGAAAGTAATAGAAAATTGAAATCGGCCAACGTGCGCGGGATTGCCGGTTATCGAGGACTTGCAAATGAAATCGCGAGGATCCCCTGCGAAAGAATCTCGCTGCATAGTCGGCTGCGCGGAATAGTTGGCGTTCTCTCGCGCACCTTGCGGCTCGAGCCGCTCGCTCCAGCAACCCAGATCTCCGCGCGATGGAAATATACCGTTAAAACGTGCCACGGGCCCCGCAGCCGTTACTCCTGTTCGACGAATCGTCGGCCACCAGGAATTCTCACTCCCCCTTCTCGTCCATCGAACGATCGTTCGACGCGACGCGACGCGACGTTCCACGGCGGATGATCGCAGGACGTCCGGACGTCTTCCACGGGGCTCGAGCCCGGCGGAGCCAGACCTTATCGGAGAAACTTCCAAGCGAATAGATCGCGAGATCGGGTCCCGCGGGAGATCCGCGACGAACGACTCTCGATCCGATCCACCGGAGGACACCGCGATGATTTATCGACGAGGAGAAAGCTGACACAGACCGTGGTCTCCTGACCGTCGATATTTTCACCGCTTTTCTTTCGGCTATCATCGAAACCTTCGATCTTCAAACTTCATTCCTGGATGGGAACATGCTATATCATCGACCACAAGCATAAATCAATCGTACTTAAAAATGGTCTTCGTTGATTTTGAGAGGCAGGGCATTACCGAAAATGTATTTCTTCTCTCGAATCTCTTAACACTAGGTTTACAGGGTACTAAGAGTTTTACATTCATTTGTACAGGGTGTTCGCGATCATTTGTACCAGCGTTTATTTCGTAGAAGGTAAATATTAGAAAAAACCGAAGAGAAGGTAGTTGTAGTATATTTTACTGGCAATATGATAGGAAAAGAAATATCTCAAGTTTTTGTATTATATTTTTTTTTAACACGAAAGTGTTTTAGAGATGGGGGGTGATTTGAGAAAAGATGTAACGAAATATGCAACGGAAATGGGACGAAAATGTGTTACGGGACGAAAATGTGTTACGGGACGGAAATGTGTTACGCGAGGATAATCGTCACAGGTAAAATTCCCTAACCCTAGTAATCCGTTACCTGGTACTGATGATCGACAGAATCATAAAGCGAGTAGAGAAAAGAAAAGGTGAACATAAAGGTAAAGGTAAACGGACGGGCAAAAAGTACAAAAATCTTTCGAGAAGGGACTCCTCGTTCGAGAGAGAGAAAAGTTTTTTACAGATGGAGGGTGATTTCATAAAAGATGTAACGAAACATGGAACGCAAAATCGTCACGCCTATTACTTCCCAGATAGCACAGAGACGTCTTAAAGACGTCTTAAATAAATTAAAAGAATGTTTTTCAGCATATCCGCGAACATTAACATTTTATGCTTTATTTATTTATTTATTTATTTATAAATAAAAAAAATAAATTAACCCTTAGCACTCGAATGGTGACTGTAAGGCACCACTAAAAATTGCTGTACAATTATTCCAAATATTTTTTACATTATTAAATTCATTTGCACGTAATAAATTACTCAACATTTCAGTATTGTACGAGTAAATTGCACCATTTTCATATGTATAACATGAGAAAGAAATATATAAAAGGAAAATATTCCAGGCGAAAGAAATGTTTCGTTTTGGAGTTTAAATAGCTTCGAGTGCAAAGGGTTAAAACAATGTTTTTCAGCATATCCGCGAACATTAACATTTTATGCTTTTTTTTATTTATTTAACTTATCCATTTATTTATCCATTTATTTTGATGTATTACTTTTCTGTGCACTTCTTTGTTGATGAAATATTCAGTTTGATAATCAATTACAGTTTGTAAAGCTTTTCTCTAGCAGTTTAGAATGACTGAAACGTCAAGAAATGAAACGTCTTAAAGACGTCTTTTCAGGACGTAAGACGTTCAGACCAAAAATGGACGTAAAACAGACGTCTTTAAGACGTCGCGTGCTATCTGGGTTAAGTGTATGTACAGAGCGAACACTATTGAACGGGGGGTTTGCACAGCTGCTCAGAAAACACTTTCGTGTTTAGTACGTGTACAGGAGTACAGGTTGTAGAATTTTAATATTTACCTTTTACGAAAAGAACACTGTTACAAATTATCGCGAACATCCTGTATAAATATAATATAATTAATCGTTGTTTAAATAATATATACCCAAAGAAATAAATCTGTTGAACAATTCCTCATGAATGCATCGCTACAATCTCAATAGTAGTCAATTAAAAATAGTAGAATCCACCATTTCATATTTTCACCGATTTTTGCCCTAAATGCATAAATCCGCAGTCTAGTCACAATTGTTCCACGCATTATACGTGAAACGCTCATTCTCGTCTGGGAATGTGCTACCGTTGGTAAAACATTTTAAATCAAGCGTCTGCCATCGTGATTGTTCGTGTATTTAATGTAATTGTGATTTTGCTAGCAGATTTTCTGCCAGAGATAGTAAAAATAAAGGGTGAAAAGCAACCAATTAATAAAAATACAAGCATCTCGAGTTACCTTAACGCGTAACGCGGTTTCTTGTCTTTCTCCGTCTCGTTTGTTCTCTGGATAGACTTTCTCTGTCTCTCGATAGACACCCGGTTATGTTTCTTCACACAGGTATTCCACGATCGGTAACGATGCATCTGGCCGATCACGTTGCACATGACGCAACAAAGTCGCTATCATTATTATCATCATCACGAACGGGAGTCCGCGATGAGTCGATGCTTCGAAACCGTTTCGCACAGACAGCCAGTTCCTTTTTTCCTTTTTCTTTTTTCGAGCAGCGATTGCGATCGTTGAAAAGTCGGCAACCCGGGCCTGTCGTGGCGAAACGCTGTTCAATTATATCGATGAAAAACGTTACGGTTCGAGACTGCCGCGATACCGATACCATCCATTATGGTCGCGAGCTGAGCCGCGATAAACGACTTCCGACGCGCGAGGATACAGAATTCGGTTTCTTTTCGACAGCATCGCGTATTTGCCTCCAGAGAGCGCGACATCGTTTAATCGAAACAGTCAGCTAAATGTTTAACTAACAATCTGCCGAATCAACTTGGACAACTTGAATTTCTCAGAGCAAAACACACTACCTCCAAGGGTAGTTTTGTTAGACCAGTAATTCCGAATTCAATGATTCCGTTTATAATTAACGCTAGAGCACTAAATGTGAATTATCCATGTTCTTTTATAATAACGACAAGATCAATTCTTATTCAACATTCATTATAACAGTTCTACGGATTTTATGCATTTATTACAAAAAATGAGTAGATCAAATGCTAAATGCTAATGCTTTCTATCGTTTTGAACTCGCAACACTTTTTAGGAAAAGAAATAAACGTTCAATGATTCCGTTTATAATTAACGCTAGAGCGCTAAATGTGATTTATCCATGTTCTTTTATAATAACGACAAGATCAATTCTTATTCAACATTCATTACAACAGTTCTACGGATTTTATGCATTTATTGCAAAAATGAGTAGATCAAATGCTAAATGTATCGTTTTGAACTCACTACACTTTTTAGGAAAAGAAATAAACGTAGCTTCTGTATTTTGCAAATAATACAAACAATTATTATTTTGCATAAATATCTAATCGTCTGGCAGTTCTAGCGGCAATAATGTATAATTGAACAGAGATATGAATTTTTTCCCGCTGCACATTTGCATCATAATGCCGCATGGTGCGTCCTGGTGCATACTGATGCGTCCCGAAGCGTCGCGATGCGTCGTGACGACGGTTCCTCCAGCGAAAGTATATTTGCCGGACGAATTATCGGCACGTGGCCAACGACCATACTTTTGTCCTCCGGGGATGCAGGAATCATTGAGAACCGCGGTGCGCGACGGGAAATCATTAGCCCGTTAAATGGGCGACTTCTTGTATCGGCCTGCTCGCATAAGCGCTATTAACGGAGGAAAAAAGATCACGTAATGTCGGGAGACAAGACACAGTTAGGCTGAAACCTCTTAGCCCGACTCTTAGTAAAATTTATTATTATTGGGCTCAGAATTTTATGGACTCTCGATAAACAGGTGAAATACAGAACTGTCAGCATATTAAAACAGTTCAACGCTATCCCTATGCTATTTCCGACCGAATAAAATTGTTCAAAGAGGAAATACATTTTTACACCGTTCATTACCGTTCCATTACCGTTCCTCACAGCTGACTTGTAACATCTGCAGTCTGACTATTACCTACAATTTTTTACCATTAAATAGTTTGTTGGAAAAGTTCTGAGCAGATGGTGCAGAGGTTTCGCCAAGATATTAAAATTAGACTAGATCTGGGTTAAACGTTTTTTCATTTTTCCGGCATTTTACGTTGTCTTAGAAATATTTTTATTTTCACGACTTCTAAGGACATATTAACCCTTTGCACTCAATTTAAAAATTGAGATAAAGAAAGAAATTTACAAATCCTCGTATTATTTAGTATAATTTTGGACTTATATGAATTGGTTGACATCGAGGACTATATATTTGCAAAAAAATCAATATTTTATTTAAAGTTGCGCTGGAATAAATTAATTCCCCGTAATCGTTAATAAACTTTCATGTCCCCTGAGAGGGGACAGCGGAGTGCAAAGGGTTAATACTGTCTGCTTTAATCCCGGCCATTCCTTACAAATTCAGAAGTGGGAAATTCAGAAGTATTGTGATTTCTGCAAGCGCGAGTTCCTTGTAAACAATCTGTTGGAGTGTGTGTGGCCTATTTCAATAAAACTTCAAGTTATCAAAAAGACAAGGATTATTTTTCGAGAGAATGCCATCCTTCCTCCTTCACGGGATAACGCTACGATTCTGGTTCCACGCGCTTCGAAATTCCAGCGCGAGACGGGGAATCGCTCGATCTATCCTGCGATATCGAAGTTGCAAAATTTTCGTCGAACATTGTACAAGCCTCGAGAGTAGATGCCGAACGGAAAACGAGCGCACGTTGTTGCTTCTGCCCGTTGAATCAACGATCCCGATAAACGCGCGCAATATTCTCACGGCCGTCGCCGCTTTCAAACTCCGCCGTCTCGCCGCATTGTTGCGGCTTTTGCATAATTCGACTTCCGGCATTCCGGCGTTTTCGCCCGCGTATCCACGGACCGGCACGGTTCTGCCGGCGAAAGTGCCTTTAACGGAAAATAATCGGCAAACGGACTCGCCGAGGGAACGTCGTCGATCGACGGGTTGCCATTGATATTCCTAAAAATTTCCAAAATCCCAAAGAACATTTTTATCAAACGTATCAGGTATACGAGTTCATCCGTAGCCGTCGGATTCACCCTTGAATTTCTTTCTTTTCGATATTTATTTTTCCCCATTGCAAAATTTTGTACCATATTAAAGTAGCTACGGTAAGTGTAAAAAGTATTCGTATTGTATAGCCTACACCTCTTGTAGGCTTAAAAAACCATCTATTTCTCTATGTAATTCTCTAATTTCTCTATATAAAAAAATGTTGTACCATATTAAAGTAACTACAGTGAGTGTAAAAAGTATTCGTACACCTCTTGTAGGCTTAAAAAACCATGCACTTCTCTATGTAATTGCACACATGTTTATAAAACTGTTATATATTATATATTATACTGTTATATATTGTTATATATTTTAACTACATACTGTCATATAAATATACTTGAAAAAGTTTAACGTTAACGAGAAAAATTGGAAAGTACGAGAAGTGTCTCTAAATTGGCGCGTAAAAATATTCGTACAGGTACTGGAATGCATTTGAAAGGCGTCCTATTGTTTATATTATGGTTTAGCGGGACCCGACAAATAATCGGACAGGGTCTTTGATGCGCAGTCTAGTGTCAACCTTCTGCAAAACCAATCAATTTTGGTAACATTCGATAAAATGGGTCGTAAAGGTAAGGAAACAAGTGAGACTGAAAGAAAAATTATTATACAACTGCATAATCAGTGCAAACCATTGCGAGAAGTAGCAAAAACAATTAATAGGCCACATCACATCCAATTTAGTGGATTCAATGCGAAGAAGACTGGTCGCAATTATACAGTCGAAAGGCTATCCAAGGAAATATTAATTAAATATATTTTCGTAAATTATAACACGTTTATTGCTAAATTTGTTGCGTGTACGAATACTTTTTGTGTGCTTATTTTGAGAGACTGTTTTTAATATATCTCATTAACGTTAACTTCTCGTTAATTTATTTATGTCACATTTTGTAGTTGAAACATATAATAATCGTAATTGTGTTTTTGAATTATAAAAAAATGTTCGATTCCATAAAGAAATATATGGTTTTCCAAAACTATAAGAGGTGTACGAATACTTTTTACACTGACTGTAGCTCAATACGTATTCCAAAATTTTTAAGAATTTTTTGAAATCTCAGAACAGTGAGAAAATTAGTCGCGAATACAATCGACCCATGTTGCCCATGAGAATATACTTGCACGCCGCACTGAACATTTATTTGTTACTTTGTGCACGTATAGTAAATCAATTTTAAAAATTGTAAACGAAGATGAAATCGATATTTTCGTCCAAAAGAGATTCGCGGTCCTGGCGAACCGTAAAACGGAATCGAACGCTGCCTAAAATAGCTTTCACTGAACCATTATTGCGGCTTACTCGGGATCCAGCCCGACTTGCCAGCAGCTCGAAAGCCACTGCTCGCGATCACCATGATCCGGCGCTCGTAAAATATCCTCCGAACCTGTGTTACGGCGCTGATAACGACCACGGACTCTGAAGCAGCCTCTGTGTTTCAACTTATCTTTTACTCGAAAAGAGCCTCGACGATTGCACCAGATTGTTTGCGCGTGTACCCGCCGTCATAGTTTGCGCACAACTAATTAATGAGCATATTATTGGACCGACGTAAACACGGGCCGTGTTGCGTTTTGTGATCTGGACGACAGCGAATGTTCATGCAAATCTCTCGGCTTTATCGCGGGCAATAACTAGACTAGATATTCGCTATAACGAGACGTTCTTTTATTTTCGGCTCGACGAGTTTGTCTGTAAAAATGTGAAAATTAAAATCGTTACTGCATCGAGCGGAATGTAGAAACCACAATATCATCGATCCATTCTCCTGTATGCGTAATGAATTAAATTTTTCACGGACCTCGTAGAAAGCTGCACTTTTACTCTCGTTAATTGCCAGATTTGGTGCAATGCTCGAAAACGATGTTGCCAGATAAAGAACCGCCGTGCAGAAGATCGTTTCTAAAGGTTCTCGTCCGTGAAATTTCAACCCTTAATAATCACTGTCGCGTGTCCGAATTTACCGGACGATCGAGTCGCGGGAATGATGGCGTTTCATGCAGCGAACAATTTTTCGAGAGAAATAATTCGTATTGTTGTTTTTCGCGTGAAAACGAAAGGTGGGAGTCGCGGGTCGAGTGGAATGCAACGAGCTGCAACGGCCTCTGGTAGATCGGTAACCGGGATGCACACAGGGAAAACGCGGTGCTCGGGTTACGTCGATTCGATTCGATTCGATTCGACTCGATTCTCACCGATATAGAGCTCGCTATAGGTAACCCTGTCAGACGTGTCGGACATACCATTGGCCCCTCTCGCGAAACCGCAGATCCTGCGACGATGGTCACGGCGGTCTGGGAAGCTGCGTCTCATGGCCGAAATCGGTAATCTATCCATTCCACGGTTTGCCGTATCTCCGAGTTAACTCTTCGATCTTTTTACTTGCTCTTTTCTGTTTAACATTTTAACACGCTGACTGTCATGTCACCCATACACGAATGACCGAATTATTTATTCATATATAAAAATGTATTTACAATTTATAATTTAAAATATGAAAGTGTATTCCTTTTGTTATGACTGATGTACAGGGTGTTTGCTATAATTTGTACCAGCGTTTTTTTTTTTTTTGTAAAAGCTATACATTAGAAAAAACGGTAATTATTTACATTAGGGGCTTCCTCACCGATTTTGATGACCTTGACAACATATTTCAAGGTCATCAAAATCGGTGAGGAAGCCCCTAATGTAAATAATTACCAAGTAATGTTAAGTAGTCAGTTTTAGTGCTTTGTAAATCTAGTGTTAAAGGGACATTGAAGTTGAAAAATATGAAAGGAAACCTTGCATGCGATATTCTACATACAAATAATAATCCTACATTACAAAATACTTATGTAGTGTACAGTGTGTAAGATGGAACATAATCGTGTGCGTGCCTCGAGACAAACGAAATTTGACACTAGGTTCACGGGGCCTGTCAAAATGACGGGATTTAATATTTATAATTTACAATTATTGACATTGTGAAGACGTATGCATGGGGAATTATTCAACAAAATTATTTTTTTTTTGGGTATATATTATTTAAAAAATTGATACAAATGTGGATAGACACGTTCTTGTTATTTTTGTAAAGTAATGTTAAGTAGTCAGTTTTAGTGCTTTGTAAATCTAGTGTTAAAGGGACATTGAAGTTGCAAAATATAAAAGAAAACCTTGCATCGAATATTCTACATACGAATAATAAAATATAATACTAATGTACTACAAACTACATTATAAAATACTAATGTAAAGTGTACTTACTTCTGAATCTTCTGTACCTCCGTCGGATCCACAGCACACAATTATTCACTCACGAGAATAGGTCCGAATAATTGCACAACAATCACAACACACACACACACACACACAACACACTTAACGAAATCGTGACAGCAGACGAGAAGATGTTACTCCGACCACGAATAAAATAATACTGCGATTTTAACCGTTCCCCTTCCACGGACGTGTGATACGAAAACAGGGAATTCCGGGAAATAGGGTCGGCGCCCCGCCATAATTTTTTTACCTTGGTTTTGTATCTAGTGTTTATAGACCCTCAGCGTCTAACCTGCCTAGGATAACCTGACCGTACCACCTCCGTGGAGGGGATCATTGTTCAAATCGCAGTATTATTTTGTTCGTGGTCGGAGTGACATCTTCTCGTTCGTTGTCACGATTTTATAAAATGTGTTGTGTGTGTGTTGTTTAGTGATTGTTGTTCAATTATTCGGATCTATTCTCGTGAGTGAATAATTGTGTGCTATGGATCCGACGGAGGTACAGAAGATTCAGAAGTAAGTACACTTTACATTAGTATTTTATAATATAGGATTACTATTCGTATGTGGAACATTGGATACAAGGTTTTCTATCATATTTTGCAACGTATATTAACGATCATTAATGATTTGGTATATAGTATAATTTAATGTGGTTCAAATAAGATACTACTTTAAATCAAATATTTTTATTTTGATAACCAGATAGATAAAATGAAACATTTTTATTTTGTATTTCAAATATTTCCTTACAATGAAAATAAGTTGAGCAAGTAGTTAATATTATAAATTATAATTTTTAACATTAGAAGCTATAATAGTTAGCAAAGTATTATTTGTAGTTTAATTACGAATTTGTAACATGTTGATAAACAGACTACAATATCGTAATAACATTACAGGCAACAAAATATTACTGTCAACTATTTGAAATACTATTTTACACAGTCCTACACATACCTACTCCGATCACTTTTTGAGATGTTGAAACTTTTTTGCAAATATCTTGGAAACTAAAGCTGAGCGGCGGTAACATGTATAGGAAAAAGTTGTTCAGAATGATGACCTTGACAACATATTTCAAGGCCATCAAAATCGGTGAGGAAGCCCCTAATGTAAATAATTACCGAAAAAACCGATGAGGAGGTGGTTGTAATATATTTTACTAGCAATATGATAGCGTATCTCAGTTTTTTGTATTTTTAATATTTTTCTAGAAACAATGGTGACCTCCAATTCTTTAAGTGTTATGCTACATATTTGTTTACGTCATATGAGAACGGACATTGAGACGAGTTCAACCATGTAGTATACTATGATCTTTTCAGGGTCATTCAAGAACTGAAATAAAAGAAATAGATTTATGTAGTAAAACATACTACCTTCTCTTCGGTTTTTTCTGATGTTCACCTTTTACGAAAAAATCGTTGATACAAATTATCGCGAACATCCTGTATATTACTTTCTTATGATAATAATAGGATTTTTATTTGAAACATTTCTCATGAAAATATTTCCGCAACTTCGTACGAATCGCAAAGGGAAAAAATCGGAGATTCGTCATTTTGGCGTGCTCGGTAGTCCCGGTATTAATCTTTTCAATAACCAAGAAATTATAAGAGACACCATGAGTTGTAACTTGTGATTTTACAATGATATTCCTAAATGGTTAATCTACAAGATCCGATGAGAAAAAATCGAGTCTCTTTCGCCGAAAGATTGAAATTCCCGCGTTAAGGGGCCCTCGCGAACAAGAAGAGTGTTTCCCCTCGGCTCCTCGAGCAGAGAGGGATAATCACAGCGGCGGAGAAGAAGAAGGCTCTCCGAGAGTACGCCTCCGGCACTTTTCTCCTGGCTTAATCGTTATGGAAAGTCCGAGGATAATATGGGACGTCGGTGCGCCGCAGAATCTCGTAGGATCGCGGTGAACCGTGTACAAACAAACGCGCGCGGAACTTGAATCGTGCTCTGCCATTCCGGTGAAACCGTGCTGTCCTTAAACCTCTAACAGTGAGATAAAGTTGCCTAATATGACATCTGGTGCATATCGGTACATTCCCGGTCGAAAAGATAGCACAGGTGCATCGTCAGAATCCCAGAGGAGGAACCACAATGGTCGAAATTCTGCAAATGATACACCGAATGTTCCAAGTTTTAACGAACATCCTTTGTCGGTACGATTTAGGTCTGGACCCAGATCGGATGATCGTGAACGCCAGATCTCGCTTTACTTTTATTGGTTTTTCGTTCACCATATCGATCTATGATTCCTTGTACAGTACTATGTGGCCTATTAATTGGTTTTGCTACTTTTCGCAATGGTTTGCACTGATTATGCAATTGTATAATAATTTTTCTTTCGGTCTCACTTGTTTCCTTACCTTTACGACTCATTTTACCGAATGTTACCAAAATTGACTGATTTTGCAGAAGGTTGCCACTAGACTGCGCATCAAAGACCCTGTCCGATTATTTTGTCGGCTCCTGCTAAACCATAATATAAACAATCGGACGCCTTTCAAATGCATTCCGGTACCTGTACGAATACTTTTGCGCGTCAATTCAAAGACACTTTTCGTACTTTCTAATTTTTCTCGTTAACGTTAAACTTTTTCAAGTATATTTATACGACAGTATGTAGCTGAAATATATAACAATTACTATTATGTTTCGTTTTATAAACATTTGCGAAACTACATAGAGAAATGGATGGTGTACGAATACTTTTCACACTCACCGTAGCTACTTTAATATGGTACAACATTTTTTTATATAGAGAAATTAGAGAATTACATAGAGAAATAGATGGTTTTTCAAGCCTGAAAGAGGTGTACGAATACTTTTCACATTCACTTTACATCAATAACAAAATTTAGGGAAGTGTCTAAAAACATTTGTCCGCACTGTGTGGCGATGCGAAATCGACGATAGGGCGGTCAGTTATTAAAATTGTCTTTAATTGGTGGTAGATACGTAATGAGCTCGATGCCATCCCTAGATAGCAGATTCGTACGAGAGCAGGGAATCGAATGGGCATCGAGAGCGGAGAGCGGAGCCAGTGGATGGGCGAAGGAGGTTGAGCGAATGGGGGACGCGGGCAGACAGAGAGAGAGAGAGAGAGAGAGAGAGAGAGAGAGAGAGAGAGAGAGCGTACAGAGAGAACGAGAGATAGAGAGAGGGAGAGAGAGAGAGAAATAGAGAAAGAGAGGAGAAGGAAGGAGAGAGGGAGAGGCAGAGAAAGGTGGAAAGAGACAGGGTACGGTGTTTGTAATCAAAGGGGCGATCCGCGGCGCGGCGTGGAAGAAAGTCAGCCTACTGGCGAGCCAGTCCGGCACGGCGCGTTGTCCCGAATGCACGTCGAACCATCGATTTCCGCGTGTGGTGGCCACGTGACCGTGCTCGATCGCCACGCACTCCGTTCCACAGTGTCGGCCGGTTCGGTTCGGTTCGGTTCGGTTCGTCCCTCGATCCTAGATCCTCTCGATCGTCCTCGGTTACCTCGCGCGCGAACAAACGAGCACCGCGAACCAGCGTGAGATAGCTTGACGCATAAGTTTCCTTTCTTTTATTTTATTTTTTTTTTTTGTTTTCTTTTTGTTTTCATCTTTGCGAAGACGTGTTTGATACCGCGGCGACGACCATCCTTCTCCGGTGGTATTAGAGAGAGGCTTTATTAACGGTACCCGTAGGTGCGCGCCGAGGTCCAGCTGTGTGACAACTACCTGGGAGAGGAACGAGAGATATCGGAGATCACGTGGGCAGACCACCGCTGGGATACCTGTTCGCCTCTGCCGGGATAACACGGGACAGACCGGTCCCCGTTCGATTCTTCCGGACGATGAAAACGAGTGGCGAATGAATGGTGAGTACCGGTAATCGGCGTGGGAAGTGGCGCGGGAAGTTTTCCCCGCGAACCAGTCGCGGGAGAAATGCAAATTTTTGGAGTATACCAGATTAGGATTCAATGGGCTTTTTCACGGGAAAAAGATTGACCACCTTGCGAGCATTTTGGCATTTCACTGCTGAGAACGCTCGATCGTTTGACTCGTTGCATTCTACCTTTCGGGGTCCTATGTCGAGCCAGGTTTGACATATACACTACCGCTCGAAAGAATCCGGACAATTGCGAAATATCGTTATTAGCATTGCATCAAAGTTATTTCAGTGCCTAAAATAGTGACTAAAATCGATTTTTATTAGTTTCTTGTGAAATGTCTGACGTTCTAAATGAAAAATTACGTATATACAGGGTGAGTCACTTAAAGTTTGCACCTCAAATATCTTTGTTGTTTCTAAAGATACGTAAAGTATGGTAAGGAAAAAGTTGAATGGTACGATGGAGCTGACACGATGCTATAAAAAATTTTGTTTGTATGTCATTTTTTTTAGAGATATCAAGGTCACCCTGACTCTAATAAAATGGAACCACCCTTTTTTAAACACCTACAATGACAGTCCCTTTCATTAGGAATTCAGTGACGATAATTACTCCAAGGTCATTCAAAATTTTTTTATAGCATCGTGTCAGCCCTATTGTACCATTTAACTTTGTCCTTACCACATTTTACGTATCTTTAGAAACAACAAAAATATTTGAGTTTATAAGTGTCCGGATACTTTTGAGCGGTAGTGTATTCCTGCACTGAGACTTGTGTCGTTGGTTCACGTTACGTTCGTCAATAATGCCACAATTTTACAGTGTGCAGGAAAAACTGTACCACTGCTGAAATGTTCTGAAGGGTCCAGCAGGATTTTCTTAATCATTCTCTTGGTCGTTAGGGTTGGTGCAACAATGACAACTGTCGGCTATGCTTTTAGGCAACGTGGTGAATCTAGTTAGTAATTTGGATGTCCCACAATTTTTTCTCGTAGAATCTGTATCAATAATATTTGTCGTTGAATCTTATTTAAATAGAGCAGTTGTTTTCTGCGAATAATGAATAAGGAACTGTGTTCGAAGAGCTTCTCATATTGTGGAAGTTGATCGATTTTTTGGGAAATGAGTGAACCATGTACGAAGGAAATTGTTGAGAGTGAGGGTTTAGTGTAATTTCAAATAATGAAAAGATTGAAAGAATTTAAGAATATGAAAATATTTCTTACGACTTGATCGAAATATTATAGACAGAAATCAATTCTTATTTGGTTCCTACGTCTCGCAATTAATGCACACAATTTTTATTTTGTATAAAGATCCTAGGTGAATCAGTGATTGGGTCAACGAATTATTAGATGAATGAGGAGAATTAGCGAGTGACAGCAGGTGGATACTGTTCGGTGGATGAATTAACAGGTGTAGCATGTGAACAAAGTGATTCGAGTCGGACTAGACCAGCATTTTGCTGACCTAGGGAAAGTCCTGACGAGTCACAAATTGATAAAATCGATAAAATCGTGTTAACAAATGATCGGTGCGTTGATAGCCAGGTAGACATTGTTCGTTAGTCAGCTGAATAGTAACAAGTGGAGCAGATGGAGAAGGTGGATTAAGTGGATTAGGTCGGGATCGTGTCTAGACGATGAGAAATGAGGAGCCTCGGTTGTAGACAAATTGTAAATCAATGCTGAAGTTGTGATAGGCAACGACGGGTGTACGCGGACGATAAAGATGATGATAATTCATTGGCTAGACGAATGTTGACCCAACTGATGGAGTGGATGGATTAAGTAGATTGGGTTGACTAGGTCAGACTAACAGATGAAACAGACAGATCGCATAAATTAGAGAAATCGCGTAAATCGGATAGATCAAGTAGGATATTCTATCGGAAAGATTCCGTGTTGGACAGATCACAGGTACACACAGAAATTGTGATGATTCAGACATTGTCTTGCGTATGGCAAGGTAAACACTGTTTACTAGTCAGACGAATGTCAACCTAACAGGTGGAACAGGTTGGTCAAGTAGATTAAATAGATTAGGTCGATCTTTGAGATTCCGTTTTGATGCGGATATCGATGGACGCTGAAACTGTCATGAATAAGGGATAATGAGTACGTTGATGATAAAAATTGAGTGTAATCTTTTTTGCCGATCGCATCAATGCAAGTATAATCAGATCAGATTTTAATCCTTTCAAACTGGAGGCTGAAGTATCTCCTGGAATATTTTCGAAAATAATAAAAGCACAAAAACGACATTACTTCGAACGTGTTTCACTTTATGTAAGCAACAACGCAGAATAAGCACAAACTATCATTAGACTGCTGGTATTCATGCAAAATAGAAATTGTCCGAGACAATTGTAAGAAACAGAAACGAAGTGAAATTATATTTTCCTTCCTAAGAATTTTAATAAAAATAATGCAACAATATCCTTAAATTCTTCTGTCTTTACAGTTTCGTATTCGACCGATTAATTTTTTTCTTTGAAATTATATTTTCCTTCCTAACAATTTTAATAAAAATGCTGCCACAATATCCTTAAATTCTTCTGTCCTTACAGTTTCGTATTCGACCGATTAATCTTTTTCTTTGAAATTATATTTTCCTTTCTAACTTTAATAAGTCGAAAATAATATATGTCCTGAAATTCTTCTGTCTTTACAGTCTCGCCTTTGATCGAGTAATTTTTTTCTTTGAAATTATATTTTCCTTCCTAACAATTTTAATAAAAATGCTGCCACAATATCCTTAAATTCTTCTGTCCTTACAGTTTCGTATTCGACCGATTAATCTTTTTCTTTGAAATTATATTTTCCTTTCTAACAAATTTAATAAGTCGAAAATAATATATATCCTGAAATTCTTCTGTCTTTACAGTCTCGTATTTGACCGATTAATTTTTTTCTTTGAAATTATATTTTCCTTCCTAACAATTTTAATAAAAATGCTGCAACAATATCCTTAAATTCTTCTGTCTTTACAGTCTCGTATTTGACCGATTAATTTTTTTATTGTAAACGCGTAAAATCCGCGGTCTATTTACCATATTCTTAGATTGTGAATATTCGATCGCTCAAGATACAGCACGGGAAATCGGCGCGACGCGAGATCAACCTGTTAAACGCGCACCATTCGCAAAAATTAGGGTCAAGTTGAGCCGAATCGAGCAGCGCAGGGTCGGTCGAATCATGCCCACGGAATCCCGTTTCTTTCATTCTCGACGGTCGAAGCTAGCGTCGCAAAACGCGGGTACTATGATTATTCAACCGGACACGCAATAGCTCTCTCGCGATCTGCCACCTCACTATCGAAGGAACATCCTTGTAATCCGTTTAACGGGACGGCGGCTCTACGGCTTCGATGAACGTCATGCTGACATTACATCAAGGGTCCATTAGAAACCGTTGTTGCTAGCTCGGGAGAGCTTGATCGTTCGATCGTCGTCGTTCGATCGTCGTCGTCGTCGTCGTCGAGCGAAACCGGTCGAGATCGAAAACGTAGAATCTGTTGGGCGGGGAACAGAAATTCTGAAGTTTTCTCTTCCCGAACGGTTTTCCAAATTGGTCCCAGACAACCTTCGCCAGCCGGAGACCACCGCGCGCGAAGTGGGAGTAAAAGGTTGCGATCACGACGATGACGACGACGACGACGACGTTTCCTTCGATCGACAAGAAATCTCTCGCGAAACCAGTTTTCGATGTGTCGCACGCGAAACACACACGGGGCCTTTGAAAGCCTAGCCGATGGCATTTCGCGGTTTTTATACGAGCCGGACGCCGTCATTTTCTAGCTCCGAGGTATTCCGAGCCGGTGCATGGATAATTATTCCCGATCCGCGTGAAAGTCAACGAGCCACCTTGCTGCTCGTCTAGGAAGCGACGAATACGCAACGAACCTGCCTAATCGCGGCAAAGAACACCTTTTACCGACATATAGAAACTAGATTTTCAATAAGTTCAATATCCATGCTACAACCCACCATTTTTTACATTCAACAATTTTCAACGACGCTGTCTCGACCAGGTTAGGTCATGTTCGAACTGCCATCACTTGCTGGAAAAAAATCGTACAACGATCTACTCGGACTCGTTCTAAGCGTCAAGTTTACTCTTTCCGAGTTAAGTTTTTATTAAATAAATCGTAGCAGTTCGAATATCGATGAATTATCCATCGAAGATTTAGCAATCCTTTGATTCCGAGTACAAAATGATACAGTTAGTAAAGATATTCGACACGTATTTTTCCGTATCCGTTTTCATGTTCAAGAAAACAACCCCATAAGTTCGACTAACGTACAACATTAACACGTTGACTGCCATGTCGCCCATATGTGGGTGACGGAATTATTTGTCCAGGTGTTAAAATGAATTTTTATGTTAATACATTCGTTGTACCAAATTTAATTAGGATCATTAAAATGTAAGAAAATTGGAAGGCTACTCAATGTCATACATTTAATTCTTTTCAATTTCTATTTCATTAAATAATACTTTGATTTTATGGAATTTTCGAAGCTTCTAGTTTGGCAGTCAACGTGTTAAAGAACAATATTGAAACTTTTGCAATTTTTTCTGATAAAAATGAACTCAATGCAGCTAAAGTAGAGACTTTAAGCTTTACAAGAAGGGTACATCGCCGTACGATTTTTTCTCAGGAAGTTACAACAATTTGAACGTCGATCTAATTTATCATCACAGATTTAGCTTCTATTACGAACATTAATGGGGATGAAGGGAGATGTTCGTGACGGCAATAATTGTTACACTATCTGTGAGAATGTAGCAACAAAAAGTGGAACAACATGTCCATTTTGTTCGCGTTCAGAGAGCTCCGTTACACAACGCTTCCGTGTGCGCACGGGCGTTTTCTAGATACTCGCGCGAGCGCCGCGCCGTCCTTGCGAAAGCGCGTCAAATATTAATTCCGCGAGTGAAACAAAAAGTTCCTGGCAGTATAATTCGACGCTCCCTATCTCGACGGACTCTTCCTTTCGAGAACTGTATCTTTAAGGTACTTTCCTGGGTCGTTGGACGTGCTCTAGAGTCCCTCGAGCGTTGCGAATTACCTGAACAACGCTCCGCAATCTTCTGTTCCTCCACAATCAATTTTGCTGAATCTGGTAACTCACTTGTTACCGCGATATTGAACTAATTAACGATCCTTTCGCCTGGCTTTATCACTGGGAATTGCAAGACAAGCGTTTCCCATTTGTAGTTATAGACTGTAGGCCGTTATACATTTATAGGACAGGCTCTTAAAATAGGAAGAAAAAAACGTTCATAATTTATTTAGTATGTAAGGAATACTTTACACGACCAACTCAATTTATCCTTTGCTCTGGGTTTCAGAAAATTGTCCAAGTTTAATTGCAAGAAAAGAATTTTACGTTTGTCGCAAGTATGTAATGTTTATACGTACCTTGAATATCGAATGTCGATGAGAACAGATAGTCTTCCATCTTGACTCGCTTGCTAGCATGATATTTAACACCGTTCTTTTATCGTTGATAATTAATTGTAGGAAGGAAGGAACCTAATTTTCGTTTAGAGGAGCGAATGTAATAATAAGAGAGATAGTAATCGATCTTAGCTCTTGTTGAGAAGCTTTGAACGACATTCAGCATTGTCTGACTACAACTGGCCATTTTCTACTGCGAACATTTCGTTCGCCCGGTCAATTTAATTCACAAGTTCGAGCGTGAAAGGTACCTCCGCGTTCAGGCCAAGATTTTTAGGAACGCAAAAATAGAAAACGTGTTCGGTCGAAAGTATTAGAACGTGTCCGATCGAAAACAAAATTTGGAGGACGCCCGGTGTCCAGCGAGTAAATCTGGCGACGAGTTCCATTCGGATCACCGGGTTCCTCGAATATTTCCAGAGTATCGTAATCGATGAATCTTCATCTGGAAAAAAAATGGAAAGGGCGTTAACCTTTGGTAGCATTTGGTATTTCTCCCAATCGCACAAATTATCCGAATTGTCTCGAATTAATTTCTATTCTCAATCCCAAAAATGTTCACAATATCCTCTAGACAATTACATTTTCTATTTATTCGCTCAGTGACTTACTAGACATGGCATAAATTACGTAATTCTCCAATGGAAATAAAAAATTTACAAGCAACGCTCAGTATGTTACCACAAAAAAAAAAACTGAAAAGTGAAATCACTACAATCCGCAATATCAAATCTACATCGCGCTCCGGTTTCCGTTTCTCGCAATTAACACGGACGGTTTTGATTTTGCATATAGAATTGCTGGCACGATTATGGCAGTCTTGAACAAGGAAAGGGTTAATGCTCGCGTGACGTGGCACGCGCGCCATTAGAGAGCTGGGCGCCGCGAAATTTAGTAGCGTTTTTCAAGCCGAGATGAACGCGCCGAGATTGAAAATAATGAATGGAAACACGCTGTCAAAATCCGTGGAGCGTGTCGGAGAACGGCTCGGTTGCATAACCCCGGTGCATTGTGGCGTCGCACACCGCTGGGAAAACGCTTGGATTCCAAAAGGTCCGGAGAGCCGCCAGTTAGGCGAGCGTAAACATTTCCGCGCGGAACGCTCGATACTTCCGAATAAGGGCGTCCGCCTTCGTCCTCGTACCCGCCCATTAAAATACCCGTGCCGCTGTCTCTTTTCCGCGTGCCTAATCGCCTAACCCCGACACGATTACGCCCCTAAACTCCCCGGAGTATTGCACACTCCTGAACAACGCCGCTGAACGTTCTCCGCTGAATTAAAAATCGCCACTCGAAATGATCACTAGACATTGCCGTTAACCATTGACACCAAAAATATTGATTTTAAAAATTGCCACTCGAAATTATCACTAGACATTGCCGTTAACCATTGACACTAAAAATATTTCTATTAAAAATTGCCACTCGAAAGTATCACTAGATTGCCATTAAACACTGATACCAAAAGTATTGCTATTAACAATTGCCACTCGAAATGGTCACTCGGAATTGCCATCCGAAATGGCCACTCGGAATTGCCATTCGAAATGGCCACTCGGAATTGCCATTCGAAATTACCATTCGAAATGGCCACTCGAAACGATCGCTAAACTTTGCCATTAAAAATCGTCAGCGAAAATTGCCACTAAAAATCGTCGCCAACAAAGTCGCTACGAAGAATTGCCACTAAACATTGCTAAAGAGAACAATTCCGAATTTGAACGTAGTTCAGGGATGGTTCGTTGCCGGAATGTCATTGAACTATTCGCGAAGGCATACCGAGAGGATCGCGCGCCCAGATTCTACCTCGGACCGTTTAAATCGAGAAGGTCGAGCCGAGGATCGCGATTAGAATTCTCATTCCATAGCGCCGCCGCGCTGGTAGAATCGCAAAGATCCAGGGGACTGGTGTAATTTCCAACAAAGTAGTATTTCAAATAAGCCGTAGAACGTCGTCGAATTAAACCTACTCCTTTCCCAGAAGAGTGTCCAGAACCATTAAAATAAAATCGAATGTTATACTTGGTCATAACTAGACAGCGGATCTTTATGCAAAATAAAAATTTTCTACCTAAATTGCAACAAACTGGAACAAAATAGAAATTTATTTTCTTTCCTAATATGTTTAATAGGTTGAAGATAATATAACAGTATTTCTAAATTTTTCTAATGTTCTTACTGTTTTAAATTACACCTACTCATTTTAGTAATAAATGCATAAAATCCGATGTCTAGTCATAACACTTTGAAAATATTTCTTGACAAAGTAAGTAAGACATGATAATCGCAGGAAGGAAAGTAATTGAAATTCAGTCTGCTACAAAAGCCGCCTTTAAAACAATCTACTGGCACTGAACGGAAGTACGAACAATTTTGAACATTCTTCGACAATATTTGAAATATAGGTGTAAAGATTCTGATAGGTTGACTCTGGTGTCATAATTTTTCAAGTGGTATTTTCTCGTGTGAAATATTCTACCTAATCCCCAGGAAAGATCGAGCCGCGAGATCCGGAGAGGCGATCGAACGGCACTAAAAGTAGAATACGTCGGTTCGAGTTAGACCGTGGCCAGAATGGTGAGAAGTTGTAGCCTGCGGCTCGTGTATACGTGGAGAGGTAGAGCTTGTAGGTCAGTTTCGAGCGGCTTATCGATGCGGAGCAGGTTCGGCTGTCCCGGTTGTTTGACAAACCGATTACTCGACGGTAATCGAGCCATGCATTTATTAGGATGCGGTACAGTTTTGGGTGTCAAGGCGGATAGGCAGTTAGAGGGCTCCCTTCGAGGGCAAACTGTTTCCCATCGCCTGTTAATTTCCTCTCTTTCGAAGCCCTCGATCGTACCAACGGCCAACGTTCACCGCTTTATTCGTACACATATCCCCCGATTTACACTGAATATAGGTTCCTTAGAAAACCGTGCAAATCGAAAACAAACTAAAATGTGCATAATTCAGTCATTTATTTCAACGTAAAATAAATATATCTTAAAAAACATAATAACAACGGTCTATTCATAAAATGACAAAAATATAAAGGCATATGCGTGTAGTTCACTTTACATATAGAAACAAGAAATATAAATGAAAAAACTTAACTGAAATTTCTATTAAACCTTATACACGCTAGTAAGACGTTCGCTTCGGAATAAATGGAATTCAGAATAAAATGGAATTAAAAAATGACTAGAAATATGTTTTACACTGATTGGAAAAGTAATAAGAATGTAAGAATAGATCGAGATTGTTTGGAAGAACGTGAATGAGGATCACATTTCAAGTACTGAGAATGAGTCGGAATGAGTTAACTACCTTGTCAGTCAGATATGACTGACGGTGATTTTTGACTAGGTTTAGACATTCATTTTTATTGTGACACATTCATAACCGAATTTTCTTAAAATCTTTAGAATTCAAAAAGGTTAAAACAGCATCCCCTATAATACATTTAAAACTTCTAGTTTCGCTTTCATAAATTAAATTACTCTGATTTTGTAAGAATCTCTGGGAATCATATTTGGCACTTGACGTGTTAATTTTGTTTACTACTATTATAATTTGTTCGAGTTTCTTATTATTAATTTTACAATAAAATGACTGCAGAAATTTTCTTTTTTTTTTTTTAATCCCATATTTTAAAAACCGTGTAAATCGGAGGATAGGTGTATGTGGATTCTCCGTTTTTACACTTTTATTCCGCCGTACAGGCCAGATTTAAAAACAATTTTGTGCCAATTTGTCTATCCGCAAACTAAAGGAAACTCATCCAGCGTCGACTATGAAGAATCAACTGTCTCATACTAAACGTGTCAGACACGAAGATTACTAGATGCTGCGGTTACAGTGGTACAAAAACAGCAAAATCAAACACATCGCATTCGACGTATGTACACGTCCTTCGCGAATAGGTTGGACGAAATTTAATTACAGACATATTGACACGGACACGACCGAGGAATCAGGCAGAATGCTCGATTAGGCTCGGCGGCGGTTACCCGTCGATTTGCAAACAAGCATAAGGAAACGACCGTGTGTTTACGCGAGCGTGTTTCAGTAGAGGGACCGTGACTCGCGAAAAAACTCGAGCTGTTTCTGACTGTCAGCGGATTCTCGATGGCGGTACTACACTGTCGTTTACGGTAACGAGACGGGACCGTAAGTGCCATTCCACGCGGAAACCAGCTATGGAACTGTCCGGCGAACTCCGTGAGAACCGACATATTGGAGACGATCGGTTTTCTTTCTGCTAGTCCTGCGCGGAGAGCTTTCGGAGCGAGCGAAACGCGATTTCGCGAAACGAAGCGGCCGCTCGCGGACGAATATTTATTAATTGCTCCCGTTTCGCGGAAGAATCAGATTGGTCGCGCCGGTGTCTCGCGGTCCAATGCCTTACTTACTCACTTACTTACTTACTTACTTACATACTTTAGCCGCGCGGCTCGAACAATGCGCGCCGAGCAATTAGCAGACGGCCGCCTGAATTTCCAAGAAAGTGAAGCTAACTGGAGTATCTCAAATTCTCTGGCGAACGTGTTCTCGCGGATGAAAAATTGGCTGGATTGTTGTTCTCGGTTTAGACGCGACTGTCTCGCGAATAGACTGCGGCTTTTGTGCGTTCATCCGCGAAAATTAACCCTTTGCACTCGAAGCTATTTTAACTCTAAAATGAAACATTTCCTCCGATCCAGAATATTTTCCTTCTATGTTTATATTTTCATGTTATACATACAAAAACAGTGCAATCTACACCTACACTACTGAAATGTTTAGTAATTTATGAAATACAAACAGATTTAATACTGTGCAAAATATTCTGAAAAATGATACAGAAATTTTTAGTGGCGCCTTACAGTCGCCATTCGAGTGCTAAGAGTTAGTAGATCGAATGCTGAACAGTGGGAACGTTCAAAGAATTCAACGCTGGGTTTACGGCACGCGTTGAAACGATCAACGGTATTAATTTAAAATTATTCGGATTGTAAAGCTGCATCGGTGAAGAATTATTTAACAAATTTATCTGTTTGCACGTTCCTGTTTTGTTTTTATAAAGTAATGTAAAGTTCTTTGAAAACTGTTCTCAGCTCTATACAATTATTAACACGTTAAGCGCCAAGCCCAGAAATTCTTACAAAATCAGAGTAATTTAATTAATGAAACCACAAACCTAGAAATTTAAAATTTATTATAGTGGATGTTGTCTTAAGCCTTCTGAATTCGAAAGAATCCAATAAAATTCGGTTTATCTGGATATCTCATAATAAAAATGAATTTCTAAACCCAGTCAAAAATCGACGTGGCAGTGACCGTGTTAATGAAAAGAAACAAATGTGCAGCCGCTGTATCCTCGCAATTTATACGATTTTTATTTTGCATAAAATCTCGAAGGTCCCACAGATATGCTGCATTCGATTTTTATAGAGGCGCGAAACCCGTTATCAAAGTAGCTACCGGTTGCCCCCGAATGCATAAAGATTCTCGGTCTGCCGATTAGAAAATGCAGAACGAAGCGAGAAAGATGTTGACATTGCTAACGAGAGACTCGAGGTGCGAGCTTCGATAAGCTGGTTCTAATCGCACGATGTTAACGGTACTATATTAATAGCAACATAGTTGTAAGTAAGCGTCGTAAGCACGTAATCTATATGTATATCGTTGCTACTATATCTAGACTACTGTGATGGAACAAGGACGTCGAGACGAGATTCCTGATTCATGGTGGCGGAAGTATGGTTTTGGGTCACGTGATATCTCGACAGTATAGCGAACAGGTTCGTGGAGTTCGCTTTAATTGAGGTGGAAGGATATCGATTTAATTTAGATAAGAAAATGTTGATTTATTTTAAGTAAAAGAGTATACGGGAAAATTGTGAAATCGATACAAATTTTATGGAAAATTTGCGCAATTTCACGTGGAAGACAAAAAATTGTCTGGAGACAATATAATAACGCGATGCATTCCCTCGGTAATTATGAAAAAAAAAGTATAAAACACGATTCGTAGAACGATTAGGGCAAGTGTAGAAGTTGATGCAAATTTTGAGAGCGCGGTGATTGAAAATTTGCACTGCTCGATGTCGAAATCGTCAGAAAATTGCCTGAAGTCGATAAATAGCATACTGTGTTCACTCAATTATTACGAGAAACGACGAAAGGGCGTGGGTTCAGGTCTGTTTGTAAAAATATAGCGTCTATGAGAAAATTGCACCAGGGAAGCGGAGAGTTGCACCATTGAAGCAATCTTGGTTGCGTGGGAATTGAAAATTCTCAATATTATTTATATAGAAGATATCGGAAAATTGATGTCGATAAGCAGCATGGCGAAGCACCTCCATAATTACAAAAAAAAAGAGAGAAGAAGCATCGATTCAAATCTGCAGGAAAGTTGAAAAATCGCTGGAAATTTGAGGGCGTGGGAAAAGAAAATTTGCACAGTATGATAAGAGAGCGGTGAGGAAATGACCTGAAGTTGATAAAAATCGTGATGCATCCTGAATAATTACAAAATAAGGAGAAGGTAGATAGTATAGTAGATTTTGAGACATGCTCAGAAGAGTGTATCGTAAGCAGAAAATTTTAAAAATCGCTGGAAATTTGAGGGCGTGGGATATGAAAATTTGCACAGTGGGATTAGCGGTGAGGAAATGACCTGAAGTTGATAAAAATCGTGGTGCATCCTGAATAATTACAAAATAAGGAGAAGGTAGATAGTATAGTAGATTTTGAGACATGCTCAGAAGCGTGTATCGTCAGCAGAAAATTTTAAAAATCGCTGGAAATTTGAGGGCGTGGAATATGACAAAAAAACACAGTGGGATGAGCGGTGAGGAAATGACCTGAAGTTGATAAAAATCGTGGTGCATCCTGAATAATTACAAAATAAGGAGAAGGTAGATAGTATAGTAGATTTTGAGACATGCTCAGAAGAGTGTATCGTAAGCAGAAAATTTTAAAAATCGCTGGAAATTTGAGGGCGTGGGATATGAAAATTTGCACAGTGGGATGAGCGGTGAGGAAATGACCTGAAGTTGATAAAAATCGTGGTGCATCCCTTGAACAATTAGGCGAAGGGGCGTGTGCCGGTAGATCAGCTTGTTTTCGATCGTGTACCATTGGTTTCTGTGTCAAGTTTGAAGCGGATCGAAGTATCGAGGGCAGAGATCGAATCGATCGGGCTTGTCCCGCGAATCGGAACGCGATTTCGTAATATTTTCACGAGGCTGCTGGTGTGCGCTTGTGTGGAGAGTCCCGAGAGAGCCAGCATATCGAGGGAATGTGGCGCTCGGCCCTCCGGCTACGAATTCCGTTACGCGCACTTGTATGGTTCTTCGGCTTCCACCGACCCGCCCCGACCCGTCCCGACCCGTTCCGTCTCACCTGCCTCCATGAATACATTTTTTTCCCCCTTCGTACACACACTACCGCCGCCTCGGGAGCCGCAATCCTTCCTCGCAGATTTCGCGCGATTTCTTTTGCGATCGAGCTACTCTCGCAATACCATTCCAAATTGATCTCGCGAAACTGCTGCTTCCATCTCCTTTGATCTAATTTTATGGCACTGTTGTTTCGAACGTGCTCCTTGCAAACATCGAATTATACTAGTCAAGAGAGATTGTATGATTCTCTTTTTTGCCATTGGGCTTCTCTTGCAACGTATTCTCAAATTGATCCTTGGTAACGAGTCCTTTTTTCTGAGACTGAACTCTGCTCTTTGGAAAAATCCAAATACTATTCAATTGAGATATATTGTATGGTTCTCTTTTGCAATTCATATTTTCTCCCAGTGAATTGTGTTCTTTGAAAAAATAATTCCGTAGTGCTTCTGATATTGCAAAAAGAGAGTAGTATTGTGGTCCTATTTTTTAGAGACTGAATTGTACACTTTGGAAAAATAATTCAGTGGAGATTGTATGTGTTTCTGATATTGCAAAAAGAGAGTAGTATTGTGGTCCTATTTTTTAGAGACTGAATTGTACACTTTGGAAAAATGATTCAGTAGTGATTGTACGTCTTTCTGATATAGCAAAAAGAGAGTAGTATTGTGGTCCTATTTTTTAGAGACTGAATTGTACACTTTGGAAAAATAATTCAGTGGAGATTGTACGTTTTTATAATAAATTTGTCAAAGCATCAGAAAGATATTGCAAAAAGAGATTCTCGAGTGATTGGAACAACGGATGACGGTTATCCAGGAAGAAACAAGCGTTCTCGAACCTGTTATCTAGGTAACTTTCCGAACCAGAATGCTCGCGTGAGCACAATTACAAGCGAATAAAAACAATTCGACGCATTTCACCGGCGCGAGAATATTTAGCTGCGTAAATAGATCAAGAAATATCCGCTTGGATAATCAATCACCGTCGACGCGTACGACTCGTCTTTGCCAGATAAAAAATAACACGAACAAATTAATATACAAGAAACAGACTGCGAAGGTTTACCGGGTGACAAATGGTACGCATAAATTGTATTTTGCACACATCGAGGCAGCTGAATTGAATGGAAACAAATTTTTCATCTGTCTGCTCATGCGAACTAGTACGTTTCTAAATGCAAACATTCTGTTTACGGTCATATCACTCGGGCGCTTTAAACAAATGCAAGAGAACCAAGAGTGTATCTAGGTCACTAATTCTGAGTAATGAAGTTAAACAGAAACGATCTCAAATTTTTTAAAAAAATTTTTCTTATTAGTGGAGTGGGAAACATTTGAATTCTTTATAGTTTATTAGAAATACAGCTCCTGTGTTTACAGTAAGACCGTTCTTTGAACGAATGAATCAAATACAAGAAAGAAAAAGGAATCTGTATAAATGATTAGCAGAACTAAAAAAAAAAAAAAATAGAAGATAAAATCAAAATAATTTATTTAACGAAATCAAAATTGCAAAGTTGAAACATGTGGTACTGAACGTTTTTTTTTTTTTTTTTAGCTTTCTTGCATTTTGTCGATGCTAGCCATTTGCAACAAAATAAATTGCAAATATTTCCTGAGTAATTTCCTGATATGTGCTCGAAGCGTTAATCAACTTCAGTCGAAGTCATTGCTTGAGCATAGTATTTAGCGCGCGTGCTGAAATCACAAAAAATCTGCAATTTACCAGCACCCTCTGTCAGCTAATAATGAGGCGGTTAATGTTAAACGCCTTTAAGCGACCTCTAATCGAAATTCCAGCCACTTAGCAGCGTATCATTCGCGTTTGCGACTATCGCGGCTCGGTTCGCATAAAAGAGGGAAACAGGAAAGCAGTGGGGCACTCGGATAACACATATCCAGGCCTTGCGGTATTTGCAATCCGGATTAACGCTGTCCAGGATAGCTGGAACGGCAGTCGGCGAGTCTAGCGTTGACATTAAATCCAGTTTACGGTTCAATTATGTAAAGCTTGTGCGGGGAGACGCCCCCGCGCTATCTTCGCCCGCGAATAATATCGATCCGGTGAAAGGGATCGGCGCTGATCGAACCTCTATTTATATATCTTCGCGGAAAATGGTTCTGGCCAAAGAAAGCTAGGAACCCAGTCACCCGAACTAGGAAAATTCGTACGCAACCATTCGACGAAGTCACGAAAGCGTGAGACGACGATTATGGTCGGTGACATGGGGTTTCCGTGTTCCATCTGTAATGTCATGCTGAAACACCTTGACAGAAAATGAACGATCAACCGTGAAAGCAGAAGCTTCAAGCTTTAAAACGAGTCTAGGTTCATTGATCATTTTTTACGAAATTGTAACTGTTTAAATACAGACGATTTTTCGTAAAGTATTTGAATTGTTCAATTATGTAATGTAGGAACCGGAAAATTGATTGACACACGGGAGAGTCGGGTGATAGAGGCTTGCTGGAAATCATCAGCCTTATTGATCGAGTGATTTCAGTCGTAATTCCGAGAAAGAAACTGAGGAACTACAAAACGATACGGCTGTAAAATAATTGCCGCCTCGAGTGCTGTTTTATCGGTCAGGAATTCCGCGAAGTACTTCGAGGCAGTCGAATGCAAGCCAGACAGAGAGGTTAGATCGTTTTCTATCACCTTTAAGACCCTTGAAAGTTTCGTGCTGCGATAGAACATCTACCGCGTCCAGAAAAAAACACTAAGAAATGATCGCGAGACTTTCTACAGCAGAGAAAGGAACTTTGTCATGGAATGTCTCATTTAGATATGCAGAAGTCTGTCTGCGAGCTTGGAAAATTGTTGCTTCTCGTTCCCGACGACCAAATTATGTTCACACTGGTCGAGGATAAAAATTTGTAAACGAACGTGAAACGCTGCACTATACTTTGTTTTAGTTCGAACACAATTTCCAACAGCAAACTATTTACTATTTGTTGCTTCTTAAGCAAACTGAAAACTGGCCTAAAATTATTTTTCACTGACACTGTCGCTACATAATAAGGTTTCACCCCTAATTAGGGGGTTCTTTCTTCAGGTTTTGCATTCGATATGAGTTTACCATTGGGCCATATAATTTTTTGTCGTTTGGAGGACAGACACTCGCTCGTTCTGACATTGCAAATACAGTGAGTTCTCTATATATGTCGCCAAGGATGATAAACGTCGGGGAATTATCCCCACTGCCGCGGCGTATACCCCGTGAGAGGTCACCCCGTGTTGTTGACATATGTCGAGAATTCACCGTATTGTGATTCTTCAGTTGAGCAATCACCTGTGTCGTGACAGGAACATTTTACTTTCCACTGCTCGAAAAATCTTGGTGGTACAGTGTTTCACATTTCGGCTCACGAAAGTGTTCGAACGCCCTTTAAAACAGTATCACTTTTCCTAAATTGAATCACACGAGCTGACTTTTTGAAGCAATTAGAAAAATTGATTTTCTCCAAATAATATGCAAAAAAGATTTTGAAAAAATTGCATTTGGTAGAAATTACATGAGAAAATAAAAATGGCACTTTTTACAACTTTTTCATTTGAGCCTGTAATTTCTCTGTTTAGTAATAGAATTGTATTATAGAATTGTAAACAATGCAACAGTGTTTTCTGTTTTGCATTTTAAAATGCGCAGTCTGCTCAAGAATGTATCCTTCGTTGTAGCCGTATTGTAAAAATGGCATTAAAAAAATAACAGGCTATTTTCCTCTGTGAAAATCAGACTTCACGACACAGAGCAATTCAAAATTCATTGATAGAGTAGTCGGGAAATTCCTTGTGGTGACTTATAGGACCGGTTGGCGAGGACTTTCGATTTTCAGAAAAATCATCGAGCGGCTAGTTTCGGGGGAGTCCGATGATGTTCAGCCGATGACCCGGGGTCAATCTACTTTCTACTCGCGCGCGCGTTCCATCGTGCAAAATTGCGGGACGGCGAGGGGAGGACACGAAAGAACGATATCGTCCTCCCGCCCCTTGGAAACCGAGCGTACTTTCTCGCGACGAGACCGGCAATATACATATCGTTAGACGATCGCCGATGCTGATGAGTGAAAACGAACGGAGGCGGTGAATAAGCAACCGCGTCGACCCTCGAAGACTTATTGGTCGGGACAGCGGCGAGGAATCTCTCTGGAAAATGTTTCTCCCTATCGTGAGAAGAGATCTCTCTTTAAGCCATCGGAGAAATGGCCAACCGATTTTTCCCTTTTTTCCAACCTTACTCCTGAAGGTTTCCATTTCCTTTTATTATTTTCAACGCTGTGCCACGATCCAACTGAAATGCGAATTAACGTGTCCACGCTTCTGTTATAGCGAATAATTTTAACCCTCGCACACAATTTATTTCCATCGACATTTTGTGTTAGTTTCGTCTCGGCATTTTTGGTAGCTGTTGGACTTTGCAGGGATTTTCCATACTGTAGACTTCAATTGAATGGAGTACCTAATTCTTACTAATAGATTGCAGACTTTAGTCATTACACTCCTTTTATTTCCATCGACATTTCGTGTTAGTTTCGTCTTGGCATTTTTGGTAGCTGTTGGACTTTGCAGGAATTTTCTATAAACTGTAGACTTCAATTGAATGAGGTACCTAATTCTTACTAATAGATTGCAGATTTTGGTCATTGCACTCCTTTTATTTCCATCGACATTGTGTGTTAGTTTCGTCTTGGCATTTTTGGTAGCTGTTGGACTTTGCAGGGATTTTCCATACTGTAGACTTCAATTGAATGGAGTACCTAATTCTTACTAATAGATTGCAGACTTTAGTCATTACACTCCTTTTATTTCCATCGACATTTCGTGTTAGTTTCGTCTTGGCATTTTTGGTAGCTGTTGGACTTTGCAGGAATTTTCTATAAACTGTAGACTTCAATTGAATGAGGTACCTAATTCTTACTAATAGATTGCAGATTTTGGTCATTGCACTCCTTTTATTTCCATCGACATTGTGTGTTAGTTTCGTCTTGGCATTTTTGGTAGCTGTTGGACTTTGCAGGGATTTTCCATACTGTAGACTTCAATTGAATAGAGTACCTAATTCTTACTAATAGATTGCAGATTTTAGTCGTTGCACTCCTTTTATTTCCATGGACATTTCGCGTTAGTTTCGTATTGGTATTTTAGGTAGCTGTTGGAAAAATTTGCAGGGATTTTGCGTAAACTATATACTTCAATTGAATGGGGTACGTAATTCTTATTATTAGAGTGCAGATTTTATGCATTTGTGACCGAACTAAGAAGGTGCAATTTAAAACAGTATGTTCATGAAGAGATTTTAAGGACATCAATGTACTAAGTTCGTTTTCTACATTCAAGTCAATTTATTATACCATAATGAACACATTAACAACGCCAAAATAGAATTTTATTTCAGTTTAAAGGAAATTAATAACAAACATACTTATTAGACTCTGTTTAGTATCTTCATCACGAGTATGACTCGATACAGTGTTTTCTCGATATTTGTCAACAATACGGGTTCTGCCAGCGACATATATCGTCCAGAAGATGCTATTATTCTTTCATCCACGTGAACGTCGTATCCGATCCGTATTATGTTTACACTCCTCGACGTCCGAAGCCTCTCTATAGTACTGCGACTTTTATCAGCCAAGTATTTGCGACATATATCGAGAAACGGCTGTATTGAAGGGCAAGGGGTTAATAAAGCTCGAGTATATCGTACGAAAATTGTTTAAATATAGCTACCGTGCTGACCGAAATTAATTTTCATTGATCGAGGGTTTTAACGGAGCAATTTGGTCTGCATTCGTTTCAAGGATTTTCTCAATTTTGTACAATCGATCTTCTGGTTATCTTTGATGGCTAAAAGTAGACAATTAGACGGAACAATGAACAATGCTATCACCAAGGGCACCCCCGAAGAGTAAACAATTAAATAACACGAATGCTTTGTTGGCTGCAGATTAGAAGCAGCAGTAGAAATGCTTTGGCTAAGAGTGGATATACGACCGCAAACATGCGATAAATCGGGTTCTAATAACTCGACTCTCGGTTCACGTCCGCTGGTATTTATGTTTGCTCGCGATTTGCACCTTGATCACATTGTAGGAGAGCACGGGCAGACGGGAAAACCGGGAGATCGCTGCGGGAACATGAAAGTTCCGCGTTAAGTTGGTCACGCGAGTTGCGCCGGCATGTAGTTAAGGTGCGCTTAATGACCGTCCGGGAAGATCTACGCTACGTGACACAGTTTGCCGGCATCTATTCGTTAAAGCCGCACCGGTTCGCGTCGATCCGCGAGGTTTCTGCGTGGCGAATCTCTGTGCGCACGCACGACGAGCCTCCGGTAACAACGCGGACCCATTCTTCCGGATCCTCTCGATCTTCTTCGCCTGTAGAAAAGTTTCGATCGAGATCGACCATCCAATCATCCTTGCATTCAACACTCCGAACAACTGTAGTTAACACTCTGTTTTAAATCAAAGGTAAATAGTTTATTAACACTTTGATTGCCAAACAAGAAACCTCAAAAATTCCATGAAATCGAAGTAAGTTATTTAATGAAATAGAAATTGAAAAAATTAAATGTATGATATTGTGTAGTCCTCCAACTTTCTTGCATTTTACAGATCCTAATCAATTTGGTATAATTAACGTAAAAATTCATTTTAAAACCTGAACAAATAATTCCGTCACCCATATTTGGTGACATGGCAGTCAACGTGTTAACGGTGGTTTAACACTTTTAACACCTGTCGATACTTAATCCTTAGCACTCGAATGGCTATTATAACTAGAGATCCCCACTTCACGTGTATTGAAAATACATATGTACACGTGTAATTAATGTATCCGTGCAGAAGTCCGGATACTATTTAATGCACGAATACACGTGTACTGAAATACACGTGTTCACGTGTGTCAGGGAGTAACACACGAATAACTGTGAACTTGAATATACGGGTACACAACTGGTTCGGGACCTTTTACCGAATTTAATTCATTCCTGGACGGTGGATCATTTACAGCATTATTCGTGAATTGTGCCCATAATTATGAAAGTGGTCTAAGTCAAAATTAAAGAAAAATGAATTTATCACTTATTTCACACGACATGATTTTAAACTAAATTTATTCAATGTAATTTTTTTTTTTTTATGACAGCGCTTTTATAATTATGGTCACAATTGTTGATTCCTATCGCTACAGATGGAACAGCAGTGGATTAAAGTTATTTACTAAGAAACCGAGCAGTTAAACGGCGATTCCGATACTTTCTGATACCGCTTGATACTCGCTTTAATAGCAACAGCAGTTTCATTCGTACACCAGTGAATTGTCTTGCGTAACACAGACTAATAAGACGGTTACTGTGTCCTATTTTCCGAATACCACGAATCAGAAGATTCCCTAGTTAGATTTTCCAGTAGGCGAACGCCTCGGTTCGACGGATCAGTTTTTACCGGCGGTATATCTCTGTTACGAGCCCGCGCCGATCGTAAAAAAGTGATCCAACGATCGCGATAACCGCTCCCTCGCGTCGTCTATATCGCTTCTTACGCCACAGCGGAAGTTGTTCGTGTTATAATCGAATTAATAGAGAAAGCTGCAAATGACCTCGTCCGACGAGCCTCTCGGGAAAATTGCGAAAAAAGAATAGACGCGAAGAAAATCATGGTACAGTCGACCCTCCCGTAACGCGATCAATTTCAATTTATCTTGATTCGTTATAAGAATCTTGGAATCAGTACAAATCAAATAAAATTCAATTAAATTCGATACGAATTTTTGCAAAGAAAGAATAGACGCGAAGAAAATCATGGTACAGTCGACCCTCCCGTAACGCAATCAATTTCAATTTATCTTGATAAGAATCTTGGAATCAGTACAAATCAGATAAAATTCAATTAAATTCGGTACGAATTTTTGCGAAAAAAGAATAGACACGAAGAAAATCATGGTACAGTCGACCCTCCCGTAACGCGATCAATTTCAATTTATCTTGATTCGTTATAAGAATCTTGGAATCAGTACAAATCAAATAAAATTCAATTAAATTCGATACGAATTTTTGCAAAGAAAGAATAGACGCGAAGAAAATCATGGTACAGTCGACCCTCCGTAACGCGATCAATTTCAATTTATCTTGATAAGAATCTTGGAATCCGTACAAATCAAATAAAATTCACTTAAATTCGATACGAATTTTTGCGAAAAAAGAATAGACGCGAAGAAAATCATGGTACAGTCGACCCTCCCGTAACGCGATCAATTTCAATTTATCTTGATAAGAATCTTGGAATCCGTACAAATCAGATAAAATTCAATTAAATTCGGTACGAATTTTTGTTCCACGTTATGAGAGTGGTTATCCTGCACGAATGAAATTAGGTGTGGCGAGAGAAGTTCCCTCGATCTTCGAGGGAAAACTCATCGTCGTCGTCGTCTTCGACCGATTACGCCACTGTTTTATGCCTGTACAATGCGTTGGACCTGCTTTCAGGGAGTGGCCAGCATTCCGGAGTGTAAAGATCAGCGGGCTTGCGATGAATGGAACGCTTTAGGATCGGCCCGGAAAATGGACGTCGCCAAGTCTGCAACCGAGGACTTCGTCACGGTGGTCAATGTCGAGAGCCAACCTCCGCCGGAAAATTTCGTCACCGTGCTGTCGATCGGACAAGGGAAAAAGGAGGACGAGCAGAAGCATACCGTGAACTCGAAGACACAGGCGAATGGCCTCGACGGACCTCTCGAGGAGGAGGTCGAGGTGTTCAGGCTGCCCGGAGAACGATTAGGATTCGGATTGAAGTTCGAGGGAGGGAATAAGACGTCCGAGAGGGTCAGGAAGCTGTTCGTTCAGAGCTGTGCTGAACAGAGTCCTGCCAGCAGAGCCAAGTGCTCCTGGGGCACTTTGGGCGAGGGTGACGAGGTACGCTGTTTTTGATAATTTTATTTTTCCCTATTACTCTTATTGGTAGAATTTAAGATGGGGGGATGCCTTCTATTCTGTCGATTCTGAGGGTTTAAGAAGAAAAAGTATTTGGTGGAGATTGAGGGAATATAGAGGTAGTGGGCAAGGTATCGTGGAAATCCTAGGGGAAATTCTAAAGAGTCACGATGTGGAATTTATAGATTGTATGATGGTTCATCTTAGGACCCTGTGGAAGGCTACAAACTTTGAGATATATCTTTTCACCCCATCGAGGTTTGTAAATTCTAAAAGATTTTCCTGTATGGATTGTGTTGATATTTATAAATTCTATAATCTAAATACAGAGAAAATATAGGTGCAGTGGGGGAGGCACTGTGGAAACCCTAGGGGAAATTCTAAACAGTCACGATGTGGAATTGATAGATTGTATGATGGTTCATCTTAGAACCTTGTTGATGGCTACAAATCCTGAGATTCTTCTTTTCAACCCCATCGAGGTTTGTAAATTCTAAAAGATTTTCCTGTATGGATTGTGTTGATATTTATACATTCTATAATCTAAGTACAGAGAAAATATAGGGGCAGTGGAGGAGGTACCGTGGAAATCCTAGGGGAAATTCTAAAGAGTCACGATGTGGAATTTATAGATTGTATGATGGTTCATCTTAGAACCTTGTTGATGGCTACAAATCCTGAGATTTTTCTTTTCAACCCCATCGAGGTTTGTAAATTCTGAAAGATTTTCCTGTATGGATTGTGTTGATATTTATAAATTCTATAATCTAAATACGGAGAAAATATAGGGGTCGTGGGGGAGGCACTGTGGAAACCCTAGGGGAAATTTTAAAGAGTCACGATATGGAATTTATAGATTATATGATGGTTCTTCTGTGAACCCTGTCGAAGGCTACGAATTTCTCTTTTTCATCCTGTCGAAGATCAGAAATCTCACGAGCCTTGTTTTCAACCCTCTTTCCAATTTGTAAATTTTAGAACGTCTTCTTACAATATTGTCAAAGCTTATAAATCTTTGGGGTTCTTTATTCAATTCGAATTTTGTAGACTCTGTTTTCATCGCTGTGGAAGCTTGTCGGATCCTTCTCTATTTAACCATCTCGCAGCATATCACAACGTGAAATTATCCTCACCATAAATCTATCATTAATTGTCGAGCACTATCATAACACGGTCATCCACCTATGCTGTCGCGAGAGTCAATGAACCATCAGAGCTAATAGCCGGTAATGATCACGAACAAGTCCTTCTCGAGGAGAAAACAGAACTAAATCGTTCTAACACACGAGCATTTTAATTAACCGGAAGGAGAACTATGACGCGACGTGTCGCGCGACGGCTGCCTATAATTTTCGAGACCCAGTTGCTGCGTTACGATTCTCAGGGAGAGCGAATTGTGTCTGCGAATGCGACTGCGACACCGCAGCGTTATAGAGATACAGAGAGCGAGACAAAAGCTGCCAGTACATACTTGCATTTTTGTATCTTTCACTTCTAACTCCTCTCCCATCGTTTGCTTATTTCTTTTTATACGTTCATGACATTGCAATTTAACACTAGAACTACCGGTTGGGTCAAAATGACTAGCTCCCAATTTTTTCTTTTAGAAATAACGAAATTGTAAATATGTTTTCACGAGAAATATCTATCGAAGTAGATATTTAAACAAAACTGGTACGAAATCTAAACAACAGCAATTTTGATGTTGTTATAAGGCAATGTATCCCAGTTGGTAGTGTTAAAGGTGTGGGCATATTAAAAATATTTATGTACATCGGTGTATTAGTGCTCAGCTTGATCGGATAATCAGAAAAAGAATCAAATGTTTATTTGGCTCGTTGCAATCAATGCAAACATTTTTTATTTCGTATAAAGATCTGTTAGTCCAGTTACATGGCCACCACTTTTTACAAGCGTCTCCCAACGTTTTACAAGCTGGTGGATTGCTTTTCGTTTAAAACTGCGTGGTTTTTCTTGTGAAAGGTGGTCTTGAGTTCTCTGAAATTTGGCTATCGACCAATAACGTAATTGCAACAGTACACCCTGTATACGAACAGGGTAGTTTCAGCCCCTTTAACGTACATTCCCTTTACGATGGACATGTTTGGTACCGTCCAGCTAGTAGACACTGTTATAAACACATTACGGTTTGTTCGGAGCGCATTCCCTGCGCAAGAAAACAATCCGGATCACGTACACCTGACGTACACCTGAGGTGCGCAACACACCGGTCACGTTACCGCGTCTCTTTTCCAGGTACTCTCGATAGACGGTGTACCAGTGACACACATGACTCGGCTGGACTGCGTGAGGCGATTGAAGGAGTCCCAGCTGGTGATCAAGCTAATGGTCAGGTGCAGAGGGGCGCTGCGGCCCGAGGTGGTCAGCGCCGAGAAAAAGAGCCCTCCGGAGAAAAGCAAGGTGCCCCCGGAATTGCCATCGGCGCCGCCCCCGGTCCCCCCTCGAAAGCTGAGACAAGCTCGAGGTTTAGCCGACGGAGAAGCCAATCCCAGTCCAGTGAAAAAGTCCTGGAGCGGTTCCAGGTCTCAGAGCAGCTCTCAGAACAGCTCCCCTGGATCCCAGCCACCCGTCAGCCCACTCGACAGCAAGTCCAGCATCTACGAGAGCTGCGAGTCCTCGCCGAAGAGCTGCAATGGATCTGCGCAGGACACGCCGAAGGGATCGCCCAAGGAACGCTCGCCGGAGCTCGCGAAATCGAAACAGGTTATTATTCTTGGATTTACTAATCGAGGAAGGAACAGCACACTCTGTAGAGTATATTCGAATTTTTTAGACGTTCTGGATACACTCCTGGAAATTTAACCTCTTAACCCATTTGCACCGTTAACCCCTTGCACTACTATTTACTTTGTGATTATAATGATTTGAAATTCTTCATCGTTCAGAATTTCATGGAAAGAAAAAGATAATTTATATTTATTGCATGTCTACGTTTTCTCCAAAGGATACATATCAACTGCAACAAAAGTTAGAATTTTATTTCGGTTTAAAGGAAATTCATAAGAAACATATTTCTTAGACTCTGTTCAGAATCTTCATCACGAGTCTGACTCGATATTGTAGGGCAAGGGGTTAAGGGTCTTCGTAGATTCGCGGTAAGGTAGAGTGACTACATTACCGTCAAAAAATGGTTTTACGTGCCACAAGTTTTCGTCCTTATATAAGAATATTTTGTCGCTGGTAAAGCGCTCGTTCGAAAGAGGAAGGTTATAAAAAAATATAAGCGTTAGAATTAAGCCAAACATTGACGTATAATTTTTTTTTAATTACTGTAGCTTTGAGAATAAAAGATTGTATGAGGGTATACCTAGGTTTGTTTTAGAGGGTGAACATTCTACTTTTGCATCCTTCGGTTGGATTTTTCGGTGGTTTCTTGTTTATATTAAAATAAATACGGTCGAGGACTGAATTTGATCCTCTAAATTCTCACTGAAAAATTGTGGATTTTTTTACTCCTGCAACATTGCAAAAAAATAATCGTACGGTAGCCTATGTGGAGTAATTTTGAAGGGGATAGATCCTATTATCATATGTCTAAATTGAATTTCAACACAGGCTACTATGAAAAATGGAAGTTGCATTTTGTTCGAAAAACTTTTGTAAATTCGAACGATTTCACAGAGCTTTCAATAAATTTTTCTCGTAATTTATTTTACAATGACCCCTCTTTACAATAAGCATATGAAAAACGAATGAAAAACGAGCCATCCAAAAATCCACCAGAGGTAAAAATTATCAAACAAGGAAACCGTAAAAAATAAATTAAATTTCTTCAGAATTATCATGATAGTGTTACGAACAGCTTAATCGTAATTAATTACATTCAGGGCCCTAAAAAAAAATACTTCAATTGCAAAATCAATAAGTTCATAGTGTGTGCTGTTCTTTCGCCTCCACACAGTTTCATCTTCCTAACGATAGTTCTGACAATGATAGTTCTCACAGCCCTCCTGGTCGTCAAACTTCTATCCCCATTATCCCACAGCCCTAACGTTCAACACCCAAGAAAGACGGCGACCAATCATTCTGCAACTACATACCTCGCATCTCGAAACATTCGCAAAAACCAACAAAACAAAACACTTTCTCCGCTCACCGGCCGCTCGCATACTCGAGCCTCGATAATGACAATAGCACAATTACAGGAGCCTCCGGAAGCGATGGTGTACCTGGACGCCCGTTCTCAGTGCGGCTCAACGCACGGCAGCACATCCGACGACACCGGAAGTTCTCTATCCACGGTGATCGACCGGTTCTCGACGTCCGATCGCGTGTCAACGATCTCGACAGCTTCGACCGCGTCGACAACCTCCGAGCAGCCGGAGTTCTCTCGGATCGATTCGGATCAGGCTGACAGACCGTCCGAGAGGGACTACCTGTCGAAAGCTCTCTGCCTGGAGAACCTGGAGGCGGACTACTCGTCCACGCCTCCCGACTACCTGTTGCGCAGACTGGCCAGCTCGGAGGCGGTGACCCACGTGGAATCCCGAGGGGAGATCGAGAGGATCACCGCCGTCGTAGCACCGAACACCGTTCTGATCGAGGAGACGATCACGTTCCAGCCACCGTTGAGCTTTCAGGATGCTCCACTGAGCTACGGCCACGAGGCCAGGCCAGATCTCTTCTACACCGCGGATCTTGCCGCGGACTCCTCTACCCATTTCAAGCCCATCAAGGACGACGTGGAGCTCGTGGAACGCGTCAACGGCGGACCCGATCATCACCCTAAATCCTCGCCGGAGAAGACCTCTTTTCCGGACCGAACCCCTCCGCCTCTGCCAGCTAGGAACCACGTCAACAGGATCAGCGTGAATCAATCTGTCGGCAACGACAGGGAACAACAGTCTCCTCAGAAGTCTAAATTAACGAACGACGCTCAGCAGGAGGCGCCTATCCTGCCGCCTAAACCGCTACCTAGAAGAGACGTTAAAGTTAGACGAAAGAGACCGCCACCACCTCCGCCGCCACCCGCCGTGGCTCCTAGGTCCGAGGTTAAGACCGGGCCTCCTTTGGTCGAGACCAGGCAAGCCAGCCTCGAAGAAAAAGAACTTGTACCTTCGAAAGCTGATCTCCCCGCTTCGAGAAACGAAGATTCTCTCGCGAAAAGACCCGAAGAGAAAACGGCAGAGGTGTCGAAGAGCGTCGAAGAGAAGGAGGACACGGAGTCGACCGACAGTTTCGACACCGTAGAAGACGACGGCGGCCGCAGGACGAACAAAGTGCTGGAGATCATCGAGATCAGAAAAGCGAAATCGTTCTCTCCTCAGAGAAGCATCGTCGAGAAGAAAGAGGAGGAGGACGGGTCTAATTTCCCGAAGGACTCGGGAACCATAGTCAAAGCATGCGAGAGGCCGAAGCCTGAACTGAGGACCATGGTCACGCTGTCGACGGAAGTGGAGGACTCCGAGGAAGACAGCGACGAAGCTACCACGAGATTCAACGAACCCGACGATAAACTGGGAGACAGACAGTCGGTTGGAGATGATAGTTCGGACACAGGAGATTCGAGTTCGCCCGTTAAGGAGAACGCGTTCAGAGCCTGCGAGACGGATCAGGATGATTCTTCGTATAGGGTGTTGAACGAGGTTAATCGCAATGTACGCGGTTTGAGAGGGAACGGAGGAAGGACGGAGAAGGACAGCGTCGATGATGATGATACTACTAGCGAGGAGAGCGACGATGACTACTACTGGCAGAGCAATTTGGCGACCATTGGCGAAGAGGAGGAAACGAACTCGCTCGAGTATACTACTGCGTAAGTTTCCCTTGTGGTTGCGAGTGTCGGTGGATCAGCCTAGATGGGGTCTGAGAGGCGTTTAGGTGACCGAGAGCGGATTATTTTGTCTGTTGATTGGTACGTCGTTCAGAGTAGTTGAAGTAGATGCACTTTGTGGAGATTTTACGGGTTCCTGATTGGTGGGAGCATTCTGTCAGTGGAAAAACATTCCAATCGGTGGAATGTTTTATTTTCTAGTTCAAGCGAGGACCTAATTAATCCTGCGGATAATTTCTCTTTCTTCGTAGATTGTTTTATAGGTATTAGTATACGAGCAGATTTCGTTTCAACCAGAAAACTCTTCGTTGTAAACATGAGATGATATACTGATCTTTGTTAATGCACATGGTCCTATGTGTTTCAGAAATTTACAAAGATTTTAAAACGGTTGGCACTGAATGAAGTTAACACGAATATGGACAATTCTAGTGAATCAAAATTGCGAAATTCTACTAACTTAAAAGTTATCTGAATTCAATATTATGTGACACGAATATGGACAATTTTAGTGCATCAAAATTGCGAAATTCTAGTAACTTAAAAGTTAACTGAATTCAATATTATGTGACACGAATATGGACAATTTTAGTGCATCAAAATTGCGAAATTCTAGTAACTTAAAAGTTAACTGAATTCAATTTTATGTGACACGAATATGGACAATTTTAGTGCATCAAAATTGCGAAATTCTACTAACTTAAAAGTTAACTGAATTCAATTTTATGTGACACGAATATGGACAATTTTAGTGAATCAAAATTGCGAAATTCTAGTAACTTAAAAGTTAACTGAATTCAATTTTATGTGACACGAATATGGACAATTTTAGTGAATCAAAATTGCGAAATTCTACTAACTTAAAAGTTAACTGAATTCAATATTATGTGACACGAATATGGACAATTTTAGTGAATCAAAATTGCGAAATTCTACCAACTTAAAAGTTAACTGAATTCAATTTTATGTGACTGAACAGTTCGCTAAATGTCGCTACTGCCGATGCAAGTACTTATGTCTCCAAAATCGTAAAACATTACAAATACATTTGCCGCCGGTAATTCACAAAAGATTGTACAAGCCTTGGCAACGCTACAAACAAATGTTGCAACGTATTCAATCTCAAATTCAACAAGGAAAATCTGGAATCGCAGATAAGAGGGATTATTGTCGAGACGATCGTGACCATGATTAATAGCGGATGACGTGTCGTTTGCACGATTTGTTTTTTGGCGTAACAGGCCACGATTCGGAAATGTTAAAGAACTCGAAATTGTCTTTATATTCAACCCTTAACCAACCAGTATCATCGGTAGAATTGTTTCCTTGTCAAGTATTGCAATTTGCATCTGTTATAGCGTCAATACAAGAATAATTCTAAGCTTTATTAACACTTTGATCGCCAAACAAGAAAGCTAAACAATTCTATGAAATCAAAGTAAATTATTTAATAAAATATAAATTAAAAAAAATTAAATTTATGATATTCTGTAGTTCTCCAACTTTCTTGCATTTTACAGATTCTAATCAAATTTGGTGCAATGAATATATTAACGTAAAATTCATTTTAAAGCCTGAACAAATAATTCCGTCACCCATATATGGATGACATGGCGGTCAACGTGTTAATTATCTAGCTTCTAAAAAGAAATACCAAAAATATCACAATTGAAGTTAAGGATTAGCGCTTTAAATTCGATAGATGCGAGATAGTCTACGCAGACGGCTCGCCGAAAAAAAAAAGAAACTGACTAGGAATATTTTCATATTATGCACACAAAGTTGAGCGTATTTTCTGCCACCGATTAAAGCTTTTTACCAGTTTCTCGAACGCATACAAAAGTACGGCAAAACTGTTTCAGATAATTCTCGTTGGCGCCCCATAGCCGCCACCCGACCGCAAAGGGCCAAAATAAATGTTTTCCGATGCACGAAACGGACCCAAACAGCGCGCGAAGGCTAAAGAAAGATCAATAGCCCCGTTATAGCAACCCGCCGCGTAAAAATCGAAACAGACATAGCATTTAAGCGAGCGGCTATGGGGTCTCGGAGTTGGGTCGGCGGCCTTAGTATTCTTTAATTGTAAGCAAATCGCGTTTTCCGAGGAATTCGCGGCGTCCCGACGCGACTCGGATGCCTGTGAACGATTTACGGTTGCAAAACGGTCTCTTATACACGTATTTATAGCATGGCCGAGCCACGCCTGCTCGATTCTCCACTGTAGATTCACTGTAGCCAAACGTTTGGACGCCGCTAGCCAAGAATGTGTGTGTGTTTTTTGCAATAATTCGAAGCGCACGCTCTGCACCCAGGGAGATTATGCTCGGAACACGCACCACCGCTTACGCTCAGCCCGAAGTAAAAAAAAAAAGAAAAGAAAAAACAAAAAACAAAAAAGATCGAAAGCGAGGCGATTAGCATTCCGGAACATCCTCGCGAATCCGAACGCGAGTCGCTTAAGTGAAAGAGTGAAATTTCCTGAGGAGAGGGCTGTGGTTAAAGTCCGGCTAATGGTACGGCTACGGTACGCCGCCGTTTCGAAAATTTCAATCGATCCCCAACGCGCGTGGATGTGGGTCATCCCGCGAGGGCAAAAAGTTAATTGACCACTTAGCCACTCGATCCGCGAAAATCGAATAACGCGACCCACCAGAGATCCCGATGCCACCCCCTTTTTCTTTCCACTCGTTCAATCCACTTTTATTCCGTTCGAATGATGGACCTCTTTTCACGATTATACGATTCGCGGTGCTTCGGGCTGTTTGTAGGTCCATTTATCAAGCTATTTTTAAATGTATCTTTGAGGGAACTCATTCTGGACATGTTAGGCTGTCCACTGTTTCGACTGAAACTGCTACTAATTTTGATCAATGCATTCAGAACCATGTCTCTCAGAAACGAATGACGAAATTATTTGTTTAACACTTTGATTGCCCAACTAGAAAGCTCAAAAATTCCATGAAATCAAAGTAAGTTTTATAATGAAATAAAAATTGAAAAATATTATATGTATGATATTGAATAGTCCTCCAACTTTCTTTCATTTTACAGATCCTAATCAAGTTTGGTACAGTCAATATATTAGCGTAAAAGTTTATTTTAAAACCTGGACAAATAAGTCCGTTACCCACATATGGATGACATGGCAGTCAACGTGTTAAACTTAAAAACCAATTTTTATACAGGGTGTCCCACATAAATGATAACACCTAAATATCTTTCGTATTTACAGTCGTATCAGAAAACTTCAGAGGACAAAGTGACACTATTGCAGGAGGCCATTTTAGTGGTGAAGAAAAAAATTTTTTATGTCGTGTTTTTTAATGAAATTTCAAGGTCACCGATGTTTTTTTAAATGGAATAGTATATTTTTTTTACGATAGCATGATAGACAATAAAAAACTGAATTTAGTGGATACCACCTTTTTGACCTTGAAATGACCTTGAGCAAGACTAATCATGTTGAAGCGGATGAAATGTGGAAGTTGTTTTTATAGTAAATTGAATTTTTATGTTTATGAGGATGGATTTAAATAGAATTTTTATAGTAAATTGAATTTTAAAATTTATTAAAATGAGTTGAAATAGAATTTTTATAGTAAATTGTATTTTTAAATTTATTGAAATGAATTTAAATAGAAATTTTTATAATAAATTGAATTTTAAAATTGATTAAAATGAGTTTAAATAGAAATTTTTATAATAAATTAAATTTTAAAATTTATTAAAATGAGTTTAAATAGAATTTTTATAGTAAATTGAATTTTTAAGTTTATGAGGATATGTAAAGGTCAACCCGACGTAAACAACGCGCAATCTTTGCTGAAACACGTAAGTTTTAAACTTCCACATTTCATCCGCTTCAACATGATTATTCTTGCTCAAGGTCATTTCAAGGTCAAAAAGTTGGTATCCACTAAATTCAGTTTTTTATTGTCTATCATGCTATCGCAAAAAAATATACTATTCCATTTAAAAAAACACCGGTGACCTTGAAATTTCATTAAAAAACACGACATAAAAAATTTTTTTCTTGATCATTATATTGCCCCCCTGCAATAGCGTCACTTTGTCCTCTGAAGTTTTCTGATAGGACTGTAAATACGAAAGATATTTAGGTGTTATCATTTATGTGGGACACCCTGTATACTCGATGCTAATCTTGCCAAATTTGATTAACAATGGAAAGAGGTTAAAAGAGTACAGTCTTTTCTTAATATACAGTGTGTCCCACGAGCTCTGCCCACCTGAATATCTCGATTAGTTCAAACAATACGAGAAAATGTTACTTACAGAAGTTGCAGGGTTCAAGAAACTACACAATATGGTATAAATGATATTCTTGCAAGTGGATGCGTAGAGAAGACGTAGAGGTCACCATTATTTTTTTAAATGGAATGTCCAATTTTTGATGCTCGATTTCGATGAATTGGCGTATTCTGAGTACCGTTGCTGAGATAGTTGTTCATTCGTTAGTTCATTCTATTACTTTCGTTATGGAACGTATTCAAGGATATGCCCATTACGTCAAATGTAAACATTGGTAGGCTTTTTCGACATCTCTCAATGTTAGTCAGTTTCTCAGTTAGTGAACCTAAGATATTCAATATGTTCATTCGAAGAACAATTAGAGATGCTTCTAACTTATGGAGAAAGTAAGAGAAACGCAATTGTGGCTCGAAATTTGTACGGTGAAAGACATCCAAACCGCATATGCCCTACACACAAGATTTTTTAAAGATTATGTAAAAAATTAAAGGAAACTAGAAGTCTTGAAGTTCGTACCATGAATCTTGAAAAGCCTGTATGTAGCGATGAAGATAATGAAATTAATGTTGTTGCGATGGTACATCATAATTCTCGTATCAGTGTACGTCAGATTCAGCGCGAACCTGAAGTCAACAAAAGTAGTGCACCACGAATTCTCACTCGTTACAAATATTCTCTACGCCTCCACTTGCAAGAATATCATTTATTATGTAGTTTCTTAAACCCTACAACTTCTGTAAGTAACATTTTCTCTTATTGTTTGAAATAACCAAGATATTCAAGGGGACAGAGCTCGTGGGGCACACTATATATTTCAAATATGTAGTCGATAAAAGTCCCAGAACAAAAAGGCCAAGAAGTTCGAGAGACCTCGGTCGTCGAGGAGTGTAACATAATACGGGTCGGATATATCGGTGTGAGACCACTACTAATCGAAATTGAAAAATGCCACGAATATGTTGGTGAAAGTCCCATAATAAAATAATAAAAAAATAAAGAAGTTTTGTTATTAGTAGTGGTACACACCGATATACTCGAGGCCACTCGAGCATCGCTGTCCTTTTCTACGTTCGGTAATGTATCGGAGAATCTTCTAGACTACACGATAATTGGCCCTGACCAGACCCGTGTTTTGGACATGCATCGTGTGGGACATGTATGTTTACACTCGTGGGCGACCGAGGTCTTTAGAGCTTCGCTGTCTGGTATCTCCTGGCCGATATATGTCCCTGGCTAGACACCGGTGTTTTGGACATATATCGAGTAAACACTGTACTCCTTGTCAGTATCATACATTTCAACCTTCCATTTTTTGTTTTAGTAAATAAATTACTTTGACTCTATGACATTTCTGAGGTTGCTGTGTTGGCACTCAAAGTGTTAATCAGTCTCAGAATACCGAGTAGTTCTACTGCGATATATTAACACTCTGGGTCAAAATGGATCCAGGCAAGTGTTCATACTGAAAGTACCAATTTCAATTGTGATATTTCACCTGCCTCCTACTTTAGTGTATTCGTGAATTAGATCTAAGATCAATTTTATTCCTTCTATAATTCTAGAATCGATAGTTCTAGTGTTAAGAGAGTGTTCTTTAGAAAATGTTAACTCTGTCATTCTGTTTTATATTACTTAGGAACACCGAAATCAGCAACGACAACACGCCCACGGAAGAATGCAAAAGTTTGGACTCGCCGACCGACAGAAAAGAAACATTCATCGCAAACGGTAAGCCCTTTATAATTTTCTGAACATTGGTGTGCTAGCACAATGTCTACACTTAATTCCGGTATAGTCTGCAGGTTTGTTTTTTGGAATCATGATTTGCTGATTTCGGCAACAAAAATCAGAATAAACTGACACATAAACCAATGATTAGGACAATTTTGTACAAAATATAGAAACATTTTTGTTAAGAATAGAATAAAAAGTAAATGAATTTATTACTAGATTTTATGCATTCATGGTAAACACGAGTAGCTGCAGTTTAAAGCAGGTGATAGATGAAAAGAATTTCAGAGCCTCGTATTAGTCTCTGCTGGTCGAAATTATTAAGCGAAGAAACAAATTTTTATTTTCCATAACAATCCGCAGTCTACTTAGCATTCGACATAATGATTATTGTAACCGTGAAAAGAACTGTAACGCGAGAGTTAATTTAAATAACGAGCCCTCGATGACAATTCAGGTTCTAAGTTTTTCGTCATTATTTTTTCAACTTGAGAAAATAATTCGGAGAATTAAAATAAAAGTGAAAAGACAAGAATAGGAAGAAGGACGATTCGAAGGATGTTAGAGGATAATAGTGTCTGAATTGACACGCTCGCCAGCAGAACACCGCAATTATTCCGTTCCCCCGGCTGGAACCATTACTCTTATCTTAATTCGACTGTCTAAACTGTCGCGGTAAGTTCGCGCTCGCCGGGACAAATTAAAACGCGTCGTTCGAGGTTAATAGAAAACAATTACCGTCCGCCTGGGGGGCCAATTAAAAGGCCCGCGAATCACTCGTTCGCCGTCCATTAGGCGTGCGCGCAACTGCGTAAAAATGTTAGCGCCGTGAAACGGCGTTGATCCGCGCAACCTTGAACACTCGTTAATTTCCACGAGAAGAAGCCGTGGTTCATTTGCTCATTGCTCGTCAGGTTTCTCGGCACTTGGCTCTCGCGAGCAAGGCCTCGGCTCTAGATCGATCATCGAGGTTAAATCGCTGGAACTGACCGATCCGGGAACCTCGTTCCTAGTAAATCACTGTTCGCTCGAAACTGTTAAGTGTTCTCACTCTATTTCCTCGCCTCTGCAGCCGCGTTTTTATCGTGCGGACCAATTAAAATTCTCGGATGTTTGCCTTGTTAAACTGTGACACGCAAAATCTTCTTCCAGTCTCTTCTCTCGTTTCGAAAATTCCCGGCAATGCTCCGCTACGCAATTTTTGAAATTCTCTGCTATTTATCTTGTTAAGCTCTGACAGAGTTCAAATGCAAATTCACTCTTTGCGAACGATGTTTTTATCGGATCAACTAGTTAACATGCTCAGATGTTTGTCTTGTTAAACCGTGACACGGTTCAAATGTAAAATTGTCCTCCACTCTTTCCTCGATTTAAACATTCACGGCCCCTTGACATTATAAATTGCAATTTTACGTTTTCTGCTATTCGTCTTATTATATTGTGACATAGCTTACACTCAAATTCACTCCATAGAAACAAATAATTATGCAAGGTTTTCGTTCATAATTTGCAACTTTAAATTTACGAACTAAATGTCCCTTTCGTTCGTTTTGTCAGGTGGACTGTAGTAGTGGGCTCTTGTCAATACATATAACACCGCACAATAAAATTTTGCAAAAACTTTAACGGCTTATATCTCGATAAGTATTTGTTCGCGACATATTGTTCCTTTCAAACTTTTTCTCTTCTCAATGTATAGAAAGTGTTGATGTAAAAAAAAACTTTCACAACAATTTTCTTTGTTACAAACAATTTTGCGGCAAGTTTCTTCGACAAATGTCGAATGACGAATGTAGATTCACCCCTGGGACGGAGATGACCATTAGTTTTTGTACAATCTTTACAGCTATTTTTCGATATATGTCGCCAAGGCCTGGATGATAAATGTCGCGGAATTATCCCCATTACCGCGGGGTATACCGGTAAACAGAAACGACTAGGGTACGTCTCCTGGACGATACATGTCGCTGGCATGACCCGTGTTGATGACATATATCCAGAATTCACTGTACTAGTTAAACAAACCTTTTCCGTGAAGCGTTAAATTTAGAGAATGACTTCAACTTTAATAAATGTTGGGTACGGCGAATTTCTTTTACTAATTTCGTAGAAACAAATCGTTTCGGTATTACGCAGAGCTGTAAGGCAGTATATCTTCAATTAACATAAATATTAGTACTCGCATGGTTCGATTTCACTCCAGATCAACGCTTTATCCCGGAGCAGACATCTAAGTGACTTGCCAGAGAGCATTATTTACGAGATGTAATCAGCATTAACCCCTTCCACTGCAATTTATTTGCAGGCAATCGCGCACAGGCATACAATTTAATCTTAGTGATATATGTTTCCTATATGTTAATTTGTACGTCAATGTAACACCTTAATATTTTACTGTCCGTGCAACCTGTTGCATTATTACTTCGCATTATTATGAACCGTGTAATTGTATAGTAAACTCTGCTCCGCGTACTTAGTCCCGCACAATTTACAACTATTCGAACACATTGATACACGGTAGGTCAAACGTTTAAATATTTTACGAAACCTCAGAAGAATTCATTGAAAATTTCCTAGTTTCTACTTTGGTTCGCAGAATTTTCAACTATTCAAACACATCGACACACGCTAGATCAAAAGTGAAAACATTTTATGAAACCCCAGAAAGGTTCATTGAAAATTTTCTAGTTCCTACTTGGACTCGGACAAATTACAATTATTGCAACATATTGCCACAATCCAGTGACTCGACGGATCAAATATTTTACGTTCATTTACACTCGTTCAAAATTCAAGCCTTTATTCATTCCGCATTCCTCGGGTGAAAATTCACTGATTACTAGACTCGAGAACAGATTTTAAGTATTTTCGTAATACTTCAAATTTATTGAAACTATTAAGGCGGAAGTACATTTTTGCTTGACCACTGATTTCTTTAATTGGTGCAGAAAATTTTTGATTTCACCTAAAAATCCGCACTGCTCGAGCAAACAACGAATGGGGGGTATCAACTGAGGATTCTTTTTGTAATCATTTTACAATTACAGAACAACGAATGGGGGGTATCAACCGAGGATTCTTTTTGTAATCATTTTACAATTACGAGGGATTGTATCAAGGGGGATCGGGTTAAGGGGATTAAGTGGTTGACAGGCGAAAAAATGCGGCACGCGTAACCAATTGTTCAAGCGGAAGAATTCGCAAGGATTCTGCGGGCGAGGCGATTCCATTGAACCCGGTGCAAGGGTTCAATCGCAGCGGCACGCGGCGCGATGCAATTCTCGTTGCACGCGGTGCACGCACGCCCACGCACGGCTCGCGTCGCGCTTCATAAAGGTTACGCATTAATCTCGGTGCGTTACGCGCCGCTAAGGTTCTCCGGTTTCGCGCGTGCACGCCACCGAGCATTCAAAACGGAGGCAGTCAGCCAGCGTCGTCGAGCGCAGTTCAACGCAATGCAGCGCAGCGCGGTGCAGAGCGGTGCAGCACACTGCAGCACACTGCAGCCCGCAGAACACGAAAGACAAAGGCGTTGTTCGCTCGCGGCGCACCTTCCTGCACAGGAATTCTTGTTCGCCCCGATACACACTCCGAATGGATCTACGATCATTGTCCGCCAAAGATGGATCGCGACTTACGTGGGAAATCTGAATAATAGCGCGATCGTCGCCCGGCTAAGCGAAAATAATATCCTCACCGTTGGTGGTCGAAAATCGCGATACAAAAATGCATTTCTATTCGCACGAAGAAAATATCTTTTCTCGCACACCGCACAGGCCGGTACATCATTTTACAATTATTTTTATGCATAAGTATATTGCTATTATTTTCTACTTTATTAATTTTATTGTTAAAATTAATTTTTTGTGTGGGAAACTTACGTGGGAAATCTGAATAATAGCGCGATCGTCGCCCGGCTATGCGAAAATAATATCCTCACCGTTGGTGGTCGAAAATCGCGATACAAAAATGCATTTCTATTCGCACGAAGAAAATATCTTTTCTCGCACACCGCACAGGCCGGTACATCATTTTACAATTATTTTTATGCATAAGTATATTGCTATTATTTTCTAATTTATTAATTTTATTGTTAAAATTAATTTTTTGTGAATAATTACCACTGCATTAGTAACAAAATTTAGATTTTTGTAAACAAATTTTTCCATGGCGGCAATCTAGAGTGCCAAAAATTGAAAAATATTACTGTTAATGAGCGTTGCAATAATAATTCTGTGTAATGGAAAGTGGACGACGTGGAAACTTTGGACAGCCTCCTGGATTCTTTTTACCATAGTTTTCACTGTTTTTTGAATAATTATAAACTACGCAACGGCTTCTTCCAAGAATTTCAGAAATTTCTGCCACCGAATGACTTTCATTTCTCAAATTATTGATAATTATATTAATGAAGAGCTGGAACGGGTACTCCCGGTGCTTGTGGAGAAATAATTCGAAATAAATGGAAGAAGATCTTAAAAAGAAATCCAGGATTTGATCCTTTATTAAAACTTAATAATACTCTATATGTATCCACTACCGAAGGACCAGACGAAATTGATGCAAGATATTGCAAAAAGTACAAATATGCACCAATTACGTCCTGTGATGTTGAAAGGACATTTTCAGCATACAAATTAATCTTCAGCGAGAAAAGACATCAATTTACCGTTGACAATACGGAAAAAATCATAGTTACATATTGTAATGCAAATTACAACAAATAATTATTGAAAATACGTATACAATGTACAATCGGTTTCATTATTTTGCATATGTTTTTGCATATGCCGTGCATATATTTCGTATATACTTTGCATATATCTTGCATATATTTTAGCATATTTTGCATATTAATTTTGCATAAAGATCCGGTGTCTAGTGATGTTTTATAGTATTGTCGCGGACTGTAGGTGGTCGCCTGGCCACACAGGCATCCGAACAAAGCGGGCCGGCCTAGCGTTCCTGTTAATTTCAGTATCTGGGATTGATTCATTAGCGTTCGACGCTTCCGTATGAACGGGGCACGCGATGCGCCTAATTGCCGGCCATAAATACCGGCCAGGGAATCGAAGGCGCGAGGATCGAGTCGGACGTGGACCGATTCGCGGTCCGTTTCGGTCTAAACAAGACCCATTTGTTTACGTAAGCGAGATAAGCGGCGGCATTACTCGCAACGTGACCCGATAGAAAAGACGCGGCAGTAATTACCCGGCTGGATGTACCGGATGTCGATTATCGTGGGCGTTCGCGAACGTGAACACGCGTTGCCCTACTCGCTTGTTCGTTCGTTCGTTCGTTTGCTTGCTTGCTTGCTTGTTGGCTCGCTCGACTCGGATCATTTACACTGGCAGCCCTATTACGGGCGGCGCGTCGTGATCCAGTAAATGTACGGCCGGGAGTTTTCGCGCCTCGCGATTTCCAGCCCCGTCGAACGAGCGCCTCGTATTTCAGCGGTAAGAGGACGCTGCGAAGAGGAGAGCTTGCAACGAGCCACGCTTCGAAACCCACGGCGGACTTTCATTTATTAGGCGCGAGGCAAGAGGGAGTCGGGGCTCGTTAGACGCTCCTGCGGCTATGCGAACATTCGCGAGATCCGTGACCAGAGAATTTTGATGACGGCGATGCGCAAAAATTCCGAGATGTAGCTCAGATACCTGCGAATACGTCCACAAAGTTTCGTAGAGGCATCTCTTTCGGTTTTGTAGAAAAAAAAAATATCCCAGAGTGACCACTCGGCTCGATGTGGTAAACTCGCGCGCGTGGGCATACAGAGGCCTTTCTAAAACTTGCTACAAAAGAATTCTTCGAGACAGCAATCTATAAACATTCAGAAGTATGGTCTATCGATGTACAGAAAGTAGTCTATGAAGTTTCAGAAAGATATTAACCCTTGCAACCTAGAATAATTTCCCTTTTATTTATTTTTTTTCATGTTATATATACGAAAATAGTGCAATTGATAGGTACAACACTGAAATGTTTAGTAATTTTTTAAATACAAACAAATTTAATAATGTAGAAAATATTTTGAATAATTATACAGAAATTTTTAGTGGTGCCTTACAGTCACCGTTCGAGTACCAAGGCTTAAAATCACACGGGGGTACGTCAAACTTTTCCTGATTCGCCACGAAAGAATCTCCACGATACGAACCTATAAAAATTCCTAAACATAGTCTGATCCTGTATAAACAAGTCCTCCAAGTTTGATGAAGATGCGTCGTTCGGTTTCGCGTAAAGAAATTCCCAAAATTCCCCGGTCAACGTACCGAAAGAATCTCATGGGAACGCGTCTTCTCGCGATTGGCTAGAAGAATGTTAAAAATCTGTAAAAATTCCTGATCACAGGCTAATCCTATGTAAACAAGCCCACAAAGTTCCATAAAGATACCACGCACGGTTTCGAAGAAGAAAAAATTCTCAAAGTGCATCCCGCAAAAGGGGAGCATGACCCGGGTAGTTCCAGTGACCTCGAGCCGCAGTGAGAGAAAGTCTCGCTTTTTCGTTTGTCGAAGACCTTGCCTCTCGACCATAAACTCGTGAAATTCTGGGAAAGTGATCTCTTCGGGAGGCCCGATGCTCCCTATTGATAGTGGAAGCGATCACCGACGGTGCCGGCGCGGCGCGGCGTCGCCGGAGCCACCTTTCGTTTCGAAATTGTTAAAGCGATAGATCAGCGAAGGAAATAAGGAAACTCCTTTCGATCGGTGATCAGGCGCACCACTCCTCAAGAAAGTGGATGCTCGTTGAGGTTCGCGGCCGGTGGGTGTGAGAACGGAACCGTTAAGTATCATTGAACGAGGAGCGGAGGCTGCCCCCGCCCAAGTAGCTCCGGGTTTCCACGCGGCGCAAGAGAGGATCCAATTAAACGCGAGACTTTACAGCCCGGCTGGCTGTCTTCGCGGGGGGATAAAGGTTCGTTGGGTCGCCTTGAGACGGGCTGGCGTTAACTTTTCGCCAGCGGATCGTTGACATTCCTCCCTTCACTGCCGATCGTCTCGCGACCTCGATGTCTGGCCGAACCAAACCGCCGCCGTCCACTCGCGAGACTCGGATACTGTCTCGATCTATTTCAGTAATATTCGATCGTGCGTTCATCGGTATTCCACTTAAATTACACACATTTTCGCACGCATTCCTCCTGGATGTAGTTGCTCATCTTTCACTCCTGACAGCAACACGATTTAACGGCAAGGGGTACGGTTCGATTGATTTTTCTTAGCTTTCCCGTGGGAGTTTTTCAACTTCTCAGGGCTCGAATGAAAGCTGGAAGAACGCTCTTCGCGACAAATTCGATCAGGTTAAGAAACAATCATGATCTTGGCCTGGGTGTTGAGAAATTCCTAGTTGGGAGGGATTGTTTAGAATTGATTTTTCTGCGCTTCCCTGTAGACATTTTTGAAGTATTGAGAAATTCCAAGTGCTAGTTATGAGAAAGACTATCTAAGGATAAGGGGTTGTTTTGAATTGATTTTTCTGAGCTCCCCCGTAGACATTCTTTAGGATTCAAGATCTCAAATGAAAGCTAGAAAAATTCTCTTCGGGATAGATCTACTGAGATTTGGAAAAAATTGCGACCTTGACCTGGGTATTGAGAAATTCCAAGTGCTAGTTATGAGAAAGACTATCTAAGGATAAGGGGTTGTTTTGAATTGATTTTTCTGAGCTCCCCCGTAGACATTCTTTAGGTTTCGAGATCGCAAATGAAAGCTAGAAAAATTCTCTTTGGGACAGATCTACTGAGATTTGGAAAAAATTGCGATCTTGGCCTAGGTATTGAGAAATTCCAAGTGCTAGTTATGAGAAAGACGATGCAAGGATAAGGGGTTGTTTTGAATTGATTTTTCTGAGCTCCCCTGTAGACATTCTTTAGGTTTCAAGATCTCAAATGAAAGCTAGAAAAATTCTCTTCGGGATAGATCTACTGAGATTTGGAAAACATTGCGATCTTGGCCTAGGTATTGAGAAATTCCAAGTGCTAGTTATGAGAAAGACGATGCAAGGATAAGGGGTTGTTTTGAATTGATTTTGCTGCGCTTCCTCGTAGACATTTTTTAGATTTCAAGATCGCAAATGAGAGCTAGAAAAATTCTCTTCGCGATAGATCTATTGAGATTTGGAAAATTTTGCGATCTTCACCTGGGTATTAAGAAATCCCTAGTAGCAGTTACGGGGAATACGATGCAAGGATGAGGGTATGCTTTGAATGAATTTTTCTATACTTTTCCGCGGGAATTTTAAAAGTCTTGACGTCTTGAATGAAAGCTCGGACAACGCTCTTCGATTCGTTGCAATAAATTCCAGAAAACCTGACGTAAGGACAGGGGGTAGGGTTGAATTGATTTTTTCTCGGAATGTTTGTACCCTCCCGCATGGAAATGGTGGCTGACGGCACGTTGCCAAGGAAGGTTGATCTATTTGATGGATCGCCGGCCGACAAAGTGTACAATAATCGGTGACAGTACCGGATCCATCGAAGTCAGCGGGTTTAGGCTTCCGGGAGTGGGCGAGGTTGGAGTTTCGAGGCCGTGAAACACAGCGTTCGAAAAGTCTTACGACAGCGACGTGGCCGGTTACGCAAGCCTTTGGATAATCGGACGGGATGATAAATGGTTCCGAAGGAGCAGGAGGCAGAGAGATATTCGCAGGCGGTCGTGTCGCCGCGTTCCATCAGGTGAGGCCACGAGAAGGCAAGCGAACCGGCAGAGCCGAAGCTAAAGCCAGCGAACAACATCGTCGTCGCCAGGCTCCGAGGCTCGTTGGCTGCGAGTGTGGGTGGCTGGTCAGGGTCTGTCAGGGCATGGTAGTCACAACAATATGGCGGTCTCGAGAGCGCATACCCGTCTCCATCGTGTTCTGGCCGAGTCCGCCGCGCCGGATCGAGCCCTCTCGCAGTGGCTGACCGCGCTCAAGGTCCCATTCCCCCTTAATCGCCTTCCTTTTCGAGATCTTCCACTCGGTTCGCTCCCAATCGAACAGACACCGCAATCGAACAGCGAGCCGCAGCCGAAGTATATATCGTACTATAGCCGCGACTATGACGTTCGGGGAGACTGCATTCCTCAACGGCGCGCCACGGCGCGGTGCAGTGCAGTGCAGTGCAGTGCAGCACACGCAGATGCAGAGTATACTGACCCAATGATAACCGGCTTACCCTATAATCGGCCGTCCTGTCATTGCTCGATTAGGCTCGATTTATAAACGTCCGCCCGGGACTCGAGCGATCCTATATCGATGCGTGCTCGCGGTCGTCGAGCATGCATAAACAGGGTAACCAAATTTCGTCCGGTCCCCGGAGCGGATTGCGCATGGCCCCGAGGATGAGCCACCACTCTCAGCTCGATATTTCCGACCACGATCGACGATTTTGTCGATCCCTTTTCAAATCTAATCGCTGTATAGCTTGGGCACTTGCCTTGGGGTTTCACGATGTTTTTTAACCTCTTGCGCTACGATTAATTTTACGGTTTCAGTGATTAGAACTTTTAAGTGATTCCTAATTTCCTTTAACACGTTGCCGCAAATGACGGCTATGGTCGTCCGATCTGAAGAACGGATACTAACACATACATGCGTGTACTAACACTTGTTAATTATTGAGCAATACATCGAAAAAACAGGTATAGCATGCCAGACAGCATATTAATTGTTCTTTTATGCGTTTTCTCATGCTTTACCGCTTCGGAAAACAAATGTGTTTCTGAGCACGATCGTCGAATTAAAAGTGGCGCGGCAACGTGTTGAAAAAAGGAGAAAATTTCTATCTGTTGTATGCCTATGCGATCTTCTCAATAGCTGTACATTAACAACGCCAAAATCGAAGTTTATTTCGGTTTAACACTAAACGTACCGAGCTATAAATGTAACAGGTACATGTTGCCTTATAAAAATGACGAGATTTAATTTATTTAGACTTTGCGCAGTTCTTATTGCAATGCGTGCTCTACTGAAGATATTTATTGAATCGTAGCTCATGAAAGCATCTTTGTAATTTCAAAAATTGTCGAATAAAAAATCTAGAACCGGTCATTTGACCGGTGATGGTACGTTTAGCGTTAAAGGAAATCAATACCATATTTGTTCAGTTCTGTTCAGAATCTTCATCAGGAGTATGACTCGATGTTCTAAGGACAAGGGGTTAAGCAGCGAGGGTGTTGACGGAAATCAGGAAATTGAGAGTGATAGCCGAGGGGTTCCTTCGAATTGATCTGCCTGTGCTTTCTCGTAGGATTTTTACAACTTCTTGCTGCCCAAATAAAAGCCCAAAGAACGTTTTTGTACGATACACCGATTAAGATTCATCATCGATCGGGATCTCGAGCTGGAAATCGAGAAATCCCTGTGATCAGCTACAAGAGAAGCGATGCCACAGCAAGGGTATGTTCTAAGCTGATTGCTCTGCACTGAAAACCAGAGGTACAATTCGTCATCCATTCTCGACCGCATCTCCTAAGAAACGCATCTTCCTAATAATTCTCCCCAGATTTCACCGAATCATGGGCAGCGCATTCGTCATGGAAACTCTCTCATTTCTAAATCGGAATGAATCACGGGCACAAAGTCGAAACCTGTGTAAACAGAAGCCCAGGGGCGACCCGAGAAATCATGCAGACATTCTTGACAAGTTGATGATCGGAGGCTGGCCGAAAGCTACAAGACCCGGCGTCGAAAAATCAATATTGATCTGCTTGGGTATGAAGAACCGGGCACCGAGGCGGTCCGCTCGCAATTACCGATAATACCGTTTCTCAGCCAGCGATTGGTCCAGGGAGAAAAAGAATAAGAAAGAGAGAAGGAGAGAGAGAGAGAGAGAGAGAGAGAGAGAGAACCGTTCTCCAAACAGGAGAGCAACAGTCGGACTCTCATCAGAGCAATAACGATCCTCGACTTTCTCTCGGGCCCGTTTTAATATTCATGCGCGTAATGGACGTAAAGTTTGCGTCTCTTTGCCGCAGATACAGGGACGCTATGATGTATCGAGGCTCTGCTTTCCTCACCGCCTTTGCTCTGCTTTGCTCTGCTTTGCTCAGCTTGGTCCAGCCTCAGCCAGGCTCCGGTGCATTCACCCGGCCTGGCAATGATAACTTCCACGGAATCGGCCGTTGTCTATTCAGTTCCACGGAACCGGTCACGAGCGATGATTAGTCGAATCAATCATTCGGAGAAACTATTGGCGGCGGGAATCGCTCCGAGCTGAGAGCTGAGAGCTGGGAGCTTCGATCGCGGAATGGATCGTTGACGCTCTCAAATCCTCGAGGCAAAAGAAGGAGAGAGAAAGACAGGTAAGGAGAGCCAGATAGTGACTTAGAAGCATTGGGAGAGTGAGAGAAAAATCGAAAACGGGATGAAAAAGAAAGAAGTTGAAAAACGGGGAAAACGTCGGAGAGTTTGAGAGAATAAATCGAAGGAAAGTGGAGGACGAATGAGGAAATCATGGCGGGAGGTCGAAATGAAAAATAGCAATGAGAATTAGAACCGGAGGGAGTGGGGCAGAGGAATCTTGAGAATTTGAGAATTTGAAACGGGGGGAGTAGGACAGAGGAATCTTGAAAATTTGAGAATTTGAAGCGGAGGGATTAGGGCAGAGGAATCTTGAGAATTTGAGAATTTGAAACGGAGGGAGTAGGACAGAGGAATCTTGAGAATTTGAGAATTTGAAACGGAGGGATTAGGGCAGAGGAATCTTGAGAATTTGAGAATTTGAAACGGAGGGAGTAGGACAGAGGAATCTTGAGAATTTGAGAATTTGAAACGGAGGGAGTAGGGTAGAGGAATTTTGAGAATTTGAGAATTTGAAAAGGTGGAATTAGGAAAGAGGAATCTTGAAAATTTCAGTATTTGATACAGTCGGAAGGGCAGAGAAATTTAAAAAATTTGAAACAGAGGAATTAGGGAAGGGGAATCTTGAAAATTTGAGAATTTAATACAGTGGGAGTGGGGCAGACAAATTTTGAAAATTTGAAACAAAAATTAGGGAAGAGGAATTTTGAAAGTTTGAGAATATGATACAGTGGGAGTGGGGCAGAGGAATTTTGAAAATTTGAAAATTTGAAACAGATGGAGTAGGGCAGAGGAATCTTGAGAATTTCAAACAGTGGAAGTGGAACAGAGGAATCTTGAAAATTTGAGAATTTTAAGCGGAGGAATTTTAAAACAGTAAAGAGAGAATTTGAGACAGAGAATAAATTAGGGGAGATGCAAGAGAAGAAGTGAGAGAGAGCAAGAAGATAGGCGGTCAATTATAAAGTTACGGTCAAACATCGAGGCATGATCTATGCTTGCTAGTATATCGCGGAAACTGAAATTAGATCGTTGGGTCTTATTTATTAAGCGATGCTCGAGTAACTCACTCGCGACGATAGATTCTCTCTGAACGGGAACCGGTTGACCATCAGCTTCAGAAACCGTTTAGTCGAATGATCGTTGGTATCGCAAACTCACCATAAGTAATGACGCATTATGAGAAGATCTTGGAATTTCTTCGCTCGAGCAGGAAGCCACCAAACGAAACACGCGAGGAAGAAATCAAAGAAGTCACTTTACTATTTAAATATGTTTGCTGAACGATTATTTGAACGTTGAACTAAACCAGCGGAACAATTCGATGTAGGAACTGGATTCTTAGGTGTAGATGCAGCGGTAATATGGCTTGAGAGTGTTACACACGAATGCATCTTGCAGTCGTTCCGATACACATGCGTGCAACGGGTAGATCGAATTCAATGAAATTTTTATGAAAATCTAAGTCTGCTCGATCTATGGATGCTGAGCGTAAATACATCTTACAGACGACAGGATTTGAATGCATACAGTTGGCTTCAATAGTGAATCCTTATGTAAAATAAACATTTTCTATCTGATTTACGATAAACTTATTTTCTCTCTTAATATGTTTAATAGATTATAGATAACATAACAGAATTTTTTAATTTTTCTAATGTTCCCACTGTTTTAAATTAAATCTGCTCAGTTTTCTCATAACATCCGACGTCTAAGTAAGATAAACGGAATTGAACATTTTGTAAAAACCTCAGCATGATTTTATCCACAATACAGTGATTTCTCTATATATGTCGCGAAGGCCTGGATGATAAACGTCGCGGAATTATCCCTACTACCGCGGGGTATACCCCGTGGGAGGCCTCGTGCGCCGAGGAGTGTAAACATAGCACGAGTATGGACGATACACGACGCTGGCAAGACCTGTGTTGTTGACATATATCGAGAATTTACTGTAGTCACAAATAGTCCACTTGAATGAAAACATCAATTGAACGTACCTTGAGAACACAAATGACTAAAACAGTAAACGATACGCCATAAGGTTGGAGCAAGATGTCTTAAATCGCAAGAGATTGAAGCCTATCCGGATCGAAGGATCAAACTCGCTACGATCTTCGAAATCTTCCCTATTCGATTTTCTACGGGATTTTTCCGAAGTATAGTCACGGGATCGCGCGAGCGCGGACAGAGCATAAATCGCGGAGGGGCGAAGATCAAACGTCGCGCGTCCCCTCGGACACTGTTATTCGAATCGGCGTCGGAGATATTCATTTAATAAATCCAACGGGACGGGTTGTAGCTTGTCGCGGCGGGTCCGGTGACGGCCGCAATAAACCCAGCGAAGAATCACGATCCCGCATTGATCAAAACGGGAATCGCTCGATCCCGGAAACACCGAGCCGGTCTTCGATCGGGCCCGCTCGAACGTATCGCGAATAGATAAGCAGCCAGTCATCGACGACGGTGACGTCACACTGCGTGTCTCGAACGGCGTATACTACCTGAAGTGCTTGGCTGAAACCGAAAATTTAAATTGCCAAAAAAAAAAAAATGATGTTAATGGTCCTGTTCCCTCTTGTGCAAACAATTAAAAATAACTCTCCATGCTTTCTGAAATTCCATGCCTCCATGCTTTCTGAGTTCCAACGTTGGAGCATCTTCAAGTTCAAGGGGCGCTCCCGTGCTCTTTGGAAACCTTCTTTAAAAACCGTCTTTCGCCTGTATCGATCTGTGAGCTGCAAAATCGTAGCCGGGGGACCACAACGCGACGCACAGTGGTCCCAATCGAAGGATGAGGAGGGAAAGATACTAAAATCATTTTTTCTGTTGAGCACAACGCCATTACTTATATATTTTTGCATTCTAAATTGAATGAGACCACAATGAAGTCGATGCGATTAATAGTTTTCAAGATATGGCGATGTAATTTATGATTAAAAAATGTATAACATACTGGGCAGATGATTTTTCAATTTAGCATTCCTCAATTCAGTATTCTATAATACTTGCCCGTGGTTGTGAAAAATGTTGACTTCCTGTACTTTTCAGCTCATTCTCTAAATAATTTATAAGTATTTGACTATTCTTGATCATAGTCAATTGCAGCTTTGCATTGCAGCTTGATCTATAGCATGTTAAAAAAAAATTTTTTCACGCGTGGTAGTGGAAAAACTGAAATTTTCTTGAAATTGTGCACCTTTAACGAATTTTCTCAAGGTTAAAAAACATTCGTACCGCAATCTCCCTATTTTCCCATATTCTACAAGGTTGCAGCTTTCATAAAAAAAAAAAAATTTCATCGCTCTACCTCATTCCTATCGAAAGTTCATTGATTTTTAATCCGAAAATGCCGTTTTTGCCCACTGTGCGACGTTGCGAAATCGGTATTGGATCTTATGGGTGGGAGAAGGGTAGAACACCGTGATTATCTCGGTGGAGAACGGGGAATTCAGCCGCGTCTGAAAGGATCTGCTCTCCGCGCCTACGTGCGGCCAATACGTCCGATCGAAGCGACAGCATTCCAACGCGGCAACCCGGAAGGTGGGTGCACCGACATCGATTCGATTTGCTTCGATAAGTCATACACCCGTGTGCTGTCCCCATGCCACCAGTCCCCATGGAAAACGGGGCGCGTGCCCCGTGCCCCCATGCCACGGAATGCCAAGGATCGTTCGTCGCAACGACCGGCGCAAACTATTTCGCCGCAACGATCCGCGCCCCGTAATCCGATTAACCTGTTAACCAGCCATGATTTTTCAAACGCTAACCGATCGGCCGAACCACCGTTCGAATAATGCCGAGTGCTGATACGCAATGGATACCGGGGGCGGGAGATCCTCTCGCCGAGGAATCTCGTTGGGGATCGTTATGCAAATTCGATGTTTTAAACGAGGAGAAGCTCGCAAAGGTCGATGTCCGTCGAGCTGGCTTTTCTTGATGGACTACGCGTCGGAATACGATTCCGTCTTGGCAGCAGATGCATTTTTACTGCGACAGCAAGCATCGTCGCGACAGAGTCGTCTTCGCTGGTTTTCTGGAAACTGTTTTCGCTGCGGGAGCCTCTCGGCGAATGAAATTGTTGTATTTTTGCTTCGTAAGGTAAAGGCACCAGTAGTTGACCATGTACCAGTAGTTGACCATTTTATAGAAAAATATAAAAAATAAGGTTTTTATAAGCTGTGCACTTTTGACGAAAGTGAACCTCGGATGCCATGCCGTCTGTTGTTTAAATTTCAAAACAATTGCATACGAAGTGAAGTATGCATAGTAATAACGGACGTCTGAATTCAGCTGATATATCTCTACTTCCTTAACGTTTCTGTTAAGAACAACTGTACGATTCAAGTAAAAAAATCCATACGTTGTGAACTTTTCGCGACTGAATTATTTGCTGTTTTATATTCTCACAGAGTTTTATAAGTGACAAATGCATTGTTTTTGTTATTCTAGCCTGAAGAACAATAGTTTATTGGATGGTCAAATACTGAATATTGTTTTTGAACAATTTTCAGAAGTTGACAGGCGTGGTCAATTGTGAATAAAAACATAAAATATTAAAATATATAATAAAATATTACGAACACGTACTATTTTTATATGAAGGAAAACATTTCCCTGGAAAAATTCTTCGTATAACTTAAACTAAAGCGACTATTTGATCCATGGAAATGTACGGGCGATTATGGAAGTGACCAGAGAAGCCTGATGTGCTGGACTACGAGTGGAAGGCTGTACTTTCTCATATCAATGAGCCCACGAAATCGAGCAGAACTGGCAAAGTCTACTCTGTTACTGAATTGAACTTTTTATGGAATTGATTTGTTTTATTTTTCTTATTTTATTCTTTAATTGTAATTTGTGCTGGTAATTGTTGAAACTGAATGATACTAAAATGATTCCCAACATTATTGCTTTAACCCTCTTTCTAGTATAAGTGGTCAACTACTAACGAACAGAAGGTCAATTACTAGATTTTTCATTTTTAAGAGTGGTCAACTTCTGAAGCAATTACTGAATTTTTAAATATGTTTCTGAAATCTGTATAAGTAAACTTTTTTTAAAAAGTGGCCTCGTTACATAATCTAGAAGACTTAAAGAGTGTCTTCAGACATCGACTCTCGCTACTTGATGACAGAGCAAGTGGTTACTATTGTTCGCGTGGAAAACTTCTCTTAGCTGGTCAACTATTGGTGCCTTTACCTTAACTGGCAGAAGCCAATCGCTTCTGAGCATAGAAACTGAAATAATTAAATCATTTGATCCTTCGAGAATACCGACAAATTGGCTTAGCGTCTTTTAATCCTTTAAGAAGGAACGCCAACAAACTGGCTTCTTCGTTCGATAAAAAATCGCTAAAAATTTGAATAGATACGGTTCTGTTCGTTTTCAGAGCTCGAGGCTGCGTTCTGTCCCTCTTTTGGTAAAAATGACAAATTCTTTGAATACCAACAACGCTCTGATCTGTTGATCACAGAACTTGTTAATAAATAATATATACTGTGGTGTCCTCCGCGGCTGTCCAGCGAGGGGAATAGCTTCCTGTTTCGATACAGAGGCCGCTTAAATAGCTCGGTGACAAACACAATCTTTCAGCATGAACGAATGTAACAAACGCGAGGGAACCGTGTGCACTGATACGAACGTGTCCGGCTGTTCTGCTGCGGTTTATCCGATCCAGCGTAGAAATCGATTCGTCCGTCTAAAAATTCGAGCAACAGTAAAAGCCCCAACCAGCTTGGAAATGCCAACCGGATAAAAGTCCAGGGAACATGAAGTCAAACACGACCGACGAGTCAACTTGTCTCGCGCAACGGGTTAAAGGACGCGTCTTCAACGGTGAACGTCGGCTAGAATAAAGGATAAATTAGCACCTGGCTGGCTCTCCGCGGCGGCGAATCGATTAGGTTTCCGTGATCGCCCGCGATTGTTTACAAGCACAGTAATTAGTATGGACGAGCGGGGAAAAGCGAGTCTGGTCGAAACGAATGCGTAATCGGCACGGCGCACACTGGGCGATCCTGGCACAGGTGTGCAGGTGTGCATCGGGAACTTCTTGCGTGCATACTGATCCACTCGTCTCGAAAGATCACGATCGGTCCAAGCGGAGTATTCCTGGCTCTTATCTTTCTGCTCGGCTTTTCATTCGGATCGTTTGATTAGACATCCTAATTTTTGTTTCTGTTCCAGGATGGAAAAATTATTTTAGTCAGATGTGATTTAAGACGATGAAAGTAGAAGCATCAGCCTACAAAATGAGCCTAGATAGAATGTCCTCCGATTTTTCTTCGCAAAGTTACAATTATTTGAAACAATCCATGCTGAGGTGTTCCTGCTCGACTTTTCATTGGGGCCATCTAATCAAACACGCCTTGCTATTTGTTCCTGTTCCAGGATGGAAAAATTTTTTTAGTAAGATGTGCTTTAAGGCGATGAAAGTACATGCATCAGCCTACAAAATGAGCCTAGATAGAATGTCCTCCGATTTTTTTCGCAAAGTTACAATTATATTTGAAACAATCCATGCTGAGGTGTTCCTGCTCGACTTTTCATTGGGGCCATTCAAAGAAACATACCTTGCATTTTCGAGGTTGTTCTAAGACGAAATTGTTTTTTAGGAAGATTCAAGATGTTTAAAGCGTAGGCTTCACGCTGCAAAGACAGCCTAAGTATGTCGCTCTACGACTTTTCTTCTCCAAGTAGCAACACGATCTGTGTCGATTTTTCATTCAGACGATTCAATGTTTTGGCTAAAGACTGACATAACGAATATCACGCGTAAGCGTATCATTTTGGAAAATATCAAATGTTTTTCCGCGTTCCGTCTACATCGGTCGCGCTGTACGTCGACGCGGAGATCGCGATCGAGAACGCGAGCACGCCGAGCAATCAGCGAGCATTTTTACTCGAGAGGAATGTCCCTGGCAGCATTGCGCGAGCGCCGCTTAGACACCGGTAGAGGATCGGTTTCTTTCGATCCTGCTCGCGAGGACGACGAGTTATCGATGTAACCTTCGAATTGGCCGTCCAGGGTATGCTTTATCGCTCAAAAACCCGTCCCTCGGATTTGCTCGAGCTTAGACTGCGTCTCGGGATTGAGTCGCCAGGACGAGGTCCTGATCCTGTTCTTCCTTCCAAAGTATTTACTCGATATATATGTCCAAAACACGAGTCTAGTCGCAGACGTATATGGGCCAGGAGATACTATTCTTCGATCTTGAGGTCTCTCGAACTTCTTGGCCCCTCCCGAGACGTCGGATGTTATGAGAAAACTGAGTAGATTTAATTTAACACTAGGTGTACGGGGCACTAAATGTGCCTACTCTACATTATTTTATAAAAATAACAAAAATGTATGTATCCAAATTTATAGCCGTTTCTTTTACAATATATACCCAAAGAAACCAATTTGTTGAATAATATCTTCTTCATGCATCCTTACAATTTCGATAATTGTGAATTAAGAGATACCAGAACCCGTCATTTTGACGGGTCCCGTAAATCTAGTGTTAAAACAGTGGGAACATTAGAAAAATTTTAAAATTCTGTTCACACGTAGAAAATCGAATAGGGAAGATTTCGAAGATCGTAGCGAGTTTGATCCTTCGATCCGGATAGGCTTCAATCTCTTGCGATTTAAGACATCTTGCTCCAACCTTATGGCGTATCGTTTACTGTTTTAATCATTTGGGTTCTGAAGATACGTTCAATTGATGATTTCATTCAAGTGGTCTATTTGGGACTACTGTAAATTCTCGATATATGTCAACAACACAGGTCTTGCCAGCGTCATATATCAACCAGGAGACATACTCGTGCTGTGTTTACAGTCCTCGACGCCCGAGGCCTCCCACGGGGTATACCCCGCGGTAGTAGGGATAATTCCGCGACGTTTATCATCCAGGCCTTGGCGACATATATAGAGAAATCACTGTATTGTGGATAAAATCATGCTGAGATTTTTACAAAATGTTCAATTCTGTTTATCTTACTTAGACGTCGGATGTTATGAGAAAACTGAGCAGATTTAATTTAAAACGTGACAATTGTAATAAAAACGGAAAAAATTTGGATAAACTCGATATTGTCATTTTCATAAAGGAACGCAAATCAATTACATTTAGTGGCCTGGAGGTTTACTTGTTAATAAATAAAACCAGCGATGAACCAGTAGATTTTCTAACCGACCGTTGCGAAAATTCCTCGATGCGGACCACCGCGCGCCGTAGGTAGCGAATGATATTCATTTCTCGCGTAGAATTCGTTTCGAAAGATAACGAGATGGGGAGATCCCGTTGGCCTCTTCGTCTCTCTCCTTCTCCCTCTCCGGTTTTCTCTCTCTCTCTCTCTCTCTCTCTTTGTCTCTCCGCAACTCGGCTCTAATTGGAGGGTCCGGTCCCTGGACGCAAGAGGAATTCGTGCAAGCTGCAGATTCTCGCATTCCAGCGATGCGCGCGGTCCGGCTTCTCTCCCTCTCTTTCTGCATTTATAGAGCTGCTCGCGCCAAGTTTGAACTCGCGAGCCTTCGCGAGAGCCTCCGCTCTGCTCCGCTCTGCTCCGCTTCGCTCGCGAAACGGAAGAAGCTCGACCGGTTTCTTTTTTGTCGCGCGGCTCTTAGAACGCGACCATCGTCGCGTCTCCTCTCTTCTCTTCTCTTCTTCTGCTCTTCCCTTCTGGACTCTCGCAGAGAGGATTCCGAAGACCGATTCCGAGTCGCTTCAAGTCCGGCCATACAGTTCTTCCTTGTTAACATAATTTCAGCGACCCCACGAGACGCTATGAGAGATAGCGATGGATTTTCTTTTGTGAACGTCGGCGACGTCTTGTTCCGACACGAGGAATGTGGTTTCGCATTGATTTGAGGAATAACGAGAGACTATGGAGGCAGCTAGAAATCGCTATTGGCTGATAAGGTCTCGTTTAGAATGAGAATACATTTCTCTATATATGTCGCCAAAGCTTGGATGATAAACGTCGCGGAATTATCCCCACTACCACTGGGTATACCCCGTGAGGGGCCACGAAGCTCGAGAGGCTTCGAGGTCGAGGAGTGTAAACATAACACGGTTAGGATATGTCTTCAGGACGATACGTGACGTTGGCATGACTCGTGTTGATGGACATATATCGAGAATTCGATTTGAGGAGCCCGGCGAGACCATATGGAGTAGTGGAAATATACGCAAAAATCTCTGTCGTAAAGTACCATTTTTTACCTTTAATTCAAGCCCTGAAATGTTAACCCTTTGCACTCGAAGCTATTTTAACTCCAAAACGAAACATTTCTTCCGACCTAGAATATTTCCACCCTAAAATTTTTTTTCATGGTATACATATGAAAATGGTGCAACTTACTCATAACAGATTGAAGTGTTTAGTAATTCATTCAATACAGACAAATTTAATAATGGAAAAATATTTTGAATAATGATACAGCAATTTTTAGTGGCGCCTTACAGTCGCCATTCGAGTGCTAAGGATTAAAAAATTGCCGCGGGCGCGCGTTCTAAAATCGTCTGAATTCTGTCCAACTCGACAGTCATAAACAATGTCAAATTGAGTGTTATTAGACGTGCTATGAGACAGTAGCTCTAACAAGACATGACTTTCGTTTTCAGGGCATTCACCATTATCGATCCCGTTTCGTCGTTCGTCCGAGATGAACAATGGCGGACCACGATTTTTCCACTGACCCCTCTTCTTCTTTTCTTCCGCAGTTGCGATTTCCCACGCGCGCCGCGCACAGCTTTGCACAGTCGACATTCTTGCGCTAACTAATCAACGGCGCGTGACTTTCCTTTGAGCCGCCGCTCGACCGGCACCGAGTTTTCTTTTACCTCCTCCTCTTAGGGACTCTTCGTCAGAAATTCTGTCGAAAGAATTCGCTCGCTCGATCCTGCATCATGCACTGGGAGAGCTTCAGATTTGCACCGGGGGGCAAACTTCGTCGGTGGGCGTGGCTTCCTTGCTCTCGTATTCGATAGGACTAGCTAGGTACGTTTTTATCGAGAGTTACAATCATTCCATCGAAATCCTAATTTACCAGTACCGAATTCAACCCTTGGGCGGCGGAGCCTGGGTCCGTTTTGACCCGGAGGAAAGAAATTGCCAGATTATTGTCAAGTTTCTAGTACATAATTGCAATTGGCAGTTGTTCCATTAGGAGCAATAGAAAGTCCGGCGTGTCTAAAAAGAGTATCTTGAAGAATCCATGTCAAAAGGTAGCTAAATAACGTTGTAAAAAATCTCGAGGAATATATTAGGGGTACCCATAAGTAATCAATTATTTTCAAAGAATTTGTGTAGCCTTTAGTTCTGTACCGATCGTTAAAGAGGAAACACGCATTCTTTTACAGCTTTCGGTAAAGCAGCCTGGGTTCAAAATATTCTAAACAGTATAATTTTTTACTTTAATTGAGGATCATATTCGTCATTGCATCTCTGGAGCATTATTTAAGAAATAAAACATTCACTTCTGTAGAAGATGTAAGGAGGCACCTTGACTCATATTTTGCTTCACGAACCCTGGATTTCTTTAAGTGGGGGACTGAAAATTTGCAGGAAAGATGGCAAACTGTCCTTGACAGTGATGGAGATTATATAATAAATTAAGAAATAAAAACTTGTATTTACTACAAAGTTGGTTTTAGATTTCAAAATAATTGATTGCTTATTTGCTTATATTTGTACTGCATTCGTTTAAAAAAAGAGTAGTCCCGAAAACACGAAAAAAACTTGCTATGCCTAAGAACCGATTCGATCCAGCTCTGGCTGCCAAGAAAAATGCCCATTCGAACGACTTATCATTCCAACGCGAATTCCAACAAGGAATCGATGTTTGCCAATTAGGAAGCGGACGAGTTTCGGGCCCGGCCGTGCCCGTAACATTTCGAAAGGAACGCGACAAGCTTATGTATGTTATCGGCGATGCAAGAGCGACACTTCGTCTCCGAAATCAACTAGCCAATTTGTATTCGCCAGCCCGTTAACCCGCGTTCCGATTGGCCAGCCACCCAGTCGGCGACCCGCGCCGATCCTCGAAATCCTGGATAGAACTTGAAACCGCCGCGTCCACATGTTGCGTGACAATGAGCCGGAGAGTCGGCCTTTACAAGTATGCATCCGCCATTTACATCACGTTCGTCATTGTCAGGGATATCGGAGCAGGCGGCGCGGCGTGCATGTAAATGCAACACCGCGAGAGGATAGCGGTAATTCGTGCAGGTTGCGTGTCACCGAGCCACATGAAAACGCACGAGCCTTGTTACGAGAAGCCCCGTCCACACTTGTTGCGCCGAGCGAGCTTCGCCTGATCAATTTCACCCTCGATCGAGCGGTTTTCCGTGCACTGTGCCAGACAACTGCTCTTCGAACGATCTCGATTTACTGATCGGTCGCGCCGACGATCTTGGTGAACTTTTAGCGTGTGCTTTTAGCATTTTTCCAAAATGCCAATTCTTAAAAAAATCTTTATATACAGGGTCATCCGTTTTTAAACGACCAAACGTCAACCAGCTATAGAGGGCCCCAAATGGAACAACTTTCACCCCTAACACTGTTTTTGATTCGGCCTTGATTTCTTGAAAATATTTGAAACAATACGTACCCAAAAGATGTATTCACAACCAAGATCCAAAGGTCATACAAAAAAGTTGACTTAATAAAAAAGATGCCCCTATTTATTTTAAACCAAACAAAGGAAAAATCATCAAGATACATAATTGCAGTCTTAATATATTTAATCTTAAGTGAACGCAAAAGATGACGGGTTTTTGCAATTATCTAAAAATCAAGATCAAAAAAAGTGTTAGGGGTGAAAGTTGTTCCATTTGGGGCCCTCTATAGCTGGTTGACGTTTGGCCGTTTAAAAACGGATGACCCTGTATATATAAGAATTACGTGTCACGATGTATGTCCGCGATAAACTCCTAAACTACTGAACCGATTTCAATGAAATTTGGCAGAATGTGTTCAGTTTGGTCCAACTGGAGATATACGATAGTTTTTATCTCAATTTGTAGTCGCAATAGTTCTTTATTGCAAATTATTATAATTATCTGTGAGTTCCATAAGTTTCTAACTGATGGGGGTGTATCCGGGTTAGACACAGGTTAACAGAGGCAGGTTAACCAAGAATATTGTGCACCGATTAGCGCTGAATTAAATTAAAATTTTTTATTACAATTTAAAAAATGAATAATTTACGGTTCCTACCTCATTTATAAAATTAATTGTTATATGTTATCAACTAATTACTAAGTATACTTGACTATGAGATGAATAAAATATAAAATTCTAATTTTTCTCTACGAAAATTTTTATCAATCGCTTCAAAATTTTGACCCAAGGTTCAAATTTCAATCCCGTGGGTTTTTACATCGGCTACAATGTTTTCGTCTTTATTCGTAAATAATAATTTGACTGTATCGAATAGTTTACTACAATATAATTCAAGGTATAGCTTAGTCACAGCAACGCGTGATCGGGACCGCTAGTAAATTATAAAATAATTTTTATAAAATACCGTTCTGAGAAGATTCAAAGCTCGGTTTCTTTTCTTCTTAAGAGAGCTGCGTAAGATATTCAAATAAATCGAAAAGCGAAGAATGTGAATTTTTGTCTAAAGTTTCTGGTTGGTCTTTTTTGGAACTAGTCTTCGGAGAGTCAGACTTGGCGAAGCTTTGGTCGCCCAGAATTTTCTGGTATGATGCAACCATTTCTCTGTCACACATCCAATATTTCGAATGGATCCGTCCTGTCTGATATATTGCCACCAATAAGGATAATAAATTGGAGTGGCAAGTCGTGCGCAAAACCGACTGTTTAACGAGGTGTTCGTGTTGGTCTCGCGTATCCCGGTCCCAACCACGACCCGAATCGCACACTCGAACTCGAGGAAATTCGAGCCCTCAAAGGCCGGCTAACTTCTTTTTTACCGGCCACTCGACTCCGGTCGCCTTATGGCGAAACACTCGACAGTGACGCTCAATTCCACTCGAGTCCTGAGGGTACTTCCTTAAAGGCTTCCTAGGCTGCCGCAGTTTTAACACGAATTTTTTACACGTTGAATCGATCTACAATTACCCAAGAGGTTTGCAGCAATTTTATGCTACATTCTGAATTTACGACGAAACTCTGAGTATACGTGAAATTCAAAGTAACAGAAAGATTATTAAAGAATTTAGTACCATTTTCAATCTACTAAAATTATCATAGAAATTATTATAGAAAGAAAATATTTTCTTTCTCAATGTGTTTAACACTTTGACTGCGGCAAACTAGAAACCTCAAAAATTCCACAGAGTCAAAGTAGGTTATTTAATAAAATAAAAATTGAAAAAAATTAAATGGATGAAATTGAGTGGTCCTCCAACTTTCTTGCATTTTATAGGTCCTAATCAAATTTGGAACGATGAATATATTAACGTAAAAATACATTTTAAAACCTGGACAAATAATTCCGTCACCCACATATGGGTGACATGGCACTCAATGTGTTAAGAGTATTTTTGAATACTACTAATGTTTTTACTGGTTTAATTCACACCCACTCGTTTTTGTCATAAATGCACAAATGTCTACCATATTTGTCACCTGCAGTATCCAGGTATTAACGTAAACGTTAATGGCGCGGATTAGCGGAGAACTTAGTCCTTCCCTTGGCGAAAAAATTGATTAGACTTCGCGGAATTTTTATGGGTCCCAGAGTGGCGGCGAGTGTGTAAAACAACTCTGAAACAACTCGGACGAACACACTGGCAAGAAACAAGGGTAATTGCTCGGGGCGTAAAGGGTTAAGCGTAACATTTTCCGCGGCGTTTCGTCGCGTAACACCGTTCCGCAGATTTTCCAGGAACACCGAAGAATTCCTCCGGCAAAAACGTCCGCGTTTCCGCTTGTCGAGAATGCCGAAGGGAGCGAGTTTACAACAACGTAACTTTCATCGAAGCGTCTCGGTGTAATTAGCGGCCAAGAACAGGCGACCTTGCCCGGCAAGATCTCGATCCCATCGATCGTCTCGTCGCGCGTCGACTCGCAATCTACCTGCGCGAGTTGCTGAAACCTCTCTTCGATTATTCCTTTCGACTTCGTCGTTCATGTATTCTTTATTCTAACTGTATCAAGTTCTCCCGAAAGTTCGTTTCGTTTACAATTAACGCTTTGACTGGCAAAGTAGCATTCCGAAAAATTTCATAAAATCGAAGTACAGAGAATTCTCGATATATGTCAACGACACGGGTCTAGCCAGCTCCGTATCCCAGGCGTCTCGAGCTTGCTGATAAGATAATTACGCGACGTCTATCATCCACGTCTTGGCGACATATATAGAGAAATCAAAATTAAAATGTGTCTCCCTGCATTTTCTAGATCTCAACCAAGAATATATTAGTGTAAAAATTCTGGACAAATAAAATTCCGTCACCCATAGACGAATGACATGACAGTAAACGTGTTCACGAGCAGGATAAAAATTTAGGGTGGGATCTTAACCCCTTGCCCTACAATATCGAGTCAGACTCGTGATGAACATTCTGAACAGAGTCTACTAAACATGTATATTATTAATTTCCTTTAAACAGAAATTAAATTCTATTTTGCTGTAGTTGACTACATACATCCTTTGGAGAAAACATAGGCATACGATAAATATACCTTTTTTTTTTCTATGAAATTCTGAACGATGAAGAATATCTAATCATTATAACCACAAAATAAATAGTTGTGCAAGGGGTTAAAGGAAGCAAATTCACTGGGCGAGTAAGGGGAAGCTTAGGAAATACCGAAGCATTAGCTAACAATTATTCGATGCTCAAACTATGAAGTCACTTGTTGCCGAACGTCGCAGAAATTTTTGGTCACTCGCACAGGGGTTGAACCTCAAATTGCAAGTGATCGTTAAAAAAAAAAAAGCGATAAAGACCGTGCTGTCTTGAAATCTGAGACGTCTATGTATTGCCGCGAGAACAGTTAAAAAATCGAAGGATTTCGGATCGAAGTCCAGCAAATTTTCCACAGTCCAAACAATGACTCCGCCGCTCAAGATTACCGATTACGTGTCCGCGAGCGTACTCCGTCACTTCGCGACGCGGCGACGTTATGCTAATCGACGCACATAAATATACGCGTGACTTTCGCAAAACGCAGGACTATCCTATTGAATCCTAGCGGGCATGAAACATTTATGAACCGTGCGCGGCGGATCGACGAACGAAAAATCATATCGCGGGACACGCCACCGAGAGGTTTCAAGGATCGTACTTGTACTCACCGTGGTATCCGCCTCGCGATGCCAGCTGCTCGACAATGTTGCTCGCCGGTTGCACCTCTGAATTTCGAACGGATCGAGCGCACGTTGAATAATACATCCTCGATATACATCGAAGTTGAGACGATTTTTATTAAGGAAAACCCGCAGTCGGATCATTGTTTTGAATCAGGTTTTAGGTGGCATACATTCTTTGGCCTGGGTGCGCGCAGGATTGCTTCCCGGCAACATTGTGTCCCCCCGGTGGGCGTGGCTTCGATGCTCCGTCTGTGCAAACTGCCTCGGGGGCTGTGAATTCGTTGGTTTTTTTTATGGAGAACAGTTTCGGAAGGTGTGTCCTCGTCAATCATTTTGCGTCGAGTGCTCCGGGGGGCGTGGCTTTATTGTTCTTTTTCCGCGGAGTGTCCTTCTGGAGGCGTGACTTCGCTGCTACGTTTATACAATGTGCCCCGAGGAGCATGTTTCATTGCTTCTTTTAGGTGCAACATTTTTAATATACTCTGCTCCGATCTTCTTCCTGTGTAGAGTGCCTCCAGAGGAGTGGCTTCGTAGTTCCATTTATATAAAGTGTCTTAAGGGGCGTGGTTTCATTACTTCATTTATGCGAAGTGTCTCAAGAAGCCTGGTTCCAGTGCTACTTTTTCTGTAGAGTATTCTTGTAGAAGTAGCTTTATTATTCTCGGCGCGTAAAGTACTGTAAGGGGCGTGGCTTTCCTAGAGTTCTTTCAGTAGGAGTGGCTTCGTTGCTCTTTCTGCATGAAGTATCATAAGAACGTGGCTTTGTTGCTCTCGCAGAGTAATTTTCTGCAAGTAGATGTGTTTTCATTGCTCTGTTTTTGTCGATTGTCCTAAGGGGCGTAGCACCTTTAGAATTCTTGAAGTAGGCGTGGCCTAATAGCTCTGCACTTGTACAGCACCCTAAGGGGTGTGATCTTTCGACTTCCAATGGCCCCCAAGCCCAATAGACATACAGTTAACAGTGCCTAGACCCATCATTTGTTATTCTCGGCGCGTAGAGTACTGTGAGGGGCGTGGCTTTCCTAGAGTTCTTTCAGTGGGAGTGGCTTCGTTGCTCTTTCTGAAGGAAGTACTATAAGAACGTGGCTTTGTTGCTCTCGCAGAGTAGTTTTCTGCGAGTAGATGTGTTCTCATTGCTCTATTTTTGTCGATTGCCCTAAGGGGCGTGGCTCCTTTAGAATTCTTGAAGTAGGCGTGGCCTAGTAGCTCTACACTTGTACAGCACCGTAAGAGGTGTGATCTTTTGACTTCCAATGGCCCTCAAGCCCATCAAACATATAGTTAACAGTGTCTAGACCCATCAAACCACGAGTTAAGCCTACAAAATAAAATTCTTTACAACTCTATGACACTTTGAACCTTAAAAACGGAGTCCATAGAAGACTAGGACCACGAACAGAGGTCCATCGTTGCCAAACGTGTACTGTGATCACATTGCCACTGCCAGTTCCCTATCTCTATATGAACGTTCCCCCGCCCCCGAAAATCACGAGGGGGCAGATGAACCCTTGGATAGGCGGGGCCGGGTTCCATTCGCGAAAAGAAAGACGCGACGGGTCACGCGTGATCAAACGAAGGAGGAAGACGCAAGGTCGGTCGTGTTCCGTGTAACTCCGGAGCGTACGGATTCTTTTTTTTATATTTATCCTCGCGTCGGATCGAGAAGCATTGTGCGTGCTCGACGCCCCGCGGCCATCGTAATGGATTATCGAGGTTCGATCTCGCGTGGCTGCGAGAGCTCGCGGACAATAACGCCCGTGGTTCGAGAGACGCTTCTTTTGTCCGATAGAACTCGCGTCGAAAAAGATCCACGTATCTAAATCGATCCGATACACTTCTGACCCGTGACAAAGATTGCAGAACCGGGGTTCTGCCCGGCAATAATTGTTTCGCGCGATCGATACCCATCTGTTGGGGGCCTTTTCTGGCCCCCTTGCTCGCTTGCGGTCTAGCATCTTAGCGGTCACCCGATATACACGGGGACACCATCGATCACCTTGAGAATTTCATATTACACGGTGTGCCGGACAAAGCTCTACGCAATTTTTCTCGTCGTAAACTTTGCAACTTTTTACGCGAAATCGACCCGCATATTTACGATGTGCTCGTGGCACTTTCATCTTAGCACTGTGTATCTTTATTACTGTGTCCGCAGAACCCTTTAAGAGTTAAAAGGCCTGTAGCGATTCTTCGGGTATTCAGAGACACCTCGAAGTATCATAAAGTCCTTGAGAGGCTTTCTGGGAAGCCCAGAGGTTCTCCAGGATCCCTGCACGGCTACCGTGGCTCTTGGGAGACCTTGAAAAAGCTTCCGAGGACACCAATTTCTCAGGAAAAACGCTCGAAGGTATGAATTTAGAAGCTAGGATGTGTTAGAGGTTGTTAAAACAAAAACCCCCCTCGGAGACGATCGAAAGTGTACAGGGATCGTCAGTGAGAACTGAGATGACTATGGAAAAAGAGGGATGATCATAGGTGATCATGGATGCCCGGGAGAGACAACATTTTCATCTTCGTTTCCTCGTTTGTACACTGCTAGAGAAAGCCAGTTGCAATTCTTATACGGGGTGTCCCAAAAATGTTGTACTTCTGATAATTTCTCAGCTCATTTGAAGTAATTTTTTCCTTCATGAAAATGTTCTCCGCGACTTTATTAAAGAGTTATCGTGACACAGCCTCTGATTGGTCTGTGTTTTTCATTAATAACTCGTTGACAAATGTTATTAATGTTACTACAAATCGCGTCAGAAATCACCCGTTCCAAAGAAATACAATATTTTTGGGAGACCCTGTATATGATTCTCAGTATGTGAGGTTCGACAGACATAGACTAGCGACGTCTAATATTTATCTGTTCCGGATAGCTATTAATTTTTATCGAACATAACTGAATCACAGCGACATTCCCCATGACTCAACGTTGACGTAAACTTCAGGTACATTTTACTTGAAATAGTTGATTCATTAATAAATAGCAAGCTCATCCAAGTAATTTCAAGCTAATCATTTTCCAGCTCGAACAAACCAATGTTAAATACACACGACTCTTCGAAATCTACGAAAGAGTACTTCACACTTGCAGTCAACGTTTGTGTACGTGCTATAACCCTTAGAACTCGAATGGCAACTGTAAGGCGCCATTGAAAATTGCAGTATCATTATTCAAAGTATTATTTACATGATTAAATTTGTTTGTATTTAATAAATTACTAAACACTTCAGTATTGTACGAGTGAACTGCACCATTTTCGTCTGTACAACATGAAAAAAATAATATTCTAGGTCGGAAGAAATGTTTCGTTTTGGAGTTAACCCTTTGCACTCGAGTGGCGACTCTGAAGCGCCACCAAAAATTGTTGTGGCACTATTTCAAATAAATCACAAAAAACATTACAAAATATTTGTTACATGACAAAATTTGTATTTAATGGATTACTAAACGTTTAAATGTTGTATGTGGAAATCGGATCAGTTTCGTACGAGTAAAATGTTAATATTCTAAGACGGAAGAAAAATTTTGTTCTAGAATTAAAATATCGCCGAGTGCAAAGGGTTAAAATAGCTTCTAGTGCAAAGGTGTTAATGCTCATTCGAACAATGATCACAGGAATTTGCGAACGAGCGATATTGTAAAAAGGATCGAGTCAGCGATCGATCGGAAGAAATTTCACCGGAACACCGGCTCGATCGACTGTCTGGATCTCGGATCGAGGTGCTCCCCACCTCCTCGGGTTTATCAGCAAAGAGTCCGAAAATCCTGGCGATTTTCGAGAGATCGGAACAGTGATTTATATGCACGCGCACGTTTACGATCCTATCGAGTTAACTCGAAGGTAACCTATCAAGAGTAAAGGTACCTCGGTCTCTCCGTGAGACCAGTAAGGAAGCCTCGTCATTGGTGGAAAGGGATGCCCAGCGATGTCCCAGGCAGAGGCAGAAAGGCGTTCGCCAGTCTCCTCTCGACGCTCCGAGTCAAAACGTTCCGAGGTCCCTCGCCAGCTCCGCCTCGCGCGTTCCCTGCGATTGTCAAACGTTATTCCATACCGCTTCGCGCACCACAGTCTCTCCTTCGATCTCCAACACCTTTGTCCGATCGACAAAATTTCGGTAAAAATTGTGCTTCCATCGATTTTACGAACAGATCGATATCCACAAACGCTTCGAGTTTTCATTTATTTCGAGAACACCGCCGAGAAGCAACGTGTAATCTGTGTGATATTACTTTGTGACTGTCGATCACGAAATCGTCTCGTCGAAGATCGACCGATCTGCTCCAGAAGATCGCGACCGATCCTGGAGATATTAAAAGCGACCGGAGGGGATCGTGTTACCGTTCCACGCAGCTACCGAATGTTCCTCGGGGAAACGCTCGATTCGTGACACCGAAAGGTATTTCAATATTTACTTCCACCTAGACTAGGCGATGTTTGCTCAACTGGCGCTTCTCGAGTATGCCTCGAAACTCGCGCGATCGTCGGGAATCCGATTGGGACAATCGGTACCGTGAACGTGGATCTCTTTACGAAAATATTCAACCCTTCTATTAGGTTGGTGCGTATGAAATGTCGGATTTTTAAGTGAATATATAAAACTGCATATCTTTTATCAAAAGCTATTTATTCGATCAAAATATACTCCATTCGCTTCAATACACTTTTCCCAATGAGACTTTAAAGCATAGATGCCTGTCTTAAAAAATTCTGATCTTTAGAATTAATATTTCTGATATCGAATTTTTCAAACTGTCTTCATTTTCAGCATTATTACCAAGTTTATACTCATACAAAAAAATTACACGAATATCGGTTGAATTCATATCGGTACAAAATTCATAACAAATAACAAAAGGGAACACTTTCGAGAAAATCTCCTTTGTTGAAATGTGACTCTGGGAATGGACAGTACGACTATAAACGAGGTTATGCCAAAAACAACAGTATAACGAAAACAGGAAGACAAACGTTGGCATGTAAAAAAAAACCGACATTTCATGTGCACCAACCTAATACATCGAGAACAGACCTTTACCTTGAAAAATTTATTCCTACAGGAACGTAACAAATGGCAAAGAATCACTTTTTAACGCCAACAGTTTTCAAGGATTTGTCGACGAATTTTTTTTTGTTTTTTTGTTACCAATACATATAGTTAGTCGGTTCGAAAGTGATGATCGATCCTCGTCCCGATGAGTTGCGAAAATTCGGATCATCGAACAAGTCGACCGGCCCGGCGAATTAGAATGTCAGAAGGTTGCCGGACGCGATTCGCTCGATCCATAGTGAATCATGGCCATGATCGGCGACCTGAGTGACGAATCAACGGCGCCGACGAAAATACGATCGAAAGGGGAAAACTGCTTTCGATCGCGGTGTCGACGACCGATTGCCAGCCTCGAAATTGCGATCCGGTCTTATCAGAGGTTCGAGCTCTCTCGCGATCATGCAGTTCTCACTGTTGAAGCTTTTCGGTGCGAGTTATGTCCTTTTCGAATCCGTTTCATTCTCGTTAACACTAAACCTACCACGGTCAATATGACCGGTTTTCTATTTCGCGATTACTGAAATTATAAAAACATTTTCGTAGGAAATTGCTGAATTGGCTTCTTTTGTCAAGCACATATTATAATGAAAATCGTACAAAGTTTAAGTAAATTCTCCTATAATTTTTCTATAAGACGTTTCACTTTTCTGTGTTTTCAAAATGACCGGTTTTATATGTTACGATTATTGAAACTGTGAGCATTCATTTATGGAAAATAGTGGAATTTCCTCGTCCAAGCATTTATTATATCGACAATTACGAACAATCTTAATAAATTTAGGGTTACCATTTTGATAAGGCAATATTTACGGAAATATTGCCAATGCTTGGTAGGTTTAAACATTCCTCCATCTTGCAGTATGTTCATCTTCTTTTACTATTTATTCTTGCCAAAGATACCGTAAGTAGAAAACTTCTAAATACGATATTACGATGGACTTGTATCTTAACCCCTTGCCCTACAATATCGAGTCAGACTCGTGATGAAGATTCTGAACAGAGTCTAATAAATACGTATGTCAATAATTTTCTTTAAACCAAATTATAATTCTAGTTTGTCGTACTTGATATATATATCCATTGGAGAGAACATAGGCATACAATAAATATAAACTATCTTTCTTTTTCCATGAAATTCTGAACGATGAAGAATTTCTAATGAGTATAATCACAAAATAAATAATAGCCCAAGGGGTTAACGTATCTTGGAATTCCTATTGAAGCGAGCTGCTCGACAATAATAATTGTGATTAATTCGAGGGGGACAGGGCTCGCACCCGAAAAAAACATTAGCATTTAGAACAGTATTATCCGGTGTTATTATACGGCGCGAGAACGCTTTCAGCGAGCAGGATGTGAGACATTAGAGTACACTGTGCAGCTTCGCGGGTAAAAAAAGAATCTCCCCCGGATCGAGCGCTTCCCGTCCGGGTCGTCGAAAAAGCTCCCGTCTCCGGGACGGAAAAAGGCTCGCCGGCGTCTAACGACGCGCTTAGGCTCGCTGCTTTTTGTACGACCGGTCGGACATCCTCGTATGATCCCTATAATCCGATCAGAAGCGCGAGCGAACCTGAAAACCGTCGGGGAAAAACGTTACCGGTGAGAAGCTTCGCTTTGCCGATTGATAACCGATGAATTCGTGCAATTATTTATAGTCATTCGATGCTTCCGAGTCCCTCCAACGACTGCTAATCGATCAACTAATGCTACCGTTCGTAGCAAATTCTTCGTTTCCTTCTCCTTTCTTTTCATTCTCTTCTTTGATCTGATTGCTGAAGCTTCGAATCGCTCTGTCAATCGATAAAGGATCAACTCTAATGGAATTGGCTGGGCTGTGTTGATCGTTTTGTAGGTAAAAAACGAATTTCTAGTTCCCCTGACAGAGTTAAATCGCTCCGTTAAATTGACAATCGATGAATTGTCGCAATCGTTTGCAGAGGATACGTTTATGGGTTCTGAAAATTTTCAAAAAATACTACAATATAATATTCCATAGAATTCAGTACGATTTCTATTTATTTCCAGACCTACAAAAGTCACTACCACTGAAAATTCGATTCGATTTGTTTCCGCTTTCCTAAAATTTCCCTACGAAAATTGAAAATTCCACAAACATCCGCGGTCTATCGATAACCGATGAACCAATGGAATTGGTTGCGGTAAATTGATTATTTTCTCGCTAAAGAACGAATTCGTAGCTTCTTGCAGCCTGAAATCGCGTTACCAATCGACAAACGACAAATAAATGTTGGTCTTTGAAGAAACAAAAACTCGATTAGACCGAAGAATATTAGGTACAGCATTTTACCTCGCTTTGCACTTAAGAAGTATTTCCACCGTTCCTTCCAACGATGCGATAATCGAAGACAGAATTTGCGAATATTGAGTACAAGATGATTTGATGTTTCTTTCAGTTTGAATGAGCTGATGTTCGTTTAACACTTCCAAACTAGAAACCTCAAAAATTCCATAAAATCGAAGTAAGTTCTTTAACGAAATAAAAATTGAAAAAATTAAATTTATGATATTGAGTAGTCCTCCAACTTTCTTGTAGTTTACAGATCCCGATCAAATTTTGTACAATGAATATATTAACGTAAAAATTCACATTAAAACCTGGACAAATAATTCCGTCACTCACATATGGGTAACATGGCAGTCAACGTGTTAAATTCTGCAGTCTACAGACACGAAGAATTCTGAAACCCTAGAAACCTGGAATATATCGTTACGCCAATAAAAAGAGGCAAGCAATTTCGAGGAGAGTTGGCAAACGACAGGAAACTTCTGTTACCAGTAGCCCTGGATCCCTTGCGGCCACTATTGGCCAGTTCATGGCAGGGATCTCGAGGTCCTACCGCGAAGTCGATTGTTGCGGGTTCCATGGGCCAGTAATTGGAACGGTGAAGAGGAAAGTGGGCTAACAACTTCTGGCGGATCCTCGTCGGTCGGATTTAGTCGCAGGATGCTGTTACACGAAATAAAAAAAAAAGAAAAATATTCAATTTGTCGCCGGGCCCGGGCTGAAAGCTGCACTTTCACTCGCCACCCACAGAAAAGCGCAGCAACAGCTGCGTTGCCGTTCGTTCGACGTTCGTTTGGTTCGGTCGTTCTCGCGCGTAGCAGGATATTTTTCGAATCTCAAGGGTAGACCACGACGCCAAGGGCTTTGGCACGCTGGCAGCTGACAGTGCAGATGGGCTACACCTGCCCATGCGGTGTTTGCTGTTCGCCGTCCCATTCCGCCTGTTGTTTCAGCGAGAAATCTGGCTTACGCTTGATTGCCCTCGCCTCGCGTCCTCTCCTCTGATTGATTCCTTTCGTTCGCCGCAGAAACTTATTCCGCTCGGGACGCATCCTCCGCTGCGAGCCACCCGACGATGCACTTGTTACGCACCTGCGATGCACCCGGCGAACGCACCCGTCGTTAACCCATCGCAATTTTCTCCGTGGTCGCCGCGATCGCCGATTTTCTTTCGCTCTAATCGCTTCTTAGAAGAAAAAAGGATACGCGTGTTTGCCGCGCGCACAGAGGAATCGCTTAATCGATCGGACACATTAACTTTCGGTTGAAATCACTTTTTTTTTCGGTTTCGACTAAACTCGTCGAGGTTCCTTGCGAAGCCATTAGATTATATGTTAGATCATTTAATGAAGAAAATTTGGAAAAAGTTGTGTGTTTAGCGCACTGTGACTCGCTTAACACACTATCGGCGGGTAACATCATGAGCTTGACTCACACGTATAGCGGGCGAAAATTAGCGAAGTATGAAAAAAGTGCACTTTTTAGAAAACATGTAACATCTTCGCATCTAATAGTAGGATTTCAATGAAATTTGGAAAATAGGTATCACATAGTATTTCGAAGGTGTAGATGAAATTAAAAAAAAAATTCAATTTTTAATTTAGTTTTCTATTACTTCGTTTAATGTATAACATGGACCACAAACAATAATTGTTAATTTTTGAAAGTTTTAAAAGTTCACGTAGTAAGAGAAAAGCGTAATAATGTTTAGGAATATTTTATTATTCAGTTTCTTATATAGTAATTTTATTGACTCTAATATTTTTTTAGTGTATGGTATTTTTGAAAACACTCACCCCCTATGAAATAGCACATTTCATAAAATTATTAGTTTTTCTTAAAAATTAATAAATTTAGGGCTAAACACTGGTCAGGCTTTACGAAAAACAACCAAAAACATCATTCCTGCCCAAAAATTAGTGACAATGAAAAAAAAACAAGCATTGGTAATTGTTTTACTAACACTTAGCGTACGTTCTGCATAAAAGGTATTAATACCCTTCCCGCCGATAGTGTGTTAATTGAAATGCTATTTTGAAAATTTATCCGAACCAATTGAGGTGTTTTGAAAGAGGTGTGAAGAAAATTTGGAAAAAATTGCACTTGTTTGACCTTGCAATGGAAATAACTCAGGTTGTTTTTCACGATGCTTTTATCCGATCTCGCAATAAAAATTGATAAAGTATGTTTTGTAGGCCGAGAATACTGAAACGCTAAAAGACAAATCCAGTACAAGAAGGAATGGATTGAAATGTGATTAATTTGATGCACAAGGAGCTATTTTTAACCCTGAATATAACAATAGTAATGAAGATATTCGCAGCGTTATGATTGACATTATCTCACTATTATGGTCGAATTATCACGAAGCGAACGGCGTAAGTCTCGCTGGCAACACGTCGCCGATGAAAAATAGTCTGAAAATAATTCTTCATTCAGTTGATACGGTCGTCGACTAACTTTAGACGACAGCGGTATAATTAAACAAGTACCATGAATGGTCTGACGCGTCACTCTTTTTCCCAAACATTGATCCACGGTTAAACAAAACCCGTACCGATCGTAAAGCACAAAGCCGAACATTCTTCCGCGACAATCTTTATCGTCGGTTTAACGATGTTTACGCAATTGCAGACACTCTGCAGCAAACGACATACGAGTGCAAGGAAAAATGTGTCATGTCTATTTAAACATTTATCGAACTCCGAACGAAAGCAACACACGATACCAATATCACACGGGACTTGCTCCAGTTCGATCGAACGTGTTCCTTAAATAATAATCGATTCAGAGTTCTCATTTAAAACTCTCCGCTTTCAAAAATATCTCTCTTCGATACGAGGGCCTGCTGCTCCAAAATGAACCAATTACCCCTCTCCCGTTAAATCTAGCGAAGCAGACTCAGCATGTGGGTTTCGAACAGAATCTACTAAATAATATGAATATTTTAAATTCTAATCCTATTCTTCTGTAATCAATTCACAATACTCTGGCTTGCATCGATACGCATCGATGGAAAACAAATTAATTTAACACTTCGACCGCCAAACTAGGAACCTCAAAAATTCCATCAGGTCAATGTGTTATTTAATAAAATAAAAATTGAAAAAAGTTATATGTATGATATCGTGTAGTCCTCCAACTTTTTGGCATTTTACAGATCCTAATAAAATTTGGTACGACTAATATATTAGCGTAAAAATTCATTTTTAATTTGGACAAATAATTCCGTCACCCACGTATGGGTGACATGGCAGTCAACGTGTTAAATGTGAAACGGTTACTCTGTCGGGAATTTGTCAGAAGAAAGATCATTGTGGTCGCGAAGACACTGACACGGGGAGGGGTTAAATGTTCTGTTCCCCGGTTCTCCGGAGCTGTCCTAATTTTCCTCGCGCGCGATTATCGGCGCGGTTTTTCGAATCGGAACAAAAGCGATAGGCTCGTGGTAGGCACAATTAGCTCATTCATCGGACGCATCCCCGCGTGGCGTACCAGAGCGTGTACATATTCAATTCTCGCACGACACGCGCCGATGTGTTCGTCGGAGAAACGGGGGCCTGGTGTTATCTGGCAGGCGCCAACCGTTCGAGATACACGCCGCGTTTAGTATAGTTCGCGCGACCGACCGAGGCCGTTTAGTATTTATTTCGCGGTGCCAGCGCCCGATGTTCCGAGATTACCTTGTGCGGCAAAAATTGCTTCCACCGGGGATTTTCGAGACACTAATAATCCATAAGAAGAGGACCGGTAATCTCCTGGAAGGGCCACCTGAAAAGGTCTTATAGCAATCGAATAGCAAGAGGCAATATCAGGATGATAAGCTTTCATATAGATATGCTGATTCTTGAGTGTGGAAGTAGGGCTACCAATACAGGTTCAGAAAATTTTCCTGAAATTAGTGAGAAAATTAGCAGGAAGTTCTATAAGAAGAATGATTCGATAACAGCAAAATAAATTGTAAACGAAAACCTATAAGGTACAAATAAGTTTGTCGGACGATGAATCGTGATTACGCAGGGCTAGCAATATAGGTCCAGAAAATTTGCGAGAACTTAGTGACAAAATTAGCAGAGAGTTCTATAAGAAGAATGGTTTGGTATCAGCAAAATAAATTATAAATGAAAACCTATAAGGTACAAATAAGTTTGTCGGACGATGAATCGTGATTACGCAGGGCTAGCAATATAGGTCCAGAAAATTTGCGAGAACTTAGTGACAGAATTAGCAGGGAGTTCTATAAGAAGAATAGTTTGATAACAGCAAAATAAATAATAAACGAAAACCTATAAGGTACAAATAAGTTTGTCGGACGATGAATCGTGATTACGCAGGGCTACCAATATAGGTCCAGAAAATTTGCGAGAACTTAGTGACAAAATTAGGAGGGAGTTCTATAAGAAGAATGGTTTGATAACAGCAAAATAAATTATAAATCAAACCTATAAGGTACAAATAAGTTTGTCGGACGATAAATCGTGATTACGCAGGGCTACCAATATAGGTCCAGAAAATTTGTGAGAACTTAGTGACAAAATTAGGAGGGAGTTCTATAAGAAGAATGGTTTGATAACAGCAAAATAAATTCTAAATGAAAACGTATAAGGTACAAATAAGTTTGACGGACGATGAATCACGTAGGGCTGCCAATATAGGTCCAGTGACTGGAGGCCGCAGTACTAGGAAGCGATTGTACAAAGACAATTTGCAAGAAAGCTAGTTTCACATAGATGTATAGTACGGTGTCAGATAAATCTGTACCGAAGCAGGGTCAAGATTCGCGATCTCATAAAGGGAATTTTTCCGCTCGGCGATCGGCGAGCGGCCATTATCGAAAGTAGAGTGCCGGTAATCGGTTGTAACGCAACCGCGATCATGCAAATGCGGGCGAGCGTTGTTCGCCGATTTTTCCAGGCGGCGGTGTACGGCTCGATGCCCGGGGGGGCGCGATCATCGACAGTGATCGAGATTTCAATAACGGGAAGGATGCAGAAGGATGCAGGGGTGAACGACTCACCGGGGCCGGGTACCATTTGCCGATCACGCGATGGCCTCGACCCAGTGACGTCTTTGTTCTGCTTCGAGGTTGTCGGTCAGAGATTTCGATCCTCATTTTCTAGAATCCGGTGGTCGAACTGTTAAACGGAAAAGATCGGTTCGATCACTGCGATCCCCCGACTTTCGTCGAGGATGTCGCGCGTCTTTTTACGAGACAGACTTTTACCGCGGAACACTTACCTCGCCGTAAACGGGTTTACGATTGAACAATCCCACGCGTCGTTCGCGGCGCAACGAGCTGGAAAGTAATGTTGCGGGACCGAAAAAAGGAGGAGGACAGGTGGGCAGGTACTCATTCGTCCTCCGTCGTCCTTAATTGCGAATCGTAACCGTGAGAGACCACGCGCGGCTATTATCGGCCCTGTTCGCAGAACGTTATCGTCCGAATACTTCCGGTCGGCCACGCCTCTCTTTCGCTGGCCAATTTTGACCGAGATTCTCGAGGACGTCTCCGGAAACTTCGACGCTCGTAAAACGTCCGCAGAGTCTGCCGATGGCCGTAATTCCTCGCTCGTTTCATAACCTCCAGTCACCGAGCCTAAATTGGCAGCCCTGTCTCTGTGCTTAAGAATGTACACTAAATTCCCGATACAAGTCAGTCGCGCGGTTCTCGCGAGAGACATTTAGACGAAATCTGAGGTTCTCGCCGAACGTTGCGCTCGAAATACACAGGGCACGCTGGAAACGCAAATTGTCACTATACGTCTCTGTGTCATAAGTAGACTGCGGATGTTTATGCAGGTTTCAATTTTTGTAGGAAAATTTTAGGAAAGTGGAAACAAATAAAATCTAATTTTTAGTGGCAGTAGGCTTTGTAGATCTAAAATAAATCAAAATTGTACTAAATTCTGTGGAATTTTATATTAAAACATTTCTTGAAAATCTTCAGAACCCATAAATGCATAAAGATCCGCAGTCTAGTCATAAGTTTATGACAGGTGTAGGATAGTGACGAGAAGGCTAAGAAAATGTCTTTCTCTGATAAGATATACCCAGATCCCAGTGGCTGACCGTGTCCTGGTATTCGGACAGTAATACATTTATTTTTTACCTTACTTGTTAATATAATTAAAAATAAAAATTAGTAGCACAAAGTAGAAACACTCATTGATATAAATTAAAATAATCTTATTAAATTGATTTTTAAATGAATAATAATATCAGTTTCCTCGTAATATGCAGTTTTGCCAAGGGAATTTTTCGAGATACGAGGCAGCTGTCTACATTGACTGCCAGTTTGGGAAGAATTATTTAACTCCTGATCAATTGATTTTGTTAACGCGAGTGTTTCTCTCCTTTCTAAGTACTCTTTAAACTTCCCTCCTCTCGATTGGTTTTGTCCAAGCTTGTTCTCCCTTCGAAAATGACGTCTCCTGTACAAAACATTTCTCTAGAACTTTAATGATTGGTTCCGTAGAAGGTTCGACACCGGAAAGGTCAGGATTTTTCAATCGACTCGCAACGTGAAACAAGGTATACTTAACCCCTTGCCCTACAATATCGAGTCAGACTCATGATGAAGATTTTGAACGGAGTGTCATAAATATGTATGTTATTAACACTAGAACTATCGGATGGGTCAAAATGACTTCCTCCTAATTTTTTCTTTTAGAGATATTGAAATTATAAATATGTTTCCATGAGAAAATTTTTTAATAAACTTCTCTATCGAAGTAGATATTTAAACCAAACTGATAGGAAATCTAAACAAATATTTTTTTCATGTTATTATAAGGCAATGTATGCCAGTTGCATTTAGTGCTTGGTAGTTCTAGTGTTAATTCCGTTTAAAGCGAAATAAAATTCTATTTCATTGTAGTCGATATATATCCTTTGGAGAAAAACATAGGCATACAATAAATATAAACTATTTTTTCTTTTCTATGAAATCCTGAACGATGAAGAATTTCTAATCGTTATAATCGCAAGATAAATAGTAGTGCAAGGGGTTAAACGTGTTCTACCCAGGGTGGCGTGGGTAGTTCCGATGACTTTGAACCGCGAGGCTTGCACTGACTTACGACAGGAATTCACTGTAATCTTCGATAGGTGTCTGTGCCTATTTCAAAGAATCAGTTTACTCGTGACTGTCTCGGGAATAGCGATTGGTATTGCCAACAGTTTTGATTCCTCGTTACAGACGTTCGTTCGACACCTCCGACCGCAAGGTTTCTCCTCTCGTATTTTTCAATGAGACCGCGTCTGCTCGATCGACAGGACTCGCCGGTTGAATGCCATTGACAGGCCGATGGTTCGATTTAATTGAACGGGGCTGTAAGGGGCGCGTCGGAGATCCAGCTCTCTCGCCTCGGCCGGGCCGTTTTCAAGCGGCAGCCCCGCAATTTCTCGTAATTATTATGTTTATCTTTCTCATTCACTTAGGCCGAATGCAGCGGCGGCCGATCGGCAGCGGATTTCACCGAAACGAATCTCGCCTGCGCGGCCACGCGTCGTCCATTACGTCGTTCGGGGGGCGTTACGGCCGATCCACTTTGTCAAACTCGATTTGCGTGATTCCCGTTCCGGCCCCGTTCCCGTTCACGTTCCCGTTCCCGGTCGAGGGATCCTGCTCGCGCAATTAGTCGAATTATCGTGTCGCCGGGACGGGAACCGGCGGGCCAATGCCTTCAGCATCGCGTTACGTTTCGAGACGACGAATTCGCGTGTATTTCTTCGTTTCCGGCACGCGACGATGGTGAAACGGCTCTTTCCGCGTCGTTCGGTGTCTCTTTCAGCAGCAACCATTGAATCAACCCTTGTGAATCGAGACGATCATTCGCTGAATCGATTAACAGATTTCTACAGCAAGGAAGAATGAAAAATAATGTGCCGACACGTGCTCATCTTGTTTTTCATTGAATTGTACTTTCATTTTTTCTTTCGGTTAACTGGGGAAATTTTTTTTTTAAGATATCAGGTCTTCCCATAAGTTCCTGCCGTTTACACTTGTACCATTTAACACGTTGACTGCCATGTCACCCATATATGGGTGACGGAATTATTTGTTCAGGAAATTATTTATTCATTGTACCAAATTTGATTAGGATCTAAAAATGCCAGAAAGTTGGAGAACCACACAATATCATACATTTAATTTTTCCAATTTCTATTTTATCAAATATCTTACTTTGATTTCGTGGAATTTTTTAGCTTTCTTGTTTGGCGTTCTAAGTGTTAAATTCTAAAAATAGAATATGTAATCACCCTCTCGTTCCACAACCTCTTCTGACCTTTTTGGAAACACACATCAACCGCCACTATCAAATTTCCGCGGTTTTTCATTAAAATACTTTCCAATGGTGAAAAATATAAACATATCCACGGCACGAACTAATGGGACGACCTAATATCTAGACGCGTTTCGTGCAAAATTGCCATCCCTATCTCTGTATTCAAGAAAACACATTCAATCGTCATTCTCCAAGAATTATTGTAGTAACAATAGATCAGTGTGTACTCTCATTTTGTCCTACAACCGAAGACTTTGATGTAGCACTAAACCCAGCACGGTCAAAACGACCGGTCCACTGTTTCACAATTATTGAGATTGTAAAATCGTTTTTTCATAGGAAATTACTGAATTGACTTCTTCGCTTAAGCACATATTACAACGGAGATCGTACAATGTTTAAGTAAATTCAATCGTCTCCCTCCTGTAAGACGTTTCTGTATGTTTTGTACTTGGTAGATTTAGTGTTAGGAGGGGGGGGGGGGGGTTAAAAAATCCTCGTTGTGAAGGGGATAAAAATCAACTCTCAAGCGAAACTGTCCACGAAGCAGTGGACGAGGGTAAGCTTTCGGGATTGGTGAAGGTAGCACGCGCAGTTCGAAACCCTGCGCGACACAGGGAATTCCTTTCTCCGGCTGGTTCTCGGTACCAGGAGTAGAGACGTGGTCCCTCGGTGTATCTGTTTGGTCTCCACGGAGTTAGCTCGGACGGATTGTTCGCTGCACGGTGGAGGTCCGGTGGAAAAGTGTAAAGAGCGTGTGTGCGGGGAGGGGGGCGGAGAAAAGGGAGAGAAATAGAGAAAAAGAGAGAGAGAGAGAGAGGGAGAAAGGATGAAGAGGGACGAAGAGAGCAGGAGAGAGAACGTTGAGAGCAAAGGAGCGAGTAGAGACAAGCACACAGAGGTTGGCGAAGAGGAGCTGACCGAAGGAGAGAGAAGAAGAAGAGGGTCTCCGTTCGAGTAAGAAGAGGAAGAGGAGGACGACGAAGAAGAAGAAGAAGAAGAAGAAGTTAAGATGGTCCAGCGCGCGGGCAGCATCAGCAGCGCAGCCGGAGGTGATGACCTGCTCAAGGCCACCCGCTCCCAACCTCTTCGAGAACCACTCTTCTTATTTCACGTTGCTCTCTTTTCTCTCTTTTCTCTCTTTCCACCTCCTCCGGCTCTCCCTCCTCTTCCTTCCGACTGGCTCTCTCCGCTCGTTCCCTGTCCCGGGCTCGCCTGTCCTCTTCCTGTTCGCCATCCCTGCGACTGGTTCTCTCATTCTCTCGTTCTAACCTAAGCCCTCTGCCGGGTGGCTCTCTTTCTGGCTTCCTGCCCTCGGAACCCCGCTAATGTCAACTTCCCGGCCACGGTCCTTTCTACGGATGCTTCCCGGTCGTCCCTCGAAAAACCCGCCGAAACAGCTCGAGATCCTGCTTCATCCTTGCAAACTGAAACGATCGCCAGAAGAGACCCAGGGGCTATTTCTGAGATCAGAAAATTTGGAACGTAGGGCCAATCAGTTTTACTTGCACGGATAATGAATCTCGTTGCACACTTTAGGATTCAACGAGGTACACCTGTTCCCCGATTTACACTGAAGATGGATTCCTTAAATGACCGTGTAAATCGAAAACAAATTAAAAATAAAAGTAAATACATCTTAAAAAACATAAAAATATCGGTCTATTTGTAAGATGATAAAATATAAAGGTATATATATATATATATATATATATATATGCAGTTCATTTTAGAAGATGGGTTCCTTAGAAAACCGTGAAAATCGAAAACAAATTAAAATGCGCATAACTCAGTCACTCATTTCAACGTAAAATTAAAGTAAATACATCTTGAAAAACATACAAATATCGGTCTATTCGTATAACGACAAAAATATAAAGGTATGTGTATGTAATTCATTTTACGTATGGAAACAAGAAATATAAATGAAAGAATTTAACCAAAAATTTCTAAGCATTTATACAAGTAAGCTTTATACACGCTAGCAAGACGGTCGCTTCAGAATAAATGGAATTAAAAAATGACTAGAAATATAAGCATCAATGTTGCCAAGCGAACGGAATTAAAAAATGACTGCAGAAATTTTTTGTTTTTTTTTTTAAATCCCATATTTTAGAAATCGTGTAAATAAGGTACTGTGTAAATCGGGGGATAGGTGTACTTAGAAATATTACCATCGAGAACGATTTAAAGAGATCCAGGCGTTCAATTGCACCGATGCATTGAAGTCTGTCAATTTGAAACCTGAAGTTCCCTTTTCCAATTTGAGGAAAAATGACGTGAACTCACGGTTCGGACCGGATATTTTCCAAAATCGAGAAGTCGGATTCGATCGATCGAGGTGCCGATTTACTCGCAAGGTACTCCAACTCGGAGTACAGGTATCCGAGAGAAAACGGCGCGCGTATCGATCGCGAAAAGAAGGATCGAATCGGCAAACCGGGGAGAAACAGTCGTGATTTTCGCCGATACGGTGGGAGGACGGTCGGCTGGCGCATTCTTCGGTCTCGGAACGCTTTCGCGTTCGCAAACAGATTAAAGCGGCCGATATCAGCGCCGCTTTACGAGTTCTTGCGGTGCGTCGTAAAGGCCCGGGACCGCGACGCGCACTTAAACGCGCGATGATCGACGCGAACGCGTAGCTTAATCGACCGTTAAAATTCCATGTCCGTTTCAATTTTACGGGCCGTTTAGTCGGGAACGGCCAGCACCCGACAGGGACCCGCGCGAATTTGCCAAAGATCTGGGCGGCTCGCGCCAAACCGCGGAAACGCGTCCCCGGAACTCGCGAGAGCTTCCATCTTGGTTGATCATCCAACGTACACAGGCTCACGAAAATATTCGAACGCTCTTTAAACTACTATAACTTTTTTTAAATTGCATCGAACAACCTGTCATTTTTTGAGCAATTAGAATAATTGGTTTTCCAAATGATATGCAAACAAGATTTTGGAAAAATTTCAATTGGTAAGAATTACATGAGAATATAAAAATGGCACTTTTCACAACTTTTTTTATTTGAGGCTATAATGAAAATTTAAAATATACGTTTTATAGATCTATGTTAATTATATACATGCTGAAAATTTCATCGAAATCGACTAATATGCACACGAGCTGCAAATAGTTAAATGTGGTGAAAATTGTTGTTTTTCACGACTTTTGGTCAGTTCCTGCATAACATCCACAACTTCTATCATCTTTTGATGCGTGTCGTTTTTATCTCCATCAATTTACATTAAAAATACGTTTAAGAGCAATTATTTAAAATTTTTCTTCTATTAAGTACAGCTCTATTCTAAGCATCGTTAGTCGTAAAAGTTATTTTCGCGTTCGGAGGCTCGAACAAGTAAAGTACACCTGCGCCATTAAAACAGTATACACAATCTTCGCGCAGAAACAAACGATCGTCGCAATTACAGAGGCTCTTCTACTATTTACAACAATTCTGATTATCGCGAGAATAAGGCGAATTCGACAAAGGTAAATCCTGATTGGTCGAGAACACGGAGAGCACCATCGATATCGTGCTCGAAAGGATCGTTGGGAAGAAGAGTCCTTCATCTCGATCCTCGCGATCGGATGATGGTCGATGATCGATCAGTCGCGCCGTAATTTCCAGCATCTATTTGCAGAGCACGGTCGCAAATTACAGCAATCAAAATCACTTTCCCCCCATCGGCGCGTCTGGGGGCCGTTCGCAAAACAAGGGAGGCCACCGTCGAGATTAATTAATATCGATCGGGGTTCAAAGGTTTGTTAGCGTTGCCGGGGGAGCACGCTCTACGTGCCGTGTCTCGAGATATGGATCTGCGCTGGGCAACGTTCATTAAGCGATCAAGGTCGCTGGCAACGAGACAGCAGAAAAGAGAAATAGAGAGAAACAGAGATAGGAGAACGAGAAGAAGGTTGAGAGCCGGACAGAGAGCGAGACGGATAAAGAAAGACAACTACTGCTGTTCACTCTTCCGCGTGTTCTGCTGATTGCTGAATGAGCGCTATAGTGTCATGCACTCGGAAATGCGATCGTCGCAGGAAGCCTAAGACGTCCTAAGACGAGCAATTAAATCTGCGTCTTGCAGGATCTTCAAGCGGTTTCTCACTTTCATAGTTGATTTTCGAAAAAAATTGAACTCAGGAAAAAATCTTTTCCGTGGGTTTGAAGATTTGTTGTAAGGAAACTGAACTAAAAGCGTTTCATAAATTAGCAGGTACAATAAGCGCGTAAAAATCTAATAGACTGACCTTCCGATAGGGAATGATTGAATCTGGTTATTTCCATGAAGATAAATAATTTTTATTCGGGGTACCCATAAGTAATCAATTATTTGCAAAGAATTTGTTTTGCCTTTAGTTCTGTACCGATCGTTGAAGAGGAAACTCGTATTCTTTTAAAGCAGCCTGTGTTCAAAATATTCTAAAAAGTATAATTTTTTTACAACCCTGTAATAAAATGGCGGCGTACTTGCCTTCCAAGGATCGTATTCGTCATTGCATACTTTTTCATTTTCATGCGGGATTTAATGCAACGGTATCAACAAAGAGAATTTGCGATGTTTATGGAGATGTATTGAAGGTCAACAAGTGTCAACGTTGGTTCAGAAGGTTTGCTGCTGGTGATTATGATCTCTCTGACAGGCCTCGAAGTGAACGATCAGTTGAATTTGATAATGATAAAATCTCTAGTGGAAGCTGATCCAAAATTAAGTATACGGATATTGCTCCCTCTGACTGTCAACTTTTCAGATCTCTGAAGCATTATTTAAGAAATAAAACATTCACTTCTGTAGAAGATGTAAGGAGGCACCTTGTATCATATTTTGCTTCGATTTGGGGGATTGAAAATTTCCAGGAAAGATGGCAAACTGTCCTTGATAATGATGGAGATTGTATAATGAATTAACACGTTGCCGCCAATGACGGCTATAGCCAACCGATCTGAAGAACAGATACTAACGCATACACTTGTTAATTATTGAGTAATACATCGAAAAAATGTATAGCATGCCAGACAGCATATTAATTATTCTTTTATGCGTTTTCTCATGCTTTACCGCTTCGGAAAAAATGTGTTTCTGAGCACGATCGTCAAATTAAAAGTGTGCGGCAACGTGTTAAGAAATAAAAACTCGAATTTACTACAAAGTTTGTTTTAGATTTCGAAATAATTGATTACTTAAGGGCCCCCATAATAATTGCACAGAATGGACGAAGAACGCAATCGGTTTCCATAGTTGACTGTTTCGCGGATTCCTCGGATTGTTGAATGGACGGTGCCCTGGACGCGGAAACGAGCCGTGGTTGCAGGAGGAAGCGGAAAGCTGGTACAGGCGGGTACACGCATAGCTCACAAGCGCGTACACGACGAGTGTTCCCTTAGCTACCCTCCTCGTATCCGACGTTCAATAAGCGGCGGGTCAACTGGAGTCAACCGTGCAGCTGTGTCCACTAGCTAGTGGGCTATTACCTCGACTCATTATCACTGGGTTTCTCTCCTTTGTGCCCGCGAGCCTGTTCCACGTTTCGCGACCGCCGCGTCGTATCCTCCGCGACCGTAATTTTTCTTAATTGAAACGTCAGCTCGAAACGCGTCCTCTCCACGTGTCAGTCCGCTCGCGGGAAACTCGTGGAAAATTCAAATTGAAAATCTAGCCGTTGCACAGGCTGCAGCGCCGGGGCTTCGCATCGATGACATCCGACGATGTCTTCCGATGTTTTAATTGCGTTCGTCCGGGTCTACTTTTATCTGAACTCGTCTGTTTTTGTTGCAGCGCGGAATGACGAGGTAGACGACGCCGAACCAGCCGAGAACAACGACGGAGCGGAGCCTGAACATCTCAACGCAGGTGAGCATGTTGCGAAAAACTTGTCAAAGTTCGTGCAAAAATTACTGGCTACCCAAGCGTTTTATTGGATTGTAAGCCAACTGATTATGGAAGAGCAAGTGGGTCTAGTGTTTAGCAAGGTAGCTGAAAAATTTCGGAATATACAGGGTGTGCCGTAACTGGTGGTACAATCGAGCAGGGGGTGATAGTACATGAAAAATTGAGTCGAAAATATACAATAAAATTTTTTGATACAAGGCTTTGTTTTCGAGAAAAATGAGTTTGAAAGTGCACTTAGCTCAATAGTGTGGGGTCAGGTGAAATCGATTGTGTATCGTGATGACATAACGAGCATCGAACAATTACAACAAAAAATTAGCGTTTGAACACTTAAAGCAACATAATAATTGCACATTACAAGAGGTTCGAAGGAATTTAATACGAAGAGCACAATTATGTCTACGTGGACAGCACTTCCAGCAATTTATGAATTAAACGAATTCCTCAAAGGTAATTCTAACCTTGTAACCTCGACCTTCGATTTATTCGATGCATACAAACCTCGAAAACCTTTGCGAAAAAAGGTTGAGGTAACTCGGAATAAAGTCCGGTAATTATTTACATTAGGGGCTTCCTCACCGATTTTGATGACCTTGAAATATGTTGTCAAGGTCATCATTCTGTACAACTTTTTCCTATACATGTTACCGCCGCTCAGCTTAAGGTTTCCGAGATATTCGCAAAAAAGTTTCAACATCTCAAAAAGTGATCGGAGTAGGTGTGTGTAGGACTGTGTAAAATACTATTTCAAATAGTTGACAGTAACTTATATTTTTATGATACGATACGATTACGATATTGTAGTCTGTTTATCAACATATTACATATTCGTAATTAAACTACAAATAATACTTTGCTAACTATTATAGCTTCTCATGTTAAAAATTATAATTTATAATATTAACTACTTGCTCAACTTATTTTCATTCTAAGGAAATATTTGAAATACAAAATAAAAATATTTCATTTTATCTATCTGGTTATCAAAATAAAAATATTTGATTTAAAGTAGTATCTTATTTGAATCACATTAAATTATACTATATACCAAATCATTAATGACTGTTAAAATACGTTGCAAAATATGAAAGAAAACCTTGCTTCTAATATTCTACATACTAATCCTACATTATAAAATACTAATGTAAAGTGTACTTACTTCTGAATTTTCTGTACCTCCGTCGGATCCACAGCACACAATTATTGACTCACGAGAATAGGTCCGAATAATTGAACAACAATCACTAAACAACACACACAACACATTTTATAAAATCGTGACAACGAACGAGAAGATGTCACTCCGACCACGAATAAAATAATACTGCGATTTTAACAATGATCCCTTCCACGGAGGTGGTACGGTCAGGTTATCCTAGGCAGGTTAGACGCTGAGGGTCTATCAACACTAAATACGAAACCAAGGTAAACAAATTATGGCTGGGCGCCGACCCTATTTCCCGGAATTCCCTGTTTTCGTATCACACGTCCGTGGAAGGGGAACGGTTAAAATCGCAGTATTATTTTATTCGTGGTCGGAGTAACATCTTCTCGTCTGCTGTCACGATTTCGTTAAGTGTGTTGTGTGTGTGTGTGTGTGTGTTGTGATTGTTGTACAATTATTCGGACCTATTCTCGTGAGTCAATAATTGTGTGCTGTGGATCCGACGGAGGTACAGAAGATTCAGAAGTAAGTACACTTTACATTAGTATTTTATAATGTAGTTTGTAGTACATTAGCATTATATTTTATTATTCGTATGTAGAATATTGGATGCAAGGTTTTCTTTCATATTTTGCAACTTCAATGTCCCTTTAACACTAGATTTGCAAAGCACTAAAACTGACTACTTAACATTATTTTACAAAAATAACGAGAACGTGTCTATCCACATTTGTATCAATTTTTTAAATAATGTATACCCAAAAAAATAATTTTGTTGAATAATTCCCCATGGATACATCATATACGTCGGGTCATATTTCAAGGTCATCAAAATCCGTGAGGAAGCCCCTAATGTAAATATTAACCTTCAAATCTAACCCACACCTACTCCGATCACTTTTTTAGATGTTGAAACTTTTTTGTGAATATCTCGGAAACTAAAGCTGAGCGGCGGTAACATGTACAGGAAAAAGTTGTTAAGAATAATGACCTTGACAACATATTTCAAGGTCATAAAAATCGGTGAGGAAGCCCCTAATGTAAATAATTACCTAAAGTCCGTTGAGCCGCAAGTAAGCCGAGTGCACGCGCACTAGACAAATTTTCAAACTCATTTTTCTCGAAAACAAAGCCTTGTATCAAAAAATTTTATTCTATATTTTCGACTCAGTTTTTCATGTAGAATCATCCTCTGCTCGGTTGTACCACCAGTTACCGGATACCCTGTAGTTTTTTTGTTGAAAGAGCATAATAGGCTGGTTCGCAGCGAATCGCAGAACGCAGACGTCATTTCGCGGCAGATCGCGAAGCATACAAGGGGGAACGTTTGAAGACAAAGTGTTCGAGATCGTGGTTATCGAGTCGGGGGCAAACTCGCTGGTTCAAGGTGCCGGTCGGCCATAAATCGCCTGTTCTAAAACTTTCGAGGCACTCTCGCGCGGCATTCCGTTCTCGGAACCGCGTCCTCCCGCAAAGAAACCGATCGGAATGGATTTTTCCGGCGCGGGGCAAGCGAGAATGTCGGATCGGCGTGACCGGGAATCGTTTCGCCTCGCAACAATGCTGCTTCAAGATCTCCCTGGCCACTTACGACCATCCACAATCCTACCCACAGAATATACCAACTGGTCAAATGCCAAAAAGTTCCGAAAAACAACTAGCAATAGACCGTCTTTGAATGTTAACCGTCAGAAACATCTTTTCGCAGATTCGAATTTTTTTTTAGAGCTCATCAAGACTAATAGATAGTGTAGAATTGTATCAAATTATTTTGAAAATCCCATGGATTATTACTAGATTGCAGATCTTTCTGCAAGAGAAAAATATTTTACCTGAATTGCAACCAAGTAAAGTGAAATAGAAATTTATTTTCTTTCTTAGTATGTTTAACAGAATGAAAATAATGTAATAGTGCGTTTAAATTTTTCTGACATTTTTACTACTGAAAGTTAAACCTACTAATTTTTCTCATAAATCCATAAAATCTAATTATTGCAATTAAAAACTGTAAAACACAGCAGCTAATGGTTTTCTTTATAACTTTCTATTGAGTTAAAAATAATGCTAAAGCAGTTTTACATTTTTCGAATGTTCCTATTGTTTCCCGTTTGATGTACCCATTTTTATGTCATGAGCGCATAAAACTCGCAGTCTAGTTACAGCTATTTGTTCGCAATTTCCATTACCTAGTACGTTTTAATACTAAACCTACTTTTCAAACTACTGCGTACAACCTTATACATACATGATCACATCGCTATTCATCTTCACGACTTTTCCTAAAGTATGTATACAATGTATTTTGAGTATTTTTATTTCTTGTTTTATCTTTTTTTTCCAAAAAATATTTGTAGTCTGTCCCACCTATAGCAGCCGGTAAATTTGACCGCACGAGATAATATGGTAATTAAATAGCTCTTCTAAACCTAAACAATCAGTATAAAAGAAAGGCCATTCTCAATGTGGCATGACCAGCTCAAACTCGAATGAAACGCTATCCTGTTACACACGTTTCATGGCAAATACATCCAAACCGCAATGGTGGACGACACAGTAGAATTTTGTAAATCTGGGAGAGAGCATCGCAGTATGTTTTATATAATGAAATTATATAAAAAAATTAATTTGTATTTTATGGAAGTTGTTCATCTACTGATTGTTAACCCCTTAACGCACAGTTTTTTTTAAAAAACCCAGCCAAAAAAAATCAATGGAAAAGGTTCGTTCCATGGAAAAAGGCTATATTTTATTCTTGTGTAAGTGTTATAGCTTACAATCCCATGTAAATGATAAATATCAATAAAACGATTTTTATTTCTTTGCTTTCACATTCTTATTTTCAATTCTCGATTATATTCGAGTGTGAAAAATTATAGCAGCATAAAATATAACGCCGCTCGAATTATCTCGAGCGTACAAGTTAAGGGGTTAATTATATTAACAATAACTTTCTTTAAGGACCGGTCATTTTGACCTCGCACGGTAGGAATAGCTATAAGAGAATTGTCGATAGGTTTAGCGTTAACGTATAAATGATATTTCCGACAGCGCTCTTGTATAACATTGTTTAACAATTGTGTTGGATCTTGCGCGTGAAAATGTAGATTTGCGCAGCTAGTCTCTTTCGGAAGAGCGTCCGATGCCCCCTCGTCCTTCGAGCGGAGCCGAGCAGAGCCGAGCGGTGAAAGTCCGCAAGAATTCGCCCTCGATCGTGTTGCGAACTTCACATTGAGATACTCGTGACGTGTCACGAACCCGTTCGGGACCGGTAATGAACGCCCCGGCTCACCGTGTCGGCTCCGGGGACGAAAACGAACGAACAAGCTGCTGCGCCAGGCGAACTATCTTTCAGATGTCGAGAGTCACGATTCTCATTCCAGGCATATTTCTCCGGCGAGATCTCGTTCCGCGGGAACGCGCGAACGTTTCCGCTCCGAACAATCAGAAAAATCATCCTTCCGCCACGGCGATCCTGCAGCCGGAAAACGGATACCGTTTCGAATCGTACGAGCTAAATCGAGAGCCGATTTCATTGCGAACGGAGATTAAACGTTTCAGTCGATCCGTGGTTCGGAGGTCGTTAACTCGTAATCGTCGGAAAAATCCTCTCCTCGACCGCTTTTCGATCTGTACCTAAATACAATTAGCATCGATTAGCTATTATACGCAATTAGGTAAATTACGAGAACGGAGGAAGCTTTTCAGGGGAAAAAAGAGGCTAACTGGTTTTTACCATGCGGTCGTAAAGAAATCATTGCGTTAGTGCATAGAGCTAGAAGAGCGTTCGGTTACAATATTTGCAGTTCTCGAATTAATTGCAGGCGGATCAAAAATAGTGTATCAGTGGGGCCCATAGGTAATCAATCATTTTGAAATCTGAAACAAACTTTGTAGTAACTTCAAGTTTTTATTTCTTAACCCCTTGCGCTACTATTTAATTTGTGATTATATTGATGAGGAATTTTTCGTCGTTCAGAATTTCATAAAAGAAGAAGGTAGTTTATATTTATTGTATGCTTATGTTTTCTCCAAAGGATATATATCAACTACAACAAAATAGAATTTTATTTCGTTTAAAAGGAAATTAATGAAATACATATTTATTACACTCTGTTCAGAATCTTCATCACGAGTCTGACTCGACATTGTAGGGCAAGGGGTTAATTTATTATATAATCTCCATCATTATCAAGGACATTTTGCCATCTTTCCTGCAAATTTTCAATTCCCCAAAATCCAGAGTTCGCGAAGCAAAATACGACACAAGGTGCCTCCTTACATCTTCTATAGAAGTGAATGTTTTATTTCTTAAATAATGCTCCAGGGATCTGAAAAGTTGATAGTCAGAGGGAGCAATATCCGATGAGTACAGGGGCTGCGGTAAAACTTCCCATTGCAATTCTTTGATTTTTTCCTTAGTAAGTTTCTCTGTATGGGGCCGGACATGTAAAAAATGTTTACTGTTTAGAATATTTTGAACACAGGCTGCTTTACCGAAAGCTGTAAAAGAATACGTGTCTCCTCTTCAACGATCGGTACAGAACTAAAGGCAAAATAAATTCTTTGCAAATAATTGATTACTTATGGGTACCCCTAATATAAAAATGTAAATATACAGGGTGTTTGGTAACTGGGGTGGTACAAGCGAAAAGGGGGTGATTCTACATGAAAGAATAAGTCGAAAATATAGAATAAAATTTGTTCATCCGAAGTTTCGTTATCGAGAAAATCGAGTTTGAAATGCAGTGAATACCCATGTTATTCGATAGGACTTGTCTGACGCGTCTGATCATGACCAACCAAATCTACTTGACAGATCTTCAAAGTCGATTTTCTCGAAAACAGCCTCAAACGAAAAATGTTTATTCTATATTTTCGACTTATTCTTTCATGTAGAATCACCCCCTTTTCGCTTGTACCACCAGTTACCAAACACCCTGTATAAGGTTTCTATCTAGAGAAACGTTTCACGAAAATATATGTGATTATTATAGACTGCGGATTTTATGCATTCGTGACAAAAATGAGTAGTTGCAATTTCAAAGAGTAGACAGATTAAAAGGTACTTCATTTCTAGGTTATTAGGAGTCGTTAAAAAAAGAATTTTCTGCTCCAGTTCTTGTTTCTTGCAACTGCTGCAGACAGTTTTTGTTTCGATCATCGACAAACCCGGTCCAAAAATGATTTCTTTACGTTAATACGTTTAGGAACTTGTTTCGCACAAATAAGATTGAATTCTGGGAACAAGAAGCTCCAGTTCGTGGATCTCCCGACCTCCCAACAATAAGTAGGCTTCCGCCATCTTGCCGACGGGTTTCGCAGAGTTATCTAACTCGTACGCGGATTAGTCATAAGAGTATCTACACCGAAGAAGTGCAAACATTCGAAATAGCGTTGACATAATCTTCCTATGACCCTCTTAGTGTCTTCGTCTGGCCTTTATCCACTTCGGTTATGCAATCCGAAGAACTTCTGTCGGGCACCGCGTCATTCCAGCTTGATAGTTCTCGTTGCTCGTTAGGTGCTTCGTCACGTGAGTTTACTTATTTAACTCGTCGTCTTTTCTTTTTTGTCCGCCGTTTTGTCGACGATTCGGCGTGTTTTCGCTTCATTTGTTATCAGCTGAAGAAAATGGCCGATAAAGTTGGCGATTTAGTAAATAAACTCGTTGGCCGACACCGTCGGCAGTGATGTCATCGATCGAGATCGTCATCGGAGTATCGGCTGAGGTGACGGTGGGTGGCAATGCAAATATGTATACGGTTCTCGGAACAGTGCTGGCACACGTTTGCCTCGAACGAATAACTCGGATGTTCGATTAAAAAGTAGTCTTCCTTTTCCGCGTTTGTATATCTAATTAGAGATGCGAGTTGGAAGTTCTTGTTTGCCATATCAAGCCTCTATTTGCTGAGAAACGAGCTACATAGGCGAAGTTGTCCAACTCACGCAAATTATTAACTCGTTAAGTGCCACGTCGCGTCGTTTATATATGGGCGACACTAATCTTGAACCAGGTTCGAAACTTGTTTTTCGAATGTGGTATATTCGAATAAATCAGATTCGATTCGGATGTTTAGAATACAACTTTCTGGTCCCGGTTTTATTAACTAGATTACATTGATTTTCAACGCTGTTCATTTTTAATGCTGGATGCTCGGTGCTTTGCTCAACTTATATTATATCTTACATTGAAAGAAAAGGATCTCAAAGGAATCAAAGAGTCAAACACAAAAACAAATCCGAGTGGATTACGCATTTGAAGATAAGAACTTCAACGGAATCGATGAAGTAAATTTCCTCAAGAAGGAGCAAAGAGTCGAACGGAAGAACAAATCCACGTGTATTCTACCTTTGCGGAAAAGGGCTTTAACGGAATCGATGCAGTAAATTTTTCTGAAGAAGAAGCAAAGGGTCAAACAGAAGAACAAATCCAAGTGCATCTCACATTTAAAGGGAAGGACTTTGTTTAACAGAATCGAGGCAATAAATTTCCTCAGAAAGGAACAAAGAGTCGAACAGAAGAACAAATCCACGTGTATTCTACCTTTGCGGAAAAGGGCTTTAACAGAATCGATGCAGTAAATTTTCTGAAGAAGAAGCAAAGGGTCAAACAGAAGAACAAATCCAAGTGCATCTCACATTTAAAGGGAAGGACTTTGTTTAACAGAATCGACGCAGTAAATTCGCCGAAGAAGAAGCAAATGCTCAATCAGAAAACGCTCCAGCGTCGAAGGTTGATGGAAAGCTTCGATTTTCCAAGAAATCCAAGCATTTCCTTCGTTCCACGGATCTGCGAAGGGTGCCGTAGACGAGGAAGGCGTCTTGTCGCGCATCGGGGCGGATAAAAACCGCGCTTGTCTCCGCGCGACCGGCCGTCGAACCTCTCGAGGAGGAATCGATATCGGGACGCGTTTGCCCGCGTACCATATTATTTCCAGCGGCGTTTCTTTTCTCGAGGGAGCCCACGGCGGACGCGGAGTCTCTCGTAAAAACATTAATTGGATAAGATTCTCGAGGTGTGATTCGCTTCCTACTGGTTTTCGCGAGCCGCTCCCACGAGGGATCGAGCGGAGTCGAGCAGAGTCGAGCGGGAGCAGCGGAGTCATCGTCATCGGCGTCCCGAGGCACGTACGACGCGCGCCGACGTTCAATGCCAATGTTTCCGCATTCTGGAATCTTATTTCTGACTGCGAAATATTCGCCTAGCCGCCTCGACGACCGAGCATCCGGCAAAAATTCCCGATAACTCTGCGCGTCGATCGTTTCAAACTTCCCGCGCTCTGCGGCGCCGTAGATCTGCGCGGTTCGCTCTTCCTTTGGCGGTCCATTTGAATTTCAAAGCGGCGAAACGAAAGAAACGGAGGCACCATAATCATTAGACTGCAGATTAACACTGAACGTACCACCACCGGTGAAATCACCGGTTCTAGATTTTTTATTTGACAATTTTCGAAATTGTAAAGATGCTTTCATGAGCAACGATTCAATAAATATCGCGTAAAGTCTAAATAAATTAAATCTTGCCATTTTTCTAAGACGTTTAGCGTTAAAATTAAAATTGTCTGCATTAATCGTAAGAAATAGAAGTTGCATAAACATTTATTCCTCGTGATAATTTGATTAAGTCGTAGACAGTGTGATAGTTTTGTTAAAATCATCCGACATTGACACTGTTTTATGTTTCGCCTACTAATTTTAACACACTATCGGCGGGAAGGGTATTAATACCTTTTATGCAGAACGTACGCTACGTGTTAGTAAAACACTTACCAATGCTTGTTTTTTTTTTTTCATTGTCACTAATTTTTGGGCAGGAATGATGTCGTGTTTGTGCAGTGCATAAAAAGAAAAGTTTAACTTCTTATATGTGTAAGTTTTGTCAGATTCCCCTTCATAGGGGTGAGTGTTTTCAAAAATACCATACATTAAAAAAATATTAGAATTAATAAAATTACTATATAAGAAACTGAATAATAAAATATTCCTAAACATTGTTACGCTTTTCTCTTACTACATGAACTTGTAAAACTTTCAAAAATTAACAATTATTGTTTGGTCCATGTTATACATTAAATGAAGTAATAGAAAACTAAATTAAAAATTGAATTTTTTTTTTTAATTTCATCTACACCTTCGAAATACTATGTGATACCTATTTTCCAAATTTCATTGAAATCCTCCTATTAGATGTGAAGATATTACATGTTTTCTAAAAAGTGCACTTTTTTCATACTTCACTAATTTTCGCCCGCTATACGTGTGAGTCAAAAGCTCATGATGTTACCCGCCGATAGTGTGTTAACAAGCAAAAGTCCTAATATAAATTGTCTTTTTCTTCCGCGATATTGTTGATCCGTTGAAACAGGATAATCGGCGTTGTTCAGGCAAACGGTGAATGCTCTTAGGATTTTCTAGGATTCGAACCTGAGGGTTACACTTGATCCCACCGCTATCGATCGGAACAGACTCGATCCGCGTTACAGACGTCTGGCAGGCGATACCCGGCGCGAGGATCGATTAGCATAGGTCGGGTGTCGAAACCGGGACCGATTCGGTGATGAATCGGAAAGGTTGATTCCGTGGCAGTGTTCGAGGCTGCCGGCGTTACTCGCCGTTTCTGCATATACAGGGTGGGTCGCCACATTTTGCCATTTAGATTTACGTCATTATTATTACGCATAGCAAACAATTTTTTAGATGAAGTTGAATGGTTTTGAGAGGGGCAAATTCTGATGGTACATTTTTTTTGTAGGTGGATGTGTAAAGGACATATGAAGGTCATTCATGTTTTTTTTTTAACTGGAATCATACATTTTTTATTGCATCAGCTGATGCTCCTTCATATTCTTTACAAAAAAATTTGTGTAAAAAAATCATTAGCTTAGGAGATATTTAGCTAAAAAACGGGAGATATTTGTGCCTTTTGAGTATGCGTAAAATGCTTTTGCAGCTAATTCCAGCTTGTCATTCGATTTAGCGGGAGCTAACGGATGGACTTAACGTAATTGCGGCTAACACTACAATTTCGTTTGCTTCATTTGTTATTGTTTTATTACGAATTGCCTTTTTGCGTAATGATTTCGTTGAGGAAATCTATTGGCGTATAATCATTCTGCATGTGTAGCACATTTCCCAGCTTCAAAATAAATTGATAACATGTCTATCTTTTCTTCTTTAGAATACTTCATAATGAAGTGATTCACCGTATCGCCGTATTCCCCGTATCAGAGACGTAAAAGAGACAAAATTTCACAATAAGTAGAAGAGCAAGAATTATCAACACAGAAAATGTAAATATTTACATTGGTAATTCTTGCTCTCCTAGTACATTATCACATTGAACTCATAATATTGACCAGAAAGTCGAGATTTCCTAACAAATTAGAATTAAAATATCTCCTAAACTAATGATTTTTTTACACAAATAGATTAATACATTTTTGCAAAGAATATGAAGGAGCATCAGCTGATGTAATAAAAAATATATGATTCCATTTTAAAAAACATGAATGACCTTCATATGTCCTTTACACGTTCACCTACAAAAAAAATGTACCATCAGAATGCGCCCCTCTCAAAACCATTCAACTTCGTCTAAAAAATTGTTTGCTACGCGTAATAATAATGACGTAAATCTAGATGGCAAAATGTGGCGACCCACCCTGTAGAACCGACTCCGTCGAGCCGAGCGATCGTTCTGTTCCCACATTATTTCCTTCCCTCGGCGAGAGCGCGTTGACACGCGGGTTAGAGTGGCAACCAGTTGACCTTTACTAGAGGCGCGATATTTTTGGGCCGAGGGACGTGCCTCCTCTTCAAACGAATCCATTTCCTGGCCGCTCTGGACGACAACGGAAGCTCCTCCGGCGGACTTGCGCTCTCGGCACCGGCCGTAAATCAACAAGCAAGCTCACGATAAAGTTCAACGCCGGTAAAAGTATCCGCGAAACGAGGCGCTCTTGGTTCAAACGCTCTGACCAAGGAGAAAGAAAGAGAGAGAGAGACCGTAGCAGCGCGTTCATGCTCTCGGCTAAAGCACGGTTCAACGAGATCATCGTCGGACATCGCACGCGAACTTTTTCAGAGACAACGTGCTCCAATCAGCCGTGGAGAGTTTCGATGATTTGCGACGACCCCGACCGTCTGCACGCAACTGCTGATCAAGAACCTCGGGATCTCGTTCTGAACGCGATCATTGGATAGCCGGGACTCCGAGATCGAAATCAATGTCTCTTAATCCTGCGCTGTATGACGAGAAGGACTCTTAGCCGTCGAGGAATAAAAAGGATCAGTATTTCAATGTTTATGAGGGAGGATTCCTAAGACCGACAATGTCGAGGAAATTTAAGAATACAAAATACGATACAAGAGACCTTGGGAAAACAAAAGACATCTGCTTCAAGATCTATAGTAGAATTACAAAGGACGACAATTTTCAACAAAAGTCAGGAATATAGGGGGCAACTGTGTCGAGAATTTAGTAATACAAAGGGTCAACGTACGAAGGACTATGAGATTGCCAAGGGCAACAATGTTAAGAGAATTTTGGGATACAAAGGGTACCAACGTTCCAGGCATTATATGATCGAAGAAGGGCGATGGTACTAAGGGAATTTAGGAACAAGGACGACAACAATTCCAAGTCGACAGCCATAGTCGAATTGTCATCAATAGAGAACATAACGGTCATTATATTTTGAAGAAAAATAAAAAATATTTGGCTCCGCAAAGGGCAGGGCATATCCATGACGTCAGAGCCGAAATCGTATCGACGATCCTCGAATAATTGGAAATCGCTGTTCGGTCGGTTTTGGCGTGTTCCGCGTTGGTAAAGATCAGCGATAGGGAGCATTATCTGATAAGATACTCGCGGAGTTCCTGATTGCCGGCTAAAACCTTCTAAAGAGGAAAGGTAAATGCACGGTTCCGCTGCGGAGAAGAAATCCGCGAAATCGTTCCGTTTCGCGGAAACCGCTCGTAAACGGAGACGGGGTTCCATCGGCGCAGAAACTCGCTCGTCCGAGGCCGGCAGGCGCTATAAAATTAAACGCACTAAGGAAATCCTCCCGGATGATCTACGGCCGGACAACAGGCGGAAGTTGAACGTGACGGATGGTCGTTCGAGCCGGATCAGGCTGAGAGCGATTTCCGACCACGAATCCCGGTGTTTTAGGATGCTTTTGCTTTTCGTTCTACAGTATACGCGAGAGAACTCGGGGAAAGGCGGTTAGGCAGAACTGACAATGGCTAGTCGAGTGTTGCAAGTATGGGCTATAAAGTTTAAACGAGTTAGATTGCTTAGAAACAGGGTAGTATAGGCTGAAAGTTCGAAAAACAGCGATGTTAAGAGAAATCTTTAGAAACGTACTTTCAGTGTTGATCTGGCTTGCAAATAATGGAAGAGAAAATCTGTGGGCAGGCTAAACGAAGATTGCAAGCGGGCAAAAGCTGAAACAGTATCGTTTCATTAGTTTCATGAAAATAAAGAGAATTTATTTATACAGAATAAATTCCCTGTGATTGCAGTTTTACGATTTTGAGAATTTTAACACTTTGACTGCCAAACTAGAAACCTCAAAAATTCCATAAAATAAAAGTAGGTTATTTAACGAAATAAAAATTGAAAAAAATTATATGTATGATATTGAGTAGTCCTCCAACTTTCTTGCATTTTACAGATCCTAATTAAATTTGGTACAATGAATATATTAACGTAAAAATTCATTTTAAAATCTGGACAAATATTTCCGTCACCCACACATGGGTGACATGGCACTCATCGTGTTAAATTAACTAATTCAGGGCTGTTTCATCCAGTGAGAGAAACGTAGGATGGCTTTAGAGAATAAGAGTTGCACTAGGTATATCAAGAATTAGATTAACGTAGTTGTAATAGTCCGTGGGTACTTCGAGAAGGTGGCCCGTCAGATGGTATTCCCGGTTAATAAACGCAGAGTCACGGTACGCGCATTTTTCTAGTCAACAAATCATTCCGAACTGATTGTCTCTGCTCTACATCTTCTCTACATCGTCGATGGGGATTCTCTTTTCGGATTCCCAAGATCCAACTAGTGTCTACATCTCTGCTGGTGTCTGATGATAATTATAATTAGTACATAGAAGTGGTATCATTCTAAGAAATACATACAAAGGACAAAACAATGTCAAAAGGATTTTTAGGAATACAAAGGACGACAAATTCTAAAGAGCGTACAGGATTGCAAAGTGTGACATTACAAAGCTATAAAGGAATACAAGGAACAATATTATGAACATACCGAGAACCATAAAGAATTGCAAAGTGCCACGGATTGCAAGACCTCTGCTCATAAAACAAAGGTAAGAGCCACCATAAAGAACGGACAATTCAGTTACACGGTAAACATATCATCGACATTATCGCACAACGGAATATATTTCTTGGGTTCTCCAAAAAACTGGGCTGCGTTCTAACGCCTCGCGGTGAGCACAGGTGCAAAACCCTGGACACGACGCCATCGTGCCACGAATGCGAATAACCTGCGGATCCCGCGGGTTTTCATGATGCAACCGGCGAATCAGAGTGCGAGATTGCTTGGGTAAAAAGCGATTTCGCAAGGCGCGCGTCGCCGCTAACGAGAATCGGTCTGCGCTGTTGTGCCTCCCTTATCGAATATTCCGCGGCCGGTGCCCCGGACGTGAAGAACGGGACAGGAACGGGTGTTTACACGTCGCATTACGCGCAAATAACATAACCACAGGTTGGAATGAGTTTTCACGCAAGGTTCTTACGTACACACCGAAGGCGAAACGAGCGGGAGAGGGCCCCGAGAGGGATCGATCAATGAAACGAGAGTTGTGTGTGTGTGTGTGTGTGTGTTGTGCCTGGTGTGTCTGCTGCCGTTTGTGCTTCGTGTTCGATCGAATACCCACGGTTCATCTGTTCTAGTCTCTCTCTCTCTCTCTCTTTTACTCTCTCCCTCCCGGTCGGTGCCGCGGTTCCAATTAGAACGCACGGGTATTAAAATCCACGTCGCTTTAACCGACAGAAACGGCCGGTTGCCACGCGAACAAGAACCGATAGGACTCGCGCGCGAGAGAGCACTTACATAAACGTGCACGCGCGTGCACCATCGCCGAGGTCACTCGCGCGCGCAGATCTATGCAACGTGATATTAACCCTTCAACGCGGTTCGACGTATTAAGTTGCGTCCCACTTTTCTAGGCCTAAGTACCCGGCGAAGACAATCGGTTTTTCGATGTGCAAATCGCCGGATCGAGAATGCATAATACCACGGCTTCGCCTTTTGCGAAATCGCGCGACTAGCCGCTTGGAAAATTGCCGAATTCACCCTTCCCTTCTACGTCGAGATTTCAATCGAGATCGAGCCGGTCTTTTGTTGCAAACATTCGGTAAATACAGCATCCTACGATTTTTACGCTCCGACATGTTAATTCCTCCGCACCGTTTAACACGTCCAAATTTCAAGATAAATCTGTAAGAATCGAACAATTTCGGATTTTAGGAATTCTTTGATACTCGCACCACAAATTATCCTAGTTGCACTCACCTGTATCAACACCCTCCACATAGCAGGCAGACCCTCGAAGTCATTCTGAGTGCCAGCACAGTCTCAAAAATTTCGTAAAAGAAAAGTAAAAAAACGTTGTGTGTGACACTACAAGCACACACTCAACTATCTCGCATGTTGATTATAAAGAAAAAATTCGCTACAATAACTAAGTCATTTGTGAATCTAGACAAAGAATACTGTCTCCCATCGCTGGGGGGGCGTGGCACTCAAAGCGTTAAAAATTAGATCTTTTAACACTTTAACTGCCAAACTAGAAACCTCAAGAATTTCATAAAATCAAAGTGTTATTCAATGAAATAAAAATTGAAAATAATTAAATGTATGATGAGTAGTCCTCCAACTTTCTTGCGTTTTGCAGATCCTAATTAAATTTGGTACGATGAATATATATTAACGTAAAAATTCATTTTAAAACCTGGGCAAATAATTCTGTCACCCACATATGGGTGACATGGCAGTCAACGTGTTAAGGAACTCGGAGAAATTTGAGAATTTGCTATTTCGCGTGCACACAAAAAAGAAACGCGATCTTTTCGAATGAGTCAGCGCCGGCTACGGAATAAAACGATACATATCATGCAAATCGTCTGGCCGGTGGACCGATCCAGTAACCAATAAATTTCAAGAACGACAATGGGCTTCGACCGGAGCCCGGTTCGAGAACGACCAATCATTCCTAACCGGTGACGCGACGTCTCGCAACAAAAGAACCACCTTGCCAGAGATAAAAATAACAATTAATAATCCCACGTACAAGGTTCCACACTTTCGAGACACGGCTAAGAGGTGTGCGTACGTATGTATGTATATCACGCGATTCGAATCTTCCCGCGTCAAGGACGGCTTTTAGACGAAATCGCTGTTACTTCGGAAAAAAAGCGTTTGCGAAAGAAACCGATCTTGTACTCGGATTAGCACGGTGACGCAATACACTGCAATTCGAGTAACCGTGGACTATCGAACGGAGAACCGAGAACCTGGGTAAATATTGGAAAAAATCCTGCGGTCTGTTTCATTAGGCAAGCTGAAGGAGAACGCTGCAGAAAAGCGCTTCGCGTTGTTCTACTATCTTAGCAGCGCTAAAGTTGCTAAATTTTAGCTAGTAGAAGGAATTTCTTTGTGTAAAAATCATTCCTGCGAGGATCGTTCATTTCTTTGCATTCATTTTATCTGTGAATGAAAGTAGCTTCGATTTGGTTTTCGAGGGTTTTTAACATCGAAAGGGTCAAATAGAGTGCTCTTCGACAAGTCTGGTATGCTTCTCGAAGCAGAATAATTTTCCATTTTTTGTACAGTAAATAATTTCTCAAAACAATTTCAGAAATCGTGCTGAAATGCCACGTGTTGCTTTCTAAAAATGAAAGAATATCTATCTCAATAAGATTTTTCAATAATTATTTTTTTTTTTTTATTGTGAAAGGAAAGGTCTGGAATCGTTTGAACATCGATGGTTTCGGCCATTTTCCTTGAAGTAAATTCGACGCAATAAAATGGCAACTGTGGAAATACACGAGGGACCGAAGATCGATGAAAAATCGTTTGCGTTAATTCGTCGTAAATTCCTCCTACGCGGCCTCGTGTTAGTTTCCGTGGAAACGACGACCACGGTCGACCTTCGATTCCGATTCGATCGTTAATAAATCCCGCGTATCGCGAACCGGTGCCATAAATTCAACCACGAAATCCAATCAGAGCTATCTCTCCGGGCCGATCGGTCGGATAACGCGTCGGGGCCGAAAGATCAAACAGATATTAATGCGGGAGTAACAATGGAATGGAGAGTACTTCCTGTTCGCGTCTTCGTGGGACGCGCACGGCTCGAGTCACAGTCATAACCGACACGCGCTTATGGCACCGTTGACACACGCCGGCTGATTAATCGCCGGCCAGCATGTTCCGTCGATAGCAAGCGTCATACCGCGATTAATAGTTCGCGACCTTCGAGTGACGGAGCTCTTTTTCATACTCCACGGATTCCGTCTCGCGAGCGTGTATCATTGTTCTCGGAACGGCTCCGGCGATTGGTGCTTCGCGAATCGATGGCCTTTCGGAAATTACTTTCATGCAGGAAAAAATGATCGAACAACGGAGTTGTTCAGAGACGCTTCAACCTATTTTTCCACCTATTCTACCGAACGCATACTTAATTTTACACGGATTTTTAGACGCATTTCGCACGATTTCTTTTGGCACAGTTTATTTCACTGTACACGGTTCTTTAAAGGTCACTTTATTTAACATTATACGGTTTCTTAGACGAATATTATATAATTGTACATGCATTTTTAGACGCATTTTATCTCTTTTTACGCGATTTCTTTGGCACGGTATATTTGACTTTACACCGTTCTTTAAAGGTCACTTTATTTAAAATTATACGGTTTCTTAGACGAATATTATTTAATTATACACGGGCTTTTAGACGCATTTTATCTCTGTCTACGCGATTTCTTTAGCACAGTTTATTTCACTTTACACCGTTCTTTAAAGTTTACTTTATTCAATGTTATGCGGGTTCTTAGACGAATATTATTTAATTATACACGGGTTTTTAGACGCTTTTTTTTATCTCTTTCTACGCGATTCTTTTGGCACAGTTTATTTCACTTTACACCGTTCTTTAAAGTTCATTTTATTTAACATTATACGGATCAAGCGATTTCTGTCCTAAAGATTGTATTATGGTGTGGAGTAATAAAATTAATGTGTTGCACAGGAATTAGTACAGCTGTGTTTAAATTATAGTGTTGGGGTCTCTGAGCTATCTTGTTAGGTATGATGTTCTGCAGTGTGGAATAGATTAGGTGAATTCTAGAAGTGATGCAAGTTGAAGACGTTGATGCTCGACGCATCGTTTGCTTCCCTGATGGACTGGATAGATTGTTCTATTGGGTAGATAGGTTCCAAGTATTTGGCGCCATGGCCTCTGGAATTATAACGTTCTCCTTAGTCAAGCTATTCTGCAACTTACGATGCATCGTCAGGATGATTAGCATTGGACGCAGCGAGCAAGCGAAATGACTCGGTTGCAATTCGAAAAAATTGTTACAGTACGTTTTCGTTGAGACGTGACTCAACAGTATGACGTAATGTATTATAAAATGAGGTAATTTTTAATTGACGGATCCAGTGTTGGATTGTAGAGGTATTTTATCGCGGGCATTTTATAAGGAATGCAAACAGCGTCTTTGTGAACCTTAGATTGCGTATCAATGTCGTAGTACATATTAGTATGCTTTAATACAGCTTAGCATATTTCAATATACTTTACTATACTTTAATACAGCTTAGCGTTCTTTAATACACCTTTTTAAGTGGACGTTTTTATCTGACCGGACACGACTATGGTATCTATATATGAAATCTGATGTATTCAATCAATTAACCTGATCTCTGTTAATCTGTTGTGCTTTCTCCTAATGTCCAGTTTTAAGATCTTGGAAAATATCCAGATTTTTTCGTTCGATGAGTTTTTGCTGCTTGACTCGTCAATACAGACCGCGGATTTTCAGCATGTATGACAAAAATGAATAGGTAAAATTTACAACAAAATTAAAATGTGTGAAAACCATCGATATACTGTTTTCAACTTGTTAAAATTATCAAAGAATGAACCTATCTGGCTCTTGTATATTGTAATAGACGCAGACAATTTTTATTTTGCACAAAGACCCGCAGTCTGCTCATCGATGACCTGAACAAATATTGATCATGAAACTGCAAACTTTATGCATGTAAGAGAAACATATGCGGACGAAAAATACAGCATCGATCGAGAGCCAGGATCCAAAACAAAATTTCCATGCTGCCACTAGCTCCCAGCTGAATCAAATAGCAAAGCTGAACACGCATTGGTAGCATACATGAAACTATATTAAATCCAAGGCGCGTGAAGCAAAAGAGGCTCAGGGAAAATCAGGGACAAAGAACAAAAAAAAAACAGGAGGCAGAATCCAAACGGAAGAGCACGTCTAAAAAATTCATCATCGATGAAGAGCTACGATGCAAAAAGGAAACAACTCCCAGTGATTCTAGCAGCGAAGGTGGGACACAAAGATCAGCAATCTAAATCAAACTAAATTAAACCCAAGACTCACACACACAAAGCAGAATCGGCTGGTAGGGAAGCAGAAGGGTATGCCTCGCGAAAAATTCAGCATCGATGAAGACCTAGGATGCAAAAAGGAAACAGCTCCCAGTGATTCTAGCAGCGAAGGTGGGACACAAAGATCAGCAATCTAAATCAAACTAAATTAAATCCAAGACACACACACACAAAGCAGAATCGGCTGGTAGGGAAGCAGAAGGGTATGCCTCGCGAAAAATTCAGCATCGATGAAGACCTAGGATGCAAAAAGGAAACAGCTCCCAGTGATTCTAGCAGCGAAGGTGGGACACAAAGATCAGCAATCTAAATCAAACTAAATTAAATCCAAGACTCACACACACAAAGCAGAATCGGCTGGTAGGGAAGCAGAAGGGTATGCCTCGCGAAAAATTCAGCATCGATGAAGAGCTAGGATGCAAAAAGGAAACAGCGAAGCTGAGACAACAGCTCCCAGTGAATCACGCAGCAGGCCTCCTCGTCCGGCCAACATCTTCATCATGACCCCGAAGATCCGTGAAAGAAGGACTCGGTTCCCCGAATAGACGACGAGAGTTCGCCGAACCCGGTTCGCCGAAAGAAGGGTCTCGAACTTCTCTTGACCGGCTCCCACGGGCAGTTTCACGGTCCGGGACGTGTTAATGCGATCCGCACACGACCTCCTCGTCGACAATGCAGCCGCCCGTGGTCGTCAGGGTCGAGAGGAGACACGCGAGCTGCCCGGAATTGCCCATAAAACCGATCCACCCAGCCTACTTATCTCGGCTCCGAAATTTTCTAGCCGGTTTTCGGTGACGGTGTTTCGTCAGAGGTGTGCGTGCGCGGCTGAAATAAAAAAAAAAAAAAAAATACATTTCGAATCCGTGGGTCCCGAGGGACCGAAAACGTGGTGTAGCCACACGGAGACACTTCTCCACGTCGCGGTCGTTCAGATCCGCTCGGTTCAGCTCCGGGAGTCGTTTTATCCCTTCTCCAAAGCGGACGCCGCGTAACGCTCGATGTCGACTGTAACCGCGGAAGCTGGCCCCGACGAGCAATGTCGTCCAGTCTTACGAGAGCCCTCTTGCCGGCAAGAACGGGTCCTCTCTCCCTCCCGCGATACCCCTCGCCGACACACCAGTCGTTGCTTCTTCCTCCCCGGAGCTGTCCTAAGAAACTTCGCGCAGGTGTGGCCCAAAGTGGTCCTTTTCGGTGCGCGAGAGTCGGTGGACCTGCTGCCGTCGCCGTCCGAAACGAATCCTTCGGCTGCAGGATCGTTCGAACGGGTGTCCACAGGATACAGAACCCGGAGGACTGTTTTCTGCAAGAACATTATCGAATAGTCGAGCCACCAGTTAGAGGATCCTTCAAAGAGCTAGATTATTCAGGAAAATCTCGGTCCAGTTCGACAATCGTTGAGTTACCCTAGGACTTGCGTGATCGGGCGGGTCTAGGATCCAAATCTCAACTGCATCTAGAAGCTAAATAATCGAGAAAAGTTCTCAAATATTCTCAAGCTTCAGGATCAGTGCAATACACATCCAGAAATTAAATAATCGAGAACACTCTAGGCCTAGGTTCGGATAAGGACCGATTGTAGAATGACTCCTGAAGCTGTAGGATCGTTCAAGAAGACGTTCAGAACTATTTAAGGTCTAGGGGCAGCTAAAACCTGAAACCTGAATCTTCAAGATCGAAGCTTCAAGTTGGAAGATTGTTTAACGTTCGTTCGCCAGAGACTGCTTCTTATCAGTCAAATATTCGAACGAAGGATCCTCTTCGAGATGATTCCTGAAGCTGTAGGATCATTCAAGAAGACGTTCAGAACTAATTAAGTGACGGTCTAGGGTCAGCGAAAACCTGAAATCTGAATCTTCAAGATCGAAGCTTCAAGTTGGAAGACTGTTTAACGTTGGTTTGCCAGAGGCTACTTCTTATCAGTCAAGTATTCGAACGAAGGATCCTCTTCGAGATGATTCGTGAAGCTGTAGGATCATTCAAAAAGACGTTCAGAACTAGTTAAGTAACGGTCTAGGGTCAACTGAAACCTGAAACCTGTATCTTCAAGATCGAAGCTTCAAGTTGGAAGATTGTTTAACGTTGGTTTGCCAGAGGCTGCTCTTTATCAGTCAGGTATTCGAACGGAAAGATCCTCTTCGAGATAGATCGTAGAGACCTCCGGGAGCCAAAATAGAAAAATCTGGGCGCAGGTGTGGATCTAGTGTGTATCAGGTGTGGATCAGGCCCGGCGAAGTTCCCCGACACCGTTGCACCGATACATCGAAACTGGAAGTGCCTTTAGAACTACAAGCGAGTGAAGTCGGCCGCGATGAAGCCACGCGAAGACAGCTTGCCCCGCGAAGCCCGGTTCTTCGACGAAGTCGAGGTCAGTACTAGTTCTCCCTTCGACGATCTACGATCGATGTCGAGGCGCACTCGTTTGAACAGTTCGGAACGGTGCCTCGGAGCAGGAATGCGCGCGGTTCGTCGAACAGCGAGGCGATTATAACACGCGCGGAATAGACACATCTGTTCTGAAGTGGGAAACTGTATGGTGGTGGACTGATAGCACCAATTGGATTAGTATCGCATGATAGAATCCAGGAGCACGGAGCGCCGCGGGAATCGTCGGTCTATGCGTGATCGCGTTTGTTTGGGTATTTACTCTAACGAGGTTAGCGGCCACTGGTTAATTGATGCTCGACGGTTAATTGGTGCTTGGATTTGCACAACGATTCGAGAAATTCGATCGTGGACAGACGCGACAGAGACACGTGCGATTCTCACGATTTTCGTCCCATAACTGTGTTCCCCGCGATCTTTAACACGTTGACTGCCATGTCACCCATATGTGGGTGACAGAATTATTTGTCCAGGTTTTAAAATAATTTTTACGTTAATATATTCATTGTACCAAATGTTATTAGGATCTGTAAAATGCAAGAACGTTGGAGGACTACTCAATATCATACATTTAACACTAGAACGACCAAGCACTAAATGCAACTGGCATACATTGCCTTATAATAACGACAAAATAAGATTTGTTTAGATTTCGTATTAGTTTTGTTTAAATATCTACTTCGATAGAGAAGTTTATTAAAAAATTTTCCCATGGAAACATATTTATAATTTCAATATCTCTAAAAGAAAAATTAGGAGGAAGTCATTTTGACCCATCCGGTAGTTCTAGTGTTAATTCTTTTCAATTTTTATTTCATTAGATAACTTACTTTGATTTTATGGAATTTTTGAGGTTTCTAGATTGGCAGTCGAAGTGTTAATTGTCTGCAGCTAATGCCGCAAGAAGAGACTTTCTTCGCATTTTCTTCGGAATTCTCACCGTACGCAATTTCGTCGAAAGAATCGTTGATCCTTCTTGCTTCGCGAAGAGATTCAAGTCGCCAGGTTAAATTACAAACGAGATACAGTGAATCCGGGATATACGTCACCGAGACTTCCGAGTTAGCCGTCGCGGATTTATCCCCACCACCGCTTGGTATACCCCGTGAGGGGCCAAGAATCTCGAGAGGAGTGTGAACATAACAGGGTCTCCTCGACAGCATTACCCCGCTGTGACTTTGACAGATAACTCATAGGACACACGAATTGCGACCGCGGCGAACTGTAAATGACGGTGACTATCGCTGTCCTTTTCTACAGTTCGGCACTGCATCAACGAATAGTGTTCCGACGACGACAAGTACCGGGCTGCTGACATACAGTCGGGCACAAAAATAAGTGGAAACAGGTAAAAATGAAGTTTAGTCAAATTAACATGACTGTCATAAATTTCAGTTTTATTTATTATACATTCTTATAGCGTATAGATTGTTTAGTGAATAATTGAACATCATATTTACATCTTTGTGTAAACATGCCGTACCATAACGAAAATGACAGCACTTCGTCAGAAGACAAAAATAAGTAGACACTCAATGAAGTGCGTAATAAATGGAACACGTAACAAAATTAGCACCTGGTATTGTCGCCTTTTGCTCGTATTATTACTTCCGGACGTCATGTTTACACAAAGATGTAAATATGAACTTCAATTACTAGCTAAATAAACTATGCACTGTAAGGATCTATAATAAATATAACTTAAGTTTGCAACACTCCTGTTAATGTAAATATGGAGATGTAAATATGAACTTCAATTACTAGCTAAATAAACTATACACTGTAAGGATCTATAATAAATATAACTTAAGTTTGTACCACTCCTGTTAATTCGATTAAACTTTATGCTTACCTATCTCCACTAACTGTCCACTTATTTTTGTCCCCGACTGTATAACGCGGACTCGCTGTATTCAATCTCGAGCAGTGCTTCGATCGGTCGAGTTTCCTGCGAGTCTCGTCGCGTTTGTTCCACGCAAGTCGAAGAACTTTTGCGTACGGTGCATTGGCAGCGAGACAGTCGAGAACGAGATTCCAAGATCTCGAAATCCGGCTTACAGCTAGTGTCCACCCACTCGTCGCACGACGTAAACGCTCTCGTTCGCTTCGAAACGCGCGACCCGGTACGCTCGATTAACATTCCTAGCCGAGTTGCCGGCAGATGCAACTAATCGGCGATATACGCTCGTGTCGGAGAGCAGGAGAGCGGGACCCGAGAGACCGAGAGAGCGAGCGAACGCGTGTCCCAGCGATCGCACCATATTTGTACCGATATCGGGGATACCGAGAGTCGGAGTGTGCGTTCGTTGCACATTGCACGTAAACGCGTCGACGGTTTGCCCGTTGCACTGTCGACGATGGAATGCGAGACCGTCCTCGGGATTAAAACGTTCCGGAACGCGCGAAACGCGTGTTAAAAACTTCACCGGACGGCTAATAAGAACGTTATCCTCCAACGGTTCTGGGCTAAGGCCGTGTACCATCACTGGTTCTCAGGAAACCCGCGAATCGTGGCCGCTCTTTGCACCTTCACACAGCTTCTTTCAATTTTTAACACTCTGCGCTCGAAGCAATTTTTACTCCAGAACGAAACTTTTCTTCCTACCTATAAAATATTTCCCTTCTATATACAGGGTTTTCGCGATAATTTGAACCAGCGTTTTTTTTCATAAAAGGTAAACATTAGAAAAGAACCGAAGAGGAAATAGTTGTAGTATATTTTCCAAGCAATATGATCTCAATTTTTTGTATTTTTAATATTTTTCTAGAAACAAAGGCGACCTACATTTTTTTTTAATGGAATGCAACATATGTGTTTACGTCAAACAAAAAGAAACATTGAGACGAGTTCAGCCATGCAGTATACTATGGTCTTCAGGGTCATACGAGGGCAGAAATAAAAGAAATAGATTTAACTTAATGTTTACCTTTCACGGAAAAAAACTCTGGTACAAATTATCGCGAACACCCTGTATATTTTTTTCGTGTTATACATACTGCAATTTACTCGTACTGGAGTGTTTAGTAATTTATTAAATACAAACAAATTTAATAATGTAAAAAATATTTTGAATAATGATACAGCAATTTTTAGTGCCGCCTTAACTTCAGATTTCGGACATTTCTTTTGATCTAGAATATTTTCCTTAAGTATGACTAGACTGTGGATCTTCATGCAAAAGAAACATTTTCTAAGTACTTACGTCGTGAGAACTTAGACAAAAGTGAATTTTGTCTTTTAACCATTTCAGTGGATTGAAAACAATCGACAATAATCGACTGCGATTATCGTTCAATAATTCGACTGCGGATTTTATGCATTTATGCGGGAAAAGTGGATTGGTCAAACACACACAACTGGAACGACATTAGGAGAAGTGAATCATGTCATTATACGATTTTCGACTTATTAACTTTCTTACTGTACGATTTATTTCACCTCTTGCAATAACTATAGTATCTTCGTCGGTTGAAACCTGTTAGAAAGAAGATTAAACTTATTGATTCACATAGTCGCGAACGGAAGTTAAAGAGGAGCCTGAAGAATCCTGTTCTCAGCAAACTGCAACTTGAGGAGGACTATTGCGGGACGCTGATGTCGCGGAATGTCGACGTCTCCGTTCGTTCCACGTGGAAACGAGCGAATTCCAGAAACGAGTTGCACCGAAGACGTCGATGCTGGTTTCATTGATAGCTGTGATTAATATCCTGCCTCGCGTAATTAATCATACGTCATAGAAGAAAGTGCATTCCACGTATTTTTAAGCAGATTCAGCAAAGATATATTAATAAATTCGTTTCGCAACGTTTGGATGTCTTCAGTATCATCTTTTCATTCATTAACAGACCACAGAATTGCAATCAAATAGTTATAAAATGGTTGACCAAGTATAAACAGTCTTTATGATTCATTGTGCCCGTGTGATCGGAATTTCCAATGGCACTGAAACTGCAGTCACACACGTTAAAATCAGAATCAAGTGGCAACCGGATAGCAAAACCTGAGAAGAGCAAGGGAAGTTTCGAGAGAACCTAAAATTCAGAGAAACAAAAATCTTCATGATTCATTGTGCCCGTGTGATCGGGATTTCCAATGGCACTGAAACTGCAGTCACACCGAAATCGTTAAAATCAGAATCAAGTTGCAACCGGATAGCAGAACCTGAGAAGAGCAACGGAACTTTCGAGAGAACCTAACATTCAGAGGAACAAAAATCCCAGAGGCGCGAAACCAAGGAAACTTTGCGAACGAGGTCAGCGGAGTCAGGGTTGCGAAACTGTTTGCAAAGCGGATACGAGAAGCCCATTAGCAGGTCAGCGTACGAATCAGCTGGTACACGGACGGAGGCTAATTGTCGGCTAAAGCGACACGGATGGTTTCAATGGTCCCAGGCTCTGTTTCTGTTAAATGGCCGGAACACACAGGTCGGAAGACACAGGAAGCACGTAGGCGATGTTCGTCTACGAATTGCATAATGCGGTTGTCGAGCGTTCTCCGCCGCCATGACCGCGCTCTGTGCGCCAGTCAATGGAATTTCCGATGGCACGTGGTGCATCGTGCATCGTGTAAACGGCACACAGCACGCATCTAGCTTGGCTACTAGTATACTACACGCCGCTTCTCGCACGTGTATCGCCGATTAGTTCCGTCGGACAGCAGCAGCCGACCTGGAATGTTGATCAGATGCTAGCGGGACAAGCGTTTTATTAGCGAGCCGGAGACGGCACGCGAGATCGATCCTCGATCGAGGAGATCTCTTCTGGCTAGGATCGATAGAGTTGTCAAGTCGGTAAAAACCGTATCGACCGTAGCACACGAAGAGCAAGCAATATGTTTAGTCGCAAACGAACCCCACGATTGATCAGTCAAAGATCATAGCTCCCATTTCTCCGAAAACGAACCAGAATTAGCATTCAGACCTGTCGCCAATTAATCATCCCAGATAGCACGCGACGTCTTAAAGATGTCTGTTTTACGTCCACTTTTGGTCTGAACGTCTTACGTCCCAAAAAGACGTCTTTAAGACGTACAGTTTTTTCACAAAGACGTTCCAGAAACGTTCGGAAGACGTTCTGAAGACGTTCGTACAGACGTCTTGAAGACGTCTCTGTGCTATCTGGAATGGAATCTCGGTATGTTTTAGAATGCGTTCGTGACGGACGTTTTACAGAGAAATCGTATCCTAAGGCCGCGCGAAAGCCTCTCTTGTGTATCGTCCGCATGGAAAACATAGTTGAATCGCACGAAACAGGTCTTCGTTAAACGAAACCGTGCACCAAGACGGCGCATGGATTATATTCTACACCGGTGGATGCTGCATGCCTTGAGCCACGACTTGATTATATTCTACGTACCTCGGTAGAACCCTCCTGGGTTCCCTCGGCTACGTCTTCATCGTTAGACGCCCCGCGCGCGCGCGCGCATGTTTATGCAAAGTTACGCTTTTCTATATACCTAGGCGGATCGCGAAAAAATCGAGATTAAGTAGTCACTTATTTTAATTCCAGCTCTCGCTGGCGTTCTCCGACTCGTTTTCTTCTTCGGCTAGCGTCTACCTTAAGTGCATAATATCCGCAGCCCATCGATCATACGCTGTGCGTTGCATTAGCCCGCGTAGAAAGGTAGCGATTACACACGGTTCTACAACCTATAGAGAACCTGCGTCTCGCGTTGGACGGCTCCCCGTGTTCTTGAATTCCTCGGAATTTCTTTTTTTTTCGGGACTCTTTGTATTTCAGTGGCAGCGATTGTGTTCCGCCGTGTAGAACTAATCTGTTTTAGGCAATCTCGAGATAATGCGCTCGCACAGGATCGTTGCATGTTTGCGCAAGCTTCCAAGGCTCGTAGATCGAGCTCTTGTAAAATGAAGATCGACCGGGTTCAACTCGTTCCCGGCGAGCTATCTGGCTTGTTTTACAGGTCTCGTTTATCATGGATTTATACAATCAATTAATTATACGCTAAGTAACGCGTGTGCTGCGCGTGTGGAGAACGATGCCGCCTGATTACACGCTCCGCATTGTAAAACCTGCTTGTTTGCCGTTCCTGCTCGATCGCGTTGCTGCACGAAAAGGGATTGACAATATCTTATCCCGATGCGCGCTTCAACTCTTTATACGTTGCGTGCGCTGGGTATAGAATTTTCAATTTTTCTTTCTTCGACGCTGATCGTATTTCCTGCGCACTGCGCCGCACAGTGGTTCAGATTGGAAAATATTTAATAATTATATACCAATTCTTAAATGTCCATCAGTCTCGAAACAGAAGATATTTAGACAATTTGATATAGTCTCAAAGTGGCAATGACTTCTGATGTTCCTATTCAATATTTTCCTGTTCTCTTATCTTTACAGTAAAGTGCGATCTTTCATGATAGGAAACCGCTCCGTACATTAACACTTTGACTGCCAAACTGGAAACCTCAAAAATTCCCTAAAATCAAAGTAAGTTATTTAATGAAATAAAAATTGTAAAAAATTGAATGTATGATATCGAGTAGTCCTCCAACTTTCTTGAATTTTACAGATCCTAATCAAACTTGGTACAATGAATGTATTAACGTAAAATTTTATTTCAAAATCCGAATAAATAAATCCGTCACCCACATATGGGTGACATGGCAGTCAACGTATTAATGATTACTTACATTACAAGTAAGTACATTAATGATAACTCACTTTGATGTTATGGAATCTTTCAGGTTCTAGACTTGGCAGTCAAAGTGTTAAATCGAAGTGAACTGTTATATTACTCAGAAAACTTCAACGAAAGATGAAATCCTGATTGATTAGAAAATATGAGAAAACAGAGAAAGATATCTGTGCATGTTCGTCTTAATGATTGGGCCGAGGGCCGCCATTAGAAAAAAACTTCGAGACCCGTTGGACCGGCGCACTGTTGTGCGAATTTCCCCGACTTTGTCCGTTTCGAATCGAATCGATTGATCGGTGAAAATTCGAGATTCCTCGACGAGGTTCCAAGTGAAACGCGGAAGCGCGTCGAAATAGGGAGGGGGAGTGGCAGATTGCGAAAGGCATTTGAAAATATTATTGCGAGTTTTCCGCGATTCCGAGCGAAATCGCGGGCCGACACGCCCGGCTGTTGCGAGCGCACGGCTCGCGCAGATAACAGCGTTCGGCTTTATCAGTGGGTGCGCGCGTTAGAATGTAGAAATCCTTGGATCCCGAGCGATCAGGTTGCGATCAGCCGCGGATCCGCGAGAGGTTTGCTCGCGCTAGCGATTCCCGCGCGAACACGCGTCGAAACCGGGCTCTCGCGAGATCACGGGACGCGTGAAAGTAACGCGATTACGTAAATCGGCTAAAATAACCTAAGCGGTTACCTTTTTGCACCGGTGGCCGATGTCCTTGGCTTTCGGCAAGATCGCGGACGATGGGTCTATCAGGTGAGGAATCATAATCTCGAACAGGCGACCAACGGAATCATTTCTTCTCGTTGAACTTTCGGATGTTCCAACGCTTGATCACTTTGTCGTTCGTACATCAATTGCTTAGCAGCAATTTTAACGTTCCAAAATGTTTAAATAGGTGAATTATTTAAATGAAATATTACCAGTAGACATATACAAATTCATGAGAAAATTTGAGGATGATCATCGTGTAACATTGACCCTCGAATATTTCCATTCCGTATGATTTATCTTAAATTTTGCACATACGAAACTTATAATACCTCATTCGAGTGGCGAGGATTTATTTATGACAATTTACTTATTAGATCGTGGATTTTTATGCAATATAAAAATCGACTGAATTAATTTGAAGATGCTGTATCACCCATTTCGTTTCTTAACGATTATAATGAGTTCAAAATAGTGTAACAGAATCTTTGAACTTTCTAAATATTTTCACTGTTTTGTATTTCGTCTGTCCATTTTTATCATAAATGTACAAAATCCGCTATCTGCTTATACATCATTTTTCATCGTCGAGTAATCAACGGTTGTATTGCTTTGCATCACTTTTATTTATTTCAAGGGATTCGTATGCATCACCGATGCAATTAGCCGTCTAGACTTGGAAATTAATTACCAATGCCACCTATGCTTGTGTAAGATCAATCAGGAATTCTTTCGATTTTGTGGAATTTTTATGTCCAGCCATTCAGCAGTCGCAGTGCTAAACTAGACACACTGTTAATTAGTTGGTCGTTTCGGCGCCTCAGAATTCGTAATTCGTCGCTGAGACTAAAAATCGATTAGCAAACTGCATACTCGTGTTGGGATTAATAGCCACTTAATTCAGAACCAGTCAGATGCAAAAAGATCGAAAGTATAATCGCTGCGACGAACCTTGCCATTCCAGTTTTTGTGTTTGCCTTTCCGTCAAATAAATTCCGTGGAAATATATCGGTAGACTGTGGATTTTATGCATTTAAGTCAAAATGAATAGGCGCGTTGTAAAACAGTAGAACGATTTAAGAACACCGGTATTATCTCGAATTTATGGAAATGATTGAAGTGAGAACGAACTGTCTGGCTCCTGAAACAGACAATGTTTATTTTGCAGAAAAATCCGCAGTATATTTCAATTGTTCACTATGAATCAGATCGGCCAGCAGAATCGACTCGATTTCCAGACACAACACTCGTACGATCCGAATCGGCGCAGAGTTGTTCAGAATTGTAAAGTAGGTGGACAAAATTCGAAAAAATTGGACGACATGGAATCGTCATTTTCTGGAAGTTGTTCGTCTACTAATTCATTCAGCAACAAACTGACTATTATCCACGTTTAATTATATTAACAGTACCTTTTTTTAAGGACCGGGCATTTTGACCGCGCACGGTAGAAACAGGTATATTAGGTCGTCCCATAAGTTCGTGCCGTGGATATGTTTATATTATTCACCATTGAAAAGTATTTTAATGAAAAACCGCAGAAATTTGATAGTGATGGTATGATGTCTTTGCCAAAAAGGTCAGAAGAGGTTGTGGAATGAAAGGGTGATTACTAGACTGCGGATCTTTATGCGAAATAAAAATTTTCTATCTGAATTGCAACAAACTGGAGTGAAATAAACATCTTTTTCCTTCTTAACATATTTAATAGGTGGACAATAATATATAACAGTATTTTCAAATTCTTCTAATAGTTTCACTGTTTCGAGTTACACTTACTCATTTTTGTCGTAAATGCATAAAATCCGCTGTCTAGTGATTACATATTTTATTTTTAGAATTTAAATGGTACAAGAGTGAACGACACGAACTTATGGGACGACCTAATACAAGAATTGTCGGTAGGTATAGCGTTGAAATAGATATGAATTTTGTCCACTTATTTTACCGACTCTGAACGACTGTGCGGCGGGCTCGCCATCATGAAATACCGGTAAGAAATGCTCGGAAATGTCGGTGCCGAGCATGCGTGTAATACCGAATCTGCAAAATATATTGGTGTTCGGTGTCCAGTTTGAAGCCGCGGATTAGATCGGCCGGTGAATTCTGTTTTATTTCGAGACATAACACGTACCCGATCCGAATCGGTATCGCCCAGAGCGGATCCGCAGCTCGTGCGTAAAAGCTCGTGCGTGTAGAACCGATCGGTTCACGCTCGCGTGCGCTCGATGTTGCAACGCGACCGATCCGCTCGAGCATTTCGATCCGCGGGATTCCAGCGGACAGGAAAAGCTGAAATAAACTAAGCGGCGGAACGCACCGGTCGATCCCGATAACACCGAGACTCGCGTTTTTAAAAACGCGGACGCGTTCGTCGAATATGTTTCTCGGCTCCGAGAAAGGAGAGAGAAAGAGAAAGAGAAAGAGAGAGAGAGAGAGCTGAACGGAGGAATTTTAATCTACGCGAGAGCGGCAATTCAGATATTCGCATTTAGCACCGGCTACGTCTTTACGATTCGCAATTCCGATTTGCGATGTTACTTCGGCGAAGGTCGCCGATCGCCGAACGTGCCCTGAATCTTCGAGCAGAGGAAAAAATACCACGACCCAGTTCCCATTCTGCTCCGCCGATACCGCGCGGAACGTACGTGTCCAATCCTGCCGTTTACAGATCAAAGGATCGATGTTAATTGCCGACATTGTGGAGAACGAGCGAGACGCTTTTCCTCTTTGTCTTGCTCGACACGTTTCGCCGCGGCCGTCACGTTTTCGCCTCGTTCTGACGCTCGTAAAAATTCCTCGAAACCGAAACAATTCTCAGTCTGTCGGAACGAAAAGCGGGAACGGGAGAATCGTCAACCCTGTCGTTGGTTGCAGATTCAAAAAGCTGACTCGACACGTCGAACGACGATTTTTATATGGAAAATCAGGTGTGTCCGCTCTGGTAATCGCTCGAAGCGTATTTTTTGTTGAGAATGTGGCGATAAGTGAGATTGTTGACTTTCTAATGAGCAATAGCGGCAGTCTTTCAGATAGGAACAAATATATCTACGTCTACGTTTTCCGATTCTATTAATAGTTGGAAAGGTTCGAGTGCTCTGTAAAATTCAATTGGAAACTGCCGGGCCAATCTCTCCTGTAATCTCGCGAATAGAAAAATAAGTAGCTGTAATTGAAAGCAGAGGAAACATTCGTATCTGTTCGATTACCTCCAGTTTCAATTGAAATGGAAAATTTTGTATTTCGCAGAGAAATTCGTGATTATCTTGGAATAAATAAAATACAGTGCACTTGAAATACAGTGAATTCCCGCGGTTCTGGCGAGAGACATTCAGACGAAATCTGAGGTTCTCTCGTGACTCCGCGGTGGTGTGCGGGTAGTTCCGATGACTTTGAACCGCGATGCTTGCACTGACTTACAACGGGAATTCACACTGTAGCATGCTGCGCTTGAAATGACGATGGGCTTTGTCGGTTTTCAGGGACGGTAAATGGTAGGATGGACAACTGCGGAGGCGGTCAACGCCTTCCCCCGGACGGGGACGAGTTCCCAGCGGCGTATCAGGAGTTTGGCAGCGGCGGTCAACAGTACCGATTCGTGACAGCGAGCGCGACCACGAGGGCGTCGACGATGACGGCGAACGGTGGTCTCGTGTGCGCCGACAGCGAAACAATGTTCATCGGCGCCGAGAGCTTCAAGCTGATCGACGGGAACGTGGTCACCACCGCGAGTATAATCCTGCCGGACAACAGGGTCGTCGAGAACGGAAGGCAAGACGCCGGCAAGCTGAACGAGATCAACGGGAAAGCAGGCGTCGACAAGGTCTCTCAGGACACCTTGGACGGCACTGTCTTGGACAGCTTCCCGAAGAAAGCGGCGTCCAACTATGCTGCTTATGGGAACCAGGGTAACGGGAACGTGATGGTGTCCGAGAAGAAGGTTGAAATCACCGGATACTATCATAAAGACGCGCCGGCTATCGAGGAGCCGCAGGATCATGCGGAGAAAGAGCCGGTGGACACACCGCCACCTTTGCCTTTGACTGGTGAGGATGCTGTTCTTCTCGATATTAAGGCAATCATTGCAGTTAGAGAGTCATTAACCCCTTGCGCTACCATTTATTTTATGATTCCCGTAAGTAGAGTTTCTGGAAAATAAGAAAAGATAATTTATGTTTATTATATGCCTGTGTATTCCTGAAAGACCATTATTCGCTCATTGAAATCCGCATCACGAGTCTGCGAGGGGTTAATAGGCTGCGGATCTTATGGAATTAAGAACGATACAGTGAATTCTCGATATATGTCAACAACACGGATCTTGCCAACGTCGTTTATGTTTACACCTTTCGGCGACGTTTATCATCCAGGCCTTGGCGAGAGAGAAATCACTGCATTAATAGATCAAATCTAAAACAGTAAACACATTTAGAAAATCTATACTGCCGCACTGTTTTCAATTCCATGAAATTACTCAGACGATAATAGCTCTTGTAGCTTGCGCAATTTATACAATGTTTATTTTGCATGAAAATCCGCAGTCTACTCATTAGAGACGTAGATATAGACATCTTTAAGTGGCATCGATGCTGTTGTTGATATTAACCCTTTGCACTCCGGAATGTTATAAATAGCTATTAAATATCTAGCCACACACGACAAAGGAGTGCAAAGGGTCAAGACAATCATTGCAGCTAGAGATTCGTTAAAGATCAAGACAGACGCTGTGACATTGGTGTTTGTCTTGTTTGCAAATTCCTTGGAAATCTTAACGGAAGAGCATCCTCTTTGGACACCAGCTCTACCGTCTCGCTAAACAGCGTCTGTTACATCTTCTGCAGGTCCTCCAAAGATAGAGACCACCAATGTCTACTCCCGGAACGTACCAGCCCTGGAACCACCACAGAGAAAGTTCTCCTTGAACGGAGAGCTATGGCGGCAGGATGACAAGTCTGAGAGATCCGTGAGGGACAAGATCGCCATGTTTTCGTCGCAGAGCAGCCTCGACGGACCTTTATTCCCAAACTCGGTCACTGTAGCAACGGCCACTACCAACGGCAGGAGATTGTCCAAGTATAAATCAACGGAAGACGTGTGCAGTGACGAGAAGAGTCCAGGACAGAAGGAGAGAGCGTCCTTCTTTGCCGATAGAACTCAAAGCTCCTTCGATCTGACGGACTCCGGACGGAATGTGGGACCAGAGACGAACAGAAAGTATGGCCAGAGATCTCCCAGTCTGCATCAGAGTCCCTCGTTCATTCCGCCGACGATTCACACCTCGAAGACGTTCCCGGTAGTCCCGCCGAAGCCTGTCGCGTCGATTCCATTGATTGGCTCCTTCGAGAAGACCCAGAAGAAGAGCTACGCACCTCCTGGTACTCAGCAGAATAACCTCCTGCAATCATCTAACCTCGGCAATCATCAGAATTCATCGGGCGTGCCACCGAAAGCGGTCGCATCGAATGCGTTGACTCGAGCAACCAGCTTTTCTGGTTCTACGCCTTACCTGCAGGACCGAGGATCCACCTACAACGACCTCCTCGCTAGCTCCCAGATCAACAGGACTACTTCTTTGGCGTCCACCATACGGAGACCTAGCGAGGACATCAGAAGGACCAGTCTTAATCAGCTGATCGAGCAGAGGAGGAGGTCCATCTCGAAGCTGAGGGGACTGGTCATCCCTGAGAAGGAGGCGATACCCATCGAGGCTCCTATTGTTGATCTGCCTGAGATCAAGTCCCGCGATTCCATACTGCTACACCAGGTTAGCAAACAACAGTTGACTCCCTAGCATAGTGTCAAGGTGCTTGGAGTCGTTGCTAGATCACTTAGAAAATGCTGAACTCCCCATCCTTGATAGCATACTCTTTTGCCAGCTAGTCGTTCGTAATAGTTATTGATCCCCACCATTGATCTCCTTGAATTTATAAGTACATATTAAACTTCATCCCATCCCTACCCTCCACTCAGCCGACCCGGCTATCTCTCCAGTTAAAGACACAAAGGATAACACAAACATTTATTGTTTCAGATCCCAAAGGCCAACATCCAGGACAAGTGGGGTTCCCAGAGCTCCATAGCGAGCAACGCGAGCACGGCGAGCGTGCCGCTGAAGGCGACAACGTCCTTCAAGATGCCAGCGCCTCAGATCCACTCCAAGTACTCGCCAGCGTTCAAGAGGAAGAGCCTGGCCGTCTACGGCACGTCTTCCAACAGCTCTCCCGTAAACGGGACCACGAAGTCCGCCTCCCAGGTCACGCCAACTTCAACGACTTCGACTTCAACGATACCAGAACCGCCCAAGAGTCTGGAGAGCATCTGCAGCCCGACTCGCAGCGACTACAGCTTCGAGTTCACTTCAACAGCCAGTTCGCCGGAGGGTTTGCGCAGCAGACCGAAAACGGTGCAGAGGAAGACCAGGATGGATTACGATGACTCGGATAATGATTCAGCGGTGAGCAGCTCGCAGAGCAGTATCTCGAGAGGATTCAGCCCGCCCATGTCGCCGGTTCCTTCGGAGAGATCTACAGTCTCCTCGGAGAGGTCCTACGTGTCCACGGAAACCAGCTACAGACATCGCGCTCTCATCATGGACAGTCCAACGAGGAATTACTCTAAGGAGTCCAGCACTGATTATACTCGCACGAGCATCGTCAATGAGAGGACTTTTGTCTCCGACAGATCGTCTTCGAGCAGCAGCAGCTCGGACCCTAGATCCCCCCAACCCATGGACTCGAGTCTACCCAGGACTTCGCAGATTCCTCAAAGACAATTGAAACGATCGAACAGCACCGACACCAACTGCAGCACTTCATCGACTCTGACTTCAGGGTCCCAGGCCAGTGCAGAGTCGTTGTCTAGACGAGTCCTGAAGCCGCAGAGCGTCGAGGCCATCAACCGGAAGAACATCCTAGCTAGCGCAAGGTGTCGGAGTGGGAGAGACTTGAATGGATCGCCGTTGATACAGAGAAAGTTCCCTGAGGCGGATCATCTCGGTGAGAACGGAGATGATCGTCCGAAAGGTAGGGCGAAGAACACCGTTCCTGGGCCTCAGGATGTGAAGATCGCTTACATCGAAGTCACTGATAATTCGTTCGCGGAGAATGAGTCCTTCCAAAAGGAGGAGGAACCGAAACTGCCTCCGAAGAGGAGCGTCCCACCTCCGATAGCTAGACCGCCCAAGTCTGAGCTGTTGGAGCCTTCGAATGACTTGAAGATGTGGGTGCGCACGGAGGCGAAGGCTCTGGCCAGGTCTGCGGAGCTGAAGTCGGTGAAGAAGATCGAGAAGAAACCGGAGCCAGTGGTGGAGGCAGTGAAAGCTGGCAAAGCGGTTGACGATGAGCAAATACCATCAAGAAATCGGAATAACGATGCCGATACTGTTGTTGCGGAGACCGTGAAGCAAAGGAGCAGAGTTAGCGAAACTACAAAGAAGCTTCCCGAAGACCAGAACGATTTGTTAACGATCCTGACCACGAAGAGCAGGTCTAGATCAGCGATCCACGTGGACGACGGCAGTTTCGGCCGGTCAAAGAGCCAGATGAGTTTAGAGGACATCCTGAGCGCGAAGAGCGAGGCGAAATTATCAAGGACGCAAAGCATAGAGGGCAGAACCGAGAGGAATACCGTTGGCCAGAGTAAATCGTTGTGGGAGCCGAAGGAGAATCGGTATGGGAGAAGAAGCTCGACGACTTCGAGCGATTCTTGGAACGATGATAAGCCTTTTGTGTCAAAGATACCGACGCTAGGCAAGCCGCGGATCGCAGATAACGTCGAGGAGACGGCGGAGGTAGACAAGTCGAAAATGACATCGAAGATCCCGACCACGAGGAACCTGAGTCGCAGGAGCGCGAGCGTCACGGACATGAAGAAGGCGTTGGAGAAGATCGAGGCTCCTACCAGTCCTCTTCAACCCCCTACAACCGCTCACAATCGATTCCCGAGTCTCGACAGCAGTGTGGATGAGAACCTGTCGCCGGCAGGCACTGACATTGACACTGACAGATGCTGCAGCGAGCAGTTCGGCAGCATCAGCTCGCTGGCAAGTAGCACTAGTTTGATCTCGCAGCAGGAGCTGGCGCAGCTGGTTGAGGAGGCCAGTCTAGAGGAAGCCAGAGGTGCTCACGATGTGGTTGTCGTGTTGTTGCACAAGGAGAACCCTGCCGGCAGCGTCGGCATCACGCTGGCTGGAGGAGCGGATTGCGAAGTCAAGGAGATCACGGTGCACAGAGTGCTCGCGCATTCGATCGCTGACAGGGACGGTCGGGTGCAGAGGGGTGACAGGATTCTCAGCATCAATGGAAGAAGCACGCGAGGTCTCACGCACAGGGAGAGCCTGGCCGTGCTGAAGCAACCCAGGTCCGAGGTGGTCCTCGTCGTCTCCAGAGCCAGGAACGAGGACGGGTGCAGACTGAGGTCACGGACCGCCAGCGTCGAAACTATCATCGAAGGTGAGGACGAACACTGCGTTGCTTTGTGTTGGAAACATCTCTGGGCTTGAACCTTAAATCTGGAAGCTTGAAGCTTAAACCTTGAAGTTTGAGACCTGCAGCTTGAGGCTTAAGACTTGAAGTTTGCAGATTGAAGATCGATGTTTCAGGCTTGGCAGATTTATTGGCAGTTGTTGTGAAGTGTTTCTAGTCAGTCTCTCCAGAAAAACTAGCCATTTCGCAAGTATTGCTAACGATGATACTGATACTGTATCGAGACACACCTTAAAGTACACGTTCGGCTAAGAGTACAATTTATCAGTGTACATAGTATTGATTGTACTAGTAGAAAACTGTTTGCAAACCTCTCGAACAGCGCATTGAAAATCATAAGTGTACACAATCAAATTTTTAAACTGTTAGCTGTTCAAACTGGATTCATGTAGCTGAGTATTAACACTGTCATAGTCACAGTACATTGAAAAGAATGTTCGGAGCATAAAACTCCGAACGACAAGAGTCAATAACGATAGCTGCGAATTTAGCAATGGTATATTTGAAAAGTATATTCTCTTTTCCAAAGGATTCGAGGTGAACGGTGTCGCAGAAGATACTGCTTGGGGACCGCCCTCGGTGGTAGCAGTGTATAAAGATGGGGCTGGTTTAGGATTCAGCTTAGAGGGTGGCAGAGACAGTCCTCTTGGGGACAGGCCGCTGGTGATTAAGAAAATATTTACCGGTGAGTTGCAAAAGTCTCTCGATTTATGAAATTGATTCCCAAATCCTGCCGCTTATGCAAACACTCCTTTCCACTTCAAATCCTCCTCCTCCTTGCATTCTTATTTGTAAGTGAACCTCCCTCACTGAAAGTCCCGACACGTCTCAAAGAGAGAATTCCTCTTCCGATCCTCATCGCGAGTTATAGAGCGTCAGACGTGTAATACTATTGGCGATAATCATTATAGGAGGTGCTGCCGAGAAAACAGGTGCCTTGAACGCAGGGGACCAATTGTTGGAAGTGAATGGGAACGATGTGACACGAATGTCAAGGATCGAGGCGTGGTCGCTGATGAAGAAACTACACGACGGCGAAGTGAACCTCCTAGTCAGGCATCCTGCCACCAAATCGTCGTGAATGATAGTCAATTAGATGGGGGACGCGCCCTACTAGGAACGCCGATCGAAAGGGCAGAACCCCCGCGATTGTTGAACGAAAGATTGCGAGGCGAGACGAGATTCGAGCTCGAAGAATCGAACGATGCAATGCGAACGCGAGATTCTATCTCTGAAATGTCCTTTGTTCGAAGTTCTTTTTTTGGTTTTAAGGATAAGAAATGGATTCTGTTCAGTCGTAAGGAGCGTTACTTAGGATCATCGGTATCGTGCTTATTCTGCCGAGGTATTATTGTTACGTGATTGTTTGGATACCTCCGTTCTTCAGGGAGATCATTTTTCTTTGTCCTGTTCGTTTTGTTTTGTGGTATCCGTCGAATTATAATTTATACGTGTTACCGTTGTTTCGAACACGGATCAATAGGAATGAAGGAACGCTTTTCCTAATTAACTAGTACCTAGATCATAACGAAATCACAACGAGATCATAAAGAGAAAGAGAGAGAGGGGAAGAGGGAGAGAGATAGAGAGAGAGCGAGAGAGAGAAAGAGAGTAGAGACACGCTTCCGTCCTCGCAATCTCGCGGAACGCGAATTTGCCGGGACCGAAATGAAGAGAAAGAATTTGTAAATATATGCGCAAGAATTCGAGATGCAACACGAGTGTCTAGAAAACTGTCGTACATAATTAAAAAAGAAAAAAAACGGGAACCGCCGGAGGGGAAAAGATGTTAATATAACGCGTTTACGTTTACTGGATTATTTAATTGTAGACTGACATTCGTTTCTAGATTTGCGTTTGTTAAAAATCGTGCTGTGATATGTATGTGTGTTAATATTAAAAACTAACGAACGTTAACGAGAGCAGAAAACCACTCGCAATAACAATATATTCTAGCCTAACAGATATTTACGAGATATTTGATTAATCGCTTTGATTCTTTAACGTTTACTTATGCTTTTTCGCCCCCCCCCCCTCCCCCAACCCCCTCGTACATATTTTCTATACAAGATTCATGAATAGGAATCGCCGCAATGTAACTTTTGTCGATAATAAAAGATACGATCGAATTGCATATGTATCAAAATATTATTGCTTCTTGTCCTTTCCCTTTTTTTAGATGTAGCGACATCCCGCCCCAAGGATTTGCAAGGATAATAAAATAAAATGTACACAGGTTTGAAAACAAAATTAACATACCTAATTCTATTCATTCCATTTCGTTTGTACATTAATACCAATAGTATTTCCTCGGCACGCGATTCTCTTTGATGCCCATTTTGTCCATCAAGTCCATCTCAAACGTTTTTAGGGGAGCCTGAATCGAGAAAACATTGAAATGACAAACTTCCAATGTGATTAATGATACAGACCGATGTAAACACATCGATTACATACATCGAACGTCACTTCCAATACATCTTCCGAAACTGTATCTTTGGCTTTCTCTTGGTATACATCAGGGTTTTTATAATCTATAGTTTCCTTGCTGGATTCTGGCATTGGGATAATTCTACCGGTTCGGGTGGATACTCGTACATGGTCACCTTCTTCTGTGTACCTCCATTCGATGGCAGTGGCTTGTCTAAACAAGCAAATGCATATAAGTGTATTAGTAATACAAGTACTTGAATACCCAGGTAGTACAATTCTAATTTCCATCTTTGCGGTACTCACAGATCAGCAGGGTCGACCAATTGCACTTGCGTTGTGACCAATAGAGGCTGTTCAACAAGGCTATAAACTCCAGGGAAGGTTTTAGTTTTTCCCATACATTCCAGTTTCGTGTTCAACCCTTCCACAATAATCCAATTTCTCTCTTGATAAATATCCTTTACGTACCCCTGTTTTCCTTTGTCGCGGCCACATAATATTTCCACCTAAAACCAAGACACAATGCAGCTGCGATTTAAGGTTAGGTACGGTTAGGAGAATAACATGGACGAGTGGTATTTAAATAAGCGTTCTTGCAAATGGGATAGGATTTAATATTAATGTTACTTACACGATCTCCGCGGAAGAAGCTCCAATTCTTTATAGGCTCAACGTGAACGTATTTATGGTTCCTCCCAGCGGAATTTTCGAGCTGAAAAGCAGACGTCCATGGTCGATGAACGGAGAAGTAAATATTCTTGCGTTTTTCCGTCCGCGGAAGGTACTGAGGTTTTCCACGCGGTGTTTTCCAATAAACCTACACAAAGATTAAGTTGTAAATAATGAAACACATACAAACAGCTACGGTAAGAACTAATAAAATCATTACTTGTTCGGTAACTCGCTCTATATAGCGATCTGGTAAATTCGAATACGCTTTCGACCATTTCTTTACTCTCGTAAATAAACCATTTGTGAGCCTCATTGTACAAAATGATCACTGGAAAATCACTTGTTCACAGTTTCAAATTCTATGTAAACACACAGAACCAACAATTGAGCCTTCGGCAGAGAGGATATAATGGTAAAGACTGCCAGCTTTACAGGAGAATGTATTCTACCGCCCTCTAGGATATACAGAGAGGACATGAAAGTGCTCACGCATTGAGGCACCGACGAGGTATAGACACAGCCGAGGAAGAGGAATAGACCAATCACCATATGGGATTTTCTGTCTCATACAAAAACAACTCGTTTACTTGCGCCCTCTACTTTGACAAACAATAAATGTTGGAACTAGATCCACAAGAAGCTTAAACCATATACCTATCATCACAGACGGGATAGGATAGACCTAATTTCGAGGCCAACTTTTGTGGGGTCACGTAACCCCATTACCATTTTCGTATCACATCCTCAAATTAGTAGATATTTGAAATTTGACCACCAACTATTACTATATTTGTTAACACTAAATAAAAGATTCGTCTTAACATCCGCTACAACAATATGTAATAAAAAATACTTAGTTATATATTTACTTAAAAAATTGGAAATTGCTTGTTATAATGCATGATTTGAAATTATTCTATTTGTAATAAATAAAGTAAGACAAGACAAGTAGATCAAGAATATAAACTATCTGCAGGGGAAAACTTAAACTGCTTCGAAATTCTTGTAAAAAACAATTAGTTAAGCAATTATCTTAATACTTTGTTATGTCGGAGAAGCATTCTAATTTGTCTTGATTTTAAAATTTCTTGCGAATCGTTCCTCGTGTTGCCTCAGGCAAAAGTGCCTCGCGAGGCAAGGAGACAGAGACTCGTAGAAGTAGAAAGAAGAAGAAGAATAAGAAGAAGAAGAAGAGGAGGATGAGGATGAGGATGAGGATGAGGATGAGGATGAGGTTGAGGTTGAGGTTGAGGATGAGGATGAGGATGAGGATGAGGATGAGGATGAGGATGAGGATGAGGATGAGGATGAGGATGAGGATGAGGATGAGGATGAGGATGAGGATGAGGATCGGGCACGCACACACCAGGGCGTTTGAGGAACGGAGCGCGCGCGCGGTGTTGGTCGGCCGTCGGTGGTGCACGCTCGGTCCGCGAGCATGGATGCGGGATCGCGCACCCGTAGGCGCGTACAAAAGGACACGAACTCACGAACGGGCACACGTACGGCGTTCTCTGCCGTGAGAAGAGACAGCGGAGCGCACGCAAACACGCCGCGGCGACGGCCGAGGCATATCGGAAAATTTAAATCGAGCCGAACCAGGCGACAAGCGATCAGCCAACCAGGTAAGCAAGCAACAGACAAGAGAGGAGAGGCACGCACACACCAGGCCGTTTGAGGAACGGAGCGCGCGCGCGGTGTTGGTCGGCCGTCGGTGGTGCACGCTCGGTCCGCGAGCATGGATGTGGGATCGCGCACCCGTAGGCGCGTACAAAAGGACACGAATTCACGAACGGGCACACGTACGGCGTTCTCTGCCGTGAGAAGAGACAGCGGAGCGCACGCAAACACGCCGCGGCGACGGCCGAGGCATATCGGAAAATTTAAATCGAGCCGAACCAGGCGACAAGCGATCAGCCAACCAGGTAAGCAAGCAACAGACAAGAGAGGAAAGGCACGCACACACCAGGGCGTTTGAGGAACGGAGCGCGCGCGCGGTGTTGGTCGGCCGTCGGTGGTGCACGCTCGGTCCGCGAGCATGGATGTGGGATCGCGCACCCGTAGGCGCGTACAAAAGGACACGAATTCACGAACGGGCACACGTACGGCGTTCTCTGCCGTGAGAAGAGACAGCGGAGCGCACGCAAACACGCCGCGGCGACGGCCGAGGCATATCGGAAAATTTAAATCGAGCCGAACCAGGCGACAAGCGATCAGCCAACCAGGTAAGCAAGCAACAGACAAGAGAGGAGAGGCACGCACACACCAGGGCGTTTGAGGAACGGAGCGCGCGCGCGGTGTTGGTCGGCCGTCGGTGGTGCACGCTCGGTCCGCGAGCATGGATGTGGGATCGCGCACCCGTAGGCGCGTACAAAAGGACACGAATTCACGAACGGGCACACGTACGGCGTTCTCTGCCGTGAGAAGAGACAGCGGAGCGCACGCAAACACGCCGCGGCGACGGCCGAGGCATATCGGAAAATTTAAATCGAGCCGAACCAGGCGACAAGCGATCAGCCAACCAGGTAAGCAAGCAACAGACAAGAGAGGAGAGGCACGCACACACCAGGGCGTTTGAGGAACGGAGCGCGCGCGCGGTGTTGGTCGGCCGTCGGTGGTGCACGCTCGGTCCGCGAGCATGGATGTGGGATCGCGCACCCGTAGGCGCGTACAAAAGGACACGAACTCACGAACGGGCACACGTACGGCGTTCTCTGCCGTGAGAAGAGACAGCGGAGCGCACGCAAACACGCCGCGGCGACGGCCGAGGCATATCGGAAAATTTAAATCGAGCCGAACCAGGCGACAAGCGATCAGCCAACCAGGTAAGCAAGCAACAGACAAGAGAGGAGAGGCACGCACACACCAGGGCGTTTGAGGAACGGAGCGCGCGCGCGGTGTTGGTCGGCCGTCGGTGGTGCACGCTCGGTCCGCGAGCATGGATGTGGGATCGCGCACCCGTAGGCGCGTACAAAAGGACACGAATTCACGAACGGGCACACGTACGGCGTTCTCTGCCGTGAGAAGAGACAGCGGAGCGCACGCAAACACGCCGCGGCGACGGCCGAGGCATATCGGAAAATTTAAATCGAGCCGAACCAAGCGACAACCAACCAGCCAACCAACCAGCCAACCAGCCAACCAGCCAACCAGCCAACCAACCAACCAACCAACCAACCAACCAACCAACCAACCAACCAACCAACCAGCCAACCAGCCAACCAGCCAACCAACCAACCAACCAACCAACCAGCCAACCAGCCAACCAGCCAACCAACCAACCAACCAGCCAGCCAGCCAACCAACCAGATAAGCAAGCAACAGGCAAGAGAGGAGAGGCACGCACACACCAGGGCGTTTCAGGAACGGAGCGCGCGCGCGGTGTTGGTCGGCCGTCGGTGGTGCACGCTCGGTCCGCGAGCATGGATGTGGGATCGCGCACCCGTAGGCGCGTACAAAAGGACACGAACTCACGAACGGGCACACGTACGGCGTTCTCTGCCGTGAGAAGAGACAGCGGAGCGCACGCAAACACGCCGCGGCGACGGCCGAGGCATATCGGAAAATTTAAATCGAGCCGAACCAGGCGACAAGCGATCAGCCAACCAGGTAAGCAAGCAACAGGCAAGAGAGGAGAGGCACGCACACACCAGGGCGTTTCAGGAACGGAGCGCGCGCGCGGTGTTGGTCGGCCGTCGGTGGTGCACGCTCGGTCCGCGAGCATGGATGTGGGATCGCGCACCCGTAGGCGCGTACAAAAGGACACGAATTCACGAACGGGCACACGTACGGCGTTCTCTGCCGTGAGAAGAGACAGCGGAGCGCACGCAAATACGCCGCGGCGACGGCCGAGGCATATCGGAAAATTTAAATCGAGCCGAACCAAGCGACAACCAACCAGCCAACCAACCAGCCAACCAGCCAACCAGCCAACCAACCAACCAACCAACCAACCAACCAACCAACCAACCAACCAACCAACCAGCCAACCAGCCAACCAGCCAACCAACCAACCAACCAACCAACCAGCCAACCAGCCAACCAGCCAACCAGCCAACCAACCAACCAACCAGCCAGCCAGCCAACCAACCAGATAAGCAAGCAACAGGCAAGAGAGGAGAGGCACGCACACACCAGGGCGTTTCAGGAACGGAGCGCGCGCGCGGTGTTGGTCGGCCGTCGGTGGTGCACGCTCGGTCCGCGAGCATGGATGTGGGATCGCGCACCCGTAGGCGCGTACAAAAGGACACGAACTCACGAACGGGCACACGTACGGCGTTCTCTGCCGTGAGAAGAGACAGCGGAGCGCACGCAAACACGCCGCGGCGACGGCCGAGGCATATCGGAAAATTTAAATCGAGCCGAACCAGGCGACAAGCGATCAGCCAACCAGGTAAGCAAGCAACAGACAAGAGAGGAGAGGCACGCACACACCAGGCCGTTTGAGGAACGGAGCGCGCGCGCGGTGTTGGTCGGCCGTCGGTGGTGCACGCTCGGTCCGCGAGCATGGATGTGGGATCGCGCACCCGTAGGCGCGTACAAAAGGACACGAATTCACGAACGGGCACACGTACGGCGTTCTCTGCCGTGAGAAGTGACAGCGGAGCGCACGCAAACAACGCACACTGACAATGGTAGTGACCTTTGCGATATAAATCGGTAAATTGAAATAACAAACTATTTTCGAGACTCAATTGAACTACGTGTAATTCTGAATGTTACAAACGTAGTTTTTAGAAAAGCTACTCGCGAACATATTCCATGAAGATCTATGTAGCATGTCACAGATCGACAGGAATATGCATTATTGAATCTAATTGAACGAACCGACGCAATTCCACTGCCTAATCGCACACACACACAAGTGGAAAATACGTCGTGTACGATACACTGGCCATTGTCAGTCGCCACATATATATATATATATATATATATATATATATATATATATATATATATATTATTAATACAATATTCCATGTGCCCGTTGCTCTCACCCTCCCGAGTAGCACCTGGGCACGCGAGAGGATTTGAGCAACGAACAGGGAACCTCAATATCCTGAAAATCCTAACTAAAAGAATTCATTAGTATACGGGCTAATATTTATACAAACTTGCAAAAAAAAATTGAATTGAAATTTAAAGGTATTTGAAGATATTTAATCATTCAAAGAATTAATAGAAAACATTAATCGTTAAGCAAAAAGACAAAGATTTTAATTAATTTAATTTATTTATTTGAAATTTTTAATAAAATATTAAAGAGCCCTCGGTCGATCCTTTCAACAAAGCAAAGTTTCGAAACTATTGAAAGAGTACTATACTAAATGTAATGTACTCGAGAAAATAATCCAAGTTAAATTGATATGTGTATATGCTTTGTCTCGAGGATCTATCCGTCGCGAATCGTCTTTTTGTACGCAAGAGACCCAGTGCTTCTGAGCAATTCGAAATAATATTAGAAAACGATCTGTATTGAATTTTAAATGAATTTAAAAAATCAATAATTATCTTAAAGTTAAAAAGCAACTTTATTTCATTTCAAATATATTTCAAAGATAAATAATTATTTTGATAATAAAAAGTGACTCTAGTTAATAGTATACCAAATTACGGAAGATTTTTATCTTTTCGAAAGTTGGTGATACCATTATCGAAACTGTTTCATTTAAAAAAGAACGCGACGTACAAAAAGACCCTACCTACCTAGGAAACAGATTACTACCCGTGGAAAACGCCAGGCGTTTTCTACGGTCACTACACTCGTCAAAAAATCAACTACTAATCAATTGTAGTAATAAAAAAGGCAGGTGTTTGTGCACTTACTACTTATTGGTGGGGATGCGAAAGCTGCGTTAGAGTCCTGGAATCAAAAAAAGGGACAAGATGTTAAAAAACGATTCGTATAATTCCACCAATAAGATAGTTTAATTCGAAATATATGTCTTTTGATACTTACATTCTCTCTCCCTTGAAGAAAGCACGACACGACAGCTCTCGATCTTAAGTAACCATGTCGTCATTGGTCATCGTGGTAAGAAGCCTCAGGCATTCAAGTAGACAGCCTCGAAGAATTCTGTAGCACAAAGAACAAATTCATTTGATTTGAATCAATTGATAGTCGAAGAATAAATCTAAATTCATAGAAAATAAATCATTCACGTTGAATATAAAATCAAAATTAATTTGAGCCGAAATCAAAATGTCCATTAAAACGAACCAGAAACTAAAATGAATTCAATTCAATACATGACACAATAATGTGGATACTTACAAAAATTATGTTCGGCGTTCGAACTTGTCCCGCGATGCATTCAGTGCGATCATACTCAATATACCTGAATAACTGATAAAACACACAATTAGAATACCGGATTCATTTATCAAAATAATAAGTAAAAGAAACACAAATAATTTATTATTGGCGAAATAAAATGTACACTTACTCAGTTTATGTGGCTAACGCTTGCTGGACGGTTCTCCTTCACGATCTCGAGTCAATCTCGACTCGATCTCGGCTATTGATATTCTTTTCCCTCCGGCTCTGTAACAGAAAGAACAAATTCAATTAATTTGACTGCGCTTGACTTGACTGCGCGATGACTACGCTTACTTCAATTATTTAAACAAACTAAATAATATGCTCTCTTACATACTTCGTCTAATTTCTCCTGAGCGCCAAGGAAGACTAATAGCTGCTTAGGAAGCCTGCGCGCGCATTTCACCATTCGATTATCGCAATTGGTCTGAATCGAACGATTCGATTATTGCAATTGGTCCGAATCGAACGATTCGCAAGAAATTTTAAAATCAAGACAAATTAGAATGCTTCTCCGACATAACAAAGTATTAAGATAATTGCTTAACTAATTGTTTTTTACAAGAATTTCGAAGCAGTTTAAGTTTTCTCCTGCAGATAGTTTATATTCTTGATCTACTTGTCTTGTCTTACTTTATTTATTACAAATAGAATAATTTCAAATCATGCATTATAACAAGCAATTTCCAATTTTTTAAGTAAATATATAACTAAGTATTTTTTATTACATATTGTTGTAGCGGATGTTAAGACGAATCTTTTATTTAGTGTTAACAAATATAGTAATAGTTGGTGGTTAAATTTCAAATATCTACTAATTTGAGGATGTGATACGAAAATGGTAATGGGGTTACGTGACCCCACAAAAGTTGGCCTCGAAATTAGGTCTATCCTATCCCGTCTGTGATGATAGGTATATGGTTTAAGCTTCTTGTGGATCTAGTTCCAACATTTATTGTTTGTCAGCGTAGAGGGCGCAAGTAAACGAGTTGTTTTTGTATGAGACAGAAAATCCCATATGGTGATTGGTCTATTCCTATTCCTCGTCTGTGATTGAGGCCGTTACCGACCGCTTCAAGTACCCACTCGGGACCCACTTTGAGGCTCGCAGTTTAATATGGGGGCTGGCAGTCTTTAAATATATCTCGTCGGTGGCCTAGATCAAATCCAACAACCCATGGTATAGAGGAACGTTTAGCCTGGATCAGATCCCACACCCACGGTGGAGAGAAACGTTTAGCCTAGATCAGATCCCACTCCCATGGTAGGGAGGAACGTTTATCCTGGATCACAGACGAGGCATTCGTCTGTGATTAGATCATATACCTACAGAGAAAATGGCAGGAATTGCAGGTTATGCTAGTGAATTACGAAAACCTTTCCTAGATGGCGTAACAAATTTGGTGTCAGATTTTGGTAAACGTACTGCAACCATCGTTGACTAACTTCGCTGCAACTTTGCTGCCAATGCAGCAGCAAATTGCTTATTGGGAACATTGTTGACCTTTTTTTTTATTGTTGATAGATCGTTTACCTTTTGTCGCAATGCCTTAAAAATCAATGTACAGCATCATATCTTTCGTAACATAAAAATTACTATGCTTGCGCGATGGAGAAATAACACACATTTATTGATCGAAGCTCATTTGTATGTTCTTATCCATTTAAGATTCTTTTAATGAGTGTACATACGAAAATTAAGTTACCATAAATTCAACAAGAAAATAAAAAAGAAGAGAGACGGAAATAGTCACATAGATTTAATCATTTGTGTACAGCATTCTTCTTCCTTAAGCAGTAAAGTTGTTCAATATCATGGAAAAGTGAAGGTGGACTAACATTCTACTTGAGCTTTGTCGAGTATTTTATACAAATTGAACGAAATTAAACAGGGTGACGCGCAATCGCCACTGGCACAGGCAACGTACGGTCAGTCTACAATTATTTATACTTCAGCTGCTCCGATGCATGCACGCGGCAATTCGATTAAAATTTTCACGCGCTGACGAGACGTGAACGAATTTCCGAGCGTTCCAGCGCTGCTCGGTAGTTTAATATCACGGTTGCAATTATGAGAATTATTGTTGCATTTCGCTGTGCATTTAAAATGTTCATACCCTCATGCAACCTTACTTTAGGAACTGTTAGTCGCCTAAGAAGATTGTCTTTACGAATATACGCGGACGAATGCACTGATTCACAGTTGTTTCAATGTTTTGTTTAACAAGCAAATCTCCACTGTATTTAATGCGTAGCACTTAGGTACGGTTGTTCCAATTTTTCATTTAACGAGCAAATCTGTATTTATTTATTCCGTAGAATACGAGTCATGAAACTTTATATCGTAGTACGATCCGAGATAGTAGTTTTGGAACACGATTATATAAATCATTAGAATAATGACGATTAGCGATGGTACATGACACACAATATATACTATGTTGTCTTCATTCAGAATTGAAGACTTCGCCAACGAAAAAGGCCAGAAAAATTATTCCAAATAGTACCCTACCATTTGATATAATATGTAACAATGTGTTCACAATAAGTAATTAATTTAGAAGTTCTTTTTTTTTGGCCCGCGGAATTTTTAAACTCGACCCCGTAAAAGTTTACGCCGGCTATGGATCGAATCCACGCAGTTGTCGGCGAGTCAAGCGAAATGATTTTCGATTAGAACCGTTTTGCCGCGCGATAGTCTTATCCTTTTGTCCGAGGGCCGTCGGCGAGTCTTCGAGTCCTCGAGAAGATCCTTGATAATCCTGCAACGGTTCCTGGAGCCGCGGCGGCGTGTCTCACGGAGCAAGTATCGCGCGTTGCCTAATGGTGGAAGGAAACGTTATCCAGAGGCGGGCAATGGACGGGCATTACTGTACCGCGTACCCCTGGTAGGGCCGAGAGAAGTCAACCTCCGGGATATGGACTCGTACTCAGTCTTCGAACTGGCCTCGAACCGCGCTCTATGCAGTGTGTCATACAGTCCCGCAAAGAGCGGCAGCTTAGTTAACAAGACCGCGTGGTGCTCGACACCGTCTGCTCCTCCAGACGCCGTCGCCGCCTTCGTCGCCTCCTCCTCCTCCTCCTCCTCTTCCTCCTCCTCCTCTTCCTCCTCCTTCTTCTTCTTCTTCTTCTTCTTCTTCTTCTTCTTCTTCTGCTTCTGCTTCTTCTTGTCCGCGTCGTGTTCACCACCGTTCTGGAACTCCACGTGAGTTCTCTTCCGGCGAAGTTGAGGAACGGTTCACCGGGTTTTATCGCGAACGGGTTCGTTCGTCTCGACGGAACGGGTGCGACGCGTTTTCGGGCCTCGTTGATTGATCGACGATTTTACCCTGTTACCCCGAGTGATCTATCGAGCACCGGACAGCGAGGTTCACCCACCGGATCGATCGTCGCGGACGCAAGCCAAGAGGGAAGCCAAGAAGAGGGAAGCTTCGAGAAAGAAGAATGGACGCTCTCATCGTCGGATTGATGCTGTTCCATCTTGTGGCAGGTCAGGTGATGTTGTATAGTCTAGAGAACTTTCATTTTCGTCTCACAAAAAGATCGGACATCTTGCGTTTTTTAAAGTTTTTCAGCAGACACTGGTAAAAAATACATTTCCTGTGTTATATGGGCATACGTGTATGACATCGACATCTTCTCGGTTGTAAACAAGCCACTGAATAACAAGCGTCGAACGATGGGACATAGTTGATAAAATGTGTAATCACTAGACTGTTTATGATAAAAAATGGGTACGCGTATTTTAAAACAGTAAAGACATTAGAACAATTTTAAAATGCTGTTACAGTATTTTCAATAAGTTGCTGTTTCAGTTCTGTACTGTTGCAATTCAGGTAGAAAATTTTTATTTTTGCATAAGGATCCGCAGTCTATACAACGCAAGGATCCGCAATTGACAACAGATTAATCAAAATGGAAAAGTAACTGACTGCTCGTGAAACATATACCGTATCGAAACTAAAAAATGAACGATATTCAGTGGCATAAATATGAAAAGTCACAAATACAAGTCGTGAAAAACGGGCAATAATAAGAACGACATTACATTCGTAGGTGTCCGCGAGACAAATTGTGTACAGCGTCGACGTAGACATTAATACAAAGAACGCGAGGCGCGTTTTAAAAAAGTATTGTTAGAAAGGAGAAAATTGCAGGAGAATTCGTATTTGAAGGAACAATATGAAATGAATTCGTCTGCGATTTGCAGGAAAGCATATATTTATGATAAAAAAATGCTGTAGCAGAGAGAAACTCAATTTACAACTTGATCGATGATCCTGATAGCTTAAAAATGGAAGGTGGCGGCGCGTACAGATTTGGTCTCCTGCTATCGATTCACAGATGAAAGACTAACAAGACTAACTCCTTGATAAAAATTTTTAATAGCGACAACAACTTCACTCATAAACCACCTAGTTATTCTAAGTAGTATAGTTTATTCGTTTCTGCCGGGATCGATACCTGAGAAAAGATTTTCCTTTTATAATATCAATGAACTAGAATGTCGGAATTAATATAAACTAGAGCGTCATACAGCTCTGTTAAATTATGGAAATAATTTATGTAGATATTATGTCTAAAACTTCGTTCTCCATTAAGTCCTAAATCGCTTATAGCCTGCTCGATAGTCATCAAGTGAAATTTTTGCGATATCAAGGAAAATTTCGCCTAACGTATTATGCAAGCAGATTTTAAAAGGGTTTTTACTTTGAAACTTACTCGTCCACATATAATATAAAAGATTCCGTTCAGACGTATATTTTGAAAATTACTTAAAGTTCCTGTTAATCCAGTGACTTTCTTTACTTTCATAAATTATATTACTTAAAATCCAATTTTTCAGTAGGATTATTTGCTAAATGACTCTCAGCTCTATCTAGCCTGTTTCATTGAATTACAGTAGTTTGCAATTGTAGTTTATAATTTAGCAAAGACGTTCTAACTTCTTGTAACATCGATGTCGAATCAATTGAGCCAGTTAACTGTGCGACTAACGATAAGAGAACATTTCGCGATAATGAAAATTTCACGTTCAACAATTTCGAGAATCCACCTTTGCCCACTAGACGTGCGTTTGCCTTCGTATTTTTGCATAAAAACGTAATCGGAAAGGATATGCGATATTTTGGTGCACAGCTGGCACGAATACCGGGCTGGCAGCCTTTATTTTTCTGTCAACAACGTTGCGAGTTTTATTACGTATGAAAGCTGTAGGGTGGAGGACGTAGCATTATACTGGCCCCTTTTCTTTTCCATTCTCGTGACATCGCTCCTGTTCGCGAAAATTTGTGCGCGGGACTATCTCCAATCTTATTGGCAAGTTCCCTCTAAAAATAGCAGCTGTCGGTTCACAGTATTCTTCCTGTAAATGGAAATTACCGTTGGAACAAGTGATACATACTTTACGAGCATTTTTTAAAACCTACTAGTTGTAATAACTGGTTTCAATTTTTTTTGTTTCATTTTTTCCGGAAAAATTTTCCAGCCGAGACGAAGAAAATAATTTTTCGAAATATATTATTTTCTTAATCATTTCAACTCCGCGTGATATTTTAGCGCCGTTTTGTGTTTGCTTTAATCGTTTGTAAATACCAAATTTCCTTCGTCTACGATTCGAAAATGTTGAAAATAATAAATCGATGCTCCTGAATAGAATCCGTTGAATAGACAATGCTTCGTAGAGACGGATAAAAGTATAAGTTTGTAAAAGTATAATTTTGGATTCAAACTGTCTGTGGATTAAAGTGATCAAGGAAGAATAGTAACAATCATGAAGGTAAAATACTCCACTCGGAACAGCGCAAAAGCGTACTCTTATTAAATATCCGATTGACTAGCTAGCTATAGGTAGCTACTACCGTCCTGAATTTATATGAACGAATCTGCGACTATATGAACGCAAAGCGGATATTGTTTGACTACAACTTTTGCCAAAAACTATTCGATCAAAAGAATTCATCTGGGTGCGACGAAAGCTATTTACATGTAGCGATCGGAAACGGATATACACATAGAGTGACCCGACATTGTGATAAGTCTGGGTAAAAGGTGTCTCATATATAAACTAAATAAATAAATAAGGAAACAAGAGATATTTGATCGAAAATTAACTGAGAATTTTTCATGTGCTACGGTGTTAGTTTCAAACGTAGTAGTTGATATTTGTGAAGTATATAGTTGATTAGAGACGTTCTAATCTGTTTCATTAGGGTTACCTAAATCGGTTCACGTGGAAAATGTGGTGCGAGGCGCAGTTCGAGTGACTGAAATTAAAGAAGAATTTCCCGAAAGAAAAATTAAATCACTTAAAAGACGGGACAAACATTTTGAGTTATCGAAGGTTTTACTAACGTGATATTTCCCACCGTCCCACAGCCAATCACGTTTCAGTGTCCAAGTGACTCCACCTTTTTAGATATGCGTTGCATCGGCACCATCTTCCAAAACTGCGTTACTTAAACGTGTCCCGGAAATGAAAGAGAGTGGCGTGCAGCGAGCGATTTCGTTGATGATTACCGCATTCTACTATCATGAAATTTCACGGCAATGTGTAAAACGGTAGATTAGTGCTCAATTTTGCGGAATTCGGTGGGACACGAGGTCGGTCGATTTTCCCAGCGAGATCATTTACTGGGTGTCCGATAAAATGGAGAATTCACGCGTGGAACAGGATAAGTTTCGTTTTTAACGGTATCGACGAAATAAGTGTCTGTCCTTGCGACCAATTTTACTGGATACCAAATTATTTTGTAACGCACGATTATTTGAGGGAAAAAAGCATTTAGTCAAACACGGTAGCATTGGGTGTATGCAAAAGCTGTTTTTTCTGTGTTTTTGCAGACGTTTCCCGGTCGCTGCATCATTGCAAAAATATCTTATACAAAATGAACGACGAATCTAGGGACATTATTACACTGTTTTTTTTTTTTAAAGAAATGATCACAGTTCATGAACATTTGTCCATTGCAAATCGATGCGGTTGTTGTGTATTTTTTTTTTATACGAGTGTCAATGTAAATATATTGACGATAGCAATACGCAATGTTTGGTCAAAATGCGGTAATACAGGGTGTCCCAAAAATGTTGCACTTCCTTGAAGGGGGAGGTTCCTCGGGTTGTTTGAAGTAACTTTTTCCTTTGCGACAATGTTCTCCGCGGCTGTGTTAAGGAGTTATTAACGAAAAACACGGACCAATCAAATCGCGGCTATAGCGGACGGATTCCGACTGGGCCAATGTCGGCGTAGCGCTCAGTGATCTGATTGGCCCATGTTTTTCGTTAATAACTCCTAAACAAAGCCGCGGAGAAGATTTTCGCAAAGGAAAAAGTTACTTGAAACGACCCCGATAACCTCCTCTTTCCATTGAAAGTTGTTGTACTTAATGATGTACAACATTTTTGGGACACCCTGTGTATTATTTGAATAATGCTCGAGCCTAGTCGGAGGTACATATTTTTTTATTGAACACACTTGTAGAACAGGACACCGTTTATATTATACGGACAATTTGTTTCACGGGTACGTGTATTGAATGGCCTATTGAAAAGTCGCTGAATGCGACCATCGTTCCGCAGCCGTGTTTGTATAATATAAAGTTCGGCGACTGTTCTTGGAATACCTAAATGGATTTTTCCTCCCCCCATTCAGGGATCAAGTGAAACGCAGAAAAGGCGGGGTTCCCGGGCTCGATCTCCACGCCTGGAAGCTATTTTACCCCCGGTATTGAATGTCGAGGCAATATCTGAAACTGTCATCTTCATTACAATTTCGCGCCGACCGGCGCGGGTGGCGCCTGGCGACCTCTCGCAGTTTTACCATCCTCCGTATGAATTCCACGAGCCAGATAATCGATCGTATTTAACGGCGTGTTTCTCGCGTCTCCTTTTTTTCCCGGACTCCGTTCGATGATGGCCGATAACGTTGCGCGATGTCGCGATAGTTCGACAAACCAATTCGCAGTTACGACACGCCGCCCGGACTTTCGAAGAGCTCGTTAGAATCGCTTCTTCTTCGCCCCTTATCTTGTATCTTTCGCGTTTTACGGTGTTCCGCGATTTATGCGCGGCAGATGGGCATGTCTGTATGCGCTAATTCGAGGACTTCGCGATTCTACGACTTCATCTCCAGCATTGATTCGACTCGAACGAGTGTTTCTTAACCGTTTCCGGTCCTGCTATTTGGTTGGCAACTAAGTAATTGCGTATTTTAACACGTTGACTGCCAAATTAGAAACCTCAAAAATAAAATCAAAGTGAGTTATTTAATGAAATAAAAATTGAAAAGAATTAAATGTATGATATTGAGTAGTCCTCCAACTTTCTTGCATGTTACAGATCCTAATAAAATTTGGTACAATGAATATATTAACGTAAATAGCAATCAAGTCAATGTGTCAGATAAGGAGGAAAATTCAAAATTTTTGCTTAAAAATATATCTTTATTCAAACAGGTATTGTCCGTTTTTGTCGATGACCTTTTGCCATCTGTCAGGCAGTGTCATAATTCCATGTTCATAAAACTTCTGATTTTTGCCAGCAAAAAACTGAATTAAATGTGATTTTACATCGTCAGTGTTATTAAAAATTTTACCATTTAGGCAGTTCTGCATGGACCGAAATAAATGGTAATCCGAAGACGCAAGGTCTGTGCTATATGGTGGATGTGACAACACATTCCAACCTAGTTCCAATAATTATTGGCGAGTGACCAAAGATGTGTGGGGATTTGCATTATCATGCTGGAAAACAACACCTTTACGATTTGCCAATTCTGGCCGCTTTTCTTGAATTGTATCGCTCAGTTTGGCGAATTGTTGAACGTACAGGTAAGAACTGATATCCAGCAGTTTTAATTTTTTTTTAATCCATGTATGCGATAAATTGAGCTTCTCTGCAATCTCACGTGGTGTGCTATGACGATCTGAATCATGGATCGCCAGATCTGAATCTGAATGGACGACCACATCGTTGCGCATTTTTCAGTGAAAAATCACCAGAACGAAATTTGCCAAACCAATTTTGACACTGCCTTTCTCTCAAGGCTTGATTCCCATATACGGGACATAAGTTCTTGTGTGCTTGCGATGCGTTCTTGCCTTTTCGGAAATAATATAATAAAATATTTTTGAAATGCGCGTCTTGTTCTTCCATTTTTAATGGAAGTCCAAACAACAAGAAAACAATATAGGTTAGATGCTTTGAACACGTTGATAAAACAAAAGAATGTGCTAACACTTAGTTGCCAAGCAATATATCGAGCCAGACTCGACATTAACTCTTGTGCCAATTACAAAAGTATTTTATAATTTGTAAAATTATAAATTTCACTGATTTACGTTACACTTGCCAACGCCACAATTACGTTGTATCTAACAGTTGTAATATTTCTCTTAGCTGTGCTAAGCATCTTAGGATAACTTCTAGGAGGCTAGTCAAGTTACGTACGAGAATATAATTAAACTTCTTCGTTTCTTAAACTTGACTCGGTTGGGCATCAACGGAAATGTTTAATCTGCAAAATTAGTCCAGTTTCCAACAATTAAGATATTTCGGCAAATACTTAGAATATTATCCGGATCAGGATTAGACTTCCTTCCGAAGCTTAGCGTCGCTTGCGGTTTGTAATTCTAACAAAGTAGCTTTAGCGTTCGACAGGTTGAGTCAGCTCATCAGATTTGATAAAAGTTGCTTGTGCCTATTACATCAATATTTGATTCGCGGTTTCTCTTGTTTTTCGGCAATATGAATTTACGAAAATATAATGCAGCTCGTTATGTTTAAACTCTTCGGTTTTGATTGAATTTCGCGTAGTTTACACGTTTACAGTATGTTCCCCATTTTGTAACAGGTTTCCCTCGTAACTTTGCTCTATCACGGTACTCGTTTATGGTTGCACTTTTATGGTTTAAACTATAATATTATCGTCGTGGTAAAATAAAATGAAAACTTCAAATGACGTCCTTTTACTAAAACTTTCGTTTCGAAAAATGATTTGACTCGTATATAATCTGCTGAAGTAGAAACGGCAAACAATAACCAGACACGTTAGCCAAGTCCCATTGTGTAATTTACGTATACGAAAATGTATTTTGTATTTTTGTTTTATTGCTATGTATCTATTTCATTACGAGTAATTTTTTTGCGACATCATTGCACTCACAAAGAAAAGTGAAGTATCAAAGTTGAACTTTCGCCTTCGCGACTTTGTTATCTTCAATAAAATTCTGACACAACTCGAAATTCACGACTATAACAATACCTAAAAAAAAAAGACTCGCCAGGTCTTACACAGTGGAATTCAACAAAATTCCTACAGAATCTGTTTTCATAAGTTTACTGTTCGATCGATGAAAATCGATCGACATATCGAAAGCGAAAACGCGAAATTACACCCACCGCGTCCAGTATGATCGTTGTGCTCGATCATTCCCGACTTGCATGATCTAAAAATCGGAGAACGGTGGAAGAAAAGGAGGGCTAAGCTACCGGTACAATAAACGGAGGTGAACAATGTTCGCTAATCCCTGGAGCATTGTAATTGGGAAATTACGAATTAGGCTCTAGTTTCTCGGACGGGTGAGCCTCGCGCTCATGATCAGGCGTGTCGGGATACGTCATTGTCTCGTTTCCTGTTTCACTGATGTTACCGAGGTTCAAATAAGTAAATGAAGAGACGTCTTGTCCCTTGCCACTTGCGCAAGTCGCATCCCTCTCGCCAGTTTCGAGGAATACATTCTTTCTCGGTTTTCCACGAAGCCCCAGTTTCGCATCTGTAAAACTCGTCGCCTCGACTTCTGTCAAAACCGACCGATGCCATGACAGAGCTGTTGAGTTTCCACTTACCAAGGGAACCAAAGATGATTTTCTTCAAGAAACGAAGACCATCGTGCTTAATGGAATAATTAAAGCTAAATATACATCGAGAAACGAAATCGAACGAATAAAACCATCTTTCAGACCAGAGCTTCTAGACAGCTCATTAAGATTAAGTAAAAAATTCAAGTTATTCGAGCTTAACTCAAACTCAAACGCAGTACGTTTAAATATCGATATACATTTATTGAATTGTTATATATAAGTGCCACTTTGTTCCATAATCTTTCTCCATCTTTCACGGTTGATTTTTTATGTTGAGTTAAAGTTTTTCTCATTATGGGAATTTTGTATTGACCTAAAGGGATGAAAATCTGAGGGTGTAATGACTGGTTGGTCAATAGAGTGAAAGGGGTTGCACATCCCAACGAAGCTCTAGCTTTTGGAAGAAAAAAAAGCATAAAATGCCTATCATTCGCTCTGTTTCCTTCCATATTTATATAAGAGCGTATAAAACTAACGAAAATTAATGTATTCTAATCAAACTTTTTTCTAAAAATGCCTGAAAGATCACCTTTCTAGACTATGTACGTTTTTTTTTCTTTTTTTTTTATTGAAGCTTTTCAGACCCTTAAATGGGTCCATTTCGCTGTACAGTATGGTGATACAATGATTAAAGTCGGAGTTTCGATGTTAGAGTGTGTAGTTATAACTATAAAAAAAGAAACATTTAGACAGATAATTTACAATCTTTGTAGTATAACAGAATACAATTGCAAGCCTTAATATTAGGTTTTGCTATAAACATATCTATACTTAGGGGTAGTTGGTAGCCCATTTTTGTTTTCAATCATTCTGAAAAACGGCACGAACTTTCCGGACAACCCAATGCACATTGTCAAAAGAGTGTTGTCATATTAAAATATTGATTTTCTTCAGTTCAAGGTATCGGACGAGAAAAAACATGTGATGCATTATCTTTTTGTTCCGAAGTGTATACGAAGAGGATCAAAATAATCCGCGGGCCGTTCGGTGGCAGCGGCGACCTTAACTTTTACCGAGAGCATAAATTAGCCGTGTTATTGGTGTCATTAAGTTGTTTCGTGTGTGCCGAGGAGCGAGAGTCCTCTCTCTCTCTCTCCCTCTCTCTCTCTCGCGCGCGCACCGTGCGCTTCCATTTCTCTTCAGCCCCGGCGCCGTAAATAAAGGTGCTGGTGAGAAAAAGGGGCGGTTCCGGCGTCCGAGCCGAAACTGACAAGAAAAGAGACACCGAGCCCTTGAACGTCGGCGGAGGAGAATCGCTGTAGAAGGATTCACGACGCGCGCCGACCCTCAAAGGGAAAACCACACGTTTTATCCTGACCCTGTTTCACCTGGTTTCTTTTCTTTTCTTTTCTTTTTTTTTTGTCGCTTTGCTCTCGCGGTCGAGGGAAAGGGCGGGGAAAGCGAGGGAAAAAAAAAGATGCAGAATAAGGACATTCGGTGCTGAAAGTGGAAAACCGTTCGGCGCAAAATGTCGGCGCGGAATCGAATAGTAAAAAGGGAAATCCGTGGGACCGGGTGTTCCGATTCAACACGGTTTATCGAGGAAGAAATGTACCGCGAGGATGTTAGGTCTGCCCGTAAAAACGAACTGCGAACGAGAGAGGGGAGAGCGCGGCAATATCTCGAATCGTTGTCGAAGCTGCGATTTGAAAGCGGTGTAACTCTATTCCGCTGACAATCTACCTGACGAGCTGACGAAAAGGAAATCGTGGAAAGTAATGCTCGAATACCTTGACATTGTTCGGACAGGCGTCCGCAAAGTTCACGCTGCATCAGCGGTGGAAGAAACAGGCATGGAACGCTGGACAGCAATTAACCCTTATACGTGGGTGTCATGTTGGTCGGAATTAATTTTCGTTGAACGAACAGTAATATGAAAGATTATGCAGGAAAAACAAAATTTATCAATTCGTTTTTAAACTTTAGATACAGTGGGGGACAAAAGTATTCGTACACCTGGAATATAGAAATAAAAGCAACAATATCTTTTCTGTTAGTAATTGTATTTCAACATATGTAGCTTTATATTGTATACAACACTTATAACAACAAATGAGCAAAAACAAAACAAATTACAACGGCAAAAATTTCACAAAAATCCCATCGAACATGTATGGGCGAAACTTGAAAAAAATGTACGAAAATACGACATAACTTTGAAAGAATATTTAAAAGAAATATTAAAAAGAGAATGGTGTAATTTAGAATCTGAGTTCATTAAAAATTTAGTATTATCAATGCCCAATAGATTACACGAAGTAATTCGTCAGAAGGGCTATCCTACTAAGTATTAATTTAGAAAATTCCCGTTAAATTTATTGCAACTCTTGTAATAATGAAATGTACGAATACTTTCGTCCCTCACTGTATATGTAGCACAGTAATATGTTTCAATTTCATGTAAAAATTATATTTTATATTTTTCTATTAGAATCGCTAGTATAAATATTTTTATACAGCGAACAACAATATTTTATAATATTTTTATGACAGCGATTAAAGTTGGTTTCAAGACCAAAATATATTTTGGTAATTGTAGAGAATCAACTATGCAGAGGAAGTGTCACGAATTAATTTGTCCATATTTTCACACATTTGTCCACATATTCAATGCGATTAAGAAATGAACGACGATAATCTGCTTGTACGGAAATTGCTACCATCCGTGCTTATCCTACAGAGATGTACGAGACAATAGTACTTTGGAAAGATCGCTTAAAAGATTTTTATTTCTTCTGGTGTATGCAACGTGGCCTTTTCGATGTGCATTTTCGAAACGAAGTGGAAGTCAAAAACTGGGTTGATTACGTTATCGCGTTAAAGGATGAAGAAATTTTCCGTCGTGGCATTCGTACGTTGCCCGAGAGACAGTAAAAAACGATGAATTCCATCATGTATTTTGTATTAAAGCTGGCATATTCGCGGGAAGTCGCGAGATAAGAGATTAAAAAGGTTCTGCCAGGTGAACACGAATTACACGTGATACGTAATACGTAGGAGCATTATATGCATTATATCATTCAGTTTCCTGTTCACTTAGTCTATTCAATAATTTACCTAGGTACTATTTGTAGCATACAGGGTGTCCCAAAAGTGTTGTTCTTCCTAGAAAATGGTAATTCCTGAGGTCATCACAAGCGACGATCGCTCACAATTGAAATCAATGCTGCTTCTTCGAAGACAGAAACATGATAAAAGGAAAAAAGAAGTTGAAGCCGATGTTAAAAAGTGAATATCGTAAAATATTTTCGCCCGCCGCACCGTGCGAACGTTACCTTCAGCGTACATATAACTGTGTAAACAATGCTTCGATGGAAAGAAAGTGTAAACAACGATATAGTTCTTCGTTTTCGTACAATATGGAAATATCGAGAGTTTTTTCAATCCGGCACAATACAACTCAAACATTGTGAAAATTCATACAGTATTTCTTCTTGCTATGCAATCAGTATTTCATCGATCGCCTGTAATGCTTTTCGCCCGAGAAAATTGTGGAATTACGTTTTTAATGGAGAAGTGCATTATGAACAAGACTACAAAAAATTTTCGTTCAAACGTGTTCGTAGATATTTATCGCAGATATACGATAAACGTATCGCGTAAAATTCAAATGTCCGTCAATCTTTTTCGTTGCTTGTAAAGTTAAGACATAACGTAGTTCGTATAAAATTAAGGCAGGTTTAAATCACCATTATGCTCGGTTTAAATTACAAAAATCTCGACGTTAATATTTACCATTACCGTGGAACTAGCACGAGTAAAAATTTCACTCCTATCTTTTTAATTTGCATACCAGACAGTCGGATTGAAAGAAATTTCTAAAAATGTATAGTCCTCCTCCTTCTTCCTCGCTTCCTCTTGGGCTATTCTATTACGGCTTTGGAAGTCGTTTCGCAATTAATAACGGTCAACGGAGACGTTAATGACCGCTACACGGCCCAGCCATATATCTGCACAACACTATAACACCGTAAGAGCTGTATTATTTAAATGACGCGCGAAAATGAAATTAGCACGTTCCAGAGACATTTTAATTGTATTATTGAACCGTCATAGACTCGTTTTATTCAGGCTCGCGTAGTTCCTGCAAATTTCAATCTTTTTCGCAAATCATTTAGCAAATCTATGCTTCTAATTGCTCGGAAAAAAGTCAAGTCGTTCGGTCAACTTTTAGGAAAGTTATTTCGACTTAAGCTATAAATGTAACAGATACATGTTGCCTGATAAAAATGACAAGCTTTAATTTATTTAGCATGAAAGCATCTTTATAATTTCAGAAATTGTCATAATAGGAAATCTAGAACCAGTCATTTGATCGGTGGTGGTACGTTTAGTGTTAAATTCCAATTTTAGGAAAGTTATTTCGACTTAAAGGGAATTTTCAGGAGGGCGCAGAGTAATTTTTTATCCGTCGGCGGGCCAAATAAGTTTGGGAACCTCTGGTACTTGCTCCGGACTATTCAAATCATACCGAGCGTCCGTATGGAATTGGCTGTGTGTGCGTTGAACCAGGTCCCAGCCCTAATTCGAACGGCATAGGCAAGGCAGAGACGCGGTTGATCGTTTAATTTCGCGTCGCGCGGCGGCGACGAAATAAAAGCGAAATCAGCGTGAATCCGGCGGATTGAGATCGCTTGTCCGGACAGGTTCGATAATCGTCCCGGCAATAAAGCTGTAAAGCGTCGCACGCCACACAGGAATGCTGTTTCCGTGGGCCGTGAACCGTGATCCGTGGGCTCGTAGACGGGCCCGGTTATCGGCGTGTGCATCTGGTATTTCTGTCGGGTGCCATGCCGTGGCCGTTCCGATGCGTTTCATTGACTACGTTTGCTCGTTTCGGGGAAAGAAAGCTGCGCGGCGCGCAGACCAGCCCCCGCGCAAACAACCGAAAAAGGAGCAACAGGGAGACGGAAACCCAACGACCGGTGTGCTTACCGTCACGATCAACGAGCATTGTGTGCAGCCGCTCCCGGAGCTCCCTGATACAGCGAAAATACACTTTACGAAATAATGCAGGTCGGATGTATGAGAAATGAAATTACAGAACGGCATTAATGTATTAACGTTAAACCTACCACGGTCAAAATGACCGGTTTTCTATGTCACAATTATTCAAATTACAAAAACGTTTTCATAGGAAATTAATGACTTGACTTCTTTATTTATGCAGATACTATTAACCCTTAGCACTCGAGTGGTGACTCTGAAGCACCACTAGAAATTGTTATGGTATTATTTGAAAGAAATTACAAAAAATATTACAGAATATTTGTTTCATTGGAAAATTTGTATTTAAAAGATTACTAAACATTTAAATATTATATGTGGAAATTGGATCAGTTTCATATGAATAAATGAAAATATTCTAAGACGGAAGAAAAATTTAGTTTTAGGATGAAAATAGCGCCGAGTGCAAAGGGTTAAGGGGACCGGAAAGTAATGTCGTATTTTTCGTAAAATTAAAGTAGAGTAATTTTTTATTGACATTTTATTTTTAATTTGTGACATATAAATACTGTCGTACGGTTGACCATGACGAACGAAGCTTCCCCGAGAGTTCTACAATCGTCTGTCGATGTAAAATGTTATTATCGAGTGCCACAGGCCTTCCTGATCGAGGTGCGTCAAAAAGATCGAAATTGCCCGATTCAAATTCACTATCGTTGGCACTTACGTACAGTCAATACTTCCGGATAAACATGATAAATGTTTCTTGTAGCTATTGCGACATTTGCTGCCCTTTCGAAATTAGTATCCAATGCCGAATGTGCAACTTTTCTGGATTTGAATCGGTCATTTGAACACAGTCTCTAAAAACACGATATTTTTGTACAAAACAGTACTAACTAATCTCCCGAACCTGCAGCCATGTACTGAACAACGTAGGTGTACGAAGTTAGTTGTTGTTATCAGTCAAATATTGACTTGCGCAAAAACGACATTACTTTCCGGCCCCCCTAATATAATAAAAACCGTACAAAGTTTAAGCAAATTCAATCTTCTCTTTTCCATAAGACGTCTCTTTTATATGTTTTGTGCTGGGTAGGTTCCGTAATTCAATCAAGGCTCCGTAAATTCGCGATAAGGTAGAGTGACCACGTTACCGACAAAAATAGGCAAAAAGTGGGTTCAAGTAAAATAATTCGAAACTATCGTCCAGAACCTAATTTCTTTTTCGGTGCACGATCCTCCTGGGACGAAATCTTCCGATTGAAATCGTGCGTATGATTTTTACATTGTATCTCTTTGCACATTCCATAAAAAAAGTCATAGAATGATTTCCGACAAATAGGAGGCGGCTGCTTAAACGTTTTCTGGAAGGCTGTGCACGCTCGCCGAGTCAAACGAGATTTTATTTCTCACCGCAAAAAGTATAATAAAGATACCGAGCGGACGACGACGCGCAACTTCTGGACAGCCTAATAAAATTCGGAGCGCTCTCTCCGGTAACCTGTTACTGTAATTGACCTTTTTTCTTTTCTTTTTCTTTGGTAGATAATCGTGTTTTCGTATAACTATGCGTATAGTCTGTCGCAAAAGTCGCGCGCGCTCGATCAACTGCAAACATTTGGCGAAAGAACGAAGATTTTGCGGACGTTGTTTGTTCCAGACAACGAATCGATTTGCCATCGATTCGTTGCTTCAAAAGCATAGGGAATATTTGTGAATTCGTTTTGGTATGCTCACTGGCTGTATTTTAATAGAATAGTATTACCTATGGAGAAGGATACGAAATGGGGGGATACGAGAAAAGGAAAAAGTGAAAGGATGAGAGAGAGAGAAAAGAAAAGAAAAGAAAATAACAATAATGAACTAGGGAACGGATAAATAAACATACATAGTATTACCTATGATTATCAACATTTATGGAGCATATAAGCGTCACCAACGAGGAGCGCAGAGGGTTAAGTTAAGAAAGCGAAGGACGGACGAGGGTTAAACGAATTTCGCAGACGGTATTGACGGAATAATACCGTTCCAATTGGTGGATGTTTAACGAACAATCGGCCGAGACAGTCGTGGACGATCACGGATTCGAGGCTGGTCTCGGCGTTCGTGTTTGCTCGCAATATATTTGGTGCCACCCCTAATTCTACATCCATTGGCCGTGTCGGTCACGAGTAGTTGTGTGCGCTGGTCCACGGTCTCTCTCTCCTGGCCTAACTATGTACATTGTTTTTACTGCGGCGTAGTCGTAGCAGCTGCAGGCCAGAAGCTACAGAATCTCCGCACACCGCGTCGAGATATCACGATGTGTCCCCTTTGCACTCCTTTCGCCGGCGCTCCACGCTCTCGGCAGCTTTCTTTTGTCTTTTCTCGCCGTTCTAGTGGGTTCGACCCGGACTAAATATAGAGGCGTCGCAAGGGTCTGTCCCGCTGACGGGTCAGAAGTAACTTGTTGCTATTAGCGGACGAGGTTCGAAAGCGCAGGAGGAGAGCTCGCGAGAGAAGAGGCAACCTTAAGTTGTCCGGGCCTTGCGAAACAAGAGACTCCGAGGAAAGAAGGACAGAGACGAACTCAAAACTGGAACCTCACACATTGGCCCGGATCGAACGATTTACCGACGTTTCCTAAAATTTTCACTTTTCAGGAAAACGCTGATCGTGCCTGTATAATTTTGTACGACGTAGACATCGTAATTATTAGGGTAAAGGACCCAATTACTGTGGGGGTACCAATTACTCTGTCTATACTGATTATACCTATTTTTAAAGCATCAAAGATTCTTACAAAATCAGAGTAATTTAATTCATGAATGCGAAACTAGCAATTTTAAATGTATTATAGGGGATGCTGTTTTAACCCTTTTGAATTCTAAAGATCTTAATAAAACTCGGTTTATCCGGATATGTCACAATAAAAATGAATGTCTAAACCTAGTTAAAAATCACTGTCAGTCTTATGCGACTGACATGGCAGTTAACGTATTAAAAAAGAGATATATGACATATATATTAACCGATTTTGATGAAAAAGTTTAATATCTCTTTTTTAATATTTCTTATGCTTTAAATACATATATATTAATATAGGCACAGTAACTGGTACCCCGACAGTAATTGGGTCCCTTACCCTATAAGAGGATTATTATAAGAGAAAATTCATTCAGAACATTTTGATTTTGCACGATCATCTAGCCATGGCACGCGTTGGCTATATAATGCAAGTACATAAAATAACAACAACATGGGCTTCCTGTAAAAATTAGAGCGATAATATTTGTATTAATATTTTTGAAAATGCAAGAGAGAAACCGGAATCGGAGTAAGTTACGTATAGATACGCGCAGGTTGCTTTAATTACCTCACGTGCAGTACTTTCAGGTTTCTTGAAATCTCACATCATACAATGAATGAACGCAGCGGTGCATACATAATAGGTTGAAACTGCATGCGTTAACTCACAGTTTGATTATAATAGCAAGACATGTGTAGTGCACACGAGTTTATACACGAAATTTCCGCGAGGATTTACGAGTGAAATGCATCTGTGTGCTCACCTTGGAAACTGTCGGGAAATCGAAATTCCTATGTTAGCAATATTATGCTGTTATTATACAAACGTTAAATAATCGAGTATCTATTATTTATATACGTTTGTATACGTCACGGTTCACAAATTTCATCATACTTTTTCAGAGAAAATATCGCATAAAATGGTTGAAAACAATATTGATTCAGGTTATACCTGTTCATTTTTGATATTTCAATCACAAATATTGAACTCGTTAAAAAATGTGCTTTGTTATCGCTCTATACTCCTTTATTAACCGACGAATCAATTTCATTTCGATACTGTGTCGAAAGTATAGCCAATAAGGATTCAATTGTGTTTCGAGGAACATAGCTACCGCGATAAAATTAGGTTTGTTTTTGTTGGTGAGCACACGTTTTGATCGAATTACTAGACTGCAGATTTTATGCGTTTGCGACAAAAATTAGTGGTGGTAAAGTAGTACTAAAGAATTTAAGAATATCAGTTTCAAAGAAACTACGATAAAGGACCCAATTACTGTGCCTATATTAATTATACATATTGTCAAAACATAGTGAATATTACAAAAGAGATATATAACATATATATTAACTGATTTTTATAAAACAAATTTAATATCTCTTTTTTAATATTCATTATGCTTTAAACATAATTAATATAGGCACAGTAATTGGATCCCTTACTCTATTCGGCTCTTGTCTCCTGCAATTGGTGCACACAATTTCTATTTTTCACAAAGATCTGCAGTTTTTGATTACTGCAGTTTGGCAGTGCAATCACAACGTTGCGCACTTCTGGGGTGCGCAATTGTTACGCAACCATAATCATTAGATAATTGAATCTGAAGTTTCCAACAATGTCGACCGATTAACGTGGAAATCGCCGGCTACGCCCGATGACATACTCGCGTATCGTTGTACTCGTTAATCATCGAACACCAGAGGACACTTTCACGATCGGCCAGCTTTTCGACGAGCGAAAATGGCCGATCGAAAGGGCCGTACCAAGTCAGGCGAGCCTCGACCGGCAAAGTGAATTCTTCCTGTGTCGTGACGAGGCGTCGTTCCCGCGAATTATATCGGTGTCCCATAAGTTAATAGCGACTTAGTCAGCCGAAGAAAAACTGTCGATGCCCGGTTGTCTTCGATCGCCTGCAATCAACCTGACGATCGGTTTCTGCGAGTACGACGCCCGATCGAGAGAGCCGTTCACACAGTTGTAATTTGATTTTGAATAACGAGCCTGTAATTTGTCGTTGCCAATCGCAAAAACGTAATCAGTTCGCCGTTGGGGGACGTTCGAAAGTCGACCGTGCTGCTCCATTTTGATCGGGACATTCTTCGACAGAAATGAAAAGGATAAATTACGTAATTATAGATCTTAGCACGGACGGCGGACTGCGCGACACGGGTAATCTCGATCGGTTTCCGCCAATAAAACTGGGATAAAGCATCATTTGATTTCACATATTGGGGCTAGATTCTGAAATTGATGGGTATAATAATCTTCTCGGTGAAGAATGCTGGAACGATCAAGCGGGGTATAGGAATGCTGTAAATAGGATGCGGGATTATATCAGTGAGACAACGTTAATTCGATAAGGGAAACTTTTTTGTTTTTAGTTATTTCTTCGTGAAACTGTTGACAAAATATTTGTCACATTTCTCTGATTAAAATGAGACCAAACACGATATAATTTGGATTAAATTTACTCGATTAAATCACAGTTTAGTAGAATCTCGATTATCCGAACCCTCCGTTATTTGAATACAGTTATACAGGGTGTTCGACTACAGGTGAAAGAAAATCTAAGGGGTGGTTCTCGAAAAAAAATATAAGACGGAAATTGGCTTCATATTTTAGTTATTCACAATTTTTAATTCGGCGGCAACCCTCCTTTTGATGACTTTGAATGTCACGCGCCTTTGCACGTAAGCAGCGTACACTTCTGTTGGTCAGGTAGGTTGCCGTATTTTAGGCGAATTTTTAATTGATGATAACTAAAAAGTGAAGCCGAAATCGCAATTTTTTTATTCTTCATTTTCATCTTATATTATCATGGAGAACCAGCTCTTAAATTTTCTCCCACCTGTAGTCGAACACGCTGTATATATGAACAGTTTTATATTAATCCAGACGATGTAGGAGTGACTGTTACAACGCTGTGTTAGTACTATTGATTAGTTCGGGTAATAGAGATTTTACTGTATCGTGGGTAAAACGAACAGATATGTTCCATATTGCGATCCATACTCAAGCAAAAAAATATTACAAATGTGTCGATAAACGTTTTATACAAAAATAATTAAAAACAGAAAAGTTTTGGCACTGGATTAGTATTGTCTCACCGATACAGTGATCAAAACTCGAAACAGTCTGCATATCGCATATCAAATTTCAATTTTAACGATATACAGATACATTGCACATACTGCAATGCAGTAACAATTGATTAATAAGTATTTCATCGTGCAGACAATTTACGCAGTCGATTGGATTGCGCATTAATTAAAAATTCTTTATCAAACAGGCCAATAAAGAAGCAAATGCGCAGTGATATTTATCGGGTCGGGTAATCAACCTATATTAAATAATGACTTAGAATAATTTTAATTGTAAATGCCTCGTAATAATTGTTCCCTTCATTCGTCGTCAATAGCTTTCTTGTATACGTGTTCGAGCGAACTTTCGAGTTGTTTGAACTTTTTTTCAATGCTTCTGAAACAAAGGAAAATGCTTTGAAAGGAGAAATGCGATGAAATGAAAATTGAAGAGCACGATTTAGGATACGGTAATCGAGAGATAGACTTGCAGAGAGGCGCGTTTCAATGAAAAGAGAATCGCAGTCGCGATTTAGGGCGAGAATTATTTCGACATTGTTTTCACGCGAGACGTATAAAATGTATAATGCTTCGCGCGAAAAGCGGATTTGTTTCATAAATTCATCGAGATACCGTTTTCTAATCTCTGGCAGATTCCATTTTTATTTCTCCTTTTTTTTTTATCTGTTGCCTGCGTACAAATCGTTGATAGGGGATGGGCTCGTTGTTTTCGCGCTGTCGGCGCAGTGATATGCAAATAATACAAGCGGCCACCGCGAAATCCGATTGGCGGCGATGCGCGTGCGATTTTACGGTCGCCGATAGCTCTCCGAGCGTGTAAAGGAAGAATGGTCGTGTTTGTCAACAGGTACAGGATTACCGAAATTTGTTGATACGCTCGACAAATTGATTATTGACCTGCCGAATTTGTCTGAACGTTATTACGACCGTTTACCGCGATCCGCCGTCCTCCATTTCTATTAAATTTCTATTGGAACCGCATTCTACGTTCTCGGGGGACCAGAAAATTCAATTCTATCGCCACCGTTTGTCTCTGTGCCGTGATTCGAATCGTGTGTTATTAACAGTGGCGGATTTACGATCTTGCAAGCGCATTATGCGACGGATTGCTGATCTGGATGGATGACATTCAAGGCGAGCGATTTTGTTACGAGTTAATGTACAACACGTTCAACGCAATTAATACTGAACCTACTATGTTCAAATGACGGACCCCTTTATCGTACAACTATTCAAGTTCTATGACGCTTCCACTGGGAATTGATTGAATCAATTGCATTATTCAAGCTTGTATTGTAATTATTCTCAAAAATCACAACTGTACACATATTTTTGAGCTTCTAAGTTTTCGTCTAAACGTGATTAAAAGACCCTGTAAAAGAGAACAACGTTTTAAAAAGTGAACGAAATGACTTTTGAAGTTAGAAGAATTAGTTTGCTGGATGACGTGTATACGACATTTTTTTTTAAGTTTCGACTGGTCGAGATTCCGGTGAAAATATGAAATTCGTTTCGTTGTCGATTAATGCACACAAAGCAGATACAACCTGGTTTTTTAAAGAAAGGAAATTGTTCGTTTAATATGTACTCGTGTTGTTTAATAATATTAAAAATACACATTGCGAGAAATACTTTCGGGACAACGTAATATTAAAAGTTGTCTTTCCCAACTGTTTTCTGTGGGCCTGTACAGGAGATAAGAATTTATTCTCCCGTTGCAACGTTTAGTCTCGATAAACTGACCCGGGTATCAGAGCTTCGGTGCAATCGCAGCAAGAAGGAGGAACAAAAAGTATTACTTACTATCAATGGCGCATTCTTCCCGGTCGATCAAAACGAAATTGCGGATGTGTCCGGGCTCTCGGGGCACAGCCCACACACAGAGAATCACTCCCACGAGATCATGATTCAGCTGGTTCTCCCCGTTTCTCCTCGCAAGGTGTATCGGTAATAGCTGAAACGATTAAAGATCTTTATCGTCGTCTGTGAAAACAGGCTAATCCGGGGAAACGCCTTCGTGTCGCTGCGAGAAAGTCGAATCCGAACCAGCCCGTGGGTTGATTGGCAATTAACGATTTTTTCCTCGCCGAGTGACTGGTGTAACTATCGATAACACGGTGGCATTAAATGACCGATAATTAAACAAGACGAACGCATAGTGGGAAGCAGACTAATCGCAGAGAAATTATTGTTGGAAACGATGGTTGCGCGGGTTAAACGATCACATACGTCCAGGTGGGTCTAATTGATCGATTCTCTGAAAATATGTTTATTATTAATAAACCGGTTTAGCTTTCGTAATGTTGTCTTATAAAGTTACTCATATTACTATTACTAGTACTATTACGCCGTATAAATCCAAGGGCTAATAATGATTTCGAAATAGATATTTCAAGCGAAATAGAAAAATTCCTCACATTCGAATGAAATATGCAAAATTACAATACAATCAAAGAAAAATGGAAGATTTTACAGTATCTAGAACAGAAAGTGAGTGGACTTTCACTCAAGGAGTGTATCATGATTGAACAATACCATATCATACTTTCGAAAGCATTACAATCGATATTTGTCATCGTTACTGCACGATTCGAGCATCTGTGTTTGGTTTATGCGTTTTGGTCATTTGCCAAGATGGCTGACCTCATTTCTGTAGAAATAATGGATACGAAACGAATATCTTCGTTTAATTACATTGAAATATTCGTTAATTGCGTTCACATGAGCAGCTTGGTCGAAAGATGCGATAAACATTACCTTCTATTTGAAATTTCATAAAGTTCTCAATGGTGGAATTCGTTGCATTCGCATTTGATTTCGTTCAATTAAATTTTCGCTGCTTGATGTACAAAAACATTCATTGCGTTGCAAATGCGCGTGTTACATATTACGAACAGGAGAATATATGTACATACGTGAATAAACAACCACAGGAAAATTTCACGCAGCGTAGCCTAGGGAATGAAGCGACGTTGTCTTTAATATAAAACAATTGTCTCGCGTTCTGCTATGATAAAGTTGCATGCCAAACATCAGTGGCGCGACTCGTGAAAATTGAAAAACGTTTCTAAGTACCATCGTTTGACTGCTACGGACAGAGGAAAAGGATAAAATGTGGTGGATGCGTGAAATTAAAGCTGCCGGTGAAGGGAGAGTGGTAAAAACGTTTGTTAGAGAGCCAAGGGGGAGACCAGAAGCCAGGGAGTAGAGCGAGCTTTCGGAATTATAACTGTTTCACACGATTCTTTGAACTCGTACGCCGCGGTCGTATGCACACGCTTGCAACTCTTGAGTTATTGAGTAGCATGATTCAACAGATTTTATCGCCCTTTCTGTCGTTTAAAGACTTTCCACGGAATTTCTAGAAAATTCTTGCACTAACTATTGCCAGCTGTGACTTTTCAGACATTTTTGAGACAAAATATTTAGGTAATTGGAAAATGCTCTTGTATTATTCTCAATTTATTAAAATTCTTAAAACGGACAAATCTCTAAATAGCGTCCTGTGCTTTACAATGAACGAATAGAATTTTTATTTCGAATAAAAATCCGTAGTCCAATTGGCACACTGAGGTATCGGTGTTACATAAAGATTAGGTCCTATGAATAATGAAAGCAGAGATTAATTTATAAACTTTAGAAATTAGGTTTTGGGCGGAGTAATTTCTGATTTATAGAGAAAATCGATATTAATCGATAAGTTATGTTGCAAATCAAAATATGAGAATTTTGTGTTTGTAGTCAGAGATAATTGATATATTTATTGTAATGCTAGATTGTGCATACACGAGCAAATTATTTAAATGAAAAATAATTGGCAAATAATAATTTAAAATCCTGAATGGCTAAGAACTGCACATTCAAGAGACTCATTTCAATATTCATTCATTTATTTTTGAAATGTCCCATTTTACGAACGTAACAGTGAGATTTTAAGAGGACTGAAGTTATTTCGAAACTATGGAATTCATGCAGAGTCCGCATCACTATATTCGAGCTTGTGGAAAGTATCACTAGGAAGCTTTTAACTCGTGTATACGGTATTAATATAAACGTTTTACGAAAAGTGATTAGTAGACATCGGATGTTTATGCAATTTCCAATTTTTATAGAAACATTTTAAGAAAGTGGAATGAAATAAAATTTTATTTTTAATGGGGACAGCCTTTGTAGATCCAAAGCAAATAAAAATCGTGTTAAATTCATAAGCCATAAATGCATAAAGATCCGATGTCTAGTGATTAGTATATTTCGTTTCTGATAGGAAATTCAGAAATAGATTTTTATGATAAAAATGATAAAAGTCGATGACCATGGTCGTCGCCATTACACCGGAATTTAAAATCGAACCCTTTAATAGAGGTACAGCGGGTACTTTCAGCACGACGCGTGGCGACATATTACATAAAGTTCGTCGGACTTGTCAATAACGCAATTAATTTGCACGAACGAGAAAAGAGAGTGAAAAACCGGGCGGAGGTGAATTTGTTTGAAAATTAAGCATTACGTGGCGTCCGATCAATGTGATTACGGTTTCTGGAAAGGGGTTGCTCGTTTGTTTAACGAAAGGAATTTAGCCGGCGTTCGGTCCCTATCGTCCATTCCGCACACCGAATTAAACGATTAATGGAATTTTGGGGGAATTTCTCTTTCATCGAGGATACATTCCACGGGGGCATGGCCACATCAATCACTGTCTCATTTATTGAATCGTTGAACATTGTTTACACGTAAGCTTTTCTCTATTACGTTGATGCAACAATTTTGTCAAGGTTTATTTTGAACAATTAGTACAAAAATAAATTAAAAACGAAGATTATTCAATGAATTGTTTTCATCGATATTTACGACTATTTGCAAATAAAATTTTTACAGAATTAACAATTAGTTAATTTTATGTTCATTGAAATCAATGTCCGGCAACGTACGGACTATAGGTGTCCGAGCAAAGTCCAAAACAGTGGATTACTGACACGTAATATCGCGTAATATCGTATTATCGCAAGATAATAGCTGCTGGTATTTCTCGACTCCTGTTGGAAGAACCTCGGAGCTATATTTTCATAGACGAGTGGTTTTTACAGGTGGCTTTTACGCGATCGGTTGCTTCGACTTTTTCGCGTTGCGTCGAACGGAAAAGTAATAAAACGTTAGCAATCGAATACGACGATGAAATTCAGGTCGAAGCTGTGGAGGAAAAGCAACTAGAGAGAGAGAGAGAGAGAGAGAGAGAGAGAGAGAGAGAGAGAGAGAGAGAGAGAGAGAGAGTGAAGACCAGCCACCGGGTAGGGACAGAGAGCGAATCATTCGATCAATTAAATTCGGCTGACTAATTCAACGCGATCGAGCTTTTAACTCGTCGATTAAACCAACCTTGCCCTTTCTCTTTCTATCTCGTCGCACAGCCTGGGCCAACTTGTTCGCTGAACCCTCGGCACAATGGAATTCGCTTTGGCCCCGGTTTCCAAAAATGGGATCAGATTTTTCTCGCATGCGATGACGCGATCGCTTCCAAATCGAAAAAAGTCCTGACGACTCTCTGCTCTAACGATAAGTAAAATATCGAGTGACGTCGCTGTCGCGGACGTTCTCAGAATTTTACTCGCTGCAAAAATGAATGCGAGTTGTGATATTAAATCTTTTGCACTACGATTTATTTTATAGAAAAATTATAATATTTTTTAAAACGCAAAATTCAGAATTCTATTTTATCCGTATTTTGTATTTGGCTATACACTTCTAACATACAAATATTCAAGAAAATAGATTAACATTTAATTGGAAAGATTAAGAAAAAAACGTGCTATCTTTCACGATATTGTTTAGACAAATACTGATACTGGAAATCTGTTTTCTTCCATATTCCTTATAAAAAATGAAACATATGATTCCAATCCCTAACTTTCGGGGTTGTTTTCAATCGTTTAATGGGAATGATGGTCGATAAAAAAATATGTGTGCAATATTTTTCCAATAACTACCCTCTCCCAAAGTGTCAAAAAAATCGACGTTCCCCTGTTATAGCTAAATAACTATACGTTGACAGTAACAAAATAGAATTGTATTTCGATGTAGAAGACATTAACAACATACATATTTAATCAATAGTTCAAAGAATTAATACGTTGTGTTAACACAAAGTGAATATAAATTCTGAAATTAATTAAGTTGTGCACAGCGTAGGATGAAAGCATCATTGTGAGGGAGCTACTTTTATTAATAACGTTGGCCGTTTCTATGCATGGAACAGGTGAATCTTGCGTGGAAAGCACAAAATTCGCCTCTTTCAGTTTTTAATTTATACGCTATTTTTATTTTTCATATAATGAGACTTTGTATAGAAGCAGAACATTGAAAAATGTTCGGCATATATTTTTTTTTAACTGTCCGTTTTCACGTTTACGGGGTGAAAATAGACCTCAACGTTGGGGATGAAAGTATTCTGTAAAACTTTTTCAAAAATGATAGACATAGGAAAAAATTTTACATAGAAAATCTGTTTCTTTGTAAAGAGTGAAGGGACGTAAACAGAATTTTTGGAAATCCGTAGATTTAGAATTACATAATACTTTTCACTGAATAGGAGAAAATGGCCAACATTGCATTGAAACATTGTAGAAAAATTGGTTATGCTTTTTTTAAAAAATTGTATAGACGAAATTCAAATATATATTTTTTTAAAGAGAACTTTCTATTTAGTTTCTATTTATTCATGCAGAGAATTCTCATTTTGCAGGAAGATTCGCAGACTGGTTATGTGAAGTCACGTTTTTGAGAGAAATGTATTAAACTACTTTTGATTACAAAGACAGAGATTTATGCCAGTTTGAAAATATAATCTGGCTCAGGTGTTTGATCACACGCGAGTTAAATAATACTGGGTGACCTTTAAATGGATTAATGCGGATCGGTGATCTAATAACGTTCCAACGCATTGATCTACCTCTAAGCACGAGCTCATAGTCTTGTAATTGGATTCCTGGTATTGATGAAGCATTGATGAAGAAACCATCAATACTGATAATACCGTCAATAGAATTTCACAAAATTGTACACACGCTCGACTGATAAGAAAGTATTATAAAGTGTGTTAAGCATCTTCCAAAATCAAAAACATAAAAAATAGTACCCTGCCACAAAAGTATATAAAACAATGTATTTTTATAGAATCAAAATTATTATTTTTTTCATAACTATTTTTCCGTGTGAACAATTATGCATCCAAGTTCTTTGATCTTAACTTCATATGAAATGTTTCATTTAGTATGTATGAATGTAATATTATTATAATCGACGTTAAAACTTAACTATGTAAGAACAATTTTTTTTGCTATTGTTTTCATATTAATTTATTTCTAAATCGTAAGTCTAATTTAGTCGAGTTGATAGGTATATCACAGTGTTTATACCGTATGCTGTTTTCTTTTAATTTACCTATTTAAAATAGCAGAATTAGGCTAGTTCAGCAAACAGAATGGGGGCACACAGACAGTTTACTACTGTTGTTTACGGTTCCTGTGTATTTAACGTCGTAGTTTCATCAGTATTCAGTAGTTAATCCGACTGTGCGTTCACATGATGAATTTTCTGCCTCTGTGATATGAGTTAATGAAGAGTCCTGCGTAGTTTGCTAATACATAGGATTGTTACGTTCGAATTAACAGAATTTCATTGTTATCGTACACACTTAGAAAACTATGCAAAGTACAACAGAAAATATGGTAATTATTTAGGATATACCTGGAGATGAATGTAGATTTCGATATTTTGAACAACTTTTTCCTTTTCCAAAGTAGGGGGGTCGTTTTTAGTTTTCGAGATATTGGCATTATCCGTGGCAACGTTTCACTCATTTTTTAGAAAGAAAAAGTTTGTTTTATTATTACCACACGCACTACATGTAACAAAGTTTACTTTGTTTATGCAAAGTTCCCAATATTTCTCAGGTTTCCGAACGTCCTCCTCTAATTGAAATCCTATAAATGTGTATTGTTTTCAATATAGTTGAGTAGATCCCGAGCATTCTGTGTAAAGTTTCCGAGTTGGGTAGTTCAAATTTTCGCGATCTATTAATTATGTTGAACATTGCGAGTACCGGGAGGTCAAAGTAATCCGTCCTAAATTTTATGAAAGTTACGCGATTGTTGAGACTTGACGCGCTCTTAGCCTAACGCGTACACTCGTAAACAAAACTACTGAGTAATTTCTGACGAAAGTACCTTCACGACTGCAGCGATGGTTAATTCGTTCTGTATAGTAGTCCTAGAATTAACCAGTACGTTCGACGAAACGCGCAAACACGGAGCCGCGGATGCATGTTTAATTTTCCTAACAAGCGGCGTTTCATTAGCGCAGAAATAGTAACCGTACGGCATAGTAACCGTGGCCCGTCGTATAACAAGCACGTGCATACCTATGTCCAAGCTCCAAATTCGTCTAATTATACTGCTGTTGTGGCCGAAGGAATTCCATTCTTCTACGTCGCTCCATAGTAACTATGACGTAATGCGGAGCCGTTCAATATGCCTATTAGAGGACAAGGGTGCTCGCCGATGCACGTGGACACAGTGTTGTCAGATCAAGACTTGTTCCCCCACTTTAATTTCCCTTACTACCTATTCCCCACGTTTTCGCCGGGGCCAGGTCACGAGTGCAAACTCCGATACTGGCAGAAAAAGTGTAACCTTTTGGAAAGATGCACAAAATTTAAGAAATATACTTAACCCTTTGCACTCCGATGTCCCGTCTCAGGGGACATTATGAACCTAGAATCGATGGCTCGGAGTGCAAAGGGTTAAAATTTATCAAATTACTCCTTTCACACTTTGAGTGCCCACCTGGCAGTCTCAAAAATTCCATAAAGTAATGTATCGAGTGATATAAAAATTAAGATTTCTGATGCTGAGATTACTCATCTGAAAATATCATCAGTTCGGATAATCGAGGTTGTATTAAATCGTGAATTTAACCGGTATACATGGTCCGAATTGTATCGTGTTTGGTCTCATTTTAAACGGGAAAATGTCACAGATATATTAGTACACAAGCTTCGTAACGAAATAATTAAAAAGAAAATAGTTTTGCCCCACTGGTTTTCCGATCTCGTATCATGTTATACTTCTAGATACATACCGCAGAAGTTGGGATATTTCTCGACAAATATCGGGACATGACTATACCTCCTTCGAAACAGAAGTTCGAGGGGAGTATATGACTTACTTATTGACTGACCTTGGTAAGGTTGACGCGTTCCGAAGGTTGACGCGTTCCGAAGGACGACGCGTTACGAAATTCTCGGCGGCGACACCCTATTATTTTATTTTTATCGTTTCGATCGACGAGGGCTACAGATCAATCAGTCAATTTATCGGAAGATCAATGAGGGCGAGGGCAAATGGTGCCGAGGTGGCTCGTAATTCTTTCGCTGGCGTTCGCCGAAGTGGCCGAAATTAAACGGAAGCCGTCCGTGTTGCAAAAAGAGAAAGTCGGCGGAGTGATGGGCGTGGAAAAGGTGGACCCGACATGGCTTCGTACATTAATTGAATCGGTAATTTGTGTAGCGTGCGATCTTGCTTCTTAATTATCCTCGCCTCGACGCTGATGAAAGTATTCAACTTCAAGGTCGTCGGACAGATAATCCTTGGCCTCCCGAATTCGATAACCGTTTCCTCTTACGTGGCTGTCTGACTTTTTGCGCTTCTCCAAAATGTAATTCAACCTGAATATCAATTACCATAATGAAATGAGATTCCCTTTATAGTGACGTCGCGACGGCAACGTGAACTACTTTTAGACCTTACACGATTAGTTGAAAATTAACACTATTTCTACCGCGGTTTCATACGTCTATTTCGACTTAGTTTGTTGTGTAGAATCATTCCCATTTCGGTCGTACCACCGAATCGTCGTTACCGATCAACCTATATATTCAAAGAAATGGATCTGTTGAATTACGGTCAATTTTTATTTCACATTTGAAAAGGCGTCTTCCGACACCTCTGGTAGAAACAGTGTTAATTGTGGAATTTGCAAGGTTCGTCAAACCGATCAAAGTGCTTGTTCATCAATTAGTTTGTCGATTTTCTGCAAATACTCGAACGATCGAAAAAAGTACCTTGGGCGAAAAGTTTGTCTAATCTGTTGTAACTTCGTCGAAAAACAATCAACTCAGCTCATTTTAAAGGGTAAAACTTCTACCTTCTCTTCCACGAGTTGTTTTTTCTCCGGGACGTTTCCGCACGAGGAAGCTTTATTCTTTCCTGAAAAATTTTGCAAAGTCAAACGCCTGTGCGAAGTGCAAACAATTTTCCCCGCTACCCAAACTACGATCTTGTTGCTGGTTTGTTGTACTTTCCGCGAGAATGAAAAGTCAGCTACTGATATTTGAATAACCCAAGATACATGTCGAGGGTCAAGCTGTATGATCAGCTTAATATATGAAATATTTATAATATGTTACGAAACTACTAATATGTTACGGACTACGCGTCGAACCATATACCTGTTTAGACGTGTACTCGAACTTGCGCAAAATGTATGCGTCTTATGATATGTATATTTCGGCGCAACGAAAGTAAGGAAATATCGAGAACAACTGAACCACGGGTCTGACTCGTATTGTTTACGTTTGGTCCGAACGAGGTACCACTGGTCGGGCTCGTTGTTGTTTACGTTTGATCCGATCGAGCAACCACGGGTAAGACTCGTGCTTATTGTTTTTGACCTAAATTCCTTATCACGAGTCTCACTCGTTGTTGTAGGACAAAGGGTTCATCTCTGTAAAAAAGTTCGAATTTGTAAAATTTTTCACTCCTGTATTAATTTCCTGGAGATGTTAAAAACGATACTGAACCGTGCAAACACTCTGTGATGCTTAATCAGAGATTGCTGTGTCCCGGAATAAACGCTCAGTAATAAATATATTTTTCCTGCGGTCTCAATTGATTTATAACCAATGGATTTAAAACTAATTGTAAACTTGCTATCGTTATGGAACATTAACGAGTGAACCCAAGTGGGAAACAATGCATTGTATAGAAGTAAATACGCGAAATAGTTTCAGCTATTACTTGAAAGCGAGCTGGGAAGTTCGTGTGATTTACTAACTTTAAACGAAAGTTTATCATTGTTTAGCACTATCACCGGTTCATGGTTATCATCGCGGACATTAACGTCAACGTTCCTGCTTGCGGCAGGCCTTTTTTGTTGAACGCCTCCGGCGAAGCGTCACGCACGGTCTTTGTTGCTGGTCTACAACTTAACTCGATGCCATTAAAATTACATTAACAATGATTAACGGTAATTAACGCGTCACGATGATTAATACGCCTTTTAATTCGTGTAAATGAACTGTTCCAACGTTCACCGTTATCCCTCGGAGCCCCCTATTCCTTTTACGCGGCGGTAGTTATTTACTGCTTTTTCGATGTCTCGAATTACTCGTAAATTTACGCTACACTTTTCTTCGTTAACTGTTACATTCCACTTTCATCGTTGCCTTTTAGCTTCGCGAGGAACATTCTTCTCGCTCTCATTCTGCTCGCAACATCTTGTGAATGTTCTGCGTTTCATATTTATTGTGCGGAAAGGAGAGAGACTGTAATCATGGATTATTCATGTTCGCATTTTCACGAACAGACTGCGGCGGTATTAAAACACTCATTTTTCATACAGAACATGAAGGATTCTTCCACTTTCAGGATGCACGGAAATCTGTGTATGCAGTTTCTAAAATATCCATCAGAACACTCTTTAATGAAGTTCCTGGGGATAATTTCCCTTTCCAGACATAATTTCCAGACATTTTCCTACATAAAGCATACATACGTATTAGTTTGAACAGAATTTGTTTAAGAACGAAAGATAGTTGTTTGCTGCAACGTACACTTATTCTATGATACAATATGTACTTGTCCGAAATCGCAGGCACAACTTAATTCTTATTGAAGCGTAGTCAAACTCGGCCCATAATGCATTTGGAATTACTACGCCACCGCGTTTGAAACGCTTGGCCAAGATTAACTTGGCAGGCAACAAGTGGTGTATCAAACGCGTACTACGACAAACTCGGGATTTACAAGCCCTGCTGCATTGAAAGGATAGTTCACGTGGTCTGATTTTAGTGACAGTACAACAGCTTCTCGTTAAGCAAAGTGAACGTTGAAAGGCGTTTGTCAGGTAATGATCCCTTTACCGATATAACAATGTGGTTGTTTTATTGCGAGAGCACTCTTGATTGGAATATAAAAATATTTCCACTGGATTTTATCGGTATTGTTGGCATTTCTTTTTTTGCGGTTAATTGAAATTCAACTGTGAAGTATTAATGCTTTTTCTAGTATACGTGTTACTATTCAGAATTGTATATCAATTTTTAAGCACAAAACGTCTGGGGCTTCAATTTGAAAAATTAGATCATAAACAAAATTTTCACAATAGCGAAGAATAAATTAGCTTGCAAAATTAATTTTCCACAGTGCTTACCGCAACTTATTTGTAGGTGAACCAATAGTAAATATAATATTGTTAGGGTGCGTGTCCACTTGAGAGTAAAACTGTCGCGATCAAATTCGTCAGTGTTTTATTTTGCATGAAATGAATAGCACTCTCCGATAGCACTCTCAATAGGGTGTTCTAGATGGACTATATGTTCAAAACGTCGACAGATGGCGCTTCAGCTGTGCGTCTCTGTTGCTTGCCGTTGGTTCGACGTCTAGTTCTTTTTCTTGCATACAGCATTTTCCTGCACGCTTTTCCGCGTACAGACATGTAAACGTTCTTATCCTTTTTATTTTTATGGAAATGTTCTTTGTCCCTTGTGTTTTGTGTTTCTTGATTAAAAGTGTGTTCTAATCTGTGGATGGTTAGTATCTGAATTTCTCATTCCTTAATACATATGTCTTCTGTAAATCATAATATTTTCAGCTGTTATTTTCGGCATGCTTCTTGGTGTCTCAGTGGAGTCTGAATCTTCTTATTTATCTGCGTAAAACAAAGGTGAGGCGTTTTGTGAACTAATTTTTCGACAATATCACTTGCCATTGTTCGAACATTGTTTTAATCCCAACCACCGTGTTACGTATCTTCCCGCACCAGTCGCTTCAATTACGAGATATGTGGATGCGGCGATTCGGCGACGACGTTAGAAAGCGAACTAGTTGAACGAGCCGCAATCTAACTTGCGTTTAGGACCTTTGTCATAATTCGCGTCAGAGTCGGAGCGCCTATTCGCAATCGTAACGTTTAATTTTCGAGTTATTGTCCAAGTATGACGCGTTACAGAAGTTCACAGGGAGTTGCAGCTTTATCTCGGCCTCGCCGTGGGTGTCGCACGGTTTCTGCGGTATGACTCGCCGGCAACGTTAGTGCAAAGTTTTACAAGCGGGGAAGAACTTTGACCGCAGTTTTAAACTTTCGGGCTCTTTTCTCGTTGTGGATATTCATACGGGTACGTTATATGTGTGTTTGCATGGTACTCTCGAGCGCGTCTATATAAACTTCGGGGTTAAGCACAAACAAAAATGTCGATCAGGAATTACTGACAACGTAATCATTTTAAGCACGACGCCATTTATGGATTGCGTTCGTAGCACCAAGTAGTTGAAAATTATGAAATAATGCTCTTATTTATGAACGTGTACTAAAAAAAGTGGAATTGGATCCTTATTGCTGCAGACCCTACAATTGTTAGTTTATTCGTTGCATATGAAATGTCTAACTTTTTAGAATGAAAATGTCATAATACCTCTACAAAAATTATTTCATTCATCTTTTAACCGCCTCGGTTAAAATGTCAACACGCATAACTTCATCTTTGAAAATATCAACGATTAAGTAATTTCATTTATGAACATTGACTATGCGTACCTTCTATTGAGTATACTGCAGCATACAGCAATTTAACTAATTTGCCAAAAATAGTTCTTTTATGAGACGACGGAAAACTTTTGTTTCTCAGGTTGTACTTTTTATTATCAGAAACGGTATATTATCTAGATTAAATTTGTTTCCTTGTAAATGTCTTCAATGTCGCTCGTTCCTCTACGTTTGCTGGTTTTGGTTCTGAAGAAGTTTGAGGTTTAATATTTGAAGAAAAAAGTAGAGAGATTCAGCGAGGAATTCCGGAGAATCTAGATGATCCGGATTGTTCGGTAGATAGCGATCGATGTGTCTGGTTCGATTCGGTAATTTGAATCCACACGGATCGCGGCACGAAGTGTCATCGGCGAAGAGACTCGTTCCGGCATTCAACGTGACGATGGTTTACCAAGCCGCAGAAACTTTTGCCGAACGGCACACTCATTGGCACAGTTCTATCGTATTACCGCGACCGCGAAAGGCTACTCAGCCCACGCCTAGGTGAAGAGCGACGAAGATCCGGACAGGTTTAGAAAATCAACTACGTATTACGTTCCACCACTTATTATAACGGGTACTTGCGGCGAACACTTCGTCCTCTTCCTTTGTTTAACGCTTCGTGTCGGCACGCTGCGTTTCCCGATCGAACCTCTCGACCTGCAAATTGTTAGCACTGTACAGAGTCTGCATTCCAAATTCACCCTCGCACAGACCAAATTCACCTTTCTACAAATCAAATTTATCATTTTCCAGATATTATAACATTTATTAACATTATTAAAAGATAATTCTTGAGGTTATTTAAAGTAACTTTTGTCTGTGCAAAATGTTCTCCGCGGCTTCGTTTAGGAGTTATTAGCGAAAAATGCGGACCAATCAGAGCGTCGCTACAGCGCCAACGTTCGCAGTAGCGGCGCTCTGATTGGCCCGTGTTTTTCATGAATAACTCTTTTAACCAAGCTGCGGAGAATATTTAAGCAAAGGGAAAAGTAATTTCAAATCAACTCAGGAATCAGCCCTTTCAAGAAAGTATGTACATTTGTGGGACACCCTGTATAAAGATATGAATAATTAAATAAATTTGTTTTCATTCGTTTAAGCGTGACCAAGTTTCATTTCAATTTTGTAGGACTGGCAGTGTGACTGGGAAAATTTCAATCTTTTTAAAAAAAGAATTAATCTTTTAGTTCGTGAAAAATTAATTTGGTAAATGTCGAGTTATCTATAGTTTAGACGGGGATAGAATATCTAGCGAAGATATTTGTTAAATTGGAAGCAAATCGGATGATCGTGACAGGCAATTATAAAAATGTCGTTTCCAGGAAAACGCGTTTAAAGTTTCACGGGCTGTCATAAAATATACGTGAGCCGCTCCATTTGATGGCTCGCACAGTCGTCAATTTTTCAAATTTCTTCGAGTTATTTTAAGGGTAAGTTTTGGGGACATAATACCGGGAATTATCATCTAGATCATCTTTATTTACGTATATCTGTAAATTGCATATATTTATGCACACGCACGTTTCTACAGTTTATTTCAGACAGTATCACGACTAAACTGCGGATTCTATGCATATACCAACAAATTTTTATTTTGCATAAAGTTCCGTAGTCGCAATCGTGACTGTCACGTTCAGCTTTATCTCATTGTGTTCGTTAGAGTTACCTTTTCTTAAAAAACAAATTATATGATCCAAAAAAAAAAAGGAATATATGACCGATGAAATGAGATTAAAAGTAAAAGCAGACGACGACGGTACATTTTTCTTCGTGGTTGTTTTTTCAATTTCAGTGTCAGTCAAATTGAAATGCCCTTAAATTGCGAGGCTCGAAAAAAGCGACGAGAACCATAAAAGAGATAAACAACCGGAGCAGTTATCTTTCGTTGTCTTTTTGCGACAGAACGAAATGGGGAGCCCGTAATACAAGACAAGCCGATTGGTGTAGCCCTTCTTTGCTCGCCTCTGCGTTCGTTCGATCCGTGGAAATTTATTTTGATCCGGTATCGTTGATCGGTACACTGGAATTCTTCTCTTTAAACATTCGATTCAATCAAGTTTATCCTTTTCATTATCTTGACGTACACATTTAATAGTATCATCTTTGACATGTCTGCAATTATTTGAAATCGATGTAACAGTAGACAAAAATGTTCAACAAGACCTCGTACGACAATCAAATGTTTTATTTATTCAGCAAAAATTGCTCAAACAATATTTAAAGTAGTATTTTATTTATAGTGTACGGAGATGTTCGTAGCATACTGAGGAATATATTTTATTAATATATCATTTAACGTATTCGCGATACTCTTTCAATTAGAATGATACATTGTTTGATCCACGCTACAGTAGAACCTCGAGCCTAGAATATTGTCGGTTCGGATAATCGAGGTTCTACTAAATCGTCAATTAAACAAGCAAATATGATCCAAACTGTATCGTGTTTGGTCTCGTTTTTAACAGAAAAATATCGCAAACATAATGGCAAAAGTTTCATAAACAAAAGATCTAAAATAAAAAAGTTTTCTGATTGGATTGTTTCTGTCAATGTTGTACTTCTCGGCGATCGATTTCCAAAGGGTCCACGTCGTGGTAACGGGAATGAAATATTTACAAATATCGTGTACGTCTTTTCCACGTCTATCGAGGCATTACTGTTGTTATAGAACAGTCTCCTTGATCCTGCTAGCTTTTTCGCATAAACGAATTTTCTGTTCGCGTTATTATGTGAACAGGAACGACCGTATGTCCGATGGAGTTCGTTTTGCCCAGTTTAGTCCGTTTTAATGATCCCGGACGGCAGATTCTGTTGTTGCCGTGAACATGACCCAAAGTTTTTACTTTCGCAAAGAGGGCAAGCGTTCTAAATGGAAGGTCTTGCTCAGCAGAGCAGAGGCGGGATTCTTTTCGCCTGGAATGCAGTTACTTATTCGTTCTTGTGAAACGGAGCGCCAACAGCGACGGATTTATCGGGTGAAAAATTCAGGAGAAAACGGGAGCCACGCTGGATCAGTTTCGCGTTGCCAAATGGGAAACCGTTGTCCATGTTGTGGAGGATCCAGTCGACCATCAACTACCTGCTATAGCGAACGCGTGTGCGCCGTACCATGTGAATAAATAGCACAGGAAACGGACCGGACTAGGTCCGTGCACGGACTCTCTCCCTCGATGCGACTAATCTATGAAAGACGTCGCTTTACAGTTTCATTAAGCGCCGCGTGTTGATGGATAATGAAACAGTTCGGCTGTCTAGACTGGGATCATCTGCCGCATCAAATTTTTATAAAGCACACGGCTGCTTTCAACGCAGGCCGAATTTTATCTTTTATTTAATTAGCTTCGACCCATTCAAATTGGAAGTTAACGCTACTTTAATGTACACGGTGGTCCAGTACATATTAGCGCACGGTTGTTTCCGCCGTTTTTGAAAAAACTGCGGGAACCAAAGTTTTTCAGTATAAAGAGGACCGGAGATTTCAAGGTCACCTTCAAGTATCTCATATGAACATAGAAAAGATTTCAAATGCATGTCTATATTTTCTGTAAAGCGTAGACTTATGATTTTGTGAGACTTTCAAATTGTGTGTTGTTTAATTACCTTGTTTTCTGCGACAACTGCACAGTTTAAGAAGCAAAATTTGTCGCTTCGTGTCCCCGGAATTGGTCACTTGAGCGAATGTCTGTTCACCCGTGTCCCTTCACCTTTAATGCCCGCATAATTTCACGAAAAAGGTTGAAACAGAGGCGTCTGTAGTTTTGATCTCCAAGTCGAATGCAGAATCAGTCATTGTCACCGTGACCCCGTTAATCTTTAGACTGAATGCCTCAAAGTTGTAACCGGAGTTCACAGAGAGCATTGAAGCTATGTAATGGGTTTGTTTAATTAAGGAAACTTTATTCCCTCCACCCGCAGTCTGATAGAGCATCGTACTGTATTACAATATTATTATAAATAATACTGTCTATGCTGATTTAATGTGTTCCCTGTCAACATTTGCCGCGGTAACAAAATCTTTGTAATTGTAACATTCGACTGAATACAACGTAGCTTTTTATAAAACGTAAGCTTGTGAATCCTATGAACAGCATGCTATGCTTTATAACTTTAATTATCGGGATGCATCGAATTCGTTTGATTTTATTTATCCACGTGAAACGTCAAATCATGCTCGCTACGAGTGCAGGAATAATTCAGTTTCGGAAATATTGAATATTGTATTAAAACAATAGCTGAAAAAAAGAACAGAAAAATTAATGAAAAGGGAAAAGGGGAAGGGTAATCCTCCATGGATGCGATGTCTTTATACAGTGATGTCACGTGGAAGGCAGAACAGAATGAAGCAAAAAGAGAGACGAAGAATCCAGAACAGAACGACGAAGGACAAAAAATACTTAGTTGCACCCGTACGCGGGTGCAATTCCTTCAAACTAACTAAATGAAACAGAGAGAAAGAAGCAAAAGATGACAAGGAACGAGTGTAAAAAGTGATGGGACCTAATTTTTAGTCGAGAATCCTGCATGCTGCGGTCCGAAACCCTTCAAAGTAACAAAACGGGACAAAAGTAAAGAAAGAAGAAAGGTGGAGGAGCGGGTACAGGATGACAAAGAACAAGAACGGACAAGAGCTTTCGAGTCTAGAATCCTGCACGCGAGTGCACCCGTTGGAAACTTACACAACGAAACAGAGGAAAAGAAAGCAGAAGAGGAAGATGAGGAAACGGAAAGATGAAGAATAAAAGTAGGAAGGTCTAATTTTGAGTCTGAAGCTCTGAACACGAGTACAGCTTTAAACCATAGTACACGAAAGCAACCTCTGTGAGATTATGGTTTACAAAATGAAGCACGTCAAGATAAAACGGTAGAAAATGAAAGAAAACAAAGGAAGACACAGAGAATTATGAATAAAAGAATGTAAAAACCACAAGAGATGAAAAAGGAAATTTAGGTGTGATCATTATTTCACACATATGTTTAAGGGTACTGTTTCACTCGTTGCACTCATTATTTCGCTTATAAATTTCAGTAGTTTTAACGGCTTACGATCGGAGAAATAGCAATTTTAAATTAACAATTCGGTGGACTGCAAGCTCAGAAATTAAATTAAATTTAATTATTACTATTTCACTATATTAATACAAACAAGGTAGCTTTCTAAAGTTGTATGTAATATTACCACGCGGTAATGCTTGACTCCTTGTCTAATCTGAGCGATTCTGAATCTATCCCTGACAACCTAATAATAGCACGCATGCGTTATCTTTTTGTCCAAGAGTGTACTTCAGCTTGACATGCAACTCTCATCAGTAGATTGCAAGTATTTACGTATAGTGTGGTCATAAGAAAATTTATGGATTTTATTCAAATATAAATGAAACTGATATAGTTTTACGGTAAAGAAAACCGACGTTAGCTTCAAATGTCACCTTTCACACTAAAATTCTCCCCTAAGTGTGAATATGTGTTTGTGCAAGGCAGAAAAATTTCCCGGTGAGTGCAATTCATAAAATGCACCGTGCGAATCTGAGGGTTGTGAGGATGAGTGTCGGGTTTTGTGTGTGAACGCATAAAGAGAAAATTGCATACCGTCGGAGAATCAGCTAACAGAGGATCTTGAGAGCATGTCAATCATTATTCATTGTTAGATCGAGGATTTTTATGCAAAATAAAAATTATGCGAATTAATTGCGTGTTACAGGACTTCATAGTAATTTATTTCTTTTCAATCTGAACAAGTTGAAAATAGTACGAGTCTCCGTCTCTAAATTCCTTTAAATGTTTTCAGTATTTAGCATTCGATTAATTTTTGTCATAAATGCTTAAAATCTGCAGTCTCGTCATCGTCAATTTTGTAGAAATTTAAACGTAGTTTAACTACATGAAAGTTGCTTTAACATTTGGCCAACATTTTATATTTAACGCACATCCTACAATATTCATAAATAAATTCATAACAGCAGGCAACTTTAAAATAGACGCGTAAAAGTATTATTCGTCCGTAATGAAAAAATTGCAAGTCGAATGGAAAAATATAAAAACGCGCTTTAAAAAGGAATGCGACGCGCAGAGGAAAGCATCGTCCTGCTTCAAACGAAAATGAGAAGCAAATATATTAATGTTCTGATAAAATACTGTTTGTATGGCTTCCACCAGAAACGAGGCCATCATTAAACAATTTTCGCCCCTGTTACAGTGGTACAGAAAGCAATATGGAAACTGCAGAAAACGAGGCAATACAAACAATAACAAGATTGGTTTCTACAAAGCGTAAGGCAAATACGTGAAATGAAGAATTTTTACAAATACGAAAAGGAACAAAGGGAAAGGGAAAAACAATATTTATTTTTATCACTGGTCGAAAATTTAATCAAGCAAGATGTTTGTGGTCCATGCAGAATTTACAATCACTATAAAATGTGTAAATTAATTTCATAAATTAATTTGCTTTAGTTACTATATAATTATTTACTCTTTGAACGCAGTTAAATAATTAATCCTGCAATATTTTCATAGAAAATAAATTTCCCATTTACTTATTCATTTCACAAACTTCATTTTATACGTATGAAGTACAGCCATATTTTTATTTGTTGTATACTAACAAATTCAAATTGAAGTATTCAATATGAAGTACTGTGAATCGTGTTAGTGTTAATTATAGTTTTGTTATTTTTCATCAAACTTTTTCTTGGCCAATTTTGGTTTCCAGTCAAAACTGAGTTTGCAATGTTATTTTTGTTGTAACAGCTGTTTTCATATTGAAGCTACGCTTCTGAGGATCGTGTTTTCGTTCGTGTTTTTCACACAGCAGCCAGTACAATCATCGCGACAATACAAAATTCAATCACAAACGAAATGTGGAAATGAAAGGGTAAAACGCGTCGTCAAAAATCAAATTGGACGGAAACAGGCGAGAGAACCACATGTTTCCTTTTTACGTCTCGCGGAACATTCAAAAAATTGGAAAACCACTGTATAGGTCGCCACACGCCCTCTGTATCACTGTCCCTTTTGCTTGTGCAATAGTCATAAGTTCAAGAAAGAACCAACACATCCTGAAGATTGCTTTCATGCCAGACAAATATGACATACGACGGTACGTTAGGATGTACCTTAGCTATATTAAATATCTTTTTTTAGAATTTTTGTTCTTAAAAAAAAAAAAACACCCGTGCTACATTTGCATTAAATGTTTTAAAATTTTTACGATTTGATGTAATTTTCAAACATAACTATTTCTTTCGAACTTTCGAAAAATATACAAAACCATTTTATTCACTACTAGTGTATGATGCAGAATCTGGCAGAGGGGAATTTTAGTGAGATGTAGTATTCGGAAAAGTATTTGAAGCGTATTTTTTTCGGCTATCACCAAGTTGAAAGACTGAAAGCAGCTTTGAAATTTGGACAAAATCAATGAAAATGAACAATTTTGAGGGTTGTTTTCACCCTTTCAATGTGGATGACGGCCGCAATTCAGAGTCAAATAGTTTTCCGAAAACTATCTCTCATAGAAAAACCTTTCATTAAAATTTCAATCCTTTTTCACCAAGCCTCAAAACTTTGGGGGTTAAGACCAAAAAGCCTGAAAAAAATGGTTGACTCCTATAGCTGAGAACCACCCAATTGCACAAGCGAAAGGAACAACAAAACAGAGAAAATGCGTTTTAGCTTTTATTACTTTTATGATTGGTGTACGCTTTAAATTCTTAAAATTATAAAACGCGATATTAAAATTGTAACATTTAAACGCAATTGCGGGTATTATTTAACTGTGCAATCCGACATGATACGCGAATAATGATTTTACGATAATCATTATGGAGGCAATGCAATCGAAATTAAATACGGGTTTAATGTACCGTTCTTTGTGAATGTTTGTATGATTCGTAATTATTCTGTCAATGAAGCCTACATTAATGAATACGACTAAATTAACGTTTATGAATTGATTAGCGTCGTTCTAAAGTACATTTAATCTTCGGTATTAGTAATATCTATTTAATTTACGCATGGAAACAATATTTGTCATGGAGCAGGATATATTTACTATGCAGAGTGCCATAGTCGTAGTAGTGATACATTCGATTCGAACACCTAAATATCTCTGCCGTTTATGGTTGTGTGCAAACATTCGGGATAATGTTTCGGCAATTGTAGATACCAACCTCATATATCGATTAATCAAATTTTATCTTAATACACAATTTACTAACAGTTATTTAATAGCTATTCAAAGATTATAATTCATAATTACAGATTTCCTAATAATGATGTTATGCGAATTTTAGCTCGAAGAAGAGCAAATGTAACTTTTAAAAGTCGATCATATATTGTACATAAACATATAATTTTAAATGAAATTTTAAACGAAAAGGAATCGATAGTTCGCAATTTGTGCAAATATCTGGACCATTGCGCGTTAATTTTCGAGAAGGTCTGTGTAATTTTAGTCGAGTTCGTGTAAATACCTACATAATACTGGGAGTTGTAGTGGTAGTCGTAATGAAACTTTAATTTATACAGGTAAACGTTGACTTGCAGCAGTTGGACGTTTCGGAATTTCAGTCCCAGAAGTAAAATGACGCACTTGAACGTGGTAAATAACCTTCAGTGAACAGTAGAAGTTTCTATAAACAGCGTATTTTTATCAATTTTTAAGAATTTGTTGCAAAGAGACGTTAATCCTTTATCCTAAAAGTTTTAGAAGCGATTTATGGAAAACAAATTTTTTCGATTTTCCGATCTACAAATAACCACTACAGGCGTAGTAAATCAAGCAAAGTTTGTTACTACACTAAAAGTATTAATTACAATAACAAGTTTTCCTCTCAACTGGACAGCAAGTTTCACGACTTTGCTTTTGATTTATTTGTATTTTGAGATACGAAAATTCAAGAAACGTTATTACTTGATTTTAGAACCTGTTCTGTGCTATCTGGCAAACTATTCAACGTCCGTAAAAATATGCAGTCTTTGTTTCCTTTTTAAACATTTAAAATGATCGGGCATATGTAGACATTGGCGATTCCCCGGAATATATTCGAAATATTTTTTGGAACATAAACTGTCGATCAGATCGTACACGTTTTTTGTCCGATCGCGCAATGAGTTTCATCGACAGCTTTCACGTTGTCGTTTTGCTGTCTTGTAATCATCTGATTGGCGCCTCGATCAACCGTGTTTATGAGCCAATCAAGCTTGACGTTTATGCATGCAAATGACGCGTGTAAATTCTTATGCTTCTTCGCTCGGCGAGGACTTCCTTGCTACGATTACAAGGGGGAATTTGTGATAAGAATGATCATTAGGCGCGTGTTATGGATTGAACCGCTGACGTCGTTGCGATATTTTGTCAATTCGTTATTTGATATTTACTTTTGTATTTGTTTTATTAAATGCTTAGCATTAATTATTAAATATAATTCGGAACCGTTTAAGAAGTCATTGTAGTTCATTGCAGTTAGAATTTTCGAGAAAATTGTGAAACATATGTGCATAATGATTCTTAGTCATTTGAATTTAGAGAACAAGTTTTTTTTTCGCTGATTAGAAAATTCGTCGCAGCAAAACTAAACTAAAAATGCTTGCAAAGAATTTGTGTTTCGCAAATTTGATCATAGTCAAGCGAATGGTACAGAAATTATATTATTTTTTGAGAAACCTATCGGATGTCTCCTGTTTGCCCAATTACATAGCGCGGATAGCAACGGACTATAATAAATCACTTTTTGTCGACTGTCGTTTAATCGCTTCGCGTCGGTCTCGAAGAAAGGCGATTATCGTGGAATGGCGATGCCGACGACAAAAAAGGGTAATATTGTTTATACCGAGGAGTTCTTGCCGAAGATTTTGTGCTCGCGTACGTAAACACATGCAATTAATAGTAGAAGCTTTATTACCCGGATGAGGTTATCGCGGATACGCTGAAACACGTGTATGTCGTTGATTAAGCTTGGTCGAGAGTTTTCATCTCACGTGGACCGTAATGAACCGATTGCTAGACGAACTGGAAGCTCTTTCTCCGGATCGCGACAACCCAGTTTCGTCGGGGTGGTATCTCGTATCGCGTATCGCGGGACTCCACGGATAAAAAGCCACTGTTCCTAACAAAAAATCCCTCACCGCCGACCTCTCGCTAATGAGTTCATTACAATCGGCGGTGATCGTTGGCTGGCTCTATTCGCATCGCGGAACGCGGGGGACCCGTTTTATGCGATATCAACGCGCGTGCACACGCGTGCATGCAGGTACCTGTACCACGTATGGAAAACGAACTGATCGATAACCAACGCGCCAATCAAATGATAACGAGCAAGCACAACGCGGTGCTGCTACCATGCGAGCGTCAAGAGCTGGCCCATCGAAAAATAAAAAAAACCATGCGAACCACTACGCGACTTAATTAGGGATGCGGTGTTCCATAACTTATCGCGTTCGATTCGGGACTTGTCCTTCCTGAAGTTGTTCTGGGGATCACTTTCCAATAATTAATATTTGTCTCACAGGATGGTCATTGCACTCTGTCCAGCTTAGTGTACTTAACCAGTTAACTGTGGAGCTCAATTTCAGAAATCCCCCACGGCGCGGAATTAAAATCATGCAATGCGGAATATACACGAAACAAAAAATCAGAAAAAAGGTTCAAAGGGGGGGGGGCAGTGCAAGGGTTCAAAAATTACATTTTTATTCGATAAGAAATTAACAATTCATTAACGTTAACGGCACCGCAATAGCGTTTTGGATTGACGTGTATACGCGTCAAACACGCGTAACTGGTTAATTAGCGGTGTTCCACAGGTTACATCGTATTCAATTTGGGACTTGTGACGAAAATAGTTTAGAGGAGAGAAGAACTCTGAATCCATCAAATATATTCAATTTTTATAAATTTTGCATTTCTTCCGTACGAGAAAATTTGCTCATTTATATAGGCTTCATCGAGGAGTTGTTCAGATCAACTCCATTTTATTATTTATTTTATATTAGTTATTTTGCGGTTGCGCGCGTCTGCCCGTACGGGCAGCCATTTTTTTGCCCTGGGCCAGCGATGAAAAATTATTTTCTCTCCTGCCAGAACCTAGTATGCACGACAGAGACGAAACGCGTCGCGGACCGGGCCGTGACTAAATTAGTAGATGTACAACTTCCATAAAATGACGCTACAAATTTATTCTTATATACTTTTAATTGTACAAAAAGTACTGCGTTGCTTTTTTCTTAATTTACAAAAGGTAATTATTTACATTAGGGGCTTCCTCACGGATTTTGATGACCTTGAAATATATTGTCAAGGTCATCATTCTGAAGAACTTTTTCCTATACATGTTACTGCCGCTCAGCTTTAGTTTCCGAGATATTCGCAAAAAAGTTTCAAAATCTCAAAAAGTGATCGGAGTAGGTGTGTGTAGGACTGTGTAAAATCGTTTTTCAAATAGTTGACAGTAACTTATATTTTTATGATATTTTGTTGCCTGTAATGTTATTACGATATTGTAGTCTGTTTATCAACATGTTACATATTCGTAATTAAACTACAAATAATACTTTGCTAACTATTATAGCTTCTCATGTTAAAAATTATAATTTATAATATTAACTACTTGCTCAACTTAATTTCATTGTAAGGAAATATTTGAAATACAAAATAAAAACATTTCATTTTATCTATCTGGTTATCAAAATAAAAATATTTGATTTAAAGTAGTATCTTATTTGAACCACATTAAATTATACTATATACCAAATCATTAATGATCGTTAATATACGTTGCAAAATATGATAGAAAACCTTCTATCCAATGTTCCACATACGAATACTAATCCTACATTATAAAATACTAATGTAAAGTGTACTTACTTCTGAATCTTCTGTAACTCCGTCGGATCCACAGCACACAATTATTCACTCACGAGAATAGGTCCGAATAATTGAACAACAATCACTAAACACTACACAACACACTTAACAAAATCGTGACAGCAGACGAGATGTTACTCCGACCACGAATAAAATAATACTGCGATTTTAACCGTTTCCCTTCCACGGACGTGTGATACGAAACCAGGGAATTCCGGGAAATAGGGTCGGCGCCCCGCCATAATTTTTTTACCTTGGTTTTGTATTTAATGTTTATTGACCCTCAGCGTCTAACCTGCCTAGGATAACCTGACCGTACCACCTCCGTGGAAGGGATCACTGTTAAAATCGCAGTATTATTTTGTTCGTGGTCGGAGTGACATCTTCTCGTTCGTTGTCACGATTTTATAAAATGTGTTGTGTGTGCGTTGTTTAGTTATTGTTGTTCAATTATTCGGACCTATTTTCCTGAGTCAATAATTGTGTGCTGTGGATCCGACGGAGGTACAGAAGATTCAAAAGTAAGTACACTTTACATTAGTATTTTATAATGTATTTTGTAGTACATTAGTATTATATTTTATTATTCGCATTTAGAATATTGGATGCAAGGTTTTCTTTCATATTTTGCAACTTCAATGTCCCTTTAACACTAGATTTACAAAGCACTAAAAACTGACTACTTAACATTATTTGGTAAATATTTACATTATAGTATTATGTATAGGAAAAAGTTGTTCAGAATGACAACTTTGACAACATATTTCAAGGTCATCAAAATCGGTGAGGAAGCCCCTAATGTAAATAATTACCTTACAAAATTGTACTGCGTCGTTTACCTTTGCGGTTTGGACGCATCTGAAATGAAACAGTATTATCAACCAGGCATGTGCGCAACTTGATAGTATATCATTCAATAAGGCGGCTCATTTATTTTCTATTATACTGATTGTTTAGATTTAGGGGAGTAAATACCATATTATTTCGTACGGTCAAATTGACCGGCCGCGGTAGATTTAGCGTTAAAACGCATGTTTCAATGTTTTATCGTGCCGGTGCCGGTCCGTTCCATTGTACATATTTATTTTCGTTATTTTCGTAAATTTTGAAACTTCCTCGGATAATCGAAGTTACCGTACGCGTTGACAATATGCATTACGAATTACGGTTATCCGTTTGATCTGCTCCATTGAATACGTTTCGCGAAGGGCGGTAGACGGTGGGCTATGCTCGATGGAAAAAGTTGGGACGCGAGCCGAACTCGACGAGCATTTTTTTGCAGTGGCAGTTGGCGAGCTGGTTATTGCTGTCGATGGTTGTCCCTTCGAACAGATGGCCCTTCGAGCCAAGGCGAAAATAAAAATGGGAAAAGCCGTCTAACAAGACGGAGGCGTATCTGGCAAAGACTCTCCGCGGGTAATCCTCGGCGCGTAATGCGAATCTGCGCGAGAGCGTGGGGCGATTTAATGCGAGCCCTCGGGGCATTCCACCTTTGTCCCGCGGTGTCAAGGCACCTTGACAACGAGCCGCATTAGGAAACGGTTAGTCACGCGCGTCCATTAACCCTCCTCACGATCGAAATCGCAGATTCGACGCCGTCCTCCCTTCCCTCGACACTTCGACGACATACAGGGTGTACGTGTGTCAAATATTTTAACCCTTCGCGTTCTTTTTTTCTTCAATTTTCTTCCCTATCAATCCAAGCGATTCGTTTCAAATGCAATTCAATGGACAGCTCTTTAACTTGTCCTATTTTTCCTTTATTATGAAAATCTATATTTGCAATGCAAATAATACTGTTATCGAAGAATGGTTCTAACTGGAAAACAACTTGAGTCTAACTTACAGTCTTACAGCGAAATCGTTATTTCCCGATTTCAGTCTTGGTACTTAAGTCTGGTAAAAGTATCGTGGAGAGTCTTTGATACACATACCCGAACACCCTGTATACGCGCGACCGGTGTCCACATCGTCATGCTCCTTGAACACAATCGTCGAGGATGTTGCGCGGGGAAAAAAATCCTTTATCGGTGTTCCGGTGGGATGTACGAGGGATGAGCGTCCGCACTGTGATGTGAATAGAACGTTAACAAGATGTATCGCGCGGATATCGGCGGACTGGAAGGAGTGTTAGGGAGGGTCAATTTTTGTAGCAACGCTTTGGAATGTAGGAAATCGTGGTAGTATGTGTGTGTGTAGAGGCTACAAGAATGCTGGACTTCATTCGAATTCGCCATTTTATGGATGAATTTCGCGAATAGACCATCAAGAGACTCCGGATGCTTCATACAGTTTCATGTTTTCTGCCTAATAGACGAAACAGAATCGCGTGTTACTGACCCTCTGAGCCATCATGAAAAATTTGAAAAATAGCGGTTTTTGATTTTTTTAACTATGTGCCTCCACTTCGAAAAATCTGAAAAAACTATGTTAACTAACCATCACGAGATGCTAAAACTTTAAAAATATAAATTTAGTGTCTCGTAACTTCTACAAGAAATCGGCATTTCAAGATTTTTGTTATTTTTAAAAATTTAGAGCCTAAAATTCTGAAAATAGATGAACGTTCTAATAGCTAAAATACGCCTGATTTTTTCAGAATTTTTCAATCGGTGGGTATAAGAGAAATTATGGAAAAACTTGACTTTTGTGTCATCCCATTACTACCCCTCATGTCGACATACAGGGTTGAAAATTGGCACAAAGTATTTTTTGGGGGTAAGCTATCAAATGGTCTATTGCAAATTCAATTTGGTTTGGGGGCATTTTTGGCCTCCTTATCCGGCTACACCCTTTGACGGTGACTCGTTTGTTAACGTCGTACAGTATTTTGCGTATCCTAAAGACGTCGCGTCGCTTAACGATGCCGCATTGCTGTGTTATATATATAGACGATATCTACGACACTTCGCGTGCGTTATTTCGCGCCGAGACGGAAGAAATAAATTTCCCCCGATTAAGGGCCTTATAACACATTCCGGGCCGCCTTTTGCCACGAGTATACGCGTCCTCAGGAAGATTTTGTCCCGCGACGCGACGTCGAAAACAATGTACCGAGCGAACCACCTGAGACAGAAACTGACAGATATTTCCGTTATTTATTGTCCTATGTAAATCTTTTGAAGACGAGATCACACTACGGTGAGCTTATCTTTCGTATAATCAAATAGATGAAATTGCTTCCAAACTGTTTTGAGCATCGTTCAACATTTGCTTGTTCGAAGCAATTAATTTCAGTCAAATTTAATTTTAGTAACGATAGAAATATATATTTACAAAGTCAACAGTTAGACAAAAGTCTCAATTTCCAAGTTCTAAATTCTATTCTAATATTATAAATATATACAGGGTGACTCTTATAAAGGACCGATGTAGTTTTCTCTAAAATAGATAGATATACGAAAAAATTGATTGAACGAAAAGTGTTCTGATCGGAGGGGCACATCTTCTGATGTATAACAATCGCGGCGGCAACAATTTTTGTGAATTTGATGTAATAACGCATTGATAAACACTTTATTTTTTTAAGCATAGTAGTCAAAGCTTTTGGTCCGTGTGACCTAGCATGAACTTGGATGACCTTGTGCTGTGGTTAACGAATTCGTCACACAATACACTATCAGACTATAGGCGGGAAAATGTAGGGTTTTATTTTAAAAAATTAAATTGACCTTGAGATCACCTAGGTCCCCTCACCTAGAACGCCAACATATACATCAGAAGATGTCTGTCTTCGAACAGAACCTTTTCGCATTGAATCGATTTTTTCCAATTTATAAGATTCACCCTGTATATCTGGGTGATCTAATTGTAAGTCCGCGGCCGTTTCCTCCGGAGTTGAAAGTTTCAACTTTTTATGGAGTCGAGTAAAGTTTAATTTTCTGGTTAACATTTGAGTATGTAAAGTTTGATTTTTAGAAAACCGGTGGTTCGTCGGGCATTTTCGAATGTAACTTATAGAAATGAGAAAACTTGTACGTGCGCGAGGTTCCGATGATAACTGGAAGCAATTATTTCTGCTCGCTGTCGTGTGCAATCTCTGCATTCAAGGTTGAACGACCAGGAAATCATTGTAGAAGCAGCACCGCCGACGCCGAGGATCCTTAAGAGCGATAAAGTAAAACGACCCGATAATATCCGCTCGATCATGCCTTGCTCCAGCGCGGTGTTCCGATAAAAAGTTACGGTAGCTCGTAAAGGAAGTCCAAACTGTGGCATGTCGATCTCACCTCTTTACAATTCTTTGATGAGTGGTACTAAAATAAAGAAAAAATTTTGGGGTGATCGACGAAAGCTGGAAAAATCAATATTTGTGGACAATTAGGAAATCCTTAAACACGGTCAACATTTGGTACTTGGTTATCTACTTCTGTGTTGCATTATTCTGAAACCTAAAAAATTCCATGAAATCAAAGTAAATTATTTAATGAAATAAAAATTGGAAAAAATTAAATGTATGATATTGTGTAATTCTCGAACTTTCTTGAATTTTACGGATTCTAATCGAATTTGGTACAATGAATATATTAACGTGAAAATTGATTTTAAAACCTGGACAAATATTTCCGTCACCCACGTGTAGGTGACATGGCAGTCAACGTGTTAATTTATGTTGCTGCTTATGAGGTAAGGTAAAGTATCATTAGGGGGAGTTGCTATATTATCGGGCGCTTAAGATTTTTCTGAAATAAATAAAGAAATATAATACTTTTTCTGTTTTATTCTGTCTTATTTATAAATTAACGATGCTACGAACCAAAATAAAATGTAAAATAATCGTCCACAACAGTGAGCTTAAATTAACATTATACTCTTGCACTAGCGCACCTCGCGTCAGACCCACAACGTCCGATGTCAATAACCGCGCATAGGCGTAGAAAAATTGTCGACAGGCTGCCGGGAAGCGTAGCGTATCTCCGGAATCGGCGGCACAAAAAAATTTCCCGATTATACGGATCCTAAGAATCGTACTCGAGGAAAAGAAGGAAAGTTCCGCGCCAGCGTGAATCTTAATCGCTCCGTAAAACTAAAAACGAGATACAAGGAAGTTCCGGTGAGCTGGTCGGTGAGTTAAGAACAAGCTTCAGCGAAACTTTTCGTGGGTTCCTCCTAACGTCCCTCGCTCGGTCCGGCGTTAATTAACGTAAACGAAGAAACCTTGTATACTGGTTTCGCTTGATTCTGTAAGAAAAAAACCGTGAAGGAAAAAAAGGCACGAAAGAAGGAACTTTTTAGGAGCAACACAGGTTTATCCGCCGTTGGTCCTTTATTGTTATCGTCTTTCGCGATACGACGCTGGCTGCATGGGAGGCAGCTACGCCCCTTCGTGGGTCGTCCGCGTGCAAGCGGAATGGTTTTTCGGAGAGATTCGGATCTTTTAGCGCCTTCCGTGGGTTCCCCTGGACGAACAGGAGGAGAGCAAGGAAGCTTTTCAACGTCCACCGTGAGCGTCCGTAATTAAATCACGATCGTGCCGGAGCTACGGGAATCCGGGGTCGGGATCGTAATTCCTTCACTCTTTTCTGTAGAAAGGTTATCCTGCTGCACTGACTCCGGAGCCCGGTCGCGTCGGCTTGCAGACCGAGGAAGCCACCGAACGACACTGGACCTCGGAACTGGTCGCTCGAGGGGCCAGCTTTTGATACAACTACCAAATTTTACTTCGAAAATTGAGTTAGCCTCGTCGACGCTGTTGTTTCCAGTCGAAATTGCTGGTATCTCGCTTCGACCTCTCGCCTTAATGAAGTGGACAATGTCTGCTACAGTTACTTGTTCTACAGTGAAACTTGTTCGACTATGCATCGGCAATAATGTTTGATTAACCCGAAAGTGCCACCCTGCTTCCTCAGACTGTGTAACGTTATCTCATCTTCATGAAAATTCCGCAATTTTTTCAAAAGGTGGACTTCTCAGCCTGGCACATTTTCGGTATGTGTATCGTATATTTCAGATTAGCGAATATTTTCTTAACAATGTCGCGCCTGTAGCTATAAATCAAGTGGATTTGAAATTTGAACGACTGCCACCAACGATGTAATAACGCGAAGGTTGGTCGTAAATGTTTCAGTCTGATTTATCTTTCAGTTCATTTAATGCAAACAAATTAAAATTTCAATGCGACTGGAGTTCCAGCTCTGCCGTGATAATTACGAAGTACTTTTAATTGAAATTTTGTGCAATGTACATGTCCCTACGATGGGCACAGTATACGTGTATACATATGTACATTATGTGAAAATTATTATGAGTATGTAGCTGAATCAGAGTGCGCACGGTGGAATTTTCAAAGTACATTATTATAAATGTTACATACTTATTACAAAATCTTTTCAATGCTTTTACCAACTGGCCCAAGGGAATTTGTACGTATCCATGAATAGATTTTTGGTGCGCAGTTATGTTCATCCCATGAGACAAGCAAAATGCTTCGAAATTTTCATATTTTCTGTTCAAACTCGTTCGTTGGAGGCAGAATTTTTTAGATATTTTAGAGAGAATATTCTTTTATCAAAGTACCGGCAAAATGTAACAATTTTATTATAAGGCTATGAAAAATAATTCCGAAGTTCTGTTTAGAATATTTTTAATGATTTGGTGGTTGTATTCAGTTTACGTTGTGTTCGTTCAAGAGCTTGCGTCGACTAAATGTGATCATGGTCTAGATTCTCAATTTGGCAGCAAAAACTATTATTTCTAATTGATTAAAATTCTTCAAGAAAGAGGCAAACTTTCAATCGGTTTCTTCCTAAATTTTTAGCATTATACTTTATTTTATTGTGACTTCACTCGGAGCTTCAGGTGCGTTCCTTTGTTTTTATGGTGGTGTACACTTCACGCAAAAGTCAAGGCAACGCAGCCCAAGGTATACAACCCCCCAAATACCCAGGTGTGCGCCATACAAGTTTCGTGGCGCTCATTTCATCAACAGCATCAACTTTGTACGTTGCTGAGCTTTTGCAAGGATAGAGGGAGAGAGAGAGGGGGGGGGGGGAGAGTGAAACTTCGAGGAAGTCTCATGAAAAGGACATGAACATAAGGGAAACTGTAAAATAATTCTCCGCCGTGTAAATATCGCTCACACGATAACAGTTTTACTTGAATGTTTTATCGTCGTAATGATAACATTAAGCATGCAAATGCACGAAAACAATTTCTATTATCGGTTTGTTGGAAGTCGAAAAATTGGGAGATGGGAAGCGAATGAAATTGTTGAATGAACTGAACATTCTGAAATTGATTATTTCTTAAAACTATTCCCTTCGGTTCCTCCGAGAAATATCTACGATTTATAGTGGTATAGGTCAGGGATTAATGCAAACCATTAGTCTCGGAAACGATTGGTCGTCCTGATGAAAAACTGCACTCGACTGACACAGGAGTAATTGTTTCCTGGTAAGGCAAGGAATCAAATTGCTGTTTGCAAAAAGTGAAATAGAGGTGGTTTCGGAAAGAATTGAGTCGGGGCAATAGAAAGCAAATAAATTTTTATTTTTTCGTGTAAAACCAGAAATTACGAAAAAATAGAAATATCCATAGGGTGTTCAGTTCGGAGCATAGACTTTACTAATTCGGGAAGGTATACGTACTGAGATCAGGGTTACTTTATAGTGTACCGATTGCAAGTCATTCAAATCATCTTTATGACCAGTATGTACATGAATGGGAAGACAAAGAATACACCTTACTAAATGGATTATTTACTAGTTCTAATATAAACGATTATTGTTTCAGCCAATATTGGTTATATTAATTCCACTAATATAAAGCTGGAAGAAATTTAACTTGGGGAATTTAGCTGTAACATCGAGCCACAGAATAAGCGTCAGCGAACTATGACACAACTAAACACGGAAAAAAAGACATAACTAAACACGGAAAATGAGGTGGCGAGACATGAAGATTAGAATCGATTGGAAAATAATGTTTGTCTGGAAGAAATAGATTTAAGACCGCCGTTGACATTTTACGAAATGGTGTCATATTTAAGAAAAAGTATTTCGTTCTGCTTGACGTCGATTAACTAAACTTAGGTCACAGGGACAAGTCGCTAAAACGAACTTTTTTGGGAGAAAAATCAATGCACTGAAATTGCTTTTGCGAGAAGCTGCTTCGAGGATAGTGACCTGAAGTAGAACAACTCTGAAGCTTCTATTTTTATCTCTTTAGAATGTTCAACATTATGTCTGCCATTGTATCTCGTAATTTTCTAAATTTGGTAAACTCTTTGTCTCCATTCTCGTTTTTCATTTTCTGAGACTCGTTTTAATAGAGTACACGATTATTCCGGGTCTCGGGATAGTCCAATCGCAGCAATTAGAACCACAGTTAATTATTTTAATGAGGTGTCATTGAAACTAACGATAACGCGCCGCATTTATGCGCGCATAATCTCAAACAATGTGGAATAAACTATGAAATCCACGCGGTTCGAATAATTACGATCGTTGCCGTATGATTCATCAGAATGCGTGTGCAAACACTCGAATATTTTAATTAGTGACAGATCGTTGGAATTGAATGTATGTCAAGTGACCGGCACCGAAATCGCGAACAAGTTCTGTGGCTCGGGGTAACAGAAATTTCACCGAAACTCTAGAAGTAGTACTCTAAAGTTGAATGTATACAATCGACTTTCCATCCCGCATCTTCTCCTCAGCCAGAAAGAAGTGCCAGAAGCAGCAGATTTTTTGAACCATAAAGGATACCTTCTTGTTTCCTCGGCGCACTTTACTGCTCGACACTCCAGGCACACACACACATAGTCGTGAAGTACAATGCTCTTTGATACTGTCGAATCTGCTGACCCATGAGATGAAATTATTGGGCCAGTGCGCACGAAATGTTGACCGCCTACGACCAAATTTCAGAGGTACAAATTGTTTTTAAGATATCACGTACCGTGACTTTCGGGCCAAATGAGTTCGGACACAAAAACTTTTCTTTCCGATCGCTGTTCCTTCGACTGTAAAAATCTTTCGACTCGTATAGCGTTTGCATTCTAGCGTGACTGTACGAGAAAGTAATTGAGCAACATGAGTGACCGTTTACGAATCAATATCGTTAGGACATGGACACACGTATTTCTAAATACACTTTGTATAAAAAATTTGTGATATTGAACACACCAGATTTTGAATGATTTGCAATGTTTTCTTTTCGTAACCCCCGGTTTCTCTTGTGGCTAAATTCTCCTGATGGACTCGGACAATGCATTTAGCTAAGAAACGCTCGAGGCGAAGTATCTCTACGACTGAAAGGGTTAAGTGAATCTTCAGATCAGCCTGTACTGCTAGGATGAACCAATTATAGGACGACGATGCAATTTACTCGACCTGGCCACCTGTGGCAGTGGTACTGCCCTCCATTTTTCATGGATCCCTAACCGAACAGGGTTAGGTGAAGGCTATTTTTTAAAATAAAGTCCTTATAATAAATTTTACCCCTCATCTTGTCAATCTCATTGGAAATTCCACGGTGCTTAGGCAACGATCAAATTTGCAATTTTTGCTTTGCGATTATTATTCCATCGCGTGCAAAAATACATGGTCCAAGAACTCCAGCTTTTCTCATTTAATCTAATAAATTTAATAATAGAAAATTCTGCCTATAAGTTGCCAAAAACGCGGAGAAAATATAAATTTCTCATTGAAGTTTGATAGTTACACTATTTTTATTTTCACAGTAGCGGACTCTTGTTAGAGCTATAGTTCGAAATTTGTTCTCGATCTTTCGGTAAAGTGTATCATAGGTGAAAATGTTAAAAAACGATCTTTCCAACGTTTCTCGCATGAAAAGGTAATTTAACGTTTACCCAACTAAAATTTTAAACGAAAAAATCAGGAAAAATCCTTCAAAGTATTCCCTGATAACCGTAATATACCAAATGTATTTTCGAGAGTTTTACGTACGATTAAATGGCGGAAATACAATAAAACCCGATAATCCGAATTTGTCTTGCAAATATTTTTCCAGCGTAAATGGAAATGCGAAAGTTGGTGCAAAATGTTTTTCCTGAATAAAATGTTGACGGTTACGCTGTCGCGTCGGTTTAATTTAATAGTATAGGACCCTTTGCACAAGGCTGCATTCTTTAATAAATTCTACCCTTTTTATCAATTATAATTTATGGAGAAAAATATTTTTTTTCAATTTATACTAGTACATGTTACATTTTAAAAGTATGCAAGTATGCGCAGAAAGTATTTTTTTTTAGCGAGAAAGTAAATTGAGAAAAATAAAATATGACGTGTAAAATATAATATATGAGAAAATAAATTTGCATTATGAATATTGACTGTGAACAGAGTCATCTTATGTATTTTGAAGTGATTATGTAATTGTTTGAATTAAGTCCTAACTTTTTTCCTAATTTGAATTTGCTACATAATGTTGCACCCAATGCCATGATAAAGAGTCAATGCAGAAAGATAAACAATTAAATTTGCAGGCTCTTCTATCGGAAAAAAAATAATTAAATTCCTGTACATTCAGCCATGAAATTGTCTGTTTCGTTCAAAAGTAACAAAGCGACGTGCAGCGCATACGACATTTTGTAACATTTATTGAAACTTGTAAAATGTTCGTTTGGAAAAAATACGTGAAATGTATAAAAAAATAAGGATGGGTCTTGAAGCTATTTAAGCTGGGAAATGTGTACAATGATCCTTCACAAATGAATAACATGAAAATATTAGTCATAAATAGATTCGTCAATTTTTAAATCTTCAAAATACTGCATAGTAATTGTAAATGACTCTGTTATAGTTTTTAAACAACTAATAAATCCTTCGGTGGGGAAATATTTAAAGTTACTGCCAGTTAATTACTACAAACATTTAAAAAATTTTTTTTACCGAAGACAAAATTTTTGTTCTTTTATAACGCATACCTGCATGAAATTCAAATTCCCTTTTGTGTAAATTTTATTGCGCGCTCCGGAACTACTTTTTTGTGAAATATTTTCATGTTTTGGTTCGCCTTTTCATAACAAATATTCAATACAAAATATAATTTTTGAACTTAAAGAGAATTTGTACATTTATTAGTTACTGTTAAATTTCATTAGTAGATTTTATGCATTTTTGACGTAACTGGGTAGGTGCTGGTTAACATAGTAGACTGATTAACAGAATTTAAGAATATCGATGTACTAGTTTTCATTATTTATTAAAATCAATGAACGTAGGAAAGATACGCAGTCTAGTTATCAGTACCGAATATAATTAATAGCATCTATCCGCTATATAGCGTTTGTACCTGCAATTGACTTAAAATCGGCTCGTTCAAATAATTAATGAGACACTGCGTCAAACTTCCTATTTCATAATAGTTGAATTGTATTCAGTTATTATACATAAACAATTAGTAATACCGCAATAGCCAATAATTGTCACAAACGCAAGCTTAATATTGTTCGGATACTCGTGTGCTTGTCAAACTGTCGTATTCAGTGTTCTCGGTTCGGAGTTCCATGAGGGACAATCTAATTTTTGATTAAGGTGCATATATTGAGTTTTATATACATACACCACGTACAACGAGTCGTTGGAGTCTTGTATCGAACGAATCTAGAGTTGCCTCCATCACGATCAATGTGTTTATCCCCGTACACACAACAGAGACAGTTAAACGAACACGGTTGGTTAATTTTCTGTAATTATCGTTATTTGATTCGTTGTACCTGACCGCATTTCAGCCTTTCCCGCTGAAAATACGATTGCCGTGCTCCAGTCAAGATCAATACTGAATTTCGATTTTCGCAGACTACTCCCTTTACCACAAAAAATATTACGATTTTCCTACATATTTTTCACAAAAGTTTACACGCATACTTTCAACCACAGTAGAACTTCTTCATTCTCTAAGACACGTTCCACGTGCGAACAGTTCAGTACAAAATGCTCAACACGCGACTTGCTAAGGATTTTCTCTAGCACTGTAACGTCAACTGTTCTGTTATCCGATTGATTGACTATTTCGGATAATCGAGATTCTACTGTTGCCGCGGAGAAAGAAAAAGAATTCATTTTACAAAGTGAACTAACGTTTGAAAAAAAAATCGCCGTTCAAGCATGTTTCTAGGGTTCCGCAAACGAGTTCCCGAAGCGGCGTTCACATACCCACGCGTTTTCCGATCGCGTAAAAGGATCACAGTGATCAGCTAATCCCTAATCAAGAGCCGGCTGCCAGAAAAGAGCAGCCCGGGTGGGGTGGTAAAACGCGGATATCAAGGATCAAGAAATTCGTCGGCTTTCTTACGGGCAATTCGTGAAACACGATTAACGGACGAAGTTCGTTTCGTTCGGGCTCGGTGGCGGCGGCTAAGCGTTAATGAACCATAGTCCGCTGATTCGACGATGATCATTCGGGAGTTAATCGTCCGCGCCACGAAAGCAATTTTGCCAACTCGACTTGTTTCGCTCGATAAGGTCTCTTGGGGCGATTGTACTTTTGCGCGCACATATATATATGTGTGTATGTAGATATATATATATATATATATATATATATATATATATATGTGTGTGTATGTAGATATATATATATATATGTATATGTATATGTATATATATGTATACAGCCACTCTGTGTGACCCTTTTCCGGGTCAGGCCTCGGCGCACTTCTCCTTTCGCCCAACAATGCCGACTTTTACAGTCAATCTCGTTCCGTCGGAATGGAGAGTTCGAGTTCCATTTCATCCAATGCTGGCAGAGAGTGTACGCGCGTTTAGGGACACAAGATGGATTTGACTTTTGGCCCACGACTTCCGTCGGAAATCTTGTTCGAAAGCTTTCTCCTCACCTGCTCCGGTGTTTGTCTAATTGCGACTGAACTGATTGCAGGATTTCGCACAACTCCCTTCGCTCGACTACGTATGCTCCAGGAGGAGAATTGAAGAAATTTTTTCATTTAATCCTCATTCATTCCTAAATGTATTAATGCGTCCCTCGTGCGACAAACGGAACGATAAGCACTTTGCTAATTGTTTTATTCAGACTAAAGTCTCATTCAAGTTCACGTCTACTTTTGACATTCGAAGCTATACTTGTCTAGCTGCATTCTGAAGGGGTTTTACAATGAACGCGTAATTGTCGTGTAGCAATTACAAAACGTTGAACCAGCGATCAACGCACTTGGATAAACGTGAAAATTATGTGTGTCGGATGGACACACCAGGGCACTTTTTTTTTCTTAATAATTTCAGGTTTCTAAAATATGTAGTTTAACACGTCGACTGCCATGTCACCCATATATGGGTGACGGAATTATTTGTTCAGGCTTTAAAATGAATTTTTACGTTAACATATTCGTTGTACCAAATTTGATTGGGATCTGTAAAATGCAAGAAAGTTGGAGAACTACACAATATCGTACATATAATTTTTTTCAATTTCTATTTTATTAAATAACTTACTTTGATTTCATGGAATTTTTGAGGTTTCTTGTTTGGCGATCAAAGCGTGAATAGTGATACTTTTATAGAACAGAAGTTTTTAATACAACGTCGTCAGAGATTGAAATTCTGTGCTGAAATGCTAGTTAAATATCATTAAGAGCATTCTCGATTAGAAGCACAAAGAATACTGAAAATCGTGACTAGTCTAGAATTAAAGAATTCAATCTGGATCTAGAATTAAAGACTTCGATATCGGTTTCAACTTTCCGGAGGAAAGTTAGATAATATTTTTAAAAGATCCTCGTTTGCAATGAAAATGAGGATGAACGATCTAACAAATTGAAAGTGTAAAACTGTTCGGACTGGTGGTGCAGCTCGTCGGCCGGTATCGGTTGCATAGAATTGCTCTTGTAATGGATACCTAGCATCTCGTTACCCGATACACAATATTATTTCCACGTGTGCGTTGCACCTCCGAATTCCCGTCTGCTCGCATCGATTCCCGGCACATTGAAATTCGTGACGAATTCCAGCGTGAAAGTAATAGCAAATCGGAGGCGTCCCGGACGAATTTACACACAGTAGAAAATTCGCCGGGAAAGTCGGGGGGAATTTTCGATGTCGCCGCGGAACGGTTTAAAGTTTCGAAATTGGAAATTGGAAACGCACACCGCAACCCCGTTTCCCTTCGCCCTATCCTTCCTCCGCGACAGTATGTATGTAGGTCACTTAAGGCAAGCGCTTTCATTCGTCACTTCCTCGTATTCGTCGCGATTCGTTGCGCCCCGCTTTCCAGCTTACGCCGGAAGTCTTTACCAACTTCCACGTCCAGCCTTCTGCGATCTATACGCCTTCAAACTCCATAGTCGGATTGCCTCTATTGTGTATCCGCTGAGAAACTCGTCCGGGGCCGATGGTTGAATTTCAAATCAGTTTTTTGAATTTACTTTGCCTGGCTCTCTCCACGTCCCCGACTCCCCCTCTTTCGTTAAATACCTCTTCGAAGGAGCTTCGCTTCGATCGGGCATTATTCAAATTGTACAGGGTGTTTAGTTGGTCTTCTCCACTTTAACCCTCTGTTAATGGGCCTTTTTTGTGACAGTATAGTTGGCGATGCTTAGGACCATTCGCCGCTTCATTCGTCGACTTGTTAACGCTACTCACGCGAAATATCTGATCCCCCAATAAATTAAAGATAATTCTTATTAAATTTAGTCTACATATAGTCTGGAATGTCTCACACAAATTTCAGGAATTTTAGAAAATGAGCAACGTGGAACTCTACACGAATATCTCAAAGATTTCGCGCATTAACAATATAGGGTTTAACATATTTTTGAAGGTATTTCTAGTCGAGTCTTTTTATCACTCGTGTCTAATAGACTAGACTGTTGATTTTTGTGCTAAATGCAAATTTTCCAGGTCAATTTCAAGAAATGATCGTTCAGGTTAATAAGAGAAAAATTGAAAGATAAGACATTAAACAGAAAATTACAAGGAAGAGAACAAATCGAACAAAGAGGAAGTAAATCGGAAATGAAATGTTAGAAATCAGTACACTAGAATAGGAGATACGAGAAATACGAGTCAGGAAAAGATGGGGACGATGCGAAGAAAGGACCAAACCGAATGGAGTCTGAGATTGTCAATAATATCGTCTGCAATCATTCACAATGGAATATTATTCGGCGTTTCCTACGGCGAATTTAATAATCCGTATATAGAGGATCAATAATATTATGCAATATTACCGTGTAATGATATTGCGCAGACCAAAAACTGAATTCTGGTAATAATTCAATCTGCTTTGAAATCATTATTTTATTATGTGATTATTTCATGAACTCCCTGATTCAATCCTATATTATAATAAAATTCGTAGGAAATCTGAACGAGCAGCACATGTCAGTTGCATTTAGTGCTTCCGGTAGTTCTACTGTCGAAATCGTCAGCAGTCTCTTTTCTACTGTCATAGAGTCACTGTCTTCATCTTCAACAACTATTTTTTTGTAACTGCGTCGACCGCGCCGGACATAGAGAATTTAATATAAATATAAATCTAAATATAAATATTAATACATTTAGTTTAGTTGACATTAAAAATTTGTTATTGCTGCCTCGGGTGAGACACCTATTCTATGAGACGCACTACTATTTTAAAACGAAAAATAAATTGATACGTTTTTTAACCACACCGTGTACAACAGTATCGTCGTCGCGACATAACACGTCCGAGAGAACGAAGCGGTTAATGTTAAAAAGAGTAATAGACTAAAACAAAGTGTCGCGAAAATCGAGAGAAAATCTGATTTATCACTGCTCGAGGAACGAATAATATCGAGGAATAAGGAAGAACAGTGTTGACGCGGGTATCGACTTGTCATAAACGAGAGACAGTATCGCCGGATTTCGTTGGAATCATCAAGCTAAGCTCTGGAGGAGCTGGAATCTTCTTTACTTAATCTTGCTCATTCTCCTGGTGTCAAATCAAGCCTTAAGCCGGCAGCAGCTCGCAAACGGGTCTGCGAGCCTGTCATAAATTAGACGTATGACGTACACCAGGATGCAGAACAGCTCCCGGGTGATATGCCGCCTCTAATACATCAACATTATAAGCTGTTTCTCTCAACGGTCGGCGAATTACCGTGGCAGCCGTGTCGCAAAGCGCTTTTCCGGTTCATTATCATGGAGATCTATTATTATGAACCGGGGAGCGACGGCACCGGTAACCGTTACGTCCCTCCAGCCGATAACAATCGATTCACGAGAAATATTAGAATTGATTCGGACGTCGATTTACCTGACAACAATGGCCGGAACGTGCGCCACTGCTGGCACGGCTCGTTAGCTTTCCTCTTTGCACGCGGATGCCAATGCACAAGCTGCTCGCCGAGTTTCAGTATTGTTGCAGCATCCCTTTTATAATGAACCTGCCGCCGCGACGCGCCGCGTCGCGTCGCGTCGCGTTTCTTTTGCGCCTCTCCCCTTTCACCAATGAGCATCGCAACCAAGGCGTCGGCTATCGTCGACGATCATTCCAATTAATTAAACCTTTAATTCCCGCCGCGCGTTCCCCGCTCGACACTGAGAAATTGCTTCTGTTGTGTTTTGCGGGCTGCTGTAATCGTAACGCGGAATATTTTCTTCTGAAAATTGTTATCAATCCTTTTTTATACGTCTGCCAGTGTATCACGTTGACTGGTCATATCAGTGCCAGGAGAGATCATACAAAATCAGACTAACTAATTTTATAGCAATTTTTAGTGTACTTATGGGCATATTCTGGTTTCTCACTTTCAAAAAATCGATATTTTCTCCTTTGCATTTTCTCTGACTTGCATTCGCGTGATATAGTTCATTAAGCGTCTCGAAAATGAATGAAGAACAATTCGTTCAACATGAAACCGGCTTGTCCATTTAACGAAAATAACATGGCATAACAATGCATTTAATTAAAAGCGGTACCACGAAATCTAATTAAAAACTTGCTTATAAGTATTTTTTGTCAAATATAATTACGTCCGTTGCAATTTTTGACACTACCCTTGCAAAGACCGTCGCAATTTTTGCAATGTCACAAAGTATACCATCGTATTATTTGTTCGAGAATGAATTGTTCCTTGTTTATATATTCCAACGGTAAATTTTGCAGCAACTTTGGTAGAAAAAGTCTTCCGACTATAATTGATAAAAAGCAAACTCGAATATTTGTCCAAGTTAATTTTTCTCTTTGAATTTTACTATGTCAACATTTAAGTTTATAATACTACATTTTTAACTGTGCTTCGTATTTTATCGTGCTTCTACGTTCGTATTTACCATACTATAGAGAAGTTAGCAGTCTAATGATAATAAATTCAGTAGTACCCGGTTAAGTATAGCGGGACCGGGGTTTTTATCGGAACATTTGTCCGAGCAAAGTATTGACTTTACTCAGCTCGCTTGTCTCTGAATTACTTGGGAGATAGAGTGAAAAATTGTGTTGCTGTATCTAGGATAGATACAGCTACTCTCGAGGACATTTAGACGCTAAAGCAGTAAAATTATATGTTGATTTATTTATCTCGATCGATTCGAAAACGATTCACATTTCCAGTGACACTTTATTCACCGTATTTTAGAATGACGTATTATTATTTTCATAGATTTTTAACATGTGAAATGGAAACCTCGATTTTCGCTGAAAAATGTATTCATTTATTATGGCACCAAGTGGTATGTTTCAATAATGTGTTTCTCCGAAGTTTTTCACATTGAGAATAGCCTTTCTTTTATACTGATTGTTTAGGTTTAGAAGAGTAAATACCATATTATCTCGTGCAGTCAAATTGACATACATACATTTCTTGGAAAAAAAAAATAAAAGGAGAAATAAATACTGAAAAATACATTGTATACATGTTTTAAGAAAAGTCGTGAAGATAAACAGCGATGTGATAATGTTGTATGTACGAAATTGTACGCGGAAGTTTGACAAGGCCAATCTGACCGGCCGTGGTAGATTCAGTGTTAATGGTCGCGAATTTTCCCGCATCTATGTGCCAGCGATGGAGGATAGAGGCGTCGATAATATCGGCACCGCGTTCAATAAGAAGTTTGCATGCTTGGAAGATATACAGGATGTCAGCGAACCGATGGTGTAACCTGGAACTAACTGAAACGCGGAAAACAGAATCAGAAATACGAAACAAAAGTTGAACTTGGCTTGTTGCGTGTCCTGAAAAAGCTGAGTTCGACTCTCGTGCTGGTAGTATTTTTCACACTATTTAAACCTCGCGTTTATTGGAACCGCTGGCCGAGTCAAAATAACTTCCTATTTGTTTATTTACGATTATACTGAAACTATAAAAAAACTTTCATGAGAAGTTTTTTTAATGAACGTCCCCATTCAATCATTTTGTAATGAAAAACATACGAAATCTTAATGGGCATGTTTAGTAGGATTTCCATTAACTAATTATATACCACAGAAAATAATTTACAGAAATTATTTATTCAGTCAGAAAATATTCTGAAAATTTATTCCATTAGTTATCTCGGGGACGGATGAAGAACGTTGGCTGAATGCAAACAAAGTTTTCATTTTTGTGAAAATAATACGACTCCAATGAATACGTTGTTTACTTCACAGTGACGCCGCGATACCTTATTCAAGACTTGTTTACAAACACTTTTGATTACACAGATATGATTTCGTTGAGATTGAGCCACAACGATTAATGCACGCTACTGATGAACAAACACAATTTCTAACGTATCTCATTTACTAAAAAAACAGCACTGTTGGATCGTTGGTTTTCGCGTATTTCTACCAGGTATTTCAGTTAATAATCAGCAAAATATACAATCTCAGCTGAAACGGAATATTCCATTTCATAATTAATGATATTTACCGTTAAAACTGCAATCTCCTCGCATGTCCTTCAGAACAGTGCTTGAAACGAGTATCCACGTAACGTATTAACGTTCATGAATTAATTTCAAGAGATTGAAGTTAAACCGAAATCTCTTACCAATTGCTTGTTAATTTTCAATCCAGTGAACGTACATACAAATAGTAGAGATTGAAAAATTATTTTGATTTCAAGATTGAAGCATCTGCAAACAGTAACTGTTTCCTGGAACAGAAAGGAGGAACAAATTTAGTTTTATAAACTGCTCATGGTATACTTGATATTGTCACTGTATCGTTAATGAAACGTCTAAAAAGATATATCAAGTTTTAGAGGGTTGTTGTAAAAGGGAAGCTTCGAACTAAGTCTCTAACTAATTAATGGACTACAGGTCTTTGTTCCAGATTTCATAGGTTTTTATTTAAACATTGAACCGAGTATATTATTCATTCAATTAGTGACGCTGTAAATGAAGCATACTTTCGTAGATTTAAAGTGTAAAGCAAAAATCGGGTGAAATATCATCTTCGGATCTTTGATGCAACTAATTCCGAGCGTAGGAGGGTTAAATAAAGGGCCAGGACATTTTCTAGCATTTCGTACGCAAAATAAGAGGGAGTAAAAAAATAAAAGTAGAATTCGGAGACAATGGAAAAGGATGAAATGAGGAAACTGAGAGAATGGATGCGTCGAAGAGGATGTAAAACTATAATATTGCTGCGGAGAGTAGTGGAATGTACGAGATACCGGCAGAGGCAGAGAAAAGGATTTTCGCAGAGGGTTTATGTGAACATGGCTTTGGCCGGTCCTAGCCTTGTGCAAACGCATGCACAAACACTTGAGCCCATGTTTTGGACGACGTGGTACACGCAGGTTTACCAACATCACGGTTGAGGAGAGCAGACGAAACGAGCCTCTGAGTCTCCGAGCTTTTAAATCTCAACAACCGTGTCCGTTCTGATATGGCAGGTTGGAACGGCTGGATCAATCGACCACCAGGAATAATGAATGTTGAATGAGTAGCGTGATTGCTCGTCCTGCATGTACAGGGTGGTTTAAAAATGGATACCGTCACTTTAGATTCTGAATTTGCATTTCCCGCTGGTCCATTGCGTGACCCCAAACGACCCATAATGCATTTTCCCTGTAGTTCATTTCCGGCTTTTGTTTTGCATTTCGTTCAACTTTTAGCTGTACGCTTTTTATCCTCGTATGACGAAACTCGTCATCTAAGAACTTAGAAAATGAGTACTGCGAAATTTGTTATTACATCTCTATAAAAATTATAGAAGAATTATAGAAGAATATTATATCTATAAAAATTTACAGTTAGTTAGTATTTGTAAGATAGTTACTCTCTATCTTCTTTCATATGGAATTACATATTTATAAAGTCGTTTTTATTAAGTTACAATTGTTGTTTTTCTTTTGAGTTACGTGTTTGTACATACATTTTTAGATGTACACTTCTGAGACACGGTGTATGCGCGTCGCTGCCCCTGTTGTATATGTATTGGTCAGTAGTCGCATAAGCACATAATTTTGCAAAAACGTTAAACGGCAGAAGAAATGCGATCGGGTTTCGAAATATGGTAAAAACAAATTGAACGAGGCAATCAGTTTTTGATTGGAAGTTGAGGAATATCATAAATAATTTATGTAAATTCTGGAAATCATGAATATTATCCTTTCGCAACGACAAACCATCTGACAATTTGAACCGGATGTACAAATTTTTCTCCTGCTGTTATTTCGAAATAATAGTTTGAATATTTAATAAACTTTGGAATAGCAGAACATTTGGTTTCCCGGGAATGCTGTAATACAATTCGAATGAATTTGAAAATGAAAATTATTCTTCTAAATCAAGAAGAGTGGAGTTCAATTTTTCAAAAATTAAATTTTTTGCTTTTGGTGTGCAACCAAAAAATATCTCACGATTGTGCTATTCAATAAGTGTCGATCGACTCGCAGAATTCGATATTTTCAGTTTACAATGCGAACTTGAAGCGACCACTTTTCGAAGAGATTATTCAAATATATTTTAAATTAGCACAAAATTTGTGTTCAATATTTCTCGGTTTGAAAGTATAAAATGTCCTATTATGTGTTTGTCGATAAATGGATATCGGAAAAGTTCGTTAGCTCATTATTCAGCAGGAAATGAAAATTTCCGGACGACAACTTTAAACGACGTTCCTCATTTATCGTATATTATATTATTCTCTTAATGTAGATGCGAGGAAACTGTCCAACCACCGTCATTTACAGCGTATAAGTTGCCAAGAAATAAAATCCAAACAATTCCAGAGGTCGGTCGATTTTCAAAAATAAATTTGTTCAGCTTCTATTTAAAAGATATTTCATTGAGAGCGCTGCACACATGGAATGCTGTAAATCAGCCTGTGTATTTTAGCCTGTTTGTGGTTTATCGAGTGCTGCACCTTACGGTCACAAGTTAAATGTGTGTTTACACGAGAAATTTCCGCTTTCCGTGTTTACAAGCAGGATCGTGTCGAGCAGCAGCAGTCTGCCAGTTGTCCGATAGGGCCTCGCACTCGAAAGTCTGCATGAAACACGTTTCCTCTCTCTCTTCATGGTCCCCCGTGAGCCACCATCGTCCTTGATACCAGCCGATATTTTGAGCATCTGCTGTAACCCGGCTGCATATAGTTCGTATCTCGAAAGAAGAGACCATGCTCGTCGACGAACGTCTAGCAACGTTGTCGTGCCGTAAAATATAGCGTTGTGTCTCTTTCAACCCTTAAACTCGATCGCATTCCTCCCCTGATAAAGCAAACTTGTTTGCTCACCCGACGATCCTTCACGCTTTAAGACTTCAAAGTTTGCATAGCATTTTTCAGCAAGTTCTTTGTTATGCGATAGGCACTGGCCTTTCTAAAATTATTACTTTTTCAAATTTCCTGAGAAAAACGCTTGAAATCAGCCAACTTTACACGCGCATAACTTTTGAACCAGCGAACTCCGGCCATTGAAGGTTACATTTTTGACATTTTCTCGTCAACGTCTATAAGATCGTGTAAAAAAAGTTGAAAATTTTTGGTCCCCCAAAGTAAAGTTCAGCCCTCTATTATGCTAATTACATTAAATTCGTAGAAGGGAATATAGTTTACTAGGATAACTAACTCGATTTTGCGTTGGTTCTACAATTATTCCCTCTTTAATCCCTCTTATACGTTCCGGTATCGTACGGACGACTTTTATCAGTTTTCATGAGCTCAATATAGAAACGAATCCCGATTTTTTTCCCCATCACTCTAGGTTCCCGTCGATTTCATTTTGTCAATCCAAACGAAATCTACGTTCCCACTTTATTTTCACGGCTTCCGCGGGGAAAAACTCCACTGTATCACGAGGTATAGTTACGGTTTTCCTCGAATATACGATATTCGAGATGGATTGAAAAATATCCGAGAGTATTGGCGCGTTAAAGTGTCTCGGTCTCGTTAAACATTGTTTAACACTGGAGCCACAACCCAATTTTTTAGTCTACGAGCGTTGAAATTGCGAGGATGCATTTATGAGGATTTTATTTTATTTTTTTGAACACACAACGAATATCGTTAAGAACGTGGATGAACTTATTGTGAATTATAAATTTAGCGTGAAACGCGTTGAAATCTTTATGATGAAAAACGAATACCATTGTAGCTATTTCTTGAAAAAGGACTTCCGTATTCGCGTGTATCGCTTGAGAATCGGTCAAAATCGTTCGTCGGTAATCGAAACGCGAAATTGGTGATGGACAGCGTTATCAGATTACTGCGGAGATGTCAGATAGCATGGGTTGCAAACAGATAGATATCGTTACGTCGTTCATAATAGCGAGAACGCGCGCGCGCGGCCGCTCGGTCGTATTTTGTAAGCGAGGCTCGCAGCGTGCATTAAATCCGTAAAAGATGTGTATGCACGTGCGGGGTGGTTATACGCATTGTTGTTCGACACGATTCTCGATTCTGTACATGACGATCCATTCTTCCGCGGGACAGAACGATTTGTTAAAGTGAAACCGGAGAAACGTTTTAGAATCCGCCCGCATTTCCAAGCCTCCCGTTCGCCGCGCCACCCCATTTCCTAGAGTGCGACTAAATCGTCAAAGATCGTTTGAACATCTTTCAAGAAGTACCGAACGCAGTCCCGGGAAAATGGACTGCACGGATGGCGAAACCGGGGGCGGAGTTTGAAGGGTTGGAGAGAACAGTTTCAGCATGACGAAACGGGAAACGAGATTTGCTTCGACGGCAGACGGCGCGATAAAGTTTTAACAGGTTTAGTTTTCGGGGGAGAATAGACGCTGCGACGGCTAATGCATTATATTGTGACAGTACATAATACATGGCCTGTTTTCCTCATAGAATTCTTTTCCACCGCGACGGATCTTCCTTCGCAGACCAGGCAAATTTTTGCTCTCCGTCTTGAATTGCTACGTCACTCAAACGAACGCTTTTTGTATAGCAAGAGAAATGCTTTGTCTTACAAAGAAACGGCATAAACGAAATGTATAAGGTTACATTTGGTACAGTAAAATCTTGATCTAAGCACAATACTCGGGTCCGTTGGTTAACACTTTGATTGCCAAACAAGAGATCTAAAAAATTCCATGAAATCAAAGTAAGTTATTTAATGAAATAGAAATTGAAAAAATTAAATGTATCATATTGTGTAGTTCTCCAACTTTCTTGCATTTTACAGATCCTAATCAAATTTGGTACAATGAATATATTAACGTAAAAATTCATTTTAAAACCTGAACAAATAATTCCGTCACCCATATATGGGTGATATGGCAGTCAACGTATTAAATAATGAATATTCTTAGAAAAAAAACGGCACGAATTAACGCAACCAGCTAATACCAAAGCTTAGTTATCCGACTGCTTGTTTTCACCAAATAATAAATGTAAAACTGTGAAAATGTATGAAGAATTTAAAAATATTTGTTGCATTATTTTCAACCGACTAAGATGATTCAGAGAAGAAATTAATGTCTATGTAGTTGCTGTATGTGGAAATGAATACAGACAATTTTTAGTTGATATGAAAACCCGCAGTCCAATTGTACATTTAAATAATAATAAAGCGTGACGGCTGGAGCGAGTGCGTTACCGTTTAGTGTTTAGAGTTTCAAAAGTATACTGAATTTTAAAGTGGGTCTCGACAATGCTCGAGTAACAGAAGGTTTTGTATATGCATGTACATTTGTACATACATAACATAGCGTTCGCGACTGAGTGCCCGCACAACTAACTTGGAGTTGATGGTCCGGAAAGTTTAGCTTCTAGGTTTGAAATGTAATAATAGGGATTATGAGATTATACGTATATTGTTTTAGCTAGCTAGAGAATCACTCGCAAAATAACAACGCGACCCTATACATATCTGCTGTCTTCGAGTTGCTGCTTGCAAACCTCCGAGTTCAGTTAATTTTTATCCCATTTTCTCGAAATTTTTCAGGGAATATTTATAATGAATATACTACAAATCTGTATGTCAAATAAAAATGTTTTGCATCGATTGCAAGAAACAGTACTAGAATAGGATATCTCAGAAGTTTATTGTTTCCTAAACAATTAATTGTAAAATCTCTACGCTTAACCGAAGCTATTATATTATCCATCTTTCAAGAACATGTTTGAATTTTCCATTCCGAAGCACACGTCATAAACTCACGAGTGCTTGTTTCAAACTCTCCTGAGAACCCTAACATCATCTTGTGTGCTAAAGTTAAATAACTCCAAAACTTTTCGATCTAAAAGTATATATATCATATTAGCTGAATAGATGTATTGTAATACGATGGTAAAGACCTTCTGTAGAAAATTGTATTTCATAAAAAAAACTCGAGTAGCCCGTTTTCTCGACTGTGAAAGTTCTCCCAGTCGAAATGAAAGTTTTTATTTAATATTTTCCTTTGACGATTATACTCACTTAGAACGAACAATAATAGTTCTGAATCGTACATGATTATACATCCAACTTTTTTTTTACACTATGTCACCTCTCTTGTTTAACCGCTAAAATTGTTATTTCTAGTACTTTTAATAAAAATTCTTTTATTAAATTCTTTAATTCTTAATTTAATTCTTAATTCTTTCTTTATGGTGTAAGGATCTAATTTTATTTCAGAACATGTACTAAAAAAAAAACTAGGATGTATCTACATTGCTAATCTGACTTGTTACTTCGAGTCCTGAAATTTTGATATATTGTTCGATTGTTGTAATGTGTTAGTTCACTCAATGGATACGTTCCCGTGTTCCGAAAGTAATTGGAGAGTGAAATTCAAGCTAGGACATACCATTAGCATACCGCACTGACAATTTAATCTTCCAGATGTACGGATGGCATTGAAATATTAAATGTGACATTATCAATTATAAAATTGTAGCATGGCATCGTTGTAGTGAACGGAATATACCCTTCATTCGGAGTCACGGTGTATCGTGAGATTTGGTGTCAGTGCTGTCTGTGTCTCTGTGCATCAAGAGTTTCTGCCGGCGCAGCGCCCACCGGGAAATACCCGCTGAGGTATCGAAAATCTCAGGGGTGTGTTGTCTGCTGTCGAATTCAGCGAGCTAAGATACAGTAGAGAGTGAATACTGCTGCCTGTGTATACGTCTATTCGCATCACCTTATTTTTCCAAGTAAATAGCATGGTTCTATTAGCGTTGATAATAACCAACACAACTGCCCTCCACTTTCAAGGAAGTATAACGTTTTTGAGACACCCTGTATATGAAATACCGTTTCATAATGCACAATTTAGCCACAACTTATTATTTCCAACCGTCGTATATTTAATCAAAATAATTTCTGCATTGTGCATTTTTGTCGATAATCATCCACTTTGATTTTTCTTATATCCTAATTCGTAATGTTTTTAAACAAGCTGTTGTTTGGACTTTTAATTACATTATATTTGTATTACCTATATGAAAGTGTTATCGTTAAATGTTGATGGACTGGTTAAAGTTAAAGTTAACAGAGGTATTCGCTAGTTTCGGAAATGTCGAAACCATTGAGCGTTCAATGTTGTAACACTAAAATTCCGGTACGCTAGATGGGTTAAGGATGTCGAAAGCTCAGTGATTACTGATACCTACGCAATTTCGAAGTTGCTCCAGCTTGTTAACATCAAACCTGACGAGTCCGTGATCAATACTGTTGGGACCCTCGACTCAGCAGTCACATCAATTTTCAGGAGTTCAAAATCGACTGCCCTGCACTGTAACGAGTTTTGAACGTCAAAATTTGCTACCAGGATTTTGAATGGTGATTAGACCGGTTGGAAACTTCACCAATACAAAGGATAGACTGGCTAACTGTAAATTTACGAAATGTCCAGCACCTAAGCGACAGTAAATTCTTAACTATTCAACCATTAATCGTTCTGTCGTTCAAACATAATCCACTTCATGTTATAATTGATAAATTTGTATTTATGCTCTGCTTCTCTCAATCGATGCAGACAATTTCTATTTTGCATCAGCAGTCTAGTCTTAATAATGAACGTGTAGTTTAGGATATTGATAATGGGTACCATTTTACGATGATTTTGCGAAATATTTGAGTGTTGTTTTTCGTACATAAATGCTTGAACTGAGTGCACGTAAATTTCCGTTAAAGACTATACAACCTCCCGCAAATATCAAGCATTACTTTGCAAATAGTTTAGAACAGGTTCCATGAATTATTCAGTAACGTTGAGTTTCATTGACATCTTAAAGTCCGAGCTACTCTGGAATTCCGTCAATTACAGTTTCTTGTTCGAAAGACTATTTATACGAGTGAGCAAAGGAGGAATCTTTGCGACGACGACGGCGGCGTCGGCGGCGGCGTCGGAGATTACGTCAGGCGTCAGAGGGTTTATCATTTCTCGCGTAAGTAATTTCAAGTTATTGATCTATGCAAATTGCGGTCGTGTTAGTAAACTCGAAGGAACCCCTATAATCTTTACGCAACGTATCTCGAGGTACCTTCAGGAAACTGACTCACTTACCGTCACTTAATTACATATTTTACGCATACGTATTATACAGTTAATCCTGTTTGCAGATTTGAAACGCTAACACGCTCGGATCTTCATTAGAGCAGAGTAGTGAAAATCGCAGAGAGGAAAGATCCATGCGTTTTTGGTAGAGGGGATCGTTTGCGTGAAACTAAATATTATTTTAATGAGCTTTTCGTACAATTCAAGTCGGTATTAGGTTCCCGAGCAAAAATAGAAAGTATAATCGTCGTTTCTCTTGCAACCACGACAACAATCATTTAAATTAAAAATATTTAAGTTTCTCTTTGTACGTTTCAAGCGAGTAAAGGAAACTAGCATATTACGGGGTGGGTTCCGAATATGGGGTGGTCTAAAATCTATACAAAACGGGGTCTGTTCGCAAATGCTCTATTTTCAAATAAAGAAGAATAAAAAAGTACTGAAAAAAATCATATCCGAGACAATGTTTTACATTGTAAAACATGCTAGAGACACCATGTATTATTTAATATAAATTAGTTCAACGCATATAGAAATAGAATATAAAATCGCCGATCGATCGGATATTCAGTTTCTTAGTTATCCGCATTCAAAAATCGTCTTTTCGCCATTACGGTAATGAAGCTCGTTCGATAACACAGTCTGCAGCGATGGCGACGATTCATTCCGTTGAATAGGTTCCAGCATTGGTAGTATGTATAGCACAATTACGTCCAAACGGACCAATGCATCGTTTGGCGACGGTTAACGCCGTCCGCAAAATGGCAAGATACTTCCAAAGTTGAAAGCGATGAATCAAATATGCGCAGCACCGGATACAAGATAACTAATGCGCTGAGTGAAAACTGGAACGCAAACGGGTAAGCAGCTTTTGCACAGGAGTATTATAATGGTCGTCCGGAGAGACACATTATTTCGAAATCTACATGACCCGCTGGCGTTATCCGATTTCCTGAAATTTAAGCGTGCATCGTTAAGGACGGATTGCCCTGATGGCTGACTCGATTCCGGACGTGGAAAAATCACTTTGTGACGTTGAACCTGACAAATTCTGTCAGGATAATTTCATGATTATTACAATACGAAACACTCTATTGTTACTGGCTATGTCTCTCGTAAAATTAACAATTCTCCAGGATCATCAAATATCATTTTACGACCTCTGATTTTCTTCAGCTTATTATTTCTAGTAAGTTTTAACAGTCTTAGCAGTGAATTAAGAACCAAGAAAAAACCAGCAAATTGTTTGCTGCACCATCAACACGAGTAGTCTGGAGAAATTATAAAACTTCAGAGTTAGTCTTCGTTTGCGCTTATGCAACAAGCTTCGGTAAACTACTAAGTTTAAACGAGCACTTTATTCTCTTTCATTTTGTTTGATCCTCTTCAATGGTATTCATTCCACGTTGGAGGTGTAATTTGATATGTACGTACAGTAAAAAAAAATGGTTTGACAAATCGAATTACTTATTTAATATCACACTTTAAGATGTAATTAACCCTTAATTCTCCAAGGTTATCTCCCGAAGGTTTTCAGCAGCTTAACGAATAAAAAAGTGGATGTTCCAATAAGAACTGCAAGGATTGGAAATAAGTAAAAGGGGGAGCAGTCTGACTCGTAAAATGGAAAATCTCAAGATCCTAAAGTTTGGCAGACTTTATGACAGTTCGAAAGTTAATAGTTATAGATCCTAATTACGCATCGTCTATAACTGTGCGTCGGTCCCAAAGCTGCAACGCGATTTGTTCGCCAGTTCCTTCCTGCGATCGTAAAATATTCCAGCAGGAGAAATATACGAGTCGGCCAGAGCTGGCGTCGTTAAAATGGCACGAGGGTGGCAACACTTAATAATGCGTTACTTGCGCGGACCAAGCCAAACGGAGTCCGTGTATCGATCATGGTAAAGCAAGAGGAGGAGAGGATTAACTTTTTTGCTGTGGCACGTTTTAATTAAAAATTGTCCGGTTCGCGCAGTGCCGAGAGCTATTTTTATATGTCGATAGCTGTTACTTTAACTCTTCGCGGTCGTACGTTCGCTCTCGGTCCACGAACCAAAGAATTATTCCGTTCGTTACGAGAAAAACAGTAGAAATTTACGTATGGCTCTACAGAATGCTTAGAAAAGCCTTTTTCGACGAAGACCGTCGCTATACTGCGAATTTTTCTATATACAGTCTCTGCTTGATAAATGTCCCAAATATCTAGCCTATAATTGTCCTAGAACGATCCCTACTACTGCGGGGTATACTCTGTGAGAGACCCCGAAGCTCGACTGGCCTCAGCCACCATTACACGAGTAAATATAATCGGAATTATATCATATTTGGTATCATTTTCATTAGAAAAATGCCACGAATATGTTGGCGAAAGTCTCATATAGAAACGTATAAATTACGTTTGTAGCAAGAACTACTTAAGGAAACGTATAAATCGATTCATTATTAGATTGCAAAAGTTTATATCAGTTTACAATCACGTAGAAAAATTGATGAAAACAGATATTCACTAAAACTGTACTGCTTCTGCAAGTGGTTTCGACGGTGAAATAAAAATAAAATCAACTGCATTAAATTCCGTCGCGGTGTGAGTTGTTATTTCAATCGTACTTTCCCGATGATGTTTCAGGGCAAATGTCTAAATCAACAATTTCAAACTTTCATTGTTATTTTAGGTGTTGTATCCCAAACGCTTCAACTCCATTTTGTCAGGTCAGGTATCCCCGTAAGTGGGTTCAGTAATTAATAAAGCTTCGTTTAAAGGCATAATGTCTTAAATCCTGCTAACACTTTGCTCTCATGTGTAGCGTGAGCCTCGAAATTTTTGAATTGCCAATTTGAATATCCATTGTGTTTTACAATATTAATTCCCTTTTTACTCAGAGAAGTAATATACACGTATTTAAAATTGTTTAAAACTACCACTGGTAAAGAACTGCCTTTTAACTTACATTTCGAATAAAACATTTAAAATAATAGCGAGTCGTTGGGAACAAATTTGAATAGAAATTCCGAGTTCAAAGGGTTAATTTCTGACTACGATGTAGTACATAAAAATTAACTTTTGAGCTGCGGGATGATGAATTAATTCATCATTCGCGTTCACCGCCGACTTTCACAAACTTTTCATTCTCTTTTTCATTCAACGAACAGCTCTTTCACTCCACTGTATTATTCGTGTAGGTGGAAACCATATTGTATTTACGTTGATTATTCGAGAATTTTCGTTCTCTCAATTTCACTGGTCTGCTGTTACGATTTCGTAAGCAGAGAGTACTTAGAATTGAAAAGTCGGCCGATTGTGAATGGTCGATATGTGAAACAAAAATTATTTAAATCTGTACCCAGATAGCACTGGACGGCTTAAAGACGTCTGTTTTACGTCCATTTTTGGTCTGAACGTCTTACGTCCTGAAAAGACGTCTTTAAGACGTCTTAAAGACGTCTCGTAAAAGACGTCGTTTTTACGTCTCATTTCAGACGTCTTTAAGACGTCTTTTACGAGTCGTCTTTAAGACGTTTCATTTCTTGACGTTTCAGTCATTCTAAACTGCTAGAGAAAAGCTTTACAAACTGTACACACGCAACACAATATAACGCAGTTTTCCATCCTTCGCATAGACGTTTATTTATTTAGGAAAGTTAAATAACTAAATTGTTAATTTAGTACTATTATAATATATTACATATATATTCGCAATAGAATTTAGCAATAAATATTGTTTAATAATAAAACTATACATTATATATCACAAATCCAAAATCCAAAATAATATATCAAAATAAATAGATAAATAAATAAATAAGTTAAATAAATAAATAAAGCATAAAATGTTAATGTTCGCGGATATGCTGAAAAACATTCTTTTAATTTATTATTTTTATTTATAAATAAATAAATTAATTAAATAAATAAAGCATAAAATTTTAATGTTCGCGGATATGCTGAAAAACATTCTTTTAATTTATTTTTTTTATTTATAAATAAATAAATAAATAAATAAAGCATAAAATGTTAATGTGCGCGGATATGCTGAAAAACATTCTTTTAATTTATTTTTTTTTATTTATTTAATTTTTTTGTTATATCAAACATTTAATTTATATTTCTTGTACATGTATACAATATTCAAATTGAATATTTTTCTCACAAGGAAAAATGTGGCTTAAAAAATATTTTTCCAATATTTGACAAACATATCTATCTAATATTTTTGTGGTACTAGGGGTCTGTTTCGGGACGTCTTGAATACGTCTGTTTCGAGACGTCTTAAAGACGTCTAAAGGACGTCTTAAAGACGTACAGTTTTTTCACAAAGACGTTCCAGAGACGTTCAGAAGCCGTTCGGAAGCCGTTCGTAGGACATTCAGACGTCTAATAGACGTCTGAACGTCTTTGACAGACGTCTTAAAGACGTCTTTAAGACGTCTCTGTGCTATCTGGGTAGTTTCGAAACGAGCTAGTGTCTTTTGAAATGCACTCGAATGTCCCGCCGTTTAAGCTTGCAGTGAAAAAGACGGCGATAAGTCTCCCCGGATTTGATGTAAAGGAGGCGACACCCCTTTCGGAAGAGAGATCGCGGTGACATTAATTAGGAAGTCACTACGACCAAGCTGCATTAAGTAAATGCGCCCTAGTCCGCGCAGATTGCTTCCATAAAAGACTCGTGATCGTTTGTTTTCCTCTTGGAAGTTTGCACACGATGTTTGGCCACGAGCATTTGCAGGGTGAACAAATTATGTTAACCGCCGGAACGCCACCACCGTTGTCTTTCTCCCACGCAAGCTCTGTTAACCGCGCGTTTTGATGATGTTGATTTTTGACCTGCAACAGCGTAATTTTTCCACCGGTGTCGAGGAAATACCGTTTGCTGACCGCGCTTTTAATCTCCGTCTTCGAGGGACTAGAAATATTTGCGATACAGAAATTCCGTGTACGCGCAGATCACTGCCGAATCGACGTAATTGCAATGCCATGAATTTAAAAGTAGCATATTTTTTTTAGTATTTTATTATACTCAGATGCTGGCCTAGAAGCATTAATAACTTACCATCAAAAAATAATGTAGAAGTTTTTATCAAAAGAGTATAGTGGCCACTGCTAATATTTTAATATAATAACACAATAAGATAAAATTCATGTGAAAGTTTTATGAAAATAACGATTCTCTCTACTCCGACTTTTATATATTTTTGCAGTATTTAATTGCATAAAAGGAACTGGTACAAATACGTACATGGAAGAAATACTGAATACGTGATTGTGTGTGTATGTGAACGTAGAGTGAGTCATCCGTAATACAAACCTATTTCTTGTTCGTGCTGTAGCATGATTCCAAGGGTGTGAAGAAGCCTTTTGAAAAATATGTAGAATTCCCTGTTTCATATTTTACCTCAAGTAGGTACAGAGAAAGATAAAGAGTAAATGCTTAAACAAAAATTGCAGTCGTTCCTTACATTTGCAAAACTGCAGCGTCGCTGGCGTTATATCATATTCGCAAATTTGGTTTCTCTAGATCCATTAATTTGGAAGAAAGAACAATTTCAATATCAATTTCCGAATTTATTTTATTATCCAAAAAGTGCAAATACGGATTTCAAATTTGAAAATTAACTCTTTGTATAGAGAATTTAAGGGTTTATGGTGGGGGTAATTGAAATGCAAGGGGTGCTGAAACTTTATGTCATTATTTTTGCACAATTTTTTTTACATGCAAAGGAGAAGTAGAATTTCTGCTTACAATTCTTGTTCGATATTTCTCACCATTCTCGAGATATTCCACGAGAAAGAAAATTCCGATATTCTTTTGAAGGGTTGGTTCTACCCCTCAAGGCCGCACTATGCCATCAATAAACAATAGGTCTGCTTTATGGTCGTTTCATGCTACCTGCTCACAAAGATTTCTTATTTTCTGAATCTCTCGATCCTCTAACCTTTCTTGTAAGAATCGGAATATGCGTTGTTTAATTATTTGATTTTAACCAAATTTTTGCAAGAAATACCGGCGCCGTTCTTTGCAGTTCAGCAAATATAATTAACGAATGCAGTGTGTGGATTTGTTCGCGACAGGATTTACGACACAGAAATTAATGCACCATCTTTAAAACGAGTGAAACGTCATACCATAAAATCAAACTGAAGTGAACATAATGGCCTTGCCAGATGTGCATGATGTGGTCCCAAATTTCAGGCACCTCGCCTCATTTCACTTCGTATTAGCTTATGAGCAGTGGAATGAAGTAAGTAGAAGAAAAGAGTGTAACCGTTTGAATGTTTGAATAATACCTCTCAGTGAATGAGCATAAAACTTATTGAACGAAAAAATAAAATTTATGATGCCCTTATCAGCTTGAAATTTCTACAGCAATTCTATTGTAAGTTCTACAGGGATTATAATCTTTCATAATCTGTTCGGCAATATATTAGTTTATTTAGCATTTGTTCGAATGATTTATTTTGGTTTCTAACATTGTTAACTGATAAATAACGCAGAATAAAAGAAATAAAGTACTATATCTTTTCATTTAGTTGAGGAAAACTTGTCAGACGCTGGGAGAACTTCCCCTACTGTAGAAGTCTACTGTATAAGACACCAGGCTTCTACTTGTTACTCGACTAGGTCAGAGGACATGTAACATCGCTGGTGCCTAACCACAAAATTCGTCCACAGAGAAACCTCGGGAACCCTCGATGCTCGCGGTAGAACGAAATCTAATTCCCGTCATGACGCCTCCACGACTAAGGGAGGCCTCGAACCTCGAATGAGCCCAACTAATTAGCTCTCTACCACGGAATGTATTTGTGCGGCTTACTGATGGTTTTGTTGTCCCGCTCGCTGTTCCGTGGAACACGCTCACCAGTTTCTATAGGAGTCCCCGCTGTGACGCAAGGAAACAACGGGAGATTTCATCCAATTTTTTTCAATCAGAATTCCTATACAATACCGGAAGACCTATCGAACGTACTGTGCCAATGAATTCCTGTTGGTCCAAATGGTGCATATTTGTTTTCCATTTTTTGCTCTAGTTTCGGTACTCTTTTTGCATAGTCTTACCTGGAAATGGTCGAAAATTGGCTATTTATGTTTAAATCAAAAGTATGGGTTAAAGTTTCCTGCATCGATTTTATCATTTAAAAATACTTCTTCCTTGATACGGTAAAATCTTGATCTAAGGAGCTACACGATCTCAGTCAGCTCGCCTATCCCCTCCACTGGCATAATCGCGAGGTGCCAAGAAGCTGCCTCGGTCGTCGAGCAGTGTGAAGTGTAAACACGCCGCGTAATCCGATACCGGGTCGGGTGTATTGGTGTGAACCACTACTATGGATGTAGTGCCCCTTCGACCGCCCGGTCCGTGTTTACCACGTGCTGTCCTTTTCTACGTTCAGCATGGTCCACGCGGTCATAAGAAAATAGTAGGCCTATACTATGTATGTACATACCTATGTATGTCAGCACGGACCGGAGGATTTCGCTTAGATCAAGACTTTACTGTACATACTTCAATTTTGTGTTTAACGTGTTTTCAGAGCATTTAGAAGGTCCTTGGAGTTTTTGACGCTCTCATGATACAACAATTTTTGCGAATTTTTAAAAAAATACCTGCTGAGCATTATAATTTCAAAGAATTGAGAATGTACTCAAATTTTTTTAATACGGTAGTGTTCATTCCGTTCGGAGTTACTATTTTAATAGTTTAATATATTTACGTGAAAATGAAAAACGAAATTAACGCGAATTAAAATAATTTCGAAATAGCTGCGTATCTTTACCCGTGTAATGCTTTGAGTACAGTTTTCATTGTGCTACGGTAACATTTTGAGCATCGTGCAACTTTGCAAGTTATTACTGTTTAAAGTTGTTAGCGTTATGATGTTTTACGGTCCTGAGAAACTTTTGTGAGGCAGTGTTTATGGACGCATGAAATGTTACCGCTGTCGATAAGCCTTCGACTAAAGTCCTTCACTATCTATCCGCAGGCAGTGCAAACAATAGCATCCGAGGCTGCACAGTGAGACTTAATTAAACTTTAGATTTCATCACATTTTCTTTGTTAGCCGGGAATGAAAGCATAATCCTCAAGTTGCGATTTAAATCAGCTCAAAAAGTATTGATTGGAATATTGGACAGTTTTTAATCGCTTTTTGTAGAAATTATCTATCAGTATTTTTCAATTGTTTTCAATCATTTTATTATTTTCGATCTGCACGATCGTGTGCTGTATTTTGAAAACAAAGAACCGAGTTGTACGATAAACAATTCCATTCGTGTTCATTGGTCCCTGTCTTCGTTAAACTAATTGGTGATTTCTTCGTTTAAATAATTGTTTTCATTGTTTGCATTTGTCATTGTACTCGATCTGAATCCTCACAGTACGTAACGAGTTATGCGATGAACAATTTTGATCTACCGCTGTACAATTAGTTTACGAGAAGAGATTCCAAAACGGACTTTCATTGCTCTTTATCTTCATTAAATTAGTTGGTTATTTTCGTTTAATTAATCGTCCATTGCTTTCGTTTGTTGCTAGGATACCGAATCCTGCGGTAGGGTGCAAGAATGAAGTTTTAACTAGTCGTTATCGACGAACATAAATTTCGTGCTTAACGCTTACTCCAACCGGCTTTGGACCCGTCGAACCACTTATTTGATACATTATCGCTATGCGGCCAGTTAATTACTTCGATTCGATTATCCGCATTCGCAGCGAGTACCCTGAAAATCGTCTCGGTCCGCTATTAGCACATTTATCAATTGAAAGATTTGCACGGTAATTCGGGCCACCAATTAAGAAGCATCGCCGAAACTCGTGCGTTGCAAATCTTATGTATTTCGCGAGCTCGTAAATTTCATTAGCAGACAGCGATGATACTCAAATCTGAATATACAATACACCCCCCATATCGCTGTATAGTTATTATACGAATACAGGAATATGAATTAGCGTTCTTTTCGACTAACTCTGTGATTAATTTCACAAGGCCCGTTACATTGCTGCGATCGAGCGTTAGTAGGATTTACGGCACCGGGAAATTCAAACCACGAATTGCGGTGTACGTGATGTAACACTGTTGCTATGAATCAATTACGCATCGTACTACACGTTCGTAACGTAGCTAATACGTAGCGACAGTTGGGCGTAAACGTGAAATTATTATATTCGTTATTACATTGTCACAGGACGCGCCAACGATGCAGGACTTAATTGATACTTAAGATACCTGTTCTATTACAAAATGCAGTTCACATCATACACTTTCACTGCAGCATTACTCCTTTTCCTCTAAGATATTTTTACATGATGTAGTAGATGGAAAACTGAAGACGTCTGGAGACCCATTTTTTCCTCTGAAACGCTATATATTGAAACCTGTGTAAAAACATTAAAAAGATTTTCTGGCGTTTGAATGTTCCACGGATTTGAAGGTTCAAGTCTCTCCTTTGCAACGATACCTTGTAGCCGTGCCATTTTCTTCGCTGTTTTATGGAACAAGAATGAGGACCAAGTTCGGTGGTGTAAAGCCCTCATGGTGTACCTTACGCCACCGTAAAGTTTGCTGTACACCTTTCATTTGAACCTTCATAAAACCACTGAAAATAATGGTACATCAAGTTTGTCATTTTAAAGAGAAAGGTTCGTTCAGGAAAAAATTTGTCAATGTTTTCAGAGACGTTTCAATTGGTATAATTTTCGAGAGAAAAGATAAAAATGAATGATGGCTTTAACATGGGACCACACGCACACAGGATTGTTATTGCACTATTTGTTTTAATCAAATCTTCACTATTTAAACAGGAGACTGGAAATTTTTTTTTAATCCACCGTATACGTATCTTGTTTTCTTTTTTAACCTTGTTATTTCAAGATCGTGTGAAAAATGAGTTGAGCGTATATTGAGAAAATTGTTGAACTCTCTCTAATGTTTCAACTATTCAAGATAGCCGTTTAATTTGATCAGGCTCGACGATAACGAAGCCATCGTACGGCGGAACGTTTTTACGGTTTTTTCGAATTTTCTAATCTCTTTACTTCGCGGAGCTTTTCCTATGATTAAAGGTCTCTTGTTCGACTTCCAGGAGTTCTCGGGAATTGTCCCTTGGTACAGCCACCGGAGTGGGGCGCGGTAAGGGAGAGGGTCCTTAAAGATGGCACTCTGCAGACCGTGTACTCGTGTGAACCAGGCCGTAGATTGAAGGGCCATAAAATACTGACTTGCACTGCCGACGGTTGGAATCATCCCATCCCGAAATGCGTCCCCTATGGTAAGAGACCTGCACCTTAATTTATACGCTTCATGCCTCCGGGACTATAACACGCTGGAAATGTTACGGACGGGCCTGTAACTTCTTCAAAACTACTGACGAATTTTTTCGCTTTTATGCGTTGCTCGACTCTCGCGAGGCGGATGCTTTTCACGATTTCATGACAGCCAAACGTTACATCCATTCAAATTTTTATACATCAAGTTTTTTTCCACATTTCTGAGATCAACGTTCATCCGAGGGATCGAGAAGACAAATGATAAATTGTGAAAGCAGAACTGCCAAGCTTTAAAACGAGTCGAGGTTTATTGTTCGATGATTTTCTTCTACCGAGTTAGCTGTTCTTTTGGTATATTTCATAGTTTGTGATTTGCTTTGTTATGGGTAACAATAGCTTTTTTGGATAGCTAAACAAAGGTTGATTTCGGTGCATGCATTCGTCCGATCATAGGAATTTTTCATAATAAAATTCCTGCGTTCCTTTTTACAGACTTTCGGACGCACGTTTTTACGGTATGCACAATCGGTCACAAAAAATGCATTCATAAAATTTTATGAGAAAACTTTCAATTGCGACCAGGGCTAGATAAAATTCGTAGAACAAATATGTCATGCATTCGTGCGATATAGATGCTATACACGTGAAGCAAATTACCGTTTTTCATACGAAATGAAAGCGATGCAGAATCCAAAGCACAGAATTAAATATTTGAATCTTGGCTCTGATTTTTAAATTTTTCTTGGCAATAGAAGCAAATGTGGAAAAAAAATATTAACACAAATTAGCTGCATAACATTTGGCGGAAGGAATGAATTTTTAGTTCTAGTATGTACAAATATGATACCAAATTCAAAATTTTTAAAACTGAAAAAAAAAAAGAATATTTTACCCGACACTAAAAACACATAAGCAGGCCTGCATTTTATTTCTGGAAGTAACTATAATCGTGCATTAACGTCTCGCACGTATCAAGCAATTCTGGTTAAATTTAGCATTGAAATTTGACTACTTTACCGTGCGTTTGCTCGTAATTCGTGATACATTAGTTTGCGATTCACGGCTAAATGTAGACTTACGCGAAGCCATTGCATCCACGGGTAATTTCGTAAAAGTAAACACGTAATTACACCCCCTTTTGATCTGCGTTTCTACGTAATGCGAGAACTAAAACGAACCGCAAGCTATTTAATTTTAATCATATGGATAAAGAGCGAAGTTAAACGAGACCCAGTAACCATTCCAGGAGCATATTAAACTCTGGATCATTATTCATTTATCACATGCCCAAATTTAGAAATTGCAAAGAAACTTTTACATATCTTATATCGATCCTTTAAGTTGTTCTAATTGCGTCCAACAATTTCGTCGAACAAGAACCACGCTTATATTTTCAGTGATTTATTATCAAATTTTGGCCAGTAACCTTGACTCCTAATTAATTAAGCTGCAAAGCGAAAGGGGACGAAATAGCACTCGAGGGTCTTCAGCTGGGCTACTTCTGATAAGCGTACGAGATTAATCGACTTCATTTAGCGAAGCAGTCTGTTTAAACACGACGTTTGCAACAATGTAATATAATTTAACCTTAAACTTTCGTACCGAGGAATGTTTTGCGTGCTTAGACCGATCATTTCTAACATTTCACGACGCACTCATGATCATTTGCACGCGACTTAACCGTGAACATTTTCTGCTTCGAGAGGCTGGTCTACTCATGAAATCAACCTTTTCAAGTGGATTTTAGACACGCGCTCTCCACGCTGTTGCATAAATGTACACACGACGAGCTATGTTCCTCGGTTCTGGTTATATTCGGTTGCTTGGGTTCTCGGATGGGTTAAGCAGTTTCTCCAACACGCGAGAATTTCCTTCTCGACATATCCGATCTCTTCATGTAACCAAACGGAACCTGTTGTCAGTTGCATCTAACAGGGGAACGCATTCAAGTTACGCAAGCCGATATGAATATAAATTTCGTCTGAACTGATTCTTAAAAAAATATTCGCCGTCCACGTTGAAGGGGCGAAAACAGATCTCATAGCTCAGGGTCGAAAACATATTTTATCGCTTTGCCTGACAAAATTATGTATTTTTTATGGGAAAATTATGTATATCTTAAAAATTCATTTTTTTGCAATTTCTTGCAACTTTCCTTGTCGATTATTAGTTTGCATGAAAACTTGTACCTGTGTTCTATGAATATACATATAGAATACGTATTTTGGGATTTTTTAATGATTATTAAATTCACAACATTGTGTAGAACAAAGTACGGAATACGTGTCAAATATGAACGTACTATTACCTATCTTTATTTCCAATTTGCGTCGTCGAGATTGGATAGTTCGCGTGTAAGAATTAATGAGGATCGTTCTGATAGTCACTTCAGACGACTATCGTCAATGGAGAGGCTCGTTAAGCTGGTAAACTTTCACGAAACGTCAAAGATGAGAAGGAAAGGAAACGAAGTTACTCCTGAAGAAGGAAAGATCATATTAAATCCGTACAAAAGATGAAAATCCTATAATTTCCCGGTGACGCGCAACGCCAACTGCAGCGACTGTCGGAACGATCTTTATTAATTCTGAGAGGCAGGTCTCGCGATTTCGATCGATCCCGTTCAATTTGGAATCAAAGATCTCCGAGTTTTTGCAACCACTATTTTCCGGCTGTATTTCAAGACAATTACAGCAGACGTTTTCACTTGCCCCGTATTCTGCATATAATAATCTGCGTTCTTGCGTATAAATAAGTGAAACATTCCAAACAAAAATGCGTGTGAAAGCAATCGTTGCAATAACGATCAATGGGATACAGATTTTATGCATTTCCAACAGAAATGAATAATCGTTCGCGAAATAAATGTACAATACTCGCGCGAAACATTCGTAATTAGCTGACATTTCTTGTTTGAGACATTCGTGTGTCCAATTGAAATGTTCACAACTAAAAAGTTGCTACAATTTGTCTAAACACGTCACGAAGTAGAAAATATATCAACGTATATTTTTATGAAAGAGAATTTTTATTTTTTGCGGATCGTATCATGCGAGTGTTATAATTGGCAAACGTGTTCGGTATGTAAACGTTTGGATTTATGAATTGGAAAAAAAAAACAATATTCGAACTTTTTTGTTCCTCACGTGGAGAGGAAAAGGAAAATGTTTTTCGAGTACGATAAAACAGAGAGGAGCACTCAAATAGAAAGCAACAAATAATGCTGAAACGGTAGGCGAGCGAATCTCTGCGCATATTTGTGGACATCGTGTATTTGCGCAAGCTAAAGCAAACGTGTGAAATCCAGGATAAGCATGTTGTTCGTGATTTATCCTCATAGACGTGTCATTCGGTGGATCCATTCGGTGTCCCTATGCCAGTCGAAACGTTTATACTTTGATGCCAAGAAGTTAATTGGCGACAATTAGAACCGCGTCTCATGTAAGTTAATCGGCAAAATATTTTTGAGGTTCTTCAGCTTTAAACTGAATTTCAACAATTTTATCCATTATACGGTACACGCTGCCAAAATATTATAACAAATAAAATAATAATAAGAGTTAATATTTACAAAGTGTACAGCTACTATCGAAAACAATACTTTATTTATCATTACAATACGTGCAAATATTTCCACCAAAATAAACGAACCTTCGAGAAGTAATTCGTTTACGAAAAAAGAACAAGATACAGAAATCACTTTGTCTTTGTAACACAACAAATCTGTTCAAAGCATTAAAACAAAACTGACGCATTGTACCCTACGTAGAAAATTACTGAGCAATTATGTAAATGAAGTTCGTTTTACTACTCGTAAGTTACGCTTAGTCGCAGAACACTCTGCTGTTACAATTCTCAAAGCTTCACTTCTCTGCGAAGTCGCGTATATTAGTCTAAGCAGTTTGCAAAACGATTATAATGCGACAAACCATCCATTTGCATCGAGATAATATCTTTTGGCAGGGTAATTGGTTCTTAATAACTCTTCCTGTGCTATAAATCCTTCGACTTATTATTATACTTGTCTTAAAGTTAATATTTTTTTACGGAAACTGCGCACAGCAAAACTAGTTGTATTCCTAAGTACAGTAATGTCTTGATCTAATTGTAAGCCGAACGGAGTTATACGATCTTAGTGAGTTCGCCTATTAGCAGTGTAAAGTGTAAACACGCCGCGTAATCCGATACTGTGTCGGGTATATCGGTGTGAACCACTACTAATCCAATTACAAAACATCTTTATTTTGCATTATTTTTTTATTGGAGTTTCACCAACTTACTTGTGGCATTTTTCCGATTAAAATCGCAAAATGTTCTTTCCCTTAATCATTTGAATAAATTGGTACCAATCACACTAACGATATTATTAAATTCTTTCAATCCTTCTTGCGTTTCAAATTGCATTTTAATTTTGCCATAACCGCACAAAATCCACGGTCGAGTCATGAAACTGTTTAATTCTGGTTTGAAACTGGCAACCGCGATAGGTCATCGATCGTCATTGAACTTGAAACGTTGATGAAAAGCCAATAGTCGAATTTGTTTCGACACGAAGAAAAGAAATATATAATTTATGAGAAATTAGACCGCCTGACGAAAATGTTCGCTCACTCCCCGAAAGTTTTACATATAAAGCTAAATGGACACGGTTCCGGCGCTACTTCGAGTTCTCCGCCGGTTCGACTACCTAAATTTTTTCGTCCAATTTGCTGATATAGAGTGTACTTTCTAGTACTCCCATTACCGAAAGTCACTTTAGTTTTTTTTTTTTTTTTTATGCTGAAAACGGCCGCGTGTTCAGTGCTCGTTTCACTCTTGACGAGTTAATAGTAGAAGTTTCGCGTTTGCAAAAATTCACGCAGTTTTATCTCGTTGTGCAAATTTTTTTCAATTAGAAATCCGCCACACTTCGATCGTCAATTAGAAGTTTCGTGAACGCACAAAATGACGGAAGCGCGTTGAAAGAGAAGATTGTAGCGCTTGTGTTGAAAATTTTTGCACCTTCTTGCTTGTGTTGAATATTTTGCAACACCTATGATTTTACAAAAAATTTACCAAAGTTAATCAATAGGCAATGATTTTTTGTTCATAGCAAGATACGAAAATACTCGCAACAAATAAATGCAATATCCATATTGTTATATAAAAATTGACAAATACAACTTTATATAGGATATACATCTGATTAGAAAGGTAGTGTACTATATTGTTTTACGTACCATATTTCATTTTCATTGAAATTCTACGTTGACATTAATTCGCACAATGCCGTGGATAAGTAATTAGTGGCTGTAAATATTTTACTCGAAAAAGTAAACTGAAGGATTTCACAGGATTTAACAATTCTGTTTAGGGATACAAATAGACAATGGCGATTGACGCATAGTAGGTTCACGGGCAGTGGAAAAGCGACACTGATTTACGGGCCAATATCCTTGAACAAGGGACTTTGTGCAATGTCCTACGTGGCCTATGGGAGGAAATGAAGTTACAGGATCAGTAGACGTTGCACAATTTCGAACAACGCCCTAAATTAGTGATCCCGTCTTTTTCTGTCCCGAGGGAATGATTTTTAACTGGTCCTTTCTTCGGGATTGTGCAACGTCTACGTAAAAATAAGGATTCATTGCCTCGAACTGAACTCGCGCTTTCAACCTCGAGTTGGATTTGAAAGAACAACAAAATAAAAATTTTATTTTATTCTATAATATAATTAACAATTAGAGTTAGAGCGCGAAAAATATAGTTATTTTCAATGTAACAGATAACGTTGCCTACAAATGTATATTTTTTAAAGGTAACTTTACAAAAGAGTGAAAGATACTCGATGTGACTTTATTTAAATTTTTTCTTTTATGCATTTATGACAAGAACGAGTAGGTGTAACTCAAAACTGTAACAAAATCAGGAGAATTTAAAAACACTGTTACATTATTTTTAACTTGTTAAACGTATTAAGAATGAAAATCTATTTCACTCCGGTTTGTTGAAATTCGGACAGAAAATTTTAGTTTGTCTATCGAATTAGGTTGAACGAACCGCGTCAGTAAACTGACAGCTGAACGGGATAAATGAATGTCTTCTTGAAGCTCTTTATAAATCGTTGTCCCGCGCAACTGTAGTCTCCAGCAGCGATTATGCGCGTTGCCGTGGGCGGCAATGACGCGTATCGGAAATAGAATCTAATTAAAATTGAATAACCGGGGCTTTTTGCGATATCGAGGGGGGCTGTAAATTAAATGTGGAAGATCTATTGCGACGTTATCGTCCAGCGTGACAGAAGCTTCGTCGCAGCAGGAATCTTCGCTGACGTCCCGGTGAGCATGGAATTTAACGCGGCAGAGAGCTCGAGTATGTTTCTCCACGCTGCACAGACAACACAGTCATTAAGTTGTTCCCCGATGTTTAGAACAGGTCGTCGAGCCAAACCGAAACGGAAGGAAATAGTTCGACGGGCTGATGCAAGCTAATGGAATACTCACGACAGCGTATTAACTGGCGCGAATAACCGAAGTTAACGACTACTTAGATCGATATTATTGCCGCGCACGATATTACACTCTTGTCCGTAAATATCCGTACGCCTAGCTGATTCGTGCGAACTTTGTATCTGTGCTATAATCATGACATTACTGGTCAGCGCAATTATCACACAGAAAATGTTTTCGTTATAGATAATACAATTTCTCTTCTTCTGTGTCTCTTTTTTATAGTAGTTTTTAAGGTAATCTCCAATTTTTTTATGTACCAGTCTTAGTCTTTCTGTTGTGCATAATAGATATTTAGTTTAATCGCCAGAAATTGATTGTGCTTCTTATAAGGCACTGTTTACTTCGGTAGTACAATAGACGACGAATGAAATTGTTCTTAACTTCAAAATTTCTTTCTAACTTTTCAAACACCAGTGTTCGAATCTCATCGATCTAAAATGACTGCAAATTACTATACCAAATGCACTCTGATGAAAAGGAACAACAAAATGTGAGCTGAAATTTTTTAAAGTTCGATCTTCTCATACCATTTTCGGACATTTTTATTTACTTTTCACTATAACAATTTTGTCAACATCATCTATAGAAAGTATTTCTTATGTTGTTTATCTGTAACAGAATATGTATAAAATAATATAACAAATTAAAGGGGTGGTTCTCCACGACAATATAAGACGTAGAAAGTGAAGAGTAAAACAAATGCGATTTCGGCTTCGTAATTTAGGTATTATCAAATTAAAAATCCGCCTAAAATGCGGCAACCTGACCGACAGAGGTGTGTTAGGACAATCACATATCAAAAAGGGGTCCTCGCTCGTGCCCAATGGTTATGCTTTGACATCACACGGTTTGGCCAATAATTCGGCTGGAACCTAAAATGCGTTTCGAATGACCCAATCGAACGGTTTATATGCCGATTTCTTGCCAGGTGATTTGTTGCAAGGTATGCAGAGTATCTGTCACTTGACACGTGACTCACGCGCGTCTTTATGACGTAGCTACGTCATAAAGGATTTTTAATTCATAACAACTTAAAAATAAAGCAGAAATCGCAATTTTTTAATTCCCTATTTTCGTCTTATATTGTCTTCGAGTACCACCCCTTAAATTTTCTCCCACCTGTAGTTGAACACCCTATATTTGCAATATATTTTGCAGTAACGTAAACACGTAAGTGTTAAGATACTTTTGGATTTTGGACATCGTCGGTCATAATAGCTATTCGACACATCGCAATCATCAAAATAATCATTTTCGTAGATTAGTTGATAAAATCTAGCACAAATACTGACACTTCAAGTAGAAGTTTCTAGACTACAGAAAACTTCTAGCCGCCGTCATTGGCGTGACTCGTAACTGCAACGCATTTCAATCAATCTTGGTTACAAGAACGGGTCTTCTACCAAAATTCTGGAACGGAGATTTATCTTCTAAGTGTGTCAATCTCTTTCCTTCGCTTTCGCAGCGTGTTTTCCTTGCCGTGAGATATACCTTGTCCATCAATATCCGTATCGTATTAATTCTACTTGTAAATTACCTGACACCTCAAACTTGCTGTCTTAGGTAGCATAAGTACTGTTGTTTCAGTACCGTGAAACCGTACCGTACTGGAATGCGCAGATATACTGCAGACCGGTAATCAAGAAACTGACAGAGCTTTTGCACAAACCTGACACGCGTGTATCAGATAAACTTGTAAGCAAATTGTCTCGGTGGAGAAATTGGAACACTTTTTTTTCTGTAAAGCATTTTTGAGAAAATGTGTAAAACCTTCTTTCTAGTTATTCTTTTTATCGAACATTTACTAACGTATTCGTGATACTTTTCTGATTGAAATGACACCAAACACGACACTATCCGGATCATGTTTACTCCGTTAACACTTTGAACGCCAAACAAGAAAGCTCAAAAATTCCACGAAATCAAAGTAAGTTATTTAACACTAGAACGACCAAACACTAAATGCAACTGGCATACATTGCCTTATAATAACAACAAAATAAGATTTGTTTAGATTTCGTATTAGTTTTGTTTAAATATCTACTTCGATAGAGAAGTTTATTAAAAAATTTTCTCATGGAAACATATTTATAATTTCAATATATCTAAAAGAAAAAATTAGGAGGAAGTCATTTTGACCCATCCGGTAGTTCTAGTGTTAATGAAATAGAAATTGAAAAAATTAAATGTATATTGTGTGGTTCTCCAACTTTCTTGCATTTTACAGATCCTAATCAAATTTGGTACAATGAATATATTAACGTAAAAATTCATTTTAAAGCCTGAACAAATAATTCCGTCACCCATATATAGGTGACATGGCAGTCAACGTGTTAATTTGCGATACAGTAGAACCTCGATTATCCGAACTAATGAAAGGAACATTCGGCTAAATAAAACAGTTATTTAGGTACAATGCTAGATTCCATCTTCGCTGATTCGTACAGTGAATCTATGTGGAAGATGATTTTTTTAAAATTTCCTGATATTAGACAACTTTCCTCTGCTGCACAATCTGGTGTCATGGCGGTCAAGGTGGGCACGGTGCGTGAATAGTATATTGCCTATAGTGTCTGCAAACGATGAAGTCATAAGGAGGAAGTTGATGGAGGACGACGAAGTTTCGCTTTCCCCGAAGCTGGAAGTTGTTCCTAAGAGCTCTGAGAATTTTGGAATAGGGATGCGAAGGTATCGATTCTCCAAGCTGCTAAATCCGAGCTGGCACGAAGTTTCTTGCAGTAGTTGCACGCGGGAGAGTGGGAAGCCGACTTCGCGACAGGACTGATCACAATTCTCACCCCGAAGTGTACAGTGTCACTGTCTCGTGGCTGATACGACTATTTACTCCGAAATCAGTTTCACTTGCAGTACCCGATAATCAGACTACCAATCTCAATGCGCGAACTGCTACTACGTACGTCTTCGAAAGAGAGTGATATTGAAATGTCTTTGGAACTGTATTTTGTTTCGAAATTTTAATGAACCTATTCAAATTGGGATCACAAGAATCAAATTCTACGTATACAGGGTGTTCACGCTATTACTAGCCAGCGTTTTTCTTGTAAATAGTAAATATTAGAAAGAAATGGAAGAGGAAAGATAGTACTGTTTTTTATACGTAACACAATGGCGTATATAATTTTTTTGTGTTTATACTATTTCGTTAGATATGAAGGTGACGTCCAATTTTTTACATGGAATGCTGTATATTTTTGTATATCGCATGAAAACGTGTGTCTAGACGAATTCATCCGTATACTGCACAGTGACCTTCGAGGTGATGCAAGGTCAGAAATGGGAGAAACATTTAGAATATATGTGTTCGTGCGTGTGTGTGAACGATTAATGAGAGTATTAAATAGTATAATCAGAATGCAAGATTACTCCAGGCAATGTAGTTGTACGTATCTGAACGCGAAGGATTTAATTCTTTAGTACCGTGACAATAAATATTGAGAAAATGAGTCTGAACGAAGGATGTTGAGATTCAAACGATAAAGATCGTGTAATCTGAAAAGAAAAAAAAAAGAGAAATGACCGAGGTAGAATAGGAAAACTACAAAACTGTCCAATATAAACTTATAATGCATTGGATATTGAATATTGATTATTGATTATCGAATATCGAAGGTCGTTCGCAGAGAGTCCGTTTGTAAAAGTTCGAAATCGTTATTACTGATTTATCGATAATACTTCGAAATGATATTTTCAACGTTGCCCGGCGACGAAATCGATTTCCCAAGTAGGAATATACCGGTTTAGAATGCAATTTCGAAAATGCATTTGCACGAACCGATTTGATTGGCGCTAAGCTGTACATAGTCTATTCGGGACACAATGCCGCCGAAATAACGTGCGATGAATTACGGCACACGTTTCTGGCGGTGGAGAGACAGGCCACCGTGTAGGTACGAAAATATCTATAAGCATCGTATTCACTATTTCCGTGGCAAGAAATTTACGCGTGTTCCCGGCATACGGCGTGTCCGTCCAGACGGAAAGAAAGATGTCGTCTTGCGTCTCGAATGCAACACGCGGGACCGCGGCAATAAATCAAAGCAAAATCCCGTTGCTTTCGATTCCGAACGGGTTCGGAAGTAAAGGGGTGCTTTTCAGGTCCGCGGCCCCTGGGAGATGTCGCGCTACGAAAAAGCCATTCGTCATCGCAAGCCCACCACCTTCTTTATTCTCGTCTTCTTTTCGTCGCGAATGCTTCCACGGCCCGTCTTTGAAACCACCCACACCCATCTCGAGTGCTTTTTGTCCCCCGCTTCTTCCACTTTCATTCTATTCTATGTATATTCTCGATTACAACCCGAATAAATCGTTCGCGTGGCCTCGTCGAGTTCATCCGAATCCGCTCGCGTTAATACACTACTCCGCGAAATTGAAGGGACGCCGAATCACAACCGAAAATCTCTCGATCTCTCAACTCCTGGCAACTCTGTGTAAAAAGATATGGACCGTTTATTTTGAAAGTGGTGTAAGTCCTTTAAAAAAAAAAAAATGAGATATGACGTAATTTATGCTTAATTTAGTGTAAACTTTTTGTTTATAACTAGTTAGTATTTAATATCTTTAAAAAATGCCAATGCTTTGTTCAATTTAAAATTGGCCGGTAAGAGAAATTGCGTAACCATTGATTGAGAAAGTGGTGTAAGTACAATTTCCATAGACAGGTGGCTTTACCCTATCCAAAATTATCTCTTTCAATCGCATATTATAAGCGAAATATGTATGTTTTAAACGAGGGATCCATTCGTTTACCCAATATTTATTAAGGGAGTGTTTAAAAATTGTGGTTTACCAAGATTAACTAAAATTTCGTTGTAGAAAGGTGAACGTTGTATCAAACTTCTAATATCGAAATTAGATAACTCAGAAAATATTGGAACATGCGCACTGTATATAAAGTCTCAATTTAGTTTTAGAAGTGCTTCGTGAACATGAGTGGACGATGAAATTGCTAGCACCGTGCCTCGTCAACTCTGCAATAGTGCGCTTATTCACTTCACCAATATTGTTCAGGATTGATCGAATAAACATCTCCTGAATGGTTGGATCAGAAACGGCGAATTTTGGTTCGTTGAATTACGAGACAGTAGTAAATTCCATCAGATTTTTTAGTGATGCTATCGGATCTTTAACACACAAAAATTCAGATAGAACGTAAAAAATGTATGATCATCTGTCAATAGGCTCCCGAAAAATACCTGCTCGCGATACTGCAATATTATTGTTGTCATAAAATAGTAGAGAAGATCTTTTCTCGATTACACTTGGAAGCTGATTTACACAATCAATTCTTGACACTTGAAACACTTTTGATCGAACAAAACTGTACGAGAGTGGTGTAACGTTGTTAAAGACAGGATTCATTTTTCATTTTCACTCTCCGGTGTAATATTCGGTGAATTTTAATATCCCCGTGGCTATGAGCCACGGTTCCGCCGAGCAGGTTCCACATTCGTAGACGTATTAATTAATCGCCGTGAAAAGCGGGCTTGTTTGAAAGCCCGCCTGGGACCTGGAAAAGTACAAGTGCTCTCTTGTACTCGCTTACTTGGTACCGATTCAGTAGCGTTCCTGCTTCTTTCACCGTACGGGACTACCGCCCTACTAGATACTCGGACTTTTATGCAGACGCGAGGATTATGAGTTTCAATGAGCCGAGTATCATCCTGTCGGAACGGAACTTTGATCATACGCGTTTAGTTCTTTCCATCGGTTCAGCCTTCTCTTAAATCGGACCGGGACGCTACCCGAGATGCTAGAGATTAAGAAATTCTAATTTTAAAACGTTATTACATTTTCACTCTGAAAGCTGTAGGAAAGTTTCTCCTAAAAAGTTATTCTGCAAACTCTGTCGAATAAAATGATAGATGCAATTTATATTTCTGCGGACATTTAAAAAACAATCGTGTTTGTCCTATTCGACGGATTTTTTCGTATAAAATCACTGTAGTCTGTTATTCGATCACTGGCAGCATGTATATATTTTGACGAGGAGTGCCTTTGAAACGAGAACTAGGAAAATCCTATTCGTTGTACCGGTGGCTGATACGCCGCGCCGATACATTGACATGGCGATCCCAGAACAAGTTTGTTTATCAGGTCACCGAATGAACGATTTCTGGTCTCGCGGAGCGGGATCCAGGACAAAAATATTCGGGGCTCTTTGAATGTACGGTGCCGTGTATCGGTGAAAATAAGTTACCTCTTCGAACGGAGGATATTTAATCAAGAATTATTTTATAAAATGTCGGAAAATCAGGGAAAATTGTCGTTCGTTGAGCAGAAGGTTCACTGTAATACGAATAAAATAAATGTACTATTCACCGTTGCTAATATTCGCCGTCCATTTCTATGTTCGACAGTGTATCAAAGAACAGTATCTTCTACCCGATATATGTCCCCGGGTAGACCCGTGTGTGGACATACATCGAGTAAACAATGTATTTAACTCTAGATTTACGGGACCCGTCAAAATGACGGGTTCTGGTACCTCTTAATTCACAATTATCGAAATTGTAAGGATGCATGAAGAAGATATTATTCAACAAATTGGTTTCTTTGGGTATATATTGTAAAAGAAACGGCTATAAATTTGGATACATACATTTTTGTTATTTTTATAAAGTAATGTAGAGTAGGCACATTTAGTGCCCCGTAAACCTAGTGTTAAAAGAGTCCGAGATTTGAATGCTCTTCGTTCTAAGTTAATAACGTTACCAAACGGTAACCCTACATAATTACTATAAATAAAATATTGTAGATTGAAGCGAAAGGATTAGAGGCATTAGCGTTATTTGTTTCGCGATTTCAGTTATGAAAATGATCAGTTGACATGTAGATATCAAAAGTGTTGCTTGCTTTTTTCTTTTATGACGACATGGAAGTAGCGTATTTTGCGGTTACACATGTTCGTGGTTAAACGTATAAGCTGTATGTGCTTCTGATTAGCGGTTGCAGGTTGACTCTTTTGTAAAACATAATCATCTTGTGTTTGAGCCTCTTATGTTACTCTCTTGTGGTGAGTTTCCCTTCTGGATATCTCTTACAGCGGGAATTTTTTTATTGGAAAATACTCTTCCATCAGATGTAAGTTTTATTATCATTGCTAGTTCGTTCGTCTATATCGATTTATGCCATTTCGAAAGTAGATTTCAAGAAAACATTAACGATGTTCCTATCTTTTCCTAAATTTCATTCAATGCAACTCAATAAATACTAAAATCGATTCAATCAAACAAACACATAATTCTTGCGATCAGGAATACTCTTCTTCCATCAGATGTAAGTTTTATTATCATTGCTAGTTCGTTCGTCTATATCGATTCGTGCCATTTCGAAAGTAGATTTCAAGAAAACATTAACGATGTTCCTATCTTTTCCTAAATTTCATTCAATGCAACTCAATAAATACTAAAATCGATTCAATCGAACAAACACATAATTCTTGCGATCACGAATAGTCAAAGACAGCAGTGAAAAAGAGGGTCTAAGGAGCTTCTCTTAAGAAGTAATCCTGAAAGAAACGACCAGGTTGTTGAGAGAGGTTTTACCAACTGAGCCAAACAAAAAAAAAAACCGTGTAAAACGTGGATAAAAATTGAGATGCTGATGTCGATAAAATAGTCTTGAGCGATGTCCCTCTAACCATAACTAAACAGAGCACGATGTATACCGAGTTTACAGTTCCGTGTCATCGGCATCTCTCGGGATTACCGAAAAGCCATTTCAGCCTGCAGCCGATATAAGTTCCGGATCGAGTCTTTGTACGAAGTGGCCACTCATCGAAACCCTCCTTAAAGAAGGTCGAGAGTTCAGGGCACTCCGCTCCGGTCGAGGAGCGCGCGGTGCACTCGCGTGTATGCCACAGCACGTACACATACCTACACATACGTACACTCGCACACATGCGCCGGGTCTCAGAACGGCGGTTGGCCATCAAAGGAACCGAGATATCACGACGTACCGGCGTAACGGCGTGCCTCTTTCGTTTGTCAACAAGACCAGCCACGAAGGAACCTCTGTCGCGACCGCGAAACCGTAGACGCTCGCACGAGAGCAGAAAATATGTCCGCCTTATCTTTAGATTCCGCAAGGAACGAAGGGCACCACCACCACCGCCTTCCGTCGTTCGCAAAACTCGCCCGGGTAAAGGGCTCGCTCGACCAAAATTGTTTTCACTCGTGGGAATGCTTGATTGTGGAGCTTGGTACTTCGTCGCGTCGCTATTCAACCCCTTGCACTCTGACCTTTAAATGCACTGCGTTCGGCGGAGCCCCGCCGAAGAATGGTGTCTACGTATACATATATAGGTACACGGTTTTTCATGATTAAACGAGTTTATTACCCGGGATGCCTGTTCGTGAATTTCGGTCGCAATTCCGGAGGCAAAAATATTCGCACGACTACTTTTATAAGTGAGTGACTTTGTACGCGGTTTTGGTAGTTCATTAGTAACCGACGCTAATATACATTTTTTACCACCTTGAACGTATTACATCACAAGCGATGATACAGCGTGCCCCACGAGCTCCGTCCACTTGAATATCTTGGTTATTTCAAACAATGCGAGAAAATGTTACTTACAGAAGTTGTAGGGTTTATGAATCTACATAATATGTGGTATAAATGATATTCGTACAAGTGGTGGCGTAGAGAAGATCATTCAATTTTTCAAGTGGGACACACTGTATAAAACGATTTTTACTTTAAGAGGGTATTCTGGTTTTCGGGGTCGTTTTTAGACGAATTAGGAATTTTGGACATTTTGCATTCGAATTTTGCTCACATGTTTACTGGTATTTGAAGTACATCTCTGATTTTTTTAATAAGCTAAAAATAATCGAAACTTCAAGAGTTACGTATTTGTATATATTTTGAGAAACGTGGCTCGACGGTTGTCGTAACTCTGGTCTTTCTACTGATCGGAAACATAGAAATTCAGATGTTGATTAATCGGTATGATTTTAGTTATGGTCCTAAGGACAAGTTTTCAAAACGCTCGCACGAGAACGCAACCAACGATCCACGACTCGACAGATCACTGGCTGCAGTGCCTAATCCAGATTTAAACCTTTCGAATTTCTCAGCGGAGGGCTTTATTAAATCTCACATGTATAGTATGAAGATTAGAAGTTCGGAAAACTTGCACGCGCGCATGCGAACTGCTGTAAAGAACATAACACCGCAAATCCCGAGTGTGTTTAGAAATACCGCAGAACGATTTGGACTCTGCTGGGACAACGATAGCTTCCGTATTACACCGTCTTTACCGTTACTTACGGCAAATGTTAGTTGTACAAATTTACAATGAAATTTGAAAATTTGTTTTCCTCTGCTAAATACAAAGTACTCTATGCTGTATGCTGAAATGTGAAAACGACTTCATGTTGCGGAATGGAAGCACTTTAATAGAACATGGAGACATTTCTTGTTACGTTTACACTAAATAGAAAGTAATGTTGTTAAAATGTGAAAACGATTTTAAGCTATGAAAGCAAAAAATATTTATATTAAAGTATACATAACTATTTCACTCCATCTTCTTCATCGGTACTGAGATTATTTTTATGTTGCGTAAAAAATTCAAAATTGATATATCTATTTGCTAGTGTGCCATAAACTGTTGGTCAAAGTCGTCTTTCCGTTTTACTTGATATTTTTAAAATTTATTGCTCATGGGATATTTAAATGAAGCAGTATACGTAGAAGCTGTGTAGCGGTATTTTTGGTGACTTTTTGCGTCGCTCTCGTATCCGTTGACAAAATTCGGCAAGCAATTTTGTCATTTTCTCTCGCGTTTCCGCGTGCGTTTTGAAATTCGATTGTGACGTTAACCTTTCGACAGTGCGCTACAAATCTTGATTATTTTGCTCTACTACAAACAGAACATGCCAATTTCTGCTACCGGCAAGATTAAAGTGATACATATACGGATGACGCGTGAAACAACACCGGTCTAGAAAAAAAAAGAATCACCTGTCTGTTGCGATCAAGTGAATTTATTCGCCAGAAATATCTTACATTAAAATAACGTATGTACCTAATAATAAACAGTTTCACATTTAATTCCATTTCTAATGCGACAAGATATAACGAAATCTTGACATTTGAACTTTCAGAAATTGGATAGTTCTTTAAATTTAAAAGTAGGTAACCCACATTTCTTTACGCAAATTATTAAACGCAGACATCGTTGGCACTTTTATTAAATGTATGTGGGGACTGCGGATTTTATGCATTCACAGCCAAAATTGAGCAAGCGCAAGCGTCAAATATTAGGAAGATTAAAAGAATTTCAAAAAAATCAATACGGTATTTACAATATTAAAATGTTTGAAGAAAGAATGAATTTTCTATTTGTTTTCTACTTCTTGCAATCCGCACAGAAAACGTTTATTTTGCATATAGATGCGCAGTCTGACAACAAGCTTCTAAAAGAATTTCAGTTTGCCGAGACACACGATCGCAACTGCAATATAACAGCGTTTACGTTTCTACCTCGTGAAACTCAAGCAGCACAGAGTACCAATTAGTCGATTATCAGGGTAACGAAACGTTCAGTCGTTCTACAGTTACTCGCCTCGCAACCAATCCAATTATTGACGAGGTTGCAACTGCGAACTTTGGCCATGCTGGAATCGGAGGCTCGATGACCCAGAGCCCGTAACTTCCGTTTCGCCAACTCAACGGGATTTATATGGGTGACGATGACACGAGAGAACCCAGACATCGGGATTCCGGATGACGGAAAGATGGAAAGGGAAAGAGGGGCGAGGATTTATGACGTAGCACTCGCTTTGGGGGTTTCCTCTCCGAACACAGAATGCTTCATTCGCCAGGATCCTGAAGGACGTTGATTTCCCTAAATGCGTTCTGCTATACTCTGCTCGAGCACAGGTCTGCCAATGAGTTTTCTAACTCTGTGCAGAGAGATGTTTCTCAGTTCGACAGACGGTAAAATTGTTGTTTCACAACTAAAAAAATTTGCAATGACCCATCAATGTGCAGGGCGAGTCAGTAAAAATAATACAGTAAAGTCCCGATCTAAACCGAACGGAGCTACACGATCTTAGTCGCCGACCAGTGTAAAGTGTGAACATGTCGCGTAATACTGGGTCTCGGGGTGAACCCGCTACTAATCCAATTACAAAACTTGTTTATTATTCATTACTTTTTTATGCGACTTTCATCAACTTATCTTTCTGATTAAAATGACACTAAACACGATGTCACTCGAACTGTATTTAGTGATTGGGCTTAGATCAAGACTCTACTCTACCATCTAAAATAACTCGGTGTTTATTGGTTGCATGAAAAATCTTTTTAACGAATAGCGTAGCAGTTTAAGACACGCATCGAATGAGTACAATTCGATTTTTTTATATTTCATTTGTTCCGAGATATCAGGGTGACCTGGAATTTTTTCGAAGTCAATGCACCCTGTTGCCGATGACAGGACGAACTCTGACCTGTAAGGCCCAGCGGGCTGTCTCGTGTAAACGGGTGAAAAACTCGATCTTTTATGTTGTATTTCTTAAAAAAAGTACAGAACCTTGAAAACTTTTTCATCCGTTTTTCATGATAAAATCTCGAAAAGTACACGGCCGATCGCTGTGAAATTTTAACAAGCCATTTCACATACTACTCGCTCGCTTATGCGCGGCGATAGCAGCGTTCGTCTCAAGCTCCACGCGGAATTCCCATAATTTATAGATACGGAGGGATGATCGTAAACTTTGACACATTGGATCCCACGAATTATGACCGAAACGTCGGCCCGGCGAAACAAAGAGTACCTATCTCGTGTCCCAAAATGGACACAATTTCATCTCGACGGATCGTGTCGCAGCCATAATCCCGTCCATTCGCCGATCGCACGCATTTGCCCGCACACGTCGACGCGGCGTCTTCCGGTGTACAAATTGCAAATCCCTTGTCCCGTCGCACCCTTGACCCCTCGGACGGGGATGAAAGAATGGCAAAGATGAAGAGGGGAAGGGGAGGGGGTAGAAAGGAAACGGACCAGCAAACGATCGTAGCTTCAGAAGTCTTCCCCTATGGGGTAACCACTCACCCGGACGAGATTCTTTTGCGTCGTCTCTTATTTGCGCCATTTCGACCGCTGAAAATTCGATGTCCCAATTCCGGAGACATTCACCGTGGACGCCCCACTACCCCCTTCCCCCCCTGAAAAATACGTCCACCACCAAGGACAACGTCCAATGGCGGGGAATTTCAGTCCAGGCTTCCGTGAAAAGCTAAGGGATGAATTAGCGACGGATGTCGCTTGGACTGATGCCAAGCGACGCTAATCGCCACGTTGCCGAGGGGAAAGTGATATTCTCATTGAAACGGCTCGCATAAGAACGGCTTTACGTTAAAACTAGCTAATACGCAATTTATAAAACGCCCCACCTTTGTTTTACGCAGATCAACAACAATAGACCACGGCGAACGACAGATTCGGAATCCACTGAGACGCCCGGAAGCATGATGAAAAGAATAGCTGAAAATTTCACGGTTTACAGGAGACATATTGTTAAAGCATGCTTAATATATTTAAGCACTGAAGAAATTTCATTTTAACCCTTTGCACTCCGAACCATTCTGGCAGAAATTTACAAATCCTCGTATTATTTAGTATAATTTTGGAACCAAGTAACGTATTATAATCATATTGGACTTATATGAATTGGTTGACATCGAGGAATATATATTTGCAAAAAAATCAATATTTTATTTAAAGTTGCGCTGGAATAAATTAATTCCCCGTAATCGCTAATAAACTTTAATGTCCCCTGAGAGGGGACAGCGGAGTGCAAAGGGTTAAACGATGAGTTTGGCTTTTTAATTTAAACCGAACGCGTTTTGTACTTTATACTAGAACCACCGAACCAGTCAAAATGACTGGTTCCTAATTTTTTCTTTCGCAATTACTGAAATTATAAAAATATTTCCATCAGAAATTTTGAAATGAACTTCTCTATCGAAGCACGTGTTAGAATAAAAATGGTATGAGGTTTGAATAAACGTAGTCTCGCAATTATCACAAAGCAATATACATCAGTCGTATTTATTACTCGGTAGTTCTAGTGTTAAGAATCTATAATACGTCCCCGACAAGGAGTTTGCAATACCTTAAAATCATAGTTTTTATATGACGATGAACTAACTGTTACACTAAAAGATACCCTTGACACTTTATTTCAACATATACAGTCCGCTTTTACTATATTCGTGTTGGTGCAGATATCAAGTATTTCACGTCGGGAAGTGTATTTACCAGTTCGAAAAAGCTTTTGTCCAGAGTACCCATGTTTCCCACTCGTTTCGTTCAAACGTTTTCGGTTCCGAGCGGGGGAAAAAAAACTGCAATTTAACTTCGTAAAGCGTTGCGGTAAATTCGGTTATTATCGTCGTTTAACGCCAATAACGACGTTGTGCGCCATGCTAAGGTAAATTGTTTAATCTCATACAACAGATCAGACCGTTGGAAAATATAATTATTTTAGTACAGCATTCAACAAGTTTTGCGAGTTCCATTGTTTTTATTGTTTGCCACGGTATAATCGAATCTAAAAATACTGAATAAAAAGAACTTCAGATAGAAATTACTATGTAGGTAGGTACAACATGTTTTCTTCTCGTCTATAGTATTCCGCAGGAACGATTCTATTTTCTCTGATTTATTTAAAACTTTTTCCGTGCCAGTGGCAGATTTTCTAAATTGGATTTAATATGTTTTTAATTGTTTTTTTTTCACGGATATACTGTCGGTTGGTTTTTATGATTCGTAAGTAGATTACGTTTTTGATGGGGCGTACGATTTACCGGAGCACGGTGGAATATAAACTCGAATATGGGCCAATAAATCGAGATTTATATTCATATGAAATAATACAAAATCCTAATAGCATTTATTGAAATTATTGTATACTCGTATAAACGTATTTTCGAAGCAGCAACGGCGAACTAAGAAATTCATTATCCATTTTCAGACGTATTCCGTTCTGTAATAATCGCGAGCGTAGAATGTCAGCGCGGCGAAGTGGAATTACATTAGAAATTTCTCTACGATGAAAACGCTGGGTCTTGGAAGAGGAAAGAAAAGAAGTAAGAAAGAAATAGAATAAAGTGGGGTAACTGGCGTAGTAGAAGAAGGCAAGAACGAGCAGGAAAGCTCAAAGAAAGTGGTAAAGCAATAAAGAGTGAGAGTGCAGGAGTTTGTGAATTTCTGGTTGGTAAATGTACATTCAGGGTGGTCGGGTTCTCGAGAGATCCAGGAAAAACATTAAAAACAGAAAATATTAAGGAGGTAGTTAGATCCGAGATAAAACGTGTACACACCTCTATGGGGCTTTTATTTTATTTGGAGTTTATTCGAAACTTCTTTAGCACGAAACAGAAAACCCTTGTTTAACGTTCATTACAATTGAGACGTTTGTACAATTTGAGACGCAACTCACTATATTGCTTTCTATTTTTTAAAGCAATATACAAATTATTTGTATTTCATTTTTGGACTATGCTCCAGATAGTGAACCACAAGAGAACATTTATTTTATGAAATATCTGACAATATTCAATCTGTTCTGTAGTAAGTGAAACCAATGTCATAATCAGTTTTGTAAGTTTTCATCATTGCAAGAGAGTCTCCTCTTCAAGATCTAGAACCGTTCTTGTCGAGTTTGCTGTGCGAGCTGAAACATCGTCGAAGGTACTCGGTTCTATGCAACTCGAACTTCATTGTTTACAATTTAAAGCTTTGTAGTTACTCCCGCTATAGAAAAGCTTATTAAAGTATTCCTTTGCAAGTCTAGAAGGACTATACATGCAATGGCGATGCGTCACCAATTTGCAATACTAATCGTTGGAAACCAGAAATAGTTAGTTGATTTTCAATCTTATCTTGTTCTTGTAACTAATATAAATTTTGTTCGAACATTTAATTCCTTTTCCCATAATAGAAATTATTCACTTCGCCGGGAACAATTCAGTATACATCGTACACAAAGCACACATTCAGAAAAAATAACAATTTCGGAGGAATAATGAAATTTGAAGCCTGTCGTTGTTTGACCTACAGTGAGCCCGAGTCGACCGTCAGGTTTTCATTAAAATTAAAATTCGAACTTTTTCGGAAAACACGCGTTGAGAGCACACTTTAACGGCCCCTCGTTGAAAACTCTGTGAACAGTGTGGCTATTGTTATCGAACATGACTAAATAAATCCCTTGTGTGGAGTGGAGGGAGGTTTTCCTATTGCAATAATAACGCGTTCCAAATAGAATTCTAAAGGTGGGTACGAGCGACCGAAAACATTTTCTATTCGATAGAATGGAGCTTTAAAAATGCGACTCCTCTACGGCTAGATATGGTTGGTTGATGGCAATCCTTGCTTATAGTGTATAATAAACGATACCAATTTCGAATTAATGGGACATTCATGAGTTTGCTGTGTTATCGAGTCATCCACGTTGCTAACAATAATTGATAAAGCTTGATAATACTTGCATTGCGGTTATACAGCGTATTGTCGTGATCACTTCAAATTAGTTGCTGTATGGTCAAACATTTATAATAAAACTTGTATGTACCACCGTTCAATTTTATTTGATATCCACTGAGACAATGGGATAATCGTTTATGGTGCGTGCAATAAAGATAAATAAAAAAAAAAAATTGTACACAGCTTTTGATACCCTAACTCAGGACAGAATCTTGAGTATCCAATTTAAAAAAACTGAACACGAAAGTTTATGAAAGCTTAAAATGTTTTTTAACATGTTCAAACATCTTTTATAATTGTCATATTGTACGAAGTGGTGCTTTGAAATTAGTGAAACTGAATTTTACAAAAAGTGAACATACTTTTACTTTTACAATATAGGATTAAATGTTTATACGATAGATCGCGCTAGGACGATCCATCACTTTCCACGACGAAATAAAAGATTCATCATTTTGCGAGACTTTTAACTTTAGTTTAACTTCGCTTCAAAAACTTCCATTTTCTTTGGCCACGTCAAGGCGAACTGACCCCTCGAAGTAATGAAAAATTATTCTTCCCGAAAGTAACGTGAAACTCTCCTTCTTTTACAAATTTTGCAAACTCCTCGAACCCCCGATCCGATACATTATGGCAATATTTGTATAACCATGGAACGCAAAAAAACATAAAACGGAACGACGCGACGCACGAGACGTCGATAATAATGTAAGAGAAGCCGCATTTTCTTCTTAGATGAAGTTGCAGAAGCATGCTTCAGTAAAAAGATGGTTGATTCAAAGTAGACTATAGTAATATATAGTAATAATATAGTATATTATTATCGTGTATTTTTCTATGTACAGTATTCATTCACGATCATAATTGTAGGAAATCTACCTTACTGATGCGATCGGTTCTACTGCATACATACCTATATAGAGATATAGCACGATGATCGAATATAAAGTTTCGCGCTAGACTGACGAACGACGATGATTATTCATAATAAACTAAGAGTATAATAATATTAACATGCGCCTTCAATCACTAGGCCCACGCCTTAATCGATTCCCATAACAATATTTTATTCGCAAGCACAGTCGTACAGTCATTTTGCAGTTACGCTAATTTTTAGAATTGATACAGACTTTACTCCGTATATGCCTCAAATGTCTAGCCGATAAAAGTCCCAGAACTATCGCCGCAGGGCATACTGAACAAATTAAAGCTCAGGAAACGATAAAACATTAACAAAGAGATAACAATGCTTTCACACGGGCTCTTATTTCCGAATAATATTAAACAAACAAATTGCGAAAAGTACTTTTGGGAAGCCGGATGTATGTATAAAAATAAAATTGATGTCGGCTAAGGGCTACAAAATTGAACAGAGTATCAAAAGAAAAAAAACTCGACATGGATACCAACATCAAATTGGAAAGATAACTATCGGACGGGGATGATACTGTCGTATATGTAGTTTCTGGACTTTATGGACAATCTTAGAGTTTACTTCGGTCGTGACGAATTCGAGGTATGCTATACCGCTGAATTTCGTGCCCCTGAAGCACGCTAAATGGAACAAGGGGCGACGCATACGGGAGGGCACGTTCCTTAACCACCACTCGACAAATTTCCAAACCACTCCAGGAACGTTCCCGAGTTCTCGTCGGCCCTGAGCTATTTCCGGGTTCGTCGTCGAATTGATCAAAGTATTGACAGTGTCTGGAACAATTTCTGCTTTCAAGGCCGCTCCTTCACTATCAATCCGTAGATATGTCTGACGCATTTATACACTGTGCAACACCTATTTCTATAACACGTTCGCTGCCATTATTTGTCTTGTCCATCTTCATCGTAGAATGTTCGTAACAATGATTTCCCATTTTACCCCACCATCTTCTCCTACCTCCTAAAGAAATATTAAAACAACTCAGCAAAGCATAAGGAATAATAATTTTTCTGTTCGAATTTAAATCGTCGGTAAAATAGGTTCAAGACCGACCTCCGTTAAATATTAATAATTACTGCTAATCGTCTTGCTCTTATGTCGGGAATGAATGAATAAACCAACTGAGTCGATTCTCCTAAATATCGAAAAATTACTCGATCACAACAGAAAGTCATCAACGCTCCGTACATTATATTCTATATTCGTTGATTTTAAGTGACAGCATGCAGAAAATTAATTTGACTAGCGTCATCAAATTTCGACCATGCGAATCAACATGGTATAACAACAAGTTTTCAAACGGTGACATTAATCGCATTTGTCATGAACGGAATGGAGTTATCATCGCCGCGATTATTATAATTAATCTGAATTAAGTTGCGTCAATATCGACCGACCGGTAATCGGTCGCGCGAAGCACGATCGCGTCCATTGATATTAAATAACTGGTAACAAGCTGCCAAGACGATTACGCGGACTCGCGGCTTATCGGATAAATAAATCGGGGAGGGCTTTTAGACGGGTATGTATATCTCCCGAGATTTTATCTGAGTTTCGCTGGTTCCGCGAAGAGCCGCCATTCCGTCGTTTCACGACTCCGGCCGTTCGCGTCTCATATTTCCATAAAAGTATCACTTATTTAATTTACGGCCGCCGATACGTGCTCGGATCCGAAAATGTTCGTCCCGGGGATATGCGATCGGAGTGCTCGACGCGTTACGTCAATCGTTATGCGGCCTATCTAAAGTGTCGCGACACTTTCAGGTTCGCTCCGCAGACGTTATCGTTCGCGGGGATGCCCTTTGGCAAACTCGAGCCAACAAACAAGGTCTTACGTTCGCAAGCGAATCTGGAATGAGATCGGTAAAAGGCATCGATACTTAGCGCCGAATATCTACCCGAAAAGAATTCCAAGAAAATCAAGCGACATATTTAGTTGTCTAATTCGTTATCGCAAGTTCGTTTCGTTTCCGAGAGATGCGCGCAATCGAAATTCACGGTTGCTTTCAAGAAAACAAATGGCACGGTAAGGGGAAGGTTCGAGGAGCTATTAGGTTTGCAAGAAAGTAATTTCGGTTTTCACTAATACCTGACGTTATGTTTTGTTTGATTGACTTCTGTTAACGTTGCGTTTGTTTTCTTTCTGACATTTCATAACTGCATCTTTTAGGTTACTTTTGAAGCAAATTACACGTAATTTTGATTAAAATTGTTTGTTCTGTGTCAATTTGAACATGGAGTGCAAAAACGAACATTATAGGCACACATTGCTTTTTTATTTCCGTAGAGGTAAAAAAGCTGCCGAGGCTCACAAAGATATATGTGAAGTTTACGGTGTGGATTGCTTAACAGAACGCACGTGCCAGAATTGTTTTAAAAAATTCCGTTCTGGAAATTTCTCACTTGAAGACGACCAACGTTCTGGTCGACCATCTGAAGTTGATGATGACCAAATGAAAGCCATTATTGAATCGTATCGTCATATAACTGTCCGAGTGATTGCAGACAGGTTAAATGCCTCGCATACAACTATATAATATCGTTTAAAAAGTCTCGGAATCGTTAAGAAGCTCGATATTTGGGTTCCACACGAATTGAACGAAATTCACTTAACGCAACGCATCAACATATGCGATATGCATCTCAAACGAAATGAGAGAATCATCACTGGTGATGAGAAATGGGTTGTTTACAATAACACAACTCGAAGACGATCATGCTCCAAGCGTGATGAATCAGTCCAAACCACACCGAAAGCTGAATTGCACCAAAAGAAGATCATGTTGTCAATTTGGTGGGATTACAAAGGTATTGTGTATTTTGAGCTGCTCCCAAGGAACCAAACCATCAATTCAGATGTTTATTTTCGACAACTGACAAAACTGGGCATAGCAATCAAAGAAAAACGGGCAGAATTGGCAAATCGCAAAGGAATCGTGTTCCACCGTGATAACTCTAGGCCACACACATCTTTGGTAACACGTGAAAAGTTATTGAAGCTTGGTTGGGAAGTGATGTCACATCCACCATATAGCCCCGACATTGCACCATCAGATTATCATTTATTCCGAAGTTTACAAAACTCTTTGAATGGTAAAACATTCACTAATGATGATGATCTGAAATCAGAAGTTTTATGAGCGCGGAATTGTGAAGCTACCAGAAAGATGGCAAAAGATCATGGAACAAAATGGAAAATATTTTATTGATTAAAGTTCATTGCTTTGATAAAAAAAAATTAGATTTTATTTCACCTAAAAATACCGAAATTACTTTCTTGCCAACCTAATACATGCGAAAAATAGGGTAATGATGGAAATTTTCTGTGCACGTGAACCGGCTATTTTTTGCCAAGGTTGAAAAATATCGTTGGGAGCTGACCTTTCGGTGAATCCATGAAATTTTCAGTTCTACTTCCAAAGCGTTCCCCAGCGAAACAAGGACGCGATGTTATTCGACATGCAGAGATCCAATTAATCAAGCGATCCAAGCAAAATTAACAGGCAATCGCGGTACCCCGGTACGGATCCTGGGCTCACGGTTATTTTAATTCTGAGTTTTGCCGGTGAGGTCATTAAATCTCCGCGTCGAAGCTGCCGCGGTGTTCCGCGTGTACCAGCCACGGAGATTGCGAATCGATATTACGGCTAGCAAACCGACGACGCGACGCGGTGCGGCGCGGAAAAGCAATCGAGAAAGTCCCGCAATTTTCGTCGTTCCCCGGTTCTTCGTGTCAGAGTCTAATTGAAACTACAGCACCCCCCGGCTGCCTTTGGACCTCCTACAATATCTCGAACCGATGACTCCATCAAATTCAAGGGTTTCTTCGGGCGAAAAGGACAAGCGACAAAGAGCCCGCTGATGCGGCGCACCGTCATCAACGGAATTCCAAGCTGCAGATGGTTACCGTCCCTGTATCGCAACCGGACTCGTGGACCGGAATGTTCAATTACATTGTATTGGTAATTCCCGCTGAGCTGATCAACACCTTTTGATTAAGTATTTCGGCATTTAAACAGCTATTTGCTAAACACGCTGGTTCAACTAAATGGTGCAACATAAATATCTTCTTCCGTTGCGTTTATACAGGGTTATCATTTGAAAACTTTCCAGCCGAATGTCTCGAAAAAAAGATATTAGAAAAGTGTAACACGGAAGAGGGGGGCAGTGTCAGTTTTTTATTTGGGTGGCGTTTTCAAGGTCATTTGGAGGTCAACTTTGCTTTTTCAAATGGGATCCTATTGTACGTAAAAAGACCAGCAATTTTCGTAGGATACCTTTTTTTATCCGCGCACTAGTTTCAGAGATATTTAAAGAGAAGTAGAACGGGGCATATTATTGTGTAGAATTATGTATTCTTTGGAAGAACGAGTAGAAATAATTTTTATTTATGGAACTGACGAATGTGCTCGTCGAACTGCTGCTACGTTTAATTAGAGACATCCTGATACACGTGTTTCCCATACGTACGTGTTACAATTAGTTGCAAAGTTTAACCCCTTGCACCACCATTTAGTTTGTGATTATAATGATTAGAAGTTCTTCACCGTTCAGAATTTCATAGAAAAACAGAAAGTTTATATTTATTGCATGCCTATGTTTTCTCCATATATCAACTACAACAAAACGGAATTTTATTTTGGTTTAAAGAATATGAATTACATGCATGTTTATTAGACTCTGTTCAGAATCTTCATCACGAGTCTGACTCGATATTGTAGGGCAAGCGGTTAAGGAAACAGGATCAAGTTTAAAAAGACACCAGCCGAAATTCTATTTTTACTATTTTTGTCGGTAACGTGGTCACTCTACCTTATCGCGAATCTACGGAGTCTTGGCTCTTAACGGTGAGATTATTGATAGATGCTCGTGGTCGTTAGAACGACGATATCAGATACACCGTAAAAGTAACGGACACCGTAAACAAAAAGCTCCGAGCATCTATTCCGGGGTCCATCACCGAGTAGCCCATTAATTACAACTATAAAATCCCCGCGAGTTTGTAGTTTTATGTTGCTCGTTGGACGGGTCGGGGATCAAACAGCCATCAAGTCTGACGTTAGAGAATTTATGACGCTCGATAAAGAGCCGGCAACATTATCCAGCCGGTGTAACCAGGGTCAAACGAGAGGGACGAAGTTCTGGAGTAGGATGCAACTTCGCGGGGAACGAAATAAAAGCAAAAGCAATATCGCGCCGGGGGACAGGGGACAGGGGATGGTAAAAGGGGTGGAAGAAGAAGATGAAGAAGAAGCAGTCTTGTAGCTCTGAATGATGAACGGAAAACGAAATCGGTTAGTATTCAGAACGGAGATATTAATTTCCGCTAGATGCGAGGAGAAGAAATGCAGCCCGGGGTGCGATTACGGGAATTTTTATTCGCATTCCCTCAGCTGCGAAATACCGTTCACGTTCTTTCGTTCCTTATCTCTCTTTCAGCTTCGAAACGCTTATTCCGCGCAGCCGGTTTAGGCGCAGGATTAATTCGAGACGAGAATCACTTTCCGTTTCGTTTGCTTCTCGCGCGTAATTACTGATCGCGGTTTGGTTGGCTTTTGTGTTGGTGCGTTGTCGGCACGGGACGTTGTTGATAAATGGAATAACCACGTCTACTGGGATTCGGTGAAATATGAAAATGCTGTATGGAACGTGTTTGTACACCGTAGCTCGCCTTACACAGGGAACGTGCTAAGAATCTTGTAAATGTAAATGTAAATGCGTTTAAAGGACCCTGTTAGAGTAAATGAACCGTGTTAAAAAGTTATTCGTGCGAAGATAATATATTGTGCAAGAAAAGATCTCGTTTCGTTGTACGAATTCACGATCCGATACATTTTTAGTCTATACATTTGTTCTTCAATTTTCGTGCTTGGAGCTGTTGTTCGTCGAACAGATGGACAAAGAACACAGCGTCTCTTTTTTGTTTTTAATCACTTCTCTGCGAAACTTTCATCGGAATATTTGTGATATTTTTCTGATTAAAATGGGACCGAACACGACACAATTTGGATCGTAATTACCTATTTAATTGACGATTCTAGCCGATGATAGCGGTATATTATTCGTAAAGTTTCACGTTTACGTGTCTGAAATGTCACAATATCGATAAATAAAACATTATTTAATGTCGAAATCTCCGAATAAAACCGCATAAATCAGCTATTAATATTTTATACTATTGTATGTATTAACATATAAAGTTTCTCGTTTCGCATCCCACCAAATATAATCTCTAATTCTGAAAAAATAATTTGTGAATATCGATGAACATTTGCAATTCAATAATGCAGTTCCATTTTGAGGTGCAGTTATTCGATATCAATCTATCTCTCCCTCTGGTATAATGGAATTATTAGCTGCTATAAATCGCAAGTCAAATCTTGAATGCTCGTTGCCGTCGATTGTTCATCGAGTTCATCAACTTCACCGCAATAGAAAAACTCCTCGCGAAAAATATCCGGCAACCGCAGGAGAGTGTTGAAATAATAGCGTAGATGCATGCAAACCAGATGCACTGGCCCTTGTGTGCCCCACCCAAGACAGGAAGCGTGATTGCATTATGTGTGGTCGGGATCCAGTCTCCCGATCAAGCGATTACGCATATAAGGAAGTTAATTACCGAGCATGCTTTGTTAAACTGTCGTCTTAGATTTTGGTGAAGCGTTCCTCGGATCAAGTACGAATTCCGCAGGCTGAGTCACCGCGAACAAGATCAACGAATATTTTTGTCATCGCCGTGGTAATAAATGAAGTTGCATGAACTGCATAATTTGATCTTTGGTTGGTCTTTATTTATAGAATGACATTATAGAAATAGACGTATAAGGTACCAAGAAAATGTCAGTGGTCTGGAAATAATTCTCCAACGATAAGAAACTTCTTTCGACCTGAAAAATTGAGTGGACACCATTCAAAAACTAATAACTTTTTAAAAATTGATCCGAATGACGAGTTTTTTTTTTGCTAAGTAATGCGTAAAAAAAATTTTTTGAAATTGCTGTTGCACGGAATTTCAAAGAGAAAAGCGAAGGTCACGATTTTTAACCTTTTCATCTGTGCTTATGATTTAACGTGTGAAAATGTAAAACATTATTTTCGATAAAAAGATTTGTGTTATAATTTTTGTAAAAATCACAATGCTGCAACGTCAAATATCAGTTCTGTCGCTGAATTCGCTTATGACGTTCTGTCCGTGAAATAGCCACAAATCTTCATTTGTTTCTGCGTTGCATTTTTTTCAGAAGTAAAAGTGCATGCCGTACGGGAAAAACTCGTTAGTACCTGCCATTTTTAAGTCATAAAACGAATAACTGTAATTATTCTAACGCTACCATACGTGCATAAAAGTTCCCAGGAATTCGCTTTACAGTAATGTTTTATGCAAAGCGTTGCTAATTTTGTGCAATTAACTTCACTAATCGCTGAAATTAAGTACCAACTCACAATTAGTAAAAATTTGCAGGTGCGTCTTGCACGTATCATATCATTACATACACTATAAATATTATTATAATATATTACGTTCCTTGAGATTTAAAAACTGCATTAACAACAATATATTGGACAATATATTGCTCTTTTTTTATATTATTTGAAAATCCAGTTACTTTGTTCAAACTCAAAATCATCTCACAGTCATCTTTCAGATAAACTTGAATGCTATTTAAAATAAATCAGATTTATTTTCCTTCATCCAGAGCATCCTTTATAACACATAGGGACTGAATTACTGTGCCTGTATTAATTATACTTATTTTCAAATCATAATATTAAAAAAGAGATATATAACAGATATATTAACTGATTTAATGAGAAAAATTTAATACTTCTCTTTTATTCGAATTATTAAAGGATGAAGTGCATATTTATCGAATCTCTGTTTCGTATATATTAGACTTTGAAAATTAGTCATGCTTGAATTTATTTTGGAAAATCTGTAAAATCACAGGAAATGTTCTTCAGAATATTGTAGGTACTTTGATGTTCGTTTAACCAGTGATACTCTCTACGTTCTTGTAATCGCGACGAGAAAAATGTCTCCGATCTAGAAACTCGCGAGTCATCTCGGACGACATGATCCGCCATGATTAATCGTTGCCGATGAAAACGAAGCTTTCGTAGTCCGGGCACAAGAATGGCTGGATTATCTTCGCAAGGGAACTTGCAAAATCATGCGATTACAAATTCGACCAGTGACTTCCCGAGGCGCTCATAGCGTGAACGACCATTGGATTGATTTCGGTATCGATTACCATTCGATTCGATTCGACTCATACGGCCCCGTGGGTAGCTTCAAAATCTTGACAAATGACTGAACAGTCAGAATATTGATGGTTCTATAGTGCTCGATTAGTCTTGAGGATGAAATTTAATGGGTGTCAGTAAATTTGCAGCGCGCCTCAAAAGTATTGTCTTTTAGGTACTTAAATATATTGCAAATAATTATATTGAACTGGGACTCTTAATCGCAATTTATAATCTTTTCAAATACATATTTACGTTCACTTCGAATGAATATATTTTTCATTAAAGCTTTTATAAAAGTATATTCCAATATACTACTCTACTCGTTTAGGTATGTAGAATCGTTGACTGTACTACTTGCTTATTGCTCTTTTTTTGCCTAGCAAATTATTTCATATTTTTTTCTTTCATTTTGCATTGACAAGACTTATGTACATTCTAAATAACTTAACCAGTTATAAAACATGCGAATGAACAAAGCAAAATAAAGTTAACAATTATTGATAAAACATAGGATTTTACGTTTTACTTTTAATCGGAAAATTGAATCTCCGTGTAACTCTCATTTGCTCGAAATAATTTGGAGTAATTTGCATCGGAATAAAGGTTTACGGTTGTAGGGATGAATAATTAATTAATCTTTTAATTGCCGCGCGTCGTAGCGGCACAAGATTCGTCGTTGCTCCCAAATTCTACGACGCTGCTTCATTAATTGACGTCTTTATTCGGTGAAACTTGAGCGAACCGAAACTTTTGTTCTCGTATTCTTCGGGCCGGCTAAATATTACCTCCTCGAAGAGATTCAGACCAGTGCCATGAGCATAAAAAGCAGCAGCATGATCGCGCAGACTTGGCACATTGCGACATGACACGAAAGAGGGTCGTGTTGCATTTTCCGACATGAAACGGAATATGCGTGATGCTGTCGCTTAACACTTCTTTGCTAAACAGCATAAACGAACCACGGCCACTGGAGCGGCGAAGAAAATCAATGTTCGTTTAACGAAGAAAGTAGAGGCAAGAAAATGTCGCGTTAATTAATTAATTAATAATAAGTACATCGGAATACCAATTTTTATTTATCTTTACCTTGTTAAGCGATAAGCACTTCTTCTTCTAAGCACTTCTTAATAAAGTATTATATTCTTTCGTTTATTTAAGAAAAATTTTAGCGCTAAGGAAACGCCTCCTACTGATATTCTTGAATTTTTTGTCTACTTGAAAATCCGCAGTCCACACATAACCACAGTGTTTTATAGTAAGTAAGAGACTCGCGGCTGCGTCGATGCATTGCGGTTTCGGTAATCTTAGCTTCGCGACAAACAATATTAATGCGACGATGTGCGTACATGTACATACATCCGTGCATCGTACGTCTGGGATTCCGTGCGCACGTTGAATTTAAGTGATGGGGCTCGTTACTAATAGCGAATCTCATCAAGATTAATGTTCAGACGTGGCGGCATGATTAATGGCCGCATGGCGTAGCTGGGATAATTTTGACACATATTATTTTATGTCCGAAATGAAATACCATCGAATTCTTTCGGGTATTATGTCATGCTTTACCGGGAAAAATAAATAAATGATGAACCGCATTCGCAATTACTTAATATGCGCAAAATTATTTAATGCTACCACGATTACTTCATACAGCCAACCTGGAAAAAATTATTGAATCACAGTATCCAAAAAAGACAAACTTCTTTTTTTTTTAAATATTCATTGAGCGGTTCTTATACAGCTTTTCAACTAAATTTTTGAAAACTACGTGCTTTCTAGAATTGTAGGTACTGCGAGGAAATTAAAAACGCTAAAATGTTATATTTATTGCCTATATGTTTATATTAAGAATTATCACCACTAATTTAATAATGTGAAAAATGAAATTTCATTTTCTTTTATTTTTTTTTAACCCTTTGCACTCCGCTGTCCCCTCTCAGGGGACATTAAAGTTTATTAGCGCTTACGGGGAATTAATTTATTCCAGCGCAACTTTAAATAAAATATTGATTTTTTTGCAAATATATATTCCTGGATGTCAACCAATTCATATAAGTCCAATATCATTATAATACGTTACTTGGTTCCAAAATTATACTAAATAATACGAGGATTTGTAAATTTCTGCCAGAATGGTTCGGAGTGCAAAGGGTTAACTTACATAAAAATCGTACAAAAAATTCTTCGTTGCTAATAATTTACGTTTCATAACAAACTAACATAAAACTTTGAATAATGTTCGTTACCTTTGTCACTTTCAGATAATAGATTTCAGTATACTCGGAAGGATCTTTATCAGGGCGATGATCCAATTTCATCGACACCGTCGCCAGAGAAGATTGCGAAAAATCGTCCGAGTGCACGCAGGAGAATCGGCGAGCTGAAGAAACGCAGAAAAGCAAAGGAGAAGAAGCGGAAGCAAATCGGCGAGAAATCTTTATACGAATCGCCCCAGGCCTCGGCGATCGTCGCTTTAAATGAAACAATAATGTCAAGGTTGGACCTAAGCTGCTTCATGAAAGCTCGCAAGAAGGGATTTGTGAAAGCCCCTCAGATTCAGCACGCATATCCTGCCAAATACGCCAGGTATGTGTTCCGTCTCTTCCGAACGAGAGCAGAAAAACTTTATTGGATATATCCTGTCTGTGCGAGTTGACGAAAAATCCATGAATTCGTTTAATAATGGTCGGATTTATTAAAAACACTGAGCAAATAGAGATCGCTGGGCAATTTTCATCGTGATCAGTAGACTGTGGACTTAATGCATTTATGATAAAAATGGGATGAAATATGAAATAAAACACCTTTCTATATTTCTCACAGTCTAGTGATTAGTACACATTGGCCTCCTGCCACGTGTTTTTTTTAAATCAGAAATTAATATTAATAATTTTTTTTTTTAAAGAGAACATGATTTATTGTACTTACATTGAGAAATAAATGCCGATCAAAAAAATTGGTTTGTCACTTCGAATTGCGTGCAAGAAATGGTAGATATACAGGGTGTTCGACTGCAGGTGGGAGAAAATTTGAGGAGTGGTCCACCAAAACAACATAAGAGCAAGATGAAGAGTAAAAAAATTGCGATTTCGGTTTCGTATTTTAGTTATTATCAATTGAAAATCCGCCTGAAATGCGGCAACCCGACCAACAACGGTGTACGTTGCTTACGCGATAAAGGCGCGCGACAATTACGTATTAAAGGAGCTCCTCGCTCGCGCCCAATGGGTAAGCTTTGACGTCACACGCTTTAGCCAATAATTCGGCTAGAACCGAAAATGCATTTCGAATGACCCAATCGGACGGTTTACGCGCCGAATTCTTGCCAGGTGACTTCTTGCGAGGTAAATACACGAGGTAGCGCGCCTTTATGACGTAAGCAACGTGCACCTCTGTTGGTCGGGTTGCCGAATTTCAGGAGGACTATTAATTGATAATAACTGAAAAATAAAGTTGGAATCGCAATTTTTTTACTCTTCATTTTCGTCTTCTATTGTCTTGGAGAACCACCCCTTCAATCTTCTCCCACTTGTAGTCGAGCACCCAGTATTTTTTAAGGGGGTTAAATTATAAATTCTGATTTAAAGTAAATCAATAAATACATAATTAACTTATAATTTCTGATTTTAAATTTTTAATTCAACTGTGAGGAGCTAAACATCCTGCAATTTGATGGATTTCATCGTACGTATTAGTACGTGCACATGCGTTATAACGGAACCGATTATTCCCGAGTTCCATTAATTTTTTTTTTTTTTTTGCATAGATCGAATTTGACGCATTCTGTTAAATCAAGCGAACGTATCGCGTGGAGGCGGATGAAATTTTCTAGGCGTGTCAGTTTGTTCGCGATTGTGTAGTTCCCCCCCATGTATTTTTGCAGGAGGAAAAACGTACTGCCTCCGTACAATCGATACCTTGTCGCAATGTACGAGTGCACAGGGGATTTCATTTTCGAGGACTCAATGGCGGATCGGCTTTTCTGCAGCGATGGCACTTGGTTGGGCATTCTTCCGCGTTGCATAAAGGAAGGAGGTAAGTACCGGTGGACGGAACCACTACATTCACAGAAATATTGTCTTAAAAAGTACAAATAATACGATCGAACGAAATTTTCTGTTTCCAATACACTCTGCTACACGTACGCGTACACCGAGTGCAATCTCGCAGTTTGCCTAGCAAAACGAGTACGACCGTTATTACAGTGTTTTCTCTTTATATGTACCAAATGCCTAGCCGATAAAAGTCCCAGAACTATCCCCACTGCCGCGGGGTATACCTCGTGAGGGGCCAATCGATTAAACGAATATCGAGTAAACACTGTAATACTAGATCTATTAAGCATGACAAAGAAATAGAATCATTACCCTATTCCCTATCTTTACGATCGAAAAAATCGAAAATTACACAAATTAATTCGTATCCCATTGCTTCTTGAGTTTGTCGAATTTTTATAATCAATCAAAATACAGTCTACTGTTAAAAACAATCTCCATCATTTTTTACTTCATCTTATGGATATAATTCATCTTCATTTTCAATTCTTTGGACAGAAGATTAGAATAAAATTACTATTGGGATGGCTTAGAATTTGTACACCTGATAAAAAATTTGTTATTTTCATGGGTCTCGTAGTTGTTAATAAACGCAGTAGACTTGTTCGAGAGTTGCTGTTTAAATTATCTTTTTGTGCATTAGCAATTTCTAAAAACCTCCGGTCGCTCTTGACATTCTACGTTAATGGAGATCTGTTGCATACAAAATTTACTATCTACGGAATTCATGAATACATGAATTTCATACTTTAAATGGGTAGAATACATGACAATTTATAGATAACGATTCGGTGCTTCGTATTTACTAGAACGTTGCATTATTGTCTGTTTTGCGAAAGCCAAACGGTGTCACTGTTTACAACATCTTGATGCAATTATCTCATGTAACGGCACCAATTGACAATTCCCGCAGATAACATGAGTTATAATTAGAACGTCAATTGGCGTGCCCTGCCGTTAAAATGTTAATCGGTATGGTCGTTGATACTTTTATTGGCACTACTACTTGTAAAGATTCGTCGAAACTTTCCTTTTGCTTCTTTCGATTATTAATTTCAGAATGTTATTATTAAGATTAAAAAATACAATAAAAAATTATGTGTACATTGCAAAAAAAAAAAAAAATTGTAAAGTTTATATAGAAGCCTAAGCTATTTTTCATTTCCTCGCATATAGCTTTATACATATAATAAAAATAATGCAGAACAGAGGCCAAATATTTGTTTCGATTTGAACAAATTGATAAAAATATATCAATAATGTGTACAGCACCATAATATATACAATAAATAATATACAATGTTATATTATAGTACCTATTTACAAATTCTTTTAATCTCTTTACCCACTATACTACATTATACTGATTCTCTTTTGTCGTAAACGCGTAAAATCCGTAGTCGATTCAGCAACCTGCGCACAACACAATGATGCAAGCGATGCTTTCCAAACATATTACGTCGTTAAAGTATAGTTCGCTTTTTTCGAAATTAATGTTGGTAGCAGGCACCATAAATTGACTTTGGTTGATTGCTGCAGCGTTACGGATCGAGTTCAAATCAGTTTTAATCTTCCCTCGAGGAGATAAATTCTGTCGGGTAGCAATTCGTCAAGTGAGAAGAATCACACGCTTTTGTTGCAGAGTCGACACTCAATAACGTGAAGCGTTGCAGCCAGGACAGGGGAGGTTGCGAACACATATGCGAGAACACTGAGACCGGCGTGAAGTGTACGTGCTTCGACGGATATCATGTCAACGGATATTCCTGCATAGGTAATGACTTTTAGATCGATTCAAATATAGGATAAGTACAATTGAACGGAGATGCTACAGAAGAGACCATTTATCGTCCATTTATGTTGGCCACGGAGCCATTACATTTATCTTGTTAATCGATTTAGGGTAAGATTAATTTTCAAATAAAATAAACTCACTGCAAGATTGCAGAATGTTTAGGAAAATACAAATGCTATCTGTTCCATTCGAAAACATTCTGCAATCTTGCAGTGCCTTTATTTTATTTGAAAATTAATCTTATCAATCTTACCATTGAATCTTATTAATTCAATTCAATGAAGTGGAAAAGACTTTCTGGTCAACCTAATACTATTACTAATCACTACACTGAGGATCTTTATGAAAAAAAAAAATGTTCTAACTTACCTGAAAGGAATAGCAATTAAATGAAGTATTTCTTCTAATAAACGTAATAAATAAATAATAATTCAAGAATATGTCTAAATTCGAGTGTAACGTCATCACAGTTTTGTATTTTACCTACTCATTTTTTCCAGGAATGCGTAAAATTAAATAAAATATAGTCAATGAAATTAGGTCAATCCTTTACGAGTGGACTCGTGGATCTTAAGCGAAATAAACATTTTGTGCTTCGATAGCAAGAAGTAAGAGTTGCATAGCCATTTATTCCAAAAACAGTGCAATCGTATAGTTTCGCAGTCTATTTATGACGATAATGTCCTCCCTCGAGTAACCAAACCCGGGTAAATGTAAATCAAATTTCGCGTTCGATCAACGTATCGAAACTCGCACTCTGAACTCGATACCAGACCTGGTGTATCTCACCGTTATGGAATTCATTATGTTCTAAGTTTTCGAAATTATAAGCGGCCACAACACAATATGTATTATCGCGTGTTACGAGTAGTAATCGAATCCCATGAAGCGAAGCTTTTGTATTGGAATTGGCTTAGCTTCATGAATACATATTGAATCTGTTCCCAGCCACGGGTCTTCTGTCACCGAGTGTCAAAACTTGCGCGACCGACGGCGTATTTAATAAATATGAAATTAATATAAACAAATTGGATGGACGCGGCTAGTGGATCCAAATGCTCGTGTGCTTCGACGTTTGGCATACATTTTGGATCTTCTGTAAATGCGACTGATTTGTGCTGCGAAAACATCAACGGTACAAGCAGAAATGTTAGTTTAATTCTATGGAAATTGTTAGGCAAGTACAGTAACATAGTAAAGGTGTTTAAAACAGCCCTCGGCTAAATGTCGCCGAACGAATAGGGTTGTTATTCGAGAAGATTGGAAATCAGCTGATGAGCGCGAACAACGGTTTAATATTATCATCGTTAACAACCAACCAGGACCGTTCCTCCACGCTGCACTTCGATTTTTGTGAAACTTTGCGAACCTACAAAGCAGAAAAAAGTTAAGGGCTCGCAATTTCTTTGCAAGTTTAAAGAGTAAAACCGTCCTATAGAAATTGCTACTTCCGGTACCATTAAATACGAAATTATAGTTTAAATAAACGGAAAGTTGTATATAAAATAATTTTCAAAATTCCTATTCACGATAGAAACTGCAAATTTTTATGCGAAATGAAAGTTGGTTAGGAATTTCTTTCTTTCTTTAATAATTTTAGGAAGTTGAAAGTGATATCCAAGTAAAAAGAGAAAGCAAAGTAGAATCCACAGTCTGCTCATGATATTTCAAAGTACATACGTGGGATATATCAATTTTAAGTTTACCATTTTCTGTGGAATTTAAAATGGTGATGGCCACTCCTTCCGTTTTTACATTTTCAAATTTTCCAAAGTATAACCTTCTATAATTTTCTGAAGTATAAGTAACCTCTGGCCATGATACGCGAGAAACCATACAAGTTTGCCATTCAAACCATATTTTCATCTATAATAGTTCCCGCGATAGCTTCGGGGACAGCAAGTTTCCGACGGTGGTTTCGCCGCCTTAAACTTGAGTTTCTACGGGCAAAAAAAGGTTGGTACACTTAGGGCTTCTCTTTAAACCTGTAAAATATCGAAATCACAGGAAGTAATCGCTCGCAAAGATATTTAAAACATTTCTGATATTTAACATGTACAACGCGTAATATTAAATTGAAATACTTGTAACAGTACTTAAAAAAATAAAACAATTTATTTCTAATAATTTTAACGAGTTGGAAATGATAGAATGGTATTTTTAAATCTCTAAACTTCTCTCCTGTTTTGCATTCTGATCCATATTTATTTTTGTAATAAACGCACAGAATGCCTGCTAAGAACGCACGAGTTTCAATATTTCCCAACGGAATTTCGAACTAAACGAATTGTCTGTACCGTAACAAATCGTTGAACGATTTTTCAATTTTATCGCCATTTGCAACCTTTACAATTCCTCCTCGTTACAGACCCGCCACACAGCGCGTATTAATCAATTCGGCACAAAAGTTACAATTTCGATTTTTCCTGTTACCATTAACCGTTCGAACGCTTTTATAAGCGCTCGTAGGTAACACGTACTCGCTGCAACCGATTTTTCGAGCCGGTCGCACACAGAACAATACCATCGGCGTTCTTTCATACCATTGTTACCTTTTTCACGTTGCCACCATTATTTGACTGTAAATCTGCAGCAAAGCATTCGCGACCGGCTGCCGGTCGAGTATTTTAGTCGCAGGACCGTTTGTATTAAACGCCGCCGACGCAGTTTCCCGGAAAGACTCGAGGTGTTTCGTACGTTGCGTAACGCGAAAATCGCCCGTTATGGAGAATCGGGGAACGAGTTTTCGTTTCTTTACCGTTCCGTGATGTGCAATGTTTGCAGTAAATCGTCGGATTTGTAGAACGTTGGCGATCTGAAATTGAGATACCAAGGGGTTTATGCTTATCCCGTGAGCGGATAAAGGTCGCGCCAGGCAGGCTTACAATTTTCTGACCTGGGAATGTATGTTTCGTACGGATTTGCGCCCGTATTTCTTCCCCACACGACTTCGTTGAAATCTGAATAGCATGAGATCTAAAATCGGAGGAAGCGAGCGAGCGAGCGAGCGCGTACCCACGAGAGAGGTTCAACCCCGTAAGAAAAACGAGCGCGGCTCCCGAACGGAGATTTCGAGAGTCGTAATATTTTTCATCTCGCATGAATTCCGCTCGAGTGTACCGAGTGTTATGTAAGACGAGAGTACGTGTTTCACACGTGGCGGAAACCATTTAAATCTGTTTAAGGTAATTTACGACGCGCTCACTCCGCGACGCTGTTGCGCGTTCCTTTATCACGATTTTTGTTCAATGTCGGCCGAGTGACTGGCAGTTAGCATTACCCCTGGCAGAATGTATTTGATCACATTTAAAAGTCATATTATTCTCTTCAGACCGAAACGAATTAGTTGTGATTTTTCTACATGTTAGCAGAATTCGTTTATATACTGTATAAAATTTTGGAAAAATTGGTACTGCTTGGAATTGCGGAGAGAACAGTGAAAGTGAATTTTTCAACTTTTTTAATCTCAGAATGTATTAAAAATTATATGTATAACCAAGTCGAGTGTCTGGCGGTTAGCATAACCCCTGGCAGAATGTATTTGATCACATTTAAAAGTCATATTATTCTCTTCAGACCGAAACGAATTAGTTGTGATTTTTCTACATGTTAGCGGAATTCGTTTATATACTGTATCAAATTTTGGAAAAATTGCTATTGCTTGGAATTGCGGAGAGAACAGTGAAAGTGAATTTTTCAACTTTTTTAATCTCAGAATGTATTAAAAATTATATGTATAACCAAGTCGAGTGACTGGCGGTTAGCATAACCCCTGGCAGAATGTATTTGATCACATTTAAGAGTCATATTATTCTCTTCAGACTGAAACGAATTAGTTGTGATTTTTCTACATGTTAGCGGAATTCGTTTATATACTGTATAAAATTTTGGAAAAATTGCTACTGCTTGGAATTGCGGAGAGAACAGTGAAAGTGAATTTTTCAACTTTTTTAATCTCAGAATGTATTAAGAATTATATGCATAACCAAGCCGAGTGACTGGCAGTTAGCATAACATTTGGCAGAATGTATTTGATCACATTTAAAAGACATAGTATTCTCTTCAGATTGAGACGAATTAGTTGAGGATTTCTACATGTTAGCAGAATTCGTTTATGTACTGTATAAAATTTTGGAAAAATTGCTATTGCTTGGAATTGCGGAGAGAACAGTGAAAGTGAATTTTTCAACTTTTTTAATCTCAGAATGTATTAAGAATTATATGTTTAACCAAAGTATAATGTCAAGTTGTGTTAATTATTACGGAAATGGTATATGTGTAATTTTATTTTGCTTTCAAATCATGCAGGATGAAAAGGGTAAAGTATTTTTTCGTTTATTTAAGAAAAATTTTAAGTGTCCAGGGAAACTCCCTGTACATACATCTGAAGTGGCAACGTTGGCTGATGCAGCCTGTAAATGGAAGCTTACGTTTAGCCTACACCGTATGCCTAAATCACATTCCGGTTCGAGATCGATTAGTCAACTTAACAGCTGGTAACGTGTCATTCGAAATGTTCGTGGCACAGGTAGACGCGTGGTAGCTAGAGTGTAGGTGTCGTTTAGCATTGTATGCTAATCGGCATCGGCGTCTCCGTGAAAACGACCGCAATGCGAGCTGCTGTAGAAGTGTGTTTCAAGTGCAACCGCCGCGCCGCGCCGCCATCGCACTCGACCAGAGAGAACAAGCTTTCTCGATTCCGTATCGCAATCTATGTCGCGACACTAATCTGCAACCCATAATTTATATTCCCCTCGTGGTTTCGCCAATTGTTACCTAGCAGAAATCGCGACCGATCGGTGACGTAAATATTATCACGTAATTGTGCGTTTTCGTAACGAGCGCAGATTCGATACCGTCAGCTATGCATTTGTAATTTGAAAATTGAGGAGGCGAAATTTGAAACTTTTGGAAAACCGTGTAGAAATGAATTTTTTTCATTTGACACCTTGTATTCGAGAAAATCGAAAATCCGGCGAACACGCGGGCTATTGAATAGGAATCGTTTGACATGTCTGATCATCACCTACTGATTCTACTTCTTACAAATGCTGTGGGCACGCATACTCTTCAAGGATCTTCAAAGTCTATTTTCTCGAAAACAAAGCGAAAAAATTTAGAATCACCCCCTCCACGGTTCTACCATCAATACTGGGACACCCTGTATTTCTACCAAACAGTTTTGTTATAAATTCTTTAGAAAATCATTAGCAAACATTATAGTTTCTGCATTAATTAAGAAACAAACTTACTCTGTAACTCTCGATTCTCAAAGGAGTCTTTTAACTAGACATTGCGTGAGAAATAAAAATAGTAGGAAATTGAATTTAGCCGCGAAAAGAGTAATGCGTGGTTTTTTAAATTTTGAATGGAAATGTGTTTTCGACACATTATTTTAGCATTTTCGTAAAAGTTGTTTACCTGACACGAATTTGCTGTGCATTATCGGATTCGGTAGGTACCCTCGAAGAAGAAATTATCCATGAAAAGTGTCGGTACGGATTTGAATTTGAACAGGGTGCGAAAATATCTGTCGACACCATGTGCACGCTGTCTTGCGGCCATCGCTCGCCTGTCCTGACACGTCAGTGCTATAGCTAACTTGTAATCGACATTGATAGGTACTTTCCACTTATATAGAATCGCGATAACATAAATAGGGAAATACTTGCTCCTGTTTGTATGATAAACCATTTCAACATTAAAGACCTATATTGTTCTTTCAACTTTTCGTATTTACGACTAAATATAACTATAATTTTTATAAGTCGAGTTACTACAAATTAACCAACTACTTTTGTTGCAATGTCTGCAAAGCAAAACAAAAGTGAAAATACAGAATTCTTAAATAGAATTGTTTCCATTTGAAATTCCATTAAATCCTTACTTTTGCTTTTTATTCTTTACCGTTTATGAAATTGATGTAGCTGTATTGTTTATGTAAGTTTCAACTGGTATAAACAGAAACTATAAAATACAGAAACTGATAGATCTACAAAGCTACAATTTCTCTTTTAGAGAGTGCAATGATTTTTAATTTCCAAATTAAAGTTTCAATATATTTATACTTCCGTTTTTTTGACAGTATTGTTTATTATTTTTGCAGATATCGACGAATGTGTGGAAGGGGCAGCTGGTTGCGCACAAATTTGCCACAACGAGCCTGGAACTTTTCGTTGTGAATGTAACTCTGGTTTCGAATTGGGAGCTGATAACAGATCATGTCACGGTGAGCAAAAAATAAAATAAATCTAGTATCGATATGGTAAATGCAATGCCAGCTCAATTATTTAATATGCAATGTAAAATCATTCGTTACACGGTTGATCTGTACGAATTTAGGGTACATTCTTTTTTCGAAGTTTCAAAGAAGCAACAAGACTTTCTATATTCGGAACGTCCCTCAGTCAATTTTCTTTTTATTCGTACAATATTCTCTGCTTCAAGGAACAAGCATTCATGTATTTTATTCGAGTACTCCGCAACATCATCTTTGTCAGAAGTTTTTACATTCTTCAAAACAAAGACAGATCATGCTCCATTTACGATTGCATGGAATCAAGCGAATTCTTTTTATTCTAGAAAGAAACGTTTGAGCTTAACCTCGATCCAAAATATTCTACATAAAAATCTTTTAACCCTTAGCACTCGAGAGGTGACTCTGAAGCACCACTAGAAATTGTTGGGGCATTATTTCAACGAAATTACAAAAAATATTACAAAATATTTGTTACATGTATTGAATAGATTACTAAACATTTACATATTATATGTGGAAATTGGATCAGTTTCGTATGAATAAAATGAAAATATTCTAAGACGTAAGAAAAATTTAGTTTTACAATGAAAATACCGCCGAGTGCAAAGGGTTATTAAAATCACCTACTAGGGGAAGGGACCCAATTACTGTGCCTACATTAATTATACTTATTTTTGGAGCGTAATGAATGTTAAAAAAGAGATACGTATATAACGTGTATATATGAACAGATTTTAATGAAAAAAATTTAACATATTTTTTTAACATGTATTACGCTTTAAAAATAAGTATAATTAATATAGGCACAGTAATTGGGTCCTATACCCTATCTAATGGGAATATTTTTGCTGTATCTGCGCTTCTTAATTTCAGAAATTGACAAGTAAGAAAATTGAAATTAAATGCATAAATGATGGATAAATAATGTTTGTTGAATTCGTACCAACGTTGAGTGCATTGAATTTGTTGTGTAAATTGAACTTTTCCGGCTTTCGTTGAATAATTTCAGGCTGTTCGGATAAACGGATCACCCGGTACATACTGTCTCTAATTGATCGTTAACTCGGAACGCGTTAATCAGATTTTAAGACATTTCTGCGCTAGAGCGTCGGCAAATTAACTTCTTTACGGGCGACTGGCCAGACCGGAACAGGTCTCTAGCAACATCTGCGATTTAACGCAACCGAAGCAAGAGTTGCAAATAATCCACGGTTACCGAATCGCCTGACGTGGTCTGGGAATCTGGTCGTGTTTATGGTACGGTGCGGTTAACTTAAAGTAAATAGCTGAAATTCTATTGCCTAAAAACATTTCGACCGTAGCAATTTAACAAACACACATGAACCTCTCCAATTTCGAATATTTATACGGAATTTCTATAGGCCCTAAATTCAATAAAAATCTGATTGGCAAAACGTAAACTACCTATAGCGTTTCTGCTTTGGACACTATCATAACCGGTTGGATATTTATTTAGTAATTGGAACTATACGAAAAAGATTGTTGATTTCAATTTCGTTCGGATTGGAAACAGTTTTGCAAAATAATCGTTGATAGTGCGACGATTGTTTGTTGAAGTTCGCGAATACGTTTCAATAAACTTTCGGATATAGACCACGAGAAAAGAACAAACAATTGTATCGCTATGTATTATACAAATACATAAACTGTTTGTTCGAAGTACAGTTGTAGTTTTTCTTTTTGTAAATTTACGAGCAATGTAGAATTTATTGAACGGAAACGAAAATAGTGGAATTAGTTTTCAGAAACGTATGAGAAAAGTTTAGTCATAGAAGAATTTAGTTGCTTATCTGTTAAGAGAAATGTAAAACACCGCTTCGGCGAGAATGCTGCTACAATGAGATAGTCTGATTCCTTCAAGATTCGAATTAGCGAGAGTGCACCTTATTGTAGGATGGATGCTTATTGATTTCATGGAAACGCCGATTGTACCGAACAGTTGAATCAATGCTTGATTAATGGAACGTGCATTTCAGAGATGTAGGAAGAGGCGGGCATTTCATTCGAACGGATCGCATTATTCTTTAATTGAAAATAACAAAGTTTTCTCATACTTTTCAATTGTTTTTTAGCGCTGTGCTGTTATATTACATACATGTCTCTGAATTGATGATTTCTCGAAATTTCTGCTATACAATTTTAGAATTAACGTTTCGGAGCACCCGATTCTCGCCATATTTTGCTCTAACAGGGTAGAGCATTTTATTTATAGCGTACGCGATTGTTAAAGGCCCGGTGCGGCAAGTAATTTGATAAAGTTCAATGAGGTTTTCATATTATATCGAACGGCGACGGAACCTTTAATGGAGTAAACAAACTTCTGTTTGATTCCAATTTGGATCCATTATAACCAGACCAACGCTGTTTGCGCATTTATAGATTCTAGCGACCTGAGAAAGGGGACGCAAAATTTGTTAAAATTTAATGCTATTTTAGAGTATTCATATTCTCTTTAAACTATTAATTCACGAAATGACGGTATCATATAAAAATAGCCAAATGTCTATTTTAAAAGATATGCTACACATTCATGAGCACATGCACATAGAAGCATGAATAACATTTCAATAATCAGATAATCAATATGTACACATACAAAACCGTTATTAATACGCGAGTCTAGCAATCGAAATGACTATTATAACTTCGATTATAATTACAGTAATTATTGTAATTATACCTATGTTATGCATGTCACAAGCACGCCTATCGATAAATGCCTCGAGGGTGCTAATTTACTAGTTAACGCAAGTGCGTCGCGAGTAAACGATCGATTTGGCAATCCTATTATAAGGTTAGTCGCGATAGGTGAACTTATGGGAGAACAATTAATCAATATGCAGGACGTTATTGCAGCTTTTGTCTAAAAATTTAATGCAATTTGTTGCTTGCGGTTGGAAGAAAACATGTTCAGAATGCAGGACCTCGGAAGCAGCGGCGAGAATGCTAAGAAGCCTAAATGCTATTTTGCCTTGCAACGACTATGACGTTAACGATATTAAATATAAAACTGAAATCTATATAGCGTTGCATCAAATTAACCGTTTATTAAATTACATTTATTTTGGTTCATAGCATAGTCACATTTATACTAACGAAAAACTTGTTTCATTTTTTATTTTAAATTAACAAAACAGCCATTGAGACACCCTTTTTTAAAAAAAAGCTTCAAGGTACTGTAGCTCATATAATTGTATATATTTTGGCTCGAAAAAAAATATTACAAACTTTGATTAATAGTAAGTACAGTATTTTCTCGGTATATGTCCACAACACGGGTCTACCCCAGGGACATATATCGGCAAGAAGATATCAGCTAGAAGATACTAGAAGATAGAAAGCAATCTAATTTAGAACTGCGTTATTTTAAAATTTGTATGGCATATATATCTGTCGGAATAATTGTCGCAATAAAACAGTCGAATAATATCGGTCGAATTAATAATACGTAGAGCCGGATTGTTTAGGGATTGAAACGTTGTTTCGTTTTACGTGGTATATAAACGGCTCGAGGTGAAAATTAGTATCGAACAATAGGTATCCTCAACAGTTCAATTTAACGCGTGTACGCGCGATCAATTCTCGATGGTATTCGAACAGCTTAAACGAAGAATGAATCCAACGATTCGCGAGCTTCCCTCGTTCAATTTCGAAAGCAATTTACAAGGTTACTTGGTTGTTTCCGTTCAGACGTTAACGAGTGCCTTCTAAATAATGGGCACGGCCCGTGCCAAGGCACTTGTATCAATCTTGAAGGGAGCTACGAGTGTAGCTGCTCCGACATTCCCGGTCACAAATTGGCGGCGGATAATCACACCTGCGAGGATATTGACGAATGTGCTGCGAACAATGGTGGATGTTCTCACGTATGCTTGAACACACCTGGAAGCGTGTTCTGCCTCTGTCCTGACGGCTTCTATCTGAAAGACGACTGGAAAACTTGCCAAGGTAAGAACGAGCGCTGCTCAAGTGTACTTATGGGGGTCTTCCACTGTCACGGGTCTCTTTTTTCCAGTTTTTGGATAAATTCGGTAAAAATTCATTGTTTTCACAATTTCAGTAAAAAGTATTAATACGAAGCTTATCTCTACATACTTGTCCAACTTTTAAGGATAGTTACGAATTTGTTTGTTAAAAATTTTTTTATTTTCTTGTATTTTGCTGTTTTACTGTTTACCGTCTAGTTCCGGCTATGATCGCATTCATACTGAGCAAGAATAGCTTTGGTTTTTTTTATTTGGACAATCGTGTGCTGTACTGCAGCCAATTTTAATTAAAAACCAGTGAAATTGTAAAATGCAAGGAAATAAAAGATCAAATAAATAAATCAAAAATTCGAAAAATTAAATAAAATTCCGAAACATAATTTTACTCGTAACTTTGCTAGGTGTGTGTAAACTTCTTTATCTGCTATCTTCTCGCCCGTAATTGCACATGAAATTAAGAGGAAACATTACAGCTCTTGAAGCAATCAAGGGTGCGAGAAACTTATTTCTGTAACCATGATAACTTAAGTTTAGGAATGAAATTAGGAAAATTCATTTTGCCAGATGATATCTACGTATGATGAGACGAAGTGATTCAGGACTGGAGTGTTTTACGAAATATTGCATATCTTACGTTGTCATTGCATGAATGTAGAAAATATGAACGGATATGGTTATCTTGGTATACTTAATAATATCTTTTAACTAGACGCATATATCAGGTTGCTTTTTCTCCACTGAGTGCAGAAAATGTTCCTTGGAAAGCTTCCAGGTTACTGAGAATGTTAAAATCCCATTTCATTCTTTAATCTTGAGTTACAATAATTAAAAACGCTAGTTTCCCTTCCTTTCACATCCTGGAAGCGAATTAAGTTTTAGATATATGATCTAGGTCAGTATCACATTTTCCAAAAGTTTTTGTCGTATTCATTACCATTGCTTTATAATGTAATTTAATTACATGCCTACATCGCGTGTTTCATTTTAGAGGACTAAAGGTAAAATTCAGTACGCACAATATTGTAAACTGCAAATATATTGCATGAGAAATATAGTTTATCGCAAGGTGAACGAGTTTGGAACATTACGATAATTTTCTATCAAATGAGAAGTGATTTTCGAATACCGAGAATAAAATAAATTGCAATCTTATTGATTGGAACGTAGCAATAATTTTCTATGAAATTAGAAGCGATTTTTGAATACCGAAAATAAAATAAATTGCAATCTTATTGATTGGAACGTAGCAATAATTTTCTATGAAATGAGAAGTGGTTTTTGACTATCGAAAATGAAATAAATTGCAGGCATTTTATGCACTTTTCAACGGTGTTCGATATAAAGGTGAATAACAGTTGTCGCGCGCACAAACTGTTTACGCTTCCAGACACCATTAACCGGTTCTTCCGATCTGTTTTCTCGCTAGACGTGAATGAGTGCGAAAACGCGTCGAAGGTTTGCACGAATAACACCGAGTGCGAAAATACCATCGGCTCGTATAAATGCGTCAGCAAGCCTCAGAGGTTGACGAAAGTCCTCCAAGATGAAGACTATGACGCTGAAGACGACGACGAAGAAGATGACTACGATGAGGAAGGCATCACCGAAATTCCAGAATTCGGGAAATGCGAGGAGGGCTACAAGAAGGATAAAAATGGCGACTGCATTGGTATGAAAATGTCGTCGTACACACGGTGCATTCAAAAAGTTCCTGGACCAATGCAAAATAAAATCAAATCTCATATAATACATCAATTTTTATTATTTAGTGTTCAACACGTTCATCCTGTTGCTGTTTTTTAATGATAAAACTATTTCTCCAAACGATAAACACATGTCTAAGTAAACACACGCGACCTTTTTACTAAGAGTAAAACAAGTGAGAATATGATCGATGCGAAAAATATTCCAATAACGCAGTGGAGGTAATAGGGTATGTAGCAAAAAGTTCTAACAAGTTCAACCAGCGAGATAGAGATTACGCTTCTAGCATGTCTGATAAAAAGTTCGGGGACTTTTTGAATAAAGATTTCTACTATCAAAGAGCATTTGGTATTTAATGAAATATTTTACAGCATTTTTTAGAATTTAAACCGAGTTCTTTGCAATTTTGCGTTTAATATCGTATAATGCAATTAATACTAATAAACTGTAATATGTCATGTACAATCCATGAAAAATCTTGAAATATAAGAGTCACAATGGTAATATTAATATTAAAGTCAATATGATAATATAAAATATAATGAAAGAGTATAAACGCTGCCAAAATAATCTTTGGACTGATACTTTCCGAGGGGAAACAGTAATTGTTCCTGTTTTTTACAGATCTAGTACAGATTGCACTTCTAGAACACAGTTGACCTTACTATTGTAAACATTTTGTATCAAAGAGTTTGGACAAAATATTAAATATATCTTTTTGGTAAATTGGATTGGTACAAAATTGAGTCAAGAATAAAATACTCTAACTAATAAATGAAATGCAATAGAATTAGCATATTAATCGTTTCTCAAGCTGAAATATACATATAGGGTGTTCATTTGAAAACTTTACAGCCGAATATCTCGAAAAATATGAAAGATATTAAAAAAGTGTAAAAGGATCCTTGGTCCTTGGTGTCCAAGGATTTCGAGGGGGAAAGAGGAGGGCAGTATCAGTTTTTTATTTGGGTGGCATTTTCAAGATCATTTGAAGGTCAACTTTGTTTTTTCAAATGGAAACCTATATTTTTTATTATGGGATTTTATTGTACGCAAAAAGACCAGCAATTTACGTACGATATTTCTTTTTCTGCGGGCACTAGTTTCGAAGATATTGAACCCCTTGCCCTACAATATCGTGTCAGACTCGTGATGAAGATTCTGAACAGAGTCGAATAAACATGTTTCTTATTAATTTTCTTTAAACCAAAATAAAATTCTATTTTGTTGCAGTTGATACGTACCCTTTGGAGAAAACGTAGGAATGCAATGAATATGAACTATTTTATTTTTCTATGAAATTGTGAACGACGAAGAATTTCTAATCACGATAATCACAAAATAAATAGTAGCGAAAGGGGTTAAAGTTCTGTCATGAAGTAAATTGATTAGAAACGAACGAAAGCACGAAATTTCCGTCGCATGTTATCTTTTCATCGAGGGGTTGTTACTGTTACACGGTTGCAGATATCGACGAGTGCGTGGAGGGCGACGAGGGCGAGCCGCATGGCTGCCAGCAGGAGTGTATAAACGAGCCCGGCGGTTATTATTGTGCGTGTCAGCCCGGATTCGAGCTTCACGAGGACGGCGTATCCTGCAACGACGTTGATGAGTGTAAGAAAACGCCTCCGCCGTGCTCGCACGGCTGCAACAACACGGAAGGCTCATACCGGTGCAGCTGTCCCGAGGGATATAGTTTGAAAGGCGATAACATCGGCTGCGCTGAAACCCGAACATGCGAAACACTGATAACACCTTGCTCTCACGGGTGTCAGGAATCAAACACGGGACCGAGATGTATTTGTCCTTTGGGATATCAGCTGCGGGAGGACCGAGTCACCTGTTCGGATGTGGACGAGTGTGCTCTAGGCTTGTGTTCCCATTCCTGTGTCAATTTGCCGGGGAGCTTCGAGTGTGCTTGCCCGACCGGTCTCGAGGCCCACGAACACGACAAACTCGGTTGCAGGGACATCGACGAGTGTGCGACAAACGTTCACGACTGCGAACACCAGTGCCAGAACGTTCACGGCAGCTACACGTGCGCCTGCCGACAAGGATTCTCTCTGAACAACGACGGAAAGACCTGCTCCGACGTGGACGAGTGCACGACCAACGAGCACAAGTGCTCTCATGTTTGCGCGAACACGGCCGGCGGTTACAACTGTTCGTGTCCCGAAGGGTACGAGCACTCGGGCGACGGTTACACCTGCAACGACGCGAACGAGTGCGTCAACGGGCACGAGTGTTCGCACGAGTGCGTCAACACAGAGGGGGGCTACACGTGCGCGTGCCCTACAGGATTCGTGCTAGGAAACGACTCGAAAGTTTGTCTGGACGTTAACGAGTGCCTAGAGGGAACTCATCGATGTTCGCACGAGTGCGTGAACCTTCCAGGTTCCTACGAATGCGCGTGTCCTATGGGAATGTCCTTGTCCGATGACAACAAAAAGCTATGTAGTACGATCGACTACTGTAACTTCGCCAATTGTTCCCACATCTGCGAGAGGATACACGACACGTACAAATGCAATTGTCCCGACGGTTACGTTCTGCTAGACGACGGCAAGACCTGCGAGGACTTCGACGAGTGCGTCGAAGACGAGCATGATTGCTCTCACGAGTGTGTGAACACTATGGGAAGCTACAAGTGTGCCTGTCCAGAGGGTTTGAAGTTGTTGCCAGACGGTTTGACTTGTCACGACGCCTTGTGCCCAGCAGGACTCCGTCAGGATGAAGATGGTCAGTGCCAGGACGTCGACGAGTGCTTGCTAGGTGATCATGAATGTTCGCATATTTGCATCAACGAGTACGGTTCCTACCGTTGCTCCTGCCCTCCAGGTTGGACGCTGACCGACGACGGAATTGCGTGCACCGTTGACCTTTGTTCGAGCGCAAACTGTTCTCATTTGTGCGTAGTTAGAGACTCAAGATATCGTTGCGAATGTCCTACGGGGTACAGGCTGAGTGACGATGGCGCAACTTGTCGGGACATCGACGAGTGCGTGGAAGGCACAAGCGACTGCCAGTTCGGATGCAGGAACAACGTAGGATCGTACTCCTGTGACTGTCAGCCAGGACACCGGCTCGCCGAGGACAATCGAACTTGCACGGACATCGACGAATGCGCACAGGAGACCCACGACTGTCCGCATGGCTGCGTGAACACCGATGGCAACTATACCTGCTCCTGTCCCCCGGGACACGTGTTTTCGACGGATGAACGGACGTGCCAGGACATAGACGAGTGTCAGGATGCCGAACACGAACACGGCTGCTCTCACGAGTGTACGAACACTATCGGCGGGTATAATTGTAGTTGTCCGCCAGGCTGGAAGCTGGAAGACTCGAGAAACTGCAGACCGATTACCGGGCTGAATTGCTCGCATGCCTACGAGCAGGACGAGGACGAAATTCGTTGCGGGTGTCCTGAAGGATTCGTGCTGGGAGAAGACGACGCAACGTGCGAGCCTGTGGACAAGTGCGCCGAAGGACTTCACTCCTGCAGCCACGTTTGCGTGAACACGAACGGGACCTACCATTGCGAATGCCTTTCTGGCTTTCGGTTGAAGGACGACGAAGAGTCCTGCGAGGACGTTGACGAGTGTAGGAAAAACAACGGTTATTGTTCGGACGTTTGCGTGAACACCGAGGGCAGCTTCCATTGCGATTGTTCGGAAGGTTATAAGTTAGCGGAGGACAAGAAGACTTGTCTCGATGTTGACGAATGCGAGCAGGATCATGGTTGTTCCCACGGTTGCGAGAACTTTGATGGCGGTTATGGGTGTTCCTGTCCAGAGAATCTAGTCCTTGGGCACGACAATAGAGGCTGCGTGGACAGAAGTTTCTGCGACGAGCAGCACAACTGCAGCCATGGTTGCGTGAACGTTCCCGGCGGTTACAAATGCGAGTGCCCTGACGGAATGGAATTAATCTCCGACGGTCGGACGTGCGAGGAAATTGATTTTTGCGAGGGAAAGCACGATTGCTCCCACGAGTGTGTCAGCGGGCCGGAAGGCAGCAGGTGCGTCTGCCCGTCGGGATATGTCTTGTCCCCGGACAAGAAAACCTGCGAAGACAGGGACGAGTGCGAGGAGGCGATCAACGGGGTGAACAATGGCTGCTCCCATTCCTGCGTCAACACCGACGGCAGCTTCCACTGCGAATGTCCGCTGGGTTATCGACTGACCGAGGATCGGAAGACCTGTGAAGACGTGAACGAGTGTATCGAGGACAATGGCGGCTGCTCTCATCTCTGCGCTAACATAGAGGGCGGCGTCGAATGCGCCTGTCCCGATAATTATAAACTATTGGAGGACGACGGGAAGACCTGCGTGGAGATCGACGACTGTCTGATCGACAACGGCGGATGCTCCCATTTGTGCCATTACGAGAACGGTACCGCTGGCTGCTTTTGCCCGCCGGGTATGCTCCTCGAAGATGACAACGTCACCTGCGTCGAGGAGAACAAGTGTTACGTCGATAACGGCGGTTGCTCCCATTTCTGTAACTACGACGCCGGAAAATTATCTTGCACCTGTCCGCAGGAGATGATCCTATCCGAAAACGGCACTACCTGTCTCGAGAGGAACAAGTGTCTCGTGGACAATGGCGGGTGCACGCACGAATGCAATTACCAGGACGGCGAGACATTTTGTTCCTGTCCGACGGGCATGATTATGTCGAACGATAAGCTGGCTTGCATCTACGAGAACAAGTGTCTCGTAGACAATGGCGGCTGCTCGGACATTTGCGCGTTCAGCGGCGGCGCTATCAGGTGCGAGTGTCCTTCAGGATTTCAGCTATCGGCTCGAGACAACGCCACCTGCGCCGACATCGACGAATGCGCGACTGTAATCAACAACTGCACGCACCTGTGCGTCAACGTTCCCGGCGGGTTCGAGTGCGATTGCAAAGACGGTTTCAAGGTTGACCCGCTGGAGCCGGCCTACTGCGACGACGTGAACGAATGCGAGGACGAGAATGGCGGATGCTCCCATACTTGTCAGAATCTCGAGGGATCGTTCCGTTGCGCTTGTCCGTCGGGATACGATCTTACCAACAACAACAAGACCTGCAAACTGGTCGACGCTTGTAAACAAAACAACGGGAACTGTTCGCATCATTGCCACTACGAGGAAACCGCGAAGAGCAACCATTGCTCCTGTCCTTTGGGGTTCAGGCTAGGACCGGATCAGAAGACCTGCGAGGATGTGAACGAATGCGATGAGTTCGAGAACGACGTGGACCTCGGCTGCTCGCACATCTGCAAGAACACGAACGGCTCGTACTACTGCGAGTGTCCGCCAGGCTATATCCTTCTGCCGGACGACAAGAAGAGTTGCATCGACTTGGACGAGTGTCTGAGCACCCGGCACAACTGCAGCCACGATTGCCTGAACCTCTTGGGTAGCTATGTGTGCACCTGTTACGAGGGACACTATTTGCACTCGGACAAGTCCACCTGTCTGGACATCGACGAGTGTCTCGAGAGGAACGGCGACTGCTCGCACCGTTGCACGAACACGATCGGTGGTCATTTCTGCTCCTGTCCTTCAGGGTACGAGCTGTCGGAGGACGAAAAGACCTGCGCCGACGTCGACGAGTGCGGAACCGGCGTCGACGAGTGTGCCCACGGGTGTTCGAACACCGTGGGATCGTTCACGTGTCTGTGTCCCGATGGGCACGTGCTGGGGAACGATTCCCGAAGCTGCGTCGACGTTGACGAGTGCGAGCTGGACAACGGGAACTGTTCGCACGACTGCGTGAACATCGTCGGAGGCGTCAAGTGTGATTGCCCCGCGGGATTGCGTTTAGGTGAGGATAAAAAAACGTGCGAGGACGTGGACGAGTGCCTGGCAGAAAATGGAGGTTGCTCGGACATCTGCGTCAATTTAGTTGGCTCCTTCGTCTGTCGTTGCGCCAAGGGATTCCGCTTGGAAAAAGATGCTAAGACCTGCACGGACGTCGACGAGTGTCAAATGGAAAACGGTGGATGCTCCGATGTTTGCGTTAACCTTGATGGCGGCTATCGTTGCGAATGTCCGACTGGATACCGGTTGAAAGAGGATAACAAGTCCTGCGTGGATGTTGACGAGTGCTTGGACAACAACGGAGGATGCTCCCATGTTTGTGTGAACGAGCAAGGTTCTTTTCGATGCGACTGTCCTGCTCCGTATCGATTGATAAACGAATCTTGTCGCGTTGTGGATCCTTGTGCGGACAATAATGGCGGTTGCGAGCAAGTTTGCAAAGTGGAGAACAATTTGACGGTGTGTAGCTGTAGAGAGGGGTTCCGGCACGATGACAGCGATCGCAACAAGTGCGAAGATGTTGACGAATGTAGCGGACAACATGGTTGTGAGCAGGAGTGCATGAACACTGTGGGCTCGTTCGAGTGCAGGTGCAGGGAGGGCTTCGAGATGCTGAATTCGGCGTGCATGGGTGAGTTTGCAAAATGTATTAGGTAGCTGGCGTATAGATATGAGTATTGTAGAATGATTCTCTAAAATAACTTATTCAATTGTTGCTGGTTACGTCTTGAGTTCAAGATGAGGAAGCTCTCAGGGAAAAATATTGAGCGGTAGAGAAAAATATATGTTCGTAGTACTACGAGTGCAACAGAGCTCCTGGAAAACATAAATGCACTTCTTTTTGTGATGCTATAGATTTTCTGATTGAATAAATCGATTCTATGGAGACTTTTTTCACCTCACGTTTAAAAATTATACAAATTTTTCCAATGATTCATTCAATAATTAGAACATACCGTGTTCTTATTAGGAATCGGGAGCTCTTGTCGTGATGATAATTTTTATTTTAAAAATTGTAATAAATCACAAAGAAAAAACGTGTAACGTTTATTTAGCGACGAAATGGTATAAACATCACTTCAAAGTGAAGATGGGACAACAATGGCTAACGCTAGATTGCAAGAATAATAATACTGTAGCAAAGTACAGATACCACACGACAATTTGAGGACAATCCAATTAACTTTAGTGAACCACAAGGATGCGATTCTATTATGCGATATTGCTAGATCTCGCCTTGCAGAACTAATCGCACGAAAGCTACGCGATTCGAGATAACCCTTAATCTCTGTTCTCGTCTCTAGCAGATTTTTATTGTGTTTGGTGCTTGAATAATGATTTAAAGAGCAAGTGTAAAAATGGACGGACCTTGAAAACATGGTTTCTTTTCTAAAGAAAAAGCGGAGGAAATAATAATAGAAGAACAAAGAAATTACTAAATAATAGCGAAGCATCTTAAACATTAAAAATAAAAGATTGAGCATCTGCAATAGGTTGCATATATTTTCAGATATCAATGAATGCGCGAGTAACCCTTGCCAGGAGACTAAGTGCATCAACACTTATGGCAGCTATCGATGCGATTGCGAAGCCGGCTATCGATTGGACGGGGATAATTGTGTAGGTTCGTGAAAAATGATTTCCCTAAAATCAGACTTGTTTACCTTTTATTTATTACCCACATTTTATTAAAAGCGATAGAAATTCATTTCGCTGAAACGAATAGATGAATTATTAGAAATTTTATTAAAATATTTTACCTTAGTGTCTATTTTTTCATATTTTAGTTTACATTAAATATATAAAATTCAACGATCTAATCGCATGTCGATAAACGCGCGGAAAACTGATCCGGTAGAAAATAGATGCATCGTTATTCGGGATTTCGTGTCCATGCACTTGTGCGGTGGGATTTAAATTCAATGTCGGTGATTGCATAGGCAAGTATATTGAAGCGTATAACACATGTTCATATATTGACACGTTTATGAGCATCGTCGAGCTCAAGGCATACTTGCGCAACGTGACTTCAGGGAAATGTAGAGGATACCAGTGCACCGGTATAGTATTTCACGGTTAAATAAGAAATTTTTATCACCATTATTTGTAAGCACGTTGTCATTAGTGCGGGCAATATGCCACACGTACTGTAGAACACCATTTTCAACTTGAACTTTATTTTGAAGTTTGGCTTTTTACTTTCTGAGAGACATAAATAAAATGCGTAAAAAATAGAACAATACATTCTTCACATATAACTTACAATTCTAATTTATTGAAACGCATTTGTTATTAGACTATGATGATGACTAATTTCAGTACTTTGTTACTGTGAAACTATCTGTCAATATTTTTGTAAAGTAGTACACTTCACTACCCCGCTTTAATAAGAACACCTGAATTCCTTTTTCATTTTTCAAGACTGATAAATTGAATAAGGAACAGTTTCATAACGTTCCTTCCTTGAAGCTACGTCAGTAGGTACTGGCTTTGTGGAATAGAATTCCGTTTACAAACCAAAACGATAAAAAAACATAAACTGAAGAGACACAGATAGAAATGTAATCTGAGCTTAGCTATTCCAATTGTTTTATGAAAAAGATTATATTTATTCTAATATTTAAAAATAGCTAAACATTAATGATATAATATTTTATGTTAGCTCATTAAATATTAAATAAATTGGTGCATTAAAATTCGATAAAACACACGTAATATCAAAAATTGTGATAACTTTTAAAAGTAGAATAATCTTCATGTCTCCTATGTAATTAGATATAAACGAATGCGAGTGGGACAACGGTAGATGCGAGCATGATTGCGTCAATACAATGGGATCGTACATGTGTGCCTGTCGTAATGGCTTTGTGTTGAATCAACGGTAAGGAAACTAATTAAAATTGACACTAAACATGAAACAGTACATATTTCTTATGTTTTCAATTTTCAAAAATTTCCTATATGCGCCATGAGAACGTTAGACGAAGTACTTTATAGTTCACTGAAAAGACGAACAATCGTTTGTTTACAAGTGCAAATTTATGCAGAACATTCTCCCCGGCGGGGTTGTAATTCCCCCTTGATTAAAAATATTCATGTAACCGAGATTTCCATGCATTTCGGGCACGTGAATATTGTCGCGCGGCTTCACTGCGTTTTGCAGTTATTTTCTAATTAAACGGGCCTCGAATGATACCTTCGGTGACATTGATGCGGAAAGTTGCTTATACAAATTCGTGGCTTTTGTTCCGCAGCAACAGAAGCCAGTGCCAGGATATAAACGAGTGCTTGAACCGTAACGGGGACTGCAACGGTGAATGCGTTAACACTGCCGGAAGTTACTACTGTACGTGCAGCGGAGACTTGGTGTTGGCTTCCGACGAGAAAACTTGCGTTTCACCGGAATTGAGATGTCGGGCCATGGAACCACCTCTGCGCGCTGAAGTGCGTAACAATTTATTACACGAGATATACTTAAATGCACCGGCCTGTGTGCCGACCTCGTCAAACACACTCGCGCACGAATTTTAATCGCCACGCTGTTGCGAAGAATTTTAACAATGATATTAACATATCGATTGCGTTCAATCGGGTTCCAAGTATACCCTACGAAAATATTCAAATTCATTCTTTAGCCCTCGAACGGCGGACCATACTTACAACTTCGTAATTGACGATGATTAGGTCTCTGCTTTATTTCTCAATTATTCTTAACACTAGAACTACCGAATAATAAATACGACCGATGTATATTGCTTTGTAAAAACGACAAGACTATATCTACTCAAACCTCATACAAATTTTATTCTAACGTGTGTTCCAATAAAGAAGTTCATTCATAGATTTTTGATGAGAATATTTTTATAATTTTAGTAATTGCGAACAAAAAATTAGTCATTTCGACTGGTTCGGTAGTTCTAGTGTTAAACATATTTTTCACTTCTTGCACACATGTTCATATTTCTGTTGTCTCTAAGCTGTGGGAGAAATTTTCTCTCATGAAGTAGAATTATTGAAAATCTATTAATGGACTTCCAGTAGATAAAGTGTGCTGATAGTGATTGATTATGCCGTCAGTCGCAGAGATGTAATTTTATTCGTGATTTTGTCAAGAGCTCTTTTCCTCGCCGGATGAAAGTTTTTGGCCTCGGGGATGCATTGTATTTCTGAGACCCATCTTATTCCAGATCAGATGTCCCGGTCATTCTTCTGGGGCAATGGATTATCCTGTTGGAGCCAGATGTCATATACGATGCCGAAGGGGATTCAGGCTGGAAGGACCTCACACGAGATATTGCATGGCTGGCAACCGATGGAACGGCAAGGAGCCCGCTTGCATTCAGGAATCGATCGCGATCGATTCTCGTTACCATTCGGGTAAGCTCGTTCTTTAATCTCTTTATCGCAGAAATCTGCTGGAATTTTATTCAACCATTCTTTAACGTTCCTGCAAAAATTCACTCGACATTGAAAGCGAAAATACGCTTTTGACAAAACAAAATGCAAAAAGCAATTGACAAAATGGCAATTTTAAAACGGATTTTACACTGCTCTATATTTTGCAATCCTTCGCGTTACCTGATTATTTCTTTTCATAAAGCAAATACAAGAAACATCGTTTAACTCTCCTTTCAAAATGTGATCCCTCATGAATAGACCCGCGGATTTTACGCATTTATGGCACAAACGAGCACGTGCAATTTAAAGCAGTAAATAGATTTAAAAAATGTAAATACATGAATGTATTAGCCGCAGCTTATAAACATTATTAAAGGCTGAAAGAACTTTCTCATTTGGCTACCAATTTTCGCAATTGATGTGGATAATTTGTATTTTGCATAAAGCGTTACTCGTGGTTGAAGGATCTTCCTAAGAGGTATTTAAATATTCAATAATCAATATACTTGTTAACGATAGTCTCTTGCATTTATGTATGCGTAGATTTAGTATGTGTGCTTTAATGTATGATAAAAAGAAGTTAGTTCATCCTGGTATACCAGACTGCACAAAATTTGAAGTACACTTCCGTTTTGGCTTGTTTATTGTTGTTTTATCTTTGGCAAAAACATTTTAGCAAAAACCAGAAATTTTTAACTTTTTTTATTTTATCTCAAAGATCGGTACTCTACGTTATCGGCATAACCGCGTGCTTATGGTGCCATCTAGAGGCTCCACTCGTTAAACGACGCGCAACTGTCATAATATGTATAGCAACATGTCAGCGCCCTTGCCTGTCAAAAACGCTGGAAATCGCACATCTTTACACACGCATAACTTTTGAACTAGTGATCGCCTATGGTTGAATCTTGGATTTTCGGGAATCTCTCGTCTAAATCTACATGATTACACAAAGAAAAGTTAAAAATTTCTGGTTTCCCGAGGTAAAGTTTAACCAAATTGTGTCTTTCCTCGATACAAAGTGAATATTTCTCGCTGGAAAAATAGGATTGTGGTTCATAAATGCCACCTAATAGTTTTCAATAATCAATCACTGCTCTATTAGTCGAAGAGTCGTCGTTTCAAATAAAACTTGCGACATTCCACGGTGCATAGTGAATATTTCTCGCTAGAAAAGTGAGATTGTGGTTCAGAGAGAGCGTGCAGCTTAATTTCAATTTCCCAGTCGAGCAGAAATAGCGCAGGAATTGAGCGGTCGGCGAGCAGGTGGTTTTTGCAGCTGATTGGTAAGAAAGATCTGCGCCGCAGGCAATTATTTACCGACGAAAATCCTCTGGCGTGTTTAATTAGTCACGCGGCCGCTCTAAACAGCTTTTAATAATAGGAAGTTCCGGCGTGAAGGCCGGTTGCTAACGACGCCGTACGTTAACGCCGTGCCTTAACGAGCTTGCAGGGATACGTTTTCGTTTTTTACATTTCATTTCTCGGTCTCCCTCCTACTGTCTTCAGCCGTTCGACTTTTTTACCGCCGACAACCTATTTTTCTTCCCCGCAACGCCCGTCCGTTGTTTCAACGAACAAGAAAAAGAATTTTTCAAACGCGAATTTTCCACTTTATCAAACGCGCCGTTCAATTGTAATCGGAAATGACTGGAAGCGATGTTATTCAAAGAAGCAGAGCAGTATCAGAAAGTCTTACCTAAACAATCATCACTTTTCCGAAGGAACATGACATTTGCTATGAAACATATAAAAATTACCTAACATTTTAATCGTTTCAAAATATTTTTTATCTGAAAGATATTACAATATTAACTCTTAGACGATGCAGTTTCTAGCGAGTAATAGTTCTTAGAAATATGTAAAAAAATTCATACAGTACCTACGGTATTTTACATAAAACTTCTCTATTTTTATTAAATAGAATCGATTTTTTGTTTCGCTTGTGCAAAAAAAAAATGAACATCTAAGAACAAGAAAAACGTTGACAATTGCAAGTGATTATAATTTCTCGGTCAGGGGTTGTAAATGCACACGTACAATAAACATCAGTTGTCTTTCTCTTCGAAAAGATAATTGCAGAGGAAGAGGTTCTAGTAATTGAAATTGTAAAAAAAAAAATTGAGAAAGTGGTTTACTGATGCTTTACTCCGTCTCCAGCGACATCTGTGCTAAGACGAGTCGCCCCGAAAACATTTAACATCGACAAACAACTGTACAGTGTAGTAAACAATTACATCTGAAGTAAGAAGGTGGTGGTGTGTACGGGGTGCAAGAAGGTGGTGCAGCCGTTGCGTATAGAAGCGAAAGGGAACGCCGAAGTAATTGAGCCCTACAGCAATTTAGCGAGTAGTCGATAATTTGATTACAAGCACCGAGACAGTTCCGTGGAACGTGATAATATCAGCGTGATATAAGGATACGTCTCGTCGGGGTTACGTTATGTCCCGTTCCGTATTAATTCGAGTACTATAATTCCCCCGGACGTTTCAGGGAAAACCGCATGTTTAATAATAGGCTTTGTTGCTCTAGACATGCCACGACCGTTCGTGAGGTGCCCTCCGGACATGGACGTCGAGCTGCCCGCCAGGCAAAACACCATACGCGTCTCATTTCCGCAGCCTAAATCCAACATGAACTGGTGGAGGTATTTATCGAAATACTATTTCCCATTTTTATGGCAAACGCGTATCAAATCACTCCCGAAGTCCGTTCCCGAAACAATGATTTGTTTATATTACAATATTTTATTATTAAAAATTACTTGGTTACTCAAAGTGTAATAAACTCCAGCAAATTCAATTTGTTTGGGATTATTCGCTTCTCCGTAATGAGAGTAGTAGTCTGTAGTGCGATTAGTCTATAACGCGGAAATGTTTCATTGAAATTTGAGTATACACTGACTGGCAGTAATACAGAACTGAAGATACTGTGTAGGGAACACCTGAATCGAACCTTGTTAACAGGTTGACTGCCGCGGGGTCAACAGTGACCTGATAACAGTTCGCCACGGGGGTCATTTATAGTCGGAAACTACGAAGTCAGTTACATCATTCAGACTGTATTCGCACTGGGTGGCTAGCATGCTTCGAAACGGTTCTCGAAACAATTGTGTAGCCCTTGTATAGAGTGAACAATGTAGCTTCAGTTTATAGAAAAATATAACTGAAAAAGTAAGAAAACTCTTGTACAGTAAAGTCTTGATTTAAGCCAAACGGAGCTACACGATTTTAGTCAGTTCGCCTATCCCCTCCACTGGAGGGCATTGTCGAGGAGCCAAGAAGCTCGAGCTGCCTCATACTTTCGCTAATTAATTTGTGACATTTTTCTGATTGAAATGACAGTAAACACGATGTAATTTATTAAATAGTCATCCCAAAAAAATTTAAATCACTTGCTTTCACTGTCGTTACATGAAAAGCCACTCTTAAACACTTGAAACATTTTTTTTTATCTTTGCTGATAGAAAAATTGTTGAACTCTGGTGTCGAGGTCGTGTTTTAAAAATTTTTAAGAATAGTTTTTCTTTACATACATAAGAATGATTTTCATCTCGGTTTCATAATTTTCGTCAAGACCAATGCATCCTTACTCAACAATAAATTCTTATACACACGGTCTGATTAAAACAGTGACGAAGAAATTCTACAATTACACAATTTATATCTTGTCTATAGGACATTGCCAATTTAACTGTAAGTTTTGAAAGAAACATAGACGTATTATTTAACAATCTCCGTTATATTTTGTATTATATACGCTGAAAGCACTCTCCATTGTTTCTATTCGAACTCCATCTTGGTATAGATAAAAACTTTTTCTATCTTATTTATTCTGATGCTATCACTATCCATTTCTTTATTCGCTGCCTTCACAATCGCAAACCAAGCAGACATTTCGATCCTCGCTCATCCAATAACCTCCATCCTTTATCGCGTTTCCCAATTTGTACATTGTCACCTGCGTCTTTTTATCTTCCTGCCGTGGCCCTTTCAGACACCTCGTAACATCATTTTTGTCTTCTTATCTCGTAAATATCATTATAAGATAGGACGGACAGAAATGGAAACAGGCTAGTTTTAACAGAATTTGTTTAACACGAAGCTTGCAAACGTGCAGCGCTTGCAAACTATAAAATACTTTTTTACCCTTTTAGCATCTAATGATAAACTGTACGCCAAAAATGGTTGCACTACGGACGATAATAATAACAACAACGTTGATGCAAACAGTGATAAATAGATGAATAAAACATTTTTGTTTCTATTTTTTTGAAAATATTTGATTGATTTCTAGAAAAAAAAATGTTAAAATATTAGTGGATTTATTAGACTCAGTACAATTTTGTAAATCAAGAAGGGAGCATCGCAGTATTTGTTATATAATTGGAATTATATGAAAATAAATTTGTATCGTCCTGTTATGGAAGTTGTTCGTCTGCTAATTCATTCAGCAACAAATTGACTATTATCTACGTTTAATTATATTGACAATAACTTTTTTTAAGAACCGGTCAATTTGACCACGCACGGTAGGAACAGGTATACAAGAAGTGTCGGTAGGTTCAGTGTTAATCGTTGCACCCGATTCGTGTGCCAAAAGCTTGCGAGTCAAGTCTATGAAATCTTTCTTGCGTAACCATTTTCGTCTCGCAATTAGTTCGCATAGCGGTGGTCCTACTGTATCCTATTTTGTCCAACAACCGGCGGAATTTCTTCCACCGAGAATGCCCATTCCCCCGTGGCGACGGGAGGCATTCTGAGGATAATGATTTCATCGCCTGCTCGCGCCGAAATTGATTAAGTCGGGGTGAAATGCTGCGCGACGCTAATGCGGCAAAATTAATTTCTTTTCGTGGTGCCCACTCCCGCAATATGTTCCCACAATGGAATGGTTTATCTTCCGTCGCAACCAGGACTGCCGGCAAGGTCTGCCGCTGTGCACAATGAGAATTCCAAACGAGCTTAGGGGGTTCCTACCGAAGGAGAGAGGGGTGGGGGAGAGAGAGAGAGAGAATATGCGCGTCTTTGCTCCGGTATTTGTGCGCCTGAGTCTATTTATTCGGCCTGTGCGCCGCCTCGTTCCTCTGTGCTTTCGTACAGTACGAACCCGAAACGGAAATCATCTGCGTCACGACGCGTTAGAGATGTCAATCACCGGGGGGACGCTAAAGATGGCAGCAGTTCGCATGTTAATGGTTTATCGATCTGCTCACAGCTTCTATCTCGAGATCTTTGGCAACGTCGACTCGATCTTACCGTGACCGTTAACCCTTTGCACTTGAAATCCCTTTCAATTTTCTTCCTAATACCATCGCTTTGAGCGTTTCTGTTTCAAACGTACTTCGAAAGACTCCTTCATTGGTACCGATTCTAAATCATTCTTTTTACGAATTACTAGGCGTGCAATTTTAGTTTACAGTGTTTACTCGATTTATGTCCACAAGAGGCGTCTATTCAGAGACATATATCGGGTGGATACTATTCTGTGATGCACATAGAACATAGAAAACCGAACATAGAAAAGGACAGCGAAGCTCGAGAACTTCTTCATTTTTCATTATTTTTTACAGTACTTTCACCAAAATATTCGATTAAAATGAAACCAAACACGATACGATTCGGAACGTATTTACACTAATTTTCCGTTAACATTTCCAACTATTCTTCCTAAAACAAAATTTGTAACTTCTCGATGCTTAACGAAATTTTTGATTTTCTTCTTTGCAGATACGTAGACGCATCTCCAGCATGGGGAAAACAATTGCAGGCGGATCTACCAGCTGGCACAACGGTTGTCACCTTCACGGCTTGGTCGCCTGTGTCGAACTATACTAGCACGTGTCGGATTGTGATACGGATACGAGGTGAGTGATTAGGATAATTGATACAGTCTGTTATCACAATCCTGCCCGTAATAAATACAAGTCTTTGATCCTTTTCATACTATTATAGAAGATTTGTTTCGTTATGTAGCAAGCCAGAAACTGAGAGGTGTACCGCCAACTTCATAGTAGTATAAGCTCCACCATGAGGGAATTATGGCAGTTTCATTTTTGAGAAAAATTTTTTTAAGCTTTTGGAAACGTTTCAAATTGCAGAATTTTTTCAGGAGAAATGAGTCTTCAGTTTCCCACATGTTAAGTTATGTAAAAATATCTTGGAGGAAAATGAACGCTGTTTTGCCAAAAGTAGAGACCTTAAAGCTTTAAAATGAGTTTAATATGGTTGTATCCTTTGTTCATTTCTAACCACTGGATCTTGCATATTCAGTGATTACATGCAGGCTTGGCATTCATTCTTCACGCGTTGCATCCATACTTGTGCATATTTAAGCTTATGAATTTTTCACCTCCTCCGTGCCCGTGGTTTGAAGTCAAAACAATATACCTAACAAAAGTCCAGCGTCATCACTTTCGAAATATTATAGTTTAAAATTTAAGAATGCTACTTTCTGGTATTACCGTTGATGCTATTATATTCATATTTGTTTAATATGCATTTTCAATTTTTCCTGCCACAAAGATTTCTACAGTCGTACTTCTTTAATATGCATTTTCAATCTTTCTCAGATTTCTTTAATGTACACTTTTAACTCTTTAAGTATAAAAAAGATTTTTGTATTCATATTTTTTCAATTTTTTCAATTTCCTTTTCCTATTATTATTCTTAGTGCAGTTCCTATTATTATTCTTAGTGTTCTTAGTGCAGTTACAATTGGAAATCTGATGACTGGCAAATGGAACCACGGGGTCTAGCGTAGAATTGGTGTAATGGGAGATTTTGAAATTGCCGTTTACCAGTGTAATGCAATAGTAAGATACCACGTGTACCGCAATTTAAACTCCATTTCACGTATGAGCAATCGGCAAATAACATTGTCGTTTCGATTCGAATCTGCGAATTCTTTGCGTCACGTAAAACTCGCATTGAATGAATCGATTCCAATTCTGCGCTATTACTGTTATACCGGTAATATTAAATGGTAATATCCACACGCATTTCTCTGTAATATCACACTTTGCATTCCGGACTTCCATGCGCAGAGTATGTTATTTTTCGATCGTAGGCATTTGCATCGTCGTGTTCGTACCTAGCCGAGTTGAGCAAAATGTAATTTGATTGCGTAAGCATTAATGACGGCAATTGAAACGTAACTGTTAATTCGTTTAAGGATTGCTCTACTTTTTAGAATTACTGCTTGCAACGTACTGAAATTAATTAAATAACAATCTATGGTTTTTAATAAATCGACGAAATTATAGAGATACAATTTGCAGTCGAATTGGCTAGTACATTTTAGTCGTAATTAGTAATGTGTAATCGGATTACATGGATGATTACATCGAAGATTAAATCGCGCTAATCCCGAATGTACAGTTAGTATCGTAAACATATATCCGTATCTTTGTTATTCTAATAGTTTAGCCTTTCCGTAACAAATTGGATAGTGACATGAAAATAAATTTTAATAATAACACCGGTAGTTTGTCATAACAACTACTGGATCAATTGTACATGCTGTCTAAAATCAGAGACCCATAAATAAACTAACTGTTTGGAAAATTGATTTACTTTTTTTTTCTATTTGATTGAAAATCCTCTAAAATTCTTTGCAAGATTCAGGCATGCATGCAGACTATTCTAAAAGTGGAACATCGTTTATTAATAACTAGTGTACCATATGCATTGATTTATGAGCTGAATCGTTGTCTTGATTTTCTAAATTATTTATACAATTTTCGTTATTATGTGCGGTAAACTTAAAATACATCTGTCAATTTTACTTCGTGATGCACTCAATCGACATTCATTTTTTTATTTCAATCAATGATGTAGTGGAATCGAAAGCATCGTGATGTATTTTTCCGTTATTTCGAGGAGACAGCTTCGTCGGTCAACCTGAACTCCTTTTTTTTTTTATTGTGGTTACGTTTTTAGTAACAGATTCTACATTTGCACTTTTGGAAAGTCCAATTTTGTTACCCGCAGTGTAATCGTAGTCTGTGTGTACCTTCAACACGACATGTACATTAATCTTCGTTTTTTCTCCGTGATAAAATTATTTCTCGTGCGGAGTTTTACTTGTCAATCTTTCTAAATACCATAATTGTCGTTTAACCCTCATCCAATGCCCAGTAATAGTCGCATAAAAGATGAGCATAATAATTCTCTCGTTTTTGCTCCGCCTTTATTTTTCATTACTTCGTGGCTTTTATTGGCACATTCATTTGTGGCGCATTTTCTGATTAAACTGACACTAAACGCGATATAATTTGAACTGTATTTAGTAGTTTGGAGGCAACAAAAAAATAGTAGCTCTACACGATCTATGTCGGAGCACCATTCCATTCTATTTTGATTTTGCCGAGAGCATCGATTAGGAGCAGGAAAATTTTTTTAACCTCGAATATCCGCTCGAGTTTAACCCCTTGCACTACTATTTACTTTGTGATTACAATGATTAGAAATTCTTCATCGTTCCGAATTTCATGGAAAGAAAAAGATAATTTATATTTATTGTATGCCTACGTTTTCTCCAAAGGCTACATATCAGCTGCAACAAAATAGAATTTCATTTCGGTTTAACCTCTTGCCCTACAATAACGAGCCAGACTCGTGATGAAGATTCTGAACAGACTCGAATAAATGTGAACGTTATTAATTTCCTTTAAACTGAAATAAAATTCTATTTGGTTGTAGTTGATATATGTCCTTTGAAGAATACATAGGCATACAATAAATATAAATTATCTTTTTCTTCTATGAAATTCTGAACGATGAAGAATTTCTAATCATTATTAGTAGTGCAAGGGGTTAAAGTAAATTAATAAGAAACATATTTCTCTTAGATTCGGCACAGAATCTTCATCACGAGTCTGACTCGACATTGTAGGGCAAGGGGTTAAATCAACTCGAACAATTTACACCGATCGCCGAAGACAATGAAAGCCCGCACAGTGATTTGCAACCGGACAAATTACCGAATCGTGTCGCAACATCGCGACTCTTGAAAAATGACGAGGCAACGGCGGGATAATTCTCGTCGATAAATCAGAAATCGCTTTAACAAAGGCGTCGGGGATTTTATTCGTCAACGACTTTCGATATTCGGGCGACAAATGTGCTACGATGGAAATTCACGAGCGACGCACGTCGCGCAATTGAATCAGTGTTAAAAAAATCGTGGCTCCCTAAGACAATTGGTGGGACGAATCAATACTATCGACTATCGGTTGGTGAAGTCTCGAAGAGAGGCGCTAAAAGAGGCCAACAGGAAAATAAAATGTACAGGGTAGGGAACGGGGGATCGATGAAATAATGTTCCTATGGCGCGCCGAACTTTTTTCTATCGTTAGTTCGATAGCCTTCCTCGCAGAGTCGGTGGATAGGGGGTGGGAGGGGGGAGGGGGCTGTGTAAAATAGAGTTAGGTGGTAAAGTGCCGTGTATTTATGTGACACCGCCATGCCAGCGAAAACCGTGGCGGTTCTCCCGAGAACACTTTCCAACACAATGTTACGATTGTACATGCTAGTGGGAACCGATAGCAGTGACACAATGATACCCGAATTCGATGCGCCGGAGTTTTTATTTCTCATTTCGACTGTCGGCCTAATATTTTCTCGAAACGAATGCTTCTTTCGAACACGCGGACAATTTATGTCGCGATATCGATTGCCATACTTACCACTATAACGCATAATTCTCGAAACACCGAAACTTACGTTGCATGTAACAAAATCAGGTTGCAATCCGGAAATTTTTATCTGTGTGTTTGAAGCCATATCAGAACAAGTTTGTTTTGTTTACTTTAACACGTTGACCGCCATGTCACACAGATGTGGGTGACGGAATTATTTCTCCAGGTTTTAAAATGAATTTTTACGTTAATATATTCATTGTACTGTTCATTGGGATCTGTAAAATGCAAGAAAGTTGGAAGACTACTCAATATCACTTTTTATTTCATTAAATAATTTACTTTGGTTTCATGAAATTTTTGGGGGTTCTGGTGGGGCACTCAAAGTGTTAAAGATATAGTCTCTTGATCTTTACATTAATGGTTAGTCAACTGGGTACCTAATTTCAATTTGTTTTATAAATTTTCTGTATATTCTGGTTGCCAAATGTATAAATTCTACTGCCTTCGGTGATCATTAATTGAATCTACGTTTAAAGCACGAAAACATGTGCCGAAGCTATGGAATTTAACGGCTCCAATATTATCGGATATTGTAAAAAATCTTAGGTATTGATGATTTTTACAATTAAAATGTAACCACGAGAAAAGTAATTTTATTTTGCACAACGTAATACAAATATATTGACTGGGTATTTTTTTTGTACAATATTCTTGAAGGGTTATTTATTGTCATTCGTGGCTCCCTCGTTATTCTTACTTTAAAAAAGCTTACTAAAGAGTTCGCCAGCTTTTAGAATTAATTCTATTGAACCTGAGGCTACACAGACGAACTTTTTAATAATAGTAATTAATGAACATTCATAAGCAGGCCTTTGTTACAAAAGGGAAGTAATTAACAATACTGAAGACACGGTACAAGCGTATGAAAGAAAGGATGTAAAAGGAGTACTTATAAGGGGGAACAGTAGAAAAAAAAATTAAATATATGAATGAATGTAAATGGAAAGTGGAGCAGAAAGATAAAATAAAGCTGTGTTAAAAATGTGATAAAGAGAAAATGGCATAAATAATTAAAATAAACACAGGAAAGAAAAACAAATTAAATTTATAGACATTATTAGTTTATATCTTAGTTACAATTAGTGACAAAAAGTATTGCTACTTAACGAGACTTGTTTGAAGAAAGCAATTTTGAATATGACTTTTTATACAAGCAATGATATATTCATCTAACGGTGATTAAAATTTAAGAATATATAGTAGATCACTATTTTTACTATGAAATGAAATATTTCGTATTAAATAATAAGACATTCTAAGTGTAGTAAATGTCGTTGATTAAAGTGTCACGGTCTTTGATTAAAGTGTCACGGTTCGCGAACTATAAATTATACTTATTCGGTTCAGTACATGTCAAGCAGCGCTCTGCAGAAGAATGATTGTCAACCGAAGAAAAAATTCTAAATAGACACTTAAGACTGAAATCGTAATATGCATTCTACTTTCCTCGAAACAGAAGAACGTAAGCCATCCGGTATGCAAAATAGACGGGCATGCGTGCAAATGACGACAAGCATGTGCCTGGTTGACGTGTCTGTTTATTATGTACTCGGTATTTTTACTTATTCGAATGTTTATGAGACAGTGAAGTGTTTTGAAATGTCCTGCGTTACCATACAATTTCAAAGAAACCGAACATTAAATTACAAAACGGATACTGAATTAGGTAACTCAATGACGGTAACTGTACGGTTTACTACTAAAAGGAACACTGCATAATTAACGGTCGCGTCAATCCAGAATAAGAATAGTATAAGTATAAATAAGAACAGTACCTTCTAGCCGATACATGTGCCTGACCGAGCTTTGAACATATATATATATATATGTATATATAGTAGACGCTGTATTTACAAATAATTTGAATATTGCCCGTAATAAATTAAACATGCCGTGACCCAGTAACGTCGGACAGCCACAATATACGATTCTAATGATAAAGATTCCTGTTTTAAACGTAATAATTTTTGCACAATCCGTTATTTCCGTTATCGATCTGCCCACGCACGCGTTACAGCGATACATTCGCTCGAGAATATCAATGGCCTACAATAGAATTAAGCACAATAGACACAGGCGAAGCTCTCAAAGGCAGTGATGTTTTGTAGGTCAGTAATGTTTTGACAGTACAGTACGCATTCCAGAACTAGTTGGAACAATACCGTGTAAAGTAGAAGAGAATGAATGGTCGCTCGGATAGCTCGAATGGAAACGTTGTTTAGCGGTATTATTTGATCTCGGTTATGCCTGATTTACGATCGGGCTGTTTAACCGCGAGATAATGGCTCCCCGGTAGCCCGGAGTCATTTCTACGGAAAGAATCGCGCGTGCAGTCACATATCATCGCGGGAACAGGCCTTCTCACGTGGCCCTTTTGTTTTTGCATTTTTCCCGGTAACCGGCGAGCCGATCGTATGTACACTCCCGTCCATAAGTCACCGGACACTTTCTCGTTTTCGTCGTTTTGTACCGAACACCTCAAATTTCGACTCATCGGTCCACAACACCTTTTCCCAATCTTCAGCAGTGTAATCTTTATATAATTTTGCCTACTGCAGTATTTTTTTCTTATTTTGAGTCCTTAATAACGGTTTTTTAACTGCAACACACCCGCGAAGCCCTGCTTACAAAAAACGTCGCTTAACTGTTGTTGTACCAATTGGATCCTCTCGAACTTTGTTAACTTCTGCCGCAATTTCTGTTGCTGTTATCCTCCTGTTTCGTTTACTTAACGTTTGTATATAGCTGTCTTCATTTTCTGTTGTTTTTTTTTTTTGGGCCGTCCAGTTCGTTTTTTATATTCAAAAGTATTAGTATCTGTTAACTTTTTCACTGTATCATGCACTGTTGATTTCGGAATTTTAGTTTTTATCGCAATTTCTCGCACAGAATAGCCTTCTTTAGCAAGAGTATTTAATGCTCGAACGCTTTCGAACGGATAATTCTTTTCTAGAACTGCTCATACTGATCACATGCACTGTCAAACTTGAAATGAAGAAGAAACAGCGATTTCGCCTTCGCAGCTCCATGCTTATCTCTATTTAGTCTAGAACTCCTCTTACAGTGTTTATAAACTCTTTATAATGTTCCAAATATAGTCCTATGATGGTTTTGAACGTCCAAAGCGAACAATATCTTCCAACATGTACCGAATGGAAACCTAACGAAATGAGTGTTTACGCATGCAGTTCCTTTTTTAAACGTTTATTTAAATAACTAATATTTATTTCTATTTTTACATACCGAAATTATCGTAAAATACCTCAATATTACAAGATCAACAATAAAATCAAGCTAGAGAGTTGTATCTGTGTTTTAATCGTTCTTTTGCTGAAAACGAGTAAGTGTCCGGTGACTTATGGACGGGAGTGTATGTATGTACGGCCCGCGATTGTTCGGTGTACAACGTCTCTATTGTTAATGTCAGCTTTCTGGCATTTGCCCCGAGTCCTCGACACACGCTCTGACTCCGTTACGAACAGCCCCGTAAACTCGAGATTTTATCGATTTATCCGTTTCTTTTCGATACAGCAGCGATCCGACCGCGTTACAAGCGATCGGTGCAGTAACGCGCGACACTTTAAGATCCCGGCGAACGAGCGTTAGGGAAAACAGATCGAACCCATAAGACAACCCTGTACGCTGCTTATGCAACACGGTTTCGCTCGAACATGGTCAGAGAATTCACGGAGATCCCTTGTAACACGGCACGATATAGGAACGGGAACAGGGCAGCGTTTCGTAAGCAAGCGAGCGTATTATGTCAGAATGATGTATGAGAAGTGCCCGTCAAAATCGTGGATTTGGGGGAAACACAGTCGTCCTTAATTTCTCGATCATTTGCCATTCGGTTTGGTTAACCGTCTTTCGAGATTTTTCACGTTCAGCTAAGCATCTGATTGATGCTTGAATTTTCCCATTCGAAATATTAAGCTTTAAGGTAAAGGCACCAGTAGTTGACCATTTTATAGAAAAACATAAAAAATAAGGTTTTTATAAGCTGTGCACTTTTGATGAAAGTGAACCTCGAATGCCATGCCGTCTGTTGGTTAAATTTCAAAACAATAAGAACATTTCAAACCTTATTTTTTATGTTTTTCTATAAAATGATCAACTACTGGTACATGGTCAACTACTGGTGCCTTTACCTTACTGAACGACGAAAATTGGAAGAACTTGAAAAATGATCGTGTAGGGAAGCCCGAGGCACTTTAATACATTTCTAGTTTTTGTTTGAATCAATTACAAAAGTTACAAAAAATTACAGAGAAATTACAAAAATTCGCATGAATTTCACTGATTTACTCGAGGACCCCATCCTCCTTCAAGCTTTAGAATGAGTCTAAGCTTACGGTTGTATTATTTTTTCTTTTTTTTATGAAATGATCACAGATTAAATATAGGAAATTGTTCGAGATTCGGGTATTTAGTGTTCAAACGCTTCCTTGATATGTTATTCTAATGTTTTAATATTCCACTGTGTTACGCTTCAATCGTCGTTCGGAATCAAAGGGTTTATGCGAGAAACAATTGCGGTGCTGGGTATAGGCGTTTTCCATTTTCGCGAGGAGAATTCGTCGAACGCGGAACGACAAAGGGGCAACAGTAAAATTGCAGCCGATAGCATGACATTTTGCACATTTAACTCGAAGCGTTTAATTCGCACTCGAGCGTCGCCCGTAAATTGCGGTTGCTTTTCTCGATTACAAAAGTCGATTGTGCCATTGTCGGCCGGGGCCAGCATTTCTGCTCGGCGAGTTAATTTCTTCGCGAAATTCGAATAACCGACGACGGCGGAATCTTTGCCCATTCTGTCACCGGCAAACTTTCGCTTGCCGTTCGCGATTACCGGCTGAGTACCATTTCTGAAAAGAGACGTCATCACCTACTCCGAGCGAAATTACCTGGAAAACAATTCGATGAAATACGCTCGAACAGCACTTCACGCGCTGGAAATCATACAAGTAAACGCGTAATTGTATTTATCATGTTCACGGTGTACGTTCGCGAATCGTATTTACAATTTTCCATTTGGGGCGAAATTAATTTCAAGAAACTGCGAGTTGAGCGCAATTTCATCTCCTGTTATAATCATTTCGATAAAAATTAACTCGAAGCAAATTAAATTCAAAGTAAAAATTAAACAATCATTCGATTCTAGTACCATCAATTATTGTACATCGATAATAACAGTTATAATATACACAATAAATAATATATACAAATTTCTGAAACATTTCTGAAAATAGTTTTAAAATAGTAAAATTAATCGATGAAAGAAGTATTGAAAGTAATAATTTTTATAAAGATCCATAGTCTAATCACAGTCACGCTATAATCTTTGGTAAGTATTTACATTAGGGGCTTCCTCACCGATTTTGATGACCTTGCAATATGACCCGAAATATATAATGTATCCATGGAGAATTATTCAACAAAATTTTTTTTTTTTGGGTATATATTATTTAAAAAATTGATACAAATGTGGATAGACACGTTCTTGTTATTTTTGTAAAATAATGTTAAGTAGTCAGTTTTAGTGCTTTGTAAATCTAGTGTTAAAGGGACATTGAAGTTGCAAAATATGAAAGAAAACCTTGCATCCAATATTCTACATACGAATAATAAAATATAATACTAATGTACTACAAACTACATTATAAAATACTAATGTAAAGTGTACTTACTTCTGAATCTTCCGTACCTCCGTCGGATCCACAGCACACAATTATTCATTCACGAGAATAGGTCCGAATAATTGAACAACAATCACTAAACACTACACAACACACTTCACGATATCGTGACAGCAGACGAGAACATGTTACTCCGACCACGAATAAAATAATACTGCAATTTTAACCGCCCCCCCCCCCCCACACGGACGTGTGATACGAAAACAGGGAATTCCGGGAAATAGGGTCGGCGCCCCGCCATAATTTTTTTACCTTGGTTTCGTATTTAGTGTTTATAGACCCTCAGCGTCTAACCTGCCTAGGACAACGTGACCGTATCACCTCCGTGGAAGGGATCATTGTTAAAATCGCAGTATTATTTTGTTCGTGGTCGGAGTGACATCTTCTCGTTCGTTGTCACGATTTTATAAAATGTGTTGTGTGTGTGTTGTTTAGTGATTGTTGTTCAATTATTCGGACTCTCGTGAGTGAATAATTGTGTTCTGTGGATCCGACGGAGGTACAGAAGATTCAGAAGTAAGTACAATTTACATTAGTATTTTATAATGTAGGATTAGTATTCGTATGTGGAACATTGGATACAAGGTTTTCTATCATATTCTGCAACGTATATTAACGATCATTAATGATTTGGTATATAGTATAATTTAATGTGGTTCAAATAAGATACTACTTTAAATCAAATATTTTTATTTTGATAACCAGATAGATAAAATGAAATGTTTTTATTTTGTATTTCAAATAATTCCTTACAATGAAAATAAGTTGAGCAAGTAGTTAATATTATAAATTATAATTTTTAACATGAGAAGCTATAATAGTTAGCAAAGTATTATTTGTAGTTTAATTACGAATATGTAACATGTTGATAAACAGACTACAATATCGTAATAACATTACAGGCAACAAACTATCATAAAAATATATGTTACTGTCAACTATTTGAAATACTATTTTACACAGTCCTACACACATCTACTCTGATCACTTTTTGAAATGTTGAAACTTTTTTGCGAATATCTTGGAAACTAAAGCTGAACGGTGGTAACATGTATAGGAAAAAGTTGTTCAGAATGATGACCTTGACAACATATTTCAAAATCATCAGAATCGGTGAGGAAGCCCCTAATGTAAATAATTACCAAATCTTTTCTTTAAGATAAAAAATATTGTCTCAAAAAAAATCCCCAAAAATTTTATCCTGCAAAAATAGTTACGACATAAACCTTCGCATATAATTTATTTACGGACGTTGCAACATTAAAGTCATATTTATGATAAAATCTTTTAGACTTTAATAGAATCTTTCGGACAATTTGATCTTTGCGATTGGTTTCGATGGAACAGAATCACTCGCATGATAATTGCCGATTCATCGACACGCGATCACTTCTTCGCAAAAGTTTGTTCAACTATTTTTCAATCGCCTGTCCAACAACGCGACCGCTGCACCAGACAGTTCGGTCGAAACTGCGAAAGAAATGGCTCGCAAACGATTATCACTTTCCACAATGGCTCCTACGTAAATAGAAAGCGAGTTTGTACGTTGCGAGTATCCAATTAAATCCTCGCTTCTGTTGTATGAAACGTCACGCAACCGTTGGGCTCTCGTACGTCGATACCATTGTCGAAAATTAATTTGGCAGGCAATATTTCGCGGATTAAACGCACACCATCATGATCGAACCCCGGCATTTATAACACCAGCTGAATTGAAAAGACAGTCTGCGCGCGGGCTTTGATATTGTGCCACAGCAATTTCCTTTTGCCTTTCGTAGCGCCGCGGTCATCTATTTTTAAACCGATGCTTGTTGTCATTTGTGCCCATAATTCTGAAAGTGGTCTGTCATAAAAAAAAAAATTACATTGAATAAATTTAGTTTAAAATCATGTCGTGTGAAATAAGTGATAAATTCATTTTTTTTTTTCATTTTGACTTAGACCACTTTCATAATTATGGGCACATTTGTACGCAATATTTTACATTCATGAAACGGATAAATATTAAACATGGCCGAGTAAAATACCAATGTCTAGTATCATCCAATAATACAAGAGTCGTGGCACAAGCGTGATACAGTGGAGCAAAAAAGAAAATTGGCACGCTTAGTATTTTTGTTATAACGTAACATAAAAAAAAATGTAATGCAATGCAATTTAGATTTTGAACCCTCCGTGGCTACATGTTCTTTTGAACCGAACCTGAGTCGTTTATGTTCGTGGCCTGTTTTTTATACTGTTCTAGGCTTTCAAAAAATCTAACAAAATTCTGCGAGACGTGTTAAAGACCCTACTTTAATTTGCAAAGGGTCTCATTTAAACTTTCGTATGGAGGGAGATATCTTGTGGTCGTCAAAGTGACCTCTCTATTTTTCATACCGAACTGTTTTATTTAGGCAAGCGTGTCGAATTCACTGACCTGTAACACTTTCGTCTTCCAAGGTCATTGAAAGTCATTTAGTGGCGTTCAAAATTTAGCTTTAGACGGAAACGCGCGCATCTAGAGAAGATTTCTGACCACCATAAGACGTTTCACTCGAAACAGGGTAAGTTTTGTTCGAAATAAATTTGACAACGAGCTGTAGCTTGGAAAATAATTTAATCGCGTTGCGAAATTTTAAATTCGACGCCCTGTACAATCGTTGGGACGTCAACTGTTTAACGTTTAGAGCATTAACGGGAAGAAATAAATATTGGAAAGAAACCGAGGTTGCTCACAGAAGGTTAAGCACTTGGTCGCACTTGGTGGGAAAAATTTGTCTGAGACATTGTCGTTAAACAAGTAGAAACGGTTCTAATATCGCAACTAAAATTCCATCTCGTTCCACGTTTATCTTTCTTTTGTTGGCGCCGCGGCGGTTCGATCAGCTTGGCAATCTCCGTAGAAGAATTTCACCGTGGAAAGACAAACTGTGGGGGCTCCGCAGAGAACTGCATGATGCAGGTTTAACAGTAGTAGCATTTATCCAAAGACAAACAAAAGCGTTCGCCAATTGAACGGGGGGTGGTTGGGGGAGGGTAAGGGGTGAGAGGGCCGATCGAAGAACATTAGCTAACAATCGGTCGAGTTACGAAACCGCGATTCACTCTCGGCTGGAGAGAAATGGCACGATGAAATGTGAAAGACGCTACACCGCGAGCCGGGGTGGGACGAGGATGTGCAAACGACGGGGGCAGCCTAACGATCGATCACCGTAATAAAAGGAAACTTTTTCAAGAGAGATAGAGTGAGAGAGGGAGAGAGTCAGAGGACAGTCAACGAAACCGTGCCCGGTTGCATTGGTAACGGGTCCTCGATACTGCGAAGAACTTTGGTCCCACCAGCAAAGTGCACTTAGCCGGGTTCCGCTTAATTACTCATTCCAGCAGTTCACGAAACTCCCTTTAAGCAAGTTCCTTCCGGTGGACAGAGGCGATCGAACGTGGTACAGGTGCAACCCCGGGACGGATCGAGCCAGTCGATATGCAATTACACGAAACAGGCCTCTCCGTTGATCCAACCGGGCCGGGCCGGGCCGACTGCCCGCGGTAATTCTTAATTGCTCGAGAAGGCCGATTTAACTGTCGCGCAGGAGTTTCTTAGTGAACTAATTACGACGATTAAGGCGGCACCGCGGGCCGCGCACCGGTTGTTTATCGGCTGAACGTGTCCCGGAAAAATTGTCGCCGGGAGATCACGATCCAGGAAACCCAACCCCAACTCACTTTCTGCGATACGGTATAATTGTTCCCAGTAGTCCGCCGTCTCAAGTGCTGTTATCGTCACGCGAAAACGTCCTTATAAACGGCTTATTATTTCTTTTTATCAATTTTTAGACATTTGTTGCCGAGGTACCTACCAATGCACTTTCCCGTTTACAATATTGTAAAATGTATGTACAAATTCTGAAACGTGTCTTCAGTTTTTAGTAATTTGTTGCCAAGACACCAATGCACTTTCTCCGTTTACAATATTGTAGAATGTGAAATGTATGTACAAGTTGTGAAACATGTCTTCAGTTTTTAGAAGTTTGTTGCCAAGATACCAATGCACTTTCTCCGTTTACATTATTGCAAAATGTGAGATGTATGTACAAATTGTGAAACACGTCTTCGGTTTTTCACCTGTCGCGAAATTTTCTTCAGCGAAAATGAATGACGGTTAGTAAAAGCAGAGGCTTTAAAACGAGGCTAGTTTTATTATCGCAATATTTGTTTTCAACGAAATGATCACTCGAGACTGGAGAATTTAGTGTCCGAATACTTTTTGGCTCCGCCGCATTGTATCTTTCTTTTCTTGGACCGTATTATTTCGAAATTGTGTGAAAAAGGGTTCGGTGCGCCTACACGGCATAACAGATTCATTAACCTAATTCTCTTAGGTCTGACGAGAATCAAATTTGAAAATATAGACTGGTTGAAAATCCACGTGGTGGAGCACGCAAAGAAAAGTTCCGCGATACCACGGCCGCCAAGTATTTAATTAAAAAGAACCACGATTAAGAAACTATTTCAATTTAATTCATTCTGATAAATGCTCGTCCGGTGTCCAGCGGCCGGGAGAGCTAACTTCTCTGACGTAAGCGGAGCCGTGAAGGATATCGTCGGACTATTAAATCGGATTCCCGAAACTTTTAATTGTGTCACGCCACCTTGGCGAGGCGTTTCGTAACGCGATTCGCCCCACGTCGAGCGATCCCGCGTCCAGTTTAATTAGGGATCATAAACTTGTAAGCACCGCGTCCCGTGAATACCATAGGCGACGTGTCACCGCGCTATCTATAATTGCAATTGGAACCGGCCGGGAAAATTGATTGAGAACGAGTACAATTTGTTCTACGAGCCGTGAGAACCGATACGTCTGGTTTTTGCTGACAATCAGCTTAATGTCATTTAACCGTGTGCTTTCATGTACCTCGTAATAGAATTTTCGCTGACAGGCGACCACCAATTATTACCGAAGGATCTAATTGTGGATCGATGATATAGACTGTGAATTGAACATTTTAGATTTCTAACATTTAAAGAACCTGGTGGCCATTTGTATATGTACATTAGGCTGACTTTTGAATTTTCTTTATGCCCCCTTCCTCCCCGGATTGTTCCAATCAATAAAAAGAAATCTGTGCAAAATGTGAGCTCTATCGGACAACGGGTAAACATTAAAATAATTAATGAAATGCTCATAAAATCGTTTTCCTCGAATACCTCCTATGTGCGTCTTTTATGTCTTATCATTTTTTTTCATAAAACAAACGAATTTCGAAAAAATTGAGAAAAATGTCAGACCAAAATAAAAAAATTTCTTTTGAATTTGAAAACTGAAGCGTATTTATCAATAAACATTAACGAAAAATTGTGAATTCTTTTTTAACTTGAGGAACTTACTTACTTTCTTTTTAATTGCATATGATTTTGCAGGAAATTGCATCACTCAATTGCTCTCGACAATTTTTATTTTGCATACAAATCCACAGTCTAATTACATAGTAATGCAAGCGATACAGGAAAAGGCGAAAATACTTCTTAATGAGCCTAATATAGAGATACTGTGAAATAAAATATTTTAAGTCCTTCATGAGTATTCCTGAGTGTTGAAAATATGTAATTAAATTACAGTAAAAAGATATCTCCAATTACGGGTAGCACCAGCAATATTAATTTGAATTAGCTTTAGTTGGTTTTAACGGTCCAAACTATTCTGATAATAATCTTTTCGGCCACGTTGAAATTTTAGGTGCTGATATTTGTATTAAAAGCTCCCGGAATACCTGTTCGATTAAATTTTCTCTTCTGACGCTGCGTTGCTTGGCTATTTCTTACTCTATATTACTTGTTCTACCTCATTCTCTATGGAAATGATTATCTTCACGAATACTCTCCATAAAATTTGGTTAAAATTGTTTCACTAAAAAGTTATATTAAAATTATTCTACAGGAGGGTAATATGTTTTAATAAATGTAACTTGTATTCATAGTAACTGGTCAAACTCGTCAGAAAGTTTTCGAACTCTTGAACTAATAGCAATAGTAATAGGAATAGTAAATTAAAAAAAATAAACGCAAAATTTGTCTTTCGTAGATACCAAATAAACTGAAGGACTCGTTAAGCATTATCAAAGGATGATTGAATGCACATGCAAACGAAAAGGGAGTAAATCTGTATGAAGATTAATCCAGAAATATGCACCGGCATGATGAAAATTTATGTATTTCACATTTCGTACTGACAATAAATAAGCTATTCTGAATAATGGACAAACTTCTCGGCCAACAATAATCCCTGTAACATGCGCATTTAATCGAAATCAAAGCTCCATTCTATTAGAGATTATAATACGACTTTATTTACACTTTTTCAATTATCATCTTTCTTTTTTTCATCTGGATTCACTTTTTTCAAATCACACGAAACAGCAAAACGAATCCATGAAATCGGGCATTCATTACAATGCAATATTTACTCTACGTTTTCCGTTGCTCACAATTTTCGCCAACGGTTTACACCACCATCATTTCTATGGCTAACCGCGTCCGTAGTTAAAACGCTGTATTAAATACTGTGTGAAACGCAAACAAAAATTTAACGATGAAAATTCACAAGCTCTCCGAGCGTGTGCCATCCGTTACGGTATTCAATAGCAACGGGCATAAAATTAATTTGACTTTCATCGTGCGGTATGCGAGATCGTTACACACGTGTACCACGTGTTACATTTTACACTGTATACTGCCAGCCAAAAGTACACTGGACACTGTTTTAAGTGTGCTCACCTAAAAATAGGTTTCTTCAAATTTTCAGCGATTTTCATTGTAATATACGTGCGATCTTACTGGTTAATAGAATATTTTTGCTAAATGTCAATGTGTTACAACTGGACCTCAGAGTCAGAGTCGCCAGATTAGGCGAATTGACGCGAATCGAGGGGAAAAAGTTACCCTATCACAATTTGACATTATGACACACACACGACAGAAAGGAAACGCAAAGAAAAGACACATACAGTGGGGGAAAAAAGTGTTCGTTCGCTTGGAAAATAGAAATGAAAACAACAATGTTTTCTATATTATTAAGTATATTCAAATATACGTAACTGTATATTATCATTATACTTTTGGAATAATGAGTAAAATACAAGAACCATTGTTCAGGCAAATTGCACGTTGCGTGTCTTCACCGCACTTTCAGGTTGCTGAATGAGCATTATACTTTTGGAATAATGAGTAACTGTATATTATAGGTAGTTTCTCGCCATTTTGTGAAATTTTTGCCATTGTAAGTTACGAAATAATGTAATCAAGTTTTGTTTTTGCTCATTTGTTGTTATCAGTGTTGTATACAATACAAAGCTACATATGTTTAAATACAATTACTAACATAAAAGGTATTGTTGCTTTTATTTCTATATTCCAAGTGTACGAATACTTTTGTCCCCCACTGTATGAGAAAATTTACAAATAAAGATCGCGCAATAAAATTAATTTTTCTCGTTACAACTTTTGGGCGACAGTGTACGTACTGGGCCGTTCTCCACGCGGAAGCGAAAGGAAACAGGATAGCAGAAAACAGAGTTGTTGGGCTAGTCCGAAACCAGGGTCGGACCTGCCGAAATCCGTAAATCCCCTGGGCGACCCTGCCGCGAAAACGGTGCAATTTGTTTGCCATACTGACAGCTGATTATATTATCATTTCCAGACACCGAGAACCCGAAAGTTTCGACGTGCCCGACGTCCTTTGAAGTGCGACTAAGCCCCGGCGAACGAAATCGCTTAATATTCTGGCAGGAGCCAACATTCGCCGACAACGTCGGCGTCGACCGGGTCTACAAAACGAGGGTGAGCAGACATCGAGTTCGAGCGTAATCCTCGTCGTTGCCTTCACGTCTCCGCTTTCGCCCCCTCCCTCCCTCCCTCCCTCCCTCCCCTATCCCCGCAAAATTTCGGCCGTTTGATCTCGGGAAGATGACGTTTTGGCGACCGAACCTTTATTTCACTGTCTAACCCCCACCCCTCCTCTCTCTCTCTCTCTCTCTCTCTCTCTCTCTCTCGAACGCATATCCTGTTCCACGAATCACCGCACCGGTGGTGCGCTTTGGCCAAAAAGCGGGGAAAAAATCCATATTAACGAAACTACGAAGTTGCAACATTCGTGGTAAGCGTATTTCTTGAAAATGTTGTTAAACTTTAAATAATCGAGGTGACCCGAATTTTCTGTGAAAGAAAATTTTTTCAACTTTACTGAAAGATGGTCAAAAGTGCTCGCATTGTTTTTTGGTCCCAAAGTAACCCCTCTGTGACAAGTTTCAAGTCCTCTACCGCAAGGATAGTTACAGGGTGAGCACGCTTTTATGAATCATTTCTCTATTTCTTCCGTTCGACGCAAAAATTACAAAAAAAAATTCATGAACATTCTACCCGATAGGTGACACGACAGTGAATTATTTCAGAATTTTTGGTTGCGAATTCGACTTTTCAAAACATCCGGAATCATAAAATTGCCGATTTTATATTGAAGTTTTCAGTCTACCATATTTATACTATTATATTTCTTGTGTCTCATCGTGATTACTAATGTGTATTTTTTTCAGATTTTTCGGATGTTGCGATCACGTTAAAAAAAAAAAATTGGAAATCTCTAACAATTCGAGGAAAATGCATAATTTCGCGCCGAAGTTTTGTAGATACCGGTTCTATAAAAATTCAGCAATGAGATATTGCTGAATCCGTTGTTCCTAATTTTTCTCGGAATTTTTTATGAATTGTCTCGTCGCGTAGAAAAAATCAAAATCTTGGCCACGAAAAAAGGGTTTCCAGCTCGCTGTGCGCCGCGCCTCTTAAAACGGCCGATCTCTTTTCCATCCCCTATCTTTTCGCCCTCTTCTCGTTTTTCCCTCCTTGGCAAGAGGTTTATTAAAACTTCCGCACTAACGATCGAACTTAGCAATCTCGCGGTTATCTCTGGCCAACGACTCCTTCATTAATTACCCTATCGTGTCTCGAGCACGAAATCGGTGACTGGCCGACGCGACGGTGAACAAAAAAACAAAAAGAAATCGAGAAGAAAAGGTGGCGCGAGAGGATTACGCTCTTCTTTCTTCTACCTTTTCGTGCTTCCACCTCGATACGACTTAAAGGCGCGCTTTTGGCGACAATCCCTCGGGGTTTGGTTCCAATACTTTATGGAGCCGAATATTTTTGATCTTTCGTTCCAGAATCGGCTTCAAATACCCGTGCTTTCGTCGCGATGGACAGGCTGTAAGTAGGTTGGGTAATTACAGTAATGCCTCGATATTGTGCTCCGAGGATTTCGAAATGTCACTTCTATCGTGTACTAATTATAGTAAATATATAGTATACAGGGTGGGGCACCACATTTTGCCATCTAGATTTACGTCATTATTACTTTTACGCATAGCAAACAATTTTTTAGGTGAAGTTGAATGGTTTTGAGAGGGGCACATTCTGATGGTACATTTTTTTTTGTAGGTGGTCGTGTAAAGGACATATGAAGGTCATTCATGTTTTTTTAAATGGAATCATATATTTTTTATTGCATCAGCTGTTGCTCCTTCACATTCTTTACAAAAAAGTATTAATCTATTTGTGTAAAAAAATCATTAGCTTAGGAGATATTTAGCTAAAAAATAGGAGATATTTGTGCCTTTTGAGTATGCGTAAAATGCTTTTGCGGCTAATTCCAGCTTGTTTTTCGATTTCGCGAGAGCTAACGGATGGATTTAAGGTAATTGCGGCTAACACTACAATTTCTTTTGCTTCATTTGTTATTGTTTTATTACGAATTGCCTTTTTGCGTAATAATTGTCCCGTCTGGTGACATTTTTTAAAAACATAATCAAAGGTACGGCGTGATGGATGATTTCGTTGAGAAAATCTATTGGCGTATAATCATTCTGCATGTGTAGCACTTTTCCCAGCTTCAAAATAAATTGATAACATGTCTATCTTTTCTTCTTTATAATACTTCATTATGAAGCGATCAGAGACGTAAAAGAGATTCAATTTCACAATAAGTAGAAGAGCAAGAATTATCAACACAGAAAATGTAAATATTTACATTGATAATTCTTGCTCTCCTGCTACATTACCACATTGAATTCAGAATATTGACCAGAAAGTCGAGATTTCCTAACAAATTAGAATTAAAATATCTCCTAAAGTAATGATTTTTTTACACAAATAGATTAATACCTTTTTGTAAAGAATGTGAAGGAGCAACAGCTGATGCAATAACAAATATATGATTCCATTTAAAAAAACATGAATGACCTTCATATGTCCTTTACACATCCACCTACAAAAAAAATGTACCATCAGAATGTGCCCCTCTCAAAAAACCATTCAACTTCACCTAAAAAATTGTTTGCTATGCGTAATAATAATGACGTAAATCTAGATGGCAAAATGTGGTGCCCCACCCTGTATATATATAAATATACAGGGTCATCCGTTTTTAAACGGCCAAACGTCAACCAGCTATAGAGGTGCCCCATGTCAAAAAACCAAGATTCGAAGGTCATACAAAAAAGTTGACTGAATAAAAAAGATGCCCCTATTTATTTTAAACCAAACAAAGGAAAAATCATCAAGATACATAATTGCAGTCCTAATATATTTAATCTTAAGTGAACGCAAAAAATGACGGGTTTTTGCAATTATCTAAAAATCAAGACCGAATCAATAAAAGTGGTAGGGGTGAAAGTTATTTCATTTGGGGTCCTCTATAGCTGGTTGACGTTTGGCCGTTTAAAAACGGACGACCCTGTATAGTAAATATAATAAATCGTGTACTAATAACTATATCTCTTATCAGCATATCCGTGACATTTCTCGGAGTAAATCTACAAAAATCTAACAACACGAATATGTGCATCTCTTCAAACCATTTAACACTGAACGTACCGAGCTATAAACGTAACACATACATGTTGCCTTATGAAAATTCCAAGATTTAATTTATTTACACTTTGCGCGGTTCTTATTGCAATGGGTGCTCTACTAAAGATATTTATTCAATCATTGCTGATGAAAGCATCTTTATAATTTCAAAAATTATCAAATAAAAAATCTACTATTTTATGTTTAAACGTACGTGGTACGTTTAGTGTAAAGCTCTATCGAAACTGCGCATAATAATAATAATGACGTGATTCGAGGTGGTAACTTGTTTCTCTAAGTGCACGAAACCGAAGTCAGAGATTTATATTTATCGATCACCGTTGAAAGGTGCTCGATTAGCCCGATTAAAATAATTCCGACACGAATCGGATCGACAGTCCCGTAATTATAGCATTCGGGTGTGAAGTCCTGAAATCATAATGAAGGAAAGGGTGGGTGGGCGAAAAAGCAATCGGGAGAAAAAAGAGCGGAATTTAATCGACGGCGTAACTGAATGGAGAGCCGATCGGGGGCCGGGCCTCCGCCGGTTGATTTCAAATTCAAGTGGAGAGAAATCGTGGGTGGTCAGGAACGATAAGTTATCGACCGATAAGCTGGTCGCAGCGATGGAAATGGAACTCGTTCGCGCACCGTTCTCGCACTTTAGATAATAATCCCGTCGCGCGTTATCTCGCCGCGAGAAAAAACGTTCGCGTTTCAATCTCAAAGGAGGATTCGGCTCCTCCGCATCTGTCGAAAGTTAATCCGCGTGTATTCCGCACAGGAACCCGGACAACTGATGTACCCCGGCGTACACAACGTGCGCTACATCGCTTCCGACGCAGCCGGAAATCGAGCAGAATGCCATTTCTCGATACACGTGCGAGGTAAATTTATGTAATGCGAACGCGCTGGGTTCCGCGAATGATCGACGATATCGAGAAACGACATCCACCGAGTGTGTATATTTGCTTACAGAGAATATCGATAATCCCGTCCGCAGATCGGCTGCGCGCGATTATCAGGAACACACGGTAGAACCTCGCTCGTTGCAAGAAACGGGACCGACAATACGTGCAAAAATCGAGGTTCCGCAACGAAACAGTTAGGGAAAAGGAGGGTAGACCTAGAACACTTAACCCCTTGCACTACTATTTACTTTGTGATTGTAGTGATTAGAAAGTCTTCATCGTTCAGAATATCATAGTAAAAAAAAGATGGTTTATATCTATTGTATGCCAATGTTTTCTCCAAAAGATATATACCAACTACAACAAAATAGAATCTTATTTCGGTTTAATTAAAGGATATTAATAACTAGACAGCGGATCTTTATGCAAAATAAAAATTTTCTACCTAAATTGCAACAAACTGGAACGAAATAGAAATTTATTTTCTTTCCTAATATGTTTAATAGGTTGAAAATAATATAACAGTATTTCTAAATTTTTCTAATGTTCTTACTGTTTTAAATTACATCTACTCATTTTTGTAATAAATGCATAAAATCCGATGTCTATTAATAACATACATATTCATTAAACTCTGTTCAGAATCTTCATGAACGACATTGTAGGGCAAGGGGTTAACTGAAACACAACAAATATACACAGGGTCTTAAGTAAGGCCACCTAAGGTTATTTAACCACTCTTCAGGTTATTGCGATGCAAAAAATATTTGTTATGTAATGTGCATGGACCAAATATCTGACAAGAATATTTTTATCAAGGTCATCGGTGTTTTTGATTCATAACTACATTTTTTTTTATTGCATCGTGTAACTGATAGAAACATACACTCAGGTATAATAACATGACCTTGATCATCGAAAATGAAAGTTTTATAAACATCCGCAGAGTCTACTTGTTAGTTACTAGTTATTTACGAGACTTATCCTGTATAATTGCTTCAACTAATTCAATGGATTCCTGGGGTGGGGGTTGGAGGGAATTCATCGATGAAACAATCCCCGATGAATCGCGTGGATAAGAAAAGAATTATGATGTCATACGATGCGGCAGGACGTCGTCTCGATAACGTCGATCGAACCACGATAGAAAACGATTAATCGAACTTATCTGGCCTCTCGTACATTTTCAGAATCCGAGTATCATCGAGATTCCGAGGTGAGCTGAAAGGGAATCGCTGGCCTGGGTTTTCGCGCAAAACCGGATAACCTTTGTAAAAGGATAAAATCCTGGCTGGTTCCTCTTCCATCCAGGAGCATAACTTTGTTTTGCTCATTTCACGGTACCATCCCACCGCCGTCCTCCATTTCCCAAACCACCACCGGAGATTCGACGTTATGTTCTACACGTCGTTATCTCAATAGAGTTTCAATTATCACTAAATTCACCGTTACAGGAACTACTTAACGATATTGCGGGTTTCGCTTTGGTACGGTTATAACTAAAACGCTGGACGTTTATTTGTCCGTTTCAAAGGGACGCGTTCGCCGGTTCGGACCTTGAAGGAAACCGTTTTGAAGTGACATTAGCGGATGCAATTTTCGCAGCAAGTAGTTCTTACTATTTTTTTTTTTGTTTTTTCATCATCTTCCGTGGTGTCTGGAGTGAAAGCATCCCACAAAAGCTGAGATTGAGAACATTGTCGAAATGATTAGAATTACAAGGACGTTCTAAATGGTAGAATTCTATTTAATACTTTTAAATAAGACCTCTGGTTGTGCAAACGAATTCCGGAAAGTTCGATTTGTTCAAATTATGCAACAGAAATTCTTTTCTAAATCTAGTCAAATGTTTAAAAATTAAATTGGAGCTTCAATTTTGCATCGGGAAAAAGGTTTACCATTTTTCACATTTTCTGGAGTTCTTATGTGAACGTTCCGTAAAATGTTACTGCGAACCAGACCTGCTTTATGCAAGTATAATCATTCGTTCTTGTATGGTTGTCGAATAAATTACTTTTCACAATATTGAGAAGCAAATGGTTCGAAATGGCGTTTCCTAAACTAAATTAATTCGACTAAAATGCAAAAATAAATTTAATGGAATTAGAACTGCATCTAAATTTCGCAATCGAAACCATCATACTTTCCGAAAGGGAATGAGATTAAACGATGGGTCTTGACATTTCAAAATGAATCGAAATTACAACTGAAAATCAAATTTCCATTACCAAACCAATTGATTGCTCACGAGACCGTACGAAATTGGAATTTAATGAATTTATGATCAGTCGGGTTTAATTAAAATACTTGCATACATACGCATATCAAATTATTCATTATTTATACAATTCTTAGTTTCGACAGTAATTTCTTGTTATGCTTTGTGAATTCGCCATTCGTCGTTTGTTATATTCGCATAAAGGTATTTTTGAAAAATCAATACATGCAACTGAGTTCCAAACAGTTGAATGCTAGTGAATTACCCATGATCGTATAATTATTATCTATATCGAAGCACACGAATGCCTTCATTAAATCAATCATACTCCTCGCATAACTCTCTTTCATATTAATTTGACTTCCACTTTGTGTTAACGTTTTGTAGTAAAATCTAATTATTGCTTTAATTGAAATTGCTTTGATTTTGATGAAATTTTGAAGCATAATTTGAGCAATTTAAGAAATAGGTTTCTTATTTCCGAAAGTTTCTTTATGCGAATTGAAATTGTAATACACTTTTCAATACTGGGAATGTTTGAAAAAATTAGGATGATGAGGAGTAAAACACGATAAACTCCCATAAATATGTTGCTATGCGTTCTTTCATATTTTCGTGTTTTTGTTGTGCGCTATGTGTACAAAATCACAGCGAGAAGCTATTAAAACATAGAATCCCGTTTATGGTATGGTGTATTACCCTAGGCTTGATGCAGGAGATTTTGATGGGAATATTATTCGCACGGGGACGAAGCAGATAGGGCTGAGCTTTCAAAAATGGCGCGTTTAAATTCCTCGGCATCGCATAATTCGACAGTGACGAAATACAAGCGCACTTTATATGATCCGGAAATCCCCACCACGTCAAGAGATCTTTGCACTACTCCATCTTTCCGCGACCAGCGGGAAGAGAAAAATTCTAAAAGCTTTGGAGAGATGAGGTTGGCCCGTTTCGAGAGTTTTCCTTCTTCAAAAATTTCGAAGCACTCTCCGCTCGCTTTTACTATATTATGCGATTTACGGGCGAAGATTCCGAGGCGGACTGTAGTGACAGACAACTTTATAACCGGGCTTTGACTTTGCAAAAACCGATAGCTTCTTGTTACGGAAATACCTGCTCCGGAATGCAAAGGCGAGGGAAACGTGGAAACTCGGTCCGCTGCGAATTCTGCACTTTTCCACGTATTTCTGCAGTTAGTACGCGTTTTCCTTATCGGATGCAATCATTGCAAGCTCGATATACGATTTCAAACGATAAAATGTTTAGGAAGAGTGCGGTACGTCGACATTACTTTCACTGTCAATTACGCTGACATCTGTGAGCTTTTTCGATATTTTCAATACTCGAATCGCGATTTCCGCGCAGATTCGTCTCTGCCGAATGAGAAGATTTCGGTTTTTGAATATCAGAAAAATGTGACCCAAAAATTCGCCGCTTTTTCATCACCTGATTTTAGGACATTTTTTTCTACCAAATAATAGATTACATCAAATTCAATAAGCGATTTGTGCATCTTTTTGTTAACGGTATAATAGAGAACATGACGAAGTAGAGGATACGAAAAAATAAATACGTTGACACGTTATGCGGGAGTTCTGCGTATCGGTGTTTTTAACTAACCAACGTACACTGCAATTTTGCTGCATATAAAAGAAAGAGTTTTGTAAAAAAACATGACAGAACATCGTTTCCCAGCCTATTGTGTTCGTTATAAAATTACTTTTACACAATAAATGCAACAGCGAAGCTACCACAAGTGAACGGTTTTTAAATTTATATTCAACGCAGAAAAATTTCCATCAGTCACGTACCTGTTTTGTTTACTGAAAAATAAAATATGCCTCTCCTATCTTTTTCTATAACACAAGTTCTAATACCTGATACATTATAGCAATGAGCAATATATATATCAAGGATCAATTTTTGTTTAATTCTTAAATTGGAAATATCGGAAATAAAAACTGGAAATGTGAATGTTTGATAGTAGTCGACGGTTCGCATTGTTTCCACCGTTCACTGTACAACACGGCGATATTGGTAAGAGGCGTCAGTAACTGTATTACAATTTAATTAATCGACAACTGCATGATTGTTTTACTAACGCAGCAGCATCGGTATCAATGGAAAATCAATTAACCGCTCGGCCGGTTGTTCGAATGTCTATTAATTAAATACTTGATTATCTACGTGTACAATAGCTGAATCGTTAGCGACGTAATTGACGTATTATCGGATTAATAAATCACGCGAATCAGTACACCGGGAGCATTGGGAACGGTAGAAACGTGTTTGTCGATCGTGCGAGATTATCGTCGTGCACAGTCTATTGCTTTCAGTTTGCCAAACGACATTTCTTACTTGTGACCAAGTGAATGCCACTGCGGTATTTCAATAGCAATAGAATTCACGCAATACGTATTACTTGCTTAAACACACAAAAGTATTGATATAGAAGCTACGTGGTAAACAAACTTTTTAAAACATTGGGCGCAGCTAGAGAATTCTAACTGTAAAATTATATTTATTAGAGCTCGATCTACTTCTCTTTAAATATCTCCGAAACTAGTGCGTGGATAAAAAAAGGTATCCTACGAAAATTGCTGGTCTTTTTACGTACAATAGGATCCCATAATAAAATAAAATTGACCTTGAAATGAAAATAGAAATTCTTGGGCACGTGTTTTATACTGTTCGGCTGGAAAATTTCAAATGAATGCCCTGTATAATATATTAGGTTGTCCGGAAAGTTCTTTTCGTTTTTTTAACAGATATTATAAATTTGATCAAACGACCTGTCATTTTTTGAGCAATTAGAAGAATTGGTTTTCCAAATGATGTGTAAAAAAGATTTTGAAAAAATTGATTTTGAAAATTTAAAATATGCGTTTTGTAGATCTATGTTAATTATACACATGCTGAAAATTTCATCGAAATCGATTAATATACACACGAGCTACGAGTAGTTAAAAGTGGTGAAAATCGTGGTTTTTCACGACTTTTGGTCACTTTTTGTTTAAAATCCACAAATTCTAACATCTATAGACGCGTGTCGTTTTTATCTGCATCAACCGATTTCGATGAAATTTTCAGTACGTTTATAATTAACATAGATCTACAAAACGCATGTTTTAAATTTTCATTACAGGCTCAAATAAAAAAGTTTTGGAAAGTGCCTTTTCTATTTGCTCTTATAATTCCTAGCAATTGTAATTTTTTCAAATTCTTTTTTGCACGTCATTCGGTAAACCAATTCTACTAATTGCTAAAAAAATGTCAGGTCGTTTGATCCAATTTATAATGTTAATAAACAATGTTAAAAAAAACGAAAAGAACTTTCCGGACAAACTAATATATTATACAGGGCATTCATTTAAAATTTTCCAGCCGAACAGTATAAAACACGTGTCCAAGGATTTCTATTTTCATTTGAAGGTCAATTTTATTTTATCCCTTAGCACTCGAATGGCGACCGTAAGGTGCCACTGAAAAATGCTGTATCATTATTTAAAATATTCTATACATTATTAAATTTTTTGTATTTAATAAATTACTAAACACTTCAGTATTGTACGAGTAAATTGCACCATTTTCGTATGTGTAACATGAAAAAAAAAATATATATAGAGGGGAAATATTCTAGGTCAGAAGAAATGTTTCGTTTTGGAGTTAAAATAGCTTCGAGTGCAAAGGGTTATTATAGAATCCTATTGTATATTAAGATGTGCATTTTCTTCCTATATCACGGATAGAAGCGCAAAGGAAGGTGCCCCCCCCCCCATCTTTTTGTCCCCGACTGTATGATCAGGATACTTTTCGACAACGGTGGATAACTGTTTACTTCGGTTCCCGTTACGTGTGCCCGCATCCGAACGTCTAAACCGAACCAGCCAGGACCGCGAACTATAGAATCCAATCAGAAACCCTGCTTAATCTGATTTCATGATTTAGCCGCGATACTACAGGAGAAGGATGCTGATGTGTCCCGGTAGACCGCCGCAACCGATACCGTCCACCGTTTACGCAGTAAGTGGGACCTCTTCCGTGTCGATTTAAACGAGAAACCGAGGTTACTTGCGCAACTATGCCCACCTAATTCCATTTTCAGTTGCATATACCGAGCGGATGCTACTTGAGACACACGAGGATCTTCTCCGGGGCGTACGCAATGCAAAACTATCGGGGACAGAGGCAGAACGGTTACCAAGACGCGAGAGCAGCTTATCACGAGGTTCATCCAATTCGTGGAACTCAAGGACACCTTCCTCCACCCAGATCGTATCCTCTCGGCGACTGTAAGTACTTCACGCTTCTACTTCATGTTACCGCGATTCTACTTCTGCGTACCTCTTCGGGTGTCAGCGTTAGGCGCCGCCGTCTACCCTGAAGCGACGACGAGCTATTTGTTCTCGATGCTCCACCGTTCTTGAGAAATATTTGCCGTTTCTCCAGGCTCCTCTGTGTTTTCGTTGGTCGCGATTAGACTGCGGACTTTTATGGAAAATAAAAGTCGTTCGGGTCAATAAACAGAAGCAAAATGGATATCTTATTTTTCCATTATTCGTTTCAATCAGCTGACATTAATATTCTTAAATTAAACCATAAAATCCGCTGTCCAGGGATGATAAATATCGTAGCTCTTCTTCAGATTTCTGTAAAATAATCCATGAAAATGAGAATTTGCATAATGATTCACAGTTTAACACGTCGATCGCCATGTCACCCAGATGTGGGTGACGGAGTTATTTGTTCAGGTTTTGAAATGAATTTTTACGTTAATATATGCATTGTACCAAATTTGATTGGGGTCCGTAAAATGCAAGAAAGACTACTCAATATCACACATATAATTATTTTCAATTTTTATTTCATTAAATAACTTACTTTGTATTCATGGAATTTTTTGGGGTTCTGGTTTGGCACTCAGTGTTAAATAATCACCAATGAGACGTCGAAGATTAGGCTCGAAGATATCGTGTACTAAAGGGTCTGTGTAGACCGTGCATTAGGCGAATGATTTTAATAGCATTCTTATTTATGAATGTATTACTCTTCTTCTTAATTTGAACCTCAAGTAATCTTCGTATCAGCCAGTCCCACAGTTGTATCGTATAACAGATATTCGCAGGAGCATGATCAATAACAGGAATTCGTGTTCGAAAATTGTAATGATCATCACGTAAGGCCAGCACTAATTCCAGTAATCAATATCTGATCGAGAAGCTCTATGTTAGCAGCTACGTCGAATAGTCATGATCGGTCGATCATTAGCTACGCAATTTGACCATGCGAAATCGCAATCAGTTTCCGATTGCGTAGTAGTTGTTTGATTTGGAAATTAGAGGCAACCAGTTAGATGAATAGGAAGGCGCACATCAGCTAATCAGCTTAAATCGAATTTCTGATCTGACTGTATCCCACAAGGATACTGAACGTATCTCGAACATTTTCAAAGAAAAGCCACAATTTCAACCCTAAAAATGTCTTTGCATCGCGTTGTCCTTACATTCATTTTTTGGTGTAATGTTTCCTTCGACATACGAACGAATCTCGAGGGATTATGTTGAGAAGAATATATGTAGAGGAATTAGACATTTTTACGCTGCAAAGTTGTGATTGTTTATCAAGTAGTGTTACGAACGATTATTTAAAAGTCTTGCATAAAAAGCCATAAACGCAAAACGGTATGGGTCTAAAAGGACTCAGTATGAAAGGTTAAGGTAAAGGCACCACACAGTAGTTGACCATGTACCAGTAGTTGACCATTTGATAGAAAAACATAAAAAATAAGGTTTTTATAAGCGCACTTATAAGTGCACTTCTGATGAAAGTGAACCTCGGATGCCATGCCGTCTGTTGTTTAAATTTCAAAACAATAAGAACATTTCAAACCTTATTTTTTATGTTTTTCTATCAAATGGTCAACCACTGGTGCCTTTACCTTAGTTACCTCACTTTTAGTTTAGCACAATTCGATAACAATGTGTTCGTTGTTAAATGTTTTGTCGAGTATATCGATTTTATTATTGCATCGTCGAAGTCCAAGCGTTAAACTTGCCAGCGAAAAAGTTTCGAATTCAACGAGACGTTGATTTTCTCGGAAGTGTGATGGAATTCTTCGGGGAAGGAAATCCTTTTTCGATTCCGGACTCGATTCCATGGAAAATATCCGAATACACGCGGCCGCGGTCCAGCGATAAGAATATAAAGCACGTCATAGAAGATAGGCGGTCTCAAGGATTAAAGATCGACCGATCCTTATGCAAAGTAACGCATATTTGCACCGTCGAGCGAGCTCCTGTCCCCGGAGCCCGATTGGACCATCTGCATTTTTCTGCCACAAACTGGGACAAGATGGTAACGAAGAAGCAGGGTCGAGCGAAGACATGGTCGCCGGGGTCTCCGGAAATTTAACCAAAAAAAAAAGAAAAGAAAAGAAAAACGAAAAGGAAGAACAGAGAAAATAATTTCACCGGGAGTAGCGGACGTGATTTAGTGGGAGCCGGGATTAAAACAATTTTGTGTCGCCCACTCGAGATCGCGCGTTCGTTAAGACGCGAGTATCTTCGAGCAAAAAGTCTCAAAAGTGTTGGACTATCAAATTGTCGTGACACAATGAGCGATGCTTCATTTGAAAGTCGAATGGGGCCATTACTTTGTGACCTGCATCTTCCCCGGGGACGCGTTTGCAAGTAAAACGGTTTCGCCATGAAACCTGTACGAAGTAAAAAAAAAGAAAAAAAAACGTCTCAACTTATTAGAGATAAAAGTATGTTCAAACGTTCGCGTTTGAAATTCCCAGGAATGTTTACACGGTGCCTTTGCATTGCGTTTTACTATGTTTTCTGTTACAATTTTCGTGACACGAAATGTTTGGTTGTTTTGCTCGGATTTGAAGCCTTTTTATCTGGCCCGGTCGATTTGATAATATTTTGAAAGACCAATATTTATACGCCCGTATGTTTGTCTGTTTGCTCCGGTATCATGCAAAAGTCGAGCTAGCAGAGTTTCAATAATTGCATTATAGGCACTTCACACGCGTGTAGGTATTTACTCGAACGAGTTATCGAAGTGGCGCGACACTTAAGAAACAACCGGTACTATTGATTACGGAGACGAGTGACATTTTCTCAATGTTAACTTTATGTCTGGAATTATATAATTTTTAATCTCTAGCTTTATTCTAAAAACACCAAGACTGTCCAAGTAACATCGAATCTACGCTAAAAGTATACATACATATCATTGATATGATTAAACGGAATTTGTAAAAATTAAGCACACTTTGCTCTTGGTACTGATATAATAATGAATCTTTACTTCTTTCATTTCAGAAAGGAATTTAAGATAAATTGTGTTATTTCGAAATAAAGGAGACTAAACATTTGAAAAATATATCCTACCACGTGGTAAATGAAATCTAATAAAGAATAGAACGGGAGTAAAAACCTGCACGTCCTACATTCGTCCTGAAATGTAACCTCCAATTAAATTTTCATTTGTCCGCGCGTTTCCTTATCATTCTTCCTTCTCGTTTATCCGCATTTTGAAAGAAAATCAGATTAAAAGCTAAAAATCCAAGACCTGAAGGACTTTCGTTATACGTCTATTCTCAAGAAACTCGCTGTGAGTACTATAGCTTTCGCCGTATTCCCCTAGTCAGCGGTCGATAGTGGAACGAGGATGAGAGATCGATACTTTAAAGAGTGTTTTGCTATTAGACAGATGAAAAGTGGCTGGTCGTAGAACATTTTTTCCGCTGGAATTTCTAGAACTCTTGAAACGAAACGTTTTCAAAATTTTATTTCGTATCTTGCACAATATGTTTAATTTTTTGGCGGTGAAACCTCTGCATCAAATCGTCGGTCTGATAATATTGACTATTTCAAAGATTCGGATCGTCTTTCAATAAAATCTTCATTTCCTAAAATCGGAGAAAACTAGAAATCGGAATTAAAAAAAAAAAGAAATAAATTTTTACTTGCTGTCTGTTTCTGGCGACACTCTTTCAAAAATAACTTTTTTAAAATTGGACCAAACGATTTGAGCTTTCCTTTGGGACGTTAGAAGAATTAGGTAACGTGTGAAAAAAGTTTTTTGAAATTGCTTAATCTAGACACAGATAAAAATGTTAAAAATCGTGATCTTTATTTCTTTCTTCGCAATTTCGTATTTCTCAATTAATTTCTCTTATACATCATCTGGTAAACCCAAAAAAAAATTCAAGTTTGGACCAATTTTTAAAAGTTTATTAACGTTTAAAGGGAGTCCACTTAATTTTTTCCCCGACTGTAGATGTTCGCGAGACAAAGGGTTGAAGGAAGCGCCCAAAACAAAAATCAGAAATTGAAAGTAGCGGTAGGCGCGTTTGAACCGAGGTAGTGGTTTTCACGTGTCGCGTTATATAAAGGAGTGCAATCGGCGAAACATTCGGTGCACAATGGCTGGTTTGTTCTCTTTCATTTCGCAGCCACTTGCCCGCGTGTTGTCCGTTGTTATCCGATTTTCATCGGTTTCCCACGGTGAAATACTGCGCGTGATTGAAGCGGCGAACGGCTTCCGAAAAACACTTCACGTCGGCTGCTAAATATGTGGAACGCTCGACGCAGGTCGACGTCATTTTGTTTCGAATTTCACATGTGGAACCGCGATTATTCGATGTAACAATTGATTTTCCTGAACGGTCAGCTACTTCAACTGGAAAATTCTTTTAAATGCCAGCTCGTTTCAAAAATTCTTTTCTGGCCGACAAGTATCGAAAATCGAAGGAAGTTTAATGAATTAAAAAGTGTCCAAAATTCTGTCACAAACATTCTGGATAGGTTTTTAGTTTCGTGTAATTGTTCAAAGAAAGTATTAAAATTCAATCGCCAAAAAGAAAATTAGAACTTCAGCAATTTATAATACATTTACATATATGAGTAAAATTATATTTTATCAAGCGGATGTGTTATCGTCCAAAAGTGTACAGATTAAACCCTATACACGTGTGTATAAATGAAAATTTTACTAAATTCTTTTTCTGCCAGATTGGTTTTTGAAAGCTGCATCTGGAATATCCGTCAATTTTTATCTCTATCAGAAAAACGCAATATTTCTTTTCAATGAAAAAAATTGCAGTACGTACCACTAGCTGTGCTTGGGTCACAAAATTCCACTTTTTCAGGAGACTTGAACCGTTTTAAGGGAAGTCTGTGATTTTTAACTGAAAATCTATCGTGTTTTATGAAAAGAACAAGAATTATAATAAGAATGGCCAGAAACAATGTGAAACAATAATCACAGTATGACAGTTATCAACATCCTCATAACAGGTACAACATTACTTCAGTTCTTCGTACTTAACTGTTTTCATTCAGTACAGAAAAAAATAACTCGATAATGATCGAGTACATGTGACATTTGTCTATTTATAGCAAAAGGTTGTCGTCAATTAATACCACTATGTAGTAGCAGCGGCAAGCATAGAAATTAATTTCACAACCGACGTGAAACGGTTTAGCGCTATGTTTAGTTCCGACACGAGCCGTGACTAATGGCGGACCGATTAGGTTATCGGTTTCCGATCAAAGGGATTTTATTTATTACACTGTGCAGCCTGTAAACAAAATCTCCTCGGGCCTGTAATTTTTCAGATCGGTGTCGCGCCGAGTTTACCTCGGAGCGACAGGCAACATCTCGTTTCTCGTTATCGACGACGCGACGCGACGCGCCACGACGCCTAAGGCATGATTCAGGTAGCGACGTATGAATATACAATCAGACGATCAAGTGCAGCCCAGGCGGATTGAATAAGAAATTAAATTCCGTAAAAACGAGAGCTATGCAAATCGACGTTCACCGCGAAAACGGTGGGATCTTACCCGTTTCGGGATCCATCGATCTCCCGGTGCGGTGCGGTGCGGTGCGGCGCTGTCCCCACCCTGTAATTTGAACTGTGTGTAATTACGAATTAACGCGCGTCGCATCGTTCAATTAACTCGCGGAGGTTTTGCTGAAATTGCCGGTGGCCTGAGAGCACGTTACTCGATCAACAATTTCGCAAGTAGCCTGCGGCCCGCCAAAACCGCAGCAAATCGGATTTCCCGATTCCTTCGTTACAATGGATACCGATACGAAAACTGCGGCGTTTTATTTATTCGCGGTGAATTACGGTGCTGCGAATGAATGCCGAGTTACCGTAACGTCTTTATACAGTGTTTAATCTGTGTCCCAAATGCCTAGCCGATAAAAGTCCTAGAACTATCTCCACCGCCGCGGGCTATAGCCCACATGAGGGGCCAAGAAGTTCGAGAGACCTCGGTGACCGAGTGTAAGGTCGCGTCCCTAGTAGCACAAAATATTGTATACACATTCATATAATATTAAAAAGAGATTCAATCTTTTTTTAATATTCAAATATACATACAATATTTATTTTATATTACGTAACAAATATTTCTTTTTAAATATTCAGGAAATATCTATGTCATGTTACGAGAAAAATATTTTTTCTCGTCGGATCCACAGCACACAATTATTCACTCACGAGAATAGGTCCGAATAATTGAACAACAATCACTAAACGACACACACAACACACACACACAACACACTTAACGAAATCGTGACAGCAGACGAGAAGATCACGAATAAAACCACGAACAAAAAAATAATACTGCGATTTTAACCGCTTCGGACCCAAGGACGTTTGAAACGAAAACAAGGAATTCCGGGAAATAGGTTCGGCGCCCCGCCATAATTTGTTTACCTTGGTTTTGTATCTAGTGTTTATAGACCCTCAGCGTCTAACCTGCCTAGGATAACCTGACCGTACCCCCTCCATGGAAGGGATCATTGTTAAAATCGCAGTATCATTTTGTTCGTGGTCGGAGTGACATCTTCTCGTTCGTTGTCACGATTTTATAAACTGTGTTGTGCGTGTGTGTCGTGTGTGTCTATTCCCCTGAGTCAATAATTGTGTGCTGTGGATCCGACGGAGGAAGAAGATTCAGAAGTAAGTACACTTTACGTTAGTATTTTATAATGTAGGATTAGTATTCGTATCTGGAACATTGGATACAAGGTTTTCTATCATATTTTGCAACATATATTAACGATCATTAATGATTTGATATATAGTATAATTTAATGCGGTTCAAATAAGATACTACTTTAAATCAAATATTTTTATTTTGATAACCAGATAGATAAAATGAAATATTTTTATTTTGTATTTCAAATATTTCCTTACAATGAAAATAAGTTGAGCAAGTAGTTAATATTATACCCTAGTAGCACAAAAATATTAGATAGATATTTTTCTCAAATATTGGAAAAATATTTTTTAAGCCACATTTTTTCATATGAGAAAAATATTGGATCTGAATATTGTATACATGTACAAGAAATGCGCAGAAAGTAATACATATTCATAGTTTCTAATTTTTGTTATATTTTCCTAAATTTGAAAATTTTATTGAATGTTTTTTAAATATTGAATTTATATTTTTCAAATATTGAATTCACATTTTTTTAATATTTACTTTATATTTTTTAAATATCTAGTTTATATCCTCTGAATATTTAGCTTATATTTTTTAAAAATTCAATTTATATTTCTTGTACATGTATACAATATTCAGATCCAATATTTTTCTCATATGAAAAAATGTGGCTTAAGAAATATTTTTCCAATATTTGAAAAAAATATCTATCTAATATTTTTGTGCTACTAGGGGTGGGTCAAAGAATAGTATTTCCTGGCCGATACATGTACACTCCCGTCCACAAGTTACCGGACACTTACTCGCTTTCATCGTTTTGTACCAAACATCTCAAATTTCGACTCATCGGTCCACAACATCTTTTTCCAATCTTCAGCAGTGTAATCTTTATATAATTTTGCCTACTGCAGTCTTTTTTTTCTTATTTTGAGTCCTTAATAACGGTTTTTTTAACTGCAACACACCCGCGAAGCCCTGCTCGCAAAAGACGTCGCTTAACTGTTTTTGTACCAATTTAATCCTCTCGAACTTTGTTAACTTCTGCCGCAATTTCTGTTGCTGTCATCCTCCTGTTTCGTTTGCTTAACGTTTGTATATAGCTGTCTTCATTTTCTGTTGTTTTTTTTTTTTTTTGGGCCGTCCAGTTTGTTTTTTATATTCAAAAGTATTAGTATCTGTTAACTTTTTCACTGTATCATGCACTGTTGATTTCGCAATTTTAGTTTTTATCGCAATTTCTCGCACAGAATAGCCTTCTTTAGCAAGAGTAATAATATTCGAACGGATAATTCTTTTCTAGAACTGCTCATACAGATCACATGCACTGTCAAACTTGAAATGAAGAAGAAACAGCGATTTCGCCTTAGCAGCTCCATGCTTATCTCCATTTAGTCTAGAACTCCTCTTACAGTGTTTAGAAACTCTTCATAATGTTCCAAATATAGTCCTCTGATGGCTTTGAACGTCCAAAGCGAACAATACATCCCAACATGTACCGAATGGAAACCTAACGAAATGAGTGTTTACGCATGCAGTTCCTTTTTTAAACGTTTATTTAAATAACTAATATTTATTTCTATTTTTACATACCGAAACTATCGTAAAATAGCTAAATATTACAAGATCAACAATAAAATCAAGCTAGAGAGTTGTATCTGTGTTTTAACCCTTAGCACTCGAATGGTGACTCTGAAGCACCACTAGAAATCTTTGTGGCACTATTTCAAAGAAATTACAAAATATTTGTTCCATTACAAAATTTGTATTCAATAGATTACGAAACATTTAAATATTATATGTGGAAGTCGGATCAGTTTCGTATGAATAAAATGAAAATATTCTAAGACGGAAGAAAAATTTAGATTTAGAATGAAAATAGCGCCGAGTGCAAAGGGTTAATCATTCTTTTGCTGAAAACGAGTAAGTGTCCGGTGACTTATGGACGAGAGTGTACAGTGTGTCCCACGAACTCTGTTCACTTGAATATCTTGGTTATTTCAAACAATACGAGAAAATGTTAATTACAGAAGTATAAGGATTTAAGAATCTTCATAATATGAAGTCGACATAATATGATGTCGAATTCTTTATGCTCGATTTCGATAGATTGGCGTATTCTGAGTATAAAAGTACTAAAGTGTATTTGTCCTAAAATTTACCGTTGCTGAAATATTGTAGAACATTTCGTTTAACGGTGGATTTTTCCAGTTATAAATTAAATGTGCTCGATAAACGTGCTTTTGTCGTATTACGAAAGTCAGAGTATCTTTAAAAAGGTATTTCTGTAGTTTGGAAAATGTTAAATCGACAAGGACCTGTCTATGTTGCATGCCCAGAATTATCGAGTTTAATGAAAAAGTTACAGCAACAAAGACTACCGAGAATATTTATGTTTTGTACGGAAATAATGTTATTAGTGCAAGATAGGTTCAAGGGTACTGTTTTCGTTTCACGGATGATCATTTTGACACGAATGACGCGCCACGTTCACGTTCAATTTCGAGGCAAAGTGGCCTGCGACCACGTAACATTCGGTTGAGTGAATTGGTGCTACATACAAAATCAACAACCTTCCATTAAACTGCAAAAAAAGAGACAAACATACTTGACGCGGTTGTTTTTATTTCAATTTAACACTCCGCAGCGTTTGATCTTTTTATTCTTTTTTATTTTTTAACTCCGGAGTGCCACCAGAATCCAAAAAAATATTACTAAATTTGTATTTAATAGAAAGGCCAAATATTAAGTGTGGTACAAATTTATTTCTTTGGGTGTATATTATTTTTAAAATCTCGCTAAAAATGTGGATAGCACGTTCTTGTTATTTGTATAAAGTAATGCGAAATAGTCATTTTTGTCGCTCGGTAAACCTAGTGCACCGGATTAAAATAATCTTACATATTCTGGCAACATAGGTAATTGCAGGCAAGTATAGCAATTAAATTCTTTCATTTGAATCACTGGATTTATAGAGTTCCTTGATAAATTTATGTGTTACCGCAATCTGAAAATCATGGAGAACTTAGTGAATAGTGATCTGATGGAAGATTTGAGAAATCAGGTCGCTCGCCGAGAGATGGAAATTTCCCTAGCGGTACGCGGCAGTAAAACTTAATTTCATCCATTATTTAATTTCCGTTATTTGAATGACATCGGCAACTTGAATTGTTTAAATTGCTTAAACCGTCCACAAACGGGGGTAACAAAAGCAACAAAGGGCTAAAAGATAATTCATTTTCAGAGTATATACCAAATTCTTTTCAATGCACCAAACATATCACAAAATATCCTGAAATGTTCTAACTAAAAGGTTCTCACAAAATAACAAATAATCCTTCGCGTACGCTGTAAACTGTACTTCATTCTTCGAGTTCGGTTCGAATAAACTTAACTCGATTAATAGCATAACACAATTCTATCGTGTCATTATTAAACAATTAATAGATCCTTTATGAATTCTGAAGTTATGAATGGACAAAGAGACGAAAAATTTGCTTTTAAATTAGAATACCAAAATTTCTTACAAAATAGGAGTGAGTGGGTACTATTGCCTTGTAAAACTAAAAAGGTTTTATTTTGTTTAGATTTTCTGTCTATTATAATATACGCATGTATACTTGAATGAAAATATTCTATTGTATTGTGTCCCCTAGAAGCATCTTCGCAATTCCATTAATTGTAGAATAAAAAATCTGAGATGTCGCCTTCGTGTTATTGAAATGTGCAATTCTCGCCGTGTGTAACGAGGTTAGAAAAATGTGGATTTGCGCGACGATTCGCGGGCTAGTAATAAGTGGAAACGAGATTTAAAAAATGGGAAATTGTGTCCGATACTCGATGGCTGGTTGCTTGTAGGAGGTAGTCAAAGTGGCCAAAATTTCATTTTCGTTGCAGGAAAGGTGGAATGTCGTCGCTCCCTTCGGTAAGTAACGAAAATTCTCGTATGCGAAACGAAGTGGGAGTAAACCCGAAACAGGCGACACCGCCTGGATAATCCTTAACCTCGTTACGGGACTATTTCGTTGCAGTTTACGCAACGTTGACGGTCTCGTTCGTTCATACGGACGTCTTTTAATGAAATTGCGAGATTAACGTCGATGCATGCCGCCTTCAGCACAGCTGCAACACACTGGAACGCAATATGTCGATCCTTCTCACTTTTCGAAAGCCCCAACAGTCGGACGAGCTACCGTGCTCAAGGTATTAGAGATTAAAAAGCCGTATTTGAAAGCTAAATTTCTTTATCATTTTATAACTGGCCGGTGGATTTGGTACGCTTGCGACTACAATTAATAAACAAAACACAAACCTGTGAAGACATTTCTTTGAATTTTGAGAATATTTCTCCTGACTTATTGAAATTATTGAAGGAAGAATCATATTTTCATCTAACTGTTTCTTGCGGCTAACTTCGAAAATTTGTATTTTGCACGAACATTTACATAACGAAAAACTACGAACATTTCTTTTGCGGTAAAAAATAGTACAAACCCTTTTGCTATTGGACTTTACGTAAAAATTTTATCTATACCTTGATGCATGTGTTTATAAAGGTAAAGGACAAAAAGAAGATCAAAATTAAGCTTTTGCAACTAATTGTTAACCGTTTGTCGACGAAAAGTGACAAAATAGTTGGGAATAATTTGTTCGGTGACAATGTTATCCTGAATTTTATTTTGTTTGGAAATATCACACATTTTATTTTGAAAGTTCTGCACTGAAATGTGTACAGCAATAAAATTATTTTGTTGAGAAGTTAAATATGAAGTTCGCATGAAATAAAGGTGGCAGAAAATGGAGGTAGAATAATTTTGGTTCGATATGGACATGAAAAATCATGCAGAGTATTGAAATGTATATCTCGAATACTAAATGCGTCACGCTTTTCCTATGTGCGATGGAAAGCGTAAAAAGCAATTGGAAATATGAAAAAATCATAATGATCAAATTCGTGCAGATGTTGCGAAATAATTCGCGAGAAATTTGCGAGCGAATGAATCGGAGATTGAAATAACAGAATAAAATTTAAATAACATAAAGCCGAGCTATTATGCGTATGTTATTTTTGAACAAATGGAAATATTATCCATACCGATTCGGTAACTCGTTGTTACAAGCCAAATGCTTAAATTACTCAGGTGCGAGTAAAAACCCTTACGGATAAAAATTTTCTATATATCAGATTGTCTTTTTGAGAAAGCATAATTACAAAGAGAGATAATTTACCAATTAAAAAGCGGATTAACGTTCAAATGGAAACGAATATTGCCCGCGGCCATTGAAATTTAATACTTTATTCATCTCTATGCACGAGAATACAGTGTGAATACGTAAACCTCTTTATTTGAATATGAACATTTATAATTTCTGTTTAATTATTGTGAAATAAATATATTCGTTAGCAGAATTGAATAAGAATCATTCGGTAGGCAGCAGAATGTGTATTTCATTCTGTTTCATTAAATCTGCTTTTTTGGTATACACATGTTTTCGATTCGGCGAAATATGGAATAATTATAACAATAGCTTGGTAACATTGAAGGAGTCATCTATGAAAAATTGGTTCAGGTTTTATATACTTTAAGAGACGTCGAAAAAGTTACTTTAGAATTATTGGTTACTTAAACGATAGCATTATATATATGGCTAGAATTTTATCTACAACTATGAAAAGTTATTTATGAGTACCATTAACAAAATTGTATGGTTAGTTCCTGTTATATAGAGTGCGAAGAATGGACCATTATATCTTCAAGTAGGTGAAAGAGTTACAAGAGTGTTTGTGCAGAAAAATAATGATAGACACTCTTATTTTCCTTGAAAATAATAGTTCTTATTTTGTTTATTTAAGAATTTACTAAACTATTTGCAAAATATAAATGGAGCAATTACATTGTGCGTTTCTGAAATATTTTACAATACCTTTGTTATCTTATTGTAATTACGGAACCTGTTGTGGTAATTAATTTTAATATGCAAACACAAAGTAATTGATTGAAAATGAAATGTAAATAACTTGGAAACGGTGGTATCGTGTTTAATAACTTCATTGTAATTTAATTAGAAGCGTAGTGATTGAACGATAACGAATTGAATGGAAATTTTACTTATTATTGTTTAATATATACATTCAAGACACCATTGACGCATATTCGTTGCATGTTGATATGTTTCTGAAGCTTTTCACAAACTTCTCGACACTTTAATTGCTATAATTACGATTAAGCTCGCCTTCTACCTTCTCTTTAGGAAACGAAAAAAACGTGAGTTTATGAATACAATTTATTATTTATCTTACAAATTAGTAAGACTTTCGACGTTCTCTGAGTTAATTAAGTCTTGTCAAAAACAGTAACATCTAATTATATTCGTTCATGCTTTTGCAAGGCAAAGTACTAAAGCGCCACTGCACACATTAAAATGAAATATTGTGTAACATTAACAGCAAATATAACCAACAATATGTCTATTATCATGCCCAGAACATATTTGTTTCATACGAACATTCATTATTAATCTTACCCAAATGATCCGTAGAATAATAAACGCTATCTTTAGAACCATCGAATTTCACTTAATTCGTACGAGAAGTACTAAAAAATATTTGAATTTTAATAGAAATCAGCCTGTACATTGTCAGAACCACATTTCCATTTGTAAAATGGATATTTGAATTGCAGCCGATTCAAAGTAATTTCCGCAAGCGCATTTATTTCCGCTATTTACTCGCGAATACCGTTACAGGAGTAGACGCGGGGCTTAATATCGTGCAGCATTATTAATTTATTGGAAAAAGCGTAATGACTTTATTCAATCCGGGGCACACAGAGTACATACATACACCAAACGTTCTGCAAACGTGTATAACATTTGCCAACTAGAAATATTCGCTCTCCTACTAATATTCGTCCGAGTACACCTGTTAGTCCGTTGTTTTAGAAAAATATTGACGCGACATCTCGATTGCAAATAAATTGAATCGTACGAATTCAAATTGCACAAAATTGTTAGACATATAGAACTCGATATACAGGGTGTCCCCAAAAATGTCGTACAGCCGTTTAACCTCTTAACTTAAAAGCCCGACAATACTCGGGCATTATAATATAACATAATACACACTTTTACAAAATAATTGTTACGTTAAGAGGTTAAGAGGCGGTTCCTGAGGTCCTTTGAAGTGACAATTTCCTGTACAAAAATATCCACCACGGTCTAGTCATAAACGTTCCATCAGAATTGCTTTTAGCAGTTAATCGAAATTATTAGGTTTAAAAAAATTGGTTCAGAAACATGCGAAACTATAAGCTGACACGTTATGATTTTCTTGAAACTGTCGAAAGTGTCCGCTTTTCAAAGCTTATTCAAGTAGGTTAATTATTCAACCAGAATAATCCCACAGGAGATTTTCTAATAAAACAAAAAAAGTATTGGTGCAGCTGGTAGTGATTATTAACTCTTTGCACTCGAAGCTATTTTAATTCCAAAATGAAACATTTCTTCCCACCTACAATACATTCATTCTATAGATTTTTCTCATGTTATACATACGAAAATGGTGCAGTTAGTGTAGAAAATATTTTGTATTTAGTACTACAGTATATTTACTACAATAATAGTGTAGAAAATCTTTTGAATAATGATACAACAATTTTTAGTGGCGCCTTACAGTCGCCATTCGAGTGCTAAAAAGTATTGGTGCAGCTGTAGTGATTATTAACTCTTTGCACTCGAAGCTATTTTAATTCCAAAATGAAACATTACTTCCTACCTACAATACATCCATTCTATAGATTTTTTTCATGTTATACATACGAAAATAGTGTAGGAAATATTTTGTATTTAGTACTACAGTATATTTACTACAATAATAGTGTAGAAAATCTTTTGAATAATGATACAACAATTTTTAGTGGTACTTTACAGTCGCCATTCGAGTGCTTAGGGTTAAAAATTCGGTGCAGTTAAATAATGAACACTGTTCCATCAAGGCGGTCCGTAAATCACAATAACCTAGCGATCAATTGATATTCGGCGAATTCTGTTTCGATGAAAACTCGCTCGAAGGCCTTTGTTGATTTCCGGTCGGAAGCGTGTGCAAATGAAAGGAGCGGAATCGGGGTCATCGTTGGAACTTTCAATGATGAAGGACGTTTCCGTGAAAAGTGTGCAAGTTGCAATGACATCGACAGGCGCGACTTTTTCCCCGGTGACCGGGGTTCGAACATGAAGCGCGGGAAGGTTCGAGTCGTCCTTTCCCGGAATAAGAGCAGATCCGAGAGAAAGTCGACGTCATGTTGAGCGTCGCGGAGCCCGGAAAGCTTGTTCTAACCTTTCAATCGATCCCGCCATTCGTCGTCGAAAGCATTTTCGCGTTGACTCTGGCCGTGCTGCTGGCTTCGCCTCTAATCCTTCAAGTTCAACAGTTTTTAGTAGGTCTCTCTCCCCCACACACACACACGTTAACACTCGACGGAGTCTCGAACGTTGAATTCCCCGGAAACCGAGCGAGCCCGACCATAAATCGCACTTTACTTAAGAAAATTCTGGCCGCCGTTGTTTGTTGGTCAAATAAATTAATTTAGCTTGACACCTACCGCAAGCAACATCACTTCCGTACAGATTTGCAGAACTATCCGGGAATTCACTGTTTCTAACCTTTTCACTTTTCTGTCAATGTTAGGTAGATTTATTTTCAATCTCTCTATTTCACTAGAATATTTATGATTGATTCAATCAAAATTTTGTAAAGTAGAGTCTAATATTAATATCTGAAAAACTTGATATCTCAGCGTTATAAGAAGAAATCAGAATTACTACTTTCATCTCCAATAACACCGTTTAGGTTAGGCAAAAAGAAATCCATTATTTTTACGTGAACTTCAAGACTTTATTTAACATGTTTCGGATTATCCGATTTTGGGTTAAATATGTACCGTTTTGTTCTATAATTTGTTGCCATTTTAAAGGTAGCTTCATAATGCCTCTCTCATAGAAGTCTTGGTCCCTATTGGCGAAAAACTCTAGTGATCGATTTTCACAATCTTCTCTTGATGCCAATTTCTTATTACTAAGGAAGTTTTGCAATGCACGAAAAACATGGTAATCGCTTGGTGCCAGGTCCGGACTATATGGTGAATGCATCAAAACTTCCCCACCAAGCTTCCGGTGTTTCTTGCTAGTCACTATAGACGTGTGTGGCCTGGCGTTGTCCTGATGGAACACAACACCTCTCCTGTTGGCCAGTTCTGGCTGTTTCTTGTCAATCGCATTGATTGAAAATTGGAACTGAAAATTGAAAAAGAAAATTTTCTTTCTTTAAATTTAAAAAAAAACTCAGAAATAAAAAAAATTAAAATTGCACGTGATTGGCTGTTACAGTATCGGGACCATAAACACCATTCACCATTCACAATTTCAGTCGCCTGGCTTGCATTTTCGCCTTTATCAAAGAAAAACTGTAAAATGTACCGAATTTTCTCTTTGTTGACTTCCATCTTTAACACCCTGTAAGTCACAACTGAATGGACCAAACAGCAAAAGAAGTTTTTTAGCGCGAAATGTCACCTTTCCAATGAGCATAAATCTGAAATTGTTTGATCGATGTTTTACGAGATATCGATCACTACAGCCATCCACCGGAAAAATAATGGATTTCTTTTTCCCCAACCTTAAGCACCTAGGAAAAAAATATTATTTCGAAGGGAACACACAAGTTCGAGCAAAATTTGTGTAAAAACGCAACCGACAGCCGTCTATTTTTGGACTCTGTTTTTAAATAAAACACAATAGACCCTGGGTGCAATTAGCAACGCCAAGAAATGCACGGCGAGCCTTCGCGGAGTTTATCGTCGCAGATGGTTCGCTGTTCTCGGCTTTATCGACCTCATAAGGGGGTGAAGCCCTCAAAAGAGCGTCTCAATTCCGCGCCGTCAAGTCTCGAACATGCCAGGGAATTCAATTTAGAAATGAAGTCGGTTCGCGAGTGTCCCGGTGTACAAACATCCCGTCGACCGGTCGACGGACGATTTCGCCCAATCAACCGTCGCGTCGTGTCGCGTCGCGTCGCGTCTCGTCTCACCGTCCGTCGAATAAAATATCATAGCTGTATCCGGTACACAGAGGGATGCAACATTGCTAAATAAAAAATTCCGGCGTCGTTGTCTGCTCGCTCGCGGCACCGTCGAGTAACGCTATTTGTACACACTGTTGGAATACCGAATGTTATCGCGGCTGAAGGACTCGCTCGACTCTGGCTCGAGATGCCTGCACGGTTCGAAACGGTCCACAGTGCGGACAAATTGGCAATTTTTTGGACAAATTTTTTAGCACTTCTCGTAATTATTCGTTATTAATGTATACACAGGCTCACGAAAGTATTCGAACGTCCTTTGAAACAGTATAACTTTTTTAAAATTGCACCAAACGACATGACATTTTCTGAGCAATTAGAAGTATCGGTTTACCGAATGACGTGCAAAAAAGAATTTGAAAAAATTGCAATTGCTAGGAATTAGAAGAGCAAATAAGAAAAGCACTTTCCAAAACTTTTTTATTTGAGCCTGTAATGAAAATTTAAAATATGCGTTTTGTAGATCTGTGTTGGTTATAAACATACTGAACATTTCATCGGAATCGGTTGCTGCAGATAAAAACGACACGCATCTAAAGATGTTAGAATTTGTGGATTTTAAGCAAAAAGTAACCAAAAGTCATGAAAAACCACGATTTTCACCACTTTTAACTACTCGTAGCTCATGTGTATATTAATCGATTTCGATGAAATTTTCAGCATGTGTATAATTAACATAGATCTACAAAACGCATATTTTAAATTTTCACTACATGTTCAAATCGTCGTGAAAAACTATATACCATTTTCACCACTTTTAACTATTTAGAGCTCGTGTGTATATTAGTCGATTTCGATGAAATTTTTAGCATGTGTATAACTAACATAGATCTACAACACGCATATTTTCAATTTTCATTACAGGCTCAAATAAAAAAAGTTGTAAAAAGTGCAATTTTTATTTTCTCATGTAATTCTTACATGAGATTCTTGCCAATCCGTACATTTAACAAATTAAAAAATCTGTAAAAAATTACTGCGGATGATCTCAGGAACAACTACCCATTCCATGTTTTTTCGACACTTTTATACACAGTAATTATACATACACAGTAATTATACATATACAGTTAACGTTAAAGATACCTATTTGTTTAAGTAATCTTTCATTTTTTTTTTAAACCATACAGCACCGACTTTTCGAGATCTATCATTCACCGGTTCGGATAATCGAGGTTCGGGTAATTGACGCTCTACTGTACATAAAGGTTCCGATTAAAACAGTTACCAATAGACTGCGGATCTTTATGAAGAATAAACATTTCCTATATGAATTGCAAAAAAAGAAAACAGACACCAACTAGAAATTTTGTTCATTTTTTAACAACTCCGATAAACTGAAAGTACAGCACATTGATATTCTCGAACTCTTTTAATATTTCCGCTCTTCCAATTCGGCCCCGACTGCGGACGCTTAACCCCTTGCCCTACAATAACGAGCCAGACTCGTGATGAAGATTCTGAATAGAGTCTAATAAATGTGAACGTTATTAATTTCCTTTAAATCGAAATAAAAATCTATTTTTTTTGTGGTTGATATATATCCTTTGAGGAAAATGTGGACATACAATAAATATAAACTACCTTTCTTTTCATCGAAATTCTGAACGATGAAGAATTTCTAATAATTATAATCACAAAATAAATAGTAGTGCAAGGGGTTAAATGTGCGCTACCTGTGACAGCTTCCAAGCCACGGGAGCCTGACAGCTCATCGAAAGAAGCATGGAACTGTGAGAAGCCACCCGGTGGTGACGCACTACCCTGTATCAGTGTTCGCTGATTCTGCATCTAGCTCGAACTCGGATCTGCATCTGGAGTCGGTCCGCAGGACAATTTCGACGCCCCTGTTGCAAGCCAGCAACGACATCAGGAACCGTGGCAAATCTACAACACCTGAAAACACCTTGGCAGACAACATAACCAAAACGACGACGCCCGAAGCGAACCGAAAGGACATCTTCTTCAAGAACTCATCCTCCTTCGTTGCCACCGACTCACAGTTGCCTATCGTCGATATATCTGCCTTCGATTACGATGTGTATCGCTACAAGCTCATCGAAGCCGCCCTCAGGAGACAGTACGACGATTATCAACCCCCTGGTGACGTTGTGCTGAATTCGATTAATCTGAACACCAACGACTCCACTGTGGCGGTGCGTTTGGATGATCGGTATCATCACAGTTTCTTCGATTTCGTTGAGGAACACTATGACGCTACCAACGAGGTTGGCAAGAAGGAATATATGCATCCGCTCGATCATTTTTTGGTGAAGGGACCCCGGATACCGGAGACCGTGGAGAAGGAGACCGAAACTGGGACTGCGGACGCGAGTCGCGAGCCTGTCTCTCAAGACTGGAGGTCGTTCAAGGTCGCTTCGAACGATGATGGCGGTACGAAAAAGAGGCAACGCGAGGGAGACTTAGGTACCTATGTACACCAGCACTTTAGCTCCTTTCTTGAAACTTGGTTAGAACTGACGTACGATGTAGAATCTTGATCTAAGCGCAATCCTCGGGTCCCTGCTCCGACATAGATCGTGTAGGGCTACTATTTTCTTGTAACCACGCCGGACATAGAAAAGGACAACGCGTGTAAACACTATATCGTGTTTAGTGTCATTTTAATCAGAAAAATGCCACAAATATGTTGGCGAAAGTCCCATAAAAAAATAATGAAACATAAAGTAGTTTTGTAATTGGAGTAGTAGTGGTTCACACCGTTATAGACGCGACTAAGATCGCGTAGCTCAGTTGAGCTTAGATCAAGATTTCACTGTAATACCAAACCTACTTGCGTTGGTCGAATGACAGGTTTTTCAGATTTTTTAAAACTTGAATATGGTATTCTCGATACAGCTTTTCCGAAACATTCAAATTCCGATTGGCACGATTTCGAAAGTAGCGTTCAGCGGAATGACCTGAAATATCAATATCATGAAAGATCCTTTTAATTAATTAAGGAACAATCCTATACGACTTGCCACCACTACATACTTTAAATTTCATAACTGGCGTCAGAACTGATTGGATGCTCTGTTATACTGTGGCCTTGGAGTGACCTTGAGTTCATAAATTTTAGTTTCATCAACAGAAACGTTCGCATAGAAAACTATGTTATTTCAATCAAAATACATATTCTGGTTCATGTGTATCCATCGCTCGCGCTATTACAAATTTCGTTATTGCAAGTTCGTGTTGTATTTAAGTTTAGTTTGCATTTAGTTATTGTTTATATTTATCTACCGAGCGTTACCCAATCTTCTGGAGACGTTGTCTGTAACTTGCGTTCAAACTTGATATTCACTTGATATTATCGTTACCATTGGATTTATTAATCGGTCTGATAATTTGACCGTCAAGCTTAGTTTGAATATGTAATTTGTTCGAAGTAAATCGATTTTCTTGAAGACCTGGTAAATGTAACAGCTCGCTGCATTAATTTTTATGTCGGCCACACTAGGTCTAAAATACATACAGGGTGTTCGACTACACGTGGGAGAAAATTTAACCGGTGATTTTCCATGGCAATATGAGACGAAAATGAAGAGTAAAAAAATTGTAATTTTGGCTTAATTTTTTAGTTATTATAAATTCAAAATCCGCCTAAAATGCGGCAACCCGACCAACAGAGCCTTTACGACGTAAGCAACATATAACTCTGTTGGTCGGGTTGCCGCATTTCAGGGGGATTTTTAGTTGATAACAACTAAAAAATCAAGCCGAAATCGCAATTTTTTTATTCTTCATTTTGGTCTTATATCGTCTTCGAGAACCACCCCTTAAATTTTCTCTCATATGTAGTAGAACATCCTGCACATAGTGTTATTAGTAGACTGCTGATCTTCATGCAAAATAACCATTGTCTGCATCGATTCCAAGAACTATAAATCAAGTAGAATGTTATTTCTTCGTTTGCTAATTATAGTAGATGAGAAATAGCATATCGACATTTGAGATTTAAAAAATTTCCCTACAATTTCAAATTTTATCTACTCAATTTTATTATAAACGCATAAAGATCCGCAGAATAGTTATTAGAGACAGGCGAGGTAATTTTTGGTTGGAAAAAATATTTTTCATAATTTGTAGCACTCGTATATGTATCGAGATGTCTGAAGCAAGGCTTGAACGCGATTGCGTGGATCTGCAAAGTAAAAATTGTTTGCATCAACTGCCAGAAACCGACGTTACATAAAAATCTCTTTCCTTCTGTAGTAATTTTAACACTAGAACTACCGGATGGGTCAAAATGACTTCCTCCTAATTTTTTCTTTTACAGATATTGAAATTATAAATATGTTTCCATGAGAAAATTTTTTAGTAAACTTCTCTATCGAAGTAGATATTTAAACGAAACTAATACGAAATCTAAACAAATCTTATTTTGTTGTTATTATAAGACAATGTATGCCAGTTGCATTTAGTGCTTGGTCGTTCTAATGTTAACCCTTAGCACTCGAGTGGTGACTCTGAAGCACCGCTAGAAATTATTGTGGCATCAAAGAAATTACAAAAAATATTACAAAATATATTTGTTCCATTATCAAATTTGTATCTAATAGATTACTAAACATTTAAACATTATCTGTGGAAATCGGATCAGTTTCGTTCGAATAAAATGAAAATATTTTAAGAAGAAAGAAAAATTTAGTTTTAGAATGAAAATAGCGCCGAGTGCAAAGGGTTAATAAGCTGAGAACAACGTATCGATGCTCTTCGATCCTCAGTCTTACTCGCAACAATTACTCAAAGTAAATAAATTTTTTATCCGAATTATTTTCGGAATCGTTCCAAGCGGACCTCGATTAGCTTCCTCGATATCGAACAGTTCCAGTAGCACGCTCCGTATAAAAATTCGCAAAATCGATCGGAAAATGTCGTTTCAACAGAAAATTTTCTACGTACCGTAGACTATGTCACGAAAAGAGGTTCGAAGTCATCGAATCCGAGAGCATCCGGTTCTGCAGTTCCCTCGTCGGCGAAAAACTCGACGTGTCCACGGTTCGCAGGCAAAAGAGGCGTCACGAGATTACAGCGGGCCACTTCGAGCACAGACTCGATCAGCATGAAGCGAGACACATTGTCGGAGTCGCCAAGACAGGAGAACAGACAGGACACCTTCTCCTCGATCGACGGCGTCGAGAGGGAATCGATCAACTGCACCACGATCAGCTCCATCGACTCCGAGAGCGTCCGCAGCGAATCCAGCAAGCATCCGGACGATCATTCCGGTCGCTCCCGTGATTCCTCGATAGCGTCCACGTGGACAATGTCGGACCGTCAAGCTCAGCCTTGGCTGGCTGGTAACCAACGCGCACCGTACAACAGAAGGAACGTCGATAAACTATCTCCAAAAACACGGGAAACGATCGAGAAGGATAAAACAGCCTCGAAACAGCCGGGACGCTTGATCAGAAATCGATCGATCAGCCGCGCCGAACCTAGCGGACACGCTCAATCTAGAAGTAGGTCTCTAGCGAACAGAAATGCTTCGAAACAGATTTCGTTGACTGGAACGATTAAAGAATCGAAAGCTAACGAGCCGAGGAAGCTGGAGCCGATTCGAAGCGAAACCGACGAGACAAACGCGCGCTCAACCTTCTCGACGAACGATCCTTCGATCAGGGGATTCGGGAACGATCGATCGGATCGTCCAAGTGATTCGATCGCGAAGAATGCCGCCGAACCGGTGGCTCGAGAACCCCAGTCGATAGCTTTCTTTGTTGACACGGTCCAGGAGCGTTCGGAAAGTAGGGTTAGGCCAGCACGGCCGAACGGAGCGCGTAAAGCGGATAATTTCGGTCGGCCGAAATCGTCGCCGGGACAGAAGCAGAAATCCGTGAAACGTTCTCGCGATAAAGATCAGAGATCAAAAACTATTGCGCCGAGCCCGAAGACGGCGGAGCTTTCGTCGGAGTCGTTGCACGCGAAAGAACAATTCAACGGGAACGCGGCTGTGAACTCCACCGGCAATGATCAAGAGAAAAAAGAGTGGACGAACGAGTCCGGCAAAATGTTCAAAGAGGCTGAGAGGAATTTTCAAGGGGACCAACCGAGAAGAAACGCGCGAGCGAAATCGAATTTGTGCCAGGTGAGACACGCTTTTGATCCGATTAGACGGAACGACGACAGGAACGGGAACGCCGTCGGGAAACTGTCGGACGACTTCGATCCGAAGAAACTTGGCCCCGGAACGAGACAATTAGCTGCGACCACTGTCAAAAATCGTTTGCCTGTCGGTAAGAGATTAACGACGGTGTCGAGGCCTCCGCGACAAGACGGCGACTCGAAGATTGCCGCTGGGCTGCAGGATAGCGTCAGATCGATGCCAATCGGGTCCAGCAAATCGCCGTCGATCGGAAGGAAAGTTTTGAAAACCGTTCAATCCGAAGATAACGAGGGCAATCGGTTGAGCAAGAATCAAAATGAAAATTTCAAACTCCCGAGCAAAGACACTAACGCCGCCATAGCTATGCAAGCAGGATTGAAGAAGTATATCAAGAAGCTGAAACGCGTGTTGTCCGATCGCGACAACCCTGACATCGACGAGCTGGTCTCCTTGAGCTTGACTGACGCCATTTTGCCGGAGATTGAGGCGACCTTGTCCTCCATCGAAGTCCAACAAGTGCAAACTGTGCTAAGCATGGCGGAGAAGAAGTCTGAGATGATGCAGCAGGAGTTGCCTGTCGTCAGGGGCAATGTGACATGAATATCTATAGTACTTTGTTCGTATTTTGTTATAATTATTTTGCTTACATTATTTTAGAAAAATCAAATAAATCTTTGTAATGCAAGTTTAACTTTCGTGGATGTAGTTTAACATTGACGTATTTGTTAGGATCAAATATATTTCTAAGCACTAACACTCAAGGGTTTAATTCTTTATTTGAATAAAAATGTTGCTGGAAAATTAGACGACAATCTTGTTATAGCGCGTGATAAAACTGAACAACACTCTCCACTTTTGGAGAAAAATTAATCAAAGGAAAACGCATATCAATGACGTTCTGTTTAACATTTGATGTCATATTCAGTGTTTCCCCAATTTAATTAAGCAGAAAATGAAGTATAAATACCAAAAAGTATTTGTCACATGAGCATTTTATAATATACGGTTCACTTTTTCGAAACTTCATCGCAGATTGCCTTTCATATTATTAAATCGTTCGTTTCATTGCAGTTGCCATTGGAATATTTAACCTTCTGCTGCAGATTTCCAAAGAGGGTAAAAAAAAATGTAGACCAACAGATTCTGCAGCTGTTACTGTTTTAATTAAATCACTACTCGCGTTATTTATGGTATTATCTTCACAGCGCTGAAGTAATTTTTTTATAAAACATTCTTGTTTAATGAACCACGTTTTGATTTGTTAGTTTTATCGTCTGGGCGATTTCCCTTTCACGAAGAGTACCCGAATTGTTCGAATGAATTGTACAAAATATTTCTCACGAGCACACGAGGCAAAATTGTTGTTTTAACATTTATTTAAACGTACATTGGGCATGATTGCTTGCGACGAAGTGCAACTGCAAATTGACTCATAAAAGAACATAACTATACGTTTTCTCTTTATCTAAATAAAATTATAACAAAAATGATTACTTTCATTTATACGTTTCACGATTTCACTGATCAAATAATATAAATAATATACCATTTTCATTGCGTAAAATAATAATAAATTATTTTTTGTCGTTTATAGTTCAACATTGGTGTCGACGAATCCTTTTCATTTCAAGCTAATTTTCCGTCTTTCAGATGTTTCTCAGTTTATAAAAACTGTGACGTTTAGACAGACAAGTAAAATTGTTACATGTAAAAAATTTCAGAGTGCTGACATTTTCTATTGATCCAGTGAATTATTCTCTCTAATAAGAGTGGAATGTAGAACGGCATGTAATTCTGTGCAATAATTCATTTGTTGTCTCGATTCTCAATGAACCTCGACTCGTTATCAATTAAACGTATGAGTCTCGTTAAGCGAATCGTATGTCCAGCGATTCCTTACTGATTTATAAGATCCGTGTCGTGGACGGTCACGGTGTTGCAGATAGAGTCATTAATTAATGATGCACAGCAAGAAACTAGAACAACGTCGACAACGAGACCTAAACTGTACAGGATGGCAAAATGATTGTCCACAATGTCGACACCATCCTGCAGAAAATTAAAAAGCAGCATAGTACCTGATGCCATAATTTCATCCAGAGTTTACGTTTCTGCTCGAGGGATACTTAAGGAGAATAAAGTAAAGTTGTGTTTGAGACTTTTTAAAATCGGAATTAAAATTCAAAACTTTATTGTCAAATGTCGAAAACAAGTCTAATGAGTTTTTATGAAAAGAAGATGTTAACAGAAATATGTTTTTTAGTGGAGTAGAAAACACAAACCACAATTGAATCATGCCTTTTCGCGTCAATTCATTAATGGCAGAGTACCAGCTCTCGTCCTTATAATTACTGTTCTTTGTATAATTTGTCAGGCGTTTCTTACGTTTGCATTAATTCCAGCTACCGATTCAATTTTTTGTGCTGTGAGAAGTTTAAATTTGTAGCTTTCCTCGAAGTTGCCACACTCTTTACGGACATTCTCCTTTATTTCCTACGTAATGACACTGTAACGAGTTCTCTTCAAGAGTGTAACACATCTGCCTCACACAATTTCTTCTTTTCAGTCTTCAGTCAATTTTAATTCGCTATCATTTCATTCTCTTCTATCTTCTATCTATTCTATCTATCTTCTATTTTCCATATTCTATAGAAGTTGACTGAACGAACGACTACTTTCTGCTTCCTCGGAAACGTTACAAACTGACTTTTCACTGAATAATTTTGTCTGCATTTCGAAAATTCGAAAAATTGTTAATTATAAATCACATGTGCATAGGTGAGATTTTTCGGATTAAAATGAGTCCAAACATGACATAATTCGGAGTCAACTCTAATTCATCAATCTAATAATCTACTGTGTCTTCGTTTAAACAAGTAAATATAATCCAAATTGTGTCGTGTTCGGTATCGTTTCAATCAGAAAATTGTCACGGATACATTGGCGAAAGCTTCATAAAGAAATCATTTTAAACAAGAAAGTTTTATCATTGTCTTAAGGGGTTATATACAGTTAGAATTTTCAAAAAATCGATTTTTTTTATTTCATTTTCGTAATGTACATATATTTAAGTATACGCACAAAAAATTTCAAGTCAATCCGGCGATTATTTTTAAAGTTACACGCATATTTGTAAAGACGTGTCGGAGCGTTTGAAAGTAGGAGGCGATCTTTCGACGCGTTTTTCTCGAAACTGTGTTTTCAAAGTCGGTGAGCAAGATTTCTCGGAAACGGCTGAACCGATCACTCTCAAATTTTAACACAAGCTTCTTAAGTATATTTTTTAGTAATTAATCGAAGCTTTTTTCTCTCCGATGTATATTTTTTTTTTATAAACAATTTAAGGCCAAAATTTTGGTGAAAAATCGATTTTTTTCTTTGAAAAGCCGCCATTTTGTCACAAAATTTTATTTTGCTTATTCCTTCGATTAATTACTAGATTCAACATTTCTTTAACGAAATCAGTTTGGTTTTTTCATTTTTGATGATCCAGTCCAGAGATATAGTGGTCACCGCAAGGTGCCTTTTTTTAGAGGAGCTCCATGAGATCAGCTATGGCAGGTTTCAAAATTATTATTTTTACAAATAAAAAATGTTCAAATACAGTTAAAAGTTACCATAATATGTGTGCAAATTTTTACATTAATAGATGTAAAGGTCTCCTCAGGAAAAAATTCTTAAAAAATCGCTTTTTTTGGGCCTCGTAACTGTATATAACCCCTTAAGCAAGCGGCAAAAAATCAAGAAATAGTATCTGTACACGGTATAAGTAACATTTCCGTCCCGAAGGTTCGCAGCTACGCAAAGGTAAACGCTAACGTCCAAATACAAAGTTTATTCAGCATACTTCCTGCCACCTCCGCCTATCCAGTAGCAAGGGATCACTATTAATTCCGAGGAATTATGTGCTTCGACTGCGGATCGAATTGCCTTCGGAGTAATTGATACAACGAACCGATGACGATTAAGAGTGTACCGTACGCTGTGCTAATTCAAACGGTGTTGATTAATATTCGCGTGCATTCGCGGAAGACGCGGAAGAGCCGGCTCGTATTCCTGCACCCGGGTGCACCACGCAATTTCGCTGCAGATGGGATTTACGATGGAACCCATTAGCGGTATTCGCGTTCCAAGATTTCTTGCTGTCGTTCTCAGACTTTCTGCCGGCTCGGCGCAATTTCGGTGCGGCGATCTTTTCTAAACGCGTTTTTCATCGATTAGACGTTTTCCACAGTCCGAAATTCTGCGTGTATTGTATGCAAATTGTAACGGGCCGGACTGCAAACGCAACGCGGCCGGAGCTTGCCCGAACCCGAAGTGTGTTTCGCCGATCAGTTACACCAAACAAATTGTTGTTCTCGCTCGCGATCGATTTCCTCGTCGGTGTGCTCAACGGGAATAATTTCGCGATGCACAGGTGAACCGGATTGCGAATACTCCCAGACGTTGAGCGGATGCGATCTACATAGGACACGAATGAAATATGAACTACGCAGCTTTTTCGAACAAAAAAAAGTGTTTAACGAAAAAAAAATCAGCAGGTGCAGGATTCGATCGAAATATCCTCAACCGAAGATTGATTTTAAAGTCTCTTTATTTACATAACAGTAACTTACAAAGTATACATAACAACAGCAGTCTTATATTTGTTTGTACTTTAACATCTGTTCTTGTAGCCCCTATCATACTGATTTATCTAACGCCTGCGCCAACCTAAACTATGAGGGTTTATTCTCATACATTGAAACAATAAACATTTGTAAGTTTGTACATTATTTTTTAAAAACGTTTAATATTACGTACTACACCTACGAAAAGGTAAAGAGGCATCGAAATAATTAATTTTGATTTTTTTAAACAATTATACAATTTATAAAAAATTCCAGAAAAAAAAATCAAGAACAATGGTTTCAACAATATCTCATTACAGAATTTCTATGAAACAGGTATCTACGAAATTTCAATGTGAAATATGCATTTTCTTCGAATATTTGGAGATTTCCAATTTGTTTAAACATGTTCGCAACATCCGAAAAATCTGAAGAAAATACATATTACTGATCGCGATGAGACACAACTAATATAATAATATATACGTGGCACTCGGAAAACTTCAATGTAATATCGAAAATTTTATGTTTCCGGGTTTTTTTTAAAACCGATTTCGCAAGCAAAAATTCTGAGATAATTCTTGGGAAGAATCGGAAGCGGTGTGACAATTTTTAATTATACTGTTGCCACTACTTGTCGCTGCATTCTCACTACATCAGCAAATGCTTCCAGCAACCAATTATTTCCGTCATGGGTTGCATAATGACGCTAATTGCGAACATTCTCGCGGAACGAATCGGTAACACGTGCTCGCGCCCGAGCATAACCGCATTTTATGGGTGATCTAAAATTCCACGCTGTAAATAATCCGAACGATCCTCGGGCTAATAAAATATAAATCGTAACGCATGCGAACCGCTTTAAACTAGTTTCAAACAGTTAAGTGTGTCATGTTTATAAGAATTTTTTGCATATTAATTAGTTCAAATGGTACATATGAAAAATTGTTATTTTACAAATCAATGTTTCCTATTCCGTTTTTATTTTTGTGTTTATCGGAATTCATCATTTTAGAATCAAATTAAATGTATCGTCGAGCGTTCAATTAACAGCATAACATTTTTACCGTATTACTTATTACTATTGTTTTGTTTTGTATTATTCGCTATTTCAGACGATTCTTCAGTCTGTTTATTTAATCCCGTATAGGAAACGTTCTTCAAAACATCTCAGATTTCATTCAAACAGCTCAAAGGAGATTCCGTAACTTTCCCCGCTCAGCTAACCCCAAAGCAACGATGAACTTCATAAATAATATAATCAGTCTTTAAAGCAGAAGGGAGTATCGCGGAAAGTAAATGAGTACAAAATGGATTACCTCTGTACAACATCCCGGCGCGTTAATCTATATTTTTGGAAAAGGTAAACTAAACTGCCCTGTGAAACTTACCTGCACCCCCGGCGATATGAACATGCTTCGTCTCGTTCAATCCCATGTTACGGATATCTGTAATATGCAAATTCTACTGCGTAAATCGCGAATTACAAACCGCAGAATTTAATTTCGCAATATAATTAATGAAACCCGGAATGTATCAAAACGCGTTTCAGCGTCGCGGCGGCTTCATATCTTTGTTTACAATACTTCACGAAGAGCTTTGCAATTATTGTGCTATACCGAATATAAAGTTGCGACATATGCATCTTATTTACTTTTAATTTTTCCGCATAGTATTTATTTATCGTTAGGCGTAGTAGTAACTTCTGTGTCACAAGCTTTTCTACATAATTTATTATATTATTCCATTTTTATCATTTATCATTTGTTTTTCTTTGTTTCAAACTTCTAGAGTAGCTACCAAGATATATATAAAACAATAACTACATTGGCTAACGAAATATTGAGTGTAAATAAAAGAAGCTTGTCGTTACTAATGTTTCTTCTTATTCGTCCGAAATAGGACGAAAACCGGTCCCGAGCGATCGTCTTATATCGAAAGAAGTGTGTATAGTAGGGGTGTGCGGGATTCCCGAAAATATTCGGGATTCCTGAGAATATTCGGGATCCCGAAAATGTTCGGGATTCCCGAAATTGTTCGGGATTCCCAAAAACATCTGTGATTCCCGACATTTTAAGTTTCTCCCTACTTCCAAAAATTACCAGCATCCGAAAGCAATTGTGTTCTCGAAGATTACATATCTTATTAATCGGGAATGTTCATGTTAGTAATATTGTAGAAAGTAATCGCAAATTTGGATAATTCTGGCAATGCAGAATTTATTTATTTAAAAAAAAAAAAGAATTAATAAATTTATAAATAAATAAATTATTATAAATAAATAATAATAATTAACCCTTTGCGGTCGGAAGGCGACTCTCAGTCGCCACGGCGTTTCGCGCGACAGGTCGGATGGCGAGTGAGAGGCGCCAATCGGTGTTTATGTTAGATTACGTTAGCTCCAAGCTATAGGAACGCAGCATTGGTACTTAGAAAGGTTCCTTAGCTGTTTATATTCTTTCATATGATGTATTAAATGACACATCTTAACGGAGATAAGATAAAATTGGTAAAAGATAGTAGTGGATCAGGTAGTAGCAGACACAAACCGCTATGCTGCAAGAAAGTTAGAGGAAACAGCGTTATCCTCGCGATCAATTTGGCACACGTGGTATAATGTCACGAATGCAGAATTTTTGGCGTTTATCGCAGTTATAGTAAATATGGGGACAATAACAGCGGCCAATCTGAAGGAATATTGGTCAAAAGACCCTACAAGTAATATTCCATTTTACCCGAATACATTTTCGAGAGAGCGGTTTAGCCAAATTTTTTGGATGCTACATGCAGAGATAGTTTCAGCGCAAGGTAGCAACACCAGAACACGTTTGCAACTGATAACTGGCTACCTTGATTACATAAACTCCAGACTTTTGAACCATTTCACACCGGACAAAGAAATTTGTGTTGATGAATCTGTCGTCAAATTCAAGGGACGGGTTTCATTTATTACATACAACCCAAAAAAACCGACTAAATGGGGCATCCGAATATATACACTGGCAGATTCTGGTACGGGATATATTTGCGGAATTCTACCGTATTATAGCAGCCTTACAACACAAAAATTGATAAGACCGGACCTTCCAGTATCAACAAGAATTCCGTTGCATTTATACACAATGATCATTTAATTTGTAAGATCATTTTATTTGTACCTGTAAGGCGCCCGTCACCTTCGCGAAAATCGCTCCGACCTGCCACCTCGCTCGGCCGAAAAAGCCGCCGACCGCAAAGGGTTAATAATAAAAATAATAATAAATAAATAATAAAATTAATTATCAATAATTATAGTCAGTTAATTATTATTAATTATTTTATTATTATTATTAATAATTATTATTATTTATTTATAATAATTTATTTATTTATTTATAATAATTTATTTATTTATTAATTTATTAATTCATTTATTAATTTATTAATTCATTTATTAATTTATTAATTCATTTATTTTTTTAAAATAAATAAATTCTGCATTGCCAGAATTATCCAAATTTGCGATTACTTTCTACAATATTACTAACATGAACATTCCCGATTAATAAGATATGTAATCTTCGAGAACACAATTGCTTTCGGATGCTGGTAATTGTTGGAAGTAGGGAGAAACTTAAAATGTCGGGAATCACAGATGTTTTTGCGAATCCCGAATAATTTCGGGAATCCCGAACAATTTCGGGAATCCCGGATGTTTTCGGGATTCCGAAATTCTCGGGATTGCATCCCGATCCCGAGAAAAATTCCCGTCCCGACCGGGATCCCGCACACCCCTAGTGTATAGTGAAACATCGGCGTGGGTAATTTTCCAAAAAACTACCTTCATTGATTTGCAGAACAGTTTTTGGATCGAATCCGGACCAATAAATTGCGTGGAAGCGAAAATTAATCTGATTCTGTAAATTATGCGCGCATTTCGCGAGAGGTTCGCTTTAATGGAAAAGTGTCGAAACGCAGAATCCCTCGGCTTGATATATTTCACTATTTTATTTTATTTAAGAGCTCCGCGAACGAGATTACGCGTTTTGTATTGAAAAAAAAAGAACGAAAGAAAAAAGAGCAGAACACACCGGAGAGGATCGAAACACTCGTGGTATCTCGCGGGGATAAATCAGTCCGGCAAGGATTTAGGTATCTGTTTGAATTACGGACGACAATGATTAATCCGATATCGATCGACGTTTAATGATTTATGTTGGGGAAAAAAAGCGAATCATCGTACACCGCGGGCCCGTTTCTTTCTGTCTGTGTAGATTCGGCGTTTGTTGATTTCGAGATGTCCTGTGATACAGGATCGCTTTTTGGTGTACCGTGTTACATTCAGCTTCGTGACGGGAATCTCGATAAACTATTGCGTGCGCATCGCAAACAGGTGTTACTTTCCGAGAAATTACCATTCCAACATTTTCGAACCGCGTTCCAGGCTGGACACAATATCGACGTGTTTAAATAATTCGGACTGAAATAAATGATATCAATTGATATGGAATAAATTACTTCGGTGAATTATCGAGTCCGTCTTTTAATAAAGTATGCAGTAGAATCATTTATGTTAAATCATACCGTAACATATTAAAACATAACAGTGGAAATTAAATTTTATCTCGTACTTACATAATTCATCAAAATTACACATGTGCGACGTGTTCATAATTTTGCACTGTAGACAAAGCAAATCAAATTAATTTTAAAATTACAACACTGGACATAAGGAATTTAAGACTTTTCTGTAGTAATATTTTATAAAAACATACGTTTAACAAATTGTTATATTACAGTATGTAGATGCGTCAAAAAAATATTTTATTGAAGTTCCGAAAAAAATTTTATTTTTATTATATTTTTTCGTCAAAATTACCTCTATTGCTTTTTGGTCTATATCCTGAATTGTGACGACCCAGTTAGGCCTTCTATATTCCATGTAATTCTATGTACCGTATATCCAATAATATTTCCATTAATGTAATACTTTAAAAACATGGTCGCCTCGTTTTACAGTGACTAATTACGCTCGGTTAAAATTGATATCTCAGGAAACTTTCATCGCATTCTTCGAATGCATTATTCGCCCCAAAATTTTCGGTTCCCTTTACAGATATTTAAATTGATTTCGTCTCTTTGTGTCAAGGGTGATGCAGTTAACGATGCAATGTGACATACATTAGCATCGGAGCATCTGGGAAAGTGTTCCAGTGGCTTGGCCTATGACGACAGGCATGACATTCTGTTCTATTTGTCGGTGACCGAGCGACATACTATATAATACGTCGCACACACAATTGTAGTTCGGCGAACGCCTGCTATCCATCAATAAAATTTCACGAAGTAATAATAAATTTCCGCTGCATCAATTAGCAGAGTCAATACGGCCGAATTATTATTATTCCAAGTAATTTGAATTTCTTGTTTTGTTGCATTTTTGTTAGTTCCAGTACTAAACAATCGTAAATTCACCATTTCTGGAATGCTTAAATTATTAATTTATTACAAAATAGCGTTAATAGTCGGACCTCGTCGAAGAAGTTAACTTTCAGAATTTAAAAACGAATAGTTTGTAAAATAAAAACAAACTTAAAACTGTGTGGAAGAATCTTTGCCTTTTTTCTGTATAATTATTTCTCAAATAAGCAGATTCGTTTATTTTATTATGCTACAACTGGGTCAAGCTATAAGCACGTAACGCTGCATTTTATTGCTTCAGCTTTTCTTTTAATCCACATAATATTTCTCTTCATTATCCCGTTATCAACTTCTAAATCGCCTATGTTTCTACAAATTATGAAATCCTGAAAACGTTTCTTTAATTCCTGCTCCAATAGTAGTAATTTATATAAACTGATTTTTTCTTCTTCTTTACTACATTAAAACGAGAAAAAAAGTAAAATAAAAATGAAACAAAAATGCTTTCGTCAATTTTTATTCATATAAAGCGGCTTACGTTTTCACACTGTATGAACAAAATTGTTAAAAGCTTCAAGCGGATACTTCAAAAATTTATATTACGCATTTCCATGAAAAATTCTTTGTCAAATTCTCATCTATAATTACCTATGTAGGTTAGGCATTCATTTTTCGATAAAAATTGGAAGTGGTGACACATAAAATTGCATTTCCCCCCTTTTATTTCAGAAATTGGAGAAAAATAATTGTACATCGTACCAGCAAATATTTCAAAGAATTAGGTTCAGTTTGTTGTATTCGATCCACGTAGCGTTTTAAATTAAAACCTTTGAATGAATAACGTTCAGCACTCCTCAAAGCAGCATAAACGTTCCAAAATTTGAGAATTTTTTCCTTCTCCTGTAAAGTTGAAAGCTCCTCGTTTTATTTTTAATAAATGAAATTTATTGCGCAAAATCTTTGGAAAATTTACTGCTAGGTTACTTTCCTGAAACGGAGAGGTGATCATTATTTCTGGGGTTATTAATAACTGAAAATGTCTAACTTACTGTCAGAGTTTAATTAATTTCGTACAGTGCCTGTGTTTAAAGCCCGCCTTGAGTGCTCCATTATCGTCCTGAAATTCCAATTCCTTTTGAAACAGAATGGTATCACTATTACTTTTCGCTTTGACCGTATTTATTAAGTACAGATAAAACGGCACTTAATAAATATGCGTAATATATGATCAAAACAGATCTATTTGTTAAATAAGCATAAAATGGAGATAATAAAAATAAACATACTTATGAAATATGCGTAAAGTGTAATAAACAGAGACTTAACTCAAACATATTTATCAAATACTTATATATAGTAACATATAATGAAAGTTAACATATTTATGAAATATGTATAAAATATCAGAGAAATGAATATATATATTAAATAGATACCGTATTTTTTTTACAAAACGAATATTCAATAAACGAATTATATATTTATCTCATATTTCGATACAGAGTATTCTATTAAAATACAACTACAATAATACTGCGAGGAATACGACATGGGATAAATCTTGTTAATAAAATCAAATGTATACAGTTCGACGTCATTTATTTATTGATCGAATTAACTGTATTATGTTACAATGTGTGATAGGAAAAGGTGTTATCAACAAAAACGAAATATTTAACATGAAATATTGTAATACTCGGAATACGTCAATCTATCAAAATCGAGCATAAAAAATTGGACATTCCACTAAATAAAAACAAAAGTTCTATATCTTCTCTACACCTGCACTTGCATGAATATTATTTATACTGTATCGTGTAGATTCTTAACCCCTTGCCCTACGATATTGAGTCAGACTCGTGATGAAGATTCTGAACAGAGTCGAATAAATATGTTTCTTATTAATTTTCTTTAACACGTTGACTGCCATGTCACCCATATATGGATGACGGAATTATTTGTTCAGGCTTTAAAATGAATTTTTACGTTAATATTCATTATACCAAATTTAATTAGGATCTGTAAAATGCAAGAAAGTTTGAGAACCACACAATATCATACATTTAATTATTTCAATTTCTATTTTATCAAATAACACTGATTTCGTGGAATTTTTGAGCTTTCTTGCTTGGCGTTCACAGTGTTAAACCAAAATAAAATTCTATTTTGTTGCAGTTGATACGTACCCTTAGGAGAAAACGTAGGCATGCATAAACTATTTTTTTGTTTTTCTATGAAATTGTGAACGATGAAGAATTTCTAATCACGATAATCACAAAATAAATAGTAGTGGAAGGGGTTAAACCCAACAACTTGTGTAAGTAACATTTTCTCGTATCGTTTGAAATAACCAAGACATTCGAGTGGACAGAGTCCGTGGGACACACTGTATAAAAATCGTGTATCAACGAAGAAACCGTGACCAATCGTGAGAAACAATCGGGCCTCGGTTTTCGTGTCTCTGCGTTCTATCATCGCGTGGGATCCTAAAAAACCGCGACGTAAACGGCCGCGGCTCGGCATCATTAATCTAAACCGGAGGGAGAAGTCGATGTCACCACGATTGCATTCGATCGGTTCCCGTTACAGGCGACTGTGCCTACGAACGACTGCCTGGCGACGATCTACAGTAAGGAGCAAAACTGAACACACATACGACATTTTAACAAAAATAATTTTTTATTCAATATTTGCATGTAGAATAAAAAAGAAACAAAATACTTAGTATTATCTACAATCTTCTGGCTTTTCAAAACAAACAAAATATTTGTGATATTATTGTTATTTCGCTTCATACAATTTTTTTTTCGTGTAGTCGGTTTTGCACCGCAACTAATTTTGTGTAAACATTTCAGATTTTCGTACACTTAATATTTCGTCCATGAACCTTCAACCTTGATAATTGCCTGAATACGTTTAGGCATACTTAATACTACATTTTCGCAATATTCTGGTGTAATAGAATACCACTGTTCCTGCACTCTTTGCCACAAATCAGTTATCGTTGTTGGGGGAGCACTATAGTCATTCTGTAACTTCATTTTTAAGTATGCCCAGACATTTTCGATCGGGTTTATGTCTGACTTTGAGCAGGCCATTCCATGGTTTGAAATGGTTGAGTTTGCAGCCAATTCTTTACGCTCTTCGCACAATGCCCAGGAGCGTTGTCATGTTGGAATACGACGTCACACTCTGGTACCGGCATATTTTCAATTGTTTCCAGTAAATTTTTTTCTAAAACATCCTTATACGTATACTGGCTCACCATACCTTCTATTCGATGTAGTGAACCTACACCGTGCGCCGTAATGCACCCCCACACCATAAGTGAACCACCACCAAATTTTATTGTTTGCTTCACATGACGCGGTAAAAGAGGTTCGCCTTGCTTCTTCCAACACCAAGAACGTCCATCCGATGAAATTCGATTGATTTTAGATTCGTCGGAAAAAATCACTTTTTTCCATTGCTCTATATTCCAGCTTAAATATTCTCTTGCAAAACTCAGACGGGCCCTGACATTCTTTTTTGATAGAGCAAGTTTTTTTTTCTTCTCAATTGCTGCAAAATTGGCTTCTTTTAATGCCCTTCGAGCCGTCCACTTACTAATTTTCTTTCCAACATCGCCTTCTAATAACTTTGCAGCCATTGATGCCGTCGTTGTAATTTCTGAAGTAATGCATTTCGTCAATCTTCTCTTCTCCTGACAAGATAATCATTTTGGACGGCCTCCAAAAGATGCAGGGTCTTTACTACAGTATTTTTCCGTATCTTATGTACAACTCCCTGACTGACGACAACTTTTCTAGCAATTACTCGCGTTGATAAACCCGATTTTAATTGGAAAATGATATTATTCTTCATATCTTTAGATAATGGCTTCATGATGTTACATTGATGCGTGTTAACGCATGAACAACGATAAACTAATAACCACTGCACTCCTGGTCGTGGCATTGACCGTGATGGACTACCAAGTTGTTTACAAAATCTGTGTTTACTAGGGGTGTGCGGGATCCCGGTCGGGACGGGAATTTTTCTCGGGATCGGGATGCAATCCCGAGAATTTCGGAATCCCGAAAACATCCGGGATTCCCGAGAATTTTCGGGATCCCGAAACCATTCGGGATTCCCGAAATTGTTCGGGATTCCCGAAATTATTCGGGATTCGCAAAAACATCTGTGATTCCCGACATTTTAAGTTTCTCCCTACTTCCAACAATTACCAGCATCCGAAAGCAATTGTGTTCTCGAAGATTACATATCTTATTAATCGGGAATGTTCATGTTAGTAATATTGTAGAAAGTAATCGCAAATTTGGATAATTCTGGCAATGCAGAATTTATTTATTTAAAAAAAATTAATGAATTAATAAATTAATAAATAAATAAATTATTATAAATAAATAATAATAATTAATAATAATAATAATAAAATAATTAATAATAATTAACTGACTATAATTATTGATAATTAATTTTATTATTTATTTATTATTATTTTTATTATTAATTATTATTATTTATTTATTTATTAATTTATTAATTCATTTTTTTTTTTTTAAATACATAAATTCTGCATTGCCAGAATTATCCAAATTTACGATTACTTTCTACAATATTACTAACATGAACATTCCCGATTAATAAGATATGTAATCTTCGAGAACACAATTGCTTTCGGATGCTGGTAATTGTTGGAAGTAGGGAGAAACTTAAAATGTCGGGAATCACAGATGTTTTTGGGAATCCCGAACAATTTCGGGAATCCCGAACAATTTCGGGAATCCCGTACATTTTCGGGAATCCCGTACATTTTCGGGATCCCGAATATTCTCGGGAATCCCGAATGGTTTCGGGATCCCGAAAATTCGCGAGAATCCCGAATATTCTCGGGAATCCCGGATATTTTCGGGAATCCCGGACATATTACGGGAATCCCGAATATTTTCGGGAATCCCGCACACCCCTAGTGTTTACAGTTCCTAATCCCGAGAATCTTAGTGCGGTGCAAAACCGACTACACGAAAAAAAATTGTATGAAGCGAAATAATAATGATATCACAAATGTTAAAATTAGTTTTGAAAAGCCAGAAGATTGTAGATAATACTAGGAATTTTGTTTCTTTTGTATTCTACATGCAAATATTGAATAAGAAATTATTTTTGTTAAAATGTCGTATGTGTGTTCAGTTTTGCTCCTTACTGTATATAGCTCCGAATAACCCGTTCGTTTGTTCGCAGATCGACACGCGAGACAGTACGAGCTGCAACAGCTGCGGGAGCAACGGCATCATCAGGAGCAACTGGAGCAACAGCAGCAACAGCATCAGCAGCAGGAACAGCAACAGCAACGTTCGCCGAGGACTGATCGCGTAGCAACGCCGACGACTCATTACAGCCGGGGCCATGTCTTGACTAGAATATTGCCGCGACGTAAATGTTGCGCGTAAAGGATCGACCTAACTCCCAGGACCTCGGCTGTTCCCCGACGAGCCGCAATAACCGAAAGTAATTTAACTGTCGAAGAAAGGCTGGTCTGCGGCTCGCGCATAAATTATGTCAAGAGTTCCCTGCCTGTACGGGATGGCCCGGCGAAGGAGCGGCGGAGGAGGCGTTATCCAGTTCGCGTTCCTCACTTTAATTAACTCTAATTAAAGCCGATTCGATTTCGCGCTCGCGAGCCAGATGAAACGTTTCGATCAACGGGATTTGCGGAATCGAACAGCCCCGCCGATATTTCTGCCGACCGATAGGGATCTTCGACTTTCGATCGTTGACGATCGGGATCAACGCGAAACCGGGAACTGTCGATCGATCGATTTGTTGCGTTGCGACACCGGCGTGCAGTCACTCAAATTGCTGATGCACCCTTCGAATTGGAATGACTTTTTTTTTTTGTTTTTTTAAAGCGGACCGAACGAGTCGTCTACGAAGCTGGGATTAGATTCGTCGATGACCGCCATTGCAAACATTGCTTCTTATAACTTTTTCATCCGAGCATGAAATAAAGATCTAGAAAATGTGTTTCATCGATTCGAGACTGCATGCCAAATATTTCATCGAAATTGATTAACGATCCTATGAGATTTTCTGCGAATCAGTGAGCACCAATCGTTGTTTGATCCCTCTATTTTGTATTTTGTAAAGAAACAAATGTTTCTAATGTCATATTAATTTCTCATTTTGCTTTTTCAACTATTAGTAAAATGTTTTTTTTTTCTATATCGCGTAGCAGGTTATATTTAAGAAATTTTAATAACAAATTTTACCAAGTTATATAACTTGCAATTTATTACAATCATTAAGGTAGGCATCGTCTTAGTTACTTGTTCTAATTGCTGCGCGTTCTTACAAGTTATATTCCTGGCCAACTTCGGCAAGTGAAACACCCGCTCAGAGTTTAATCAAAACAGCGAGAAGCTCCATATTTTTGTTTATTAACTTTCAATTATCTAAACTCAATTTTACTTTAACTGTCGGGTGAAGAGCAAAATCCATGTTTTATGACAGAAATGAATAGGTGAAATTTCAAACAGTAGAAAATATTAATAGAATCCGAGAATATTATTAAATAATACTTCACTTTTTCCATTCAATAACATTGCATTTTCATTGGAATCAATTTTAATAGAATTTGCTGAAGGTTAATCGTCAAAGATCACTAATCAAGAAATGTTTGTCATAGCTCATGAATGATATGCTAATTAGACTGTACATTCATTAGGACTGCCACATATTAATCATCGAACAATCTATGCTTTTAGCAACTAAGTGGCAATCTTGGGCTAGTACAGACCTGCATTATTCTAGTTTTGTTTCTTTACTTCATTTATGGTCGCGAATGTTCTTACAACATGTGCAGAGCTGGGTAAAATACTACAGTACAGTCTTAATCTAAACCCTATCCTCTCGAGTCCGTACTGTGACATAGATCGTGTCCCAGTGGAGGGGGTAGTCGAACCGACTAAGTACTTACTGTACTTTGAAATAGAAAATGCAAAAAACTCAATTTTGTGAAAATTTCAGTTTACATTGTAATTAAAATATTCTGTATTCTTTTCTGTATTCCATAATATCTAATATATTAAAACATTGTTTGCATAAATTTTACCCAGAACTGAATCGATTCCTAATCAGAACACAAATATTTGAATATAAAATGCACCGAGATACAGTCGAATATGAACAGAATAAAACGTGGGTCAGAGTAGACCCAGCTACGGTTACCGAAGCGTGAAACTGCCATTCAGCACTGCCTCTCGAGGTTCGGATAGGAGATTCGAATAGGAATTAATCGGGCAACATTCTTTCTGTAATATACATATACATATATACATACATGTATTTGATACATAAATTTTATACATTTATTGTAATGTCGTACGATGGTAAACAATTGTTAGTTTTGTTTTTTAACAATGATATGCGAGTGGCGTGGAGGAGGGTATTAATAAATAATAAACAAATGTTTACTTACGCTATGTCGGTCTTTTTCTTTTATCAATTACGCTCCTTAACGATTAACACTACCTAAATCCTTATCGTAAGAACCCTCATCTAGTCGGTATCGTCGATCACGAAGCTATTTACTAGCGTAAACTTTCGGCAATTTTTCATAATTTTCTCTTCTATGTCTATTGTTCCTAATTGAAACGATCTCATTGCGCGATTAAGCACAATTTGGTGGAGGCAACATATAAATAAATAAAAATCCCAATAAGATGAACACCATTTCATTCCTTTTTCTGAGAAGCCATTTGGAAAGAATGTTAATTCGCAGGAGCTTCCACGATTTGCAAATTAATTCTAAACTACTAAACAGTAGAGACATTAGAAGAATTTAGGAATATCATTTTGGAAAATTTCGATTTTCCATAAAGATCCACAGTCTACGAATTACTATCCAGATAGAATACTAAACAGGTTGTAGAATCAGATCAAAACAATTAAAAGAATTTTCGTTTTCCTGTTGATTGAATACTCGCCATGCTGAATTTTATGTAAATAATTATATAATAAGACGGTCACGATGTTCCTAGATTATGCATCGCTGAATCATTCACTCGGTTACTAGCCTTCTATGGATACCAGCTTGAATCATTAATAGATTAATTGGCCAGCATTAGCTCTGAAGACGTTGAGTAGTATAAAACCTTCTGTTGTCAGCCAGTACGCTCCTTATACGTAACATGCTGGCAAATTGGCGAGCCCGTAGAGCACAACGTATAATTTTCTTAAACTCTATTAGAGAGTAATGAAGAAGCTATCAACAGCAGAGCTCGGCGTGACCATTTTGAGAAACCAAAAAGTACTATTCCATACACAGAATCCGGAATGCACCAGCATTTGCATAATGAATTTCGCCATCGCGTTCTGCGAGCAAAAATGCTTTCATGTCCACGATTCGTTGGAAACTTCGCTAAAAAAGTTATAACGCGAATTAGGAAAATTCATGAAACTGAAATCAAAAGTATTTTAAGGGCGCTTGGGCGTTATTAACAGGAAACGCCCCGTATTTTTTCAATATTGCAAGCATTTTTTATAGTCTCGTTGAGAGACTACAGCACCACTTTGATCATAATTCTAAGGATAATTTTTTTATTTATTTTGCAATCGTAAGACGAAAATGGAAAAAGCTTCGAGCATTTCGATCTTGCACCTCGTAGAACGCTAAAAAGAAATAAGAAAACAGAAATAAAAATAAATAAAAATTCTATTTTGCATAAAGACCCACAGTCTGACTTTTACTAATGTTTATCATTGCTGCGACTAAAATCAATGGCACGTTAAACGCTCAGGATTCGTATAGCAATCGAGAAAGCGTCAAAGGATAGCGATCACGTAACACGGAGGGCACAATGCTACATTGTACACGCACACGAGATTAAATCGAATGCGCTGCACTGTTTATATTTATTTTACGCACGATAGAGTCTTACGACTGCGTTCTGTCGCGGCGTTGGGAACCTATTGTCTTGCGTGCGGCTTATTACGGATTCAGTACCTTTGCAACAATGTTATTCGATAATGGTGGAATCTGTTGATGACAGAGAGGCACCGTCTAGAAACGTCGTGACGTCGAACAATGTGCATTGTAGTACAGAAATGCGAAAAGTGGAACATTCATAATTCAGATAGACACGAATTGCATGACACAGTAAACATTTCGAAAACACATTGCAAATTCTACGGGGGAACGATTGCTCAATTTTCAAACACTATTAAAAGCAAGTATTTCCAAATTACAAAGACCGCGTTTGGTCAAGAGGCTTTGTACAGGAAAACAAAACGTTCCAATCATGGAATTTTTCATCGAGAGAACAGTTGAAGCACGATTGCATTCGAGAAATCTGAATCGCCGCTGTATGAAAATAAATCTTCCACCAACCTGTTCCTTGATCATTTGTAATCTAATAATGATTAACACGGTTGACGAGGCTTCGTAATCATCGATACTGTAAATGACGGACGCAAAAGAAATATTTTGTTCATCTGGTTTCCTTTTTTTCGCTTTATTCCCTTAAAAATAACAACTTCGAACACGACAACGCTTATTCGGTACAATTGAAGGTATCACAAACTTTTGGTGATCTCTAATTATATTTCCCACATATTGTCCCTATACTTATTAAACGGTTCATCGATAATTAGCCCTTTAACCCACACTCCGACAGAGACTCCATTCGATTTCGCATTGGTTGAACCCTTGAATCGGGTCATCTTTGGTTCTCTCATATTATCAAGGGAAACACTGTATTTAAACATTCAAGGATATTATTTTAGTCGTGTCCCATAATCGGTGAATTTTGTGAAATAATGCATGAAAAATTATACTATGAAGATCATTAATTTGTTTGAAACATGTTAACTCGTACATTCATTTTTCCAAAAGATCAAAACTAACAGATGTGTTTAAATTCCACTTGATAATTTCGAGCGATTAATTGAGTATTTTCTTATCACCGAAGAGTTGAATTGTGAGTTCTGATTTAACTCAACGATTTTCTAAGGTGGTTCGTTGACACATACGTATATGTACTTAATATAATTGATCAGTTCTAGTCATTCTTGTTATTATGAACTATGGTTCCTCTCGTTAACTATCTCAGATTTAATTGCTTCGTTATTAACAGACGCTCTTGTTTCATTCCCTTATTTGCGATTCTGGCACACTATGATGGTAGAATTAGTTATTACTGATCGACATTGATTTTTCTTGAATGAAGTCCGATTTGATGACAAAAATTTTTCGGATAGTACAATTATTATTAATTACGCCAACCCGTTAATGTCAATCTAAAATCGTTTTGATGTATTGGTCTCGGGAGACTTTGACGCTATCGCGTGAAACGTGTTAGATTCTCAATAAATCAATTGTAACTGCTTCGTACAACTACTGTAAAAATAAATTCTTCAAATATAAAATAAAAGAGTGCAGATGTTAAAGTATACCGACAAGTGATTCGACATTATTTTATACTTGATAAAATAATTAATAAAATGCCAATTATTTTAATGAAAACAATTGAATTGATAAAATCGGTTTTGTTATACAATTTATGCAAATATTTTTCGCCGAGATCGATCGATGAAAGGATTGAATAAATAAATAATCAAAACGGATGAAAGCTCATTACATGTTAAATATCAATGGGTTTATACATTTACTACGAGCATGTCTATAATCAATTTATTAATAATCTGAAAAGTGTTTGACGAACGACATACATATTGTATGGACAATTTTTCACTTAGGACATGAGTTTTTCATGGACTACACAGCTGGCTATTAAAATCCTCGTTAATAAAATATCACCGATAATTGAATCTTACGTTCTTAATCAATTATTTTTATTGAAAATTGCTATAAATCCGCCTTAAATTTTTCGCTTAAAATAAACATTAAATATGACTTATAATTTATATTAATGCTTGTTTACTATAGTTACGTAATTGTGGATTATGAACTGCAGTTTCGAATGTTCCCGCTGGTATCTGAAACTTTAATTGTAAATGGTGACCACATTATATTTATATCTTTTATCTTTACAAACTTAATTTTCCTCAATTATTAATGGCAACGATCTTCAATCCACACGCGAATACTAGGAACATTTTCTGCGAAAAGTGATTGTTAAATAAAATCTGACTCTGTAATGTTTTCCAGTTCAATGGCTGAAATATTGTTTACAGCATACGTCAAAAACAACTAAATGAAGCGAGAATAAATAACAAAGAGACCGTTTTCCAAGTGCTGTTCTATCAAAGTACTAAATATCTATCAATTTATTATTTAATTTTCGTGATTTCATTTCAGCCTTGCAAATAAAATGCACTGTATGTAAAAATCGATTAAATTAACAGTCAAAGTACCGTGAGTTGCAGCATAACTTTTCACTGGGAAAGTTGAGTACGATGCATCAAAGACTTGATATTTTTCATTACTAAAAAACCGTTGTAAACAACATTGTTTCAATCAGAAATGCATTATCACATTGTTCATAAATAAAAGGTACCGTAATGCTGCGTACATCAAAGAAAATATTGTCATTAAAAACCGTACGGATGTATAAAAAACAAATGTTCGTTCTTTCGAGAGCCTTACACAAAGGAGAAGATATAAATACATTGTATAATTAGGTAACAAATAATATAAGCAGGGTGTCGGTTCTGTTTATTAAACTGAATAAAATCACCCTCTTATATTCAAGCCGTTTGCGCAGTAAATATTTGTAGTTCAGCAAAGTTTTGATCTAAGCCCAATCCTCGGGTCCGTAATATATAAAATAGTTTTAGAATAATGCAAAATGATTTCCATTTGAAACATCAATATGTGAACAAATTTCAGCTTGTTATGTTACATTAATATTGATACCGATGTGCTTATAAATGATTCACTTCGTATAAATCAGCATGGTCACTAACGATCCCAATATTAATGCGACCTTTATAAATAAACGATGTTTAAATGAAAATGAGTAAATTTCATTCGTTTCGGTGGTACAGTGAACAAGTTGATTGCGAACTCAGCAACAACAAAAAAAAAGGAATAAATTCAAAGCAATTTACATAATAAAAAAAAGAAAACTGGGACGTTAAAACATTAAACTACGATGTGTTCATCGTAATTTCTTTTCCACTCTGTTTACATTTCATCGAAAGAAAATTTAGTAGGGTGAGAGGCCCAACTGCTGTGCCGATATTAATTATACTTATTTTTAAAGCACAGTGAATATTAAAGAAAGAGAGATATACAGGGTGTCCCACATAAATGGGAACACCTAAATATCTTTCGTATTTACAGTCCTGTCAGAAAACTTCAGAGGACAAAATGACATTATTGCAGGAGGCCATTTTAGTGGTGAAGAAAAAAAATTTTTTATGTCGCGTTTTTTAATGAAATTTCAAGGTCACCGATGTTTTTTTAAATGGAATAGTACATTTTTTTACCATACCATGATAGACAATAAAAAACTGAATTTAGTGGATACCACCTTTTTAACCTTGAAATGACCTTGAGCAAGAATAATACGAAAGACATTTAGGTGTTCCCATTTATGTTGGACACCCTGCATAACATATCAACTGATTTTAATGAAAAAAGGTTAATATTCATTATGCCTTAAAAATAAGTATAACTAAGACAGGCACAGTGATTGGTATCACACAGTAAATGGGTCTCTTACCCTATTACTTGATCCACAGTTAGTGTTAAACCACCGAACCCGGCGCAGTTGCGAGAAAGGTCCGTCGCTCGAGGGTTAAAAAGCGATACAATAGTTGCTAATTGACACCGTTTTCGATAAAAGCACAATGTGAAGCGCAATTTACAACATTCCCGCCCATTACCTTGAACGACTCTACAATTTGTACCTTCCGAACGGCAAGAAGTGCCACTCGGGGAACCGTCGAATGTAAATTCCTGATAATTCCCAAAACAGCTTGAATTTAAGAGGGTCTGCGAATATAAAGATGGACCGTGAGTAATTAAAGCAACTCGGCGAGGCTTAATTGGTAAAGCTTGGAGGTCATGCTCGGGAAAGTGAACTTAAAACGTAAATCGCACGGGAATTAAAGAGCCCGCGCGTCCGCGGTAATTGTGGCACGGTTGTCGGGCTCGCGAAATAGGTACACACCGAGTGTCGCGCACACTTTGACGTTCCACGCGGACTTTGTAATTTCCATAAATTCGTTCGTTTCGATCCGGATACCGGATCCGCCCTTTACACGATCGCGGACAGGATTAAAACTATCGTTGTTCCGGCTGACAGGCGGAACGCGTGCGACGCGGGCCCGGCGAACCGTTCAATTTCGAAATTAATCGCGAGCAGTTTCGTTAACCCGTCGGACATCGCGGGCCAAAATTTCCGTGCGTATCGATCGACGGTAACGGCCCGTGGACTCGATTGCGAATCCGACACGTCCGACGAATTCGCGATCCTCGTTCTGGTAAAAATGACACCCGACCATTGGCGGACGGTGGACCGGGGGAAAAAAAAAAATCGACGCGACGCACACCGACGGGCCGCGTCCCCGCACAAACATGCAAATGGGGACGCCCTTCCGATAATCTAGTCGGTCCGATCTACAAATGACAACACGACGCCGCCGTCGCCGAATTTGCATAAAAATTCACGGCTATATTTTGCCCAAGTATTTGCACGCGATGTCGCCGTAACACCCGAGACCCGCACCGCCGCCACAGTGGTGTCCTGATCGATGAATTAGGAGGAAAAATGTTCAAGATTAACACGTTGACTGCCATGATGTCACCCATATATGGGTGACGGAATTATTTGTCCAGATTTTAACCCTTTCACAGTGTGGTAAAATTACGAATTCTGGTCCAAAAAATGTCTACTTTTGTCATGTTCGGAAATACTTCGGCATGTAATAAAAAATGTAAAAAAACGTGTTTAATTAGTGTAAATTGTGTTGGTTGTGTTGTTGTATACCCGATAACCCTAGGCTCTAGTTAAACACCAACGCATCATGATAATCATGCCATAGACACGTCAGCCAAAACCCTTGAATCATCAGGACCAAACAGACCCTTAGACTTTGTCTCTTCCACGTCATCCTTTCCACAACAAGCCTTTTCTTCCACATTTTCCTCTCAAAAACTACATCTATATAGCAGCCCGTCGAAACAGAGTTAGAGTTTCTTCTTGCATATTTCAGTGCAAAAGGTTAACATCGCTGTACCTTAAACTCGCCACCGTGTATACACTTAAATAAAACTCATCTCGATTTTATTATAAACTGTTGTACTCGATTTCCAAACCCGGAATCCAACACTGTCTTGCATTCTCTGATGCAGTTGAACTGTCATCGGTTGAGACCGGATTATCACTATCACTGGCATTTATGATTGACGAGTCACTACTATTACTGCTATCCATGTTGGATAACAAAAATACAATTTTATATAATTCACAAAAACGATTTTCAGAACTGATGAAGCACTAAACTCTGGTGCGAAGGATTGTGTGATCGGCTTCAAAGCCGACGGCATACTGAATTCAAAACTAAACCACGTCTCCTTCTTCAGTTAAAATAATCTTAGGAAACAGAGGAAGCAAAGAATCTAGCCATAGTCTTAGATATCTTTGGTAGACGTAGAGCAAAGGGTTAAAATAAATTTTCACGTTAATATATTCATTGCACCGATTAGGATCAGTAAAATGTAAGAAAGTTGGAGGACTACTCAATATCATACATTTAATTCTTTTCAATTTTTATTTCATTAAATAACGCTTTTATTTTAGGGAATCTTTGAGGTTTCTAGTTTGGCAGTCAAAGTGTTAAAGGTAACGAAAAACACGTATCAGTGAATTTATTTATGTACTATATATTCCACTGAGACGCAAAGTGACCTCTGGCATTAGTCTCATTAACAATGAAACGAATGACTGAATTTTTGTAAGTTCATTATGACTTCATCCGTGGTCTCATTCAATTTAGAATGAAAAAATATATAAATAATGGTGTTGTGCTCGACAGAAAAAATTATTTTAGCATTTTTTCCTGCTAATTCGTCAATTGGGACCACTTCCTTTGGCGGGAATTAAAAATGGCGGTAAATGTGGGTAACGCGAACCTTCTCGATAGAACGGTTTCGAACTTGGCGGGTAATCGTTAGATTACGGGTCTTTATGCGAAATAAACATTTTTCCGAAAACCAATTGCGAGAAACAGGGACTAAACGAAAATTTCTTTTATTTTTCCACCACTTAACCATGGCGAGATTAAATGCGGAGTAGGCAGCACTGATATTATTATCGAAATGGCCGGTAACATTTTCATACATTTTCATCGAGAAAATCTGAATAATATAATATGAATAAGTATTTTAATCGTTCAAGCACAGGATAAACAAGTAAGCTGCTATAGTTGCGTATCGTATTATAGCTAAGAGGTCAATCAGTTTCATGTTTTTGAATTTTGCTGTCACTGAAATTATAAAAACGTTTCCATGAGAAACGATTCAATCAATTTCTTTGTTCATGCACGTGCTGTAACAAAGATCGCGCAAAATCTAAATAAGTTCAATCATGTAATTTTTGCAAGTGTTAGTATTAGTAATTTCGATCAGTTAGAAATAGTGCATTTAAAATCCTTTAATGTTTGTAATTTTTTATACGATTTCATAAAATCCGAAGTCCAATTGCACGTACACTTTTTTCAAACGCCTGCTGCGCCTCAAAATAAAGAATATATTATTTAGATAGACCTATTGGAACTAATTTGAATAATCTCTTTAAAACGGTCAAAAATATTTATCCCTTATCTCATCGATCACCAGCGACCGACGCTACCGCATTTGTTATAATATTCGATCAATTTGACCCGAAATTAATTTGTACATCTCGGATAATGATAAAACGAAAATAATCCTGAAAATAATTAAATTATCACAATTAAATAATCCCATCAGTCGCGTCCGTTACGAACCAAAGTACAACCGAGTATACATCATTTCCTACAAAAGCTGATCAAAAATTGTCTCGATTGTTTACTGGCTGTATCGATTCAGGTATCTATCGGTACTAATACAATCATTCTTGTAATTTATTTCGAACAAGCCGAATATTAAATTACTTTATAAAACTCAAATTGGAAGAGATAGGGGACATACATTTGTACAAATATTATTCATCGCGAACGGAATTCGTTGAAAGCGACAGGCAAATGCAGCAATAAACGCAGTTTGTATTACGGTTGATATTAAATTACCGTCCAATGTCGAAGTAATTCAACGAACAGACTGAATAAAATCTGAATTAAAATCGCTGAAAAATTCTGATGACTGAAAATGGCGGGCCAACTCGACTCTCTCTCTCTCTCTCTCTCTCTCTCTCTCTCTCTCTCTCTCTCTCGCTGGTAACAGATAGCTTCGTTCCATGTATAATACTGATACGTAGGGGAGAGTTGCCGAATGCGTACCACTTAATTTCGAAGGCAGTTTATATATTCTTTAGTAGGAATTTGAGCAAAAATTATGTTTTGTATCTATGAATTAACTATCGAGAAGTTGCAATTTAATATGATTTTTTAAATATTTATTGATAGATCATTGTGACATGAACACTTTTATAAGATCATGCAAACAGTACGATTTAGGCAACCGGTATCCTAAATGGTACCAGCCGGTTTTCAAAATCGTACCTCATGTGTTGGATTAAAAAGATACAAAAAAATCATAAGAGAAACTGTATTTTGCGTTTAATTTCAGTTTAATATACAATACAACATAAAAATAAAATGGAATATTACATTACTTAACTTAAATACAACTAGGACAATAATAAATATTGTCTTCTTTCAAAACTCCTCCAACCTTTTTTAATGCAGAAGTAGGTCTTTTTATCATAAAAGATGTTCCAAGGAGGTGTCTTCTTAACGTTGGCTTTGGAATTTTATACCGCCGAGAACATTCGTTAAATCCGTATTTTTTATTTCTGTTAGCCTCTATTGCTAATTTCATCTGTTCTTCTGTCCATTCACAATATTTTCGCTTTCCCATGCTAAAAAAATTTGAAATATTGTAAATCGTTTATTTTCGCGGTAAAATTTGAATAACAGTATCTTAAATCGTACTGGTACGATTTAGGAAACCACAGTGTGGTACGATTTAGGAAAAAGACGTCCCGCTAAATAATTGAAGCTAACCTTTAAAACATTATCAGCATGTTTTATAAACTAAATAGAAATAAATAATATAACATAGCTAGTTTTCAAAAATATATAAGACTACCTCAGAAACTGTAGAATTATATTTAATTCAGCCGATTAAAATCGTGTAAAATTAACATCAGACTTGCCTGATTTCTTTGTGCTTCTGTCATTCACAAAACAACACTTCATGCGAATGACTTTTTGGTCCTACTTCATCGACATAAATAAAAGTTCATATCTTTACCGCCAAGAGGCATCAAAATGCATTAATTTTTAAAGAAAAGAGCTGGTACGATTTAGGTGACCAGTACGCATTTGGCAACTCTCCCCTAAGGTAGCCATTTCGAACAGTTCCTAGAATAAGTGGACACCAACATCTGGCGCTCAAAGCCTGCTATAACAATCGCGAAATCAGGTCGAATCGAAAATAATCTCTATGTAATTTGTTTCCCTTTAATCGTTTTCAACGAGGGTATCGATTACCGAAGCGGCTCTTGCGTATCGGGGAACACTCTGTAGATCGTCCTACGTTCGAATTGCCATTGGCAGTTTTCCCTTTTCGTTTCGCTTGGCAACGCAAGTGCGACGACCACGTACGATCGGTTGAAACATGCGATTCCATAGAATGTTTGCATACTTTCGCCCGGAAATTCCTAGTTCTACGCGAGCATGTCGATCGTGCACACGGTAACGCTCAAGTCTCCGCTCAAGAATCCGAGATAAATTCGCGTGTCGCTGTAGGGTAGAGCGGCCCGTTCTATCCCGAGGAAAGGCGGGACGAAAACACCTGGATCACGGGGGGCTGTGAAAAATCAGCCGTGGGGAAGTTCAACAGAACCTCCCGAATGGTAGCCGCCGAGTACATTATGTGCGCACGTACTCTGGATAATAGATATTCCGTTCCGTCGAGGGAAATCGAACGGAAGTTGACGTTTCTCGCCTTTACGGATGAGGTTTCACTGGAGAAGATTTCGCGCCGATAGAAACAATAGAGTGACCCGTCCAGTGAATGAACATAATTCGTGTTATAGTCCCTCGGGGACTACGGTGGGCCACTCGTCCCGAAGAGCTGGCCAAAAGTTGAAATTGTTTTCATCAAAATGTTGGAATTCTATTCTGGAATTTAGCACCATAACGATCACACTCGGGAAACGAAGTAACGATTTGCGAATACTAATTTCAACAGAGATGCAGCTTCACTGGACAAGTTACCCTATTGTTCGTGTGAAATCACTATCATCTAGCTCAATGCTTTAAATATTAGAACTTTCAGTTGCAAACATGTTTAAACGTATCGACAGTAACACCGGTCGCTTTTTCATGGCCGGGCTGTGTGTAAAAGAATCTCGATAATTTTCTTTGAAATAATAAGTCCAGGAGAAGAGACGTTGGGTCGTATCGATCCTAAAAATTAGTCGAATTATGAACGAGATTCAACTGTCGATTTTAGAAGGACAATTGAAAAATTGCCGGTAAATAACTGGTATCCGAGCCAAGCAAAGAGTCGATAGTTAAAAATCGCTTGTTAAAACGACGCAATAAAGAGAGCAAAACGAAATCTCGAAATTGCAGACAGCACTACGAACAGTAGATTGACGTGTTAAGATCAACCCCTTAATGCTCGTGTCTAAAATTTTCGAAAAATTTCCAATATTATAAACATGTTGCAATTAAAACAAAGATTGTTTCCGGTGGAACATAACAGCTTTCACTACGAGGAACAAACAACGTCCTTTTGACGAACGAGCTGAAACAAGTTCGGAAATGAATTTGAAGCTGCGCAAAATACGTAATTAATAGTTTCATTATTAAGGGGTTAAAGACGACGGTTTCCTCTCGGCTTATCCATCATCGAAAGCGTTCGAGCATGAATGATCATGCGCCCGCGTGTCTCGGTAAAATGTTTCGTCCGCGTTTAACATTCCGGATACTGCGAAATCCATTGCGCACACGTTGAAGTGTGACCGTACGTTTCCATTTATATTACCTTATCATTATTTCACCGTCTCGCTAGCATAGACCCCGATCTCCCCGTTTACCTGGATTTCCTTTTCTTCGGCGATTCTTTCGTCTCTTTCTCACTCTCTCGTTCGCCTACTCACGCTCAGCTGATCGCGTTCGCTGCGATTCACTCCTGACGGAGCACCACGGTGAAAACGCACTTGCTCGACCAACCGGCTTCGTCGTTCGCCTCGTACTCTATCCTGTGCCCGCCGATGTCGAAACGTCGTCCAGGACTCTGAAACATTGAAGGGAAACGTGCTCGACGAATGAAACAGTTCGATTTTACAAAGGCGTCGCCGATTCCCCGCAAATAAATCAGTAGAGAGAACGTCTGACACTACTGACGCGTTTGCCACTGTTATTTTATTTAACAACCTGTTCATCTTCAAGTTTCTTCTCGTGAAACTCTTACCAACTTACTCGTGACAATTTTCGGATTGAAACGACACCAAGCACGACAGAGCATTCGGATCGCATTTACTAGTTTAAGGGGTTATATACAGTTAGGAGGCCAAAAAAAAAGCGATTTTTTAAGAATTTTTCCTGAGAACACCTTTACAGTCGAGTCGGAAAGTAAGTTAACGACTGGTGTATGCAGGCAAATGAATATGACATGTCTTTAATCTTTAATAATGATAATATATGTTTTACTAACATATTTGTTTATTTCCTTACACCTCCTAAATAAAAACAATACAATAACTTGATTTTATTCATCATATTCATTGCCTACATATCACCAAATGTTAACTTACTTTCCGACTCGACTGTACAGGGTGTATAAAAAGGTTTGATTTTGGCAAGCGTAGGCGTATTCTACATCTTCGGATCGATGAAGATCTGTAAAAAAAAGTTGCCGCAAAAGTGTCCTTGACCTTGAATTTCAAGGTCAAATTTTGTTTTTATTGCATTGTATTCTACTCATCATGAGGATAAAAAGTGTCAAAGGAACCATGGGTCAAAACTTGACCGTTCTCATAAAAAATAATATTACAGTTATTACTAATAAAGTAAGCAGTTACTATTATTATTATTATTATTATTATTATTATCAATTACTAACGTAATTGATCACAATCAATATTACCTTTCAAGTCATGAAAGATGTTCATCTTCTATTTCTTCTTCTAAGCCAAAGAACCGATCCATTCTGATTAATATTGCTTAACACATTAAGGACCGCTCACGAGTTTTCTCGTGTTTCGCTGGGATCGGTTCTTTGGCTTAGAAGAAGAAATAGAAGATGAACATCTTTCATGACTTGAAAGGTAATATTAATTGTGATCAATTACGTTAGTAATTGATAATAATAATAATAATAATAATAATAATAATAATGATGATGATGATGATGATGATGATGATGATGATGATGATGATGATGATGATGATGATGATGATGATGATGATGATGATGATGATGATGATGATGATGATGATGATGATGATGATGATGATGATGATGATGATGATGATGATGATGATGATGATGATGATGATGATGATGATGATGATGATGATGATGATGATGATGATGATGATGATGATGATGATGATGATGATGATGATGATGATGATGATGATGATGATGATGATGATGATGATGATGATGATGATGATGATGATGATGATGATGATGATGATGATGATGATGATGATGATGATGATGATGATGATGATGATGATGATGATGATGATGATGATGATGATGATGATGATGATGATGATGATGATGATGATGATGATGATGATGATGATGATGATGATGATGATGATGATGATGATGATGATGATGATGATGATGATGATGATGATGATGATGATGATGATGATGATGATGATGATGATGATGATGATGATGATGATGATGATGATGATGATGATGATGATGATGATGATGATGATGATGATGATGATGATGATGATGATGATGATGATGATGATGATGATGATAATAATAATAATAATAATAATAATAATAATAATAATAATAATAATAGTAACTGCTTACTTTATTAGTAATAACTGTAATATTATTTTTTATGAGAACGGTCAAGTTTTGACCCATGGTTCCTTTGACACTTTTTATCCTCATGATGAGTAGAATACAATGCAATAAAAACAAAATTTGACCTTGAAATTCAAGGTCAAGGACACTTTTGCGGCAACTTTTTTTTACAGATCTTCATCGATCCGAAGATGTAGAATACGCCTACGCTTGCCAAAATCAAACCTTTTTATACACCCTGTACATCTATTAATGTAAAAATTTTTACACATATTGTGGTAACTTTTAACTGGATTTTAACATTTTTTATTTGTAAAAATAATAATTTTTGTGACAAAATGGCGGCTTTTCAAAGAAAAAAATCGATTTTTCACCAAAATTTTGGCCTTAAATTGTTTATAAAAAAAAAAATATTCATCGGAGAGAAAAAAGCTTCGATTAATTACTAAAAAATATACTTAAGAAGCTTGTGTTAAAATTTGAGAGTGATCGGTTCAGCCGTTTCCGAGAAATCTCGGTCACCGACTTTGAGAACACAGTTTCGAGAAAAACGCGTCGAAAGATCGCCTCCTACTTTCAAACGCTCTGACACGTCTTTACAAATATGCGTGTAACTTTGAAAATAATCGCCGGATTGACTTGAAATTTTTTGTGCATATACTTAAATATATGTACATTACGAAAATGAAATAAAAAAAAATCGATTTTTTGAAAATTCTAACTGTATATAACCCCTTAATCCAGGATATTCTAAAACCTCGATTATCTAAATCAATCAGATAATTGGACAGCTACCTTGTGACAATATTAGATTGTATCTTTGCTGTTTCGATTTCCTCGAATTGGATTGTTTACGTGAAATACGTAAACCTAATCCTCGGGTCAGTGCTGTGACATAGATCGTGTAGGGCTACTATTTTCTTGTGACCGCGACGACCGCAGGGAACGTAGTAAAGGACAGCCAATTGGTACTGTCAATGAAACCACTAAATACAGTTTGAATTGTTTAGTATCATTTTAATCAGAAAAATGCTACAAATAATTGGTGAAAGTTCTATGAAAAAGGAAGGAAGCGTAAAGAAATTTTGTAATCGGATGAGTAGTGGTTCACACTGATGTACCCGACCCAGCGTCGGATTAGGTGACATGTTTATACTACTTGGCCCGAGATGTACCCACAGTGGAGGGGATAAGCGAAGGGGATTTGGCCTAGTTAGACAATTAACACTTCAGATTTGTTCGGATAATCGAAGTTTCACTAAATCGTCAATATAGTAACCCAAATTTACAAAATTGCAATTTCAACAAATTCACACATTACTCGATTACAGTAGGTTTATTAAGAAAAGATATCAGTTTATCAGAGTATTGATATTTTTCGTGATATTCTTCCGTGCATTTGTCACAACGACGAAAACAGCAAACAAAACAATTCACGCTTGCATGGCGGCCTGCTTACATGCACCGAATTGCACTTTTAAGCAAACTATAAATATTGGCTACAAGCTGTGTAAATACCGGGCACGTAGGTGGACATGCAGGTATACACTATTCTATACATGGTGCACCATGTGTTTCAAAATACGTGTTATTTTAGGGAGCAACCATTACAGAATTCTCTTCCATAATCACGCTCTGCCAATCTCATTATAATCATACCATCATCCTCGCCATAACATGGGGTTAGTCGACAGTGATTGGGCTTTACTTCAGAATTATCGACACCGAAGAAGATCATGGTAATTGAGTATGCTATCGGTAATTTGTTAACCGAGAATTTGGAAAATTTCTCTAATATTTAGCAAATTGATTTACTTTTTATTGTTTTTCTAAATTTTTCATTTTATTTACCAAAATACATTCATAAAGTGTCAACGGTGCTTGCGTTACCCAAAATGTGTAGAAAGTTAATAACCACTGTGCGCAGTTTTCACACTGATTGGAATTAATGCGTCCATTAACGGCAGTAACGTTCTGCGTTACTCCGAAATTAACCAAACAAACGTAAAGTATCAGTAATCAATAGCTATTATCGTATTCACATGTAATGAAACGTGTATATTTATATGCGAATAATGTTGGAAGCTTCTATTGCTTGATATTTTATTAATATTCCATTGTTCTATTGTCAAGACCCAACCACAGATTTGATTACCAATTTTACTAGTTTTAAAAACATCCATTAAATACTCACAAATACTTACGAGTGCTGTTAAACTCCCAGTAGCAACATTTTCTATATACACAAACTATATATAGTTACAGTAATTAATTTTGTTATGAAACATGAATGCTGCCGTGAATTACTGAATTTTCAATGTAGATTATATAAAAAATTTTGCGAAATAAATTTGAACCACTTCAGAAGTCTACTAAATAAAAATCCCGTTTAAATGTAACATTTCACAAAAATATTTGAAGTAAATTTATAAACCAACGAGAAATTGGATGGTGCTCGCGTAATTATGATTGAAAAAAATTGATTTTTTCTCGGACTTTAATATTGCATCAACCACGGAGTTATTAGCGAGGCGAAAAAAACAAAAGGATTATACTGAACAAATATTTCTGTGTTACGAGTTGAATTTTTAGTAATTTTCAACTCGCGTAATCTTTCTGTAACAGAAAAAAATGTAAAAAAAACACATTATTTTGACAAATTTTTAAAACACTCGTGCGAGCAATTACGATTAGCACATACACCGTTACGTTGATACGAAGCATGCAAAGTCACTTTCGCAGACGCGAAACGCAGCGTTTCGCATTTGATAATTGCAGCGACGAGTCAAACTTCATTAAGGAAGAAAGTACTTCATGATTAATACTGACCTCGTTGCTTCTAATGTGGCTCACTTTCACGTTATCCGTGAATATTGGCTCTCTCCACGTTATCGCTGACCCATTTCTCCCTATAACCTCTATGTCTTTCGGGCAGTCTTTAACTTTTGGAGCTTCACCACCTGGAATCAGATGCACGTATTCGACGATAAAATACTGCATGGCAGCGCGTTCAGTATTTAATTATTTCCGATCGTTGATTATGTAATACGTGGTGCAATGACCGGACGATAATTCCGCATGTGAAAATAAGTCGGAAGAAAGGAATCGTATTTTTTCGTTTGACGCCCCGTTTTCGAGAAAATCGAGTTTAAAGGTGTCCGCGTGCTTTAGTATACGCAGGAAATAGAATTGGTTAATCATGGCCAGACGCGTTGGACGGTTTCTACATTTTCAAACTCGATTTTCCGGAGAACGGAGCGTCAAACGAAAAAAAGGTTTTTCCTTTTTCTCGTCTCAGTTTTTCATGTGGAATCATTCTCTGTAAGGTTATACCCCCGTCCGGCTGTATATTATTATCAGATTTCGACTAAACTTTGATATGAATATTATGATTGCGACGAAAAAAATATTTATCCTGTGAAATAAATGTGATTGGACATAGATCTAGAACTTTCATAGAAAATTGTTCACTCCAAAGTAGCTGTTATGAGTGGCGAAGGAAATCACGAGGCGAGATAAAACATGTTTAACACTAAACGTACCACCACCGGTCAAATGACAGGTTCTAGATTTTTTATTTGACAATTTTTGAAATTATACAGATGCTTTCATGAGCGTTCAATGAATATCTTTAGTAGAGCACGCATTGCAATAAAAACCGCGCAAATTTTAAATAAATTAAATCTTGTCATTTGTATAAGGCAACATGTGTCTGCTACATGGACCATTTATTTTGAAAGTGGTGTAAGTCCTTTTTTTTTTAATGAAATATGACGTAATTTATGCTTAATTTAGTGTAAACTTTTTGTTTATAACTAGTTAGTATTTAATATCTTAAAAAATGCCAATGCTTTGTTCAATTTAAAATTGGCCGGTAAAAGAAATTGTGTGAAGAAAGTGATATTTGTTATTTCAAAATTGGAATTAAATGATATTTACAATTGACTAATTATGAAAGTGGTGTGTAAGTCCATTTGCAGCCTGGAAATATATATTATTTTAGTTAAATTCGCCTAAAAGAAATTTATATAATCAAATTACATATTGATAAATTAGTACAAACATTCCCAGACTTCACATGATTCACCTATATTTTTTAATTGTCATATCTGCTAACATTTAATTTTCTCGAAACAAAAGAAAATGGACTTGCACCGCTTTAAAGATAAACGGTCCATATTTATAGCTCGGTACGTTTAGTGTTAAAAATTAGAAAACTTCAGACAGAGAGATAACAATGATGTCGAAGAATACAAAATGCATTTGGCTGATCAACGAGTCCGGCAATCACAAAGTGATGCTCCTTCGATTCCTTTTCGCCTGCTATCATGGGATATCTATTCGCACCTGATTCGGTGATTCGATGAAGCGAACGAAAGTAGAATAAAGGTCTTCCGTTGTGTTCGACTTGCAATAAACAGCTAATGTATCAGCGCGCCAGGAAATCGGACTATTTTGCCGGAAATCCTCCCCGTCCACCCTTTCCGAAGGATAACTTCGCAACCGTAGCGGAAACTTTATCCGGTTGCGTTTAATTAGTTTCAGTAAATTAGTTTCGGCGGGATGGGCCGCGCGGAATCATTACAAATTCGTGCGGGTATCGAGCATTCTCCGAAACGAAGAACATTTTCCTTGTAAAGAGAACTCGTTTCGCGGACCACCTTTCGCGAAGTGTTCGCGAGGAGCACGGTGGATTACTGTAAACCGTGTGTGTGTGCGCGTGTGTGCCGGAAACGCGCAGGTAATTAACCTGTTCGTTATAAAGCCGACGAAATGAAATTGTCGTCTTGTATCCGACACGTATCTACAATAAATTCTACAACACAATGTGACAAACGCAACGCGAAATACCGGGACAAATTATATTTTACACCTAATTTACGTCAAACCGGACTGCGCCGGGGCACAAAGTAATGCCAGGAATGCCTTCCGCTGAAAATGATTTACAATATTAGGGAACAAGCACGCGCTTAATTGTCTTTCAAAGCGACCTGTCTAATCGACTTACAATTAGGAAAGCGTTTCACCAGCTACGAGGCAACTATGCTCCGAATAATGATCGTAATGCCAAAGTATTCGGCCAGCTCGGACGGTGCACAATATTAATATATCCGTGCGTGTTCAATTATTGATAACCTGCACGCCTTTGTGCAACACGACAGTTTGTTGCACCGATTGCAAGCAGTGATAGCTGTATAGAAATTCATTTTAGTATTTAATTGTTCTAATTGTTACCGGGAATCGGTTAGGGCATGTTCCTAGTGATTGAAGCCGCATGTTAATGTACAGATAGTTTACCTATGAATAACCGTATAATATTCAACGCGGTACAACCCCATCGCCGTTCGTCATTCTAGCACGAAAAAAAGAAAACTATGATCGCCGCGCTATCAACGCGGCTAACAAGAGGTCAAGCTTGTGTAGCTTTCAAGTTCATAGAAATTCTAACGAAAACAGGACGTGGAACGACAACAACCCCACAAGTAAATAATAACACTCTGCATGAAAAACGATGAAATTCTTTCATATAATACATAATTATTTCGTTTTATGTTATTTCGTTATGTCTTATAGTATTGTCGCGGACTGTAAGTAGGGGAGAGTTGCCGAATGCGTACCACTTAATTTCGAAGGCAGTTTATATATTCTTTAGTAGGAATTTGAGCAAAAATTATGTTTTGCATCTCTGTATTAACTATCAAAGTTGCAATTTAATATGATTTTTTAAATATTTATTGATAGATCATTGTGATATGAACACTTTTATAAGATCATGCAAACAGTACGATTTAGGCAACCAGTATCCTAAATGGTACCAGCCGGTTTCAAAAATTGTACCTCATGTGTTGGATTAAAAAGATACAAAAAAATCATAAGAGAAACTGTATTTTGCGTTTAATTTCAGTTTAATATACAATACAACATAAAAATAAAATGAAATATTACATTACTTAACTTAAATACAACTAGGACAATAATAAATATTGTCTTTTTTCAAAACTCCTCCACAAGCTTCATGTACTCACTTTTGGCACTTTAAGCATTGGATCATGTCTTCTAAATAAGAATTATTGCAAAGAAAACAGAACCACAATCGTTTTCATTCTCCACTTCTACGAGAACTGGAGCAGCGGTGCTGGTTGAAGACGTGAAATCAATTTTTCTTTGTTTCATTTGTTTTGTTTTCATTGCAACTAATTCCTTTTTATAGGGGCTACTGCAAGCTACTTTCCCATGCTAAAAAAAAATTTGAAATATTGTATATCGTTTATTTTCGCGGTAAAATTTGAATAACAGTATCTTAAATCGTACTGGTACGATTTAGGAAACAACAATGTGGTACGATTTAGGAAAAAGACGCCCCGCTAAATAATTGAAGCTAACCTTTAAAACATTATCAGCATGTTTTATAAACTAAATAGAAATAAATAATGTAACATAGCTAGTTTTCAAAAATATATAAGACTACCTCAGAAACTGTAGATTTATTTAATTCAGCCGATTAAAATCGTTTAAAATTGACATCAGACATGCCTGATTTCTTTGTGCTTCTGTTATTCACAAAACAACACTTCATGCGAATGACTTTTTGGTCCTACTTTATCGACATAAATAAAAGTTCATATCTTTACCACCAAGAGGCATCAAAATGCATTAATTTTTAAATAAAAGAGGTGGTACGATTTAGGTGACCAGTACGCATTTGGCAACTCTCCCCTATGTACAGTATGTAGATTTCCTACAGCAATAAATTAGACATAATTAAAGTGTTGTTGCTGTCTTTCTGCTGTTCTAGTTCTCTATCAGAGAATCTGCAGTCTAGTCATTGAGATAACATAGACTATTGTTTGTAACGTCACCTGTGTGATTCTCGCACCGTTTCACGATGCAGGAGTTAAGATGACGAAGATTAGGCCAAAGAAAATTGTCAATACAAGCTGGGAGTTTAATCGAAGGAGTTTAGTGCTTGTCGGCAAGGATTAGTCAAGCGTTCAGTCGGAGTCATCGAATAGTCTAATTGGCTGGGTGGGGCGATCTGCAGGTTATATTCGCCCATTGTGGCGAACCCCATCCCGGAAACGCATTTAATTAAAGCGTCGACTGAGATTCCGGGAAATGGGGGGAAAACTTCTTTGAGCCGCACTGCGAAATTTGCATACGACGACTGCGCTAGACCGCGTGTACACGCGGAGCGCGTTTCACCTGGCAGGTCTTCTCGGCACCGAGACGCGATGCGTCGCGACGCCACGCGAAAAGTACGACGGCAACACGCCGTCATCGCGCGGTTCAAGCATCTTCTAACGCTGCCGTTAATGGCCGCTGGAGAAACCTTGCTAATGGCTTGTGGCTCCTTTTCCCGAAAGACGCGATAACCTGCTAACGGGTGCGTTATTGAAACCTTGAAAAAAAAACGAACGATCCTTTTTATCGCCGATTTTTAATCTCGTTCTTTGCGGACCTTTGGAAAATCGATTCTTTTTTAACGGTAATTTTTAAAGCCCCATGCTTTGCGAACATTAAAAAACGTCGACTCATTTTTATTACTGATTTCTCTGACTTTACTCTTTAAGAACGTCAAGAAATCTTTTCCCGATAGAAAAATAATCTCGTGAATTTTTTTTTTACCTGATTCTTTGCCAACTTGAAAATTGGAACAGCTGGTTCTTAAAGCCTTAGTCCTTGTGAAGATTCGACAAATTTTTTCGCATGCAGATATATTTAGTCAGTTGAAATATTCCTCTTATTTTGTTGATAACAAAAAAGAATTTGCATGTAGAATAAGTTTTTAGAAAATTCAACGCAAAAGACTATTTAAACCCTTTCAAATGATATATTGGTAGTTTTGCAGAGAAAAAGAGAAAAAGTGAAATGTTAAAAATTATTTTTATATGTGACGATCGCAACATTTCTTCGAAATGTAGAAATCCAGGCACGTGATCAAAATCTCGTAATTCTGTTTCTTGAGAAAGTAGGGGGAACCCATTATGCCTTCTAAAACAACGATTCCGAACGAGTTCGTGACTGTTCCGCGCAATGGCTTCCTAGACGAAGGAAACGTTCGCGAAAAGTTATCCCTCGCGACGACTCGAGCATACCCAACATCCCCGTTTTTAATTTTCACCCCGGTTTCGAGAAATGGAAAACGAGTTAATTAAACGACAGTGAGGCAGAGGCAATCTCCAACGAAAGAAGCAGGAGAAGATAATTAGTGAATACGAGGATCTAGTGACGAGGAAGAATGTTGTCGATAAGAGTCAAATGCGAATTCTGAATTTTGTATTGTCTCGACGTAGGATTGTTTGAAATTAGCTGAATATAAATTACTGGGGATAATGAATCTAAAATTCGAATTCAGAATAAACAACAACGATATACAACGACGAATATTGGATAAAATATTTAATAATAATTTTTTATAATTTTTCCGAATTCTTAATAACTCATAATATCGATCAGCGTACATTGAACTACTCGCATTCGGAGAATGAAGGATCGTCATCGGATATATTGGTAAAAGTTTCGCAAAAGGATAATTCGAAACAAAAGTCTGTTTCACGAGTCTTGAAACATTACGTATTGGTAACGTGATTTACGGATGCTATCGATTCAGTATTGTGCCGATCACTGCGTGAAACGATATGATAAGGCAAGGGTTGAACAGGTCATAAATAATGAGAGCAATTTAATTGTACAAAGGGGTCAGGGTTATTCGCATGTGGCTTCCCACCAAATAGTGCCTCGACTAAGGAAGATTAATTGTTCCTGATCCTTGTCCTTCGAACTTGCGGACGGGATCGCGTGTTGATTGGTGGCGGTGTTAGATAATCGATACCGATTATGATTCGGTGAGTATAGACGACATGCACGTGCGTTAATTAATCACCTTTGATGATGATGCGCAACACGCAGCTGGCTTGTTTCTTCGATACCGGGTGCCGGGCGAAGAATGTGATCTCGTGTATACCGGGAGTTAGGTTCGCTTCTAGCCTGGTGCCCCAGGATGGCTTCGACCTAACGTACCGGAACCAATCGAGATCCGTTGACGGTTGATCGAACGTCACGAATGCTTCGTCTCGGCCTGGCGACAATTCGGCGATCACGTCGTTCGGACACTCTAAGCGAGGCTTGCTGTACCCTGAAAAAACACGAGCGAACCATTGTGTACTGAGAATTGTTTGCCACACATTTCACAATTTGTATGCATTCCATCAAATGGATTCACGCGATTACTGTGTCAGATTGTTACAAAAGTTCGTGCTCGATTTAATGGCAAAACTCAAGGGATTGCGTCATAAAATAATAATTTTATAAATCATTTTAGTTTTATAGTACATTCCTTTTACGTAAAAACTGCGTGTTTTTTTTCTTCTTCTTCTTGAAACAGTCTTCTAAGAAAATCGGAAAGGAACTTTTGCGAATCATCCAATATGAGGGTGTTAAGATTTTTGCGAAGGGATCTAGGTTATCGACGAAGAATGCACTTGCGAATGAACAGATTCGCGACAGATAAATGACACACCCCACGAATTCAATGTTTTCATCGGTTGAACGCAAGAAATACGCTCACTCTTAATGCATAGTGATTTTGATCGGGTAGTATGCAGGATGAACAGGATAATTTGGTCACTCAACACTAAGCCTGCCAAGCACAAAGTTTAATAAGAATATAAGAATTTAATTACGAATTAAATTTTGTACGATTTTTAAGTAAAGAAGTTAATTCAGTTGGCTCCTATGAAATTGTTTTTATAATTTCGGTAATTGTTGAATAGAAAACCGGTCATTTGACCGTGGTAGGTTTAATGTTGAAATGTCTCCCTCATCTTTGATAGTGAAAAAGAATTTGATGAAGAACATGGTTTGTCCAATGAAACGATTCGTCAGTGTTTTCTCAATGGCAATGTTTTTGTCATGATGGCGTAATAGTTGAGATCAAAATCATTCTAACACAGATCTGTAACACTACGGTCTGCAAGTGTATTCACATTGAATACGAAAAACATGAGGTTTAATTGCAGGGTAACGTTGTGAATGTACACGGTGAGTGACGGGAATTTTAAACAATTATATACTCCCTAAAATGAGTAGGAAAATTTTAATTTTACGGCAAACATAATCTTATAATGTCATATCAGCGAATAATGGGAAATTAGCAACAATAATCTGTTGAAAAAGAGTTCACATAACGTATGAAATGGTTACTAAAATGATACGTATGTACGATTCGAACTTTCTTCATTAGAAATGTGATAACATTCTATATTCAAAAGCAGTAGGAGAGTATGTTTTAAAAAATGCTAACAGAAAAATAAGTGTTTTCGGTTAGTTACTAATATAGAAGAATAAATATATTATTTGAAATGCAAATCTTATAATGATTCGTTAGATATAGTTGTAATACCGCAAATTGTTAATGCGATTATACGGATCAGTGAACATGATTCGGTAATCGTCTTATTGGCTAATGAATCCCTTTGTCTCGTTCCATCTGAGTTACTCATCACTGCCCCTTTCAGTGAAACTGAAGCAAGGCTTATCTGCTATCGGTTAGCTTTATGTAGCAATGGTCAGTGGAAATTGTTCAAGTGAGGAACATTTAATATAAACTGCGGATATTTATACAGTGTTTCCAACGGGATCGTAAAGATCGAAATCGAGAAAATTATATTCTCTATAAAGAATTTCAGCTTACTCGAATGCACGAATATCCGCAGGTCTTAGTAGACATTTTCTGCATGATATCTACAAAATGAAGTACAGTCGAACCTTGATAACTCAAAATTCTGTGTAGGACGACAATTTTGTTAACTACTTAAGTAAAAGAGAACCTGTGCAAGCCGAAATAAAATTTATTTTACATCGAATTATTTGTCACATTATTTTATTATCTCGAATATAGAATAGTCCAACCTCTGCAATTGGTGAACCTCTATGTTTACTGCACAATAATTAAACTGCGGATTTTATGCATTTACGACAAAAATGTGTAAATGAAAAACAAAGCAGTAAAAACATATATCGAATCAAAAAAAGAAATAAATAGCTATGCAACTCCTATACCTTGCAGTTAATGCAAACAATTGTATCTAGGGTCCAAATGGTGCAAATAATATCTATATCTATATATACATATACGTATAATGTATATATGAGCCGAATTATACATTATGATAGGTTGTTGAATTTTTCATTTTATTCTCTATAAGAATATGAACAAAAAAATATATGATTCCATTCAAAAAAATATCGATGACCTTGAAATCTTGTAAAAAAATGACCTTGAGAAAAAAATTTTACCATCATCAAATTCGCTCCTTGAAACAGTACAACTTTGTTCTGTGGAGATTTTTTGTACGACTAATAATAACCGAGATATTTAGGTGTTCCCATTTAAATGCCCCACCCTGTACATAACAAATAATTCACTTTAACACGTTGACTGCCATGTCACCTATATGTGAGTAACGGAATTATTTGTCCAAGTTTTAAAATGAATTTTTACGCTGATATATTAATTGTACCAAATTTTATTAGGATCTGTAAAATGCCAGAAAGTTGGAGGACTACTCAATATCATACATATAATTTGTTTCAATTTTTATTTCATTAAATAACTGCCATTGATTTGATGGAATTTTTGAGGTTTCTAGATTGGCAGTCAAAGTGTTAAATAATTTAATTTTTCATTCTTCAAGTCGTTAGAATTATTCTACTGGAACAGAATAAGTGAAAAATGTAACAGTTACATTTGATATTGTAGTTCATTAATTGAAACACATTCGGTGGATCGTCTAAAATGTCACTTTTTCCTGGTCTTACGTTATCTAGAATTAAACCCGTTTCGCTGAATCGTCTGGATAGGTCGAAACCTCTACAACTCGAAGATTCTATCTACTCCCTCGATGCTCGAATTGCCGAGGTTCGACTGTAATTGGTATGGCGTCTTTGAGTCGATATGGAATGATTTCGCCGGTGGCTTAGAGGATTGTCCACGATAATTTTACTCACTGACACACTCGCCGTGTTTCGGCCCGTCCCATGTGCCGTCTGACCGACAAGTTAATTCGTATTCTCCGTGAAGCTGATACCCGTAGGGACACTTCAAGAAACACTTGGTACCCGGTCGATTGGACGCCTTTCGTCTACCTCTCCACGACTTAGGCGGTGCCAAACGAGAACACATTAAATAACCCCGACCCTCTGGATTCAGGGGCGGGCAGGATTCATTGTTTACATCTGGGAAAATAAATAAAAAAAATCACGTCGTTTGTCGTACGTCCGTATCGTAAAGGCACACCTGAGATCATCTTTTCCGTTACAAAATTGGACAATCGTTTGCAGAAACCTGTCCGAAAACTCCTTAACCCCTCCCTGAGTTAGGTCAAGATTAGATTACTATACAGGGTGGTCCACGCAATTGTTTCAAGTCATAACTCCGTTATTATTGCATTTACGAAAAAATGCCAAAGGAGAAAGATAAATGGTTCGAAGAGCACTACATCTGTAGGCCTTTAAATTTTTTTTAGATGCAGCAGTGCATGTGCAATTAACAATTGCATCATTTCTTTAAATAGAAATGCATATTTTTTTTACACAGATCGATTCTTCTGTTCATTCTACGTAAAAAATGATTAGGGTACCATCGCAAAAAAATTATTAGATCTCGAGATATTTTCAAAAAATGTCTTGCCGCGGCATTCGTGTTTTTGTCACACAACACAAAATGTCGTACATATCTTGTTCCTCACTGTTAGTAAAATACATTTTCTTGTATTTAGTGAAATACAGTTACACTTTTTCAAATTCTTAGTTTTCGTACTCGAGTTACGATACGTGAATTGCTACTGAATGATGAAATGCTTACTCGTACAAATCAGTTTCTGTTATGATAACAATGTCGAAAGGGTGTTTACCTTTACAACATAGTCTTGAAGTGTTCGAGTATCTTCTTCAATAAAGATATTTTTTGAAAATATCTCGAGATCTAATAATTTTTTTGCCATGGTACCCTAAGCATTTCTATTTAAAGAAACGATGCAAATGTTAATTGCACATGCACTGCTGTATCTAAAAAAATTTAAAGGCCTACAGATGTAGTGCTCTTCGAACCATTTATCTTTCTCCTTTGGCATTTTTTCGTAAATGCAATAATAACGGAGTTATGACTTGAAACAATTGCGTGGACCACCCTGTATACAGCGTGTCCCACGAACTCTGTCCACTTGAATATCTTGGTTATTTCGAGCGATACGAGAAAACGATACGTACAGAAGTTGTAGGGTTTAAGAATCTACGTAATATGTGGTATAAATGATATAACGCGATTAGGGGTGTGCGAGAACCCGAAAATGTTGGGTCGAGAATTTTCTTCGGGATTTCTCGAGAATATTCGGGATTCCCGAGCATTATCGGGAATAAATTATTATTCTTGGGAAAATTCTCGAAAATCCCGATATATTCGAGAACCAGGCTCGTTTCAAGCCCTCGCACTCTAACGGTGATCTAGTCCAGATCCGAATGTTTAGCTTGATCGTACCACCAGTTATGATCCGCCCTGTATATTTTCAGAAAACACGTGTTCGGTGCTTGCTCTTACCTAAGGGGTTATATACAGTTATGAGGCCCAAAAAAAGCGATTTTTTAAGAATTTTTCCTGAGAACACCTTTACATCTATTAATGTAAAAATTTGTACACATATTATGGTAACTTTTAACTGTATTTGAACATTTTTTATTTGTAAAAATAATAATTTTGAAACCTGCTATAGCTGATCTCCTGGAGCTCCTCTAAAAAAAGACGCTTTGCGGTGACCACTATATCTCTGGACTGGATCGTCAAAAATGAAAAAACCAAACTGATTTCGTTAAAGAAATGTATAATCTAGTACTTAATCGAAGGAATGAGCAAAATAACATTTTGTGACAAAATGGCGGCTTTTCACAGAAAAAAATCGATTTTTCACCAAAATTTTGGCCTTACATTGTTTATAAAAAAAAAAATTCTCATCGGAGAGAAAAAAGCTTCGATTAAGTACTAAAAAATATACTTAAGAAGGTTGTGTTAAAATTTGAGATTGATCTGTTCAACCGTTTCCGAGGAATATTGGTCACCGACTTTGAAAACACAGTTTCGAGAAAAACGCGTCGAAAGATCGTGTTGAAATGCTCTGACGCTCTCAAACGCTCTGACACGTCTTTACAAATATGCGTGTAACTTTGAAAATAATCGTCGGATTGACTTGAAATTTTTTGTGCGTATACTTAAATATATGTACATTACGAAAATGAAATTTTAAAAAATCGATTTTTTGAAAATGATAACTCTATATAACCCCTTAATAAAAGAGCCTGCGCGAGATGTTATCATCTTTCGAATATTGCCGCAGGTGGTGGGGTCTGTCAGAAGGTTCTCTGGGGGTAGATAGGCGAGATGAAGTGTTCCAGATTTCACGGTAATCTCGTAGCAAACTCCTGAAACGATACATGGTAACAAGGACGAGGCTGGACGACGCGACGGGTCGCATCGATATTTGCGAGACCGTGCTCCACCTGCATGCTCGCCATGGGGACGGTTCTCATGGATGTGGCAGCGGCGATACGCGCGTTTCTCCGTCGTCATTAGCATTCGTGATTCATATATTATGCAGATATCGGGGCAATACGTGTAAGCATCGGAGCCGACAATGGTGCACCGGTCGTCGCCGCGGATTTCAAATTATGCCCGTACACAGGTATCAGCCGTCGCGTCGCCACCGCTACGTCAGCCTCCGAAGGTAACCGATTAATCGTGACAGAGATTTCCATTTCCCTCCAGAATTTCGGTATACATATCGCGTTCGCTACCTACCGACCAAAATCGAACCGGTTGTGATCCGATTAAAGGATCTACCTGCTCGCTAATCGATACGCGTCGGTCGAATCGACTCCTCAAAAACGAGGATACTCACGGAACTGCGATGCGGCTTAACACTAGAACTACCGGATGGGTCAAAATGACTTCCTCCTAATTTCTTCTTTTAGAGATATTGAAATTATAAATATGTTTCCATGAGAAAATTTTTTAATAAACTTCTCTATCGAAGTAGATATTTAAACCAAACTGATAGGAAATCTAAACAAATATGTTTTTCATGTTGTGCCTCGATCATTTCGTGCATCATTTCTGTTCACTTTATCCAACCGCTATTCTCTTTCCTTAAACCTGGCGCTCGACACTTATTACTACCTTGAAGACATCAGAAATCAATTTTAACACTTTGACTGCCAAACTAGAATCCTCACAAAATTCCATAAAATCAAAGTAAGTTATTTAATGAAATAGAAATTGAAAAAATTAAATGTACGATGTTGAGTAGTCCTCCAACTTTCTTGCATTTTACAGATCCCAATCAAATTTGGTACGATGAATATATTAACGTGAAAATTCATTTTAAAACCTGAATAAATAATTCCGTCACCCACATATGGGTGACATGGCATTCAACGTGTTAAAGTTGAACAATATACGCAAGAACGTTTGAAAGAAGAACGGACGAATTTCGGTTGTAATTTTTATAAATAAATTCTGGAAGAGTCTGAAGTTGTATTAAACGAAAGCTGTCATAGACAACGAATGATAAAAATAATGATTTCTCTGAACGCAACGCAAGCAGAAGGTTTCAATGCTTGGACAACACGATTGAATTTATCAGCAACTGTTTTCAGCAATCCATAATACGTTCTGTGATGCGATCGATCGCTAGACTCTGTGAAAGAAAAATGTATTTTAAGTTGTCCCCGCAGATGGTATCGAGAACAGCGGCTAACATCAGAGTGCTCCGGCCTTGTTCCTTGAACATTGTACAAGGCACTATCTCTTTCAATAATTTAATAGAATTCAGCAATTATCGGTTCGTCCGGGGGACACACGGCCCCGCTTTGTGTCGACGGTAACTGTGCAAACAATCGCAATCTGGGTCGCTTGATTCCATATTCCGCGAGAAACTTGTAAATCGTTAGCGTGTTCTTGAACAATGCAAATTTCACGATGGAACTTCTTTCGTATTGCCCGGCAGGTTTATGCAAACGAGAGTAAACTCGCGTAACAAAAATTCGAGCGGACGGCAAGCGGAATGGAAATAATACTGCAACAATAGTTGCGCCTCAGGTCTGAGAGCGTAATGTTACAGGTGTAGTTTAAATCGCTCGATTTTATTCGGCGAATTTTGTTATCGAATTTCCACTCGTCTGAGAACGCGGCAAATTTGAAATCTGAAATACACAATCGACTGCCATCGTAGAGATTAAAAGTAACATGTAAACGAGATTTCTTCTTTTACGAACGGACCGCGAGAACCAAAGTTTTATTATAATTCTTAGCGTGCACAAAGGAGCCATGATAAATTTGGACTGTCCAATTTCAGTTCAATTAATTAGATTATATCGATTTTACAAGAATTTTTGTTCAATTACTGTTCCTAGATTAATTATACTTATTTTTAAAGTATAATGAGTATTAAAAAAGAGATATATAACATATTGTTACGATGGAAGCTCCGCAAGAATATTAACTGATTTCAATGAAAAAAATTGAATATCTCTGTTTTAATATTCGTTGGGTTTTAAAAATAAATATAATCAATCCCTAATTAGTGCCTTACCCAATGTTAACGAATTAAAAAAGGAGTCCGTAAGAATTGGCATTTTGCATTGTCATGCGAAAGACTCCAATCAACCGAAATGCGTTTCGCTGCGAAAGCTGATAGCGCGCGATCAATTCTTTGATTTTTCGTAAATACCCGATTCGGGACGGACGCACGCTAATTGCGGCAGTTCGGCAAACAAACTAAGCGGGAAAGTAAGAGATCCATTTCCGTGGAGGGTCTCGAGCGCCACCGGCACGGCAGCAAGCCGACGGCTAATTAATCTAGCTGCAAGAAACGTGGACGAATTTATCGCGGTCTCGAGGGCGCGGCATAATAAAGAGAACGTATTACTCAGCCGCGTGCGTATTAATCGAGGGAGGAAGAGAGAGAGAGAGAGAGAGAGAACGCCCGGGGAAAAAAGGCGTGGGGCGTCGTTTATCCGGAAAAACGGCTCCCGTATAGTAAAGGCTCATCCTCGATAACGTTATTACGATGTAGTCGTGAAATTTCCCTCGCGTCGGCCGGGGCATATTGCGTTTTCCCAGACGCGCGCGAATGATGTATGGTCCTTTGGGTGTCAAACAGAGGGGACGCCGAAGTAGAACAGTTTCCTTGGCAAGGAAAACTTACCCACGCAGGACTTCCCGTCGGATGACAGGGCTTTTTCGTCACCGTCGCAAGCGCAGAAGAAACTGCCGTCCGTGTTCTCGCAGACCTCCGTGCAACCGCCGTTCTCTATGGTGCACTCGTTGATATCTACGGACAGAAAGCGATGATCCTTTTACGCATGAGAAACACACCGGAACGCGGTTGGTTCGATATTGGGACGAAATTTCGTAGCTCAAATTTCAGAGTACTGTGCGTGCCGGGCGAGAAGTCCCGTGAAAGGAATATGGCGTTGATTGGCCAGAGCGACAGGTGCACGCAGAGTTGTGCAGTGCCCCAGGAATTATAATTACAAAGCAATTGAATTACAATGTAATTACATCACACGTTGTAATTTACAATTCAGATCTCCGTTCAATTGAATTACAATGCAATTCGTAATTCCAATGAAGTACAATTACAAATTACTTTGTAATTAAATTAACTACGAATTACGATCAGACTTGTGCGGATTTACAATTCAATTACTCCATAAATTATAATTACAAAGCAATTGAATCACATTGTAATTTATAATTCACATCTCCGTTCAATTGAATTACAATGCAATTCGTAATTGCAATGGAGTACAATTACAAAATACTTTGTAATTAAATTAACTACGAATTACGATCACACTTGTGCGGATTTACAATTCAATTACTCCAGAAATTATAATTACAAAACAATTGAATCACATTGTAATTGCATCGTATCGTAATTTATAATTCAGATCTTCGTTCAAGTAAATTACCATGTAATTCGTAATTGCAATGGAGTACAATTACAAAATACCTTGTAATTAAATTAACTACGAATTACGATCAGACTTGTGCGTATTTACAATTGAATTACTCCAGAAATTATAATTACAAAGCAATTGAATTACATTGTGATTGCATCATATTGTAATTTATAATTCAGATCTTCGTTCAATTAAATTACAATGTAATTCGTAATTGCAATTGGAAGCATTCATTTGCTAAACGACCTGCAAAGAAGATTTTGAAAAAATTTTTGAAAAACTCACGCCGTATTAGTTCACGTTTATGTATAATTGCTTGTGTAAAAATTCGATAAAATTCGTGTAATTTACTATATTATAAGCAGATCCTTTTATGCATGGGACACGCATCGCGGGAGCTTTAAATGTTAGTGGAATACGCGAACGGAATCAAAATGTCTTCCTTCTCCCTCCTACGTCTCTATCCTTTCCTACTCTCATTCTCTCTCTCTCTCTCTCTCTCGCTCGCTCGCTCGCTCTCTTCCTCTGTCTAACAATTTATAAAATTTTTATACCCGGATGAGTCTCGTGCTCGGTTTACTAACGCTCAGTAATGAAACTGCGGAGTACGCGTACCAAGAACCGCAATGTATCGTAGTATACGTGACATGTTTTGAAAGGAAATCAATTGAAAACTATTCCCCGCGTGAGTGATCATCGATTTTCAATAGATCGGTGACAAGATTCGTTCCGGACGGAGGATACAGGATTGTTTCAAGTCTTTCGTTCTTTTGTTGGCTTCCATATTGTATGTAATTACGTACCGCGCCGGGACTAAATAGTTCTTTTTAACATTTTAATCGTTTTTATTCGTTATTCGAGACACTCGTTTGCCAAATCCATTAACCCCACAGAATAAACAGCAGGAAAAATCGATACAGTGTACCACGTATATTCATATTTTAAACTTCTACCAATTTCTTTCTGAAATATAACCAATCAAGCATCGTCGGTTCGGTCAGAAAGTTTAAAAAAAAAAAAGGAAAAAGGTGGGATCGAGCGAAGTTTATTAAAGAAAAAAAACTCACAAAAAAATTCGAACAATCTCGACAGTTATAAGAGAAAAGATCAGAGGCAAGTATTTCCGACCGAATTCGGTGGCTCGAGCGTCGAAGTTCAAAAAATGAATTCTTCTTCGATGAAGCGTACGAGCAATACTCGCTGAACCGTATCTCCTTATTCCGACGCGAACGGGAGTTTTCTATCGTATTTCTAGCACTAAAATTCCTTTTATATCCCCGTGTCTCTTTCGCCCGGGGTTGTGTTCGGCGGCAACAAAAGTAAACAGAAGTGACGATAATCATGCCGTATTCTATCGTGCCCGCGGAGAACCAGGGGAAATCCATAGTACGTGTACGAAAGGGACGTACTTTGACCTTACATTCTATCCGAGTATCATCATGCCGCGGATACGGGATGTCTCGCAGTGGTATATAGTACCTACCACCGCGTATGGTACCACGTATGCTCGTATAGTCGTGCAGTCGTATCTCTGTAGGTTGTGAAAGCGACGGAAGTCGAGCACTCTTGGCGGTCATTGAAAGTACTCGAGGCAATCGCAATCTGGCCGACCCTTGTACCCCTATTTCGGTCAATTTAGCGTCATCGCGTGGACAATTGATCAGTCCGAAGGGGGGGGGGGAGCGGGGCACAGCCGTTGAAGAATGCGAAATCGTTTGGGAGAAGTCATTCGACGTATGAAAAAGACCTGATCCCTTTCACCCGACACGCACACTGTGGTACAAACGCGATCAGATTTCGTTCAATGGGTATTCACGATCGTCTCCACGTGAATGGCTGTACACTGCCTCGTTGCAAAGCGCGTGTTAGCGACCGTTGATCCTTATCAGTAGACGACTGCGGATGCTTATGCGAAATAAACATTTTTTCCATCGATTACAATCTCTTTCTTCCTTCGACTCTAGACTCGCGGCACCCATCGAATTGACGGATTTGAAATTTTTTAATTTACTATCATTCAAAATCGCCGAAAGATCGACGTAAGTACAATTTAGTTATTCTTAAGTCTAGCTAACTCTACTTAACCCCTTGCCCTACAATAACGAGCCAGACTCGTCATGAAGATTCTGAATAGAGTCTAATAAATGTGAACGTTATTATTTTTCTTTAAATCGAAATAAAAATCTATTTTTTTTTTGTAGTTGATATATATCCTTTGAGGAAACTGTACACATACAATGAATATAAACTATCTTTTTTTTCTATGAAATTCTGAACGATGAAGAATTTCTAATCATTATAATCACAAAATAAATAGTAGTGCAAGGGGTTAATTCTTGCTGAGTCTAGCTTGATTCTTTGAATCTATGTATGTATCTCCTGCTTTAAATTGCACATACTCATGTTTACCATTAATGCGTAAAGTACCGGCGTTTGAAGAATGCTAATGGCTAAATGGAAAAACGAATAGAATGTTATTTGGAGGTAAAAACGTAATAACAGCCTTAACGCCTCGGCGTTCAACTTTATTCATAGCAAAAGTTTGGGAAAAATCTGAAGATTCTCAGCTGTGGTAGTTTTTGCGTTGTTCGGGCTGCTCGAGCGCACATATGGCAGACATCGATCCGCTAACCATACGGCAGGTGCTTGAGAAAATGCATTATTACAAGCTACAATTACAGTATCTTGTTGCACGAAGATCCTCCACCGGAATACTTGAAATTCTTCGGAAAAAGGGCTTATATTTTCCTTCCATTGTTTCGTAAATTTCGCATCAATGTTGCCTTCATTAATTCAATCTTATTACCGCTATTATGAATTTAATGTTTCCCCTCAATCTGTATGCAAATTAATATAATACCATTCGAAGTGCATTTCCAAGAGCCGAGATTAGCGAGTTTAGATTTCAGTTGCCTAGATTATAATTCAATTAAAAATTAAGTCAAATCCCGTGGAACTTAATTTTTACTATTTCATTACGATTTGCATATCTGCGCATGTGACTGCTGTGCGCACCAGTGCTATTGCAAGCACACAGTGTTTTACAATTTCCTTGCTTATATATACTTGTGTATGTTATTACTCTATAGTATATTATGTATTAGTCATTTTAGTCGAAGTCAATGTAGCACACTTCTAAATTTTAGATATCTAGGTGAATATTTAGTAGATTTTTATTAGAACTTTCCTCCGTCTTGAAGGTAATGCAATTTTTAATCACACCATAACCGTCTAAACTAGCTTGTCTCGCTTGCAACCTACATTCACTTATAACTAGACTGGGGAGCCTTATGCATTTATGGCACGTGCAAGTTTGTAGAATGCAAATAGACGAGCATATCTTCTACTCGATGCAGAAAATTGTTCCCTTCTTCAGATTTTTATAAAACAACACATGAAAACAACATTTCATTAAATACAATTTATCGTTTTATAAAACACCAACAAAACTATCATCATAAAATCTAAATTCTCCAATTGTAATTTGAAACAACGACATGCATAAAATTAATTTGATTTTCTTTAAACATTTATCCTTAATAAGAATCGTGCAGCATTGAAAAAGTGAAGAAGATAAAACTACTTTCTAACAGCCTAATAATGTATTACACTTATTGATAGTACCTGTCGGTAGTTAATTTGTCAATAATAATAATATCTATCGTATAATAACATAGGAACAGCTAGTTGTGAGATTAGTCAATATTACACCACCATAAAGTCCATGAAATAACAACATGCGTTTGTTTGCGTTATGCAATTGTAGCCCTATTTACATGCTCCACACAATTAACAGAGTCTCTAGGTACACAAACCCTTTGAGCTTGATCCCCTTATGATTTATTTCGTTATGGTATTTTCTCTGGCATTCGTCCTCGTTACACAAAACAAGTAATAACTGCCCTAAATAATATCTTTGCTTCTTTCGATGGTTTTAACTGGACTGCAGATTTTCATGCAAAATAAAAACTGTCTGCATCGATCGCAGAAGCCACAGAATTAGGAATTTCCATCTTTCTTTAATCATTCTCAATTGTATACCAAATAGCTTTCACATAATTTTAACTGAAGGAAATATTTAGGTAGTTACATTCCTGTAAATATCCTTCCGCATACATTTTTTAACTAACTAAAGACTCCAGATCTTTATGCGAAATAAAAAATTGTCCAAATAAATGGTAAAAAACAAAAGTTAAATAAGTTTGCGTTTCCTCTTTTAATAGCTTTTGGCTAATGTATTTATAGTTTTATATTGGACCAGTCAATTTTTGTTATAAACGTATAAAATCCACAGGCGTCAGGATCTACACTTTGACAAATGAAATTTGTTTCCGGGAAAGAAGTGATTGTTTTATTGTCGCGCAACTTCTTCATCTGAGCACGTCTAGTCCCTCTGTTCTGTGCTGATGCAAGAGACCCTAATATAATCTGCATACTAATGCAGTAGATTGTAGCCTATCATTAGATTTATGAAGGGCTGGCTTGCACCTTGTTCGCTCACCTGCCACAGGTATGTACCTTGCCTTCCTGTGCTTTTCTCTCCTGTTCGTTATTAAGGGTTACACCGAAATCTACAACATGGCGTTGATAAACAACACTGCATGTACTGTAAACTAACCATGAGCGATAGCAGCATATCGACAGCGGCACAATGTTGTTCCCTAGTCAGTAGAATTTCGTTGCCAGATCAAGACTTGTTCCCCCACTCTAATTTCCTCTTCTACCGCGCTATTCCCCAAGTATCCGACGCGTTTTTCCTCTCAATTCAATTTTTTTTTTACCATTTTTACAGTGTTCAAATTGAATTAAAAGAATTAAGTCTGGTGTAACTTTTGTTAATTATATAATAAGCAACTCAAAAATTCCTTAATTGTATGCCCAGTAAAACTGGAAATTGAACGGCTTAGTAAACGTCGGAAAATTCACCGTTAACGAACTATTTCAAATAAAAGTAATAATAAAATTGTTTCTGAAATTTCGAGATCAGTGTTTCATCAGTTTGGCACTATTATTGTATATATTTCTGGAAGATTGACGTATCAGAACAACATCCTGCGGTTTCTTTCTATTTGTCGAAAATTCTATGGAATATTAATATTAATGTGCAGACCGACGATTGTTGGTCATTCATTTAATTAGAGCGTAGCAATTACATTAGCCCATACTTGTGGTTCACTATCTAAATAAATTTAAATGCTGATGCTCAAACAGAGGGTATGATAGCGTGTATATGCATAATGCATTACGCTTCGAAATGTCAAATACATGGTTGCCAAAATTGGTCGACCGTGTACATTGATATGTTTGATCAGTTCCACTCCGCAATTCATTCGCTTGGTTGGCTGGAAAATTTAACGCGTGGCATGAAGTTTGAAAGTGGGGCGTCAACCCGCTAACAATGTTACAACAGATTAATTACAGAAAAAATGTCGTCCATGGTCAACGAACATTTACAAAGATTGTAAAGTTTTTTCGTCCACAGTCTGCAGATATTTAAGCAAAACAAAAATTTTGTTGCTTCAACTGCAAGAAACGAAGACGCAAATGAAAATTCATGTCTCTATTTAATAATTTTAACAGTCTGTCTATAATACGTACTACCACATTCTGAAGTTCTTTTCACTCGTTTACGGTATTGTGCTTCGCATATTCATTTTAGTCATAAATGCATAAAATTCACAGCCTTTTCATCTCTTCCGTCACGTTATAATGTGTACTGCATATTGAAACAAATACTTGAAAATCACAAAATAATGAGGAGATGTTAATGTAAAATGAAATTATAACGAATTCAATGTAAAGACACTGGATCAAGATTTGCACCGAAAACACAAAAATTGAGAAAACAAAGGTCCCCAGACGTGCAGGAAAATTAACCAGACCCGAAAGAACAAATGACACGGAGATACAGTAGCATTCTAAATTAACTACAAGATTTGTGTGCACAATCAACTTTGCGAAATAGTAGACAGTTCGTAAAGTAGACACAGACGAAGTCTTGCGACAGAAGAGCATTTGTCTCAGCTTCTAATCTTCGCTGCTGCGAGCATGTGATTAAATACCTGGCGTTCATTTTTTAAATTAGCGAGCACTTTTCAAAATTTCCATCGACCTCGTCTCCTCGTCTTTAATTTCGCGGACTCGAGAGAGGAAACTAAAAATTAGAATGTTTTCCGAGGCAAGTATAAATAGCCGTGTACGTGAACGACGTGCAGGTGTTCGCGTTCGCGGGTTCGTAGCTGCGATTCAAAATAAATAAAGTTACCGCGGCAAGCGCTCGGTGCCAACCGATAATGAGATACTTGCAGAAATGAATGACTCTGTGTTCTATAAACGTGAAAAAAGTTATGTCGGTCGTAAGAAACGTTCGCGAAACGTTAACGTTGTAACCATTTTCTGAAGTTATAACAACGCCCGGCGAAAACGCGCTATTAAAACGTCGCGTTCGGACAAAATAACACTGCCGAGAAATGAGACTCGTAAAGAGGGGGTAAAAAAGAATTCCAGAATATTCGCGAAACTTCCGATGGAACTTCGAAGCTGGAAATATAAGTGCAATATGGACCACGGTGTTTCGTTGTGGAAAATACAGACCGTGCCTACTGTTGAAACATGGTTGACAGAAAATAATCAGAGTCCGTGTAAAATTTAGAGAGGATTGGTCAATTCATTGTTGAGTTACAGTCCGTGCTGTGACATAGATCGTGTAGGACAGGCCTGTCCAATTTCTTCGTCACGGGCCACACAGGCCCCACCCTCCGTTCTCTCCGTTCCCTCACAGACTGTTTCTAATGTTATAATTAGACTGCGGATTTGATGCATTTATGGCAAAAATGGGTAAGCACAATTTAAAGGAGTAGACATATTAAAAAGATTTAAGGGTACCAAAGTATTGGTTTCAGCATCATAAAATAATTAAATCAAGAAAGAAAGTTTCATTTCGCTCCTGTCTTGTACTCGATGTAAATATTTTTTATTTTGCATAAAGATCTGCAGTCTATTCCGCAGTCTGATCCGCAGTATATTCTGGTATATTCTAGTATATTCTGGTACATTCTTAAATATTCAAGTCTGGTATACTTAAATAGTCTGGTATATTCTAACATATTCCAGTATATTCTGGGATATTTTAGTATATTCTAGTACATTCTGATGTATTCGTGTATGTTCTAGTACATTCTGGTAAATTCTGGTATATTCGAGTATATTCTGGTATAGTCAAATTATAGTCTGGTATAGAATATACTAGAAACTAGAAGTATTACTATACTATACTAGAACTATTTTCTAGTATATTCTAATATAATTTGGTATATTCTGGTATATTCTAGTATATTCTGGTGCATTCTAGTATATTCTAGTACATTCTTGTATATTTTTGTATATTCTAGTATATTCTGGTATATCCTATTATAACTTGTAATATACGACAGGAATAGGTCAGCGATAGAAACAAATGCGCACGAAGGCGCACTAAATACAAATTATATCGTGTTTAGTGTCATTTCACTCGGAAAAACTTCCACAAATAAGTTGGTGAAAGTCCCCGCCCAAAAAATAATGAAAAATAAAAAATTACACTGCTGATAGGCGAACTGACTAAGATCGTGTAGCTCCGTTCGGCTTGGATCAAGACTTTACTGTATTCGGATAATGAACACTCCATATTAGTTCGAATAATCCCAAGTAATTTCATGTGCGACAACACAATACAATATTAATTGCATTAGTTACATCGAACAAATAACAGTATCGAAGTGTTCACAATAATTTGATGGCTCGATGTACTTTCGTGGCGAGAGCTCGCACGGAGAAACGTTCGCAAAAGAGAATTCGAGGAGGAACGGAATGTTCACGCCGCGAGCAGATTTTTCTTCATCCCTGTCATAATATTTGTCACTTGGTCGTTTCGACGTATCCCGACGTAACGAGCGGGTTGTGTCAATAGCTGAAGCTGTTCCGGCGCTCATTTAAAATCCAAGGTCAACACGAAACGAATCGTCGGAACTCGCGTAACTCGGTTCCCTTGTTTGCCGTATTCTCGATTTGCCACCGTTACTTTGCATTCAAAGCGTTTTCGCCCGGGGAAGCCGGCGGAGAGAGCGACCAGGCCGCGAGAGAAAAGAGAATGATTTAAGGGGCTGCGTTTAAAGGCTCCTCCACATTCAGAATTCCGATTACAAGTTGACAGTGTGCCGGAGACCCTTCGGGGGATCGCTCGTGCAAACATTTGCGACGCTGGAACTGAACGCACAACGAAAAGACGGCGCCGGTGGGGGAACGCGACTCTTCTCGCTCGCCAAGTTGCGACAATGGAACGGATTCGTTACTGAAATTATGTTCGGCTTATTACGTGATTCAAGAACCGAGATTCTCCCGTTTCCCGCGCGCAAAATTAGAAAAATTCGGACCAGAGTAATTTGTCGACGCGACGCGACGCGACGCGACGAATGAAATGAAATTTCGGTCTGGTTCTCTGTAAATCTTGCACGTCAGGAATATTAATTCTTTCTACCCCGGAACATTATCATATTTCATTCTACAGTTATACCTAATGAATTGAAACGGACTTTTTGGCTCGACTTCGACCACCGCCGCACCGTCTCCCGAATCACTGGGAAATTTATGGTTGTTTTAAACACGAGCGTGTATAATCCATGTAACTCGGACGTTTCCTTTTCATGAAATTTTAATAAAACTCCGGTGTTTAATTCAGTCGTGTCCCGAGCCCGTTATGCGAACGAAGATCATTATCTTGGCAACGTTACACTGACCAGACAAAACCAGACCTGACTGTGTCAAAATATGCTGAAAAATGAAAATTTTGTTTTCTCAGATCAGGACTGACGGGATAGCAAATAATTAACAAATAAGTTATTCTCTACCGAGGTCGAAAAACTTCTTTCAGTTTCGGTTCGTTTGAATTACTTTAGTTTCCCCTAAATAATGCAGACCTTGAAGCAGAACGAAATTTTACAATTGAAAGCGGGTCTGCCATTTAATATTCACAATGCAAATCGGTCCAACTCTTCTTTCGTGGAACATAGTCCGTGCTGTTATTTGCGACTTCTAACGACAGCGTTCCTAACAATGTTGTTTCGTCTCATGACACGTAGTTAGGTTGTTTTATCGCGATCCGGAGCATTCAATCTCTTTGTACGATACGCAAGAACTTCTCGATGAATTCGCCGCTCGCCAGAGAACTTTACAGCTCAAAGCTATCGTTTATGGCGGCGTTGAGTTTCGCCGGAGTCAGTTTGAACAATTTGGAGTTCGGTAATAGACGTTTGTTCGGCTTAAATGTAATTTCGCCGCTTGTCAAATTCTTGCACGGAGGCGTTCATTAACGTGCCACCGTATCGGAACCCTTCGAGGAGAAAAACCGTGGAACCTAGCGGTTCTTCCTTTCAGTTTCCGAATGAATTTTCCGGTGGTGAAAGCATAGCACGTGATAGTCATCGAAAAGTCTCGGCCTGCGCACAGTATGCTTTTTGCAGACTCGCTGGGACCTTTTACTTAGTTTTCTGGGTCTTTTACTGGTAAAAAATTCATAAATCGTTTAATTTAATATTCGGCTGAGTGTATTCATTTGCAATGTTCGAAAATAACAAATTACTTTACATGTAGTTCTTTGAAATAAAGCAGAACTTGTTTAAACGTGATTCAATTTCACTATATCCTTATTGTTGGCGAAAGATAATAATCATCTTGTCAACGCAGAACTTCTTTAAGTGTGATTCAATTTTACTACATTTTTATTGTTGGTGCAAGATAATATACATCTTGTCAAAGCGGAACTTCTTTAAATGTAATTCAATTTTACTGCATTCTCATTGTTGGTGAAAGATAATAATCATCTTGTCAAAGCAGAACTTCTTTAAGTGTGATTCAATTTTACTACATTTTTATTCTTGGTGCAAGATAATATCCATCTTATCAAAGCAGAACTTCTTTAAATGTAATTCAATTTTACTGCATTCTTATTGTTGGTGAAAGATAATAATCATCTTGTCAAAGCAGAACTTTTTTAAGTGTGATTCAATTTTACTAGATTCTTATTGTTGGTGCAAGATAATAACCTTCTTGTCAAAACAGAACTTCTGTATTCATCTATTCAGAAATTCGTTTTTATTTTGAAAACAGTTACAGTCTATTGTTCTATCGCTCGCCATCAAATGTCAATCACTTGTTTTATGCATTTAATGACGAAAATGAATTGGTCAAACGCAAAACAGTAAAAGCATTTGAAGAATTTTATCTCCTTTTTCGTTTCCGAAAATTGACTTGGAACATTTTCTACAAATGTTGTGCAAACTGAAAGCAACGGTATTTAAATTTTTAAGCGTGAAATCAGATTGAACTAACATGATATAAATGATCAGGATACCGCAACCATGATTCTTCGATACCAGTCAATTGTGCGAAAATAGTAGTTATTCGAGTTGTTTGCTCTCTAATTAGTTCGGATAATCGAGGCTCTACCGCACCACACCGAAGATTACTTTAGACAGCGTTTCAACTTCTCTATCGAGTGCACTTTAACAAGTTCCGTAAGTTTCTGCAATCCGGGGAAACGGAGGATGGTAGAAAATGGTCAAAATCTGGATAACTTCATCATCTAAAATGTTAATAAGAGATCCCCGTGGCTGGAAACGTCGAGAAACTGAAAACCTAGTTATTTACCACAAGTATGACAGAAGAGTTATAAAATATGCAGACGAAATGAAAGCTGCCTAGAGCAAAGAGATACACGATCGTCTTTTCACTGATGACATCGATCTGATCACGAGTTCAGTCGAAATCAAAGTCGATATCCAATTTCTCGATCCACACATATCCATCTTCATCTTTCCTATTCAATTGGTTCGAAAGTTTTATTTTCCAAGATGAAGCTAGGTATGAAGATGACTTTGTGGAAAATTGTTGAATAAATTGCTGACAAAAGTCACAGGAAGTCTCTTTATTTTACAGAAGCGATCTTTATTTTTATAAAGCAATACAGACCAGCCACTTTTACTGCCTAATAGTTCCTGTATTATTTTAGGTGTTAAAAACAGTTCTGATGATTTTTCAATCTTGTGAAACTAGGTATAGAAAAAATTAAAGAATGAACCGTAAAAATATTGAGAAACGACAAAACAGTGAAATGACAAGAAAGTTTCGTGTAGCATTTAATGTAACGATTTCGATCACATCATTAGTATTTTAAGAGCCAAGGATAGTTTGGTAAATATTACCGCAAGAGTCACGTGATTTTTAAAGTAATATTCTCATATAAGAACGAAAAGTTGAGGCACGTAAAACCATTTTTCGCCTAGTTTTGTCGGTAACGTGGTCACTCTACCTTATCACGAATCTACTGTGTCGTGGCTCAGCATACGCTGAACTACTGGAAGACGCTTTAACCCTTCGACAGAGGAGTTCGGGTCCATTTTGACCCAGAGTATTAAAATCGCCATCCGATTTCTCAATTTCTGGCTTCTAAATTGTACGAATGAAATGTTGCATTTGGAAAAATGGGAATGTTAATAAGTCTGCAACGACTACTCACGAAAAATATACATTGAGAAATGAATAAATAAAGCAACATCAATTTTCTAGTTGCGAAAAACGCCGTTGATGATGATGAAAAAGACGCTCAGTTTGTAGCACGAATAATTCCTGCCCGTTGAGAACGCTTCCAATTGAATCGTTATTAAGTTACAGTTTTCGAGGAGGAAGTGCAAGCGTATCCATTAGTGTCTTGTTCTTGTGTACCCGGGCTTGCTCGCCGTGATTTAAACAGAAAATTCAGAAAATCGCCCGGCAAAGATGCGGAGACCACGGTGTTTAACAATTTTCTAGAATTATTCACGCTGAGGGGAACGTTCTTTCGCGAGAGCGTAAGGCATTAGTCAGCGTCGCGACTTTTTGTTGCTTAAAAGCGGAAGGAAAATGTTTGTTGGAAAGTCGGAAACTTTATTGGATTATACTAATAGTTCCGCGGAGTTGGTTTGCAAAGTGGTAGAGAACAACGCGCGCCGTTGTTCGAGCAGTTCGAGCGTCACGAACGTAACTTCGGAATTTAATAGATACAATCGTTTTCAACGAATCCTACACCGCGGATCTCCATCCGAGAAAATTAAAATGTCAGAGTTTCTGGAAACGATAAATCAACAAGCCCTCGGGTGGTCTACGATTTTTATCGCGTAATAAATTTACTATACGCAGTCTTTAACACTGAACGTACCACCACCGGTCAAACGACCGGTTCTAGATTTTTTATTCGACAATTTTTGTCTAAATAAATTAAATCTTGTCATTTTTATAAGGCAACATGTTACATTTATAGCTCGGTACATGTAGTGTTAATAGTTTATCGTTGAGATGGCGTTCTCATTGTGAAACTGTTTTAACCTTTTATCACTTGAATGGTATTTGTTTTTAATAATTTATCGTTACGGTGATGTTCACACTGTAAGATTAGTATAACCATTTGTATTTGATGAATTGCTAAAAATTTCAGTGTGGTGGGTGTAGATGTCCGTGTCAATTAGTAGAAGAAGTGGTTCCGGAAAAATGAATTTCTTCCTTTAATAATTTTAATAGGTTTTTGATTTAATAGACTATGCGTTGTAATAATAGTTTAATTTCCCGGGATACACGGTTGGTTGGTTAAGGAAATAACGTGATTCGGTTAATTGGGATATTAAACTCGAAATGCATCAAGAAGAAGATCGTTAATCGTTATAGTTGCACGAGTATTGGCAATACGGAATCGCGATCCAATATGGCAATAGTGTAAGCCGCTAGGCTACGGAGTGGATCCATGTGCAGAAGCTAATTCGATTGCGGGCCCGGATCGTCTGGAACGGTAGAACGGGGCACGACCAGGACCGGGCGTCGGAATCTCGTTAGGTCGCTCATCTCCCTATGGGGAATTGTTATCGAGCTATCCATCGGTCGGCTGTTCTGAAATTTCGCGCCACGAAATGAACGACAGATGCAATTACAAGGGCCGCCGAAGAATGCTACCTTTATGGCAGGCCACTGTGCGCCCTGGACAAATCACTTTCGTTCGACAGAAGAATGCGATACGTCTCTCGCGGAGTTCACTAGCATACACAGCACGTACGTCGACGCGTCATAATTAAACTTCATGCTTCCGTGCAAATAGAAATTCCGATAAATTAATTTCAATCAAGTCGGATTAAATGCGAATCTGCATACACTGTGTACGAACGTTGGACATTAGAGTGGAGGAGCAGCTGGATTAAAATATTTCTTCGTACGTCCAATAGAAATAGAAAAAAAAAAAATAATATTTATCATTTCTGTAATTGAAAGTGTGGAAATCGTATCACTAAATATCAATATTCTGAAATTTTAATGATAATGCCATTATACTAATATTATTCATGAATACGCGGTTAATATATGTACATTTAATACATATAATGTGTAATGTGCATAAATAACACGTTGCTTAATAAATCATTTGTGATCGTCAGGTAGGTTTGATAAAATCTAAATTCAAAATACTCGAAAATCAGTATTTTCTAAAATATACTTTTCCAACGCACATCTTTACTACGCATTTAAGTTAAACCCACTGTCTTCGACGTGTTCAAGAGTTTTATCTGAAACTTAAAACCTGTGCCAAGAGTTCGGAAATGATTTAAGTTTGACGCAATTAGGTGTGGGAGTTTGAACAGTGCAATTTGTACCGCTAGACTTTTTGATACATCGTTTAACTTTGTTCTGTCGTATTTTTAAATATGTCTAACTAATTGCCAACCCAGTTACTGGAAAACGAAACTGAAACTTGTCTTGTGCTTGAAGAAACGCTTAATATGCAAAATGTCGATTTTATACTTTCAAGTTTACAGATGTACAATCCGTTTACTATGTTGCAAGACCATAGAACTACAGATACGTAAAAGAACGTCAAGTTCAATTTAAATTGTAAATTGTAAATTTTATTTAACCCTTTGCACTCGAAGCCATTTTAACTCCAAAATCAAACATTTCTTCCGACCTAGAATATTGAACTTCTATATATTTTTTTTTTTTTCATGTTATACATACGAAAGTGCTGCAACTTACTCGTACAATACCGAAATGTTTAGTAATTTATTAAATACAAACAAATTTAATAATGTAGAAAATATTTTAAATAATGATACAGTCATTTTTAGTGATGCCTTACAGGCACCATTCGAGTGCTAAGGGTTAACCCCTTGCCCTATAATACCGAGTCAGACTCGTGACGAAGATTCTGAACAGAGTCTAATAAATATGTTTCTTATTAACCGAAATAAAATTCTATTTTGGCGTCGTTAATGTACAAATGTCGGAGAACATATACGCATACAATAGATATAAATTTTCTCCATTTTTTTAGGAAATTATAAATTACGAAAAAAGTTTTAATCACTGGAACCGTAAAATAAATCGTAGTGCAAGGGGTTAAACCGCTGAGAGGCTACTGATTCAGTGACGACACATCCTTGTTTCTGACCATTTCTTTGTGAAACGTTTACCAACATATTCGTGACATTTTTCCGATTGAAACGACACCAAACACGATGCAATTTGGATCGCATTCACCTGTTTATCTCACAGTACAGAGGAGCCTCGATTGTTGTCGCAAATGGAAAATACCGAGGTTAAATAATGTCGGTTAACTGGGTAATCGGAGTCCAAATCGAAATCGGTACTTTCGACCATGGTCACCCCTATACCAGCCACATTTTCTGCTCGTGAACTCTGATGTAAATTCAACCGTGCACCGCTGTAGATCGAAAACCAGCAAAGGCTTTGCCGGGAAATTCGATACTCCCTTAAATTGGTAACAGGGATTAAACTACTTACCGATACAAGTCCCATCGGGGGTGGCTTCGTAACCCGGCAGACAGGTGATCGACAAGCTGTCTAGTATCGGTTGATCTTTCATCTCCATCGGCGCGGCGCACCGATAAGATCCCGGCATGTTGATGCAACCGTAGCGACATATTTCCGCTTGCAAATCAGGTTGAGCGCACTCGTCCACGTCTGGACAAGAAAAAAGAAGAAATTATACTTCTCGTGGGTGTCCTCCTCCTCGCAAGAGCACCGCGCATACACATATAATTGTTTTGTAACCGAGATACCCTTACTAATTACATTCGAGACCTCGTATTCAGAGTGGAGCACTTAAACATAGGGTTAAAATTAATGACGCGAGCGGGTTGGAACGAGCCGTTGGATCCCATCCACATCATCGTTGCTCTCGTTATCCGTATACGTTAGTTTATAGGCGCAAATATTGTCCGCTCTTTTTTTTTTTTTTCTTATTTTCTCTTTCATCGCGTGACTAATGAATGGACTGCGTACTATACTAACGAGTGTTATGCAAATCCTCTTTTCCATCGGGGAATTTAAAACAGCTGAAATTTTAATGAAATTCTAGCCGCGTCGCGAATGACTGATCTAATTGAGAATAAAGCCTAATCTGAGAAAATTTGTATACGCTGTAGCGTGTTTATTACTGGAATTATTAATTAGGGACACCTAATCCGTTATTCATGATTATACGTATAATCGGTTTAGGATAGACTTACACTGTTTTCAAAGATCGATGCAACACAAATTCATACAAGAATTCGTTACAGTTCTTTTTGTTATTCAAATGCCATGAGATTCATCAATTTTCGAAAGTCTAGGAAAGCGAACATTCGTTTCCTAGCCTCTGGAAACGCCTAACAGAATGTTGCGATTAGACTGCGGATTTTATGCATTTGCGACAAGACATTTTAAGAATTTAAACGCTCGAAGAATTGGAACACACATTTGTATTCACGGTGAATTTTATGCGTCTACGGTAAAAATGAAGAACGGAACTGTGACGAGGTTAGAAAAGTTCGAGAATATCGTTGGCACCATGCACATTACGTAACAAATGCTTTTTGCTTCACAATAATCAGAAGACATATTTAGGTGGCCTTACTTAACCAGTTAAGTGTGTTTGACGACTATATCCGTGATGGAGATGTGGCAGAATTTTGTGTCATGACGACTATATCAGTCATGCGTAAAATTTTGTTACAATTTGATATTTAAATTGTAATTCTGGCGAAAACTAAATTATATTCGTAAATTTTAATATGTTTAGAGGTCAAGACGAAATGAAACAAACAAATGAAAATTATAAATAATTTGAGTTGGATTTATAACTTGCTAAGAGCTAACTCGTAATATAATAACTTGATTATCGCGACACACACTGGTGGGTGCTTTGCAAAGAGATCGCCACAGTTAACTGGTTAAAAGAACCACCCAGTATATATACAGGGTGTTTGGTAACTGGCGGTACAAGCGAAAAGGGGATGATTCTACATGAAAGAATAAGTCGAAAATATAAAATAAAATTTGTTCATCCGAAGTTTCGTTATCGAGAAAATCGAGTTTTAAATGCAGCATCCTACTCGATAGGAATTGTCTGATGCAACTGTCTGATCATGACCAACCAAATCTACTTCCTGCATATGCTAAAGCACACAAACCCGACGGATCTTCAAAGTCGATTTTCTCGAAAACAAAGCCTCAAACGAAAAATGTTTATTCTATATTTTCGACTTATTCTTTCATGTAGAATCACCCCCTTTTCGCTTGTACCACCAGTTACCAAACACCCTGTATATGCAAGCTGCATTATTGGAAGTGCAGGTTCACGCGATCGAGTTACCGATGTCGCAGCTTTCGCACGGACACCCAGCGATTCAATATTCTTCGCGTTCCATTTGGAATGGGTTATTGAAATTCCCCGGTGAGTCCACGGTAAAACAGAACGCCGAAAAAAAAGGGGGCCGGACGAAAAATGCCGACGAAAGAATTCTCTATTACCTTGGCAAGTCTTCCAATCGTCCTCGAGGATAAAACCGTCGGGACAGAGACAAAATACCCGGCCCATCGTGGATAGACAGGTGTGCGAGCATCCTGCGTTGTTCACGCTGCACGGACCAGCGTCCTCGCACGTGTGGTTGTCAGTCGACAGGACCGAGTCTTGTAAACCGTCGCAGGAACATTCGTAGCCACCTATGGTATTCCGGCAAGTGTCCTGACAAGGCCCGTGCCCGTTGTTCAACAAACACTCGTTGATGTCTGAATAATGAACAAGCAAACGAATACTTCACATTTTTCTTCCGCGCCGAGCATGGCGACCTGTCCAACGAACGAACATACAGTCGGGAACAAGCGGCCGCATTTTGAGAACTAATAACTTTTGGAAAATTTGGAACTTTTTACTGATGGTAAAAAGATAAGTTTACCAGGTAACGTGTAAAATAATTTTGAAGAAGAAATTGCGAAGCTGTTTTTATCTAGTTCTTCATCGAAATTTGTTAATCGTTTCATGAGTTATAAACGATTTAAAATTGTAAAAAGTTTCAGGTTTTGGAAATTGCTGTTCTGGTTAACCATAAAATATTATTAGAATTGTGTTTTAGATTGCAAGATCTTAATAATTAGACTTCTCATGAAAATAGCACTCGAGAAATTGAATAACGATTTGAAAATACTAATTTCAACAGATATGCAGCTTATGTGTTCATTTATTGGACAGGTCACACTACATAAAAAAGTGTTTGGTCATTAGACTGCGAATCTTGATGCATTTATGGTAGTTGCAGATTTCTAAAATACTAATCTCCCGATAAGAGATTTTCTAGTTTATAAATTAAACTTGTTTCTCATCCTATTTTTACAAACGTAATCAATGAAATTTCGAATTTGCATAAAGATCTGCAATCTCATGACCACGTACCAAGAACGTGCATATAATACGTGTTGAAATAATTACTGGAAACTGTAATCACACATTGATACTATTGCTTCAAAATGCTACAAATTAATATCACATCATAAATATGTAAATACATTTGTTTAAGGTACAGTGAACTTACATACCAGAGGGAGCGTAAATAAAAGTTTTATATCACGTTTTATTCAAAGAATAAAAATCTAAAAAAAAGTATAAAAGTATGAAAATCTATAGTGAAGCTTGTACGTACAGAGAAAAATTACCTTAAAGATTTTGTTGAAACAGCACAAACTTCACAGAGTGGAACAAATAATGAAAATAATTTTACGTCACAGACTGAAGCTCAAACGCGTTAAACAACTGTGCTTACGTTTACATCGTTTCCAATTTATTATAGGCAATTCGAAATGCAAACATTACAGTGTCTACTCGATATATGTCCAAAATACAAGTCTGGCCAGGGACATATATCGGCCAGGGGATACTATTCTTTGATCCACGCCGAACGTAGAAAAGGACAGCGAAGCTCGAGTGACCTCGGTCGCCGAGGAGTGTAAACATAATACGGTTCGGCTGTATCGGTGTGAGACCAGGAGACCACTACTAACCCAATAACAAAACTTCTTCAGTTTTCAATATTTTTTGGTGGAACTTTCGCCAACATATGCGTGAAATTTTTCTAATGAAAATGATACCAAGTATGACATAATTCCGGTGATATTTACTTGTGTAATGAATGATAAAAGTTACTACCCATTGCAATTATATTGACGAAAAATGAATGTGAATATGATGCGAACGATACCGTGTTTTATATCATTTTATTCAGAAAAATTCCACAAACATATTACTGAAAGTCCCATAAAAAAATAATGAAGAACAAAGAAGTTTTTAGCCCCTGACGGGGTATAGCCCGCGGAAGTGGGTATAATTCTGGGACTTTTATCGGCTAGATATTTGGGACATATATCGAGTAAGGACTGTACAGACTACAAACAATGAGAAAGCAACTACAAAAGCAACGATACAAGAGAAATGATACAGCATGCAGAAAAATAATGTGTAGCTACACGAGAATACTTTGCAAACGGAATATTTTCGATGAAATATGATTTTATAATTGTTGTAAACAATTGAAATTCCAACTATAGATTCCAGTCGAATGCTTCCGGTAATGTGTACGTTTTTAATTGTTGCGAACAGCAGAAATTCTCGATGCAATTAATAATCAAGTGGATGCACCTGCTCGGTAACGTTTGCCTTTGCACTTGTTGCTTTTTGCGAATGGAAACGGCGAGATTTCGCGGTATGTTCGCGATGCAAATCACTCACCCTTGCACAAGAACCTGTCCTCGTCCAGTTTCATTCCCTGCGGACACTCACAACGAAAGGATCCCGGCGTGTTCACGCACTTATGCTCGCAACCTCCCTTGTTATCCTTGCATTCGTTCACATCTAAATTTCAATGAGCACATACGTGTAATTCACGGAATTTAGGTAACTTCTCCATCCCATCGTTCCCGACGCCTTTCGGCCGAATAAACGGTTCATTTCATGATACAGGGCGAGGCTGACATTTTACTAGTTCCGCAGAACTCACTCACTCACTCAAACGAATTAACGAGAATATTCCAGACGTGATTCTCGTGTACCTTGAATGCGGAATATGCTACCGTTCGTGTAGATAATAAATGGAAATATATATCCGATCAAATGACGCGTATCTGACCTTTCTCTTTCGTTTGTAGATCTGTATAATGTTAACCATTAAATGTTCTAGATAACGTTTACTAGAATCCACTGTACATTTTATATTTCTTCAAAAACAAGATTATTAGAGATGGTACATTAACAAACGTTACATTCAGACTTTGAAACTGGCTAAAACTGTGCTTGCAGTTAGTATACAGGCTGTTCATTATCATTGTTTCATTAAGAATAGTTGTATGCCTTGATCGTAGCAGAATAACAAGCATACTAGTTCATGTACTATTAATTAAAAATACAGTTTTATATTTCAACGTTTTCTAAAGGTGTGATTCAATCCTTCAGATTCCTGCACAAAAAGTATACAAATGTGTGAAACACGATTTGATCGCAATAACCATTATCAATTTAGTAAAATACTGAAGATAGAACAATATTTTTTCAATTTTTCGTTGCAAAAATTAGTTCGTGTTTCGAAATGAAACACATGAAACATAAGTCATTGTTATTTCGATTTCGAAAAAGTATGTATGGCACTTTGAACCTGGACCACCCTGTAAATTTCGAACGCGGCGAATTCGCGAAATATTGCCAATGAAAAATTAGTATGCTCACTTTACTAATTTCGAATAATACGAGATTGTTTAACGGGAATTACATCTCAAGTCCGGCTAAGAGAAACTTTCCTCGGGATTAGGTCGAACCGCTCAAAAGTTTAAACACTCGAACGCGGAACAGAGAAAATAAAGTTTCAGCTCCGATTCAATTATTGCTATCGTTTTACTCCGATTTTCACGAGCAAGCTTTCAGAGAAAATTTGATTACGCTGCTCAACTTTTGCGAGAAAAGGAACGCGAGCGTGCTGCATAAGTATACACTCGACGTGGATGTATGTGTGTACAGGGAACGGCGAGAAGATTTTTCGTACGTAACCGATGATATTTTAATACCGACCGGAAAAACTTGTCGATCGCAGAACACGAAAGCTGTCAATATTTCAATGAGGATCCTGTCGATATTTCATCTCGAGAAATTTCTTTTCTAGAGACACGACAGGCCACTTTCCATGGAAAAATGATGTCATTCATGGATTTCACTGCTCGCGCGGACTGAAAAGCGAACCGAAGGAGAAATTTTGGATCAGGGTATTGTGAAAGGATTCTCGGATTACTGATAGTCATGCCCAGTATTTTATGCTCCCCCGTTGAAGAAGAGAAAGGTTATCGAACCCTACTTACGTCGAACTATATTCTCGAGTGTGATCAAATTGATCACCGGTTTTATAGTGAGACGTGATCAATTTTGTAAGCAGTAAATTTCAATTAAATCGTAAATCAAAGATACGTGGACGGAAAAATATTTAAGTGAACGAAGTCTTGAAAACGTTCAAATGCACACACACACACCTAGTTACAAAATTATAAAATTTTCTACAAAGTTGCAGAACTATTTAATTTTCTCAAGGGAAGATCAACGTGCAAAGCGGTTTAACACTTCATTAGCTATTGTCGTAGATACATATATCTTACATTAAAAATTTCAACTTTATAGCTAAATAAAAATTCCTTTCTTTCTCTAATAATTCTTCCCACTATTTTAAATTTCTTCTACTCCTAATCAGTAACGCGTAGTACTTTTCTAAAATTCATAGTACAATATCTATTCGATATATGTTCGAAACAAGGGTCTGGCCAAGGACATATAACACCAGGGACATATAAAAACATTTTTTTCGTTATAAGGCTAGTGAAGTGTTGTATTCATGAGCGATCGCAAAACGGAGAAAAATATGCATAGCGAATTAGTTGCAACTTACCAACGCATTTGTTGCCTTCTAAACGGAAACCTTTGTAACAGGAGCACACTGGTCTGCCATCGATTTCCTTGCAAATTTGGTCGCAGGGGGCATCGATGCAAACTCCCTCGGGACTCTGTTTGATCTTGCACTTCGGCAACTGTCCTATCCATTGGCGATTTTTGCAGAGTAACCTATTCTGTGTGGTTGCCATATAATACCCTGGGACGCACTCGTAATCGGCTTCTAGATATTCGTTGCCTGGTACAGATGACCTTGGACAAACATAAATAACGTAAAATAATGAAATGCAGGAGTGGCTTGTATATCGACCTCGTAGCTCCGTGTACCTTAAAAATTGCATAATAAATACAGAATAATAAAAAAGCGACTAGTTCTAAATTGCGTGTAATTGAAATTATGCTTTATCATTTTGTAAAATTTATAAAAATAACCTCTTGATTATTGGAACGCAGGAACAACTTTAAATTTGTCGAATTGTATTATTTAGGTATTTTCTTGTTCTTTTTCTTCGGCCACAAATTTTTTTCGCATTCTACGTTGTTTATGCTATATCACTGTTTAAAGTTGTACAGCAGAAAACAGATTCTTCATTTCTCTACGGAGGAATATAATAAAAAAAATTTGAAGTTGGTCTAATGAAAGTTGCACAAGATATTTATGTCACCGGTCTTGAAAATCTCGTTTTGAAAACAAAAGCTTTAATTTGTTACTTCACGGTGATTAAAATAGTGAGAATTTCCAACTGAAACCAATGGAAATGTTACACGTGCAAATGCAAACTATCAAATATGAATAAAAAAGAAAACGACGATTTTTTTTTAAGGCTTTCAGGTCGACCCGGTCGCCGAGTTTCAACGATTTCTTGGAATCGAAATTTAGTTCGGCAATTTGTTCCGCGAGAGACATATTTGACAGTGCAGTTCCCTCGAACTACCCTTTACGTCTTTTTACATTTTATAGCACTGCACGATAATTCCAGCGCGTCAGAACATTGAAAAGTTCAGGCTCTCCGACCCTAAAGAAAGTTTCCCAGGTCTCATACAATTCCACTACGAAGTTGTCCCCGTAATTCAGTTTTCTGTGGAAAAGAGGAAATTTCAAGCGCCAATAGAGCGTCACGTTCTTCCCGGCATAGAGGTGTGTGCTCGATTAAAGAACAAACGAAAGGGGAAGCTTCGAAAGAGAGCTTTCGCAAGTGTTCGGGAAAGCTCTGCGCAGAAGGGACAAGGACAACTGCAATTATAGGCGGAACGGCTGCTTTCCGGAGTGCTGTCTAACGAGGACATTTATAGAAAATCGGAAACCTGAATTATAGAGTTGACTAAGCCGGAAACGAGCCTTTTGCCAACAGTCCTTCTTCGAAGAATGATTTCATGTCTCCGCGAGATTTAATCAAGAGACCAAGGCTTAATAAACGTATTGAACAACGAGTGTAAAACTTTTTGCGAAAACTCCTCCGTTCTTTACTCGCGAAAAAGGACCTATAAAGTTTCAGCAATATCTTACAATAAAAACGAGGTAATTCCTAGATGTCAGCAGAAGCGAGCCATTACTTTGCGATATATAATAATTTTGATATATAATAAATGACGTTTCGGTAATTACTAATGTAATTATAACAATATGGAAGGAGTTTAGAGCTCCTCGCGCCAGGTTCTCGAATAAACAAGAGGTAAAATGTTCTCCGTAAGCTGAATGATAGAGTTTCAATTGTTCGGTAAGTAGATCTGTTCTCCCAAGTGAAACTCGCGTCCCTTTCGAACGAACCTCGTTTAATTCAACGAAAACAATATCCGTTGTACTCGAATTCAATCGGGTTCACCTCTGTTTCCGACGAAAGATCCGAAACGCGTTGATCAACGACACGTCGCGCCGTCATGAATCCGTCGTTATAAAGGAAATCGGTTCCGCTGGAATCTGCGGAGCCCGCCACATTTCGGACGAGTTGAATAATTCATACCGAAAGCCACTTACTTTACATATTTGATCAGCGCATGTCGCGCGAGTGGAGCCGGCATGAAAGTCCCGTTTATGCATGATAAATCTCCCTTGGTATCGTCGTCGTACACCGTGGTGGTGCTGCCGGTGGTACTGGTGGTCTCCGGGTTCTTCTTTCCAGCGAACCTTTCGAATTCGGTGCCATCGACGATGGGTTTCCCATGAAAATGAGATCCGGATGTCTTGCGATGCTCGGGGTCATCGCGATACGGCGACATCGATAATTTCAAGCTGGACGTCATGTAGGCGTTGTAGTCCTTCAGGGTCCTGGCCAGCACCTCGTTCTCCATTTCCAGTATCGGTAGGTCCTCCTTCGTCCTTGAATAACCGAGCATCTTCTCGGCGTCGTACCTCGAGTTGCCGTACCTGTTCTCCTTTCTGCTCTTCGGCTTGTCTTCGCGTACGCGCGACGACGGTCTCGACAAAGAGCTGCCGAGGATTCGGTTCTCCAAACTGGCCGGGTCCTCCATCTGTGTCCTCAGGATCTCCTTCTCCAGTTGCCTGGAAAATTCCCTCTCGACCGTGTCCTCGTGGCTTCTGTAACGCGTGGTGGTCTGCGTCGACCGTCTGCCGCTCTCGGTGGTTAATTGGTTTTGAAGATTGGATGGCGACGTTACGTACGACGAGTTTGCGCCCGGCCCGTTCGAAAGAGACGAGTTTCTCCGACGAATACCGTCCTCCCGCTCGGGTGTCGTGTCTTCGCCGAGCTTCCCGAGAACCAACGCAGCCGGCGCGTCGTTCATCCGTCTTTTGAACTTCGAACCCCGGCGACCGTCCACCCGATCCTCGTTCTGTCTGCTTCTCTTCCGGCCTCGTTTCCGCTCGCGATTCTTCCTCCTACGACGTCGTTCCGCACGGTACCGTCTCCCCGGCGAATCTCTCGGTTTCTTCGACTGACCTCCGCCACCTCTTTTCCCTCGCACCTCGTACTCGCGAGAATCGTTCGCCACGGCACGCTGACGGTCCACGTCCGGACTCTTCGACTCCTTGCCTCGGCGACGTTTCCTCCGGGCCCGGTCGCCGCCATTTCCTCTGCGACGAGCGATCGGCGTGGTTGCTGAAATGAAGATTTCGAAGGAAAGGTTACGTCATCGAAACTACGTCTTACGATTCTCTTTTTCTTTTTCCAAATTGCCTTGTGTGTATTTTTATTTTTGACTGGCTCTTAACACGTTGAGTGCCGCGTCTGTCACCGGTGATCGAAACTTCGTCTTACGATTCTCTTTCTCTTTTTTAGAGGCTTCAGGGGCGACGTGCATCCCATCGACCCTGAAGAATATTCCCAAATTGCCTTGTAAGTATCTTTATTTATGACTGGCTCTTAAGGGGTTATATACAGTTAGGAGGCCCAAAAAAAGCGATTTTTTAAGAATTTTTCCTGAGAAGACCTTTACATCTATTAATGTAAAAATTTGTACACATATTATGGTAACTTTTAACTGTATTTTAACATTTTTTATTTGTAAAAATAATAATTTTGAAACCTGCTATAGCTGATCTCCTGGAGCTCCTCTAAAAAAAGGCGCCTTGCGGTCACCACTATATCTCTGGACTGGATCATCAAAAATGAAAAAACCAAACTGATTTCGTTAAAGAAATGTTGAATCTAGTAATTAATCGAAGGAATAAGCAAAATAAAATTTTGTGACAAAATGGCGGCTTTTCAAAGAAAAAAATCGATTTTTCACAAAAATTTTGGCCTTAAATTGTTTATAAAAAAAAAATACTCATCGGAGAGAAAAAAGCTTCGATGAATTACTAAAAAATATACTTAAGAAGCTTGTGTTAAAATTTGAGAGTGATCGGTTCAGCCGTTTCCGAGAAATCTTGGTCACCGACTTTGAAAACACAATTTCGAGAAAAACGCGTCGAAAGATCGCCTCCTACTTTCAAACGCTCTGACACGTCTTTACAAATATGCGTGTAACTTTGAAAATAATCGCCGGATTGACTTGAAATTTTTTGTGCGTATACTTAAATATATGTACATTACGAAAATGAAATTTAAAACAATCGATTTTTTGAAAATCCTAACTGTATATAACCCCTTAACACGTTCAGTGCCGCGTCAGTCACCGGTGACTGACAGTGTAAAATGTGATATAAAACTGAAAAATTTACATTGCTTGAATGTAAAAAAAAAAATTTACATTGTTTCAATGTAAAAAAAAAAATTGACATTGTTTCAATGTAAATTTGTTCACAGCCTTGAGCCACTGACCTAAGTCATCCGTCTTGGTCTTCGATTCGACGGGTCCTAAGTCTGTGACTAAACTTGTCTGTTTTTGGATTTTTTTCGCTGAGAATCGAGAGAAAATATATGTAGCTCAATTTGTAGCTGGAGACATTTTCCAGAGCTCGCTACTCTCGATTTTATCTTTAATATTTTATGAGAAATGCAGATTTTGTGAACAGATGAATTTGTGAACAAATGAAACATGTAATAATAATATCTCTTCGTATCCCTGTAACCTATTTGGCTGGCATAACGTGGATTCGCCACACAGGGTTTACAGTACAGTACCGCTCATAATTATTCAAGCGACAGGAATTTGGTACTTTAGCTTGCTTTTGGAAGGCAAGTATAAATCCACGTTATTGTCAGGACAAGCGGCTTTAAGATGGAATAAACTAATTGGAATCCTAACTGGGACCTAAAGTCGCACGCCTTAATTTAGGTAGTAAGATAAAATTAATTTTAGTATTGAAAATGACTAGTAAATTATAAATAAATCTTTTGTATTATTAATCAATGAAATTGCCGTACCGAATGCAGTCATAATCTAGTAGCGATTATTGATCATTAGCACTGTCGAAAAAAATAAAAGCTTTGTAATGTAATAACTAATTGGATGGTACACTGTTCACTGTAAAGTGAAACTAATGCTATTAAATTATTAATAAATGTGAGTTATGGAATTTACATTATCTATGAATTGCTCATGTGAATTACACAAAATTCGCGCGACAGTGGTCACGTTAATGCTTTTATCAAATTATGCTACAAACACATGTATATGCTAAACGTATAAACGTTTACAGACCACTGAGAGCGAATGTACTAGCGATGTATGAATGGCTCATATCATAGTGAACATCAACATGTAATTGTGTTACCAATGTGTACTACATATGCGGTGTCATCGGGTATAATTTAAAAACAAAAGGTTATATATAATTTTACATATAACGAATATTAATTTTCAGATTTTGCGCTATACGCTTTCTAAAATCGTTAAATATGAAAAATAAAAATTTCCCAAAATAATTCAATGCCATATACTTATGTATTAATATAAACAGGCATTTTTCCGATTTTATAATGGCTGCATATTAAAACTAATTTATATATCCAATTGCTTTGCAAAACGAATATAATATTTATTAAAAATGATAGAGTGAGATTTTACGAAAAAAAATATTCAGTTTAAATGAACCGTGAGAAAAGTTTTAACAGTCTCAGTTTAAAATTGTTGAAATATGCAAGAACTCTTCCAGAATGGGCACATTCGTAAAGTAAACAAAAATGTGTTTTATTAGAAGGAGAAACCACGAAAAATTCATCGTGAATTTTGACAAAACTTTTGCAAGTTCCTAGAATTATCGTGCATAAAAAATACATCTTCCTCCAACTGCAGCGCGCAGCAGTTTCTGTTTAAAGTGCTCGGTTTTCTTTTCTTTTTAGTATCTCAATGTTTTGCAAACAATTTTAATATTGCACAATATAAAAATGTCTAAAATATGGCGTAATAGTTAATTTTATCTCTTAGTATTTCATTCCTAATCAGATTAAATTATTCAATTATTCAGCATTAATATGTGGTTTTATGCTGGCAATGATCATCTGGGATTGGTAGCTCAAAAAGTTGTAAAATAACTACCACAAGGTTGTGTCTTGAAAAAGTTATCAACCTTCCGTTTCAAGTCGTTGATGAAAGTAATCAGTAATTAAAGTCTGGCGGAGCTCCGTTGAAGTACCACAGTTCAATATAAACTATAAACTAAAACAGAACAGTTTCAACTCTCAGCAGAACGTGATTTTAGCCACGTGTAACAATACGCATCAATAGCGGACCATATCTGCACTACATATTGCTATATGCTCGCCTAATACTATTGCGAGATTGCATTTACAGAGTAAATATGTACGTGTCTACGTAGTTTCGATAGACTATACTAAAATCACATCGAAATTTGATTAAGAAATTATACACTAATAGCAAATTACATACAAAATAATTAGTGGAAACGTTTCGAAAATAACTCGAATAATTCCATTCCCTTAACATAATTTTAACTGCTGGTTTATCGGCAAAAATACACCTTTCGAAATTAAATGGACAAAACAATGATTTATTCTTGTTCTACAAAATGTAGAACTAGGATGTGATCGAATAAATGCCAGTTCGCGCAAGTAAATGCAAGATTTGACGTTTTTTTTTTTTCCTTTTAGTGAACAGTCTTGATATACAGTCCGCGACAATACTATAAGACATCACCTAACACGAAATAATTAAACACTGCGTTAAACGACGTCTCCAGTAGTAACTAATAACACTCTGTATGAAAGACGATGAAGTTCTTTCATATAACACATAATTATTTCGTTTTAAGTGATGGTCTTATAGTATTGTCGCGGACTGTACGGTTATTATACAGGGTGTTTGGTAACTGGTGGTACAAGCGAAAAGGGAGTGATTCTACATGAAAGAATAAGTCGAAAATATAGGATAAAATTTGTTCATCCGAAGTTTCGTTATCGAGAAAATCGAGTTTGAAATTCAGCGAATACGCATGCTATTCGATAGGAATTGTCTGACGCGTCTGATCATGGCCAACCAAATCTACTTCCTGCGTATACTGAAGACAAACCTGACAGATCTTCGAAGTCGATTTTCTCGAAAACAAAGCCTCAAACGAAAAATGTCTATTCTATATTTTCGACTTATTCTTTCATGTAGAATCACCCCCTTTTCGCTTGTACCACCAGTTACCAAACACCCTGTAGATCACGTCGACACAGTTAGATGTCGTTGTTTTAAGAATTAATTTTTTCCAGCTAATTGTACCATTCGAACCATCGTGCGCCACGGCGCTGTGCGACATTTTCCCGTGCGCATTCTCGACGCGTCGGTGGCTGCTTCGATGTGATTCTGGGGGGGGGGGGGAGAGTGGGAAAACATTTTTACTCACTGACATTCAAACCCGACCGAAGGGATGAGTTGTTCGAAGCATCTTCTGGTGGGACGAGGACCTCGTCCCTATTTCCGTCAGCTCGAGGCACTGTTTCCGCTTCCGTCTCCAGCACCTCCGCCACGTCCCGAGAAGGGAAAGAGCCGCCGTTCTCATCGAGCGTTTTTTTACCCTCGAGAGACGCATCCCAGCTAATGAACAACACAACCAACCGTTTCTTTTTTCTCTCCGTAAAATGGCAAGACTTATATTTCGCAGATCCAGCCCCACCCTCCTTTCAGCATGTATAACATCGTGTACCTCTTTAAGTTACCCTCCGTACATGAAAGTTTTCTGACCTGCAAGCACGGACCATCGAGTCTTTCGTCGAACCGTATGTTCCACTCGTAGACCACCATCATCGGTAGGTGTAATTTGAAACAGTGTAAACATTAGAAAAATACCGTTATATTATTTTCATAATAAAGACGATTTTGTATTTCACGGCAGCTTTTGTAATCCAGGGGCTACGTTTGGTAATGTAGCGATTTTTTTACTTTACCTCGCCGATTTCAATCATCTTGACGTATGGTGTCAAGGTCATCATTCTGAATAGTTTCCGAGATATTTGTAAAAAAAAAAACCTGTTCCACCACAGCCAACTCCGCCATTTCAAAAGAACTTTGAGATGAGAGGCCGAGGCCCCTGCCATAAACCACGTGTTCGGTGAATCAAAAAGGGCAGAATTCGCTGTAGCGGGTGACAGTAGTTTTTTGTGACTTCACTGCTTCATAAAAATAACAAATTTTGGACAGATACATTTTGTTGAAAAATTTTTTCATGAACGCGACTTTGGAATCTGAATGATCGTAAATTAAAAATATCAGAACCCGTCATTTCGACAGTGCGGGTAAACTTAGCGTTAAAACGACTGATAATTCCAAGACTACGAGCGCGCCTTCCATTTCGCATTCACGGTGTATCCTTGAGGTAAACAGCGTTCAGAAAGGTAGTTGCAAACACGTCGTAGCGCGGATGGAACGGAAATGGAAATTTCAATTATCGTTTCAACGAGGAAGGCCGCTCGGTTCGATTATAGCGGAGATAATTTCGCGGTGAATATCGGTACGTTCCCAAAGAGCCCCGATATTCCGGCAATCTCAATAACGAGCGACCGGGAGACATGTTGTTCCCATTGTCCCCGATCCTGAAGATTGCGAATGAAAATACACGCGAAAAAGTAAAGATTCCTTTATTAGCGGCGAGGTTCGCAAGCAGGAACGACCGCTTCGGGCTACATTATTTTCCCGTCGCGGATCCTTTAACGCCCGTCGCAGCGGTAATTACGATCCGTGCCGCGATGTAATTGAGACGAACGAATAGCAGTTGTCCGGCTATCGGTGTCTACAGGATGTCCCAAAAATATACAGGGTGTTTGGTAACTGGTGGTACAAGCGAAAAGGGGGTGATTCTACATGAAAGAATGAGTCGAAAATATAGAATAAAATTTGTTCATCCGAAGTTTCGTTATCGAGAAAATCGAGTTTGAAATGCAGCATGCTATTCGATAGGAATTGTCTGACGCAACTGTCTGATCATGACCAACCAAATCTACTTCCTGCATATACTAAAGAACGCAAACCTAACAGATCTTCAAAGTCGATTTTCTCGAAAACAAAGCCTCAAACGAAAAATGTTTATTCTATATTTTCGACTTATTCTTTCATGTAGAATCACCCCCTTTTCGCTTGTACCACCAGAATTTGTTTGATCCTTCAGGGACGATGTCCACGCACCACACTGACCCTGAAGAATATTTCTAAATTGCCTCACGATTATCTTTGTCCTTTTACTAAAAATTAAAACTTCACTTTTCAAGTGGAGTTTGATCTTTTGCACCGTACGAATTTTTGTAATCTGAAGAAAGCGTGGAGACAGTGAAACGGTGTCAGGATCAAAAACGTAATGAGTTCTGTCTTTATTCTGCAATGTTCTCTCTTTTTTATATTTACTTATTGTACTCTGTATAGTTGATCGACTTCTGTTTAGTATTTCTGATATATTTCTATATGATTTGCCCTCTTCGTATAACTGTATAATAATTTTTCGTTCTTCCAACGTAGTTTCATTGCGTTTTCTCCGAATATTGCAAATATTCACTAATAACGTGTACTCGCCACGACTAGAATTAATGAAACTAACATGATGTCTTCTAAAGTAATGCTTACATTGATCGGAATGTTGTGATTCCTTCGTAACAGAAATGGTGGTGTACGAATACTTTTGTCCTGGCAATTTCTTACAGTAGTGTGAATTTTGAATTAATTTCAAGTTACGAAGTGATGTTATTGTATGTAAGTGATGTAATGTACAATATACAGTTACGTATATTTAAATGTACTTAATAATATATAAAACATTGTTGTCTTTATTTCTATATTCCAAGTGTAAGAACATTTTTGTCCCCCACTGTATAATTGCTTCTATACACGTGGCGAATGATCGAATATTTTAGAACAGCCTGTACAGACACGCGTAACTTGCGTTTCTACAGCTGTGGTCCGACCAGCTATGTTAGGCCAATTGAAAACTTTGAGTGTGTAACACGACCACCCTTATTTCGTATGCCCACGTAATTATCGGTTCTCCGTACTTTGGGTGCTGCTCGTTTGATCCTCGATGGCCGGGAGCGACGTGCAGTCGAAGTTGCGGTTTAATGACGATTCGGCGGCAGCCTGATCGCAGCTCATTGAAGCTGCGTGGACAGCTTGTTACAGGGGACAGGAAACCCGACTGACGTGCCCTTTGGCACAACCCTTTTCGCTTCGTTAATTGGCCCGGCTGTTTACCTTGGTAAGCTCTCGGATTTCTTTTTGACGCGCTTTCATACCTCGTCGGATTTTTGCGTCGCGCGGACGCAACGCGGTTCGACAAGCTGGTTTCTCGCGTTTCTTTCTGTATCGTTGATCCTGAGAAAGCCTCTTTACATGCTTTGATTCGTACAGATTGCATTTAATTAATGTAGTTTCGAGCTCTGCTTTATTTGATTGAAATTAATGAAATACTATATACTCGATTAGAATATACCGTCTGTCTTTGTGCGGTTTTAACACTACAACTACCAAACCAGTCAAAATGACTAGTTCCTAACTTTTTCTTTCACGATTACTGAAATTATAAAAATGATTTTATCAGAATTTTTTTAATGAACTTTTTCATTGAAGCACATGTTAGAATAAAAATAGTATTAAAGAATAGATGTAGTCTTGTCGTCTTTACTAAGCAATATTTATCAGTTGTATTTATTACTCAGTAGTTCTAGTGTTAATATTTATTCTTGCAAATAATATCATCGATAGAATAAACATTTTGCATGATCGTTGACACGTTCACAATCTCATGTTCCACGTATTGGGTCAGCGCACTTCCAATTGACACGTCTCTTGACCCACGAATGGAATAGTAATCTTGTTGTGAACCTAAGTACAGAAAGCCTGATGCGTTTCAGTAGAAGACTGTCTCGGAAATAATAGAAATTGATTGTGGAGCAGAAAATTATATTTACGTATGCTCATACTATCCTCAAAATGACATATCTTTCTTGTGAAATTATAAACCTTTGGTGTCAACCACGATTTTATACAGCCGGAAATACAAAAAAAAACAAGTCTTTGAAATTATAAATGATCGATTTTGATTTACGTATGACTGTTATTTTGGAATCGACAGTCAAATAATGATGCAATTGGCACAGTTCTTGAAAGACGTACGGCCTTGCTAATTAATGAAACCGTTCTCTTATTACACAATTCTCAGACACGAGTTACACATATCTGAAGGAGGCTGGGTCATTAATTCTCCCTTTTGTAATCCACCCTCCGGGATACTGAAACTATAGTGATTCACAGATACAGTATTTACTCCATACATGTCCACAACACGGGTCTACCCAGGGACATACATCGGCAACGTAGAAGAGGACAACGAAGCTAAATAAGACTGTAGATGTTATTTACTTCTAACATATGGATCATGTAATGTGAAAACTACGACCAACAGCGTCTAATTGTTAATGGTAGTTTTCAAATTATTTCCATTCTTCAAGGCTAGTTTCACCTATTTTTGTTTAATTTAATGACTTTGCCGTTCGATAGAATTCCTATTCAGACTTGAAAAGTATTGAATTGTCAATGATTAAAAAGGTGCGATTCCCCGTTGAATCTTCCGATCGTTCAAAAGTAAAAGTTTCTACGGACATCTACAGTCTAGCAAGTTTCTCTAACCGGAAACATTTTCAGAGTCTAGAACTCGGTTAGGGTGCTCACGTGTACGACTGATCCGCATCATCGGCTTGCAGCTCGTCCTTCAAATCGCCGATGTTCCGGGCGACATTTTTTGTGGCGAAAGCTTCCGCGTTTTGGCAATATCCTGCAAACAAACGGTGGTAAAAGTTTCATTAAAAAAATCAAACATTCGAAAAGTTGCAATCCTTCGCTTGGCTTGTATCAGGGCGATACCCGATTCCTTTTTTTTTCTTTTTGGGAACGCTTAAAGTCTGTTGTTCACAAAACACAACCACAAAGTGACCAACCAACAGATACCTTCAAAAATGTTCGTTCAGAATTTGAGAATCGTCTGTATTATTGTTTAGAAAACAACGGAAAACATTTTGAATATTTGTTATAGTTATAAAGAAATTACAAACTTTCTCGCAGTATATTTCTCGGATAAAAAAATAGTATCCTACGAAAATTGCTGGTCTTTTGTTATTTGCCTCGCCGTTAACTGTAAGTTGGAAGCTACACGAAAAATTTCTCACTTATCACGACCGGATAACGATGACGGCCGACCAGTACTTTTCTTTTTGCCATAATTTTCAACATTTGTTAAGAAATTGTGCATTGCTTTACGACTTCTTTTTATTACCTTCGATATTTTCGCTACTGATAACTGTTGCTGTTTTAGTTCGAGAATTTCCTTTTCTTCAGACTCGCTTAATTTTTTTCCGCGTCCCAAACTTCTTTTTATTAGTTTCGATATTTTCGCTACTGATAAGTGTTGCTGTTTTAGTTCAAGAATTTGCTTTTCTTCAGACTCGCTTAATTTTTTTCCGCGTCCCATACTTAAAAATTTATATAATATTGTCCTGTAATCTTTACTCGTTGATAGATCATGAAATACTGAGCAATTTCAAAACATATTAACAGTGTGTGCTATCGTTTCGACCTTAGTATGGAACAGTTTTTCTGACTTATTTCCAGGAAGCCGCATATTCTAAGCTCATAATGTTTTGACATTATACGTTACAGACGAAAAATTTTACATGCGTCATTGAGTAATTGAAGATAGCACACCTGGGCTATCTTTTTCACGAGTAGAGTGTAGTTTTTGTTGATTTGAAGATTAATTTTGTCCAGCTAATTGTGGCATTCGAACCGCCGAAGGTTCCGAAGCATTAGCGGAAAAAGGGAGGGCGGAAACAAAATAAGTAAAAGAGGATAGAGACGGGAACGCGAGGTCCGTCTACGGTGAAACAGAAGCGCGTGAGTTCCCATTTCCGGGCTCAGGTGAAACTTCCGTGCGCCCAGAAGAAAGTTCCCGCAATTCGAGATCTTGGAGAGTTCACTTTGGTTCTGCTCGGACTTCGACCGGAAGTCAATGGTGCCCGCGCCACTTTGCGATGCCGGGAATAGTACTTGCATACGCCCGGCTCGCTACGCTGCTCGTCGCTCTCGCCTAGCTTTTCAACTCGATATTGAACTTTTTATCACGGCCAGGCCGGGAATGAACGGCTAAAGCGGAAACCACCGCCAGAAACAAAGCGGCCGCCCGCAATAGTCGTTTCGCCTACCGATACTCGCGTTTCGCCGGTCGCCGGAACATGTCTCTAAGTTCTTCGGGCATGACCTCTCTGAATGTGCAACGTTCGTTCGATGGGAATTCTAGTAAAACAGGCTAGTTTTTTCGTCGTGCGTATATCAAGAATACGGTAAAAAAAAGTAGAACAGAACACATGTGACGACGAGACAAGAACGTATTTTCCACGTATTCGTTAAAAATTTGTTTATCTTTTTATAACACCTATACCAACGCGTTTCGAACATTTTTCTGATTAAAACGAGTCCAAACACGACACAAATTGGATCACGTTTACCTGTTCCTCGATTATGCGAACCGTTGACATCGAAATTTTTTATTATTCAAATACGTGTAAACAGTGTACATACAGTCGAGTCGGAAAGTAAGTTAACATTTGGTGATATGTAGGCAATGAATATGATGAATAAAATCAAGTTATTGTATTGTTTTTATTTAGGAGGTGTAAGGAAATAAACAAATATGTTAGTAAAACATATATTATCATTATTAAAGATTAAAGACATGTCATATTCATTTGCCTGCATACACCAGTCGTTAACTTACTTTCCGACTCGACTGTATGTACGCTGTTCGAACGATTCCGCGTACAAATGAGGAAAGATTTAATCTATTAATGTAGTTAGGTTAGTTCGGATAATCGAGATTCCACTATATCGTAGATAAAACAAGTAAATATGATCTGAACTATGTGGTGTTTGGTGTCGTTTCAATCATGCAAAATATCACGAATATGTTGATAATAGTTTCACGTAAAAATATTTAAAAACAGAAAAAGCTTTATCATTGAATTAGTATTGTCTCACCGATATGTTGGTGTGGACGGTTTCTTTATGTATATCAGTATACAGTTGTCTTCCTGTATTTAAATATGCAAGCGAATCTAATTGTTTTAAGATGCTACAACGTTTAACACCAGAACTACCGGATGGGTCAAAATGACTTGTGACTAATTTTTTCTTTTAGAAATAACGAAATTGTAAATATGTTTTCATGAGAAAATTTTTTTATGAACCTCTCTGTCGAAGTAGATATTTAAACAATACTGGTACGAAATCTAACCAACTGCAGTTTTGTTGTTGTTATAAGGCAATGTATGCCAGTTGTATTTACTGCTTGGTAGTTCTAGTGTTAAGTGAACTAGCTGAATGTTTTGAAAATTGCGTAACGCGGGAATTTCAAATGGAACGAATCTAACCAGGAATTCGAAGCGCAGTAAATCAAATTGTTCACGGATGTTAATCTTGTATCCACGTGGTAACTTCCGCGGGGAGTACGCGGAAACAATACAGTCGGAAAAATACCATCTCCGGCCACGAATTCAATTTTTCCTCCTACTGTTTAATCTCGTTTATCGAAAATAGGATGGGGATACAAAGTTCAATTCAATATAGGGCCCGCGCGCAACCTTTACGAGCCTACGGCGGTACAGGAGAAACGTCTGATAAAGTTATGAATTACGGTACATTGGCCTTCGAGACTCGTCTAGGTCGTTCAACATGGGGATAGGTCAGTCGCTGCCTCTAACTCATTCCAACTGATGCCGTAAAGCTCCAACCATCGGTTCTACGTGAACCGGAAATATAATATCGGAAATCTCTTTCGAATTCCACTTGAACCGCCGCGCCGCGTGGAAAGCAAATGTTTTCGAAACCGTAGAAAAAGTGAATGAAATCTTTCCCCAACCACATTATTACACAGGCTATTTGGGAAAACAATATTGCAGCGTGTGCGACCGGCTGCTGGTTACACGGAAAACGCGCAGGATCAAATTTTCTTCGCCGAAAATTCATCATCGAAAAATCGTCCATCAGTGATATTTTTATTTACACGTTTTGTAGAAACAACGAATAATGCACCGACACGACCATCGCGTTGCGCAGCACAAATATTGGTTTGAAACTCAAGCTGAATTTTTCCGAACACATACAAACACGTAAAAACGTTGATTCTATGTTTCCACCTTATGTTCCGATGCACTTTTTTCAAGTTAATACCTACCACAAAACTGTTTCTCTAGTTGTGTTTTATGAATTTCGATTGTATTTCGCTGGATTTGTTCAAACTGTGTTTTCACAATTTTTGAAAATACAAACCAGAAAAAGAAACATGAAAAATATTCCAGCTCGGGGAACCTGAAATGCTCCTTAAATTGAGGTCAAGCTGTCTTATGGATTAAGCCAACGGACGAAGCTGTTCTATGAAAGGATATTGTGTTATATCGTTAAAAACATTATGAACTCTTGGAAATAGCTCGATATAATAGTCCACGGTTAATAAAAAGTGACTCAGAAATATGACACGGTCGCACCGACACGAAGTTGAGTAAATGTGCTGAAGCTGTTGCACTTCTTCCAGAAAGTAGTTTTCCAAGCGTATAGTTTTTCTTGCCCGATGTGATTAATCTCGCCAGCGGAATTCGTACAAAATTCGGAGTACAAACCGGACAAACAAAGTTAAATATTACTTGAAATTAAAAATTATAACGGATAAAGAGAGGACACATTCTGCGTCCCAATAGCACAAGAATACAACACATGACGACAACGGTTTTGTTTTTAATTATTTCTATATAAAACTTTTGCCAACGTATTTGTCACGTTTTTCTGGTTAAAATGAGACCGAACACGATACAATTCGGATCATATTCGCTTGTCTCGTTCGCGATTCACTAGAATCTCGATTATCCGAACCGATGTTTTTCGGCTGAACTTCACTTTGGGGGACCGAACATTTTCAACCACTGTTTATATAATGCTATACAGGGTGCGGCCGAATAACATGTACAAGCGGACACGAGGTGGTTCCTTATGAAAAAATAAGAACAAAATATGGAATAAAATTTTTTCATGTAAGACTTAGTTTTCGAGAAAATCGAGTTTGAAATGCTGCGAATACGCATGCTATTCAATAGAAATTGTCTGACGCAACTGTCTGATCATGACCAACCAAATCTACTTCCTGCATATACTAAAGCACACAAACCTGACAGATCTTCGAAACTCGATTTACTCAAAAACTAAGCCTTAAATGAAAAAATTTTATTCCATATTTTGTTCTTATTTTTTCATATGGAACCACCTCGTGTCCGCTTGTACATGTTATTCGGCCGCACCCTGTAGATTTTTCGACGCCCAGAATTTTCGAAATAGAAACGCAGCGAGCCAAGTAACCTAGCCGCGATAACAGCATTAAAAACGTTCTTTCTCTTTCGGAAACCGTGCGCCCGTCGGCGTTCCTGATGGGATTAAACGGGACACGGTGCAGCGGCCACATTTTGAAGGAAACAGAACGTGTCACGCGCCTTAACCCCGTCAAGAAATTTGTCCGAGACCACCGGTTTCTATAAACCTTCATTGACAAAGCAGCGTCGTTTAAAAAGGTTCCAGGTCAACGCGCCCGACAACCGCGATCTCACATTTTACTACCCGACCTCAATCGTCGCGTTGAGTAAATTCACCTCTCGGGAAAATGACGAAACGTTCACGCGTTTAATTCACATGTAATTACTTTCCCCCACCCGCCCCACCCCCTTTGGTCTCCTTTCTTGCACGGGAGAGTTCGTTCTCGATCCACGATCCCGGGGGGCAACACAATATCAATTGTATACAGGATCAATTCAAACTGGTATTAAACTTCGGCTACAGAAAAACGAACAAATAAACAGTGCTGATATTCTAGTTCACGATGCGACAAGAAGACTCGTTGGAATTACATTTCAGGCATTTTCAACGATAGTGTTTTTTGTATAATTCTTCTGCAGAAAGTGTGAATCAACGCAATTCAAAAAGTACAGTCCCAGTAACGTCGCGAGACCTTGAAAAGTAACTTTTTCCTTAGCGAAAACTTCCGTCCCGGCTTTGTTAGGGAGCTATTAACGAAAAACGCGGACCAATCAGAGCGCGGCTACAGCGGACGGACTGTAACCGCTTTCTTATTGGTTCGCGTTTTTCGATGATAACTGCTTAACAAAGTCGAAACGGTGATTCTCGCTAAGGAAAAAGTGATTACAATTGATACGAGGAACCACCCTTTTCCAACATTTTTGAGACACCATGTGAAGTGTAAGAAAGGAGCTCGGAAAGTATTGAAATGATAAAATTATTAATTTTTTAACAAAGTCAAGAAAAACCGACTGATCTCTATAGAATTGCAAGTTGCATCACTAATAAGTGGTAAAGCTTAATTTTTATGGCTGCATTATAATAGGGCTAATCGGTGGTATGTGTGATTTAATTCATTGTCGTCAAGACACGAAAAAGGAATGTGAAGCAATGAATCATTTACAGAATCACGTCTATTAATCTTTATAGTCATGATGTCTGTCCAGAACGCTGGCAATAAGACTATAGCAAGGGAACATTGCATTCGTTATAGAACACAATATTTCTTAATTAAAACTTGTCACAATTCTTGGATTATCTTAAGATCGTTTCGATCAATAAATTTTCTCTTTCTGCGACAAATGAAAATATCAAACCGATAATTTGCTTGATAAAATATTCATACTTTCCGTGATTATAAATTTATCTTTTTATTTGAGATTATCAACTTCGTACCGTGACATTGTCCACTTTTACGTGGCAGCTTTCAACGCGCGTTCAACTAAAATACTTGTTTCAAAGTACAATTTCGAAAGGACGAAAAACGAAGTAAAGCAGCAAATGTAGGTATTATTGCAAACACTGCGATCGATCAGAGCCCCCCGGCATTTTATGTTCGTTTTGTTGGCTCTTTGTTCAATGACGCGTTCACATTGTTACACTCTCTTTCAAGGAAAAGACTTGGCTAAACAAGAACATGTTTTATTTCGCAGGCTTCATTAATGCTCCCCGTAAATGCAAACGACTCGATTCGTTTCAAAGTCATCAAACATTTAAACGGTAAACCCGAGTGGTAAATCTGCGGGGTGGACGAAGTCAAACGGGTTGTTCGACAATTTTACGAAATGGAACGATTGTGACTGCGCATCACACACGACCAAGCGAACGTATACGATTACACGTTGGTATTGTCGGTCGGCTGGCTTGCATAAAACTTTTTAATTGTTTCCGTGTACCGGGACGAATACCCGAAGCTTCGTGATCTTGCAGTAAAATAGCGTTCGCCTCTGTTGCAGTTTAACTGGGAACTGTGCTCTCGAATTAGCTTTTATCGATTCGAAAAACCTTTCACAGAACATAAACCACCCGCAATTCCTTTGTTATATTATTTCCTTTATAAAGGCAATCAAGAGCACTGTGTTCTCGCATGCGAGATGTGTAGAAAAAAATACATACAACTTCCAATTGCTGCGGATTTATATGCAAAATAAACATTTTCCCTGAGAAACGAATATTTAGTAAATGGTAAATGATAAACTATTTTATTTCAGATTGTGTGCGTACTCTTGGAAATACTTGCGAGAAAATTTTTTTATGTTCTACTCGAAATATTTTAGTATTTTCTCGTGGCTACGTTCCAATTACATTTTCAAATAACACCAACGAAAAATGGAATTATGGACGCTACGCTTGACTCGTACGTACAATTTAAACGTTTCTGAATTTCTGAGTTGCCTAACCTTGTCCGTGAGTGCTACGAGGGGTTATGGGATGTGTGTGGTTGAAAATTTCGCAGCAAAATCTACGATTTGCTGAGAGAAACATGATTTGCAGAGTTAAAAAAAAACTTTCTTTCCTTTTTCAACTCTTACAGTGGCGGCCGTATACTTACGTACAGTTAATAAAATTGAATATTATTTCCTGTACACTCATACGTTAAACAAATATACGAGAATTATTCAGCACAGCACTATTGTAATATGTCTAACTGTAAACACGGCTCAGCAGATACTAGTAAATATTGTTTACATTACATTTCTTATTTTCTCGAAATAAGTCCAAGTTCCACTGCAGATATGTACATCAGGGTCTAACACACTTAGAAATAAATTGTTAATACTACTATCTGAGTTCCGTAGAAATAAGTCGGGTATTAAAATTAAAATATGAAGTGTACGCAAGTATATGGCCGCCACTGTATATCAGTGATCAAAATTTTCTAGGATATATTCGATAATGTTGCACTTTATGGTTCGAATGCATATTTGTATGCCTCAAACGTAAATCGATCTGCGATCATCCAAGGACAGAAAAACCTTCGATAATCTTGCTGCTGGTCAACAAAACCGTTAAAGATGTTTTCAAAAATATTGAAAGCGGGTTATTGAGTGGATCATTGAGACAAGGATTAATTTTTAAAGAATACCTAAACCATATAAGACAGACGGTACATGAAAAAGTTGTGAACGCGTATTAATTTCAGATCGATCGAGGAGGAACGAACGAAGAAACACCGGAGAGATTTTCGCGCGATTCAGAGGCAGTCGAACACCGGTAAATTACAACTGGTTTCTCGGCAACCCTTTAGAAGCGCAGTAAGACGTAATAACTCCGCAGAAGCGTCGGGAGAACCCGAGATATTTTTCAGCTCTACCCGTGCCGTCCTCTTTCCTCCTACTCTCATTTGCTCTTGAAGTTGTAGATTAACTTCCAGGGCCGCGAACTATGTAAAGAAATGTATATAAAGACGGACTACAGTGCCATACTTTACTTACATTAGGAGCGGAGTTCAGGGTGCTTAAACCTCCTGAAAATACCGAGGCAAGAGTTTCCATTCCCCTATCACACGCGCCCTCCTTCACTTCTTCTTTTCGCCGGCTTACCTGACCGGGTAATTAAGACATTGTAACCCGGCCAGACTTATACGAACGTGTGAATAACGAAAGTTATATTCTTTGTCCCCCGGGGCCCCGGAAAGACGCGGTCCTGCGAGATGCACGACGTCTATTCGCACAAGTGCCCCGGACATTTAAAATTGAAAATAAAAGTAACCCCTTGGCGTTATAACGCCGCCTTTGTTCACTTCAAGGAGAATTTTTTCAAGACCTCCAACATTCATACCAAAGTTCTCTCCGGTTCTAGAAACAATGTACATACAACGCCCCTTTCGTTTACTTTTATTCTCGGCTCTAGTTATGGTAATTTTGCCGATTTTTGTAATCAACTTTTATACTTCCTCTTTAAATAAACGATCAATTCATTTTCGTTTGGTTCTCCTATCGTGCTCGGAGTTCTTGTGCTCGGCCGACTTTCGGGAACTATGATTCTTGAATAGTGAAATTTCTCGGTCGAAGTAATGCAATTGTTTTTACGTGTTGAACGTGATACGATTGAAGCAGACTTTTTGCCGGGGCTCGTACCTACGGTTCTGTTTGTTTTTGTTTTTTTGTTTCCCCCCCCCCCCGGAAAAAGTACAAAAACTATTGCAACGTTTCAGGAACGCTGCATGCTCAGCAAGTCAAACGAGATTTCACGTTTCAGGAAAAAAGAATAACAGAAACATCGCGCAGGAAGCGGCACCAACTTTCCGGATGACCTAGTAACTTGTACCCGCTAATAATTTACGATGATAATATTACCTTTAGGACAGGCTGACTTACCAAACTGAAAATCGGAACGCCGTTTCTGGCAACGAGAAACGTAAAGAAACGAACGAGCAAATCTCCCTTGTTGCACTGAATTACGTGCATTTGCGATGCACGAGAACATAAATAGTTAAAAATAAATTTTCATTTTTTGTAAAACACTAATAAATCTGGTCATTCTATTCTCGGGAAAAGTATGCAAACGAAAAATATTGAATTCTTCGAAAGTTTTTGTCCACCTCATAAAAATTATATCGGAAGATTTATTGCAGGAGGTTAGTTAACATTTTATTTGGTAATTATTTACATTAGGGACTTCCTCACCGATTTTGATGACCTTGAAATATGTTGTCAAGGTCATAATTCTGAACAACTTTTTCCTATACAGTAGGACTGTGTAAAATAGTATTTCAAATAGTTGACAGTAACATATATTTTTATGATATTTTGTTGCCTGTAATGTTATTACTAGACATCGGATGTTTATGCAATTTCCAATTTTTATAGAAACATTTTAAGAAAGTGGAATGAAATAAAATCCTATTTTTAATGGGGACAGCCGTTGTAGATCCAAAGCAAATAAAAATCGTGTTAAATTCTCTCGAATTTTATATTATAGCATTTTTTTTTAACATTTCCAGGAGCCATAAATGCATAAAGATCCGCTGTCTAGTTATTACGATATTGTAGTCTGTTTATCAACATGTTACATATTCGTAATTAAACTACAAATAATACTTTGCTAACTATTATAGCTTCTCATGTTAAAAATTATAATTTATAATATTAACTACTTGCTCAACTTATTTTCATTGTAAGGAAATATTTGAAATACAAAATAAAAATATTTCATTTTATCTATCTGGTTATCAAAATAAAAATATTTGATTTAAAGTAGTATCTTATTTGAACCACATTAAATTATATTATATACCAAATCATTAATGATCGTTAAAATACGTTGCAAAATATGAAAGAAAACCTTGCATCCAATATTCTACATACGAATACTAATCCTACATTATAAAATACTAATGCAAAGTGTACTTACTTCTGAATCTTCTGTACCTCCGTCGGATCCACGGCACACAATTATTCACTCACGAGAATAGGTCCGAATAATTGGACAACAATCACTAGATAACACACACAACACATTTTATAAAATCGTGACAACGAACGAGAAGATGTCACTCCGACCACGAACAAAATAATACTGCGATTTTAACAATGATCCCTTCCACGGAGGTGGTACGGTCAGGTTATCCTAGGCAGGTTAGACGCCGAGGGTCTATAAACACTAAATACAAAACCAAGGTGAAAAAAATTATGGCGGGGCGCCGACCCTAATTCCCGGAATTCCCTGTTTTCGTATCACACGTCCGTGGGAGGGGAACGGTTAAAATCGCAGTATTATTTTATTCGTGGTCGGAGTAACATCTCGTCTGTTGTCACGATTTCGTTAAGTGTGTTGTGTAGTGTTTAGTGATTGTTGTTCAATTATTCGGACCTATTCTCGTGAGTGAATAATTGTGTGCTGTGGATCCGACGGAGGTACAGAAGATTCAGAAGTAAGTACACTTTACATTAGTATTTTATAATGTAGTTTGCAGTACATTAGTATTATATTTTATTATGTAGAATATTGGATGCAAGGGTTTTCTTTCATATTTTGCAACTTCAATGTCCCTTTAACACTAGATTTACAAAGCACTAAAACTGACTACTTAACATTATTTTACAAAAATAACAAGAACGTGTCTATCCACATTTGTATCAATTTTTTAAATAATATATACCCAAAAAAATAATTTTGTTGAATAATTCCCCATGGATACGTCTTCACAATGTCAATAATTGTAAATTATAAATATTAGATCCCGTCATTTTGACAGGCCCCGTGAACCTAGTGTCAAATTTCGTTTGTCTCGAGGCACGCACACGATTATGTTCCATCTCACACACTGTACACTTTACATAAGTATTTTGTAATGTAGGATTATTATTTGTATGTAGAATATTGCATGCAAGGTTTTCTTTCATATTTTGCAACTTCAATGTCCCTGTAACACTAGATTTACAAAGCACCAAAACTGACTACTTAACATTATTTTACAAAACTAACAAGAACGTGTCTATCCACATTTGTATCATTTTTTTAAATAATATATACCCAGAAAAATAATTTTGTTGAATAATTTCCCATAGATACGTTTTCTCTAATGTAAAAACCTCTAATGTAAATATTTACCTTCAAATCTAACCCACACCTACTCCGATCACTTTTTGAGATGTTAAAACTTTTTTGCGAATATCTCGGAAACTAAAGTTGAGCGGCGGTAACATGTATAGGAAAAAGTTATTCAGAATGATGACCTTGACAACATATTTCAAGGTCATCAAAATCGGTGAGGAAGCCCCTAATGTAAATAATTACCTTTTATTTATTCGGTTAATAGTTTTACTTTCTTATGTATTTACAAATCGGTGATTCACCTACTCCGTTGTTATCATAAACGGGATAAAATCTAAGTATAGCAAATCCTGTTACGGCGATCGGAAAATGTGTTTACCTAGACAACAGGATTCAACCTTTAAGTTTCCGTGAAATCCGTGTCACGAATCATCCCCAATTTTTCCCAAACGCAAGGTTTTCTTTCTTTTTTTTTTTTCATCCGCATTAATTCCGTCCTCCGCGGAGAACTTGAAAAATTTCATTACCGTGGAACTCTTTAAGCTTTTACGCAGGGAAAGAATGGAGGACGGAGGAACAAACTCTCGTCCCGTAAGGAAACTTATCAGTAGGAGGTACGATAGATTCAAGATCTCTGTCAATAAAAATCCCTCGATTCACGAGTCTCCGCAAATTCCGAGGAATTTCTCGATTTTTCATTCATCCCTGGAAACGCGAACAAAAAGATTGCGACGGCTTCGCAGAATTAGTTTCGTCGTGAAATAGACGGAATTAAAACTATCGTACCGCTTCTAATTACACTGTACAACACCAAATTTATTTTGCTCTGTCATTCTAAAACCAAATCCGAAAGCAGAATTGCTCCGTCACGCAACGTTTCCGAGAAATATTGGTTTTTTTAAAATGCATGATTTTGATTTAAAATGACGTGTTATGCGAGAAACTTCAGATTCGGGTCAAAAGATAGAGAGGACTCTCCTCTGCGTATCCATATAGCCAATTATATTTTTATGTACTTCCTAATAGTTGTACATGGTTGTTAAAGTTTGAAAAAGAACCGACTTTTTCTTTATTAACTCTAGAACTACCAAGCAGTAAATGCAACTGGCATACATTGCCTTATAACAACAACAAAACTGCAGTTGTTTAGATTTCGTACAGTATTGTTTAAATATCTACTTCGACAGAGAAGTTCATAAAAAAATTTTCTCATGAAAACATATATTTACAATTTCTTTATTTCTAAAAGAAAAAATTAGGCGCAAGTCATTTTGAGCCATCCGGTAGTTCTAGTGTTAAACATTTCCACAATGAAATGTAAAGATAACTCAAATAATAAGCGAAAAAAATATGTTATCATCGAAGAGCAGTTTTGTTCGCCGCATTCTGCTCATGTGATACCCTAAAAGGATATAGCGTACAGGTTTTCGAAAAAAAAAAGGTTCCGTAGAAATGTATCTTCAGCTTCTCGCAAGAGTTGAAATTCTTCGAACCTGTCAAAATTCCCATCGGATTACCGGTCGTAGTTTTCCCTTTTTCATCCGCAAAAGTGGACTTTGCTTTTAGCTGGATACAGCTCTTAAATCTGAAGTAAGTTCCGCGTATACAACGGTCGGAAGCCGCGATTTTCCGCGTTCGTGACATTAATCGTAGTTTGCTGGATCTAAGAACTCCGCTGCCTTATCCAAACATGTAATTAAGACCGAATTAGGGGATGCTTTTGCGCCACTGGATTGCGGCACGCTGACGAAATCGATTCTACCGACGCATTCATACGCAGCTGCGATACCGTTCCAGATTTTATGGAATGTTTGCTCCACCGCAAACGAGATTCGTTGAGTCGGATTCGGTGGAAAACTTCGCAGCGAATTATTGTTTCCAGCTCAAAAACAATCGCAGGACGATTTTCGCGCAAACCTACGGTAAGGGACCCCAATTACTGTGGAGGTACCAATTACTCTGCCTATATTAGTTATTTTTAACACTAGAACAACCGAGCACTAAACGCGACTGACATACATTGCCTTATAATAACAACAAAATTACAGAAACATAATTATAATTTCAATATTTCTAAAAGAAAAAAATGAGGAGCAAGTCATATTGACTCGTCCGGTAGCTCTAGTGTTAAAGTATTATATAATGAACATATCAAAATAAAAATCTTAAATTGTTTTCATTGAAATCAGCTAATATATAGGGTGGTCCTTTTTAAGTAAGGCCACCTAAATATCTCTTCAGGTTATTGTGATGCAAAAAATATTTGTTATACAATGTGCATGATGTCTCATGTAATCGCGAACAATGCAGAAGAGAATGAGAGAAAGCTTCAAAAGGATTACAATAGTGTATGACAAAGTTTTAAAACAAATTTCGTCTTCTGATTAGAAATAATTAAGTGTATTATCAGCACAACACGTTGGTTATCTACGCAAACAAGGATGCTTACATTAGAATACTTTCGCTGCATATACTTTTGTTGAACTTTTTCCAGTTTTTTCTTCGCCGGAAGACAGAAAAACAACGTAAAATGCCACAATCAACAAAAGAATGGCTCTAAACGAACACAATTGAAACAGTCAACAAAGCCGCGCCAGCGGCAACAGAAAGAATAATTTCACCATTGTAAATGATTGTCTCAGAGTGGCGAATCTGTTACAGAAGTTTAAAAGGTACGACTGAAAAAGTTACATCCAACGGTTGCTTTGTACAATAGTATTTATTCATTAGACATACTTTACATTATTACGTATCCTTTTTTCAGTAGACTTCCAACAATCTGAAATTGAAATAGAAAAACTTTTCGAACGTTCGCTGGCAATGCATAATCTAACTTTTCTCCTGCATTATTAAATTTAACTTCGTTCCTTTTTTCTTACACAATTTCCTGTGAATAACCCTAAAATATAGACATGTGAAAGTGAAAATTTCTTTGGGAGAATGTTCTCATTCGTAGGACCGTTTTCTGCAGGAAAATTGTTTCTTCTTTTTTTATACAGTTTTCTAAATATTTCTACATAGTTCCTAAATTTAGGTATACAGGGTGTCCCACATAAATGGGAACACCTAAATATCTTTCGTATTTACAGTCCTATCAGAAAACTTCAGAGGTCAAAGTGACACTATTGCAGGAGGCCATTTTAGTGGTGAAGAAAAAAATGTGTTATGTCGTGTTTTTTAATGAAATTTCAAGGTCACCGATGTTTTTTTTAATGGAATAGTATATTTTTTTACGATAGCATGATTGACAATAAAAAACTGAATTTAGTGGACACCACCTTCTTAACCTTGAAATGACCTTGAGCAAGAATAATCATCCGAGGATTGGGCTTAAATCAATCCTCCACGGATCCGAGGACTGGGCTTAAATCAAGACTTTAAAAATAAATCTAAAGAATTTAGTTTTAGAATTAAGAGCTCCGAGCGCAATTAATATTTCTTAAATGCAAATTACAAGGGTAAACATTTCTAGGATGAATTCGTATCCAGGATCATTTCATGCAAAAAAAAATGAAGTTGTCAAAAAAGGGGACTCGTAGATTTAAAAAAAAAGAAAAACGTCGGTTAAAGCATAAACGACTGTATAGACCTAGCGGACGCGTAATTAACCTGTCGCTGTGAGGTCACCAAGAGACGCGAATTGCAGAATTAGTTGAACTCTTTAGGGGGAAAACGTGGTTTCGGCGAAAAAAATGCAATGCTTCACCTCTAATCGGCAACTCTTTTTATCACGGGCAACTCTTCCTACCGGAAACGAATACAGAACTGTGGCTGGATGGGAATGGAACCGAGAGAAATTCATATCTCCTGTGCGACGAAAGTTTTTCCCGTCCTCGTTATTCTCGCATCGCCGCAGATCGATGAGGTCTTTTAAAGTCGAGAAATCGTTTTGAAATGTCCCCCTATAAAACCCGCATCGATTACCGGTATATATTGACAGAGTAAATAAAAGATATTGTTTTCGAATGAACGGGATGAATCGCATCTCACCGGACGGTCGAAATATTAAAATCACACTGTTCGACGTTTCATGAAGACTCGCACGTAGGTACATTTTGTGAAAATGCTCCGAGAAGCCTCGTGTCTTCCGCTGGGATACCTCAGCAAGCGTAACAGTAACAATCGATGGACGCGGAAAATTAATTAAAAAATCTCGTCTCTCTTCGAACAGTCTTACGACTTTAATCCTCAAGTCAATTTACACTATACTGCACTATTCGTTCCGTTGACGGTACGTGCCGGTCCGTGCCGTATAGCGTAAATTGACCTTTATACGTTCGATGCTGCAGAACGTACGCTTTCTTTCCGTTTTGTTACAAGTTATAAAGTTATAACTTGTTGATATAAACTGTAAGGTACGCTTACGGTCAAGCGTTTTTAAGAGGTGCGCGATCCAATTTTGTAAAAGTAGTTAGTTTTTAATGGATGCCCGCTTAATTTTATCCCCGACTGTAATTGCTACGCTGGCTCGGACGTCTGTCAATTAATCCAAGGGGAAGATAATTACTTTTTTTCACCACGTTCGCACATTGGAAAACACTGCCGACCGAATGCCTCGCAAATAGCACGCGTTCGATTTCCTCGGTGGCTTCTCGGTATCCTCTACTCTATATATAGGTTACACTGCGAAACATGCCAATGATCCTTGGATCGAGATGCATCTTCTGCCTTTTTTATAAGTATATAGGTAGAGACGCCAGCACTGTCGCAATAGACACGAATTTTAAAAATAGTAACGTTAATTCTAAAATTAAACAATTCCTCAAATTCCACTTCGATGTAGTTCAATCCACTTAGCACTATGTGTACCTTGAGGAACGGTTTAACCATTCGAAGAGAGATAAAAATCTCATAATCTCCAAAGTTTTTGCGAAATCATTCTCGATTCAGGAAGCTTCGGTGACAAGTTCCATTTAAAACTGTCTCAATTTGTTCGAAGTGATAAATGGATGCGTCACTGCAAACCGTGATCCGGCCGACAGCGTTTTTTTCGATACGAGAATTTCTTGCTACAGGGAAGTTTTTCGTCCTTTATGTCTTCACCTTGTCAGATATATTTTTTTTTTTCATTTCTCAGGAAGAGACGAAAAGCTAAGATATTCTTTAGATAGACTTTCGACATCAGTTCTAGGTAAAACTTTAATTTTCGAAGATCGAGGTCACGTCAAGGTCATGTTATTATACATATCTGGATGTATTTTTCGATCAGTTACACGTTGCAATAAAAAAAAGTGCATAACTCCGAAAGAAATGATCTTCAGAATTTTTGCATCACAATAACCTGAAGAAATATTTAGGTGGGCTTACTTTAAAGGACCTTTAGCTTCTTGGCCCCTTATGGGGTATACCCCGCGGCAGTGAGGATAGTTCTAGGACTCTTATCGGCTAAGCATTTGGGACAAATATAGAGTAAACACTGTATACATATATCTGTATTCCACATAAGATACCGTTACCGCCAGACAACGTAATGGAATTTTTTCATCAGCGAGACTTCCCACTGACACGTTGCTCCAAAATCCCTTTCGTGTACCTTATTAAGCCTTACTTCTGCGGCACGGTGGGCAGATGCTGTGATTTTGCACCGACGTTGCAACGCCACGGGGTGAAATTTCATTTCCAGCGAAGCAAAACGAAATATAGGATTTCTCATTGGCGAAAGGACTGGCGTAATCGAATGGCCGCCGGGGCTTTGCCGATGTATCCGGAACACTCGCGAGAGTCAACAATCGATCGACGAAGAAAGACGGAAAAATTGATTGCTGTTTAACCGGTCGTCGCCTTGGTGTTTCCGAGTAAGCACGAGAGCAGGTTCGACCACCTAACCAGCACGGTTCCATAAGCTCTTAACGAAAGAACTATAACACGGAACTTTAATGAACGCTAATTCATAAATCACTGCGGGCGTGCAACGGCGAAACTAATTACGTGTACTATAGAAAGACGTCGTGACAAACAGGGGAGTTAGTATTTCATTGTATTTCCTCGGTTTACAGTGTGCCGCGAAAATTAACAGAGTTCGCGTCAAGTCGCGCGTAGTTTGAGGTGTCGGGCTAGAACTCGTTCGATACACGCTTGAAACAAAGTTCCTCATTGTGGACGCACTCGTTTCAACGAGTTATAGTAAAACTGAACATTGTATTTGCCTCTTATCAGAAAAATTTATGAAACAAAAACTCGCCTACTCGCAACTCATTTGTGTGTACATGGAATCATTTGAAAACGGTTCTTCATTACGAAATCGTGTTCAATTTTCGGCAAGTTGCTCTGATAATTTAAATATTAAGGATATCGGAGGATTTTTTAAAATATAAAATTTTCTGCTATTCAGAGATGACTCGCACGACCGTTAATTAAGTCGAGAGAAATTCGATAAAATTCGAGAACAACGAATCGATAAGAATGACTGAATAATCCTTTGTGTAACGCGAAATTACGGTCCCGTCGGTATTGATTACCTGGTTGAAGCGAAAACACATCAACACGCGTCATTAACGCGCGAGCTCGTCGTAATGTAATCAATATCCGCCGACGCAGTAATAGAGAGTGAATTAAAAGGCTTACGGGCACTTTTGCTGCGCCCGTTCAATGGAATACGTCCGGTGAATTGCAGTTCATCGTAAAAATGCAATTAACGGGATTTAATATTAAATGTGGCTGTAAGCACCACTTCCGGTCGGGAGTGTTCGATTTAAAGGTCGTAAATGTGGTTGCTGACGGAATCATCGGCGCGTGTGTTAAAAATGAACATTTCAAACGAATAAGTAACAAACTAATTAATCACCAGTATATCAAAATTGTAAGTGTTCGAAAAAATGACTAAGTATAGCTATCGGAAAATTTTCTCAGTCCCTAAAGATGATTGAAACCTTCCGCAAAGTAATATTAAATTTCTTTTTTTTGTAGAAAAACAAACATATTCATATTTTATTTATGCGCGACGATCGTTGCAATTTACTATTATTTTTGGTTGAAGATTTTACCAGTGGCCGGTATAGAATTGTTACGAAGAATTATTATTAAAAAAAGTTTCCTGTCGTGATCATATATTTTTTTCCACGGGTAGCTTCTTGAGAAAATGATGGAACGATAATATTCGATAATATTCGAAATAATTAGTGATTCTATGCGTATTATGATTGATATATTAAAAGTAAGGCTGAAGATGAATAGGTTCATCTGGCTGGGAATGTTAAATTTACATTGCTAATTCGGTAAGGTTTCAACGTTTAACAGCTCTGGCAGTGAAGGTTAGTGGGCAATCTACAATGAGGGCCAGGCTTGTGAAGAAAAGGCACTTCCTCCATCAATTCAGACTCTCTGTTCTCAAACACCGTTATTTACTTGGAGATACGGTTCCAAGAGAAACCTTTGATTTATTCAGGCTGGCACTTAAGGTTATAGACATTTTTCACAACCGGAAGAAATCGACGGATTTTTAACATCTGGTGCCCTTATTAAATTCTTATCGTTTTCCATTATCAGAGGAATTCTCTTCTTTAAAGGGAACGATTTAATCCACTTTCTATTTGATACTGAAACTATCAAAGGAGTCGAAATGTTATTACGCAATACATATCAAATTTTTCTTCAGTTATTTTAGTTTTGAAATTTATTCAGCTTGGCATAGTCAGATTAAAAGAAATTATTTCGGACACATATTTTAACGAAAAATGTAACATTTTCGTTCGCCAAGTACCGTTTTTCATTAAAAATTATTGAATATCGTGCAGGATTTCAACGCGTTGTAAAACTTTCATTTAGGCAAAAATATTAATAATAATATTCGTGACGTTTTCAATCATTCAGATCAACCTTCCGTAGCCTTAATAAAAAGATAAAAAGATTGGTTAGATCCTCTATAAAGGTGTATGGCCTTTTCCAATGCAATAACACGTCGGCATTGTCAAGCACTGCATTTTATGGATTCCAATATTTTGCTATTAAAAATATTTTACACCGCTCGCGCTCGCGCTCGGGAAAGACATATGAGAATTTTTTTCAAAACATAGTACTTATTTCCGCAGAGGCGTTTCAAAAATTTGAGGTCTACCGCGAAATTTTACGTCACTACATTTTTCCTGTAATTTCAACCAAATTATACCTTATTATCTCATGACTAAGAATAAATCAGAGAATTTATAGAGTATGAGAAATATTTACTTATTCTAACTACAATGTACGTATAAAATATGTGTTTCGTTCATTTTGTGGGTACAGTTTTCGTATACGTCACTCATTATATTTACTGCATAAAACGATTGAACATTCGGACCTGACAATTACGGTACATGGTACACGAATTTTTAACTTCGCTTGTTACACAGGTAATTATGATCACAACTATGTCGTGTTTGGTGTCATTTTAACCAGTTAACTGTGGCGATCTCTTTGCACAGCGCCCACCAGTGTGTGTCGCGATAATCAAGCGATGACGGGTATAGTCGTCATATTTATAGTTATAAATCCAACTCAAATTATTTATAATTTTCATTTGTTTGTTTCATTTCGCCTTGACCTCTAAACATTTTAAACATATTAAAATTCTACGAATATAATTTAGTTTTCACCAGAATTAAAATTTTACGCATGACGAGTATACTCGTCAATACACAAAATCGTGCCACTTCTCCATGACGAGTATACTCGTCAATCACAGTTAACTGGTTAATTGAAAAAAAAACAAGACGATGGTAAAAGTTTCCCAAAGAAAAATAGAAAATTAGAAATGTTGCAATGTTTTGCTTCGCTTTGTCAGTTTACTGTTTCCAAGGGCGTTCCTCCGAGTGGTGGGGATAAAATTTTAACAGTTACGGTAGAGACATTCACGACAGTTATAATACTGTAGTGGTGATCAAGTGACACGATCGGCTTTTAAGAAATCCATTTGACACTCCAAGGGAGTGGAATAACTACAATACAGTTCATCTACTTTCTCGGTAAGGTACGATTCAACAGAAATCGCGTTTCACCTGAACGCTTTCGTCAAACCCGCGAAGTTCCACAAAAGGATTCCGGTGTGCGATTTACAGTATCGTAAGAAGAATCGAACGCCCTCCTGATACGCGCAACCAAAAAGACGAGAAATATCCGAGACAAGAGGATGGGGAAACGGAAAAAGGGAGGCGGCGAAAGAAACTTTACCACAGGTCAACAGCGTAAAAATATGGGTTCCCGGTGATCGAGTCAGTTTCTATCTACCATCGAATTCTTTTAACACCCAGTCGGAGAAACCACGAACGCGCGTAAACTGAAATCCAATTTGCGATGTTTGTTTCAATGAAAGAACCGGAAATCTCCGACCACGACGGAGACCATTGTTGTTCTCAATTGTTCGTACAACACCTGTCTTCCCTTCCCCTCTTAGACCCTGATATTCTATTCGTAACAACGATGGCCGTATCGCCCGGCTGAAATCTTCCTATGAAATCTTTTCATTTGCAATATTAAGTGATATGTTCATTGAAAATGCCATTGGTGCATTAGAATTTTTTTCCATTCTGAACTTTACTTCATAAAACTTTATACAACGCTTTCGTTCTCATGATTTTTCAATGAAACCTTTACCAACACGTTTGTAACACTTTTCTGATGGGAATGATACCAAACACGATAGAATTTGGATCACATCCACATGATTAATTCAGTGAATCTATCTATCTATTACTATCTATCCGATAGTAAACAATTCACTGTGCAATTCAGCAAAGATTTCATCTAGCACTGTGCCTAAATAACTATGTCAGTACGGATAATCGAGGTTCTACTGCATCGTAAATTGTAAGTACTGTCGTAAAATGTCACGAGTATGTTAATAAAATTTCCGCAAGGCTACTTGCACAGAATGTCTTGAAGTATTACCCAAAACGTATCATTGAAGACAAGTGCTTGGATTGAATGTTCATATACAATTATAAAATTCTTGTTCCATGGTGAGAAATTCGTGCCCATGCAACTAACTTTCTTCCGTATTGAAGAAAAAAAAAACAGTTTTATTTGACGGGTTTGCTTCGTTTTTGAACGCGGAATACCGTTCTGGAGCACTATAAATATTACGAATGGGCCAGACTAAATCTAATGAATCGCTTTGGTTACAAATTACTGTTATTTCAACTTTCCTATCTGCGCCGGTATAGAATCGCCATTACTTCAGTTATTAAATCCTGCAGATGGGTTATGTTGCATGTATATACATTCCAATAAAATGTTCTACATACTCCTGTCACCCTAAATCAAGTACCGTACGTTTCCGGATTCGTTATACGGTACCTGTATTTAGTTTTAGCCAATAAACCGACGTGATATCCATTTAGAGATTACGATGATTCAATGCTGTTACTTCTTTAGATTTGTTTTCGTATCTCAAGGTTGCATTAAAGCAAACTAAGCGAAATGAATGCAATTAAAACGTTGCAAGATTTGAAGTAATCGATGAATTGAAATTTTCATTTTCATGTTTTCAATCATTGTTTACTTGTACTTTTCGATAATAAAAATGATAGATTTTACGTATTTACACACGATTGTTATATTCTGGTAATATTTTGTACAGTTTGAGTGCATCTATGTACGTTGCAGCAGTATAACTACAGTTGTAGCACATACAGCTATGCAACAGCAATTAACAGAAGTGACTGTACCCAACGATATTATACTTACGATTTATATGATGTATAATTTTAATAGCGTCGTATTCCTATTTATATCATGTAGCATGAAACTATCTTGTTAAATGTGTCATTAAATGTATTATGAACACTGGAGCTACGAGACTTGTTAGAATGGCTGGTTTTAAATGTTTTAATTTACGATTACAGTGTTTTCTCGATAGGTGTCCCAAATATCTAGCCGATAAGAGTCCTAGAACTATCCCCACTGCCGCGGGCTATACTAAATCCGCCTAAAATGCGGCAACCCGACCAACAGAGGTGTACGTTGCTTACGTCATAAAGAGACCTGTGTTGTGGACATATATCGACAAAAAAACAGTATTAAGTTTGTGAATATGCATTTCGGGGGAATTCGTTCCATAATCTTATTCCCTACGACATGTGCTATAATAAAAATCGATAAATATCTGAATAAATACATTCTTTTCATTTCAATGAAGTAATATAAAATAGTCACTACTAGTGCTCCGTACATCTAGTGGTAAATATGTTATGATTCATTTATTGTAACATAACGGAAAACTTGGAATCATACGAAACACGTGAAGCAGCAACTCGAGATTGTCCATTTTAGAACAACTGAAACGTTGATTATTTTAAGATTGTGATTTTAGGCACGAGATCCAATATTCGCGTGTTCTAAGAAAATGGACGAATCCGTAGTCGCTCGAATTCGAACGGAGAATCCCAGATTTCGATGTCTGTTATCAAAGAAAACACTAAAACCGAGTCGAACCACTCTCTGCTTCCATTTGATCCATTTAATCATCTTATTTGCGATCTGCTACCGACTTCGGATCAGGAATCCCAATGGGTTGCCTAACTGCTCGGCCTGATCTTGACTCCCTTACTCCACTTAGGGTAACTTCTCTCGTGACTCGTGAAGTATTAATGAGACGGCGGATAACGAATACATAGGACATAAACGCTCAAGAGATACATATCAAGCTGACGCCGTTCCATTGACAATCGTTGCAAGACGATGTAAAAGCTAAAATAAAATAAATACTATAAAAGGAAATGGGTCAAAAACTAGATCGTTTTCAAGCACTAAATGTCCGTCATAGCAACACTTTTCGTTCGATTACGAGTCCGAAAATTGTTTCGTAATATGTGCCCATAATTATGAAAGTGGTCTAAGTCATATATTTCTTGTTTTTTTTTTTTTTATTGAATAAATTTAGTTTAAAATCATGTCGTGTGAAATAAGTGATAAATTCATTTTTTTTTTAAATTTTAACAGACCACTTTCATAATTATGGGCACATATATGCTTTCATTTTGAAAAATTCCTTAGCAATTCGTCTTTCGTTTCACGTTTAAATAAAATACGAAGGAACATCCTTAATCAAATAACCTTTTTAAAATAAATATGGATATTCTCCAGAATGTATTTCTCCAGGAAAGAGATAATATAAAAAATACAGTAGATTATGGACCAGAAAAATTCGATATTTTATTGTGCTTCATTAAAACTGATAAATTTTTAATGATACAAAACAGTATTGTATACTGTATGCTGTGTTATCATTGCTATTGTTACCATTAATATAATAATTGATGTTCCAGTGATGTACTGCTATGTGCACTAACAATACTATACAGTGTTATGAGTACAGTACTGTATTAATTGCAAGATACAAGAGCTGCATACACGGTTGTTGTATATTTGACGAAGCAGAAACAATTTCTTCGTTTCTTTTATTCGTATTTTTTAGTTAGAATAACTTTTCAAATTCTCAATATTCAATTTTTATTTCGGATCGATTTATGCCGAGCACTATACGTCGTGTCCGCGGTAAATGAATCCAATTAAATGCGTCACCCTGCGAAAACCTTTTATTCAACGGAACCGAAATAATCAGCTTCGCAATGAGGGCACAGCACAGAACATTTGCATGCCTGAAATTATTCAGCATTCACAGGAAATTATTGCTATACATTCATTAGAATTCATTAACACGGGAATATGACATTACGTTTGATTTTGTTCTTTCCGGGATAACCAGCAGAATTTCCACGTGCGAGTTAACTTTCAAAAAATTCTTAATCCTAAAGAGGCATATCAAAAAGAACTAATACGAATCTCGGACAAACTAATGATACAGGGCAGGAACTACAGTAATATTTTTAAATAAAGCCCTAGTGCTAACAATGTGAACATAGTTTTCGAAACTGAAGCGTATATTTAGAAAACGAACACTTCGAGGATTGATTACGATTTTTTAAAACATTTTCCCCCTGTTTTCGCAACTGATAATTCTGATGAACAGTCGAAAATTTGATGTGTCGTCGACGGTTTAAATGAAAAATATATTAAATTCGATTATCCGGTCGGAAACTTGTGTGTAGGGTACTCGAGCACAATTGCAACAATGCGAAATATTGCGCAGAAACACACGTTACAGTTTACGAACTCGGCCGACCGTTCTTGACTTTCTTTGCAGAACTTCGTATCAGTGCTTCTACGTTCGAGTATCATCCGCTCGCCTAGAAGATCAAAATTTCTTTGATTCATTATTTTTGTTCCGAGGAGGTACGGCACAAAGGTAACAAGAGTTCTGAGACACGAAGTTCCTGGGCCGGTGCTCGAAACGGAGTTCCATTATTTGCAAAGAAAACTGGTGTATATCGACAACGTCTTACGTGTCTTTATCAATGCTCTAAAGATAGTTAACCCCGTTAACTATCTTAACTTTTCTTTTCCGGCCACTGTTTTAAAGTGACAACTTTAAAAGCTGTTTTGGACAAATCGTCAGAGAAATGTGTAGTGTAGAATGTTTCCAATATGACGTAAATCATGTATGGAAACGTGGAATGCCGCGTCAAGATGTTCTATAGCTAAAAACAATTCTATTACCGCTTTGTAACATTACAGTTTTTCGTTAAAATATGGTTCAGTATTATTCGTTATAGGATCGATATTTTCACATTTTTGTCTAGTAAAAAATATTGTAGTCGATGATGAGGCAATTCTCAGAGAATATGGTGGATATGATCAAATATCCCAATCGAGTTCAATTCCTCTCTATGCGCAATGCCAGCTTCAGAGCAATTTCCATTTTTCCCCCTAAATACCAATGAACACTCAATTTCAATCGATAGATCGCAAATTCTGTCTTCATGAACCAGAGATGAAAATTTAAGACATGGCTAATCTGGAAAATCAAAATTTTCGAAGAATTCGCAATTATTGAAGAAAGGAAGAAAGAAATTTTTATTAATGCAAGAAACTGTTAGTGTTTCGCATAAAAATTCGCAATCTAATGATTACCAATTGATCAATATAGATTACCAATTGGTCGCGGTAAATATCTGAGCAAAAGTGTCGGCCCGTATTTGGGCCATCTCTCCTCGTATTAGATTTTTGACTCAAGATTAGAATGGTCCAATTAGTTTTCTCGAAAATTCCTATCTGTACGGTATTTTCTTCTGACCGGTTAGGGGAGGGGGGGGGGGGTTGGTGCAAGCATCGGTGCATGCCGAAAGTGCATGAAATAGCTGTTCTCCGTATTTCGCGGCGTCCAGAGGGCGATAAAATATTCTCCGGAGTACACTTTGCACGGAATTTCATTCGTCCGAGGGCTCGTACGTATTACGCGCGTAATATACCAAAGAGAGTCGTTGTTGTATCTGACAGTATGGCGGTTGAAGCGCGTGAGTTTCGAGAAGGTCATCCGGACCTCCGAGGAATTCATATTAGAACACCGTCGAGAGTAGAATGTCTTGACAAGATGATTGCAGTACAATTTGCGACACTTCAACGAGGGGACCCCTGCCATTGAACGCCGAGAAATCTTAATTATCTTTATTGATCGCTTTCCGGCTCACACACGCCGGCAACAAAGAAATGTTCGAATCCCAACGTGTTTCTAATTGAAATTAACCCTCTATGGGCCGAATTTTCTTCCGTTGATTTCTATTTGCAGGCAACTTGCAAGGCATTTACTTTGACATTCCAAGTTGTTGGTGCAGCTAACCGTCATCGATATTGTTATTGTTTATCTCAGAGACATTATATAACGAACATGTATTAAGACGTAAGATTATTTGGTAAAATGTCGATATATTAGCAGGTTACCTGAAAGTTACACGGGCCCATAGAGAGGTTAATGTGCAGATTATAGAGGAAGTGCAGCATATTTGGAATACAGTGTTCTCTCGATATATGTCCAAAACACGAGCCTGTCCAGGAACATACATCGGCTAGAAGATTGTAGTATTCTTTGATACACGTAGAAAAGCTAAGCCCGAGCGGCCTCGATCGATCCTAAATAAAAATTGTCTGCAACAAATGCAAGACACAGGAGCCAGTTGCTTTGTTTCTTTAATAATTCTTCCCGTTGTTTCTTTAATAAAGGACATATTTAGGTAAATCGAGACACCCTGCATATTGACGATATTTCGAAAATGCGACAAGCATTTAGCGTACACTTTTGTACAAGAAACATATAGCGTCATGCACTTATTACAAGGACAAAAAGTGGGATTTTCCTTGATGTTGCTGGTTTCCGTAAAAGTACCTACGTGCATATTTATCAACGTTCTTTCTCTAGAACGGAATATTTACATGCAGCGCGTATTTTAATGAAAGGTGGTCGGACGAAGAAAGTTTTGAAAATAGTCATTCCTTTATTCTGTTATTCCTTTTCACCACACGTTGTTATTCGAAAATGAGAGAAATTCGAGCACCTCCCACGTGATACAGAATAGGATAGAATAACTGCACAGTTTTTAAAGGCAAGTGGAAAGGACGGTTCTCAGATTCCGGAGAACGTACATGGTAATGTTTTAAAACGGCACTGAATAGCTATTGTCATTTTATATGAAGCAAGCTCCATATTAATTATCATAATGAGTGTTTATAATAATGATTGCTTATTATAATGACAGCTAACATTGATGTTACTGTCTGATCGAATGCTATGTTTACAGTATTAGTTTTTGTTCCATGAAGTCACACGAATTATTAAAGAGAATTGTTAAATTCGAAATTAGTAAATTAAATTAGATTGATGTCGACATCCCAGGAAAGGAAAAAATTAGTTTCTATCAGAATTGTAACATAAATGTCTGTGTTAAATTAACACACTTTTGTCATGGGACAGATAATTAATACTAAAGTTTCACTTTTGCATAAATTTGTCACTATAATTTTTGTATATAAAAAGGAGTGTTTCGTGAATTAATATATTATTATTACCCTTCCAAAAATGTATTTGAATATAATTTATTTGATTTTAGTCCTACGAAATCTATAAATTTAACAAATAAGACATGGAAACAGTTTATACTAATAACGAAGAATGTAAAACTCGTGATTTGATTTTCGGTGAAATTGACGCAATTCTCGTACTAGAATTAATAGGTCGTTTTTAACTTATGCACATGACTGGAGCATAATGCGTTATAGAACACTATGTATTAACAACATTAATTCATTGACATTTATGGTACGAAAGATTGCTATGGGACTGGGTGATGCAAATCAACCTAAATACTGCATGGGGATTAAATATTTACTAACAGTATCTGTAATCTAAACAACATCACCGACATTATACAATATCATTGTCCAGCGGTAAATAATTGCACATTAATAGTGATACTAGGTGAGAGATAAAATATTGAGGGAACTCGTGTAGAAGTATTTTTAAATATTATTAAACTGAGATAGCAAAATCCGTAATAACAACGTAATTTCATTGACAACTATTGGAAATGGTTTGACGTGTGTAGCACACGATAATAAAAACGAAAAATTCACAGAACTTCCAACATTTAGCAAGTGGCATTTGGTTATTCGAAAGACTTTTGATGAACGACGGAAATTCGAGCGGCTCTTCGGTTTCAAAGATAGAATTACACGACTCTTAAAACAGCACAGCATTGTTAAACAGCAACAGCGACTCTTAAACAGCATTGTTTAATGCCGTAGGCGTAGCTTCAAATAATGTTATCGAGTAATTAATTGCGCCACGCGTCTCGAAATTACTTTGAAGTACTTCCCGTGTCAAAACGTTTTTTAAAATATTTTGCATTTAATGTTAACTCTTCTTGCCAGTTTACAAGTAATTATTTTCTTAACTGTCTGTCTTCTAGTTATTTCACATTTTAAAAGAAAGTACATAAGAATTTTAAACAAAGTTGTTTCTATTTTACATAACCATTCAACGTTTAATTTATTTCAACTCTTCTCATTAAAAATCGAAATGAAATAAACAAAACGCGAAATGAATGAAAGAATGCTGCACTATTTTCAAATTCGCGAGATGATTATTCACTTTTTTTCCATAAAATTCTGTGCAAAACGAATACGGAGAAATTATCATATATAAATTGAGTTTGATAAATAAAAGTATCAAGATTTTGTCAGATTTGTATTGCTTCTTTAATCGGGATTATAATAACAATAATGAATAATAACTGCTGACATTCATTATTCATGAATGAAAACTCAAGTTTCTGTAAGCAACAGGCCAAGAGTCAATTGTTCCTTTCGAACTACCCTAAATTCACCCTAAAGATTTTAGATATAATATTTCCCAGTAATTCATTCGCTGAAATACTTGTCCACGTGAAACAATGTTGGCTTTCGGCCATTTACTCTGAAACGCGTGTTCTATGAGAGAAAATCTTAATAAATTTCGAGTACTCCATTCTCTATGTTATGTTATCAATCTCGTTGAAGTTAGCACTAGCATTACCGAACGCACTGCACTAAACTAACATATATTACTTTATAATAATGACAAGATTGGGTTCACTCGTGTTTCATATTATTTTCGTTAAATGTGCTTGAACGAAGGTGTGCATTCAAAAGTTTCCCATGATAATGTTACATTTCAATAATCATGAAAGAAGAAGTCAGAGAGAGAAGTGTTATGTAGTTCTAGTGTGAAGTGGAATTGAAATGGTCGGAGATCGGCACAAAACGAAACAATGGTCACTGATTGTCCGTAATTTTTTATGGTATTTTGCAATGATAGCCTTGTTGCACGATTAAAAATGACTGAATTTGAGCCGTGTACTTACCGGACGGCAAAGTAAGTCCGGCGAGAAATAATAGAGCACAAAGACACGAAAAGCTTGCACTTTTCCCAGTACACATGGCGCACTGTGCACTATTAACTGCAGTTTTCAAACTCCCGTGCCGTGTCGCGCGGCCACTCGCGTGGCTCTGAGTCCCTCGTTAGATTTCGAGTTTGAATCTCGGTCCTGCTCTGTCTTTCGCTCTTCCTCCCGCACGCAGCCTCCAAATACGGTCCAGCGCCTGCTCGCTGACAACATCAAAAATAAATTCCGCAGGAAAGGTGGCGCCACTTCCCAAACAAACATCCGATATAGGTAACTGTCCTTCTTATCCTCTCCGTTGCCCCTGCATTACTCACACAGGGTATCTCTGCATCGTTCCAATTTTAGTATATGTACTGCCGAAGCAAGTACATACTCACACAGGGTATCTGATCCTCAGTAAATAAAAAATAATCCTTATTAACCCCCATACCACGGACAAGGCATGTTAATAAACCAATCACCCAATGTATTTTTCTGTCGCACGATCCTGTGGCGCTAAAACCAACTAAAACTCCATTACCAATTTCGTGTCGCGTTCAACATTACCGATAACTCAAGAATCTCGGAATATTAGCAAGAATCGAGTATATTGTATACTCAATTTCCATTACGAATGTTTAATACAATTTAGAGATAATAAACGCATGAAGCATGTACTGTACGAGACTCACACGAAGTCCCGCGAAAGGAATTTGGAGCTGATTGGTCAGAGTGAAATGTTGGTTAAAGCGGTCGCGCACACTATGTATATAGCGTGTGACGTCAAAGCCTAAACATTGGGACTACGAGAGCATCAATGGTGCCTGATGGTGCCGTCCCGCGAGACTTCTTGTGAGGCACGGATAGTATGGATGCCAATTGTGGCATCTTGTCATAGCAGAGAGGAAAGGAGAGTACTCATGGCCGGGTTTTCGTGATCTCACTTTTGGTCGCCGGCCGTTTTTAGCATTGCACAGAACCTGGGCCGTCTTTTCTGAATCAGAACCCCGGCCGTCTTTTAGCATGACACAAAACCTGGGCCGTCTTTTCTGGATCAGAACCCCGGCCGTCTTTTAGCAAAAACCAGGGCCATCTCTTGACGGTCTTGAAACCGAACGCTCATTATTTTTTTAACCAGGATTAGAACGTACAGCTTAATTGTTTTATATGAAATATGTAACTGTGTGTGACATGTAAATCGTGTGTACAAAATCTATAATTGATATAAATTAAGTATAATATTAATTGTAATGATACGTATTTTATTTCTTCCAATTTTGTAGTTGCAAACTCTAGTTGTAAAAAATGATAAACCCAGAAAAATTCGAACAAAAATACAAATTTCATGTCGATGTTTAAAAAAGCGACCATAAGCTGTATCTTTTTAGGTTTTAATTAAAACGTTATTAGAGTTTGGATAGGTTCGACACTTGTTCCTTCGTTTCGTACGCAATACTTATAAGATATTAACAACGCCGACAGTAAAACTTTCAAATTTATAATTGTTATTTTAAAAAAGTGCATGATCAATGTTAGAAAACGTATGACATTATGTTTGCTACCCAGGTAGAGTAGAGAAATTGATCGTAAAGCAAAAATTTATAGATAACATAACTAGAAAATTATGCAATTACTGTGATAGGGCAATTCATGAATTAATTAAACATCGTATGTTGCCTGGGACTACAATGCACAATTACTGCATCAAAAAATACTATTTTCCATTAGCGGTACGCAAAGGAGAGCTTATTCTACAGGTAGTTGGAATGGAAATAAAAAACACATTAAATACCCTCCACAGTGTATTTGGGACCTAGATTGCATTGAAAATATTAGATATAACATCGATGTACGAGATACTTTTCAATACGTTACTTAAATACCTATATAAGATACACATATTGTATAAGTAGATGACATAATATTACGATTTTATAGTATTCGACTCATTCACTAACAAACAACATTTAATATGATTTTACTTTGTTTTTTAATTTTTCTTACTTTTTTATACACGTAGAATATCATAACGACATTGACAATATATATAATATATATCTGCTTTTTATCGTAGTGTTACAGAATATAATAACGCGTGTGTAATTCGAATGTCGCGAAAACTGCACACGTTCAAAATAAAACGGTTCGATCAATTTCGCCCGATAAGCTCGAGTGCCAAGCATGTTCACCACGCTCTCCCGCTTAGATTTTTCAGAGATTCCTTGCGAAAAGTCTTTTTCATATGCTCTAGAACAAACGACCGAACGAACGACGTCGGGGTAAAACAAACACCCCTCCGCTAGATTTCCAAAACAAATCGGAATTAGGAGCGAGGGCGAAAGTGGTCAACGACATCATCAATCGGTGTAACATGATTTTCAAATTGTATCTCGTGTTTTTCGTTCTTCGTGCGAGTTGTTAAAAACATTAAAATCCGTATTTGAAGTTACGTGGAAATTAAAATGACCGCGTCAGATTAAAATTCGCTTGATTTCGTTCCATATTACTGTACTGCGTGAAACATAAAAATCGTAGAAAGAATGCGCGCTTCGGTTTTCAAAAGAGTTTCAAGATTTCTTCGTTCGTTCTGAATCTTCTCTCTATAGATGACAAATACTTCCATGCCGACAGCAATAATCGATGTTGGTGATGTTCGGCGAACGATCTATAGTCTAACGATAAATCCTTATCGATGTTCTACGGATTAATCTTAGTACGCATGGTTCGCGACGAAAAGTGCAGCATCGCCGGCTGCTCCCGTCACACCACCGGCATATTTGCCGAGCGCCGACTCGCTGTTGGCCTATAAACAATACCATTTGCATTAAAATCGTGTACCACCTGGTATCAGTAATAATAGTCCACAAAAATCAAAATTAACACGCATGCACAGAATTGTTATTTACATTTAAACAAGGAGAGAGAAAAAAGAAACAAATACTTACTATGGAAACATGTCTCATAGAAAGAAAAATAAGAATTTAGTAGGCATGAGATTTCACATAGAGTTTAGCATTGGCAGCTACGCTGACAACACTGCCGGCAACATATTTGGCTTGACTAGCTGCTCCGTTTGCCTAAACAAGCACACAGTATATACACATGCAAAAAAAAAGAGGTAGAGACAAAGATAAAAGTGTTAGAAAACCAAGAGAATAGAATACTGTAAGAAAAAAAGATGAGATGCATAACAAAAAGAAATTATTTACATAAACATAAAGAACAGATCGAAGAAAGAGGCTCGTGTGTTAGAATAAATATAAAAATTTAGATTAAGCAAGCTTAACATAGAATGTCTACTGAAGATCAAAGGTCACACACAGAAGGCGTTGCAGTATGACGCATAAAGTCAGTGAGAAAATAGAAAAACAAAGTAACAGAAGTTTAAATGTCATCTCAGCCTTGACGAAATTACCTTGGCTCTCTTGATGAGCTCCTCCTGACCAGCGCCGATTTGATCCTTTTTACCTGACCATGCGCGGAGCACGGATGCTTGCAGAGCACGACCGTAACTGAAGGTCAATGCCCATGGTTTCGGGAGCGGGTACTTGTTGATGGCGTCCAAGTTCACAGATGCCTCTTCTTCAGATTGTCCGCCGCTAAGGAACGTGATACCAGGCACTGCCGGTGGTACAGTGCGCAACAAAGCAGTTACTGTGGCAGCAGCAATCTCCTGAGGAGTTGCCTTAGTTGGGCAACTTTGACCTGGTGTTACCATGTTGGGCTTCAGGAGGGTTCCCTCAAGATAGACGTGATGGTCAGCCAGCGCCTGGAAATTGTGATCCAATAATAATAACCAGTCATAATAAGTAACATATAACCAGCAATAATAATAAATACTCTTCACAGTCTCACATACTCTGACTACAAAGCAATTTCTAAGAATTTGTCAGTATTCAGTATTCCAAACTTGATACATTTATCAACTAACCCTCGAAGGATGTACTAACATTTTTTCAAACAAGTATTCGAATTTTCTTTGAAGTTACAGTGGTAGCAGTTAGAGTGTTCGCAACACAATTTCGGAGCCAGAATTGCTGTATTATCTTTTGGTTTTCGGAGAACTTGAAGAACTAGGACATTATAAATAATCTTGCGCACCTTGTAGACAGCGGACAAAACTTCCTCCGTAACCTGTTGGCATCGGGCAAGATCGTGATCACCATCAGGCAAGATTTCTGGTTCGACGATGGGTACAATCCTGGCGCTCTGGCAGATGGAAGCGTAACGAGCCAGGACATTGGCATTCTCCAAGATGGCTAACTTGCTCGGGGTGTTCTTCGTGATCTTCAGTACGCACCTCCACTTGGCGAAGTGGCAGCCGTCCTTCTTGTACTGAATGCAACGAGCCTGAAGGTCATCGAGACCCTGAGTTGTGCACTCATCCTGGGTCCCGAAGAGGGGAACGACACCCTTGTCGACCTTAATACCGGGCAGAATGTTACGTTGTTTCAGGAGTTCGACGAATGGTGTTCCATCGTCGGCCTTCTGGTACAGAGTTTCGTGGAACAGGATGACGCCGGAGATGTGTTGACTGATGACATCCTATCAAGAACAAGACAAATTAATGTGTTGCTAACCAAATCTTGTAAAATACTCTGTACAATTCATAATTAATATGTCTTGACATACAATATGCAGATGCTATTCCTTGATCTCTTACTACAAGGATCGAACCGGTCAAACAATACTAAACTAATGATAAAACATTTCTCTCCTGGTTGAAATGACACCAAACGCGATGCAATTTTGATCGCATTTACTTGTTTAATTCATGATACAGTAGAACCTCTATTATCCGAACTAATCAATGGAAGTGTTAGATGAAATCTTTACTTTACGTAAATACAATCGAAATTGTATCGTGTTTCGCGTTAATTTAGTCAGAAAAATGTCACTTTGTTGAGTAAAAGTATTATAAGGCAGAGAGTGGGTAACATTTTCCCCTCGATTCGTGCTCCCTCCCCTCATCAGGCGACACTGACCCTACACGATTTATGTCTGAAATAATATTACAGAAATAATTTGAATGATACCTTGGCTGTGGTGAAGAGAAGTTGTCTGTACGCTTTGCGGTTTTCTTCATTGTTTTCAACGTTGATGTCCTTCAGACGTTTGCCGATAGTTGCCGTCGATTCATCAGCAGCAAGGATTCCCTTTCCAGGTGCTACGATTTGCTGAGCGATCTGCTGCAGCTCCTTTTTCAACTCAGGCTCGGCCTTATCGTACTTTTCGGCAACCATTTTCTGTCGACAATACATCAAAAGTATAAATTACCATGTTAATCCAAGTAGCAGAAATCGCAGAAAATTCGCCCGTAAATTTTACTCGTAAAGTGCCAGAGATTAAATAATCATTTTCATCGGAACAGTCATCAAACGACAAAAGGATTCGACTAATTAATTGTAGGAATGAATCGCGACGAGCTCGCACCGCAATTCTCTTTGGAAGTACTTTATGAAGCCTTCTCTTAGCTGGAGATGATAAATAATTTATAAAGTAATAAATGGAAGACTTTCAAATTCAAAGGATATAGCACTGAAATTCACGTAACAAGATCAGGTCAATCAAAAGTTTATAATCTTTTTGCTTCGCGGATGTCAAGAAGTGAAATATAGTTAAATACCTTTTACAGAATGCAATCTACTTAAAGATTTTTAAAATTTATAAATGAACATTATTTATTAAATGCGTACAATGTTTTAGCACGTTTCTTGCGGACATTAAAGTCAATGTGCCTGGGGACAATCATTAAAGTTTCCGCGATAGAATTAATTATCAGAGCCAATCGCTCAGCAACGTCAATATTTCATAAAAGGAAAATATTAGTTTGACCTATTTCCTTGCGTTCATACATCTCATCAATTGGATATTAAACTAATAAGCCGTTATGTTCGCGTATAGTACAATGGGAGGGAATCGTTAGTTTGTCATACATCATCGATAACTATATTAACCTACGGAAACTCACTACGATCTAGCCGACGACGGAGTCAGTTTATAATTGTTTATAAATAACTAATTAAGTAACATTTTATTATGACTCCTTGCGGAGTTACGATGGAATTTTCTAATCAAACGTCAGAACCGGAAATCGAACGTTGAATTTCTCCTTATTTTAAGCAGCAAACATTTTAACAATAATTAATTGTTTTCTATACTGTGCACGTTTTACTGCGCCATTAAAAAGTAGAAAAACGAAAAGTACTGAAATATGGAAAGTCAAGTCGAACAAACTGCAATTTCAGTATGCACACGATGGTAATTAAGATAATGCCTGACGATGCAGTGCAATTATCGAATTGCACCGGTAGATAGGCAGTAGATGAGAAAGTTTGTTCGCAAAACTCGGCCAGTCAACTTCAACGTAGCACTTTGCAACGCAGTAATGAAATGGGTCCTCGGAAAATAAAGGTTGTATACTTTCCACTTTGTATTTTCAGAAAACAGTGTTCAACTATTCGTACGAATGCGCAACATTATGTTTATATTACTGCGAATGAGTGATGAAAAATATTCTGGAAACATTACCGTTACTTACACTATCTTGCACCTTTTAATATCAATAAATTCGCATCGGTAATTTTGTTCATAACCACTTGACAATTTAAATTTGAAAAAAGATATGTGTTTCGTGAAAATTACGTATTTCTTGTTCAGAAAAGAAAATTTATTAGACAACTGTACGGGAAAAAACAACATTGTGCAGGTTCGTATCTTTCAACGAATTCGAGCAACGACCATTTTCATGTTCACTATATCATGCCGACAGCATTTCGTCACCCAAGTAATGAAGAAAATTATCATTCAATACATGCAGCCACAAAACCACCAATCTGCCTCAGAGTGGCTCAGAGGCGACTAATGATATGCAACGGCATCATTGAGTAACTGGTAATTGAGGTATCCGAAAGCTCCTAAAGATTCATTGTAGGATCACCTACATAATAATAATAATACATGCATCAGGAATCTTTGAACGTAACGCTTCTAATTATAGCTACTGTGTCGCTCAAAGTTATATGCGCACCACTTTTAACTTTTTAATATGACAAAGCTTATTAACTTTACTAACCCTTATGCAAATTTATATGATTACCTTACTAAAACAATTACGGAAGTTTAGATAGCATATAATATAATCTATAAATAATAATTATAAGCAGGGTCAAACACCTTGACACATAACCCTGTATGAGTAAACGTCTCGGACAATTTTGAACGGTATTCGGGCTCTGCAATGTTGGCCGGTATTTCTAAAGATGGAACGCTTCAAGTATTCGAGTATTCGAAATGGTTGAAACACTTGGCCGGTGATTACGAGACTTGAGCGTGTGAAGGCTTGCTGATTGAGCGCTTGCGAGCCTCGAATATGGCCGAAATTCATGCCACAATAATGTAATCACGGGGCGATAGTCGCGGGTCATGAATGACAATTTGAACTTTCGTCTTGCTCTCATTGTACTACGATGCAAATGTCACGAACAAACGAAGTTTATCCGATGGAAACTTAAACTCGAACCCGATTTCGTTGAGACCATTTTTCTGCTGCGTCCGCGAACGATCAGTCGTCTTTAGATACCCAATCGTTTGATTCTCAGCTTGCAGTCAAGCATTTCGAGCGAACCAACTTCACCGAGAGAACGCAAACAAGAATTTCTGAGTTCAAACACTGCTCCGCTCGAGTATTTACATATATTGTACATACTCACGTAAACTCGTATTTGCAGATTCAATATCGCGACAAATACTTTGGCGAAAACCTGTTGGCGCAATAAATCGCTTTAATTATCTAGCAACGTACACGATTCATCTTTCGAGCGATCTGTTAGAAGTCGCTTAAATTAAATGGTGATTTACGGTACTTTCTAAAAAAACCTTTATGAGAAACACGGATTTATATAATAAAGAAAACATTTTTTTAAGTAACTTTGCCTCAAAGCGAGAAGACTAAAATTTTCTGTGAAACCAATATTCTTGTTTTCTTTATTGTTTCAGATGAAACTTTTTCTTGGATCGCAAGCATGAAATGTAATTTTTACTTCGTTTTCCAATATGCACGCGAAGATAAAGTAAATGCTCGAAATGTGTAGATATTAATGCAGCAGAAAGAATGTTTTTCAATAATCTGCTGGCGCTTGCGAGAAATTATTGTTACAACGTTGCAACAGAAAGAGCAACTGCCAGTACCGCGAATTGATTTTTCCTTATTTTATCAGGGCCTTCGGTGAAGTACACATCGATAAAAATACAAGTTCATTGTTGGACGTACCGTGAAAACGTTAGAACTCGAAGGGTGTGGAGAAATCGAAAGCGGATAAAGACCTCCTCTCCCCAACGGGTACCATGGGAGTGACCCTTCAACGACATTCTCAAGGTCCACAATCCAAGAAAAGGACTTCCCTTTCTTGGAAGAGGGTCTGCTACCCTCCGGTTCAATATTCAGAAAAAGATAGATGAACGGAGAAAGGGAGAAAGAGCACGAGAAACAGAGAGAGAGAGAGAGAGAGAGAAAGGCCAGAGATGCTAGGGAGATTAAAATCGATAAAATGGGTAGAGAACAGCTCGGTCAACCTTGCCTCTATTAGACATTTTCGAATGCAAAGAGCTCGTATCGAAAACAGTTACCAAACAATATGCGTTCTTGAAATACGACGACGACAACTGACAGCGTTCGTGACGACAGCAATCGCGGTAAAAATAATAGCGGGCTAAATTGATACGGAGCATCGATTTTTATTCTATGCGTTACAACAGATTTTTTAGAATAGTCTACCAACTAATCCTAATTTTGCAACCCCCTGACGTACAAAAACGCCTGTTACGCGTGTTTCTTATACCATTTTCACGCATCAAGGTAAAATGTTGTTCAACGTCAACAGCAAATATTACGAGCAATTATCAAATCAGCATCATCATCTCAGGACCATGTTTTGAATATACAGGGAAAACACAGATGATAAAAATAAATGGTACTCCCGTGGACATATTGGATTTTAATTAATCCGTATGTCAAGGGGTTAAACGCTATCGGTCCATCGCGTCCCTTTTAAGGAGGGAAAAAGCCGTTGCGCTGCTAGGAAGAGCACGACGAAGTTAGAGTACGCTGTTAGCGCGCGCTATTAGGAATCAAGCGCATGCAAGTGATAATAACATGGGAAAAAATAGACCGGCTATGAAAGCTTGGGAAAGGAAAGGAATTGTCCACTTAGCGGCCAGCGTTCTTACCTTTTCGACGAACGATCCAGATGCGTCCGTTGATCGTGTAAACGTGTCTTCCGATCTCGCGACTCCCGTTACGACACACGTATGTACAATGACAATAAATATAATTACGTCAATGATAACGGTAATTTTTCAAATGATAATAATAACAATAATAATAATAATAATAATAATAATAGCGACAATAATACGTTTTTTTCTCGGAGTTAGTCAGTCCGCTAAATATCGGTGACGAGAATCAATTTCATTTACAACACGTTCCAGCGATAATTACACCGTGTACCACCGACGATACGAGAGATAGAAAGATAAAAAGAGAGAAAGAGACCGAAGAGAAAAGTGAACCGATCGTTGAGAAAGAACGTGTTTTTTTTTTATCTCGGCTGCATGGTTGGTGAACGGGCCCAGCCGAGAGGACCCCGATTCCGTTCCGACTACATTTTTCCGGTTGGCTGTTGAAAAATCGTAGCCCCGGGAGGTATAGAACAGAGGGTCGGAGAGGAAACGTGTCTCGTATGAGCACGAGATGACGACTGGCTTTATCCGACTAGTCTCTACCCCGTCCAAGAGGCGGCAGGGGTACCTGGCTGCAGTGCAGTGTCGTAACTGCAAAACAGGGGGGTAGTCGGTGCACACACAGACACACACACGCGTTCGCTCCGTACACAGGTACTCGGTTTCTCTCTCCCTCTCCCTCTACCCCTTCTCCTGGTTCCTACCCTGCTTTCGTCGTCTCTCCTCTTTTTCCATGTATCACTATATCCCTCTTTCGCCCGCCTTCATTCTCATCCCTCCTTCTCTGTTCCCTGGCCAGTGACCCTCCCTCGGCGGGATCCAGGTCTCTCTCGCTCCGATGTTCTTCACCTCTACCACTCTAGCGGTCTCTCTCCTCACCCCAACGACACCCTCCTTTCTCTGCCCCCTACCTGCGCGCACCCCTGGTCTCTCTCCGACGCACCCCTCGAACGTTCGCGTCCTTGTTCGTCCACCGACTTGTCGCCCATACAGCGCCCCGAACAAGGGAGTGGGCTAGCCGCAATGCAGCACGCGCAGACGTTCTCGAAGCTACGCCTGTATTATCCCCCTGCGCACCCTGAATCCATGACCTGAGACATCAGCAACGCCATTCGAGATACCGTGGGACTTGTGCTCGCACCCTTCTTCTGGCCCGGGGTAGGCGTACCTTTCTATCCTTGACTACGGAATACGCCATCAAGGGATCCCACGAACGACGCGGTATTACGGGTCACCGTCGAAAAACATACAGATACCAACCCTCCCCCGGTTATATCGTGATATCCCTTCGGTACACGGTTCGATGCGTGATCGTTTTCGTTGGACGTCAACCGAGCAGAAACGGCCTAAACTTTTCCGGTCGATCGTCGATAACTAATCGAGAAGTGCGGCAAACTTTGACGCAATCGCCGTGACCCCTGCCGTCTATCGTTTAGCAGCAAATTTTATCACGATCGGTTGCGTAAAATGATGCAAAACCGAGCTTCTCCGCGTCGTGGGGCGTTGCACACGTTTTTTCGAGTCTTTTCGTATCACGAAGACGGCGATTATATCGGAGTCGCGTAACTACGGGATCGATGAACTCTGAAAACAGAACCCGGGGAACTTGAACGCGATGTGGGAAATTAAGAGAACATTTAGCCAACTCGTTAGCGAAATGAAGTTATGCCACGGGCGCGGGAAGTAGTGACAGAAGTTGTAGCAAGTTGGTAATTTCAATTCGTATAAAATTACGGGTATGGGCGTTACAGCTATATACTTACTCGCTGCCAGTGTACGCGAACTCCATTAAGCAACCTGGCCGCGACGCATGGCGCAGCGAATCTCAATCGTTTGCCGCCAAAGCGAATACCGTGGGGGCAGTTCATGCAGTTTTGATCCGTTCGTTGTCGGTAAATCATGCACGATGAAACGTGTGCTCAAAGATTCGAGCAGTTTCTATTAATTCCCACGGTGGTAAATAAATAGCTTGGCCTATTTCGCCAATTCCGAAAAGTTGACCTTTTAAAATCTATCTCTTGATATAGTAACGTACAAAGGGATTATGCCCCCCAAAGAATTACATCGGATTTTTATAAGACCTTCACATTAAAGATTTAAGGTTTCCACAACTCGGATTCGGGTCGCTTATCGAGGTTTGGAAATTGTTCTATCAGCGACGAAACGTTGAAGAACGTTCCTTTTGTACACAGCTCGCCGCCTGTATGTGCATTTATAACACGTTGACCGCCATGTCACCCATACGTGGGTGACGGAATTATTTGTCCAGGTTTAACATGAATTTTTACGTTAATATATTCATTGTACCAAATTTGATTGGGATCTGTAAAATGCAAGAAAGTTGCAAGACTACTCAATGTCACACATATAATTATTTTCAATTTTTATTTCATTAAATAACTTACTTTGATTTTATGGAATTTTTTAGGGTTCTGGTTTGGCACTCAAAGTGTTAAGCGAAACGTTCTTAATCGACTTAATCAACTTAATTTTAAGAATATTTCCCTCGAATTTGTTAGAATTATTCGGAAAGCAATTTCTGCTGAATTCTCGCTTTGAAAATTGAAGATTTTTATTTTGCACGAACATCGGTTATTACAACTGACTGGCTCGATGAAGATTTTCTAAGGTTCACGGTCGCGTCTGACTTCGTACTTCAGTCGCAGAAATATTTCAGCGTCTACGGACCAGCCACTGACGAACAACATTTACAGAAAAATTCCATCAAGGATGGGAGATTGTATAATTTATATTCGTAATCCTTAGACCTAAGTTGTAAACCACTAAAGTGATAAGACTCTCCCGGACAATGTCGGAAGACTCTACCGTATGCAGTTGGATGGCTATCACAACACGTAAAAGAAAACACACGAGAAACTGCACTTTCGGAAGAAATTCGTTGTTGGAACGTGCGGACAAAAGCTTTTTAGCTGTGTAAATGATAAAGAAGTTCCTCGCAAGAAGCCGACCGGCTTGGGAATTTCTTAAGGCGGTAACCTCCCATGACACTTCCTCTCTCTCTCTACTCCTATATGTATTGCCCAACGGGAGCATGAGTATCACTTATCTTCGAAAAAGGAATGGTACTATTTGACATGTACTTTGATAACTGAGGCGACCAGTCACTGACGAACCTGAAGTGCACATACATACGTTTTTAACTGTTTTACAGTGGAACACGGATCTTCCCTGTTTAATTACTCAAAAATATGTTTTAAAATTATTATCCAAGTTAATTTGAATATAACAATATTAATTTGAGAAAATTTGTTTTTATTCGATTAGATACATTAGTGACTTTTAATAGAAATATTACGTGTTTAGTCTGATTATGGTACGCAGAAAGTGAACTAAAAAAATAGGTAGATATCTAGAATATGATTGCAGCTCAGACACGTGCAATATTAAAATTAATTCCATGTCACCTGACACGTTAAAATCCTACGCCCATGCATGGTCGTTTCACATATCAAACGAGGAGTATCTTATTTTACGCTTTCATCGCATGAACACTAAAGACAATATCCGACCATTCACGGAACGTCAGCGACACTCTATGCGCTTTTGTTATAGCATTCAGTCTACAAGAACTAGGCGTCGTTTTAGTAGGTTCAATATCTCGAAATAAATGAAGTGAAAGCGTCTTTGAATATTGTTTCTGTATCCCTGAATGTAGGTAAATAAAATTGATTTTCCAAATAAAAACCTAATATAATGATACTAAAATATATACTAATCCTAAATTGTGCACAGAACATACTGTAGCACCATCTACAAGTAATTTCCTCGGTTGCAATAATATCAGGAAATAAGAAACCTGATATAAGAATTTTTTCGAAGTAACCTTTGTATCTGTCTACAATAGTGTTCCCAAATTCAATAGTTTCAAAACAATACATAATATTTGTGTAGTGTATAATGTACATACTTAGTCAATATTAAAAAAAATTACTTTTTATACAACAAAAGTCTCACCCAAAGTAAGATATTCTCAGTTTATTTTTTTCCGCAATTTTTAATTTCTTTGCCGAATGTACAAAAATATTTAGTCTTTTAGATTTTAAAATTTGTTCATCTTTCGTAACGAATATAACCCTGTTCTTGATCAACATTTTTGTAATTGGCAGAGAACCATTACACTTCTAGAGGAAAACCGGCGTATACTATAGCGGATTTATTGCCGTAATATCCTACCGGTACGGTATAATGTTGCCTAATACCCGACCTTAAATGAAGCGTTACACTTTTCAATACATTACAAATGATTGATAGCCTAATTTATACATGTGCGAACATTATCTCTCAGGTTATCGCGACACGATAAACTTGTTTACCACGGTGAGAAATGACCGAAAGGACGAAAGCATGCAATCTCGATTCGCGATGAAAAGTGCCCCCCATATAAGTTGTTATCACGTTATCAATTTGAATTCACTGACCTTAAATTCGCGAATATCTTAACTTCTGTGCTATCAGTATATTTATAATTTTTTTACAGACTTCATTTATTTGAATACATTTCTCCTGAATACACGATTTTGCAAGTACATATGAAAATTACATTTAATTACTTGTCTTATCGTTATGCTAATACCTATTTTTAGATGCAATTTGTGTGCTACCGCATGGGAAAAAAAAAGATATCGTATTACCCCATTTCGCAACAAAGAATTCGTAACAGTATAGTCTACGCGGTTATTTATGTATGTATTTGTTTCCTTCGAATGCGAAAAGTTTCCGCTAAGACGCTGCACAGATACTGTTCAGAATCTATCCGTGTGAAATATCAGCTGCGGAATATTTACTCTGGCCTGTGAGATACTTTATTCAGTTGCGTTTCTATCTATTATTACGTGAACTCTCGTGCTCATAAAGATTCCCGCAGCATGAAATCTTTCCAAATGTAAAAAAGGATCCGTACTGCATTGAAGAGACGCAAGGGGAATAGCGCCTAAGTCCACCTGGATTACCACGTTTTTTACGAAAGGGAAGTTGAAACGACTTTTAATGCAGACCCAGAGGTGACATTCCGTATAATATGACTAGAATAAAGAAATATCAGTGGGAAATCTGGCGAGTCACAATTGAGCCATTCATAGGCAAAATTAATTAACCACCTTTCGAGTATGTTAACATTTTATATATTGGAGGAATACAGGACCGTTTCTAGAATTTTGAAGATTTTTAAAACTGATGTAACTACTAAGGTTTCAAGGGAGTGTTTTGCATAACATGAGAGAGGAAATTCCATTACACCCTTTCTTGACCAGCGATCGCTGCAGTTAACTATATTACCTAGCTACGCACACACACACGTATGTATATCTGTCCTGTAGACCGTAAGCACCTTCTCGTGTCGGTCAATATATGAAAGTGGTCCTTAACGTATCAAGTGCTTGCGCAGTCGCGCACCTTCAACTCCGAAATTTCGTCAAATTTTTCAACCAAGCTACATAGGTGTAATATTTATAACTTCTAAACTCCGTATCTGCAAACATGTTCAAAATAATACTGATAAGTCCAGTTCCTTTTAGAGGCAATTGTAACAATTATTTATGCGAAAATTTATGAGTACGAGACCACATACGTAATACGTTTTTCCTGCATTCAAAGATATTCCTAAGCAACTTTAGTTTAGTACGCGATGTTCTGTTATTTTTAGACTCTCAAATGTTTTCAAAGAAATGTTCACTTTAGAAAACCAGTCTTGAACCTAACGTACATAATATAATAGAAACAATGTCTGTGCCAATGACTATTACAGTATTATTGAACTTTATGTAAAAGTGAAAAGTACTTTTCACTCATATTCATTCATTCATATTTAGAAACTTTTCGAAAAGAAATTTGAAAATTAAAAAATTCAAATTTGTCGATAACGTGAATTATCTGGTACGCGCAAATGCCGTGGCGCTGCATTCGCACCACAGAACATCATTTTATAGATGGGACTACGTTTTGTGTTCTATCTCTTGCAAGCGTTAATACATTTTCAGCGTCATACAGATTATGAAACATGAACAGCTCTCTAAAAATTTACTATAATTTTAAGCATTTACTGTTATTTTTTTAGCGAAAGAAATATAATGATTCTAAGATGACAACCAGGTCGGCGGTCAATAACATCAAGACGCCTGCGCTACAATGCTTACTCTATTTGATCAATGGCATTCAAAGGTGAATGTCATGGCAGAGCGCACCTAGCGGTGGCAATCGGTGAAAACTGCTTGGCGAATTCCGTTGTGCGCTCTGCAGTCCGCGGTGCGGAATCGGTGAATGTTTGTTGGATAAGCAATCGTTCACGAAAAGATTCTAATCTGTGACAAAGTTCAATGGAAAAGTGACAAAGTGCGTGATACTATCGTAAAATATTATCAAAAAAAAAGGCGACACGTGTCTTTCACCTAATACCATTCTCGAAGGCTTCAAGATTATTATAAATCATTTTATCTGAAATGTTACACACAAGTGAAGTTATAATGTGTAGTATTAAACTTTGAAGTTGAAAAAAACTATTTTAAAAATCGACGGTTGAAGGATTCAAAGTTTAAAGTGAAAATGTTAGGTAGGGTAAGGGAGCCAATTACTGTAGGGATACCAATTACTATGCCTATACTATAATTATACGTATTTTTAAAGCTAATGAATATTTAGAAATAGATATATAGCATATATATATTAACTGATTTTAAGGAACAAAATTTAATATATCTTTTTTAATATTCGTCATGCTTCAAAAATAAGTATTAATAATATGGGCACAGTAATTGGGTCCCTTACTCTAGTGTTCTTTCGTAAAATCATTTAATTTTGCCTTGGTAGGAAATAAATAAATGCACGGAAAATAAAGGGTGTGCCAGACAAATTGTTTAAAGCTAATAAAACTTCATATTTATAACATGTTCATCCTTTAAATCCTGCAATCATTTTTACCGTTCAGAGTTAGTTTTCTTTTTTTAAGAAATGATGCGACAAAAGATAATCGTAATCTTGAGTGTATACAACCACGTAATTAAGCAATAAATGTTATTATAGGGGATTTGTTCATAGTTCTTATTTTATTTTTATTTAATACTTCTGGGTTTATGGCTTGTATCTTGCTAACGTTTATTGCTCTGACTAGCATAACACTTTGCCACGATCGTATTGTACTATCTTTCTAGAAAGAAAAAAATCGTTGTCCTTAAATTTTCGTCTTTCGTCTTCGGTATTAATTTTTAAGCACATTTCCATATTTCTTTCAAGTTTTAACAATTGGTATTTGTTCTAACTCCCCTGTACTTGTATACTTCTGTGTTTTGCTGTTTGTAAAATGGAAGAATAAAAATATATTTCATAACTTCAAAATGCAATTGAATCGTTTTCTATACACGAATAATTCATAACTGTCACTAATCTTTTATAAAAAGCAATGTTTATGAAATCATAATTATATAGTATAACTTGTTTAGATATAATTCATGTATCAGTTCATTATAACATATTTATTTTCCAATACTAAGCAACATGTAATCGACATCAGCTTAACAATAAAAGGCTGAAAGGATTATTTTACGGAAATGGTTTATTACAATAATCAGTATGTCGAGGGTAACATCTGCGGTTTGTAATGCTTATATTAAAATAGTTACACAAACGCTTCACGACGAAGAAATTTCTTGTAAAATCGTACATTGCGAAAGACAGTAACAATTTGGTAAGTGAAAGTAGCTTAAGTGCCACGTAACTGGCAGCATAAGCATACATGATATTCCGACTTGCGTTCTTTAACCTCAAATAAACATTATGAAAAATAATAGAATAATTGTTTACAGTTGGATCAGTATATAGAAGATACTCGTACATACGTTTCACGTAAAAAAAAACCTTTGAAATTGGAGGATGCATAAACAACGAAAGAAAAAAGAAAAGAGTGAAATATTTAAAATTAAACGTCGAGATCTGGTGCTTCGCCAAATCTTTATTCACACATTTATGAGGCGGTGGAATGTGTGACGAAACGTTGGGGGAAATTCGTCATGTGTGCACTTGGCTGACTTTGTGTGCGTAGATTTCAGATGAATCCCGATCCACCGGTATACGTGCGTCTTCGCATGATCTCTCTCTCGCGCACGCTCCCACACACACACACACACACACACGTGCGCGGTACATGACACGTTCGCATGTTCCTTAAAATGATCTCAACCACGTAGTCGTAGCATAATGGTCCTTATGCCGATTGCGTAAGCTCTTGCTACGTTTAAGCCATGCCTGCAAACAACTAATCTAATTCGATCTACCTTACAAGCTACCACCGATTGCACTATCGATTGTTGCTATTGCACCGCCTAAATTAGACCGGTGTCATTGAAAGAAACAATTCAAAATAGATATTGAAAAATTAGACGCAGCGGAAGCCGTGGCAAGGTGTGGTTTAGGGCCTAACATTCCAGCGAGCCTAAGAATTAAAATCGTGATCGTGATTGAATGTAATACGCCTTTTTAACGACTTTAAACGAAGAGAATGACTCACGATTAATTCTTAATCGAGCCCCGTATGAACATAATCTTTCAGTGACTCGTCCATTTCTTTTTTTTCATTTTGATGGCATCATTCATGAACGTATCGGAGGACTTCACTTTTTAATAGTATAACGAAATATTTCCATTGTTGTGACAGATAAGCGTTATCAGTTAGAGGTTATACTGATAACTCGATTGAAAAGAACTTACATTTCCATAACTATCAGACTAAAGATTTTTCGTAAATATAAATGTTTGTATTCGGACATTAACACAATTACTGTGGGGATACCAATTACTGTGCCTATATTATAATTTTATGTATTTTTAAAGCATAATGAATATTAAAAAGGCGATATATAACATATATGTTAACTGATTTTAATGAAAAATTTAATCTCTCTTTTTTAATATTCATTATGTATTAAAAATAAGTATAATTAATGTAGGCACAGTAATTGGTACCCCTACAGTAGTTGGGTCCCTTACCCTAGATGTTGCTTCTTTAGAGATTGGTATCAGTGAGTCACGTGATGAAAAATTCATTTAGTGTCAGATACAAGTATAAAAACTTTGAACATATTCGTTGTTTCTCAATTTTTAGTCAATGCTATCAGTAAATAATATCCAACAGATGGTTTTATCGAGAGCCGAAAATTCATTTAAATGCAGTGAATAATAGTTGATCGCGGAACGATTAAAATTAGCATTAAAACGAAACTTTTACATACGCATGATTTTGACCTCTGCACGAGGTATACGAAATTAAACGTACGAGACAAAAATGTATTCCTCTCATCGTGTAGTTGTGTCCGCGAATTACTATATTGAAGAAGATATTCTTGAAGCGACGCTATCCCTAAAGTTACACAATTTAAAGCACGGGAAATAGAATGGGTGTCGTCCAAATGTCAGTCAAGGTCGAATCTCATTGTAGGTCAAATATTTCCGATTATATTTCACATTTATTTGGCCGCACAGATGGATCGATAGAGTTTGTCGAAACACACAGCACTTTTCCTTTCAATTCTCAGCGAACTGTTCAGTCAAAAACCATGCACAAACATAACTTACCGAATATCGATGAACTCTGGCTCGAAACTCGTATCAAAACACGTCGTACTATTCGCTGGTTGGAAAGCGACTGAGGTAAGACTCGGCTGTTTGTCGGTTTCAAAGTCTAAACCAGAATGAGACTCGCGCAAGCGCACTCTCTCTACCTTTCGAAGGTGCTCAACTTTATCCTCATACTCCAATCGAGATGTGCATTAGGTTCATGATCATAAAGCCGATAAACACCGGGAGTATTCGAAAACCGAAAACCCACTTTTCAAGATTTTGAAACAAGATACATAAAAAACACAGAGTAATTGTGTACAATTTCATTCCTATGAATTGATTTTTATTTGGAATAACTTTACAATTAGACTGTGGATTTTATGCATTTATGGTAAAAATGGATAGATTGTAAAGACATTAGAAGAATTGAATGTTGCCTATTGTACTTGACTTATTAAAATGATGAAAAGAAAAAATATACACATTATATTTTGCATACGTATCCGCAGTCTATTTGTTCGAAGCGGCGAACATTAAATAAGGATAATTGAAACGTCACTCAATCGAGCAGTCTTTATATCGTTTAATTGATTTCAATGAAAGTGGTAAGTAGCGTTTTAAAAATTAAAGAAGAAATGTAGGGGACGTGTATTAATGTTTGTAATTTTTTGTTCCTGCATCGTTCCGTTATATTACTGCTGAAATTAATTGCATATAGAGATAAGTTATGACACTAGGAGCGCACGTGCTAGCGGACAGGTCCATAAAATCGAGAAAGACAAGAGAACATAGTCGGTGGGGATCTACTGACGACATATCGACCGCTAGTGGAGGAAATTTCTGAGCGTGTGCGCATCATTGATTCACGTATGACGAAGAAGCATCCGGTGATGATGCCTCTCGATGAGAACCACTGTGTTAGAGGTCAATCAAGGACACCTTGCACGACATTCACCGAAACGATTGACGGAGCTTTTCACTGTTAAGGTTGACACACTCGTTCATGTGATGAAACACGTGCACCTTTTTGACCAACCAATCTGACCCTATCTTCATCAAGCGAATTCATTGATAACACTCACTTGCGAAAGTTGCTTTGTATTATTCTTTGTACCCAACGCTTTCAAAAAAGATTAATAGAAAAGTATAAATGAAATTCGCATGACGCAATCTGTGGTGATATCTTGAACAGAATAAAAAAATCGTAGCGTCGATTGGAATTTATGTAAGAAATATAGTCATCTGAGAAATATTTGTCCATTATTGCGGGTTTGAGCCTTTTTTAGTGCACATTCCGTCTCCCGACAATTTGCCCAAAGCTGCTTCAGAACAGAGTCTTGTCCTCTCGAGTAAGACTGCTTGGGCTTCTTGCACGTTCCCTGGCTGTCCTTGCCAAACCTTCATGGCTGCATTCTTCATGAAAACAAAAAAATATTGAAACTAGAACAGAATATTCCACTGTTTAAGCATTCTACTACACGGTCAAATTAATTCTACTATCCTTAAGGGTTAAACAAACTGTCAGCATTCGCAATCTCCTGTATGAATGATGCAACCTTCAATACTATTAAAAAAATTGCATCATATACTTATATATCCGAATCTCCATCTGCATATTATTTTAAATACGAATGGTTCTACTGCATTTTTAACGAATGTAGAATAATCAATCGTACTTGTATTGCACGCCCATAACAAAAGGTAAGTTTCCAAGGAATTCTCCCTTCGTAAGCGCAAATAGCATTCAAATTCGTCACGGATTCTGTATCTGATTGTCCACCGCTAAGAAATACAACCCCTGGAACTGCTGGAGGCACTGTTCTCTGTAGACCTGTCACTGTACTTTCGGCAACTATCTATAAACATATATTTAAATAAAACAAATTCGAGTTTAAAAATTTTAATCACATGAATTTCTTTAAAAACAGAATAGCTATAAAGTAACTCGATTAAATAGTAAAATAAAGAATTTCTATCAGTATGAACCCTAAGACATAATCTTAGTAACGTAAATACGTTGAAAGAATTTATCAGACATATTAAGATGTTAAGCTGCAATAAATTATAAAGCGTTTCATTTTTTTCTTACTATATCTACAACGTGACGTTTGCTAAGTTTGCAAAAACTGTTCGATAAATGGAATTATCCGAACAATGGACAATGGAATTATTATTATTATAGAAATGGTCCATAATGAAATCTTGTATAGTTACAGTCTATTGATTCCTTATATTATATTATGTTTTATAAGATCACATTTAAATCTTAAGTAAGTTGAAAAAATAAATTTCGTTTCGTTTTTTTTTATTTATTTTGTTTTTTTTTTTTGTTATAATTAGCAATAGAATTTCACAAACAACTGTATGCATGGTTAAAGTGAGTTTTACGATATTTTACCTGTGGTGTGCAATTAGTTGTATTCTTGATTCCCGACAGGACCATCGCCGGTTTTAGGATTGCGCCTTCCAAATAAACGTGATGCTCATTTAGAGTACGAAATAAGATAGACATGACTTCTTCGTGTACCTCCAATGCTTTATTTATGCCGTAGTCACCAGGATTTAATATTTCTGGTTCTATAATAGGTACCAATCGTGCACTCTGACATATTGTGGCATATCTTAAGAGGAAAAAAAGGATTTACACACATTGGTCAATAAGTCGATAATTTAAATGAGCTACTTAAGAAATGCTTATATGTTATGAAGATTAATGTCCTCAATAAGTTCATGTACTATGCGTCCATCAGGAGAAGGTAGAATTTCGACAGTGGGGCGCAGACGGGTCTGCGAGTCCCCACTCTTGACGCCAGCAGTGTCGCCAGATCAGGGGAGGGAGCACGAATAGAGGGGAAAAAATTACGCGTCGGTAGAAAGGGAAATTAGAGTGGGGGAACAAGTCTTGATCTGGCGACACTGTATTGGACACCAGGCAGCAGACCCCTCTTCCCTCGACAGGGATGGGAGTCCCTCAGGGGTACTCCACCACTCGAGCGAGGGAGGGGTTCTCCGGAGGCCATGGGCTGTGAGGGTGGGGCTCGCGCGAGGTCCTATTTACTAGAGTAGGATCACATGGGGGTAGCTTCTCCCCCCCCCGGGATGGGGCCGTAGTTGCCAGGGGGTAGGGAGTAGTCGGTTGCATTCGACTTCGAGATCCCAACCGCCTCCCAATTAGCTCAAGGAGGGGTGGGGATTAGTTGCACACACCGCCGGGGAATCCTATATATCCCTGTTCCCCTCCGAGGGGTTTCAGGGGATGCGTAATGCATTTCCCTCAGGATAAAAAAAAAGGCAGGGGACCCCACTCTTACGCTTAGCGTCACCACGTCGCTCTGTTCCAGTCACACTCAATACGTGCTTTGCTTTCTTCGACGTTTAGCGCGAAGGAGGGATGTCACGTCGTACCCCTTCAAGTTTCTCATTGTTATCTCCTCATGGACGCATAGTACACATGTAATCGACATTTAGCAATTATTTTATCTGCTTTTTTAAAAAAATGGGCGTGCCGAACGATATAATAGATATAAGATATAAACCAGAAAATATTGTTGAGATCGTGCAGACTTAATGGGATTAATTATTAATATTTGTATAGATCGAAATTAATTTCACTTTGTAGAAGAACACACGTGACCTGCACGTTATCAAACACGTTGTATAAGTCTCTTAAATTATGAATTATATTAGGTTTTATATACGTATATTGCTTTGAATCGAACCTTGCGAGACAATTTGCATTGGTGTTCATAGCCAACTGACTTGGCGTGTTATCCGAGATCGTATACGTGCATCTCCATTTCGTGAAATGACAACCGTCTCGTTTGAATTGGATGCATCTCTCTTGCAAATTGTCTAACCCTTCTGTGGTCTTTTCATCATTAGTGCCGAACAGATCGACTAATCCAGTATCGACCTTCACGCCGGGTAGGATGTTCTTTTGTTGCAACAGTTCGACAAAACTAATGCCCTCGGTTGTTTTCTGATAAACTGTCTCGGGATGCAGAATAACACCGCTTATGTATTTTGTTAGTTGAGACTGTGATAAAAAAGTCCAAACATCTACGAATCAGATTTCTTTTACATTGCACAATACACTGATCTTTAATGCGTACATATGTATCTCTCTAGATACAGTGGGTCAGAAAAATATTCGTACTCTGAGATAGGTTTTATGTAAGATAAGAGACCCAATTACTGTGGAGGTGCCACTTACTGTGCCTATATTAATTATACTTATTTTTAAAGCACAATGAATATTAAAAAAAGAAATATATACAGTATACATACATACAGTATATACAGTACTTGGGTCCCTTATTCTAATTGTCTGCCTCTTTCATGGTGGTGCAAGTATTAATTATTATAGTGTGAGCAATATAATTAACGTCTGCATTCTTTCTAACGTGATTTACACACGCTGTGTGTAATAAAATAGCACTTTTTCTACATCTTTCTTAAGGTTGTAATATTAGTGCTAACATTACTTCAACAACGGTTGTTTGCCCTGCCATTTAACGCAACAGATCACCGTTTGCCAAACTATTCTGATTCCGTATTGAAAACAAGACCTAAAGACTAAAAATACGAAAATTTATAATCAGTTATTCAAAATTTAAAGTCCGAGTATGTGTTACAATGTGTAATTTTTGTGACTCACTGTACGTGTCTGTAACTACATATAAAAATACAAGGTTTCCAGAGATCAAAAACTGTTTGCAAAATGAAAGGAACGACATTTACATTCGTAAAAAAATGTAACTATTTTAATCCTATGTTTGTCAATATAGGACCTAAGCACAGTCGAAATGATTCAATTTGTCAAAATGATTTTCTAGAAATTAGTACAGATAATTCAACATTTTTAATCAGTACGAATTGACTCTCCAAATTTATAAGATATTATGTTGTGCAATGACCTCATCAGCGGTAAACAACATCTGCCGATAATCTCGTCGTTGTGTCTCCGTATTTTCGATACCAAGCTCATCAAATCGTGCATTCAAACTCGTTGGGGATTCATCACAAGCCATTATCCCTTTCCCAGGGACAAGGATTGTGTCTGCAATTTTTCGCAGCTCAGCACACAGAGCCGGATTCAATTCCGTATATTTTGTTACCGGCGTCACTAACTGTACAATATTTTAAAAAGAATATATCAGTAATTTTTTGTGATGGTAAAATTGTAAATGTATAAACAAACGTACACTTTAATAGACCAAATATAAAAATTCAAATAAAACAAAAAATTTCAGTCGACTTTCTGTTGTACTTAATTTGATGAATTTAAATGTTCAATCTATCAATTACATTCAGTATAAATGTGTTACATAATATATTATTTAATATCGTATAAAAACCTATGAAATTTCCATACTTTCATAGTCATCGCAATTGTGAATATTAATATTAATGATTGATACTTTATTATGTATCTCGTGTAACATATAGCAATAATCTCAACTTGCGCAAGTTTAATTTTCACCAATTTCGAAATATATTATCTTTTCTTAAACGATAACATGTTTATTTGTCTAATAAATAACGGGCGTTCGAACTAATAGTTTATTTTTTACTTATGTAACAAAAATTAGATCATATATGTAATAATACTATATGTAAATATATATAACATATATATATAAAATTTGTTTAAGAATAACTGTAATAAACTGATGTGATTTAAGTGACGTCAATAAAACGTGGAATGTATACCAATTTAAAAATTCTGAATAGAGCTACAGAGGTCAACAAACGCCGCTGGCACGCGGTCGAGTTATTTTTAATTTCGAATTGTGATCTTTCAGAAGCCTGATCTTCCGATTTTCGAATAAATGATATTTTTTTAGTGCGAACTAGTAAACAATTCCGATTCCTATTTTTAAATATAAGCAAAATTCAATATAATTACTGCACTATAATACCACGATTAAATGCATAGCTTTTTGTTTTACTTTAAATAATCAATTAATAATTTACACTATCTTACATCTTATATTATTATTTATATTAGAACTGCAAGTCGTTATTACGCTATATTTTTGTAGTGTAACAATTAAATGACTTGTACTAGTGTAAAAGCTATTTTAGTGTACATATGTATATATTGATATAAGATCTAAGCCTTATTAAATCGTATTCTTAAAAGTTATATTGATTTGCATGAAGTATCAAATAATGTACTCTTTATAAATTGATAAAGTTGCGAAAATAAAATCGTTATACGTTTGGTCAATTTAAAAAGTTAATAAATTACTTTCTCTTTGCAAGAACATTTGTCACCAATCCGCTTCATAATTTTCCTTACTTAACGCTTAAAAGCGATACTAATAGATTAAAAAATCCGTTAAAGATTTAAACATGTTTTTATAAGAAATTTTGATACAAAAATTTATGGTTGGACACATTACAAAACAATTGAATTTTTATTAAGGATACAATAATAAGACAGTTCTTATAAAACTGAAAATAAAACAATAATGAAATTAAAAGAGAAGTTTTTTTTCACTTGACTGTATAAAGACTACTATTAATGGAATACTGGATGGAGTAAAATTGAGAGAATTATTCAAATATTTCGAAAATAAAGTGTAACGTTTCAATTTAATATTCACAATGCTTAAGGCAGCTTTTTGCTTAAGGCACAGTTTCTAGTAAACGACTGCCAACAGTTGGAAAATAATCATAAAAGACCCTACACCATCCCTAATGTTGCCTTACATATAATCTCACCATGAGAGGTTGCCTTAATTTTCGACAAGTTTTTGAAATGGAAATCGATGAAGAAGTTACTTATAGTTGTAATTTGTTAAATCAAGGTTAGTTGTAGTTATGTGCCAGTAGTATGTATCCGAACATTGATAGTGCGTAAATATTCGTGAAATATTTGGAGATATTTTATCGTTGACATACCCATCTATGAACGACTATAATCTCCCATTTCGAGCAAGAACATTTTAGACGCAGCGACCATCCGCTTTATTGAAGGTTAACTATTGATGCGACTTAGCGGTAAATACAAGATAAAAAAACATAAGAATTGAATCGCAGTTGGATTTATGTAGTCTAGAAAGATAGAAAAAAATTATAATGAGTAACAGAGAAAAAAGTGATTCACGATCAGACCAATGTGTTAAGAGTAAGGAAGAAAGGGACAGAAGGCAATCAGTATCTTCACAAAGCGATAATTCTGATGTTAAGAAAACCAGGCGTAACGCATGCAGTAAAGATAAAAGAAAGAAATCAAAACATAGAAGTAGCTCGAGCAGTTCGAGTTCTTCTAGTGGTTCTAGTCGTGAAGCTAAACACTCTAATGATAAAGACAAAAGGAGCAACAAGTGGGATAAAAGATATGAAAATGGAATGCGATTGTACCGAACAAATACAAGGGAAGGTAGAGGGTATTATAAAGGACGCAGTGGGTATTTAGATAATCGGAAACGTATGTTCAATTATCGACCTTACAAGCACTCTGGGTTTTATGATAGAAGTAGAATGCATAATAATTCACAATATCATAAATATAATAATGAAAGGAGAAATAATCGATTTTCAAACCATAATATTAGAAGACCACCATATAATAGATCTAGAAGTAGGAGCAGTCAGAACTATGATTATCAGAGAGACATAAAAGATTCCAGCGAATATTCAAGAGAAAGTAATTCAAAAGAACGAAATTTAAAACGTTCGAACACTGATAAAGTAGAATCAAGGAAAGGTAATATGGACGAGTCCTATTCAAAAGGAAAAGATAAAAAAAAGGAAGAAGAAGATGTAGAAGAAAAGACTGATCATTCTACTCATAAGAAATCTAAAAGAAAAAGGTCCTTATCTTCTTCAAGTTCTACAAGCGTTAGCAGTACCAGTAGCGAGAGTAGTAGCAGTAGTTCTAGTAGTAGCAGCAGCAGTAGTAGCGACAGCAGTAGTAGTTCCAACACATCTGAAGATGAAAGGAAACGCAAAAAAGCAAAGAGAAAAGCTAAAAAATTAAAGAAAGTTATGAAGAAACGTAAGAAGAAGAAAAGAATGAAGAAAAAGTTGAAGAAAAGGCTAAAGAAGTCATCTTCTAAGAAAAAGGCTCGCAATACTGACAAATGTAAGGATAATGTTACTAAAGACATTTCACAAGAGATGGAAAAATCAAAGACAATGGCACCAATGACAAAAGAAGAATGGGAAAAGAAACAAAACATAGTACGTAGAGTATATGATGAGGAAACTGGAAGATATAGGTAATGCAAAGACAAAAACAAATATAATTTTCATCAATCTGTTATAAATAGCATACAAGACATTCAATATTGTTATAGGTTAATTAAAGGAGATGGAGAAATTCTAGAAGAAATTGTGAGTAGAGAACGTCACAAAGAAGTTAACAAACAAGCAACTAAAGGAGATGGAGAATATTTTCAGGCACGCTTAAAAACCAATGTTTTCTGAACTATTTTTCTATGTATACTAAAGTAATACCCGTACATAGTAATTACTTTATCATCGGTGTTAAAGTCTAGTATGACAATATGTTTTATAATATCTTAAAGAAAATACTTACGTTGTACATTAATAAAACTTATCGACAATGTAATGTTAGTTAGATTACATTTACATTACATAGCAGTCTGTAATTGGTAACCAAATGTTATGATATTATCGGTAATGAGATCAATTTAGATCCTAAATCAGTTTTACACAGATCTAATACAGAACTTTCATATTTCTTCAGTAATATTTGTTACCATGTATGAAATTGACAATTTTTTTTTAATATATAAATGTATAGACATGGAAAGTAATAGACTAATGCATTTAAAAAACTTTGCAATTGTTTATTATCTTGATAAATTGGTCACATTATTTTCATAAATAAAAAGTTAACGTTTTATAAGTCATCTCTGAGATACAAATCTTATCTTATTGCGCGCATGTTTATTACTTAAGTCTTATGTACAAAATATTTTACAGAGTTATAACATTTATACAATTTCTCAATTGATTTTTTTTTAATTGATATGAAAACTTAAGTTTTGATTTTCTTATTAAATACCCTATAAATGTAAAGTCATCTCATTGCATACATTAAAAATGTAAAAATAAATAAACAATATCTAAAGTGTTATAAACTATTGGAGAAAATTTTACAGTATAAATGATTTAAATTATAACTGTTTGTTGCAATCGATGAATGGAAGCTTTTTTAACTAATGTAAGAAGTAAAGAAAGTTTCAGCAATTAAATGTATATTACAGTATGGTCAATATATCTGAATAAACCGAGTTGTATGGCCGTCTCGATAAATAGGATCATCAGTAATTACTGCACGACATAATGGACATGAACGTTCTCTATCTAACCAGGTTAAAACACACGATTCACAAAAGATATGGTTACAGAGTAGTTTCACTGGCATTGAATATTCTTCATGACAAATTGCACAAATACCTCCAGATGCTGTTAACTCTTCTTTGGATGGTGACAATCCCAAATTCTACAAAATTTCAAATTCTTAACTTTTTATAATTCTATACACACATCTTACAAACATATAGCAGTACATACCACGTTTTGAAATAATTTGCAAGCAGCAGTTTGAAATAATTTCAAACGAGACACTAAATCAGTTCGTTTGCTGATTATGTATAATATAGACATAATAATTCCCAAAATTTTTTCTGGGCCTTCGTATGCTTCAAAAAAGTAGTATAACCATGGTCGTATAGGTACAACACATCGATAAAGTTGCGATGTTGCCTCAAACATCAGATAATATTTTCCCTAAAACAACATTCTCCTTTAGTTTTAAATTTATTAATATTATGAGGTAATTATGTATTAAAACTTACTCTTTTTCGAAGTGGCAGAAGTTTGGAAGGTAGACATGTTAAAAACACTTTACAAATAATAGTAATAAGTTTCAGAATAAAGTCTGTTATCAAAACTGACCATAGTAGTTCCCAGATTGTAAGAGGCTGGGTGTAAGGGAAAAATATATGTGTATCATACTCAAAATGAATAAAAACTATACATGCAATAATATAACATGTGATAACTAAAAGAGAAATCCAACTTTTATTATGTTGTTTCGCAATCTCACGTTTCACAACATTATTGGCATGATTGAATGTGACAAATAATACTAAAAAATTCAATACACTAACTTTATGATCATAAAGACCTTTGGCAAGTAAAAGAAAAATGAAAAATATATATTTTTGCATTCCTTTCAATAATGCACGCGTTTCTGGTCTCATTTGTAGCGTTTCTGTAGAGTTTTCCTCTGTGTTATTATTGTTGTTGTTGTTGTTATTAATATTATGATTAATGGCAATGTTAGTATTGTTGTTATGGTTTTCACCCACAACTTCATTTGCAGCTTCACGAATATTATTTAGAAAATTATCTGTAGCAGTTGTTTGTTGGTGATGATGATTGTTATGATCAGAGCCACCATGTGGTTGTGTATCAATTGTTGGTTGACCCTCAACATCAATTATGTAATTATCCGTTGAAGGAAGTAGTAAACTCGATGAACTTTGAATTCTCTGAATGTTTAATAATGAAGTTAATGTAATCCTAGGTGGCTACAAACAAAATAACAGAAAGATTACTTTTAAGCACAGTGATAGTACAACAATGAATATGTCAAAAGTATATATCAAAAAACACTTACAACACGTACATTTTCTATCAGCGGTCTAATATCTTCTATAGTAGAAGATATATTATTTGCAAATACTCTAGAATGTTCCATAGTTCTGGTACTAAAATTAAAACCTCTTATACTAATAGATGGTACAAATCTGGTTGTAGTTGATGAATCTGTCATTATCAACTCCAAAGACTGCTTGATGTCACTTACATTTGTTACATGAGGTATATCATGTAATGTATTGAGTTATGAAGTACATCAATTATCCTCCGTTCTTTATCTACAATTACAATAAGTTTTTATATTTATATACATGTTTACGTCGATTTATAAAACTATGGACGTGAGTATCTATTACCAAAATCTTAAAAATACTCTGCATTTAATAAATGCAAAAAAAAATCTATTCAAAATAACAGCGATCAAAAGCACTAAATATATATTATTCCGTCTTTAATGCAACTGAGTTGATTCACGTACAATAGAATTTTTTCGGATAAACACTTCTAGGGAACTATCTATTAAACAGCACAAAGGACAAATTATCGCAAATCCGTGTTTACACATTTATACGAATGTAACATTGTGAAAACATATGGAAAAGTGGGGAAGGATGTCGTCGTATAGTATGTAGTTACCGAAGAGTGTGTGTGTATTGAGACTTGTACCCATAAAATACAATCGACCTATATAATAATTTTCTGCAATTGATACATTTTATAATACCATATTCATTACGCTGCAACGACAGAGCAGAAACTTTTGTACTTCTTACAATTGTGAGCTGTCTTTAAGAATTCGTCAATACGCTAAAATCATGATTTTCACATGTGTACAAAATACACCATCAAACAAAGATCTGCATTAGGCGGGAAAACCGAATGATTCGACAATTCCACATCTTTTTCGAACTTCTCTATCCTGCCGTCTCAAGTGGCGACGTTAAAATTTACTGTAGCGTGAATTTAGATACGATAGTACTATGTAATTTCTACAGTATTGCCAATAGAAATAGAAGTGAAATTTGACAAAGGAAATGTAACAATTACAAGGCCGCGGTTATCCCAAAATGTTATACTTCCTTGAAAGGAGTGATTGCTATGGTCATTTCGAGTAAATTTTTCCTTTGCGAAAATGTTCTCCGCGAGTTATTATCCAAGAACATGGGCCAATCAGAGCGCGGCTACAGTATACGGATTCTGGCTTGGCGACAGGTCCCAATGAGCGTGGCGTTGCTATTGATCGAGTCAGAATCCGTTCACTATAACCGTCTGCTGTAGCCGCACTCTGAGTGGTCCGTGTTTTTCATTAATAACTCCTTAACAAAGCCAAGGCGGAAATTTTCGCTAAGGACAAAGTTACTTCAAATGATCTCAGAATTCACTTCTATTAAAATTTTCCAACATTTTTGAGACACTCTGTATATAACTGGGTACGATTACGCATGAACTTATATATACAGTAAGTCCGTGGTTGGATGCTATTAATTGTGCGACAACATTTATTGTTAAAATTATATTATTTACGTTAGTACAATGATAGGAAATCTAAATTAAGTTTAGAAAACGAGAAGAAATGTCTCATAGCAGTTCCTGAGAAAATATCAGATAACGGGAGATATTAGACACACAAAACTATTTAATTATATACACAATGATACATATTGAAAGTAATTTTTACTTAAAATCAAGTTCATGAAATTTCGTATATTATGTACATTCAAATAAAATTTTGATTCCTTCTCTGGTATTTGACTTTTTATCCTCTCGTAAGCGGCGCTTCAATGTGGCCGTTCAAAACAAGAGAGTCACTAGTCTATGATTGTCTATACTTATGAGTAGAGAGACCTTAGTGGATGTTACGTTACGTGTGTATGATTGTGAACGACTCGAACAAATTTTGAAACAATTTTGCATAAAATTCTTTGAGTGTATGATATTAGTAACGAAATGGCAAGTCAGAATTATTTGAGTGATCCAAAGAACCCATTTTTCGCGCTTGAAGATGATGTCGACGACGAAACCTTTTTAAAAAGTGCACCATCGAGATCTATCGGTCATGCTGGTTACAATCAGTATACCAATTATGACAACGAGCTCGAAAACAAACATCAACAATTATTAGAACGAAAAAAGGAGATCGAAGAGCGTACAATTAAATCATCCGAAAGATCCATTTCATTATTACGAGATTCTGAGCAAATTGGAGCTGCCACTGCAGAGGTAATTTTCAAATAATAGTTAAATACATATGTCGAATACATATGTAAAAACCTTATCGTTTACTGACGTATGACTATATACAAAGCGTTAATGGATAATACCTCGTGGAAAACACAACCGATAAATCTGTGTTTACATAAAAATGATATTAAAATTTTAAATGCTGCTTTAACAGTTGTATTAATCCAGGTCTTATATAGAACATTTTTATTCTAAAAATTATAATTTCTAATTGGCAATGGATATATTTATAAGCTATTTTAGATTTCTATAATTAATTAGTTTTCAGTCTATTATGATACTACATTATTCTAATTATGTATGCATACTACTACTTGTTTAATACATGTTGTATAAAATATTCATATACATATTGAGCAATTAATTTTATTTTAAATAAAATTCCGAATATTGCAATAGTAAAAAAATTATTTTATATTACAGTAATACAATATATTTATGCATATGTGCACTATTTACATATAAATATTATTTTCTTCATTTTAGGAACTCATTAGACAAAGAGAACAATTAGAAAGAACAGAGAAGAGATTAGATGATATCAATAGTACCTTAAGATTTAGTCAGAAACATATTCAAGGAATAAAAAGTGTATTTGGAAGCCTAAAGAATTATCTCAGTGGTAAATCATTGGATGCACCTATACCATCGACTAAATTATCAGAGTCGTCTAGTTCTGAGTCAATGACATCTCCAGCCCTATCTAATTCTTTGGAACAAGTACAAACTAATATAGCTAGTACAAGTCCAGCATTAAAGTTACGTGGTTTATACGATGATGATGATAGTAGCCCTATGACAAAGAATGTCAGTAAGATTTTAGAAAAGAATTTGGATGAAATGAGTGGTTCAATAGCTAGATTAAAAGGTTTAGCAGTAGGACTATCAGAAGAAATAGATTTGCAAAATGACTTAATTGACAACATTACCGATAAAGCTGAGAAAACTGATACAATGCTTCAGAAGCAAAATAAAGATCTTACTCACTTATTAAAAAAATAAGCAAAATGTGCAATATTTATTATATGTAAGAAAAATGTTTATTAGGTAAATTTTTGTACACTTGAAAGTTTTAAACTTTTATGTACTGATAAAAAAATTGATATTATTTAGTTAAATGTAAAAATATTATATGTATTATTCATACGTCACATTCGTTTTACATCATGCTGAAATATAGTAATATGTAATGTTCCGTAATTATAACATATATAACTGTAATGGTAAATAAGAGTTAGATTTAAAATTAAATGGAGAAATAGAAATCATATATATCATCTTAGTCGTTTCTTTTTTGTTGAACCTGTGGCACATGGTATATAATTTTTTAAGTGGCAACTCAACGACATATTAAGAAATAACATTTCAATTTTATCCTCTATAAATCCAAAAACGTTTTTCTCAAACTTGAAACAATTTTTACATTGCTTCAGTTAATTATGTGTAAAGCCATTTTTGTAATCAATTTCGAAATAATGAAAAATGCTGTGATAACAATTAAACTGTGTTAAGTATTAATTTAACAATATTAAGAATTGAATATTGTTATCGAATTTTATTGGTGATATTAAAGAGATAAGATTACATAACTCTAAACAAGATTTTATTAAAAAATGCGAAATATTAAAGTAATTCTTCTTTAACTCTCTTATGCGTATTTTGTGTAAATACCTCCTTTGTTATATTAAGAAAATAAAATAACTCAAATAAGAGTATTAAGTGAATATTTTAGTATAAAGAAAATTAAATTTATTTAAAATGTAATTACAGAACCAAGGCCTCGAATTAAAAATTTCTTCAATTGTGACAATACTAGGGAATTTACTTTCATAATATTATTAGATATTTTATGCTATGTACAATATTTTTCAACATTGAGATATACATAAATACTGAATTATATACAGTACCAGTTCTGTACCTATTTGAATCATTACAATAAATATGTAAACAGTACATATTTTCGTTAAGACTAAAGTTATTTAAAGTTATTTGTAACATCCATTTCATTGAACATTTGAATGTTTACAAAGTTTTTCAGCAATACGAAAGTAATAAAAGGAGAAAACAGTTTTAACATATCCCACTTTTAAATCTTTTCATGAAACACAACATATATTATTGTATACATTAATTTCAACATCTCTATGTATATTTTTAACAGAATATCTTTATGTAAATTATGTAATTATCATATAAAATTTTTCCATTTACAAAAAACTTTTCACAAAACAGAAAACCACAAACACTTTTATAAATTTTAATCTTTGTAATTCATTTTATATATTCATGAATAACGAATAATTACATAATAATATAAATTTATATTATTACTGGCAAAGTTCTAGTATTTGATATATTTTCATATAGCAACATATTTGTATAAAATTGTTTAGTAACTAGAAATTCATAATTTCATTGTTAATATCATTCCAAACATTAAACATGTTATAAGACATATGACCTTGTTTTAGGTCATAAGATTGTAGATATTGGAACCTTTATACATATATTATATTTTATAGACATTTTAAACAAATCTACTTACATATGTGTATCAAATTTATATCTCATTATCCTTTACTTTTCCCCAAAATTTTAACCTTTAGTAATATAAATTTTACTAAAAAAATTTATATGGTATTTTGTATTATATAACTTGTGTTTAGATACTTTTTTAAAATTAATTTTCCTAAATTGGAAAATCTGTTTCAGTTTTGTGTTATAAAAGTTTGAAAGATACAAGAATTAGTGATATAGTTATTAGTTGAAACATGCATTGTTAGTGATTTTTTGACTGCTAAATTAGTAAAACAATGATCAATTACAATGATTGTATAACATTTATAAAGCTGAAATATAAAAAATTACGAAGTTCACTTTATGCTTATGCGTATACATCTATTGTATTATATTTCTACATAAACAATTACACTAATTATGTTCTATAAAACTACAAGTATGTATATATAAATTTCATTTGTTTAATTTTTCATTTCTTGTGTGTTTATGTGTTGTCGAATCATCCTTGTCCAGTTTCTTACGTTGTCCCGCCTACACAAATAAATATAATTATCGAAATGCAAGTATATTGAAAAATATATGTATTTTTCTATTTAACTAAATTCAGCCCTCAAAATTCAGAAAATCAGCATTGCCAAGAAAACATTATTAACAATGTATAAAAATTATTTTTAAGGTATGTATCTACATATTTATTAAAGCAGGGGTCTCAAACTCAAACGCAGCAAAGGGTTAATCAATTAAATTAACCATTAATCAATTAATATTATTCTGTGAACCAAAACATAAACTAAAAAAAGGAAGGCTCTAACAAAGACTCTTTTGTTTCTATGTCTTTACGATTTACATAGCCTATTTTAATCCCCGCAGGATGTTAGAAATATTGATTTCTAGAAAAAAAAATCATCAAGGCTGCGGGCCGTCAGTTTGCGATTTCTGCATTTAACTCAAAATGTAAAAATATTTTTCAGCAGAAAATTATACACTATTGTATAACAGTATAAAAATTTGTAATGTACCGGATGTGCTGTTTGTATTACCGCCTCCACTATTGTTTCCGTTACCATTATTCCCACCATTTTGTCTTCCTCGACCTCTACATGCAACTCCGTCACTATGACGTCGAACAGCGGCAGCCCCTTCTAAATTCATGGCCACTGTAGATGCCTATTAATTAAAAAACTATTATTCGAGTAACAAAAAATTTTAAAAAGTAGTATAAACATAGTTCAAGTTAAAGAAAGAGAAAAAGCTTTCATTTAGAGTGTGATACTGTGCAACTAAAGTGTTGACTGAAGATACATAGATAAATACCCGCAAAATATCAATCTGAATGTCAGTAGTCTACCAGTACATAATTGCAATTATGGTATTATTGATAAAAAAACGCCCACATCCATTAGAGATAATATACGTATATATAATACATACAGAGAATAAATGACAAAATTAAATGAAATGGCATAATGAAACGAACAAAATAGTTAATTTATTGTTAATGTCATACCACAATACAAAATAACAGAAAAACAAAGAAGCGATAGTTAAAGTTCATCTTGTCGGAGTTGCACTAGAAAACTGTTCTGTTGAAAGTGCAATCATCTTTTTATACCTGCAGAAGACAATTACAAAGCTAATCTTATATCAGAAAAACGTATGTCCATTGTATTATTTCCTGCAATTTTTCAGTGTGTCATACAATTTTTTTTCTTTGACTTATTTTGAGATGTCTCTTCTATGATAACCATAATTTACAATATTCTGATCTTTCATTATCTTGATGCTCACTCGTAGTCATTAAAGTATTTGAAATAAAAAACTTTGTTATTTTCATGTAACAAATATTATTGCCAAAAGGAGGAAATGACAATGAAGTAACATAAAACATATTACGAAATTAGTATTGCTTTTTAATATATTTTTTCATTTAATCTCTCAGTATGATAACTTTTAATTACACTCAAAACAATATCACAATGTTTCGTTTGTCTATAACCCATTAAACAAATTTTTATACGCTAAATGTTAATCTTAAGATTATACTTTTTTCATCGCTTGTCGAATTAAATTAAACAATATTCGGAAAAGTGTTTAAATATTTACAATATCATAAAAAAAATACATATTACTTTATTTTAAATCGTCTATCCTCTCTAATTTCTATACCTCGTCTGTGGTATAATATTCGCAACATATATATTCGTAACATTATACAATTAAAAAGAAGTACATATACATTTGAAGTAATTTTTTGGGTAATATTTCGTTCATACAATTCTGTATATTTTTTAAGCATTCTTCTCTGTCATATTACATTTTAAATATTGCCGCGCTTTGAAAACAATGGAGCTAATTTTTCTCTCTACTGAATGGAGTAATTGAAGAAAATGATAGAAGTGTTATTTTAAAGAAGATATGACATTGCTTGTATGTAAGTACTCAAGGTGTACTAATTTTATGATACCGCAAAAGGATTTTTATTTTGTTAAGATCCCAGTGGGTCTGAAGTCTGACGGTACCCATAACAACCTAGGAGTCTTGATTGTGAAGATAGGTCACTCGCTTTTGCACAATATATGTACTTACATACTTATGCGTACCAGTGCGTACGTTGCGTAGTGTCTAGTGACAAACCAGATTGGCAAGTTGCTTGAGGACAGTTGGAAGGGGAAAGTGTATGTAAGGAGTAAGGGGTCTGACTACTGGACAACCCTGAGATTTTCTGGTAAATTCTATGAAATTGATTACTTCAAAAAAGAGGTGCGAGGCCAGTTCTGGAATCGTCTGCCTGAGTTTGAACGAGCTGCAACAGATTTTGTGCAAAGCGTTATTTTAATACCTAAAGCATACATTCAACACAAAAAAGTACGTATTTTGAAATAATTACATTATGAAGTTATGAAAATAATATAGAGTTCTTTATAATTCTCTCTATTATTACTAGACTGTGGATTTTGTGCATTTATAACAAAAAATAAATAGATACAATAGTGCAATTTAAGACAATAAAAAGATTGAAAGAATTCAAGAATGTCGATATATTATTTTTAACATCCCAACATTATTAATGAGAGAAATAAATGTTTACTTAGTTCTTGTATCTTGTAATTGATGCAGAAAAATGTTATTTTGCATTAAGATTCGCAGTCAAATTACTATGCTTGCTGATCGTATTATATTTATTTTTACTATAAAGCTTATAATGTAAATTTTGTATTATCACTTTTTAACATTATGATAGTAAATCATTTTACAATCTTATTATTTTGTGTAGAGTTCATTTTTCATTTTTTCTCCTTAATTTTTTTTTTAAGTATTATATGAAAGATATTGTGTAACTGTTTAATTTCTTATTTCAATTAGAATGGCTGCTGTAGATATATCTCCCAAAAAGGATGGAGGAGTGTTGAAGGAAATTATTAAAGAAGGTGTCGGAGATGAAACTCCAACACTTGGATGTAATGTAACTGTGCATTATACTGGTACCTTACTGGATGGAACAAAGATAGATTCTAGTAGGGACCGTAATGAACCATTTAAGTTTGAACTTAAAAAAGGAAACGTTATCAAAGCTTGGGATATTGGAGTAGCCACTATGAAAAAAGGTGAAATTGCAATGCTGACATGTGCCCCTGATTACGCATATGGGGCAAAGGGTAGCCCACCAAATATTCCTCCAAATTCAACTCTCAAATTTGAAGTAAGTTGTATCCTAGTTAACATATTTATACACAAAAAATGTTAAGAACAACCACAGTTACATTGTTGATAATAGTTTTCTAAATCTAAGAGTTTGTGTTCTTCTAAAATTTTCTCTAAATGCTGTTCTCTTGTGACTGAAATGAGCATTTACAATTCACACCATAATCATAATTACATATGTATTACATTTATGTGATGCAAATATAAAAAGAACTTGAATTGAACCTCATAATGACTAAGTACTTTTTACTTCTGTCTGTGCGCATGAGTAATATAAACCTATAAAATCTCTGAATATTACTTTATACATATTTTTGTTCCTTAGATTGAAATGATTGATTGGACAGGAGAAGATTTGAGCCCTGACAAAGATGGAAGTATTGAAAGGCATGAAATTGTTCGAGGGACACGTTTTGTATTTCCTCAGGACGGAGCTTTAGTGGATAGTAAGTGTAATAAGTAAACTGCGGATTTGAGAGGATATCAATACGTAATTTTTAATTCCACAAAATTATTAAAGAAAATAGGAATTTCCATTTAGCTCCTATAACTTACAATTGGTGGAGACAATTTCTATTTCGCATGAAAATCTGCAGTATTGTAATTGGATAACAATACAATGTACATTTTCCATTAAACATACTGTATTTTATTTTAATTTTATTTTTTAGTTCATTTAACGGGAATGTACGAAGGCAAGGTATTTGAAGATAGAGATGTACAATTCTCTCTTGGTGAAGGAGAAAGTTGTGGTATTATAGAAGGTGTAGAAAAAGCCTTGGAAAAATTTAAAAAAGGAGAGAAATCAAGACTTAAAATTCAAAGTAAATATGCATTTAAAAATGTAGGAAAACCAGAATTTAGTATTCCTCCAAATGCAACTGTAGAATATGTAGTAGAATTGAAAAACTTTGAGAAGGTAATTACAATTTTAGCAACTACATGATATGAAAAATTTAAGTTATTTTTTATTAATTTATGAATTTTATATATATTCCAGGGTGTAGAAGTCTGGTCTTTAAACAACGACGGAAAAATAGAGCAAGCTAAAATTTTTAAAGAAAAAGGAACGCGCTACTTTAAAGCAAACGAGTATAATTTAGCTACTAAAATGTATCAAAAAGTCGTTTCATTTTTGAAGTTTGAAGATGACTTTAAAGGAGATTTGAAACCAGAAAGAGATAGTCTCATGTTATCTGCAGACTTAAACCTTGCTCTTTGTTACTTAAAGTTAGAACAGTATGTTGAAGCAAAAACTGAATGTAATAATGCTTTGGATTTAAGTCCGAAAAATGAGAAGGCATTATTCAGAAGAGGGCAAGCTTATCTTGCACTAGCATCGCCTGAAAGCGCAATTAAAGACTTCCAGGCGGTATTGGAAATAGAACCAAAAAATTCAGCAGCTATCAAAAATATTGCAATTTGTAATGCCCAGATTAAGAAGCAATTAGCAAAGGAAAGAAAATTATATGCAAATATGTTTGACAAATTTGCTCAGGAGGATAAACAGGTTTGTGGAAACGATTTAAAGGTTCAATTTCATATTGCATATTTGTTTAATGTTTGTTTTAATTTGAATATGTTAATCTGCGAGTATTTTGTTTATTTGTAATTTAGAAGAACTAAATTATATAGCAATATTCAATAATTTTGTATAAGATCGATTATAGGTCTGTACGGTCAATTATTTTTAACAAATTTTTACTTTATATGCGTATAATATGTTTCATTATACATTGTTAGTAATGTCTCAGAAGGAGGAGGAGAAGCTACGAGAGCAATCGGACGTAATGAATGTGACACTGGGTGAATGGGGGCAAGAAGAACGACCTGGTGGAAGAGATGCAACTGCCTTTGAAAAGGAAAATCCGAACATACTTATGCTCAACGCTAATGGTACTGGAGAATTTCAGGATATGTAAAATGTTCTTTTCATTCCTTCCACTGCCCAAATTTTTAACTACTGAGATTCTGAAATTTTGCCAGTTATTGTTTTCTGATGCCTTTCAAATAATACACTATTTTAACAGAACAACACAAAAGTGCGTATTCATTAAATTCATAAATATTTTGTGACACCTGGTTACAGCCTAGTCATCAAATTTTATATGTAGTAGGTAGACATCATTTTTATTGAATAAAATTTGTGTCATCATTTCATTCTTGTCTTATATAAGAAAACCATCTATCATGAGAATAATAATAAGTTTTATGTATATTGTAAGTTCATTGAATAACATTGGTTAATATATTTCATATTCATTGAAGCAATCCGCGTTTAAAATTGTTTTCTATTTATATAATTTTATTGTATCCAGCATAAAAAGGTAATACATATATAGTTCTTAAACAGGAGTATTATTTAAATTATCTTTATAATATTTACACAAAAATATATTTGATATTACCTACTGATATATAAGTTGCTATAAGAAGAAAATAAGGTACGTACTATTGTAGTATTTTTATTATTTGCAAAAATGATCATCCATTTTTTAATATTACGTATTATTTATAATCGTGATTTGTTTTAATATTACGTAATGAAATACCTAAAATGTTTGAAAACTTATACCATCTACGAGATACTGTTAAAGCACAAACGAGGTATAGGAGTAAAAAATAGATTGACAGAAAACGATGCATTACATAATTATTGATTAATTAATTCCTAACTCTTTCGAGTTATATACAGAGAGGAATTGAGAGTGCTCCACTGGCTTTAGACGGCTCTAGAGCTCCGCGAACGTGAGACAAAAAAATACATTGGGTGATTGGTCTACTCCTATACTTCGTCTGTGGTTTCAGCGCCTTCAACTTTTGCTCAACCGATAGTGTTGCGCCAAGCGGACCAGAACTTAATTTGTTCATCATTAGCATGGACTAGAACCGAATGGCTTCCGCGACAGACGAGGGATATAACCGTTTATATGTCCCACAATTTCGACTGGAAACATTGTAAAATTGTCTCAAAGTATCCTTTTAACATTTAGTCAATTCTGTATGGGGGAGTGATGCAAATTTAAATTTTACTGTGTCTGCGATTGTATCTTACGACTGAATGCGACTGAAGAAGCACGGATTAAAATAATTTTGCTATGTATTGCTTACGATTATAGAACAAAAAAAGCTATACACATATTTTATTTTCTATTGTTTTCTTTTATTCATACAATTTTATTAATCGCGGTTGTACGTAACTTAACTCCGTAGATTTTATTTATAACGTTCAATACAATAAAAGTGTAGTGTAAAAGTCTGAAGACATTCATATATTTATTTACACTGCATATTTTTGGTAAATGCTTGCATAAATGTAAAATAAAAACTATTCTCAGTATCTGGTTTGTATACCGAGACTTACAGTATCCTCAGTGTCGGATTAAGACCCTTAAAGGCCCTAAGCACTTAAAAGATTTTCAGGCTCTTATATACAGGGTTGCTTGAACGCAATGTTCGAAATTTTCTACAAAAGTTAGAATTTTGTTCGTTCGCTACTGATTTTCATCTTTCCACTATTCTTTCGTTCTTTCTACTCGGGCACACACATGCACGTACACACTTAAAAATACTACTATATAAAAGATGTAAAATTCAGAAAATTTCTATGGTGCTCCCCCTACTCCTGATGCTCTAAGCGCGTGCTTTGCTTAGTGATTAATCCAGCACTGAGCATGCTTTATCGGTAAATCTTTGCATTGTTAGAAAATAACTTAGCATTTCGTTAAGTGCTGCAGTCAATATCAATTTACTAAATGTGACTCTTGTATTTAAAACGGAAGCTAAATTCTACTACTTCCACTAACTAATTCGAGAAAAATTAATAACCTCTTAGATAAAAAAGGACACGGTTTTGAGTCTTTTTAAATACAATCATAATATGAGAAAGGCGTAAAATTTATATACAATTTTAAAGCTTATCACCTTATCCTAAGTTTATCCTAATATAGGACACGAATTACTTCCAATAATATTCTTTTACTTATTTCCTAAGACCAATTATATCGTAACTTATTCTGTCGGGGCGCTTAAAAGTTTACGTTAAAAGTATACAATATTATCATTACTATCATTATCATCATTTCTGCTCGGTTGTTGCTCGATCCGCTTCTGTCGGCGCTTAGGGTTGAGTGCTGAGACAACGATGCTAATTGTACCGCTGTAGATCAAATAATTAAAATGTTATTTAACACATTAGTAATAGAACAAGTAATAGTAATAATTTAGTAAAAGTTTCGAAATTATGATTTTCGTCCCGAATGCCCGCGGGCAGCAGGCTGCTCATCACTGTACCAGATTATACTACTTGGCACGATTCATCGGTACGCCACACTGATTCCGACGAATATTTAAAAACTGATGACACATGGCCAAATGATCGTCGTTTTCGAGGGGCTCGAGATATCATTACAAAATCCGTTACTATGATTCTGGCGATGATTTGTTTTTCGTCGCATTTTCATATTCATTTGATTTTTCAAAGAATCGCTCACCAGGTACGATCTTGTCCTCCTGTATCGCGTTGGTCACGTAGTTGTCCTCGTCGGCTGAAACCAGTTATGTGGCTCGTGAGAACAGGAAACCAGGCGAATGATCATTCCGAAGACAAAACGGTGACCATTTGTCATTATTACTTACGAGCGCCTTCGGTCGCGAATCGTATAATATCCGAGGGTTTGCTCCAACCGTAACGATTCTTCGACAAAACGACCACCTCATAATGACTCGCTTCTTCTAATCCTGTCAGCGTGAACGAGTATGTGTGAACGTAGCTGTTGCCGTCGTTGCCATTCGGTATGTGCAACATGTGCCATTCGCCGGGCACGCCGTTCTAATTAAACGTAAATCAGCATTAATCGAACTTGTAACGTAATGGTACGCTGTTTCTCCGGAATACGAAATGTCATGATCCCTCCAAAGACACTGCAAAAAATTTCTAAAACACACTTAGATACATAGTTCAAACTCCCAATATTCAAATGCTCGAAGAAACTAAAGCTTCATGTTTATATTTATTCAGTGATAGTTTCACGAAAATTAGCACGTAAGAAATGTTGCCTATAATTGACTCCCGAGTACTATTGCAACTGTTCATTGAACGTATTATTATTTAACAGATGCTTTGAGTTATTTATAGAATAAAAAGTTTTCTTTTTTTTTTTTGAAGATCGTACACTACCGGCCATAAGTGTTTACCCACCCACATATTTTTTAACATTGTAGTCCACGGTTCTACGGTTCAGCTTCAATAACTTTGATATTTCTCTGTTACTTTTTCCGATGCTATGATGGGACACTATTAGAGCGCGCGTTTCAATCGATAATTCTTTTCTCCCCGACATTATTTGAAATTTTCGCAAAATTCTTTAGGCACGTGAAAATCAACTGTTTACTGTATGAAAGCTTAATGCAGTATGAAATGCAGTATGAAATTTGAGAAGACTAAGATACCTGTATTACCTGCGTTCATATTCCTTACTGACCGTTATACAAATTTCAGAAAAATGGGTTTCTTTACCTGAACTCCAAAATTGTCGTTTTTCATAAAAAGCTGTAAACTCATTTACAGTACCTGATTGTGTATGTACAGAATATTTTGGATGTTTTTTATTAGCCTTACAATTAGGATTTAATGCTACGGACATTTTCATAACAATAAAATACCTATTATTTGAATAGTAACGAAATTTGAAGGTGGGTAAACACTTATGGCCGGTAGTGTACGTTTGTAAAATGCAAGGAAACGTTCGAATTAACCCCTTGAACTACGATTAATCTTATTTTGGTTTAAAAGAAATTAATAACGTATACAATACTCGGTAGATTCTGTTCGAAATTTTCAATAGTCTGTATTCATAGTCTGTCCAACAAATTTACTTCTTCTTCTGACTTTCATAAAATAATCCACAAAAATAAGAAGTTGCACAGCGATTTGCAGTTCAGTCATTTTAATGTCTAATTCCAAGGGTCAATCTACGAGCGAATGGGAACTTTTGTGAACGAGAAGATTATTTCCCGCACCGATGATGACGGGCATTATCTCGGGCCGAAGCGAACCCGACTTTCATCCCCGATATTCCAGCATCGGAATCTCACCTTGTATTTACGAAACCTGAACTCGTACTGATCGATGGGACTGTAACTGTACACCTCCCAGATGAAATTGTACGAGGTTTTAACCAGGCTGTGCCAGGTCCTTTTGAAGACGGCCGCGTTCGGGATACCCGATAATTCGACCGCCGCCTCAGTGATTCCCAGGGAATTAGAAGCCCTGCACAAGTAGAAACCGTAATCCGTCGTCCTGACGTTCCTGATCACCAAACTGTGATCGCCGGCTGAGTTGTGCTTCACTATCCTCGACGAGTATTTCACGCTCCTGTTGTTGAAGTACCACTCCACCTGCGCCAACCAAATTCTCGCCTTTACGAAAGTCCCAATTTTCTTAATGGAAACAGAAAGACCAAAAGGATCGGCACCCACGACTTGAAACGCAAATGATTTGAAATCTTTTAACCATTTTCCATTTTTACTCATTCAACCCTTGAATGGTGGAGGAAAGTAGCCTATTATGGGGAGATAATTCATGATTTATTAGACTATATTTTTCAATGAGATTTGTTGCTTTATAAAGATTGTTAGCAATCGAAAACAAAAAATGGAATCCTGACCGGATGAGGTGACTATAACAGCTATCAAATTAATAATAAAAGAAGGAATGAAATTGCTACCATAACAAGGTTATAATTGACATAGATCTACAAAACGCGTTGATCAAAACTTCAGTGCAGGTTCAGGTAAAAAAGTTGAGAAACTGACTTACTTTCTAAATTTTTTTCGAAAATGGTGTTTACCCATTATTTGGTACACCGATTCTTAAAAAATCCTTATTCGGTGCAATTTTAAGAAAATTATGCAACTTTTCAATGTGATCGAGTGGTTTTTGCCACGGGTTATGACAAGCTTGTTGCGAGTTCTAGATCATTTGAATCAATTACGAACGAGATGCGACGATTTAGGAGCGGTGTGTCGGTGAGGAGTTATCGAGCAGAGGATGACGCAACCGAGAAAAGTAACATGCACCCTAAGCTTTTGTTCGCACGGTCCAAGAGAAACCGGAAGAAAAGCTGCGTCAGCTTTCAGCTTAAGCCTACCGGGTACTTTCCGCGGGTCACGTTCCCCCGCGGAATCGATTTGTCACTCGCTGCCGGCTCGAAAGGGTTAACGCTGAGAAATTGCTCCCCGAGATTTCGTGTGTTCGAGCCGGTAGGAGACGCGGATCGCTTCGCCGAGCTTAATTCCCCTCGAACAAGCCCGCAAGTTACGCTCCATCGAATTTAGATCTGATCGATTACCCCTTTCGCGTCTGCGAGACCTCGAGAGCACAATGTTATTGTTAGGTTGCCACGACACGACAGGTACGATTGCTCGCTCTTTCTTTCACCTAGTTAGGGGACGACGACGCACAGGGGGCAAAAACGGCATTTTCGGATTCAAAATCAAAGAACTTTAAATAGGAATGAGGTAGAGCGATGACATTTTTTTTAAATGAAAGCTGCAACCTTGTAGAATATGGAAAAAATAGGGAGATTACGGTACAAATGTTTTTTAACCTTGAGAAAATTCGTTAAAGGTGCACAATTTCAAGAAAATTTTAGTTTTTCCACTACCACGCGCGGAAAAAATTTTTTTTAATATGCTATATATCGTTTCCCATAGATTTTCTCACGCCGATGTCAAATCTGTTTTCAAAATTTGTCTACGACCTCTGGTTTTTGCAAAAAATAGATTTGTGTGACACAAATTAATGAAATCATTTTTTCGTTAAAATGATTTGATAACACGCTAGTTTGAAGGTATATCGTATTCTTATATGTAAAACACAATAAAAATAATAATAATGACGTATTTGAACGTTTTCAGTTCACGAAACATGAAACACTTCACATCTCGTCATCACTTGACGTATCGCTGCCATTGCTACTGGCACTTTCTGCAGGCTGTGTGTGGCTGTAATGTAGTATAAATTAGATATCTATTGTCCATAATTATATTTTCATTTACAGAGGAAGTAAGGTAGGTATTTCATCTTTTTAACTTACGTATTTTCATCAACAAATACGTAACAAATACGTTGTTGTCCACTGTGCGCCGTACAGTGGTCGATTTTTCGAAACGAGTCGGACAAAAATAGAATTTGATACATCTGTTAACACGTTGACTGCCATGTCACCCATATGCGGGTGACGGAATTATTTGTCCAGATTTTAAAATAAACTTACATGTTAATATATTCATTCCACCAAATATTAGGATCAGTAAAATGTAAGAAAGTTGGAGGACTACTCAATATCATACATTTAATTTTTCCAATTTTTATTTCATTAAACAACTTGCTTTTATTTTATGGAATATTTGAGGTTTCCAGTTTGGCAGTCGAAGCGTTAATCTTCGTATCTACGATCTATCTAGATGTATCATTCTTGTCAACCATCGATCATGATGGAGTTTTCCGACGAAAGTCTCGGAAAAATTGGAAATGTAGACATTACGCTAATATACACAGGCTCGCGAAAGTATTCGAACGTCCTTTAAAACAGTATAAATTTTTTTAAATTGGAACAAAAGACCTGATATTTTTCGAGCGTAGAAGGCATCTTTGTATTCTTTTAGACAAAGTATTTTGGTTTTACCCCGATGCCTACTTGTAATTAAGGACAGTGTTTTGTTTTTGTTAAACTATAAGAAAGATTATACGGTGTCAATGTTATTGATTTAATATACAGTTTTCCATAAGCGTCCGCAATTCCCCACTCTGCCCTACCGTGAAATCGTAAAATTTTCGGAAATTTGATCGAGCCAGTGAAACAGTTCCGGAAGAATTTTGAAGTACTGTATAGTAACGTTGAATATCGTCGGATTGGAGCAGCACTAAAATATTCACTCGCGAGCGCGTCCGAAACTTTCAGACTTTAGCTCGAAAGTCGTACGACGGAGTAAAAGGCGCAGTGAAATATTTAAACACCCAGTAAAACGCGTCTTACCTCGACATTTACAACGGATGCGAGTTTAATTAAATCGTGAACATGCTCGTGAGAAATATTAGCGGGTCTTCGGCTGATCGAAACGAGAATTGACTGGCTCGTGTGAACAGTTTTGTTTCATGTCTCTCTGCAATTGTGTCGTACAATAAGCGATTCGTGGATAAAACACAGTTTCAAGATTGAACTGTGAAAAACATAAGTTCAAAATTGTTATTTAGATTCTCAACTGTTGGCGATTAAAACTAGACTGCGGATTTTATGGATTTATGATATTTAGTTAGGTGAAATTTGAAACGTTAGAAATATTGAAAGTATTTAAAAACATCAATACATTATTCTCAACTTTTTAAGAATATGAGAAGAAAAAACACACTTCTATTTGGCTACTGTTGTCTGCAACGGATGCAGACAATTTTTATTTTGCATAAAGACCCGCAGTGTAGCTGTTACATTAGTAACGACAGAAAGGCTTGCACAAAGTGCCTTCAAAGATATGTTTAAAACATTGCTAAATAAATTTGTGAATGATCTTAAGCATACTGTGCAAGAGGTCCAGGTTCGGTGAACTCAAAAACTGTTAAGAATCGAATGGATTCCAGCGAATCCCAGCAGTGGCTGACGAATAGAATCAGTCATCGTTATTATTTCGTCTGATCGCAGAAATAAGCGCCGTTGGAGAGCAGTATTAATGCAAATACAACAGCCACGGGCCAAGAATATAGGTCTTGATCGATGTTTCGAAACTTTTCGATTCGAGAGCGGAACTGCAGACGCGAGTGTAATTAAAAGTCCGACAATGGCGGGATGCTCGTGGGCTAGCGGAAGGAGGACCGGCCCGCAGCGAATGATCGCTTATTGCAGTTCGAACTGTTAATTGCTGGCGTAGTAATTATGTCGTTCGCTGCCTTGTAAAATTGCTCACCGTCGCCTCCGGCCAAGCAGACACGCCGCAATGCAACTGCACGCGGATCCCGGGAGGTGCGTGCATCCAAGTCTTCCCCATCTCGATCCTTGGCTTATCTGCAGATCGAAAAAAAAGCCGAAAGATATACCGGGTGTCCCAAAAATATTGCACTTCCTTGAAAGCGTTGATTCCTGAAGTCATTCGAAGTAACTTTTTTCTTTACGAAAATCTTCTCTGTGACTTCGTTAAGGAATTATTTTCACTAAGGAAAAAGTTACTTCAAATGACCTCACAGGAATCACTCTTTTCAAGGAAGTACAACATTTTTGGGACACGCTGTATAATAGATCAGTTAGGATTCATTCATCATCGGATTCAATTAAGTTCGAATAACAATTCAATGTCGTACACAGTAATAGGAATTCGATAAATAGAAATTTCCTTCTATAGGTGTTTTAATAATTTCATGATAACTGGATTGCGGATTTTATGCATTTATAAGAAGAATGAGTTGGTGAAATTCCAAATACTGAAAACACTAGACATTCAAGAACGCTGTTATGCTATTTTCACTTTGGACAGATGATTAAGAGAAGAAACACTATTTCATTTGTGCCACTTACAACCAATGCAGAAATTTATTTTGCATAAAGATAACAAACATAGTTATTCTGAAATTCTTTGTATACCTTTACTATTTTTAATTTCAGCCACTCGTTTGGGTCTTAAGCGGATGAAAAATCTGCAGTTGAAGCGATCGAAAGGAAGCAAATGTCACTCTCCTAAACGCGTGTCGAGTTCTTCGAACGAAGTTCTCGAAAGATTGCACTGTTGCACCAGAGCGCTTGCATCAGCGTTACGTTTAATCGTCAGCCAGCCCCGATTAACATTGCGACACTCTTAATTACCGAATTGTTCGATGCGATGAGTCACCGGATCATAAACAGAAAAGCCTGTTCGTGGAAGACGAACTCCGTTCCCGAGACACTTTTGATTCACCCGACGTGAATTATAATGATCGTCGTGGGACGATTATTATCGATGGCGAACGATTCTACGTAGCCGAACGTCGCGTGGCTGCAATTAGATCGTGCAGATGTCTGTTCGGAATACTAAAGGGCGCGGAATGCCAGGCAATTTCCTAATTTAATCGTGATCGTTTAAGAGCGCAGGATGCCGCACGCGATTACTTCCGTGCTGCACATATGCACAGATGCTGATGATTAAGTCGGACGTAGGTGCATCGCGAAGAACTCGTGTCGCATCCACGCAGACGTAACAAAATTACCGATAAGATCAATCGAACGTCGATTTGCTAATAGATTTGACCACCGACATTCGACGCTCTGCACAGTGCGGACAAGTGGGGCACATCTCACTACACGTTTATATCACGATGTACGACAAATTCCTTCGCCAAAACTGCATATTAGGAAGAAATTGATATTATTATTCATATAAAATCATTTAACAATTATTTTTATGCATAAATATTGTTAACTCTCTCGATTTATTAATTTTATTGTTTTCATTTTTTGTGAATAATTACCATTACCATTGTGAATAATTAGCATTAGTAACCAAAAGACTTTTGTAAAAAAATTTTGCCTTGGCCGCAGTCTCCAGAGTTCCAAAAATCGAAAAATATTATATTAACTGTAAATGAGTGTTGCGATAATAATTCTGTGTAATGGAAAATGCTTACCAAAGTGTATGCATTCTTTTTACATTTAATAAAGTAGATTTATTTTTTGTAGAAATTTTCAACGGTCGTTTTATTTATTAATTGCATATAAAACTTCAAATAAAAATAGGAAATATATATATATATAAAATTTTCTAAAAAAAAAGAACTAGAACTAGACTAGAATTGGACTAGAATATTGGACTATTGTTTTTGGGCTAGAATTTTCTTTTTACAGACAAATTTTTTTACTAATAACAAAATTACGGGAAGTGCGCAAAAACAGGCCGTTTGTCCGCCATGTGCTCTGGCCCGAAAATGATTTGCGAAAAATTAGGCTTTCGCTGATAAATACGAGAAATTAAGTGAATTGGCTAATGTCTGAAAACATATACATATTAATTCTTTCTTTTCAATACTGGTTTCAAGCGTGTAACTCAACCGAGGGTTAAAATACGTTTGTCAGAGGTTATATTAACGATCGAAACGGCCCTGGAAGATGATCTAGTACAGCAGAAAAATCGCGAGACGAGGCGTAAAAATTGCAATCCCCAGTGTCTCCAGGTCCAGGGGCGTAACCATAAATCAAACTAAATTCTGAGCTTACATCGAATGTACAGGTCTATGGTGGCCGTGGCTGGTTCGCCGACGTCGTTGTTCGCGACGCAAGTGTAACGACCGGCGCTGCTAGGATTTTCAGCATGGAACCGCAGATGCGATCTGTCATAGAGGAACGGTATCTCCCCATCCTGTCAATAAATAAACACAATTACTGTTCTGGACGTTCGACGTCCGTCCCGGAAACGCTCGTTCACTGTCAACACTCGTCAGCTCGTCCGATACACGTATTTCTATTTTGTTCATGGATACAAGCCGCGAAAACTCGATCGTTGGGCTGTTGCCGATATACGTACATACATAGATCATCGATTACCTTGTTCTTCCAGGATATGATCGGCAACGGCACACCCTTCGCCACGCACGACATATCCACTTCGTCCCCCAAATTGACTTCCAGTTTGCCGGTCTCTGGCACTGGATGGACGGTCGGTGGATCTGCAAACAACATTTTTCCGTTTGTATCAGTCGCTTTCTGATTGGTAGTCGATTGTTTTCCCAGTTTATGCAGACCGCGTTTTTACACGACAGTTTTGGTTTTATTCACAAGTACCCTGTTGTAAACTCTGAACGAGTCTATTCGCTCCTGTATCTTTACACCAGTCCCGTTCAACTATCGCCCGTTACGCGCAGAGAATTTTTTTTTCTACGGGCCAGTGTCGACAGATGGGGGAAGGGAGCACGAAGTCAGGGAAAAAAGTTAGTTAAAAGTTAACCCTTTGCGGTCGGATTAAGTTTATGCATAGGTTTCGTGCTGGTCGGAATTAGTTTTTGTTGAACGAACAGTGATACAAAAGAAAAACACAATTTATTAATTCTTTTTTAATCTTTAGATATATGTAACACAAGAATATGTTAGAATAACAAGAATATGTGAAAATTATATTTTATAGTTCTTCATCATTTAATCTTCTTTATATGGATTCTTTGTATATGTTTATGGGAGTAATGTAAGATCAGCATTATTCTTTACTGTGGTGGCTGAGAGTAGACATACGACCGCAAAGGGTTAAAACATAGTGTCGGTCAAACCGTGTAGATGAAAATATTTGTCGGCTATCTGACCGTGTCGATGAAAACATACTGTCCACGAAAGTTAATGTCGGTCAAATCGTGGCGATGAAAACAGTGTCGATGAAATGAGTTGTCGACGATCTCAGGGTAACCTCCCTAAACAGGCTCGTACATCTGATTATAAAGTGCCCATTTAACAACATTCGAAACTAATAGAATCGATGGAAATGCATTCGCCTTGATTGGAAGTCTATTTGTCCGATGCGACGCGCCACTTAATTGGATCTTCGGTCTCTAGGTTCGAATCTCGGCTAATATATATGGTGTTAATTATTACCAGTTAACAAACTGGTGGTACAAGCGAAAAGGGGGTGATTCTACATGAAAGAATAAGTCGAAAATATAGGATAAACATTTTCCATTTGAGGCTTTGTTTTCGAGAAAATCGACTTTGAAGATCTGTCAGGTTTGTGTGCTTTAGTAGATGCAGGAAGTAGATTTGGTTGGTCATGATCACACGCGTCAGACAATTCCTATCGAATAGCATGCGTATTCGCTGCATTTCAAACTCGATTTTAGATAAACTCGATAAAAGATAAAAGATGATAGAGATAAGATGAAAGATAAAAGATAAAAGATAAAAGATAAAAGATGATAGATGAAAGATAAAAGATAAAAGATGAAAGATGAAAGATGAAAGATGAAAGATGAAAGATAAAAGATGATAGATAAAAGATGAAAGATAAAAGATGAAAGATGAAAGATGAAAGATAAAAGATAAAAGATAAAAGATGATAGATAAAAGATGATAGATGATAGATAAAAGATAAAAGATGATAGATAAAAGATAAAAGATGATAGATAACAGATGATAGATAAAAGATGAAAGATAAAAGATGATAGATAATAGATAAAAGATAAAAGATGACAGATGAAAGATGATAGATGATAGATAAAAGATAAAAGATGATAGATGATAGATAAAAGATAAAAGATGAAAGATAAAAGATGATAGATAAAAGATGATAGATAAAAGATAAAAGATGATAGATAAAAGATAAAAGATGATAGATGAAAGATGAAAGATGAAAGATGAAAGATGATAGATAAAAGATAAAAGATAAAAGATAAAAGATGAAAGATGAAAGATGAAAGATGAAAGATGAAAGATAAAAGATGACAGATAAAAGATAAAAGATAAAGATGAAAGATGATAGATAAAAGATGATAGATGATAGATAAAAGATAAAAGATGATAGATAAAAGATAAAAGATGATAGATAAAAGATGATAGATAAAAGATGAAAGATGAAAGATGAAAGATGAAAGATGATAGATAAAAGATAAAAGATAAAAGATAAAAGATAAAAGATGAAAGATGAAAGATGAAAGATAAAAGATGACAGATAAAAGATGAAAGATGAAAGATGATAGATAAAAGATACAAGATGAAAGATGAAAGAAAAAGAAAGAGAAAGTGAAAAAAAAACGAAACTTCGGATGAACAAATTTTATTCCATATTTTCGACTTATTCTTTCATGTATTATAGAATCACCACCTTTTCGCAGTTACCAAACACCCTGTATAAGGAAACCATGTTAACTGATTGTGAAATACTTTGGCTATTTATCGTAATTCTTCTAAAGTCTTTCGTACAAGTTGTGTCTAGAATGCTTGTTTTAAATTTGATCACCTATTAAACTATGCATGACTTAAACCACTTTCATAATCACCGGCACAATTATTTGCAGGTGTAACAATTGTTTCGTTGCAATCAACGCGAATACAATAAAGTTAATATCGTTACGAACACAACAGCCCAATAAAGCGATAGTATCATCAATCGAATGAAACAAAGAAAAGAATACGAGCGACAAGTTAACATTCCCGATCCACAGTCTAAAGTCTCCGATCGACAAAAATCAATGCTACGCTCTCAACGTTTAATTGGAAGCAATTTAATCATGGCGCCACGAATCCCGTAGATCCCGTAGATTGGAGTCTTCGCAAGTTCCGGGCGAACGAGATTTTCCATTTAAAGTCCAGTAATATTAATTAAACCTAACTGAGACGGTCACGAAGACGATCTCGTCCGCGGGATCGTTATTCGTGAGAAGGACGTTCGCTTCCGGTCCCACGGGACACGGGACGACCGCGAAACTCGATTTCGTGCGGGATCGTGGACGGTTTTCCTTATTTTTATTCGCGACAGCTATAGTTTTAGAGAGGGAGCGAAATCCTCGCGGCTCGGGGATACTCCTTGGAGGATTTACCGAGACCGAGGGAAACTTTTCCCCGGAATTTGTTTGCGGAGCGACGACGCAATGCGAGATACGAAAGCGGCGTCCGTTGCTCGTACACAATTTAAGGGGGCACTCTCATGTGAACTTGTAAGAAAAATCGACTTTTTTTACCTTCTTTAAGAACAAGTCTTGTAGAACATGTCTGTAAGAGAATTTTTTTGCATATGTAAAATTAACGTTGGTACAATTCATAATTGAATTTTCAAACGCGTTTTTTCGAAACTGTTCTCACAGGTATTATTGACTATCTTCAACACACATTTTGTTATCGCACGAACTAAAATTTGAAAAATTCATCCTTTTCTTTTTACTTATTTAACGTGCTAGAGACGAAATCAGTCATTTGAGTACGAAAACGCCGCCATTTTATAAATAATCAAGATTTTGAATTTATTTTGGTTCAGACCAAAATTGATATATTTCTCCATTTTTTGTTTTCAATCATCAAGAGGACCGGAGTCATGGCAAACATATATTTATCAAAACGTCCTCTATAAAAGAATGTATAGCTCATGTAATTTCGATCATTTTTATTTAAAAAAAAAATAAATAAATTATGTACTTCGAATATCCATAAATAATTGTGCAGAATCCTAATTCCAAAATTCCAATTGCTCTTCTGAAAAGAATTCTTACAAACTCGTGAAAAACGATCTCGAGAACCTAAATGTCTCCTTAACTATGACGAACGGTACGCCCGATAGGATCGATACCCGGGTTTCAACGGACCCGAACACGGGTCTTTTCGCTCTGTCGTTCTTTCCTCTGCCACCACGACGCACGACGCGACGCAGCGGCGGTTTTAAATTATCGATTCCAATTAATCGCCGCGCTGCCGTTGTTCCGCTGCCAGTTTCACCAATTAAAACGCGGCGAAATTATCAAACAATCGAGATCGCTCTTGCTAATTTGAAAGTCCCGCGGGGAAAATCCCGGTGCCTTGGGCGTGTTCCTGGAAATTGGGGGTTTAGCTGTGATTAGTAATTTATACGCCTTCGGAGCCGGAAGCCTTCTTTCCCCGCGTCCGCTTTGAAACGTGAAACTTTAATCCTACGCGAAGAATGGAATTTTCGAAGAGTTTTTAAACTTATGTTTTGTTGAACAACCTGTTGGAGTGATTTTTAAACATTTTATTATCATCCGTGACTGGTACAATGCAGTAGGTGATGCGTAGCCTGCGGATTTTCATGCAAATTAATAATTTTCTGAATTAATATTGTATTTGCTTTGCCCGTATCTTTCATTTCAGCAACATTCGAACATTACAGGCTCCCGTAAAAAATTGTTTAAAAAAGACTCCCTATATGTTTCTATTGTGGTAGCTACGGTACAGTCTTTTTAAATCATACTTTATACGCTTACTACCACATAAAATATATACAGTGTAGTTAACAAAGTATTTGAAGACTCAATTTCTGATTCTCGAGAAATTGTTAATATTCGAACTATAATAATTTCGTGAAAAAAAAAACTGTACTTTTTCGGACTATCATTAATTCCTGAGATTAATTATCTTGGTATTTTTGTTTCAGTTCACCCAGAGATTTCGAATCATCTACGTCAGCAAGATACGATTGTCAAACATGCATTTATTGTGGGTGAAATACAAGAAAGTACCAAGTAAATAAAACCATACACAAAATAGTTTTGTACGACGAAAGAGTAGCTAAATCATTTACAAAAAAAAAACAAAAATATAACGTAAGACGTGCCATCGTTAGGCAAAAAATTCACCTTGAATTGATACATTTTTCAGCGTTTTCAACGCGAATACACTCGTGTTCAGTAAGATGTTAAATGAGGAAAAAAGGAGCCATATTTTTTCCCCACGATCGTGGAGAGAGGTTAGGTTTATTGAATATCATTGAGCCCAATTCTTGGAAAGTTTAAGGCTTGTCCGCGGAATTGCGTGGCCGGATAGTTGGCTGATGGATATTTGCGGGATAAACAGGCTAAACGGTGGTTAATTAGGTAGTGGATGGTACTCACACATGACTTCGATCTCGTGTACTTGCGTGGCGTGTCCCCAGGGAGCTGGTCGGGACGCCTGGCACACATACTCCCCGGTATCGTTTCGCTTCACGTGAGAAACCTCCAAGCTCCTGTTTGAGTACATTCTAACTCTTTCGGGCGGTACGTGTCGTGGTTCGCCGCTGTCAGCCAAAAGGATGCCGTCCCTCCACCATCTCACCCTGGTTTGCACGTTATCTGGACGCACGAATGGAAGACTGTTTTCAATTTCCTCGAGACTCCGCTTCCACAGAGAAAGTTTAATCTGATCGGTTTAATCGACTTTCTGACGGGCCCGGAAACTGTCCGCGATCTTATTTAAATTAAACACCGCTACGCGCTTATCTGTTTGTTCGTTTATCAGTTCGGTTCAGCTAAATGTACACTCCCGCTCATAATTCTTAGGACAGTGATCGTATTCGTATTCAACTTTGTAAAAATGAAATAATCGTTGTAGGATGCGAACAAATTTGTTCCCATTTAAAGGTTTACACGTCAAAGAAACGATGCTGCTCTCATATCTCAAAAATCTTACTAACAAGTAAAAAAATATATTTTCTTTTCGTCGAAGAATCCGCCACGTTTCTTTATTACAATGTCCACTTTTCTCGGGATCCGTATGATTAATTTTTTCATACTTTCTGTTGTTATATTATTCCATTCTCGTTCCAAAATATTCCATAAATATGTTTTCGCAGCAGGGCAAAAGTTCCGTACCCTTCTGGCCAGTTTGCCCCTTAATTTTTCTTTGGGGTTCAAATCTGGTGATTGGTGTGGCTATTTCATAATTTTTAATGAATTATTACATTGAACTTGTAATTATTGCTCAACATATGAGGATATTTATATATTATGTAGTTAACACTTTCACTGCCAAACTTGAAACCTCAAAAATTCCATAAAATCAAAGTAAGTTATCGAATGAAATAAAATTGAAAAAAATTAAATGTATGATATTGAGTTGTCCTCCAACTTTCTTGCATGCTACAGATAATATATTAACGTAAAAATTCATTTTGAAACTTGGACATATGATTCTGTCACCCACATATGGATGACATGGCAGTCAACGTGTTAATACAGTAGTTAAAGGTTCATAATCTATACGAAGTACCAGAGTTTTACTAAATACCAGAGGTGTCCTAAGACTTATGAGCGGGAGTGTAAGTCGACGTTCAAAATAAATCAAATGAAATTTTTCTGCTATCCGACAAACGGACTGCGGTAAACGAGAGTTTTCCGTTAGGTTCGTATGAAAATAGTGGTCGCTTTGCGTTTCACAAATACTTGGTCGCGTTCCACATGAAATGTCCGATTTTAGAATGCTTTATTTTATTTATTTGGAATAATTAAAAATAATCAAGTTGTTCGGATTTTATGCGACTTTTACGAGCACGGGTGCGACGGTCAACGTGTTCAACATCGACTGAACGCCTGAAACCCTGAAAACAAGTTTAACACTTCATCCACCGGAAACCTATCATCAGGATTTTCAATAATTCTATTCTGCCAAAAGTAAGCTTCATTTACCGGAGGCGAAGAATTTATTAACAAATCCTGAGCACCGGATCATGGACTTTAAAGAATTATGAAATAATCACCGCGATAGATAATGTGTTAATATTGTTACGATGGAAGCTATCGATTGCGGAGATCGAGAGAAGTTGGCCGTCGGATCGATATTGTGGTATCTGGCCAACGGGGTTGTTATTGGTATGGTTTATTCTTTTCTTTAAAAGATGGCGTTAAAGAGCCTGAGCTCTATTTGCCCAATACAAAACGGTCCTTATGTACTAGTATTAATCTACATATTTAAATAAGAATTAATATTTGTATCCTTCTTTTTTTTTAATCATCCTCCATTGGCGTCAGAGGTGCCAACGCACAATACATATTCGGGCGCGAGTTGTTCTATGGGATTTCCTCGGAGACACTCTCGGCGTTCTCTCTCTCCAGAAAACAATCGAAATCGATAACAATTCATCGACGTGAACAGTTGAAATAAACGTTCTTTACTGCAAACACGTGTCTATTCATTCTCTTCATGGTAGAACTCATATCAACAGGTATATTGTTCTATCTATTTGTTTTAAAAATACTGCTATTGCTCTTAGGATGGAGTCGTCTTTCTTTTTTAATATGTTGAAATTTTCTTCTTCTAGTTCTATATCCTTTTTAGCGAAGGTTATCATTAACTTTCCTCTTTCCCCAGCGTATGAAGGACAACTCCATATAATATGATCTATATCTTCATCGTGAACAGAGAATAAAGAGTTGTGTAGTTGTTAGTAGTGTTCGTTATTATTGTGTTAGTTATTGGGATGTGTTCACCGACGAGGAGGAACCCAAGTCTCCGCAACGATATTATAGTTATGTACATACGTCGAAGGACGCATCCAGAGAGTAGCATCGACGAACCTTCGGTCTACCGAACGCATCGAGCTGCAATTTATCGGAGCCAAGAGACTGATACGTAACCGCGGAGTCAGTTAAGTGTTCTTCCTTCGACCTAATTCGACCTTAATCCCGACCGAACGGAGTGTCGAAGCTATAGTTATAGTTCACCGAGGCAAAGTTCGTGTTCACGGGCGGAGAGTCGAAGGGTCGGGTACTTAATCCGAATCAAGTCCCTAATCTCCAGCGATCTTGAAAACCGTTGATCGTCTTAGCGCACCGTGACCTCCTGTCGAAGTTGCGACATGCCGAAGGCGAGCAGAGACTGACAGGCTATCCCGTTACCGAAACCGCCGATGACAGCTCGATCGATTGTACGGCAAATTGTTTGCTCTCCATACCTATTCGCGTACAAGTGCCGCCTTGGACGCCGACGCTGCTTAGGCAAATTAGTATCGATCACTGACTCGAAATTGCAACTCTCCGTTGGGACCCTAAGGGATCGCCACAAAGGGACTACCATGCGAAATCTCGGACCGATTGCCGCATCAGGAGTCTCTGTCAGGGGACGCTCTGGGAATTTGCAGCGCTGCATTTCGCAAATTGCAACACAAGAAAATTGCAACACAAGAAAATTGCAACAACATTTTTAACTCTCATATTTTAACACTAAAACTACCAAGCACTAAATGCAACTGGCATACATTGCCTTATAATAACAACAGAATAAGATTTGTTTAGATTTCACATCAGTTTTGTTTAAGTATCTACTTCGGTAGAGAATTTTATTAAAAAATTTTCTCATGGAAACATATATATGATTTCAATATCTCTAAAAGAAAAAATTAGAAGGAAGTCATTTGGACCCATCCGGTAGTTCTAGTGTTAACACACTATCGGCGGAAGGGTATTAACCAGTTAACTGTGGCGATCTCTTTGCAAAGCGCCCACCAGTGTGTGTCGCGATAATCTTAGATACTGTTTAAGAGTTAGCTTTCAGGAAGTTATAAATCCAACTCAAATTACTTATAATTTTCATTTGTTTGTTTCATGTCGTCTTGACCTCTAAACATTTTAAACATATTAAAATTTACGAATATAATTTAGTTTTCGCCAGAATTACAATTTAAATATCAAATTGTAACCAAATTGTTTACCCATGACGGATATAGTCGTCATGACACAAAATTCTGCCACATCTCCATGACGGATATAGTCGTCAAACACACTTAACTGGTTAATACCTTTTCCACAGACCGGCGCTTATCGGCGGGTCGGGTATTAATACCTTTTATGCAGAACGTACGTGTTAGTAAAACACTTACCACTACCAATGCTTGTTTTTTTTTCTCATTGTTACTAATTTTTGGGCAGGAATGATGTTTCTGATGTGTTTGACATTATTACGCTTTTCTCTTATTACATGAACTTCTAAAACTTTCAAAAATTACCAATTATTGTTTGGTCCATGTTATACATTAAATGAAGTAATAGAAAACTAAATTAAAAATTGAATTTTTTTTTAAAATTTCATCTACATCTTCGAAATGCTATGTGATACCTATTTTCCAAATTTCATTGAAATCCTACTGTTAGATGTGAAGATATTACATGTTTTCTAAAAAGTGCACTTTTTTCATATTTCACTAATTTTCGCCCGCTACACGTGTCAGTCAAGCTCATGATGTTACCCGCCGATAGTGTGTTAACATGGCGTGTGTTCTCTCGAAATCGTAATTCTCTAGTAACCAGTTTAACTCTCCGCGAACCAGGTAGGGTTAAATTAACATCTTCGAGCTCCAAACATGAAGGTACGTAAATAAAGAAAACGTTCGTAAATAACGAAAATTAGTACACGAGGAAAAAAACTGGTCACGGCTGCCGAGGTCAGGAGCTTCCGAAGAACCCTCCAATAGATTAGGCTACGCCCCAGCACAGAAACGAAGCGGGGTGCGAACCCACTTCCAAGGGCGAACAGAATATATCGCATCGCCTTTTGGTTAGCACGAGTATATTATGAAGATTCGCAAGATTCCCCTGACCGCAAGAAATATTTCTCCCTGGCCCGTCTAAATGGATTATGAGAGCCCATCACCGGGACATGGCCGTGTCTTATAAGAGACAGATGTTTCGAACGATCCAATATACAGTAGCGGACAAAACTTTAAGACGATGATTTGTAATTTTGATTATACACATAATATACAAATACTATTTTTCTATTCTGTCCGTTGTTTTAACCCTTTCACAGTGAGATAAAATTACGAATTCTGGTCCAAAAAATGTCTAGATTTTTCATGTTCGGAAATAGCCGACGGCATACTGAATTCAAAACTAAACCAGGTCTCCTTCTTCAGTTAAAATGAGCTTAGAAAACAGAGGAAGCAAAGAATCTAGCCATAGTCTTAGATATCATTGATAGACTAAATAATTTGAACGCCTTACCCTGCCCGGGACCGTCACGGGATACACTGTGAAAGGGTTAAAGCAATACAGATATGTGTTTGACCTCCTTGATCTCAATGCTTTGATCGTCAAATGTCAACAATGTAGGAGTTTCAGACGTTTGTTTCCTCTGATCGTTTGTGAACCGCGGACATAAGTTTAAGACGATCCCTCTAACAAAAAACCTCTATTACATTCTTTCAATATTTGGTATACAAATATTGAAATCAGTGTCTAGTGTGTTTTTTGCTGCTTCAAATTTATCTCCAAAGAAAGAAAGTATTGGTAAAGCTCGGAGTTTGCTATCAAACGAAAGGGAGCAGATCGTAAGACCACGAAAACAAAAAATGACATTTGTCAAAATAGCAAGTCTAATTAATAAATCAGAAACTGCATGTAAGCAGGCCTGGTATAAATTTTTAAAGACTGGCAAATATTCTGATCAATCAAGAAACGGAAGACCTCGAAAAACAACGCCACAAACGGATCGTCGGTTTCACTACACATGTGAAAAGGACCGTTTTCGTTCTGCAAGTGATATTGCAGCTGAAATAAACGTGAACAATAACAGACACATTAGTGCTAGAACTGTTAGAAAACGTTTAGAAGATTTTAATTTAAGAGGACGAAAACCTCGCAAGAAACCAATGCTTAGTTCAAAAATTCGGAAAATGTGACTTGCATTTGGTAAAACTCGTGAACATTGGACGAGTCAAGATTGGCAAAAAGTACTATTTTCGGACGAATCAAAGTTTAATCGTGTTGCTTCTGATGGATTACGATACGTAAGACGTCGAATTGGTGAAGGTTTAAAACCACAATGAGTTTTATCCACAGTTAAACACAGAGGTGGTAGCGTCATGGTGTGGACGTGTTTTTCTCGCAGTGGCCCTGGTCTGATACGTCGTATTGATGAAATCATGGATCGTTTTCAGTATATGGATATATTGAAGAATACCATGTTACCATATGCACACGATAATATGACTGATAGTTTCATATTCCAAAACGACAATGATCCAAAACAGACGGTCCGAGTTGTACAAAAATTTTTTCATGAAAAGAATATTACTGTGCTACCGCGGCCTCCGCAGTCACCTGACCTGAACCCAATTGAAAATCTGTGAAGTATAGTAAAGAAAAGCGTGGAAAATTATAAACCAAAAAATCTGAGTGATCTTTAATAAAAACAGCTTGTAATAACATTCCTGTTGATAAATGTGAAAAATTAATAACGGAAAAAAAATAACGGACTTTGGACAAAATATTAAATTAAAACGAACATTTGACACATTTGTCTTATAAAGTGTTTCTTTTATGCATAGTCATAAACTGTTGACCATGCGAATCTAATACAGATTGGTTTTCCTTTTGCATATTATTACTAATTTGTTCAGATACATAATGTAAATCTTTTTTGTTAATATCTAAACAAATTATGCATCTGTTACTACCAAAATAAGGACACTGTATTTAGGTTTTTCATATAAATTAAATAATTACTTCCTTTCGTTCTTTTCGTCTAAAACTTTCGTCCGCTACTGTATCGTCACGCGGTGAAATTTTTCTCGTGGAACGAAAGGATCTCTCGCGAACAAGCAAGATGGATCGCAACGGTACCGACAGTTGCACAGCGTTGTTGCAGTTTACGAGACGCAACAGGTGATATTTGTTTGCAACAGCTTCCGAAGGTTTCCCGCTGGCGCCATGTTTTTCCCCCGATCGGGGTTTCACGGTGCTGATCAACTATCAATGTCTCCGATTCGACGTTCCGGTGTCCGAACAACCCGAGGACCAACTTACCAGCCCCCGGGATCGAACCGCAATCAATTACGCCGAGGCGAATTGTTTGCGCGTCGGCAATTTGCCGAGGTCCGAAGCAGAGCTCGAGAGAGAGAGAGAGAGAGAGAGAGAGAGAGAGAGAGAGAGAGAGAGAGAAGGCTGGAAAAGTTTGCTCGGAGACTCACCGAGATCCTCGACGTAACACGGAAGCAGGACCGTATCGTTCTCGAATGTCTTCACCGTTGTTGGGTAACTTTTGAAGCCGTTGTTTACCGCCGCACGGCTACCTGCAGCAAGACGGATTCGTTCAATTAGTCGGGAACACTCTGCTGCAACCGGAGACGCTGATGCAAGTCGTTCAACAAAGGAACAAGTTTTAAATAGATTGTAATGATTAGACTACCGATACATTTCTGGTAAAAATTAGTAAGTTTAACATGAAACAGTGAAAGCATTTGAGGAATATACGAACGTTGTTTTCTCAAATAATTAATACTATTAGCAGAAGGAAGAAATTTCTATGTCAATGATGCATGAATATTGAAGTGAAACTTCTTTGCTGAAGGTTACGATTTTCTGATGTGACGGAAACGATGTTACGGAAGTCGGAAAGTGGCGCGAAATTTTAAACGGAAATTCGAACCCCGGTCTACCGCTTGGTAGTCCAACTCCTCAACCGTTTGGACAACCAACGATATTAGAATATTATAGAACATTTTTGGTATATATAGCAATGAATAAAATGCTGCAGCGATAGGATTTTAGTAAAAATTACGGTAGCAGGATCAAACGAAAAGGTTAGAAATACTTGCTTATGTTATGACAGCGCATGCATCTATTTACATACGTTTCCACTAATTTTATGTGATTCCAGACTTCTTGAACATTATTGATTATTGTGGCGTATACAACGGTTTGCAGATATCTTCAAAGATAAAAAAAAAAATAAACGCGTGAAAAACCACGCGCGACAGAAGTGAAACTACTTGCAGTCTAGTAATGTTTAGAAGTAAATTAAGATTGGAAATGGTATATGAAGCGACAACAAGATCAGAAACAACTAATACAAAAAAAATTATGAAGTGAAAACAAGATCAAGAACAACTAATACAAAAAAAAATCATAGAAACAGTTTCATTTCAAAAATAATGAACGATCAAAATTTGTGACACAAAGAAGGAGAGCGTATGAGAAATGCTATGAACTATGTCTCTTTCTTTCCCATACGCTCTCCTTCTTTGTGTCACAAATTTTGATCGTTCATTATTTTTGAAGTGAAACTTTTTCTATGATTTTTTTTTGTATTAGTTGTTCTTGATCTTGTTTTCACTTCATAATTTTTTTTATTTTCCATAAAGGTCTAGCAATAACACGTAATTACGCGGCAAGTGCTTTTTTTCTTGAGGATATTTTAGCAATTGGGGTAGTCCCATTCTCGGGTGGTGCCATTCGTTAGTTTTAAAATTTTTATGATTTCGTGTTATCTTCAAGCATAATTTTATTTCGTTATTTTGGAAATATCGTTAAATGTTTTTGAATAAAAGTCAATGCCAATGTGCTATCTTAAAAAACATACAAAATCGTTGATTTACCATTAACCCCTTGCACTACTATTTACTTTGTGATTATAATGATTAGGAATTTTTCATCGTTCAGAATTTCATAGTAAAAAAAAAAGATAGTTTATATCTATTGTATGTCAATGTTTTCTCCAAAGGATGTATACCGACTACAACAAAATAGAATTTTAGTTGGGTTCAAGGAAATTAATAACATACATATTTATTAGATTCTGTTCAGAATCTACATCACGAGTCTGACTCGATATTGTAGGGCAAGGGGTTAACCGCAATGTATGATACAGAATCGGGCAACGAGGAATATATAAAAGCTGGACACATCAATTTTGATAAAATTTCTGTGGTAGTTTTCGGAAAACGTATCTTTCCCGGCTGCCATCTACGTTGAAGGGGTGATAACAGCCCTTAAAGTTGATGTTTTTCACCGATTTATATATAATAATATACACAAGACTTAAATATACACAAGATTTAATGGACTAATTGTTCTAACTTCTCAAATAAATTATCCAGGGGGTATGCGGTTTAATATTTAAAAAGTTATCGGCCTTTAAAGAGTGTTCGAATATTATTGCGAGTGACTATACCCTAGTAGCACAAAAATATTAGATAGATATTTTTTTCAAATATCGGAAAAATATTTTTTAAGCCACATTTTTTCATATGAGAAAAATATTGGATCTGAATATTGTACACATGTACAACAATATAAATTGAATGTTTAAAAAATATAAGCTAAATATTCAGAGGATATAAACTAGATATTTAAAAAATATAAAGCAAATATTAAAAAAATGCGAATTCAATATTTGAAAAATATAAATTCAATATTTAAAATACATTCAATAAAATTTTCATATTTAAGAAAAAATTATAACAAAAATTAGAAACTATGAATATGTATTACTTGTTGAGGGAATATTATCTGTATTATCTGTATTTGGAAAAAATATTCTACTTCTGATATTAAATAAAGATTTGTTTTGTAATGAGAAAAAAATATTTTTTTCATGATATTAAATAAATATTATTTGTATATTAGGAAAAAATATTCTACTTCTAATATGAAATAAAGATTCATTTAATATTTAGAAAAAAATATTTTTCTCGTAACATGAAATAGATATTTCCTGAATATCTAAAAAGAAATATTTGTTACTTAATATAAAATAAATATTGTATGTATATTTGAATATTAAAAAAAGATTGTATCTCTTTTTAATATTATATGAACGTGTATACAATATTTTATGCTACTAGGGTATGTACGTGTTCGTTAGCCGGCGAATGGTGGCTCGACCGGTGGTGTTGTGGGAATGGTGATCGTTGAGGTTAAGCGATGTTGGTTGGGGCTCATCGAAAGATGGGTGACACCGCATAGGTGTGAACCTATAGAGGATTGTTTTGTAACCCTGAGGGGAACAATAATAAAGAATTGAATAGAATACGTGTTCGTTAAAAACAAGCAGAGAATGGAGAAATATTTTTCGAATAATTTACAAGCGACATGGTTGGTCGAGGTGCGTTCGTTCCACGCTTGCAGGAGAAAAAGAAATTCGATCGAACGGTGCCGCTGGAAACCAACAACGAGACATTTTTCTGTCCGCTCATTTCCGCTCCGACTCGCTCCCTTTCCCCCGCTTTCTGTCGGCCGGTCGGAATTCTACTCGCCGCACTGCTACAACTCCATTGTTACGAGATAATGTACGCTTTCTAGTCCCCGATGTATGTATAGTTGCACGCGGCCGCCTCACGGAAACTCGAATGCAGATTTCCTATGCATTATGTATGCGGACCGCGACGGGACGAGGAATTTTCGGCGTTGGTAGGGGAGGATCGCGAAAATCGGCCCTCGTAATTTCAGGTGTTTGCGAACGGGACCCGCGAGAACAATTGCGCGAAACTCGCGCGAACGTGCCGCACAGCGGTCGATTTTTCGGAAAAAGTTTGCCAAAAATCTGCACGACTTGAAAATTTAATATATTCGCGAATAATAGAATTTAATGTTAATCTTCATTCCATCAGGCCTGGTATCACAGGATCCGAAATCATGCGAAACAGATATTCCATGTTCACGCTATGTGAAAATTGAATTTGTTTAATTAGAAACGATCAGCTGTACATATTAGACGTTAACCAATCAAATTACACTGTCCAACAAAATGAAACTTTTTTCGGTTTTTGCAATATCTGTTGGGTGATTCTTATACACCTTGTCATTCTAAATCCGAATCCAAACAGAATTTCTCTATCACGCAACGTTTTTGAAAAAACTTGGTTTTTGTAAAAATGCATAATTTTGGTAAAAAATGACGTGTTACGCAAAAACTACACACGCGAGAAAGTTCAAGTTTGAGTCAAGAGATAGAGGGGACTCTTCTCTACATATACATATAGACAATTATATTTTTATGTACTTCTTAATAGTTGTAAATGGTTGTTAAAGTTTGAAAATGTGCCGACGCGGGTACTTTTTTCGCTCTATTTTTGTAGTTATGTGAAAAATCCTTTATCTAGCAGAAATTTACTATAGAGGAATGCATTCTACAGACATTTCTGGTAAAGAAACCATTCACGAAATATTTGTCCAGGTTTTAAAATGAATTTTTGCGTTAATATATTCATTCTACCAAATTTAATTAGGATCAGTAAAATGTAAGAAAGTTGGAGGACTACTCAATATCATACATTTAACACTTTCGCTGCGGACGAAAATAAGTAGGCTTTCGCCGGGAGCTGAAATTAAGATATTTTTTTAAAATGAAATTTTCAGTCCGTAAAATAAAAACCTGATTTTTTTTTTTTCAAAACAAAAACAATAATTCATGATGTTCAACCTAACAAAAGGTTAGGTTAGGTTAGAAAAACATATATATATATATATATATACATGTATATTTTGAAAAACATATATTTAGGGGTAAGTATAACTTATTTTATGTATAATATGCCATGGCATGGGCTCGGTTGGACGCGCATGTGCGTCGTCCGCAGCGAGAGTGTTAATTTTTTAAATTTTGATTTCATTAAATAACTTGCTTTTATTTTATGGAATTTTTGAGGTTTCTAGTTTGCCAGTCGAAGTGTTAAGGAGGGCGTCCGAGGCTCTTTACAAAATTCTTCTGAATATTATTTTCTACGAGATTTCATTTCGTATTTTTTTTTTTTTTTTTTTTAAACGAAGTCTCTTTTTCGGTGAACAAGAAAATAGGCGTTTCGCGGCACTGTGTGCTTTTACGCGCGTGCAATATTTTCGCGACAGACGAATCAACGGGTCCAGACCGGGTCGGCAACCAGGGTCCGTAGCGAATTAATTCGCAGGGAATTTAACGCCGAGCCGCCGGGAAATTGAGAAAGTTTCGCGAAAATTGAATGAAACGCGACGGTTTAAAATGCCATCGGTTTATAACCTGGGAATGTTAACGCGATTCTCGCGTGTCCACCGTTCGCGAACGGGAATTCTAAAACTCATTACCTCGGAGCGATGTTTCCGACGAGGAACAAACAATTTCGAAAACTGTGCTACATTCGACAAGGCGGATTGAAGAAATTGAATGCTGGAGTTCAAGGTGTACGTACACAGACGGATTTCGCTGTCTTCAATATTTGTTTGCACGAAACAGTCGGTTCATTCTTGTTGAAAGCGACTTTCTATGAGAAAGTCCAGAAAAGTTGCTTCTTGATCTTTCTAGTCGCAGTTATACGAATTTATAACAAGTCGCAAGCAGACTGCAAACAGTACGGGCAATTTAAAACGGTAGATCGATTGAAAACAATGAATAAAAACTGGTATCAGCTTACTAAAATCATTAAAGGAAAACAAAGTTTCTTTTTGGCTATTGCAATCGGCGTCAACAGGTCTAATTTCTCATAATAGATCTGTAGTCTAAACTTAGAGTGCAACTGTTCAATTAAAAGTTAATCTTTGTCGCAACGGAAAGATTCGCATTTCTTTAGTTCCGGTAACGTTAATTAATTCTTGTACAGGCAACCAAAATCGATACAAACAATGTTACATCCTCAAGAGTTCTAAAAGCATAATTTTAATTTTGCAAGATTTGTAAATCGAATAGAATTGTAGGTTTCGGAAGAACCGGGAATGTCAGCCGTTCGTATCACCTCCCTTCGCTATCTGAACTTTTTCGTTGGCTGCCATTCTTTGCAAGCGAAGCGTGAGTAACGTTTCCCGAAATTGAACTGACTCTCTTTCTCATGGATACACAAATGCTGAAAATGTTATCAGAATTCTCTAATGTCTCACCGAATCACTTGTGTAAACCACAGGAGTAACATCCTAGTGGAGTTAATCCTCATGGAGTAACTAAAAAAATTTGTTACTACTGAAATCCTTATATTATTTACACAGTTTTGCATTTTATTTACCCATTCTTGCAGTATGTACATATAAAAAAAGTCTGATTTCCTAGCTTTAGTGAAACGGTATCGTGGGATCAGGAACTCTCCACTCCATCCCACCCCATCCCTTCGTGGGTTCCGTGGGTTTGCTCAGAAGCTGATCAGCTATAACCAGCGAGGTCGTGGGTTCGAGTCCTGCTATGTCCCTATTTTTCCTAAAATCCTAAAATATTCTCAAATTCTATTAACCCTTTGCACTCGAAGCTATTTTAACTCCAAAACGAAACATCTCTTCCGACCTAGAATATTTCCCTTCTATATGATGAAAATGGTGCAATTTACTCGTACAATACCGAAGTGTCTAGTAATTTATTGAATACAAATAAATTTAATAGTGTAAAAAATATTTCGAATAATAATACAGCAATACTTAGTGGCGCCTTACTTTTAATTTTAATGTTAATGTTTAAATAAGAATTTCGCATCTCGCCCACTCATTTCCGCTGTGAAGTCATGAAACCCGCATTTGTTACAATTCGCTTTGATAACTTTGTAAGAATGATCGACGAGCTGTACATTTTATCTCGTGAAATTTCGAGAACGGAATCTGATCGATTTGTATTTTCATTGGCGCGAAACGCGGCTGTTGGAATTTTTCCATTTTTTTTTCCCCGATTAATCCGCTTCGTCGGCGAAATTCCATGGACGCAGAGAAAGAAGTTACACCGCGTACACGTGTCAAAGATTTTATCTGGCGGGAGTGGACTGTCACTGGTATTGTACCAAACAACGCTGTGACAGCGGGTAAAGGGTCTCCGAACGATTCGAGTTTTCGCGATGGTGTTTTGATTCCTCGCGGACATGTTATTTCCAATCCGCTTTCAAAGTTTCAAAGAAATCACGGTCCGGTCTTGTTTTCTTGAGCAATAAGATCTACGAGGAGGGATTTCAGATGGTCGTTAAATCGTTATTAGAGCTGCCACTGAGACGTTCAACGTAATTGGAGAACCCCGCGACCTCAATAATCCTGCTCGAACCGATTAGTTCGGAAGTGTAACCCTTTTGACAAACAAATCCGGGGATTTGTCCATGAGAATTTCATTTAAACACAATTTCTGTACGGTTATTTCTCTACGTATATCCAATACGTACTTATATCAATAAATTAATAATTTTCCTGTTCTTAGCTTTGGATAATGAATCTTTTGTATAAATGACAATCGGAACATTTAAATCTTAGAATATTAAATATAATGTTTGTATCTTGTTCCTTGAAAAAAATATTTTTATTGTTCGAAAGCGTTCAATTATTATATATTCGCATTTTTAATCGACATGATAATTTCTTCAGCATGATTGATTAATTATCTACAATTTCAAATTTTTCGAATGGCAAGTGAGCATCGTAGTAAATAATTTGACGAGGTATGATTGACCAATACTCGTTCGGTGAATTTCCCCTATTTTATAAAAATGGCAGCATCGAGTGAATCTATTTAGACTCTGAGCGATTTTGATTATGTGTGCTGGAATAAAGAAATCTTTAGAAAGAAACGTGTTTAGAATGTTAATAATTGCAAAACAAAAATTCTGGAACTTGTCACTTGACAGACAGTGGTAGATTTAATGTTAACATATTGGACACCGTCGCGCGTTCGGCTTGTTGGAAAAATGTAATGAAGACAAACTCTTTGCATGCAATATAGTTTCAAAGTAATACAGCCCTTGCAAGCGAAGGAACATCGTGCATCGTGGATATTTCATGTCGCAACGTGGATGTTCAAATATATCTTCATTTAAAGTTTATTTTCAAGAGTATTCGGTCCGTTTTCCAGCAAAGTGGACTATCAAATACGTTTGTACATGATGCGGCAATTAATGTTCGCAACCACCGTGTCGAGTATCGGAATAATTCGTGGAAAAGGCCGACACAAATAATTTGACTAGCCAGCCGAAGTCCATAACTTTAAATTAAAGATGGTTTTAGCAGTGCTTGTACAGTATTTATTTTAGATTAATCCTATTGCTTACTGTCAGAATTGCAATGATTTATTTAACTTAATTTCCACTGTTTCGGAAAACTCTGTGAAATGGAACCATTGGATTTTATAACGCCATAAACTGCGGAAAAATGCTATCGTATGTCGTTAAATTCTCCCATAAATGTCATTTCAAAATGACCTTTATAGATCGTATTTTGATGACGTCGGAAGAATATGGCAAGTTCTAGCAATATTGCTTCGATGCTAAATTTTCTGGTAATTCTTTAGGTTTCATAAAAATCAGCATTTATTAACATACTAAATCAATACTTTTGAAAAGACTATAACTCACATTTGATTGACGTCTCTATAGACATTTTTTCACTAGTTTTTCCATTGGTACAAAATCGAACAATTATTTGAAATTAACACCGTTTGGAAGACGAGGCCTGAAAATATTCTTTTATTCGAAATTTTATCTGAAGACTAATGATATTATAATGAATGATATACGTGGGGGTTGAATAAAATTATAAGGGGATAGATTTGCTAAAGAAAAGAATGTAAGGAAGTATTTAAAGATGAATTATTTGTTAATCTTACCAATGATGAGAATGCAAAGAACATAACCGAAGAGCACCATGTTAGAAAAACCATGTACACACGCTGCACCACCCTCGAACCGCGAGACGAAGGATGAAGAGGACACCGAATCGTGGCGTAGCACGCGTTAACCCTTCGACTTTTCACGAGACACTGATCTTGGCTTAAGATGGTGATCGTGTTCGCCACGATCTTAACGCACACTGACTGGCCGACACACACGCTGACTCACGCACACTTGTCGCTCGTAATTATGACCAGTTGCCCATTGTGCGATTCAGGGATGCTCATGCCGTGACCCACGCGACGCCTCGTTCGCTCAAGCACTGGGTCCTCCATCTTTTCAACACCATGATTGAATTTTTTTTTTGTATTCAGATTGCAAGCACTCCAATTTTCATAAAATTCATTGACCTATTGTCTAACAATTTAACAAGTGCCGATCCATCAATGACATTGCGACATATGACTTTTTTCTATCAGGGTCATTTTTTCGAGTTTTCCAGTTGGTCACTGTTTTTTTTTCGATTATTAATATTGGTCTTTTTATCATGTTACACGAGAGAACATCTCAAGACGAGTTCAATGGCCTGCAACACTATAACCTTCAAATGACCTTGAACGATAAGTACAAGTATGTTATCGCAATACGTTCGCTGAGATATCAATTGATTTCTGATCGTAGTAACAAATTAATCGATCTAAAGAATCCATAGAAACCACTTTTATGTCTTTAATAATTGCACAGTGAAACCAAAAATTCGAAGTGGGTCGTTATGACTCTATATTGCGTTTACTCTTCACTGAATGTTGATGACGTCACACTTGCATCAGGATCATCAATGCGCAATTTTGTAATAATTGAGTAAAGAGACATAGGGAGCCTCTTTCGTTCTTCGTCTTCTCTAACATTCAGCCAGTTATGTTGGGAGATCATTAAAATGGATCCCTGTTCGACAATTGTGAGTACTTTTTTGGTACAATTATTATTGTTACGATAATAACAACATGACAAGTAATAAACCCATGACGTAGTCCGGGTTATTATTTTCTGTTTTCCAAGATTCCCGTGGGGCATGGTTTTCTTCTTAACAGGCTCAACGGATCTGAGTCAATATCGACCACGCTGCTATCTTATCAGAGTTAGGATATCTTTCGGTTTCTCGACGAGGATTTATCTTTTTGATCGAAAAGAACGTTCCCGTTCGAAGAGTAATCTTCTGTGTAACTATAGTAACATAAACGCCTACGTGAACACTGTATGTATGTATATGTGGAGTATTACTCGAACGAATTATCCATCCCAGCTATTTTTCCGAACACCAAGTGAAGACCAATTTTGGATAATTTACATCTTTATTTAGATACTAATTTTTTCAAAACCAATGTAGGACCATTCATAGCTTTACTTATAAATTTTTAGAAACATATTCCTGAAGGTACTTCTCGTACCTGTTACTTCCCAGTGTAGGTATACATTTAATTATCAGAAATTCAATAATTCAATTACGATTGATTGATACTCTGAATCAAAATAGATTCAGATTAGAGTCGATATTGTGAAGTAAAATATTAAAAACTAAGATGGAACGATTTATGGCATTATTGAAACGGAAAATTGGATTTTCGTCATAGAGGTTACGACGATATGAATTCAGGCGATTTAACGCGGTTCTTAGGTGATGGAAAGTCGCACCGCGGGTCAGTAATGACCCGTGCGCAGATCACATCTCATTATTCCGTCCGGAGGTGTCCGACGGTTAAGCAAGACGACTGAGAACCGTTGCGCCCTATTGCAACGCTGCCACAATGTGTACGTGCATAGGGTGTCCATCTACCAACACTAGAGGCATTCTTCTATAATTTGTTCAATTTACGCACCGACACGTACCATACATAGAGTCATTCATCGAGTTATCCATTAAACCGTTAATCTAATATGTGAATCGACGGTCCGTTTTAAAAGGAGGCGACAAACTGTGTGCCCCCATGGACCGTTGTAAACAAATGAAACTGTCACTGTCATCGGCAGTCGGCGCACACTTCGAACCACCAGCAGACCTTCTGTCACGAATCGCTGAAAATCAATTTAACGCTAATTCCGGTCCCTTCGGTTCCATTTTCACGTTTCTCCCGAAATTTTGAAAAAAAAAAACAGTTCTATCTCCACATTCTTTCCAAAATTAAAAGATGAATAATAACAAAATTTATCAATTCTCACGAATTTTTTTCAAACTGGTGGCACGTATTACGTCGAATTTTTTTTTCTTGTAATTCGTTCAGCTACTCTTTCGTTACACAGAACAATTGTTTATACAGTTTTAATTACGTGTTTCTTGGTTCCATCTCGCCCACAATAAACGTTTAAAAATCGTATCTTGCTGGAGTAGATGATTCGAAATCTCAGGATTGACTAACATAAAAAAAATCAAGGTCATTCTTAATCAGTATGGTAGTCGTTATCGTCCCTATCAAAAGAAATAATTTATCTTGAAAATTGGAAAAATGACGAATGCATAATGTGCATATTTCCCTTTTGATATGCTTTGTCATTTCAATGAATTTGAGCATAATATTTTTGGGAAGTATTTTTCTTTTAAAAAATGCAGAACAGCCCTCTTAAAACAACATTGTTTGTTACCTGGTAAGCTCGTTTTTTGCTCGTCCCGTTTATTTTTCATTTTTCTCATTCAGTCTATTGCGATTACTTAATTTTCTTATCTTCAATGCGTTCTTCGTGTTACCACGTTCTGACTTTCTTGTAAACTTTTCTTTCGGTAGCTATATTTTTCTCCTATTGTTATACGATTTTATTCCTATTATAAAAAGGGGATTATGTTATTATTATTAGATCGCGTTGCGACACGAAAAATGTCGGAGGGTCAATGAAGCTTCCAACTCTTTAGAAACTAGAGAATTCTACAAGAACAATAAATCCGAACTTCTTCAGCTTTAACGTTGCCCGACGATCACGTCACGGATTTTATGAATGTATAACACGACCTGCAATGAAAACGTATACAAACTTTACATTTTAATAGCTTTCGTCGTGTCGGCGAGAATGTAGGACAATACCGACTGTCGCGTCGCGTGCATTGCTTTTCATATTTTCTCGTTATTGTAAAATTGTAAGATTAGATTAGCCGAGACAATTACGAGCGTTGACGAGCTATCAACACGTGTTCATTCGTATTGCGAACGACAATAAAATCGGAAAATTTATACAACATGGGAGTCACCTACTTTTCGGTTACTTTTTAATAACCGCGAAAGCAACTTCGGTTTCTTGATCAATTGTATAACGGAAAAGGTCTTTCAAACAAACTGAGTTTAGAAGTGTCAAAATAGAGACTTCACCCCTCCGAAATAAGCACCAGTGAAATTTTTCAAGACATTTTTACGCGAAGTTAAACGAGTGAAAAAATTAACAATTTTTCTGTTATAATTTCATATACCCTTGATGTAGAGTAAAAAAGCTGCCAACACTGAAAGAAAAGAATTACAATCCAATACTAAATGAAACAGCTACTTCCGATATTACTTCAAACATTGTATATTATATTAGGTTGTCCGGAAAGTTCTTTTCGTTTTTTTAACAGGTATTATAAATTGGATCAAACGACCTGACATTTTTTGAGCAATTAGAAGAATTGCTTTTCCAAATGATGTGCAGAAAAGATTTTGAAAAAATTGCAATTGCTAGGAATTATAAGAGCAAATAAAAAAGGCACTTTCCAAAACTTTTTTATTTGAGCCTGTAATGAAAATTTAAAATATGCGTTTTGTAGATCTATGTTAATTATAAACATACTGAAAATTTCATCGAAATCGGTTGATGCAGATAAAAACGACACGCATCTAAAGATGTTAGAATTTGTGGATTTTAAGCGGAAAGTGACCAAAAGTCGCGATTTTCACCATTTTTAACTACTCGTAGCTCATGTGTATATTAATCGATTTCGATGAAATTTTCAGCATGTATATAATTAACATAGATCTATAAATTTTCACTACAGGTTCAAATAAAAAAGTTGTGAAAAGTGCCATTTTTAATTTCTCATGTAATTCTTACCAATTGCAATTTTTTCAAAATCTTTTTTGCACATCAGTTGGAAAACCAATTCTTCTAATTGCTCAAAAAATGTCAGGTCGTTTGATGCAATTTATAATACCTGTTAAAAAAACGAAAAGAACTTACCGGACAACCTAATACAACTGACAACTTGTACATCACGTACCTCCCTAAATACGTGTTCGTAAATGGAATGCAATATACATATATACATATTTTCAAAATACAGAGCTCGCCAGTGTGTGTCGTCGGTGGCACCGCTCGAAAACGAAACAGCAGATTGGTACCAATGCACGTTTCAATTCAGCCAGTGCAGGACACGCGTTACAGACAGCGAAATTGCTCGGAGCGGCGTTCGTTTTCAGAGGTAACGATGAGTGGCAGCTTGACCCCTATCCGTAAGCAACCCTCAGGATTTTATATTTCTATTCGGATGATAGGTCACGCCACAATTTCCCCAGAAATCATAATAAGCTCCTCATCGCTGCAGCTGCCCCCGAAAATGTTTGTGGTTTTTAGATCCGCGCTACGTTCCCGGAAATCTTTAGGAGTTCGCTACAGAAAATCTGCACGAATCTATAGAAAATATCTACAATCATCTAGATCCGCACGTTGGTCGATCGTATCCCCGCCACCGTTTAATAAATTCAATTGACTGAATTCCTGATTAATTAAAAATCACTTGAGATCTGGTTGAGAAAACTATGCGAGATTTTTGATTTCAGACAGCTCATTATATTGTGATTATCTGTGATTTTCATGGAAAGGACGTCGAGATTCTGTGAAAACATATTCTTGGATGTTTTGCACATTTTGTAAATTTTTAACGTTTTACAGTAAAGTCTTGGTCTAATTGTAAGCCTATTCCCCGGGTCCGTGTTGTGACATGGATTGTGTAGAGCTACTATTTTTTTGTGAAAAGGGCAGCGCGTGCAAACAACAAAGACCCGATATCGGATTATTTTTATTATTTACTTATTATTATGCCTACTAGTATGCCTCCCAGTGGAGGGGATAGGCGAACTGACTAATTTCGTGTAGTTCCGTTCAGCCGATGTTCATGTATAGTACGTTCTTTCTTAGGCTTTGGCTGTCATATTGTTTATGAAAAACTGTTGAGCCTCTATTCCGAAACAATTTCTTAAACAGATCGCCTTCATTAGCAGATAAACAATCGCACACCTTTTGATGTCAATTTGTATGGGGTCATTCCAAGGGGAAGACTTTAATCTTTGGATACAGAGTAATTTGAATGAAAAAAGAACACATTTTTGAGCTTTTTCAATCGTTTGAAATGTATGTAAATTTTACTATGTGCAAAGTTTGCCTAACATAACTATACTTGCATTATTAATACTGCATTATATTATTTTAGATATTGTTTCTTAGAAATTTTGAACGTTTGGCCCACTGTGCGACAATCGTAAAGTTTAGGTCTCGCCCGTGATTGGCAGGGGATTCGAGGCAGAAAAATATCATTGGGAATGCACGTATGGCAGTTTATTATTGTGCTGCAGTTAACGAGCATTGTGGTCGCGGAACTCCCTATTGGGTCGCATTGTTCGTCGATTATGCACCGGGAAGACGGCGCAGCAATTGTTCATCTTCTGTACACTGATAACACCCCCGGAGCGATGTCGATGCAGGTATCGACGTCACGCGTTGCTCCGTCTCCGTAAACAACAGGAAATCAACCGCAAGGTTTTGATAAACCTCACTCAAAGCTACGTTCGGACTGACGGATTTAAATTGGCCGCGCGATTTAACCGTTTCGTACACACAAAATTAATTCAGAATGGGCCGGATATTGAGCGTTTTGTAGTCGCATAATAGACCTGTTGTCTGGATCGTTTCGCCGCGAGATGCGGCCAACGCAGTTGAAAATATTGCCGGGAATTAAAATCGATTATTTCCTGAGGAAGACAATGACGAGAATTTCGTGACGAATTAACGCGTCAATGGCTCTGTCGATGGCTTTTGTGATTCTCTTTGTTTAACACACTATCGGCGGGTAACATCATGAGCTTGACTCACACGTATAGCGGACGAAAATGAGTGAAGTATGAAAAAAGTGCACTTTTTAGAAAACATGTATTATATTCACATCTAATAGTAGGATTTCAATGAAATTTGAAAAATAGGTGTCACATAGTATTTCGAGGATGTAGATGAAATTTAAAAAAAAATTCAATTTTTAATTTAGTTTTCTATTACTTCATTTAATGTACAACATGGACCAAACAATAATTGTTAATTTTTGAAAGTTTTAAAAGTTCATGTAGTAAGAGAAAAGCGTTATTATGTTTAGGAATATTGTATTACTATTCAGTTTCTTTAATAGTAATCTTACAGAAAACTTAAACTCGATGCTATCGAGATCAATCAACTGAATTTATGCTACTTTGTAAGCACGAAACTTGCAGTGTCAAAATAGCACATTTCATCAAAAATTATTAGTTTTTCTTTAAAATTAATAAATTTAGTACTAAACGCTGGTCAGGCTTTACGAAAAACAACCAAAAACATCATTCCTGCCCAAAAATTAGTGACAATGAAAAAAAACAAGCATTGGTAAGTATTTTACTAACACTTAGCGTACGTTCTGCATAAAAGGCATTAATACCCGACCCGCTGATAAGCGCCAGTCTGTGGAAAAGGTATTAATACCCTTCCCGCCGATAGTGCGTTAACTTCGACAATGTCGATGATGGAAAATATCGGACAAGCGTGTTAGATATTGATGAATCGAATTATATAACAATTTTACACTTGTGAAATAATTTTTTTTCATTCTTGTCCCAGTTTTCCTACTTATCGAGCACGAAGGGTGGCATTAAGGGGTTATATACAGTCAGGAGGCCCAAAAAAAGCGATTTTTTAAGAATTTTTCCTGAGATGACCTTTACATCTATTAATGTAAAAATTTGTACACATATTATGGTAACTTTTAACTGTATTTTAACATTTTTATTTGTAAAAATAATAATTTTTAAACCTGCTATAGATGATCTCCTGGAGCTCCTCTAAAAAAAGGGGCGCCTTGCGGTGACCATTATATCTCTGGACTGAATCATCAAAAATGAAAAAACCAAACTGATTTCGTTAAAGAAATGTATAATCTAGTAATTGATCGAAGGAATAAGCAAAATAAAATTTTGTGACAAAATGGCGGCTTTTCAAAGAAAAAAATCGATTTTTCACCAAAATTTTGGCCTTAAATTGTTTATAAAAAAAAAATATTCATCGGAGAGAAAAAAGCTTTGATTAATTACTAAAAAATATACTTAAGAACTTGTGTTAAAATTTTAGTGTGATCGGTTCAGCCGTTTCCGAGAAATCTTGGTCACCGATTTTGAAAACACAGTTTCGAGAAAAACGCGTCAGTTTCAGAAGCACTTTACATAGAGTAAAAAAATTTTTTTTCAACTTACATCGAGTCGTCTATTCCGGGATCATATAATACACCCTCCAGCACTAACTTTATTTTTTCGGCAGCTTCTAACTTTATTTTTTATACGAAGAACACTTCATCCAAAGAAGAGAACATTTACAATCGGCAGATAAATAAAAGGAACAGAGTTCTAGGTAAGCGCTGTCGCTCCGTCCTCCTACTTTCAAACGCTCTGTCACGTCTTTACAAATATGCGTGTAACTTCGCAAATAATCGCCGGATTGACTTGAAATTTTCTGTGCGTATACTTAAATATATGTACATTACGAAAATGAAATAAAAAGAAAAATCGTTTTTTTTTTAAATTCTAACTGTATATAACCCCTTGACGCGAGCGCGCGGTAAATTATTTTCCACAATGAAGGAGATTTTATTGGCGATCTAAGCGGCTAGGACGTCGATTTTAATCTACAATTCAGAGCCCGCAGCGATATTTTATGCGCAGACATGAAAGTAGCCGGCTCGCGCGGCACCTTTTACGGGTCAGCTTTCCTATCGTTTTCCTCGGTTCCCTTTTCTTTTCCCATGGAAATGCGGGCAAACAGCTGGCATCCACGTCGACGGTATCGTCGAGGTCCACCGGAAATCGGTCGCGGTATTCCGCTCCACGTTCTTCCCTTTCAGCGAAAAACAGGACTTCGATAAATTCTCGCCTCTCTCCTCTCGCGGTCCCAATAACGTCGGAATTAATTCCCGAGTTTTTGCCGTCGCGACGGATTCCAAGCTTCTCGGACCGTCGTTCATCGTTCGTCGTTCGAACGTGGCCTGGGCCACGACCGTAAATATTCATGACCAGAATGAGATTCGTTCTTGCAAAGAGGGTGCAACGCTATCGTCGCGTCGACGCGTCTTTCACCGCGTTTCACGCGATGCGGAACCCGCGATGACAAATTGCACAAACCGCCCACGGCGACACGCGTTCGACCGTGTTTCTTTTTTTTTTTCTAACTTCTCACCGAAAACCACCCGCCGTTTGTTCACGAACCCACCGTACCCGGCTCGGATACTCGAATTTTGCGACGAGAACTCGAGCTCGTCGCGAGAGAATGGCCCCGGAAAGTGGAAAAGCCGCTAACTTCGTGTCGAGAGGAACGGGGAACGAAATGCGGCGTACATTTCCGTAAACTGTGTTCGAAGCGAACACAGAAATCGTTTTACACGGTCGAGCTGTGTCTTTAACTTGTTTCATTCATTCCGACGCATTTACAGTCCGAGGTGCGTTCAAAGAATTTTTCATCACAGGAGAAGGTCGTGTTGGATGGCAAAATACAATTCTGTAAAAACTATTACGAATAAGATAGGTTATTAACTAGGTCATACCGGGTTGGTCCGTTTCCTTCGCTATTTCTCTCCACGCATTTTCTTTAAATATAATTCACTGTTCAATTAATTTTTCTTGATCCATTTATTCTGTATGCGTTTTTTACCGTCCATTGTGAATCTCTCTGCTAGAACAGTATCGACATGTGTTGACACGAACCGAACCGGCAAAACATTCTTCGGGATAACGTTGGTTGATGCAGAATCGATCTGTGTAAAAAAAAATATGCATTTCTATTGAAAGAAATGATGCAATTGTTAATTGCACATGCACTGCTGCATCTAAAAAAAATTTAAAGGCCTATAGATGTAGTGCTCTTCGAACCATTTATCTTTCTCCTTTGGAGTTTTTTTGTAAATGGAATAATAACGGAGTTATGACTTGAAACAATTGCGTAGACCACCCTGTATAATTGACAACAAAACTACCCTACGTATTTTTGTTAAATTCTCAATATAGGTCCACATAAAAACGTTGTAAAAGAAAACTTTTAGTATTGTCTCTACAATTCCGACCGATTGCAATTTTTACAAACTATCTGTTTCACGTAATGTAGTAAATTAATTGTTCTGACTTCTCAAAAAAAAAAAAAAATAAAAATCGTATGGTCCAATATTAGATATGTTATCGTCTTTTTAAGAGTGTCCGAATATTATTGCGAGTGACTGTGTTTAAAATTGGCAGAAGTTTGCAAACAACAGATAACAGCGAATTACACCTATCAATTTTCTTCGAAATCGGACGCAGTTGTATGAAAGAACGAAATTCGACAGATTCTCGTTGAAGCGTACGTGCAAGCGTTTACACATACACAGGCTCACGAAATTATTCGAACGCCCTTTAAATCGGTATAACTTTTTTTTTAATTGGATCAAACGACCTGACTTTTTTGAGGAGTTAGAAGAATTGGTTTCCCAAATGATGTGAAAAAAGATTTTGAAAAAATTGCAATTCATAAGAATTACATGAGAAAATAATAATGGCACTTTTCACAACTTTTTTATTTGAACCTGTAGTGAAAATTTAAAATATGCGTTTCGTAGATATATGTTAGTTATATACACGCTGAAAATTTCATTGAAATCGATTAATATACACGCGAGCTACAAATAGTTAAAAATGGTGAAAAGCGTAGATTTTCACGACTTTAGCTCATTTTCTGCTTAAAATCCTCAGATTCTAACATATTTCGATGCGTGCCATTTTTATCTGCGTCAGCCGATTTCGATGAAATTTCCAGTACGTGTATAACTAACACAGATCTACAAAACGCATATTTTAAATTTTCATTACAGGCTCAAATAAAAAAGGTTTTGGAAAGTGCCTTTTTTATTTGCTCTTATAATTCCGAGTTTGCATTTGAAATTTTTTTAACCAGTTAAGTGTGTTTGACGACTATATCCGTCATGGAGATGTGGCAAAATTTTGTGTCATGACGACTATATCCGTCATGCGTAAAATTTGGTTACAATTTGATATTTAAATTGTAATTCAGCGAAAACTAAATTATATTCTTAAATTTTAATATTTTTAAAATGTTTAGAGGAAATGAAAGAAACAAATGAAAATTATAAATAATTTGAGTGGATTTATAACTTCTTGAGAGCTAACTCGTAAGCAGTATCTAAGATTAATTATCGCGACACACACTGGTGGGCGCTTTGCAAAGAGATCGTCACAGTTAACTGGTTAAAATCATTTTTGGTAAGCCAATTCTTCTAATTGTTCAAAGAAGTCAGGTCGTTTGGTCCAATTTAAAAAAGTTATACTGTTTTAAAGGGCGTTCGAACACTTTCACGAGCCAGCGTACATACATAAAATCCACGACGGACCTCTCGTAAACAGATTCCGTAATCGACTTAACAGGCCTTCTGTGCCTTCGCGGCTCCGCAGTGTGTATCGGATAATTGAGAACCGCTCGAAAGTGTCTTCTTCGCGCTGGATTAAGCGTATTCACATGGACGTGCACGGACACGTGTACACGCGGGGAGGATTACGCTCCGCGTTTCTGCCACCTCCTTTCGCTCGTTTCCTCTTCTTCTGGCTAGCGAGGCGAGGCAATTGCGAAGCCCGAGGATATCTCCTTACGTTCCTTCCGCCGGAAATATCGGGTATAAGTCGCGAGGATTAGTCCTGGAACTGTCGCATAAGTAATCGACGGGCTGGCAAGGCGTCGTGAAAGTTCATGGTGTGCGGATCAGGCTTAAACGCTGACAAACGCCTGGAAATCCGATTAATAATCGCCCGGGGATCGAGCAGGTTTGCGTCAAATGACCGACAATCATTTCTCCGGCAATGTTTCAATCGACAACATTTGACCGACATTGATTTCACCGACAATGTTTACATCGACACTTGTTTCACTGACAATATTAACCAGTTAACTGTGGAGCACAATTTCAAAAATCCCCCACAAAAAAAAATCAAAAAATAAACGCGTGAAAAACCACGCGCGACAGAAGTGAAACTACTTGCAGTCTAGTAATGTTTAGAAGTAAATTAAGATTGGAAATGGTATATGAAGCGACTACAAGATCAGGAACAACTAATACAAAAAAGTTATGAAGTGAAAACAAGATCAAGAACAACTAATACAAAAAAAAAAAATCATAGAAAAAGTTTCATTTCAAAAATAATGAACGATCAAAATTTGTGACACAAAGAAGGAGAGCGTATGCTCATTATTATTTTTGAACTGTCTCTTTCTTTCCCATACGCTCTCCTTCTTTGTGTCACAAATTTTGATCGTTCATTATTTTTAAAATGAAACTTTTTCTATGATTTTTTTTTTGTATTGTGCTTGATCTTGTTTACACTTCATAATTTTTTTGTATTACTTGTTCCTGATCTTGTTGTCGCTTCATATACCATTTCCAATCTTAATTTACTTCTAAACATTACTAGACTGCAAGTAGTTTCACTTCTGTCGCGCGTGGTTTTTCACGCGTTTATTTTTTTTTTTTATCTTTGGAGATATCTGCAAACCGTTGTATACGCCACAATAATCAATAATGTTCAAGAAGTCTGGAATCACATAAAATTAGTGGAAACGTATGTAAATAGATGCATGTGCTGTCATAACATAAGCAAGTATTTCTATCCTTTTCGTTTGATCCTACTACCGTAATTTTTACTAAAATCCTATCGCTGCAGCATTTTATTCATTGCTATATATACCAAAAATGTTCTATAATATTCTAATATCGTTGGTTGTCCAAACGGTTGAGGAGTTGGACTACCAAGCGGTAGACCGGGGTTCGAATCTCCGTTTAAAATTTCGCGCCACTTTCCGACTTTCGTAACATCGTTTCCGTCACATCGTTTCCATCACATCAGAAAATCGTAACCCTCAGCAAAGAAGTTTCACTTCAAAAAAAAAAAGGTTCAAAGGGGGGGGCAGGGCAAGGGTTCAAAAATTACATTTTTATTCGATAAGAAATTAACAATTCATTAACGTTAACGGCACCGCAATAGAGTTTTGGATTGACGTGTATACACGTCAAACACGCTTAACTGGTTAATTCACCGATATCGACTATGTGTTTTCCTACCAATACCGACAACAATTTCTTGTCATTGCGTCTCACCAGCATCGGGATCTTTACCTTTCCTCTCCTTTGTTTTGAATATTGAATAACATCGATAATGCTTACGCACGAAAATACGGGTCCGTACGACGTGATCTACACTGCTTCCTCGACAATGTTTACATCGGCGATATTTCATACGTTTTCATCGATAACCTCTACTCGTCGACATGCTATTCTTATCGACATACAATTTTTCATAGACACATTTTTCTTATCGAGTATCACCGGCACATCGTAATACAGGGTGTCTCAGAAAGAGTGTCGGGAAAAAAAAGAGGGCGATTGCCTTATATTCGATACTTTATCACTGTAAAGCGTTAGCACAAATCGAGAGCACTTACGTCCCTATATTAGGGACAGCCTGTTCCCAATAGGGGATTTTAACACTAGAACTACCGAGTAATAAATACAACTGATGAATACTGCTTTGTAATGATGACAAGACTACATCTATTCAATTCTAATACCATCTTTATTCTAACATGGGCTTCAATGAGAAAGTTCGTTCAAGAAATTCTGATGAAAACACTTTTATAATATCAGTAATCGTTAAAGAAAAAATTAGGAACCAGTCATTTTGACTGGCTCGGTAGATCTAGTGTTAAAAATATCTAACGAACTGATCTAAATATGGGAATACATCGCAATACTAATTTAGAAGCAATCAATTGAAAATTTTGTAATTTTCTTCCATTCACGTAGAATCTATGATAAATTAAAAAATAACCTACTTATGTTAGGCAACTTTCCTCTAGGTCCGAGTAAGAATGTATTCCTTCGTTTAACACTTTGCACTCCGAACCATTCTGGCAGAAATTTACAAATCCTCGTATTATTTAGTATAATTTTGGAACCAAGTAACGTATTATAATGATATTGGACTTATATGAATTGGTTGACATCGAGGAATATATATTTGCAAAAAAATCAATATTTTATTTAAAGTTGCGCTGGAATAAATTAATTCCCCGTAAACGCTAATAATGTCCCCTGAGAGGGGACAGCGGAGTGCAAAGGGTTAATAATTCTGGTAAGTTGAAAATAGCGGACCTCTGTTCGAACAGAATGTTCGTGAAAACATAATTGTTTATATCGATCACCGGCGTAAACGGGCCACGCGATATTTCGCATCTAATTAGGACAGCTGTTTAATCGGGCCAAGGAACACTAGTCCCGACGTGTCCCAAATAACCGGAATCCACTGTAGTCGATGATGAGTAGAAGCGTTCCCGGGGCTACAAGTGGTTTCACGAATATTTAGTCAACGTGTCCTTCACCCCGCTTAGCGTTCTCCGGCCCGTTCTCGGCGGAACACTTGCGCAGAAAATTGTAGACCGTCATCGGGGTCGTTCGTGGCCTGCCAGACAGAGGCTAAAAACTCATGGTTTAATTAACGTTAATTTACTGAAACGCTAACCCCAAGCGAGACATCGTCGTGACGGAGCCGTTGTCCACGGTGGGCACAAAGGAATATCTGCCGGTTAGGGTCGGAAATGAGATTAATTGCGCAGGTCATGCTGGAATACCGGAAACTTTTTGCCCCGCCGATTCGTAAGCGAACGCGGTTAACCGTTGCGACATCAATTTCAATGTGACATGAACCGTCGGATGTGATGGAATTTATTAACGGGTCGGGTCTGGTCAATTGTCTCGGAAAAAAAAACACGATCTTTACGAATTTTTGCCAAACGAACTAATGATTTCATTTCCTTAGCGAGTACATTATTTATGAGTATGTACATCGTGCAAAGTGCAGTCACTTTTCTGTTGCAGAATCTTGAAAAATGCCTGGACATCATCCGAGAAAAAAGCTGGATCATCAGAGGTAAAAGATTCATGAAAATGCTATTCCAGATTGTAGGAAATTTGTTGACTTCATCGATGCGTAATCGCTACAATCGGATTGTTGAGAAGAAATTGAAGAAATTTAATATTTGCAATTATATCCTGCAACGTAGCGAAACAATAAATAAATAAATAAAATCATTTTCGTCGTCAGAGACTCCAGGGCGTTGTTGCAAAGATAAATGTAAAAACGGAAGAAAACAAGAGTTCGTAAAACTCAAGTTTTTCATAAAAATTCAATGGAAGTCATCAAGGTGCGTTTATTTGTCTGCCAATATTGAAAATTGGAGAATGACCATGCCTTGAATGCAATGGTTCGACTTTTTCGATTTGTTTCTGCATTTATGAGGCTGTAGAAATGTGAAAAATCGATTTTTTCGCACCTGCTACACTAGAACAGCCCATCGGAATATTAACGAAGATTAATAACAGAATCATTAGCAAGGAAAATCGATTCACGACCCGCAAGAACGCGTATTTACCCAAAGATCCGCAGTCCATTCATCAATTAATTAACTGTTTCCGCCGGCGCGGCGAACTCTCTTTCTCGTAAAGCTTGCTTCATAATTAGACATCCGGGTTTCAGTTTGTAATAGGAATAAAATCGAAGATTGCACGGTGTTCCGGCGCCCGGCGGTTGAAAGGCTTGTTCTAATTGGTAAATAAAATCAAGAGTTCGGACGTTTTCCTCGAATTTACGGTTGATTCGTTTCACCGCGCAGTTTTATTCGGGCCGAACAAACGCATCGCGTAGGTGGATGCAATAGCGGGATTCGCAAATGCAACGCGGGTGAAAATGTTGGCCCTGTTGGCGACTTGCTTGGAACGGACCAGGATACCGATAAAATCTAGCTCGGACGGATTGCGTTAATTCACAACAGGCAGAATTAATCGGGCCCGCTTCCCCCGAAATATTTCACGCGGCCAGAGATACTCCACCCACGCGTTTTCGTGTAATCCTTTTTCCCCCTGTCTGCGGAACCCGGTTCATATTATTCGGCGTACACTCCGCGACAAAAAGATGGCACACCCGTAAATATTGCTATTCCTGAAAACTGTGACAAAATTTGATATGTTTCTCTCCGTGTATGTATTTCGGTGGAGCTTCGAGGCTACTTACACCGGCGGATTTAAGCGCAGGTTACAGATTCTAGTCTAAATGTAAACATCGAGGGTCACCGAAGCGACAAAATGATGGCACAGTCTTAAAATTCTTTCTCTGCAGTTGACACTAGACCATCAGACTGTTTATATCGTATACTGTGTTACTGTGCATTAAATATTGTGTGTGTTTCTTATTATCCTCTATTGAAACTACACTATGGGTAGTGGAAAATCTTTATCCGATGCTGAAATAAAAACGATTTTGACATTGCGTAAAGAGAATTACTCAGTTTCGAAAATTGCACGTATTATACATCGGAGCAGAAAAGTGGTGTATAATTTATTAAAAAATCCCAAAACATACGGTACAAAAAAGAGTTCCGGTCGACCGAAAGCAGTAAGCAATCGCGGAAAACGTGCAATTTTAAAAGAAGCTTCGAATTCTTCGGGAACATCACGACAAACTGCTAAAGCAGCTCGCGTACACACAAATATACGTAATGTGCAAAGGATGATAAAAGAATGTCCGCACTTAGTTCGAACGAAATTGAAAAAAAAAACCACCTTTAACCGCTCAGCATAAATCAGAGCGTTTGAAATTTGCTCAAGAGCATATACATTGGAGAAAAAAGTGGCGTCGTGTTATTTTTAGTGATGAAAAAAGGTTTAATTTAGATGGGCCGGATGGTTTCGCCCACTATTTTCACGACCTGTGGAAAGAAGAAAGGATATTAAGCCGCAGACACATGGGTGGCGGAGGAGTAATGCTTTGGGCCGGAATTGGGTATCGAGGAGTGACCGAAGTAAAATTTATAAACAAAACTATGAATAGCAAAATTTATATAGATTTGATAGACGAACAATTAACTAAATTCGGACAGACAATTTCCGGGGAAAATTGTATATTTCAGCAGGAGGATAATGCAAGTGTGCATACTGCGAAATGCGTTAAGCAGTACTTTGAGCAAAACAAAATTAGTGTCTTAACGTGGCCAGCGAGATCTCCAGATCTCAACATAATTGAAAATTGTTGGGCACAACTAGCAAGGTATGTTTATGAAGGCGGAAGACAATTCCAAAGCCTTGCACATTTAAAAACGTGCATAGAACAAAAATGGACAAAAATACGGCCAAAATATATTAAAAAACTTTTTAAGTCACTTCCGAAACGTATGTTGGCTGTTCTAGCAAATAAGGGAGGCCACACAAAATATTAAACATAATGTTATATATTTTATGTACGTAAATCACGTATTTTTTTGTATATGTGCCATCATTTTGTCGTACCAATTTTTTGTTATTTTTTGTTTCCATAAACAAACGGACATTTTCTTTAATTTTATTGTTTCTAATGTAGTTTATTTTGCAATAAAAATGTATAAGTACCAAAAAAGACTAGATTTATTATGTCCAAATGATGAAAACATTGAATTTTCGTGGTGTGCCATCTTTCTGTCGCGGAGTGTATTCGCGATCGCCTGTTGCGAAAATGATAATGAATATCGCTGCGAGGCCCGTTCTTGCTTTTGGTCAAATATTATTTACCGGGCAGAGAGAGAGGCAATCGCGTCGAAAGCTCTTTTCGCTCGAGTCCGATCGCTCACTGCCAATTTATTACTTTCGGCCTGTTTATCAAAGCTTTTGCCGTGAAAATAGAATTACTGGATGGATAACACCTGTTTACAGACGTACAAGTATGATATACAGTGACTCCAAATAATATTCGGACACTCTTAAAAATCGCATAACTTTGTCAATGTTGGACTATACTATTTGAATTTTTTTGAGAAATTAGAACAATTGGAGCGTTGCTTAACGTGAGAAAAATGTTTGATTAAAATTGCAATTGGTCGAAATTACAGAGAAAGTACTAAAAGTTGTATTTTACAACTTTTTAACGCGGGCTTACGCTAAAAATTTAAAAAGTACGTTTTGTACATCCGTATCAATTATACATATTCTGAATATTTCATCTAAATCGGTCAACGTTGCACTGAGCTACACACGTTTAACGATGAAAACTTAAGGGCGAAAGTCGCACAATTTTGGCTTCGACAGGTAATTTCGCCCTTATGTAATCATTTTCTAACATCTGCAGCTCATTGCAACGTCGACCGATTTTGATGAAATTCTCAGAATATGTATAACTGATACAGATCTACAAATCGTTCTTCCTAAATTTTCAATGCAAGTCCACATAAAAAAGCTGCAAAATACAAATTTTAGTTTTTTATCTGCAATTACGACCAATTGTAATTTTTGTAAAAAAAATTTGTCACGTTATGTAACGATCCAATTGTTCTAACTTCTCAAAAAAATTCAAGCAGTATAGTCCAATATTGACAAAGTTATGCGATTCTTAAGAGTGTGCGAATATTATTTGGAGTCATTGTAGCAGTGTGAAAAAACCACAAGGTTTCTAAACTGGGAAAGGATCACACAAATAGAATGGCAATAATTTTTCCATCAATATTTACATTCTTTTAAGCGCTAAGTATTCGCTAAATTATTCTCTTCTAATATCCAATCATTTATCAACACCCTTGCTGTATAAGTTGTTTCTTTATTATTTAAAAGAACTGTGAACTGCGGGTGGTTTAAAAGGTGGTATAAAAGTTTTTGCAAAAATCTGAAAAACTGCATAGAGCTTGTTCAAGCCTGCTACATATTACCGGATACGTGAAGCAAAACATGTGAAGTCTACGCTTCTACAGAATTACCGCAGGAGTGACAGGTTCAAGGCTGACACGTGTTTCAATTTGAAAAAGTTTTTGAAAAAATTAAAAAAAAAAGAAAACGTAATAAATCTACTGTGTTACTACAAATGTACATGCGACACTCATAAAGTGCGTTATTACTATTATTAAAAAGTCAACTGGTAAAGGACAGCGCAAGCATTAATTTCTAAGAAGGTATAATATATTTATTAATCACGTTGATATGCTTGCGAGACGCGAGGGAAGCCGTGAACTTGTAATTATATTCCGCGGACAAAAGGCCAGCCGAAGATTCGGGGTGGAAAATTACGGGCGCAGGGAGCAGCAGTACATTCAAACGACGTCTCGTTGTCGGCAACAAAGTCAGCAAGCCGCTCCGGCGATTTCCCCGGAAGGAAGCCTCATTTCTCTCCTTGTCCTTGTAAAAGTTTCCAGCCGAGGAGATCAAATTTTTCAAAGAGAGAGAGAGGCGCGTGTGCGCCGTTCAGCGGTGCATTTTTCACGAGGTGAGCATACCTAACGATTTACCTACCTGGCCGGAGGAAAATAAACACGAGTGGTGGAAACGGGGGAGGGGAGGGGAGAACTCGGCCCAGTTTTCGAGAAACGGAAGTCTGAGAAGAGGTAGGAAAAGGGCGGAAAAGGTATCCGAAGGGGTGGAAAGGTCAGTTCAAAGGAGAGTGTCCCGCTATGTCCCGTTATGAAACCGAGCGGCCTCTGTGCGATTCAAAGGAACGATAAGAACGCGCAGAAACGGAAAAATAATTGCTCGACCGGGCCTCATCGACGGCTTAACGAGTCCCTATAAAAGCGCAACTATTAACCGGATGCTAATTGATATTCGCGTGGGACGGGATCCATGCCTGCGACTGAAAAGACGATTTTGTTTGTAGAAAAATCAACGAAAACATCTGATTCAATTTTTCTGCAACGGCTCCGCCAAGGTTTAAACGTTCGTTTCGCCCTGGTGTGCTTACGTGTCGGACTTTTAATGAACCTGTTAATGTATTTACGGTTTGTGCAGCCTGGTATTATACAATGATATATACACGTTTTAACAAAGGTTAATGGCTCTATATTTCATCTCCAGTTTAACGAAGTCGTTTATGCTCGGTATATACTGTTCTTTTGTACACGTTTTTCTGGTCAAATGCTTTTGTTAATAACAACTTTGGCGAAACTTGCCAATGCATAATCGCACGATGTATTTATTCTCTGATTAATTCTGTTTAAACTTTATAATCATGTCTATGGTGCAATCAGCTGATCAGGTGTGATTTATAAGACTGTTCCATTTGCAAGTTTTGTGGCAATTTTGTATGATTATAAACAAATTTGTGTCTGCAAAAGATATCGATAAGAGAAAAACGAAGTATGAACGCTTCTACTTAAATTTTAAAACCTAATCTACCTATCTGTAATATTGCTTGCAAGTTTAGTGGCAAAAACTTTATGGTTCTGAATAAATTTTCGTCTAGAAAGTGACCGATAGAAGGACAATGAATGTTCAATTTCGATTTGTAACAAATTCTAACAGGTTTTATTAATTTTTGTTATTGAATTGAAAGATGAACAAACCACGTGTTTGATTGAAAATTAATGTCCTTTACCACTATGGTAATTAGTAGACATCGGATTTTATGCATTTATTACAAAAATGAGTAGGTGTAATTTAAAACAGTAAGAATATTAGAAAAATTTAGAAATACTGTTATATTATTTTCAACCTATTAAACATATTAGGAAAGAAAATAAATTTCTATTTCGTTCTAGTTTGTTGCAATTTAGGTGGAAAATTTTTATTTTGCATAAAGGGATTTTGCTGTCTAGTTAGTTACTTCTCGTATTGTACCTTTACATAACAGTAGTTGAGCTCACTTTAAGTCAGACCTTCCAAGGGAATCGTTTGCACAGTTCGAGGGGATTGATTTTAATCGAGTGCTGTTTAATTCAGTTAGATGGACGAGTTTGAATAACCTTTAAAAATTCGTTTAAAAAATTGTCTCGGTGAATCGAAGTATATTCGCATCTGGAGAATCATCAAATGTATGGGCTCCTTGACGGTCGACGTCGTTCGTGTAACGGAATTGAGGATATCGATCGGAATTTGACACGCTGGTGCTCGTGTCTGTTTAACCTCACGTCTGTTAACCTCGTGTAATTTTATTTAATATTTTGACCCGTGGATTATGTAATTTCATAATTGCCCTTTAATTGTTACACGGCTAGCCCGATAGCGCGAGCCTATAAACTCGTTAGAATTTCGTTTTGGCGTTTAACCGCTGCGAATTCCGGCAAAACAAATTCGCGCCACGGTGGTATTGTTGCCATTAAATGGCTCGCGCGCCATTGTAAAATATGTAGGAGTATCGCTGTGGCCTTCCAGGCCGGTCCAAGTAGTTTTAGTTTGCCGCAAACAAGTTTACGGTTGGGTTCAAATACACCTCGTGAAATGTTGTTTCGCCGCTGTCTCGTTTCAACCGGCGAGGTAATTAAAATTTCAAGTTGCAAGCATCGTTTTAGTGGAAAGAAAGGGTAAAAAAATCCAAGTATTGTATGGAGCTACTTTATATTTTGTTTCTGATGCGCATTTTTCTTCTGTTTTATTCAGTTACCTAATTATCGTTAAAGACTGCTTTACGCATATTTAACAAAAAAGGTCAATTTATACTATATCGTCAAAGGAACGAACCATCACCAGCACGACAAAACATTGAAACAAGTGTTTTAAATGGAACCGTTCACGCTTGTACTGCACGGACCTGCACGGACCTGCTTGTTTGGGGCATTCATTTAAGTTTTCGCGTTACATATTTATAAGCAAGTATACGCGTCGTGTGAAATGAAACTTACTGTTTTCGTTGCGTGAACGAGTTCGAATCTTCATAATTTTGCCTTTATGCGACGCTGGATGTTTTATTCATGGGAATCTTTGCTGTCGTCCACAGGCAAAGCGAGCGTACAACACATACATTTAAATTATTATTGTACCGCCGTAGCCCGTTTAGGGGTTGAGTCGAATTATGTGGATCACTGTGACATTACCGCGATACGGACTCGTGGAATGAGTTGCACGAATAGTTTTCAACCCTCCCATGACCTCAAGTATCTTCGGCCAATCATCTTTTTATATTAACCCCCTTATAGTAGCTTTACATTACCCCTAACAGTCCTACAGGATTTTTCAGTGTATTTCTATTTTTATTTTTCGAACAATCTTTTGGAGTTGTACAAAAAATGTGAGCAATCGTTTTGAACCCTGTGAATTGTTAAAACCCTGAGCAGAGTGTTTACTGTTCTACTATAGTAACACGATATAAAGCAAGAAATATGCGTCAAATATTCGAGAAATATTTATTATAAAGAAAATTATAGAAACGTGAACAGGTCATTCGGTAGTATTTTTAATTAAGTTGATTGGTCCTCTTGTCTACTATGAAAAATTCTACATAGCCTAAATGTACAATTGCACGAATTACTATAATTTAGTGTGGTGCAATCGCCTCAGAAGTGCCCAAGAAACAAAGGTGAACGAAATCGAAGGTGAAAAAAAAAACATTGAAAAATTCTACGATGCTTCCAGCTTACAATTGTGCCCATAATTATGAAAGTGGTCTGTCATAAAAAAAAAAATTACATTGAATAAATTTAGTTTAAAATCATGTCGTGAAATAAGTGATAAATTCATTTTTTTTTAATTTTGACTTAGACCACTCATAATTATGGGCACAATTATACTAGTGACCGTGATCTAAGATGGCGCAACCGCCCGTAAGACACCCAAGAAAAATATCTCGACAAGACCAGAGGCGAATCAGACAAATTACGACATCACCTTTTAATCAGTTCATTCGGCTAAAGTACTTTGAAGATCCTCTCTCCTCTGGCCTTAAGAATTCTTCTCGTCGCCATTTCTTAGCTAAAAGGATTATACGAATCCTATCGCTCCCAACTTGCAATTAAACCATCAATTTATCGAGCGAATGATTCGAAAACCGCAGTAACTCCTTGGATACTATCAATTCTTCGTAAATATGTTTGAAATAAAACATATTCTACATTTTTATCAACCCCTTGCACTCGAAGCTATTTTAACTCCAAAACGAAACATTTCTTCCGATCTAGAATTTTTTCCTTCCATATCCACGTTTTCATGTTATGCATACATGAATGATGCAATTCGCTCGTACAATACTGATATGTTTAGTGATTTATTAAATAGAAATAAATTTAACCCTTTGCACTCGGAGCTATTTTCATTCTAAAACTAAATTTTTCTTTCGTCTTAGAATATTTTCATTTATTCATACGAAACTGATCCAATTTCCACATACAATATTTAAATGTTTAGTAATCTATTAAATACAAATTTTCTAATGTAACAAATATTCTGTAATATTTTTTGTAATTTCTTTGAAATAATTCCACAACAATTTCTAGTGGTGCTTCAGAGTCGCCAGTCGAGTGCTAAGGGTTAATAATGTAGAAAATATTTTCAATAATGATACAGCAATTTTTAGTGGCGCCTTACAGTCGCCATTCGAGTGCTAAGGATTAATCTTGCCCGACTTCCAAAGACTGCATGGATTTCTATCGAAGAAAAACCATATACCAATGAGTATGTGTGCAAAATCCCAACGCAAAAGGCTCGATGGTCATCCCGAAAAAAATTCGTAAAAATTCGTGCAAAAACGACCTCGAAAACTAGAATACATACCCCGTTAAAACAAATCCGGATAACTTCTGACTGAGACTCGCAATATTGTCCACTCGATCATCGAACAATGGGTTCGTGGTCCCCGAGGAGTCTGTGCGTCGATGCATTTCGAGGCCGTCGAGTGGAAATCGACGCAAGATGGTACGCGGCCGGCTCAAAGCCCGCGCATATGCCATCCAAGGCGACTTAAGTGCATCGCGGTGCATCAAGCGCATAATTCCTGGGCCGCTATGCCGCGTGGAGTGCGCGCGACCGACGTCAATGAATCGTTGACGGCGCGACGGCATTGTTCCCGGGATTCGATAGCAACCCCCGCGAGCCGATATGCATCAGAGGGTGGGAACGGACTTCGGGGTTAGTTAGCAGTCTCGATTGACCGACTATAGTCGTTCCGATTAATTTGTCTCTGCGACGGGTGGCTGGCTGTGTGTATCGGTATACTGCGAGATGCAAAATTCGACCACTTAAACCATTTTCCCAGGAAATCATTGTTTCAGTCCATTAACCCCTTGCACGACTATTTATTTTGTGATTACAATGATTAGAAATTCTTCATGGTTCAGAATTTCATTGAAAAAAAGATAGTTTATATTTATTGTATGTCTACATTTTCCTCAAAGGACATACAGGGTGGGGCACCACATTTTGCCATTTAGATTTACGTCATTATTATTACGCATAGCAAACAATTTTTTAGGTGAAGTTGAATGGTTTTGAGAGGGGCACATTCTGATGGTACATTTTTTTTGTAGGTGGACGTGTAAAGGACATATGAAGGTCATTCATGTTTTTTTAAATGGAATCATATATTTTTTATTGCATCAGCTGATGCTCCTTCATATTCTTTACAAAAAAGTATTAATCTATTTGTGTAAAAAAATCATTAGTTTAGGAGATATTTAGCTAAAAAATAGGAGATATTTGTGCCTTTTGAGTATGCGTAAAATGCATTAGCGGCTAGAGTTCCAGCTTGTCTTTCGATTTCGCGAGAGCTAACGGATGGATTTAACGTAATTGCGGCTAACACTGGAATTTCGTTTGCTTCATTTGTTATTGTTTTATTACGAATTGCCTTTTTGCGTAATAATTGCCCCGTCTGGTGAAATTTTTTAAAAATATAATCAAAGGTACGACGTGATGGATGATTTCGTTGAGGAAATCTATTGGCGTATAATGATTCTGCATGTATAGCACTTTTCCCAGCTTCAAAATAAATTGATAACATGTCTGTCTTTTTTTCTTTAGAATACTTCATTATGAAGTGATTCACCGTATCAGAGACGTAACAGAGACTAAATTTCACAATGAGTAGGAGAGCAAGAATTATCAACACAGAAAATGTAAATATTTACATTGGTAATTCTTGCTCTCCTACTACATTATCACATTGAATTCATAATATTGACCAGAAAGTGGAGATTTCCTAACAAATTAAAATTAAAATATCTCCTAAACTAATGATTTTTTTACACAAATAGATTAATACTTCTTTTGTAAAGAATATGAAGGAGCATCAGCTGATGCAATAAAAATATAAAATATAAAAATATATGATTCCATTTAAAAAAACATGAATGACCTTCATATGTCCTTTACACGTCTACCTACAAAAAAAAAATGTACCATCAGAATGTCCCCTCTCACAAAACCATTCAACTTCACCTAAAAAATTGTTTGCTATGCGTAATAATAATGACGTAAATCTAGATGGCAAAATGTGGTGCCCCACCCTGTATATCAACTACAAAAAAATAGATTTTTATTTCGATTTAAAGGAAATTAATAACGTTCACATTTATTAGACTCTATTCAGAATCTTCATGACGAGTCTGGATCGTTGTTGTAGGGCAAGGGGTTAACACGTTGACTGTCATGTCACCCATATTACATACACCCAGACTATATACACGGAATTATTTGTCCAAGTTTTCAAATGAATTTTTACGTTAATATATTGATCGTACCAAATTTTATTAGAATCTGTAAAATGCCAAAAAGTTGGAGGACTGCTCAATACCATACATATCATTTTTTTTCAATTTTTATTTCATTAAATAACTTGCATTGATTTGATGGAATTGTTGAGGTTTCTAGCTTGGCAGTCAAAGTGTTAAAACGTTACCATAACAATTAAAGGGGTACATGAAATTGATTCAGACTGCGGATATGCGTTAACACTTGCCAAACTAGAAACCTCAAAAATTCCATAAAATCAAAGTGTTATTTAACGAAATAAAAATTGAAAAAATTATATGTATGATATTGAGTAGTCCTCCAACTTTCTTGCATTTTACAGATCCTAATTAAATTTGGTACAATGAATATATTAAGGTAAAAATTAATTTAAAACCTGGACAAATATTTCCGTCACCCACATATGGGTGACATGGCACTCAACGTGTTAACCCCTTGCACTACGATTTATTTTACGGTTTCAGTGATTAGAACTTTTTTCGTAATTTATAATTTCCTAAAAAAAGGAGAAAATGTATTTCTATTGTATGCCTATATGTTCTCCGATAGCTGTACATTAATGACGCCAAAATAGAATTTTATTTCGGTTCGAGGGAAATTAATAAGAAACATATTTATTAGACCTTGTTCAGAATCTTCGTCACGAGTCTGACTCGGTATTGTAGGGCAAGGGTAATTATTCGATATTTCTTTGAATATACAGGACGATCGATAATTGGTACAAGGGAAAAGGTAGTGATTCTACATAAAAAAAAAAAAAAATGTAAAATAATGTGGTTCTTAAGATTTTCGGGACTATCTCTTAATAAATACACAAATAATAATTCTTTGAAATAATGGTTTCATTGGTTCAACTTTGCTCCTCACTGTACATCGAGTCGATCGTCGCGGCCGCGTATCGATGCGCCCATTAGTGCATGCGATCGCGTTCCGGTTCACGAAACTCAGGTGAACGGGGCCGCGGAATGTTGTTAGGGGTATGGTAAGTGACCTAATCGAATTTTCGTGGAGCCGTCCCGTCTACTGGGTGGTCCACGGAATTTCGAAAAACCAGCGTGCCTACGTTGAAAAGAGTTCAAAGAGTCTCGCAACTTCCACGGCGAAATGGTTTTCGCGGGCGCAACGGTGCATGTGCAGAAACGCCGTTGCAAGACTCCTTCGCGTGGAAACGTATGGCGACGCGGGAGGAGCAATGCTTGTTTTTAAATTCGAATAGGTTGTTCTATTTCGCTTGCTTTTAAGAGTTACGTTTCTGTTTTGAATGGTGCTTCGTTGGAAGTACTTAGTTGGAAGTTATTAGATGAATTTTTGTACTAGAATTTTTAACAGAAACCAGGTGTTAGAAAATTTTATGGGAATTTAGATTTTAATCATTTTATTAGACGGATTAACGTGCAAGTATTTTTAAGAGGAATTAGGTTCAGTAGGATTTCATTGGAATTTGGATTTTATTAATTTAGTAGTTAATTTCGATGGTGATGGAAGTTATTAGATGGATTTATGTGTAACTATTTTTCAGAAGAATTAGAAGAATTTCAATAATAGTGGTTTTGATTTTTATATAAATACTTGCAGTGTAAACGTTCATTTCGATGGTGATATATATCGTTATTAGCGTGGGAGTTATTTGTTACATTGAAGTAAGAAATGTAGTAGTTACAAATTGATTTTCTTTGGTATATATGTTTCCAATTTACAGATGGATTTCCATGTAATTTAAAAAGTCTCCAATATCGTGTACACGTTTTAATAGCCATTCCGAGTAAACGGCGAAATAGAAAAATACCGTGCGACCTTGAATTGTAAAGGTATTACTATGTGACAACATTACTGTGCAACGATATTAATATTTAATCGGTGCAGATTTTCATTCGGTTACCGCAGTTGATAATTCGATAACTGACACAGTTCGCACGATGTCTGTATCACGTTATTAAAATTTATTGATGCAAATATCTTGATGAATTTCGCGCGGTACATTGAAATTCGTATTATATTTATTCTACGCTGCAGAAGTATCTACACACGCAAAACTATATAGTAAATTCCGGTACAGGGATGATAAAAGAACAATAAAAGCGTTTTATAAACAGCGAATTATTTAAATTGGCCCGGCGAAGTAATTTAATTTTCAATTATCCCACCCTCGTGCTTCGACACGCGAAACGACAATGAAAATTAATCCTCACGAAACTGTAAAAGAGTATACGGGGCTTTCGTTTGGAGAAATTGTGCAACTGAATAATGCACGTGACCCGGCGCACTTGCGGAAGTGTGTCACAACGGGGGTGATTTCCGGTGGAAGAGCTACGCGAAACAAAAAGCCGGTTTAGTATGGCAACATTTTCCATTATTTTAATACACGCGGAATCGATTCTCTAAAAACGTGCCGTACCTTCGGGAACGCTCCGCGTGGCGTTCAGAAAAAAAAAAAACAGATGCGAGCATAAATCATGACAGTATAACGAGACGAACGTTTGTCGGGAATAATAAGAAACGTGCACTGCAATCATATTTCAGTGTTCCTGCAATCGGCTATAATCTACCCTCTAAACCACTGCCAGACCTTTCAGAAATACGAAAGAGTGTTTCAGCGTTGCACGTTTAATCTTTCTGCAAACAATACGTATACATGAAAAATATTAAATGTCATTAGAACAGAAGGGTATTTATAACGATTTCTTGCAAATGTAAGTACATACTATTCTGCATTATTATTAAATATTCCGAAGAACCTTACTTTATTACTTTACCTTTCTGAATCCTTATTATACCATAGTTCTTTTTTCAATAAAATTAAATTCTTCTAATGTTTGCACAGTATTGTTTTTCGCTCATCCGATCTGATCGTAAACGCATAAAATCTAATGACAACGAATTGGTTCGTTAAATAAGTAATTCGTTAATTAATTCGAAAAAGATCAGGCTCGTTAGAGGCTCAACGTTAATTTCGCGTCGACTCCCACGCCTGATCTTAATTATTGAAAAGGCGGTCGGCTCGATTGGGGGATGGAAGTAAGGAGTTCTGTGCGTGACCTAACCGGGGCAGCATGGGGGTTTACATTGAGCGGTATCGTTTCGAGTTTCCTTGTAAATGCCATTAGCGTGGCTGGTGAGGTCGCCTCATAAGCCAATCGACTAATGAGAAGCGATACCAAATCGGATTACTGTGGAAAACGGGGACGTACGTTTCGAACGTGGGATTTCGGGAATTCGGATCCTCCGTGGCCGAAAACTGACGACCCGTGGCGGATCTGCATGCAATTTTTTTGTGACGAGACACCTAGCGATCAAAGTCAAATTTTTTAACCATTTGCACTCTTACATCAAGCGTCAATTCTGTTCTCGACTGATTAATTTTATTCACAGAAACTCATCATCTTTAAATGATTAGTAAAAAATATGAATATCATGAAATATAGTGCATATTTAATGTATTTACATTATCGTATTGTATTACATTTAATGTATTTTCTTTCTTTTAACACTTTGATCGCCAAACAAGAAAGCTAAAAAATTCCACGAAATCAAAATAAGTTATTTAATAAAATAGAAATTCAGAAAAATTAAATGTATGATATTGTGTAATTCTCCAACTTTCTTGCATTTTACAGATCCTAATCAATTTTGGTACAATGAATATATTAACGTAAAAATTCATTTTAAAGCCTGAACAAATAATTCCGCCACCCATATATGGATGACGTAGCAGTCAACGTGTTAATCTTCTGTGACTTACACAGGACATGCGTGGTATGCTGTTTAATAAAATGTAAAAAATGTGCTTCAAACAAATCCACAGGAAGACATACGTACATCTAGTTCAAGGTGTTCAGCTTAATTTTTCAATAAACACTACTTAAGTAACGTATAATAAAATATGCATATTCATGTTTTAAAGCAGCATAATTTTATGTCTGCATAAAAGAATGATTGAATTTCTCTTATTTCTCGTGTTCCCTTAAAAACAAATAAGCATGATAATGACGTTATTTGTTATTCTTCCTGCTGATGCAAATGGGTAAACATATTAATGGTCCAGAGACTTCGAACGGACTTCGATGAAGTATTTAAACGAGATCGCGCGATTTCCGGCTGTCGCGACAATATTCGTAGTGTGTTAATTATTGTCAGCATCGAGCTTCCATCGGAGCTCGCAGCTCGCAGCTCGCAGCGACAATAAAAACAGCCGGGCATATGTATCTACGTCGTCGGCTGTCGATTACAGTACACTGGCCTGTATTTACCGCGGTAATCTCGCTTTTATTATGTCATAAGCCTCTTGGCCCCGGCGAACGTGGCCACCGCAAAGCATCGGATTAATCATCCGGTCGCCATGGCTTCAATGGCCCGTCGAGTTATTCAATGGCGACAAGACAAGTAGCCACGGGTGCTTTCGGAACAGCCTACCAACACGGATAGACACGCGGCGAACGAGGCTCACCTCTGTTTTAACACGAAAGTGTTTTAGAGATGGGGGGTGATTTGAGAAAAGATGTAACGCGAAATATGCAACGGAAATGCGTCACGCGACGATAATCGTCCCAGGTAAAATTCCCTAACCCTAGTAATCCGTTACCTGGTACTGATGATCGACAGAGTCATAAAGCGAGTAGAGAAAAAAAAAGGTGAACATAAAGGTAAAGGTAAACGGACGGGCAAAAAGTACAAAAATCTTTCGAGAACGGACTTCTCGTTCGAGAGAGAGAGAGAGAAGTGTTTTACAGATGGGGGTGATTTCATAAAAGATGTAACGAAACATGCAACGCAAAATCGTCACGCCTATTACTTCCCAGATAGCACAGAGACGTCTTAAAGACGTCTTAAATAAATTAAAAGAATGTTTTTCAGCATATCCGTGAACATTAACATTTTATGCTTTATTTATTTATTTAACTTATTTATTTATTTATCTATTTATTTTGATGTATTACTTTTCTGTGCACTTCTTTGTTGATGGAATATTCAGTTTGATAATCAATTACAGTTTGTAAAGCTTTTCTCTAGCAGTTTAGACGACTCGTAAAAGACGTCTTAAAGACGTCTGAAATGAGACGTCTTAAAGACGTCTTTTCAGGACGTATGACGTTCAGACCAAAAATGGACGTAAAACAGACGTCTTTAAGACGTCGCGTGCTATCTGGGTTAAGCGTATGTACAGATCGCACACTATTGAACGGGGGGTTTGCACAGCTGCTCAGAAAACACTTTCGTGTTTAGAACGTGTACAGGAGTACAGGTTTTTCTTTCTTTCTTTCTCTCTTTTTCATTAACCTTTTGTCCTACCCGCTAACTACCGATTGCTCGGACAACAATAAACAAGAAGATCGGTCACGCGTCGAGCCAAGTAGCTGTTTAGCCGTGTGTTCGAACTTGCGCAAAATGTATGCTTCTTATGACACGTACTCCTACTAATATTCGGACGCTCTTAAAAATCATATAAGGTGGAGTGGGGTAAGTGCATAAACGGACTCTTATTAACACTAGAACTACCAAGCACTAAATGCAACTGGCATGCATTGCCTTATAATAACAACAAAATAAGATTCGTTTAGATTTCGCATCAGTTTTGTTTAAATATCCACTTTGATAGAGAAGTTTATTAAAAAATTTTCTCATGGAAACATATTTGTAATTTCAATATCTCTAAAGGAAAAAATTAGGAGGAAGTCATTTTGACCCATCCGGTAGTTCTAGTGTTAATATAATATGAGTGAAATTGCAATACCCCTAATATGTAGTAATCTACTCTGTTAATTTTTATATTGATCTTATTTTACTAATACCTTTGTATTCATTTATTTATATTATTTATTTGCTTTACTCCAAAACGAAACAACATATTTTGAATGCGGTAAAAAGCATTCTGTAGCAGACATATCAATAGTTATGCTCTTGCCTCGTAGCATACAATATAAGTCATCAAATAGATTTTAACTGTCGATTGTGCACTTGCCCCATTTTCTGGGAAAGTGCACAGTTGTTGCAATCTTTTACAATTTTCTTAAAAAATTAAAATATACAAGTGGAATTGGCATTATTGCCAATGTTAATTAAAGAGTATTAACTCAAGTATTCGTTGATATCAATAAATGTTAAATTATAGTCGAACTTACAAAAAACTGGGGTGCACTTACCCCACTCCACCTTAGCTTTGTTAACTTTGGACCGTACGACTTGAATTTTCTTAACAATTTAGCACAATTGGTTTGCTACATAAAGTGAAAAAATTTTTACAAAAATTGCAATTGGTAGAAATTGCACAGGAAATGCTAAAAGTTGTATTTTGCAACTGGTTTACGTGGACTTATATCGAAGAAAGTACGATTTGGAGATCTGTATGAATTATACATATTCGGAGAATTTCATCAAAATTCATCAAGTTGTTTACGTTTGGTCCAAACGAAGGTATCACGGATCAGGTTCGTGGTTATTGTTTTTGGCCAAAATTTCCGTTGATTATGAAACTGTACCACCAGCTAATATTTACATCATCTAACCTTCATAGACATGTGACGAACATAAATTTCCTCCTTCAAGGAATTGATTAACGATCAAATGACTCTAATCAGCACAGCGGTGGCTAAAAAAGAAACAATAAACAGTTACTCTTCCATTTCGCCTAAGTGAATTCAATGTTAAATACACCGGGCATTTGGAGACGCGAATTCGCCTAAGCGTTATATATTTCGAGAGTCGCCTTTATCCACTCGAGTGTTCCTCAAATATTTTAGGAACGGGACAGAGAAAAAGAGAGAGAGAGAGAGAGAGGCTGCTTAACGAATCCAAGATTCTCCGGAGGATCAAACGGAATATGTAGTGGGAGCGCTAAAACATGAATGAAAAGGTTGAATAATTCTTATACCGTACTGACGGAAATTACTGCGTCCTATGTTTCAAGAAACAAGTTTATTCGAAAACTTATGATGAAAGCATTTTCGCAATTTCAACATCTATTTGTCAAAGAAAAAATAGCAACTTCCTCGTTTTATATAAGTTTGAATGCAAAACAAATTTATTTTCCATCGATGGTAATTAGATCGCCAGGCGAATAGAGAATAGTTGGGGTTCAGTCTAGAACTTTGGCATTAACACTAAACGTACCGAGCTATAAATGTAATAGGTAATGTTGCCTTATAAAAATTACAAGATTTAATTTATTTAGACTTTGCGCGGTTCTTATTGCAATGCGTGCTCTACGAAAGATATTTCTCTTTGACATTGCTCATGAAAGCACCTTTATAATTTCAAAAATTGTAAAATAAAAAATCTAGAACCTGTTATTTGACCAGTGGTGGTACGTTCAGTGTTAAATTGTCAAACAAGGGGTTAGAAATGTTACATATGTAATTGTATTCTATATGGCGTTTCAAGGAGTAACACTCCTCGGAGCCTTGGTGAATTCTTCGGGCCACTGTGCACCGGAAGAATTCCTAATTTCGTCGGGGAAAGTGATCCGAACGGAACGAATTCTCCGTCGCGTTCACCGTCGACCCAGTACCGGAAGTGACCGTTACGTCATCGCCTTTTACCTCGATGACTCGTTCACGGATATCACGACAAATTGAATCGCGCGATGATCGTTCTAGGCTAAGTGCCACTGTCAGGAAGTGGCTCGAAAAGGAGCTATCGATCGGGCCAGAGAAAGCGAGAGGTAGAGAGTGGGAGAAAGAGAGAGAGAAAGAGAGGACAAGGCCGAACTGTCGTGGGAATCCTCGAGAGGTACGGTGTCCTTTTACCGTCCGCCGCGTTATCCTTTTGCCCGATCCCGGAGATGTCCCCGTCCCGTAGCTCGCAGATTGTTCGGGGAATTGCATGTTTGCTCACTCGTTTAAATATTTACGGTCGCCAAAGAATAGATCACCGGATTTCCCGGCCGCGTAACGAATCCGTAATCAAATACCAGAACCGGAAAGCTTGCTGATCTCGGGTTACGCGAAAAATCATGTTTAATCCTTCGCGCGAAAACCGTGTCAAACTTTGATCCCGTTGGTTCGAGGTCCCGGAGAAATTCATGTCGAAATCTTGTCAAATGTTCATTGACACGCGCGACTCTTTTCGTCACATGTCCGGGGGCGAAAGAAATAACAATATAAAAAGATTCGAGTTTTGCGTTTTCTGTTCGCGTATGCGCTCTATTTCCTTCTTTATGGCTCCATCGAACGGTTTATCCGTTTAAGGTAGAGTCCTAGTTAAAGATTGATGCGTTTCCTAATCGCGGCTTGATTCGACTCTTCGATAAAGAGAACACAGGCTTCTGTAATTTGAGGATTAAGTCGCTAACGATGGAGTGGCACGCGATTGTTCTAACGGCAATTTGTTACATGTTGATAGAGGGAAGAAGAATACTGTCATTGATCGATGGCAACGTTGGATGATTATGAATTTTGTCTTGTATAGGATTTCTTACATTGTTAAAAATAAATTTCTGTTTCACTCTAGTTGCAATTCAGGTAGAAATTATGTACAGGTAACCCTCCTATAACACGGTAGATAGGTTCCTAGAAAATGCCGTGTTCTGTGAAACCGTGTTGTATGAGACCCAGAGCCAGTATAAAAAGGGCGGTTACGTTCCGAAAACTTATTAAAAACAAATTTTTTTTTTAATTCTACATAAACAACTTACTTTTTATTAAAAATATAAATGTATGTACAACACAAAACAAAAAAAAACAAAAGATATTATTTTAATTGAATGATATTGTGTTTAATGATATTATCATGCAATGGAATTCTTTTTTGACAGCCATCATCAATCCAAATGCTGAGTGCCTTTTCCATCTTCTCAATTATTGGCGCCCGAGGGCGAGCTGCACGTTTTGCGGATGTCAAAGATCCTGCAGAACTGCACTTCTTATTTCTTTTTCATTTTTCTTAATAGTCCGGACTGTTGCTTCATTCAAATTAAGACATTTTCCAATGTGAGATGCTTTTTCTCCTTGCAAAAGACGATCCAAGATTTGTATCTTTGCTTCTAAAGAAATAAATTTCCTCTTAAACGTTGTTTTTTTTTATCGTTATCGGACATGGCTTGGGACTGAAACTTAATGTTTTAAAGACGAAAAAGTAATTTTTAACACACCGTGGCTCGACGCAGACTACCGACCAGCAGCGTGAGACACTTTTGTATTCAGGCTACGGAGATGAAAAGAAATACTTTCTGCAACATTGTATCTTTAAGACGGCAAGCCTCGCCGCGGCTGTAGAAGTATAGTGTTGTACAAAGGTTTTTGCAATTTTCTTATTATGTTAGAGCGAAACCGTGTTATAGGATGCCGTGTTGTAGGAGGGTTTCCGTAATTTATGAATCGTGTTATAGCGAAACCGTGTTATAAGATGCCGTGTTGTAGGAGGGCTACCTGTACTTTGCTTAGAGGTCAGACATCTACTAATAATTATACAATGATACGAATAATTACATTTGTTTAACACGTTGACCGCCATGTTACTCATCCGTGGATGACGGAATTATTCGTCCAGGTTTTAAAATGAATTTTTACGTTAACATATTCATTGTACCAAATTTGATTAGGATCTGTAAAATGCAAGACAGTTGGAGAACTACACAATATCATGCATTTAATTTTTTTCAATTTCTATTTCATTAACACTAGAACTACCAAGCACTAAATTCAACTGGAATACATTGCCTTCTAATAACAAGAAAATAAGATTCGTTTAGATTTCGTATCAGTTTCGTTTAAATATCTACTTTCATAGAGAAGTTTATTAAAAAATTTGCTCATGTGGAAACATATTTATAATTTCAATATCTCTAAAAGAAAAAATTAGGAGGAAGTCATTTTGACCCATCCGGTAGTTCTAGTGTTAAATAACTTACTTTGATTTCATGGAATTTTTTAGCTTTCTTGTTTGCCGATCAAAGTGTTAAATATCGCGACATGACTTCGCTCGTATAATTACCGGCACATGTAGCAACAGGAGTTGACAAAAGGTTCCTCGTTGCTTCAATGTAGACAAAGCTTGACACGCATGATATCCGGCCCAGTAAATGGACGATTCTCCGAGGAGAGGAACGAATCGCTAAACAAAGTTCTTGCGCAGTCATGAGCGTGAATATCCTTCATACGAGGTCCCAGGGGGTGAAACAAAGAAGAAGAGAGAGAGAGAGATAAAAATGAGAGAGAGAGAGGGAGAGAGAAATGAGAGAGAGAGAAAAATGAGAGAGAGGGGGAGAGACCTAGATCTCTCTTTCCGAACGAATCCGTCTCGGCGCGTCGCGAAGATCCGCGGATGAACGAAGTTGGATGACGCGGCGGAAACTTAACTATTCGCCGCGCGCCGTCCCGCTCGCGAATTTCAAGCAGAAGGAGAAACTCGCTCCAGAAACGTAGTTCGCAGAGAGCGCTAATTAATCGACCGTTTTTCCCCAGCCTCGCCGATTTCGAGACGCGTCGCGTCGGTTGAACGTCGATTTAACCGGAGCCACCGGGAGACACTAATTATACATTCGAGGCGTTTCCCGACCGACGCGATATTACGCCGGGCTAATGACGCCCGCCGAGATACTTCGAAATAATTTAATGCCGGCGCCGGGACACCTCTTCCCCGGGATTATGAAAAACTTATTCCCGGCTGGCTGCTGCTCCGGGAAATATCGCAACCGTTCGGTCGGGAGCGCTTGTCGACGAGCCGGTTCTCGTCGTTCTATTGTCTACCGAAACGGGCGACGCACAGTGAGACGAAACGGTCCGAAGGTAGGACCGAAAATTCGATTTTTGTAACGTTGACAAGTCCAATTGTAATTCTATTAGGTTGGCAAGAAAGTAATTTCGGTTTTCACTAATAGAGGAGAGTTGCCAAATGCGTACTGGTCACCTAAATCGTACCATATCTTTTCTTTAAAAATTAATGCATTTTGATGCCTCTTGGTGGTAAAGATATGAACTTTTATTTATGTCGATAAAGTAAGGACCAAAAAGTCATTCGCATGAAGTGTTGTTTTGTGAATGACAGAAGCACAAAGCAATCAGGCAAGTCTGATGTTAATTTTAAACGATTTTAATCGGCTGAATTAAATATAAATCTACAGTTTCTGAGGTAGTCTTATATATTTTTGAAAACTAGCTATGTTATATTATTTATTTCTATTTAGTTTATAAAACATGCTGATAATGTTTTAAAGGTTAGCTTCAATTATTTAGCGGGACGTCTTTTTCCTAAATCGTACCACACTGTGGTTTCCTAAATCGTACCAGTACGATTTAAGATACTGTTATTCAAATTTTACCGCGAAAATAAACGATTTACAATATTTCAAATTTTTTTAGCTTGGGAAAGCGAAAATACTGTGAATGCACAAAAGAACAGATGAAATTAGCAATAGAGGCTTACAGAAATAAAAAATACGGATTCAACGAATGTTCTCGGCGGTATAAAATTCCAAAGCCAACGTTAAGAAGACACCTCCTTGGATTGATAAAAAGACCTACTTCTGCATTAAAAAAGGTTCGAGGAGTTTTGAAAGAAGACAATATTTATTATTGTCCTAGTTGTATTTAAGTTAAGTAATGTAATATTCCATTTTATTTTTATGTTGTATTGTATATTAAACTGAAATTAAACGCAAAATACAGTTTCTCTTATGATCTTTTGTATCTTTTTAATCCAACACATGAGGTACGATTTTGGAAACCGGCTGGTACCATTTAGGATTCCGGTTGCCTAAATCGTACTGTTTGCATGATCTGATAAAAGTGTTCATATCACAATGATCTATCAATAAATATTTAAAATATCATATTAAATTGCAACTTCGATAGTTAATACATAGATACAAAACATAATTTTTGCTCAAATTCCTACTAAAGAATATATAAACTGCCTTCGAAATTAAGTCGAAATTAACTCTCCCCTACCTGGCGTTATATTTTGTTTGATTGACTTCTGTTAACGTTGCGTTTGTTTTCTTTCTGACATTTCATAGCTGCATCTTTTAGGTTACCTTTGAAGCCAATTACACGTAATTTTGATTAAAATTGTTAGTTCTGTGTCAATTTGAACATGGAGTGCAAAAACGAACATTATAGGCACATATTGCTTTTTTATTTCCGTAGAGGTAAAAAAGCTGCCGAAGCTCGCAAAGATATATGTGAAGTTTATGGATTGCTTAACAGAACGCACGTGCCAGAATTGGTTTAAAAAATTCCGTTAATCCGCGAGAACGTAACAAGAGCACAACCACTGGCCAGCCATTTTTTATCTACGTCGAAGTCTCGAATCGTATCTCTAATCGTTCCGATCTGGCACGTAGATCTGTGTTTAGCAACCCTGCGGGTCCTTTACCGAATTCCCAGGTAAACTAGGAGATGCATCTGTATGCGAGCAACGTTCTACAAACGTTCTACGGGCACGTGGAAAATGGCGCGCACTTGTACGTGCAAATTTTGACAACGAGGTATGAAGTACAGGTGGATTGAATCTGAATATCGGCGGAAGGAGTCCGAGAAGAACGAGAGAGACGGAAGCGCGAGGTTTTCCTTGGAAGAAAGGACCATGAAAATTCGTGGACGCTTCGAGATGTGGACAGTGTTGGCGAACAAATGAGAAGGAAAAATGGTGGTTTAGGGAACTGCTTTAGATGCGCTTGGTCACAGATCTGCAACTGCAATTGATTATTTTCCGGTTTCTTGACTTGAGCGGTCTACGTGAAAGGATGTATGTCTCCGAGAACGTGTCTCCCATTTTGTGCATCTTCTGTGATATTTCTGAGACATTTCCAAGGCAAGCTCTTCTAAGGTATTGTTATCTGTGTTGTGAGCTTTGAATAACGTGTACTCAGCATGGAAGGATAGAAATATAAGAAAGTATTTAAGAACGTCATGCAAAGTATGTGTGAGTAGTATATAGTTCATATTACTTTTTGGATGATCTTATAAATTACATATCTTTCTTCTTAAGACTTGCACGAGCTATTTATTGAGTTTAACACGTTGCCGCAAATGACGGCTATAGCCGTCCGATCTGAAGAACAGATACTAACGCATACACTTGTTAATTATTGAGTAATACATCGAAAAAAAGGTATAGCATGCCAGACAGCATATTAACCCCTTGCACTACTTTGACGAGTCTGACTCGTGATGAAAATTTTGTCCCAAAATTGAATATCACGAGTCTGACTCGTGACTTATTAATTGTCTGCCCATTCCGGCGGACAAGTTTGGCACGGCTTTTTCAGAGTTTCGGCGTAGTGCAAGGGGTTAATTGTTCTTTTATGCGTTTTCTCATGCTATACCGCTTCGGAAAAAAATGTGTTTCTGAGCACGATCGTCAAATTAAAAGTGTGCGGCAACGTGTTAACCTCTACAAAGATTTTTTACATTTTTTACATGCATGTAAAAATGGATGAATTTCCGCTCTGAGGAACGTACGAGGGTTAATGACCGAGTTATATGTAAAAGAAGTCCAATAATGTTGTTTTAAATAATAATTTCAGAACAAATGTCGCATCATATTATTTCGAAAGATCTGTTCAATTATCAACGAAATTGCTGTCACTTAAGCCTTATCGGACGCTACGATTATAGTACTGTTGTCACGTGAGAGGTGACTTACGACCGTTAAGGGTAAAAACAATTTACCGAAGGATTTTCAACTGCTTATGTTTGTCTTAAAAAGGCTATTAGAAAATCTTCTGATGTTGAAAAACCCAATAACTGTGATAATTTCATCTTCGCACAGGCGCGCGCGCCGATCTATTTCGGGCAATAACCCACCCGATAATCCTATTGTTTTTGTATATAGAAGGCACCGCCGACGAGTAAGAACTAACGCGTATCGGGAGCTTTTGCACCTCGCCGGCGAACTCAGCTGTCTGCGCGCGACAACGCACCAGGTCAACGACCGCGAATGTAAACCTCGAGGCGTCGATCCCAAGTCGAATTCGCTGTGTGTGTGTGTGTGTGTGTGTGTGTGACGCGCGGGCAGTAGATTCCATTTGCCAAACTTCCAAATCCGTTGTGTATTATCCTTTCCGTAATTATTTACATTAGGGGTTTCCTCACCGATTTTGATGACCTTGAAATATGTTATCAAGGTCATCATTCTGAACAACTTTTTCCTATACATGTTACCGCCGCTCAGCTTTAGTTTCCGAGATATTCGCAAAAAAGTTTCAACATCTCAAAAAGTGATCGGAGTAGGTGTGTGTAGTACTGTGTAAAATAGTATTTCAAATAGTTGACAGTAACTTATATTTTTATGACATTTTGTTGCCTGTAATGTTATTACGATATTGTAGTCTGTTTATCAACATGTTACATATTCGTAATTAAACTACAAATAATACTTTGCTAACTATTATAGCTTCTCATGTTAAAAATTATAATTTATAATATTAACTACTTGCTCAACTTATTTTCATTCTAAGGAAATATTTGAAATACAAAATAAAAATATTTCATTTTATCTATCTGGTTATCAAAATAAAAATATTTTATTTAAAGTAGTATCTTATTTGAACCATATTAAATTATACTATATACCAAATTATTGATGATCGTTAATATACGTTGCATAAATATGATAGAAAACCTTGTATCCAATGTTCCATATACGAATACTAATCCTATATTATAAAATACTAATGTAAATTGTACTTACTTCTGAAACTTCTGTACCTCCGTCGGATCCACAGCACACAATTATTCACTCACGAGAATAGGTCCGAATAATTGAACAACAATCACTAAACAACACACACAACACATTTTATAAAATCGTGACAACGAACGAGAAGATGTCACTCCGACCACGAACAAAATAATACTGCGATTTTAACAATGATCCCTTCCACGGAGGTGGTACGGTCAGGTTATCCTAGGCAGGTTAGACACTGAGGGTCTGTAAACACTAGATACAAAACCAACAAAAAAAAATTATCGCGGGGTGCCGACCCTATTTCCCGGAATTCCCTGTTTTCGTATCACACGTCCGTGGGAGGGGAGCGGTTAAAATCGCAGTATTATTTTATTCGTGGTCGGAGTAACATCTTCTCGTTCGTTGTCACGATTTTATAAAATGTGTTGTGTGTGTTGTTTAGTGATTGTTGTTCAATTATTCGGAACTATTCTCGTGAGTGAATAATTGTGTGCTGTGGATCCGACAGAGGTACAGAAGTTTCAGAAGTAAGTACAATTTACATAATAACGATGAAATAATTTTGATGAAATTTTCAGTATGTTTATAATTAACATAGATCTACAAAACGCATATTTTAAATTTTCGTTACAGGCTCAAATAAAAAAGTTGTGAAAAGTGCCATTTTTAATTTCTCATGTAATTCTTACCAATTGCAATTTTTTCAAAATCTTTTTTACACGTCATTTGGAAAACCAATTCTTCTAATTGCTCAAAAAATGTCAGGTCGTTTGATCCAATTTATAATACCTGTTAAAAAAACGAAAAGAACTTTCCGAACAACCTAATATTTCAAAATTCCCACACCTCCTACCAGAAACCGACGGCCCTGCATACTATGCAGGGTGTTAAAAAAAAACCATTCAATATTTATATGGTATATAGGATACACTGTACTGGGTAAAAAAGCTTTAGTAAACATAGGTCGAAAGGTCAACCGTTTCTGAAATATAAACATTTTTGTTTGCTAGTATCATGATTGACTTACTACTGAATATTCGATGTTTACAGACGATTTTCCACGTGTCCACACACGCTTGCTTCCATCGCATGCGATGTTTACTTTAGTGTTTATAAACCGCGTTCCGAATGTTCTTATTCAAGTGGCGACAGTAGATATCATTGAGAATCAGTAGTAAGTCGATCATGATACTAGCAAACATAAATGTTTACATCTCAGAAACGGTTTACCTTTCGACCTATGTTTACTAAATCTTTTTTACTCGGTACACTGTATCCTACACATCACATAAATATTGAATGGTTTTCTTTTGAACACCCTGTATAAATAGGCTATAATACGCAGGGTGTTCATTTGAAAACTTTGCAGCCGAATATCTCAAAAAGTATGAAGGATATTAAAAAAGTGTGAAACACGTGTCCAAGGATTTCGAGGGGGAAAGAGGGGGGCGGTATCAATTTTTTTATTTGGGTGACGTTATATTCTTATCTACGGTCTTTCTACCTCTCGTCTTCTCCATAATCGCTCGTTTTCCGTCTTTCTTCTATCGCCTACCTCCGAGACACTCCGTGTCTCACTCACCACGGCTAGAGTCTTTCGCATCTGAAGTTTTCGCTGTTTTATATTTCGCCCATTCATTTTTGCTATCGACGCACAAAATCCGCAGTTGATTTATCAGTAGACTGCGGATCTTTATTGGAAAATAAAAATTGTTTGCCAAACATAAACTTATATCTTCTTAACCCCTTGCCCTACAATATCGAGTCATACTCGTGATGAAGATTCTGATCAGAGTCTAATAAATATGTATGTTATTAATTTCGTTTGAAATGAAATAAAATTCTATTTTGCTGGTATTAATGTATGTACAGCTGTTGAAGAACATATACAGGGTCATCCGTTTTTAAACGGCCAAACGTCAACCAGCTATAGAGGGCCCCAAATGGAACAACTTTCACCCCTAACACTTTTTTTGATTCGGTCTTGATTTTTAGATAATTGCAAAAACCCGTCATTTTTTGCGTTCACTTAAGATTAAATATATTAGGACTGCAGTTATGTATCTTGATGATTTTTCCTTTTTTTTTGGTTTAAAATAAATAGGGGCATCTTTTTTATTAAGTTAACTTTTTTGTATGACCTTCGGATCTTGGTTTTTTTGACATGGGGCACGCCGTGGAGACTGAATGAAATAACTTCGAAAAATTCGGATTCATGCATAATAAATTGCTTAATTCAAGACAAAAATTAACACAAAATTATTGGAGAAATTTCAAAATTTTTACAGCAATACCTAAATATTCAAGGAATGTAACGGGACTCAAGTTTTAAAAATGATTTTAAATACATCTTTTGGGTACGTATTGTTTAAAATATTTTCAAGAAATCAAGGCCGAATTAAAAAAAGTGTTAGGGGTGAAAGTTGTTCCATTTGGGGCCCTCTATAGCTGATTGACGTTTGGCCGTTTAAAAACGGATGACCCTGTATAATATAGATATAGATTTTCTCCTTTTTTTAGGAAATTACGGATTACAATGAAGTTCTAATCACTGAAACCGTAAAATGAATAATAGTGTAAGGGGTTAAAACAATTTTAATAAGCTGAAACATAAAATCCATTGATATTCTTAAATATTTATTGTCTGTCTATTGCTTTCCGTTTCGCCTACCAATTTTTATCATAAACGCATAAAATCCGCAGTCTACTTATGAGCAACACGGCACGATTCGTAAGCTTTTCCTTCGTTTGTTCCGCTGTGCAGCGGTGTTCAAAGGCAGCCAACAGGTCGTTTTACCAGTTTTCGACCCGCTGCTGCCATTCCCATTTCATTCGATCTGAGAATCTGTCCGCGGCAGTCGGTCGCGTTCCCAATCCCCGTTTCACCTGCCTCGCTCTTTATCACCGACTCTTTCCTGTTATTTTTACCGTGCCGGGCTCTCTTTGAGTCTTTCCCTCTGTTCCCTCTCGTTTTCGCCGCCGCAGACTCTCCCACGGGGACGATTTACCTTCGTGGCCCCGATTGACCCAGTGACACACAAATCCGAAACTTTTCAGCCAACGGTTCCTCCTTTGATCCATCCGGCGAGCTTCGTTTTTCCTAACCCGCCGCCTCACGGAACCTAAATTTTATCACCGATTCGTTTCCTTTTTCCTCGCGCCACCGTTCGTGGTCACCGGGAACCGATTGATTTCCATCGACCTAATTACTACTGCCTTCATTCTTTCGCCTGAGCGCCGATTCTAAAGGCCACGCCGCGGGATAATTGTCCAATTCTTCGCGGACGCAAGCTGATTTTGAATCATTCGATTCTCTAGATACATAAGTTATTGGATTGGAATTCTCACAATTTTTTTAATAACTTGTAAACAGTCAATATCCATACTGGACCGCCGTAGTGACTATGACGGACATAATCGTTATTTATGCAAAATAAAAATTGTCCAAGTCAATTGTAGGCAAGTTTCCTTTGTAGTGGATCATGTTGTTTTAACACTAGAACTACCGAGTAATAAATACAACTGATGCATCTTGCTTTGTAATAATGACAAAACTAGATCTATTCAAGCCTCATACCATTTTTATTCCAACATTTGCTTCGATAAAGTGATGCACTAAAAAAATTCTGACAGAAACATTTTTATAATTTCAGTAATCGTGAAAGAAAAAATTAGGAACCAGTCATTTTGACTGGTTCGGTGGTTCTAGTGTTAAATAATAATTTCAGAACAAATGTCGCATGATATTATTTCGAAAAATCTGTTCAATTATCAATGAAATTGCTGTCACTTAAGCCTTATCGGACGCTACGACTATAGTACTGTTGTCACGTGAGAGGTGACTTACGATCGTTAAGGGTAAAAACAATTTACCGAGGTATTTTCAACTGCTTATGTTTGTCTTAAAGAGGCTATTAGAAAATCTTCTGATGTTGAAAAACCCAATAACTGTGATAATTTCATCTTCGCACAGACGCGCGAAATAAAAATTGTCCAAGTCAATTGTAGGCAAGTTTTCTTTTCTAATCATTTTAATACAGGGTGTTTGGTAACTGGTGGTACAAGCGAAAAGGGGGTGATTCTACATGAAAGGATAAGTCGAAAATATAGAATAAAATTTGTTCATCCGAAGTTTCGTTATCGAGAAAATCGAGTTTGAAATGCAGCATGCTATTCGATAGGAATTGTCTGACGCGTCTGATCATGACCAACCAAATCTACTTCCTGCATAGACTAAAGCACACAAACCTGACAGATCTTAAAAGTCGATTTTCTCGGAAACAAAGCCTCAAACGAAAAATGTTTATTCTATATTTTCGACTTATTCTTTCATGTAGAATCACCCCCTTTTCTCTTGTACCACCAGTTACCAAACACCCTGTGTATTGAGAATAATATGTCAACGTCATTCAATTCTTTTAATGCTTACAATTTTGTATTTCACCAACACATGTTTGTCATGAATGCATAAAGTCCGTAATCTGATCGTTACTTATCTTTGTAGTAGATCGTATGTATGTTGAATATTTCAACAAAGATCTTAAATACCAACATGAAAGTTGATATTTCAATTGTTGTCCATCCTCAACGCACTGTGCGCTGTAAGAAAAGAGCTTAAGATATTAACGAACTTCCGTATTACAAAACAAAGATTTTAGATCTTGCAAGCATCGAAATTACCAACAATCTTCCCGCCTTCTCACGGAAGGACCACTTAAGGTCCTCTCTAGATTCATGTCCCCTTAAAAGTGACATTCGAGTTTAGTGCAAAGGTTTAATATATTCTTCTCCAGCGGGAGATAAGAGCCTGGATTTCAGCGGGTTTTCTTCCGCGAAAAAGCTTAGCGTATCTCCGTTGTAAATCGCGGGAAGGATGCACTAATGCCACGGATACATAGCCTTGAGGATCCCGGTCCCCCTTGAAAACCGCCAGCTCGTTGATCGCTCGCGGCCACCTAAACCGTGCCATTTTCCAAGTTTGACGCAGCCCCGATTCTCCGAGCCACTTGCCCCCCACAGTTCTCCCCCGGTTTCTTCCCCCTGAGGTATATAACTTAACCGTTAAACCTCCACACGCTATCGTTTTTAGACACGAAACGTTTCACCGTTCGCCAGCCTCGGCCCGCTCGCACCCCCTTTGAACCACGTTCTCCTTTCTTTCCATGTCCCGGGCGTTTTTGCTCCGTGAATCCCGATCATCGTTCTTTTCAATCATTTTTCATCGGCGAACGTAAAACCACCGGCGAGTTCGAACGGAGGGAGCGAACTTTCGGCGAAGTGTTATCCAAGCCTCTCGTCCACGGCTCCTTGGCTCTTCGAGCATAATCTTTGCCACCCCCCTCCCTCCCTCCCGCCCTTCACGTGTCTCTGCGAACGTATCGACGGAACGCGAATTCGTTCGTGCTCCGAAGGGATCGATGATAAAATATGCAAATAGAACGGGCCGGGAAATGGCGGACGGTCGTTTAAAAAATTCTAGAAATACCGCATCGCGACCGAGAATCGTGCCAAGTCGTTGAACGAATTCGCGTGCAATTGGCTCGCTGCGAAACCTTACCGTTTCGACTAAAAGCTGCCGCCCTAACACGTATTAGATACCACGGATTACTTCGTAAGACTTTTTACTGTTTTCCAATAGCAATCACAATTTAAATTGTCAACCAACGAGTCACATAGAACATTGAAAAAAACATAGAACACATATCACAGAATATCTCATAGAACATATTACGTTTAATTCAATTACATTGTAATTTATAATTCGGATCTTCATTCAAATTAAATTGCAATGTAATTCGTAATCGCAATGGAGTACAATTACAAAATACTTTTTAATTCAATTCCATTGTAATTCAATTACATTGTAATTCAATCACATTGTAATTCAATCACATTGTAATTTATAATTCAGATCTTCATTCAAATTAAATTGCAATGTAATTCGTAATCGCAATGTAGTACAATTACAAAATACTTTTTAATTCAATTACATTGTAATTTATAATTCAGATCTTTATTCAAATTAAATTGAAATGTAATTCGTAATCGCAATGGAGTACAATTACAAAATAGATTTTAATTCAATTACATTGTAATTCAGTTACATTGTAATTCAATTAAATTGTAATTCAATCACATTGTAATTTATAATTCAGATCTTCATTCAAATTAAATTGCAATGTAATTCGTAATCGCAATGGTGTACAATTACAAAATATTTTTTAATTCAATTACATTGTAATTCAATTAAATTGTAATTCAATCACATTGTAATTCAATCACATTGTAATTTATAATTAAGATCTTCGTTCAATTAAAGTACAATGTAATTCGTAATCGCAATGGAGTACAATTACAAAATACTTTTTAATTCAATTACATTGTAATCCAATTACATTGTAATTTATCATATAATTCAGATCTTGATTCAATTAAATTACAATGTAATTTGTAATCGCAATGAAGTACAATTACAAATACTTTGTAATTAAATTACATTAATTGCGAATTACGATGTAATTAAATTAAAATTGAAAATTAAAGAATAATGAAGTAATAGGTAATAAGAGGTTGACAAATCTATGTGAAGGGATGTGATCCATGTTTCAGTTACATTGTATTTCAATTACACATCCGATTAAAATAATTATTAATTGAACTAACTGAAAGGTTTGAATCATTTAATTCAATTGTGACGTAGTTGAATTGCAATATAATTGAAATACAATGTAATTCAAATACGTAATTGAATTGCAACGTAACTGAATTAGCACAACTCTGCCTTGAACCTGCCTTGAGTAATTACAGTCACTGAATTCCTAATGAAAGGGCTATCATCGTAGATGTTGAAAAAGGAGTTTTAAAAAATAACATAAACACATTTTTATGGCGTCGTGTGAATCTCAAGTCTGTCTTTAAGACATTCGACGTGTCTTTAAAAATAACGAAGACATTTCGGGTGTACACGTCATATGACCCACCCTGTATAGCTTTGTACAAGTGGCCGCGACCCGTGTATTCGTTGGAGTCTACTCATCAGTGGCCGTTCGTTTTCTGCTGCAATTAACTAATGATATTTGCACGTAGTCGTCTTTTCGTCGGACCGCGTACGTTCGCGTACATATGTATATTTATAACGTAAGCGGCCGGCGCGCTGCGAGACGCGATAAAATGTTGTAATAAAATTCCGAGTTTTGCAGTAAAAAGAAGAAAAAAACACCGCAAAAACGTCAAGTCATAAACGCGAAACTGATACTCGCGCACGTGAGGCAACCGGGTCGATATTTAAATGTTTACAAACTGGCAGGCTGAACAGGACGTGTTTTGTTACCACATTTTCGCGGCAACGCGAAATTATTTTATTCGGCACGTGTGTATGTTCCACGCGTAGTCGGCATATCTGCTGCAAGCTGAAAGTAAAGTATCGTCGTGTATGATCGTTACCGGTGAAATCGATGACGCTATTTTCATTGATTAACGAAAACATAGATTTATAATTTTATTCACACCAACAAACATTTTCCATTCTTTACACTCTGATGCGAAGACATTTAAAGACTTTGAAAACACGAATAAATTGTTTCCAACTATTTAGCACTGTTTCTACTAAAGATGTCAAAAGATAGATTAAAAATTGTAAGCATAAATTGATTGAAACTGCACAGATGCATTAAGGGGTAATTATTTAAAAAATCTGTCTCTTTGAATATACAGGACGGTGGTATAACCGAAAAGGGGGTGATTCTACATTAAAAAATAAGTCGAAACTAAAGTTAAAATTATTAAAAGAAGACCTGTATTTTGCTGATAATGCAGAGAACGAGTTTCTCGCAATCATCCTGTGTCATTATAAGATTCTTTAGTGTTTTTAACGAAGTCAACATATTTGCGGGAATCTCGGGTTGACAAAATATTGTCATTTTCGGTTTTATTAGAAATTATTGGCTCGCACCCGGGGGCCTATAAAATAAAAATTCAGACCAATGTGCGCCGTGGGAACGCAAACATGCAGGACGATAAAAATACACGGGCGTATCGATGCAATGGCGGGGTGTATTCAAATTGAGATTCCCGGTGTGCGTGTCCTCGCAACACGAACCGGCAAAATGAGATTTTTAATTAAGCCAGCACGGGTGACGAGATTGCCGGTCGCACGCGTGACTTTTATCAAGGCGGATTTACATTGCCGCGGACCCCCAGCGACATTTAAACACGCGTGCCGGCTGTTGATACATCGCCTGTGGAAACGAGCCTCGCAGACAAATGTTAACGAGCCCGTTGCTCGATCCTCTCGTATTCGCGACGGGGAAGGGCTTGCGATGAATTCCTCGTTTCTACCTAATTATCTGCGCGAGATCGCAAATCATTCAACCCGTTGCACTTAAGAGACTGTTCTGGTTTTCGGAATGTTTAGAAATTTTTTTCAGAAGCACCGTTGAACCTTTTGCATTGGAATTTTGCACACGTATTTATCGGTATCTGAAGTACCGTTGTGATTTTTTTCAACTAAAAATAATCAAAATAACAGGAGTTATATATATTTTTAAAAAGTATGTTTTGAAAAACATACCGATCGACATTTACCATGATTCTGGTCTTTCTACAGATCGGAAACAAAAAAAATGAAGTTGAGTATAATAACGTTGCGCATATCAAGGCACAAAATTAAATTTAGAAAATATACAAACTAGGGTTAAATATTAAATATTTTCAGACGGATGGCATCAGCAACATAAGTCTCAAATAATAATTACAATTTAGCTTCTCAAGTAGCTTTGATATTTGACAAGAAAATGTAATGTTTAAGAGATTAAACAACAAACTAGCTAGATGTTTGCAATGCATTCAAAAATCATCGTTTAGAGAAAGAGTTACCCGGTAATTTTTCAACGATATATTTTAAACGGTGATTCGTTGGCGGTCAAAAATTATTTTCGGGCCGAATATTTACTTCGGCGAAATGTGTCGAAATTGCAAATATTTTCGCGAACAACAAACCGTCCGCTGCAATCGTCCGCTCGTGGATAAGCGTTTCACGTTTCAAAGGATCGACAGTTACTTTTTTGCCACATCGTGTTTAAATGGTGCGCGGCGAACGCAACGTTGCGTTTCCCGCGAGCGAGTCCTTTTTTTCCGCGTGTCCAACGCGTGTCATTATCCTCGACGAAGGATTTTCCCTCTCTATAAATATACGTGTGTGTACAAGGCAACGGTGCTGTGCCGGCGAAATTAGATCAGGGTGAATACGATCGTGCACTCGAAACACCGAGCCCCGAGACGTTTCTGGATTTACATTTCTATCCAGTGGCCCACGAGTCTCGATTATCGTTGACCGGCCGCCGTCCTGATTTTTTAATGGATGCAAAACGGATGCATACACGCGCGACAGAATGCAAATCCAACGAACGCGGCACCGGTCGTCGTCTCGTTTCGCTAAACGAGACGAAATTCTGGATATTCTGCGCAAGATCGGCCCAACAACGCGGAAAATAAGGAAATCCGGTTCAATCGCTTCCAACGGTGAGCCGGATTCGTTTCTGACGGATTTTTCAACGTGAAATCTTTGCTGGGACGCTCGCTTATCATGAATATTGCGCTCGCCTCGTATATTTAAGGGGTTATATACAGTTATGAGGCCCAAAAAAAGCGATTTTTTAAGAATTTTTCCTGAGAAGACCTTTACATCTGTTAATGTAAAAATTTGTACACATATTATGGTAACTTTTAACTGTATTTTAACATTTTTTATTTGTAAAAATAATAATTTTGAAACCTGCTATAGCTGATTTCCTGGAGCTCCTCTGAAAAAAGGAGCTTCGCGGTGACCACTATATCTCTGGACTGGATCATCTAAAATGAAAAAACCAAACTGATTTCGTTAAACAAATGTATAATCTAGTACTTAATCGAAGGAATAAGCAAAATAAAATTTTGTGACAAAATGGCGGCTTTTCAAAGAAAAAAATCGATTTTTCACCAAAATTTTGGCCTTAAATTGTTTATAAAAAAAAAATTCATCGGAGAGAAAAAAGCTTCGATTAAGTACTAAAAAATATACTGAAGAAGCTTGTGTTAAAATTTGAGATTGATCGGTTCAGCCGTTTCCGAGGAATCTTGGTCACCGACTTTGAAAACGCAGTTTCGAGAAAAACGCGTCGAAAGATCGCGTTGAAATGCTCTGACGCTCTCAAACGCTCCGACACGTCTTTACAAATATGCGTGTAACTTCGAAAATAATCGCCGGATTGACTTGAAATTTTTTGTGCGTATACTTAAATATATGTACGTTACGAAAATGAAATTTAAAAAAAATCGATTTTTTGAAAATGATAACTGTACACACACAGATGACGACAGGGACAAAAGTGTTCGTACACTTGGAATATAGAAATAAAAACAACAATGTTTTCTATATTATTAAGTATATTCAAATGTACGTAACTGTATATTATACATTACACTTCTAACAACAAATGAGCAAAAAACAAAGACAATAACATCACTTGGTAACTTGAAATGAATTCAAAATTCACACTACTGTAAGAAATTGCCAGGACAAAAGTATTCGTACACCACCATTTATGTTGATAAACACAGCAGTTACGAAGGAATCACAACATTCCGATCAATGTAAACAATACTTTAGAAGATATCATGTTAGTTTCATTGATTCTAGTCGTGGCGAGTACACGTTATTAGTGAATATTTGCAATATCGGGAGAAAACGCAATGAAACTACGTTGGAAGAACGAAAAATTATTATACAGTAATACGAAGAGGGCAAATCATATAGAAATATATCAGAAATACTAAAAAGAAGTCGATCAACTGTACAGAGTATAATAAGTAAATATAAAAAAGAGAGAACATTGCAGAATAAAGAAAGAACCGGCAGACCTCGGAAGCTAACTGTGAGAGTAGCGTAAAATCGTCCGAATTATTAAAAAAAAAAAAACAGATACCAGTGCATCGGAAATCGTGACACACACCTTCAAGAATATATGCACAAGGAAGTTCATTCGAAAACAGTGCGAAGAGTGCTACATCGGGGAGGATATAACAGCAGAGTTGCGAGGAGGAAACCACTCGTCAGCAAAGTAAATAAAAAAAAAGAGATTAGAATTTGCAGAAGAATACATAAACGCTAGCGACGACTTCTGGAAGAATGTAATATTTTCCGATGAGTCGAAATTGAATAATTTTGAAACTTGAAAAAAATGTACGAAAATACACAACATCGAAAGAATATTTAAAAGTAATATTTAAAAGAAATATTAAAAAGAGAATGGTGTAATTTAGAACCTGACGTCATTAAAAGTTTAGTATTAACGAGAAATAAATTCAAAAATACATCTCTACATATCGTTATAATTTTGCTTAATTTGTGTGCATAATTGCAGCCCGGCCCATTTATACCGCCAAATTGCAAACCCTTATTCTGACCCTCATTACAGATTGACTTGCGTATGTACAACGAAATGGAAGAAATTTTCATGCGATCGTTTGAGAGATTAATCCAGTTAAAAATACGAACGTGAAGTTATTATCGCGCTGCGCTTCAATTCGAAGCGATTGCGATGAAAACGAATTTCCCGTAATTTTTCTGCAATTCAATTGCACGCGCACATCGCTTACGAGGATCACATAATTAATTATCCCCGCTAATTACCACGTGGTTGATCATTAATATTTTCATTGGCACGGTGTAATTATTCAGGTAGGATTTTCTGTAACGAAGATTGAAACGCATCTCTAAAGTATGTTATCGTGCGTGTCGCAAACGCGTAATAATATGGATCACGATCGAGAATATAGTTAACGATGGAACCGGGGAGATTCGAACGGGTTTTTTATTTACGGCAGTCGCGTGGCTTCGTTCATTTTAATATAGAGGTGAATTTTTTATTTCATCGGTCGTTTCGGACGGGTCGAAATTGGATGCGTTTTAATGAACGCCGTTACTGAAATTGAAATGGTGCGATTGTTCGTGCGACCGTCATCCAGAAGAAATGATAAAATCGCTTGTGAGAATTGATAACTGGAAACGGCATACGGCTCTCGGATTTCATTGACGAACATTATTTTACGAGACCGTGAATGTTTCGTGTAATTTAGACGACTCGGAGAAAATATCTATCCACGAATTTGTCTGGCTTTTTGTCTGGCGTTTTTATGTTACCGAATATAAAAGCTGTGAAATTAATTAAATTGCAAATTCATATTTTCGCGGATTATTTTGCGAAACTCGGAATAAGGGAACAGTGTATTCCGTCGACCAAAACGATTAACTTATTCGGAAAATATCGGCATGCTATTGATTTTAGTCAATATAAATATGTTCTTGTATTTCACGAACGAAATAAATCATACCTTACGGATGTAGAAATACTACGAACGCACGAATGTCTGTAATCTATTGCATATGTGATCGAGTGAAATTATGAATCAATAGTAATTATATCCATGAACATTTTCGTAACAATTATCGTTCATTCAATGAACGGAATAATAATTCTCTTTCGTAGGTAGATAAACCTGCTAAAAACTTTCAATTTACTTTTAACTGGTTGGCACGATTAAGAAGAATATATTTTATCAATCCACTAGAAATTTGAATTGTATATTCTAAGTTGCTCTGCGATGCACTACAGTTATTAATAGACGGTGGATTTTATGCATTTATGAAAAAAAATGAATAGACCAAATTCGAAGCTGACAGGACACTAGAAGAGTTTGAGGATGCTGTCATATTATTTTTGAGTTTTTACGATGATATGAAGAGTGTTTGAATAAAAAGCAAGAGCATGCTAGGTTTGAATAAAAAAAAACAAGAGACTTGGACAATTTTTATTTTGCATAAAGACCCGCAGTATAGTGATTAAGAACCGTGCTGATAGGATTCCGATAGGAATTGGAAACAAAAGAGGTGGCAAAAAAATGTTGAGATTCGTCATCTCTATCTCAGACTTGATTGACGCATTGTGGTGGCTAAAAATGGTAGAAGAAAAGCTGGCGATCGATAATGAAACAATCGTGTATCAAGAAATTTATTCGATGAAGAATATATCGTGATTTTACAGAATATAATTGTAACCTTCACTTACTCATGATCAAAAGATATTAACACTATTTCTGCCACGGTTTCAAGCTATTTCGAATTATCTTTTTATCTAGAGTCAACCCATTTTCGATTGTACCAGTAGTTATCGATTATCCCGTATATTCGAAGATTTATTGAATAATTTCCTTTTAACGCATCGTTTCAGTCTGGATCAATTTTTATTTAAAATTTCTAAAAGCGTCCTTCGACGCCTTTCGTAGAAATGGTATAAAAATTGCATTGCGATGCTGTTAATGACGTTTGAGTGATTAAACAGCAGAGAAGTCCCATCGTTTTGTCCTGCACAGCCTGCAAACAGAGAGCCCGCAATAATTCTCTACGGTTCTCCTATTAATATCAACCTCAATTTTCACGGTTAGTGTTCCGTTGACACACGATACATCCGCGCCAGATGCGCATTTACATTTACATCGACTCGCAGCCGTGATCGCCAACCGACAGCGGCCGCCGTAAGTGCACTCCTCCGAAATAAATCGAAAACGCATTAAAAAAAAAAAAAAAGGAAAAAAGAAGGAAAAAAGTGGAACTCGCTAGGCGAAGGTAATTGCTCCCTTCGAAATAGAATCGGCTTTCGAGCGTATGGAGTTCGCTATAAGTTCCAGCCGGTGCTTCGTTTTTCACGAGGTAACTTCTGCGGAGTTTTAGAAGAATGGACGATGGAACGGAGTCGCCAAGGTCTTAGGGTTTCTTAGAATAACGCCTGTGACAATTTCAATGAAAAATACCGGACCAGCTGTTCCGAAACGGTGTCTCGGGCTCTGAAAGTCTCGCTTGATAATTGGCGACGGAAACGGCAACTTATTTCCCTCATTAGGGGTCTAATTAGGTTCGAAATGAAATAAACTCGCCGCCATACTACTACGGGAAAAGGCTCACCGTGTCCGCGCGTTTCACACTTGTTTCTCGGAAAAACTGTAAAGTCGCATGTTACAGGCATTTGCTGTGTTGCTTGGAACGTGAGCTTCGCTTTTGCATGATCGATATATCTGTCTTACAAATGTTCTCTTATATTTACATTACAAATACATAATTTCGTAACAACAATTTATTTTCGTAAGGTTGAATCGGTGCTTCGGTGCTTCATTCGCAACATCTAGAACAGGTACAGGTACAGGTACAGGTTTTAAATGATTTCTGCATCCCCCTAAATTCTGCGAGCATAAGCTTCGGATTAAAAAGTAACTATTTCCAAATCTAAGCGAAAAGGGCAAAAGTTAAAGCCAGTGAGTCTTCATTCGAAATACAGTCAGTCCCATAAGTATTCGTACGCCTTCTTTCGACTCATTTTCGATTATCAATGTTATTTCGACAAAGTTTTGACTAAGACCAAGTAACCGAAGCTCAATTATTCGACTATGACCTTTGGGAATCATCTTTAAAGTGAAACAATGTTTATAAGCTAAATAAACTCAACTCTGTCAAGCATGGTACGAATACTTTTGTGGTCTGTTATTATGTATCGTGTAGATTAAAATTAATATAATTTTGTTATCAATAATTCAATTCTGTTAAAATTTTCTATACATATAGTTTATGCATCTGTTTATTCGTAACAAGAAACTTACTGCAGAATCTTACATGTGTCACTTGATATCAGCAAATTTCTCTTATATGCAACGAGGGTACGAATACTTACGAGACTGACTGTATACGCGAAGAGATGAAAAAACAAAGCGAAATTTCACCGGACGAAAGGGTTTCAGCGGTGCAAGTGAAAAGTTGCTTTTTCCAAACCCGTGCGAGGAGAGATTGTATGGTATTTGCATGGGAAGCCAGTGAAACAATTTGTTTCTTGTGTGTCTTTCACTTTTCGCAGTCGGTTTGAAACTGTTTCGAATTTTCCCCGTAGCTGTTCGTAATTTCATCGCGGCTCGGCGTGGCCTCTGATTGAGAGGCGGTTTGAAAGAAATGGAGGATTCGGAGGAACGGGGAACGTCGACGGGATAAATATATGAAAGAGGCAGCCTCTGTACTTCTCGACCGCAGAGATTGAGAGACGCTGCCGTGCGCCGGACGTTTATGACGTGAAATTTGCTGCAGATATCCGTTTTCCTGAGAGCCCGGCTCGGCAGTATTTGTCTCCGAAGTTCTATCACTGTTTGATGGTCCAGCTGCCGCTATGCACGTTATCGTGCATTGCTGGCGTAATAAAACGTCGCCGTTCGTAAAATCCGACCCAAATTCCATTTGTATCATAGTTTAATGAATTTCCGAACATCCGACCATGTCCCTGTTTCGCTGGATGCGCCAGAGTTTATTGTTTCGTCTGTGACTGTCCATAAAACATTATTACAAGACACTGCGTTAAACCAAATTTGTTTCATCAGGCAGGACCTCTTCAACGTTCTTCCTAAGAATTATAAAGCTAAATAAAAATAGATTTTATACATATATGACAAAGAGGAATAAAGACAAAATTGTAAAGACATTAAAAGAACGCGAGGGTATTATTACAGTATGTTTGCATTATTAAGTACAGTGTGTTATCTTGGTTATTTCAAACAATACGAGAAAACGTTACTTACACAAGTGGTAGGGTTTAAGAAACTACATAATCAATGATATTCTTGCAAGTGGAGGCGTAGAGAAGATACAGAGGTCACCTTTGTTTTGTTAAATGGAATGTCCAATTTTTGATGCTCGATTTCGATAGATTGGCGTATTCGAAATAACCAAGATATTCAAGTGGACAGAGCTCGTGGGACGCACTGTATATTAAAGTAAGGAACATATGTTTCGATGATTTTGTATTGCTATTACATTATTAATGTGTCAGATTTAACATAAATATGGATTCGGTTGTAAGTACGAACATGTTTTAAATCGACTTTCGTTACGATTCATCGCACATGCTTAGAACCGTGATTAACGGAAATCCGTTTGTAGTGTTTTTAACAAAACAAAAAGCTGCTTTTAACGAAAATAACATACTGAATATAACCAAACTCGTTTACAATTTATTTCACGAAACCGTGACAAATTTTCAACGATGTTAGGAAGGAAATATTTAGCAGCAGTTGAGCAAAATTTTAATTTTCGAACAATGGCACTTAGAATAGCGCTTCTCATTAAAATACTACGATTGCTTTTCGTTCTCGTTTAACGTTACGAGCCACATAAAGCGATATTGCCCCGCTCCTCCGTCTCTAAACTTCAATTACTTTCGAAGTCAAGTAGCATAGTCCGGCAAAGGTCAGACGAATCGTTCGTCGAGTCCCATCTCAGAAATTGATTTCGCCCAGAAGCCGGCGAGAGCCCGCGCGGAATTTTTATTTTCATACTCCCGCAGATTAAGAATCCGCCGGAAAGTAGATGGTAAAATTTTCGTAACGAGCGAGGAGGAAGAAGAATGCGCGACACGCTTTCACGAACCGCACGAATGCGAAGGCCTCGCCGTCATCCTGATTTCATGTTTAAATGTAAGCGTCCCGGCGAGAAGGGAAGCGGCTTGGGACTCGAGAGAAATGTAATTGGCCCTTGCTGGAAATATCCTGCCCTTCACACGGGTTATAACACCTTGATACGTAACCCTTAAGGGAGCGTTTCGCCCCGGAGTGCCATTTTTTAGACCGACATGAGATTTTTTTTAAAGAAGGTGGGAGATTGTTTTGCATTGATTCTTTTGCAGACGAATATAACGGCACTTGGGGAATACGATACATTTTTTTCAAGGCAAAATACTTGAAGCTATGCGAGCTGCACTTTCTTGAATATAATCCTAACCCTTGAGACTGCATTCTGCTCCAGACATCTTTCAGGCCTCTTTGGGATTTTTTTTTAAGGAAGACAAAAGACTGTTTTGTAGTGATTTTTTGCACACATATTTAACGTTATTTGAATACTTGAAACGGTCGCAACGACACTTCCTCGAACAAAGTCTTTCTTTAAAAACAAGTTTCTTGCCGACTGGTGGTTCCAGCCATTTCGATAGGTTTAAATTGATAAAATATTGATGTACCAGTCTTGATTTATCGTTTCCTACACTTTTCTTTCATTTTTTTTTACACAATAAGAAATTATTTAAAAAATCAAGATTTATTGAAGATTTTGTAATAAATTGTGACACAAATCTTATTTATAAGCCGACAAGTTTACTTCAATTAAAATCAGTACAGGATATTTACTTAAAGTTCTATTAACAGGGACCAGGTAACTAGTTGAATTGTTAGCTTCGTTGTCGTTTAGCCAGAAATTAATTATGCCCGTACCTGTGCACGACTGTCGCGTTCGGTAAAAAATTTTTCGCAGAGACTTCCGGCGCAATCCAAAGCTTTCCTGCACACGCTCTAGCCTGTCAAAATCCTGTTGGTTAATTAAAAGAGGCACGCGAAAGTTTGAAAATGACAAGCTCGGCATTGCGTTGCTTTGAAATTTAGGAACATTGTTCGCGGAAAGTTCGCGCACAGGCTCGAAAAGGCGAGAGTGCCTTTCGGGATCAAGCTGGCATTCGCTACAGCCCATGGTCGAATCGACTTCCTGAAAGGATCGTGATACATTTTTAACCCCTTGTACTACGATTTGTTTCACGGTTTCAGTGATCAGAACTTTTTTGTAATTTATAATTTCCTAAAAAAAGGAGATAATTTATATCTATTGCCAACGCCAACAACGCCAAAATAGAATTTTATTTCGGTTTAAGGGAAATTAATAAGAAACATATTTATTAGACCCTGTTCAGCATCTTCATCACGAGACTGACTCGATATTGTAGGGCAAGAGGTTAACGCGCTCAAACATCGGATCAAAGTAACCCTGATTGAAACACCGACTAGAAAACGAACTTCCGCAATGACACAAATAATTCTACGTTAATGGGCCGAGTCGCTTCCGAGTTCTTAAGCTTGATAATCTGCAAATTGACAGTGGAATTTTTCCTAGGTTCGCTCTCGTTTCCCTCCGATTTCTTCGCTCTTTTCTGGGATCCTCGAGACCCCCCGGTAATCCTGTAAAGACTCAGATAAATTGCAACGCCGCGTCGCTGGGAGGTGTTGGTGACACAGTGTCGTTATAAAAGAAAGGAGGGGGGAGAGGAAAAAAAAGGAATATAAGCGCAACGGCAGGTCTAAGAGGGTCACGGCTTTATTTTAGACGGGGACGAGGTTGCTGTCGGCCTCGCCCACCAGCCAGAAGAATCTCGATATTTCAGATAAGGAGGTAGGACATCGCTCTAACTCGCTAAACCTCGTAAAACCGATGACTTCTCCTCACTCGATAAAGCCGAGGCAAGAAGGATGGCGGCCGGGATGAGCGGCGCGAAGGGAATTCCTGCTTCATGGACTTCCGGCCGCAAAACACGGCGGATGATCGATGCCAAGGACGCTCAAGAAAATCCCGGGTTTCGAATTTTCTTCCTAATTGACATCCCGCGACGCCACACAGTGGGCATAAACGGTATTTTCGGATTCAAAATCAAAGAACTTTCGATAGGAATGAGGTAGAGCGATGAAATTTGTTTAAAATGGAAGCTGCAACCTTGTAGAATATGGGAAAAATACGGAGATTACGGTACGAACGTTTTTTAACCCTTTGCACTCCGAACCATTCTGGCAGAAATTTACAAATCCTCGTATTATTAGTATAATTTTGGAACCAAGTAACGTGTTATAATGATATTGGACTTATATGAATTGGTTGACATCGAGGAACATATATTTGCAAAAAAATCAATATTTTATTTAAAGTTGCGCTGGAATAAATTAATTCCCCGTAATCGCTAATAAACTTTAATGTCCCATTAAAGGTGCCCAATTTCAAGAAAATTTTAGTTTTTCCACTATCACGCGCGGAAAAATTTTTTTTTTAATATGCTATATATCGTTTCCCATACATTTTTTCACGCTGATTTCAAATCTGTTTTCAAAATTTGTCTACAACCTCTGGTTTTTGCAAAAAATAGATTTTTGTGACACAAATTAATGAAATAATTTTTTCGTTAAAATGATTTGATAACACACTAGTTTGAAGGTATATCGTATTGACATATCGCTTCCGTTGCTACTGGCACTTTCTGCAGGCTGTGTGTGGCTGTAATGTAGTATAAATTAGATACATATTGTTCATAATTATATTTTCATTTACAGAGGAAGTAAGAGTAAGTATTTAATCTTTTTAACTTATGTATTTTCATCGACAAATACGTAACAAATACGTGACAAATCGCTGTGCGTCGAACTAGAGAAATTTTTAGTCGAAGATCCAAGCTCCCTATTTCTTTTTCAAAAACCTTTCACCCGACGTACGGGTATGCTACAGAGAATTTTATTTTGCAATTATCGAAGTTACTTTTCCAATGAGAATGGATCGAGTGAATTTCAAGGTTACCGATTAGGGCAGGTTTATGTAGGATTTGTAAAACGCAAGAAGCTTGAGAGAGTATACCACATCCTAGGTTTTCAACTTTTATTTCGTTCGATAGATTACTTTTACTGTGCGGAGCTTTTAACCAGTTAACTGTGGCGATCTCTTTGCAAAGTGCCCACCAGTGTGTGTCGCGATAATAACTGCTTACGAGTTAGCTCTCAGGAAGTTATAAATCCAACTCAAATTATTTATAATCTTCATTTGTTTGTTTCATTTCGTCTTGACCTCTAAACATTTTAAACATATTAAAATTTACGAATATAATTTAGTTTTCGCCAGAATTACAATTTAAATATCAAATTGTAACAAAATTTTACGCATGACGGATATAGTCGTCATGACACAAAATTCTGCCACATCTCCATGACGGATATAGTCGTCAAACACATTTAACTGGTTAACCCTTTGTCTTACAACCACGTGTAAGACTCGTGGTCAGGTATTCGGGCTAAAACTGAGTATCGCGAGCCTGGCCCGTGGTTTGTTGATCTGCCTCATCACAAACAACACAGGCCAGGCTCGTGATAGATTCTTATCAACATTTTGTCTTGGTTACGTGCTACGTTCCGTAAGTTGTGTGCGATTGGTACAACTTAGGTCCGATTTGCCAAACCGTGGAATGGCTCGTGGGCGGTATTGTTTCGTTTCGGGCCCACGCTGTTGGAGCTTGAATCGTAGGGCAAGGGGTCATGTGTCGTGGAAGCCTATCAGCGAGATTAGACCATTCGATTATGTTCCAGAGTGCAGTTTGCTGGATCAAAATATGTTAGAAAATTCTCATCTACAGTGACTCCAACTAATATTCGCACACTCTTAAGAATCGCATAACTTTGTCAATGTTGGACTATACAACTTGAATTTTTTTTTTAGAAATTAGAACAATTGGACCGTTACGTAACGTGAGAAAAATGTTTGATTAAAATTGCGATTGGTCGAAATTACAGAGAAAGTAGTAAAAGTTGTATTTTACAACTTTTTAATGCGGGCTTACACTAAAAATTTAATAAGTACGTTTTGTACATCCGTATCAATTATACATATTCTGAATATTTCATCTAAATCGGTCAACGTTGCACTGAGCTACAACCGTTTAACGATGAAAACTTAAGGGCGAAAGTCGCACAATTTTGGCCTTGACAGAGTATTTCGCCCTTATGCAATCATTTTCTAACATCTGCAGCTCATTGCAACGCTGACCGATTTCGATGAAATTCTCAGAATATGTATAATTGATACAGATCTACAAATCGTTCTTCCTAAATTTTCAATGTAAGTCCTCATAAAAAAGTTGCAAAACACAACTTTTAGTTTTTTCTCTGCCATTTCGACCAATTGCAATTTTTGTAAAAAAATTGTTTCACGTTATGTAACGATCCAATTGTTCTAACCTCTCAAAAAAATTCAAGTAGTATAGTCCAATATTGACAAAGTTATGCGACTTTCAAGAGTGTGCGAATATTAGTTGGAGTCACTGTATAAATTATGAACGTTTATCGTCGTCGGTAAGGTAATCTGTAGCATTTAGAACGGAAGTGAGTTCGTGAAATGCAGAACTGTGAAGACATTAGAATCCAACTTCGATCGTAAACGTTGAACGAAGCCAACCGAACGGTTTCTCTTCGGTGTAACAGGTATAACCGCGTACGGAAATCGAGCGGCAGGGGCTGGCTAGCAAGGGGATGATAGTGAGCGGGGGGGGGGATGGAACAGTGTCGTAGCAACAGGCGCGATCAACTGTCAGACCAATTTCACGTTGGCACAGCATCAACGGGTGCATGCGCGATCGAGAGCACATGTCAAACGCCCCGCTAGGTTTTGCCATTCCTCCTTCGTCGTTTTCTCATACCCTTACCCCGCGAGACACAGCCCTCGATTCGCGATCGTCTGTGACGCGATCGATCGGACGCGTCGTTGATTCGCTGAAAACGAATTTATGATTTTCACTCTGGGATGTGCTAGGCGTGCAAATAAGTTCGAGACACCTTGTTATTCCGTACAAAGACGTACATTGTGTAAAATAAGTTCCCGGAATTGTTCACTTTCAAATCCCACAGTGCATGCATTGAAACAAATTTTTGTGTGTAAGTAGGAAACATTGTATTCAGTCGTTACAATACAATGAAGTTCTGGGCATGAGACGTGTCGCTGCACGACTTGTTCGCACACACTTGTCGCACACATCGATCTTGGTACGCGAATTTTTGGCCAAGAACTCGACAAACGTGATCGAACAAGCATCGTATTCACCAGATACGGCCCCCTGTGACTCTTTCTTATTTCCGAAACTCAAATTACCCCTTCGGGGAAGGCGTTTCGAGTCGATAGATGCTATAAAAGAAAATTCGCAAAAGGAGCCGAAGGCGCTACCTTCTTCAGCGTTTAAAAAGTGTTTCGAAGACTGGGAGAAGCGTTGGCGTATGTGCATTGCTTCTGATGGGGCCTACTTTGAAGACGACAAAATAAATTTGGATGATTAAGTAAACAATTTGAGTTTTATTTACAAATTCCGGGTACTTGTTTTACATAATGTATTAGGTTGTCCGGAAAGTTCTTTTCGATTTTTTAACAGGTATTATAAATTGGATCAAACGACTTGACATTTTTTGAGCAATTAGAAGAATTGGTTTTCTAAATGATGTGCAAAAAAGATTTTGAAAAAATTGCAATTGGTAAGAATTACATGAGAAATTAAAAATGGCACTTTTCATACCTTTTTTATTTGAACCTGTAGTGAAAATTTAAAATATGAGTTTTGTAGATCTATGTTAATTATACACATGATTAATATACGTAGTTTTTCTAGAAAGAAACGTAGTTTTTTTAGAAAATCGTAGTTTTTCACGACTTTTGGTCACTTTTTGCTTAAAATCCACAAATTCTAACATCTTTAGATGCGTGTCGTTTTTATCTGCACCAACCGATTTCGATGAAATTTTCAGTACGTTTATAATTAACATAGATCTACAAAACGCATATTTTAAATTTTCATTACAGGCTCAAATAAAAAAGTTTTGGAAAGTGCCTTTTTTATTTGCTCTTATAATTCCTAGCAAACACAATTTTTTCAAATTCTTTTTTGCACATCTTTTGGAAAACCAATTCTTCTAATTGCTCAAAAAATGTCAGGTCGTTTGATGCAATTTATAATACCTGTTAAAAAAACGAAAAGAACTTTCCGGATAACCTAATATTTCTGTTAACGATGCTGTTCGAAAATGTCTTTCTCATTTTGAGAACATTCGAACTGAAATTCAATCATCGAAGAAATATAAAAGTTTGCGGTAGCGCGCAGCCGCGCCGGACACCCTTTGGTTCTCATCGAGGGATATCGCGGTGGTGAGTCGGGAGACCTAGATTCCGCTCGGTTTTCGAATTTTTCGAATTTTCCCGGCGAGTTCGATGCTACGGAATTCCACCACAGCCTCCAGCACTTTCAGCTGGGGAAGAATGTCTTTACCGGCGGGAGACGAGTCAATTAGGACGGGCAGTTTTAGCGAGCTGAAGGGTGGATCGTTTAGGGCATCCTCGAATCGCCCGCGGAGTTGCTCGGTCTGTGAGCGGAATTCTTTTGCGGAATGTGTGGTGCTCGTTTGCCGTGAATTTTTGGCCGTTTGTATCGCGTACGTATGTACATGATAATATAATACAGCAAGTCGATATTCTCGAAAGAGATGTGCACGATGTTTTTGATAAAATCGTTACGACTTGCCTGTTTTTCTGCAAAATACACATTTTCTGCATCTGTCACACGAAAGACCATCTCTAGGAACACATCGACGCAAAATAAAATAATTTCTACTGCTGTAAAATCAGTGTAAAATGGCAAAATGTAAACTGAACATATTTCTGAATTTCTTTTAAATTATAGGTAATTGTAGTGTGTCCATAACTAATTGGTACGCACTTCGTCCGAGAAAATTGCAAAAAGAACTCGCAAGAAATCTAAAGAAGAATTGGTCAGAAAGCATTAAAAAAGTTACCAGCACCAACAGACTGACATAATTGACTTCGAATGTTTTGAAACACACAATCAAGACAATAATGGAAGGATTTTGATGATTTTTTACAACATAGAATAAAGTTTGTAGAGAATAAACAATATTCTGAATTCACTAAACATAAATGACAAGTAACTAATAGGAAAAGGGTGTAGTTAAATCTTCCTACATACATTAAATCTAATATCAATCTGTAATAAAATACTTTATATATAGTTAAAGTAAAATAATTGTACACGTTTATTTCCAATTTCGTATTCAATTTGCAACTCATCTAAACAGCTGTTTCAAACGCTAAAAACGTTGAGCCCCCCGGCTATTGTTGTGCGATTATTATAATCGGTTTTCCCCCTTGGCCTAGGACCGATCAGAAGCATACCAATAATCGAGAGATATATAATTACGCAGCGTCAAGTGGTACAGAAAATCGAACGTCCGACAATGAAACTATTACGACAGTGAACATGAAACCTGCTTTATTCGGGAATTATTTTGGGAACGATTAATTAATTTATCGGGCTGGAACAATTAACTGATCTGCGAGCGCGATATCCTGTCAAATTTTTAATTGCCGTGCTAATTTATATTTTCGACGTTGAATGCGCGCTTAATCGTTAATTCTATAATGATAATTACAACCGTGAGCATAAGTTAGCTGACATTAATTTCAGTGAGATAAAACTGATCCTAAGTAATATATTGTTTCAATTATTATTTTCCAAATCGTTTATTTCGATAATATCCCATTTAGACCGCCCTCCTATTAGGCTACTTTCCTCGATCGACTACTATGACAGTCCCTGTCTGCTAGCGTTATCTTTGATCAATGTCGAGGAGCTCGCCGAGGAGACGAACCGATTCGTTTCGCGATCGAATAGAAAAATCGCACGAAGTAAAAGGAAAAAGAAGTACACAGTGCCCATGATCGAGTCCCCGGAGGGCGCGCACCCCCAACCCCTCGAAGATTCATATTTACCAATTTTTTCCCCCGGCATTCATCCCGCTTGGTATCGCGCTGAACACCGTCGGGAGAACGTGTCGGGGCTGCGAACGAGAAAAGAAAAAACCGGCCAAGGTAGAACTCAAGGAATTTCCTATCGAGCGTTCATCCATTCTCCAGAATACATCGATCAGAACCCGGTCCAAGGGATTCGTGTAATCGTCCCACGAATCGATCTTCCACGACCGTTCCGTGCTCGATCGCTATGTATAGGGTGGGCTCGCGTTATAGTTATCGGTCTCACGATTGACGGGGATAAAGAGATCACCTGGAATTTTGAATCGAACGAGATCCGACTGTGGGAGTTTGCTGTGCCGAACTGTGTTTTAACATTTACACTGTTTAACGATCTGCATTTTTTACATGGCGCAAATCCGAGCCAGTCGTTTGTTTAGAATACTGCAAAATCAATCTTATAATTCGGTACTTCTGAAATGAAAGATCTAGAATTACTTACACTACCGGCCATAAGTGTTTACCCACCCACATATTTTTTAACATTGTAGTCCACGGTTCTACGGTTCAGCTTCAATAACTTTGCGATTTCTCTGTTACTTTTTCCGATGCTATGATGGGACACTATTAGAGCGCGCGTTTCAATCGATAATTCTTTTCTCCCTGACATTATTTGAAATTTTCGCAAAATTCTTTAGGCACGTGAAAATCAACTCTTTACTGTATGAAAGCTTAATGCAGTATGAAATGCAGTATGAAATTTGAGAAGACTAAGATACCTGTATTACCTGCGTTCATATTCCCTACTGACCGTTATAAAAATTTCAGAAAAATGGGTTTCTTTACCTGAACTCCAAAATTGTCGTTTTTCATAAAAATCTGTAAACTCATTTACAGTACCTGATTGTGTATGTACAGAATATTTTGGATGTTTTTTTATTAACCTTATAATTAGGATTTAATGCTACGGACATTTTCATAACAATAAAATACCTATTATTTGAATAGTAACGAAATTTGAAGGTGGGTAAACACTTATGGCCGGTAGTGTATATGGTATTATTCGGTAGTTCTGGAGTGTGCTTTAATCTAAAGTGAATAGGTTCAATTAACGTCCACGGCATTCTGAAATGAACTGGGTCCCTCAGCGATTTTATCGAAAGAATCGAAAGAAAAAAAGAAAAAAATTTTACTTGCTTCATTCCGACCCGTCCTTTGTGAAATAAAGTGTGTAATCGTATAACGAAAAATCTGGAACGAATCGTTCTGTGTCCAATTGATAGTTCCACGGTTAGGTTTTCCACGGTTGTGCCGTAAAGCGAACAGTTTTAATTGAAAGCAGCAGCGCTTTAAATCGAATTAGTTTTCCCGGTGATTTTGTAAGAGGAAGAGCAAGTTGAACGTGGCTACTTCCCGAGGGATTGTTTGTTGGACAATTACCGGCTCGTCGATTGCGACAGGGATGACGGGACACCCGGTATAGCAGCCATTGATTCGTGCTATTCACGATATTTGTATTGTATCCTCCCACCTCTTCCGTGCAATCTGTGCATCTCCGGCCGAATGCAGAAGGCCGTCCAGTAGTATAGCGGCGAACTGGTCAGCCGGACAGCGGCGATCGACGACAAAGGAGCCCAGAGAACTTCTCTCCTCTCCCCTGTGGAATCACGGTGCACCACGCGGTGATTTGGTATTACCAGGCTCTATTTTCGTGTCGCAAAAAGAAAAATGAACGTGCCGAATGAAAGGCGAGAGTGTTACCGAAACGCTCCACCAGAACATAAGCGAACCTGGCGTAGCTGCTCGAAATAGGGGAGAGTTGCCAAATGCGTACTGGTCACCTAAATCGTATCACCTCTTTTATTTAAAAATTAATGCATTTTTTTATGCCTCTTGGTGGTAAAGATATGAAGTTTTATTTATGCCGATAAAGTAGGACCAAAAAGTCATTCGCATGAAGTGTTGTTTTGTGAATGACAGAAGCACAAAGAAATCAGGCAAGTCTGATGTCAATTTTAAACGATTTTAATCGGCTGAATTAAATATAAATCTACAGTTTCTGAGGTAGTCGTATATATTTTTGAAAACTAGCTATGTTATATTATGTATTTCTATTTAGTTTATAAAACATGCTGATAATGTTTTAAAGGTTAGCTTCAATTATTTAGCGGAACGTCTTTTTCCTAAATCGTACCACACTGTGGTTTCCTAAATCGTACCAGTACGATTTAAGATACTGTTATTCAAATTTTACCGTGAAAATAAACGATTTACAATATTTAAAATTTTTTTAGCATGGGAAAGTAGCTTGCAGTAGCCCCTATAAAAAGGAATTAGTTGCAATGAAAACAAAACAAATGAAACAAAGAAAAATTGATTTCACGCCTTCAACCAGCACCGCTGCTCCAGTTCTCGTAGAAGTGGAGAATGAAAACGATTGGTTCTGTTTTCTTTGCAATAATTCTTATTTAGAAGACATGATCCAATGCTTAAAGTGCCAAAAGTGAGTACATGAAGCTTGTGGAGGAGTTTTGAAAAAAGACAATATTTATTATTGTCCTAGTTGTATTTAAGTTAAGTAATGTAATAGTTAATTTTAATTTTATGTTGTATTGTATATTAAACTGAAATTAAACGCAAAATACAGTTTCTCTTATGATTTTTTTGTATCTTTTTAATCCAATACATCAGGTACAATTTTGGAAACCGGCTAATACCATTTAGGATACCGGTTGCCTAAATCGTACTGTTTGCATGATCTGATAAAAGTGTTCATATCACAATGATCTATCAATAAATATTTAAAAAATCATATTAAATTGCAACTTCGATAGCTAATACATAAATGCAAAACATAATTTTTGCTCAAATTCCTACTAAAGAATATATAAACTGCCTTCGAAATTAAGTGGTACGCATTCGGCAACTCTCCCCTAATCAATTTTCTTTTGCACAAATCGGTAGGTGTTGCCTTTCGAAATTATTGCTCCAAACGCATTCAATAAACCGGCAAAGAATTAGGCGTATTTTGCCATTTTTGTTGAGCTGATATACACGGTGCGTCGAAAAGCCCGTTTTCTCGACAAAATTCCATTACTGGATAAATTATAGGTGATACAAGAAAATGTTTCATACGAAAGTTGTAGGGTGCAGAAGACAGTAGATCCTGTTCACATTTTTCTCTCTCATTATTTTCGTCGTATCAACACATTGTGAGTGCAATAAATTATTAATGTCCCCTGTTCATCGTAAACGCACTTGTTTAAATCGAATATTGTCTTGCTTACCTGATAATTGATTTTTTATACTTTCACAAAATGCAATAAAAAAAGAGATCGATTTTCTCGATCCGATTACTAATCGTAATCTGTTTTTATAAATGTTGACCGTGGTACCATGCGCGAAAAAATCGTGGCACATTTATTCGAAATATTTTACAGGCACGTAGGTTGGACTGAATATTGAAAACCACGTTGTGCTTTGGATTTCAAAATTTGTGTACATGAATGAACTGAATATCGAGTAATCGAGCATTATAATAGCCAGTGGCGGGGAGCCTAATGATTCGAACAGAGAGGCGATTGCGACGCACGAATTTTACGAAAAAATAGAAATATTGATTCTAGTTTTATTCCAGTAGTCGTTTGTTTCTACGGAAACCTGTTGTATTGGATCGAGTTACGATAACTTACAGAAAAATGATTAATTCAGTACGAACTGGCAATGGTACCACTGATAATTTGAGTAGCAATTATTAACCCCTTGCCCTACAATATCGAGTCATACTCGTGACGAAGATTTTGAACAAAGTGTGCCAAATATGTATGTTATTAATATCCTTTAAACCGATATAAAATTCTATTTTGGCGTTGTAATATAAATTCTCTCCTTTTATTAGGAAATTACGAATTACAAAAAAGTTTTAATCAACTGGAACCGTAAAATAAATCGTAGTTTAAGGGGTTAACTGTCATAGTAATTGGAAATGTGAATTTGAAGAATGTTAATCAATAGTCTGCAGGAAAGGAAACTGAAATTCTTAGAAGCAGAGATGTAGTAGTGTCTAGTAGTATAACGTAAAATTGGTCAGAGGTTGATACGAGGAAATTTTCAATTCCTCGCGTATGCAAATAAAATCAAGGTCCAGTAGAGAAAACTGATTTTCACTTGTTCCAGTCAGTATTCACTGTAGAAAATTGTTTGTCATTCGTTCAAATCAGTGCGCGAAGCGTGGCCGAGAGAAATGTCGTGCATTTCATCCTCTGACGCTGTTTGTAAGCTTACGTCAAGTTCTGGACCAAAGATTCCGAAGGCACGAAGTTTCGAAACGAAGTTTGATCACAGCGTGCACAAACTTAAACAGTTCGCCGAAATTGTTGCACGGCGCATTGTTTGCCAGCACACAAATTACTTCACTTATTTCCCTGTGTCAATAACTGCGAAGATTTCCGGTGAGGATGCCAGTCTGCCCGAAAATTCGGCAATCCGAGCAAGAACGTCTCGATCGGACAATTGAAATTCAAAACGAGCTTTCGCGTCTTCGAGTCAAACGAATGGCTCACGAAGTTTCGAATACTGTCCCCGCAATTTTTTCAATATACGCTGTTCTTTCGACGAGGTTCAATAAAATTCTAGCGACACAGCCAAGTATCCTAATTTATTGAACATCCTGCGTTAAGTTTCCAATTTATTCCACGTAATTTTTATTTCTTAGTTATTGAATATCCACTGTCGAAGTTAATGGTTCTTACGCCAGCTTGTATCAATCAATTGAGAACAATCGAAACTACATAAAATCTTTATCGACTGAAAGAAAGATAATCCCTTTGTAATAAATAACCGATACACTGCGGATTTTTATGCATTTCCAAAAATGTTAAAAAATCTCTGAAATGCAAACGTCGCTATAACACGATTTTCGTGTAATTGTAATTTGCGGTAACTACCATCGCTAAAAATAAGATTCCATTTCAGATAATTAATTTTGCTTCGCCAGCTCGTGCATGTATTGCTAAAAAAAGTCTGAAGTGCATAAAGTTGTCGAACAATTTCTGAAAAAGCGAGCAATGAAATTTAAGCTCTGCAGATAATTAAATTTCTGGTCGCTCGGTTTATGAGAAGAAATTAGTATATTAATAAATAGCATTGAATAAGAACAAAAGGTTAACTGTACACACGCGGTCCTAATTTCGCAGAAGCGGTTGCTATGAATTCTCTTTGGAGAGTACGCGGTACTTGGTTGCAAGTTGCACGTGCAGGTCGTTCTACCGGTAGGACGCATAATTACAATATCACCCGAAAGACTGAAGCGTTATTACTGCCTTTGAGTTCCGTTTTAAAGCGATATTAGCCTCTTTTTGAGTGTGGACTTTGCTCCACGGCCGACAAAAGCGGCGGCCAGCACCGAAATCCTTTCGTCTTTCCTTCGAGGTAATTTTTTCTCCCCATCGCATTATCGTCCCTTCTCCGCGTCGCATTCACCTTTTACCCGATGCACACACTGCATGCATTCAAGGGAAGATGACAGCACGTCCGGCCGTGGACATGAGAGAAACTACTCGCCGACTCTGAACTTCCCTTGAAACGGTATTTTTAGAATTTTTTTCGGAAGAATACGAAATACGATTTTTGTTCGATGGAAATTGTATGGAGATTTTTCCAAACTTCTAGATCCCGAATAGCCTTAATGCGACGAACGAATACGAGGCCTGTGCTCGTTAAACGTGTAACGATGGTAACGCTGTGCGTAAATGAAGTTACGCGGCCTATGCACGCATGTTCCCCGTTAAGTGGTTTGAAATTTTACACGGTTACAGGTATAAAATACACAGGCGTCCCACGTCGCACAGGTTCCTACCTTACGGAAAAACGAAACAATTAAATCAGCGAACGTAATTAATATATCAGCCGGTTCTGCGAGCTCGGAACAATAGCTTCTATTTTGAACTTCTCCAGCAAGGTACGTGGGAGTCGGGACAGACCTTTCCTTGACGCAGGCTTCTGCGAAATAGTCTTCGGAAGTGAGAATTTGATCTTCTTTCCTCGAAACCGATGCTATTGTTTTAAATGTAGCTATTTCACTCGCGAAGATGAAAATCGTAAACTGTATTTAGGTCAGTTGTTTGATACTTGAACTGTTCGTCATTGTTTCAAGTCGAAGTGCTAGAATTTTTAGTTTTTCTTTTTCGGAAACGAAGGTTTGAAGGAGCGTTATATATTTTATACGTTATGATTATCCTGTGGATTTTAAAGAGTAAAAACATTTTAAAAATTTGTAAATACACTGTTTTTATCTCTATAAAATTATTAACCCTTAGCACTCGAATGGTGACTGTAAGGCACCACTAAAAATTGCTGTACAATTATTCAAAATATTTTTTACATTATTAAATTCATTTGCACGTAATAAATTACTAAACATTTCAGTATTGTACGAGTAAATTGCACCATTTTCATATGTATAACATGAGAAAGAAATATATAAAAGGAAAATATTCTAGGCGAAAGAAATGTTTCGTTTTGGAGTTTAAATAGCTTCGAGTGCAAAGGGTTAATAAAATAAATGAATGTATATGCAGCTACCAAATAATACAATTTTTATTTTGCGAGAAATAAAAATGAAACCTATGTATTATTTTTTCCGTGCGGTTTGTATTACTTCATGAAGTAACGCATGCTCCAGCAAAAAGGTTTCATGAATATTGAATAAATTTTGTTTAGGATCTAGGTTGGTAAAATATTTAACGCGCGTTCGTGAATTAGTGGGCGTGCGATTATCGTGCCAATCCATCAGGCTTTATCAGATATACGCATTGAGTTGTTCCTGCTGAATTCATATCTAAGCCATTCGAGAGTGATTTTAGATATTCTTTTCTAGAAACTCGATCAAAATAGCATACTTGATACCGTAAACATAATTAAAATGTATGTATCAGTGGTGCCGAAAAAGACTGTATCTCGGTCGTGCACGCTAAGACTGAAAGCATAGAACCTACCTAGATATAACAAATAAAAGCTATTATAGACCAAGACAGAATTTTTGTACATTCTCTTCAATTTGGGGAAGGAAAATGGAAAATTTTCATAATATCAATCACAGCAACCATATTTATTCATCAACCCACCGAAATTTTTACGTTCTTATAACAATTACTTCTGCTTTCCATAAAAATATAATCACAGTACACCGAAATCTCTATTCTTGGCTGTTACGTCGGTTTGCATTTCCAAGATAACAATTTATACAATATATCTAAAACGTTGAAACTGACCAGGCACGCTATGATAACTACGATCACGCAGCCCGTTTTAATACAACTAGGGTTGAATACCATTGATAGCATTCAGATTTTTTAAATAATTACAATTGCCTTCGTGCCAATTCAACGTTGATTAGGGCTTCGAGGAGGATCTCAAAAACAAATTTCTCCAATTTCAAATATTGTGGGTTAGTAATGGTAAACACGTTTACAAGAAGGGTATACCAGCAGTTTCTCGATTCCCCGAAAAAAATCCTAAACACTTTTTATTACAACAAAGTAATTGTCTTAACTTCTCAAAAACAAAAAAAAACCCAAGTCGTACGGTCCAATGAGAAAAAGTTATCATCCCTTTAACAGTGTCCGAATAATATCGCTGCGATTCACTGTATCTCTGAAAAAGAGATACGGAGCCCGAAGAATTAACACTTTGGGTGCCAAACCAGAACCCTAAAAAATTCCATGAAACCAAAGTAAGTTATTTAATGAAATAAAAATTGAAAATAATCATATGTGTGATATCGAGTAGTCTTTCAACTTTCTTACATTTTACAGATCCCAATCGAATTTGGTGCAATGAATATATTAACCCCTTGCCCTACAATATCGAGTCAGACTCGTGATGAAGATTCTGAACAGAGTCTAATAAATACGTATGTCATTCATTTTCTTTAAACCGAATTATAATTCTATTTTGTTGTACTTGATATACAATGTGTGATAATATTAAGTGGACACTTTTAAAAATTGCATAACTTTTTTAAAATTGATCCAAATGACTTGATTTTTTTAAAGATGTTACACTGATTAGTTTGCTAGACATTGAGTAAACAAAAATTTCTTTGGATTGCAATTGGTTCGAATGATAAAAAAATGAAAAAATGATGATTTTTTCATTTTTTTATGTAAACCTATTATGATAATTTAAGAAATGCGTTTTGTAGATTCCGGTAACGTATATGCATACTGAAAATTTCATTGAAATCGGTCAACGTTGTAATGAGGTACAAACGTTTAAAGATGATCACATAAGGGCGAAATTTCCTGGCAAGATCGAAAATCTCTCTCTCTCTCTCTGCGACTTTCACCCTTAAACTCTAATATTAAAAAGTTTGTAGCTCATTGCAACGTTGATCGATTTCGACGAAATTTTCAGTATGCATATACGTTACCGGAATCTACAAAACGCATTACTTAAATTATCATTATAGGTTTACATAAAAAAGTGAAAAAATCATCATTTTTTCATTTTTTTATCATTCGAACCAATTGCAATCTAAAGAAATTTTTGTTTACTCATTGTCTAGCAAACTAATCAGTGTAACATCTTAAAAAAATCAAGTCATTTGGATCAATTTTCAAAAAGTTATGCAATTTTTAAAAGTGTCCACTTAATATTGTCCCCGACTGTATATCCATTGGAGAGAACATAGGCATAGAATAAATATAAACTGTCTTTCTTTTTCTATGAAATTCGGAACGATGATGAATTTCTAGTCAGTATAATCACAAAATAAATAGTAGTGCAAGGGGTTAACGTAAAAATTCATTTTAGAACCTGGACAAATAATTCCGTCATCCACGTCTGGCTGACATGGCGGTCAACGTGTTAAAAACAAGTTGTTACAATGTCGTGTAACTTTTCGGGCAACGCGTTAAATCCTCGAAATTCGTGCGCGCATCGTCTTCCGGCGTAATTCTGACGCTACCAACCAAAATTCCCGCAATTCCGGGGTCCTCGAGAAGCTGAACTCTGGCCGGCAAGTTTCGAAGCACCTTGCACATAGTCGGCCGCCATTTATCATTCGAACAAAGTGTTCCCATCTCCGGCAAACACTTAGGAGAGGTCTCCGGGAGCGTGCGTGCGTGCACACAGTCCGCAAGCGGGTAGGAAACGGCAGAGCCGCGAGACAGTAGTAGACTAACAGGCCGAGTCAGACATGCGCCCTCAAACAGGACCGAGGGAGAGAGAGAACGATTGGGAGATGCGGGGAGGTAAGCACGCGCCGTCCTGAGGGAGAGAGAGAGAGAGAGAGAAAGAGAGAGAGAGAAAGAGAGAGAGAGAGTGGCAGCAGTGAAAGAGCTCCGAAACGCACGTTTCAGTTTGTCGCGTGTGCTGGCACAGCGCGCATACCGTACCCCGCCGGAAGTGCGCGCTCTCGAAAACGATGCGGTGAGAGTCCATCGGCGAGAATCATCCCGCCGGTTTTCTGGCGGATCGAGGTAGCCCCGAAAAATAGGGGGGACCGTCGATCCAAGGGGACTTCTCGCCCTCAGACTCGAAACATGAAGCCAGCGACGAAGAGGACGACAACCACCTACCCCAACAGCTGCGGCATCGCGTTCACCTTCACCAGGTTCCTGCTGAGACTGCTACGCTCGATCCAACAGCGTATCTTGCCCCGTCCACGCCGCCAGAAGCACTGATCATCGTGATCTTCTTCGTTTCATCTCGATTCCATTTTCCCGCCAGTGAACCAGTGATCGCGGTACTTTGCTACCCCCTCGTGACTGTTCTACGAGACCCCACGGGCTGCTTCGTGTTCACAGGTTTTGAAACTGTGTTTATTGCATCCTCTACCTTTCCCATCTATCCTAAATTCGTGTGACAATCTTCATAAAAAAAAAAAGGAAAATGTTCGACACCTTTTGTCCTCGAATCACCAGTAGATCACTACCGTTCTGCAAGGTCCCATCGACTGCTTGATATTTACAGGCTTTAAAGCTGTATTTATTACATCCTGTACTTTTCGTATCTACCTTAGTTTACGTGATATGCTCCATAAAGAACGAGCTTCGTGAAATCCTCTTTGTCCGTGCCACCAGTAAATCGGTGATCTCGATACTTTGCTACTCCCTCGTAACTGATCTGCAAGACGCCAAGGGCTGCTTTGTGTGTTCAAAGGTTTTGAAAGTGTGTTCGTTCCATCTTCTACCTTCTTGATTCTTCCAAAGTACTTGTGACAACCACCATGAAAAACACACGTCATGTTTGACACCTTTTGTCCTCCAATCACCAGTAGATCACTAATGTTCAGCAAGGTTCCATCGACTGCTTGATATTTGCAGGTTTTCAAGCTGTATTTATTGCGTCCTCTATCTTTCTTGTCTACCCTGAGTCACGTGATCCATAAAGATCGAGCTACATTCCGTTTAGTACAATACTTTTTGTATTCCCGCCACCAGTGAATCAATGATACTCGATGATGTATTTGCTACCTCCGTATGATGGGTGTTGACCGAACATTTCATCATACCATTTCATATCATTTCAGCTGCATACCTCGTGTTCCCAGGTTTAGAAGTTTCAGTTTCCCTGTCCTTCATCTTCCCCGTCGTCATTGTACTTAACGTTTTGACGTGACAAGGACTCCATCCTAATCGATCCTCTTTCTGTTCCTGTCTCCAGTGATGCATTCATCTCAGCATCTTCTCGTGCCTACGTCGTCCTAACTGTCCTTGATCGAGGATCCTATAGGTTGCCTTGTATCTTGGGTGTTGACGTTGTGTTTACATCGCTGACGTTAATGCGACACTATCCAACTTCGTTACACTGAATGATAAGAGTTCCATTCTGATCGGTCTTCTTCTTGTTCCCGCCATCAATGATACAGCGATCTCGATACCTGTTTTTTCTTACATCCTCCCGGCTGTTTTTGATCGAAGATCGGTAACCAGTTACAAAACGGTACTCCTCTAGTTTTTGAGGTCCTTCGTCGTGACCTTCGAGTCATCGAAGGAGTACCCTTTTGTAAATAATTACCCGAAGATCCTACAAGCTTGGTTTTGAAACTGTGTGTTGGCAGGATTTTTTGCATTCGAGAAAAGAATATATCGATATGGAAGTATTATTTGCATCCTGTTGAAATGATCGAAGAACGAATATTTGGTGCCTGTATCACGCAATTGATGCAGACAATTTTCATTCGGAAGATCCACGGTCTAGTGTTTGGCGTCACCTGTATCTTTCCTAGCCTATCCTCAAGCATCCTTCTGGCTCAATACGCACGTGACAGGGACAAGCTTAAATTCCTGAAGAACAGTTTCATTCCGATCGATTCTCTTTCTGTTCCCGCCAGCTAAGCAGCGATTTGGATACTTCGATACTTTTCGATTCTCCTTCGGCGAAGATTTCATCGGGTTACTTCGTGCCTCGAGGTTTCTCCATTCGTGTTTCAGTCTGTTCTCTGTCTTCCTTGTCCTCGTGATCCTTCTTAGTTCTTCGATCTTAACGCTTTACCTACCGGGTCGTATCGACTGGATTTTCAGTGGTTGAACCCAAAAGGAATCTCGGAAATGTTCTTTCGCGTTATAATCTGAAATTCTTAGACGACGATAGTGGTCGGGACTTCTTGGCTCGCAATCGATGCGCAAAAGAATCCACTGAAAAGTCTCTAACCATGAATCATGGGCTTTTAAAAATTATGAAATAATCGCCGGTAGGTGACGTGCTAAGGTGACTCGTCGATTTGGGTGCTCACGAGGCCGAAACGCAACTGAAATGTTATTTATGCAGTCGGTGTGCAAAGTATTCGTAGACTCTTTAATAATTGTTTGCAAAATAGAAAAAAAAATGGTAAGAAACTGCGATTTAACACTAGAACTACTGAGTAATATTGCTTCAACTGATGAATATTGCTTTGTAATGATGACGAGACTACATCTATTCAAACCAAATACCATCTTTATTCTAACATGTGCTTCAATGAGAAAGTTCGTTCAAAAAATTCTGATGAAAACATTTTTATAATTTCAGCAATTGTGAAAGAAAAAATTAGTCATTTTGACTGGTTCGGTAGTTCTAGTGTTAAACCCTAAATTCAAAGATCTTTACAAGTTACAACGACTATAGTTTTTGTATGTGTAAAACAATTACAATGAAACTTTGTGTATGCCTGTAACTCACTTAGATCTAAAAAGGGGACCTTTTAAATTTTCATTACAGACACGGATGAAAAACTTTACGACCAATAGCAATTACAAAAAAAAAAATTATTCATGCATTACTTGGTAAATTAATCCTTCTATCATCTCCAAAAAATTCAAGCCGTGAAAAAAGTTATTTGTTTTTGAAGAGTGCACGAATACTTTGTACACCAACTGTATTAACGTAGTTATAACAAAACGAAAGACAACAGTTTCTCGAAAAAGATAACGAACATAAAAGACGAGTTAATCTGTCCCTGCGGGTTAAAAGATTAAGGCTCACGCGGCAGGGCAGGCTTCGTTAAATCCCCGAAGGAGAGTTTCGCATGATCGATCCTCTTTCTCTACCCGGCACCAGTGATCTTGATACTTTTACTACTTTCTCCTGTTTGTACTTCACCGGAGATTTCATCAGCTACTACGTATCCACAAGTTTTGAAATTGCGTTGCCTCTATCTTCCGTCTTCCCTGTTCTTTTTCCAAGGATCATCCTTAACTTTCGCGTGACAGGGATAAGCTTAAATTCCGAAAGGAGAGTTCCATCCTGATCGATCCTCCTCGTGTTCCCGTCATTATCTTTTACTAACTATTTCTCGCCGAAAATCGCACAGACCAGCATTTCAAAGTCACGTTTGCTTCATCCTCTGACTCTCCAGTGTCTTTCCTAAACGCTTTACATACCGGAAGCCTACTAAGGTTAAGGCACCAGTAGTTGACCATGTACCAGTAGTCGACCATGTACCAGTAGTCGACCATTTTATAGAAAAACATAAAAAATAAGGTTTTTATAAGCACACTTGTAAGTGCACTTTTCATGAAAGTGAACCTCGGATGTCATGCCGTCTGTTATTTAAATTTCAAAACAGTAAGAACATTTCAAACCTTATTTGTTGTTTTTCTATAAAATGGTCAACTACTGGTACATGGTGGTCAACTACTGGTGCCTTTACCTTATTAGGATTTTCAATAATTCTGCTGTGCCAAAAGAAAGCTTAGAAATCCCATTGTAATCCGAATTCTTAGACGACGATTTGCAATTGAAATTGCTGTTAAGGTAAAGGCATCAGTAGTTGACCAGTTAAGAGAAGTTTTCCACGCGAACAATAGTAACCACTTGTTCTGTCATCAAATAGCGAGAGTCGATGCCTGAAGACACTCTTTAAGTCTTCTAGATTATGTAACGAGGCCACTTTTTAAAAAAAGTTTACTTATACAAATTTCAGAAACATATTTAAAAATTCAGTAACTGCTTCAGAAGTTGACCACTCTTAAAAATGAAAAATCTAGTAATTGACCTTCTGTTCGTTAGTAGTTGACCACTTATACTAGGAAGAGGGTTAAAGCAATAATGTTCGGAATCATTTTAGTATCATTTAGTTTCAACAATTACCAGCACAAATTACAATTAAAGAATAAAACAAGAAAAATAAAACAAATCAATTCCATAAAAAGTTCAATTCAGGAACAGAGTAGACGTTGCGAGTTCTGCTCGATTTCGTGGGCTCATTGATATGAGAAAGTACAGCGTTCCACTCGTAGTCCAGCACACCAGGCTTCTCTGGCCACCTCCATAATCGCCCGTACATTTCCATGGATGAAATAGTCTCTTTAGTTTTAGTTACACGAAGAATTTTTCCAGGGAAATGTTTTCCTTCATATAAAAATATTACGGGTTCGTAATATTTTATTGTATATTTTAATATTTTATTTTTTTATTCACAATCGACCACGCCTGACAACTTCTGAAAATTGTTCAAAAACAATATTCAGTAGTTGACCACCAATTATTGTTGTTGAGGTTAGAATAACAAAAACAATGCATTTGTCACTTATAAAACTCTGTGAGAATATGAACAGCAAATAATTCAGTCGCGAAAAGTTCACAACGTATGGATTTTTTTACTTGAACCGTACAGTTGTTCTTAACAGAAACGTTAAGGAAATAGAGACATATCAGCATATATTACTAACCTTAATGAATTCAGACGTCCGTTATTACTATGCATACTTCACTTCGCATGCAATTGTTTTGAAATTTAAACAACATACGGCATGGCATCCGAGGTTCACTTTCATCAAAAGTGTACAGCTTATAAAAACCTTATTTTTTATGTTTCTCTATAAAATGGTCAACTACTGGTACATGGTCAATTCCTGGTGCCTTTACCTTAACCCCTTGTACTACTATTTATTTTGTGATTGTAATGATTAGAATTTCTTCATCGTTCAGAATTTCATAGAAAGAGAGGGTAGTTTATATTTATTGCATATCTATGTTTTCTCCAAAGGATATATATATATACAGGGTGGTCCACCTAAGTAAGGCAACTAAAAATATCTCCTCTAATTGTGGGGTTACAAAAAATATTTTGAATGCTATTTGAATGGTTTGAAAAAACCATTCTATTGCACAAAATTTTTTTTTCTTGGGTAATTTTTTTCGGAGTTTACAAGGTTATCGATGTTTTTTTGCATATAACTGTATAATTTTTTCTATTGCATCGTGTAGCTGATGTAAAAATACGTTCAGTTATGTACATTACATGACTTTGAAATGACCTTCGAGTTCAAAAATTAAATGGAAACGAAAAATTTTCTATCGAGACTTTAGAGACAAAGACGTCGTTTGGGAATCTATATATAGTTACCGTGTTATCGTTCTATATATATATATATAGAATACATATATATATATATATATATATATATATATATATATATATATATATATATATACAGGGTGAGTCACCAAACGTTACCACCTCAAATATCTTTGTTGTTTCTAAAGATACGCAAAATATGGTAAGGACAAAGTGGAATGGTACAATGGGGCTGACAGGATGCAAAAAAAAAATTTTGTTTTTATGTCATTTTTTTGGAGATATCAAGGTCACCTTGACTTTTTTAAATGGAACCACCCTTTTTTAAACACCTACAATGATAGTCCCTTTCATTAGGAATTCAGTGACTATAATTAGTCCAAGGTCATTCAAGGTCAAGGACAGAAAAAACGTATAAAACTAAAATATGGAAGCAGAATACCTGTATTTTATAAATGTTCGAAATGATGGCCGTCTGCGTCGATACATTGTTGTAAACGAGCTCTGAAGGAATGTTGAACTCTGATAAGTGTATCCGACGTGATATTCGTACATGCTGTGATGATACGCTGACGCATATCTTCAACTGTTGTTGGAGCATCCGTGTACACGGTCTCTTTTAGCAGACCCCATAAAAAGAAATCCAGTGGATTTAAATCAGGCGAACGTGCTGGCCATGAAACTGTTCCGCCTCGTCCAATCCATCGGTTTGGATGTCGAGAATCCAACGTTTCTCTTGTTACTCGTGCATAATGAGCAGGACAACCGTAATGTTGGTACCACATATCGTAGCGATTTTGTAAAGGGACATCTTCTAACAAAATTGGCAGATCTTCTTGCAAAAATTGAGCGTATTTCTGTCCCGTCATCATTCCGTTAACGAAATATGGTCCAATTACTTTGTCGTTCAAAATACCACACCACACGTTTACGCTCCATTGTCTTTGATGATCAATTTCTCGCAGCCAGTGCGGATTATCCACACGCCAATAATGGGCGTTCCGTAGATTAATTGAGCCATGATTAGTAAATGTTGCTTCGTCCGTAAACAAGACATTAGAAAAAAATGAATGATTTTGAAGCAATCCCCATTGACAAAAATTAATTCTATTTTGAAAATCATTCCCGTGCAATTCTTGATGGAGCGATATGTGGAACGGATGAAATTTATGTCGGGCCAGAATTCGTATTACGCTACTTTGACTTATGCCTGCTTCCCTGGCAATTTTTCTCGTACTCACGTGAGGATTGACAGCTATAGCTGCTAAAATATTAATTTCATTGTCTTCATTAGTCGTGGGATTCTTCCGTTTGTACTGTCTTGCATGTACACTTCCAGTACTTCGAAACAACATGTACGTATTAGTGAAAGTACGTCTAGAAGGAGTGTTTCGCTCGGGGTACCTTTCTTCATAAAGTAGTCGGGCCTGCACTGCATTTTTTCTACATTCACAGAAAATCGTGATCATATCACACTTTTCAGTCATCGAATATAACATAGCGGAATCGCGTTTGGAAACATACTGATAGTAAATAAGAATGCTGAATAACATTGAAGGACCTTAGTATGTTTACTTCAACTACGATAAACGTCTCAACCGTGATAAACGTATTTTGCTTCCATATTTTAGTTTTATACGTTTTTTCTGTCCTTGACCTTCAATCACCTTGGACTAATTATAGTCACTAAATTCCTAATGAAAGGGACTATCATTGTAGGTGTTTAAAAAAGGGTGGTTCCATTTAAAAAAGTCTTGGTGACCTTGATATCTCCAAAAAAATGACATAAAAACAAAAATTTTTTTTTGCATCGTGTCAGCCCCATTGTACCATTCAACTTTGTCCTTACCATATTTTACGTATCTTTAGAAACAACAAAGATATTTGAGGTGGTAACGTTTGGTGACTCACCCTGTATATATATATATATATATATATATATATATACAGTCGAGTCGGAAAGTAAGTTAACGACTGGTGTATGCAGACAAATGAATATGACATGTCTTTAATCTTTAATAATGATAATACATGTTTTATTAACATATTTGTTTATTTCCTTACACCTCCTAAATAAAAACAATACAATAACTTGATTTTATTCATCATATTCATTGCCTACATATCACCAAATGTTAACTTACTTTCCGACTCGACTGTATATATATATATATATCAGCTACAACAAAATAGAATTTTATTTCGGTTTGAAAGAGATTAATAACATAAAATTTCGTGCGTGTACATGGTCAACTACTGGTGCCTTTACCTTATTGTTCAAAGATCCGTTGAAAAGTGCCACACAAGAAAATTATGAAATAATCGCCGGTAGGTAATGCGTTGACGTTCACGTGACAGGGACAAGCTAGAATTCCCGAAGAAGAGTCTCAAACAAGAACATTCGTACACCTCGCGTGGCGATGTTGCTGACAGAGCATTGTCAGACGATCGTCGCTGTTTGCCGCGTCCTCGAACGTCGTCGAAGACAGCAGTTCAATAAAACTAATCGCAACGAAACTGTGTCTCTCGTTGAGTCTCGCGAATCCCTGGGGAAGAAGTTGCTCGCCACGGTACAGGGGATATTAAAACTGCGGATATCGAATTCATGGGACCGTGTTCGTCCTGTTCAAGGACAATCGTTCCGCGGTTTATCGCAACGGTGAACCGAGCAGCCATCCGCGCAGATCCAAAGAGACCCCGCTGCGATATTGTGGTTCGCTGTACCGTCGTCCCGCGACATTGTTAATTGCCCCGTGGGCAATTAGCAATCGAACGGCGCAGCCTGCAGCGAAATAATGACGGAGTCGCCGATACCGTCGGTCAGCAACAGCCAAACGCAAACGCAGACGTCGGCGGAGACTCAGCCGCAGGCCCACGCGCAAGATGAGAAAACCGAGAAGCCGGAGAAAGCGGTGCTTATGGTAATGTTACCACAGTTTCTCTTTTTTTTTTCCGGTTTTTTTTCTGTGTTTTTTTTTCTTTCTTTCTTTTCCCGCGTTTCTGAATCGTAACGTTGGCCGTCGCAGAATCTCGTTGGACTTTGTCCTGACCAGACTGTCAAGCAGATGGAAATAAATGGAAATAATTCACTCGCGGATTCACTAAACAAACGTTTTGTCCAAAAAATAAAAAAAAACCTGGAGACGTTTCGCGGTAGAAGGTTCATTGTGAAATCGCGATTTTAGAGATATTACACTCCGCGACAAACAGATAGCACATTATACAAATAAATGGGATTTAGATTTTCAAATAGTGTATTACATTGTTCGTGATCTGTATACTGCGTAATAAGAATAACCAATTACTTCAATATGTTTTAACGCATTTGTTACGTGAAGAGACAATTTTATTGGAGAATGAATGATAGCACAAATTTCTTAAAATAGCTAAAACATAAGAATATGTATAAAAAAATAGTGTTTTAATATTTCGCAACTCCGTAGTTTGTTTGTACAACTGCCACTAAACGGTTTGGCATAGATTTATATAATTTTTTAACAAATTTCCTGCTTAACACTGCCTAGTTTCGTTCAATGCAGGCTTTTAATTCGTCAAAGGTCTTCCACCGGCATGTACTGATCTGACTAAATGGGCCCATCAATTTTCTATAATATTTCAATCTGGAGACCTGGCTGACCATTCAAAAATTTTCATATTTTCCCGTGTAAAATATTCTTTTACAATCTTGGCTGTATGAACATTTGCATTATCTTGCCGATAAATGAAGTTTGTGCTCTCAATTTTTACAGCATGTCTCTTCAATTGTTCGTCGACTAAGTCAATATATTTTGCACTATTCATTTTACCACTTATAAACTTAATATCAGTGTGTCCATAGTACCCGCCTACATCATTACTCCACCATCACCGTACTGTCGACAACATAAAATTTGTTGTTCTTTACGCAAATCGTGGAAATAACATCGGTAGCCATTCGGACTATCTAACGTAAATCTCTTCTCATCGGTAAAGATAATTTTTTGCCATTTTTTCTTCCAATGAGTATACTTATCAGCAAATTGTAAACGTGCTTCTTTATGTTGCTTTGTTAGCGGTGGTTTACGCATTAGTTCTTAGCGTTTTATGTATTTACACTCTTGTACAATACGTTGTTGTACATTACTTATTTTGGTAGTTACTCCAGCTTCTGCTGCAATCTCTCTTGCAGTAGCAGCAGAATTTGATGCAGTTCTTAAAATTGCACGCCGCTGACGATCAGTTGTCACTCTTGGACGACCTGTGCTCTTTCTTTTCCCATATTCGTCTACATTTTTCAATAAATTGTAAATAACCTTGCGACTACGATTCAACAGTTTCGCAATTTTACCGATAGAACAATTTTCTTTACGTAAATTGTGTATTGTTAATATTTCAGGACCATGCAATCTTTTACCGGGAGCCAATCTTGAAAATTTCACAATATTTTAACACTGGAACACGAACAATCTTAACTACTTGCCGATTTGAACAGATTGCCGCCTTGACCCTGACTGAAAGTACACAATTTTGACTTTGTGCTATCATTTTGACGCAGCAGTCAGCACTAAGGTAAAGGCACCAGTAGTTGACCATATTATAGAGAAACATAAAAAGTAAGGTTTTTATAAGCTGTGCACTTTTGATGAAAGTGAACCTCGAATGCCATGTCGTCTGTTGTTTAACACTAGAACTACCGAGTAATAAATACAACTGATGAATATTGCTTTGTAATAATGACAAGACTACATCTGTTGAAACCTAATACCATTTTTATTCTAACATGTGCTTCAATGAAAAAGTTCATTCAAAAAGATCTCATGAAAACATTTTTATAATTTCAGTAATTGTGAAAGAAAAAATTGGGAACCAGTCATTCTGACTGGTTCGGTAGTTCTAGTGTTAAATTTCAAAACAATAAGAACATTTCAAACCTTATTTTTTATGTTTTTCTATAAAAAGATCAACTACTGGTACATGGTCAACTACTGGTGCCTTTACCTTACTGTTTACGTTTTCGGCTTAACGTTCAACCTACAAACAGAAAACGAGTGTTTACCCTGAACAGATACAACCTATTGCTAACTGAACAGTGATATATAACACGGAAACTGTTGTTATTCGATTATATTTGCAAGAATTAACAAAATTAAATAACGTGCTATCGTTTTGTCGCGGAGTGTAGCTGATTAGAATGGGATGTAAATGACACCACGACTGTTGCCTTGGAGCTTCGTCGTTCTCACCCTTTGTAATTCGAAGCGGTGTTTGTAAAAGGCGAAAGGAAATAGATCTGTAGAGAATAATATTTGATCAGTTCGGCTGCTGTGAAATTGCCAGCATCAAAGATATTCTAGTCTGCCGGGGAGGGGTGGGGGGAGAGGGCAACAACAACGTCTAGTTTAATTGGAATGCTCGTGCGGCCATAGTTTGCAGATTAGGTGATGGAATAATGCACGAACACTCGCAAATGTACTAGCGAGCAAATATTTGTGATGGTTGTTATTTCTTTCAACAACCTTGGGACTGGTTAGGGCTCCTAACGAAATTTGTTCTATCGATTGCCGTGCCGTCCGGTTAAATTATTTAACATCGAACCAAAAATTGTGTCACCGCGTACGCGACAGTCGAGGTGTTAACGGTGATGGATCGCGTTCACCGAAATTGGGATTAATGAGAAACTCCGAGCCTCGAGCAAGTGGCTACAATCTGGACAGGATGAATGAAAATAGTTTAACAACGCTGAAACTGTAAAACTGAAATTTATCGTGAACAATGACATCTTTATCTTCTGGCGTTTGGAGAGGTCCTATAATTATATTCGGTACAGCCAATACAATGACAGTTAAGGGGTTCGGATACTGTAAACTGTCAAGAGATAGCAAATTTTTTTACGCTTTAACGTGAGCTTCTAAAAATAAAATACAAATTGCTCAAGCTCTTGGTACAACAGACTGTAAATTCTAAAAGCATTTATTTCTAGACAACAGTTTTTAGAACTTTCTGTAGAATTTCTCAAATTCTGTTCATCTAATCATTTTAAATGTGAATTTGGAATTGAAAAAATTGCTCATTATCGTGTCAGAATTTTGCATAGAGAATTGGCACCAAGTCCTGGAAGGTCAACAATTTTGTCTTTATTTTAAGGAAAACTGATGCAGATCTTTTATAAAAACTGTTTCCCATGAAAATTTCTCACAGTTTGCGTTGCACTTGAAAGAAAGTAGTAGAACTCGCGTCGATCGTATGTATACTGATTTTCATAGAAAAAACGGCCCGTTTTTGGGTGTACAAGTATCCCAGCCGCTTAAAATCGGACGAAGTAATACAGGTAGTGGCAATATCGTTAAACCTGTTGCATATTTATAACCTCGTGGGCGTAAGGCTATCAGGGTAATCCGCTACAAGCCGAAAAAAATGGCCTTTTGTCTTTCAAAAGCTTCCCACGGCAAACGCGATAACTATTCACCGGCTCGTTCTCGATCGAGTATTCTATTTGCGTTTCGTCGATCCCGATTACCCGTACGCTTAACGAATCGTGCGATTTATGACTCGGTATACCTAAATCCCTCCGTCGGTGAATATTAGAATGACCTGCGTTGCGTTCTGGGATCGTGATTGTCCGATCTATTGTGAGTCCGAAAGGGAGGGGGTGTGAAATGGCGTCGCTAAAGCTCCTGATTTTCGTTCGCAGGAAATAGAGGAGATCAACAGCCAGGTAGCGCAATTCCGCGACTTGTTGATAAACATCGGACAGCCGCGCGACTGTCCGGAGCTGCGGGAGAAAATCCGCAGGCTACGTCGAAATTGCGTAGACGCGTGTAAGGCCACGTCCCAGCACATACTGCCACAAGTACGGAGGTATGTAACGTATTCATGAACACCATTCGACGACATTTGCAACATAATCTTGCGAATGTTAAACGTTATATGGTTAATTCATCTTCATTGTGTCGCGTAGATAAACTGGCGGACATTCGTTATTGCGCGCATTGGCCAGAGTTCCAATCACGGATAATTGTGGTTTTTTAAAGCTGAACCTACCAATGGTCGATGGTTGGTCAATTGACTGCCTTCTGAATTTCTAGTTTGTGTATATTGAAATTATAAACATTCTTCCGTGGGTAGTTTTGGTAATTATTTACATTAGGGGCTTCCTCACCGATTTTGATGACCTTGAAATATGTTGTCAAGGTCATCATTCTGAACAACTTTTTCCTATACATGTTACCGTCACTCAACTTTAGTTTCCGAATTATTTTTTTGGGTATATATTATTTAAAAAATTGATACAAATGTGGATAGACACGTTCTTGTTATTTTTGTAAAATAATGTTAAGTAGTCAGTTTTAGTGCTTTGTAAATCTAGTGTTAAAGGGACATTAAAGTCGCAAAATATGAAAGAAAACCTTGCATCCAATATTCTACATACGAATAATAAAATATAATACTAATGTACTACAAACTACATTATAAAATACTAATGTAAAGTGTACTTACTTCTGAATCTTCTGTACCTCCGGCGGATCTACAGCACACAATTATTGACTCACGAGAATAGGTCCGAATAATTGAACAACAATCACTAAACTCTACACAACACACTTAACGAAATCGTGACAGCAGACGAGAAGATGTTACTCCCACCACGAATAAAATAATATTGCGATTTTAACCGTTTCGGACCCACGGACGTGTGATACGAAAACAGGGAATTCCGGGAAATAGGGTCGGCGCCCCGCCATTATTTGTTTACCTTGGTTTTGTATCTAGTGTTTATAGACCCTCAGCGTCTAACCTGCCTAGGATAACCTGACCGTACCACCACCGTGGAAGGGATCATTGTTCAAATCGCAGTATTATTTTGTTCGTGGTCGGAGTGACATCTTCTCGTTCGTTGTCACGATTTTATAAAATGTGTTGTTTAGTGATTGTTGTTCAATTATTCGGACCTACTCTCGTGAGTGAATAATTGTGTGCTGTGGATCCGACGGAGGTACAGAAGATTCAGAAGTAAGTACAATTTACATTAGTATTTTATAATGTAGGATTAGTATTCGTATATGGAACATTGGATACAAGGTTTTCTATCATATTTTGCAACGTATATTAACGATCATTAATGATTTGGTATATAGTATAATTTAATGTGGTTCAAATAAGATACTACTTTAAATCAAATATTTTTATTTTGATAACCAGATAGATAAAATGAAATATTTTTATTTCGTATTTCAAATATTTCCTTAGAATGAATATAAGTTGAGCAAGTAGTTAATATTATAAATTATAATTTTTAACATGAGAAGCCATAATAGTTAGCAAAGTATTATTTGTAGTTTAATTACGAATATGTAACATGTTGATAAACAGACTACAATATCGTAACAACATTACAGGCAACAAAATATCATAAAAATATAAGTTACTATCAACTATTTGAAATACTATTTTACACAGTCCTACACACACCTACTCCGATCACTTTTTGAGATGTTGAACTTTTTTGCGAATATCTCGGAAACTAAAGCTGAGCGGCGGTAACGTGTATAGGAAAAAGTTGTTCAGAATGATGACCTTGACAACATATTTCAAGGTCATCAAAATCGGTGTGGAAGCCCCTAATTTAAATAATTACCGTACTTTTATTCAATTCCTTACCTATCTTATTGTTAGTTCTATACAATTCCGAGATTAATTCTTTCATGGGAAATTATTTGAATGTCTTGAAAAAATATTCAATCTGTGAAACTGAATATTTACGAATAATTCCATGGTTCACGTGTGAGTGGCACAGCAGTCTATGTATGAAACAAGCGATATTAATCTGTAAATTATATATGTATCATTCATATTTTTTTTTATGTTCGCCAATATATTGTTAGTTATTTTCATGTCAATTATGTAAATACAAATGGTCAGTCAGTTATTTCATGTGAATAATTTAGGTACTAAGCATTAGTCAGCCATTTTGAGTCAATTATTTAGACACACAGAATTGGCTAGTCTTTTTTGTGTCAATTATTCGGACACATGATTAGTCAGTTATTCTTTTATCAATTATTCAGACACGTACAATTAGTTAGTTATTTTAAGAACTAAAGAATTGACACGCCAAATTGTCTAAAAGAATTCACTAACGAAGTACAAAGGATTCGCAGTCTATAATTCAAGTAAATCACAAAGAACAGGCGTTAAAGTAAAATTAACATTTTTATTACCTGGGACATTGCAGAAATATTTCGGTTGTTATCGAATCTAGTCGAATCCATGAGTGGAATTTAATGCTGGAACACGAGTTTCGCGGGATAATGAGGAATTGCATAAATTTTCAAATAATTATAACAATATACGTTAAACCATGCTCGGCTGGAAGTCGCGTGGGACCGCGGCAACTCCCACAATATGAAAGATATATGGAAGTCGTATACGCGCTTGTCCATTAAATTGTACTCCATGCAAAACATTTTAATATTTTACCAAAACTGTTGCAGTGTCGCGGGCACGTGACATGTCGTTACACGTCGCCTAGCGACCGATCAAATAACAGTTCCCCAACGTTTTCCTTTTGTTTGCGACAATGCAATTCAGTTACGACAATCAGAGCAACGTCGCGGCCCAGCCGGGCTCGTCGACTGTCATGCGAATATTGCACAATGCCGATGGTTCTTTTTTTTTTTTTTTTTTTTTGTTAGAGCACGGCGGGTCTTTTGAAAGCTTAAAACAGACATTTGTTTGCAGAAATGTGTACGTTGGTGCCGTTCGTCGTGAAAAAATTGTTCGTCGTATTGTTGCTAAAGCACGTAATTTTACGTAAACTCTAACGTAATGCAGCGGGTTATTTCCAGTATTGCGCATTATGAAGATGATACACAGTGATGCAACACTTTCAGAATCGATGTAGCGAGTAATTGATCGAGCTCAGCGTGGGCGCTGTTTAATCCTAACTAATTATTATTACTATTATTCCATCCTCCTTGTTCCGAGACCCAATGACAAATAAAGTATAAATCTGCAGCCTTAGAATTGATTGTACATAGCTTGAACAATTGTTTGAAATTTATTTGACTATTTATTCGTCAGTTTATTTAATACAGTAGTTATATTTAAAGTTATTCAGCCCCACAGATTTCTTAGATTAAAATATCTCAGTGACCTGATTAATCGATCAATCCTTGAGAAACGTGATCTAATAATTTTTTTTAAAATTACTGTTTAACGATCAGTCACGGATTTCATAGAGTAGACATTATGTGCTGGAAATATAATATGAACAAATCTTGAGTAGCAGGATTTACTTTGTATGTATTCATAACCACACACATTCTCATTTATGACATTCATTTTATAACTTCGACGCGTACAACGATCCTGTGAACCTCTTTCCGTTCGAGTATACAGTGGCTGCCATATACTTACGTACAGTTAATAAAATTAAATATTATTTTCTGTACACTTATACGTTAGACAAGTATACGAAAATCACTTACATTTTGTTATAAGTTTACAATATATACAGGGTGGGTCGCCACATTTTTCCATCTGGATTTACGTCATTATTATTACACGTAGCAAACAATTTTTCAGATGAAGTTGAATGGTTTTATGTGGGGCACATTCTGATGGTACATTTTTTTTGTAGGTGGACGTGTAAAGGACATATGAAGGTCATTAATGTTTTTCTAAATGGAATCATATATTTTTTATTGCATCAGCTGGTGCTCCTTCATATTCTTTACAAAAAAGTATTAACCTATTTGTGTAAAAAAATCATTATATATATATATATATATATATATATATATATATATATATATATATATATATATAATAAGTAGACATCGGATGTTTATGCAATTTCCAATTTTTATAGAAACATTTTAAGAAAGTGGAATGAAATAAAATTTTATTTTTAATGGGGATAGCCTTTGTAGATCCAAAGCAAATAAAAATCGTGTTAAATTCTCTCGAATTTTATATTATAGCATTTTTTTAACATTTCCATAAGCCATAAATGCATAAAGATCCGATGTCTAATAATAAGATATCAAAATAGCTTTCCTTAATTTACTATAATTAAAAAGTTTTTTTATATTTTTATACGTAATTGTCAAGTTTTCTCGCAATAAGTCAAGGTTTTACTGTCTGCAGTATATGTATATCTGTATACATATACATCAGGGTGTAACGTTCTTAGAAATAAATTGTTGATACTAGTACTATCCGTAGAAATCCGAGTTCCGTAGAAACGAGTAAGGTTTCAAAGCCAAAATATGAAGTGTACATAAGTATATGGCCGCCACTGTAAATATGTGAAATATCTTTCCCAGAAAATCGAGTTACTCTGACGAATAAACAGCCGAACAAGTAGCAGAATATTTTTGCCGGCAAGGAACGTTTAATTCTGCAACTTTCGTAGACAACAAGCGCGCGCGGTTCAGGTCGCAGTGGGAACTCTCGGATTCGATTAACGATCGCGAACCAATTGACCAGCGGCATCGTTACGAATTCCCCGAAGAAAGGATGAGGAGAAATCGAAGACGATTGATTAACCAGTTTACGTCAGTTAGGCCAGTCGAACGTTAAACGGCGAGTCGCTTCCGGTTAATGAGATTTTAATTAACAGGGTAAATAGATCGCGACTACAAAGAGGCCGGTCGCGTTCCTAGAAACATGTTTCGTGACCGGTTTCCGTTTCTGCAGGGAGGATGCTACTCGGAAACGCGTTTCCCGCGAGCCAGAAATCCTTAAATAAAAGGCATTGTCCGTTCCCATTGTGCCCGGAGGATTTATCGTGGCTATTATGGCCGCGTTTGTTCCCTCGAATTACGGTTAATTCCCGAACGGCAGGAGGAAAAAGTTGATCCTTCGGACGTAACGACGAGTGATTGATCCCGGAATCGTTTCACGATCGAGCGACCGGCAACAAAAACCGGCCACGTTCCGAAAAAAATTCTAATTTCCGAGGAACGAATTTCGAACTTCTTCTGCCTTCGACGTCGAACCGGATAGGGAAGTTTCTTCGATGATTCGCTGGAAAGATTGGAAAATTTTTCAGCTTCTGTTCGGTTAAATGAAAAATTCTGTTCCGCTTTTTGTCGTTAGATCGCAAAAAATATTGTTACTCGTACATGATCGACGTGGCAGTCAATTTTTAACCCTTTGCACTCCGCTGTCCCCTCTCAGGGGACATTAAAGTTTATTAGCGATTACGGGGAATTAATTTATTCCAGCGCAACTTTAAATAAAATATTGATTTTTTTGCAAATATATATTCCTCGATGTCAACCAATTCAGATAAGTCCAATATCATTATAATACGTTACTTGGTTCCAAAATTATACTAAATAATACGAGGATTTGTAAATTTCTGCCAGAATGGTTCGGAGTGCAAAGGGTTAATTCTCACGCGCGTTCCTCGGGAAAAGGCAAAATTCATTTCCCTGCCCTTAGATCCCGTAGAACGTTCGATTTGTTTCTGTGCGTGTATCGTAAGACGTATCACATTTCAAACGAAATGTAAATGTAACATGATTGGTTAACTTAAAGTGTAAAGCAGAAACGGGCGAAGCGTTATCCTAAGATCTTTCACGCAACTATTTCTGAGAAACGTGCGAAGGTTAATTGATTTTGTTTGAACTTCTTTATAATGGCTTATTCTACTTGCACACTTTCGAGGAAAATTGTTTTTCATTGTTCAACAATTCCAGATTCTCGTTTGATCGCAGCGAGATATTATACTCGACCCAAGGTTTTAATTAATTTGCAGAAGGTGGGGAAGCGTATTTGGTTCTGAATAAATTATTTAACAGATATCGTATATAGACTAAACTGTGTAGGAAGAAAATTATATTGTGTAATTGCGGGCGAGAACAAGTTTTACGAAATGCGAGGAGATGGAGGAGGAGGATGATGGAAAATGGAGGAGAATGAGAAACTCGTACAGGGGGTTGTTTTGATGACACCGCAGGGAAAACAGGCCGTCACCTAAATAATACTATCTAAGGACAGTTCACTTGTTTCGAGATCGTTAACCGGAACGTGTTGGTTGTTGTCGAGTCGCGATAGTGTGGGTGAAATGGTTCTGGGAGAGTCCTCGTTTTTCTCGAGCAGTAACGTGCTGCGTTTGAGGTTTTCATGAAGTGTCAGTGTTCGTTACAAGCGTCCGACTATTTATTTAACGTCTTCTTTTGGAGGTCGAAGATTTTACACGAGGTTCATATAAAAGACATTATTTATTCACATTTATCGATCGTTTCTATACACAACAATGAATGCAAACTGGACGTTAAACAAACCCCAATTCGGTGAGCACGTGTACACTAATATTTTGAGCAATATTTCCAACTGTTCTTGAAACTAAGAATGCATTTCCGTCTTTTCTGTAAGACTCTGTTCTCATTCCACAAGTAATATCATCCCTTCAACATAATAATGAACTAAACGATAACATTTTGAAAGCTTCAGTGTGTTTTCTATCCTTTGTTGTGAGTGAACATTTTTTTAAAGCAGTAACTTGCTAAGTGACGTTTTAACACTTTGACTGCCAAACTAGAAACTTGAAAAATTCGATGAAATCAAAGTAACTTATTTAATGAAATAAAAATTGGAAAAAATTAAATGTGTGATACTGAGTAGTCCTCCAACTTTCTTGAATTTTACGGATTCTAATCGAATTTGGTACAATGAACATATTAATGTAAAAATTCATTTTAAAACCTGGACAAATAATTCCGTCACCCACATATGGGTGACATGGCAGTCAACGTGTTAATATAGTGCTTGTTTTAATAAATTAACCCTTGGGTAGACTATCAGACTCATCGTCATCCCATTCAAGTCTACGGTAATAATTAGCGCAAGTAATATCATCCCTTTAACATAACAATGAACTAAACACTAACATTTTGAAAGCTTCAGTGTGTGTTCTATCCTTCGTTGTGAGTGAAAATTTTTTAAAAACAGTAACTTGCTAAGCGATGTTTTAATCAATTAACCCTTGGGTAGACTATCAGACTCATCGTCATCCCATTCAAGTCTACGGTAATAATTAGCGCAAGTAATATCATCCCTTTAACATAATAATGAACTAAACGCTAACATTCTGAAAGCTTCAGTGTGTTTCATATCCTTTGTTGTGAGTGAACATTTTTTAAAAGCAGTAACTTGCTAAGCAATGTTTTAATATAATGCTTGTTTTAATCAATTAACCCTTGGGTAGACTATCAGACTCATCGTCATCCCATTCAAGTCTACGGTAATAATTAGCGCAAGTAATATCATCCCTTTAACATAACAATGAACTAAACACTAACATTTTGAAAGCTTCAGTGTGTTTTCTATCCTTTGTTGTGAGTGAAAATTTTTTAAAAACAGTAACTTGCTAAGCAATGTTTTAATATAGTGCTTGTTTTAATCAATTAACCCTTGGGTAGACTATCAGACTCATCGTCAACCCATTCAAGTCTACGGTAATAATTAGCGCAAGTAATATCATCCCTTTAACATAATAACGAACTAAACGCTAACATTCTGAAAGCTTCAGTGTGTTTTCTATCCTTCGTTGTGAGTGAAAATTTTTTAAAAACAGTAACTTGCTAAGCGATGTTTTAATATAGTGCTTGTTTTAATCAATTAACCCTTAGGTAGACTATCAGACTCATCGTCATCCCATTCAAGTCTACGGTAATAATTAGCGCAAGTAATATCATCCCTTTAACATAACAATGAACTAAACACTAACATTTTGAAAGCTTCAGTGTGTTTTCTATCCTTTGTTGTGAGTGAAAATTTTTTTAAAACAGTAACTTGCTAAGTGGTGTTTTAATCAATTAACCCTTAGGTAGACTATCAGACTCATCGTAATAATTAGGGGATCTTATAGATTTATAGCAAGCACTGCCGCCACATTACCACCCGTTCCTCCATTGATTAGAGTGGCTAATTTTGATGTGAAACGGGAATCGTTGCTAGCATCGTTTTAATCAACAATCCAAGATCCTAGTAGCAGAGTGAAAAACAGCATGAGTAACGACTTCGGCTTTGAAGTCGACGGCGAAGAATGTTATCGATTCCGCAGGATTGGTGTTCTTTCGCCGGGGAACAGTGACCGCGGTGTACAATCTCCAAAGATTCTCGTGTCTTTGAAAAATGTTACTCCGTAGGGTGCGCCGCCGGTTTTAATGAAAATCTAAATGTTTCATGAGCTCCGCTTTCCCTTCGGGTCCTCGTTAATTCTTTCCCGTCGCTGATCCGACGCTCGGGAAACGAACTAGCGGCCTTTAGAATGCAAATACGTTTTTCAAATTTCGACGAGATTCGGTCAAAGAAAGCGAGAGCGAAAACTCCGGTCGGTTTCCCGGGTCCGCAATCAAGAGGTCGACGAGTCATTAATTAATCTTTTGTGCTCGTGCCGCACGATACGACAGGGGGTGTAATAGTTTCGAGAACAATTAGGCAACACATTGCTTCGTAAATATTCTCATCTTTCACCGTCATACGGATCAATTAAAATCCAGTAATAATTCGAAAACAAATGGAATTTTCAGTGCTATAGCAAAGTTTTAACCCTTAGCACTCGAATGGCGACTTTAAGGCGCCACTAAAAATTGCTGTGTCATTATTCAAAATATATTTTACATTATTCTTTGTATTCAAGAAATTACTAAACATCAGTATTGTACGAGTAAATTGCATCATTTTCGAATGTATAACATGAAAAAAAATATATAGAAGGGAAATATTCTGGGTTGGAAGAAATGTTTCGTTTTGGAGTTAAAATAGCTTCGAGTGCAAAGGGTTAACTCTTAACACTAGAACTACCGGATGGGTCAATATGACTTCCTCCTAATTTTTTCTTTTAGAGATATTGAAATTATAAATATGTTTCCATGAGAAAATTTTTTAATAAACTTCTCTATCGAAGTAGATATTTAAACCAAACTGATAGGAAATCTAAACAAATATTTTTTTCATATTATTATAAGCCAATGTATGCCAGTTGCATTTAGTGCTTGGTAGTTCTAGTGTTAAATCGACTCTCGATGCTGCGACCGAACCTATTTCACCGTCACAAAATGGCGGGCTTTAGGATTCCCTTTGACTCCGCCAAAACTCGACGTCGACGCGTTAAATACGAATAATTGGAGCGTCTTAACGTCACGATGTGCGATGTACTGGCGTAAGCTACGCTTTATTGCCTCGCGATCTAATACAAACCGCGGAGGAGCGGGAATCTGCATATTCCACTCGCTCGGTCCTCGGTTAAGCTGCGAGAGCCGTGTGAACAAGAAACACTCGGCACCGGAAGTTTCCGGTGGCAATCAATTATTTGTGGCCGGCTCCGGCGCAATCTCCGTGCAAATTGAATCGGGACGTTACATGTTCGTTTATTATATGTCATCCCGTTACATAATTACTTAATAACAACACGCGCGCAGAGAAGGGTAGGCCGCCGCGCCGGGTGTTCTGGGATGCGTGCAGACTAGCGCGATCGAGTACGCCCACGTCACGGAACGGCCTTCTCGTAACGTCGCGTTGCTGCATAATTTCTGCCGCGTTTCGAACGTCAAACGCACGCTAATTGCGATTTAAGCGGTGCTTAAACACCCATTCCCCGCAACATCTCTAAGATCGCGTCCCTTCGCGAAACCATCGAAAGAAACAGATCGCAAAATCGGATCGGCGGACATTGTTGCCAGAGTTGTGCTAATTCAGTTATGTTGTAATTCAATTACGTATTTGAATTACATTGTATTTCAATTATGTTGTAATTCAACTACGTCATCATTGAATTAAATAATTCAAACCTTTCAGTTCATTCAATTAACCCTTTCGCGTCGAGCGCCGCACATATGCGGCATCCACTCGACGACCCGTGGGTACGAGCGCCGCATATACGCGGCATCCACTCGACGACCCGTGGGTACGAGCGCCGCATATATGCGGCGTCGAAATAATCTGTACCAATATACAGAAACCACGCGCACTGTGCATATTTTTGGCGCGAGTTTCCGTTCAGTGACGGCACTTCGACGGACGGGGCTGCCGATGCGAAAGGGTTAATAATTATTTTAATCGGATGTGTAATTGAAATACAATATAAATGAAATTTTTTAATCAGGTGTGTAATTGAAAAACAATATAATTGAAATACAAAGTATTTTGTAGTTGTACTTCATTGCGATTACGAATTACACTGTAATTTAATTTGAATGAAGATCTGAATTATAAATTACAATGTGATTGAATTACAAAGTATTTTGTAATTGTACTGCATTGCGATTACGAATTACATTGTAATTTAATTTGAATGAAGATCTGAATTATAAATTACAATGTGATTGAATTACAATATAATTGAATTACAAAGTATTTTGTAATTGTACTCCATTGCAATTACGAAATACATTGTAATTTAATTTGAATGAGAAAAGATCTGAATTATAAATTACAATGTGATTGCATTACAATGTAATGAAATTACAAAGTATTTTGTAATTGTACTCCATTGCAATTACGAATTACATTGTAATTTAATTTGAATGAAGATCTGAATTATAAATTACAATGTGATTGAATTACAATATAATTGAATTAAGAAGTATTTTGTAATTGTACTCCATTGCAATTACGAACTACATTGTAATTTCATTTGAATGAAGATCTGAATTATAAATTACAATGTGATTGCATTACAATGTAATGAAATTACAAAGTATTTTGTAATTGTACTCCATTGCAATTACGAATTACATTGTAATTTAATTTGAATGAAGATCTGAATTATAAATTACAATGTGATTGAATTACAATATAATTGAATTACAAAGTATTTTGTAATTGTACTCCATTGCAATTACGAATTACATTGTAATTTAATTTGAACGAAGATCTGAATCATAAATTACAGTGTAATAGAATTAAATGTAATTCAATTACTTTGTAATTATAATTCCTGGAGTAACTCGATTGTAATTCTGCAGAACTCTGATTGTTGCAAGGTAAGGTGTAAGTAATTTTGGTGGCCATCAGAAAATCAGATTCGGAAATGTCGATTTGTCGACAAAACTTCTTCTTCTTCGACAAGTGTTTGCTCGATCTGGCCAACGGGCGCTCTTTCCGAGTTCTCGTTAATATTATACAATAATATACGTATCTCGTGCCGGCTATCTGGAATCACGCTAACCCCGGGTATCGATTGCGCGTCACCGCGACACGAACTTCCCGTTTCTTTTCGTGTTTCTGCAAAATTTGTGCGCTGTCGATAAACTGCCAGCCTCCCTCCATGCTGCCTAACCGTTCTGCACTCCACGTGCCCCGTAATTAACGCGTCGATCACGTATCGCTGATTTTCCATCGAAACGTTTATGCAAAGCTCTGTCGACGCAACGATTCCGAACGGGGACAATTTTTCGCGTAAATACCGTGCTTGGACGTTCGCTGGCCCGATCGAGTTTCCCGTTTCCCAAGCGGAAGTCTATAAGCAATTTTACACGGAACATTTCCGCACGGCATTTACCTTCACGATATATTCACGTATTTTCCGTCTTGGCGGGGGCGGAGATAACCGCGAGATACGAGGTCGTATATGCTGAAGCTCGTTTGATTGAAGCACTCCTTTTTATTGTGAAAAAACTTGGAAAAAATCACTATTGGCCGGACTTGCCAAGAAAAATCTAAAAGTCAATTCGTTCTTCTGTTTGATCTGTGCCTGCGATGGAACTTCAATCAATTTTCTAACACGTCAAAAAATGTGAAGTTGAATTTTAAGAAAATTATGCGATTTTTGAAGGTGATCAAATACTTTTCGCCGAGGGGTTGTAACGTAAGAATGGTCCGAGGTTTAACCCCTTGCACTACTATCTATTTTGTGATTATAATGATTAGAAATTCTTCATCGTACAGAAAAAAAAGATAGTTTATATTTATTGTATGTCTACATTTTCCTCAAAGGATATACAGGATGCGGCGCAAATTAGTCCCCACGATATTTCTGCCCCTTCGGATGGTCGGACAGAAAAATGTTTCTTACCAAAGTTAATCAGTATTTAACCGACAAGAAATTGCAATATTTAAAATTTTTTAAATAATCGATTTTCAACAAAAATTCAAGGTTGCTGTCATATTTTTTAATGGAACTAGGTATTTTTAACTTCATAATATTGTAGGCGACGTCGAAACGAATTCAACGACCTCCTATACAATGACTTTCAGATGACCTTGAAAGATAATAATGAATCATTGCCACAATATTTGAAATATTTCGACGGTACGTAATAGCAACGCCTCGCATTTAGAAGTAAACAAATGGACGTAAACCACAAAGAACCAAATTTGTACGGAGCCACATTGTTAAAAAAAAATGTTAAACGTCTACACATGTAATTAATTAATAATTAAATTAAATTTTCGAACTGCACCCCATCTTGTGTAACGCAAAGTTCTGTTCTTTGTAACAAAGTCTTATGTGTAGCTTCCATTAGAGAACTTCTTTTTACATTTCTGAACGTTTTGTCATTTGTTCATTTGTTTGTACCGTCGAAATATTTCAAATATTCTGGCAATTGATTCATGGCGATGTTATCTTTCAAGGTCATCTGAAAGTCATTGTATAACAGGTCGTTGAATTCGTTTCGACGTCGCCTACAATATTATGAAGTTAAAAATACCCAGTTCCATTAAAAGATATGACAGCAACCTTGATTTTTTGTTGAAAATCGATTATTTTTTAAATTTAAAATATTGCAATTTCTTGTCGGTTAAATGCTGATTAACTTTGGTAAGAAACATTTTTCTGTCCGACCATCCAAAGGGGCGGAAAAATCGTGTGGACTAATTTGCGTCGCACCCTGTATATCAACTACAATAAAATAGATTTTTATTTCGATTTAAAGGAAATTAGACTCTATTCAGAATCTTTACGACGAGTCTGGCTCGTTATTGTAGGGCAAGGGGTTAAAACAGTTATGACCGAGAGAGCTGGCCGAACTCATTAAACAGTTTCGAGTAAGCCAATCAGCAAGGACGGCGAGTGTCTGTGACGCGAGTCCCTGGCGCGTTGTCGGACGAGACTTTATTCCGATTAATCGACGAGTATAATAGAGCGAGAGGTATCCGAGGGATCGAACACGCTCGGCAACTACGTAAACTGCGATAACCCGCGGATACAAGGGAAGTTTCTCGGCTTCGAAACTGCCAGCGAACGATAAGTGCGATTCTCTCGGCCCCACGGTGCGGGGGTGGCAGAACGAGGGCGGCGACATTAAGGGTAGGAAAAAATTGATCGATTCCCATGAATCTCTTTCGAAGTGATGTCTTACGTTATCATTCTTTTCTTTTTTGTAATTGATTTCGTAGAACAATTTTTGATATGCAGTCAATCTTCTATTATGGCACACACTTTAGATTAGAATAACTTTTCTGTAAATAGTAACAAAATTGATGTGTAATAGCGTGTTTAGTCGAAATTACGAAAACAGAAAAAAATAGTAAAAGTTGCTTTTTACATCTTTTTCATTTGGGCTTCTAACGAAAATTTAAAAAACGCGTTTTGTAGATTCATAGAAATTCTAGCAGCAGAGTTTGATGCAGTTCTTAAAATTGCACGCCGCTGACGATCAGTTGTCACTCTTGAACGACTTACTCTTTCTTTTCGCATATTCGTCTACATTTAAAAAAAAATTGTAAATAACCTTGCGACTACGATTCAACAGTTTCGCAATTTTACCGATAGAACAATTTTCTTTACGTAAATTGTGTATTGTTAATATTTCAGGACCAGTCAATCTTTTACCGGGAGCTATTGTTGAAAATTTCACAATGTTTTAACACTGGAACACGAATAATCTTTACTACTTGCCGATTTGAACAGATTGACGCCTTGACGCTGACTGAAAGTACACAATTTTGACTTTGTGCTATCATTTTGACGCAGCTGTCAGCACTACTGTTTACGTTATCGACTTAACGTTCCATCTATAAACAGAAGACGAGTGTGAACAGACGAGTGTGACGATCCTGAACAGATACAACCTACTGCTAAGTAAACAGTGATATACAGGGTGTTTGGTAACTGGTGGTACAACCGAAAAGGGGGTGATTCTACATGAAAGAATAAGTCGAAAATATAGAATAAAATTTGTTCATCCGAAGTTTCCTTATCGAGAAAATCGAGTTTGAAATGCAGTATGCTATTCGATAGGAATTGTCTGACGCGTCTGATCATGACCAACCAAATCTACTTCCTGCACATACTAAAGCACAGAAACCTGACAGATCCTCAAAGTCGATTTTCTCGAAAACAAAACCTCAAACGAAAAATGTTTATTCTATATTTTCGACTTATTCTTTCATGTAGAATCACCCCCTTTTCGCTTGTCCGTACCACCAGTTACCAAACACCCTGTATAATACGGGAACTGTTGTTATTCCATTATATTCGCGAGAATTAATAAAATTAAATAACGTGCTATCGCTTTGTCGCGGAGTGTACGTACGAAATTGTACGCAGAAGTTTGAAAAGGTCAATTTGACCGGCCGTGGTAGGTTTAGTGCTAATTTCAACAGACATGCAGCTTAAGTCATTCAGCTTAAGTTCATTCGTTTCGTAGGTAACCCTGCCTAAATCAATTACAATGAAAATTGTAACGTAAGACGTGGCATCGTTTTGAAGGAAATGCACGAAAATTGTGAAAGTTTGCTGCGTTCGCGTGATACAGCCCTCTTAAAGGGTAGTCGAAATTGATGCCCGGCACGGTTCCGACGTTTTATTAGATTTCTTTACGATACCTAAATAATGGTGGTCGTCCGGACGAGAACACGTACAAGTCATCTTCTCCCGTGTCCGGTCCGGCGAAAGGGTGAAACGGGTGCGGAATGTCACGCGAAGCGTTTTGCAAACCACCCCCGGCAGCGTCGAGGTTAGGCCTCGGCTCGATTTACGGGGCCGTAAAACGGTCAGGGAACATTTTTCTTGCGCCTCGTCTCGTCTCGTCGACGTCGCGTCGGTTCCTCGTTTTTACGACCGGTCCACGATTACTGTTTCGTGAGCCGCGACGACGAACTTCGTTAATCTCGCCGTTTCTCTCGGTCCTGGTTCTACGCGAACAGGAAGCAAGTGGCCGCGGCGGGACGAGAAGCCAAGCGGAAACGGCCTCGTTACGAATGAAACACTCTCTCGTCCCTTTTTCCAGGGCCGACGGCGTTTTAATATTTCGCCACAGTGGCCGATCTAACCGGTCAAAAGTCGATTTGAAAGATTAACACGTTCAATGCCATGTCATCCTTATGTGACGGAATCATTTGTCCAGGTTTTAAAATAAATTCTTATGTTAACCCCTTGCGCTACTATTTAATTTGTGATCATGTTGACGAGGAATTTTTCGTCGTTCAGAATTTCATAGAAGAAAAAGGTAGTTTATATTTATTGTATGCCTATGTTTTCTCCAAAGGATATACAGTGACTCGCAATAATATTCGGACGCTTTTAAAAATCGTATAACTTTCTTAATATTGAACCATACGACTTGGATTTTTTTTTTAAGTGAGCACAATTGATTTGGCATATAAAATGAAAAGAATTTTTTACAAAAATTGCAATTGGTCGAAATTGCAGAGAAAATACTAAAAGTTGTATTTTTCAACTTTTTTATGCGTGCTTATATTAAAAATTTAAAAAGTACGTTTTGTACATCTGTATCAATTATACATATTCTGAATATTTCATCTAAATCGGTCAACGTTGCACTGAGCTACAAACATTTAACGATGAAAACTTAAGGGCGAAAGTCGCAGAATTTTGGCCTTGTCAGGGAATTTCGCCCTTATGTGATCATTTTGGAACATCTGCAGCTCATTGCAACGTTGACCGATTTTGATGAAATTCTCAGAATATGTATAATTGATACAGATGTACAAAATGTACTTTTTAAATTTTTAATATAAGTACGCATAAAAAGTTGAAAAATACAACTTTTAGTATTTTTTCTGCAATTTCGACCAATTGCAATTTTTGTAAAAAATTCTTTTCATTTTATATGCCAAATCAATTGTGCTAAAATATAATTGTGCGAATATTAACAAAGTTATACGATTTTTAAAAGCGTCCGAAGACTATTAATATTAATAGTCCGAGTCACTGTATATCAACTACAACAAAATAAAATTTTATTTCGTTTAAAAGGAAATTAATGGCATACATATTTATTACACTCTGGTCAGAATCTTCATCACGAGTCTGACTCGACATTGTAGGGCAAGGGGTTAATATATTCATTGCGCCAAATTTGATTAGGATCAGTAAAATGTAAGAAAGTTGGAGGACTACTGAATGTTATACATTTAATTTTTTTCAATTTTTATTTCGCTAAATAACTTACTTTTTTTTGCGTGTTTAATGTCACATGAACCTAACTACGGTTATTAGTGACTCCTGTGAATATGTCGAAGATTTGGTATATGTTTATATTAAATGGTATAACCCGATATCCTTTAGGTAGTTAAGGATTCTTTTACAGGAATCCTCAGCTTGTAAAATGTTCAGCGATCCTCGCACGTTGTGTTGTACTCTCTTAGCATTGTATTTTGGACAAGTAACTAAGATGCGTTCGATGGAGTTTTTAACATTACATGTATCACAAGAGCTTGCTTCGGTTTTGGTGATAAGGTGGGAGTGAGTCCAGTTAGTGTGGCCTATTCTAATTCGTGTTACTATAACTTGGTCTCTTCTGTTTAGCAGTAAGGCAGGGTTGGTGTCCTTAACACGTTGACTGCCGTGGGGGTCACCGGTGACCGGCACTCGACTTTGCTACAGCGCCGTGGGGGCCACCGGTGACCGGCGGCGTGGTCAATACTAAAAGTACATAATTACGATTTTTTCAAAAAAAGACAATCGTAATAATTGCCTACAGCGCCGTGGGGGGCACCGGTGACCCCTACCACAAAAAATGCTTCAAACATGATTTTATAACTCATATTATTTGCTGGGAACTATATTTCATCATAATATGCATCGCATAATGAAAAGTTCATGTTGGCGCCTCGGACAAACCATGGAAAATCCGTCCGGCAGTCAACGTGTTAATACTGTTTCGAACGTTATGTAACTTCGTGGTCTTTGAGTTTATCCATTCTTCGTCCCATGCTTCCATAGTCGCTTTGTTTAAATATTTTTGGAGGTCTTGATGGAATGTAAGTTTTGTGATGGGTTCGGATTTACTGGAAGTGGCCAATTTTGCTGTTTCGTCCGCCTGTTCGTTGCCTTCGATGCCAACATGTGATGGGATCCAACAGTACACCACATCTTTTCCCTGGTGCTTAAGTATTTCATTTAGTTCGATGATGTTTCGGATTATTGTGTTGGTGTTATCCTGGTTTTGTATTGCCATCACAGCACTTTTAGAGTCAGTAAAAATGATAAATTTATTAGATGTTGTTTCCTCAATGTATTTTAAAGCGAGTAAGATAGCGAACGCTTCACTGCTGAATATAGTGAATGAAGATGGAAGTTTATATTGCTGTTTGTTTTCGGGCGTGCATACTGCACAACCAGTACCTTGATTTGATTTTGAAGCATCAGTGAAAATTTTGATTATAGAATTTTTGTGGTTTCTAGTTTGGCAGTCAAAGTGTTAAATTCTTATTCTTGTAAAAGTCCGGTGGTCTTCGTCGGAAGTTAACAATTTTTCTACTAGATATTTTACAGTTAAAACACACACCTTCGATACATCTTGTTCGCTTGTGAGTTTTCTTTCTCATGTTTCAAGAAAGGTAGCATAGTTTCAAAATGTGTTTACTCGTTCTATTAGCTGTATTTTTTTTATTACTAATATTTGAAGTACGAACTAATATTACTAATACTTGAGGGTTCGTCCCGGTATTTATTTTGGTGTCAATACACTCGATATGTGCTGCGTTTGAAACGCAAGAATTGGTTCCGGAACTAATCGGCATATTATCGTCAAGTTATTTCATTCCAGTAGCTTATACTTAATACAGAAAATTTTTATTTTGCATAAAGATCCGAAGTCTACCTGTGATCATTAAATTTGCTATCGACACTATTTCCGTTAATAGCGGACGTCGTTTCTCGTTCAGAATGTGGGAGTTTACGAACGAGGTTTCATCGAACAGTAGGACCCTCCGTGCTTGCACAAAAGATTCTCAGACAATATTTATCGGCGTAACACAAAGCTCGAAGTGTTTCAAAAACTTCCGCTCAAGAGAAATCGATGGAAGTACAAAGTTTCCGGACTGGTGAATTCGACGAGCCCACCCCTTGCTATCTCGTGGGAATTCTAGGATTAGTCAGTTAAGTTCCCAATAGTTTGGAAACATCTTGAACGGGTACTTTCGCCTCTAAATATTAACGAACTATTTCAAACTTACTAAACAAAGGCTCAAGTATCACAATTCGAGGAATATTTAAACTGAATAATCACTGCTGACGGTATTCCTATTCAATTATACGCAGAGAACGAAAAACTGAAAATTCATCAAAAATATTTCAATAAAAATGATCGGAGGAATATTTTAACCTAGCAACAGTCACTGCCAATATTCCACGTGTCCTTCGGCTAAAAATTGCTGTCCAATATTCTCACACACTGCGCGGCAGCAAAAATAAAATAACGGCGGCGAACGCCAAGCATAGTCTTTAATTGGTCCCGCGGCGCTTTTCTTCGATTTCTCGACGTCGCGGAGCGTTGAATTTTTCAAATAATTAACTCGATGTTCCCAGCAACCACCGAATGAATTACGGTCCCCAGGCAAAGGGAAAAAGTAATAATTGCCGGTACGGTGGGATTTCTTTTCATTGACCGATGCAAATCTTTAACGAGCAAAAGTTACCCAGGCTAAGTCAAAGAAGGGTCGGTAACGTGGCTCCCCCGGGTTTATATTTCTGAAAATGTGATTTATAATTTAAATTCATTGTGAAATTTTTGCTTAAAACCTAGATAAACTCAACGAGGTTACATTTGACAAAAAGCCGAAGTAAAAGAAAAATAATTTCAGTAATATGTATTATAGAAGTAAATCATTTTTTTGGACTCCTTAACCCCTTGCACTACTATGTATTTTATGAATGTAATGATTGGAAATTCTTCATCGTTCAGGATTTCATAGAAAAGAAAAGATAGTTTATATTTGTTGTATGCCTATGTTTTCTCTAAAGGATATATACAGTGGCGTGCAGAAGTTCCCGGCCAGATGGTTTTTGCTATTTTTCTTCCAAAAAAAAGCATTAAGAAATTTTTAATAGAATCATATATAAGGGCGTATTACAGGAAAAGATATTACAAAAAAAATCAACGCTAATTATTTTTCTTACTTGTTTTTTCGCAGAATAAGTAAATTAACATGTTAAAAAATTTCCGGCCAGTGTGTTCAACGAAAAAATTATGCTTTTTTTTCATTGTGTAACGATTTTGCAGTACATTATTTAACATGTTTTAATTAATATTTCGTAGCCATGCCTTGGCCGGGATCTTTTGCACGCCACTGTACATATCGACTACAACGAAATAGAATTTTATTTCGCTTTAAAGGGAATTAATAACGTACACATTTATTAGACTCTGTTCAAAATCTTCATCACGAGTCTGACTCGATATTGTAGGGGAAGGGGTTAAGGGAGTGAGAGCAATATGGCCTCCCTCTCTAACAGAAATCGTACAGAATCATCGTGTTTGGTAACATCGTGACATCGACGGGAAATATGTAGTTGTGTCACTTGTGTTTTTTATTAAACAATACAAAATTGATTTCCTTACATATGAATCCAGTAGACGCAACAAATTATACCGTTCTCCGCTAAACGTCTTTGTTGTGATATCACTGTCCAACACCAAAAAGTTTTTGCAATACCTGTTGGGTGATTCTTATACACCTTGTCATTCTAAAACCGAATCTGCAAACAGAATTTCTCTATCACGCAACGTTTTCGAAAAAACTTCGTTTTTGTAGAAATGCATAATTTTGATAAAAAATGACGTGTTACGCAAAAACTAAACACGCGAGAAAGTTCAAGTTTGAGTCAAGAGATAGAGGGGACTCTCCTCTACATATACATATAGTCAATTATATTTTTATGTAATTCCTAACAGTTGTAAATGGTTGTTAAAGTTTGAAAATGTGCCGCCGCGGGTACTTTTTACGCTCTATTTTTGTATTTATGTGAAAAATCCTTTATCTAGCAGAAATTTACTATACAGCAATGCATTCTACAGACATTGCTGGTAAAGAAACCATTCACGAAAAGTATTTGGTTTGTCAGAGCTTAGTTTGGGTTTGAAATTTGTCGAAGTCAGTCGTGTTAAGCATTTTAAATCTGCATTTCTACGCGATAAAATATCATAAAAAACTTTATAGTTATTTAAAATATTTTTAAATTTATTTACATCGGAAATAGGTAAGTTTTTCTATTCAATTATCTTTATTAAGCATTTCCACAATGAAATGTGAATAAAAAAAAATTTATTTAATTAAGCATAGTAAGCAAAGACACATTAGAGTGGTACCAACGTCGAATACGCATAGCGACGGCCCTGGCGAGTCGAGAAAAGGCCGCAATGGCCGTCTGGCGCGAACGCGTCGCGCACAAGATGCCAACGAATATTTTCTTAACTTTCTCGTACACTAAGGGAACCAAATACTTTTCGTGAATGGTTTCTTTACCAGAAATGTCTGTAGAATGCACTCCTGTATAGTAAATTTCTGCTAGATAAAGGATTTTTCACATAAATACAAAAATAGAGCGAAAACAGTGCCCGCGTCGGCACATTTTCAAACTTTAACAACCATTTAGAACTATTAGGAAGTACATAAAAATATAATTGACTATATGTATATGTAGAGGAGAGACCCCTCTATCTCTTGACTCAAACTTGAACTTTCTCGCGTGTTTAGTTTTTGCGTAACACGTCATTTTTTATCAAAATTATGCATTTTTACAAAAACGAAGTTTTTTCGAAAACGTTGCGTGATACAGAAATTCTGTTTGCGGATTCGGTTTTAGAATGACAAGGTGTATAAGAATCACCCAACAGACATTGCAAAAAGCCGAAAAAAGTTTTATTTTGTTGGACAGTGATATCAGAAGTTACAAGGGGGGGAGGCACCTCTTTCTCTAATAATAGATTATGATCCAACGTAGCCGTGTGTCTTGTTTTGCAGAACCACAGACATCGGGATCCCTGTGGACTGTCCGAATCTGATGCTGCTGTTCAATGTTGTTCAATTATTCCTTCGCGAGCTCTGCAAGAGCGAGAACCTGATCCGTATCGTGCCCATGGACATGACCGGGTATTACGGTGAGTTGTACAATCCCTTTTGTTCAATTCTCGGGAACAAATCGACCGGGTCAGGGTCACCCCGAGCTGTTTAAATAAATCGACAACGAGGTCCGTGGCGGGCTCTCTTCATGAATGTAACATCGGGACGACCCAGTGACAAGTTGTTGAGGTCGGACGACGGACTAGATCCTGCGGTAACTTCCACTCGTGCTGCCATAATCGGCCCGGAACTTCCCCCAGGGTGTCTCCGTCTAGGTCTGTTATTATGTCGTACGTTGATACATGTAAAGGAAATTATGCATAGGCTGACCTGTCCAGTGAACGAACACGTAAGCGTCGTGTCCGTTGAAATTAGAATTTGCAAATCGCCGTTTCGTTTCCCGAGTGCTGTTTCTCGATAGTTGGGACGAGGAACGAGCAGTACCTATTTCCATTGCACAAGCGAAATTAATATCCATGTAGAATTTGTGTAAAATGAACGTTAAAAATGATCTGTTATAATGTGGTTACACCGCACTTTTCAATCGATTTTCAAAGTCCACTTACATACGAGTTGACAGGAAGTTTCAGTGGCATAAAAATCTGTACGATGGATAAAACATATTCGATACAGGTCATGTTATATTCCGTTTCGTGTTGCAACTCTGTGTTAACACGCTTTTATCAAGACGGCATCGAGAAAGTATGAAACAAGCTGTCCTGATTAAACTTTTTATTAAGTTCTTATCTCGGAGGATCTTTCCCTCGTCCCGCATAATCCGCGACGCAATTTATCACGATAGAAAAATAATTACATAGGCTTTAAACCCGTGCTGGAAAAATGATAACCTAAATGTGCATGTGACCATTTTTCACCAGCTATACTTACAGGTTGTTTGACTACAGATGGGAGAAAATGTAAGGTGTGCTTCTCCATGACAATATAAGACGAAAATGAAGAGAAAAAAAATTGCGCTTTCGGCTTCATTTTTTAGTTATTATCAATTAAAAATCCGCCTAATATGCGGCAACCTGATCAACAGAGATGTACCTTGCGTACGTCATAAAGGCGCGCGACAATTACGTATCAAGTGACAGATACTCTTCGTGTCTCGCAAGAAGTCACGTGGCAAGAATTCGGCGGTTCTGGCCGAATCATTGGCCACAGTGTGTGACGTCAAAGCCTAACCATTGGATGCCAGCGAGGACCCCGTGACTGTCGCGCGCCTTTATGACGTTAGCAACGTACACATCTGTTGGTCGGATTGCCGCATTTTAGGCGGATTTTTAATTGATAATAATTAGAAAATTTTCTCCCACCTTAGTCGAACACCCTGTATAGACTTAGAATTTCTTTAAAAATTATTAGCGAAAAAGAACCAATGATAACGGAGCATATAAAGCGCACAAATCAATTAACCATCCTGGGCTTACGTGTTTCAGAAAAATAATTTCAACAAAGCAATCTTCATTTTCATTTCAAAGTACCGAGATGAGCAAAACGGTTGGCTTCGCTTTTAGATTACATTTCTGAATGGAAATTATTATAATTACCTTCTTTATATTACTTTAACTTTGATCATTTAACGCTGAGCTGCTTATACTGCGTCCTGTAGCGTAAAAGCAATCTTGTAAATATTACTCGTTTGTCTTTTTAGCTTCCAACTTAACTGCGAGAACTTTCTTTTCGATCCAATACTTTTTAATTATTTTTGCAGCGAACGCTAAAGGCGCTACATGCCTTTTGCGAAATAAAGTGGGATTTTTTAAAATACTGTTCAAGGAGTGGCTGTTTTCTCTAGTTTAATGTAAAATTAGGGAAATATGCGTTAAATAAAACCTTGGGAAGATATGTTTGGTACTATGAAAATGGTGGTATTTCTCTTTGCAGAAGTGGCTTTGGAAAAATGACTGCCACGTCCTTCTAGTTTAAACATTTAGAACAATTTTCCAGCAAGTACTGCTAGAGTATCATATAATAAAATGTAAGGGTGTATAAAAAGTAAAGTTCATCCGTCCTAGGGGTGAATCTACACCTATGAATCGGTGGACATTTGTCAAAGGAACTTGCAGCAAAATTGTTTATAACAAAGAAAATTCTTGTTAAAGTTTGTTGACATCAAAACCTTCTATACATCGAGGAGAGAAAAAGATTGAAAGGAACTATATGTCGCAAACAAATAGTTACCGAGATATAAGCCGTTAAAGTTTTTGCAAAATTTGATTCTGTGGAGATATACGTATGGACAAGAGCTTATTACAAGTATAGTCCACATGACCGTGTGGATGAGACGGAACATAATCAGACTCGAGATTCACCCCTAGGACGAATGACCATTACTTTTTATACACACTGTATATATTGATTTTCCAATGAAATATAGTATTATATATAAAAAAAATGGTTGAATTTTTCTTATTCTTCATTCGTTCAAAGGTATGCAACCCCTTGAGGGAAATGTGCATTTTCTGCCAACTTACTGTTCCTTTTTCTGGAAATCTGCTGCAGGTATCTACTTCAAATTATGATTGCATCTAGTATTATAGTACACAAGCACTTTATCAAAAGAGAATCTTGAAGTAACGAATAGAAAAAATTATAGATCCGTATCAATATACAGACTTCTTTGCACATTTTCCTTTAAGAAGCGATGCTATCCTAAAACAAAATTTTAACTCGATCGGTCGAATGATCGCTAAGAAAAAGAAATATAAACGCCGCAAAAACATTTTTCTAACGTCTTGCTCCTATTAAATCGGGCCTACCTTTTTGAACATTTTCGTACGCACTTTTTTTTTTTTTTTATTTAAGCTCTTTAGGCCCTTAAAAAGGGCCCATTTCGCTTTACAATTTATTTTGCAGTTTGGTATTACAATGATACATAATAATTAAATAAATAGTTTACAATCTGTGAAGTATTGATGAATACAAATACACGCCTTAATATTAGGTTCAACTATAAACATTTCAATACTTAAGGGTAATTGATAATCCATTTTATGCAGAGAATCTAAAAAGTTTGTGTCTTTGAATGTCATACTTTTCACACTGCCAGATCACATGGTTTAGAGTTTCATCACTTTGATCACAGCTACACTTGCCGTCAGAAATTATACCTACTCGTGCCAATGAAGCGGCTAAATGATAGTGATCCGCCCGCATCCTATTGATCATAGTAATGAAACATCTCTTAAGTCCTGTACGGGAGAACCAGGGTGTGGAACTGTCACGGATTCGTACGCACTTATAGTGCTAAAAAAAAAAAAAAAAATGGCTCAAAATATCGTCTATTATCGAATAGAAAGGAATTCGATTTTTCTGCCTCCAAGAAATGCCTGTACCGTTTAATTGAAGGTTGACGTTTAGGGTACGAAACAGGGTCGTATCTCGTACTCAAGAGGTCGAACGCGGAGGTACAGGTGTGAGCGGTTAACCTTCGTCGGATCTCTCTCGATCCTTTAAGCATCATTTGTTACAGTTCCGGGGATTCGGGGTGTCAAGTTTGTTTCGGTTGTTCCGCTTCAGATTCCCGGACCGGGCCGTCGAACATCGGCAACGTGATCTCTCAGATCCTCCTGTGCAAGCAGATCACGCCCAACTTCCACGAGGAGGAGCTGTGCAGCATCAAAAAGGACTCGGAGGAGATTCGAGAGCTGATCAACGAGCTGCAAGAGTTTATGCCCCAGTCGGACGGCGATATAGGTAACCTCGTATTTTCTTCCGTCCGCTATTTTCCCATCCTTTTACGCCTTCTTCGCCATTTCCACGTTTCCCGATGAATCTTATTTTTCCTCTTGTTTCCACGACGGTCACGTATGGCCCGTTCCGCACCTCGAATTTACCCGGGAGCACGAGCCTTGCGGACGATGTTGCTTATCAAAGCGGAAATATATACAGGGTGGGTTCGCCACATTTTGCCATCTAGATTTACGTAATTATTATTACGCATAGCAAACAATTTTTCAGATGAAGTTGAATGGTTTTGAGAGGGGCACATTCTGATGGTACATTTTTTTTGTAGGTGAACGTGTAAAGGACATATCTAGGTCATTAATGTTTTTTTAAATGGAATCATATATTTTTTATTACATCAGCTGATGCTCCTTCATATTCTTTACAAAAAATTATTAATCTATTTGTGTAAAAAAATCATTAGTTTAGGAGATAGACAGGGTGTATGTACATATACAGGGTGTTCATTTGAAAACTTTCCAGCCGAATGTCTCGGAAAGAACAAAAGATATTAAGAAAGTGTAAAACACGTGTCCAAGGATTTCGAGGGGGAAAGAGGGGAGCAGTGACAGTTTTTCTTTTGGTGGCGTTTTCAAGATCATTTGAAGGTCAACTTTGTTTCTTCAAATGGAAACCTATATTTTTTATTATGGAATCATATTATACGTAAAAAGACCAGTCATTTTCGTAGGATATTTAAAGAGAAGCTGAGCGAGTCATACTTATACTGCGAGAAAGTTTGTAATTTCTTTATAACTATATCCTCCAAAGAATCCTTTGTCACCGATCCTGCTTCCTTAAACATTGCAACTAATTGTAACACGTACGTATGAGTAACATGCGTATCAGGATGTCTCTCATTAAATGTAGCAGCAGTTCAACTTGCGCACTCGTCAGCACCATAAGTAAAAATGATTTCTACTCGTTCTTCTAAAGAATACACCATTTTAAAGAATACACCCTGTATAATATATCGGCCGCGGCCTCGCCATTTCAACAGATAAAAGTGCTCGACGGTTCCCAAGCGAGACACTAGTGCTTTCCGAACGGGATTAACCATTTTATAAATCGACAGGATTCGCCCGCTTAGCCAATGATTTCCCTAGATACGCGAAAGAACCGTTTGTCACCGTGTTAAGCGGATATTTTGGTCCAAAATAGAGAAAATTTCGGCAGGTTTTTTTTTCAATTTATCATAGATTCCATGTAAACAGAACAAAATTTTGAAGATTTGCATTTATTGCTTCTAGATTAGATAACCAAAACCCTCCGATCTCTTCTGATATTAGGGACCCTCATATCAGAGGTTCTCATATTAGGCACCCTCATATTAGGCAACAGGGTGTCCCTAATATGGGAAAGTAGGTGCTCTCGATTTGGGATATCTTATAATTAAACATCGGATCTTTATGCATTTATGGCTTATGGAAATGTTAAAAAAATGCTATAATATAAAATTCGAGAGAATTTAACACGATTTTTATTTGCTTTGGATCTACAAAGGCTGTCCCCATTAAAAATAAAATTTTATTTCATTCCACTTTCTTAAAATGTTTCTATAAAAATTGGAAATTGCATAAACATCCGATGTCTACTTATAATATTTATTCTTACTTGGGTAATATCGAGAAATAATTACGTTCACAGAAGAGTGCCGGTCGCGCAACCAAATGTATTATATATTTATTTGTTTGATGATTTTACTATTGCGGAATATTTCTCGTGAGCTCGCCCCGTCAAGGAGAGTTTCACATTTGAGATCAGCGTAAAAATATGGTTGCAAATGTATGGGAAACCTCGACAGAGTTAAACGAATAAGAACAACGTAGCTTTTCTCATTTGTTTTTTTCCATTACGCTGTTTCAGACCTGGAAATAATACGTAATTCCAAGGGAAGTTAAATATACTCGCGGAAAAGAAAACGCGCGCGACACGAGCGTTTTATTATAACGAAAATAATTACGGTTAACATAATGTCTGTACGGCTTTACAAATCACGAGTGAGCCCGGTTTGTTAATGAGTTTTAGTTTTTCAGTCATCGTAAGGTTTACCTTACCCCGAGTTTTACGCAAAAAATTCATTTGGATACGTATACATACGTATACACGTATGCGAACAGTCAGCATACCGTGAAACCAATGTACATTGTTATAGCAATTGGAATTTTCCTTGAAAACAAAATTAAAAAGAAAATTTAGGCCACTTGTGGGATTTTGAAAAAAAATACACACGGCGGCGGTTCGTTTCAACGCCGTAAATTTTAATTGATAAAAACCCTTGTGAGCCGACTGTACCCTCAGTGAAACTGGGCGTGGGCAACGAGCTGTTTGCCTTGGGGACGATTTGGGTTGCCCTCGGGGACAACGGTTTCAGGTAAATCGCGCCAAAGAAAATGGCAGAAAACTCGACAAACCTTGTTCTCTTTGTATAGAATGCTTCGAGCAGAGAATTTTTTACTGTCGTTTATTTATATGTCCTATGAATCACCTTCCGCCCGCGTTTAAAGTACAATCGCGGGCAAGAAACAATATAAATCGCAAAACTTATAAAATCAAATCATAGAAACAACTTCCACTCCTGGAAACAAATTGCAATGGTGCATTTAACATCGTAATATTATTTGCAAGAAGTCACTTCAAATAATGAACATGGATTGAAACCAACATACAACTTCTAAATAATTGAACTAAGATAGAATTGCATATTTTATTGATACATAAAATTGATATATGAACATAAAATATACGCGAGACGTACCAAAGAAAATTTAAAGGGTGGTTCTCCATGATAATATAAGACGTAAATGAAGAGTAAAAAAATTGTGATTTCGGCTCCATTGTTTAGTTATTAACAATTAAAAATCCGCCTAAAATGCGGCAACCCGGCCAACAGAGATGTAAGTTGCGCACGGTCATAGAGGAGCGCGACTCAAGTGACATATTCGGGGTGTGTGAAGTTACCTATTCTGTTGGTAGATATTCTTTTAGTGGACATTTTTATTCTTCATTTTCGTCTTGTATTGTCTTGGAGAACCGAATAAGGGAAATGCATTCATGTTATATCGAAACCGTGTTCTCAGAAGGCCTTGCTACGATTCTATTAACACGTCTGGATTCACGAACTGGAAACTGTGTCTACACCTTCATCTCCATTATCTGATTTCCTGTTTGAAGTGTGTTTTGCACGATCTGTTTAACAATTATAGAAAGAGAAGTGTCTGAGATAAAAGAGAAGAACCGCAAAGGGTTCAACCGAAGTATTTATAATGGTATTTTCTCGATCGAAAAAATTTGCATTCCAAAATTGGACATTTCATATGCAACAATCGGATAGGAGGACTCTTGAAATCTTTGCACGATGTTCCAGCGATAGGATGCATTCGGAGCACATCGTGTTGTAAGATGATTAACTGTACCAGAGTATAACACTGTCCAACACCAAAAAGTTTTTGCAATGTCTGTTGGGTGATTCTTATGCACCTTGTCGTTCTAAAACCGAATCTTCAAACAGAATTTCTCTATCACGCAACGTTTTCGAAAAAACTTGGTTTTTGTAAAAATACATAATTTTGATACAAAATGACGTGTTACGCAAAAACTACACACGCGAGAGAGTTCAACTTTCAGTCAAAAGATAGAGGGGACTCTCCTCTACATATACATATAGTCAATTATATTTTTATGTACTTCCTAATAGTTGTGGATGGTTGTTAAAGTTTGAAAATGTGCCGACACGGGTACTTTTTACGGTCTATTTTTGTATATATGTGAAAAATCCTTTATCTAGCAGAAATTTACTATACAGGAATGCATTCTACAGACATTTTTGATAAAGAAACCATTCACGAAAAGTATTTGGTTCCCTTAGTATACGAGAAGGTGAAGAAAATATTCATTGACAGCTTGTGCGCGACGCGTTCGCGCCAGACGGCCATTGCGGCCTTTTCTCGACTCGCCAGGGCCGTCGCTATGCGTATCCGACGTTGGTACCACTCTAATGTGTCTTTGCATACTATGCTTAACTAAATAAATTTTTTTTTGTCTTTTTGGGTGCCAATCATTACACAAAATGATAAAAATACGAGTTATATTCACATTTCATTGTGGAAATGCTTAATAAAGATAATTGAATAGAAAAACTTACCTATTTCCGAAGCGTTTATTTTTCATGCAATAACTTTGTCGCATTAATGTTATTATAATATGAATATATGTCAATGAAGTGACAAACACGAATTCAAAGTAAATTAAAAGTAAACATTTTACATCGCATCATATTCGGGAACAATTATTTTTCCATGGTGAACATAAAATATTTCCTGCATACTTAAAAAAATATTCTATTTCTAATATTACACAAAGATTCATTTTATAATGAGAAAAAATATTTTTTGCATGATATTAAATAAATATTATTTGTATATTAGGAAAAAATATTCTACTTCTAATATGAAATAAAGATTTATTTAATATTTAGAAAAAAATATTTTTCTCGTAACATGGAATACATATTTTATGAATATTTAAAAAGAAATATTTTTTACTTAATATAAAATAAATATTGTATGTATATTCGAATATTAAAAAAAGATTGAATCTCTTTTTAATATTATATGAATATTAATCAGACTAGCCGCGAGACGCTCGCTCCCGGGCCCAAGGGAATCGTCCGGCAGAATTTTGTCGTTCTATCGGTGGATAATTAAGGTCACCGTGCACCATACGACCGAGAATCGAACCCGGATAAGTTCTATAGCGAGAGCCTTATCCTGTCGGGAGGAGGTAATACGTTTGTTCCGTGGAATCAATGGGGACCCGGGGAAACCGTGTGAGAAGGACCATGAGAGAGATGGACCGAGTCGGAGAGAACTTGTTCCCCTTTGAAATCCAGACCTTGGCCTACGGAGTAACCCGATTAGAGATGGTTGAATAGAGAGGGCGGGGAGCTGCCGGTAAAGAGAACGAGCAAGACGGACTGGTGATGCGACGCCGTCACAGGACAAAGGGGTGCGCGTCCGTGGAGACGCCGCGATCGAGTTAACGCTAATCCAACTGAGTCTTAACCCTTTCACAGTGTGGTAAAATTACGAATTCTGGTCCAAAAAATATCTAGATTTTTCATGTTCGGAAATAGCCCCGACGGCATACTGAATTCAAAACTAAACCACGTCCCATTCTTCAGTTAAAATAATGTTGTATGCCCAACTGACTCACATAAGAAACCAAAACAACTGAATCATCTCATAGTCATAGGTACTGATGCATCTTGTCCTTTGCTCCATGAATCACCCTTAGTCACCTCGCCCCCAAGTTCCTCTACATATATAAAAAACCCCTACCTCCATGCGAGGCAGCTCAGTTCATCTTCAAGTCCGGTACTGTCCAGATTTCTCTAAGTACTTACTGTCGAGTCAGACTTGCAATAAACTCCAAGATCCGAAATAAAAGTGTTGGTCTCAGTTCCCTTCACCCGGAATACAACAATAAGCTTAGAAAACGGAGGAAGCAAAGAATCTAGCCATAGTCTTAGATATCGTTGGTAGACTAAACAGTTTGAACGCACGCCTTACCCTGCCCGTGACTGTCACGGGATACACTGTGAAAGGGTTAAATGTAACTCTGGTATATGCTGGCTGCGAAAAACGACAGGACCTTGTTCATCCAGATATTCCACGATCTTTTTACGAAATACGATGAAACAGCGTGTCTAGCAAGTGTCCACGAAAATATCTCTACAATCTAAAAATCTAATCTAAAAAATCTAAGTGTGTCCTACAGTGGTGGACAAAAGTGTTCGTACACTTGGAATATAGAAATAAAAACAACAATGTTTTCTATATTATTAAGTATATTCAAATATACGTAACTGTATATTATACATTACACTTCTAACAACAAATGAGCAAAAAACAAAGACAATAACATCACTTGGTAACTTGAAATTAATTCAAAATTCACACTACTGTAAGAAATTGCCAGGACAAAAGCATTCGTACACCACCATTTCTGTTGATAAACACAGCAGTTACGAAGGAATCACAACATTCCGATCAATGTAAACATTACTTTAGAAGATATCATGTTAGTTTCAATAATTCTAGTCGTGGCGAGTACGCGTTATTAGTGAATATTTGCAATATTGAGAGAAAACGCAATGAAACTACGTTGGAAGAACGAAAAATTATTATACAGTTATACGAAGAGGGCGAATCATATAGAAATATATCAGAAATACTAAAAAGAAGTCGATCAACTGTACAGAGTATAATAAGTAAATATAAAAAAGAGAGAACATTGCAGAATAAAGAAAGGACCGGCAGACCTCGGAAGCTAACTGTGAGAGAGTAGCGTAAAATCGTCCGAATTATTAAAAAAAAAACCAGATACCAGTGCATCGGAAATCGTGATACACCTTCAAGAATATATGCACAAGGAAGTTCATCCGAAAACAGTACGAAGAGTGCTACATCGGGGAGGATATAACAGCAGAGTTGCGAGGACGAAACCACTCATCAGCAAAGTAAATCAAAAAAAGAGATTAGAATTTGCAGAAAAATACGTAAACGCTAGCAACGACTTCTGGAAGAATGTAATATTTTCCGATGAGTCGAAATTTAATATTTTTGAGTCGGATGGTCATAAAAAAGTGTGGCGGAGAGCTAATACTGAATTGGATCCCAAAAATATGCAACCGACGACGAAACACGGAGGTGGAAGTGTAATGGTGTGGGGATGTATTGCTGCTTCTGAAGTCGGAAAATTAGTAATGATAGATAGAATAATGGATAAACATTTATGTTTAAATATTTTAAAAGAAAATTTACACGAAAGTGCTGATAAATTAGGTATTGGGAGAACATTTTACTTTCAACAAGACTGTGATCCGAATTATACAGCCCATATAGGGCGTCAGTGGTTGTTATATAATACTCCTCACATGTTAGTAACTCCTCCGCAATCACCTGATTTAAATCCCATCGAACATGTATGGGCGAAACTTGAAAAAAATGTACGAAAATACGACATAACATCGAAAGAATATTTAAAAGAAATATTAGAAAGAGAATGGTGTAATTTATAGGAGGTTGCATTGAAAGCCGCTGTTTACGTATACGTGGATCTAACTGCGTATATTGTAGACAGCGAGAGCCGATTCTTATCTTGTCGTATATTATGAATTGTTAAAACCAAATGATACAGTCACCGCCGAACGTTATCTCCAACAATTGAAGCGTTTACGTGAGAATTTGATACAAAAACGACCATCAATTGCATCAAATCGCCGAAAAGTGATCCTTCTCCACGACAATGCTCGGCCTCATGTTGCTAGAGCCGTAAAACAAACACTGATGGAGTTCGAATGGGAGATTCTCCCCCACCCAGCCTACTCTCCAGACCTGGCCCCAAGCGATTATCATTTGTTCAGATCGACGCAACACGATTTGGAAGACAAACATTTCCGTAATTACGAAGAAGTTGAAACTTGGGTTGCTGACTGGATAAGCTCGAAAGATAAACCGTTTTTTCGTCGTGGAATTCAACTTTTGCCAGAAAAGCGGGAAAAAGTAGTAGCTTTCGAGGGCAAATACTTCGACTAATACTTTTACATATTTTATTATTGAAATAAATGCTCAAAAAACACGAAAAAAACAGCGGCTTTCAATGGAACCTCCTAATAGAACCTGACTTCATTAAAAGTTTAGTATTATCAATGTCCAATAGATTACACGAAGTAATTCGTCAGAAGGGCTATCCTACTATAAGTATTAATTTAGAAAATTCCCGTTAAATTAATTGCAACACTTGTAATAATGAAACGTACGAATACTTTTGTCCCTGCAGTTTCTCGGCATTTTGTGAAATTTTTTTGTCATTGTAAGTTACGAAATAATGTAATTAAGTTTTGTTTTTGCTCATTTGTTGTTATAAGTGTTGTATACAATATAAAGCTACATACGTTCACATACAATTAATAACATAAAAGATATTGCTGCTTTTATTTCTATATTCCAAGTGTACGAATACTTTTGTCCCCCACTGTATATCTTGGTTATTTCGAACGATACGAGAAAATGTTACTTACAGAAGTTATAGGGTTCGGGAAACTGCATAATATGGTATAAATGATATTCTTGCAAGTGGAGGCGTAGGGAAGATGTCACCTTTGTTTTTTTAAATGAAATGTCTGTAAGTAACAACTGTTGTTAACAACGGTTGTTTGAAATAACCAAGATATTCAAGTGGACAGAGCTCGTGGGACACACTGTATAAACAGTTGCAAAATAATGAATCTGAAATTCGCCATTTCGACGAGTCCGGTAGTTCTAGTGTTCGCTAAGGTCTCTTTGTCGTGTCTCGCCGCTTATCGAGAGAACAACGAGACAGTGTCAGGAAAGAGAAAAGGAAAGAGAGAGAGAGAGAAATGGAGGAAAGGAGAAACGGAGGAAGGAGGTTTGACATTGGAACAGGAACCAGGTCAAGGTCGGCCGGAAGCACCGACTTCCTCGAGCTTTCCGCGGACGGAAATTCACGCTCGAGAGGGAACGCGCGGCGCGCGATCGCACTCGCGCCTCTCTCCACACACACACACACAGAAAATAAGAAAACAAACGAAATCGCCTGGTTTCTCTATAAAACGAGAGCTCCGGGAGCTTTGTGTACGCTGTACAGACAAAGAGAAAGAGAGAGAGGCAGAATATGAGAAAATGGAGAGAGAATACGAGAAAATGCAGAGGGAAAAAAGGGGGCCGGGCGAAGGTGTAGCGGAAACACGAGTGAAAAGGGTGAACGCACCACTGAATCCCGTAGTCGTCGGCAAGAAGTTTCGCCCGAAAGACCTTCCGCCTCGTTGGCTTTTTGTGTACACGATGCTACACACTCGATCCCTTTCGCTTGTGGATCGTGTCGCTGCATGTGCGCCAGGAAAATATGATATTTCATAAAGGTTGCATGCTTTGGAGAGCATTTGCTCTGTCGCGTCGGCCAGGTAGAAACAACGTCTCCGAGACCGTGCTCCGCGTCTTATAGACAATACACATAGCTATACGATACATGGTTGATCATAACTGTCTGTTTCTACTTCGCGCGAACATCAGGTTGTAACCTACAAACCTTTGCTTCTTCGTCACTATGTTTCTTGTTCTTCTAATTTGTCTGATAATTACATCCTTTTCCGTTTATTCGTTAAGGGTGTAAGTTCTTAAAAAAGAAAATTAACCTCTCTAAAATCGGTGAATTAAACGAACTTCGTAGACGGAGACTGATATTACTAAACTCGTACATAGTAGCAGTGACCGATCAAATGTCTCTGATTAAATCATAAGTAAATTACATCTTGTATAATCAACCAAAAGATTTCTGTGATTAATATGAAGAGAATTGTGGGTTCAGGAAGAATAAAGTATGCGATGTTAGCTAAAGATTGTCATCTGCCTTAATTCTGGCAAATTCTTTTCATTTCCCTGTTAGGCCAATCCATAAATTTCCAGTATCGGGAAAAGCAAGACATTTCCAGACTGACTTTGCTGCAAGGAAACGTCCATATCTTCTGCCGGACCGTAGCCAATGGCCTCCCAAAACTTTACGACCCTTTATCTCCATTCGAATTTCTACTGGAATTGCTTGTCCACCTAAAACATTCTCATGCGAAAGCAAAAAGGATAAATTCAGATCAGTTACTGAATTACGATCCTGGAACGCCTACAAGCACTTTGATTTAGTACTCCACTATTTTTACGAGGGTCGAGATATTCTCACCACCTGCGGTATTAACTTTCTTGGGTCATTCTCAGCTGACCACTGTCGAAACGGTTCGAAATTGCTTTTGCAGAAAAATCTGCGCAGCACCGTCCTTTGTTCTCGCCTCGAACTTTGTTTCTTGCAGCTCGATTGCAAATTTTCAGGGGTGTGCGGGATCCCGGTCGGGACGGGAATTTTTCTCGGGATCGGGATGCAATCCCGAGAATTTCGGAATCCCGAAAACATCCGGGATTCCCGCGAATTTTCGGGATCCCGAAACCATTCGGGATTCCCAAAAACGAACATGAACATTCCCGATTAATAAGATATGTAATCTTCGAGAACACAATTGCTTTCGGACTTTCGGATGCTGGTAATTGTTGGAAGTAGGGAGAAACTTAAAATGTCGGGAATCACAGATGTTTTTGGGAATCCCGAAAATTCGCGGGAATCCCGAATATTCTCGGGAAACCCGGATATTTTCGGGAATCCCGGATATATTACGGGAATCTCGAATATTTTCGGGAATCCCGCACACCCCTACAAATTTTCGATTCGGTTACGAGCGATTCCACGGAAGAAAGCTGAATCCTGTCGAATCGCAATATTCTTCGACATTTGGCAACCTTTTTTATTTGGCGATCGGTGCTTTTACGCGGGTCACCGTGTTCGCGACAGCGCTCGACAGATACAAATGTCAGCGCGTTGTGTGTCGACGAAGGAATAAATAACGGGCGCGACGAACGGGAAACGCGATAGAACATTATTTAACGTTAAACAGAGATCAGGTCAAGGATAGATGGGCACATAGAAACCAACCCGTGGGCGACGCGTTCTCGCCGTTCGTCCCGGTAACGAGAATTCGACGGCCGCGCGGAAAAAGGATGGGAAAATTGAGGCGCCGAGAGGGAAATATGCTCGACCGCGGACCGATAAAGCAATTCGGGCCACGATTCGCGGAATAATCGCGGTCGCGAGTGGTCGCGCAAATGTTTCCATCCGACAACCGAATGGCTGGCTTCAAGCCGACCGATTCCGATCCGATCGCATAAAGCTATCCCCACGCAGAGGCAACAACGAGCAACTTTCAGCCGATGATGCATGTATACTGACTCCCATTAATATTCGGACGCTTTTACAAATCGTATAACTTCGTTAAAATTCAACCACACGACTTGGATTTTCTTAAGAAGTTAGCACAATCGGTTCGCTACATAAAGAGAAAAAAAATTTTCACAAAAATTGCAATTGGTACAAAATTGCAAAGAAAATATTAAGAGTTGTATTTTGCAACTTTTTTACGTGAACTTACATTGACAATTTAGAAAGTACGATTTGTAGATCTGTATGAATTACACATAGTCTGAGAATTTCATCAAAATCCGTCAACGTTGTAAGGAGCTGTAATGTTGCAATGTTGTAATGTTTCAATATGATCGCATAAGGGCAAAACTCCTTGAAAAGGCCAAAATTCTGCGACTTTCGCCCTTAAGCTTTCATCGTTAAACGTTTGTAACTCATTGCAGTGTTGACCGAGTTAGATGAAATATTCAGAACATCTATAATTGATACAGATGTACAAAACGTACTTTTTAAATTTTCAACATAAGCCCGCATGAAAAAGTTGCAAAACACAGCTGTTAGTACTTTCTCTGCAATTTCGATCAATTGTAATTTTAATCAAACATTCTGTGTTCACGTTATGTAGCGAACCAATTATTCTAACTTCTCAAAACAATTCAAGTAGTATACCCCAATATTGACAAAGTTAGTTGAAGTCACTGTACGAGGTTTCTCCGGAAAGTACACTTCTTTTTTTCGGAAACTATTTTTTTTTTGTGTGCTAATAACGGGATCAAAATCCCAAAGCTACGCGTTGATGCCTTCGAAGCACAAACGAATTTTTAGTGGCGCCTCAGAGTTGCCGCTCGAGTAAACAGTCGTCGAGTAAACGTGTCGATTCAATATCTTCAGTCTTTGCGTAAAATGTGACCTGCAAGGAATAGGACAAAGTCGTATTATTCAAAAAAATTTAGAAAACCATTCGACCGACCAGCGCGAACCAGTTGGATCTGATCGTGGTCAAATCGATCGAATCCGGAAAATTTGTTCGAATTAAATCGGCGTCCGGGTGCAGTTAATGTGCAATCAGTCACGGGGACGTATTATCTGCGCGAGGCTCGGGGTCAAGGACGACGGGCAGCTTTAATTTTTACGCCCCCGACGGGTTCCGGAAAAAATGCCAGAGTTCGGTAAAGGGTTTCACCGGGTTCAATGCGAAAACGGGGGGAGGGGGAGTGGGGGAACAAATCGAACGAACAGAACACGGCAACCAATAAAGTGAGTACTAGTGGCCACACGGGGTATTGCGTACAAAAGAGCCTGATTTTTTATTTAATGTTTTGCGCGAAGCGGACCGCTGCCAAACAAAAACTGTCTGCAGCAGTTGCATGAAACAAGAACCGGAGCAGAAAATTCTTTTTTTAACGACTCCTAATAACCTAGAAATGAACTACCTTTTAATCTTTCTACTCTTTGAAATCGCAACTACTCATTTTTGTCACGAATGCATAAAATCATAAAATCACATATATTTTCGTGAAACGTTTCTCTAAATCGAAACCTTATACAGGGTGTTTGGTAAATGGTGGTACAAGCGAAAAGGGGCTGATTCTACATGAAAGAATAAGTCGAAAATATAGAATAAACATTTTTCGTTTGAGACTTTGTTTTCGAGAAAATCGACTTTGAAGATCTGTCAGGTTTGTGTGCTTTAGTATATGCAGGAAGTAGATTTGGTTGGTCATGATCAGACAATTGCGTCAGACAATTCCTATCGAATAGCATAGCGTATTCGCTGCATTTCAAACTCGATTTTCTCGATAACGAAACTTCGGATGAACAAATTTTATTTTATATTTTCGACTTATTCTTTCATGTAGAATCATCCCCTTTTCGCTTGTACCAGCAGTTACCAAACACCCTGCATTTAGTTCGCAGCGATAGCAACAGTTAAGAATTTCGCTAGCCGTCGAAAAAGATCACGTAAAGCCGCTCCCGGGCGAACGGATGTTTTGGGTTAAGGTCGGTTTCCACTGACGAATAGCGAAATAGTGAAGGGGACCGCGTGCGAGTCGAAGAATGTATAGAATCATTTTAAGCAATGCGAATTTTCGTTCGTTTTGTTTTGGTGGTGCAAAAATAAAAACATGGATATAGTGGTTGGAATCATTAACCCTTTGCACTCCGAACCATTCTGGCAGAAATTTACAAATCCTCGTATTATTTAGTATAATTTTGGAACCAAGTAACGTATTATAATGATATTGGACTTATATGAATTGGTTGACATCGAGTAATATATATTTGCAAAAAAATCAATATTTTATTTAAAGTTGCGCTGGAATAAATTAATTCCCCGTAATCGCGAATAAACTTTAATGTCCCCTGAGAGGGGACAGCGGAGTGCAAAGGGTTAAGATAGAGTGTAAAAACGATTAAGTGACTCCTGCTTGTTCATTTACGTCGCCTTTTGGTTTGAAATTCATTTGTGAATTTTTCGTCTAACATTTTAACGCAGAAACTTTGCGATTCCGACAAATAAATGTGACAGCTTGCCACAAAAATAATATGCAAGCCATTGCATTTATTTCTTGTTTCAAGAAGAACAAAATGTTCAAATCTTTCAATCCCTCGCGAACGCCAGTGGAAACCAACCCTTAGGCGTCGCAATTTATCGCGGTCGCCGCGTCGGAAGTGTTAAGCCCCCCTTTCATCGTGCTTCGAGTCGCATGATTTTTCCGCTTTCCATCCGGCTGCAACGGTATTACGATCCTGAGCTGGTCTGGCTAATGGCGAGGATATTTCACTCGCGCGAAAGCACGAAACTCGTCCCGCTACAATTTGCGCGATAATTTTTCGCGCATTTGCCAGCCAGCTTTCCGCGAGGAAAAGCGAAGCTGGAAGCCAGGATTCTCCAGCGTTTTCCGTCTCTTTTCGTTTTTCCAGCCCCGGCACTCGTTAAAGCGCGCGTTTCGACAGATTGACGCGACTCATGATTTGCTTGCTGCGTGCCTCGCGTATCGATGTGCTCCCAAAGATGCTTCTCGCGCGTTTGTCGACGACGATGTTCGAACAGTGGATCGGAAAAATGGGCAATTCGAGAGAGAAGAAAAGAAATTTCTGCTTGCAGTTCCTTGCAATCGATGTAGACAGTTTTTATTTTGCATAATGATTCGCAGTCTAATGATCTTGGTGCGTTCGGTACGCGCGCATCGCAGAGTATCTACATTTGGAATAGACCCTGGTGGAATCCTTGTTGCAAGATATTGAATAACGCGAGCGTAATTGGAGACTGTTATCCAAGCAAGTTACGGAAATAGGTAACTTGCTTCCATTGTACTCGCGAATAAGACAATCTGCGTGCTGTGTGTACTTGTCGCGTCGTTCACTGCATATTGATGGCTAGTATAACAATAGAAGACAATCGTGTTTCTAGCTCTGATTTCGAGCGACGGAAATTTACGAGCAGAAATCGTCGGGAACCACTTTTCAACCCTATTCCACTGTAACATCCAGTTGGACTCGTGATAAACTTTTCCAACAGAATCTATTCAGTATGTGTATTATTAATTTCTTTTGATGCGACTGCATTTTATAAGGATGAAACTTGTTATGTTTAAGTAATTTCTGCACAAATCCCACAAATACACCAGTTACCATTGAAACTTGTCGAATTGAACTAGTAGGATTCACAGTAAACTGTCCTATAATTTCGAATTGATCAATTTCTTTTATGAATTTTGGCTGGTTTCTTTTTAAATTTCTCACCGATCCTGTTTCCTTAAATATTGCAACTAATTGTAACACGTACGTATGAGAAACATGTGTATCAGGATGTCTCTCGTTAAACTCATCAGATCCATAAATAAAAATTATTTCTACTCGTTCTTCCGAAGAACACATCGTTATCTGGTCGCACCACAGCAATTATGCATTAGGATATTACGTTCATTCGAAATAAAGTACAAAATGGCGTCCTCGGAAAACTGTATGAGAAAGGAAGAAAAAGAGGAAACCCGAATTGTCTTCAATTCGGGAACAATCGACTTTTTAACCGTCGAAGAAAATTCCCCGCGGTTAGCAACGTATTTCGTCCGAGGCTTGGACGGGCGAAATTACCCTCCATTAACTAATTACTCGCTGAAGAGACCGACCATTTGGCCGAACAATTTAACGGGGCTAATATCAAACAATTGCGAAATAATACGTCCCGTTCGAAACGCTTGCTGGCTGGTTCTCGACAAACAACGCTGGGAATGTTAGCGTGTCGATATTATACGATAAATTTCTTTCTCGGTTCAATGAAATCAATTTAAAAGTTTCGAGCGACATTCCGCGAGGCGGAACAGAGAAACACTGATAGAATCAACTCTGGACAGGGATGATTGATTTCTCGCCGAGGTACATCGATTGATTATATTTTTCTTACACCGCTAGCCGTAGTAGTGAACCAATTTAGGTTTCTTTTTTTATGCAAAATGAAAATTTTATGTACCAATTGTTAGAACATGGAATTAAATAGAAATTCATGTTTCGTCTGAATAATTTCACTCGATTTTTTCTTATCATTTGTAACTGCGGATCTTTCTACAAAATAAGTCTGCATCAATTACAAGAGAGAGTTTTAATAGGCTACAAATAATATACTATTAAATTCATCTGATGTTTCTTCTTTTTTCTCGTTTCTTTTTCCGATGATGCTCTGCGAAATAATTCTGCGAAAAATATCGATAATACAGAGCAAAAAATGTGACAAGTTTAGCCACAGACTTAACCCTTTGTACTCGAAGCTATTTTAATTCCAAAACGAAACATTCCTTCCGACCTAGAATATTTCCCTTGTATATATATATATATATATTTTTTTTTATGTTATAAATACGAAAATGGTGCAATTTACTCGTACGATACTGAAATGTTTAGTAATTTATTAAATTCAAACAAACTTAATAATGTAAAAATATTTTGAAGAATGATACATCAATTTTTAGTGGCGCCTTACAGTCGTCGTTCGAGTCCTAAGGGTTAACCCCTTGCCCTACAATATCGAGTTAGACTTATATATTTCTTATTAATTTTCCTTAAACCGAAATAAAATTCTATTTTGGCGTTGTTAATATACAGCTATCGGAGAACATATAGGCATACAATAGATATAAATTTTCTCCTTTTTTTAGGAAATTATAAATTACAAAAAAGTTCTAATCACTGAAACCGTGAAATAAATCGTAGTACAGGGGGTTAAGACCCGTCGGATCAAGACCAGGACGGATCTTAAGTCTGTGTCCGAAGGCTGTGAATGGAAATGATTAATTAAAAAGTCACGTGACTATCCCGGGCACTTAAGGGGTTATATACAGTTAGAATTTTCAAAAAGTCAATTTTTTTTATTTCATTTTCGTAATGTACATAAATTAAGTATACGCACAAAAAATTTCAAGTCAATCCGGCGATTATTTTCGAAGTTACACGCATATTTGTAAAGACGTGTCAGAGCGTTTGAAAGTAGGAGGCGATCTTTCGACGCGTTTTTCTCGAAATTGTGTTTTCAAAGTCGGTGAGCAAGATTTCTCGGAAACGACTGAACCGTTCACTATCAAATTTTAACACAAGCTTCTTAAGTATATTTTTTAGTAATTAATCGAAGCTTTTTTTCTCTCCGATGAATATTTTTTTTTTATAAATGGCGAAAAGCCGCCATTTTGTCACAAAATTTTATTTTGCTTATTCCTTCGATTAATTACTAGATTATACATTTCTTTAACGAAATCAGTTTGGTTTTTTCATTTTTGATGATCCAGTCCAGAGATATAGTGGTCACCGCAAGGCCTTTTTTAGAGGAGGTCCAGGAGATCAGCCATAGCAGGTTTCAAAATGATTATTTTTACAAATAAAAAATGTCAAAATACAGTTAGAAGTTACCATAATATGTGTACAAATTTTTACATTAATAGTTGTAAAGGTCTTCTCAGGAGAAAATTTTAAAAAATCGCTTTTTTTGGGCCTCCTAACTGTATATAACCCCTTAAGGTCGGATTTTACTAGACCGGGAAACCGGTCGTCTAGTAAGGTCGCTAGATTCGAAAACAGGGTCTAGGGTTTAAAACCGATGAGGCATCAGTGTTCTCGACTATATTTTTGCTCGCCCCGGTTGGGTCATTACCTCGAGCGTCTGACCATTTCCAGATGGCACGGTGGACTCTAACCTAGGACCCCGAGGGGTAAGAGGAAAGTATACGGTTTTGGGGTTCTGCTAGGTAACCCCCGTGGTGCGTGGCATTAGCCTTTGTTGCGAGCACTTGAGCGCCTCTAGAACACGGTGAACTCAGTACAGTAGAAATTCTACTGAAGTCAGTCTTTTGGTTCTTTTTGACTGACTTGGGTAGGGAACGTCGGAGGTACTCGCCGGCGTCACGAGGTGCTGACCGCGACCCTCGAGAACCGTCGCGGCCACCACATTGTCGGCTATATCGGTGTGAGACCTAAAGACCACTACTAATCCAATTACAAAACTTCTTTATTTTTCGTTATATTTTTATGAAACTTTTACCAACATATTCGTGGCATTTTTCTGATTAAAATGATACCAAATATGATATAATTCCGATGTTATTTACTTGTGTAACAAGCGATAAAAGTTTCGAACGCAGAGGACAGCGTATGGGAAAGAAAGAGACGCAGAGAGTCGCGGCCGTCGGCAGAGAACAAACCTGCGTCTCTTTCTTTCCCATACGCTGTCCTCCTCTGCGTTCGAAACTTTCATCGCTCGTTACACAAGTAAATAACATCGGAATTATATAATATTTGGTATCATTTTAATCAGAAAAATGCCACGAATATGTTGGTAAAAGTTTCATAAAAAAATAATGAAAAATAAAGAAGTTTTGTAATTGGATTAGTAGTGGTCTTCAGGCCTCACACCGATATAGCCGACCCGTGTTGTGACCGCGACCGACGGTTCTCGAGTGGTGTGAGGTGTTCCACTGACATCAGTGGGGAACGTCGGTACTGACTTCAGTAGAATCTTTACTGTATGGCCTAGCCAAAACCCGTGCCCATCCCGGCCACGGTGAACCGGTCTAGTAAAATCCGACCTTTAACGGTATCTCGGCGTTCCGTCTGGTTTCAGAGAAGTACACGGCCCTGCAAAATCTGGGAAGCAAAGGGAGCCGAGGCAACGGGCGGAGGACGAATCGCTGGAATCAAAGCAACTACAGGCCTCCCAGCAGATCCGCGAGACAATCGTCCTACTTTCGTGGCGCGCTGAATCTCTTCTGCTGCACCGCGAGAGCCAACTACGTTTGAACCGGCCGTGTTTTGCCCGCCAAAAGACAACGCGAAACTCGTCTCCCTCGATGCGTCGTTGTTCCATCGTCTCGACCGTGCTCTCGAACGGGATCCTTAACGAACAGAAACGACGAGGCACGGTGTCCTCTCGTCGGATTCGAGGGACACTGCGCGATCGAGTGGCGGACGCTTCCTATCGAGACAAAGATGAGTCCCCGATAATTTCACCGTGAAATGACGGAATTGGGGAGAAACTCGACACGAAGGAACACCGTTGCGTGTCCACGCAGAGCTGAAAAGAAGACTCGCTGACGAAATGCGGGTTCGAACGGACACTGGGAACATTATTTTCGTTATTAATAGTCGTCGAGAAGGATCCTGCAGCCCGCGAGACTTCTTTCCAGTTACCCGCAGTAGATCCTTCGAATACTCGGGAGTCAGCCGAAGAACCAAAACTATAAAATACTCTGAGCGAGCGTGGATCGTATTTTCTGACGAGACAGGGTGTAATGGCTAAGCAAGGTGGGTGGTTTTATGGAGAAGTCAGTAGCGGGAGGAGGTGACGCTGGAACAGTCAATAAAGATGAGCAAGAAGAGGGGGGGGAGTGCATGTGTGGAGGAAAAAGTTGACGGAGAACAGTATCCACTCTCTGTCCTGCTAGCACCTCCCTGGAACCTTTTACTCTGCTTTGTTAAGCTACTGATGGCTTTAAAGAGGGAGAGAGGGGAAAGAAAACTGATCGATAAGAAGAGACTGAAAGGAGGATAGTCATTCTGTCCCACTGACTCCTCCCTGAATCCATCTACCGAGAGGCTGCTCGGTGGACGCAACATTGGGACCTTGTTGCAAACACCATCGAGGGATTAGGGAGATTCTGGATCTTCGAACTGTTTCCTTTCTTTACACAACTCGATCGCCTATGATTATGTTATTTCAGATCCATCATTTTCCCAAATTTGCCCTCTGGTCGAATTCACACGATGGCAAAAGTCAATAGGTCAAGAGACCCAATTACTGTGCCTGCAGTAATTATAATTTTTAAAGCATAATAAATATTAAGAAAGACATATCAAATTGTTTTCATTAAAATCAGTTAATATATGTTATACATTTCTTTTTAAATATTCATTACGCTTTAAAAATATGAATAATTAATATAGGCACAGTAGTTGGTACCACCTCAGTAATTGGGTCCCTTACCCTATAATAAAAAGATGTACAGCTGAATTCTAAAATGCCTTGTTCGAAAGTTAGGGTTAGATTATACTAGGCAGGTCTGATGCTGAGGGTCTATGAAAGCTATATACAAAAACAGGGTAAACAAATTCTACCGACAGAATTTGTTTACCCTGCTTTTGTATCTAACGTTTATACACCCTCAGCGTCTGACCTGCCTAGTATAAGCTGACCCTTAAATGCTGTGAGAAGACTTCTAAAGTCGATTGAAAATATTACAATAACCAAATTCGTACATTTAATATTCACTTTTGCCGAATTGGAAAATGGAAATCAATTTTACTTTGCAGTGTGGCAAATCGAATAGACAGAATTTGATTAAAAATTAAATAATTTTACTAAAGAGTTAACATTTCTCAATCAGCATGCAGGATGTACTATGAGGATGAGAGTTAATCTATAATGTCTTCTGTATTCAAAATCAGCCTAGGTTTTCGAAAACCAAAAAATGAGGTTCGACGAGAAATCAGAGCTGTGGGATCTATGGTGGGTATATCGAACTTCGATTTTTCAATGGATTATGGATATGTGCTATGCACACCATGAAAAAGAGAATGAAAAGAAGAGGTAAAAAAAAAAAAGGAGAGAATTGTTCGTCACCCGCCTCGTTTTATAATCAAACGTAACGATCAACTAGACGGTTAGTTGATGAAAACCTGACGCAAGCTTTATTTAGTTCGTAAGTACAGATCTACAAATATATAAATATACGCATAAAGAAAAATATATATACATATATACATACGTTACAGTAAAACGAACATATTTTTTTAAATGAAGAGTTTCATTTACTACGGAATCGTTCAGGGTTGAATTGACGCCACGCTGCGGATGTTCATGCAAATTACCATTTTGTACGGGCTGTTTTTATAAGAATTTAGGTCGAGGTTGAATTGATTCGATAATTACGATTTATTCGGTAAGAGTTATTTGCGTAAGACAACGCTTCCAACATACATTTTTCAATGAATTGTTCCTTGTATTTAACTTATAAATTGCAAACGCATCGACGTCCGCAGTCGGATTATCGTATATTTTCCATCCTCCGATCTGCATCATTAAACGATATCAAAACGTATTTGTAGGAGAGGTGAGGATCGATGTTAGGTATTATTGTTATCGATGTAATGTCATTTGATCGTGTAATTGATCGCGAGTACTTCGATGCTGTTTCACGTTAGCATTTAGATTCGTGATTAGGTTTCATTACGGTTTTTCTTCTGTGCTATTCTTCATCTCTCAGTATTGTATTTCAATGCTACTACATTATAGTTGTCAATTATTAGTTTCATTTTACTCAGTTTAGCACCTCCCATTTCTCGTATACAGTGTTTACTCGATATATGTCCAAAACACGGGTGTAGCCAGGGACATATGTCGGCCAGGAGACACTATTTTTTGATCCACGCCGAACGTAGAATAATTCTGGGGCTTTTATCGGCTAGGCATTTGGGACATATGTAGAGTAAACACTGTATTTGAAAAACCATGACATAATGTGAAATAAATGCAAACGCATTCCGCGTCACATGTGCGACAACCTTCCATTCTAGCCACTGACAATTTTCAGATACGCCGACACAAGATTAATTAATTTTAATTACTCGATAAAATATTCGTACTTCTACAGCTACACCAGGGGACTGAAAAAGCAAAGGGACTTGTGGATATCATGTCTGTTCGCATAAAATTAACATGAATTACATTGTCGATTATTCGTAACTACATATGTGTTTTAACCGTCACCACTCCATTCATTTTTCCAATTTGAGGGGATATTCTGGTGCAAAGCGTCATTTCTACGCCATGTTTAGCATTTCTCCGTTGCATTGATCTTTTGACAATATTTATCATCACTTGAAAAATATTTAAATTATGCGTGCCGCAGCTTCTTTGAACAAAGAATTATTTTCTTTTCAAGAAAAAGTGTCTTCCATTGCTTCGAAGAATGAAAGCATTTTGAAGTTCGAGTACCAATTTTTTATGTGTAATAGTAAAAATTCAGAAAAAGCTCGAGATTTATTGTAAATTTTGGTAAGTCTGCTGAAGATTCTCGCGAGATTTTAGGTCTATTGGACAAGCAGATCTTGAGATGTCGTGTCAGCCATGTCAGAGAATAAGGTTTCAAGAGATACACGTTTCAAGTTTCCCGTGTCAGTTATACGGAACTATGTATACGTATCTTCAAACGTCTGTGACTTCGTTGTTTGTACGGAATGAAATATGAAATGTGTCTGAGGGCGTACACTTCAAGAAAATACAACGGAAAATCGATTTGTTCAAAATTCCAAACCAGAATGCCTCCTCAACTTGTCCCTTAATATCAAATCTGCGTAACGATAAAAGAGGAATAAGCAAGTAACCAACTTTGTTAATTCCTTCGCTAACAATGAAGAATTAAGGTAACGCGAGATAAGTGTCAAATGAAATCATTCGCGGCGTCGACGACAAGTGAAACGGTGTACAGAAACTGTTTGTTGAAACTCGGTGAAAAATGTGTTTGATCGATTAATACACGTCGTACAGTTTTGTTAATAAAATTGATGTTTCCGTTGTTGCAAGCCTGACAAATTACTAGCAATTTTTTGTTTTTGCGAAAAGTCTACGTGACCTGAACGAAAAGCCACGTAAAATGGGCCAGGCACGGAGAGTGTTAATGCACAAGTAATTAACGTCGTACGTAAACGATCTCGAACTTTGAGCGCACACGGTTTAAAGTATTACAAGAAAGTAGATCACTAAATGCCAATCAAATTAAATGTTAACGAGTCGAGCATTGTCGTAAGTGGACCAACACGAAGACGATGGCGCTCGTTTGCGACTATAGCGTGAGGCGTCTTGAAGTAGAAACTCCTGCAACGCGCTTAAAATAAGGTAAATTTTCGAAAAATTGAACGCCCCATTTTTAACCTTTACGGTAATTTATCACATCTCTTTAGCCCCTTGCACTACGATTGTTCTTCACGTGTGCAACGATTAGAAAAAAAAAAAGAAAATTTGTACATACGTATCGCTTGTCGACCTCCACCTTAGTCAGATTCAATATTAATAACAGAGAAACAAAATATGTTATTCAAATTTCAAATAAATGAACAACATCAGTGTGACTCGATGTCGTACGGCGAGGGGTTAAAAGCAGGAAACATTGTTTTGTAGATCTGTAGAATGGAATCATTAGAAACATACTCTCAAGATGAAGTACCACTGATTTATAAAGAATAATTCGATGTTCTTGACTGGTTGTGTGAGTTCATCTCCTGAAACTTTTCCGACGAGGACCAACGGAGCGAAATTATTCATTTCATTTCCACTTCGCAGAACCATCCACGAGGAAAATTCGTTTCGAAGTCTTCGAGGATCAGCCCTGTAACGATTTGAATCTGTATCAATGTTTGCAGTCTCGTTCTAATATTTATACTCGATCGAAACTTTGATGGAATCACGTGCCCCGCTTAAATCGCAAACGAACGACATCGTTTCTATACATGGTTTATTTTAGGATTAAGTATTATCGAATGTACTGTGTATGAATGTTGAGCACACTCAGAGATATATGTGTATAACGAGGCAAGCTAACGCGCATGCGGAGTGTCTTTGTTACACGAATACTTAATTATTTTTCTAGGAAATGACTATGCATATTACTGTCACTTTTACTTTGAACTACCATCGAACGGACCGTACGCAACTTCTGAGCAGTAGTGTGACACTGTGACATGCCAGACACTCTGCATATGTGCGATTACCATTCCACCACTATCGATAGAAACTTCCTTATCGCCATTCCCCTGATGCAACGCTAAATATACCATAACATAAACGTGAACAGCATGTTAACGATTCGGATATGTTCCGCGAACATCTGCATCGCATTTATGTTAATTCCGGCGTGCCAACGAGATCGGTAAAAGTAGGATAATTTTACTATCATAGTTCAAGAATGAATGGCCAATGTTCCTTTCTCATTAACAGTAGAACTACCAGAGCAGTCAAAATGACCCATTTTCAATCCTTTACGATTATTGAAACTGTAACGACTCCTTAACAGAATATTATTAACACCCAGAAGCCGTTTTGATGATTATACTGGCGGTAATGTTTAGCTTCACTGCAGGCAGTTGTATATGTCAATATTTAAACAATTTTTAAAGGTATTTTATCTGCATCTATTGATCTTATTGCACCCGTTGCATAAATTTCGATTGCAATTAATCATCAGGGCTAGTTAAATGTGCCATTGAAATGCTGGGTCGAAATGGAACCATTCAAATGTTAATTGCATTCATTCATTAGTATTTACATTGTAATAAAAATCAACTGAATGCGCAATGCCTAGGATCTTGTCGTTTTTATACAACATTTTAGAAACATTAAGTTTCGTGCTCGGTAGTTCTAGAGCTAAAAGTATCAGAAATTGTTAATCCTCGGAAGACGGATGTCCTTGACGACTTCATAGGCCAACACCGCCTACGTTCCTTAATTGATCCACCTTTTTAGAAATGTTTTCCGACTACTCTCATCCCCCTACTTAGATCTAAGTAACGAATAAATGAAATTAGCCTACAAACGATAAGAACATAGACGATGTCTTCGAAATGCTGGGTCCAAAAGAACCCCGACGCCGCCATCCGAGGATTAATAAAGATATCACGTCGATTGAGTTGTGTACATTTAAATCTGAAATTATGTGGCCCTTCAATTGAAGCGCGGTTTACTCTGGACGCGTACGATCAGATTCCGTGTGTTGGAATGCAATCAAACGTTTACTGTTACGGGGACGCATTGTTTTCTCGCGTGCGAAATTCGAATCGACAACGAGCGATCGAAATTGGACGTCCAAAATCGCGATATCAACAGAGGCTCGAACAAAGTACGGTGTAAAAGTTCGCAGTAACGATTTCACTGTGGAACGCATGTCTCGATTTGATCGCAACTACGCGATTAGGCATGTTACGGTACGAGAAAAAAATGTATTTGCGCGCCGCTGATTTTTACTTTTAATAGTTATATAGTGACTATATTTCCAGTACAGCGTTGCGCTGTTCGTTTCACAAAAGAAATACATCGCAATTCACATCGTATCTGAAAATTAATGAATGGACGACGCATCTACGTGAACGTGTGTAACATTAATAACTTGATCTTGATCTTCGAGAAATAAACTTCAGTTGTAACGAGTGTCCTTGATTTATTCGTCGGCTATAAATCTTGTTGCGTTACTGTATGATTAAAACATAATTTCTTTTTCATCAACTGAGTGGCAACGTCTGATAGTTTGTCGAACATTATTTTTAGATTTTTAATATGCCATTTGAATTAATTTGAGATCGCAATAAACATAAAGCAGCTGGCATAAAGTAAATTCTCGTGGCGTTCGTTTCAGAGCACAAAATTTAAAAAGTTTCAATGGGGAGGTATTCAATTTTATTTTTTGTTTGGGAGTAAAATTATTTCTGTCGTTTTCACCATACAGCGCTACGCAATTTCCGGCAGAAATTATTTGCTTTGATCAAACGTCTGTACAGTGCCAATTAATGGAAGCGGCAAAATGCTCAAACTGGTAGCCAAATGTTACCGACTGCCAACCCCCGTGTTTAACCACAGACGAGGAATAGGAATAGACCAATCACCATATGGGATTTTCTGTCTCATACAAAAACAACTCGTTTACTTGCGCCCTCTACGCTGACAAACAATAAATGTTGGAACTAGATCCACAAGAAGCTTAAACCATATACCTATCATCACAGACGGGATAGGATAGACCTAATTTCGAGGCCAACTTTTGTGGGGTCACGTAACCCCATTACCATTTTCGTATCACATCCTCAAATTAGTAGATATTTGAAATTTGACCACCAACTATTACTATATTTGTTAACACTAAATAAAAGATTCGTCTTAACATCCGCTACAACAATATGTAATAAAAAATACTTAGTTATATATTTACTTAAAAAATTGGAAATTGCTTGTTATAATGCATGATTTGAAATTATTCTATTTGTAATAAATAAAGTAAGACAAGACAAGTAGATCAAGAATATAAACTATCTGCAGGAGAAAACTTAAACTGCTTAGAAATTCTTGTAAAAAACAATTAGTTAAGCAATTATCTTAATACTTTGTTATGTCGGAGAAGCATTCTAATTTGTCTTGATTTTAAAATTTCTTGCGAATCGTTCGATTCGGACCAATTGCAATAATCGAATCGTTCGATTCAGACCAATTGCGATAATCGAATGGTGAGATGCGCGCGCAGGCTTCCTAAGCAGCTATTAGTCTTCCTTGGCGCTCAGGAGAAATTAGACGAAGTATGTAAGAGAGCATATTATTTAGTTTGTTTAAATAATTGAAGTAAGCGTAGTCATCGCGCAGTCAAGTCAAGCGCAGTCAAATTAATTGAATTTGTTCTTTCTGTTACAGGGAGGGAAAAGAATATCAATAGCCGAGATCGAGTCGAGATTGACTCGAGATCGTGAAGGAGAACCGTCCAGCAAGCGTTAGCCACATAAACTGAGTAAGTGTACATTTTATTTCGCCAATAATAAATTATTTGTGTTTCTTTTACTTATTATTTTGATAAATGAATCCGGTATTCTAATTGTGTGTTTTATCAGTTATTCAGGTATATTGAGTATGATCGCACTGAATGCATCGCGGGACAAGTTCGAACGCCGAACATAATTTTTGTAAGTATCCACATTATTGTGTCATGTATTGAATTGAATTCATTTTAGTTTCTGGTTCGTTTTAATGGACATTTTGATTTCGGCTCAAATTAATTTTGATTTTATATTCAACGTGAATGATTTATTTTCTATGAATTTAGATTTATTCTTCGACTATCAATTGATTCAAATCAAATGAATTTGTTCTTTGTGCTACAGAATTCTTCGAGGCTGTCTACTTGAATGCCTGAGGCTTCTTACCACGATGACCAATGACGACATGGTTACTTAAGATCGAGAGCTGTCGTGTCGTGCTTTCTTCAAGGGAGAGAGAATGTAAGTATCAAAAGACATATATTTCGAATTAAACTATCTTATTGGTGGAATTATACGAATCGTTTTTTAACATCTTGTCCCTTTTTTTGATTCCAGGACTCTAACGCAGCTTTCGCATCCCCACCAATAAGTAGTAAGTGCACAAACACCTGCCTTTTTTATTACTACAATTGATTAGTAGTTGATTTTTTGACGAGTGTAGTGACCGTAGAAAACGCCTGGCGTTTTCCACGGGTAGTAATCTGTTTCCTAGGTAGGTAGGGTCTTTTTGTACGTCGCGTTCTTTTTTAAATGAAACAGTTTCGATAATGGTATCACCAACTTTCGAAAAGATAAAAATCTTCCGTAATTTGGTATACTATTAACTAGAGTCACTTTTTATTATCAAAATAATTATTTATCTTTGAAATATATTTGAAATGAAATAAAGTTGCTTTTTAACTTTAAGATAATTATTGATTTTTTAAATTCATTTAAAATTCAATACAGATCGTTTTCTAATATTATTTCGAATTGCTCAGAAGCACTGGCTCTCTTGCGTACAAAAAGACGATTCGCGACGGATAGATCCTCGAGACAAAGCATATACACATATCAATTTAACTTGGATTATTTTCTCGAGTACATTACATTTAGTATAGTACTCTTTCAATAGTTTCGAAACTTTGCTTTGTTGAAAGGATCGACCGAGGGCTCTTTAATATTTTATTAAAAATTTCAAATAAATAAATTAAATTAATTAAAATCTTTGTCTTTTTGCTTAACGATTAATGTTTTCTATTAATTCTTTGAATGATTAAATATCTTCAAATACCTTTAAATTTCAATTCAATTTTTTTTTGCAAGTTTGTATAAATATTAGCCCGTATACTAATGAATTCTTTTAGTTAGGATTTTCAGGATATTGAGGTTCCCTGTTCGTTGCTCAAATCCTCTCGCGTGCCCAGGTGCTACTCGGGAGGGTGAGAGCAACGGGCACATGGAATATTGTATTAATAATATATATATATATATATATATATATATATATATATATATATATATATATATATATATGTGTGTGTGGCGACTGACAATGGCCAGTGTATCGTACACGACGTATTTTCCACTTGTGTGTGTGTGCGATTAGGCAGTGGAATTGCGTCGGTTCGTTCAATTAGATTCAATAATGCATATTCCTGTCGATCTGTGACATGCTACATAGATCTTCATGGAATATGTTCGCGAGTAGCTTTTCTAAAAACTACGTTTGTAACATTCAGAATTACACGTAGTTCAATTGAGTCTCGAAAATAGTTTGTTATTTCAATTTACCGATTTATATCGCAAAGGTCACTACCATTGTCAGTGTGCGTTGTTTGCGTGCGCTCCGCTGTCTCTTCTCACGGCAGAGAACGCCGTACGTGTGCCCGTTCGTGAATTCGTGTCCTTTTGTACGCGCCTACGGGTGCGCGATCCCACATCCATGCTCGCGGACCGAGCGTGCACCACCGACGGCCGACCAACACCGCGCGCGCGCTTCGTTCCTCAAACGGCCTGGTGTGTGCGTGCCTCTCCTCTCTTGTCTGTTGCTTGCTTACCTGGTTGGTTGGCTGGCAGGCTGGTTGGTTGGTTGGTTGGCTGGTTGGCTGGTTGGCTGGTTGGCTGGTTGGCTGGTTGGTTGGTTGGCTGGTTGGCTGGTTGGTTGGTTGGTTGGTTGGCTGGTTGGCTGGTTGGCTGGTTGGTTGGTTGGTTGGTTGGCTGGTTGGTTGGTTGGCTGGTTGGTTGTCGCCTGGTTCGGCTCGATTTAAATTTTCCGATATGCCTCGGCCGTCGCCGCGGCGTGTTTGCGTGCGCTCCGCTGTCTCTTCTCACGGCAGAGAACGCCGTACGTGTGCCCGTTCGTGAGTTCGTGTCCTTTTGTACGCGCCTACGGGTGCGCGATCCCGCATCCATGCTCGCGGACCGAGCGTGCACCACCGACGGCCGACCAACACCGCGCGCGCGCTTCGTTCCTCAAACGGCCTGGTGTGTGCGTGCCTCTCCTCTCTTGTCTGTTGCTTGCTTACCTGGTTGGTTGGCTGGCAGGCTGGTTAGTTGGTTGGTTGGCTGGTTGGCTGGTTGGCTGGTTGGCTGGTTGGTTGGTTGGCTGGTTGGCTGGTTGGTTGGTTGGTTGGTTGGCTGGTTGGCTGGTTGGCTGGTTGGCTGGTTGGCTGGTTGGCTGGTTGGCTGGTTGGCTGGTTGGTTGGTTGGCTGGTTGGCTGGTTGGCTGGTTGGTTGGTTGGCTGGTTGGTTGTCGCCTGGTTCGGCTCGATTTAAATTTTCCGATATGCCTCGGCCGTCGCCGCGGCGTGTTTGCGTGCGCTCCGCTGTCTCTTCTCACGGCAGAGAACGCCGTACGTGTGCCCGTTCGTGAGTTCGTGTCCTTTTGTACGCGCCTACGGGTGCGCGATCCCGCATCCATGCTCGCGGACCGAGCGTGCACCACCGACGGCCGACCAACACCGCGCGCGCGCTTCGTTCCTCAAACGGCCTGGTGTGTGCGTGCCTCTCCTCTCTTGTCTGTTGCTTGCTTACCTGATTGGTTGGCTGGCAGGCTGGTTAGTTGGTTGGTTGGCTGGTTGGCTGGTTGGCTGGTTGGTTGGTTGGCTGGTTGGCTGGTTGGTTGGTTGGTTGGTTGGCTGGTTGGCTGGTTGGCTGGTTGGCTGGTTGGTTGGTTGGCTGGTTGGCTGGTTGGCTGGTTGGTTGGTTGGTTGGTTGGCTGGTTGGTTGGTTGGCTGGTTGGTTGTCGCCTGGTTCGGCTCGATTTAAATTTTCCGATATGCCTCGGCCGTCGCCGCGGCGTGTTTGCGTGCGCTCCGCTGTCTCTTCTCACGGCAGAGAACGCCGTACGTGTGCCCGTTCGTGAGTTCGTGTCCTTTTGTACGCGCCTACGGGTGCGCGATCCCGCATCCATGCTCGCGGACCGAGCGTGCACCACCGACGACCGACCAACACCGCGCGCGCGCTCCGTTCCTCAAACGCCCTGGTGTGTGCATGCCTCTCCTCTCTTGTCTGTTGCTTGCTTACTTGGTTGGTTGGCTGGCTGGCTGGTTGGTTGGTTGGTTGGCTGGTTGGCTGGTTGGTTGGTTGGTTGGTTGGTTGGTTGGTTGGTTGGTTGGCTGGTTGATTGGTTGGTTGTCGCCTGGTTCTGCTCGATTTAAATTTTCCGATATGCCTCGGCCGTCGCCGCGGCGTGTTTGCGTGCGCTCCGCTGTCTCTTCTCACGGCAGAGAACGCCGTACGTGTGCCCGTTCGTGAGTTCGTGTCCTTTTGTACGCGCCTACGGGTGCGCGATCCCGCATCCATGCTCGCGGACCGAGCGTGCACCACCGACGACCGACCAACACCGCGCGCGCGCTCCGTTCCTCAAACGCCCTGGTGTGTGCGTGCCTCTCCTCTCTTGTCTGTTGCTTGCTTACTTGGTTGGTTGGCTGGCTGGCTGGTTGGTTGGTTGGTTGGCTGGTTGGCTGGTTGGCTGGTTGGCTGGTTGGTTGGTTGGTTGGTTGGTTGGCTGGTTGGCTGGTTGGCTGGTTGGTTCTGCTCGATTTAAATTTTCCGATATGCCTCGGCCGTCGCCGCGGCGTGTTTGCGTGCGCTCCGCTGTCTCTTCTCACGGCAGAGAACGCCGTACGTGTGCCCGTTCGTGAGTTCGTGTCCTTTTGTACGCGCCTACGGGTGCGCGATCCCGCATCCATGCTCGCGGACCGAGCGTGCACCACCGACGGCCGACCAACACCGCGCGCGCGCTCCGTTCCTCAAACGGCCAGGTGTGTGCGTGCCTCTCCTCTCTTGTCTGTTGCTGGCTTACCTGGTTGGCTGATCGCTTGTCGCCTGGTTCGGCTCGATTTAAATTTTCCGATATGCCTCGGCCGTCGCCGCGGCGTGTTTGCGTGCGCTCCGCTGTCTCTTCTCACGGCAGAGAACGCCGTACGTGTGCCCGTTCGTGAGTTCGTGTCCTTTTGTACGCGCCTACGGGTGCGCGATCCCGCATCCATGCTCGCGGACCGAGCGTGCACCACCGACGGCCGACCAACACCGCGCGCGCGCTCCGTTCCTCAAACGCCCTGGTGTATGCGTGCCTGCCTCTCCTCTCTTGTCTGTTGCTTGCTTACCTGGTTGGTTGGCTGGCTGGCTGGTTGGTTGGTTGGTTGGCTGGTTGGCTGGTTGGCTGGTTGGCTGGTTGGCTGGTTGGTTGGTTGGTTGGTTGGTTGGTTGGTTGGTTGGTTGGTTGGTTGGTTGGCTGGTTGGTTGGTTGGCTGGTTGGTTGTCGCCTGGTTCTGCTCGATTTAAATTTTCCGATATGCCTCGGCCGTCGCCGCGGCGTGTTTGCGTGCGCTCCGCTGTCTCTTCTCACGGCAGAGAACGCCGTACGTGTGCCCGTTCGTGAGTTCGTGTCCTTTTGTACGCGCCTACGGGTGCGCGATCCCGCATCCATGCTCGCGGACCGAGCGTGCACCACCGACGGCCGACCAACACCGCGCGCGCGCTCCGTTCCTCAAACGGCCAGGTGTGTGCGTGCCTCTCCTCTCTTGTCTGTTGCTTGCTTACCTGGTTGGCTGATCGCTCGTCGCCTGGTTCGGCTCGATTTAAATTTTCCGATATGCCTCGGCCGTCGCCGCGGCGTGTTTGCGTGCGCTCCGCTGTCTCTTCTCACGGCAGAGAAGGCCGTACGTGTGCCCGTTCGTGAGTTCGTGTCCTTTTGTCAGAGAGGAATGAGAGTGCTCACGCCCGGGGTTTTAGTGTCCCCACTTTTTCTGCATCATCTTTTAGCCTGGAAAAGAACCTGCATCATCTTTTAGCCCGGAACAGAACCTGCATCATCCTTTAACACCGCCTTCGATACCAGATCCGAGGTTCTCGCCGGCGCGTCCCATTTGAAATACAATGTTGTACGGAGGTGTTGACAGCGAAACTCGAGAACCATCGCGTCGCGGCCACAACATTGTCGGCTATATCGGTGTGAGACTAGAAGACCACTACTAATCCAATTACAAAACTTCTTTATTTTTCATTATGTTTTTATGAAACTTTTACCAACATATTCGTGGCATTTTTCTGATTAAAATGATACCAAATATGATATAATTCCGATGACACTTGCTTGTGTAACGAGCGATGAAAGTTTCGAACGCAGAGAAGGACAGCGTATGGGGAAGAAAGAACCGCAGAGAGTCGTGGCCGCCGGCAGAGATCGAAGCTAGCGTGAGCGCAGGCCTTTAAATGAAAAATTTAACTTCTTTATTATTAATTATTTTTTTATGAGACTTTCACCAATATATTTGTGGCATTATTCTGATTAAAATGGTACCAAACGCGATATAATTCGGATCACATTTACACTAATTTTCCGTTAATGTAATTGTTATGTAATCCTCATCCTCATCCTCATCCTCATCCTCATCCTCATCCTCATCCTCATCCTCATCCTCATCCTCATCCTCATCCTCATCCTCATCCTCATCCTCTTCTTCTTCTTCTTCTTCTTCTTCTTCTTCTTCTTCTTACCGACAATTAACTCGTATACGCTTAACGCGAGTATTATTCAATATTACGCCGAAAGCCCGCCTGGAGGCATCGAACGGCTGTTTTGCGAGCTGACCAGTAACCCCGATTCGAGCAGGCCAATGGGAGTAAGGCTTTCGCTTCCACTGCAGGCACAGTTGCCAAACATCTTCCGGAATTCTTCGCGGTGACTCCGGATAATTAACCTTTTCGCCTAGAACCTTTAACAACCTCGATACCGTGCCGCGCCGAGACCCGACCGTTTCTTCGTTTCGTGAACCGAAACCGAGCGCTCCTCCATCTTTCACGTTTCGATCTGTTTGGTAATCTGCTCTGTGTCCTCGCCATTTTCCTCCTCTTAACCCCGTTTATGTCGTTTTGCTTCGTTAAAAGAAAGTTCGATTTTCTAGCACAAAGTCCTAGCACAAGTCTTAAGTTTTTAGCACAAAGTCTTAGCACAAGTTTCAAGTTTCTAGCACATTCAGTCTTCTTAGAAACGAATGGCTGAGTGATCATCTTTCTCCTCCTTCTACGTTATTATTGCTGTGCAAGAATTTTTATATTAACACGTTGATTGCCACGTCACCCATATGTGGGTGACGGAATTATTTGTCCAAATTTTGAAATGAATTTTTACGTTAATATATTAATTGTATCACTACTCAATATCATACATATAATTTTTTTCAATTTTTATTTCATTAAATAACTTACATTAATTTGATGGAATTATTGGGGTCTCTAGCTTGGCAGTCAAAGTGTTAATTGTAAAAAGCATGTTCTGGAATATACAAGAAAACCACGCGCTTCAAGCTCGACGTCTTTGGAAAAGTATTCAAACTACGTCCACAAAGTAGGATTTATGTTTTACAGGACTCTATAAAATATTCTCGAAAAGTGAAAGCTTAAACCTCCTGCACCTTATAGATCATTTTTGACCCAGGCTTTGATTTCCGTAAATTTATTACGCTATTGCGCAATATTTTCTAACCGATCCTGTGCTTACTTTTTCAAAATGGTTTTATGTTTGTGAAAAGAATCGAAAAGTATTCTCAACCCTTAACTTTTCAAATGTACTTTCAACAAAAAATTGGTTGAAACTAAACCAACCATCCGGATTATATTCAAGAGCTTATGGTTGATTTAATCCTCTTCTTTTCAACGCTCAGCTTTGTTTGCTTACCACCGGAGTTTACACATACTCTGTTTTCAATATTAATTTATTCTTCGTTATTCTCCGATTTATAGCGAATTTAGATTCGTTTTTATCAGAAAAACATCTCCAATCGGCTGATAAGATTTTCATTACGATATTTTTTATAATAACACAGTTGGGTTCTGGTTGTTCATTATTAATAGGCAATGCGTTACAATGTTGCCTTTCGTACTCTCTTTCGATCGAGGTCTTGGGAATTTCAATGGCTTTTTGTGAGCCAGGCAAACAGCTACCGGACACAACAATGTAAGCTCATAAGCATTGCTTACTAATGAAAATCTAATTTTTGCAATAATTTATTGTTATGGTATGAAAATACGAACAATAAATTGTAAATATTTTTCTGGTAAAAATGAGTCCAAACACGCCATAAATAGAATGAAAAGGAAGTTAAGGAAGTGTGTAGGAATAAAGTGTAAATAAATACACATAATTAGGCTAATTATTTACCAAAAAAGTAACATTAATGATGATATATTTAAATATTAGCAAAAATTCATAATAATGTTTTTAATATGAATTCCTCCGAATGAGTGTGAATTTATGCTTCTTGATGCTCGCTATACATACATGTACATTATACAAGTATATGTATGCACATGATTTACTTGAATATAACCTTTCTCACGTAGAAATGTTTCCTTCGATGCAGTCGCGTTACAGGCATAACGAAATTAAAAGAACACAACATTCCTTTGTTTCATTCATCATTTATAGAATCTCCGACATGAGATTTAAATTTCTATCAGCAACAGCGCCGTTCTAGAATATTGGTTCCACAATACTGCTTCTGGCCGATACGGTAGGATGTGACACGGAATGGTAAGGGGGCTCTAGAGCCCCCCGAGCGTGAGACAGAAAAATACATTGGGTGATTGGTCTATCCTATACCTCGTCGGTGGTTTAACTGCGAGCACAGACGGTGCTGCGAGCTTCAAAGTGGTTCCCAGGTGGGTACTGGGAGCGGTCGGTAACGTCGGTGTCCAGGCTAAACGTTTCTCCCTACCATGGAAGTGGGATCTGATCAAGACTAAACGTTTCTCCACAAACGAGGTACAGGAGTAGACCAAACACCTACTGTATTTTCAGAGAGGAAAGTTCCTTCCTCTCTGTTATCACCTTCTTCTGCTTATTCTACAAAAATAAAATCGAAATGATATAACACTTAAAATAAATATTAACATGGTAATATTTGGATGGCTCTTTATTAACAATACATCACTTGATCATGTAAAAAAGCAGAACTTTGTAAACAAAATAAAAAATACTTAATTAATAAACATGTCTTTTACATTTTCTATTGTTTCGTTCAATTGCACACTGATTTGATGGTCCAAGTTGTTTTACAATTAAGACCGATATCTTTTAATATCATGTAAATTCCACAACGACCTGAATTTTCACTATTATGCTCTAAATAGTAACAGAGACTTTAATTACCAATGTAACAGATTTATTTACAGGCGTCATAATCAAAGTCTATATAGCGCCACGAAGAGTACAAAATTTAAAGTGAATTCCTCCTGAATATTATAATCTGATGAGGGAGCCCGTCTTCAAGCTGAATCCCGGCGAAAATTAACATTCGCTTGAATGGAGACCTTCTTTCTCTTGTATTTTAGCTTATACGTTTTTAATGGCATCAGAGAATTCAACATTCAATGTAATAGCAGTCCAATTTAAATGAAAAATTGCATGCCTCCACGGAGACGCAATACAAGATGGAGCGTGGACTCTTTTTGAATATTATAATCAGAGAGTGTACGACCATCTTCAAGCTGTTTACCAGCGAAGATCAACCTCTGCTGGTCTGGGGGAATTCCTTCTTTGTCTTGGATTTTCGCCTTAACGTTCTCAATTGTGTCAGAGGCCTCTACTTCCAATGTAATAGTTTTTCCTGTAAGAGTCTTAACGAAAATTTGCATACCACCACGGAGACGAAGTACAAGATGAAGAGTGGATTCCTTTTGAATATTATAGTCTGAAAGTGTGCGGCCATCTTCAAGCTGTTTACCTGCGAAGATTAATCTTTGCTGGATTCGGGGAATGCCTTCTTTGTCTTGGATTTTCGCCTTGACGTTCTCAATTGTGTCAGAGGCCTCTACTTCCAATGTAATAGTTTTTCCTGTAAGAGTCTTAACGAAAATTTGCATACCACCACGGAGGCGAAATACAAGATGGAGAGTAGATTCCTTTGGTATATTGTAGTCAGAAAGTGTGCGTCCATCTTCAAGCTGCTTTCCGGCAAAGATCAACCTCTGCAGATCTGGAGGGATCCCTTCTTTATCCTGAATTTTTGCCTTGACATTCTCGATTGTATCGGAGGCCTCAACTTCCACAGTTATTGTTTTCCCTGTAAGGGATTTAACGAAAATTTGCATCCCTCCACGTAGTCGCAATACAAGATGAAGAGTGGATTCTTTCTGGATATTATAATCAGAAAGTGTGCGACCATCTTCTAGCTGTTTTCCAGCGAAGATTAACCTCTGCTGGTCTGGGGGTATACCTTCTTTGTCTTGTATTTTTGCCTTGACATTCTCGATTGTGTCGGAGGCCTCTACTTCCAATGTAATGGTTTTTCCAGTAAGGGTCTTGACAAAAATTTGCATCCCTCCACGAAGCCGCAATACAAGATGGAGAGTGGATTCCTTTTGAATATTGTAATCAGAAAGTGTACGGCCATCTTCAAGCTGTTTACCGGCGAAGATCAACCTCTGTTGGTCTGGGGGAATACCTTCTTTGTCTTGAATTTTTGCCTTTACATTCTCAATTGTATCAGACGCCTCTACTTCCAATGTAATGGTTTTTCCAGTAAGGGTCTTAACAAAAATTTGCATCCCTCCACGAAGCCGCAATACGAGATGCAATGTAGATTCCTTTTGGATATTGTAATCAGAAAGTGTTCGTCCATCTTCCAGCTGTTTTCCGGCGAAGATTAACCTCTGCTGGTCTGGAGGGATCCCCTCTTTATCCTGAATTTTTGCCTTGACATTCTCGATTGTATCGGAGGCCTCAACTTCCAGAGTTATTGTTTTCCCAGTAAGGGTTTTAACGAAAATTTGCATCCCTCCACGTAGTCGCAATACAAGATGAAGAGTGGATTCCTTCTGGATATTATAATCAGAAAGTGTGCGACCATCTTCTAGCTGTTTTCCAGCGAAGATTAACCTCTGCTGGATTGGAGGAATACCTTCTTTGTCTTGTATTTTCGCCTTGACATTCTCAATTGTGTCAGAGGCCTCAACTTCCAGAGTTATTGTTTTTCCTGTAAGAGTTTTAACGAAAATTTGCATACCTCCACGTAGTCGTAATACAAGATGAAGAGTAGATTCCTTCTGGATATTATAATCAGAAAGTGTGCGACCATCTTCAAGCTGTTTACCGGCGAAAATCAACCTCTGCTGATCTGGAGGAATACCTTCCTTGTCTTGAATTTTAGACTTTACGTTCTCAATTGTATCAGACGCCTCTACTTCCAATGTAATGGTTTTTCCAGTAAGGGTCTTCACAAAAATTTGCATGCCTCCACGTAGGCGAAGTACGAGATGAAGAGTGGACTCCTTTTGTATATTGTAGTCAGAAAGTGTACGGCCGTCTTCAAGCTGCTTACCTGCGAAGATCAACCTCTGCTGATCCGGGGGGATACCCTCCTTGTCTTGAATTTTCGCCTTGACATTCTCGATTGTGTCAGAGGCCTCCACTTCCAATGTAATAGTTTTGCCGGTAAGTGTCTTAACGAAAATTTGCATTCCACCACGTAGGCGAAGTACAAGATGAAGAGTGGACTCCTTTTGAATATTGTAGTCAGAAAGCGTGCGTCCATCTTCAAGCTGTTTGCCGGCGAAGATTAATCGTTGCTGCATTGGAGGAATACCTTCTTTATCTTCGATTTTCGCCTTCACGTTTTCGATTGTGTCGGAGGCTTCTACTTCTAAGGTAATTGTTTTTCCAGTAAGAGTCTTGACAAAAATTTGCATTCCTCCACGAAGCCGCAATACAAGATGCAATGTTGATTCCTTCTGAATATTGTAGTCAGAGAGTGTGTGGCCATCTTCAAGCTGCTTTCCGGCGAAGATCAATCTCTGTTGTTCGGGTGGAATTCCTTCTTTATCCTGAATTTTCGCCTTGACATTCTCGATTGTGTCAGAGGCCTCTACTTCCAATGTAATAGTTTTGCCGGTAAGAGTCTTAACGAAAATTTGCATGCCACCACGTAGGCGAAGTACAAGATGAAGAGTGGACTCCTTTTGAATATTGTAGTCAGAAAGTGTTCGTCCATCTTCAAGCTGTTTACCGGCGAAGATCAACCTCTGTTGGTCTGGGGGAATTCCTTCTTTGTCTTGTATTTTTGCCTTGACATTCTCGATTGTATCTGAGGCCTCAACTTCCAGAGTTATTGTTTTTCCTGTAAGTGTTTTAACGAAAATTTGCATCCCTCCACGTAGTCGCAATACAAGATGAAGAGTGGATTCCTTCTGGATATTATAATCAGAAAGTGTGCGTCCATCTTCAAGCTGTTTACCGGCGAAGATCAACCTCTGCTGGTCTGGGGGTATACCTTCTTTGTCTTGTATTTTCGCCTTGACATTCTCGATTGTGTCAGAGGCTTCAACTTCCAGAGTTATTGTTTTTCCTGTAAGGGTTTTAACAAAAATCTGCATGCCTCCACGAAGACGCAAAACAAGATGCAGCGTAGACTCCTTTTGAATATTGTAATCAGAAAGTGTACGGCCATCTTCAAGCTGTTTACCGGCGAAGATCAACCTCTGCTGGTCGGGGGGAATTCCTTCTTTGTCTTGGATTTTCGCCTTAACGTTCTCAATTGTGTCAGAGGCCTCTACTTCCAATGTAATAGTTTTTCCTGTAAGAGTCTTAACGAAAATTTGCAACCCCCCACGAAGCCGCAATACGAGATGCAATGTGGATTCCTTTTGGATATTGTAATCAGAAAGTGTTCGTCCATCTTCAAGCTGTTTACCGGCGAAGATCAACCTCTGTTGGTCTGGGGGAATACCTTCTTTGTCTTGTATTTTCGCCTTGACATTCTCGATTGTGTCAGAGGCTTCAACTTCCAGAGTTATTGTTTTTCCTGTAAGGGTTTTAACAAAAATCTGCATGCCTCCACGAAGACGCAAAACAAGATGCAATGTAGACTCCTTTTGAATATTGTAATCAGAAAGTGTACGGCCATCTTCAAGCTGTTTACCGGCGAAGATCAACCTCTGCTGGTCGGGGGGAATTCCTTCTTTGTCTTGGATTTTCGCCTTAACGTTCTCAATTGTGTCAGAGGCCTCTACTTCCAATGTTATAGTTTTTCCTGTAAGAGTCTTAACGAAAATTTGCATCCCCCCACGAAGCCGCAATACGAGATGCAATGTGGATTCCTTTTGGATATTGTAATCAGAAAGTGTTCGTCCATCTTCAAGCTGTTTACCGGCGAAGATCAACCTCTGCTGGTCTGGGGGTATACCTTCTTTGTCTTGTATTTTCGCCTTGACATTCTCGATTGTGTCAGAGGCTTCAACTTCCAGAGTTATTGTTTTTCCTGTAAGGGTTTTAACAAAAATCTGCATGCCTCCACGAAGACGCAAAACAAGATGCAATGTAGACTCCTTTTGAATATTGTAATCAGAAAGTGTACGGCCATCTTCAAGCTGTTTACCGGCGAAGATCAACCTCTGCTGGTCGGGGGGAATTCCTTCTTTGTCTTGGATTTTCGCCTTAACGTTCTCAATTGTGTCAGAGGCCTCTACTTCCAATGTTATAGTTTTTCCTGTAAGAGTCTTAACGAAAATTTGCATCCCCCCACGAAGCCGCAATACGAGATGCAATGTGGATTCCTTTTGGATATTGTAATCAGAAAGTGTTCGTCCATCTTCAAGCTGTTTACCGGCGAAGATCAACCTCTGCTGGTCTGGGGGTATACCTTCTTTGTCTTGTATTTTCGCCTTGACATTCTCGATTGTGTCAGAGGCTTCAACTTCCAGAGTTATTGTTTTTCCTGTAAGGGTTTTAACAAAAATCTGCATGCCTCCACGAAGACGCAAAACAAGATGCAATGTAGACTCCTTTTGAATATTGTAATCAGAAAGTGTACGGCCATCTTCAAGCTGTTTACCGGCGAAGATCAACCTCTGCTGGTCGGGGGGAATTCCTTCTTTGTCTTGGATTTTCGCCTTAACGTTCTCAATTGTGTCAGAGGCCTCTACTTCCAATGTTATAGTTTTTCCTGTAAGAGTCTTAACGAAAATTTGCATCCCCCCACGAAGCCGCAATACGAGATGCAATGTGGATTCCTTTTGGATATTGTAATCAGAAAGTGTTCGTCCATCTTCAAGCTGTTTACCGGCGAAGATCAACCTCTGCTGGTCTGGGGGTATACCTTCTTTGTCTTGTATTTTCGCCTTGACATTCTCGATTGTGTCAGAGGCTTCAACTTCCAGAGTTATTGTTTTTCCTGTAAGGGTTTTAACAAAAATCTGCATGCCTCCACGAAGACGCAAAACAAGATGCAATGTAGACTCCTTTTGAATATTGTAATCAGAAAGTGTACGGCCATCTTCAAGCTGTTTACCGGCGAAGATCAACCTCTGTTGGTCTGGGGGAATACCTTCTTTGTCTTGAATTTTTGCCTTTACATTCTCAATTGTATCAGACGCCTCTACTTCCAATGTAATGGTTTTTCCAGTAAGAGTCTTAACGAAAATTTGCATCCCTCCACGAAGCCGCAATACGAGATGCAATGTGGATTCCTTTTGGATATTGTAATCAGAAAGTGTTCGTCCATCTTCAAGCTGTTTACCGGCGAAAATCAACCTCTGCTGGTCTGGGGGTATACCTTCTTTGTCTTGTATTTTTGCCTTGACATTCTCGATTGTGTCAGAGGCCTCAACTTCCAGAGTTATTGTTTTTCCTGTAAGGGTTTTAACAAAAATTTGCATGCCACCACGAAGCCGCAATACAAGATGCAATGTAGACTCTTTTTGAATATTGTAATCAGAAAGGGTGCGTCCATCTTCAAGTTGTTTACCAGCAAAGATCAGCCTCTGTTGGTCTAGCGGAATACCTTCCTTGTCTTGTATTTTTGCCTTGACATTTTCAATTGTGTCTGAAGCTTCAACCTCTAAGGTTATTGTTTTCCCAGTTAATGTCTTAACAAAGATCTGCATCTTTATCTAAAATAAAAACAATAAATGTTATTATAACAAGAACATGTTATCATTAATACAAGGTTTACAATGCTATATCAATATTTAAGATTTTGGTGACTATTTAAAATGATTTTGTTTTTTATATAAATACTTCTGAAAATGTATTATATAAATATCAATCATTTCTTTTCTTTTATTTATTGAAACTGCCACATAAATCGTTCCATGAAATAGTGAAATGTTTTAAACAAATGCTGTGAACAGCAAAAATATGCATGCATTCATATAAATCATCTTGCTTAGTTAGTTCAGTTAAAGCATCTTGCTTAGTTATTCACTTAGTTATCCATTTGATATCAAATACAGTATAATATGTTCAATAATTTCTTTCTTAACAATGCATTGTATTGTTGCACAGCTGCTATTAACAATTTTTTAATTTCTCTTACAGATTTTTTTTGTTTGGGCAATCGAATTGTGATAGCTGACGTATGAAAACCATAAGTATAATATATTTCTGTGTTTTTACAAGAATTCAAAATGTATATTAATATGCAATGATGCACCTTAAAAATATATACAGACTGCGCGAACAGTAGCTAGTTCTTATCGTAAATCATATGTCTACAATGAATATATCGCACTTTTGTAACGTATGCAAATTACAAGGGCTTAAATCACAAAAATTTATGTCTGGAACAATGTAAATGTCATTCCACAATGGCGAACGTTTGATAAATCAATAACGGCCATCTTGTGTTCCATTATTACGGAGTAGAAAACTAATCAATTTTTCGGAGTTGCTGTTACAAATTGTTCTACAAGGTTGTTACCTTTGCAAATTCAAAGTTATAATACGTCATTTGTAAGAACTGTCAGTAAATCTAATTGTAATCCTTGTCCCTGTTTTCGACGTTTTGACAGCCGAGTTTATTTTTCAAAACAATATGTATCTTATTCTGTCCCCTATTTCTACCTTTTCATGAATGATGAAACTGACAACTTGTGATTACAAAACGATCAGTAAATAATTAAACCTAAATTAACCGTAAAGCTATATTTCCTTTAACAAATCAAATAATGTCAGTAATAATACATTAATTATTATTTTATCATATAAATATACATATTAGTCGTAGTAACTTACCGTGGTACCTTGTAAAGTAGCAAAAATTTCTTCTAAAATTCAGTAAAACTGTATCTCTTCTACACAAATCGCTTATAGTTCTCGTAGAACTGAACAGAGGCAGATACGGGCGTTCCTTTTATGTTGCCTCACGTTACTAACAGAATACTGAGCGATCATGCGCAGATGACTCACAAGATATCTGCAGAGACGTCTATTGGACCAATTTTCTGCCGCTACTGGCTATGTGACGTTACTGCATCCGATTGGTACCTAACACCCTAACACAAAGAGCAAATGTATTAACAGGGAGGAAATGCTCACACCCGGGATTTTAGTACAGACGAGGTATAGGAGTAGACCAATCACCATATGGTGTTTCGTGTCTCACGATCTGAAATACCGACATCGTTAACAACAACTAGTCGATTCCTATGTAATGCCAGAGTGGATGCTACTTTTATGTTAAAAGAGGTTTTTCTATGTAGGCTCTGATTCAGCCTAAAAGATGATGCAGGTTCTAATACAGTCTAAAAAGTTGATGCAGGTTCTGTTCCAGACTAAAAAGATGATGCGGTTCTGTTCCAGGCTAAAAAGATGCAGAAAAGTGGGAACACTAAAAAAAAAAAAATGAGCGTTCATACTAATTTTTATTTAAACATACGTACTATTAATAACAATTATTTGTACCAATTTTTAATAAATTATTTTTGTAAGTTTAGGTTCAGATTTTCTCTTTGATTGCACAAATGACATACACAAATATTGGTTGAGAATTTGTCATAACGGTTTTTATTCTTGAAATGAATTCATCGTAAAAATAAATGATTACCTTATACATGTTTCAAAAGAACTTATTGCAACGATCTGTGAAGAAAATTTTATTTATTCATAGAATAGTACTCTAAAAATTCTATGTACCTACTTCCTACTTACCAGTCATTTATAAATAAACATGAACATTATACTACATAAATATGTATATTCTACTTCGTTGTAAAATTGATGTAAAAAAAACAACTAAAATAACTAGATCATTAACAACTGTCGGCAATTAATTTTTGTTTATGTCATTATTTTGTATGAAATACATGGCAAGTCCGAAAACATGCATTTTCTTATGATAGTCTATGTACATTTTTAATTTAAATTTTCATTAACATCGAAATAATCGATTTTAGTCAAATGCACAATTATATAATTTGTCAGTATTCATTTACTATGGGTTAGTGTAAACGAAAAAATGAAATGAAAACTCGCATACTTTATCGGTGATTTCTAAAAATTTTTTTTGCATCGATATTTTAAAAGCTGAATTCATAAGTTCTATAAGACTTGAAATTTTTTAGTGAAACATTTTCACTGTTTAACAAATTGAATATTGGAAATAAAATAGAATGGCACGAAAATGATATGTTTTTCTTTTGTGTATATGTATATGTATATATGTGTATAAATATACATATATATTCGCGAATCATTGTAACGGAAGAATGAGCTTGGCTTTCTTTGTATACTGGTCAGTTCTTTAATACTGAGCAAATAAAATATACTATTTCAATTGAAAATTCCTCAAGGCTCTACACACATTTATTTTTGCAGGTTACAAGGACTAAGCGAGGAAAGTTTGCGAATTTTCTTTGTAAAATACCTGCAAACATACAGCGTACTGTGTTACATTAATATTTGGTTCAAATGACAATAAATTAATACATATGTCATGTAGCTCGAGTATGTACAAATACATTTTCATTAATACTGTAAAATAGGAAACGAAAGGTGGCTTCTGCTTTACTTTATATTGATTTTTAAGCGCGTATCAGTTCAGTCAAGATAGGGAATTAATATAAATCATATTATTTCTAGAAAGTACAAGATCGTAAGAAAAATGACGGGATTAAATCAATAAACAAGAGTATTGAATAGACTAGTTGCACCAAACAGAATCAATATGCCACATAAAGTTCATAACTGAAATATAAATTAAATCTTGATTCATCTAAAAGTATCTTCTAATATGTTTATTGGGAAATTAATACAAAATATCAGTCTCAGTTCTGCTCGGTGCCATCCAAAAATAAAGTAACTTTTTTTGTATGAGTGTTCGTCCTTGTAAAAAATTACCTAGTAACCATAATCATACAATTTGAGTGCTATTGTGTGTGTGGCCTTCATACTATAGAGGATTTATCATTAGACCGATTTGTTAATAAAAAAAATCTCTTATACTACATACGTAAAGGAATATGGTAGTGAAAAAAATACTTATACTTATCGCATGCATGTTCGATTTATTCAAAGAGGATTTGCATGTGTACAACAGAAGATCCATACACTGTGTCAGAAATTTATTTTAATGCGAACATTTTGAAATGTTACTCAAGTTCCTGTAAGATTCTTTGTAAACAAAACTGCAGCAAATATTAGAATTCTTGACACGTGCACTTAACCCTCATTGGACAGCAAAGCGTCTATTTCAATAATCGACTTGCAATTCTGCTTTCTTGGAATCTTCTGCGTGAATTAATATACGCGACGTGAACATACGACTTATCGGACGCAGTAAACATACTGCACTTTTTACGACTACACACACAACATACACACGAATTCTCAATACAAACTAACCTATGGATAACACGTTCACAGTTCGGACATATATAAGCTCGAATATAAAGAAACGCGAGATCTTTTAAGAGCAATAGTAAGCAGTCTCCTCCTCATTAGACTATAACAGTGTATTATTCTACTAGTTTCAAGAAGGCTTTCAGGGTCATTTTGTTAGTGGTGACATATTGATTTTTTATTTGAAATCCTTATGAATCATGATCCTTGTATGGGACACGGGACTGTGAACGTGTTAACTTCAAAACTTATAAATCTTCATTTTTTTACCATCTTTTCTGTTAAACTCCTCCATCATATATTGTGACTTTGAAATATAGCTAAATAAGTAATTCAAACTAATTAACGCATTTATCATTTCCTTTGACAAAATTCTAGTGCTGGAACTAATCGTACCAATTGCCTGTTTGGGAAAGATCTTAAGTCTTCTTCACGAATTTTTTACATACTAACAAAATTGCAAAAATGTCCTTATAAATTCTAGTAACAACAAGATTTATAACTTGCCGTTAACGTTGAAATATTTCACGAAATAAACCTAGGATGAGTTAAGTTTGGAGAAATGACGTTTTTACACACGTTCGAAACCTATTTTAAATTTGAACTTGCAAAAATGCAAGGAATACATAATTTTCTTCCTTAAAATGTTGGACTTAGTACTAGTAGGAAGGTGAAGAATTCATAATGTTACCATACGTATAAGATAAAGTCAAGATATATAATGGTATAATCTGATTTAATCATTTCCTTTCGCCATTAAAATTATGATTTGCGAATAAAAATGATGCCACTAGTTGTCCAAAGAAATACCTACACTCGAAACAGTAGTCGAAATATAGTAATAGGTCGTTAGTCCTGATCTAAACTTTGACATCTTCCCAGTATAGACAGGTTTCATTGAACAAGCAATTGACACGAGGAAAATTTGTTTCTTATACTATATAAGTTATGAGTAAATCGGTAAAGCAAATATTTTGGTAGATCTATTTGGAGTCTGTCTCCATTTTGATCTCCTCTGCTTTTTTATCTTTTTTTGAAGCTTCACTGTCCGTTCCCTCTCCGTTACTATTGTCGCGTCTTCGCTTTCTCGCGAATCGGCCTTTATATTTAGGTGGAGGAAGTTGTTCCATACCAAGGACCTTATGAATCTGGCGGAACGCGACCAATCGCAAAGCGTGCTGCGCCGAAGCCGTTATATCTTCTCTTTGTTGAGCTGTCATATTACCAATTGCATCAACTGGTTCCTTCTCACATGGATCGGACAATCCTGTACGAAAACATTATACATAAATGTTGCGGTCTATTATGGGATCTACATAATTTTTTATACACAAACTAAAAAATCAGACTGCCAAATCATCTACGCTATATCGTGAAATATTTCACAGTGAAGTAAAAATCGAAATACTCGATTTTCAAATCAACAATGAACTTCACGATAAGCTCAGTCTCGTCATCTGTATCATCATTTTTGTTTCAGTGATTCACTTTGAAGAAATTGATTTTTTTGTATTCAAGGAAAAAGAAAGTACCTGGACTTCCTGGAAGCAATATTCCTCCAGCAACACATTCAAGGAGTCGTCGTAAAGCTTCTCCTGGACTAAGAGGACCTCCAGCAGTGCTGATCACTTTCTCAGTCAACAGTTCCAAAGCCTAAAAATCATCATCATGTAATAATCACGTACTTTCGCCTATGTATTAAGCTATTAATTTCAAATCAGGAAGCAGGAAGATAAAAAAATAATTTAATTTTATGCAAGAAAGTAAGAGTTTACGCTATATTTGAAACACATCAGATAAGCAAATAAAAATCTTAGAATAAAAAAGCAAGTATATTATAAAAATGATATAATACTAACCCATGGGTTCAGTGGTCCCCAAGTGGGTACGCGGTTACAAAGATCACGCATTATGCGAATGACCATAACACAGCTCTGCAGCGAAGTAGCTCTAGCCTGTTAAATATGATTAATGCTTTAGTACTCACATTGTAATGTACACATTAAAGTCTCTGAGTCTTCTGAAGATGCGACGCCCTAAACTACTTTTAATTTGCTTTGTGTGGGCTTTAGCTATCCTCCCAGCCTCGTGCCTATAACCCCTAGAGTAATTAGCCCATATCAAAATTATCGGGTGTTTATTAAGTATTTCCTGAATAATACCTAACATAATATTCAAAAAAAACGTACAGCGTATTTGAAAAAAATGTACACTCGACAATGTGCCAAATAGACTTCTTGAACTTATAATTGGAAAAACACCCGATATACTTATTGACACCACTGTGTGTTTGTGCTTGTCTGTCTTGTAACATTCAACAGTGCGTACAACGCACATCGTGTAGAAAGCATAGAATAAGATACATATTTATAAAGTACAAAGATGCTAATATTAAGAACTTCTAAGACAGACCTAGAACAGACTCAGTCTAGGCTACAATGCATTAAGATTAAATCCAGAATAATGAATAAGCTTATTCATAAGCATCATAAAGCAGTTCAGTGCATTATAAACAAAACAAACAAAACTACATTCTTTGAAGAAAAGTTATATATATACTTTGAAATGACTTTTCACAAACAGTTTCCTATTATTCTGGATGTTGATGATTGAAAGTAAAGCAAATGTAAGTTTTCAGTGTGCATCAATGTATTAATTGCTACAGTTCACACTTACATAATGCTTAAACTTCTTGTCTGAGATTACCTGATTGCACGTTGAATGTTTCTGCTTCACAAATTATATATGAACATGTAGGTATACATCTTTCCGTATCAAAACAAATTGCCAATAACCAAATATTGCCACTGTCGCCCGCGTAGAATAATCCATGATAGCAAACGATTCTACAAAACCTAATTGGTTGTCTTTCATAAAAACTCATCAGTGGGCAAATTGGATTGGCAGGCATAAAGAATTGCGAACATCAAACGTGATCAAATAAATGTTTCAGACAAAATCATATCAACAAGAAGATGATAATAAAAATAAAATTTGTCACAAGGCTGGAAGTTCTAAGACTGCTCTTTTTGGCGGACAGAGAGAGAGGACAACTTGCACGCGTTTCGCGTATTTAGGAAAAAATAACAGAAAACAATCGTTTAGTGCCAACAAAAATGGCACCGACAATTCGAGATCTTGAACTGAGAGTTGATTGATTCAAACCTGAAACCACTTGGCATGCCTGAGTGCAGCTAAAGCCTCCAAACACTTAGCCTTGGGAAGTACATCTGGTGGATCTGGTTTCGTCACAGCGGGCGCCGCGGGCGTTGCTTGCGGTTGAGCAGCTCCCTGTTGCTGCTGTCCAGCATTATCTGAGATTCCAACAAAGAAAGCACAACACGCTTAGACAACACTTAGAGTGTTTGATCATGCCCAATTTGGGTTTTCCCTCTATAATTATACTTGAACTCAAGCAGATGAATTTCACTCGAGGAATATAACCTACAACATTGTCATCAAAACAAAAATAAACCTAATCGAATGTAGTACGTGACAATGGTGAGTTACTTCCATTTCTGTACGTCCTTTTTTATTTTACATAAAATATGTTTGAAAAGAACGACCGACAGTTCTCGCCGAAGGTGATAACGTTACTCGAAGTCAAATAAGTAAAGTAGCATTATCAACAAAAGAATCGTCGGTTAGAATGTAGAATTTACTACGCATTGTACAATATACGTACAACATTCGATGATTGAGGGTTGTTTCATTTTAGATTATCTATGCATGATCAAAAAGTCCATAGTTTTACGATTGCCTCAGCGTTGTTTCCTCATACCAAAAGCGTGTCCACGTTCATTGTTAGCATACTCTTCTTTACTGGAAACTCCAGCACAGCTGGTTTATTATAAAACTTATAGAATGTGTTACTGCGAGATAACTTAAACTGAAGAAAAACGTCTTAATCGTATCAAGTTTACGCTCTCTCTTTTCCGTTAAAATTTAAATGCCTATTATGATACTTTTATGTACGCTCTTACATTGTCTATTTTTTCTTTACTTTTTTCTGTTTTTTTCTTTTTAATTCGTTCCAAAGGTTTAACAATCATATATCAATCGTGGACACACCAAATTGCAGCTGCATTAGAAAGGGAAGGAATTTTGTATGTTAGAGCGTATATACACTGACAACCGTTGAAGTCCGTGGCTGCCCCTGCATCTTCCTGGTGCTTAAAAAATTTACAAAAAAGCTTTCGGGCCATGAAAAGAACAAACGTAATTCAGAAACAACTTTTTTTTTTTAGAAAAAGAGCATGAAAATGAAGGACGTTTTCTGTAAAATTGTTAAAAGACATTAAATACAGATAGTTATCCTTTTCTTGGCCACTATGAAAATGTAAAACGTTCAAATTACCTGCAGCTGCTGCCGGTTTGGGCGTTTCACGCATTAAAGGACTGGTGAGTGTTACACTGACAGTCACGCTGCCTCCAGAAACGGTTAAAGCAGCTGATTCCGGATGTTTTCCAACATTGTAAGCATCCTCAGGAGCTACGATCTTCAATTGAGCCGGAAGAATTTCAGCAACTTTATTCAATAACGTCCTACAAAAAAGAAAAAGAATATAGTGAAAATAGTAGCTTTACTATATTTATATCAAACATACAAATGATGTGAGACAGTAGTAATAACTAACCGTGTTGGTTTCTCTGCGCACAGAACTACAAGGCAAACATGGTTATCACCAGATAGAAGAAGTCCCTTTGCCAAATTTCCAACACGCATAACACCCCTAAGTATTCTTGAATCTTCCTTTTCCTTTTGGAACGAGAATAAATTGCCATCGCTACCATCTTCCTTCTGCGGGGTTGTAGATTTCTTCTTATCAGGATCTTCTTTTACCTTCACTGTATCTGCATTTAATTGTTGTTGTTGTTGAACAGGTGCAGCTGGAGTTACTGGTGTAGCATTTGTGGTCGTTGGAGTTTTCTTGCCTGCGATCGAAAACAATATATTTTTATTAATTTCCTTTAATATGAAGGCAATAAATCAACAAGAAAAATTCAAGTAATTACCAGCTTCTGCTAACGTATCGGACACAAACTTCAATGCTTTCTCTGTATCTGATACTATTTTCTGAACTGCCAGCAGTTCCTGTTCTTTCGGGTAAATATTTGTATGGTGAGCTAATACATGTTTGTCATCGGATGAATCTGGCCTGCGCTGAGGACCAGGGAACATCATCATTGGAGGTGGTACTGGGAACGGTCGCGGTATTGGTGGAGCTCCTCCTGGTCCACGCCCATAACGTCGATACCATTCATAATATTCGCATTCTTCTTCATATCGTCGACGTTCTTCCCAATACATCATTTCTTCGTCCATCATTGGGCCCATTGGTCCCAATTGGTTAATTTCTTCTCGGCGACGTATATATTCATCTCGCATCTGTTGCCTACGCAATTTTTCTTCTAACAGTTTTCTTTGTTTCAAGCTTGGTTTCATGTCAACAACTAGGTCTGGATTAACCTTCTTCTTGTATGCAAATCTGTGCCGTCTTCCTTTCATGTGCATGTCTTTGGCGTTAGGATCATTAAATCTGCATTCGCAAAGTTTACAATTGAAACTTATGATTTTTCCGTCTTCTGATTTATTCTCTTCTATGTATTCTTGACCAACTGGTTGAATGTCTTTTTCGTCAACAGCCGTTTCCTCTACGGTCTCTTCTGCTGCTGTTTCGTCAGTTTTAATTTCTGCGGTTTGGTTCTGGTTCACAGTTCCCAAATTTCCAGCTGTGAAAAAAGAACATTGTTGTCATGATAAATGTACTAACATGATTAGAAACAAATTTCATATAAATTTAAGTGTTATATATATATATATATATATATATATACAGGGTGAGTCACCAAACGTTACCACCTCAAATATCTTTGTTGTTTCTAAAGATACGTAAAATATGGTAAGGACAAAGTTGAATGGTACAATGGGGCTGACACGATGCAAAAAAAAAAAATTTTGTTTTTATGTCATTTTTTTGGAGATATCAAGGTCACCTTGACTTTTTTAAATGGAACCACCCTTTTTTATACACCTACAATGATAGTCCCTTTCATTAGGAATTTAGTGATTATAATTAGTCCAAGGTGATTCAAGGTCAAGGACAGAAAAAACGTATAAAACTAAAATATGGAAGCAAAATACGTTTATCACGGTTGAGACGTTTATCGTAGTTGAAGTAAACATACTAAGGTCCTTCAATGTTATTCAGCATTCTTATTTACTATCAGTATGTTTCCAAACGCGATTCCGCTATGTTATATTCGATGACTGAAAAGTGTGATATGATTACGATTTTCTGTGAATGTAGAAAAAATGCAGTGCAGGCCCGACTACTTTATGAAGAAAGGTACCCCGAGCGAAACACTCCTTCTAGACGTACTTTCACTAATACGTACAGGTTGTTTCGAAGTACTGGAAGTGTACATGCAAGACAGTACAAACGGAAGAATCCCACGACTAATGAAGACAATGAAATTAATATTTTAGCAGCTATAGCTGTCAATCCTCACGTGAGTACGAGAAAAATTGCCCGGGAAGCAGGCATAAGTCAAAGTAGCGTAATACGAATTCTGGCCCGACATAAATTTCATCCGTTCCACATATCGCTCCATCAAGAATTGCACGGGAATGATTTTCAAAATAGAATTAACTTTTGTCAATGGGGATTGCTTCAAAATCATTCATTTTTTTCTAATGTCTTGTTTACGGACGAAGCAACATTTACTAATCATGGCTCAATTAATCTACGGAACGCCCATTATTGGTCTGTGGATAATCCGCACTGGCTGCGAGAAATTGATCATCAAAGACAATGGAGCGTAAACGTGTGGTGTGGTATTTTGAACGACAAAGTAATTGGACCATATTTCGTTAACGGAATGATGAAGGGACAGAAATACGCTCAATTTTTGCAAGAAGATCTGCCAATTTTGTTATAAGATGTCCCTTTACAAAATCGCTACGATATGTGGTACCAACATGACGATTGTCCTGCTCATTATGCACGAGTAGCAAGAGAAACGTTGGATTCTCGATATCCAAACCGATGGATTGGACGAGGCGGAACAGTTTCATGGCCAGCACGTTCGCCTGATTTAAATCCACTGGATTTCTTTTTATGGGGTCTGCTAAAAGAGACCGTGTACACGGATGCTCCAACAACAGTTGAAGATATGCGTCAGCGTATCATCACAGCATGTACGAATATCACGTCGGATACACTTATCAGAGTTCAACATTCCTTCAGAGCTCGTTTACAACAATGTATCGACGCAGACGGCCATCATTTCGAACATTTATAAAATACAGGTATTCTGCTTCCATATTTTAGTTTTATACGTTTTTTCTGTCCTTGACCTTGAATGACCTTGGACTAATTATAGTCACTGAATTCCTAATGAAAGGGACTATCATTGTAGGTGTTTAAAAAAGGGTGGTTCCATTTAAAAAAGTCAAGGCGACCTTGATATCTCCAAAAAAATGACATAAAAACAAAATTTTTTTTTGCATCGTGTCAGCCCCATTGTACCATTCAACTTTGTCCTTACCATATTTTACGTATCTTTAGAAACAACAAAGATATTTGAGGTGGTAACGTTTGGTGACTCACCCTGTATATATATATATATGCAAACGTGAAATACTTACAAGCAACAAAATTAATTTTCGGAGTGGCTGTTATTGTAGGCTTCCTAGTACCAGCCGTTTTAACAGTGGCTGCAGGTTTCGGATTCAAAACAGTTGGGTCAGCACTCGGTATTGGTTTTCCAAGTTTTGTATGTAGTTTGACAACTTTTTGGTGTTTAGCACCCCTGATGTGAGCAGCGTATGCATCGTTTCCAGTACAAGTAACGTCGCAAAGCTCACATCGTAGACTGTTTCCTGCTCCGCGTGCTGGTGGTTGTTGCGGAACCTTCAGAGAGGCTTCCTTCTTCTTATGTTTCTGTCCCTCCAAATGCTCGCGATATGTCTGAGGTCCAGCACAGCTGATCTTACAGACATCGCAATAGTGAAGCTGTTGCGGTTTGGGAGGCTGCTTGGGCCGCATTGCCTTCATTCCTCCCCCTGCAGCGCCAAATGCTTTCCGTGGGTAGCCCTGCCAACCTCCAGTCTTCTGGTTAGTTGAATTGCTGTTTGCACTCTGTTGGGCTACATACATAGTCGCAGCGCTATATAGCGCTGCGTCGTAGCCGGAATACGTTGTACTCGCCGTTTCTAAGGGAAATGAAATTGAAACCTCAAACTTTGGAGGAGTCAATTCTTGGTATTCATGGAACCATCCTACTAACTTGTACTCATCGGTACAAGTATTTTATATTTTCATCTGAACATTTCACAGATACAGTACACACTATATGGAATTTCTTTTATATAATGAATTTAAAATTGTTTTTCGACTCGCAAATACATTTCATTCTGCTAAATTTCCAAACCGTATATGGTTTGAAACATTAGTAGAACTTTGTGTTTGTGTATATAAATAATTTGATAGCCAGAGGATCAATTTCATGTTATTAGTGCCTACATTACGGTTAACAGGACATTCACATAGGATTTTAAATTTTGGCGACAAACAATTACACACAATTATGTGAGCCAATTACAATAAAAACTTACTATTTGTCGCTGTCGATGGTGTAGCAGCAGGAGTAGCCGGCGCTGTGTATCCTGAAGAGTATGTTGCACTCTGTGTTGGATTAGATTGCTGATAAGCAGTACTAGATGCTTGGTACGTTTTAGCTTGACCAGTAGTGGTAGCTTGTCTTGCCGTGCCTGTGTAAGCACTGGTCGTACTGTATGCAGGTTTTGCAGCTTGGTAATGCGTTTCAGTAGTAGTATAAGTTGCAGCTGCTGCTGCGGGTTGTTGGTAATACGTCTTAGTAGCGTCGTATGTAGCTGCAGGAGCAGCACGTCCGTAACCGTAATCGTATGTTTGGGCCACAGTACCAGGGTTAGCAGCTAGAAGAAAGAATTAGAATGCGATAGAACCGGCTCGAGTAACTCTCGACTTAAAGAATCGATGTTGGTTGCAGGAAGATCGAACGAAGTACGACGCTCTCGAAAATAAGATAAATGAGAGAAAAAAAAACGATCATACCAGCGTACGTGGTCCCTGTAGCGGCTGCAGCGGCGGCCGCTTGATAAGTTTCGTAACCTGTAGCCGCGGCGGCAGCGGGTCGTTGAGTATACGTGGCGGCGGTTGCCGCTGGAGTTACTGCGTATCCCGCTTGACCAGTTTGATAAGCGGCTGCGCTGGTCGCTCTATTCGAAAGAATAAATAGATTTTGTTACGCACAAGGTATAAAATGAGAAATGGAAACGGGCAAAACGAAAAAGACCTCTATCGGATCCGTGCCCGGGAGAGACGCTCGATGGACGCTCTAACTCTCAGCAAAAAATGGCGGCCAAGCCGGCTGGGCTCTCGCGTGCACCGATTTTAACGAACAGTTATTACTCCCGCCAACGTAGTTACCGTCGCGATTTTTTGATAAACTTAACACTAGCTACTTAATAATTATGGTATGCAATCGATTTCGTACCCATATTGCGTTCCGCCGTGAGTAAACCCAAAATAATTGTTCTGAGCCATCCTTCCTCGCAGAGAATCCCGGAAAGAAGGACAATGGAGGAAGTTGTAGGGCGTGCCACGAACTCGATAGAATGGCGGCGCTGCCGCGGCTCCTATTGGTTATTCTGTTGGAGCCGGGCGCAACAATTGCAAGAATGCCGCGCCCTCAGTGGCCGCTTCCACGAGAACCCTGCGTCGTCCTCCGACAAACTACCTCCGCGCAAATCAACGCGCTACCGTACTAGCCAGAGAACTACCGCGAGAAAGTATTCACGAAGCGGACAAGTGTATACGGTTAATTGGAACTTAACTTACTGCGTGTTTGTCGTTATCTCCGTTTTCCGGTGTAGTATGTAGTTTGCGAAATTTTCGCGGCTGATGAGTGTTGCAAGTTGCAACGAACGTCCGGCGTGCGCAAGGAAGGGCTAGTTTACCGGCTACGCGCTACGCGTGCGTTTAACGAATTTTTTCAACGCCCCCTGGCAGCAACTACTTCTATTACAGTATCAGTGGAATTGAACCGCACTCTAGTAGACTTTATCTATTACCGTTTGTAATGGAGATGTACTTTGACATATCAAGATTCAATTTCCCGCGACCATTAGCGAGGAAAACGCACGCGAAATATTTTCAAAGCTTACTGCAAGTCGTGCCTAGTCGTTTGGCAGACCATGATTATGCCAGATTAGCTATAGCTTTCTTTGCTATATCAGGACTTGATATATTAAACGGCTTAGGCGAACTTAGCAAGGAAACAAAACTGGAAGCAATCGAGTGGATCTATAGACTACAAGTTACCGGAGCTGGAGCACGTTCTGGCTTCCAACCATCTACAATGATACCAAAGGATGTTCCAAAATATCAGTGCGGTCATTTAGCAATGACTTATCTTGGGCTTGTCACCCTTTTAATTCTCGAAGACGACTTAAGCAGAGTCGATAGGAAGTCCATCATTGAGGCGGTGCGAGCTTGTCAAAATACAGACGGATCATTTGCAGCTGTCTTAATGGATAGCAAAAATGAAAATGAAAGCGACATGCGGTTTCTTTACTGTGCTTGCTGTATATCTAGCATCTTAAATGATTGGTCCGGCGTTGATAAAATGAGAACCATTGACTACATTTTAAACAGTATTGTAAGTTTTCATCTTTATTCACTTTCAGTTTGCTCATAAAGAGTATTAAGAAAAACTGGCTTTGTTTAGTTAATTTTATCAACACTAATTATAGTCATATGATGGAGCAATGGGACAAGGACCTGGCCTTGAATCACACGGGGGATCTACATTCTGTGCTGTAGCTAGTCTATTTCTCATGAATGAGCTTCACAATGTCCTGACAAACGATCAATTAAATAGACTACGAAGATGGTGTCTCATGAAACAAGATAGTGGCTTCCATGGACGACCCGGAAAACCAGCTGATACTTGCTATAGCTTTTGGGTTGGCGCGACCCTACAAATACTCGATATGAATGGATTTTCAGATCCTAACGTACATAGAACATTTATTCTTAACACCCAAGATGATTTTACAGGTGGATTAGCAAAATGTGTTAATAGTCATCCTGATCCTCTTCATACATACTTAGGTATATAGGAAGTACTACCAGTATAAAATAAAGTTTCTAAGTAAACCAAAATATATAATATTTATTTTTTACTTTATAGGTTTATGTGGTTTAAGCTTATTGGGAGAATCTGGTTTACGTACATTACACGCTGCTTTTAATATCTCCGATAGGGCATACAAACATTTATTAAAACTGCACGAAGTATGGTAATGTTATTAACATTTACGTAAAGTACTTGCAACAAATAAATACCATAGCAAGCGCACAGAATTAATATGTGGAAGAAAAAGTAACAGTTTTGCATTTTGTCTCCAATATTGTTTATGTAGTTCTTATAAACTCTCTGTGCAGAAAACCATTTATTCTAAAAACGTCAATTAAGAAGAATATTATGATTTAGTAATGTGTAATTAATGCTCTTGTTTTAACTATGACATTTAGTTATTAAAGGTACATAAAGCACATGCCAGAAATGAAGAGGAAACTAGCAGCATAATTGAAACACAGCAAAGTGTCATTATACATAAATTTTTAAAGTTATAATAAAATAATAAATATATGTATAAGTATTCGCAATTTTTATTTTATCCTTTTACAAAAGATCATATACTTAACGAGTTTTATTTTTTTTTTTTTAATAAAAACATTGAATATTGTCTTCCATTAGATCATAATGTGTAATGTCGAATATTTAATCATGTATCTCTTCATATGAAAATTTATATAATCCCTTTCAAAGTATTATTATAGTTTTCTGGCTTTTGGATATCTGTAACTTTTGCAGTAGTTTTACACAACAGTGTTGGGGCCAAAAATATGGGTTCTTTATTCCTGTTCAAACTCAGCCACCGTACAACCTATGCCACTTACAATATCAATAATGGTGTTCGACATGGATTTCTCGAGTTTCAACTCGCATGAAAAGGCATTTTTACTTCTTTGGTCGACGCCACTATGTAAACTTCCTATCGAAATTATAGACACAAAAATTAAAAATAATAATTGATGAAGAAGCGAATAAATTTCAAAGTAACACAAATACAACTTTTACGTGACGATCACGATTTTGTATATCACATGAAGAAAATCAAATTAATTTTATGCGTGTTGTTATTTATAATTACAACGTATAGCATGATATTCAGGGAGCTCGTAACTTTTCTGTGACAATATATTTTTCCATCTCGCGAGGCGGATGCTTTTGACGATTTCACGGTATATAGCCATGTCTACTCAATCTTCTTACACATTTTTGAGGTTAACATTGATCTTCATAGTGAACCTAATACAAATAGTTATTGATTTGAATGAAAGATTAAAAAATTCGAATTTAGGTGGCACGTTCGAAACTCTGGTTCCAAATGGACCAAAGTCTTGCCACCTGAAGATTAATAGAATCTTGTAGATATGAAGGCTATTGCTGAAATGAATGCCGGTCACGAACGTGTTATATTTTTTCTGCGATCGAGTTGCGAATGATTAAAAATCCGAGGTTTCGTGTCAGCTTAATGGAGAGAACATGTGAATTTATGATCGTCGAGTTGAAAAGTTGCATGACCGCACGAAATGTCGTTCGTGTCTAAAAATCCAATGACCAGTACAATGAGCTGACGTACACTGTGTAAGGAAGGAAACTGACAGCCTGACAGTGCGAAGTTGTCTGAGCGCAGCGCAGCTGGCTCGTGCGCCCCACCTCGCAGAACGATGATTCCATGGTAACCAGGGTGGGTTCGCAGCCACAACAGACGTCGTTCGTTCGTTCGAAGAGACACTGTTAGCGCCTCGAAAGCCTGACTATCGTAGCCGGTGGAATTTTCACCTTTTTTTCGCAAGTTTTCGTGAATTGTGTTAATTAGATTCTGTTCGTGAAAACATTCCGTTCGAGCCTTGTACCTCCGGTGAAATTGGCTATGCATGCACAGTGAAACGTAAACAAAACAATAGCACTAGTATTCTATCTCCTGGCCGTCGGAAAAGAGAAACTTCATTGTTAAGTGTTGGGCTCGCATCCGCGACCCAGAACATCAGCAGAGGTTAGTGCGCGCCCAAAATTTAAATCATTTCCATCTAAACGAAACCACGTTTACCGAACACGACATTTCGGAGACCGTACAACACTAGTCGAGATAAACGAACTCATTCCCGTGTAAATAGCGAAAGGTACATTTGATAGAAAATATATTTTGACTAAAATTCGACGCAACTAAACATTCCCCAGAAACTTTACTGAAGATCCCCTATAGATATTTCGAATTTGTATGCGTTGGGTCGTTAAGTTCGACGACACAAATGACATCGCGCCAAAATCATTTACGTTGGCAGCAGTAGGTAGGTTTCCGTTGTATGAGTGATACCGAACAAAACACGTTGTCACTCGGAAAAAGTTTTTCAATACGTCAGAGGAAAAGTTAATTGAAACTTCGCGACGACCGCATTATAATATCATTCATACGCGACTCTGATTCTCACAGACAGGAAAGTGTATAACATGGGGAAACTCGAGTTTCGCAAAACCGAGTCTGCTTAATTGCGTCACTTAGTCACGACCGAGCGGATGCCTGTATAACTTAATTTACTGCATGTGCCTCTGCCACGGCCGAAACTAATGGATCGCCGATGGATAGAGCCTAACAGAATGTTGCTATAGCTGTATGTATTGTGTATATTTAGAAATAACGGCCAAAGCCTTATCCAAGGGATCGTGAATTAATCGATTATCGGTATAGTGTAACAATTTCCACGGTATATGATTTCCATCCACGCGGTCGGCCGCGCATCCGAAGAAAAGAAGGGGAACACGACGCCAGGGTAAACCAGTGTGTCGCCAGATGAGGGGAGGGAGCACGAATCGAGGGGAAAAAAGTTACCCTCTCTATGTCAATACCGGGTTAGTCACTTGACATCGTGACACATGTACGACAGAGACGGAACGCATCACGTGACTGGGCCGCGATGAAAGCGTGAGGAATAGTGCGGTAGAAGGGAAAATTAGAGTGGGGGAACAAGTCTTAATCTGACAACTCCTCGGGTAAACAGCTTTTTCGTTCGAATGTTTATCGAGATTTTGCTCGTTTCCGCGAATCGTGGCTCGCTAACTATTCCATTCGAGTTGTGCAATGAATGACGCTGTTGTGCAGCGCGCACTCCTCGTCTGTTTCTAATTGCCAGTAGAAGCGCCGCTGTTCGCTTTTTCGCAAACCTCCTTTCATTCCTATCTCCGCGAGAGTTCGTAATATCGTTCACAGCATTCAACGGACTGATTCGAGTTACGATAATCAGTTTAATTCCTTAAATTTGCATTCGATCATAATTGAATCCTGATTAGTTCGGAAACGAAGTCCCCGAGAACGAGATTACTGAACAATTCAAATTTAGTTAAACGCAAGACATTGCCTCGTAACAATTCGACATTAGAAACGTTAAGAAGTTACTAATTTTGGATTCGACGAACGTATCTCTAATACTGTAAATTTGCATAGGGTTCCGTGATCAGTGATAACCGTACAATGATCGACACATCCAGATCGACGGTAAGAGACGATCATAAATATTTGTTTGTAGGAACGCGATAACGGTTCAACGTTAGAACCGTTTTCGAAAATGGAGGAGCAAGTCAACCATGAAAGCGGTCCTCTCAAAAGTCGCATTTAATAAACCACCGTGTGACCCTTGTAGACGAAGTATAATCAGTCTCGTAACTTCGTCCGTGTGACCACGTGCGCATCGCACACGGCTAAGGTGTAGTACGTGGCCGTGTATACGAAAGCTCAACACGTTGGTTGAGGGGCAGGTGGTGGGTATATTCTCAGACAAGATGCTCAGTTTAACAAGGAGGTTCGTGGCGGTTGCACAGCTGTCGGGGTGACAGCTGCATCTTTTGAAATAGAAATAAAAAAAAAACGAAGGGGCGACGAGGGGATAGAGACTCGCTCTTAAATGCATCAGATGATTTCAAAAGTTCCTGGTCGATTTGAACATAAAGTATAAGCTTTACAAGTATTTCTTTAACCATCGTAAACCCCCCACTTTTGCATCACTCTTGCTTTAATCTTTACGGTTAAAGAAATACATCGCAAAATACATCGCTTGCGGGTCAAAGCACTTAGGGTTTCTCATCCCAAAGCCGTCACAGTAAATCATATATTTCCGTTCCCTTGTAATATTTTAATACTAGATCTGCCAAACACTGAACGTGTCTTGTCTCTGTTGCTTTGCAAAAATGAGAAAATTGAATTTATTTCGATTTCGCACAGCTTTTGTTGTAATAGACGTTTTAATGTTAAAACTTGATCTTTTCCCATGGCAGCGTGTCTTTCATTTCAATAATTATAAAATTGGAAACTGGTCATCAAAGTTCATTTAGGTACAGTCTAGCCGGTTCAAAATTAAAATTTGTAAGAACTGTCACAAATTTCTGAAAAACCGTCGCGAATTGTTTCAATTTAAAAAATGTCGAAATTTAAATTTTAGAGAAAACAAATGACAACTGGAACAAGTGAAAAAGAAACATTTGTTGACAAAGAGTTGGAGAAAAGAGTAGATAAAAATCGTCATAACAATTCCTCCTTCCATTCCGAGAAGAATAGATCAATATCAGTATCTACTCGACTGTATGTTTCGTATTCCTTCGAGAAACTTGAAACGGATTTCATCGAAACTTAGTTTTTTAATATTTACGCAGTGTCGCACACTCTCCTCAGAAATTATTGATTCAATCGGTTTTGTCTTTTAAATGTATGGTCTGCATACTCGTGGCTATTGTTCGACCTACAAATATTTCAATATAACAAAAATTTCTACGCACTCCAGTTACGGATACTAGAAAGGAATAGTTAAAATTCCGGTATTGTAATTACAGAAGTTGCAGTTGCTTGTAATTACAGAAAATTAAAAGAAGACGATACCAATTTTAATATACCTTCGTTTATAATTACATAGACTGCAGAACCTTGTGCAAAATAAAATTGTTTAGTTAGTTGCGATAAATAGGGTAAGGGACCCAATTACTGTGGGGGTACGAATGTGCCTATATTAATTATACTTATTTATAAATCATAATAAATATTTAAAAAGAGGCATATAGCATTAAATGATTTTAATGAAATAAGTCAATCCTGACTGATTTTAAAGAAATAAGTATCCTTTAAAAATAAGTATAATTAACATATACATATAGGCACAGTAATTGATACCCCTACAGTAATTGGGTCCCTTACCCTAGGATTCAAGCAGAAACTTCTTTCCTCCTTTAATAATTTTACTAAGCTGAAACAAGTACATTAATATTTTTAAATTCTTTTAGTCTGTCTATTATTTTATATTGTTACTCGTGCATACAATTTTCAAAGACTAACTGTTTGATTATTATATGTTTGCGAAATAATTTCGATCGAGTTGATTTAGTAACGAATAATAATACCCCTTTTAAACTTTGTATACACCGAGAGCGTTGTATTACAAAAAAAAGAGAGAATGAGAATCGTATAGAAATATTGATATGACTATATGCACGCGAACAGAGAATATAAAATATCCAATCAAAGCTGTATGCTTTATCGACGGCAACAAGACTAAAAAATACGTTGCGCATAGAGAGCGTATTGATTTATCGAAAATAATTGTTTGTTCGTGGCAGCTACCGTTTCGCGTTCAATCGCTCGAGAATAATACGTTTCTGAGTTCGTTTGTTCAACTTTATTTACGTAACGTTGAAATTTCCTTATTTCGACTCGGTGAATTTCGAACAATGATATTGCATTCCATATGCATGCACGCTTCTTTGAATTTAGTTTCGTGTGTGTTGAATAGTGCAAGTGCAAATATATCCGTTAAATGAATAGAAAAGGAAAGAGAAGCGAAGCTATATTTCCCGGTGTCGGATATTTTTCCACTTTCCCAGCTGCAGGAGTGAACTATTTCCCGACGATGAGACTCGTCTGGGAACGGTTTTATCTGACGTTTCTGCCAAAATAACGTAACGTCGTTAAAATGATATCACCGATGAGGTCAAGAATCGCGAAATGCAATTCACTTCATTCCCGCCGCTACTAATATCGCGCACACGTACACGGGACGGCAATTCCGGAAATATTTGGCGTATCGTTACCAGCTAGACCCAAATAAAATTCCTCTGCCATGTCATTTTTGTAATAATTAAACCGCTCGGAGCCCGTTTTCGTAATTCAATAACACATTAATACGTCGTATCGCGTGTATCATTTGCAAGCTTTAAATAAATTTGAACGATAAAATGAAAACAGCGTTTAGCAAAATTATACGTAAAAGGCCTCGGTATGTTTCAAGTTTGAAATCTTATCTTCGTGACATAATAGCCTGAGAATTGTTCAAGTTTCACTGAATAAATATACATATCGAGTGCTACGTGACTCACGCGCGATTCCGCTCTCCAAGGTAAAGAAAATAACTATCGTCGACTTTTTTAAAATTATTTTTGACTAAACGCGAACGTATGGAAGAAAAAAGTTCAATTTATTTCGCACGAAAAAGAATGGAAACTTTTGACCTGCTTTTTAAGCTTTGCCGGATGTCGTAAATTTCACACGGCTCTCTTTCACACTACGTTTGCAGTGTTCCATGCAGCGAATTCAACGAGGGCAATTCGAATGCAATTTATTGTAACCTTGATAAAATTGTGCTAAAATAGATTTAGATAAATGTTAATTCGTATTATCGTGTTTTATCAGATACTCTAACTTCTTAGGCATAGTCCTTTTTATGCGTTTGCTATACTGTAGACACTACGGTTGTTTACTCTGAAAGAAAATATATAAAAAAATTTTTTTTACGTAACTCCCCAGGATTGTTTCAATTAATTTGAAAAAAATTGTGCAAAGGGTGCTCAAACTTTGCACAGATTTTTCTTTATTAATTGGAACAATTCTGGTGGGTGCCATAACAAAAATTCAAAAGTTAAGGGCACCCAAATTCATAAGAGCCATCCTAGTACATAGTCACTTATTCAAGCTTTTGGCAATCTTCCATCTTTTCTTTTGCTATTATAGGAAGAGATTGTAGGCTTACCAATGATAAACGATCCGGTAGACTTATCGAGATCGATCACAGTCAAATTTTCAGTTTGGTTAAAAATAATTCGCGTTACATCGCGCAAGATATGAAATGTTAGTTATGTTAAAATTTCGGCGTTGCGAACGATACGCGTCTGTATCTCACGAAAAATTTCAACAGGATTTGAAAGTGTCTAGGAAAATGGATGAATTTTGCAACCGAGGAGTGTATGGAGGTTAAATGAAAGAAAGCGGAGCATTTTAGAAAACATTCCAACAACAGAAATAACAGGAGAAAGAGGAAAGAGGGTGGTGTTTTCTTTATTGGCGAATGAATCGGTGAAACGCTTCTGGATTAAGCGGAAGTTCCAGTCAATTACTGTGCCTATATTAATTATATTTATTTTCAAAGCATAATGAATATTAAAAAAGAGATATTACATTTTTCTCAATAAAATCAGTTAATGTTACATACTTCTTTTTTAATACAGTGTTTTCTCGATATACAGTCTTTACTCGATATATGTTGCAAGTATCTGGCCGATAAAAGTCCCAGAATTATCGCCACATCGGAATTATATTATATTTGGTATCATTTTGATTAGAAAAATGCCATGAATATGTTGGTGAAAGTCCCATAAAAAAATAACGAAAAATAAAGAAGTGTTGTTATTGAATTAGTAGTGGTCTCACACCGATATACCCGACCCGTATTACGTTTACACTCTTCAGCGACCGAGGCAACTCGAGCTTTGCTGACCTTTTCTACGTTCGACAGTGTACCAAAGAATAGTATCTCCTAGCCGATGTATGTCCCTGGCTAGTCCCGTGTTTTCGACATATATCGAGTAGGCACTATTAATAAACGCCGAGAAGTACAGATTCCTATTTTGTTTATTTCGTTGTAAAAAGAACTTGAAATACCGACGTCTCCTAGACCGGAAAGAATAATGATCAACCAATTTGATCTTTTTGCTTTCTAATAATACAATATAATTGCAATGAAATTCTTCGACATAGAAAATCTCCTCTGAATAAATATAAAATGTTGCATGGACGATGAGGCCAGAAGCGAGGCAACAACACTTAATACGGGTATCGAACCACGGAGCAACTGTTTAATTGGCGCGTGTAACGAGTCGATCGATTGTATGTAGTTGGGGAAACGGCTAAGGAAAGAGAGCGAAAGTTCTGCGATAGATTGCTTGTTTTCTCGTGAAATTCTCCGGTGGTGTCCCTATACGGTGATATCATCAATGGAAACCTGTTTTCAAATGGAACTTCGTTTCATTCTCGTCAGAAATGACGGATTAGCAATGCTGATCTCGTGCTTGCGTAAGCGCAGCGTGTATGAATTAGTTGTATGTGGGTGACCTCTAATTACAACAGTATCGATTGATAAAGTGACCAGCACGCAATCATTCGATTGTGACTCACATTCGGCGTATCAATACTCGCCCGAGAAATGAAATGCGTCGGACATTGTAAACACTACGGTGCCAAGATATGTGCGCGAAGATAAATAATCACTCGGTTCCGTGACGTTACGGCTGACTTTATTTCCATTTCGACGAGTTTAAACATTATTCAACGTTTCCAACGTTTTCTCGAATCGCATGCAAAAAGAGCAGATCGTGTATTCGCGGGCTTAATGAAAAAAAGAAAATTAAAAATACAGCTAGGTGGTGCTGTAGGTATGCGTGAGAGGTAGATATTGATTACATTCAAATAAAAATACGGAATCCTTCGAATGAAAATGTGTTTTATCGTATAACGCAGTTGTCGATAACTAAAATGAAAAAGTAAAACAGAAAAAACTTGGCATTGATGAATGAAGATTTTATAAATTATTTTACCAATTTTATTTGTGAACTGTTCCGTTATCGTATTGAATTATTGTGCGAATTATTAATTACAGTTTGGATTGAAATAAATTCTGGACGATAATTCGAGCAAGCAAAATAACCATAAGTGAAAATAATAATTTTTGCATATTCTATTCAGAAAAATGATTTGATGGTTAAAAAGCATTACACAGAATGTCACATCACCTGTACTGAAACTTGAAAAACAATAAACGGTAATGAATAAATAAATGAAGAATGAAATTTTACTGTTCCTGATTTTCAAATTTAATTTCTTCACTTACGAAATTCGGAATAAAATAAATATCTTACATTTTCTTAGTTTCTTTTCATCTTACGCATGAGAAGTAAACAGATCAAAAGGTGTTATAGTTGAAATTTTAACCAACTGTTCGGTGCACCAGAAGTATAATTACTAATTAGAGTAAATCGCGTTTTTATGGAGAACTGGCAACATTGTGGAAATGCGACGACACCAGCCGAGACGTAAATGCCTACCCTACATTCAGTGATAGTTTTAACTCGATAATGTTAATAGGTGCTATTTTACAACGAGTTGTGCGTCTGCATGGGCGACGCACAACGAAAATGGGGCGACGAAATATTCAGCAATTGTGCAATCAAATTCTTGTTAAGCTTCAGAACAACGCAACAGAATTGTTCGATAAACGTAGGTAGACTGTCTAACCAGGGCATAGAGTTCTAGGTTCTAAGTGATGCAAAGTATTTCAATAACTGGGAGATTAGGAAAGGAAAATCTAACTTTATAGAGCCATGCATTAGAAAAATTTACGAAAATCAGGCCTCTGGCACGTCGACTGCCAATGTGCCACAAAATCAAGAGTTCAGTTAATGAAATCAAAATTAAAAAGTAAAATAGAACATAGTACATAGAACATAGTCACACCTTTAATCGTTTCAGATCCTACAAACCTTAATGAAAATCGATTTACATAAATATGTTACGACAAACTTTTAAAGATGAAAGGAGAATTGCGTCACCCATACACAACCGATGCGAGTCAACAGGTATTAATCAAGTCTTTATCGACGTTTACCAATGAGAATGACTGGCAATCAATAGGATCTTCGTGCAAAATAAAAATTGTTTTTCAAGATACAGAAGCTACGTTGACATTCATACCTTTTCTGAATAATTATAACAAACTGAAAATAATACAACAGTATTTTCAAATTCTGTAAATGTTTTTATCGTTTTGTATTTGATCTACAAATGTTTGTCGCGAACTCGTAGAATCTTTGTCTGCTAAAAGGATATTCCTGTGCTTATACGATTCTATTATTCCTACGATTTTTATTCCACGAATGCTATCTCAAATTTGTGAACGACCTCCAAAAGAACATAATAGGTTACCGGGAAGCAGATCCAGTTAAAGATTTCTATGTAACACTATTTCCAGAAGCGAGAGAAACGTCTCCGCCACATATATGTATGTGTCCCCGAGGGAACTATTTTACAGAGATAACGTTGGTTTGCGGGTCAGTCGCTCATAAATATTTTTAGAGACCCAGCCCTATTACCTTTGGTCACATCTCGGGTACCACGTGTAGGTATCTGTAACAACGGACATTGCTCACGTGTAACACGCAGATTTTAATCAAATTTACGCAAGATACAGGTTTGTTGAAAAACATTTGACACTTAATTTTTTTTTTATCAATGATCCATACGTACGGAATGAAAATAGTCCTCAAAGTCGGTGGTGAAAACACTATTGTTTCAAATATCTCGAAAACTAGGACAACGATTTTCTTTTCTTGTGCGTTTTCGATCGAGGAATATAGTTATGTAAAAAGATTTCAGAAAAAAGCTGAATTTTTTAAATACTGTTTAAGCAAATCATTTTTTCTGAAATCTTTTTATATATCTATATTCTTTGATCGAAAACACACAAATTTAAACAAAAATCATTGTCCTAGGCCTAGACCCTCCAGTTCCCGACATATTTGCAAAATAGGGTGTTCAGCAGTAACTTTCAGGGCTATTATCACCCCCTAGATAAGGATTATTGAAGATAAAAAAATTACGTGTCAAATATTTTTCCACAAACTATGTCCTACATAAGTCAAGTCGGCGTGTTAGACTCGGCTAATTCACCATTCAGTGGAATGGGTTTGGTTATACTATAAAAATTGGCAGTATCTCTGCAGCAAACGTTGTGCCGTGTATTGTTGTTGTTCATAACGGACGATTTAACGGCTTGAAGTGGTTTTGAATTTCAATCGGTGCACGGTATCGATTCGAATTGGAATACATTACGGTGCGACGCGGCGTTTCGATAACTCGAGCACGTTCAAGCACGTTGGATATAGCTCGAGTGGCAATGAGATCGGTCGGATCCTCGAAAGCCTCGAAGTTTCGCATTTTGGGTCAAATGGCCGGAAATTTTGAAACATTCGAGCATGGCCGATCGCGCGCACGCTTGAGATACTCGTGTCGGCCGCGTCGAAGACCACTTATTGTTATAATGAACTGCCATGGTGTCTCCGTTTGTCGAACCGATCCGAATGAGAATCTCTGGCTTGCCTTGACGCTCCTTACAAATCGATCCATCTGCCATGCCGTTATGCCTCTTCGGTACATATACGATTACACTCGGTGACAACAAATGTACACAACGCACATTTACGTCCCTTTTCAAATGCGCCGGGCCTGACCTCGACCACTGACATAAATTACACGTCCGAGGGAGCATACATGCTCCAACCTATTTAATCCTTTGTCCGTTGCGGACTTGTGATATTAATTTTTTCTGTTTCGCGGTGTTCGTTTATCTGATCCTCTAATGACCAAGTAGAGCTTAACGGTGAAACGTTATGCGAGAAATGTTTCGCTGAGAAGAGTAGAATGTTCCTGGCCGAGCGGATTTTTATAGTTTACGTCGACAGCTAATTTCTAATCCCGCATATTTATACTTTTATTAGGGCAAGGGACCTGATTACTATGGGGGCTACCAATTACTGTGCCTATATTAATTTTAGTATTCTATAATATTAGTATAATTTAATAGTTTAGTATACTATTAATCCAAACATGTATAAGCATACATTTTTTTAGCACGTTGGGTTCAATCTTCTTTTTTTAATTAATTCTCTGAAAAAGAATGCGTTGCAAACGTCTGAAATAGAATACCCTCTTAAACTTATAATACAAAATTGCAGGCGAAAATGCGCGTCAATTAAAAAAAAAAACTGATTTATTTGTAACATGCGTATTGCTATCAAATATTTTTTCAGGTGGCGTGGGGTACGGCAGTAATGGAATTGCAGAGCTGGCTGCTCTATCACCTTGTGGCTGTAACCGACTGCAACCAAGGTATAAAGATATTTCTCGAATTATATCTGTGTTTCTATACATTTTCATGAACAGGAATACACCAAACATTATTCTAGATTGCTCACCTGATTTCAGGCACACCGTTTCATATTTTACGAAATCATTAATTCGTCATTTTATGTCCTTGGTTATTTTAGTTACTTTTGCCTGAGTTTCAACCGTGCTCATAGAACGCTACCGCTTCTTTATTTCATTTACAATTCCGTTATCGCCTAGAGGAAACAGCGGTTCACCGATGTTTGATGGTAAGTCTCAAGATCCCTTTCATTTCGTCAGTAAGATAATATTCGCGTGAATCACCAGAAATTACGCATTAGTCAAACAGTGATTTAAGAATTTACGATGTTTTGTTACTGCGGAAATGCATTCGTAAGGATAACATTCAATGCGTCGTTTCCACACAATTTTATTTAAATATATTTTAATAAATGCAACACATTGTAAGTTAACTTTCAGGATTATGTTTCAGCTTAAAAAGACTGTATAATGTGTTTCTTGTGGCAGTAAATGTGCAAAAAATTGTTTAAAATGTATGTGTGTATATATATAAATAAATATATATATATATATATATGTAATATATGTATATAGTCGTTTTAAACAATTTTTTATTTTATTGTACGTGAGTCTACTCTAATTTTTCTATCAATACTAAGCAGTAAAATTGAGTAAACGTTATTTCTAATAAATGCTTCATCCATTATTTAGAACCGAATATTTACTTTAAAAATCACTTTTACTTGTTTTTATGTATACATACCACTGTCTTTCACAGTGGCTTTCTCCGTTTGCGCCCAACAGAGACACGATTGTGAACATCCGCGTACAGTGTACCTAATTTTTTTTTAGTGATGCAGTCGGCGACAACACTGAACGGCGGATCTTATCCCGCCAGTGGCACCGGAAGCCGTGCCCGTGATTTAGGTCTGCGAGCTCAAAAAAAACTTCTGGGCCGAGTCGTATCCACAGGAGCAGGAAGGTCGCTTCTGATAGATGACGCAACCACGTCGCTATTAGACAATTTGTACAAGCTCATGGAGAGAGCTGCAAAGACTAATTCTACCTTGGACAAAAAACAGCCGGAGAAAGTTCTGAAAAACATTGTCAAATTGTCCATTAAGGTACACTTGTATGTTTCGGACAACCTTTTGAAATGTTAGAATTTCATGAATCTGAGGAACTTGTTCCCCTTGGTTCACTGTTAATCGTACAAACGGGAGCACTATTTTTAGCTTCACTCTCTTCCTCAACCGTGTCAGACCCGCATTTATAAGTTTTCTCTCATCGAAACAGAATGACTTCAAAAATAGCACATTCAGCTCTGATCAATTAGTTGATTTAAATCTGAACACAAATTGGGGGAGGAAGAACTGTAATGGGAGGTCTGGTAGTTAAGTTAGATATTAGAGTACATGAAATAGTACTGGGTCAAACTGCGGATACTTGTACATATATAAGAAACACAAACTTACAAAGTAAAAGAAAACGTGGAAAAATTACTCACGTGTTTATTATTTTATCGTTGCGATAAGATATATTTTAGTTAACGAAAGAAATATTTCCTTTGGTCTTTACAAAATTAAGTACGAAAGTGGAAATTCACAGTATCACTAAAATATAAAATTCAATAATTGTGATCCCAATTTCTGTTATAGTAGATAGATCCAGGCATTTATAAAAGAAACATAAATAACTGCTAAAATAAATCGGAATTAACCATGTTTTCAAAGTGATAGTTATGCAAAAAATATTCCTAGAAAAGAATGCGGAGCTCTTTTTCTTAAAAAAAAAAAATATATATATATACCATAACATAATACATAATACATATAACCATAACATAATGTGCTCGAACAAAATCACTAAAAACGAAATTAAATCTAATTTTTTCATATTTTCTATCATCTATCTTTTATATCGTTAACGCCGTGAAAGTTATCTACATAACTTTTGCTAAACAGTGTATGTAGAACAATGTTGTAGCAAGCCATAATCTTATCTGCATTTATGGTATTATCCTGCTCACGATAGATTTGATTTTTTTTGCAGGTGGCATTGCTGCAGCGTAATCAACAATTGTACACCACCGACGACGTGAAGCTCGTCGAGATAAGAAATGCATTGAGAGCCGTGGCGATGTCTGTGGTTTCCTTTTACGAGCTAGAATTCAGTTTCGATAGAGCTTATTTAATAAAGTCGCTGGAGCGTTGTAGAGCCGCGATACAGTCCCTCATAAAGCCGCATCTCACGGACAAATCTCAAGACCGGTGTGACCAGATGTTCGACTTTTTAACACATTCCGACTTTTTGGATTCTGTGTTCAGACAGGACTCTGAACTCAGACCTATCTTAGGAATGCTAGTTAGTGATATCAATAAGGCCTTAGATGCTGGGCATCTTTGATTTTCTTTCGCGAACGTAACCGTACCTTCATGATCACGCTAGAAAAAGAATGGATGGAAACTTCCAGACTTGCCGGTGTATTATTATCATTGCAGAACTGTCGAAAGTATTCTTTTTTCGAATACGATAAAGAATGAAATCGTTGAACAGTTACTTATGATTGCTTGTAAAAAAGAAAAAGAAAACTAATAATATGTTGTTAACACCGGGGATATGGTTCGGACATGCAAACATTCCCCGCGGGAACGGCTCGATAGTAGTGCTCACTGATTTATGCAATAATTGTGAAATACTCTATTTATTTTCAGAATGTATATTGTACGATTAATGTATATTTATTTTACGGTACTTGCGTGTTAGGATACGAACTGTCAATCTATACCAAAAAGAAAAATGAGCTTATTTACGCCCGACAACGGGCCTCATAGTGATGACGGTAGAAACGCCTCACTAATAGTCCCCACAGAATGATCGCGTGAAAGAGGCAATTTATCGCTGCGATTCACGCTAATAGAAATACATGCTCTGGAAGAAAAAAAAATATTCATGTTAAAGGCATTGATCTTCTACTCGTCAAGAGCTATACTTTAACATATCGTCAAGTGCATTATAGGGCAAGATGGCTCTCGTTTTTACCTATATTGCGCCTTGCTACGTTTCCAACACACAACATATCTAATGTAATCACGGCTAAGCATCAATAATCGAATTGAAAACATTTGCATCACATGTATTACAAGTATATCGCGGTTTACGCGTGTTTTGTACACATTATACACACTTTACATATTATTTGTGATGTTTCTCAATGAAATAAAAAGAAATGTTGTACGAATATACCATTAATAAATTATTGATAAGAAGAATTATAACTTTTGTCTTACTTCGACCGTTATCTTCTTTTTTAAATTATGAAAAAAAAGATAAACTATGAAAAGAAAGATTAGTAGATCAACATCGTCGATCAAATAAGATTATTTGTTTGAAGATAAGAGTTGTATCTGAAGAAGATATTAATCTGATAAGAAAATAATTAAAGTGCAACATATAGAAGAAAAATTAACTGATCATCCATCAACCTCTGCCAATTAACAAAAACAGGCGTATGATTGGAATATAGAATAGAACCATAGAATATACAATAGAATATAGGATATATTTACAACTATATTTATTATGGGTGTAGACGTGTCATCCTATCAAATTTTATTCAAATCGGAGAAAACTATATTTAAATCATTAATTAATGGGAAACGGCGCCGACTGCTTCAAATTACAATTAACATTTTCATTGATAGTCTGCATGGTGATGGTTTCCTAGATGAATCTTCTCGATGTACCTGAGATATCATTGAAGTGACGAAAGATGATCATCCTTTGAAATGACAATTGTTCCCTTGTTGATGTTGTGCGAGTCTTTGGCCATATTCTGTGTGCTGTGTAAACGAGAAATCCTGCATCTTGGTGAACTCATTAAAGAATTACTAATTAAAACGTGGCCAGAGTACTTGAAGCTATTGGCTCATTAGGATCCGCAGAAAGAGGAGATAGGTCGTAAATTAAAAATAACGACGATCTTGAACTGTCCAATTGCAAATATTTCATCATCAAGATCTCATTCGATGAGATTTCTGGAAAACTTGATACCAGTTTTGCGTAAGTCACCCAAATGTATAGGTAAAGCTGGCACAAAATGATTTTTTAATGATTTGTTTAAAAATCTGCACAGCTACTCTCGATGCATGCATGAAACAGTATGCAATTTCATTTGACGTTAAATTGTTGCACATATTTGTTTTAACTTACAATTACTTACAATGCTACTTCGGTGAAACATGATAAGTTAATATCAAATGAATAAGGTTTATAAATATTTTCTATACACATGTTAATTATTTTTTAATAATCAAACTGTATTGTAAACTTTAAAGCTAAAAGAGTAAGAAAACATTTTAAAAAATAATCTTCATATCTCACTACCTTTAACATGAAAATGTTTAATTTTTGTAGTAACATTTTACGACCGATAAAATACGAACACAAATACAAAAACTATTACATAAAGGACTTAACTATACATAAATGATTTAAAAAAATGATTCGATATATGTACATACGAGACGATACACATTTCACCAAAAAGTGTAACAAATATTGCGAAATATAAAGATAAATATTTGGAAGTTGTCCTAAAATAATTTGCAATAGATTGTCTAATATGAAATGACATTAAATAAAGCGTTTCTCGATACAATAATGCAGCTATTATAACTGTACAAAATTATCATATAACTTATATACGTATATTTAAGTATAAAAATTATTTATTCATACTTTTCATATTAGATCAGATAAAGTGTATAATGTTTAGGTTTTCCTGTTTAAATTGTACTAGCATCAAAATTAGAGCGTTTCAACGTGGATATTATATAATACATTGTACCTCAATGGTAGTTTTACTCAGTATTGTTTACAGTGTTTCATATCAAAATAATGGATGGAACTTAATTGTTATAAGGTATGTATTTTTTAAAAATATCAAAAATGCATAAAATTATTGCAAAACAGAACTATTGATATTTTGTAGCATTTTTCTTCTTGTAGTGTTTACGCTAAAAGTACATGCGATAGTTAATGTTGAAATATGTTCAATGTACTCATTCATTATGCACGGTCACATACATATTTATACAGTCTATTCACGAGCTTGTAGATACAACACACATTTTTACTTATTATATAATGAAATGATGTGAGTATATGACAACAATTTATAATCCGTCAGTATATAAGTACACAGAATATATTCTGTTATCATATATTCATTGTAATGTTGACAATCCAGATACGTATTGTTTATATGCCAACAAGTTTTCAATCCATTAAAATGTCCTATCCTAAATATTAAAAATGCACTTGCATTATTACTGCATCAACAAATTTAGCATACTAACACAGCTGTAAACATAATGGCGAATTTTATTTTTTAATTACAGTCGAGACCCCGTACCCGCGGTTCAACAAATTAAAAATTAAAAAATAAACTTAAATTTATTTATCCCACTGTATTCACGCTTTTTCAGAGATCTTGTCCTTATTTAAAATAATTTAGAATAATAAAGCAAGCAGCCTTTGATGAAGAAGATCAATTGTAGTTATTCTTTGGTATTGTACATAATGCTGTACATCCAGTAAAGTGTCATAATTCTTTACTTTTACAGAGAAATAAAGGAAGAAAGAGAGAGAGAGAGAGAGAGAGAGAGAGAGAGAGAGAGAGAAAGTATACTAGGTATATACAATAGTATAGTGTATAGTATACTTTATTGTTACCGCATGCAATTTTTGTAATTTGATTTTGCCGTATTTATGTGTTTCGCAAATATTATAGTATATATAATACTATAATGTTTGTTATATTACAGTATATATAATACTATAATGTTTGTTATATTACAGTATATATAATACTATAACGTTTGTTCTTATCTGTGGTGTATCTTAAAACATATTCCCTGCGGATATGGGGTGACTACTGTACACCAAACATTCAAGTACAATTCATTTTCTCAATCAAATAAATTTTAGTGATTGAACTTGAAAACAATCGCACATAATTCATTTCGTTACTTATACATAGTATAATATCTCACTTGCTAAAGATGAATTTGTTCAAATGAATTTTTTCAATTGCATCCAACAAACACATTTATACAATCACAGGTCCTGCATATCATTATACCCTATTGTAAACGCACACAATTTATAATACATTCAGTAATACTTCAACATCATAAAATTGTCTAACACATGAGTACTGAATCCAATTAATGTTGAGCTGCCACTATTTAAAATACCTGCATTGTACCTTCTGTGTTCCAAGTAGTGATAGTTACAACTATTATATTCAATACTTATGACAATATTGAATAAAAATCTTTTCGAGTAAATTCATTTTTGAAAGACTATAAATTGTATTACCTTTTAATTTTTGGTTTAACAAAAAATTAACAATCGCCGCATACATTAAAAATAAAACGAACATCAATCAAAATTCCATATACTTGATGCTTTACTTTATGATACAGAAATGAATGGTAAAAGATACAATAGGTCTTGAACGTCTAAAATAAGATTGTGTAACAAATATTCATTTTATATTGTGATGCGATTGACACTGCAACAAATCTAAAATTGGAATATCTCGCAATTATTCATATTTCGTTTCATAATTAATTGAAATCGAGATAATTAATAAAAAGGAATGTTAATCTGTTTCTAAATCTGTTCATTTTATATATTTGCACATTTCAGTGACTCATTACTTTCAGATACTAATGTGGTATTAGAGAAACTGTTTGTGATAAACGCAATTTCAGTGGTCAAACATATCTTGATTTTGTAAATTGATTATAGTAGGTTCCAATACTACAGTTAATATATTCATAACACAATTAAAAAGCTCACGACTTGAAGCGCTTTATGTCATACACATCACAATATATATCGTTCTTTTAAGGCCAGTATTAAAATTTCAACGCTATAAATCGTATTTGGTAAAACTTAATGTTCATTGCAGTGTTATTCGTTGATTACTTTTATAAATTTTTAGACAAATGGAGATATACAATATGGAATACAAGGTGTCTTTAAAAACCACGCTATATGCAGGCAGAATTACTATCACTTCTTAAAAAGTCATTCTTATTATAATCTAAAAGAGATCTTCATTCAATATTTTGTTAAATTTTACCTACAATAACTAGTGCGAGTGCAAAATTTGTATGTTACATAATGATAGAAATCATTGTCTTATCCTTACAAACTGGCGATGTAAAATCATGACATCATTTACTCAGTATACATTTTAACTATATGGTTAAAATTTCATTCTCATTCACACTGATACATTGGTATATTAATGATTGTTTAATTAAATGAAACTGTGAAATTAAATTTTCGTTCACGACTAAATATGCGAATGAAATGTTAAAAATATATGATAGTTGTATCACGTCTTTCACTCTGTTCGTCAGGCAATTGAGGTATATACATCGTGAGAATTTATTTTTCTTATTGTTAGTTTTCTTTACTTCCTTATTTATTTGTAAAATAAAAAATGTTCGAATATCGTAATAGATTTAAACGTCCCGTTATTAAATTCATAAGATTTTACGGTCTGTGAAGCTGTAATTTTTCTTCTATTGAATCTGAATAGAGTATTTCGCTTCTGATAATACAATTTCAGAAGTGTTTATAAAAAAAGAATAAACAAAAACTTTAGAATACAATATTTTCATTGGAGGTTTTGTTTTCAAGAAAATTTAACTTGTATATTAGTTAGTTCCATATACATTTAAGCATGATTTTTCGCGATTGGATATTACTTTAAGATAAAGGGAATGACATTTATAAGAAAATTAGGGAAACACTACTTTTTGTCTTGTGATACTTTTCAAGCTTGAATGCCATATTGAGTAAATGTATGTATACATATCTACTTAACATTTAAATTTAATTGTTTTGAAAACAGAATCAGAAAACGTATCAGAAAATTAATATTTTACATTTACAAATTACTTATAGTAACTCAATTGCTTATAGTAAAATTATATCGCATAGTACAAAGAAATTTATATTTTGGCGATACTAACAGTCACGAAACACTCTGTACATAATATAAATAAATAAAAGAAAATTTCGTGGAAAAATACAGAACAAGCAAAATTTCTCGTAGCGATGTGAATAGACATATATACCTCTTCATACATGTTTGGCCATATATATATATATATATTTCGGACAATTTAAATGTACAAATTATGATTACTTACGTAAAAATCGATGGTATTCAATATTCAATTAAGATTATTTTTATTGCCACAATCCTGCATAGTTGCCGTAAAGATTCATAGGTAGAGGACCACCAGCCGCAAATAGCCGCGTACCTGAGCCATCATAGCAATGGGTATATATAGCAGGCGTATATCTCACGTTTTGGAATCCGTCAATGTATTCTTCATCCGGAAACTATTATTGTCATGTAGGTATTAGTTTTTTGTAAAGATAACTTTATATTTAAATTGAAAAATATGAAACATACTACATATCCTTTAGAAGCTTTGAGTATAACCGTCCTAACAGAATTAATTGAAGACTCGAGGTACTTCTGTGCTCTCACATCATAAAACATCAACATTCCTAAACCTGTTCCTATTGTTAAAATGGAACCTTGGAAACTGGCTGACCGAATTCCACAACCACTATATCTGTAAAGAAAATAGAACTTGTTAATAAAACATACATATACAGATGTAATTACAGCAAATAAGTTTAAATCGGATGTTACATACCGCGATGGTACTTTCTTAATAATTTGTAATGTTCTTGGATCTAACAATAAGGTATGAGACCGACATCCTACCGCATATACACCATTATCTTGTACTGCAAGGCAAACATTTTCTTGGGACACTGGTAATTTTCTAGATATTTTTTGTCTGAATGTTTCAGCAGACCAAATGTGTATAAAACTATTCAAAGTGAGTGCTGCAATTTCCTTGTACGTCCTATGGAAAGCAAGTGCTCGAACCCTTTGAGCTGATCTGCATTCTTTAACACAAACTGGTTGAATTAACCTAATTAAAGAACAAAAAACATTGATTAACATAAATTTTTTACATATGTTCTTATCTATACTTTGCATTAGGAGTTGCACCTGTGTGTAGGTACATCTGCTTTGTCAGGAGCTTCTGCAAGATCATTATCAATACGCCATAAAGCCATTTTAGTGTCTCTAGAACCAGAAACTAAAAATTCATCATCTAGCCAACACATATCGAACACCCAGTCTCTATGTGCACCTTCTCCTACACAGACTGGGTCTAATGTTGGTAGCCTATAGATTGCAATTTCATTACTATTTCTCGCTCCAGTTGATAAAAGTGTTCTACAATGTAAAAAAGAAAATTATGAGTTTGAAGAACATACAATCAGTTTAAATGACATAAATTTTTATATACAAATATATACATATATACCTTGATGGATTAATTTGAACACAATGTATACCACATTGTTGTTCAGGAACTGCAGCACCTCCTGAATTAACTTGTCTTCCATGTAAGGATGGTATTTGATCTAACTTCTGTGTTGCTACATCATAAACCATCAATTTGTTGCATTTTGTACCGAATACTACTTGTCTATCACTTAACCACTGAGAGCAAAAAACTTTATTCATATTATTTAAACTAACTGAATATTCTTTAAATAATTCATGAGTCAATATATGTCGAAATCCATATTCTTGATTAATTTTCCGCACTTCTCTTGTATCTATTTCCCTAGCACATACATAGTCTACAAAGTTAAAAGATGTCCTTAAAAACTGTTTTCCTTCATTTATGGATTCTGCTTCATCGTCACTTGATTCATAACACACAAAGTCTTCTTGCTTATCCAACTTTCGGTTCCTTTCCATACTTAAGGCTAATCTATAGTAAAAAGTCAAAATAGTAGTTAAAGTAAAATTAAAGTGTACACGACAACAAATGCTTTACAAATGCTTGTATTTCAATTTACCTTGCACGACGTTCATCTAAACGGTCTGCATCTGCACAGGCAGGATATCTGCCATAAACAGTCATTCTCTGTGTCTCAGCCATTTTGTTTAAATTTTATAACTTATAAACTAGAGTTTGTTGCATATAAAATTGTTTTGGTAATTATTAAAATTACCTCTTGTGTGTGTAATAATTGAGACTATTATTAACTTATAGTCTTAAAAATATTGTGTTAAATATGCTTGATTACTTGCTACGATTAAATTATTTTTTTAAATGGGGCACACATAGATCTTCTTATCATTATAATAAAAATTATCATTCATTCGTTTAACTTCCGAAGAGAATTAAATAGATCAATCATGTTGTTTATGTCTATGTATTAACCGATCATTGCAATGATGGGTAAACTTGTCTCGTGTCATTGAAGAAATCTTGCAAACAATGCTGTCAAAGGAAATCCCAATGTAGACTGTCGAAATATTTATAAGCTCGGTTGGTGTGCAATGAAATAAGAAGAAATTCTTCTTTGTAGCAATTCCCCTTTGACTAGAAGAAAATCAAGATATGAATTTTTATAGGATTAAAAAAAAAATGAAAGTAAAGCATTTTCAAATACCACAATTTCACGACATATGATATTACATATTATTTATAAAATGTAACAAACCTTATTAAAAGGACGGTAATTGCCAATTCTATCCAACTACCTAAGCAAAGTTACCGTCGGCAGTAATTCTTTGCCTAGTAGATGCAGAACTTCATAATTACGTAACTTGTATGCACTTACAATATGAATAATATCAATATCAAGGCTTTGTATTAAAATTATTCAACGAAATAGAAAAGAAAGCCACGAAATTCATTAGTAAAGAGCCCTCCGTGATCCGAAGCAACTAACCATCGCCATATTGAAACGACCAGCAAAATTGCATAAAATTCGGGAAAATCCACTGAAACATTCCAATCATGTCGTCTAATTTTCACGTAAAATATTTTTATAGACTTTCTTTATTCATTAATACGATAAATGAATTGGTTCCTGAATAATTACGGAAAATGGAGAACAGTTTCCATCAATTGTCAACGACAGAAGTTTGCGCCCTCTACTATCCTTTATTACAGCTGACATTTTTAAGGAAATGGCGTCCTTTAAGAAAATAAATACCAAAGTATTTGCAAGATCGGGAACTGAATTAACCCCGGACAACATATATTGGAAAAAGTATACTGTGAGTATCTTTTAGTAGTAAAAATAACAAATTTCCCAATGTTTGTAGCATATCGATTAGTTTATGACCCCCACGTGTGTATAACTTAACCTAACAATTATACTTAAGAGCTAGGTAAATTAATTATATTATAAAATGAAATGCGTTTATTTCAGGCTCCTGTTTTAGTTAAAGAATTTGGGCCTGTTGATTATGTAGATTTTTCACCGGTGGAACCACATTATTTTGCTGTCACTTGTTCAGTCAGGGTACAAGTATACAATCCAATTACAAAGCTAGTCACAAAAAACCTCAGTAGATTTAAGGAAGCAGCCTACGGCGGCTCTTTTCGCAGTGATGGAAAATTACTTTGTGCTGGTGGCGAGGAAGCAGTTATTAAACTGTTTGATGTTAGCACGAAGAGTCTTCTTCGACTTTTCTCCGGACATAAAGCTGCTGTACACAGAACATTCTTCACTGCCGACAATCTTCATATAGCTTCATTTTCTGATGATAAAACTGTTGTTGTTTGGGATATACCTAGTGAAAAGCAAGTTATATCTTTTAATGAACATTCAGACTATATCAGGGCTGGTACAGTAAGTCCTATTTCCAAAGATGTAGTATTATCTGGTGGTTACGACAAACACATCTATATGTATGATACAAGAACGAATAAACAAATTCTCAATGTAAGTCATGAAGCCCCGGTTGAAAGTTTATTGTTTTTACCATCCGGCGGAATATTTTTGTCTGCAGGTAAAGTACTTTAATTCTATTCATATTTTACTAATATGTATTTCGATTAAATAAAAATAATGTATTAAATATTTGTGAAAAGGTGGAACAGAAATCAGAGTGTGGGATGCGCTTGCTGGAGGAAGATTACTTGCCAAAATTGTGCAACATCATAAAACTGTAACATGTTTAAAAATGGCTTCAAATGGTCACAGAATCTTGTCTGGCTCATTAGATAGACATGTGAAAATTTATGATTCTGGAACATATAAGACTGTTCATTCCCTGGACTATCCAAATTCAGTTCTTAGTATAGGGATCAGTGTAAGAAAATATTCACATTCTAAAGTATCAACTATCGATAGAACTGTCAATTGTCAAATAAAATTTTCCGATTTTAGTCTAACGATGAAACCATAGTAGCTGGTATGGTCGATGGTTTAATTTCTGTTAGAAGAAGAGAAGAAGATATGAAAAATGAAAAACCAAAACGTAAAAAAGTATCATACAGACATTCGGGTAAAAATTTGCACACACCTTATGTAGACATGGTTATAAGTGAGGATATGAAAGAAATTATGTCTAAACACGACACATATTTAAGAAAGTTTCAATATTCAAAAGCTTTGGATTGCGTGATGATGAGTTATGTTGTAAATAAAGCGCCACACGTTACGGTTGCGCTTATGCAAGAACTTATCAGAAGACAAGGTTTAAAACAGGCTCTTGCCGGTAGAAATGGAAAGTCCCTTGTAAACATCATAAAATTTTTAAATAAACATGTGGGGAGTGTTCAATTTGGAAGAGTATTAATACATGTGGCCAATGTTTTAATGGGTATGTAATTAAATAACTTTGTCAAAACATTGACTTACGAATGTTCTCTAATGATAAGTATTACTTTAACAGATGTCTATGAAGATCATTTGGATGAACTTGGACCGGAACCACGAAAAGTGTTCACTATCTTAGCATACAAATTGGAAGAAGAAGAAAATTTAATATTAGCTCTATCAGAATTGCAAGGAAAATTACATATAATATTATCTGCTGCAGAAACCGTAGCTCCCGCAATAGTAAAAGACAACCTCATGTTGGAACCTTCAAATGCTGCTCAAAAAAATCTAATTTTAAGCATAGCATGAATATTATACATTACACTGTCTCATCATGTATCATAGAAAAATTTGTACATACTTTTCATATATAAGTTAATGAAATAAAAATATCATTTGTCATATACTTTCACTCATTACGCTTTTTAAATGATAAAATACTAAAAATTGAGAATAAATATTAACACATTCGCAACCGGTGGTTGTCGCATGAGACGCCTAGCAGAACGCCGCATGTATAAGGATGGCAATGGAGTTATCCAATAGCATTGTCTCTCTTATGACAACACCGGAAGATCTTCGGACACTTGCATAAGTGGTCCTCGCGACGCAACGTTTTGACGATCAGTGATTTCAGCTTTGTCGGACCACAATTTTATACTGTTACCTATCACGAAGCTGATCACTATCTCACACGATAATGAGAATCATGTGCTTCGCAATGGTATGATATTAATTGTAATAAGGGAGACAAGGATTTAAAAAATGTTGAATTGCAGAATGTACAAGATAATATGCAATAGACCAGAGAAATTATTCACATTTTCTAAATTACATTACATACACTATGTCCATACAATATCAAATATTAAAGCGTGTATTAAAGTTAAATTATATACCTAAATTATAATTTATTGGTTTATTTCATGATATTTCTTTTTTGAGACACTTTTGCCAGGCAGCAGAAGATGGTTTATCAGGCATTATCCATCCAATTGGAATTGGTGATGCATTACTATCTGTACTTATATATTTATCCCAAGCAGTTCTGAAAATAGAGCAATTATGCTACTATAAAAATACATTTTTAAAACAATTGAATATTGTTTATTTATAGTGTTATATCTACCTCATACTAATAAAATTGGCTAAATCAGAATCATATTGATCATTTGTTAACATTTTTTTGCCAAAGAGTACATTTTCCCACTCATCAAATACATTTTTCTTTTGTTTTTCAATTCTTTCTTCGTTATCAGTCTTTAACATCAATTTTAAACCTTGTTCTTCTATCGAATATTCTCTATCAAATGCTGACCACTGTTCTGTTAACTTTGCTGTATGCAGAATATATATTATTAGTATAATTTGTAATATATTTTTGTTGAATAAAATTAAAATAGTACCTATGATATTATTAAATGCTTCATCTGCTGCTAAAGATAAATGTTCTCCTCTTGCTCTGGCAATATTGGTCTTAATATTCCGCAAACTTTGTAACTCTTGTAACAGTCCAAGATATTTCCTTGCATCACTTCGTTTTCCTCTAATATCAGATAATATCATGTCTGCATCTTTACGTAAATTTTCTTCTTGCTTCTCTTTCTCTATTACAGCTTGTTCTTTCCTAATCCAGGAATCAATCTGTGCATGCAATCTTGCTCTTCTTTCCATTTTCATTACCTTTTCACGTCTCCATTTCTCCTTTTTTATTTTTTCTCGTAATCTTTTTTTCTTGCGCCTTTCTAAATCTCTCGTTAACTGATTTAAAAAATGTGGGTCTTTAATAGGCTCTAACAACATCATAATTTCACTTTTCGCTGTTTCACAAATATTCATTTTCTCTTGCCATTTTTCCTCCGATAAATCTTTATTATTTGCTAATTCTGCACAAATTATTTTTAATTTTTCATTTAATTTATACGCAGCTGTTATGGCATCTTTGGTTATCGCAATTTTCGACTTTCCCTGAATTTTTCTCTGGTCGTTTATATCCTTAGGCAGATTGGAGTTTTCAAGAAAAATTTCAATATCTTTTTCATCAGCTTGTCGTTTTTCTGTTGTAATTTTCGAATTGGTAGTAACGTCAGAAGAAGTTGTACCAATTGGGTAAATATAATTTTGATATACATTCATATTGTAATTTGCATTATAAATAGACTGATCTATTTGATGATACATATTGTAATCTTAATTCCAGCAATTTTGCGTGGAACTTTTTGCAAAACTTTAATTATTGAACATAAGCAAAATTGACACCAACTCGGTGAAATATTAAATATCTTAACGCTATCACTTTTGTATGTGTTAAATGATTATTTGCTTACAAAGTATTTGTTAGATGAAAATATAGTTTCTTCATAACTTTTGGTGGTTTTTTAATATACTTGGTACACTTTCTAACACATTTGTATAATCCCTTCTTCCTTAGGAAGTTGAGCTTCTGCTTCTTGTAATACTTTTTCAGCTTCTATGTAATCTTCAATTTCTTTTAAATCTTGTTCTGTTTCTAAGATTTTTTTAAGTTCTTCGGATGCTTTTACAAGACGTCGTTGACAATCTGGCACCATCATAAGGGATTCTTGAAGAACTTCTTCTTGCTTCTTCACATCGTATCCATCTTTATCTGTAAAACAATTACAAACAATAAGAAAATATATGGTCTAGAAATTAACTTGACTTGAATAATTGTAATATTTATTTTGCAGCAGTACGTGCGTTGTAAACGTGATTACAAACGTTACAACAATGGACATATCAGCTTCTTAAACAGGTAAACAATCTATCATAGCAATATGAAAAAGATGAAAAATGTACGGAAGCGTCGCAATAGATAACACAGCTATTGAAAGGATTGGATTAATAAGATAATAAGACATGCTTCCGATTGCATTATTCAGTATAGTATTCTCACCCTGTTCCTGTAATTTTTGTATCCTTTCACGTTGCTGTGCTGCTTCTTTTTCATACATGACTTTTTCTTTCGCGAGACGTTTCACTACTCCAGTTTTAATTTTTAGAGTTCTTATTCGGGGATCAGACATTGTTTTAATTTAAATAGTTTACCTCGTGTGCCGAAAATGAAGTGTTCACCGACTAAACTAACGTTTTCCCTTATAAGGCAAGATGAGTATGTAGGTACAAATGAATTCGAGGGAATTCAGTCACGTATAGGTTATACCGATTTACAACCGGAGACTTGTACTCCATTAAGTTATACCTTTATGGCATGACACTTATCGAAACTGTCGATCCTTGTTTCGATTAATCGTTCGCTTATCCTCAATGGTGTCTCGACTGTAAGGAAATAATTTTACATTTAATAAGGTACGGTATTCACATTAAATAAAATAGGCAAACTACTTTCTTTCTTCGAAATAAATACTATTTAAATATATATCTTTTGAAAAAGTAAGAATTTATTTAATGTGAAAAAGTGACATTTTTCCATTAATTATCTATAGTTTCAATAACTACAATGATAACGTTCGAAGTAAATACGTTTTCACGTTTCACAGTTATACGCAACAATACTAATGGTATAAGTTGTAGGTTTGTATTTATAAACTTATGTATCAAAGGTATTAGTGATTATAACCTCACAAAAATAATATCGAGATTATTTCTACTTTTATTAATTAATTATTTTTCGTTCGTAGGACTGTTAAATATGAATCTTTTTCTTTATCAGGATCTTTCACCGTTAATAATTTCGCGCCATCTGATTTCGAACGTTCGAGACTTACAGGAAACTTCAAACGGTATCACAGTATATCCCCCCAACACTTCTGTAGAAAAACGCTACATCGTGTCTGCATTGAAAGGTGCAGCAAGAGAGAAACAGAAGGGTTAATCGTGTATTGGTTTATAATTAATTCTACGAGACATGTAACGAACAATAGTGGCAAGATTACAATGCAAGACGATATTTTTCCGGCAGCAGAGAAAATTCTTTCCGACATCGAAAATGTGGTGAAGAAGAATCCGTCACTGTGAGTGTTTTCGTAGATACATTACGAGGGCGGAGTCTTTAAAAATATCTGTGAAAATTGTCACTAAATTCTTCGATTAGATGCATCAGTGTATCCGTTGCATTTGCGATCTAACGACATTGTTATTGTGTGCTCGATCATCGGTCCAACAAATTTACAACACCGTCATTTATAAGTCTCAATGAGACACGCGTACTACATACGACGCTTCGCAAAAGGTTTGCATAGTAAATACAGTATCAGTAATGTTGGTATCAGATATCTATGATATGAAACTGGCGCCATCACGATTATTAAATGCCATAAGTATCATCAATGTATATTCTTTCGTACATGCATTTCTATGCAAATCTTGCAAGCTGTAATTAATTGTCAACATGCTATATATCGTTAATATTCGTTAACTGTCGCTAGTGAAACGTTAAACTAGAATTATGGTGATTAAAAATATGCGGAAAATACTATCATTGTTCGTACCTCGGAATTACCGTTATTTTTACTGAATTTTCGAGATGTCTCGTACGTTGTTATGTAATTCACGTGTATAGGCATATGATTCAAATACTTTAAACATAATTTGTATTATTTATTTTGTTTTTTCGAAGATTGTATTTGTTAAATAAAACGAAAGGAATGAACATTGAGGCACAGTACATTACATCTTTACCGATAATATACATTTTATAATTCATCAGGGAAAAGTTTTAACGTTAATTTATAATAATTGGAAAATAATTGTTTAGAACATATTACTCGGCACTCATTCGGCTATCGTTAGGATAGGTTAGGTGAATAACGAAACGAAACATTGTTCATGTATAATTTCAGGAAGAGCTTCGAAATAATCCCCGCGGAAGATAATGAAAATAAATCACCGGTATTTCATCAGGAGGACTGTCTTGGGCTGGCCTCGTGGTGTGTGCAACCACTTTGTTGCTACGCTTATCGACGACTCTTTGAACTTCGCCAGAACAAACACAGGCGCGAGGAGCCCAGCACAATAGCAAGATGGTTACTAGGTGCCCTCCTGTTAAATCCGGATGTCACAACGTTCTGGAACATGCGACGGGAGTTAGTGAGAAGTCACAAATTAGAGGTGTCGGAGGAATTTGCGTTCTCACGTTTGGTGCTCTACCGTAAGCCGAAATGTTTCGACGCGTTCGCCTACCGGCAGTGGTTATTGTTGTACGTACTAAACGCCAAAGACAGCCGGTACGATTTCGACTCGGCGGAGTCGCCGCTGTGCACGGAATTGAACTTGGTGACCACCTGCGCGGACAGGTACGCGAACAACTATAACGCGTGGAGTCATCGGCGACACGTGATGGCACTCCGGGAGTCGCGTGGCTTCGCCTATCCGAATTTCGAGAACGAGTGGAAGAACACGCTCGCGTGGTGTCAGAGACACGTATCGGATTACAGCGGACTCTCCTATCGGCAATTCTTGCTGCAGAAATACATGTTCGAGTTCAAAGAACTGCCTAGAGAGTCGTTGATAAAGTGTCCGGCGATCACCGAGCAATGTAGGGAGGAACTGTTCGCGTACATTAAATCTAACATCGGTGACGCGCATAAATTACAGCGGCTGTTCAACGTTATGGAGACGGAATGTAATGCGAGTTCGACGAGCGCAGAACAACAGGCGTACTTTCGTACTCTGTCTTACTGGGCGGAAGAATGTCGCGCGAACGAGAGCGCCATTTGCATGTATAACGATTACGAGGCTCTCTGGTGTCATCGTAGGTTCCTGGCGTGCGTCCTCGTGCGTTTCATCGCGATGTACATAAAGCATTCCTGCCGAACGGACGAGAGTGCCGAGGAATCGGTCCGAGCGACAGACGTTCAAAACAAGTTAGCCGCGATAGAGAACGACGCGATGTTGTGCCATGATTTCCTCGTCGAGGCGTTCTGCGCGCGGACCGAGAAACTCGGCGAGCTCGCGACCAAACGAGACCAACACGAAAAGATGCTCGTCGAGAGATTCTTCAAGTTTCTTCGGAATATCGGATTCGGAATCAGGTGTTCGTCCTGTTAGCCGTTGAAATTGTACTTTTAAATAAATGACGATGCGCGCGTAATTCAGCTGTATAACCCTACTTGTATCGGGCATAGATTCGAGTGTCATTAACGAGGGGTGCTATTCAAATTAACCTCTCCGACTTTCATGGAATTTTTACGTAGGAAAGAACTCGACAAAACAGTCGACACGTATTGTTTCTTAGTGGCCGTCCTTTATTTTGCAAACTACTATTTATGAAACAATTTAAAGGCTGCGGATTATTCGTATTTAGACGAATCAACGAATTGCAAAACGAAACTGCAAGTAAAGCTATTTTAATTTTCTGACTGTGAACGGTAGTTGTTGGAAATGTACATATCGGGTATTTTTTCGACTTTCGTGCTGCGGTGTAAGTTTCACGGTAATCGGAGGGGACCATTTGGCTAGCACTATTCGCAAGTAAGAATCACGCAGTAAGTCTTACTCTGTACTCCACACAGATGTTATTCCTAGATACGTATACTATCCCTATGAATTGTATCTTAATAGTGCTCTCTCGTTCGAATCGTTTGGCGCAGCGAGCCCCCTGCGCGTTAATACTATAGCACCGTTTTTATTGAATAAGATCTAACGTACGACAGTGTAGATGAAATGGAATGAGTATCGATACTTATTTTTGAAACGTTTACCGTGTATTGTTTGAAGGATGTTTGAGCGCGGATGTATCGCGTTGTAATGACTGTTGAAAAAGTTGAGCGGGTTGGCGTTTGATATTCAAAACGCTGTCCGACCTTTACGAGAATTAGTACAATTGCGTAATACAAATGAGAAGAAGAAGAAGAAGAAGAAGAAAAAAGGTGTCTTTTGACACTGTAGGGAAGTATTATCGCGAAACAAACGTGTATAGCCGGACATTGATAAAAAGAAAAACTAAAAAAAAAAAAAAATATGAACGAAGTAAATGAAAAGATGTTAGTTTTGTAATGGTTTTTTTAGTCATCTTTAGCACAGCGGAATCTGTTTCGAACGGGCCGTGAAGATTCGGCCGGGCCAATCGTTTCGACGCAATTGGCCACGTTATATCCCTTTGGCGCGACAATCTGACCAAAAATAAACCTTTAGACTTTTGACTGAGAGTATCTCTCAGTCTACCGAGAACGATCCGTTAAAGCGCGTGCGATCGTCCAATCTTTCTCGTACACCGATTCCTACTAACTTCCGGTTTTATTGTTACGTGTTAATAAAGTTCAGTGAACCCTGTCACGAAATCTCTGCGTAATACACCGAATCCGCATACACCGACGGGACACGCCGCAACATTGAACGCACGCCCGCCCGCCCGATCTTAATTCGATTTCTCTGTCTTCGTCTTGACCTTAATCTTCCGACACCGTCGGATTACCGGAATGAACATCGACGATACGTTTTCCTAAGCAGCATGACGACGGACGTGAAAGTTTCAGTCAAGCGATCGACGCTAACAGAAAATACACGCGCGCACGTTCTGTCATCGTTCCGGGCCTGAACTCCGCTATACCGATCTAATCATGATCATTGACCGAGAAATCGGTGGACACGGTAATACCACGCTTAACGTAGACGATGCGTTTCAAGAAACTGCCGCGTTATAAGATACTTGGTCGCCAGAGGTAAAAATAGCATGTCCAGACTCGAAATGTATTCTTTCACCGAGGAAAATTGCATAAAATAAAGTAACTCGCGTTGATCTTTGAAAAATTCATTCGATACTCAATTTTCTGTCAGCCTATCGAATGACTGTGCTCAAGTTATTAAATTATATATTACACGAGACAGTTTATTACATAAGCCTGAACTATTTATCTTCGATTCGCAATGGCTGTTGAGTATCTTTAGCGTCAGGTAAAGTGTTAACGCACAGACATCGAGCGTACAAAAAGGTCTAAGATGACTGGTTAAACGAGGTGTTACTGTACAGGTGTACGCAGATAGGAGCGTATATAGGTTGCTAATTCAACACACACACACACACACATACACACCGTTCCTCGATTCAGTTTAGACGCGCCGGTGAAAGTAACGTCGCCCCGTGTCTGTGGGTCTATTGTTGAGCTGCGATTCTAGTCGGACCGAGAACTAAATTTCATTGAACCGAGCGATCGATCGGCGATACAGGGTTTTCGGAACGCGACCGACGTTACGCTGTTGTACATTACACAGCGCGAAACGCGAAGATTTTCGGCGACCCGGGACGCGGTATTTGTGACGGATTTAATAGTTAATATATCGTCGAAACTCGCACGTGACTGTTCTCTATTACTTTCATTGGTCGATTGGTTCGATTGTGTCTGGAGGCACAACTCGGCGGTCGATAGGCATCCTCAGAAATTCCACCGGTACGACACGGCCGAGGAAGCGGCATCGGCAAAGTGTGCAGTGGCGGGTCGGACGAAGTTGTCTTTGTTCGTTGCATTACCGAAAGCAAAAACCGTCGGAAAGTGAATTTATGTTGTCCGAAGCTGAATCCGCTCCTGAAGATACCGATCCCGCGCAAACGGACACGATGCAGCTGTTTCAAAAGAAAGGTAAGACCATCTCTTTTGCTAGCATTTTGATCCACTGTGTACCCACCTGTTTCTCGAATTAATTTAACTAGCTAAGAAACACGCTGGATATTAAAATCTAGTAATTTTTATTTTATCATTTCTTCCCGAGGAAACGGGAAATTTAATTATATAAATATGAGCTCTGGTTTAACATTCATCGTCTTGAGCGTTTAATCGTCGTCATATAAAATGATTGCATTAACACGGTTAATATGACATGTTTCAAATTTTTCAACATTTATCGAACAATGAAATATATTTCGATAATGTCGGAAGGTAAAAATTATGATTCCTTGTTGGCGTACCCGCATGTAGATTGCGTGTTTATTTATAGTTAACGATACGGTACTTTGATCGGACACGTATGAAGTGCACGATGGAGAGCGATTTTTCTAGCAAGCAAAGTATGAAAGAATATGTTGCTTATTCATATAAAAATACGTACGTTATATTCTAATAAATGACTTTTAAATTATAATGATCTTGATTTTTATTTTTTAAGTCGAATGCAAAATGATTTTAAGGTTTTATTGGAAACTAACAGATTATCTTGAAGTGCTGAATGTGAATATAGTTAGGAAACCATTGTTGTGTCTTCGTACAAGGTTTCGTAAGCAAACGGCTTGTCATAGTTATAGAGACGGCACGCGACTAATTTCAATGCAACTAAATTTAAATAAAATTTGTATTCCTGCTACTTTAACATAATTATTAATATTCTATTAACTTAGAATAGCTAAGAATATTAAGTAATTAATATTCTACTAAGTTAATTTAAAAAAATGCAAAATTACTGTGACCTTGACCAATTTTTCACATAGTATATTCATTAAACAGTATTAGCCGTTCGACGGAATTGAGTAAAAATTAAATTTAGCTGTTTTAATTTACTTTTCACTCGGTTTTTTAAATTATCACACTTCGTGAATTATATTTTGTATCGGATGAAGTTATTTTTATTTGATTTATTTATTGTTATTTCTGATTGTTTATGTTATTTCTGATTGAAATACTACCTGTTAAAATAGAAAGAAACTTATAGAACATTATAGTTGCGCGGATCAGTTTCCGTATTAAGCTTCCCGCTCGCGTATCACAATTTATAATTAGAAGAACAAATGTTTGGTATATAGTGCACCGGAGCAAATAACGATGCCATTTTTAAGACCTCAATTTGTATATTGTAAGTATAGTGATTTAAATTTTAGAGACTGTCATTATTTCAACGAAGTAAACAAGTAAACAAAAAAATTGTTAATCTATTAAAATCAAGGTGCACTAACGGGATTTTGTTTTGCTTGAGCAACAATAGGGTAAGGGACCCAACAACTGTGGGGAGTACCAATTACTGTGCCTATATTAATTATATAATGAATATTAAAATTAGAGACATTAAATTTTTTCATTAAAATCAGTAGCATATATGCTTATGCTTTAAATATTTCTTTCTTAATATTTATTATGCTTTAAAAATAAGTATAATTAATATAGACACAGTAATTGGCCCCTTCCCCCACAGTAATTGGTTCCCTAGAATAATCTCCATGAGAAGCGCTCTATATAATTTTAACACAAAAATCAGACACGAGGGTAGAAACTTCTTGAACCTTGACCTATTGTCTAATTAGCCACGTATAGATACACTCTCCCCTTTTATCCTTTATTCATAGTCTTCGCAGCGGTTATTATGTACCTGCATGCAGGCAAGTGCGTGTTTGTGTGTATACGTACTCGTGGACGTGTAGTGTTTACAAGAATGTAAAAAGCGTAATAATTTAGCATCTCCGGGGATGTTTAATTTTCATTTAAATAATAATCCAGCGGGCAGAAGATCATCGCATTCCGTCGAACCGATGAAAATCCCTTTTTTACACGTATTTCATATTAAATATAAAAATCTCTAGGATTCTCAGCATATTAATTGAATGACGCAATTTATGTATATTGACAAATACTTCTCTTTTAGTCTTTGAATCAAATGTACACGTCTAGTAAAATTTACGAGTGTAACATTGCATAATCAATATTTAGTTCATGCATTAGTATTTAAATAAGGGTTTACACCGGTCTGTATTATTGGCGTAGTCATTAGGAACAGAATGCAGAGTCCTGCATTACAGACCACACGGTAAACTGCGTTTCTGTTTGAATAAGCTAGTAATTTATCCTGTTTACGCACTGTTTGGCAGAAGCAAAACTGTCATGTTCAAAACATCGTAAGTACAAATCAGGAATACAGCCTTCGATGCAAGTAAATGTGTAATTTTATTTTCCGTGCGTATACGAAACACTATAAAACAATTTATATCCAGGATCAGTCAACATACGATTGTGCCAATAAATTAAATATCATCTTGAAAAATGATATAGGCAAAATATAGAACGAAATCATTTTAGCTGATAAATAGAATGCGGATCTTTATGCAAAATAAAAATGTTCTATTTCAATTGCTACAAACTGGAGTGAAATAGAAAATGATTTTCTTTCTTATTATATTTAATAGGTCGAAAATAATGTAATAGTATTTTTAGTTCTTCTAATGTTCTCACTGTCTTAAATTACACCTATCCTTTTGTGTCGTAAATGCATAAAATGTCTATAAATTCATCCTGTATAAATTAGGATGATTCGGTTATAGAAAATGTATTAGCATTTTATTACGCTTCATACCACATTGAATTTCCGATGATCATTATTGAAATACTGCTTCGCCAGGATTCGTTTTTTCTAACTCTTTGGTCCCTTTTTAAACAGTTTCACAAGTCGGCGATCTTGACCGCACGCCAAATTGCAGATTACGGGATAGAGAAAACTTTCGCTGTCAGCGCCGTCATAAATCCACCTCATCGCGTATTGCGTTATTGGAAGGGGACGGTGGGCGCTTTGGTTGGGTTTTGCCTCAATCGAGAAAAAAGTACCCATCCCTGGCTTAGTGCCTCTAATACAGACTAATAATAGAGACATCAGAAGAATTGAATGATGTAGTTATTACTCTTGACTTGTGTAAATTATTAGAGGAGGAAATGCATTTTCTTTTAACTTCCGTGTCGTACAATTGACTTAGACGATTTTTATTTTGTAACAGAAATTAACCCAAAATGAATTCTCCCTTTTGATAACTGGACTAAGTCAAAACTAGTGTAACAATATTCTTAAACTCATCTAATTTTCTTGCAATTTTGTATTTCATCTATTCATTTTTGTTATGAACGCATAACATTCACAGTTTAGTAACAACTTTCCAAAAGTTAACATACAACAATACATCATAAGAAACGATTTTTTGAAAATATCTTTGGTTTTTTTTCAATTTTTTCGAATTCTGTCGTTAATTGAGTTTTTGCCATTGAACACGCAGCCTCGCATACTTTTCTACGCCTATTGATTTGCGACTGATCATACTGTCTTTCAACAGTCGGATGAAACATTTTTCATGCGTACAGCCTGCACTCTCCTCCTCGAAGTAGACACGAACTTGTGACCTTCTCTGTACAACGATCACGTATGTGGTCACTTAATACTAATTGAGACCGAACTAATGAGCTATCGGTCAAGTGCCAACGATATTACGCTTATCATAAATTTTTTACAGTTTGACAGCTTTCATTATGCGGATACTGGCCAGACGAAGCCAAGGTTTTAAGAATAGAATTGTTATCTAAATCAAAAGAGATCGAGAGATTCACAAGGGTGTACGATGGCATAAACTGAAAAGTATCATAACTACGTATTTTGTCTGCGTCCTCGTACAAAATTAAGTTGGACGTAGATAAATGTTTATCATTGAGGTCATAATTTTATCGAAATTATTGGCAAAACAATTTTTGTCGCTTCAATATTCTTACTGTCTTTTATAATTTCGATTCAAAGAAGTCGAGGTCTTGATCGCATGCAGTCATGAAGGCGGGTACGTCTTACGAATATCCTGATTTATTAAGTTTTAATATTATTAAACAAAATAAGATTCACAGTATTTTACAGAGTACAAAATTATTGTTCGTTGTGGTATTAAATTGTCACATGTAATTTTTCCGTCAGTACGTTGTCGAAAGTATTTTTAAGTGTCCGATTAAATTAAATGTTGCAACACTGTCATTGAGCAGTAAATATCCCAGTTTCCACGGCGTTAATTATTGTGTGTTGTTAAGAAAGACGGCTGGCCACGTGCTCCCCGAAATTCCGATGATTATATCATCTTGGAGCTCCCTAGACGCAAACAATGTCGGAAATAGTTCTGAATCAGGTGGGGTTCGCGAAGAAGCGACGTACGTGTCGCAAATATTCGGGGAAATGCCGTATTCCCGGCAAGGATGCGCGGCCTTTTGCCAAAAACGTGACTGCCCTTGTACTTGGGGGACGCCCAACTTTTTAGTCGTTAGGCAGAGGTCCATGAGGTCGTTTCTCACACATTAACACTTCTTTTTTCTTCGTTTATTGCGTCTACAACGGGCAAGAAAGAATCAAGTGTTCCGTTCCCCATACTCATTTCATAGTATGTGCATTGTCGAATTGTGTTTTGCGTACAGCCGTCGGTAATCCGTTTTTTTTTCTTTTTCTTGAAATCACCTTGAGACCTCTGTTTCGATTCAATATTGCCTCTGCTCATGACGATCGTGCAACTTTTTGCTTTGCAATATGGCATTGCGACTTAATCAAATACGAGGTAAGCTGTCGTGACACGCACGAAACCACGAGCACAATAGCCTAGCTCCGTTTTAGCACAAAATAATTAGCAACCCTTTGACAGCGTTCGGACGATAAAGCATTTCGAATACTGTGCAACTCCTATTTCAAAAATACTTCAAAAACAGTACCTCCATTTTCAAATAGAAATCAATGCTGTATCGACCAATGTTGCTTCAGCAGTACTGATGTTATTTTCTTTTTTAGAATTAAGTTTTTTCAAAAAAATAAATGTATTGCTTTGTCACAAGACAGATCTGAAACCTTGGAAAAGTCTGTTGCTTTGTAACGTTGTTTGTGTAAACAAATATTTGGCAAATAGTTTACCTGAAAATAATTCACGTACCGATCCCAACTTTGGCTACTATTTTAATAGTCGTACGTCCGTTTCATTTTGTTTATCAAATGAGATCATTTATTACCGTAGTAATTAAACTTTGAAATAATTTTACTCGAACATTCCCACGTCCGTCTTTTTTAACAGACAAAACGGCGTAAAAAAATTATTTAAAATAAGGTGTTCAATGATATTTTTATCTTAAAATTACAAGCTCACAATGTAGTGTATTTATGCATTTATTAAAAATAGTAAATAATTCTTAATTCTACACCAGATTCGAATGAAAATCTGAATTCTACCATTTTCTGTCCAAAAAGGAAACCATAATATGGTATGCTATATGTATATGAATACATTAAAAAAAGTAATGTAAAAATTAAAAATGTTATGTATAGACATTAATTTAATGATATTCTTGTGATCGTTTGAAAATACACAACATTCGGCACAGTGTTCGAGCGGAAGGTCAAGTTTAGGGCGGTGTGGCGTCGTTCGTTTGATTACAGAACGTTTTTAATACTCTCACGTAACTTTCGAGAAACCGTAGACATAGTGTAACAAATGTTAAGGTTGACGTGATGCAAGAAGGTTTTAAACGAATTAAAGTTCCGTCGCCAAGAATAGGTTAGAATCGCGTCTGCCTCAACATTACCACACCTGTTTCTTAAACATCAGTCGCGCCATCCATGCAACAAACTCATCGGTTCGCGTAACTATTTCCTGGTGTACCAATCGCCTCGAGCTGTTTGTCACATTTTTGTCGTCCGTGAACACCGCGGGATAGAAAACAAGCGCAGTTGCGATCATGTCGGGACGTAAACATCATTCAGGTAACACGGTGCTAAAATTAACCGAAAATCAGTCGCGAAGTAAAATAATCGCGCCGAACGTATCGTAGTAAACATCGGAATTCGAACCGAGTGTCGGCTTCAATCAATTCTGTGTCCGGGAATTAAGCATTGTTTTCCGCGGAAACGAACCAAAAACACTTCGCACGTGTTCTCCGCACGGTAATTTAACCCTTACATCAATAAACATTCTTTTTTCTACGACGTTCAAATTTCAATTTGACGGTTTCGCGTCGACAACTTTCAACGGACAGTGCTATGTCAGAAATATACAGTGGCTCCAAAAAGTATTTGAATATTCATTTTTTTCGAAAAGAAGAACCATACAATAACAATGATAGGTGTACCACCAACATTACAACGATGAAAGGTACGTCATGAAGACTTTACACGATCGAACCTGTTGTTCATAAGACGAATTTGTTATTCATTTGTTATTTTATAAAATCACTAAAAAAAAAACTGTATATCAAGTTTTAGGGGGTTATTGTAATGAGGAAGCTGCAATTTTCAAATCTGTGGTAGATTCAATCACGAAAAACATTTCCTATGTTCCTAGACATGCTTCAATTTCTATCATCGGCTCGAATACTTCTAGGAGCCACGGTAAATCAATACAAATGTATTGAACGAACGGAAGAATCGAAGGTAGAAGTTAATGCCTTATTATTGATATAGGGAATTAGAATAGACAGTATCTACTCAACAAAATATGATAAATAAGGAACAAAGTAGGAGAAATTGTGTAGGAGAGACCAGGGCCAAAAATTCCGATTTTGAGAAAAAACATAAAATGACTGGAAAACGGTATAACAGAAAAATATTAACACTCGTCAACGCTCGTCAATTCGTCGCGAACCCGACTTTTCTTGTAGTGTACGCAGGAAGTAAAATTTGTTGGTTTTAGGTAAAAAAAAGTGAGAGCGAGTTTGTGTTAGGTCGTGGTGGGCGCGGATAGGGCCGCGTAGCCACTACCTGGGGTACTTAGGCTCAGTAAACATTCCGAAAGCAGAATATATGAATGTTACATCTATTTTCTGACATGACTAATTTCCACCTAAAACGGTCATTCACGACACTGTGCGTTCAAGTTTGAGCAACCCGGTGGTGCACGCCGCCTGATGGGAGACTCGAGCGTGACGTAGCGGTGGTAAGCGCCGGCGTGAATATGTTCAGACTTGACTCCCCCTTCCCCTTCTACGATGCTATTGCTCTACGCTTCCGCCATGGCCCGGTCCCGTGACGCGTTCGTCGTGCATACTCCGGTACTGGCAGAAAGAGAGTAACTTTTTTCCCTCATCACTGGCCCAGGGCAAAAAAATCAGTGTCGATAGGTTTAGTGTTAAACGATGTCAATCATAAAAAGGATAAAAATGCATAAAATCCGAAGTCTATTGACGTCAATTGAGAAGACCGTTACGAGGTGTCGGTTCCCGCCAATAATTCTGCAAGCCAAGTTTTTATAGAACCTTCATTCGAACTAATAGCCTCAACAGGCAACGCAACACAAAGCAACACAGATTGAATTGAATTTCACCTTTTCCTGATGCTTTTAAAGGTACAGACACATTGCTATCATGTTACGTGGGCTCACGCGTTATCACATTATATTAATTATACTTACGAAGCATAATGAATATTAAAAAAGAGATATATAATACACATATTAACTAATTTTTATGAAAAAATTCAATATCTCTTTTTAAATATTTATTATTTTAGAATAAGTATAATCGATATAGGCACAGTAATTGGAGCCCATACCTTACATACCTTCAAAACAAGTAGTCATTTTTAATAAAAGTGTCCTGCATCAAGATTTATGATTAAAAAAAAATGGTTCTCATATTAGGCAACTTAACTGTACAACTTATACGAGTCTAGAAAACATATTTATTAAATTTTCGTTACAAGACGAAATAAGAATGTTGTGGAAAGCAACTTTTGTTATTCTTTTCGTAATTCGGACTAAATACAATTTTTCGAAGATTTCCATTGGAAATCATCTAGTAAACCGATCCATCTAGATTGACGGAAAATCTGAAGTCGTTAGGTCCACTTATAGAAGAAGTTATTCTGATTTAAGTAGCGTGTACCATCAATAGTGAGACTGACTGTACTTCTTTATGTTTCATGTATGTAAGTGTCCGGAGCTATTTGTCTGTCCCCTAACGAGTGTCACCCATGCGACCGACGCGAGTCGAAAGGATGCGTATGTACACAACATTGAAACGTTAATCGTTTTCAGACAGTGAATTGGGCACGCGGATCCGTCGCAGCGGCTCTCTGAGGATACCCAAGTCTCCTACCATCGATCGTAACCGATTACACGTGTCCTCTTATGATGGAAAGTTGAGCAACGTGCAGTGGACTCCGGATAACTCCGATGATCCGCCAGTCCGGCCCGCCAGGCACTCCGCACCTACGATTGACGCACCTGCGCCGGAATACCTTGCTAGGAACCTCCTGCAACTCGGCTGCCCGGTCGTGTCGATGCCCACGTAAGTCCTTCCGATTTAACGTGGCTGTGCACCGAAAGGCTCACCGAATCCGTCCCGCGGGTCCATCTCTCTGTTCGGTTTTCAATCCTCGCGAAGTATCAAATCGTCGATGGTTTTCCGTGAACCGAAATACTGCGCATTTTATTCCGAAGCGAGGCTGGACTGCGCGTTGCGGTTTACCATGGCTATCAAGAGGTGTGTTGACTACGGAACATACGAGTCGGAAAAAGTTCCTATTCAGTGAATTTCACAAGAAAGTGATTAACACCGTGAATAATACACGAAGGTGACTCTTGTTACGATCGTATCAGTTCCCACATGTACCTTGCCAATTCATTTCAGCTCCACCGAGAGCTGTTTATTCTCAATTAGGATGTTTCTTGGATGGTTCTATTGCTATGCTGTAGTCTTTGGAATGTCCTTACTGTAATGTGAGCTTACAGTGTAAATTCTTCTAAAGGAGACGGCACTGTTGAAACTTAGTGTTGGGTTTTTTTTGTTGTTGATTTTAAAAGTTTTCTTCTTTTTGAACATCCTGAACACTGTTCTGTGAAGATCGCATAATTACGGAAGTTGTGAAGCTGAACGTAATTAACTAACTTGTAAAACGTAGATTGTAGGAACAATCGTTTCAAACTTTAAAGTTGTTTATCTTGAAGCTACATCTTTAAGAACGGTGTACGTCGTAACTAGACTGCGGATCTTTATAAAAAAATAAACATTTTATGCATCTTCTTTACTAATTTTAGTAAGGTGATAATTATATATTGACACCTTCTAAATTTTCTTAATGTTTTCACTATTTTAAATAGCATAAACGCATATTTTTACTTTAAAGTTCATTCGAACGTGTAGAATGTTATTCCGCATGGAATGGAAATTAGGCTCCAATGTTTAATTATTAAAAAAAGATTCATAAATTGTTTTGTGTGTAACTTCTAAAACTTTTATTCGCCGTAAAGTCGATGCGTTTTTTGAGAATCTACCCTCATGTTACCCTTTCATCGCGTTTCATTCTTTTATACAGTCCCAAAAAGTTTGTATTTCCTTGAAAAGGGTAACTCCTGAAGTGTCGTAAAATTACGGTCAGAAAATTGCCTCCGGGAAAGAAAGTTTCATGAAATATTATAACGTCAACGAACACATCGTACATCTCAAAATTGTGATCTACATTTCTTATTCACTAACTTATACAGCAAAGAAGGAAATATTTGAGAAGCAATCGATTTATCAATTTATGTTTACTAAAGCCTATTTCTTTACTCAACTCCGCACTACAATGCTTTTTTAAAGTCCATCAATAAATTGTATAAGAGATAATAGAACAATGATAAATCGATTTACTGATTCACGCTGTACGTTATTTTTGCATTTATCATTGCTCATACTATTTCAGGGCTATTTGCTAACGTCGAGTATGTTATCAAACATACTCAGCAGGGTTAAATAATACATATGTATATGGTTACCAATATAACGATCAATAAACTGGAATTTAGATATATGTGTGCTAGGATAAAATAACTGAATGTGTTCCTCAAATGGTGCTATATTTATGTAAACAGACAATTCGAAAAAATAATATTTAATACGTTCTGCTTTAAACTGATATTTGCCAATTGAATATGCTACATTAGAAGTTCCAAAATTTCCAAACGAACACAAATATTCAACATTTTAGAGTTAGCTAAACAGAAAAGCCAGCTTGACAAAGGGGAAAATAGATTTTTTAGATAGATAATTATAAATGAATATTTTGATTCATCTGATAAAGGATGTTCACACAAACGTTTCAGGAAATAGTGTTTCACACATATACAGGGTGTCCCAGTTTTTTCCGGCCAAACTTTGTCAGTGTGTTCTACACGCAAAAGTAAGAAAAAAATGTTATATGAACATATGCTCTTAAATGTTTTATTAAGAAGTTATAACTAATAATACAAAATGATAATGAATTGGCATTTCATCGACACAGCGTACGAACGTATTATGAATATTTCTGTTTGTGTTTACATAAAGTCTTATGTTTACTTGCTGAAGTAGTTGATATCGACATTGATTTCTACTGAGCTAATAATGTTTAGTACGCTGTACGACTTCATATCGAGATGCCACGAGAATTTTCCAATCGTGAATACGCTGATATGCATTTTATTTATGGTTTTTGTAATGGAAGTGCCCGAGCACTAGTAATACGATAGGGTCAATTTTTGTTAGATGCCAATCCTGTATTCGTAATAACGGACGTCATTTTGAAATGTTAACTCGTTAATAAAACGTTAATAAAAAATGTCGATATCAACTACTTCAGCAAGTAAACATAAGACTTTATGTAAACACAAACATAGATATTCATAATACGTTCGTACGCTGTGTCGACGAAATGCCAGTTCATTATCATTTTGTATTATTAGTTATAAATCCTTAATAAAACATTTAAGAGCATATGTTCATATAACATTTTTTTTTTTACTTTTGCGTGTAGAACACACTGGCAAAGTTTGGCCGGAAAAAACTGGGACACCCTGTATATGTATATATTTTGATACTAAATTGTTAAGTTCAATTCTTGAAACATTCATAATCTAATATTCATTAGCAATATCATTTTTATTCATCTTGGAATGAAATAAATCAGTAAAAGAAGTCAAAGTAATAAATTTACAAATATTCTCAGTATTCTCTGTTCAGAATAAAGTTCTTGATTTTTAAACTGTCGGTTAAACAATTGGTTGATGATGGCACTAAAAAGTACACGGAGTATTAAGAGCGAACATCAGTTCCCAGTAGACCATACAGTCGGCTCGCACATAACGCGATCAAAGAAACCGTTTAAAAAGTACGTAATGTATTTTAGGTGGCAATAAATGTACCTACAAACAATTATTTGAAAATACACTTACTCTCTGCCACAGAAGACATATACGGTGGTGTCTTTCTAAACAATTTTTTATCACGTTGTACGCGTGTTTGCAGTATTTACAATTTCTCCCAGCAGTGTGACTGTGGTAGCGGGTGTCCCATGCGATTGGTTACGCCACTGTCGGTCACCGGTATACACCGGTAGTCCCTTAATGAGGAAGTTATTTTCATTTCACCAGGCTGTGGGGCAATTAAACATCCACCGTGTAAACATATAGCGACGTGAGACTGCGCACGTGTATCGCTTTGTCTCGTCCATATGCTTGTTATAGAGAAATGAGAGAGAGAGAGAGAGAGAGAGAGAGAGAGAGAGAGAGAGAGAAAGGAAGAGGAAGAGAAAGAGGCGCACGATTTGGGCTAGTCCCGGGAACAACATTTCCGATCAGCTGACCGCCAGCACCGGCGTTCCCTCTGTCGGTGGATTTCCGTGGAGCGGGTGCAGCGATGCGATCTCCGGTGCACCGGTATTGGTGCACAGGTCCGCGGGTGTCCATGTGTGTGCGTCTTTTTGCGCTCATGTCCCGCTAACTATATCTACCAGCGTGGTGTTCGGTCAATAGCTGGCGGGACTGGCGCAGACGCGGCTGAACAGCTGAGTGTGCGTCCGCTGTACATCCAACGGTGCTGTACCATTGGTGTACATCTGCGGAAGTGTCGTCGACTAGCGAGGAGTTTGCTAGAGCGCGGACTGCACCGCGTTCCACCACGCACCGCATTGCCGTATTTTCGATGCAAACTTTGCAAACGTCTCTGTGAGACACGCCGCCGTTCACGTTCCTCGTCACGGTCCTGTCCGCGTCAAACGAAATCTCTCTGGGGCGCATTCGATCTAGAGACATCGGTTTTGCGTGTCAGAAGACGCACGCGGAAACCGGACAGTGCGTACGACGCTCGGTGTCTCGGCCGGCCTAACACCGCGAAGGACCCTCTCGAAAAATCAGTCCCAGTGCCGATCATTGAATGTCTCATTGATCCGCAGCTTCCGAGAGGAACGATACCGCTCTGTGATCGTATTGACCGTGCCAGCTTCTGAGCTGGCCTAATTCTTCGGAGAAACTCGCCAGAGTCCTATGTAGTGCGCGTAAAACGAAAAACGGTACGAGAGGATACAGGAACTCTATTAAATCAGAGCTTTTTCGCTCGCCGGAGGAGAAGCAATTTACGAGTCGGTTATTCGCATGCGACTGTGAATCGGTAACGTGGGACAGTGGCGCCCCTCTACCGGACCGAATGCTACGATAACACTCATCGCAGGTGTGACTTTTCAAAATCCGTACTTTAGTATTTCTATTCGATTTTAAACCCTACGACCGTCCGACATTTCCAGTAGTTTCCAGTAGCTAGGCTGTTGTAAAACGTTTTAGTACGCTCGTTATCCCGCGGTCGCCCTTTCATCTTGCGAATAAAAATGGAACTGCTTATTTCTGTTACGTCTTCGACAGTATTTCGACATCCCACCGAAGCCAGGAAGCGACGCTTCTTGTTCTTGTAATGCACGAATCCTGTGCAATTTATTGAATTATTACATGACATGCATACGCTTCTCTCATATGTATTATTTCATGTTTTCGCCAATTCTGTAGTCTTTCGCGACGTTCTCAATGTCTTTCAATGTAAACGAGACCTGGAGGAAAGAAGACAGTAAAAGGAATAATCACGACATCTGTGAAATGTTTTCGGAGGTTTCGTAGATTGCGTAATACACGGGGGATTCGAACATGTTTGAAACACGGTTCGGCCAATAAGTCTTCCTCTCGTTCTCGAAGCTTATTCCGCTGAAGGAACCTTTTCCGAACGTTGTCCATACCGGGGAAAAAAAAACAAGAAGGGTTTTTGGCTTGTCCAACGGCAGAATAAGTTTCGCGCGATGCTTGATCGATAACGAATCACGTAGAGCATCACGTTTGTCGAGCTTCGTATTAGAACGCGGATTAAGGTTTTAGTGGATTCACGTGTTTGATTAGAATGAAATACGGCTAATGAGTCGTGGGAAATTACGTAGAGCCGCGGAAAGCCACTGTGCTTGAACGAGTAAGGAGTTGCTAGAGACGATGGAGGTACGCGAGAAATGATTTGTTGTAATATCTCGGAGGTTTCGTTGTTTCAGACCTCGTGGCGGTGCAGGCCCCGAGCCCCCGCACGGTAGCGATAGCGATGAATACACGACGGCTCATGGCTATCATCAACAACCGGGTCATGGTCATGGTCAAGGACAAGGGGATGCCTACCACGTGCCCAAAGTCCACGTGTCGGGACCACCGAACAATAATGAATCCTCTTCTGCCTTCAACGGGTGAGTCGAACATTTTTATTCCTGACGTTCTTCGTCTAGTTGTTTACCTTTGTACTTATCGCTACGCCTGAGAAATCATTTACGGCCGTGCTCTCTTGCACACTAGCATGAATACATTACGTTATTAACACCTCGACTGCCACGATGCTTACCTGTGGTCGGAATTCGTTTTTATGGCTTGACCATGGTGGTAGCTGATGGCAAGCTGATCTTGGCAAAATCGCTCCACCGAAACATTCTGATAACGCAAATAGGGTAAGGAATCCAATTACTGTGCCTATATTAATTGTATTTCTTTTGAAAGCATAATGAACATTAAAAAAGAGATATGTAACATATATATATTAACTGATTTTAATGAAAAAATTTGATAACTCTTTTTTAATATTTATTATGCTTTAAAAGTAAATATAATTAATCTAGACACAGTAATTGGGTTCCTTACCCTATGTTACGTGTAGAGATGAATGCTTCCTCTTTGACTTCACACGAGCAGTATATTTACAGTGTATTATCTTATTACACTGTAAGTGTCTTTTCGATTTTAAAACTTTAGATCGTGCCAGGGCATGGTGCACCATCTAAAATGGAAATTCACGTATCAGTCGGGCTGCGAATTAATTTCGCGTGCATGTTAATTGAACTCCCGTGTACGTTCGCGCGATATGATCTCATCGAGACGTCTACCGACGTTGATAAGTGTTTTCACCTGCGCGACATCTTATCGCGAGAGCGAACACACGGATTCTTATGTTCTGCATTGTACGATGCGTACGTTTTCGGCGACGATGGTGCGGCCAATAAGCACGAATTCCTTCGATTTACGTAATTGTGGAAAATAGACGCGAGCAGTGTTGTGTAGGTGTAATCAAGTTCCAGCTGCAATTAATTCGTTAGTTTCCGAGGGATTCGCAGATAACGAGAATTCGGGGTCTGAGATTATTTGCGTCGTAAAATTTCTCGGGCATGCAGAAAAATACTTGAACGCTATGGAGGTGATGAGAGAGGTAAGGTATAACAATAAAAGCAATTATATCTTTATTATACCTATGCTGCGCACACATAGGGCGCATTAAAAGATAAATACGCGGATTAGTTGTGTATGCGACAAAGATTGGCAGAGACGTGTTTCAAGGGTAATGTGAACATTGTCACTCATATATGATAATACTTCGCGAAGGCTGCGGTGTGAGAAGTTCGATTTGTAAAGCTATATTTTGACTATAATAGCTCAGAGGGAAAATAATTCAAAAAGTGGTCTTTAAATATACATTTTAGCTACCGAAATCTTCTTAATAGTCATTCTTTAACGAAAAAGCAACTTAACTTCTTTTGACGGATTTTTAGTGGAATAAGAGGATATAGTAAATCATGATCAGACGCGTTAATTGATAGCTATTTTTAAGGGACCTCTAGTTTGAGGGATTTCAAATTTTTGAAATTTTCTTGCGGTTTAAGACACTACATCGAAGGAAGTTTATATTTCGAGTTGTAGAAGTGTCGATATACAGATTTTTAAATATTAACAATACATATTAATAAGATATGTATAAGATCACGTGACAATGTTATCAGAAATTATGATCGTTTTGGTGTCCGTTAATAATAGCACATGATAATTCGAAAGCTGGCGGTATTAAATTTCGACATCCATCAAACGCTGCTTCCATATGTTTGTACAGAAGCTATACTAATTAACATATTTGTTTCATTAATGGATTTGTCTTTTATTATGAGATCTACCATGAATTTTCTAAAAATTGGGAAACATCTTTCAATAATGTAACCTTTATCAACAGTTTATGAAAAATTCACGTTTTACGTGACAATAAATAATTTGAAGATTTTTTTTGGAAAGTAACTTTGGAAACAGTTGGGATGAACTGGTTAATTTACATTGATGTTAATATATTTTGCAATACTAAGCGAATATTGTGTGTACAATATTCGGATACCCTGGAAATGTGCTAATTATATTACACGTAATCGAACCACGTGTCTGACTCGTATTGTTTACGTTTGGACCGAACGAGGTACTACGGGTCAGGCTTGCACTTATTGTTTTTGGCCAAAGTTTCTTACCACGAGTCTCATTCGTTGTGATAGGACACGGAGTTAAGGATGCCTTGTATTCCTTATGGGAAAGGGATCGGCGATTGCATAGTGTTTGTACACATTAAAACCTCCATGGTGACCAACCTCGGACACGCAGAGGGTCGGGAACTTTTACGAACGCATCCGGTGCATACACTACCATTCAAAAGTATCCGGACCCTTACATGTTTGTTGATATAACCGAAATATACGAATTTGATTCAATTATTGTAGAAGTATAGAATCATCAAACAACACAAACGATATTTATTGACAGACGACAGTGGGAAAATTATTATATTGAAACATAGTGAACATAGTATAAACAGTTTAAGTGACTGTAACTGTGGTTTTATATTTTCTACTCATTAAAATTGATGCCCGAACGAAATATTTGTACAATTTTGAGTTATAAGGATGACGATCATGATGTCAGAATGCTAGTTTAAAATTCTGGGACGAATTAAGTAGAAAAATGAAATCCGTGTATTAAATGGAATTTTTTCTTAAAAAAGGTCTTTTATAAAAAGGGATATTTTAAGGCTGACTAAAATTTTATATGTATATTATGCAATTTAGTCTCTCTCTAAATAGCAAGTCGTGTTAAAAAATACTTATATTACCACAGCATTACTGAGCATCTGATTTTGCTGGGTACCGGGATACTTATGAACGATAGTGTATCTGCAACATAGTGCATCGTCTAACATTAGTATGTGGGACCAATTGCACTTAGAGTGGACCAATAGAAATAAATGAGAGTATAACAAACGACGCATAATTTATACGATTGATACCAGGATAAAATGACAATGTATTTTGTTTTAGCTAAAACTAAAGAACAACGTGAAATACAATAACAAATGATTAAGCCTGCAAAACAAAATTAAAGTGTGTTCGATGTGAAAAATAATTTTAATCGGATTAATGCGCGAAGGATTAGACAAAATCACAAATTAATGCTTGCAACAAAAAATCGTACGACATTTATCAGTTACCAGACAGGGAGTTATCGGATGATAACCAGATCGATCGATAATTTCTATCTTGTAGCATAGCAGAGCGATCAAAGTATTATTTTTATAAACAGTTTTTAATATCGATTTCGTTGCCAGTTTTATAACGTGGGTTTTCAAAGATTTTGATTTTTTCTTTGAATTAATGATAAAGGCGGCGTCGCGTCGTCAAAAACAAAGGAATTCTGCTACCTTGTTTCCATTGAACTGTAATTGCATGCACGTAGGGTACATACACCGTTACACATCGTCGAGCCGATTTCCCATTAGTAAATGAGCTTTCAGGAATGGTCTTGTATTTTTAGATCAACTTTTATACACTCAAGGCTGTGGCATCTGTTAATCTATAAATACGTCGTTCGGAAATTCCTTTTTCTCCGATGTATTGATTCCTCCTACGAGGTTTCGATTCACCATCTATAAATGTGTTCACATTGCGTTCGATTCTCAAAGAACGAAAACACGTATGAACGTTTCGTGAACGAAATTGAGTAGATCGATCATTCTAACCTTTAGTTTCAATTAAGTAGGTTCATTCGTACGATATCAATTATTGGGTAAGGGACCCGTTTGCTGTGGGTATGCCAATTACTGTGTCTATACTAATTATACTTAATTTAAAGCATAATGAATATTAAAAATTAATAGTAAGTACAAAAAAAAAAATATATATATATATATATATATATATATATATATATATATATATATATATGTTATATATCTGTTCTTTAATATTCATTATGCTTTAAAAATATGTATAATTAATATAGGCACACTAATTGTTACACAGTACGGACAAATACGGCAACCAGCCGAATCATTATTTTGCAAGGCGATTTATGAAAACCAAAAATACATGTATTTTTAGGATAACCCAGTGGTCAGCATATGGCCTTGCTAATATAGCTCCTGGATCTAATTAAGTAGCGATGTCAGTTGTTATAGATTCATGGCATTTAGTCCTGGTAAATTAATGTTAAGGAACACGCAACAGAAAATCTATTCTAAATTTGAATATCCGTGACCAAGCAACTCCAATTACCTGTAATTTTACCTTGCAATAATAGCTCCTCCAGTGCGTTCACCAAGATAGTTTGAATTATCGATTTTGGAAATCAAATCGTACCTACACGCAGAAAGTAATCTTTGATATTTCAATTTTCGACTATTCTTAACAATTGGAGCTTGTACATCAAGAACAGTAAAAACATATACAGAAAAATGATAAAATGATAAAATTGATGCTTTAATAATATTTAACTCGACACAAAATTTTTAATTCATAGTGGAACTATTCGCAAAGTACATATGTATATCGAATTTGATTTTATTTTAGCAGCTAACTTGCAAAACGTTTGATGGCCTGAGCTTCGGTACAAAAAGTTAATACAGTTTACGAGGTTTCTATTCCATTTTGTATCCCTGCTGACGACAGAAACGAACTGTTATACAGATCGTATAATTCCATCCTTCATAAATAGGTCTATAAATATCGAATTTGCAGAATCCACCACGGTTGAGATATTAGTTTTGTTCCGACGCGGAACCTTAAAAGTGACTAAGCGGAGGTCCCAGCCCGAAATTAACCAAATTACTTTATAATTGCCTAGGTATTTACCTGGTCGCGCTATGACCTCCAGGTAGTGCGACTTGTAAGTCCCAACCATGCGACCCTTCTTCGGCCGTATATATGTACGTATGTATATTTACCGGGAAATCCAGGAAAATGCGGGAAGTCTATATAAATAAAGGACCAAAATTCCTAACCGGGATTCATTATACAATGAATCCTGTCCCTCAACTTGGGGAATACCTCGTGAAGGGCCAAGAAACGACAACGATTTTAGCCGACGACAGTAATAACCAACAGGATGTGTATCGTTGTAAATCACGTTACTGTTGGTTATTACTGCCGTCGGCAAAAATCGTTGCCGGAAAATTTCGTTGTCGGTCAAATCTGGAGTCGGTGAAATATTGTCGGTAAAACCCGTGTCGGGGAAATTTGTGTCGGTGATGTTCATAGGACCCATGTGTCCCAATTCGCCTATCCCCTCCACTGGGGGATATACCCCTTGAGAGGCCATGCAGCTCGAGATGCCTCGGTCGCCACGCATTGGAAATCGTAAACATGCCGCCGCGTAATACTTATTGTGTTCTTCCGATTAATAATACTAAACACGATATAATTTGAACTGTATTTGAGGGTAAAATTGACGGTATGTAATGCGCCTTTGGCCGCGCGGTCCGTGTTTACACGCGCTGTCCTTTTCTACCTTCGGCACGGTCGACGCGGTCACAAAAAAATATTAGCCCCACACGATTTGTCACAGCACGAGAATTAAGCTTAGATCAAGATCACTGTATTCTGTTGAAACGAAAATTCGTAGCATTTTAACTTAAATTAAAATTCAAAGATAAAATTAATATATTCAAAGGCTTATTCAATCACATGTTTTCCATTCTGCTCTACTACTCTTTGTCATTTTGAAGGAACTTTGAATTTTATTTGAAAAACGCTACGAGCTTTCGTTCGAACCCGACATAATGAATCTCTGTTAGAATTTTTAGTGCTAATTTAATCATCTTCGTAGTTGTGGCAGTTTTTTTAATGTGGTCGTTAATTAAACATGCAGAAACAAAGTGATTTCGCATATCCGACACGCTGATTCGCAATTTCTGCGCTTGCACGTGATTATCTGCACGTTCGCAAGGATTTTTATTGCGTATTTGTTTTTCATCCAAACATTCCGCTCTTTGTTTGTGTGAAATCACGTCGGCTTAAGAGGCAGATGGTTTTTGTACGCTAAGAAGGAATGCGCAGAACGTGAGACCTTGTAACATTCAATTTTATTCTTAATTTTAGAACAATAACGACATCTAAAGTAATTTACCAAGCTGACTCTCTCAATTAAGTTCCAAGAGATAACTTGTACCTTTAATGATGATCTCTGAACATTTTATTGCAAAATTATGAAAAACTTTACAAGTGGAGCGTTTGTGCACAACAGGTTTTTGAATGCAGATTCGAAAATAATCTAATCTCGTGGATTATGCAAATTGGGACAAGCGTCATTACAATTGTATCATCCGTTACCTCTTACCACATGGAATTATATTCTAAGGTTTCTTAATGTTAGCTCCTGATATTAAGGTTAATCTTTCTGATCCAGTTTTAGTCAGTTATTGTAGTTCTAGACGAGACTCCTGCCTATCGTTACTGACTATACATGTACTCAAGATTAAGAGGGTTTTATTTCGCGGAAATACTTTTAGGGTAATACATGTGCTGTCTATCAGTCTTTGTTAACGGTGGATTCCATTATTCAGAAGCTTTACGACAGACAACATCATTGCAATTTCTGGAATTATCTCTGATGTTTTAAACCCACTAAATTTCTACTCACCTACTATCAGGTTATTTGATGTTTAAATATCAATTAAGGCGAAATTATTTTTAGAAATGTCTTCGAATCTATTGCTTGAAATATCGCTTAATAGTTTCTATTCCGAATAATTCATATACAATTTTTATTTTTTTTTTTTATTTTTCTTCTTATATATAATTTGCATTGTTTTAATACTCTTTTTTAATTTTTCACATTTGCTTGAACTTTGCTGGTTTCGAAAATGATTCATTGTGCGCAGATTCATGGTAGGCGTAAAACTTTGGCAAATATTAAGCTTGTGGAATCGTGTGACTGATTTTAGCCAGAGTTCACGAGAAATCAGTACTCTACCGATGTTTATACTCGCAGAATGATAAGGTCCGCGATAACGCCAGATTGCAAACAAGGCTTCTTTTTTTTCTAGTATCGTTGTCACATTTGCTTCGGTACTATTCTCGGGTAAATGGCAAGAAACTCGTAAATCGCTCATTTAAGCTGTATCATTTATCTGTTCAGTTTTCCTACATGGCGTGTGAAGGTTTTTAGAAAATGTATTTACTCTGACAAACCCTGCGCTACTTCTAAGCAGACTGCGGATCTCTGTGTAAAATAAGAATTTTACGCATCGATTGCAAGAGACAGGAATTACATAGATATTGATTTCTTCTCTTAACAATTATAACGAGTCACAAATAGTACGTTGAAATTGTTAAAATCTCTTAATATTCCTTTGCTAATAATAATCTTTTAATACTGTCGCTGTTTCATGTTTCGCCTACTCACTTTTGTCACAAATGTATATAAATAATCGGCAGTCTACTTGTAACGTAATAAAATGCTACGAATTTTCATTCCAACCGAATACAGTAAATTCTCATTGTCAACTTGGTTGGCAGTGCCAACAATAAAGTGAAATCTTGATCTAAACCCTATTCTCGGGTCCTACTATTTTTTTGTGACGCGTCAACCGTGCCGAACGTAGAAAAGGACAGCGCGTGTAAACACGGACCGCGCGGCCGAATACGTACTTACTATGTATGTATGTACATACCGTCAACGATAAATACAGTTCAAATTATATCGTGTTTAATGTTATTTCAAATTTAGCTGGCCTCAATCTTCTGTTCATAAAATGAATATATCTCGTCAATATTTTCATTATTTTAAAAATATAGAAACGGATTGCAAATATCAAGTAAAATTAGAAAACAAAGTAATAAAATTGAAAATATAAACGATTAAATTGTAAGTTTCAAGAGTGAAATTTAACTATAAGAATTTTCTATTTTGAAATTAAACTTGTCCAGAATAAATGTGTGGGAAGTAGTGTGGCGTGTGGAATTACGTAATGACAAGTTTATACAGAAGAATAAATGAAGATACTTGCAGTTTTGCACGAACTACCGTACATACACGCGTTGCGCAATACGTCACATCAGTTGCTGTATCGTTTCAGTGTGCATCATCTACTAAGGGAAATATCAAGTGGAACGTTCTCTCTCGAATTTACGACACTGTGTAATCAAATTAGGTGGATTGCGAGTAAGCTCGAAGGATAAGCCATACAGAAAAAAGGTTTTCCTTTTATTTTATTTGCTAAATTTTACGACTGTCTGGCAGAGAAAATTCGGAGAATCTGAATCGTTAATCATTTCTAAATAGTGCTCCATTCCACTTGAAATTAGCTACTTAAAAATATTAACAGTTCTGTCGTTCTATTAAAACTGGAATAGTATTTTAATGTTCATATATGACATCTTTATTTCTTATTTTTAATTTTTTTTCCTCGAATGTATTTTCCATATTATTTGATTAGCTTTGTTCTCGCCTGAAGTTGATGAACTGTAAAGGAATTCACAAAGGCTAAATGTCCGCGGTTCAATTATTGCGTAGAAACTTTCTTCGATATCGTCCTGAACGATGACTTCAGTCGTCTGTAAAAGGGTTGAAAAATACGTAGGTGTGTACTGTAGTGAAAACAACAAGACGTCGGCAATAATTTGCGATCCATCTAAAAGCCATCACCACAAAACAAAGTGGAGACAAGGTAATTTTTTGTATTGGCCTGCCGTCATTTGCTAGCATCTCGATCGAGCAGATTAGATTGCTCGAGACCCGTTCTACTTGGCAAAATCAATATAGCGCTCTTTATCTGCCCCTTGGCGTAAACGCGCGCGACGAGCGATATTGCACCGATATTCCAACGAGCATAAAAAAGCCCCGCAATAATTTAAAAGGGGGGCCTGGTTACCGCACGTGCAATACATATTTCCCCGGCTAATGACGCGACGATCACGGACAAAGAAAACTTGTCCTGTGGAAGTCACTTAGCGGTTCAATTGGCCCGTCTCGTCCCTCTTTCTCCCATCATCGGTCCGTGCCACAAACGAAGTCTTATTGCCTGGAAGCACGTGTACCGCATACAGGTGTGCACGTGCCTTACATGTAGATACGTATCTGGAAGAGCGTAATGCTCGCGAGACCGATGGAACCGGCATAGCGCGGAGCGGCGCACAGTGGGACGAAACAGGCGATTCCCTCGACATGGCTTTTTCATCTAGTTATTCCTTAATAAAAATTTAAATGTGGGTCATAATCTATGTATTTTTTCGTGCTGAATCGAATGGTGAAGTCCGTTAGGTGATAGGAATTATGCGAAAGAAGCTACAGCGCATTCATAGAACAATAATCTTAGATTTTTTATTTTCACATAAAACATTTAATGGTTACTTAAATATGTACTGAAGAATGAATAGAATTTAGTTTTTGTTTGATTTTTTAATTCTGTTTAATGTTTTGTAGGTGTGATTTGTTTAATTTTATAAACAAATTAAAAATACAAAATAAAAGCGCAAATAGGAACATATAAAAGAAAAGTAAAATAAAATCTCTACTTAGCAACTGAAAAACTTCAGAAATGATATCAATTAAGTTTGGTCTGAAGAATTTCCTTTTATCTTCAAAAGTAAGCGAGTTATTCAGGTGACCTGTTTGTAGTGTCCCACCCTGTATATTGTTTCGTTGTCTTCCTTATTTATATTATTTCGTTATCTTTGTTGTTAAGTATTCTACAAAGAACACTACAATTGTATGTAAAACTTGTAACAAGTCATAGAAATATGGAATAAATACCCTCCTTTTATAATTTACAATCTTTATTCGTTCATATGCATGCAATGAAAATCCACAATTCCAACAGTTTCAAAAACTATTCGCTGCACACGGATACGGAAAGCTGAAAACTGATACTGATCGATAAGAGCAGAATTAAGAAATGCATACATAGTCAAAAAATACTGCGTTTTGCTGGACTTTGACTCTAGAAACCACTTGTTCAAACATGATCTCCGGGAAGAATCGGACGAAGTCGGGTATGATTTTTGCGTATTTCTCTCACTGAATACCAACTGCAAACACTTGTAAAGTCTATTTTTCGGAACAAATCGGAACTTTTTTGTAACACGACAAAATGTACGCAAAATGCCCACAACATTACTAAACGTCAAGTGTTAAACAGTAATACAGCCATTTTTTATTTCATTCATATTTTTCTCAGCTCAAATACACCTTATAAGTAGGAAAAAATTATACAACAACATTACCAAAAGATGGAAACTATTATGAACAATTCATTAGAAAGATACGGTTTCATGAAAATTCAAGTCTTGAGCTGTCGATTTCAAATACATATGCCGGAAATATAACGTTATCACTGACATGTCCTGGAATGTCACCACATTTTACTTATTCCAAAAGCCTAAGAAACGATCCTATGAGCTCTCTTACTGGGAAAAAGAAGTTTGAATTTTTCGTCCATGTCGGAGATTTTACATAAGTCGTCCCACTGTGCGGCGCGGCGGAAAAATCAAAACCGAGAAGACCAAGAATAACAGCCGGAAGGTCCCGCAATTAATCCGACAGACAGCGGCGACCCACCGAAGCCTCGTGCGACAACTGACATGGATTTGCGTCACATAGAATTGGCTTCCTATCATATTTCTATCGATCGGGTCTAATTGTACGAAAGACGTCGCCGATGCCGGAGCTTGCGAGCGGAAACGTTGAAGCGCAGGAAATGTTGACTCTGTCCTTTCAATCAACGCGTTGGCCGACGCAGCGACCACAACAATTAGATGAGATCGAAACGCTTTGTTTCGAGCATCGAGAAACTTGCCGAACTTTATGATACGTATTGTTTAACCGTCCGACGTACAATGGCCAAATGGGCGAATCCATATTTCTTAATTTTCAATTTCTTTATTATTATTTCTTACTGCTTAATATTAGGGGTACCCATAAGTAATCAATTATTTGCAAAGAATTTGTTTCGCCTCTAGTTCTGTACCGATCGTTGAAACACGTATTCTTTTACAGTTTTCGGTAAAGCAGCCTGCGTTCAAAATATTCTAAAAAGTATAATTTCTGGATGTCTATAAGAAGGGGATTGATAATTTGCCGGAAAGATGGCGAACTTTCCTTGATAATGATGGAGATTATATAATAAATTAATTAAGATTATATAAAAACTTGAATTTACTACAAAGTTTGTTTTAGATTTCATAATAATTGATTACTTATGGGTCCCCGTAATACATATTGTTGCTGCTAATATTGTAGGAACGGTCCGAAATGTACACGTGTGCTCGGCGCCCGTTTTTTAGGCAAAGCCGTTTTCGAAGAGTCAGTTTTAGAGCGAGGAGTCGAACGAAAAAAAGTTGACCGTTGTGTGTTAGCTAACGGAGCTGCGTAGAGAGAGTGTGTGAGAATGAGTAGCCTGACCTATCGGGCTATTCGTATTTCTTTTTTTCTCCGTTTTGTTAAATTATCCAATCACATTTGCTATCCTTCTTGCAATTGCCCATACTACCCTAAAATATTGCTTGCAATTTATTTTTGCCTTTCATGGATTTTGTAGACCTAAGTACTTTCATTCTATATTAAAAACAATTTGAGAATGAAATCACATTTAAAAGCAGAGTTGATGAATTTTTTAATTCATGTATATCAATTTTGGTAATTATTTACATTAGGGGCTTCCTCACCGATTTTGATGATCTTGAAATATGTTGTCAAGGTCATCATTATGAACAACTTTTTCCTATACATGTTACCGCCGCTCAACTTTAGTTTCCGAGATATTCGCAAAAAAGTTTTAACATCTCAAAAAGTGATCGGAGTAGGTGTGGGTTAGAATTGAAGTTGTAAAATAAGAAAGAAAACCTTGCATCCAATATTCTACATACGAATAATAAAATATAATACTAATGTACTACAAACTACATTATAAGATACTAATGTAAAGTGTACTTACTTCTGAATCTTCTGTACCTCCGTCGGATCCACAGCACACAATTATTGACTCACGAGAAGAGATCTGAATAATTGAACAACAATCACTAAACAACACACACACACACACACAACACATTTTATAAAATCGTGACAACGAACGAGAAGATGTCACTCCGACCACGAATAAAATAATACTGCGATTTTAACTGTCCCCCTCCCACGGACGTGTGATACGAAAACAGGGAATTCCGGGAAATAGGGTCGGCACCCCGCCATAATTTGTTTATCTTGGTTTTGTATCTAGTTTTTATAAACCCTCAGCGTCTAACCTGCCTAGGATAATCTGACCGTACCACCTCCGTGGAAGGGATCATTGTTAAAATCGCAGTATTATTTTGTTCGTGGTCGGAGTGACATCTTCTCGTTCGTTGTCACGATTTTATAAAATGTGTTGCGTGTGTGTTTAATGATTGTTGTTCAATTATTCGGACCTATTCTCGTGAGTTAATAATTGTGTGCTGTGGGTCCGACGGAGGTACAGAAGATTCAGAAGTAAGTACACTTTACATTAGTATTTTATAATGTGGGATTAGTATTCGTATGTGGAACATTGTATACAAGGTTTTCTATCATATTTTGCAACGTATATTAACGATCATTAATGATTTGGTATATAGTATAATTTAATGTGGTTCAAATAAGATACTACTTTAAATCAAATATTTTTATTTTGATAACCAGATAGATAAAATGAAATATTTTTATTTTCTATTTCGAATATTTCCTTACAATGAAAATGAGTTGAGCAAGTAGTTAATATTATAAATTATAATTTTTAACATGAGAAGCTATAATAGTTAGCAAAGTATTATTTGCAGTTTAACCCTTTCGCTACTACGGGCCACTTTAGTGGCCTTCCACAAGATGCCACTGAGGTACTACGGGCCACTATAGTGGCTCTCCATAAGATGCCACTGAGGTATTGCGGCCAACCGTTTTGCATAAGTATCTGACTCTGGGCATGCAGTGATAGTATTGGAATACTCTTTATTTATAAATACTCTTTGGAGAAAAATTTTTTCGTCCGAAAACATTCAAGCAGCTTGGCTCGCTGACGATCGGCATCGCGTAGCGTGCAGTGATGTCGCGTCGCTCCGTTCAGCAGAAGTACCGCGAAGGAGAACCCGCCCGTAGCGAAATGGTTAATTACGAATATGTAACATGTTGATAAACAGACTACAATATCGTAATAACATTACAGGCAACAAAATATCATAAAAATATATGTTACTGTCAACTATTTGAAATACTATTTTACACAGTCCTACACACACCTACTCCGATCACTTTTTGAGATGTTGAAACTTTTTTGCGAATATCTCGGAAACTAAAGCTGAGCGGCGGTAACATGTATAGGAAAAAGTTGTTCAGAATGATGACCTTGACAACATATTTTGAGGTCGTCAAAATCGGTGAGGAAGCCCCTAATGTAAATAATTACCTCAATTTTTACTCGGTGTAAAGTTTTTGTATCTTTTTACGACAAAAATGAATAAGTATTTACAATTTACAAGATTAAGAAAAATTAAAAATTAGAAATAAGAAAAAATCAAAAATTAAATTGTTTGTTTTCTTTTCTTATTGTAAATTATGGAAATTTCATTAATTAAAACTGATTTTTTATTCAAACTTTTTAATTCAAATGATTAAAAGAAGCTTCAACAGAGTTCTTTCTATGATTCAAATCAGCACGCGTTTGAAGATTGAAGTCTTCCCTTTATAACGATCTCCGTAAAAGTTAACATCAAAAGCTGTTCCGATGTGAAGGAAATTTTCCTACTTCAGAATAAATCGAACAACGATGGAAAATACGTAGGTCGAAGTAATTACAAACTGGTTTTAAATATCCAATTTGAGGAAGATGTGCAACAACCTAATATTAATTAGTTTCTCTGTGCCACGATTTATTCGATGTCTAGCTCGTAATGGCCCTCCTCATATTCCTTCAGAGGGTTATTGAAGTTCCAATTACCCAATACTAATTATTTTCATAACTATTACCATCTGAAATACACGCTATTCCAAAATTCGTTGCATTTCCATCGTTGCTTTGTGAAATTTAGAGATAAGGTAACAACGAAAAAAGTTTTCTTCATAGTGTTTTTCCTTTGATATGATTCGTTCCGTCTTATACCGAGAAATCTTACACATATATGTATCAGCGTTCGAAGTGTTAGTGAGCTAAATGTGATAACTAATTGCTAACTATTAACTCCGCTCGAGCTACTTACGTCAACACATATGCAACGTTATACATATTTTTTCCGCAGTCATACATGCAATGTATCATTTTCTACTTGGTAAAACGGCAAAAGCATTTATCATATTATTTATAATTGTTTAAATATTTTCAACTCTTCTATTATTTTTAGCTATTTTTGGCCTTTATTAAACACTGATATAATTTTTTTGAGATTCACGATTCTGATCGAATATTTTGCCAGGGGTAGTAAACCCAACAGTCAATGGGGGCTGGGGGGTAAAATCAATAATCACAGAGACGAGTTTTAGTGTCAGTCGGTTGTCACAGTTACCGTTCATTTGTTTATAAATCAATACGTTTCTTTATTGTTTACATGCCGAGCTATGTAAAGGTGGTATAGGAAGTAGAGCCGATACGTAATCATCGAAACGATACACATACATGCAACCAGTACAGAAACGACATAATAACAGGCTGGTAGATCTGTGATCAGTCCAGATTTTACAACTCTGTTTTTATCTATGCCTGTTATTACTAAACCTCGGATATTTATGCCATTTATCAGCTTTACAAACTAACTTTGATTATTATTTCGAATTCGTCTTCAGGATAATACCAACCATTAAATAGACCTTAAATCAAGGGCTTTACACGCAACTTTCGCTCGATTTTTTTTTCGTTCGACTCCTCGCTGTAAACTCACTCGTTCAAAACAACTCGAGTTGCTCCTTTACGGTCCCTCTCCGACCCCTGCCTCGCACGTCCACGCACGTAGCGAAAAAACGCAAGTTCGCACTTCAGCTTTGCCTAAAAAAAGAAAAAACGGGCATCGAGCGCACGTGTACATTTCGGCGCTCGGTGACGCATCGTCCGGTCGGCTGTTCCTACAATAAGACATATGTAATCTGTTCTCCGGTACCAAACAACTTTCGCCGCAACAAATTATTTTTCTATAGCGTCAGTTTCTTGTGCGATACGTTATCAGTCCTATAAAATGGTTGAATTGTAATGTTCGTATACGAACGTATCCGCCATTTGCTCTCTCGCCCTCAGATAATTCCCATTGCACAAACGTTAACAAAACTGTTCACGCGGTACGTATCTCCCGTAGTTATACTTCGTTGAAGGAGATAACGATGTATGACGATGTTGAAAACACTTTCCCTCAGTAGTAGGAGGATCTCTGCTCTTTTAAGTCGCATAAAAACTACCAAGTGCTGAAGAAGTAGCACCCGGGGTCCATGGATTGGCAGTATTTCTATAAAAAAAGGTAAAGATGCATACCGTTGGAACGTGACATAAAACGGTATGTGGAGGGTGTATTGTACATGATCAGACGCGTTCGAGCTGCTTCACGCTTGCTTAATACTCGGACAAGGTCTGGTTCTGTTGAAACAGTATCTTACGAGTAGGCACTCAGCTTCTGATGGTTCATTCAGGTTCTCGCATGGAATAATTCAAAATCCGAAAATTCAAAAAATTATGACATTTTGGGGATATGTAGTGCATATGTATTGTCCGTGTCTCATAACGTGACCTTACCCCTGGGCAAGGGGCAAGGGGAGTAATTTCAGCGGATAGCGAGAATGACGTTTTCTTTGCGAATTCCTCTCGCATTCCTTCGGAGTACCATGTTATGAGACATCGACCAATCGAAAATTCGGTTATTTTTTTCTTTTCTTTTCTAATTATATAACAATTTATAAATGTTTTATCAGACGATGGTCCTCAATAAAAAGAGCAACTTTTTCCCTATCTCCTACAGTTTGCGAGTTATAACACAATATCTCGGTAACGGAGATGAAGTCATCCATTGTTAGTTCAACATTTTTCGTTCGACCTGACTTCGTAAATGTACTAACGAAGTTTGTTGATTGTGTTACGGAACATCTTGCATCAGTTACATTGTTTCTCTTTCGTGTTAGGGAATAGACGATTCCTTGTGTTGTTTTATTGTGCTGAGGGCTTGTTCAAATGTACATACCACGTGGTTGATTAAATAGCGAATATTTGTGCAAATACTGACTTTCTCAGAACAATTTGAATACGATAGATTAAAGTAGAAATTTTTTTACTTAACTATTTTATAATTTCATACTGTTATGTGCTATCCCTAACGACAACAACTGACATATTTCGGTAAAATATCAACTCATCGGCTATTTAAACAAGAATAGACAGCGTGGTACGTGATTAATGATTACGCAGCCCTGACGACTCGAGTTCATTTTGAGTAATGCATAGTGAAAAAAAGGAACTGAAAGTCGCACGAGCAGCTAACGACAAAGAAAATTACAATTCCGTTTTTTACATTGTCAAAAATGTTCATACTCCGTGCAAACTTCAGATAATTAGATCACGTTATATCAGTTACTCGGTAATCAAAATTCTTGATTTTAATTCTTTTTGACATGGATATCTCACTATATGAATTATTAATATTAAAGAATTAATTTAAATAGGTTATATTCTATTAATAAACAATATACGACTGCACATATTTATTTTTTACGTACTTTTATTGTATTGTAACAAAACATTTAATCTGCGATTAGAACACTGAAAATGTTTTGCAATTAACATCTTAGGACGAAAAAAGTGAAAAATCTGCAACTGAATGAAAATTTTTGTTTTTCTGGTCTTTATTCACTGGCATTCGCATAGTGGTCCGTTGTCTAACCGCTTCCTTTACTAACGTAAACAAACTAATTTTTTGGGATTTTTATCATCCTATAATCGGGCTTTGTTGACCTCTTCATAATGCCACAACTATTTCTACCATATCGCTGAGTTAACGCACAGCTGATATATGTTTTATCAGTACTGTTGACAGAGAGAGAGAGAAGAGAGAGAGAGAGAGAGAGAGAGAGAAAGCGACAGCAGCAGTTAACAGACGCACGAGAGAGCGAAAACGAACGCATTTTCTTATTCTCGTCATTGCAAGGAGATTCACTTCCTTTTTTTGGGAAAACATTTTTTTTGAGATCGTAACACGAATAAGTAATTATTCCAAAAGGTTGATAATTGAATTTTGATCAAATTGCAATACAATATCTGTTACAGATTAGATCAAATATAACTCAAATTTTCTTATATTGCCAATTATTTCCGTTCTCAGTGGAAATTTTCAAATTTATTCGATGAACACCGGTTACTGAAATAGCTAATCTTTTATTTGTCATTCTAAAAGCTTTATTTAAATTCCAGCCATTGCTATCAGTAACATATGGTGTCGACGAAATGTTTTCGCAATTTATCAGTGAAAATACAATATTGCGAAACAATTTTACACGGTGACTGTCATGGCAGCTATAATTTCTATCGTAGTGTATTGGCGTAAGCCAAACTACATTAGGATTTTTGCAAGCAATACGGGTTAAAGGAGTAATCACTGTGATAAATTTTAACTCTGTCAACGGGTGAAAATTTACGACTTCGGTTATCGTTATTTACGGTTCATTCAAGAAAGTAAAACCAGTTCGACACGAATTGCTGTAGAAACCGATTCTTAGCGCCTAATTGGCCAGTGTCTTTGTAAGTGACACGTCATTGGCATGTATTATACCCTATGATAACCGTGAAGTGTAAATGCCACTCGCGTTGGTATTACTGACAAAGCGCGCAGTTTCAACGATTACCATGACGGAACGGCTGTATTGTTTTCTGCATCATCATTTGTCTGCATCCGAAAGGAATTGCAGATATTACGTCGATTATTATCGCTAGTATTCTACATTTCCATTCGATTATGATGGACTGCTGTCACGAGTGCGTCTCCAAATCGATTAACTCCACAAAATAAAAAGTATAAGACATTGATAAAATAGCATACATCTATTCATAACATTTCATTCAATTGTTATTTTTCGGCGTTAGTAAGATTAACTATGTATTAAGGAATATCTTAAGGGAAAAGAATTAAGCAACAATCATATATTTTAAGATATGGATAAAAAAATGTGTAATGAGTATACGTAAAAATTCAAATTACCGTTAATCTTTTTGTTGGAAGACCAAATAAGAGATCAATAAATCGACTGCATATTCTGATACGATACATTTTTGTAGTTTCTATGCACAAAATGGGTTAATACAATAACTCAAAGGTTAACGTTAACTGATGAATTCGATATAGAAGACCGGTTACTGTCAATTGATATTGAAGAAGGATTTACACGCTGAGAATTGCAAATAAGGTTGTCACATGTGGCTTCTGTCTAGTCCCTGTTTTGAGTTTCATGGCTTCGACCACCTTATGCAAATTTCGAAATCTTAAGCTGACTTTGGAGGGGTTCGCGACTCAAAGGCAGATGTTTTGGAGTTTCCATTGGTTATATGGGTGACTAATGTGTGCGCGTACTCGTTAAACATGGTGAGAAAAGCAAATTAAGATAAACGCGAACGCAGGACATCCGAGGGTTTAGATAAAAACAGTTTCTCATGGTAGTCACATGTGAGAAAGCATGAAATTTTTAGTGCACCAGTCGGAACAATTTTTATGGAAAGAAATCTCTCCAAAACACATGCAATTTGAAGACACAAATATGAGAAAGTGACAAATGCATAGGAAGAGCGAGCAAAAATTCGAGAAAGCAATTTAAAAAAAATGGTCGCTTGACTGCAGAAAATTTTGCCTTCTTTTTTTACTTGAAAATTTGTTTGCTATATAAATCGAACAGAAATTAAAGTAAGAAGTCTTGCTATCGGTGACGATAAGTTGTTATCTCATTTAATAATTGGCAAAAAGAAATGAGAGCACGAAGCATCAAACGACAGCTATTGTGCTATCTATTTTAATTTTGATATTGAAGCCTAACTTCGATAAAGTTCCCCTATCAAATTCTCTGAGCAATAACAATTTAGTAGAAAAGTTTGAAAAATTTTTTAATCTCATTGCTAATGTCAGTGGCTTTACGATGACGTTCAATGCAATTTTCAGAGCATGATTATATATTTTTAAATCCGGAAGCTCGTAGCCTGACAGTGATTAGAAATAAACGTTCATGAAACTTCAATTATCCAATCTGTACATAAAGAGTATTTGACAACACGAGGCATAACAACAAAAATAGGTCAGTCACATAAAGATGAAGAAAAGAAGCGTAATAAGTTTGTTCCCTATGCAACCTTCCTGTAACATTTCATTGAACACGAAGAAATAACAAAGCAATTAGATTATAATACTGATAACCATAATAATGTATACCATTCGTAGTACAAATTGAGAAAAATTAATTACATGTTGTCATACATTTCCTATTTGAATTTATTGAAATGTAAATAATGGTGTGATTCGAGACATTGTTTTGTTTACAAAATTTTAAGCTATTAAAAGGGGTGAAATTTTAAAGTGAATAACGACGCTATAAACACAATGAAGCAAGTATTACGAGAAGAACTCTACTTATAAAATTGATGACATTTTAGATTATACTCATTACCCATTGTTGTAGAATAAATAAAAATGTAAGACTAGAAGTACTGAAAATGTATATATGTATATAGAACTGATGAATTATATATTCACTTATTTTCTGCAAGTAGTCATACATGATTTAATTTACCCATCACGGGAAACTCGGAGTCGTCACACTTGGCAAGTTTTGTCAGTTTGTCATACCCTGGCATGTTTACCAGTGTTGCGAGAATTTTGTTAATTTTAGGCATTTTATCATTGTTATTTTCTTTACGCACATATAACTGTCCATAGGAATAATTTATGCCACAGCCGCCTTAGAGAACTATTTTTAGAATCTTTCAGAACTAACATTTTCGATGAAGCTAATACACTGTTATATTGAGCATTCTAAGCATATTTGACGGCCCATGATGTTCACAAAACCGTAGAATTTAGATTATTGATATTATAGACAGTAGTCAGTAAGCTCGGTATTACAGCGAAACGCTACTAGTTCGATATCATTCGACATTGATGACGAATGGATCATAATAAATTGATAATGTTTGCAACTCTTCGCGAAAAGGTCAGATAAGAATGAAGCTGAAGGTGTTATTATTTTTCAATCAGTACTGGTCGCCGGAGAATATCTAAAATAGCACTGTCAGTCAGTTTGCTCTGTATCCATTATTTAATTTATTTATTTGTTAAATTACTTTGTTTTTCTGGGATGTTCGGGGGGTGATTGTTCGGCAGTTAACGATTATCCTTGATCACCGTGATTACATTCGCTAATCAATTACCAAAATAACCACAAAATAATCGATTACTGCCCGACTCTGGTAATCCGCGGCATTGCATTCGGCGAGTCTCGTGATCGTCGTAGAAATTGTAAAAAAAAAACAAATCGAGACCATTACGCGTCTATTTACTCGCCCCTCGGTTCGTTCGCGTTGCCTTTTCTACTAACGAACTCGAGACAGCGGAGCGGGGTCTGACCCCAACCTAACCCTCATCCTTCGCGGGTAACGGAAGCGGGCGAAGAACAACGGCGCGTGTATTATTGGGAGGGGGAAGGGGAAGGGGAAGGGAGAGAAAACGAAAGGGAGGGGATCAACGATGAAACGGAGGAAGGGAGTTAGGACGAAGACAGTATAGAGAGCCGGTGAAGGCAGAATATATCGAGCGAGAGTGAATCGAGTGAACGAGCACGACAAGCGTGCAGTCGCTGCCGGCACAGAAAGAGGAACGAGCGCGTAGTCGCGTCAGTGACAGGCACGGACACGAATCGGTCGCGTCGTCTCGTCTCTTCTCGTCAGATTTCGTTTTTTATCGCGAATCCTCACTCATCCTCTACTCCCGACAGTTCGTCGGTTGGAGGTTAGGAAGACGCGTGTGGACCGATGCGAGACCATGCTGTACCTGTCCGGCTTTCACCGCCATCTTGATCGTTGGGATCAGCGCGTTCTAGCACCTTGAAACGATCACGATCCCTCGCGTCGATCGATCTTATTGATACGATAAATCGCCGTCGGTTAAACATCCCCGCGGTTCGTGCTCTTCCGTCGTTGCCCTCGAATAGCCCTTCTTCTCTCCCCACCCCTCCATCACCGTTGCGCGTACCAACGATTCCCACTCCCTCTGCCGCGCATCTCTTCCGCGGGAAAGTCTTTCGATTGTTGTTCGCGGTTCCGGGCGCACTGTTTTCGTCCCCGCGAAATGTGACGCTCTTGTGCTGACACGAGTGAACGAACGGTGCCGGGGGCCGATCCTCCCATGGTGTACGACGCGAAACAGATCAGACGATCCGCGGCTAGTTCGATGGGAATCTTTCTTCTTCTGTTCACGTGAGAATCCGGTGAAACGCGAGAGAAAAGAAATCCTTTTCTCGTTCAACCTTCCGCCGGGAAAGACATGATCGTCGACGCGACCGTGTACCGTGTACCGCTTGCTTTTCCGTGATATTTCGTCGTGAGCCGTGCTTTCGCCGATTCGACCGATGTCTCGAAAAGATTTCGAACGATGAACGTTGTAATTGATCGACGGATACGGAATGTCGATTAATGAACCAGTGTTCGTTGCCGTGGTGGAAGGAGCTTAACAGTGGGACTGTGTTTCCTTGATATCGCAGCTGTTGGCCTGGCAACCGGACGGCGCCGATACCCTTAAGGGCGGTATCGCGAACCTTGACAACCATGCACGACAACGCGTCGCGAGTCCTGCGTTTTTCACGCGACTGTCGAAACGGTCGTTCGAGTGCCTGAAGGGAACCGGTCGTGGATATCGATAGATCACAGATGATGATCGTTGTCCCGTCGTCGCTGAAGTTTCGTTTCGAGCTCGACAACGCAGCGAAAACGAGATCGGCGTTAGGCTAGCGATCGGCCGGAACGTGCACAGCGAATACTTAATTAGTGCCTTTGATGTGCCATGAATACCAACGTTAAATTCACCGAAGGATAACACGCTCTTTCTATTCTCTCGTTTTTCGTGGTCTTCTCGGAGAAACCATCGATAAAGTGGAACGTGGTTCTTGGAAGACGTGTCGTATATATCGAAAGTGCATGGGGGAAGTCAGTGCTTCTCTAAAGAGACCTATAATGCTATGCTTCGTACAAGGATTTTATTCGCGGGAGGAATCGAAGTTGCGCCGCTCCAAAAGGTAAAGTACCCATGTTTTTCTAAGTGTCGTTTAAACAGTTTCGCGACGCAGTCGATACACCGGGCAATCCTCTTTAAAGATGTCTGCTAGCTCAGAAGCGCGTTCGAGGGTTGAACGAACGCGCATACTTCCACTTTTTATAGTTGTTTCTATGCACCCACTATAGCGACGAAAGTCTCCTAACGTCCGAAACTTTCCTGACGTGCCGAGTTGTGGTGCCTTTAGAACTTTAATACATTGGGGTTACATTATACGTCAGGCTTGGGCACTATCGAAATAAATTATTTGGAAAAAAATCGTTAAGATATTATAGTATCTTGTTTGGCTGGGGTGAGCGACTCGATTACTGTGGGGGTGCTAATTACTGAATATTAATTACACTTATTTTTAAAGCATAATAAATATTCAAGAATTATTTAAATAGAAAGAAATTTTTAACACTTAACTTACCACGGTCAAAATGACAGGTTTTATATTTTACAATTATTGAGAAAGTAAAAACTCATTTTTGGAAATTGGTGGAACAAATTTCCTTGTCCAAGCTTTTATTATATTGAAAATTACGGACAATCTCAATAAATTTGGGGTTGTCATTTTTATAAAGCGAAATTTACTAGGCACTGTTAATTTTTTTCTTTAAAATCAGTTAATATATATGTTATATATCTCTTGTTTAATATTCGTTATGCTTCAAAAATAAGTATAATATACGTTAGTTTATTTGAATAGCCAAATAATGTTCTCATCTTTATTTAAATTACAAATGAAATTCAAATAATTTTTCATTTCATCGTTGATCAACGTCGTTGGTCAACGTTGCCGATTCGGTTATTCAAGTTCATACGAAATCAATTTGGTCTTTTACGTAACATATTTATGTAACATTTCGTACGTAATATTAAACCAGTGAATTTCGATGGGGACATACATTCGTGTTTAATTATTATGCGTGTCGTTTGATTGTACTCCAGTATTAAACAGCGAGGATGACTTTGAATTGCAGTCTTAAACAATTAAGATGACTTTGAATCTTGTCGTTGTGTCATGTTGATAACATAATAAATTCGTCGTAGAAGATTTTCTATGTTCATCTAACATTGCTTTTCGATGTTAATTTTCAAAATTTTCAATCACAGTTGATCTCTAATTTTTTTATTTTTTGGACAGTGACACGTTGATAGATCTTTTTTATAAAAACGCGGACATCCTGTGTTCCTAATTATAATATTTTGAAAGTTACATAACTCGAAAAAGAACAGATGAGTTAGGGTAAGGGACCCAATTACTGTAGGAGTACTGTGCCTATATTAATTATATTTATTTTTAAAGCATAATGAATATTAAAAAAGGAAAATTAAATCTTTTTCATTAAAATCAGTTAATATATATGTTATATCTATTTTTTAATACTCATTATGCCTTAAAAATAAATATAATTAATATAAGTAATTGTGTCCCTTACCCTACATAAAATGCTCCGAGTAATTAAACCTGCAGATAATCACGAACAGGTTAATTCCGACTCTAATCGGTATGCAGAGTGTCCCATACATAATTAATATTATTTGCGTCGTTAATGACAGATTTTAAGGATCTCTATAAATTATGTCCACGTATAGCCATTAAAAGATTAAAAAGTCATAGGTCGTTGAACTTATCTGGATGTCGTCTGCAGTGAGGCATTGTATGTATCTATGTAGAGAGAGGTCAATGTTCAGAAAGTATCGATGGCATCGGACTAATATATAAAATGACCACTTGAATTGTTCTTTTATCATTGGATACAGATATTTTTTTATACAGCATGAACTGTTTATGCCAATTGTATCTATTACGCTTTTATTGAAATTTGGATAAACAGTTCGTTTATAGTATTCAATTAAATACAATAAAATTTAAATCTCTTTAAATCTGTGCGCGTATAACACTTCTATCATATCCCTTTTGTATTAAAAAAGAAACCCAACGAGCATTCCACTTTACTAATTATGAATAACTGTCTTAAATCGCATTGTTTCGTTGTCTAGTTGTTCATTAAATAAGACCGCTTTCAAGTGAATTTAACTATGGAATTTCGCAGACTTAACGAGTAGGAATTAAATGCAAAATATATATAAGAACATAATTCGCATAATTAATTCGATTGCTCTCGAGTTCACAATTCCAGACTAGGATGGAAACTTTCTACCCATTATTTTAATAAAAAGCTCTCTCCTTTATACGTGTCGCGTTGTTCGGTGGTTGCATATATAAATAAATAATTTTTTCCGCAACTCCTTTAATTATAGTAGAAACCTGCAGAGATTTATTTGAAAATTTTTATATGGTTTGAAGATAATTTACCGTTTGTATTGTATTCCTCCGGTCTTAAGGTAAGACCAAACAAGGGTAACACCTATAAAACCAAAATTTAAGGTATCAGGTCATCCCATAATAATTGTAACTTTCTTCACGTTTTTTGGAAGGTAAAATAAATAGCTTCTTATTCTTGGTAAAATACCATACTTTATGGAAAATATCAGAAGAAATTTTAGTTCCATTATTTTGGACACGTTACAATTAATAAGAGAAGAAACACATTTGTATCAAATACATTTCCTTCTGGCGAATCCGAGATCTGTACGATTGAGAACGTAAACAAAAATGGGCCTAACTATTCTGCTTCCCTTTTTTGTTTGCTTATCGATAAAGTGCTCAATTAACGGAACGACGAAAACCGTGGCTTATCGCACAGTAGAATAGTGTTCGACAAGCAGTTCTTTTATCCCTTGACCACACCGGGACTTCGTTCCGTCCAATGCCTGTCATTTGGCTTAATTTAGGTCACCAAAGTCATAGCGTAATCGGCTACGTACTTACGGTCGTATGCTGGCGATCCATGAAGATGACAATCCGACAGAGTTCTGTATCTATCGCAAACATCTTGTCCCCTCTTATCGCTTTGCAGCTACCGTGCTCGAAATGGTTTTCGGCTTACGATAAACCGCGTTCGTAGGTCGTTCAAAATGATTTCATGACTCAAAACCGATGCAGTTGTTTGTCAGTTGCTGGCAAATAGCTGTCTGCAAATTTTATATCTAGACTGCGGAAGTTTATGCGAAATTTACGTTTCTCTAGAAGAACTTAAAGAAATTGTGATTTAATACTACAGGGTTATGTATATGCATGTATAGATTTTATTATCTGCAATTGCCGCGATTATGTTGATACAACGCTAATTAGATGAATATCAAAGACGACGTTATGGAATAACATAGATCTCTTCAGAAATTGCTTGCTCAGCGTATATGTATTGTATACACACAAGCAACTATACACGTCATGCCTTCGATCAATTGGATAGAATTATGCATTTAATTATTAACCTATGACCACACACGTTCGTCATTTTTAACTACGAACGATGTTCCATTCACGATCTCGTTCAGTGCTGATTCGATTTATTTTCGGCTACACCATCCTATAATCAAATTTTGTATTATCGTATCTCTCTACGAATCCCATAGTTAATTGGTAGCTGTGTTAATGTAAAAACACTTGCATTTTGCTCTTGATTGTTGTTCATCTTCAATTTATGTTTGTTGTTTCTCAATTCTAGATCTTTTAACAGATGGTGTAAGTGTTTTACGAGAACATATATATGATAGACTTCGCTCCGTATTTTTCTGAATTGTTTATTTCAATAGTTTCGTTAAATTTATTCCTTTCATTGTGTTCATATTTATTATGAATTTGCACACGTACTAAAATACTTTAACAAGGACTGTAACAACAGAACAAATGCAGGTAGCGTGTTAATAATCTGCGGTGCAACTAAGCAACAGTTTAATTATTTAACTTAGTTATTTACCCAGTCGTAAAAGTGATTAAAAATTCGTGGGCTTGCCAGAGGCCGCGCAAAAGCGTAAAAGGGCGCGACATCGTGAAACGGTTTTGACGAGTGTAGAACACGTTTCGGTTCGTTCCCCTCGCAAGAGGCTCGTAATTGAAACTAATAACGCAAAATAAAAAGTACGCAGACCATCGTAGTTACTGTCGCGGACAATTAAATGCTCGAACTCGTCAGTGTTCATGCGTCCATTGGCGGCATTAATTCAATCGTGTTTCGCTCCCTGTTAACCGTTCGTCGTGCGGTTCTATAGAATTTTATTCGACGATTCAATTAAGGCAATCGAAAGGTTGTTCGTACTATATCGTGAGCACTTCCCCTTTGATCCTTCCGACTCCAAATTTCGCTGAACCGTTTCGTGTCGCGGCTTGCTCTCCTTTGTTGGTTCAGCCCGGAATTTCCTGGATTGCCGGAAAATTAGAGACAATAAAGACGTGCGCACGGCTCGATTGATTCACGTTTCCCTTCTCAACTTTCCGCGAATACGCCGGCAATGTCGAGAATGCGATTTCCTATTGATCATACCTACATGTTGGGCAGCACGTTAGCCATCAACGTGACACATTTGTGACGACTATGATTTCTTATTTTGGACAAACAAGTTCTAAGTTGCTGTATACATACTTCCATATCAAATTTTAATAAATTTCGATACTGTACTTGCCAAATATATAAATACCATTATACCACTTGGTTTAAGGCAATAATAAATAAATAAATACCTAGAGGATGTTCAGGAAATTTACATACAAAATTTACATAAATGGATAAAATCCGCAGTCGAATAGTAATGTAAGCATATTTCTTACCTATTGATTATCTTCATAGGTAGGGAAATGGCATAATAATGAGTTTAAAATTATAGAACATTTTCTACAGTGGATCAACAATAATATACTTAAATATTGAATAACATGTGACCAGCGAATGTCTGTACAGTACACTGTTTAAGATCTGCGAAATTTCATCAGATCAGGTCAGCCCATATTTACTCATGCGTCAAATGATTTATGGATGGGAGTGTACATACCGTTATTATTAGAAACTTGTATTCTTGGTATACTTTTTAAACTGAAACTATGCGGTTGGAATTTGCGAATAGTTTTGACTGCAATCTCCTAATGATTATCATGTTTTAACAAGAATTTCAATAAAACAACAAAAGTGAAACTTTCTATTTAAACTTCCTCGTTTTAATGTATTCCGCGGGACGGTTTTCTTAAGTTTTCTGCAGATGTTTATCGGTAAATTAATGCGTTGTAACATAGTTAACGATAAATAAAAGTCAAAGTTTCATTGCAAAATGTATTATTTTGAAAGCGGTAAAGTGTCCCCCGAGCAAGAAAACACGAAAAGGCGATAAGATTGATTTTTACAATAATCAGAATCATGCTGTCCGTGTGTTTTTTAATCTGAAGCAGGATATAAAATACGAGATGTTGAGTTAGTATTTCAGAACTATGGTCTATCGGGACTAGTTCTTCGACCTGTACCGTTAAGTTTTTAAGCATACATAGGATGTCATGCATGTTTAACATCCCAATGTCCGGAGAAATGTCATTCACATTTTTGTCAGCTCGAATGACTTAGCACTGGTTTCTGTTAATGACTTCGTACAATATGCAAAACGTAAACCAGGACTGAAAATTTCCGACATCGAAAAATCCAAGAATTCATTCATTTTCAATGAGATAAAAATTAAGAGAAGCATTTCTGATCATTTTCAAAGATCTGCGTTAAACCGCTATATGTCCGCCAATTGTGAAAACTTTTGAAATGAAATTGTTAAAAAATACTGCCGCGGTTGTTTATTTTCAAACGGTAACGACAATTGTTGGATAAGATCTACCTTTAAAAGGCGTTTCCCGTGTTTCGTTTCAGAATTTGCATCTGCGTCAAAATGACGCAGTTTAGTTGAATCCATTTTAATATGTACGTGCCTCTCCTTACTAAATTATTCAAAACATTTGAGAAATCCTAAAATGTCACTTACATAGAACGCAATGTAGTTGCAGTGATATAAATCAGCGTAGCATAAATCAGTGAGGTATGTTATAGTTGGAATGAAATTTTCGTGTCAGCCCCCATTTTAGACCGGAAAGGATTAACGTGTTCTGCATCGTCGTAAAGCCCTCACAGAGTCGAAACAAAAACCATCGGGCAAATATTATATTTACATAATCTTTCGGATATTCCTTATGTAACATTTTATTCATGGAGATTGAGTAATTGAATATCGATTTTAACCCTCAGCACTCGAATAGCGATTGTAAGGCGCCACTAAAAATTGTTGTATCATTATTCAAAATATGTTTGACTTTATTAAATTTGTTTGTATTTAATAAATGACTAAACACTTCAGCACTGTACGAGTAAATTGCACCATTTTTGGATTTATAACCTGAAAAAAAATCTATAGAAGGGAAATATTCTAGATTGGAAGAAATGTTTCGTTTTGGAGTTAAAAAGGCTTCGAGTGGTAAGGGTTGATACTCCGGGTCAAAATAGACCCTGGTTCCCCCGTCGATGGGTTAATACATGTTTTCCGTTAATTCTTCCGAATGTTTTATCGGTTTCACGTGATTCAATTGGTAAAGGCGTTGACGAGCAAAACCAAACTGTCGGCTGCATTACGTGGCACGTGCTTTAACAAGGCGCTGGTTCGAGTAAAGTGCCGCTAAACTCGCTGGCATAGACTGTCTGGTAGAACGACGACCTCGCGATCGTGGTCGTGGTCGTGGTCGTGGTCGTGGCAGCCGGCAGCTGCCACTGCCGGTTCGTTTTCATAGCGTGCGAGCACGCACGCTGTTATTTACAGTTTATACTAGAATCGACGTAACTCTTTCGGTATCTTTACTCTGCAAGTATAGAACGTCTTCATACATCCGAGAAATTGGGGATCCAAGTGTCACTTTTTTATCGTGTAGATACTATTCTTCGATCGGTCACCAGTAGCATCTATCGTAGAAAACTATAGCAATTGAAGCACTGTATACTGTACACCACTGTGTCAGTGCAAATCTTTACCAACGTATCCGTGACGTTTCTCCGATTAAAATATCACCGAGCACGACACGATTTGCATAATATTTACTCGTTTAATCCATGACATTGTAGAACCTCGATTATCCGAACTAATCGGCGGGATATGAGTGTTCGGACTACAGAAGAATTATCTAGCTACAATGTTAAACCTTTACTGACTTGTACAACGAATCACGTTGAACATGGATCATATTAGATTTAATAATTTACATTCGGATAATAGAGAATTTAGACATTATCGATTCGGATAATCGAGGTTTTACTCTGTCGCGAATTAAACAAGCAAATGTGCTCCGAATTATGCCATGTTTGGCCTCTTTTTAATCAGAAAGATGTGGCGAATATCAATGTTTTACTGCTTTCTTCCGTTAACGGTTTTAACACATTGAAAATAGTACGATGACATTCTTAAATTCTTTTAATCCTTCCACCGTTTTAAATTACACATATTAATTTTGCATCATAAATGTATAAAATCCGTTATAAGTCAAATGAATGAAAGATAGGGGTACAACTAGTCGTTGTCGTTATACAACTAGACGTTGCAAACCGACAGAAATCAGTGTCGCCAGATCAAGACTTGTTCCTCCACTCTAATTTCCCTTTCTACCGCGCTGTTCCCCACGGTTCCGTCGCGGTCACGTGATTTTTTCCCCTCAATTCGTGCTCCCTCCCCTCATCTGGCGGCACTGTTCAGAAGCGTGACAGTTCGTCTATAAGAGGGATCGTTCCCACCGGATTATCAGCCATGGAATTTATTTTGCGCGTACTCGCATGTACCGAATCCAATTATCTTTCACTCTCCGATTAAATTGCTTATAACGGAGCATTACACTGTAACTTGGCCGTTAACTGTACCCTTCAACGGCCGGTTACCCTGCAACGATGTGCCGTTTTCGCTGAAAAGTGAAAGGTTAAGCTTCGCCGTAGCGTGGACTTCGTGAAAACTTCTCGGCAACATCGAACATGCCGATACAAATCGATTCCATTCGGATACTGTTACGTAACACGTCGGACTCGGCCCTAGGCTAGATTTCTGTAACCCGATGTGGGCCGTTCGAGTTAACCAGAAGCGTTCTCGATTCTCTTTTGTAATAGGACATCGCGACCTAAAATGTTTTATCTAACCTACATTCCACCAAAGAGACGCCTTCCACGAGGTATTTCAATGCGGCTTCAAGAATAACTCGTTGGGAAATTTTATTTTACCTTTCGCGTTTCGCTGCCAGGCCGGATATACGCGAATTACGAAATTAATGAACGTTTCATGAGGAAATAATTGAAAACATAGAAGATTTCGCATTAAATTGGTACATATTGCTTCGCCGGTACAGGGTGTCCAAAAAATGTCGGATCTTCTTGAAAAAAGAGGGGCGGTTCCTGACGTCACTCGAAGTAACGTTCTCCACGGCTTTGTTCAGGAGTTGATAACGAAACACGTGGAACTGTCCGCTGAGTCCGCGCTCTGATTGGTCCGTGTTTTTCGGTAACCTCTTAAGTACGGCGCGTTTGTCCGCAACTCTGCCTCCCAGGGACGGCGCGCCTAACCGCGGAAGGCAAAAAAGCCACTATAGTGGTTCGTGCTGTTCGAACTGATGCTTTCCACGGAAAGCCACTATAGTGGCGCGTCGTTCCTAAAAGGTTAATAGCTCCTCAACAGAGCCACGGAGAACATTTTCGCAAAGGGAAAAGTTACTTCGAGTGACCTCTGGAATCGTCCCTTTCAAGGAAATGCAACATTTACGGGGCACCCTGTATATCTAATCCCGTATCACGTTACACTTCTCGGCGGTTAAATATTTGTTAGATGATCGCTTTCCACGGATTGAGACGAATAGTTTTCTCGTTCGGAACGAGTACTTACAGTTGTACGCATGCGTTCGCGATTAAACGCTTGCCGACAGATTAAGACGAATATAGCTCGACAATTTCCCGTGAACATTTACAGCTCGTTATTAATGACTAATATATGAATGTTCTCGATTGATTGAAAAGAATGTGTTAGCTGGTTTGTATCGAATGTTTCTCCTCGCCGAGAAGTCTGTTGTCGGAAAATACGTGAATTTTAAGGAACATCGGACGTAGCAAATATTTGCTGTATGGATCGGTAGAATTTCAACGGAATGCGGACGAAGGATACTGTTCCACGACGGAACAGACTCGATTGCTCGTCTTAGGAAAGTCGCTGACTCGATCTTCTCGCAGGTACCTGGTGCAACGGATCCGTTGTGTTCGATGCGTCTGAATGTTTGCAAAACTAGGATGCATGGAGAGTATCATTGGCGAAAGCGTGAAAACGCGGATATACCTACGTGCTTTCTCGGTTAATGAGTATCTTCGCAATGGTTTCAGTTTCTCTCTATTCAAAGTCTCATGCTGGGGTCTCGTTACACGCGGATCGTAGAAACCTAAGAAGACTCCAGTCGTTTTCTTTTGTTTAGAATTGAATCCGTCAGCTGTCAAGACAAAGTAAAAGGCTTCGAAGCTTGTACAGCAGAATTTTAAACTTGACAAATATATTCAGTAACGTAGAAATAGAACAGGCTCGGAACGGCCACAGACCGGCTGTTTATTAATTGTCCGAGAATTCGGCAGTCGATAGAGATTGCGTTATTTTATTAACCAGCGTTGCAGGTGCCGCACGGCTCGCATAAATTGCAGCCATAGTCCAAGCAAACACAGCACCACGTAAACTGCTTAAGATATAAACTGTTCTGTCGATTGATAGCAAGAAGACTATGCAACGATTAAACGTTGTCATCTCGGTGCTTTGTATTTTCGTTTTTAGGCGTGCGTGCGCACGATTTTCGCGATTGCAATGGCAAATATACATTCGGTATCTAAGTCCTACTTTCGTGAAGTATTTTCGTATTTATTATATGATAGCGTGTTCTTAGAGGAATGTTTACCGAGAGGCAATATGAGGCACTTCCATTTTACGATAGATCAAGACGGTTAAAACCCCAGGAGTTAGGTCAATAAACTAAATGTAATTTCACAAAGCTAAGTCGATGCGCGCGGAGTATTCTTAACGTCCGCTACATTGTTGCAAGCAGCGTGTGCGCGTGTCCGGTAAACAAAGGTGCTATAGAAGAGATTGTGGAACGTTAGGATGCAATTTTATCTAGGATTTGCAGAAGCCAGATGGTATCTTGAAGAGGGGTAAAGCACGCGGAATGAATCATAAACATAGTTCCCGGAGTATTTTCGAAACCGTTGACGATATCGAGTGATGCAACAGATAAAACGATATCGTTTTTTCCGTTGGCGAATCTAAGAAAGTTCACTTAAACGATGTCACTAAACAAATACAGCAAAAGCAGGCATTTTTCAACTTGTATCGAATTATTGCATCTTCTAAATCTGTATCGAAGTTTCTCTTGAGAAATAATGGAATTATTTATTTTATAAAGCAAAAATTGGTGTACTCCATCATACCTCATAGAAGAAGATAATGCATGTCAGTTTAAAAGATAGTCTAATGTCAGAATGGAAATCTGACTGTTAAAACAAATTATATTAATGATTTTCAGATAAAATTTTCATATATCTTTTATATTTCGTCTATAAAAAAGCGTTTTCAATATTATTTGATCAGGTCTCGTTTGGATTTAATAAATGTGGTTGAACAACGACATTTCATGTGAAAGTACGAGTTCAACTTCAAAAAATTCAGATTCACGACATTTTCCTCGAGAAAATGTTCTACTTCTCGGTTCGATCTAACCGCGGACTGTTTCGAATAATAACCATTTCCAATTTGTTATTATTCTCATCCCGTTAGCAACGCCTAGCATATGCAAGATTATCCACTGAATAACCTTGCCTGCCCACTGACCCCCTTATTTAATCAGCCGCAAGGGTTTCGCAGGCTTTCGTTTACATTCATTTCACTCGATCCCGATCAGCGTGTTTATTTCTCTCTGTTTTGCCTGGTTGCGTCACGTCGTGGTTTTCCGATTTTTACAACCGCTGGATTTTTGCCAGTTTCTCTGGTCAGAGAGCCCCGGTTTCGAATTCTGATCGATGAATAACGCAAGCACTGGCCACAATTTAATATCAACCTAATCATGCGCAGTTCAATTCACTTTACATATATACAAATTACAATTACAATAACAGAAAATTACAATTTACCGTAACTATTATAATTTATCCAAACGAGGTAACAATACCAATCACTTTGAACATCTTCTAAATGCCTTGAAAAAATTACTAAAAAATTTAAAACCTTTATCATTTTTGATCAACGAACTCTTTCTTTACCCGACTGGCTGATTATGTGAAGTGCTTGTTAATCGCAAAAGTGACGCGTTTATCGGACAGGAAGTACGCGACGTCAAGTATTTCTACGATATCCGATACTCGTGCACACCCGCGAATTTTTTGTGATAAATTCATGGATCCGTAACGTCCTCGTCATTCATGGTTCCAAACTGTCTGGCACTTGCCAGATCCCACGAATTAACGTGAAATCTTATATCCCCAGCATTAGATCACGTGCGAAACTGTCCGGGTTTATTTGATCATTTGCTGCACAAAAACGACACTGTTTTGAAGATTATCGTTTGACGTCATAGGTTTCTGTCTGTCATGCTGACTCAATTATGGGCTGGCTAGAATTTGATGCGAGAAATTGCGTGGGTCGGATGTGGAAGTTATCTGTATTAAAGCTTTTTGCAGGAAAAAAACTGGAACGGTATGAATGGCAGGCTTACATCGGTTAGTTAATCTCGAGTGTGTAATATTTTTTCGGAGACCATGCGATATCGCTTCCGCATTCCGTATATCCAGTGTTCCTGATTTTTCGATATTTTCCATTTGTTTAAAAATGATAAATCAGATTATACTTTTCCAGAAATTAAAAGAAATATTGCAAAATTTATATTTTTCTAGTAACGTTGATAATGTTCATCGAAAATGTGTGAAGTTGCTTTTTTCTGTTAAATATTTTCCTACAAAAGGGTAATGCCACTAGTATGGGTCACCTGATTTGTGAAAATGAATGAGATTTTTATAATTTGACGGCCGATTTTTAATTGTCTGCATTAACTGCAAGACAATATTTTAAAATTCTTTTAATGTCCTTACTGTTTTTCAATCCTTTGTGTTTACTATACGGAATCCACTCATTTGTGTCATACATGTCTGTAATCCGCAGTCTATTAATAGCTTTCCAACTCATAAGTTCCTCGAGTGATAGGTACTATAAATACTGTCATTTCTTGAGAAATGGAAGACAAGCAGTTATAAAATTTCTTGAAAAGAAACACTACATTACATGTGTGTGTGTGTGTGTTTATTATATCTTGTCTCTTGTTGTTAAGAAAAAATGGTGAGTGGCGTCGCACGTGTCAAGTGACGATATCCGTTTTGTTGTAATATCAGCTACGGTTATTACGTGTACAAGTGAAATGTTAATTTTAGTTTAATCAATGTGATCTGAAGTGAAACAGTCATGCACTCGTTTGGGATTATGAATCCTTTGTTTTATCGTAAAGGTGTAAATGGTAAAGAAGAAACTTTGTTACTAGAATTTATCCTACGTGAACTTTAACTTCAATAATTTACTCATGAAATTTTTAGCGCGAGGACGCGTTCTTTCATTATTAATATCATGCTACTTTAATTAACCTTTTTGGACTGGAAATGACAAAAATTAATTCGTCTTTCGTGTTCGCTATCACCTTTTACAAATATTTTAGTCTTGAATTAAGCTGAACGGAGCATTACGACGCGTCACAAGAAAATAGTAGCCCTACACGATCTATGTCACAGCACGGGCCCGAGAATTGGGCTTACATCGAGACTTTACTGTATTTATATTGTTGCAAAAGAGATTGTATTTACGTTGGTAATTTTATATTTCTTGTTTTACGTATCTTTGAAAAATACTACTATATACTACTATACTATACTATATACTACTATATATTACTCTCCTTATTTCTCACTTTCTCACCTTCTCACAATCCCTTGTTACCCTCAGTTTTTCCTTCAGCTTGTCCACCTTTCCACCAGGTGTCTCTCGTTGCTCCTCTTCGGTTTTCCTTTACTTTTACTCTTTTCTTAGCATTCTAACCTCTTACCAGCGGCCCACTCATTTCCACCCAAGCACTTTCTGTCTATCGTCTACTTCCTTCCTCCTTCCCGCGTTTTTCTTTTATAGCGTTTTTACTGTAGGTGCATTTGCGTTCTTTATTCTCACTTCCGCCTACCCTATAATTTTCCAACCTTTTCCGTCTCGTTGCCATTCTCTAGAACTTTTTATTGTTCAGCACCCACTCCTAATAGCGTATTAGCATTTCCCATTATAGCTACGTGTATGCGTTATTCTATAAAAAGTAAGTTTGATAAAAAGTTGGATCGAATGTAAACAAAGAAAATTATACAAGATAAATTTCAACTGCCTCAGATTTTTTCAGTTTTCACCGATCGTGACGACCATGCTCGGAACCTATCGATTATCTTTGATTCTATTGTTGGAAGGTACAATTTGTATGCTATTACGGAAATACCAGTTCTCATGTATTTTTACAATTTCGTTTTATTATCACACTGGAAGGTATTTTAATTTTCAAATTTAGTTTTATCGTTGTTTTACCATCAAACATTATTGGCAACAACAGAAGATGATTATATAGTTTTTAAAGAATTTTTTTTATCGCGTTTTATCAAAGTTTATCAGCAAACTTTGTTTATTTATAGATAAGACCAGAAACAATATTTCTCGCCCAAACAGACAATCTCAGTGAAAAAAAAATCTACGAGCTTTTAGAACAGAGTAGTGAACTCCACGATTCCATTTATCAAGCGTAAATGCTTAAGCTTTCTTTCGCGGATAACTATGGCTGCTCTAACTGAAAAGAAAATGAAGAAGGGGAAAAAGAGTTCGCCAGACGATAAGACAACGCAGATAAACGTTTCCCGCGAACTTCGCTTTATGTAACTCGCGTAAGATAGAATTCACTGGGGAGGAGGCGTGTGCGGTTGTATGGAGCAGAAGATAACGATTTGTTTAGATTGTCGTCTCGGGATCGAAAGTGAACGCGCTGCAAGGCGTTAAATCTTTTAATCTGGCAGGATGTATGCTAACTGATCTAAGCGCGGGTGGTAGTCACGGACTCGTCGTGACGGTAGCAATGAACGCCCGGAGATCATTGACCAACCGTGAGGCAATGTTTTACGAATTGTCTGTGTATATTTATTATCGCGATTAAGCAACACTTCGTAGACTCAAATAAAAAAAAAAAAGACATTCAAATCACACGGGTAGTTCACGAGAGAAAAATGCCTGGATTTCCGTGAAGGCGGGTAAAAATTGAAAATTTGTGTTTTATGAATAAATTGAGGACCAACAAAATGATGACTCAAGCAATTCCTAGTTTCCCGTGGAAATACCCGAGATTATAACGTGTGATTCATTTTACGTAGCATGACTCAATCGTCGCATTTTTGGCAACTTTCACGCTTTTTTAAAGGAATTTTGTCATCTACGCTTAGGCGGTTGGTTTCTCAAAAAGATTTTTTTGTTCGATCATATTTGATACTGGCAACGCTCGAGTAACACGATTAATTGGTTTCGAGAATAACTTGATAACAAATAACAAATGCGAAAGATAATTCTTAGAATTGTTAAAAAGAAAACTTTAAGAACCATGAAACCGAAATACTGTTAAATATAAATATTGTTATTTTTTTTTAAATAATGTAAAATAATCAACTTTGGCGGTGCAATGATCGAGTGTTAATACGCTTATTAGTATCGCCAGGCTTTTTGACAGGCATTATGGCAGATCCATCAAGATTCGTTATTTGCATGTTGGCCCGCATTCGGTTGTGCGAATTCTGTTTGCCTCGACGTGATAAACAGTCGCGACATTGATGACGTAATATGCATCAAATATAGACTTACTGTGATTAATGATATTGCGGGCAGCTCGATATTCGGAACACACCGTCGGACACATTAATTGACACTGGCAGACAGTTCGAACAATGCTAAAATTTCCTTAACCCCGGCAGTATGGATCATGCAACCCGGCGACCGAGCCATGCAGTGAGATCGATATGTATACAGCTATAGCTTTCGGTATTCGAATGCGCTGATACTGTTTTGTAATTCAAACAGAAATACATATTGGTTAACTTGAAATAATTATTCATTTTCCATTTAGTCACGAGTGGTGACTCTGAAGCACCATTAGAAATTGTTATAGCATTATTTCGAACAAATTACAAGAAATACTAAAAAATATTTGTTATATTACAAAATTTGTACTTAATCGGAAATCGGATCAGTTTCGAATGAATAAAATGAAAATATTCTAAGACGGAAGAAAAATTTAGTTTTAGAATTAAAACAGCGCCGAGTGCAAAGGGTTAATTACTATTCCCAATACAATAAAGTCTTGATCTAAGCCGAACGGAGCTACACAATCTCAGTCAGTTCGCCTATCCCCTCTACTGGGGGTCATACCCCGTGAGGGGTCGTGAAGCTCGAGCCGCCTCGGTCGCTTTTATTGTGGCCTCTTCCCGATTACAATAACAGTAACCACGTTATAATATGAATTTATAATATGAATTTATCTTAAAATAAGAATTCCGTTCCAGTCACGGTTTCCAAAGATTTTGTAACTTGCAAACATCCCCTTACTTGTTTGTACATACCGGACGAATTTTAATCACAATAGTGTAGAATGAAATAGGGTGTACATCAAATTATAAATTGAGAATTGTAAGCTATTAAACGTCGATCAGCTTTTAATTTGTAGGCTAACAGTTGTTCAGACAGTGTATTGTAAAATCAACATTTCTAGGCATTTATCGTAACGTTTGCGAAATATTCGAGTTGATTTTTACATTTTCTAGGAATGTGATTTACGGATCATTGATCGAAGCGAATGCGTTGATACGTACTAAATTACAATAGGAAAACAGATGCTTGAAGCATGACGAACGCTGCCTATTTTTAAGCGACGATACTATCGTTCTAATTTTGAGCTCTTTCTACGTGGCTTTCGATTTTCTTAGAAGAGACAATTAAAAGGTTCGACGTTAAAGTTGCCGTATCGATCGAGTACGCGCTCAGTATCACTAGAAATTAATATACATTTGTTAAAAACTATTATTATCTACAGTACACATTCATGACGTCGCGACGCATTATTGCCTATCGTTTGAAACTAGAACTAGTTTTATAATCTGAGAAATCGTCGAATTAAGTTGAAAGTACAATGTGTTTATTTTTTAATTCTAATAGGGTAAGGGAGCCAATTACTGTGGAGGTACCAATTTCAACATTTAATATCTCTTTTTTAATATTCATTATGCTTTCAAAATAAGGATAATTAATATAGGTACAGTAATTGTCAGCCCCACAGTAATTGGGTCCCTTACCCTAGTTTGATCAAGCAAGTCCAACAGAGATAAATTAATAAACTGCAGAACTTAGCGATTAATTTACGATGAAAATTTTCCGCAAAATAGTTTTTTCAATTTCTCAAAGTCAATTTTAGTCGATTATTAACCTTGGGAAGCCTGTATTTCAAGAAAATTATGTTTGTGTAGAAGTTACGTGTGACATGATTAATCGCGCGTTTGGCTGAAAACATTGCGGGATAATTAATCAACAAAATTGCTAACGAAACGATTATGTACACTATCGATCGCAAGTTCTCAACTTTTTTCACGATCGCAATTTATCATTCGAGCAATTTATGTCTGCGAAGCCGAACAACATAATATTAATATCCATTTAAACTCTTTTTGCAGATTAAAACTGTAAGTAAGTTCAATCTATTAAGAAATTATTTAATACCTGATATATTTAATCAGGTTATAATGAATAAAAATTATATATTATAGTTGAGACGTTATAGTTTTCTAGTTTCTGCCAATTAGGTTGACACTGTGTATAATAAAATGAGTATCAATCTATTTTAGTGATCACTATTTTTCAATTTACGTAAATAAACTGCGGATCTTTGCGCGCTCATAGCGCATAAAAATCTTGAAAAAGAATGAGCTCGGAGCTTTTATAGGATCTCAATCATTTTAATGTTATTTTTAAAATGCTATAATCACACACAAATTTATTTTACCCTAGTTTCTCGATACTCGGTCGCGAAAATAGAAATTCACGTAAACGTCCAAAGTCACATTTTCTAATTGTATTATTCGCAAGTCCCGATGAGATACATTTTGTAATCATGTTGTCGAAGGAATTACTGGAAATAACCAGATCGACGAGTTGCTATTCACAGGTACCAGTGAAGTACAATTTATAGTTTTCCATGCTCCCATCATCGAAGGAATTATTGCAAACAACCGGGCCGACGATTTATTATTCAAATGAATCACGTTATCGAAAAAGATTTGTTGAAAATAACCAGACGAATTCGTTTAGTATAGTGTACTAGAGATACGAATAAAACGCGTTCGAAGATATCGTGCGAAACTGGCGAACGAGGATGAATTTTCGGGGATGAGGCAGCGGAACGATGCTCGTTGGAACTTCAAGATGAAATATCGAACGGTTTATAGAGGTCGAGTGTAGGCACGTGTTAGATATATGTGTACAGCTGTGCAGAAATAAAGGATAACGTAGGCACCAGTCACTTTCCGGAGTATTGCACGGTTTATTGGACATACGTAGCACAACCATGCTGCAAACCGAAATCGACGTTCGTTTCAAACCTGTCCACAAGATAATCGACTTGTCGATTTCTCGATAAAGCCATTCATTGCAATAACTCGTCTTCAAATTTGTCTTTAACACACTAAACCACGCCATGTCATGCAGGTATCAAGAAATCTAATCAATTTATTAATTGAACCCGTTACTGAAAAGTCAAGACTTATCTTATGCATTTATAAGACAAATGAGTGGTTAGAATTTCAAAATGTAAAGGGATTAAGCGAACGAAACGACATTTTACAAAAAGCAACATTTTTGTATAGGGTTCCTGGGTCTTAGAAGCGGGCAATTTTTATTTTGCAATAAAGATCTGCAGTTTACTTATTGTACGGTCAGGGGCCCAATTACTATGGGGGGTACCAATTACTGTGCCTGTATTAATTATACTTATTTTTAAAGCATAATGAATTATAAAAAAGAGATATTAAACTTTTGTCACTACAATCAGTTCATATGTATGTTATATATCTCCCTTGGAATATTTATTATGCTTTAAAAATAAGTATAATTAATATAGGCACAGTAATTGGTATCTAGAAAGTAATTGGTTTCCTTACCCTAGTCACTGATATTTTAACTTTACTCCACCCAGAACCCTACGAATTAACGTTGAAATCTAGTCTAAAGATTGTAGGTCAAACTGTTGATACCACCTCCATTGGACAGTTCATTTCTAGACAATAACCCAGCCTGCAGAAGCGCGGCGAAATTGAACGACCATGTAAATCCTTTGAAGGGTAAAAGTTTCATGAATATTAAGCTGCTTTCGAAAATGAACAATTTCAAGCATGCATACATATTCATTCGCAAATGCCGGCGCGCGCACTATTTGATCGCAGGAAACGAAGAAACGTGTTCCGCCGGATTCTGTGCGTTTGATCCAGCAGCGGCAACGCCAGCGTGTTGAACGCAAAAGGCAACATGAAAAACTCAACGTTACCGATACGAATCGCGGCTCCGGTGTCCGATGCTTTTCAGCTTTCTTCGATTCTTATCGATTCGACAAAACAAAACAAAATAGAAGCAACGAAAAGCTGTTCGTAGTCAGATGAGCCATGATTTCGTGGTAGATAGCAATAATGTGTAGAATAAAACACGCGCGAGGGATCGACATAGTGCTTGGGCAACTTGCCGCGAATCGATCGAACGATCGGCGTCGAATAAATCTTTTCTCCTGGCGACGGTGACTACCGCGATTGATTCCTTGACCTCTGCATTACAAATTAACCGTTCGACGGGGGAATGTATGCTTCTTCGTTGTACGTTGAAAATCATGCGATTTTTTTATTCCTCGACCGAAGTGTTTCCCACTGTATAAAGCGGTCGGCTGTTTAATGCAGCGACACACGTTATCTTTTCCATGTTGTCTACAAGACGACGAAGTTTGAATACGATCGCCGCGTCTGTGGAACATGGAGCTAACTCCGCGTTACATCTGCGGAAGAGGTATTTCATCGTTCTATGATTTTCTGGCAATTTTCGATCGATCTTCTTGCTTTACGAGCTATTATTCATTTTATTGTTCATAATGTACAATTGCATTACACGTAATATTGTCACAAATTAAGTATAAAGAACAATTATACGAAATTTCATCTGGTTGGAATGAAAATAGAAGATACAAACAATAGTAATCAATGGTAAAAATTTTTCTATCAGCATATTCGTGACACTCGTCTGATTAAAATGATACCCAACATGTCATAGTTTGGATCATATTTGCTCGTTTAATCCACGATATAGTAGAACCTCGATTATCCGAACTAATCGGTGGAACTATCTAGTGTGTCGCTAGATCAGGGGTATTAACTCGAATCGAAGGGAAAAAGCTGCTCTCCTCTCTCTGACAATGCCGGATGAGTTACGTCATATTATGACGTAGGCACTACAGAGACGGAACGCGTGACGAGACCCAGTCGTAGCGGAAGGGTGGGGGAGCAGCGTCGTGGAAGGGGAAGAGCTTTCGGATAATACCTAGTTACAATGCTAGATTAAATCTTCACTGATTTGCACAATAAATAATTTTTCATATGGATTCTTTTAGATTAAATTGATTCGGATAATGGAGGTATTATTCACTATTATATGTTAGGCCTAATTTTAATCACAACAACGTCACGAATATAAGGGTAAATGTCACAAACGTGTAACAACATTAAAAATAAAAACTTCTAACTAAAATTGCAAATTAGTCTGAAATAGACTCTCTGCACAACTTGCATCTACTCGTTTTAAGAAGTATGACGACTTCATTAAATCGGTATAAATTTAGTATCTGACATTCTATTAAAATTTGTTTGAAACTCGTGTGTTTACGAGGCAGATATTCATAACCCCGCGTATACTTGAAAGTTAATTACGTCCGATGAAAGCATGGTTTCGCAGTGTAGGTCGGTTTTGATCGTCGTTTAGAAGGGTCCGGAGCGCCGCGAAAACTGTAGCGACCTATTGAAAGAGAGATGAATGCAAACGATTCACGTCCTCTTCGCGCCTTCAGTGTTTACGCAGACGAACTTGTTATCCTACGAGAGAATAATTAATCACCAGACTGCGGATGTTTGTGCATTTATAACACTCGCTAACGATCCAGCTGCCTTGAAATACAATTTTCGATAAAAGTTCTATTGCGGAGTCAACATAACGGAGTCTGCCTCTCAAAACTGCCTCTCTGTCTAATTTCCGTTGCTCTGGCAACTACTGCAACTGCAACTGCTGGTTGAAAAATAAATTAAATTAATTTCATTTGTTTCGTTGTTCAATATCCACAGAACATGGGGAGTTTGGTCAAAAGTTTTTTTTTTATCACAATCCAGCTGGATCTGTTGAAACTTCATAGGTGTAGAAAAACTCTATTTTCAGAAATGAAGATTAAGCAGTGAAATTCAATATTAATCAAACATGCAATATCAAGCAAACAATATTGATTAGGTGTTTACCCAACTATTGCCGTCCCCTTTGCTACCAGCTTCATTAAATTCAAAAAAAGGGGCCGTTTCGAATATCATCGAACATTATTAATTCCCCACAGTTTAGACATTTATGAAAGAGGATTGTGTTGCGGATGTTCTCGCATAAATTCGGCTCGATAGCGAATTGTCGTGCGCAACGAAGTATTCACACGTCTCGTCGTGTTTTATTCAAACAGACTACATGGCGACGAGTCTCGTCGTGTATTTTAATGTTACTGGCCAACTGTTTGCATAGTTATTCCGTGTTGGTTGAAACAGGGGTGCACAGAGCGACGCGCGTCGTGTGTGCTAATGCGGTCAGACGATAGGCAGATCGTTCGAACTGAAAGTTCAATGCCGCTTTTAAGAATGATCATCTATCGACTGGAAATTTTATTGCAAAAATGACCCGTTACAGGCTACATTGATTCACCATCTTTCGAATTTTACATTTTTCATTTTTTATGTGAGGCGTTTTCTAGATTGTAAACGTGGGTCGTGTTGTAGCGTTTATGACAACCACTGGTAGTAGATAATTACATAACGGCTGGAGCTGTTTCGATAAAGTCTCGTTTATAAATAATAATACAATAAAACTATGCTGATGACAGCATAACAAAATTGCATCGTGATTGATGCAAACTGTGACCTTACAATGTCTCTTGGGGCAATAAAAGTTGAGATAGATATTGTATTTTTCATTAATCTGAGGACTAGTAAGCATTACTGTGCTCTTCATTTTATTTTGGGAATTTTTGTAACATCCATCGACGTATAAAAAGAAATACGATAAAACTATAATTAAATTTTCCAAAATTTTATTCGTAGGGTCAGACACCCTAAAATCTTTTACATTTCTGTGATTATATAGTAACTGTTAATTGTATTGTAATTTAATTATTATTTTTCATATATATTTCATTCATATATCTTTTTTATATTGTTTTACAGTCAAAAATCAAATTGCAGTCGCTGGAAACCAACAAATCTACTGTTCAAGGCTGGAACTCCTTGCAGCTCGGAAACGTTTAATTTTCATAATTATTGACCATGCACTGTACGCACACAACATAGCGTCGCGACGCGAACGAGGCGATCTTCGTCTTGTGGGCGTTGAAACTTATGCGAACGGGTGTCGTGCGGTCGCATAATCTTAATGTAGACCGTGAAACAATGACAACATTGGAAATATGCAAACACGAAGAAAATGCATGCAATTTCATTTGCACAAATGCAGTGATGCGGTACAGTTAAACTTGAGCCTTTTCGAAATATGACTAACGAAAGCGAACTTTTTATCTTCGTGCTCTTCCCTTCTTTGAATTCTAACATTTTCGAACTACATGGATTATTGATGACCCACGATAAACCTTCTGTTTTAATTATGGTCGTTTCCTCTTACGGCGTATGTGAACATTTCTCGAATTTTTAGACTTCTTCGACAGATTTCTGTCAGCAGAATAAGAGTTTGTAAACTTTTTAACTTCGTATCTCTGGATACTGAAATTGAAGAAAATAACTTATACACTCTGTGGACAATATCACAATATTCAAATGTATTCAAACAACGATTACAGTCAAATGGGTATCTAATCTAAAGTGTGTACATACTTACGTAAAAACGGATGCTTTTTAATTTATCTGAAGAAGTAAACATGCAGGAGAAAATCTAATTACGACACGCGATAGCGTGATCCATGACCTACGGAAACCGTAGACAGAAATTATAAATCACGTTTCATTTTCAAAACACACACAAGGTGGTTTCGCAAGGGCCTGTCACGTAACAGATTATGTCACCATGCTCGATTGTCTTATTTTTTAATTTCGCTCATGTTTATTTTCTCGTGTTACACGCTCGTGGACGCAGACTCTCGGAGGACAACATTAAAAATTCATTAAAGCCTACGTTCGGCTCTTACAAGGTCGATTTTTAAAACTTCGTCTCAAGGTGTCGTTTTCACGTCGCCTTTATTAATCCTCACACGCATCTCTACTAAAATAGTCGTCAAAATTATCATCTAGAAGTGATAGATACGTTTTTCGACACTTAACCCTTTGCACTCGAAGCTATTTTAACTTCAAAACGAAAAATTTCTTCCGGCCTAGAATATATCCTTTCTATATATTTATTTTCATATTATACATACGAAAATGGTGCAATTTACTCGTACAATACTAAAATGTTTAGTAATTTATTAAGTACAAATAAATTTAATAATGTAAAAAAGTATTTTGAATAATGATACAGCAATTTTTAGTGGCGCCTTACAGTCGCCATTCGAGTGCTGAGGGTTAAGAATACAGTCAAGTCTTGACGTAAGCCCAAACAAAGCCTGTGACACACGTAGAGCGTACTATAGGGCTATTATTTTTTTGTGACCTCACCGACCGCGCCGAACGTAGAAAAGGACAGCGCGTGTAAACACGGACCACTAAATAACACTAGGTAACACTAGGTAAATAACCACTAAATAAATACAGTTCAAATTATATCTTGTGAAAGTCCCATAAAAAAATAATGAAAAATAAAGAAGTTTTGTCATTGGATTGGTTCACACCTATATATCCGACCCGGTATTACGTGGCAAGATGTAACAATCATAAAATAATCGTAAAATGAAAAATCTGAAACCCATCGTTCGACCAATGGCGGTAGATTTAGTGTTAACAAAGGAGTCTAATGGCGATTTGACATAGTGTGTGAAAATACTATGTTCGCCCGGGGCTAGGGACCCGACCTCGGCGTGGTACATCATGCGGTATAACAACTGCAATGTCGCTGCGCGTGCAATTACTGGTGTCGTATGCACCAAAATTTGTAGTACCTACACGGCCGGGAAATTTCCTGGTTGCGGCGCATTCTGTGCGAACCATGCCCTAATCTAATGAACGCATCAACTCCGGGAAGAAGGGTCTCGAGCAGGTCGTCGCACGTAACGCAACTCGATTCTCTCCAATAGGCGCATTCATGTTTCCCTGTATAATTGAATACACAATCCATATTCAATATCGTCTTTTACATAATTCATCTTCCGATCATCGCTATGCAGAATGGTTGCCAGTGGTGTGCGCTATTTAAATTTTCTTTCTCGCCGTTCGCTGGTCTTTCATTGAAAATCCCTCATTCATTTCTGCCAGCTGATCGATCGATCGTTTCCGTCCGATACGAACCGAGGAGATTAAACGTTGAACACACAACGTGAGTCACACGATGGGAAACTCCGGAATATTTTTGCTATTCATAATTTTGTGGAAGCTAAAGTGCAACCTCTTCGAGCTTGTAATTTCTGAGAAATGTAAACAATTTCTTTGCATTGAATATCTTCATCTTTTTATCTCACTGATATATACCGTGCATAATACTTAGACAGGCTATAGGAGAAAATAAATTAGTAATTGTTCACACAATTTAGTTTTGTTTTGAACCACATTTTCTTCGTTACTGCTTGAAAATATTTGATTACTGATGCAGCGATCGGTTCACGTTTGTTTTCGTTTTAGTTGAAAGAACTTAATGAATTCTCGGTATTGTATACACAAATTACGTATAACTATGTATGAACTTCTTAGGGAGTTCGCATTGTTTTCTGATCGAAACTATGAATACTACAAACAATCGAATATTTACGAGCGATAATGTGTTTACAAAGATGTAAAATATTTAAAGATTTCCAATTTATGTAGCCCACCTCGTGTATTTGTTTAATTTTCTTGGAGACGTGTACTAATATTATGATCTAATATTATGTTTCAGTATTCCCTTTCGAAGGTAGATTCGAATTTTTTTTCTCGTATTCGAGTCGGAGCACTGAAATATATGCGATCGATGTGAGTTATCACTTTTGTTTTTTGTTGATTACGAATTAAGTTATACGTTTCGCTTGACGTTTTTGTGTTGTTTGGTGTTTAAAGTTTAAACTGAGAGTAAACATGCTTTAAGCAGATTAAATTATATTACTGTGATCTTAATGTTAATACCATTATGATTAAATTGCAGATGACTACTTTAAAATCTTCAGTCTTACAATTTTAAATATGAATTTACGATATCCGTTTATTAAACGAGGCAACACGCTTATTTTCATTATATGTGATTGTTCTTATATAATAATAACGCTTGAAAGTAATAAATATGTAACATCAGCCATTATTAAGTGTCAACCCAGACTGTGCAGCGTAATAAAAAGTTAATAAATATTTAATGAGCTTGTGCAATGATAATGCGGAAGAACGTTTCATCAGATCAGAAGTTATTACATACGAATGCATAAATCTTTATGGTTTAGTTACAGAAGCACTTTTCTGAATTTTGAACACAGTTGCCAAATATTTATGATTATTTTTAACTGTGAGCGTTTACGGAATCTTTTATCTTAACGCCTTAAAATTCTCGATGCACAAATAATTGCACAAATAGTTTACACTAACTTCAAATTTATTTTGAACCAGCTATAAATTTATTTTATTTAACCGCCTGAAAAGAGAGAGTATCCCTTTAAAAATTCGTATAAATTGTACTTTTATTTCGTTAGACGTTTTCCATGTCTTGCCATTATCTATATCACAGTATCTACCGGCATACTACATGCCCCTATACTAAGTTCTTCAATTTCAATTGTTCTCCCAAACAAGTTGCCGTACTGTTGCGACACTGCTTCGTGGCCTTCGGAAAGTGTTCGTAACGATGCACACCTGCTGCATCGCAATAATGCACGAAATACGTCACCACGCCAGATATTATTTTATTGACATTGTAAGGATATAAGCGAAATTCTGCAACATGCGCGCGTGACCTCCACGTTGTACGAGCAAACCGCCGAATACGCGGATTGTTCTTCAACTGTGTACTTCCGAAATTCATGGTTTTTAGTTGCAGGCAGTACTTTTTAACTATGCTTTTTAACAATCAAAAGCTATACTCTTTTTGAATCACAACGAACATTGTTTTGCGTCTGTTATCTAGTAAGTACAGTGCCTACTCGATATATGTCCAAAACACGGGCCAGGGACATATATGGGCTGGAAGATACTATTCTTTGATACACTGCCGAACGTAGAAAAGGACAGTGAGAATTGTTTCATATTTGGTATAATATTTATTAGAAAAATACCACGAATGTGTTGGTGAAAGTCCCATAAAAGAATAAAAGAAAAATGAAGAAGTTTTGTTATTGGATTAGCAGCGGTCTCCTGGTCTCAGACCGATATTATGTACATACCCGAGACCCGTATTATGTTTACACTCCTCGGCGACCAAGGTCACTTGAGCTTTGGGGCCCCTCACGGGGTATTACCTCACAGCAGAGGGGATAATCTGGAACTTTTATCGGCTAGATATTTGGCACGTGTATCGGGTAAAGACTGTATACACTTACAATTCCACGTGAAAAATAAATTTACGAATACTTTGTTCTGCTGTTGGCGAACGTGGAATCGCATAAACAACAGTAGCATGGAGCACAAATATTGAGTTGAATATGAAATATGCGTGACTACAAACAAAAGCGCCTCCAGCTTCACGTTTTACACTTTGAGATTTTCCGTGTCAGCGCGTGCAGTTTTCCCATTTTAAATATTCTAATCCTATTGAATATTCTATTTTCCAGCTTTAACACACTATACGAATTTGAAATTTTTAACAATGCGACATGCATCGTTCTGCCGTAGAACTAGAGACACGATAGTCGATTTTCTATTGCAAAATGTGAAAGGTTGACCGTAATTGATTATATTTCACGTGCTGTCTTTCCCGTCGTAAAACATTTAATAAGGCTCTTATCAACGGTAGCAATGCGACGGTTTAACAAGATTATACACGTTGTGATAAAACACCTAAATAACAGCATGTAATCATAATATTGTACAACGATGTTTATGATGGAAATTCAGGCGATATGTATTATTGTATCATTGTACGTCCCTCGACTTGCGTTTGTAACACTTCGTTAAGGCTGGATCCTTTGTTCAAGCTTTCTCAACTTGTTTGTGAAACAAAAATTCCACGCGTCTGTCACAAAGGGGAAAAACTTTCATTCTTTTCCGAACGTCGGAACCGGTGCGATCCAGATCGAACGATCCCATTGTCCCGTTTCACGCTAACAGTAAGTTGCGGTCCATTGAATCATTCATATTGCTCTCACGTTTACGGTAAATTGCGTGTGCATACGTGTACGGTCAATTGGTAGAAGCAATGCACACGCATATACGTACTTACATGTACAGGGTGGTGCGACAAGTATTAGCATTTCAGCTTCCCCGACTGTTATTACCACTGTCTTTTTTCAAATAAATTTTCAATACCTCCTTCAATTTTCTTATGTACAACGCTATAGTCTTTTCTATCCCATCGGCTAGCAGATATCTAGACATGTACAATGAGCTCAAAAATAAACATTCTTTTTTATCGAATTGATTATTTTTAATTATTTTTATATGAATTTTTTACTGACGTGTCCGTGACATTTTTATGATTAAAATGAGACCAAACACGATACAACTTGCATTATATTTACTTGTTTCATTCTTGAGTAGAACCTCGATTATCCGAACCGGTGATGGCTGATTTCTCCATTATCCGAATAAGTATCTCATATGTAAACATCACTCGCGTTCCACCGATTAGTTTCGATAATCGAGGTTCCAGCGCATCGTCGATTAAACAAGTAAATATGATCCAAACTGCACGGTGTTTGGTGTCATTTTAATCAGCAAAATGTCACGAACACGTTAGTAAAAATTTTATATAAAAATAATTAAGGATAAAAAAAGTTCTGTCGTGAAATTAGTAATGTTCTTTTCTGAGTCCGACGTTAGGTTTTCCAAGATCGTGTCCACCTATGAGAAAACGAGTTTTTATCGATCCATTGGCAGCTAAAAAATAATTACGTGGTCACGTTACCGCGGCCCACCCTGTATACACGTAGCCGCGGCAGCATTCCTGCTGTCCTCTTTATCATCTGTCGCTTTTAGGCAATCGTGCTCGCCTGCGAGACCCGTAGGAAAGCGGCCGCGCCGCACAATTCACATCTTCTTTGAATGCAGCTTCCTTCGCGCATTATTGATGCGCAGCACGAGAGAACAGTCGACCTTTTGGCCCCGTGCCAGACCAGCTAATTCCGTGTTTCGTGTGTGCGTAGTTCCCGTAAAATCGCCAATCGGTTAACACAAAGGCATTCGCCGCTTCCGTGGCGACATGGAACAAAATTTATGGTATTCAACCCGTTTGCTCTAAATTTCGTTATTATTTCCAGTTAACTAAATTCTCGTGAAATACCTAGATATTTATCGTTAGCACGTCTTTACAGATTTTCACCTCGAAAATACGTTTCTTGATTTTATTATTCTCCGTAGTGTTCTTTTTTTTTAACTATTTATTTGGATTATAAGATTATAAGATTATAAGATTATAAGATAGCTAGATTATTTTATTAAGATTATAAGTACGCTGCCGGGGCTTTATGCAAAATAAAACTTACTCAAGTAAATTACAAGAAAGAGAAATAAAATAGAAGCGAATTTCTTCTTTGAATGATTTTAATAAATCGAAAATGCTATAATAATGTTCTTAAAGTTATCTAATTTCTCCGCAGTTTTTTATTTCACTTGCTCGTTTTTGCCATAAATGCATAAAATCCGCAGTCTAATTATAGGGGTCTTTCTGTGGGAAATGATTGAATCATTTTCTTATTGTATTAAAAATTGCGTAAACCTTAAAAAAGTTTATTCTTGTCATTTTTATGAGGCAACACATGTCAGTCGCTTGTGGTGTTGGGTAAATAAATGGTTACGTCGTTTAGCTATGTATCTCTCTAAAATAAACGAGTGTCGAACGTCGCAAATAAAAAATCTTAATTAGTCGCCGAGTTTCGTTAATCCCCAGCAGAAATTCGACGGTTTTAGTAATCAAACGAGCTATGTCGAAACGATGTACACGCTTTCCGGTTCAGACACGTCCCAAGGCTAACGACACTAATCACTTGCAGCTGTGCGGCTTTATACTCTGGTGATCTCATGATACGACGATAGCTGTTGAAAAATGTTATCGGGTCCTCCGATTTCTTAATTAAAATTTGAAGTCTCCCTGTTAATAGCTCGAGATTACCTATATGGGCGTGTATTCAAAATTTTCGTTTTAAAAATATCTTACTCCTCTTCACAAACACGAGTTGTTTTATCTAGCCCCGACACTTTGCCCCCAAAGCTATCGAAAGTCATTTGATTCTCCATGATTTTGGGAACTATAGTTGATAATTAAAATAGTTAATTATTAACGATAACATGAATTCAGTTTACATTAATAGCGCTACCTGTTAAGTATTAATATATTTGCAAAACTTATTATGGAAATAAGAACTTTTATACCAAAATTATTTTAAAAAAAAATTATAATTTGACCGTGCACTTAGTCGAAGGATTTTCTCGAATTTGCATAAAACAAATTCAGTTAATGAACGTTTTGTTTACGGTCATCCCACAGTTGTAGTAAAAAAACTCGCTGCGTTAACTATACATTATGCTAGTCGTGATTCATATTGTTACGGTACTTTATACTTCGTGCCTAGAACCTTCTACGTACATAGGTCATAACTTCCGATTCGATCATTCACTTGCCACACGCTAGGTCTTACTCTATGGACACTTTGATAACGGTCCAAGTGAAAATTAGTAATTCATATTTTTTATAGTACGTTTAACTAGCGTCTACATGCGTCAATCACAATTGATACTTCAATCTATGGCAACCGATCAATTTCATTCAATTTTCTATTCATCAACGCTGAAGTCTTAATTAAAAATAGTGTGCTACGTGTACACACGCTCATTTAACTTGAAATAAAATATCTACTATTAACATAACCATTTAAGATGAAATTAATAGTACGTCAGACACTTTGCGTAAAAATTTTCATTCAGTTTTTCTTGCATACAACTTTTGAACAGGGTTAACATTTCTCACTGTTCACATTTCTAAACATATCGAACATCATTATTTAACAGAGTAAGAAACGAATTCATGCAAAATGTTATGTATAATTAATCCTTTGATATAATTTTATTTTTTTTTAATATAAAAAATCTTTTAATAAAATGGTATTACGATGGCATAAGTGAAGTGTCAAACGCGTCTTCGATTTAATCAATATTAATTCAATCTTCTTAATTCAATACGAAGCATTAGACGAAGTGGAATTGATTACGACAATGAAAATTGTATGCTAAACTTTCGTATACGGACAGAACGTTCGAAAGTAGCCATACGTCGGAAATGCATAATTTTGTTAAGCGGTTTCATGACAAATGTCCATTGAACGTGGCGAATCCCTAGACGACCATGACTTTCTTGACACACAGCCCGCAATCAAATATTACAATACTTCCATCGGTAGTTTTGAGCATCGCCGCATTCGGTTCCATGTACAAGAGTCAATCAGAGTAAGACACGTTGCACCGCATGCGGCCTATACATATGTAGCGACTATAGGCGACTGCACAAAGTCGCAATGCGTTTATTAACTATTCAAAAGGTCGAAAGGTGATCGAGTTTAGGGCATGTGTCTTTCGCGAGCATACCGTCAGTCTGATTTCCCGGCTGGTCCGTGGAAGACTCGTGTGTAGTGCGTCCACGTGTTGCTCTTCACCTTCGACTTCAGCCTTCATCTCTGTCAACGGTCCATCGGACAGAACATCTTTCTAATCAGGATCATCGACGGAACTCTGGTCGGAGTCCTCCCTCTTCGTTAGAAATGAGTATCTTCTTCATAGCCCGGCTGGCTCTGAGTTCATTCGGGGCGAAGGTTCGAGCCACTAGTCGAATTATACTTAGAAAACACCGGTACCAACGTGGTTTTTATTAATCGAGCTCGACTCGACGTTACGTAGAAGAAGAGGTAGAGGTTTGGCAATACACATCCATTTTTCATCGTCGCTGGACGACGATGCGTCGGCTGATTTCGAAGGGTTTTTATTATTCGTTATTGTAACAGTGGTGACCCAGTGGTACGCCAGTGACTTCTTTCAGTTTCCTCGACACCTTTCACGTTGATTAGCCGATTACTTCTGAAACGCCGATTCAGATTCTGAGAAGGAGCTGCGAGGCTCTCGAGATTTTGTTAACTTTGACGGTGTTGAATTCGACACCTGCTCGTTGCGGTGGTACAATTGTTGTTCGGTTTCGGACCGTCGGTTAACGCTCCTTTGTTGCAAGGTAGCAATTTTCGTTCAGTTATTTTCGTCTTCGGATTTTCTGTTCGCAAACAGCGAGGAGCAACCCTGTTTTTACTCGTACAGGTGATTAGGGTCTCGATCTGGTTCGAGCCACGCTTGAATTCTTGATCGCTCAACTTGACTGATCTTTTCTCTTGTTGCGGAGCAGTGTCGCGTGCTCTGACCGACGAACTTTGTTCAGTTCACTTCGATTTTTCGGACAGTTGAAAATCGACGTCGACACTGAATCTTCAGCAGATTTGAGAGAGTCGTTGTTTAGAAACATCCCGAATCGATCGCCGGAACCATGGAGTTCGAAACGAGGGGCCTCATTGACTTTTGCTTCTCGTCGAGCCAGATCACCAGAGCTAGGTATGACTGTGAATGTTCTCGCGTCGATGGCGAGTAGAATGCGGATTTTATGAATTTTCAACGAACTTGTCAAAAGTTTATAAATTCGATATTTTCTTTTTTCATAAATTTTCTTATTGAAACTGCTTAGTTCATACTTTTTCGAATTAGCTCGTATGAGTTCTCGTAAACATCCGCAGTCTGACTGTTCATTTTTATGGAAACACTCTAATTTTTAATATTTCTGCACGATTCATTCGGCACGCGTGATAAATAGAATTGTGACTTCACTGTTCATTTTCCGTAACGATGATTAATCAGTAGGTTGTAAGTTTTCACGCAATTGCAAATTTTCGAAAGCTGATTTACGTAAAGTGGGATCGAATCAAAATTTGTTTTCGTTATTGTGGATTTTAGTGTAGCAATATTAAACGCTTCCCGTGCCGTTTAGCTCGACCAAATTCGGGCCCAAGCAGTAGAGGTTAACGCACGGTAAACAATGCAATACTAGCCGAAATATAAATAGCTGTGATATAGTCATTTGTAAATCGTTCCGCGAGTCTGACTCGTGATGTTTACGTTTGGCCCGATTTTCAGTCCACGAGTCAGACTCGTGACGTTTACGTTTGGGCCATAATCTTCGTCACGAGTCAGACTAATGGGGTAAGGTTAAAGCTACCTTTTAAAAAGTTCAGGAAAGAAATTTGATGGATTGATTTACTTAAGAACTGAGAAAAATTAATTTTGCACACACGACTCGACTGTTTCTATAAAATTAGTATGGCTTTTTTGTTTTAATGTCAAAGATTAAAGGAATCAGGTTATTACTATTCTATTTATATTCTTATCGTATTTGTACTAGCTTTTATATTTCATTTACTGTACCCGGTTCAAATATGATACTACTTATGGTAATCGTTTATTGCAGGGCTGTAGATATATATGTGGGAAATCGTGAAATGGAAAACCGTGAGCTTCTTCTAACATTTGACCCTGTTTGCAACCTTCTGTGACATTTAAATACCCGTGCATTTGTAACTATTGATCTTATTGTGAACGATGTGCATGTGTGTTGTTTTTTACCGTCCCTGTCAAACATTTGCATTAATCCTTTTGTTGGACCTCTGTAAAATGTGTACAGTCACGAACGAAGCTCTAGACTCAGCTAGCTTTCAATTGTATAACTTCAAACTTATCATTTTATTAAATTTATTGAGCATTTTGTACGCAGTCTGTTATAGACATAATGTCTTTTAAAGATTTTAATTGTTCATCAGTATATTCATTACATTTATATGGAACTGTTTAATTAGAAGTTGGTTTAATAGCTGTGCAACATACTTTGTCCCCTTAGATTATACAGTTGTTGAAATGAACACAAAAATGCATAAAATAGTTATAGTGTTTATGCTCACAACGTGGCAACAAAAGTCCATGGATTTTATACCAATGGAGCGCAGAGTGTAACAAACTTGATAAGATAGACACGTAAAAGAGTTCGGGAAGCGATTTAAATTTTATAATTTCAATTCTTAAAATTGATCAACTGATTTTATCATCAACTGGAGCCTCGTAGAATTCATTTTAATGTCAGCTAGATCACACCGGAGTTAAAAATATCCTCGACGACTGAAAAAAAGAAAAGAAAAGAGAGCATCGATGACCCAGATAACTCCGAGAGAAATGAGCACGGAAGACAATCCTCTTTGTATAATACCCTCTTGTTGCACTCATTCAACTTGCATCCCGAACATCCCCCGCTATTCTCGAAGTGCGAATGGAACCTTCTCGCGTTCCCTTTCCAATGGTTAATCAAACAAGCGAAGTAACTTATCGTAGAACATCGCTGGGTCATTTAAAGCGAACCGTCTCGACGCGGGTGTTTGATAATTTTTAACATTTCCATGGTTAATTAATGTGGTGGGCGATATAAGTGGACAATAAAAAAATTTAATTCACTGCTCTTCATTCCTCAAAATTCAGAACTTACAAATTAATTAATTGGTGTAATTATAAATGAAATGTTTGCGGCGAAAGCACAGTCCGTGTTGCTTTATAATTTTGGTAAGATTATACAGTTCAAATAAGGGTCAATTCAAGTCTCTGGTAATTATCTTCGTGCATAAAATCGCTTCGAGATAGCGACAATTTATTCTTAATTATATTTTGTAAATAAAACAAGCAACAATACAATATTTCATTCTGTTATTGTCCAGTTTATTGAATTTACACAAGCTTATCGACGAAACATACAACACAAAATAATTTCGATAATCAATACAGTGTCTACTCGATATATGTCCAAAACACGGGTCTGGCCAGGAACATATACCGCTTTCAGGAAGATGCTTTCTAGTAGATAATTCTGGGACTTTTATCGGCTAGATGTTTGGGACATGTATCGAGCAAAGACTGTACACAACTCACGCAACTACACCAACATTTTCTGCAATTATCTTTTAACGAATTCTCTAGCAAAAAGTTCACAAAAATTCATTTCTACACCTACTACATTTACCCTATCGATTGGAGACTAGTAATCTTCATAGCATGTTTCTCTCCCGGTACAGTAATTTCTCCCTACTCTCAAAATCGGTTTGCGACGCGACGCGACGGTATGAGATAAAATTTTGTGGTTTTGCTGGCCACTTCTTTATGCCCCCATGCCTATTTGACAAACAACTTTTGCATAGAATGACTCATACGTTGAGGCATTGCTGTGCAGCACATTGGGGTGCGGAATCCCAAATGACGGAGTAGTAACGTACAGTTGTTGTTGCAGGTCTGCAGGGTCCATAGGAGCACGATCGGCGCCCAGCACGCCTCTTCAAGTAGCCCCTGGCGGGCAAGCTGGTCAGCAGTCGATTAGCGGTTCTCAGCTCACCGCGGCTGCTGCGAGTACTTCTCATCCTCCGAGGAGTCCGAGCCACGCGGCCTTGAGATGTAACGACAGGTGAGTACTCGACCTTCTTCGAATCGGTCTCCCGTTTGTCTGCGATCTCCAACGCCCAGGCTCTGATCTTTGCTTCGTTGAACAACCTTGGCGGCCCTAAGCCGTTCAACGGGCTCAACACTTTGACTGCCAAACGAGAAACCTAAAAAATTCCATGAAATCAAAGTAAGTTATTTAATGAAATAAAAATTGGAAAAAATTAAATGTATGATACTGAGTAGTCCTCCAACTGTCTTGAATTTTACGGATTCTAATCGAATCTGATACAATGAATATATTAATGTAAAAATTCATTTTAAAACCTGGACAAATAATTCCGTCACCCACATATGGGTGACATGGCAGTCAACGTGTTAAATAACTGTGGGCTAACAACGGGCTTAACACTTTGACTGCCAAACTAGAAACCTAAAAAATTCCATGAAATCAAAGTAAGTTATTTAATGAAATAAAAATTGGAAAAAATTAAATGTATGATACTGAGTAGTCCTCCAACTTTCTTGAATTTTACGGATTCTAATCGAATCTGATACAATGAATATATTAATGTAAAAATTCATTTTAAAACATGGTCAAATAATTCTGTCACGCACATATGGGTAACATGGCAGTCAACGTGTTAAATAACTGTCGCCTCGCTGACCCCGAAACACAGATGCCATCTCCAATCTGACGCTAATAGCTCCATCTAAAGATTTTCGAGGAACATCGGATTCCAATTGCGGCTGACCACCCTGTACGCTATAGTAGTGCTTCGGCGATCATGGCTGATCGAGATAAGACGCCCGTAATAGAACAAGTCGTACGAAAAGACAATTTTTGCGACCCGATCTTTCATGGTTTGGAAACAAAGATATCAGCGATATTTTCATATTATTTACCACTAAACATTTCATATGTCTTTGATCGGTATTATTGGGAGCTGAAAGGAAATCACTTGGAAGGTCACGGGCCGAGTTGCACGTATTTTTGGCTCTAGCGAAATATTGGCTAGGTGGTCACACAGAGGTCGTACTATGTAGCGTGTGCTGTCGAGCCTAAACATGATGATTAGGAACTATGGAAGCATCGGTGGTGGGGACAAAATACCATATCTTAGAAAATATAAGTGATAGAAAAAATGTTTCCAACAAAAGTTGTAGGTATAGGGAAGAGTATACGACGATTGCATTTGTTCGATATTGTAGTGCACTCGAAAAGCTTTGTCAGTTTGAAAATTTCTCACGCAAATCTATACTTTTGATTAATTGTTCTTGGGGGTGAATATTTTCAAAACACTACGAACACATTATTTTTGCATAAACCGTTATCGGGATATAAGCGTTCAAAGCTGGCGTGCCGACTATAGCGGCTCTTTTCTCCAATCCTGTGTCGGCGATTCGAAGTTAACAAACGACCTTGACGAACGGGGTTAGGCTGATCATCCGGTTCTTCCATTTGTAGTTTGTGGGTCAGTATTTGTGAAACACGGTTGCATAACGTCATAAACGGAAGAGAATGGCTGGAATTATCTCGAGGAAAGTCATCAACCAATGTTAACCCTTGCCTCGGTATTCCCGTGTAGGTAGGCAAGTGAATATTCAATTAGGATTGTTTTAAGCAGCGACGCAAACGTGTTGCTCACGTCCAGTTTTAAATAACTACTTCCAATGTGATTGATCATCGGTGCACTGCGCATTTTTTTTAATGGAAATCTACGTCTTCGTCGACGAGCATAGAGAATCCAAAGTAAAATAAAGTTTCATTCCTTTGAACAAATTGTTTGAATAGTTGTCGTAAAATTGATATGTAGATACAATTCGTATTCATTTACTTTTGTAAAGTTCTCGCATCGCGTTTGTTATCTTTAGACATTTCTTAGCGACCGATTAGCGATAGAAAATTGACGTCATAAAATTGAAAAACTGTTTTATATCAAGTGGAAGTTACATTTTGTTTGTATCAGACGGTCGCGTAATACCTAACTATTTTACGCGACTATAACTGCTTTTAATCATAACAAACATCTAGATTGCGGAACTATATACAAAATAAATATTTTCTGCATCAATTGCAAGAAACGGTAGCTGATTAGTAAGCTTGTACTTTTTTTTAGTCATTTTGAAAAGTTGAAAATTATATATTGACATCCTCTAATTTAATCGTTTCATCTAATATATTTTCACATATCTTGTGAACGGAAAGTTTTTCGTAATAAACACGGTGGCGAACGCGTTGAATATCAAAAGGGACGTAGAAAATTTTTATAATGATTAATCTTCCGATACCGTATCGAAAGATATCGTAACACCTGTTCACAGATCGTTGCTTTTGCTATTCCATCGGCGCGGCGCTTGTGCGATAAAAGCAACGAATAAAGCGGCTGTGTTTGCGGATTCTTCTAAATCAGTCAAATCGATAACTCCTATACACATCTACACGATACCTACGTTTTATTTAAATTTTAAACTCGGAGTCGGCAATTTTCAAGAAGAGTCCTTCAACAGAACAATTTTTCTTTAGTTACCACAAAACTTATGAATTTTAAGTCTTTCGTGTGTAAAATTTTTAAATACTTCCGTGTTTAACAGCAAACTAACTTAAAGTACAAATACACAAATCGGCATTAATGTACAAATCGTTTTTGCAATACCAAAACTTCAAGAATTCTAAAAAAAATATGCGGTCCGTTTTATTCTGTTTCCTCTTTTTATTTGTCCTCTTTAAGGTTTTGGAATCTCAGTGAGTTAGAAAGTATTAAAAGAGGAGATACTATAGATTATATTTTCAAAAAATTTTGGAATGTTCAAGCTGGGACCCTAAGTTATAAAATAAAAAATCATTCTCGTTGTCTCTGTCGTAACGATGTCGTACAACCAAGAAATTGACCAAGAAGGCTGGATTTTTTTGGAAACTAAAAAGAAAATCGGAAAATCAAAAAAATGTCTGAATCCCAATTTTGCTCTCAAAAATCTATCAGAAACATTAAAATTCGAAGTCCAAGCAACCCTATCAGTGTAACATGCAGGTATCAACGTAAGACACGTATGATAATATAATTGCGCATTTATCTGCATAAATATCCCGATTAAAGCAGCCGACTGTTGTCAATCGTATTTCAACTTCTAACGCGACGATCTTATCTCGGGAAAGGAAATAACGTATCGGATCTCCGTGGATGTATCGTGCTTTCAGTCGGATGTTTTTCCACTGACAACAATTGTTTGTTCAGTGCACTTTGGAGTTTTTCACGGATTGATATTATCGATGTGTGGGAAGTGTTTTACACAAACGGTGGCGCATAAATACCTAGGCTGTTTATAGACGTGTGAAAAAACTGCTTAAAACATAGTAAACAATTTTATTTTGAATGCATAAGCACGTACATCGCCGTGCAGATGCGTATCTGATAGATAATATCTACTGTAGATAGAATGAAGAAAAAAAGAGATTGCAGCATGGTAGTTGATGGTTTTTCTCAGATTTTGTGAAATTGTAAAACGGTCAAATTTTCACGTAAACAACAACAACGGATATTGTGCAATTGTGTCGAGAACACTCTTTGTTTAATCGCTGTTGAGAAATGCAGCCGCGGTCTCCATCGAGATTATTTTTCAAAAGCCGCACCGTTATCGCGACAACTTAGCTTAATTCGATTAAATCAACGCCTAGCCTGTGGAAGAAAGTTATTTGCCAGGTGTATTATCGGCAAGTGTTAATCGATATCATCGAGATACGTCCCGCGATCGTCAGTCAGTCTTTTCACGATGCCCGACTCGCGTAGAAAACGATCGATACATTAGCACGGCGATATCCGTTGGCATTGTTGCTCGGCATCTTCTTAAATGATTACTAGTCCTAGTGCATAATAATTATGGACCGCAGTGACGTGAAAAAAGGAAAAAGCCGGCAGTCTGCGTGTGTGTAATCCTAACGTGTCACTAGTGAACATTAGTGAACATTATAAAACACACATTGCAATGAAACACTATGTGTACCGTTTCGCTTCAACGTCGATTCAATTAACACGGTAGCAAAGACAATGAGACTTTACCCGAGATTTTTTCACAAAATCCCGCCCTAGCCGTGGTGACGCTTCTACGAAAAAAAAAAAAAAAAAATAGCTCTGTGTTCGTTCGGTGAATTCTAGTTCGAAGACTTTCGCTTCATTTTCCAAGCGTGAAAGAGAGACGGGTAACCGTAACGTTTCGTTACAGAAAGAATAGTTGAGAACTATAGTTCAGTGCGGACGTAAGCGAGCCAACGTAACCACCGATCCCGGGACAACAGGAACGGTTTCCATTTTACGATTGTTTTCTCGTAGCAATCGGAGCGGTCGATACTAATTCTCCACCGGGAAAGAAAACGTTCGAGGAATTTCTGGCGTGCATCGACGATCCACCGCCGACGAAAACAATCGCAAAACCAGAGACAACGGAGAATACTCGCTGCACGATCCTAACGTGGTGGTCGCCGCGACTATCATTATTATTCTCGATTTCAATCGCAGGAGGAACAGCTCGATCGATCGAAAATTCACGCTTTCGAGTAGTCGTGACGAATCCACGTTTCATGTGAGACGGTCATGTGATAATTAAACCTTCAACTGTAGACTTTTTAATCTCAGTCGCGATCAACACAATTTTTCCGCCGTTTCGTGGATACTATTTGGACTTTCTGCTCATACTACTGAACATACTACTTTTACAGTATACTGCTAGTATACTGCTTTCACAGTATACTGCTTTTCGCTGAAGTTTGTCCAGCTTCTTCTGAACGTTTGGATTTTATAGTCCTGAACTTCTCCTCTTCACTTCGCCTCAGTAAATTTTTAGGAGGATTCTAGTGTGACAGGATCGCAGTCTCGAAAAACCATTTCCGGGTAAACGCTGCGTATTTGAGTACTGTGTTCGAATTCGATAGTCCGCGGCATCGTCGTCGATCAATGAAAAGACGCGATGTTTTCTAGCGGATCCAATTACTCGCGTCGCATCCTCGTCCGTCTTCGATCGACCTTAATTACTATTAAGTCGACGCAGTTGTACACGGGCCGCAATTAGCGGTCGAAATCATTCCCCGCCGCTTATCAACTAATGCCAGTTCGCTGAAACGTGGCCGATGCTTCGTTTCGTTCGAGAACCAACGTGATTTCGAAAGAGCGAGTCGCGTTGACCGTATCCGGAAATCCGAATCTGTGGAGCCTTAGCCTCTAAGGTCTGATCTATCAGGTTCGTTCTACCATTCCATCAGGATCTATCGATCGCGTCGCAACATGGTCGCGCAGTACACGGAATACGATGTCTGGAGCAACGACATTTGGAGCCCGAAGATTCGGAAGAGGAGCTCAAGGTGGTTTTTTCATTTGTGTAATCGTTCGAAATAAAACGTCGGTAATCGTGTGACGCGAGATCTATGAGTAATATGACGACCGGAGCCGATCACTAGATCCGGCAGCCTCTCAGAGTATCGTATTTTCTCTTGTCGAGAGGTCCGTGCATGCCGGATGCCATCTACTTTTCTCCCGTGTTGTAAACGCGTTCATCGGAAAACGGGCTTTGGCTTGTTTGACCGTGTACGATGCAGTAAGTTGCCGAACACCTACAAACTGTGTTAACTCCCTTTGTCCCTACCCGCCAACGACCGATTGCTCGGACCACAACAAACAAGAAGGTCGGTCACGCGTCGAGCCATTTGGCTGTTCAGCCGTCTGCTCGAACTTGCGCAAAATGTATGCGTCGTATGACATGTACAGTGGCGGCCATATACTTGCGTACACTTCATATTTTAATTCTAAAACCTGACTTATTTCTACGGAACTCGGACAGTAGTATCAACAACTTATTTCTAAGAGTGTTAGACCCTTTTGTACATATCTGCAGTAGAACTTTGACTTATTTCGAGAAACTGAGTATTTTGTAAATATTTTGTTCCGATCTGTCGGTTTTGTAGCGGACAACTAGCATTTTGCAAGTTGAAAGGTTGATTTTACGCTAAACTCCCGTCAGCCAGCGCGAACTGCTTCAGTAGAAAAATCGATTTCAATATTTTTTATTTAACCCATTTGCATCATAAGGAAATATGAAGAGAAGGCCTTTATCACCAAACTTTTTTTATTATTATATTTAAGTACAAAAATGACTACAAGTAAAATCAGAATTACTACTTTCATCTTCAACAACTCTCCATTTCTATTTTTTAGCTAACGAATAATGATAATAACCAGGAAAAGTGAGCGCATATGTACGCTAATGATGCAAATGGGTTAAATAATTTACTACGTACACTTATGAATTGAATAATTTTGATCGAGCTCATAGATACAAATATTGATAAGAAATAGTCATTTTTTGCTGACGATTGTATCGAGTTCTCACAGTTAACGTCTGAATATATCCAGTATTGAAAAATCAATAAATAAATATGACGTGTACGCATGCATCGAAAATGGTTATCATTCGTACGATATTCGGAAAGAAATTTCTTATAACTAGTTGATTTTTCCGATGGTTATACTGCTTGGGAACATGAATTTTCGGCACTCAAAGCCCTCCTTCACTCACAGAGGGAAAACTATCGCAGAGATAGTGAAACGAGTTATGCGATATCTTCGGAGAAGGTATTTTATCAGAGTGCATCGTTTTTTTATTTTCAATTCTGTCGGTACACGGTTTACGAACCCTAGAAACGGAAACTGTGAGTCCAAATTCTAATTCCCTCTTTATTATTAATGGCTTAACCAAAACGTTAATTAACACTCGCTCGGACACGTAAATTTTGTTCGATATTTTTCGGTAGAAAAACGCGATTTTAGCAAAATTTATATGCTTTAATGATGTTCTATATTGACGCATTAACTGACACAGATGTTTATAAAAGAATCATTAAAAAATTTACAAACGATGCAGTTTCATAGATATCATGCGGCTCGTTGAAGGTTAAATATATAAGACTGTCATAAAGTAATTCTGTTGTTAACTTATAAAGAAGAAAAAGTATAACGTGGTCAACGTTTTCCAAAATACAGAAAATCATGCAAGGTACATCACTTAAATGTAACACGCTACTTTTAATGAACGCTAATTTTAATTTACATATGGGACAGTTTTTACGAAGCAATTTAACTCGTATTGCTACCATCTGTAATTATTTACATTTAAAGGAGGAGGGGAGATATAGACCTAATAATTTGAAACACATATTTTCCTTCATATTTCACAATTTGTTGGTTTCAGAAATATTTTCCAACCTTCTTAGTTAACCTCTTTAAGTGCGGCGCGTTTGTCCGCAACTCTGCCTCCCAGGGACGGCGCGCCTAGCCGCGAAAAGCAAAAAGCCACTATAGTGGTGCGTGCTGTTCGAACTGATGCTTTCCACGGAAAGACACTATAGTGGCGCGTCGTTCTTAAAAGGTTAAAAACAAAAAAAAAATATGTTTCATAAAAATCGATCTGTTACATTCGAGCGATGCTCCTTCCTAGAAAGATCGTCTCAACAACGATCAACAATAAAGCTATTTAATTGACAGGGAACCTCTTATTATAGGACATCCTCTTTGCATAATCATATGTTCGGCTGGCTTGTCGACTTACCTTGATTACCAGCTGAAAAAAAAAACAAACGACAAAGACGACTGGATTGTTAACGGCCCATGCTCTTTATGTTTCAGTCATCTTTCTAAACCGCTCAGCAGAAGTACACCATCCATGGCAGCTGGTGGTGCTGTACAAGGAAACGTTAGCACATCTCCGTCTACGTCCTCGCCAGTAACTAGCAATAGCAATGTACAGAAGAGATTCCATAGGCATTTCTCCCAGGTAATTGACAGAGAGTTTCACCCGTAAGTTTTCATTTGTCACTTTCACGGCATTGCCATTAATTAGATCGTAACGTATACGGTTCTCCCCAACCCCTTTCACCATTCATTGTCACATTCGCAAGGTTTCCTTGCCTCGACCATCGAACAGAGCCACGCTTAGGAATTTTTTCAAGGAAACCGGAGCACAGCGTCGCGAATAGCCATTACAGGTGGAAAAAAACACAGATCGTTTCACGCTTCTTCAAACCGATCGAAATTTTCTGTTAGGCCATGAAATGAGATTCAACATATGTAGAACTTAGAGATTTATACAGAAATGTCTCGACGAAAATGTTGTTTTTTTATGAAACTTTTATCCTCGTATTGGTGACGCTTCTCCGATTAACACTTTGACTGCCAAACTAGAACCTCAAAAATTCCATCAAATCGAAGTAAGTTATTTAACGAAATGAAAATTGAAAAATATTATATGTACGATATCGAGTAGTCCTCCATCTTTCTTACATTTTACAGATCCTAATTAAATTTGGTACAATGAATGTATTAACGTAAAAATTCATTTTAAAACCTGAGCAAATATCACCCACATATGGGTGACATGGCAGTCAACGCGTTAAAACGAGACCAAACACGACACAATTCGGAGCCAATTTTCTTGCTTAGAAGTAGAAGATTTGATCTAGCACTGTAACTAGGTAACCGTTCTATTATCTGAACACTAATTTTCCACATATTTTTGCCTGTGTGGAGACATTACTGCATATAGTAGCTGTGTGAATGTTTACTGAAAAACTTGTGGCGTCGAAGATAGAGGATCCCGATTAAATCGAATTTACGTGTTTTTTTAGCTCGCAAGTATCAGTTAACTCCAGCCCAGACAGTAGACATATTCATAGATAATATCTGTCAAGTTTGAACTAGATAGGATGATGAGGCAGCACATCCATCAACTCGGAAAGTGTCGTTCCGAGAGTAAATGGAGCGTATGAATTTTCGAGAATTTTGAGATCTGCAACGTTGACAACACATTAATGTCTACAGGGTGTCTCGAACATGTTGTATTTCCTTGAAAGAGGAAATTCCCGAGACGATTCGAAGAAACTTTTTCCTTCGAGAAAATGTTCTCCGCGGCTTTGTTAAGTAGTTATTATCAAAAAAACATGAACCGGTTCGGTCCTTGTTTTTCGATAATAACGGGAATCACTCATCTCAAGGAACTACCATTTTTGGGACACCTTGTATACTCCCATTACACGGTAAACATGAGACAACAAGAGAGTGCAAAAACGTCGATTCTTTTTGTTATGTCGTCGAAATAGAGTAACGAATTATGCTAACGAGACGGTAAATTAGAAAGGTGCCACAACTGTTGGAAAAGTTTGCGTTTTCATTTCCAGCTGTGTGCGCTATAAATTTTGCCGTTCGTGATTCTAGAGACGAAAGCGCTCGCGAGCTTCGTACAATACTTTTTTTCATCGCGTTAGAAACGCCGTATATTTCGCGACACGATAAAATCGCTCGTGTTATCTGAAAACGTTGTCGTTGTACGACCTCTCCAATTTTCTATACTTGCGGAATTGATAACAGACTTTGGCGGTCGCAATTGGTATATTATCTGCCCATTATTTGTAATTTTCACGTAGAACGGTATATTTTCGCGTAAAAACTCGAGGAAGCAAATAGTCTTGCACGGGACAACGAGCATAGTATACTAACGACGTCCGTCCTGTTATCGTACACCTGATTCTAATTGGACGGAGATCAACTTTCTCGGAACGGTACTGTCTCCTAAATTACTTTCGAGCAGTGTTAAATCGTAGTATTTTATATCTATAAAAAATTAAAAGTGTTTAAAACTGAATTCGACTTCAACTTGGAGACAAGAATGCGATATGTTTATTAATTAGGTCTAGCTTTTAGTGTTGGATCTGATCTGTTCGCTTTTTATACGGTACAGAGTGTTACCAGTAAAAATGTTTAACTGTACAGTCAACATTTTTTAAGTAGTTATGCAACAAATTCCAATGTTTAGTGTTAGTGCTCTGACAACTGCGCATTATGTTTCATAACTGTGCTTAGAGTTAGTTTACAAGTGGAATAATGCTCTGTTTAGTTTAATACTTTTACTTAGCTATCTCCAACTGGGGGGTACACATTTATTTAAATTGTCCTCAACCTGCAAAAGATATTGTATAGTTTGTGTAACCAAAGCATTCTTGTGGCTGGAACCAACCTTCGAGCTCGAAGCATACTATAGGTTCTGTACTATGTTAAAGGAATTTTGCAAAGCAAACGAAAACTTGCTACACTAAATTCCCAAAAGCTGTGAATATCTTTATTGTAATCTCAACAAAATGTGATTGCATTCTGATTATTTCGTTTCTTTAATTGGATACTTGAGGTTGGAACATTGCCTTCATATGACGTTTCGCCAACGTCATGCGCTGTTTAAGTTGTTCATCGAGTTCTGTTTTGCATAAATATCTTTCCGCTTATAATTGTATTTTTCCGTGTTCTTCCTATACTTTTTTCCAAGCGTACGAAGGAAAATAGACGGAGGAATAGAATAAAGAACCTCTCAGAATTAATTTACAAGTAGACTGCAGATCTTCATGCAAAACACAGATTGTCTCTATTAATTGCAGCACACAGGAACCACATAGTACACACTATTTCTCTCAACTATAGTTTTATTAAGTTGTAAAAATGATCTCTTTTAATTTTCCTACTGTTTCAAATTACGTTCACCTATTTTTGTCACAAATGCATGAAATCCACATTTCCAGTTATAAGCCGATAGTTCTGATTTAAGCAAAATTTCTCTACGATTGTGCTGTAACTTGATACATTTGTTTAAAATATAAAATTATAAATGAAACACAGTTGGTTGAAGTGAAGAATAAAACGCAATGAGACCAAGAATTTTGTACGAAACTGTTCGTCAAAATTGTATACATCTCATTGGAAAGTATTAGGTGAAAAAAATTAATTCGTAGCTCTCTCTTCTGGAATTTGTCGATTTTTAGTAATATAATGACCGAGTCTTCAGTTCGATGGATCTAAACTAATGTTACTACTTGATTGATTGTGAGGGCCACGAATTAATTTGTACTAATAGAAATGTGCACCTACTAATCTGCATTTGCTGATATGTTTTTGGCCACCAGGTTGCTCCGGACGAACAGGTACTGGACTGGTACAACTGCGCGCTGGCAGATGACATACTACTGCAGGGCTTCCTCTACATCACGCCGAACTACTTTGCTTTCTACAGCAAGGTGTTCGGTTATAGGAAGAAGTTGCTAATACCGACCGTCTCGGTATTGAAGATCAGCAAAGAGAAGACAGTGCGAATCATTCCAAATGCGGTGGCAGTCGCTACCGAGGAGGAGAGGCACGTTTTTGCGTCTCTTTTGTCGAGGGACTCGACTTTCCAGCTGATGAAACAGGTTTGGATCGCTGCTATGGAGCTGCAGCCGTCTCCCAAGGTTCTGCCTTTGACGACCGAGCACAAGCACCTTGCACCGGTCGTCGCGCCGGTAGTTGTTGATGACTCCGAGGTGAATCCTGAGGAGGATGATTCCAGCATGTCCGAAAGCGGGACGGATCTTACTTTTAGGCCGCCGACCGTTTGCACCGAAACTGATAGCGTTGCACCGACACCCATTATCAGGCCCAGTCTGCCGCCGCCCGTAATGTAAATACACTTTTATAAATATCTACGGTCCTGATTTGTCGATTTTCGATTCTTCCTAGCCTTCGCCCCCAGTGTCTTCAGATCAAGACTTGATCCCAACTCTAACTTCCCCCTCTACCGCGCTAGCTCCCCACGCTTTCAGAGAGGGGGTAACTTTTTCCCCTCAATTCGTGCTCCCTCCCTTCATCTGGCGACACTGGTTCTTCCATCAATTGTGAGACTCGGCGAGAAAAATTGTACAAGCAATTGGAATCTGGATATGTATTTGGGTGGACACGTATTTTTTTGTCACCCTTTGAACATGGACGACGGCTGATAAATTACGTGTCAACTATTTTTTCAAAGTGACACTAGCTTTTTGTTTGAATGATCTCTTTATGAAACTTTCACCAACAGATTTGTGATATTTTGCTTAACAAAGTGACACCAAACGCGATAGAGTTTGGAGTACATTTACTTGATCTAATTAGAACACCAGTTACATACAATGAATCTTCCATTTTTAGAGTCACATTAGATAACTGTTGAAGGATGTATTTCTTCGATTAACAGACTCCTTTATCCTATCTTTATCATTTTAGTATAAACAATTGACGTACGAGCGTTCTACGTCAAAGCTAGGGTTATGAAAGGTCTCGGATCGAGGTCGAGCCTCATGAGCGCCACAGTCTGAATCGAATTATCAAATTGTGATTTTCTCAATTTTTGAGGACAAATTGCGTTTCCAATTTTTCGCTTAATTTTTCAAAGTCCTGCAACTTTTCGGACAGAAAAATTAATTATTCTTTCTCTGTACTTTCAGACTGGAACCACAAGCGGTATCATTGCTCCCAGCAACATCCAGCAGATCCAATGTCTCCTTGTCCTTGTTCACGGGCGGATTGAAAACAAGCACAGTGATCACTATACTCATAGCCCTGTTAGCAGCTCTCTACGTGTCGGCGGCTCTGATGATGATCCGCATCGACAGGCTACATACAGCGTATGTCAACCATCCTCTCGTTTCGCCGGAACGTCTCACACAGGATCGACTTCTGCACTATCTAAACACAAATCTTGATCAAATAATAAAGGTAATGTCACAGAAAACAGTCTTAATTCGTGGAATTCTCTCAAAAGATACCAAAGAAACGTTGAAAATAATGAAACACTGTCGGGTACCCGCCTTTTCTTTGCAATTTCAGGCAATAGTAATTTTTAATTAATTTTTCTCATACATTAACTACAATATAAAAGCCTCCTGATATAAAAAAAAACTCGAGTAGTTTGATCCAATTTTCAGAAAGTTATTAATTCTTATAGGGTATCCACGTAATTTTGTCCTCGACCCTAGCTGTACTGTATTAGAACACCACAAGACAGGCATCGATATGTTTTCTGAAACGATAGGAAAACAATTTTAGAAATGTTAAATTATAAAAAAAGAAAAATGATTTCTGATTGACCGATGAGAAACGTTGAGATTCTTCGTTACCGTTTTAGGTGAGACAGAGCTTACAGATGTTGTCGCAGCAGTTCGTATCGATGAGGCAAAGCAGCGAGACAGACCCAGCCATGGCCGCGAGCCCGATGGAACCCGAAGACGCTCCGAGTTAGCCCCCGACAAGGCTGACTAATTTACTGCAACCAAATAATACGAGTCCCCGTCGCCTCGCTAGCGTATGAAGCGTCTCGTATTAATTAAATACGTCGTTGTCTTCGTTGTCCCGCGTTAGATATCTTTGACGCGCGAATCGCGGATCCGACACCCGGCTAATTGACAAAAGTCGCTTGAACGGTCCTCGAGAAATAGGCATCATTATTGTTAGCGTAAACCTAGACTTTCGCGGTTCTGAGAATTATAGAAAAAAAAACCAAGTTACACGAAACGTCGTCAGGTTAACGGAGCAAACAAAAATAATAAAACCAGAAAAAAGCAACAAAAAAAAAAAAGAAAAAGTAAAACAAAAACGAACCGAAAAAAGGACAGATAGGAAACTTTGTATAAGATCTTTCTAGATCGTACATGCGTAACTCGATTCGACTTTTCAGTCACGCTTGCAGGTGTTAATTGAAACTATACAAAACGAGGAAAACCGATGCTTGAAAGCAAGACGAGATATAAACCGCATATAAACATATTATTTATGTGTTCGCGCATAATCGCGCGCGCGAAGCAATTGTACGTTGTATACGTTGATGTTAATTTCGGTGAATGTTAACAACATTAATCGAGCGCTTACGGCGAACGAAGGGATTTTCGTCTGTTTTCTTTTTTTATTTGAACTAGTCACATATACAATATATTATATATACAATATGCCCCACATACGGCAAGGGTATACTGAACAAAGTGGTATATATTATATATAAATATAAATAATATAAAAGAAAGCTATATATATATATATGTATATGTATATATATATATATATACACATATACATATAGAGTAATGCATATTTCGCGATTACTTGTTGATTATTATGTATTCGAACTAGTTGGGGCACTATCTTTTTAATCGGCGCTGGTGTTCTGCAGCGTAGAAGCAAACAACGGTTACATTCGCGTCCTATGGAGCAGAAATTCTATGTTGATTGCATGGAGAACGATTATACGAAACGGAGCTTGCGTGCTCGCGAAAATTTCGACTCTTCGATATTCGAATTCTGCGCCTCTCGCGAACGAGGGTTGCGTATCCCGCACACACTGGTGTTCCTACGAAATTTCACCACCATTGAGACGGCGTCACAATGGTGTCACGATGACGGCGGAATTATCTTTTGGTTTCTCTTCCTTTTTCATCGAGTCGAGACGACGAGGAAGCGCGAAAATGTTCGCGAAATACAGGGTGTTCGTGTCGGTTTGTATCGAGCTTGCACAGCGTATTCAGCGGGTCGAATAGGTGAACAGAATTCGCACGAAACCGTGCCAGAAAATGCCTTAATTAAGTGTACACAATTTTGGTTGGCTCTACAAGACTCTCTAAAATATTTGTGCTATTTTATTTCGCAATTCAGTTAGGAAAAGCTCCGAAATCTTTTTGTAAAGTTACTCGCTTTTACGTTTTATGCATATACGCGTTCCATTTTGCGGAACGTGTTGTCATATGTGAAGTGAAAATTCAAAAGATAAGATGTCACGGATGCTAGAAATGGTGTCTCTTCTGCTAGTAAACTTCAACAAAATATGTTTCGATATTCGAGTGAGCTACAATATTGTTTCTTTTGTTTACCGTTAATTGGGACAATATTGCTTTACTTTAGCGAAGATCAAATATGAGACAATAGATAATTGAAGCGAATTTCTTTAACTGTATTCTGCAATGTGTAAAAAGGATTGTATTCTTAAAGGAAATTTTCAAATTTTAACTTCAATTTCTTTTTATAAATATTTGAATCTGGAATATTTCCTTTTTTTTTAAATAACTATTAAGTGTATCTGTTTGAACGGTTGTTGTTAAATTAGCTATACTGTAGAACTTGAATCAGTTATTCGACCTCTTGACTGCATTATGCAATCTTGATGCCAAACTTGTGCACTCTGTATATTTGATAACACTAACATATTTCGATACAATTGCACGTATGTTCTTATATGCAAAGCAAGACACATTTGGGCGAGATGCTAATTATATTTGCGGTGAAACTGTGGAATTACAAAGAACGGGAGACTTGACTGTGATAGTAGGATCGAGGATGCATTTTGTTAAAACACGGCCGTGTTTATCAGGTTTATTGTTGTTGCATCTTGTAGAAAGCAATGGTGAAAATGATATGGTTGCCTCGATCCGGACCAAGTCGCATTCGTCGCATAAACGCGGCCGTATTTTCGAGATCACCTGGGGGGGATATAAGAAATTGTGCTGTTACATTCTTTAGCTATATTTATAACGGAAAAAGCGTATATGTACATCAAACGAAATTCACTAAAAGTTTCTTTTCAGTTCATTTATCATTTATATCGCGATTAAATATGTGAATTCATCGCGTTTACGATTAATTTATAATCATTTAAAGGATAAATGCTAAAATATATTTTTTATCGTCAACGGTTGTGGAATGTATTTTATTTTATACACCATGGATTCGGACATGTATGAGAACAATACGATGATTTGGAAGCAATTCTGGGAGAAGTTGTGCTTAAACAAAGTAAAATTACTCTTCGCGATTGCTTGTAATGTGTAGTGCACAGTAGTAGCTTATTTCTGTGGCAAATAAAAGCTGATTTACATATTCTTATTAGATATTTTAATGTGCGACTTAAATTCGATTGTTGAAGAGAACTTCTGATAATTTTCTCAAGAGCGTCGTTTCACGTAACGATTTGTTCCACTGTACATTCGACTGAAATACATGTTTTCAACGAGCACATTTTCACGTACTGTCCGAGAGCAGTAATATGACTTCATTGGAGAAGAGTATGACTTCCCCGATGTGTGAGTAATCCATGGGGTAAAGTGTACATTGCGGATAACATAAAATGGGAATTATTTACTATATGGGTTGGCGATACATTACCTTAATTTATTTAGTAGATTTTGTTAATTTGGAGCTGATGCATATCTGCACATTTTAAAGTGTCTTTTGTCTACTCTTTTACGTGCGTCGATTGATTTTTATAAATTTCTATTTGGTACGCCTTTTGTTGCGTAAGCGAGATCGAGGTTGAAGGGAAACTTGTGCCTGGCACGTGTGCCATAGAAAAGGAAAACTGATTGCATTCTAAAAAGAAAACCCGAGGACAAAACGCGGGGTCACTTAACGATGAAGCAAATTATCGGGATTCGTTCGCTACCCGTATCTGTCGAAGTTTATTTCACGTCTTGTAAACGGCAGACTTCTTTCGATTCGGAAATTAATGGAAAATGGATGTTCGTACGAGGTAATTGGATGATAATTGCCACTGAAGGAAACAAACTTGGAATTGTAAGCTTGTTAGCCAACGTTTGTGCCAAATTTCGGAATCATTGGACTTCCTATTTGAAAGATCAGAAAATCACATGTATTCGTGACGAGTAAACCGTTGTAAACTTTGAAAATTGTCCAAAAATGAAAATGTGTTCAGCAATGGCGATCATTATCCAGTTGATCCAGCTTGAGATTGTTCCATGAAAACGAATCAAGCGGCAACGTATTTATGCCGTACAGGGGGCGATGATTTTCCCTTTCTGTTTCTATATAATACTGTTTGCCTTACTATAACTACTCTAGACAGTTTAGATGGATGCTCAACTTACGGTTCATTTCCCTTAGAACGTAACCGTACGTAACAGCTTTTCATTTATACTTGTACGTAACTGTTGTGGAAAACGACATTTCGATTTTTAGCTGTACCTCTTGGAATCCGACGTCAAGTTTTAATTATTATAAATCCATTTACGTGTAACGAATGGATCAACAGAGATGAACGAGAACTTGAATTAATTTCCGTGCAATATGTTAATTGTAACCCTGAAATATTTCTTCAGATATTTCAATAATTACCAAGTAGCCGGTCGAACACTTTGGCCATGAAAGTCGGTAATATTAAAAAATCTTAACCCGTTAAGCCACACGCGAGATAAAAGTATAACTCGAGCTTTATAATAAATCAGCCGTATTTTACTATAATTTAGAAAACAAAAATGACGATGCAGCGTATGTTATACCGAGCGTAATTAAATTTGGATTGTCGTTCGAGAAATAGATGACGTGGCCCCTAAGGGTTAAGAGGACAGTGAAGCAAATATATTTGTTACGGGGCGACATTTGAACTTCTACAATGCGTTGTGAATTTTCCGAAGAACGTTTTACATGTTTGTACTTTTCGGTAACATTTACTATTACGTAGGAGGCTAAGGCGATGATTATATTAGGACACCTTAAGTTAAATTTCAAATACTGCATAATTGTTTCCAAGGATTTGTTCTGGAAATGGGTTTTTCTTCAACACGCCATCGAATTTTACGGTGTATTTTTAGTTACAAATGGCAGAGATCGTTGAGGTAGCCTATGTGTTATACGATTATCCGGTAAATTATCTAATTTTGTTACGTTATTGTTAAATATGTGTTTGAAAACCATTTGAACGGTTCAGTTACAGGAGTGATAGTATATCTACTGGTGCTTGAGAGCCTCGATGCGTGCCATTTTGCGGTTAGGTACATATATATCCAACGAGTATGTACGTATTCGTACGTAAGATTTCGTTTCTCTTTGATTCTGTTACGTCGATCAGGTTTCGAAGTGTATAGCTTTGTTAACGATTGTGTCCGTATCAGATAAATTTGTTACTCTGAAAAAAAAAGGTATCTTTAGAATGCATTTATTCGCGTGCTGAATTCTTGATAATATTTTGCGCGAGGAAAACTAGAAACAGGAGCAGGAAAGATGATTGAGGGGAGACCGTGAAACTTGAAAATCACAGACAGACCAATAATTTACAACATAATTTGTGTAGTCCGATAATAACACGGAGCGCAAATAAATTTATGAAAAATTAAACGCTTTTCTGTTTATTACCATTCGCTTGTTAGTGCCTTTTACGTACTGTTCTGTATAAGAAAGTCGTTCGTATAGCGAAGTAATGTATTTAGGTTGCCAAAAAGATGACAGAAAGGTCATACCAAAAATATTGATTAAGCAAATTATATATGAAACTTCTTATAATAGTACTTAATTTTCTTGTAAGTGTATTTACTACACAACACACTTGTCTAATGAAACTGAGTATAGAAAAAGGTTACAGAAATTCACGTAGCTTCTGTTTCTTTTTCGTAATTTCATTTCTAATGTAAAATCTAGAGAAACAATATTATATTTTAGAGAAAAATTCTTTCAATGCTTTAAGAAAGAAATTAACTTTCAACACAACATAAATCTTATTTTGCATCTCACAATTTTCAATTCGTTCTGTACTTAATAAAATAGTTCAAATATTGTTAGAATAAGATACAGATTCTAGTTCGTGCCTTTTTAGACATTTTTATTTTGATTTTCGTAACGGACAGTGAAAATAAATGATATCTGGTAGTGTTAAAAAATTTGTTATAGAAAATTATGATTCACGCATATAAATTGATTAAATCCTAAATCGGGACATGATCATGTGTCATCAATTATGGTTGTTGACATCGTTCGGATTGAATGAGGTGACTCTTGGGGTTGAAAGGTCTGAGATTGACCCGTCGTGGGACGCGTTTGTTCGAATTGTAATCGAAATTAATCCCGAACTGTTGACTGAAACGGTGAGTAAACAGTGTTTGATGATTGGTTTTCACGAATTACGTCATGAACAGTCATCGTAATAGATTTAATTCAGCGCGAACCAGAAAAATGGGCAGTCATGAATCTAATGAAAACGTTTCTTAGTTATATTGTTAACGCATCGATATAGGGCCCATCAAAATTTAATTAATTAAATATATAATTTAACTCCTCGCTTTACGATTTTATCGTAAGAAAAACGCTACATTAATTTTTTTATAGAACTTAAAATGCTATTTATTTTTATGAATATATGTCTACATCTGAACCTTGTAATATAATGGAATAAAAAACTATACACACACTATTGACTATAGTACACTTTTTAAAGCTTACAAGCACAGTGCCTGTGCAGGCCTGCGATAGTTTAAATTATAGGCAAGGTTTTAATTTAACGTATTACTCTGTAATACACAAAACAAATTCTCTTCTTTCCAAGGATTATATAAAATCCTAAGATTTATACGAATATTCTATTTCCATGCTTAGGACTAGCGATACCAGCCCTGTGGATAACCGCAACATCCATGTGCATTGCTATACACATTTTGACGAACGATAGACTAATTAGTAACTCATACCAAACGGATAAGATAATTTTTGCATCCTGCTTCCTTTGTGCTAAATAGGATATTAATATAACGCTAAGCCAACGTTTCCGAAAATAACATATACACATTATATATTTTTTATATTAACGAATCATAAATATTCCATTTTATTAGATAATTATTATTAAAAAATTTGTTTGATAACACAGCCAAGGAATCGATCGTTTGAAAGTTGTTATTCATATTTCAAAATTGTTTTGCGTAGGCCTTAATTTGTACTAAATTAATTCGTGTATTTTATGCGAATAATTATTTGCTATTTTTGTTTAAATCGATACTGTTCAATCTTCTTAGCTCAATGTTGAAATCTGTACACCTGCTAATGGGGCAGTTGTAGTCAGCTCGAAGGAAGCTGCGACTCGTATAAAAAGCGAGACAGGCTCTGCGAGTGCCAGTATAGCAATGAAAGTGTAAGTTGACTGTTAATCGGTGACACTACTATAGCCGTCGTTTTTTTAAATTGAACCGCTATTTTCGATCTTTATCGTCAGTGAATCGTTCTGGGCTGGATAAATGTGATCTCTATTTTCCGATACTGTTATAGCTTTTCAACTTTTTTTTTAATAAATTGTTAACAAAATATTTAATTCTCTAAAATTAACAATTTCATTACTTAATTTCAATACTACTAGATAGCTTTTAAATGAATCGTGCCCATAACAATTTACATAAACTTGAAGAAACAAAAAATAGAATGAACACTTTGTTTCTAATGTTTGTTTCCATCTGTGCATTGTTTACTAATAACATAATTCCTGACTGTTCGATATAAATTTGTTCAGTTGCCTAGCATTGTCAGTTATAAAACGTGTTTTATATATTTTGCATAGATCTAAAATTTATTTTAAGGTCACCAATGATTTTCGATTTTCGCGAAACCAATATTTTATACTGTCAATTCAAAAATAAATTTTTTGGTCTTACGATTGGATAGCTAATACTGATATTTTCAAAAATTGATGTTACTGTATAAGTAAGTGAGCATTGTTAAACTTTTTCGAAATAATTGTTTCGGTATTATTTGTTATTTTGTAGGTACCTCCTGAAACACTCAGCATCAAATAGGAACTGGTAACAGTAAGTAGAATTTATAATTATACTGAATTAATCACTAAACAGTTTGTTTATTCTTGTAAGCTTCGAACAGCAGTGTAGTTTTATACCAAAGGAAGAAAACGTAGTAAAGCCATTCTATTATGCAAATCATACGCCATTAACAGTAATGCAAATTATAGATTCTCAAAGTAGTGGTTCTATACTTAATCGATATAATACTGGGACTCTAAATTTTTCTTTTCAAAAACTGTGAAAAAGTCATTCATCTCAATATTTTGGAAGAAAGGTCTTTTCTGGAATTTTCGATTGCGTTAAAGTTGATCAATTTTTTAATTTACGATTATCTCGGACAACTGATAATCTATTAGCTTCCAATATGTAAGGTATTATTTATATAATATAAAGTGACATTTAAAGTATTTAATTATTTATCTTGCATAAAAATGAAACGTGCGAGCTGCACTTTCATCACGATTTCTTTTTGCTTCAAACCAATCGACAAGTATATTAATTTATCGATGACGGCGTGCCAGATGTAATTATAATTAAGAACTAGGTCAATGATTAAAACCGAAATAATTTGTACTACTCTCAGCGATGTCTTTATCGATCTTTGAACACTGAACATTTATTTAAAACCCGTTTCCCACCATCGCCCTTCATTTTCAAGGAAAATTAAATTCGAGAAAAATCTCAACTTCTAAAATTATTTGTTAATCAAGCACAAAATACGCAAAGTCTTCATCATCATTTTCTTCTTTTTAAGTGAATACATAAAATTCAGTAAATGTGCTTGGACTTTTATGGCCGACATACTGACAGGCTCGAATGAATAATGCATACGCACGCGTAGGAATAGAGTATAACGAGTTTTTAATTTCGAATATGAAAGAATTTATGTTATTAGCGTTATTGTGAAACTCGATGAAGACCAGATGACAAAATAACGTCACCGACTGGTAGCGATGTAGTAGGCAGAAATTGAGTAAGACTTTTAGGAACGAAGCATTTCGCCGAACAAACCGGTGAATCATCATTCCCGAGAGTCATCGATGTCAGATCAATTCCAGTCCAGGGTGAAAACACGCTGTTACGAGGCGGATCACGTTCGGGACATATCCCGGATATTTACGTAACGTCTTGATGAATCAAAGATAAATTCCGTGCTTCCATGTGTGGTGGAAAAGAGCGCATGGAATTTGGGTTCGACTTGCCCATCAGTATGATTGCATCCTCGGGATTCTTGTTACAAAACTTTCTGGGAAAATCCGGCTGCCATCTGTTTTCGACACGCGTCGACACACTTCCAAAGTGTAGCTGTTTACTCTTAAACGTTTGGGTCCCAAGTTGGTGAGATTTTATCTCGAAAAAACCCAGCACATTTCGATCATTGTGGACAACTGACTGACTCAAGTTAGCGACAACAACTGACGCAAGTACATCACACAGTTCCTTTTAATGTAAATAGTACATTTTACAATAGGTAGAATAAAACTATAATAATGCAATAATACATTACAAAATAAAAATTCTCATTTAGAGAAAGCGCGGTTGCGCTGTTTGGGATTCTTTGACAGTGTTTTTTCAATACCCCCTGGAACTCGAACGGTTAAACAGTACATTTTTAATTAGCTGCCATTTGTCGTATTCTACAATATATAAATCTTTTATATTAGAAATCATTGTAAGTCCATTCTATTATCAAAAATATTCTTTTACTTGCAATAATTTGTCTGGGTGAGATGCTGTATTAGGTTTTGTAATACAAATACATCGTTTGTTGAACTTAGTATACTACGTCACGAATGAATGTTTCTCATAAATCGTCCATCTACAGGGTGTTCCAATTGATATTTTACCTGTTTCTTTAAAACAATCAGTATAAAAAAATGACATTTAATTTTTATTGTTGTTTCCACTACAATTATTTGCTACCAATTGGTAACCTATTTAATTTTAAACTGATATTACTAATCAAATTATAGGATTACCTATTTTCTTCCACAAAATATGAAAATGCACATTGCTGTATATTCGACTTATACGATTAAAAAGTTAAAAAATAAATGACCCTTTTGGTCACGTCTATTCTCATTTAATTCGTACGTCAAGGAGTTAATTAAATTGATATTACTAGTCAAACTATAGGATTACCTATTTTCTTCCACAAAATATGAAAATGCACATTGCTGTTTATTCGACTTATACGATTAAAAAGTTAAAAAATAAATGACCCTTTTGGTCACGTCTATTCTCATTTAATTCGAACGTCAAGGAGCTAATTAAATTGGTATTACTAGTCAAATTATAGGATTACCTATTTTCTTCCACAAAATATGAAAATGCACATTGCTGTATATTCGACTTATACGATTAAAAAGTTAAAAAATAAATGACCCTTTTGGTCACGTCTATTCTCATTTAATTCGAACGTCAAGGAGCTAATTAAATTCTGTTTCGTAAAGCGTTTGCTCGCATCATTCGAGATGTCTTCGGAAGAACCACTGGTCGTCGAAGCGGTGTATCTCTACGAAAAAGAGAACGCGACAGCTCATCGCACTATCAATTATGAGCTTGTGCATTTGGATCCTCCGACACCTGTCCTCAGACGTGGTCAGGCTTTCAATGTCGCTCTCAGATTCAATCGCGACTATGTAGACGCCACGGACATCGTCAGATTGCTCTTCAGCTTCGGTCCGAACCCGAACGTTCTCAAAGGCACCAGGGGTGTAAACACCGTCACCAACAGGGACGCTTACTTGACTGATTTGGAGGCATGGGGCGTGCGAATGATCGGTGTCAATGGCGTAGACCTTTCCGTGGAAGTCCGAAGCCCCATCGACAGCCCCGTTGGTGTTTGGCAATTGAATGTGGAGACCACCACGATAGAGAGAAGAGCGGCGCCGAATACTTACAACTACGAGAGGGATATTTATTTGCTGTTCAATCCGTGGGTAAAGGGTGAGACATCGTAAATTGACTACGTTCATTCATACAGAATAAGAATTCAGAGCTGTTCAGCTTCTGCCCGTGCGGCCAGCGATTTTATATTCTGGTATATTCTGGTGTGTTCTGGTATATTCTGGTGTGTTCTGGTGTGTTCTGGTGTGTTCTGGTATATTCTGGTGTGTTCTGGTATATTCTGGTATATTCTAGTATAAAACCGGTATATTCTGGTGTGTTCTGGTATATTCTGGTATATTCTAGTATAAAACCGGTATATTCTGGTGTGTTCTGGTATATTCTGGTATATTCTAGTATAAAACCGGTATATTCTGGTGTGTTCTGGTATATTCTGGTATATTCTAGTATATTCTGGTATATTCTGGTGGGTTCTGGTATATTCTGATATATTCTGGTATATTCCGTTATATACCGGTATATTCTGGTATATTCCGGTATATTCTGGTATATTCTGACATATTCCGATATATTCTGGTATATTCTGTTGTGTTCTGGTATATTCTGGTGTATTCTGGTGTATTCTGGTATATTGTGGTATATTCAGGTATATTCTGGTGGGTTCTGGTATATTCTGATATATTCTGGTATATTCCGTTATATACCGGTATATTCTGGTATATTCCGGTATATTCTGGTATATTCTGACATATTCCGATATATTCTGGTATATTCTGTTGTGTTCTGGTATATTCTGGTATATTCTGGTGTATTCTGGTATATTGTGGTATATTCAGGTATATTCTGGTGTGTTCTGGTATATTATTGTATATTCTGGTGTGTTCACGAATTGAGGGGAAAAAGTTACGTGAAGAGAAGAGGAAGTTAGAGTGGGGGATCAAGTCTTGATCTGGCGACACTGCGCAGAACGGCGGGCACAAAGTCACGCCCCTGCGGGCAACGCCGCATGCATTTGTCACGTCCACTCCACTGAGTCATTTGCCCGCAGCTTTGCCCGTAGCTATGCCGACGGGCGCCCTTGTCTTAACGAACGAATAGTTAAGATTAGAAAACGCGTGACCGTAAATGGTCCTAATTTTTAGACAGGGATTATGCATGTTACATTGAACGGACATTCATGTAAAAATGTTAATGTTCGCAGATGACCTCGTGTTTATGGACGACGAGCAGTTGCTGGACGAATACGTGTTAAACGACGTTGGCAAGATATGGGTTGGTCCATGGGGTAGTTCCCGCGGCAGAGAATGGGTCTTCGGTCAATTTGACGCTTGCGTGCTTCCGGCTTGTCAGTTGTTGTTAGAACGATCCGGTATTAAGGCCATATCGAGAGGAGATCCCATTAAAATGTGCCGAGCCATTTCGAGAATCGTAAGCGAATATTTCCGTGTATAAGAAGTTTATACAGAAGAGGAACCAAAATTTATATTTATTGTCTACATTTAATCCTTAAATAGTTGCAAAAGAATAGTATAACAGTGTAACATTCAATGTTCACGCTATTACTAGCCAGCGTTTTTCTTGCAAATAGTAAATATTTTTTAAAAATGAAAGACGAAAAAGTAGTACTGTTTTTTATACGCAACACAATGGCGTATATAGTTTTTTGTGTATAATAATAGAATACTAGGAAACAATAAGAGAAATAATTACTATGAAATATTCAAAATGTTTCTTCCATTTCTGACCTTGCATGACCTTGAAGGTCACTGTGCAGTATACGGATGAATTCGTCTAGACACACGCTTTCATGCGATATAATAAAATATACAGCATTCCATTTAAATAATTGTAGGTCACCTTCATATCTAAGAAAATAGTATAAACACAACAAAATTACATACGCCATTGTGTTGCGTATAAGAAACAGTACTACTTTTTCCTCTTTCATTTTTTTTCTAATATTTACTATTTGCAAGAAAAACGCTGGCTAGTAATAACATGAACACCCTGTATAGCGGAATAGTACCGTTAAGGGTTAAATATGTGCATTTCCGCTCGAGCAAAGTATGATAATTGAATTGAATGAAATCCCCAGATGAATTCCAACGACGACCAAGGTGTGATCACGGGTCGCTGGGACGGCGAATACGAAGATGGCACAGCGCCGGCCGCGTGGACCGGAAGTGTGCCGATTTTGGAGCAATTTTTGGAGTCGCAGGAGTCAGTGAAATATGGACAATGTTGGGTGTTCGCTGGAACAGTGACCACCGTGTGTCGAGCCCTTGGCATACCGTCCAGGGTGGTCTCGAACTTAGTTTCGGCCCACGATGCAAACGCTTCGCTCTCTGTGGATCGTTACTACGACAAAGACAACGAGGAGCTGGAGTACGATCCAAACAACTTGGAAGGCGAGGATTCCATCTGGAATTATCATGTTTGGAACGACGTTTGGATGGCCAGACCAGACTTGCCTAAAGGTTATGGGGGTTGGCAAGCGATCGATGCAACCCCTCAAGAACCCTCCGAAGGCGTTTATCAATGCGGTCCAGCTTCCGTCGAGGCTATCAAGCAAGGAGCTGTTGGATACAATTTTGACGTAACATTTATGGTGGCTTCAGTGAACGCTGACCTTATGAGATGGAAGGAAGACCCGGGAAGTGAGCTGGGATACTCGAAAATCGACTGCAACAAGTACCAGTAAGTATTTACACGCGTCATCCTGGCTAGATCAACAGTTTCAGTGCTATTAACGCGTTAAGTGCCAAATATCAACCCCAGAGATTCTGACAAAGTTAGAGTAATTTAATTAATGAAACCAAAACTAGAAATGTAAGATCTATTATAGGGGTTGCTGTCTTTACCCTTTCGGATTTGAAATACTCCAATAAAATTCGGTTTATCTGGATATCTTATAATAAAAATGTATTTCTAAACCCGGTCGAGAATCACTGTCAGTCATATGTGACTGACGTGGCAGTTAACGTGTTAAACTTGAAAATCAATTTTTACTGCAATCTGTTAGGCGAATCTTTTACTAGGGTCTAGGAAGCTGTAGAGAATGTTACGAAAGTCATTGTTACGATAAACTTTGTGTTTCCGGTATTCTTGTATTATCGCTAGACAGCGGATTTTATACATTTATGACAAAAATGATCAATTTAATGTGGGTGATCACAATAAACGAGTCGCGGATTAGACAAAGAAATGAGTAACTGTTTAATAAGTAGATATCGAGTTGAAAAGTTACAGTAAGACGTTTTATCACAAACTCTCGCGACACGTGTTTCGCACAACGGTCTCTCTCTCTCTCTCTCTCATTACTCTCACTTCGTCTCACTCATAGTTCTCTCTCACAATATATCAATGTTTGTTCTCTCGCGTTTCGTGGCATACTCCTCGCTCTCCTGGTTCTCGCTCGCAACGTACTCAAACATAAACATTATAGAACATAGAATGACATCCACACAGCATGCTTTCAATATATATAACCTAATGTCTTATTCTCATCGCGTCTCGCTCCTAAAACCTAATCCACATTTAAAACAGTAAAAATTATCTTCAGCCTATCAAACTTATTAAGAAAGAAAATTATTTCGCTCCAGTTTGTTGCAATGCCGATAGAAAATTCTAATTTTCCATAAAGATCCGCTGTCTGATTATTACATCAGTTGTTTTGATTGCGCGAAACTGTGATGGGTACAGTGTTTTCTTACTTTTCTGAAAAATAGTCGAACCGAGGGAGCGATGTAAGAATTACCATATGTACATGATTACGCGAAGTCGTTAAAACTTCTCGATAGCAAAGTAAACATCGTTTCCGTAGACATTGAATTTTTGTCTGAGTCACGTACTCGTTCTAAATTCATTGCTGCATTGGTAATCGTGACCTTGGAGTAACCGCGACGAATGCCACACACTGTTAATTTACATAGTCCCTCACGCATGCAACAACGAAATATTTATGCAAATACACGGGACACTGATTATTTCGAGTTGCGCAATGATTACATTCCCTAAGACTTTTTGTGCCTGACTCTTCTCGAAACTGATAATGCTGTGTGTTAATTTATGGATTAAATCAACATCTTACTTTGCTGCAGAAAGGAATCAAAAGATCTATCCGTTTTTTTTTTTTTTTTTCAATAGTATTGGCCGTATGATACTGACAAAAGCACCTTGGATCTTCGATCCCAATGGCGACAGAGACAGAGAGGACATAACGTCGCTGTACAAGGCAAAAGAAGGTACGCCTGCATGATTGCTTTTCGAACATAATTCGGTGCGAACGAAAACGTGCGAGGATTAACAAAATGACCGATCGATTTTCTACAAATTGTTTTATCAACCCTTAGCACTCGAATCGCGACTGTAAGGCGCCACTAAAAATTGCTTTATCATTATTCAAAATATTTTTTGCATTACTAAATTTGTTTGTATTCAATAAATTACCAAACATTTCAGAATTGTACAGTAAATTGCATCATTGTCGTATATGTATAATACGAAAACAAATATACAGGGTTGGTCCACCTAAGTAAGGCCACCTAAGTATCTCCTCTAATTGTGGGGTTACAAAAAATATTTTGAATGCTATTTGAATGGTTTGAAAAAACCATTCTATTGCAAAAGATTTTTTTTCTAGGGTAATTTTTTTCGGAGTTTACAAGGTTATCGATGTTTTTTTTTGCGTATAATTGTATAATTTTTTTTATTGCATCGTTTAGCTGATGTAAAAATACGTTCATTTATGTACATTACATGACCTTGAAATGACCTTTGAGTTCAAAAACTAAACGGAAACGATAAATTGTCTATCGAGACTTTAGAGACAAAGACGTCGTTTGGGAATCTGTAAGTGTAAATACACGTTTACTATCACATTACGAATGACTTTTAACACCGCAGAAGTCTGATCATTTTCAAACAGTTCGTCAGTTTATCGATATTATCCTTCGCGACGAGTTACTCAAAGCAAGAGAAAATTAATATGATTCTGATTTATGGCAAAAGTGATCAGTGTTTAAGACAAACTGTTCGCTTGTACCGAGCGAAATTTCCTGAACACAACTGTCCATCGTGTAGTACGTATGGAAAAGTGGTTAAACATTGTTTTGAAAGTGGTAGTGTCAATACGAAGAAGCATCCGCGAACCCATAATGTTACAAACCAATTAAATACGAGATTTATTATGGAAAAAGTTGACGAAAATCCGCATGTTAGTACACGACAATTGGAACGAGTAACCAGTATTTCAAAAACAAGCATAATACCAATACTTTATGAACAAAAATTTCATCCGTATCATGTGTCTCTCCATCAAATTCTTGGATTGGACGTACTGGACGTGTAGCGTGGCCACCGCGGTCACCAGATCTCACGCCTATGGATTATTTCTTATGGGGACATTTGAAAGAAGTTGTTTATTGTGAACAAACAACAACGCCACAGAACATGAAAGACAGAATAATAACAGCTTGTGCTGCAATTAATCCGACAACATTTGAAAGGGCCAGAGAGTCTCTTATTCTACGCTTCAAAAAATGTATCGATGTGGAGGGGCACCATTTCGAGCATCTATTACAATGACAGTTTGAAAAATAAGTTCGTAAAATGTATGACAAATTTCATAATGGGGTTTCGTGATAGTGAACATGTTTATTTACACTTACAGATTCCTGAACGACATCTTTGTCTCTAAAGCCTCGATAGTAAATTTTTCGTTTCCATTTAATTTTTTAACTCAAAGGTCATTTCAAGGTCATGTAATATACATAACTGAACGTATTTTTATATCAGCTACACGATGCAATAGAAAAAATTATACAGTTATACGCAAAAAAAAACATCGATAACCTTGTAAACTCCGAAAAAAATTGCCTAAGAAAAAAAAATTTTTTGCAATAGAATGGTTTGAGAAAACCATTCAAATAGCAATCAAAATATTTTTTGTAACCCCACAATTAGAGGAGATATTTAGGTGGCCTTACTTAGGTGGACCACCCTGTATACAAGGGAAATATTCTAGGTCGCGGAAGAAATGTTTCCTTTTGGAGTTAAAATAACTTCGAGTGCAAAGGGTCAAGTTAGCAAAATAGAAAACAAATATTCTTCTCTGATCCAGGCACCGAAGCAGAGCGTTTAACGTTGTTGAGAGCAGTTCGTAGCACCGAGGTCGCTAAAAGATTTTACTCCCTGCCCTCTCCTGGCAAAGAGGATGTTGAATTCGACCTTGAGGATCTCGAACGCGTAAAGATAGGTGAACCGTTCGCTGTCACGGTGCACATGAAGAACAAATCGGACCAGCCGCGAACTATACAAGCCATTTTATCCGCTGGTAGCGTGTACTATACCGGAGTCAAGGCGAAATTAGTGAAGAGAGCTGCCGGTGATTTTGTGCTTCAACCCCACGCAAGTGAGTGCATAAGAAAATGCTTTGGAAATGATTATATATTTTCATACACGAGTACTTTGAAATTTATTCAAAAATTTCTACGAGATACAGAAATCTGTCCAGTCTGTTTAAGGACTTGATAAAGTTTTTACGTCTCGTTTAATTAGGCGAACAATTGCGGCTCACGGTCACGGAGGATGATTACCTGGATAAGCTGGTGGAGTATTGCATTATGAAGCTGTACTGCATCGCTACGGTCAAGGAGACCAGACAAACATGGGCTGACGAGGATGACTTCCAGGTCTTGAAGCCCAACATCGTGGTCAAGGTAAAACTGTTAGGAATAATATCGGGACCGGGTAAATAAAGAGTCAACGTGTCTCTTTCTTTCTCATACCCTGTCCTTCTTTGCGTCCGAAACTTTCATCGTTCATTACACAAGTAAATATTATCGGAATTATATCATATTTGGTATCATTTTCGTTCGAAAAATTCCACGAATATGTTGGCGAAAGTCCCATGAAAAACAATGAAAAATAAAGACGTTTTGTTATTGGATTAGCAGTGGTCTCCTGGCCTCACACCGACGTACTCGACTCGTGTTATGTTTACATTCCTCGGCGACCAAGGTCACTTGAGCTCCGTGGCCTCTCACGGAGTATACCCCGTGGCGGTAGAGATAGTTCTGGGACATTTATCTGTTCGGCTTTTGTAACCACTGTATATTTTTCCATAGTTTCTAAACACCAGGTTGTAGAATTTACGTCGTCATAAATAGACCACGAATTTTTATACGAAATAAAAATTGTCTGTATAAATAGCAAGGTACAGGAGCTGCATTGATATATTATATTCCGTACGTGTTTGATCTACTTGTTCATGTCATAAATTCATAAAACACACAGTCCAGCTGTAACACGTAATTATAGTCTATAAATATCCAAACGTTTATAATACGAATAGTTATAAAATGATAGTACCAGTATTCGTGTTATAAGTTTACTGTTAATTGAACATCTTGAAAGATCACCTAATACTTGGACTATCTACAAAGTATGTTCACAATTATCTTGAACTATTTATACACTACATTATTAATTATAAAATTTGAAATTGTATTTTATAGGCAGTAAATTGTAGATCACCATGTAAGACGCAAATGGTTCATTTATAATGCAACTTTTTAATCAAAAGAAATCATTTTTTTTCAGATTGACGAAGAACTCGTCGTAGGAAAACCATCAACCATCAGTCTGAGTTTCACAAACCCTTTGAGAAGGGTGCTGACAGAATGCAAATTCAATTACGCGGGGCCGGGGGTCATCAAGAACAAGACGTTGATGTTTCGAAACGTTGGACCGGAAGAACATGTTTACGTGGAGCATCAATTGGTTCCACAAAAGTCTGGACCACAGAAGATCATCGCAACCTTTACCTCGAAGCAGTTGCTAGACATTACAGGATCAGCTGCCATCGACGTTCTCGACATAGATGAGTGAAACTTGTCTTCCATTGATATTTTTGATCGCGTCTCAGATTTCTAGAAATACCTTAATCGTTTATCTGTGTTGACGCGCGTGCACCGAACTGTTTGAAATAGATGCAGAAACATTCGGTTACGTGTCGCGTTATTTCTATGATGTTTTATACGTAAACAATAAGTTGTATCGATAAGAACACATCGTTGTACCTCGCCATTTGTAATTTCATTTCTTCTATTTATGTATAAATGTTTACTTTTATTTCTTTCCACATTTCTATTGTATCGGTATGCTATACATAAACGTATAAAGAAATACGTTTAGAATATGATGGATCGCTGAATACTTTATACGTTTTTCGAAGAAAAAATTTAATCTTTTTTAAAGCATTCATTTCTAAAATGATTTTAAATCATTTCACGTTTAATTAAACAATCGCAAGAACATATCGGGGCTATGCGTGTTGATTCCTTTCCACGACAAAGTATGAAATCATTTCTTAAGCAGGAGATTATCTAATCGAAGCGATCGTAACGAACCTAAGAATAACTGGGATCGAACTCACGCATTAATCCGTGACATGAATGAGTATGATAATCCGATGCATGATAGATGATTTCCTTTACTGTTTAATAATACTTTCATAATACAGATGATGAGTATTTATTAATGTACTTAATGAAAATTAAAAACAATAGCAAAGAATCCTTGAGAAAACATAAAATTGTCAAACATAACGAAGCAGAAATATCTTAACGAAATTAATGAATTGTTTACAATAAAAGAATGTTGATAGCGCGACGTTTTACATTAGTAGCGTCGTAACATTTGTACACATTCCATATTCGTGAAAACAGATTTATTATTGTATGTATACACAACGCGATATTTAATCAACAAAAGTACAACAACACATTTACAAACACTGACAAAACCGACAAAAGTTAAATAAACATTACGAAAACGATACATGTCGTCATAGAACAACGTCACAAGTGATCGTGAATTGCAAACACCAAAATACAATTGAGCACACGACACCGTAAACAAGCATCAACAGGTTTTGCCTGGAAAACGGTGAAATTGAAAATTCATTTTTCTTTTCAGTCTCCTTTTTCGAAAATTCTATGTGGATCTTCGAGCACGTTCTGGTCGAGACCGTTCGGACAGAATCTATTTCCATAATTTTTACATCGTCCATTTTCTGAATCAAATTCAGTTCCATCAACGATTTCACGACTCCCAAGACAGCATGGCTAGACGATTTTTTGCAAATTTCCAAACCACCTTCGCCAGACACGTCCGTTTCATTGTGCGAAACAGTTGTAATCGGTATCGAAACAGATTCCGAAATTTCGTATTCAGACTCGTCGCTCGACGACGCGATTTCCGCTCGTGACAAAATCTCGAGGTTGTACTTGCAAGAATGGTAACTATCTTTTACAATAACATCGATACTGCTGATTCTCGACAGGTTCTTCGACCGTTCAGAATTTTCTGTCTTTTCGAACTTCTTCTTGTCTTCTTCCTCCTTTAGCTTACTCTCCATCTGCTGTTGGTAGATGTACATGGCCCTGTACATATTTCTTGCCCTAATCGCGGCGATCTGTAGAGTCGCTATCGTCTCCGTAGAAATGAAATTATCAAAATTATTCGTTTCTGGGTCTATCCAGCAATTTAAATGTTTACAACATTCCGGAATATGCGAGCAGCATGACGACGTCGATGAATCCGATTCGCGGAAACCTAACTCGCGACCGCCGCCATGTTGTTCGCACACCGGAGCTTTGTCACTCGAATTCTCGTTCAATCTTTCGAGATGACGATGCTTTTCCGTTAAATCTTGGTCATCGTTGACACGCATTTCTTTGGACACCATTTCATTCCATATTTCAACAAACTTTGTAGCATTCTTATCGCAATGATCGCTAATTTGTTCCTTTGGATTGGACCGTTCCATCAGTTTCGAGGCATAGGACACAGTTTCCGTAGTGCTGTCTTTAACCGAAGTTGATTCCGTCATCACATCAACCTCGACCATTTCGCTGCAACAATCGGTTGCAGTGTGTTTCGTCGAAATCATTTCCGTCTGTGTTTCCATCGTGTCCGTTTCTTGTTTCATCGTCAATGGAGTATCCTCCTCGATGATTATTTGTACACTCTTCGTCCGCGTCTCCCGAAGACTCGTCTGAACGGATGAATCGTTGTTGTTCGTCTCTGTGCACGTCGAAGTATCTTTTCTCTCGGGTGCAGGAAGCTTCAGGTCACCCTTGCAATTATGATCCGAGCTCTTCGCAGCATCCTCCAAATCTGCAGAGTTTCGTTCGCAACTCTGCACGATTTTTCCCAACGCATCTCCCCGACAACAAGCACTCTCTGTTGAATCTTCGGAACATTTGTCGCGCTGTTTAGCAGACGTGATCACGTCTGCTAAACTCGCAGACTTCGTCTTCGCGCAACCACGACACTTACGCTTGTCTTTCACGCACTGTTCAGCCCTGTTCAACAATCCAACGTCCACCCCTTGGTCGCGAAGAAATTCCTTCAGCACGGTCAAGGACATCGTGTGCGAGTTCGAGCATACGTTCACAGACGATGAATCTTTGTGTCTTTCTGCTTTAACCGTCACCGAATCTTTAGGTGTGTTCAGCTCATTTTTCTGACGTTTCTGGAACGAAGAACTCGCGCAGGTTCGATGGCTGTTCGAGGACTCGATCTCGACTGTAGAACTCGAACCGAGTTTCGAAGTGAAATTCGAATTGTTCCTCGTTTGCGAATTTTCAAGATGGACGCCCGATTTCGAGTGCACAGGCTGATCTTTGATAATCGAGCACGATGAAAAATCTGCCGGCGAAACAACTGTCAGGGGACATTCAGGAATCTTTTTTATCGATTGCTGAGTTTTCTCGGACACTTCGGTATGTTTAGATCGGCTTTCACGAACTTCGTTTGGATCGATGTCTCTCGTGGGCTCATCCTGCGGTATCTCTATTTCCTCTTCGATCGGAATTGGGTTCATCGATCGTTCCGGATCGATCGGATCCGTTTCGTTTCGACGATCACCAATCACTGATTTATTTGTGTCTCCCTTGTCTTTTTTATCGGCCGGCGGAGATTTTATAATTTCCTCTAACAATTTCAAAACTTTTTCTGATCGGCAAGAGGATCCGTTCTCCTCTTTGAAACACACTTTCAATGACCTTGATTTTGGTTTTAGCTTCGAAATACTTTCTGGATTCGTAATATATCTTCTGCTCGACTGTTTAGAGCAGTCTGTTGTCAAATTAGGTATCCTGGATTTTGCCAAATACGGGTCGGTGCTGATTTTCTTTTTAGACTCGCCTGATCGGCTATGCTTCCCTTCCCTGAAAAGAGTATCATTGGTGAGTATAGTCAGTCTGAAGGTATTACTCTTATTTACGTATTCTTTCGCAAATGCTAATCTCTTTGCTCTGTTAATGTTATTGATGAAGGGCTTTTTCCTAGCTGCTCGACCATGAAAATGTTCAGATCTTAATATTCTCCGACAAGTTTCAGCAGAAACTGTTTTATTAACACTAGAACTACCAAGCACTATATGTAATTGGCATATATTGCTTTATAATAACAACAAAATGAGATTTGTTTAGATTTCGTATCAGTTTTGTTTAAATATCTACTTCGATAGAGAAGTTTATTAAAAAATGATCTCATGGAAACATATTTATAATTTCAATATCTCTAAAAGAGAAAATTAGGAGGCATTAGGAGGCATTTTGACCTATCCGGTAGTTCTAGTGTTAAACATGTTGTTGCACATTGTGACTAACTTAGGGGCGCTAATTCTTGGATTTTTTTGCACTTGATGTATTAAAGTCTTTCCTTCCCGAGCAGTTAAAATCTTTGGTCTTCCAACACGTTTTTTGTTGAACAAAATATTATTAGTTTTTACACGTTTAATTGTGTATTGGATAGTAGATTTACTTCTGCCAATAAGTTTTGCTATCTCAACGTAACTTTTGCCCTCTTGGTGCAATTTAAAAATTATATTACACTCTTCTACAGTAGTCTCGGCCTTCATTTTCGATTATCAATGTTATTTCGACAAAGTTTTGACTAAGACTAAGTAACTGAAGCTCAATTATTCGACTATGACCTCTGGGAATCATCTTCAAAGTGAGACAATGTTTATAAGCAAAATAAACTCAACTCTGTCAAGCATGGTACGAATACTTTTGTGGTCTGTTATTATGTATCATGTACATTAAAATTAATATAATTTTGTTATCAATAATTCAATTTTGTTATGCATCTGTTTATTCGTAACAAAAAACTTACCGCAGAATCTTACATGTAACACTTGATATCAGCAAATTTCTCTTATATGCAACGAGGGTACGAATACTTATGAGACTGACTGTATGTAAGCACCAAGATAGAGTAATAGAAAATAGTACGAACAGAATTTTAATATCAAAAATTTTGAACGAAACTCTGATATCAGATTTCGTAAAACTTTTACCTGGCATTCTCTGTTAATTGACTCGATCTTTCGTTAGCTTGCGCAGGTAACGTTCGATTTCTCTGCGTCAAGGTGGTAGCACTGCTCGAGGACGGAAGTTTCACCACGCCGCCCGGTCTCCATACCGGTTGTGGATTATTAGCAACACGATACTTTTGTCGAGACACTGGCTGCCTCGATTGCTCAAAGTTCACGCTTTGCGTGGGCTTTTTGAGTAGCTTGCCTTTCTCGGAATGGCGAACGTTGTCGTTTATTTTTCTTTCAACAATTTTTAGTGGTTCGACAAACGAGAGTTTCTCTTGGCACCTCTGGATGTTTAACGATTTCGTCGAGGGTTTGGATTTCGGGCGCCTCGTTGCGTTATATCTGCTCAAGCTAATGTTGTCGTTCATTTTTCTTTCAACAATTTTCAGTGGTTCATTAGACGAGAGTTTCTCTACATCTTGGCACCTTTGAATGTTTAACGATTTCGTCGAGGGTTTGGATTTCGGACGACTCGTTGCGTTATATCTGCTCAAGCTAATGTTGTCGTTCATTTTTCTTTCAACAATTTTCAGTGGTTCGTTATACGAAATTTTCTCTACATCTTGGTGCCTATGAGTGCTTGCGAATTTCATCGCCGTTTTGCCCTTCGGTTGCTTTATTATTGCATTATGTTTGTTCAAAGTAACCGACATCTGCGTTTCAACGTTACTTTCTTTCTTCGTCAGGTTCCCTTTCGGGCCTTTCGATTCGACGACGCCATCTTTCCGTCTGAAACTTTACCAAACGAAAATGTTGTTAACGACACTACGAGTGTTCGAGTTTGTTGAAGGTGTTGCTAACGTTCGAAAATTATCCGAAGCATTCGATACTCTTTCAAAGTGAATGCACATTATTTAAAGTACCTAATTGAAGAATTAAAGGATAATTCGTTAGCTTCTATTAACTTAATCAACTTAATTGCCTTGGGTTCCGAACATTCTCCTTTTCTTCGCTCTCTGTTATAACGGTTCTCAGTTTGTCCGAAATGTCTTGCATGATGTCACTTATTTCGCGAAGCCCGTGATCCCAACCGGAAATAACTTCGTTCATCATCAGTCTCTAAGTGACAAGTAATTATTCGATACAATTCGCAAAACAGTTCATGTTCTACGACTCACTTTTTTGTACAAATTTTTTTCTTGATACAATTTCACCAGGAGGCTGTCTAATTGCCACTCTATAAAAATGTTAATATTAATCAGACAATGACGAATGCAGGGTGTCTAAAAAATGTTGTATTTCCTTGGAAGGGGTCATTTCTGACGCAATTTAAATTTTTTCCTTTGCGAAGATGTTCTCCGCGGCTTCGATAACACGTTGACTGCCATGTCACCCATACGTGGGTGACGGAATTATTTGTCCAAGTTTTAAAATGAATTTTTACGTTAATATATTAATTGTTCCAAATTTTATTAGGATCTGTAACATGCAAGAAAGTTGGAGGACTACTCAGTATCATACATTTAATTTATAACACTGGTTTTATGGAATTTTTGAGGTTTCAAGTTTGGCAGTGAAAGTGTTAAGGAATTATTTTAACGAAAAACGCGAACCAATCAGGGTGCGGCTACAGTGGACGAATTCTCTGCTACAGCCGTGCTCTGATTGGTCCGCGTTTTTCATCAACAACTGCTTAATAAAGTCGCGGAGAACATTCACAAAGAAAAGAGTTGCTTGAAATGGTCTTAAGAATTATCCCTTTCAAGAAGGTACAACATTTTCTGAACGCCCTACAATACATATTTCTACTTTAGAAAATTATAAACAACCGATACCTTGTTTCTCCAAAACAAGTTTATTCTGATCCACCGCTTTCGCCAAGTCGATAGCCAAACTGAACAAGCTTTTAGCTATCTTTGACTCAGCTTTGTAGCTGTCGTGTGAATCGTGAATATAACTTTTGCACCTGTATGAAAAAAATCAAGCACATCAGGAAAACTTTAGAAAGAAACATTAACAATTAAATATCTTTCTCTTATTTCAATTTGATCGTCCATACTTGGAAATAATTCTGACGAGAAGCCGCAGAGGCATCGCCGAACGAACAGAATCGATTGGACTCGTGTCCTGCAACAGTATCCAAATGCTTTCCATTTTTTGGAAATTGGTGTACAGCTGTTCGTGAATTTTCGACAACAAATGGCATATCTTTATATTCCCGTAATCAATGTCGAACTGCTCGCTCTTCTCGATGATTCCGTTGCTGGGATCGTCGATAGCATACTCCGTGATCTTTCTCTCACCAGATCGATTTCCGCCACTTTGCTTGGCACTTGCTCGCATCGTTTCAATTTTATTCAAAATATTTTTTCCTTCCTCTCTTGTTTCGGCAACGGTCCGTAAATTTTCTTTTATACTCTGTATGTCAGAACCCAATTTTCTTTCGTTCGCGCTAATTACCGTGCTCTGAAGCAAATCGGTATTAGAACTGTTGGCAACGCTGAATGGATCGCATCTGGATTTTGCGACACTATTTTCATTCGATTCGTTAGGATATTCTGTTTCTAACGAGAAAGAGATCACGTTGTCTTCCCTATTCTCTTTCATTCCAATCAGATCTTCCATCAGAGTTCTTTCGGACTCGCATACGAAAGGTATCGTTTCATCGTACTCGGAGTCATTCGCAATCGCAAAATGACAATCCATTTTCTTCGTGTCCTGGTCTAGACAATTTATAAGCTCTTCGGATCTCTTCAAAACTCTCCTCGATCTTGCCGACGATAAGCGTTTCTTCCCTTTCGGCGATAAACACGATTTCTCGCTGCCGTCGGAAGACGCGGTAAGGTCTGCATCTCTTACTATACTCAATTTAAGGATTTCATTCATCTTTTCGATATCTTCTACAGCTTTCGACTCGTTACGACACTGTTCGTTCGAAGCTGTTTCTATTAAACTACGATGCTCGCAGGCTTCGTAGCCTTGTCCGCACTTCAACGTTGACGACGTAGGCGCATCGTCTTCGGGAACTCTGGAGGAATTTTTATTCTCCTTCGGGAGATTTGTCAGCGAGTTTTCTTCTCGGCTTACGTCGGAGAAGGTTCTATCGAGATCGGAAATGTTCTCTTTGTTCCCGGGATAAATCTGTACCAACTCGAAAGGACAGTCGAGAAGATCGGATTCTGTTGTATCGTTCGCGGATAAATGATCTTTCGTTTTTCTCGAGGAATTAATTCTTTCCGTTCTCTTCGAGCTGGAAAGCTCTGTTCCAGTATTACCGGCCTCGTGAATTTTGTTGGAAGCTTCGTCGATGGCGTTCGAGGAGCTTGCGGCTTTAGGCGAATGAAGACTTCGTTCGGACAGCGTGCTTCTGGATTTCGTTTTCTTCGAGGCTATTTTCGAGTCGATTTTTAAACAACCGGCACCGTTCGCTGTCACCGTAAAATTCTCCTCGATATTTTCATCCTGCGCGCCTTCTTGCGAGAGTAAGTTCGACTTGGATGAGCAGTTCGAGACCACGGCGAAGTTCCCCTGTCGCTCATTGTTCGTCGGCGAGTTCCGGTCCTCCGTTCTGTATTTGTCTCTCGCGAATTTGTTCAGGAACCGTGTCTCCGTGCACAGGGTCTCGTTGTAGATAAGATTGTCGGTGTTGAACTTGACGAACGGCGACGTCAACCATACCGAATTCATCGTCACTATATTATGATGTCGCGAGACAGAGAATCGACGAACCACCGAAGAAATTGAAGAACATTTTCTATTGTTCGGAATATAATTTTGAATCGGACGGAAGGTTTGGGGGAATATTGGAACGTTGCTGTCACATGCGTCTACAAATGTTTTTCATAAACGGCAAACTTCCTGCGGAATGTTCGAAAATTATGTGACGTTATACTCTGTGTATTCATGTACAGGGAGCCTGATGCAAATGTGTATATATATACACATATTATAATACAAATATTAATTCTTATTTAAATATGTAGATTAATACTAGTACATAAGGACCGTTTTGTACTGGGCAAATAGAGCTTAGGCTCTTTAACATCATCTTTTAAAGAAAAGAATAAACCATACCATATACCACATTTACACTAATTTTTCGGTTAATATAATAATAGTGGGAAGGAACTTTCATCGTTCATTACACAAGAAAATATCATCGGAATTATATCGTAATTGGTATCGTTTTAGTCAGAAAAATTCCACGAATATTTCGTGAAAATCTCGTGAAAAAAATAATGAAAACTAGAAAAGTTTTGATCTCCTGGACTCACATTTTTTTTTATATATAGAATACATCATTTTTTGCTTAAGATTTTATGTTACAATGATGAAAAAACGTTTCGTAAAAACGTTCGTCGACGTCAAACTGACAACAATTATTGTGCAAGACATGGAAAAACTTTTTTCATGACAATACTTATAATTGCATCGCGTCGGTTTATTGTCGAACATCGGTCACTCGCTTCAAGTAGTGTCGAGCAAAAGCACATCAGTAACTATCTTCATTTTGTTTTAGACAGACGTTATTTTTGACAAGCATGTACAAGGTTATCATTCTAGATTGATCCAAGTTCTTTTAAAAATCCAAGCTTAGAGACAAATTATTCCCAGAACTGGCGAAATCTGTTGGAGAGTTTCCGCATTGCAAGAAATCCCATATCACTCCAGCGTTTTTGCCATTGAATCTTGATACTTCGTCGACAAGCGAGCAAAATCGAAAGGAGAGCAAACGTATCAACGGATTGTCAGTTTTTATCGGACCTACCGAACAACGGATACCCATAAAAGAGAAGACACAAAGTGCTAATAAATTAAAAGACAAAAGTCTACCCTCCCGACACGTCAAGTATGTACATGTATAATATGTTTCTCTGAGATCACTGTAATGAAACAGTCATGTTAACCAGGGTGAGGGACCCAATCACTGTGTCTGTATTAATTATACTTATTTTTAAAGCACAATGAATATTAAAAAAAAAAGAGATATTAAATTTTTTCAGTATAATCAGTTATACATTTTTCATATATACATTTCATATATACATTTTTTATATATACATACATTTATTTGTATATACATTTTTATATATACATACATACATTTTTATATATACATACATGTATTTATATATACATTTTTTTCATATATACATTTTTCATTTATATATCTTTCTTCTTTTTATATGGATCTTTTTTAATATTCATTGTTTTTTAAAACTAAGTACAATCAATAACACATTTGACTCACTTTTTTGACTAACACATTTTTCTGGAAATTCTTCTTCAAATTTTAGAATTACATCAGTTATAATGTCGCGTTGCACAGGGTTACTTGCATTGAAACAATACCAATTAAAATAATCAGAATATCGTATTTCAGGGAATATAAGAAGTTATGCAAATCTATTTGGAGCTCGAGTAAGAAGAAACCTGTTTTCGCTGGGCCAATTTTCTTCAAGAAAGGGGACAAAGTTGCGTTTCATTTCAAGCACTTTGTTAATCCTGAACGAATCGTCGAAGAGTACGCTCGGGTCAATTTTCATAACAAGTACGGTTTTATTTGATTGACATGAATATACCTTGTCAATTAAATGTTCACAGTTATTGTGTTTTGTTTTGTGTTCTATTCACAGTTCTCGAGTTAATGTATCACAGATGAAAAGGCATCTGTGATACTACTTGTAGAAATGTATTGGGGACTAATTAATAGATTCTCGTAGGCCGCGCTTTATCAGGGTCAATCGAAAAGAATCGTCGAAATCGCTTTCGATAACCAATCGCGAGAGAATCGATTCAGACGTGGAGCAACACAAGACGAAACAGTTTTCTACACGGGAGAAGCTGCGGACCTATCCGCATTCGACTGAACCAGGATGGAGGTTAAACAAAGTTAGATGCTTTCTGTCACAACAAGTGCAATAATGCTTGACAAATAATTCGCAATTCGGTTTACCGAAATTTGGAACAGAACTGAACTACTATTTATCGAAACGGACGATTATTTGCGCTGCCTTATTCTTAACCCTTTGAGGGCCAACTAACGAAACTATTTTAATTTCCTCATCGAATTCTCTCAGTTTGTTCCAAATCGAATTTGGCTGGATTAAAATTCGGCGAAATGTATTTTAAGGCCTTGACATTTTAACCCTTTGCACCTTAAAGGAGACATCCGAGTGCAAAGGGTTCGTATGGAGGAGCAAGTGAGCGATTCCTAATCGAAACTCCTAAGAATTTGCTTAATTACCTGGCTGCACTTTTTTTAATTTCAACTGAGCTATCCCAAGATACAATAGACTCTTTAATTTAGGAGATAAGAGGGTCATCTTTCGTTTTTAAATGGAATTACACAGAGTGTTCAACTACGGGTGGGAGAAAATTTAAGGGGTGGTTCTCCATGACAATATAAGTCGAAGATGAAGAATAAAAAAATTGCGATTTTGGCATCGTCTTTCAGTTATTATCAATTAAAATTCCGCCTAAAATACGGCAACCCGACTAACAGAGGTATACGTTGCGTACGTCATAGAAGCACGCACAGTCACGCATCAAGTGACACATACATCTTTACCTTACGATCAACAATCAATAACGGGAAATATTTTATTTCAAAAAAATATTCTTTGTATCTTTTATTTGTTAATGTATTATTAGGTTTACAAATTAATTCGTAGTCCATTCTTCTCGAATTTGTTGATTATTTATAAATCGTCATATCTTATAAGTAATTATTGAATCGGCGAGTAAGAGGTTTCAATGTAAAGTAATGTTACTGATCGATGGAGAAGGCCATGAATTAAAATTTGTACATCTACTATTATTGCCTTCATATTTTTATACGTAAATTCTTTTTGAAATTGCGTCTAACTTCACAAAAAATATTAAAAGTATACAGAAAACTTCCAAAGGAACGTAAGAAGACCAATAACAAGGGTCACAGCGACGCACAATTTCGTATACGAGTTCAATCCATTCGCAACATCCAAAACGAGTTCCCCTAACGTGAAAATACCGAAGGGAAGTGTAAATTTGTCCAACGTTGGTCAAGGAGGTATGATGAAACTAAAACAGAATACATACATAAAAGAAATGAATTTGCATAAAATATTTAAATCATTCTATTGTTCCAGATAACTTTATACATAATCACAGCAGTGTTCACGATCATACTTCCACGACATTACCAAAATTGCAATTTCGATCCGGTTCAGCGTCAGTCAATCCAGAGAAGGAGGATTTGGCAAATTGCAGGAAGAATACGAATTTGCCTAACATAACATGTCAAGAAGTAGAAGCGAATCAGCGATCGACGAAAAATCGTAGTGGGAGACGTAAGATTCTTAATTCGCATTCTTTATAACTTCTTTATGTTCATGCAGAATTATGCAATTTCCGTGTCCCCGTCAATGGTATACTTATCAATAAGCTAACTGTTCATTATTGTTTCAAATGTACAAAAATTGCTTTTGCTTTGAAGGGAAACGAAATCTCATTAGCGACATAGACCATGAAGTGGAAAAGGTGAAATCTGACTGGCAGTCATTGAGGTCGCACAATGGAGACTCCAGAAGCAAAACTTTCATATCCAGCTCGAAGACGAAAAAGTTATACAACACACTGGAGGATATGACACGAGAGATAGAGCGGATTCAAAAATCGTACCTGGAACCAAAATCAAATCAGTATCTGCAACGAGGCACAATGAAGGTATTAGAAGCCTCTGAATCAGCATTTCAGGAAAAAGCAGATAAAATCAAAGATACACTGTTTCCAAGGGCAACAACTAAATCTACTAACAGGAAATCAATCGATAATAGTACAAAAAATGCTCTTTGCTCATACGGATCTTACGCAAACTTATCGACAGAGAAATACTTGGGTGGCGGCTCTCTGCTAGCAAATAAACAATGGCAAAGAAGTAAGCCTGTTGTCAGGCAAAGCAGCAAGTCGACGCCGAATTTTAAGAAAGGGAACTTATGCGATGTTCCTTTGAAATCGCAGAAATCTGAAATCGAAAATTATTTGGAAAGTTACATTACCAATGCGGAACAAAATTTGAGAAATAATGAATCCAGGTCTAAAGAGGTGCTTCCGTTTCCAGATGATATAACAGAAATAATAGAGAAGTTGAATATACAATCTTTTGATATGTTTGACGTCACAAATGACAAAGGATCTATATTAGAGAGCGTAAGAAGAGATAAAAATATCAAGGAAGAGATTAGTACGCAAACTACAACACATGAGCGTGCTGAGAATATTCGAATTTCAGAGGAGTTTAACAGAGACAAATTATCCCCAAAGGCAAATAATAAGACATTACATTCTGATAGTTCAATTCAAGCAGGAACCCAAGCCGAAAGTAGTTCTTTTATAGAAATGAGTTTACAAGCACTGAATGCTGACATTCCCGAAAATGTGTTATCTCGTGTACTTCGATCCGAATTTCTGAAGAAAGACGTATTGCTGAAGCCTATGTAGCATTAAAAATTAAAAACAAAATTCAAATACAAAATATTTCAGAATGAGCGAATTGTTATTATTTAGTTTCAATATATCTCGTCGGTGACCTCGTCTGTGTCGCTGCTAATGATACAGGTAAGATGACGCAGGTTCTGATCCAGGCTAAAAATTAGACTAGGAGACAGCACTTTACCGAGGACACTAAAATCCCGGGTGTGAGCACTCTCACTGGTATTTTATTATCTCACGTCCACCAAGCTCTAGCAATCAGAACTATTCAGGGTCTGAAACATACGAGTGTGAATGTGGGTACATATATAGATATTAGATGTCTAACATTGTATGTGCAAGTTTATATAAGAATTAATATAGACACTCACAATTCTTGACAATGTCTTTAATATTTCGAAATTGCATTTCGATCCAAAGAACGATATGCTTACAAAAATTTGCATCACAGGGACGTACTATTACACCTTCTCTATGCAACATTGGTAATATTAAGGTTAGACTACTTCTTTTTAACTTACGAGTTTAAAGTGATAAAGAATTGAACTTACATAGATATCATAAGTTTAAGCAAACTTTTTCATTACTCTTAAATGTATTATTTACGATATTATTGCATGTCATTAACAAGAGCATAATTTTTTCTAGATAACCTATTAGTATTTTTAATTTATGCAATTTTGTTACCCTAGAAATTGACTGGAACTTTACAAGTCAAATATGTACACACAGAAAACAATGATGAAACGGACGAAGTACATATATATACAGGAAAATCGAAGGGCTCTCTTCGTAATGTTAAAGCATTATCCATAACAACTACATGCGCAACTATGGCAATTCAACCAACTGTTTATATAAAATGTATGGAACTAGATCGCCCAGCAATATCATTGGGATTAATGTTTATTATTTCCCTTTATACTATGTGTACTCCATTATTGATACACTACATTATTGGAAAGAAATATGTAATTGATATGTATTATAATTCTAAAAAAGGCAGATATATTGCAGAGACATACAATATACTTCTCAAACGACGAAAGGTATTTAGTATACTTTTCTACATTTTTCTCTCTCTGTATCTCATAAGAAACTATGGAATGGAAGAGAAGGGAATTCGCAATGAAATTGATTGGTCAGGCACGTGCAGTTGAGCCACATGTATTCTTGCTATTCGCTTAGAATAGCTGATTACCATTACTACTTCAGTTGTATATCGCTAGAAATTTGCTCCCCTTGCCACTGTACCATTCCAGGTCTCTTCTCATGATACACAGACTATACTTACATTGTATTCTTTTGTAGTTATCATATATGTATGAAATGTTTCAGATTGAATTTACAGAGGATGATGTGAATGTGCCTGATGTCACTGGACCATTTACAACTTGTTACGTAAAAGGAAAACCACTGTTCTTTAATGAAATGGGATTTCCAGATCCAGTATATTACCATAGAATCATGGGAAACTATAAGCCAATAGATTTTCACTTAAACCATAACGTAGAAAAAATTAGGACACTATCAAATAATCAAGAGAAGCAAAATTAATAATTTTAAGTTTGAATAATTTTATTTATTACACACCTTCCGAATTTAAAACTACTTTAATACATTACTTAAAATCTATTATAAGTATCTAGGTACAAAATATATACAATACATTGTTATATCGACATTGTGGACTGAAAAAATACAGTACCAAATGATTACAACACAAAATGAATGCATCGTATAATGTTTACACATCACCTTCATAGGTATTATTATACATTCTCTCCAAAAATATTAAGCTGGTATAAAAGGTTTTTAGGTTCTACACAAAGTTCTGCCCCAAATAAAACAAACACAGTTTTTACACAATAAAATAAATATTTCACTTGAGGAACTTTAAAAATGACACTTTGGAATTTAATTCAATCAATAACTATAATTACTAGTTAAACAATTGGTTCATGAGTGTTTAATTTAATTTTCTACTTTCTATGAATACAAAAAACCTTGTGTACCAACATAATACAATCTGAAAAAGAAGTATGCCATGAACAATTTAAAAAAAAAAATAATAAATCTATAAATGCAATTGGGTAGCCTAATTAGAGAGTCAAGTTGTCTCCTAAACAGTCTCAAGATATACTAACAGTTTTAAGAACAATTAATTAATAACCGTAAAAGAGTAGCGAATACGTTATGAGAGAGATCACAGATTATAGTCGTTACCTTCGAAATAATTCCAAGCAGGCTCGCACACACTGACAGGCACACTATTAGAACACGATCAATCACTGTACACATTTTCACATCTACAAGTGCATTATTGGAAGTAGATTGAATGGCCAAATCAAGTATCATCGATTATACATTTTCGTGAATGAGTACTAGGTTTCATAGAAGCCATTCTGAAAACTCATCATTGCGACTTCAACGCAAATATATCCCAACCGAACTATACATCAAAATGCAATCATACGTTTCAGTAAGATTAATTCGAAATAAAAGTGTCAATCTTCGATACAAGAATACTGATCACATAAAAACATAGATAAACATGATAGTACCTGAAATTATATGGTTCCTGCATATTTAGAAATTAGACCCGATTTGTCCCACTAATCTTGGAGGTTGCTAAAGTTCAAATCATCCGAGTTTATACTAACATGTGATCACTTAATTTAAACCAGAGGAATAGTCATAACAATTTTACAAAGTTTTGCTAAAAACAACACCTATAAATAATCGAAAATTGGCACCATCAATCGACAGTGAAACTTAGCAGAAAGATCCAAAGAGATAACCCTTAAAATAATGCCCCACTAAATTTTTAGTGGATTAGATACGTCTGGAGACGTATTTAGGGAGGCCCTAGGTGTACCGTCAGGTTCTTCTTATATGATAGAAAAATTATAAAAGTCAAACAAAATATGATATCTAATGTCCAAGCTGTAATATGCGGAAGAGCGTACAGAAACATTACACTCTCCTTAAAATATTTAATGAAGAAAGGGAAGTAATTAGACATCCAAATGAACCTAATCTGCTATCTAAAATTTACGAACAGCTGGATAAATCAGAAGAACCTAGATTGATAACTTCGGACACAACAAAATCAGCATCTTGGATATTCTTTTTCTCAGCATACATACATGCTTATGCTGAACATTATGAAGGGTATCTCCTTGGATCCTAAAATATGAAGCTCATCGATGACCCAGGGCCTAGATAATGCCCTTGGGACGTTGCAAGACCGATGTTAAGTTTGGCATGAAGTGTTGTATTTTTTAAGTAAAATAAATTTCAATTTCGTGTGCAAGAACATGTGAACCATTCAGACGTCAAAGAATGAACACTTTCGCGTTTGTTCGCGACATTGGAGATTGAAAATGAGCAAAATCGTATGAGCAGTTACACCAAGCCAGCCAATCAGTCACTATTCACTAAGCCGGGAGTAAATCGAAATCATCCGAAACATGAACCATCGGTACATGCATGTCTTCTATTTGCGGTGTTGCTTTGAATTCACATAGTCCAACTTCCTTCAGCTTCCATTCCCAATCCATTCTTTGTACTGCGTGCAACGATTCGGCTTCGTTATGGTGTCTAAGTAACATAGCTTCCTAAAATGACATTCCATTGTAATTCACCGCCGTTTTGTTAACATTTTGATGTATGACGCCATTTTAAACCAATAGGCAGGAATTGCTTATCAGTTGGTTTTTACGTAATATATCTTAATCTAACCTGAATAATCAAAGACACTGTGCGAAATAACGAGTGCCGATCCGATTAATCAGGTCACATTAAATATTTTAATCAGAAATATTTTTACCTTGATTTTTTCCCATTTATCATCCACATCTTGCAACCAACTCAAAAATAGTCTGCCGTTGTATCGACTCCTCGCGTTTCTATCTTTTTCTTCTTGCTCGGGCGTAATAACATTATAAACCTCTTCATCTTTTAATATGGTACAAACAGAGAAAGGAAGAGACTGATTGGCAAGAGCTCTAGCAGCTCTGCCGTGTACTCTAAGAATTTCTTGTTCCACTGACAAAACTAATTTCTCCTTTTCAACAACATGTTGCATTCTAAGTCGATATCTTTCCTTTTCTTGTTCGACATATAAATCTTTCATAGCGCCTTGTAATCCGACCGGAGGATTAACGTTCGGCTCTTTATTCGCATTCCCGGCTAACACGTATGTACAACGATTCATTAAATAGTCTTTGAAACCCTGAGGTGGTTTTGGTTGGACTGGAAAAAGGCCCTTTCTTCTTCGCTCGATCTAAAATAAGAAAACTTATTATCATTCCGCAATATATAAATAAATGAATAACATCGAGTTCGAATTCGTGAAAATCATACCTGTTTCCGAATATTAAGAAACAATTGATAACAATTGGTAATGGGCTGATCATGTGGATGTACTTCTGGACCTGCATTTGTAGTTTCAGAAGTTTCATTGGACGCAGCTGTAGCGGCTTGCTGTGCTTCTTTATTAGGTTTCATTTTTCTTTTTCTAGGATGAAGCTCAACAGGTGGTGCCGGTGTACCTACATTCGACGTTGTTGACGAAGTGGTCGTAGACGTGCTTTCCGAACTCTCTACATTGCTATCCTTTTGACTTTTAGCACTAGTATCAGCATTCTTCTCGGACTTCTCTATCATGATGTTGGCTTTTAAATTAGTACTATTATTCGAGGTTTCCACTGTACTAGACTTATTAGATTCGGTACCAGCCGCTTCAGGTGTTGGCGAATGATGCCGTTGTTGCGGCGATGAGTTATTCGAACGATCCGTCGAAACAGTTACAGGTAAGGGGGACGAGTTAGGATAGTTCCCGCTACTGGTGGAGGCAGATGTTTCTTTCATAGTTGACGAGCCATTACTACCATTACTAGATCTATGCGAACTTCTAAGCACTCTCTGATGATGCGTCGATCTTTCCTCTCCGTGCAAAGCTCCGCTGAAATCTTTTTTGTCCTCGTTCTTTGTATTATTCCCGCTTTCCGTAGGACTCGTCGTGCCACTCGCAGATTGACTCTGATCTTTATCCGTTGAATCGTTGCTATTAGAACTTGCCACTACGTACGGTAGCTGGTGACTTCTGTTGGACGTACTTTTCCCATTTCTATTCCCCTGTTCTTGCTCGGACGTACTACTTTGTGGGATAACTATCTTCAAAGGTGGTACTTTAGGCGCTGAAGCGGAGTCAGAACCTTTCGATCTATCGTCTTCGCCATCAGACTCGGGCGGTGCCGGTGTGGTTGTTTTAGTGTTCGTTGTTGAACCAGAAGGATTCGAAGGCTTTGGACTACTCGCCATCGAAGCGGTACTTGGACTTTTCCTATCTGCACTAATGGAAGTTGTATTCTGATTGCTCTTACCAGAAGTTGCTCCAGACCCCTGTTTACCGGATTTTGTGCACTGCAACGAGAAACAGAACCGTTATAGTTATTACGATTTAGTATCCTATTTCCTTTTGTTTTCAAAATTTCAAAAATTTAATATTAACCACGAAAAACGGGTTAACAAGCGTGATAAATAACGAGATTGAGAAACAATGCTGCCCCTATAGTAAACGATGCATACCTTTTCCCCTGAATTGGCAGTGTTCCTGCCAGTGCTCTGCCTTCCAGTTGTTGTGTTTTTCAAGTTCTCTTTCACAGGCTCCGAGTCCTTGCGTTTCTTTCTGCGGTTCTCTTCGTCCTGTTCCTCGGCGTTGTCGCCCTCGAAGGCACGCTTGGACGAAGGTGACGCCGAAATAGTAGCAGCATCGTCAGCAGGAATCGACGTTGTTGTTGTCTCGCTGGAAGATGTCGTCGAGCCACCGGTGGTAGATGTACTGTTGCCCCCGCTTTGGTTTCCCTGACCGCTGGTAGACTTGCTACCATCTTTATCCTTCTCGGGATTAGGATTCGGCGAAGAACTTGCACCTCGGACAGGTGTCGGTTCCTTTGAGCTTTTGAATTCGTAGACGTCACCATTGTCGTTCGCTGTTGATGATGTGTTCCCAGACGTGCCAGAGCCCGAGACAGCGTTCACGGTCCCCGACGAGACGTTTGACGTCTTCATTGAAGTTTCCATCTGACCTTGATTCTGCAATTATCAATGTTTCATGTTATAATTGTTTTTGTGATAGACCTGCTGAACTGTGCAAAGTTTTCTCACGAAAAATACACATGCAGCAGCAAAATATACGTTTGTCCTACTCACACAGATTGTTTCAACTTTACGCGAAACGATTTTATTCACGGTGTACACACAAGAACGCGATGCGTATTAGCGCGCGGAGATGGTCGGTAAACTGAATCAAACCGGATCGGCTCTGTCAGGCTATTTTATGCGAAAATGCCGGAAAATCGGCTAACGACTCGTCACGTCGCTGACAGAAAAGTAATGAGCTCCGGCCGCTCTTTTCGAAGGGCTATTACACGACTGTAGGAGAGGGGAGAGGGGGAGGGGGCTCGAGTAGGGGAAAACGGACCGTAAATGGTCTGTTTTCGCTAGCGGAAAATTATTGGGCCCGTGCGAATTTGGCTACCTGCGAGGATACCTCGAGGAAAATCCAACGTAGGAACCTGCTAATCCACAGGTATATGCACGGAAACGACCTTGCCTCTGCAAACCTTAGCACTCGAAGCGATTTTCACTCAGAAACCAAACATTTCTTCCGACCTAGAATATTTCTAATCTACGTGATTTGTTTTTCATTTTATGCATACGAAACTGATGTAACACCTCATATAATATTTAGTTTTTAGTAATTTATTAAATAGATACAACTTTAGCAATGTAAATAATATTTTTAATACTGGTATAGCAATTGTTAGTAGTGACTGAGAGTCGTCATTCGAGTGCCAAGGATTAATTATTGTATAGAGAAAATTCTATATAAGGAACGCTGAAACTTTGAAAATATGTAAACAATACACAAGATGGAGCGCGTAACTGTACTTTCGATTACTGTAGGAATAATGATTTCAGTGAAAAACGATTCAGACAAACATCGGAACACGCAAAGGTCATACTTGTTTTTAAAAACGAAAACATATATTTCTTATTAGGTTAGTCGCTATATTGTTCACATTTTTAGTTTTTTTAGACCGCGGACCTTTATGCAAAATAAAAATTGTCTGCATCAGTTGCAAGAGACAGGAGCCAGATAGACATTTAATTCTTACTTTAATCATTTTAACAAGCTGCAAATAATAGACTCTTAAATCATTTTAACCTTTCTACTGTTTTATAAACCGCGCCTACATACACTGGCTCACGAAAGTATTCGAACGCCTTTTAAAACAGTATAACTTTTTTTAAATTGGACCAAACGACCTGACTTTCTTTGAGCTATTAGAAGAATTGGTTTACCGAATGACGTGCAAAATAGATTGTGCTACAAAATTGCTACGAAAGGTTTCTAAAACTTTTTTTTTAAGTTTCTAAAAACTTTCCAAAACTTTTGTTTGAGCCTTTAATGAAAATTTTAAATATGCATTTTGTAGATTAATATACGCACGAGCTACAGATACATATATAGTTAAAAGCGGTGAAAAGCGTAGTTTTTGACGACTTTTGGTCAGTTTCTGCTTAAAATCCACAGATTCTAACATCTTTCGATGCGTGCCGTTTTTATCTGCGTCAACCGATAGATTTAGAAAACGCATATTTCAAATTTTCGTCGCAAGCTCAAATGAAAAAGTTTTGGAAAGTTCCTTTTCCATTTGTCCTTGTAATTCCTAGCGATTGCAATTTTTTCAAAATCTTTTTTGCACGTCGTCGGGTAAACCAATTCTTCAAATTGCTCGGAAAAAGTCAGTTTGGTCCAATTTGAAAAAAGTTATACTGTTTTCAAGGGCGTGTTCGAATACTTTCGACCAGTCAGCGCACATATGTTTTCCATAAACGCGGAAAATCCGCGGTGTAATTACGACGAAAGAATGCGTACCTGTGCGTTCATGCTGCCCTGACGGGAGTTAGCAGTGCTCCCTCCTTTCTTTTCATCCCTTGCTCCTCGCACCTGGTTGAGTCGAAGCGTCACCCTCGGCGAGCTTCCAGACTGCCCGGTTCCCGATCTGTCAACTGCCGGGAACAAAACACTAGTTAATTGCAAGGAACAACGACCGAATGCCGGGGAACGAGATTCCACGGAACCAGTGTGCTCTTCTGGCACACAGAGGTGAGCCAGAGGACGAAACCAGCCGGCAAGAAAGAGAAAGAGTGATTAGGAGGAGGAGGGGAGGGAATATATTCGAAGAGGGGAGGACAAAGAAAGATTCGCAAGGGAATGAGCCGTTGGTTGCGATCATCGGCGGGTATAGTCCTTAATCACGAGGTTCCTGGGAGAAACAAGTTCCCCCCCGGGTAGCTCGGCGAAGAAGCGAGAACCCTGAATCGCGATCGATACTTTTACTTGGTCTTTTGTTGGCCGATCGCATTACAGGAAACCGTGTCATTAAACTCTTTATTCGCGTTGCTACAATGTGCCGCTACCTGACCGGGGCTTGCCGATTGAAAGCATTGCGACCCAGCCTCATAAACGTCTTGCTTACCTGAGCTATTAACTCACAGTTCCACGAACTAATTTGTAACCATTTATATAGGGTAAGGGTTCACAAACTTGTTTGTCCTAACACATCATTTCCGAAGAAGCATTGATTCCAGCGCCCCTTTGGAAATCTACGTTTGTTAAACAGACTACAAATGCAGTAACAAACGTCCTCCTGTTTTTTAAATCTATCGTTATAAATTTATTTTTCTTGCTGTACCCCATCACAATGTAAATATTAACCGTAACCTTCTCTTCTATATTCGATTGTAAACCATGTGGTCGCTAATGACCTAGCTGTTAATGCGACCATTTTAAAATAAACGATATTAAAAAAATATATTTCGTTCTTTTATGTATTTACGATTCCTGTGGACCGTGCTGATAGATGACGACAAAGGTGTATACGAGGTAAACATTTTTTTTTTTTTAGTTAAAGTCTCCCTGATTATTTAGAAATGAGATGAAAATGTTGATTAATAGGAGAACGTCTTCAAAGGCGATGGTGACCGCTTTGACGCTTAAAGTTAAAAGTCTGTGTTCATTTTACACTGACAATGAACGTCTAAAAACGGACGATCTAATAATATCAACGATGTAAAACGACGGCGAGCAAGAATATTCTTGTAAATATAATAGCTTTACGCGTCTACACGCGAATCCTTTGAGTGTACAGAAATAGCCCAAGGGGCGATGACATGGATGACAGATTGTAAAACATGTCACAAGATGTGGGCAGTTATTGGACAAACTAACAGCCACCGCCCACCGCCTCGCATCTGGGCATGAAGCCCACAACTAGGCAGCCCGAAAACGGCCTAACCCAGACCCAAGGAGATCGTGCGACAAGCAGACCTGTTTCGTTGCATCTTGAGATTTATGGTACATCAATAGTTATCGAGCTTTAAAGACGGAACGTCAAGAAATCCATTCCGAAAGGATTAATTGTCTACGACAAAAATCAGGAGTAAAGGAATTGTGCAGTAGTTGCAGTAATTAAGTAGAGAAAATCAAAGGGGTTGTTCGAAATTTTCCTGTTAACACATTGACTGCCGAACTAGAAACCTCAGAAATTCCATAAAATCAAAAGTAAGTTACTTAATGAAATAAAAATTGAAATTATTACATGTATGATATATAGTAGTCCTTCAACTTTCTTGCATTTTATAGATCCTAATCAAATTTGGTGCAATCAATATATTAACGTAAAAATTAATTTTAAAACCTGGACAAATAATTCCGTCACCCACATATGAGTGACATGGCAGTCAACGTGTTAATTACTGTTTCGTATCGTGATGAAGTCCCCTAAAATTTTCTCCCGTCTCAATCAAACATCGAATGCACGATTGTTTTAAATTCCGGATAGAATTTCGAACACTTCGATGTTTTCAATACGCGTTTCGAACGGTCTATTAATACGTGAATGAATTTAGTGACTTGGACAGCTCATTCCGAGAGGTTCTGGGATGCCGTGCAATATTGAAAGCGGAGGTTGACGCAAGCTCTGCTCGATCAATATGTAATTGAATCTCCGAGTTAACGCGACGTCATCGTAATTTCAGAATTCAAATCAATACGCGGTCGAACCGTACACACGCGCCAATGAGACCCCGCGCAACACGTATTCAGCGAATGCTTTAACTGTACCTAGTAGGCACTGTTATTAATATTGGCTTTAGCTGGTCATTGATCATAATGCTTTCTTCTCTCTGTCCGAACCACTTCGCAATAGAAGGAATTGTGCCAATGGGACTTGGCGCTCACGGATATTGTGGCCGAAAATACATCAACTCAGTTAATGAATTCATATTGTGCCTCTTGCACAATATTAGCGAATTCTAGCGGAACGTTCATTTATGGAAACAATTTAACCTCCGGTCAATTTTTCCTTTCTGAGATCGATGATTTCTTGAAATACTGAGAATATTTTCCTTAGAGATCTGGGTTCCTTATCGAAGTTTTATCTGTTTTTTATGTAATATTTTATCTGGTTTTATCTCCGTTAAATAATAGGAAAAATGGGAAATATAAATATATTGCTCCAAATAGTTTTACCAGAAAAATTCGAACACTTATTTCCTGTCTTATAATGAGAACAAAATGTCTTTAACACGATCAGGACGGATGCAACCATGCGATACCATACGGTACAGCTTGAAAAGTGTTTCATCACAGCTATAACAAAAAATAAATAGAGACGCGTATTATGTTTGTGACTCTCTCTTTGTTCGATTTTCAGACATCGTATGAGAAACGAGTAAATACCCCGATAAGCGTAAGCAAACATTGATGCAGCTTTGATATCGTCTTAAAGAAGGAGCCTATGGTAAACAGTAGCTTGCAACGTAGTAGTTTGCCATAGTTGTCTACGCTTCCACTACGCGGTTTATCCTGCTCCCGGCGTCTTGAATAATATGTTGTAATTGCCTCCGTGCCGTAACGTATGCTGCGTGTTTATTGCATCTGCAGGATGTAACAGTAACTTCTTGCGTTTACATATCTTCTTGTAACAATACGAAAATACTATCATACAGTAAACTGACATGTGTTTGAGAAGAATATGACCGAAGACAGCTTCAAGATCACCAGGGTATTCATAAACGAGATGTTATCGATTCTCTACCGTGACAGAGTGCGTATAGATGTGTTAAATAGGTCAATTATGGCAGGTACAAAATAAATTACAAACATTCAGTTCTATAATTAACGCTTAAGGAACACGTGTACCCATGGATCACTTCGACGCATGTTCGATTACCATAATGGTAGCCCTAGGGCGCTAACTATGCACCATTATACGCAATAAAATGACTATAAATAGTTTCTTAACTATCTAAATATCCGCGGTCTCGTTCCTGTCGAAACGCAGACCGTCGTCGCTGTTAATTGCCACGGTCAACGACAGAGTGTGACATAATAGCTTCGTAAGCTTGCGGCTTCTCCGGAGTGCGACTTTTGCTTTCGATTTCGGTCAACCGTGCGTATATTCACAGTCGAAATCCATAGTAATCTTCTTGTGCTAAGAACCAACGGAATCACTAGTCGAGCGACGTTGTTTATACTGCGATATGTAGTCCGTTTTCTGCCAACAATCACTACGAGTTAGTTTAATTTTAACTATCTATGCAACGCCATTTACATAGTTGAATATTCCATATTTTCCTCTCCTTCGGTGTACACAGATATTTTACGCTATTATGTGTCTCTTGCGGCGAATAATAAATATTGTTACGATCGTTATTGACGCTTACTTTGTAAGCCTTTTTTTTCAATCTGTTGAACTATTTATAAGAGAAGGTCGTTAATAAATATTCTTTTTGTTGATACTATCATCTGTAATGCCAACAACGTGCCAAGCGTAATTCTATTTCTAGGAAAAGAGCACATATTTGCGGAACATTCTTTTCAGAAAACGACGTGCAAACATAACGGTGTGCTCATACAGGAAGGGGAGATTCCAAGAAATACTGTTGTAGAATGAGAAGACCGCGGTTAATTCGAATGAGAAATCGTCCGGCTGGAAATAGTTTAAATAAGATTCAAAACTGAATGCTTAATGTAACATCTGCCGTCGATGAGAACCAGATAGGTGCTAAAAGAAAATGATTATCACGGTCGCGTAACTCGACGAAAGTGGAGCTGTTGATTTATGAGGTGCCTCGGGTAGATAAGACGAAACGAGACTCTTTTTTGGAAGCCAACCACGTTTCAGTTGTTTTCAACAAAACCAGCGGAAAAGCATAAAGATATAGAACGTGATAACATTGTCCATGGTTTACAGGAACGACTAACGTCATTTGATAACAGTAAGGAAAACGCAAACGCATTCCAGTACCTGTGACACTGTTCATTGCTCTAGGTGTAAACGTGATAGCACGTTTACTTTTTAACAGCCGGATAAATTAATTTAAACAGAACGTGAATTAAACTATTTGAATCCAATGATAATTTTAAAATCAATTGTTTGCACATTTTACGCAATAAAAAATTGCCATCTTGAAACGACCTCTACAAAATATCAAGGTTAACAAATTATCACTTTGAAATGAAATTTCGAATTTGAGTTTCGCTCGGATAATATTTAATCTTTGATTCTGTACGAACGTAACATAACGCACGGCTAAATTAGCGTTTCCTACGATGCATTTTGCACGGTTTTCATAGTAAGTGACTGCATGCAGTGATTCTGCGAATGCAACATGTACTATGTCGCAGCGCACACCTCCCACGTTCCGTTTAAAAGATCTTCGAAGTTCAATTAAATATGGCGTTCGTTAATGAACCGACGGAGAAAAATTTGTTATCGCCTAACCGATGAAAGTTGTACGAATAAGTATTTACAAAAAAATATATTACGAGGCGAAACCGCTGACCTACACGATTCAGTATAATCGGCACACTGCGAAACGGTGGAGAAATCAAATATTGAAGATAGATAAGATATTCAGAAATGCGCTTTTAGAATTATTAATACGTATGCGTGGGCACACGAATAACTGATATACATAGGGGTTTTATCGCGAGAGTTATCTGGACAAGTTACAGTCTCTCCTTTCTCCGAATGTCTTCACGGTAGAATGAGAAACGTAGATAGTTTGTTTAATATAGATACATATATGTACGTATGTATATAGAAATATCTACGCCCCATAAAGCCGGTTCCAACAATCTTATCAGTTCTACATAGTGTGGTGGGGGTGGAAAGCGACAGTTAAGTGTTCAAGAAACGCGATAATTATCCGTGGTCCACCTAGAAGCATCCACTCAATACAGCCAGTTTTGGCAATACAAGAAATACGTGTGCAATTTGTTGAAAATGAGTTTCACACTTGATTTCGACGGACGAAGGTCATCCAAGGTCATGCCATTAACGTTACCACAATATGCAAGGGAAGAAAATATTTGCAAATATCTGCATTGAAAATTCAGAAACTGTGCCGTTCAAGTTGTTTACAAAATATTTTTCACGTCACGATTGAAGAAGATATTTAGGTGGACTACACTGTATAGTCGTATATACCGGGCGTCCTTACTCTAGTTTCCACAGCACAATGCACTTCATACTCTACGAACAAAACTAAAGAAAAATGCCGAAAATGATTTACTGAAAAATTATACAAAATAACAATAAACTGATTTCCGTTCGATAAAGTATAGGATTTTCGATATTCGATAACGTTAGTACCATATAAATATAGGTCTGACAACTATCAAACACTGTAGATTTTATCAAGTATTTTTGAGTCTATATTTAGATAGTGTTTTTCTCTTTTTCTCGTAGAACATGCTGACACAGTTCTGCGGAAAAAGGATGCAAGCGAATACCGTTTTACTTCGCTGCAGAAATTCAAACCGAAACCGTTTCATTATTTTTTTCCATTCCTGACCTTTCAAAACAGCGATCGACATCGCATGTCTTCGACTCGCTCGAAAAGATAACATTCTTTTCGACCGATGATGATACGCTTTATCGGGTTCTGTTTGCAAAAGAAGTTCGTTAACTTGCTCCAGCTCGCGACAAACATAATTCTACAAGCGATGACGTGGGTCATGACTGACACGGTTCGTAGTCAGTCGGTAAACATGTGCGACATACCTCGCGATAAATTGTTTTAAAATAAAGGAAACTATATGTGAACGGTCAACCGTAAACATCATTCGAAAAAAGGAAATGAAAAGCTCCCGAAGCTAACTTATCAACGCTATCGTCATCGGTAGCAAACACTAATCTCTATGAATGTCATAAGTTACACGATAAACAGGGTTTCTCGACGATGGTCCGCTAATCGAAGTGCCGATTTAAATCTAGCAATCGGGCGCCACAGCTAAGAGATACCCGTGAAGTAAAAAGTATCAAGGTCAAGTGCCGATATTACTTTCAAAAGTGTCATCGTTTTCCGGGGCGTTCGCGTGATTTATGTTACGAGGAATTAGCATATCGCGCGCGCTGAAAGTGTAAAAGATTTTGTTACGTCGAAGGCGAGCACAGGACACGTTGTATCGTGTTTCTAACGAGTTCCGCGAAACGCGCCAGACATACATAGTACGCAACCGGTTTTAATCTCGCTAGGCATGTTTTTAATTGCCGCCGTTAAATAATTCACAGGTCCTCCATTTAATTCCGAGTTAACTTGCTGATTAATTACGCGCTGTCAACGGCGATCTAAAGTGAGTCCGATACCGTGCGCAAAGACTTATTTGCAAACGTATCTTGTATCTTATAGTCCGACAGGTTCTGTGCCGTACATTTCGAGAAGAGAGAAAAAAAAAATACTAAAACGGGAGCAGAGGCGATAATGACAGAGCAAACTTGCAAAATAGCACAGAGGCGGTTGCAGGCAACTGCAACATAAACCCATTTCGGAGGTGCGATCACCCTAGTGGTGTCGATGGACGCAGCCCGTGAGCGCAAACGTGTCCAATGTACTTGCCAGTCAGCGTGCTCACTCTCTCTTTCTTTCTTTCTCTCGCTCGCTCCGCGCCATCTCGGTCTTTGTCTGCCCCACCTCTCTCGCGCTGGTTTCTCGCTCACCTCTGCAAAAGTCTGCCTTTGTCCCACTCCTTCGCGCAGCGAAAACCAGAAGATGTGTTCCAAGGTTCGACACTCCCGTTTCGACGACGCTGTTGTTCCTCGAGCAGGGGTCGCCAAACACACACACTGAGCGGACAACGATGACAACAATTACGCGTTTAACACGAGTCGGACACGTCCACGGTCGGTGTAGCGTTGAAACACGCGCCAGGCCACGTGGTCGTCAGTGCTCGACTAACAAACGGTACTTTTGGGTCATCCGATAGCAGCGGGGATCCGCAGCAACGAGAAGGAACGTGGTCGCCCCCGAGGGCATACCTGTTTGCTCGCCAGTTAGACTAAACACCGGGATATCGGCGGGACCTGTTTCGCGGACTGAAATGCCTCTATCGATGTATCACCGTCGTGGAGGCGAGAGGACAACGATGAACAGACAACACGAGGACAGAGAGAACCGAAGAGAGGTTCAGTAGCCGCGGCAGCAGCGTGTGTACACTACTGCCGCCCGCACGGCTCCCACACAACACGCCAGACCGAAGACACTAGCTGCTAAGACAGAGAGCAACTGACTCGCGACTGTGTCGCCGCGTCTCCGTCTCAGCCAACTTCTACCAGGCGGGGCATACTGCATCGCGTATACGATACCGACGCGTCACTACTCGGGAATGTCACGTCTAATTAAGTACTGCCTTCACATCGGTCGCTATTATTACCGATCGGTGGTGACTACACGATCCTCCGTATCCACACTGTGCACGTACGTGCACCGCTCTTTTTTCGAAAATGCCATAAGGTGGCAGTCTCCTATGAGACGCAGCAAAATTTCATTTGAATGAATTTTTTCTCAAAGCGACGGTACGTCTTACGTTGGCATTTTTTTTTTGTAGGTAATTGATTTAACATACTCTTTAGTTATACAGAACAGTTTTATTGGATTGTTTCTTGGTTCTATCTCGCCGACGATAAATACATGTTTGACCTTCGTCTGAGGTGTAATTGCCCTCCACGCACTTTCAGTGCGAAATGTACGAAAAAAGCACGTTTCGAGAAAAACTCCAAAGCGTGATTATACTTTTAACAAATACGATTAAAAAGATTTTTTGGCCTGTCTACGTGATGGCCTCTTTCATATGTAAAAAATGGTGTCGGTCAGAAATAAAATTTTATTTTAGAAATTATTATACAAAATTAAACACCTGGAATACGATGGTAGTCATAATAGCTGTCCGCTCCATTTGCAAGTATGAATCAATTGGAGTGGTGAACGTTTTTAAGCGTCTTCTTTCGAAAACTAAATCATGAGAAGTAATGTAAGAAATTATTCTTATTAAGAAGTTTTGCCAGACGGAACGATCAATCATTACAGCAAACCTAGTTATATTGCATGAGAAATTTAAGCGAGATTCTTGCTCGTCATCACTTCCTGATAAACAGAATAATGTAGACTGAGATAACGATAATTTTAATAACAGACAATTAATTTCTACTATCGTGCGCCTATATATTATCTATATATGTATATATTACGAAATATTCCAAACGATATGTACTCCATATAATTACTATATTTATTAATTGTTAATCTTATCAAACTATAATATATGCCGCAAATGGAAATGAGTGGAAGTAGGTAATCTAATTCATTTTATGTTTATCGTTCCATTTGATTCTTCTTATGGTACATACTTTTTACGATCTGTTGGCACACTTGTTGTATATGTATACTAAGTAACTGTGGCAAGTAACAGTATCGTGACTGTATTATCCTCACCTACATTAACTCGATCATACACATTATAGTAATTGTTCAATTTGTACTTCGACATGATTATCATATTTGTAAACTGGTTGTTAAAAAAAGCTATCGTGTCGGTAACTGAACTTTCAACTTGTCGGTAAAAAGATAAAACTACACGCGAAGGATAAGCACAAACTAATTGCAGAATAGATCGGATATCATACGGAATCACAAACGTATTAGAGTACAGACATCGTGCGAGACTTCGTGTCGCCAGGGATCTATAACACCGACATAGTAGCAAAATGGTACTGATTTTAACGACCTCTATAGCACCGGAACAGTGCAATCAGAAATTGCATTTGAATTGCACTCGGGCTCGTCGGCCAAAGTTGAAAATACCAAGAAAATTCGACAATAAATATTTTTGACAAAACATCACACAATATAACTGTTTTTTTCAGTTTTCCACATACTTATTGGGAATTATTATTTTAAAAATAAGAGCTAATCTTATACATCTCGAGCTCTCGTCAAATACTTTTTGAAGGAGCAGCACGAATGAACTTGAAAGTAGCTTTCTCCGCAAAACGGTGTTGCAATTTGCAGTGGTTCCCGATTTTTCACGAGAGATTCTATCTTTGCCCATTGGCGTTCTGTTGTTTTCAACTTCTGTGCCATAAATACGTCGACAAAAATTCGGTCTAGCAAATAAAAGTCGAATTCCATCGCGCGGAACAACATTGGAGTAGTGTAATTCTTCACATACCAAGTTGGTCTTGTGAACGTTCTACGGTTTCTTTCGTAACATTTAAGTGTTTCAAATGACCGACTATTTTGCCGCATTGTTAAATCAATTGTCGAACGTTTTCTTTTTTACGTATGTTAATGATGGCGACGCTTAAACTGCGAGTCGCTTTCTATGTTAGAAACTTTGTCAGATAATAAAGAAACGGTATTGGTAATGTTTTTCATGTTAGCGCGAGTCTGACTAGTTATTACACGACAGGGAGTTAATATTTTCATTTGAGGCTCGGATAAAAATCTGTAAAATCAGTATTTACTATTTGATAGGAATTTTCTTAGAATTTTTTTACATGTTATGTAGCAAATTCATCATTTCAAGATCTTAAGGGGAACTCAAGTGGTCTGGTCCATTTTCAAAGAAGTTACGCCATTTTAAGGGGTGTAAGGATACTTTTCTGATGGAATATGTGGAAATGAAAAAATCCCTTATCATTTAATTCTCTTGAAGTAATGGTTCGACGTCCGTTGTTCGTTATCTAACCATAGTCAGCTGAGCGTTCAACCACTCGTACGCGCGCACACAGTCGAAAACAGAGAGCGATGCACCCGAGCCAGACCTTCTCCTTCAACACTCGACTAAGTTTTTCTAGTGCTTAGTAACTTTTCAAACACCGTGAACTATTTTCATGTACGAGTTGTTCTAGATACAGCCATCACACTTGAAACACGTATGTTCTCTTGTAAAACTCTGTGAACGAGCTATAGTTTGATACTCAGCGGTTCAATATTGTGTAAACTTTTCATGTTACGTGCGTCAAAGCTCGTAGAAAATTTCCCATTGTTTTGAAGTAGCTTTGCATTTAAGTGTACATGGTATAGTATAAGACTGGTATTCAATAGTAACGATATTTCAAATTTCACTTAGAAGGCAAAATAATAATTCTGCAGAAAGAACTTAAAAATATCCAAATTATATAAATAATGGGGATGATAATGTTCATTAAAAAACATTGATTTCATTTCATTTAAAATGGCCAACGCTCGGATTTAATCTAATAAAATCATACTGCGAATAAATAATAATTCAGATAATGTAATCAATTCGTATTCTCGCAATTTGTAGTATTTACTGCAAAATCGTTGATGAAATACGAAACTCGCTTGGACGGGAATCGGATATTATTGAACATACAGACAAACCGCAACATAAGTATTTATATACTTACCTACATCACTTTCATGATATCGTTTTCCAAATGTTACAAAAAAAAAAAAATGATCACTTGTAAATTCAACCACAAGTGCCCATACCCTTTTTTATTACTTCAGCTATGCTCAGTGTTTCCGTTTCATTCGTTAGAATAATATGCAATATAATTTTCAATATACTTTCCCAATGTTACGTATATTTTTCTACAAACGTGTGTTAATATTTAATTTTTTGAAAGTCTAAACATTTAATTCAAAATATGAAGCCAAATATAAAATCTTATTACTAAAAATATTAGCAAAATTCATAGGTGACAAAATATACAGGATGTCTCGCGTAACTTGATCACTTTAACTATCATCGTTAATACAGACAATAGAAAAATTGCAAGGAAACAATTTTTCTCAAATACACATGTTTCGAGATTTTAGTTCAATCGTATATTCAGTTAGAGCCTCGAGTACAAGACACAAACAAAAATTAATTGAATTGAATCGCTAAAAAGTTCATTTAACAAGCGATTAAAATTATGTCCATTAACTTCATCATTTTGTGAATTTGTTAAAATAAGCATTTTTTCCAATCTTTCCCTTGCAGTTGTTTTCTTAATGATATTGTATTGTAGGAGATATTTTTTAATTAAAGTGATGCTTGAAGTAGTGATGGGCACCATCGACTAGAAACTATCGACTAAATCGATAGTAGCCAACTACTATTTTCAGTCGACTGTTTTACACGTCGCCATCTTGAAATTTCAAATGTCAGTGTCGCATGATGAAACGAAAATGTTAGAAATACATGATTATGACAGGACGTGCAAATATGCAAGTAATGAAATATGTAATAGATATTTCAACACTTTAATTCATATTAGATGTTAAAATCTTATTGCTATTTATGCGATATAAACTATATATGTGATATAAATAAATTGTGTATATTTATATTTATAACATAGTGTATGAATTTATTATTAAGTAAAGACAGATTCCGACAAAATCATTCAATCACGAAATTTACTATCTCTGTACCGTCCTACTATTTATTTAACTAGCCAACATCGAGAATAAGAATAAATACGAGAATAACCAGTAAAGCAATTCAGTTGACTGAAAACTATCGACTAAATTCAGTTAATGAATCGGTTGTTTAAACTATCGAGATATTGGTTGAATTTTAACGGCGGGAGTTTTGAATAGATTTTATAAGATTTACTATCAAATACATTCACTCATTAGCGATATCGAATAATTCGTTCAATAAGCATGTGATTTAGCATAAATAACAATTATTATACTACAAATATAATACAATTATTAAATAACAATAAATACTTATATATTGCATTTATGGGAATAAAATATTAATCATAACCTAATGAAAAAATAGTATTTTTTAATTACATCTATCGATATTAGATATTTTTTTAAAAAGTTCATTAATATTTTGCCTTTATATTGCATTATTATTAAAGGATAAATAATAATTTATATACATTTTTTAATTATTGTTTATATTTATTTATCATTTATGTTGTGATTTTGACACAAAAATGTTTTAAATGCCAATAATAAATAGCTTACGGTAAGTCAAAATATTAGTAATTGTTAAAATAAAAAATTTGTTCACACCTTGTATTTTTGCAATTTAAATTATGGAGTAAGAAATTTATAAAAATAATGGTGAATTCAGATTCCTGCACCACAGTGGTATATTTACTCCAATTTACTCTTACTGTGCCTATAATACTGAGTGAGCACTGCAGTACAGTGCTGTAAGAGTGAGTGAGAAATGAGATCTATACGTAGGCATAGACTATAGCCCGCAATCTAGACGTAACCACTAAAGCAAAATTTCAGTCGACTAAAAACTATCGACTAAATATTCGATAGTATGTAGTAACTAAATAGTAATTAGTCGATAGTTGAATTTAGTCGATAATGCCCATCACTAGCTTGAGGTGGTCGAGTCAGACGAGACACCCTGTATAGATGCATGCATAGAAACTCACCTTTATTTTGCGGTGGTGTCCTCCGCATCTCACAGGGGGCTCCACTGTCCTCAGCAACGTGCAGTGCAGCGGCTGGCGCACTTCCGGTCGTACGTTGTTGCTGTTGTTGAAATTGAGAATGGTGATGTTGGTAAAGCTGCTGTTGCGGTTGTTGTTGTTGTTGCTTCTCCTGTTCTTGTTGCTCGTTTGACGGCGCTGTTGCGCTTGTTTCAACTGGAGAGCATGGGTTATCAGAAGCAAAGGTTGTACTCTCATCAGGTGAAGTCGCACTTGTGGTATCTGTGCTCACAAATAAAAACGGAAATAAAAACCTAGACGCGTGCTACTGCGATTCTCGCAAATAGGTTCTTAAGGATCTCTCGTGGGGAAAACTAGAAAATAGTGAAAAAATGACACAAGGAAACAGAGTTCGGACGAACATAGACGTCTGGTAACAATAGAAATTAGCTCGTTCAACGTTCCTAGCAAACAAACATTTCCCTCACATTGTTTCAATATTTTCATTTTTACTCGACGGTCTTGTACAGTTTACGTACACTATATGAACACGAGGGTCTCCGGCAAGCCGTTAAATTCGGAAGTAGAAAAACACTTTCTGCACACTCGGGCCTCTGAGATATTTGACTAGTATCTGCACAGTTCGAAATGTGCACATGTAAAGAAGACGGTTCGGGTTTTACAGTACTTTTTCTCTCCCCTTTAGCAACGACGCTGTCTCCGCCAAAGAGCGCACGAAGGGTTTGGTCAGAGTGACAAATCAATTGGCAAGGACGAGCCTGGTCGTCTGCAAATCGAGAGACTGTTCACGGTACAGCGAGACTTTTGATACTTCGTGATCTGATGGATGAGATATCATTGTTGTTGGGTGTCCTTTTAAAAAGCTCGACGCGTATATCGATGGCACTGGGATGTGTTCGCCTCGAAACTGATTCTCACGTGGCCGCGACCGTGTGCGGTGTATCCGATATGACTTTTGTCACGCGATATAAACAGGTTTTTCTCTCGGTTTTCGTTTATTCGTTGCGTGTGCAGGGGCCAATTGTCACGCCGATCTTGACGATTCAAAGGCGGTTAGGGCGACATCTGTCGGTCCGCCGGGGGAAAGTCGGTACGCGTACGTGTTCGACGTGCACGCGAACACGGCCCCTCGCGAACTAGAGGCCATGTTGCGTCGCTATGTCGACGATTGGCTCCGCCTCTCCCCGCGTCGCCCCACCAACGAAGAGCCACGACGTTCTCTCTCGCCAATCGGAACCAAGCTGATCCCGCCAACGACATTGTTGGCCGTCCGTTCTACAAGACGGTTCACGATACCCGGCGGAGATGTATGCAGTCACACCGACACTGCCGCGCAACCATGTGACCCGTCCGTGTGAGCCCGGCGCGGCTGTGTTTTATTGCTATATCCTGTGCCGCGCACATGTGTCGGTGGCAGCATTTCCTCACGTGCCGCTCCTGCGCTCAGCACACCAGTCGTATTATCGCTTACTTTCCGAGCGTGTTCGCGCGGCCTGCGCCAAATAGAGCTGTAGAAGAAGAGTACGGGCATTCGCTAATGTAGCAAGGAGAAGCGCACGACGTTTCTGTACCATGTCTAATCCCTATTTTCGGACACGGCGATCTTATCTAGAAAAATAATTCCTGTTCACGTGTTTCCCTTATACCAATCGTTAGCCGGAAACAAAATGATTTAAACGTTGAACCGTCCCTCGTATAAACACGGCACACAGGCAACGAAGAAGTGCCGTGTTTTGCGAGTCTGTATAAAGGGCTAGCACCGAACGGGGTTAGGTTCCATGAGCGAACCTGTTTCTTTTGTAACTGGCATTTTCAGCAAACTTTATACTTCTTTCCTCAATCTCCTTTTGTTACCTTTAACACTTGGATATCTTTAGAATCCATAAGAAAATTGTTCGGTCACCCAACACGTTGTTACTATTACTACACCGCTTTCTAAATTTTTATATGACCATTGTGCTCTTTCAAATGCATAACGAAGCTAAAAAAATTTCATCTTAATTCTGAGGTCAAATCTTCGAGTGCAAATGGTTAAATTTGCATTGCTATATAAAATATGATGTTTTATACAGTTTTAGATTTTATACGTGTTCTTCCTACTGTTTAAACTTATACATACTCGTTTTTGTTATAGATACATAAAATATTCGTATACAACATTTAGAAAATGATTTATTAATGATAACAATGTTTAAGGTGCCTGTCTACTGACCTTAAATGTCCAATTGCTGGAACAATTACTCTACTAGGATGAGCTGGGCGATATCTTCACTTTTGCGAATTAAACTGCGATCATTGTAACAAATTCAAATAATCGCGCACACGTTGTGAAAGCTGGAAACTGATGCGAAAAATGAACACAAAGAAAGGCTAGTGAAAGGGCTGCAGGGCCGGGAAGGCGAAACGGAGAGAACAAAGAAAGCGTAGAACGCGTGGAAAAGTGAAAACGCGATTCGGTAGAATACCAAACTATGATGAAGGACTGTTGCCCAGCCGACGTGTGTGGTTTACTAGCGAATACGAAAGGGACAAGATATGCTCTCTGGGTATTTACACACATGAAAAGTAACGTTTGCTTTAAAGGTGATGGACTATAACGATTGTCGCGGTCACCTTGTACATTTTTTTTTTTCATCGCAACGGCGAGTAATCTTCAGAATCTTGGGTTGTTTGTCTGTTGACAGAGTCACGGACAAATGGTAGAGAGGCCTGAAATTCCTCAACAATAGGATTTTCACAATACCGATCCCTGCTACCTCTCTTTCCGGTTTCTCAATCTCTTATCGTGCAGCGATCATCAAAGCCTTGCCCGTTGCAGTTTTATTAAAGTTTCTTATCGATGGTACGTTTAATAAAAAACGTAATATCTGTTGATGTCAACGGTTGTTGCAAGCGGCGATGACCTTTGAAGGCGAGGATTTTTGAAAATGTGGATATTATTTTTCTTGAAGATCGGGATACCTGTATCATTGAATTATTTGTGTGTAACTGTATGGATTATGATTTATTATTTTTAAGGGAAATACTTGAAATCATAATAGCTGTCCAGGACTCTCTTATGTTGCAAGTAATAGGAGTGTGGTGAACACCTATTATGACTTCATGTATCTTCTTTCGGAAAACACGTTGCCACGTTAACCAGATTCGTGCTCGAAGAATTAAGTTCTGTTTTATTTTCGACGAAAATCGTATACAAGGCATGTTAATTATAGGGTTGAATAGGAAAATCGCGTGGTCTCGGAAATTCGTAGTGCATAGTCCTTGCCATGAAGTTACGACATTCGTCGGTTTTCTTCCCGATCGATATCTCTCCTATTAGTATAAGGCCAAAGATTGGCCATTGCATTCTCTGGTACGATCCTTTCATTTTTATTACTTCAATTCTGCACAAGATCTTTATATTTTGCTAATATAATCCCTACTTATCAATATACTAAATGTTATAAAAAATTATAATCGATATGTTCGTGCACTGATATCTTCATTTCATATTTTTGGTCTGTACAACGAAACTAGTTGACAGGCTTGACAAAATGAAACTAAAACTTTGTGGAAAATAAAAACAAGTTCAGACTGTGAACTATCACATCGGAATCCTTCTAAAAATTCCATAAAAATTCACTGAAACACTTTTAAGCATATAGTTTACAACTGAAAAATGCAAATGTTCAAAATATGTTAAAGATGTTTAATTATCTTGCGTATCAGAGTACAACAAATTTTGCTTAGGTCATGATATACTTTAGGGAAAACATAATTACTATGTCTGGGATAAATAATTTTATCGAAAGGTTCATGGCGTAAGACGGAAACGCACATTATTTAACGAAAGTGAGAACGCAAACAGAAGTTTTAAAGTTCGACGATTTTCGGACGAATCGATGATTTTGGTTAATTAAGTAATAATAGTGGGGTGAATGCTGCGTAGAATACATGATATTCTGTTTTACATAAGCAGCTAGTACAGGAGATAGTTTGAACACGGCACGACGATAAACAACGGACTCATCGTTTCTTGAGTGATCTATCCGCTTTAAGGACACGGGCGGCGCCCGATACTGCCACCACCTCCTCCCGGCAATAGGATAAAATTTTCATTCGCTTTAATTGTGTTATGTTGCATATTTAAATCGAAAGCGAGTATTTTCGTAATAATAGGTAAATGCAATAAGTGCCATGTAAAATTAGAAAATGTATAACGCGGGCTCGAAGATTCAAAACAAATTACAGAAATGCTCGAAACGTGTACATGTAAATTTACTCTGTGCTTTGACGAGTTTAATAACGTTATTGGAAATCATGGAATACGGTCCTCAAACGAATGGATAAAATCCCAGAAATGTATTTCAACAGTAGTGTGCACGTGAAAATTGTAAGATATTTTTATTATGGAATTAAATCTTGAATTGTTACGGTTGTAAGACGTTACCTTTGTAATGAAATAGAAAACATGATTACTTATAACGTGTACGGCGTTAAATGCATGGGTATCCAACGCCCACAGGCATTAAAGGCTACTTCCTCAAGAATGTCTGATACGGTGAACCGAATCTTCGGCTTTAAACCCGGGTTCGAAATTCCCTGTGGAAACATTAGATTTGTCGTGGGCATCATCTTGTAGATAAACGCAGGTCAAAATGATTGTTCACTCGGGGAACGTTTCGGGGAAAATATAGTTATTTCTTGCACCGGTACAATTTCGCAAAATATCTGATATTCCGGAAGATTGTTCTCTCATTGAATCGTGTCAATAAAATGTGAAATTCACAATAAGTTAGTAAGGTTATAACGTTACAGTGGAGACTAGAAGATCATTGAGATTTATCAACCTGTTTTGCTAATTCATAAATTAAAGAGACATTGAACAATATTATATAAAGTTGTTTGCTTTAAGAAAACATGTAATAAAGTTTTATATTAATCCAAATAGATACAAAAAATAGATTTATCTACTCAGCTATTTTCGATCTCTTTTAAAGAACTAGCCTTTCTTTTGGCATTTCAAAGAATATTATCTCTTTTTTTTGTCCAGATGAAAATTAAGAGATATTTTTCGTACCCAGACATAATTTTCGAAAAGTTGTCTCGTATATGATTCAGGGCGGCAGAGTAGGATGCGTTTGTGCGTGTGAATATTGCACACGAGTGAGGGGCGTTTCTAACGGGCACTTATCTGGCAGGTAATTATTGAGTGACTACTATACTAGACGGAAGACTCGTGAGAGAAATGTGATTGGTTGTTATATCCTGTTATTAGTCGCAGTGGTAATATCAATGAATTGCACCATACAATTGTTAGAATACGGGAATCGTGGGTTTTATGTTGTTACAACAAATACTATTCAAGTTATCTGAAATTAATTTATGACGAATTATAAACCAGGATATGTCGGAATACTTACATCAACAAAATTGATTAATGAATAAGAAATATTTAAGGATGACTACAATTAGTTTTAGTAGAGGGTAAGTGTCCAACATTAGATGACTATAGAGCCATTCGGTAAATAATGGATTAATCCACAACATTTTGGAAACATATGGATCGAGGTGTAATGTTTGACAGCCACGTATGTTAGAGAACGGGAATCGTAGATTTTAAGTTGTCAGCTGAAAAACTATGTGGAACAGTGCGGCCCTGTCTCGAGTATTGATCTGTACGAGAGTTGTCTGCTGCCCCTCCCCAGCCCAACGGTAGATGTTTCATCCCTTCGCCACCCCTGAACAACAAGGATGTCGTGCACCTGTGACTAGGATGCTGGTGAATACCCTATTAGGCATCTTACGTAGACATTGTCTTCTTACATAGGCATTTCGCATTCGTCACCTACGAGTCAATGATTTAGACGTCGGAATCATAGAATTCCGAATCCACTTTTGTACATCGTGCACATCGAGTAACATAAATATCGGCAAAAATTGATGTCCCATATGGAAAAATCAGACTAACTGGAAAAACGTCAGCCGAGCTGAATACGAACTATTATCTTAAATTATGTCACCGGGAAGTAGAATCACCTTTATAGGTTCCCCCCAGTAGAATATGGTGTGTTGCACCTTGTTACACTGTTTTTTTTTTTAAGAAATCTTTTTGCCTAAATTAATATCTCGTGATTTTTCAAAATTGTAATCTCCCTTTAAGGGAGATATGGGAGTGAAAACCTTTAATTTCATGTTTTCCATCGTGAATACGTAAAACATTGTAACAATGAATCCAAAATAAAATTTATTTTTTTTGCTACCGAAGGGTCCGAATGGCCGAAGTCATTCAGGGTAGTAAAAATTTGTAGCTTTGGTAATTATACGTATTTCAGCATAAAATTTACAAGATATTACAGTAAATACCCCAGAAAAAGATCCAAGACGATCAATTCTACGCTAAGGGGCAATTTTCAAGTTTAAAAATTAAGAACATTATTTACAACAATCTAAAAACTAGGCCGCCGTCTGTAGCAATCCTTTAATTAAATTTCTATGTTTAGCGTATAAACCATCGAGTTTCAGTATTGCGAGAAAAAGTTGGCTTTGAACTCTCAGCCCTCGTAATTCAAAAAGTTTAAACAATATCGAGGAACTAAACAACGCTTGTTAATTAGGACATTGAGTTGTACAATGTACACAGTTTCGCAGAAAAAAGACCGTGTGTACAGAGTGTATGAATACAGTCATCAAAATTAAATAGATTTCGAAAACCTATTTTTTCTGTTTATAAAATAAAACGGGGAAAATGGGCTACTTACCGCTCGTTTCTTTAGCGTTGAGATCATATCCGTTTACGAGCATCTGTCCAACGCGAAAATCTTCTTTGCGATTGATAGGCGTGTGGACCGTCGATTCTCCATTTTTGCTAGACCATCGTCCTTTTGATCCTCGTTGTTGCAACGTAGAGGACCTTGGGGTAGAACTGGACGTTGTATTTTCTGTTCGATTTCCACCTAAAAATGACACAAACAAGAATTACACGTTGGCGATCGTGAAAGCAACTTCATACTAAATTATGTAATTCATAAGTGAAGTTTTTCAACTCCGACTCCTACATCAAAATCTCAGATATACATATGTATAATTTAAATGCTCTATATCTGTAAAGAAAGGTCTAATATAAAATATATTTTCAAAAATCATTCTTTTAGACACATACTACTATGTAAACAGTTATCATTTTTTTATCGGAGCATATAGATTTATTTGAAATTCAAATTGGAAATTCTCCAGAAAGAATAAGGTAATGGATGGAGTAAGCCAGGAGAGCGGGTTTTGGTATTAACGCCTCCTAGTGTAAATTGCAGTTGTAACAAGTTACCGGCAATCGGTATCAAGATAATTTTCATGTAGCAGGACTCGAGCGTACGTTGATTGTTGTACAGAATTGAGAAGTTAGCATGCGGGATAATACAGGGACAAGAGTATCATAGCATTCCGAGAAGAGTCTGCTTTCATCTGATACTACCCGAAGTGTTAATACTCGACAATAAGAAAAAGTTAATAATCGCATCTAATAATTAAACGTATACATTGCAAATTAATTTTTCAACTTTCTCCATATAGTATCTAAAGTATATCACGATTGATATATTTCAGGATTTTTCTTTAAAAAAAAGTCTTATGCGTGCTGCAAAGGGTGTATGGGCACTAGGGTACAACAGTGACGTAATCAAATACACAATTTCCGATGAATTCGGATTTGATCCGAACTGTACAATACTGCGCTTGCGCTTCCTACGAAGAGGGACACGTTTGGACACGTTTAGACACGTTCCGCCGTGGTCAAAGGGGGCGGGGCGAGGATTGGCATCCCTTTGCAGTCTCCTGCGCTTGCATTCCCTATGTAGATGGACACTGTTTTGCTGCCCGAGTCTCTTCACGCCTTTACTGGGCCCTACGTGTCGGAAGCGGGGGCGCCATAGTCGAGCAACATAGCAAAATGTCCCTAATGTATGTAGGGTGTACTTATGTGTGTACCTGTACATTTTCTTTACCGAGAAAGTACAAAGGTAAAGCGTCATTTATGTATGGGTGAGGGTGCTTGACCTGTGTTAGGGTTGATTCGAGCGGAGTGGGGAAGAGAGTAGTCAATGGGCCGTTGCGGGCCGCGCGAGGCAAGGGGAATGCGCGGCGGAAAGATGAGGCGACGGGCTGCTGCGGGCCGCGCGGGGATAAGGGAACATGTCCCGTTACTTTCCAATGGTGGGGGCAGCCGCGTTGAGCGTGAGCCAGGAGCGTCAGAACTGTAGTTTCTACCTCTGTGAACGGCGCGCGCGAGCCTAAAAAATTAGGCTTATTTTAAAGTCGCGTGGCGCGATTTGCACATGCGACACTTGCATGATAAAGTAATGGCTTGTTTCTTCTTCACAACGATACCAAAGTTAGGACCGTGGGTAGTACGGTTGCAAAGATATAAGCGATATTAGTGGAACATGTTTTTGATATATGTAGTTTTAGAAAACGGCCCTTCTACTACTGACCGAACTGAAAGATGTTTCACGTCGAACAAACTGCGTATTTACAATGCTGTCTCTTTTTTTCTGTATTAATACCGTCATAGTCATTTGACGCGCTTTCTACGTAAGCTCAAATTTGAAAATGTTCCGGCTGTCGTATAATTTTTCTGGCGGCCGGAAATTAATTTTTGCAACCAGAAACGTCGCTCGAATGCACATACACAAAAATGTATGAAAAATCGTGCGTTGCAATCAGAATTCCGGTCGAGCTTACTTGGCTAATTTAAATTTCCCTCCACGCTGCCATACCCAGATGGCGTTCCTTAGAACTAAGCATGCTGGGCAATCACATAACACAAGCAAACTCTCGTCTGTGGCATATAACTAGCTTCGGGTATCGTGTTGCAGATTGTTCCGACCAAGCAATACAGCGGGAAACTACGGCTAATCAAGACATGGCAGTGTGGAGATTTGTGCGAGTGTGATTTGTTCGTGTACCGGGCAAGAAATGGCTGTACGATCAGTGAAGGCATGGAATCGAGTTGTTGGACATATATCTTGGGACTAACCTACGTACGATAGGTAGTATGTAATGTCATATCGTAGTGAATTCGACTGTCAGACACGTAAGTCTGTATACGCATCGAATAAACACCGTTGTTGGAACTCTGTCCGACGATAGGAGACTAGACAGACGGATAGGAGATGACACGGATAAACATCGTTCGATAATCGAATAAGTGTTGGTGGGGTCTCGTGGGAAATTGTGCGCGTGTTTCTTTAAAAGAAAGTGGTCGATCTCACTCACCTGGTACGATTTCCTGTGAAGTCATTTGAAGAAGGAGCGCGAGTTGTTGACGCTCGGACATCCGCGCTGGGTAACCGCGGAAACGACTGTTACCGCCTGCGGGCATTCCGTCCTCATAACTCATGTAACTCGATCTCGAAAACGCACGTGGAGGATCGCGATTTACACTCGAATCGGAAGATCCAAACCGCGTGCGGTCGCGCGCCTTTATTCCTGGTCCCGCCGTGATTTGTCCACGAGCGAAGATAACCTAAAATCGCACGGTCGGTTCACGCCATTTTGACCTACCGAGCGCGCACAGATACGTGAAACGACAGTCACGCAACACGTATGCAACCACACGCGCCAAAACTAATCGCATCGGATGAACACTGTGAATTGTCGTTTCGTGATTTGCACTCTTGTTTCCCGGGCCGATGATTTGATTTCACGTTCGCGGTATGTGTGTGCGTGCACTTTCGAAAATGAGATTCGCGACACACGACTCGGAACACAGTGCGCAATATGACGCAACGTTTGTGTTGGTGTTAATAGTTGGTATCTCTGTCGATAGCGTGCATCGCGCCAATATTCAAATTAACGTAATTAAAACCATACTCCCGGAATAGTTCGTAGCTGCTCCAGCAGAAGTAAATGAACGGAAGGTTACGGTAAAATGAACAGAATTAATGAATGATAAAATATAAAATCAAATATATGATTATTATCGATCAGTAAAATGTACTCTTGTCATATTTGTGTGTGTTTTTTTTAATAAAGAAGATGGGTTTACATATCGCATCACGTATCATTCAGTTCTAAACTTATAACGGGAGTTTTGTCATGTAATCGATAAGTTCCACTTACATTTACAAAATAAATACTTGATACAACCGAATGGAAATTATAAAAAATTTGGATACTATAATTATCGACTATAGTAATTCCAATCTAATGAATATAATAGGCCATGTAGAGCCATCACATACATATACATATATATTAATTTTCTTCACATTGCCCAACATAAATAGGACAATTAACTGGACCACACTCGCATTCTTGTCCCTGTCATTCATACACATATTCATTTTATACTGTTTTGCATCTTGTGTTTATTGTAACAACATTATAATTTAATTATGAATAATGATAAGAACACATTATTTAATTGTATCTAACGCAGTAGCTATCTACAGTAATATTATAGAAAATACATAACGACTTTCTTATCATCAAAAACCGATTACATACGAATTGTTATTTGTTAATTGACATTTCCAATACTGCGAATCGCACGCAAATTTTTTTGCTCATGTACAATTACAACATTTGATGTTGTAATGTACGAAAGGTAAAGTAAACAAAAACACTGTAAAAGTAATAGTACATACATCTTGTTTTGTAATATTCACTTGTCTTTTTGGTTTTTGTTTTTAAAAGAAGTATCTCACTAAATTTTTCTTAACTTTCCTACTCGATAGTTTTTGAAACATTCATTTGAATTAAAAAAATTGTCACAATTTTTTCATTATGGTTTTGGAGTACTAAATAAAACCCCTAGCTGCTGAACAATTAGCTAATCGAAAAATTGGTAAACAATTTTATTGTTTGCATCAAATGTGTATACATACGATAAAAAAAGATAAGAAAAAATTGCATAAATGATTTTTAAATATATTTGCTCTGTTTCTACCAATCTATGCCAATCCAAAGGACCACGTGGTTGTAAATATTTTAGAATTTCGTTTGAATTTTGAAAGTGCATTGCTAAAACTATAGTCATAGTACAAACTTTAGGAAAAAGAAATTGACAAATTCATAATAATATAATGAATAAACATTTCAAAAGAGTAGAATGCATATTTATCTGAGCATAAACACTGCTTGATGCAATATATGTCAAATACCTTAGTTTTACATTCATTCCTATAAAGTAGTATTCATTTTGCACATTCCAAGATAATACAATCATAGAAAGTGGTTGCGAGTACATGATATCTATAGGATGGCAGAGGAGAAGAAATTTTGAAGAATGTTAGTCATTCTCTATTGAAATGTGGTGCAACATGTACATTTAGATGTCATAAATCCTTCAAAAAGTAGTTGGACAGAGTGGTCGTTTATTATATTGAATTCGAATTTCTTTCAGAAGCTATGTCAATTTTCAGTTTCCACAAAGACGTTTCATTTAGTCCCATTTTCATTGGTCTGACTGTAAAGGTGTTTTACGAGATATAAATAAATAAATTATGTAATGAAATTCTTCAAATATTTCCTGACAATGTATCTCTTGGTGCTTTCTGTGCATATTTTTTTAAATTGAATGTATATGTGTATATGTATACGCGCGTGTACATATACATATATACAGATTCTGTTAAGAGTTAGAAAGACTAGTAGGTTTATACTAACTTAGTTATTAATACACTTATACAAGTCATTTATGCAGGACGCTTCTGCATTACAAATAGGTAAACTTAGGTATTGTTTTGACATATCGTTTTTAAAAGAGTTCGAATCTGTTTAAGGCGATCTCGTCACACCTTCTTTTTTTTTGTTCTGGTCATTGAGTGAAACACACATATAGCTCTGACAGGTTTTGCGTTGAGAAGATCTAGAAACCTCACCAGGGGAAATTCGCTAAGCTTACAACAGTTTACTCGAGAAATGGATGACCTGTCTATATTACATCGATACAGATATCAGTTGTTACTTTGATTAAACTTAGATTTGTTATATATCATTATTGAACTGCAATGGCTTATTAATATTTCTTTACTTTCTGATAGTCAGAGGGATGACAGGTTGTAGCAGTACGTGATATAAGTTTCTCTTAAAAACAATTCAAAATACTATCAAAACGATATTCTTTAATAACCATGTTGTATATATAATAACAAAAAATTTTACAATAAAATAGGATAATATTTGAATCTATCTTGTATACATTTGTTTGTGCATAGGCAGTTTATTAATTGTACTTCATTTAAATAAAACTAATTGAATTAAGTTGTGTGTCATTGAATTAATACATCAAGAGATAGTACTATCGAATTATGCAATTTTTGATTGATTTTGGTTCACGTACCGTAAACCCATACATCGTAACCATCTTTTGTTTTCGTTATAAACAATTATGGTCATAGTTCCACGCAATTCACTAACTAATTTACCTTGTGCTTAAACGCAGGTATTATTACTGACTAAGTTTATAATTTCTATCTACTTGAACGGTCATTAAGACTTCATTTATAATTATAACAACAACGATGATGACAATAATGGATGTTATGATAGTATAATGAATGATGATAAATATAGTAATAATTACAACATTATTATTATTAATTCTGATCCGTGTTCTACACATTGTATACTACTTGGTTTAATGGAATGTCTATCTTGCTTTTCATTACAGTTTAAAGGAAACTACTGCCGATATTGAGTATATTATTTTCTTTATCAGAGTTACTTTTCACAGCTATTACTTTTCCTCATTTTTTCACTTAATAATAAATTTAATCTTTTACGCGTTTTATTCGTTAAACCGTCGATAACGATTAAAAAAAATTCTTATCTTCCGACATAGAAACAAATTCAATATTCAATGGGGATGATAGATGTGATAAATGAGTAATCGAGTGAAGATAACATTATCCTGCCTTGAATGTTTAAAAAATCATAATTCTCCTAGCTATGAGCAAATGTCACTTCGTTTCAATCGATTTATGTGCCTCTTTAAGTGTCTAGTTTAATAGCGGTGATTTTCTCTACCAGTCTTTTCTCCTTCTCCGTACCTAGGCATTTTAATTATTAAAATCTTCGTATTGAACCCTGTGTTGGACTGTGTCACATCTTAGACAACATCTGTGTATGGCACAAATGGATATAAAGCGAACATAACTAATATGTATACATTTTGTTTCTTCCACAATGGTCGCGTAAATTGCGGGGAAGACTTTAGAATTCATACTTTTCATTTCTCTACGTCGACCCTGTCGTAAAGTGTCACGTTTTATCGTCTTGCCAATCTTAAACTTGTAAATTTGTTTCACCAATGATTATGAGATATTATATATTATATACAATACACATCGTTTTTGTTTTCTCGTTTCTTTCCAGCAGAATTTTCAGTGCACACATTAATATTATAAGACTATGACAATGGCAATACAATTTCTTGCGATAGATGACAGGACGCTGTGGTTTTTTAAATTTTTCGTTGGTGTTGCAGCTGTTGTAATAGAAATCTCGATCAATTTTACAAAACTTCACTTGCCCACGACAACAACTGATAAGAGGAGTTTCAGATTTGGCAATCTTGGAACATGGAAGTCAATCATCGCTGTTGCTGCTAATGTTGTAAGGAAAGACTGTCAGTGCGGTAGTATTCGATGATCTACTGTCAACCGTTGGTTGCACGGGCTGTCCGCTTGCATCTACTCCATGCTAAAGTCTCCACAAACTGGATCTTCGTGCCCCTGATCCTGATCCTGCCATGCATACACAGTAAATTCGTTAGAATCGGTCCATTGGTTGCTTCCCTACTTCTACGAACTTGAACAAGACATACAAATTTAAGAAAGCTGACATCTACACCTTTATGAATTCTACGACAGCGCTGGACTTTTGCTCAATATGCCGCTAATGAAATTGATTTTTTTTTATTTTTGGTGACTTTTCGAACGATCTAACGAAATCAATTTGCTCATACAAAGTATTAGTGGAGAACGCAATGGTACCGGCTTGTTTTACGACATCCTCCTTTATCTATGATTGTACCGACCAGCATGAGAAATGGCCACCATCTCTATGGGCAGGGAACCTCTTCGCTTGATGAGCGGTTCAGGAATCGGATCCCTTTTTCCTAGTTCCCTCTTCCATTTAAGCCATGTGCCATTATCGTTTCCATCTGTGGATCCTCCAGAAAACATTTCTGGTCCTCCAGAACTTCTCCTCCTCAAAATCTTTTTCCGATTACGAGGCTTACCATTTATGCTACTCCTATTGAACATATCACGGCGTAATTCAGATATGTCTGCTGGCACTGAACCTCGCCGCGGAGACGGCATACTAGGTCCGGTGCTATCGATTATTCTTGCTAATCCGTTATTGTTGCTTGTTCCAGTATTATTATTATTGTTATTATTGTTTATTGGGAGATTCTCTCGTTCATCTGAAAATATTCAATCGGTCAATATTCAGTCAACACTTTTTCTATAAGTAAGATCTAGAATGTATACGTACTGGTTAACGATAATATATTGCCGAGAAGGTTTCCAAGAGCAGTTTCTTGCGGAAGACTGGCTCTCCTAGGTGTTGTAATGTTACCCTCTCTAACTCCTAAGGCTAATCGATTACAGCCTCCACCTAATGGTACCATAAGTTCATAGAATTATTTGCTACACTATTATACCCATTTTCTAAATTTAACCCTTTCGCTAGAGTAAGTTTCGATACATGGTAGAAATTCAATCACAACCTATGCTATGAACAGCAAAATTTTTGTTGAAACGATCAAAACACAGAATCGTATTAATATTAAACTCGTATTATTTAGTTATCCATATTCTGTACTGAATTGTTAGTTCATACTAATTTAGCAGTAAAATTAAGCTTCATGTAAAGTTCATTGCCATCATTTATAATAAGATGTGTCCGACACCTATAAGCGCCTTCAGTTTGTTTCGATGAATGTAAAGTGAACGCCTAAAGGCGCCAATAGTAACGAAAGGGGTGATTGTGATTAAAATGATCATTAATATCTGATTGTTAGTCAAAAGTAGTTTCAAAAGACTCAACTATTCGCATAATATCATCTCTACTCGTAGTTAGTGAACGCAGTTGTTGGAAATGACTTACATGCTAGACATCAGTTAGACAACAATTGAGTGTGTTATGTTTTACACGTACTATACAACTTACATGTCTAATATGTTAGTTATTTCCATCGTTTGCGCAGACTTTCTTTGGTATCTAGATCGTATGCAGACCAGTATTTATTTTGTAAACTAAGTCACTTTCTCCTAAGGAAGATTCACAGCCTAAATTAAACTATTGATTCTCCTTTGTAAACGCATGTTCCCTACACGTATGTGTACGCAATGTACTCCTTTTCGAGAATTTAATTTACCGATAATAGGCGATAATATATGACTGTCGTTATTCTACCTTGATGCCTTGTAATGTCAGTTGGTACAGATCCACGTCTGGAAGTATGATCAACCCTAGTAGATGCTATAGATGGTACGGTGATATCATCCAATCTTGACAAAAGGCCAACCGGAGCAGATCCTCGTCTTCTAGCCCATGGCTGGTGTAACAAACATATCAGAGATTACCTCTACTCTATTTCATGTTTCAATCATCAACTTTTAAGAGTGCACAGAGAAAATAAAATTTAAGAGAAACATGGATATTACTGTATAACAGTGTATGCGACTACTATGAACGTTTCATTGGTGCCCTACTGTAACATCCGCATGCTTAACAATCTCGGTTCTTTTGTGCAATACGAGGCAGGAATACCGAAAGTATTGCAACATCGAATTGGGTGGATAACACCGTGAGAAAATTTTCTAGAAAAAAACTGTCGCTTTACTTTCTCCATATTCCCAGTTGTTTGTAATCAACCTCGTAATACTGTACATTTTTGCCTCCTGGGCTACGAACGACACAACATCAAACGCATAGAACATAACATAACGCCAGGAGGAATCAGTACCTGGCTTCCCTTTCGAGACACGGTTATTCCTTTGGGATCGTCGATCGCGCGGGGGTCAACGTTCTCCTTCATTTGTACGTCCAGGCTCAATTTGGCAACCTTCGAGCTCTTCTCCTTGACGGCCTCCGGGTCTCGTTTGCTGCCGATAGAAACAATGTCGTTATCACCGGTACATCTCCGCGGTTCACTACCACTGTCGCTGGACGACGATTTGCTTTGGATCAGGAGCGGCGAGTCCGGCGGGCTACCGATGAAGAACACTTTGTGAGTGCTGAGTTCCGATGACACTGGTATCGCAGTGAATCGTCTACCACCGGGGTCAGTCATTATTGTCTTAATTTCTGGCACAGGAGTTGAGTATCTTCGTGATTCGGGCTCGGCGCACTTCGGTTTCGCAACATGCATCGAACTACTACACTGGTCGGGTTTACAGAACGGCGTTATAGTCCGCGGCTCGTGGCCCAGTACTTTTTCACTCTCGTAGTTCGTGTTCGTCGGGCCGCTGCCGTCCGGTTTCGTTTCGATGTCGATGTTGCGCGCGTTCTTGTCGTTGCGAGAGCCGGTCAGCGACGCGTAGAAAACTTGAGTCGAGTCCGATCCTTGAGCAGAGGCAGGTCGTTTGTGACGATTCTTAAAGTACGTGTCGTCGATACGGATAGTTTGTACTGAATGGCGTCGCGGGTGATCGGCAGGCAGGAGGGCGTCCTTCGGTCTGATCGAGTCGACGTTCGCGGAACTGCGTCGTTTGCTGCCGACGTCTACCACCAACGATTCCCTCGATAGTTTCTCGACGCTGGACTTCGTCGACAACGAGTCTGCTTCGTTCGTAGGCGGTGTGCCGCAATGACCGTTCGTACAAGACTGCTCCTTCACCGAGGACGAAGAGGACGCGGAGCTGGTCGCCTCGATCAAGATTTGCGAGTAGCACTGCGACATTTCCGCGGTTGTGGACAGGTATCGCATTCTGATGATCGGCTGCAGAGGCGGGAACGTTTGCTGCCTCGTCAACTGTTTCGATTGCACCCCGGCCTTCTGGTTGTCCGGCTGAAGAACAGTACTCAATCTGGACGCTTCGGCGCTGCTGGTGATGCTGGCTATGCTCGGCTCTGGCAGAAGACTTTCCGCGCTGACTGGTCTCTCTGTCACGTTGGCGTTCGGGGATAGTTCTTGCACGCTGCTCTTCGACGAGAACAGCGACAACGAGTTCGGGTCCAGCAGGCTTTGATCCTCCAGCCGCAGCAGCAAGTTTTTCGTCTTGTTCTCGCTGGGTACGCTCTCTCGTCTGGCTCCGCTGCGTGACAAAAGAGTCAACGGCTTCGTGATGCTCAACGGCACAGAATGACGCCTTCCGATTCGCTCGAGACCGACCCGCGCCGGCAAACTTTGCATCTTGTTGTTCGGTGACTGTACGTACGCAGCCGGGATCAGCAGATCGATGCTTCCAGTGTCCTCGTCAGCGTCTGGATCCTCAACGGAGCTGACCCCGTCCTCCGGCTCCTCCTGCTTCAGCATCTTCGCGTCCCATTCTTCGGCCGCCTCCTGCTGGATCAGTGTCTCCCATTTCTTCTGATTTCCCCGTAAGTGCTCCATCAACGACACGCTCAGGCCATCGCCTAGGAAACGATGCCATTCCTCATATAGGGGTGTCACTACGAATTTGAAGAATCCAGCCTGTATCTTTGGTATGCTTGTGGTATGTCGATTGCATAACGGCGTCACCGGCAGGTTCAGCCGTCGCTCATAATCGCCTTGTCGAAAGAATTCCTCGCATACTTTGTACGACCACTTCTTCGAGATGTCCCAAGGTCTGCACGGGTTTGATATATCAGCGCATTTTAAGGCTATCTGCAGAATGAAATGTCGATCCTCCGGCCGTTTCATTTCCAACAGGTTATCGTCCAAATAGTGCTGGAATGAAAGCAATGTCAGAATGGTAAAGACGCTTTTCTCTACTAATTGATTATTGCCAGACTGTGATGAAGTATAAGAATTGATATTTTTCGTTTATTTTTAGAACAGGGAATCGTATAATTGCTGGAAGAAGTTTTCCTTTGTATTTAATCGCAGAAATTTTCGCGGTTTGGAATGAAGAAAATGGACATTAGAGGTAAAAATTCGAAAGACAATTTCAGTTGATGTGATTTTCTTCCCATCCACTAAGGTAAAGGCACCAGTAGTTGACCATTTTATAGAAAAACATAAGAAATAAGGTTTTTATAAGCGCACTTATAAGTGCATTTTTGATGAAAGTGAACCTCGGATGCCATGCCGTCTGTTGTTTAAATTTCAAAACAATAAGAACATTTCAAACCGTATTTTTTATGTTTTTCTATAAAATGGTCAACTACTGGTACATGGTCAACTACTGGTGCCTTTACTTTATTGTAGGACAGAGAACAAAATGAGAGATGAAGGCGTTTTAGACCTAAATTTTCTGTTACCAAATATGTTTATTAAGAATTTTTATAACCGTTTCATCCTATTCTGCATCAACTAGCGTAATCCTCTGTTCGCACGCTGATCGCAAGCGTATTTGTTGTACGCGTATAGCGAGCGATTTTCTAATGCCATGAATACAGTAGCCGCTCGATAACTGTCAACTTTCGGGGTAAATGACAGTTAACGGACGGCCAATGGCACGCGCGCTCTCCTCACCGTTCATCCGCGTCCCTGCCTGAGAGGCGTTCCCATGTGACAGTTATCTGATGACAGTTATCGAGCTGCTACTGCATTAAATATCATCGCTGAAATAATTGCATAGTAACAATTGCCAAATAGCATCCGCTTCCAACAAGAAAATGAAAATCCTTATACTTTCATATTTTGACTCTTTCTTCGTAACAAATTTATTTCTAAAATATCTGCAAATATGTTCGAAAACAATTATTCTGGACCGCATGATTAGTTGTTTGCAACCTTGTTTCAAAACTTTTACTCCATTCGTCGGTCACCTATAAAATGGTGTATTTGGATTTGGATAGATGTTTACTTTTTATTTCTAAAAACAACACTGTTGCTTAGATTTGGATAGATGTTTACTTTTTACTTCTGAAAACAACACTGTTGCTTAGATTTGGGTAAATGTTTACTTTTCACTTCTAAAAACAACACTGTTGCTTAGATTTGGATAGATGTTTACTTTTTACTTCTGAAAACAACACTGTTGCTTAGATTTGGATAGATGTTTACTTTTCACTTCTAAAAACAACACTGTTGCTTAGATTTGGGTAAATGTTTACTTTTCACTTCTAGAAACAACACTGTTGCTTAGATTTGGATAGATTAGTGTTGTCAGGTGCTTACTTTGAACTGGACGAGGAACTCCTGCTGCCGCGTGATGTCTGTCGCCAAAATCAACGAGCTGATGTGTCGTTGAAGCTCCGGTCTGATATTAGCAGGCAATTGATCGGAAACGCCGCTTTCCAGGAGGCATCCTATCGCCGACCTCCAATGATGATTCTCAAGAACCGACGTGTTCTGTAATCACACGCTCGCAATTACCGAAACCTGTACGGATCAGAGCCGAGTTTGATTGAACATTTGGGGAAACGTTCGACATACTTGGTAGAGCGCGGCCAGGTGATTGCTGGTCGCGACGAGAAACGGTTGATTGACGCCTGGATGATCCAAATCGTGCGTCACCGCGGCTATCAGCGATGCCATGATTTCCAAGTCGGTTAAGTGCATTCTAATCTGTAAATGGTATAACGCACGCTATTTTCGCGACGACCCTTTACGCGACGGTAAATCCTCTGTGTATGTACTCGTGCTCGTACTCACTTTTTTCTCCTGGAGGAAGCAGTGCATCGCTTGGGTCACATCCGTCGCGTGTATACTGTTGTGGTAAGGATTTGTACTGTGATAACCCTCCTCGATGAAGGCTGTTTGCGAAGGAGAATGACAGCGATTATGTAAACATCATTGTCGTTACTATTCTAGTTGTTATGAACCATAATAAGCGATTAAAAATGGGAAAAATTGTAAGAAACTGCAATTTAAATGAATCTCGAGATCAAAGCTTTTTAGACTTACAAAAGGCATGTTTTAAATTTTCTTTATAAGCACTGATAAAACAATTAAAAACCTTTACCATTTTCTTCGTAATCGCGACCAATAGGAATTTTTAGAAAAAATTATTTACACGTTACCTAATGAACATTTAAAACAATAACATAAAAAAACATCCCCTCTAACATTTAAAAAAATAGGAGGGTATATCGCAGGATTAATATCCGACCTTATCCTAATAAGAGGAAGAATTATAAATAAAATATGAGTACAAATAAAAGATTGTTTAGCTCTCAATTGGTCAGGTCACGGCTACTTTGACACGCTGAATCTTTTTAAATGAATGTCAAACGACAACATACTCATGTTTATTACATTTTCAGGATTACTTATTTTGCTGAACATATTGAATGGACCTTAATGGGTTAATCTACATTCTACCAGCCCATTGTTTCAACAGTATATGACTCGAGGCTCATAACGCATATCATAACAATTTCATGGTGTCTTTCACAGCATACAATGGGTCTGGAAGTGATATCGAACAATGGAACTAGTAACTAGGTAATTGTGACAAATCAACCGAGATGCATTTGTAGTTTCTCTTTGTTGATATTAGAATCGCCTAGCACTTGTCACTAGCGTTAAAACAATTAGTGCCAAACTTATTTTAAGACAATAATCTTAGAAATTATAAGAATGGCTTTGTATGAATTTACCCATTCTGGATTAAGAGATCTATAGAACTATTATCAGAATGGATTTGTATGAATTTAGTCATTCTGGATTAAGAGATCTATAGAACTATAGAACAGTGAGATGAGCCTTTGCAGAAATTCATTAACTTTTCAAGGGTTTGAAATCTTGTAAAATCTGACTAAACCACGTCTTGATATACTTTTCCATGGTAATATAGATTAGTCACTTTTAGCGGTCCGTATTTCTGGCGTTAAAGTCTGTGCCGCGCGAGGGGAGTACTCTTATTTATGGAAAAAGGAGGGGTGGTGGTTAACCACTAGAAACGGGGCGTAGCCATGTAGTATGTATATAAATTAAAGTAAGGACGTTGATATCGCCTCCTAAAGTCCAGAAGCAGTTTCGGCTTGCATTATCGAAATAACTTTTGTCGCACTTCATCATCGAGGGAGAATTGCTCCAAGAAATTTTTGGCACTACTACACTCGTCGTCCAGCCACGTTGGAAACGTGCCTCAAGAGCAATGGAACAAAAATAAAATACAGTACGCTCTCGCTTATCCGGCCTCACTCTAATCGTCCTACGGATTCCATTTTTCGTATTAAAAATGGTTACAATATAATAGATATAAATTTTAATAAATCGATGCAACAATATTCTCCAATTCTTCTTTTATCTTCTCGGTAAGGTAAAGGCACCAGTAGCTGACCATTTTATAGAAAAACATTAAAAATAAGGTTTTTATAAGCGCAGTTATAAGTGCACTTTTTGTTGTTTGAATTTCAAAACAATAAGAACATTTCAAACCTTATTTTTTATGTTTTTCTATCAAATGGTCAACTATTGGTACATGGTGGTCAACTACTGGTGCCTTTACCTTAGTTCACTTTCGCCATAAAAGCATAAAATCCTCCTAACAACAACATGCCGTGTCCTATAATGTTTTTAATCTCGCGTCATCTTTTTCCAAAGAAATTAAATAGGTGTGCATAGTTTTTAGAGTCTACAACGAAACGGAATTGATATTAGCTAAACAAATTGTCAAACCGTTGCTAGAAATCATATCCAGTTCTTTGAGTGTAAAATCCATTTTCCTTGTTGCTTTTTATTCTACGGTGACGCGGAAGGAAGTCTCTCGTCGTACAACTCTCAAGTAAAAACTACGGTATCGCGCTGTAGGCGGAAATGTGGATTCGCAAAGGGTAATTACCGAATGGTGTATAATTGATGCTCGCTGAAATACACGTTGATAATTAACGTTTTAATGCATGTCATTAGCCGAAGTTCTTTTCGAAATGTATGTATCTGAAATATTCACGGTTGCTGTGTTACAGGGGGAGGGGGGCATGTATCCTGGTTGTATGGAAATCTTCTACGGAATAAATAAATAATAAGCGTCGCGCGATTTATAAATATGAATACATAGCGTAAGGGGATCGTTTCTCTTATGGGACTTCTCTCCCCTTTTGAATATTTAATGATGACGAATAGCTTCCGACCTGTATTTTAACCTCGCGGTGACGTAAAAATTTCGTGTCGCGAGAAAGTAACAATTGTTAAACAAGACCGCAGATTCCGTTTCGACGTGTGTATCGGGAAATGTGGCGGTACAGGGATGAGGGGAAGGGGTGGATAGGGGGCAGGAGGAAGCAGAGATATTGCGGAAATACTTGTTCAATTCCGCAAACGCGATAAGTAAACATTGCCATATGTTGGTATAACTACACACATGCAACACCGACCGATTCGAACGAACGGAAACTACGTAAAATGCTGTAAACACAGGACACATTCCTCGAGCTATGCGTTCCAAATATTATTTAAACGTTCGACGTTTATTCGGAGATCCGTTTTTATTATTCAGGATTAAAATTATATACGAATTGTCCCTTGATAAATAATGTTAATTGTTGACATGTACGATACACCTGACAAAACATCATTCAACGCGTTCTATCAATATTCATGTTTTAACTTATAATTTATGAAAATTACTCGGGACACGCTTACCGAACAATTTCCACACCGTTACCACGTCCAAGTTGAAATGTTGCAACAGTCCGTACCAATGAAAAAGATGGACGCATAATACTGGTAGCGATCGACCTGAAAAAAGGCAAATTCGAATGCAAACTTTTGAAAAAATTCAAGTACGATCTATACGTGACAAATCAACGTATAAGAGCTCTCTCTTGAGTTTAGGATTAGAATATTATTAGAACATTACTGATTGAAAATCACTATTTTTCATGAACGTGCAGAGTATCTATACGCTCAGTTTTTTTTTGGAAATAGCTTACTGTAAATAAATAGTACGTTCCATAGTGTACTATAAAATAAATCTGTAGGAAATCATCCTCGGAAGAGAATAGCATTGTTCTCGTGGTTTGAACACTGACATTCTTCCTAGATTTTCTTACGGATAGAGCTTTTATTGTTTTTCTTTTTTCACAGAAAAGTGAATGTATAATTGCTTACCTCCTGTCACCGTTTCTAGTGTAAATGCATTAAACCGCCAGTTACCAGCCTTCTGCAGAACACACTGCAACAAACAATCAAAACGGAATATTAACAACGATGGGTATTTACATATTTTTGGTGGGTAGACACAGTTAGGAACCGATGCAATTCTAACGACATGAACATTTGTTTTAACAAATTGTAACGTGATCCTGCATACATTAGTCGCATAAACGAATAGACAACAATGTTCAATGTATCACAAATGGTCAATTTATTTTACATCCTGCGAATATTTTCGTTATGTTATGTAAATACGCGAACCCACGAACGTATAAATTTACTTCTAATCAAAACAGTGACTTTCATACACCATCACGTCACCATCATTTCTGACCAGTAATGTCATATTAGCATTTAACCGCTAAAATCGGTCAAAGGTTTTGATCGTTCGACCGCTATCATCGGTTTTCCACTTCAATTAGCTAACGGTTTAAGTCCCTTAACCAGTTCGGATTTTATCGATCAGATCAACTGCCGATTTTAATTAACCAATCTTTATTGTCATTTGATAGATACCTGTAAAACAAACATTCCACGAATCGTAATTGACATTCCACGAATCGTAATTGACATTCCACCGATCGATCACTAATTTATAATAAATCCTGCCTCAACGATCGGATGTATCCTTTCCCACATTTTGTTCGTAAATTTTGCACAGTATTCCGCCGATTTATTCGTTCTCGAAACATACATTTATGTTGAAACTTTTGGACAATGAACTTCAAACATAATCACTGTTTTCCGTATCAGTGCGGACTAATTTAAAAGTTAAAAATACGCAGAAACAGAATGGACGAAAACTTCGTAACAATCGTAACGAGAGTAATGAGTAATGAACACCATAATATTTGTTACTAGACTGCAGATCTTTATGCAAAATAAAAATTTTCTGCACTGATTTCGCGAAACAAAAGTTACATAAAAATTTCTTTGATCTTTCAAGCATACACTCAAATTATTTTAATTTTCACTGTTGTATATGTCATCTTTTTATTTATCAACACCGCATAATTGAGGGTTATTGACTCTTACATAACGACGGACTGTATAACTAATTTATACCATGCAAAGGTGGACGACTAATTCATTCGCAACAAATTGACTATTATCTACGTTTAATGTATTAACAATAACTTTTGTAAGGACCGGTCATTTTGACCACGCACGGTAGGAATAGGTGTACAATAAGTGTCGGTAGGTTTAGTGCAATTCTGCATAGTGATTCACTAGTTCTCCTCGCTTGACAGTAACTCAACAATTCTATTTTTACTCGAAAGATTAGCGGAACCGATTCTCATTTGTCAACAATGAAAAACAGAAGCCCAAAAAGGTTAATCCCTGTCTCGCCTATATTTTGAGCATTTTTTAAGGGTGTAAAGACCATCGGTCACAAAAGCTCCGGACCGGTGAGCTCCCCTTAACACATTGTGAATGCCTTGGGGGTCACCGGTGACCGGCGCTTATCGAGCTGCTTAAAGGTGGCCGTCGTAAAATTAATGCTGCCAAATATAAACGTTCGCGCATCGTGATTAACTAAATCATAGCATAAAATCAAATCCCCATTGCTAACAACCGCTGTTTCAAATCAGGCAACATCTCTGTTGTAAAACACCAAAAAAATGGTCACATGAGAGTTATGAACTCTAAGAACATAAATACAGTCAGTCTCATAAGTATTCGTACCCTCGTTGCATATAAGAGAAATTTGCTGATATCAAGTGATACATGTAAGATTCTGCAGTAAGTTTTTCGTTACGAATAAACAGATGCATAAACTATATGTATACAACTATATGTGGACTGTTATTATGTACTATGTAGATTAAAATTAATATATTTTTGTTGTCAATAACCCAATTTTGTTAAAAGTTTGTACAAATAAAGTTTATATATGTGTTCATTCGTAACAAAAGAGTTATCGCAAAATCTTACCTGCATCATTTGATTTCAACAAATGGGACTGACTGTAAATAAACGTAACATCAGAGATCTAAATTTCAAATACAGTACAGTTTATACTAATATGGATATTGCAACAGAATAAAGTGAAAGAATTATTTGTTAAGTTGAGGAGAAAATAAGAATTTTCGTTTGATGACAGTGAACACGAGTTAACATTCTCAGTTGGAAGATTTAAAAAGATATTGATAAATAAAACCGTGGAAGGTTCTGGCAATGGAAATTGTCGGTTATACGGTTGTGAAGGAGGTTCGCTGACAGAGAGTGTTAGTAGATTATGCGACCCTATCTCGTGGATCTTGTTCCTTTGTGTGAACACAAGTTCTATCCGACAATGAATAGCTTACCTGGACCAAACCATGGAAAATATCGTCGAGGATACCCGGTTCCTGATTTAAGGATCTCGTGGTAAGCCTCTTACGGCGCCGCTTGTGCATCGTGAGGAATCGACCGGTGGGCCTGGGCCTGGAGTGACCGATATCCAAACTCTCCAACAGGATTCGGTCCACCTCCGATAAATGTCTGAATGGCGGCTCTTTCGCTGGTTCATCGGTGACTTCCGGCAAGGTCACTGACACACTCGGCGTTGGTAACGTCGCGCTATCTGCGGATCAGCCAAAAACAACCATCATTGCTTCCTCGATCCAAGCACGGTGAAGTAACTTTTTTTCAAAGAGGAACTTCACATGACAAAAGCATGTTGAGAACATTTTGTTAGCATGCTCGAATATCTCTGGAGTAACAAGCGTTGAAATAGCGACAAAAGCCGACGAATAATAACTGCAGCAGAGTCGACCTTTATCGGAGGGTGAAGTGCTCTTCGAAATAATACATACTATGTCGGTTGCAGGAAACTATCGTCCGACGGGGGGTTATTACCGGAAGGGGAGCAAGCTAAAAGTTTCGCACGTCTGGCAGATTGTTAACACTGTTGAACAACTTTTAACTTTTTCAGGTCCCTAACTTTTAATAGACATTCTTCATAAATTCTTGCGCGCTGCATACCGGTCGGTAAACTTTCTCCTCCGTGTGGTTTTCGAAAAAGACTGAATTTAAGCTTAAGTTCAAATTATTATTGAAATTATTTCCTGTACATTTTTTCCACGAATTCCCCCTGCAGTTAAGTCGGCATTCTGCTGGCTCCTCGTAATATCGTTCAACCGCTTCGTAAACGAAATTCATGTTGCGAGCCGGCTGATTCGCATAATAAGAAAAATCGCAATTATACAATCACGCGGCATTGTGGCCGAGTTGATAACCGAATCGTAGAATGTCGTAATCAAGTACCTCATGAATTGTGCAATAGAAATTATTAACGAAGCAAGATGCACGTATCAAGTGGCGCACGTTCAACACGATGTTGCAACTATGTTGCTTGACAATGCTTTCTAGCTGCGATAGCATTGCGCAAACGTGTAATTGGCATGGAAAATTCGTCTTCAAACAATAGATATGCATCCCAATGCGACAGCGCGACACTTATTGTTAGAGTGTCATTGTTGTTCGTTCCTTTGTGTCTCATATTGTTAACGCAATTGTAATTGTGCCTCTGCTGTCACTGTCGAAAAATATTCAAATTAATCAAAGGTCCATCACAGTGACCACTAGACTGGTAAATGACTTATTGAAACTTTTAAAAGAAGAAATAAATGTGTATGCAGCTTCTGTGTCTCTTGAAAAGGATCTACAAAATATTTTTATTAAAGAAAAAAAAAAGAATTTTCGAATAAAAGTCTGCGATCTGGTGATTACTCTGACATTCGATATAAAAATAATATTTATACGTTGAAAAATCTTTGACAGAATATTCTATACTTGAAACTTTCAGAAAATTGGGTGCAAATCCTTGAACTTCCTCGGGTCTCTAATTCTTTTACTAGACATTCTTCATAAATTGTACAGTAAATATCAATCCGTCTTCCCTGTATGGTTTATCGCCTTTGCACTCGGCGATATTTTAATTCTAAAACAAAATTTTTCTTCCGTCATAGAATATTAACATTTTACTCATACGAAACTGATCCGATTTCCACATACAACATTTAAATGTTTAGTAATCTATTAAATACAAATTTTGTAATGTAACGAATATTTTGTAATATTTTTTGTGATTTCTTTGAAATAGTGCCACAACAATTTTTGTGGCGCTCCAGAGTCGTCACTCGAGTGCAAAGGGTTAAGAGAGAAAAATCAGTTTCAATGTTTTATTTGAATATAAAATTGATCTACGAATTCTCGCTGAAACAATGACATAATTTGAGTTTGTATTCTAGACACGTGACATAGGATTAAGTAAAAATCGAGTCAAACGAATACACTTCTTTTGAACCGTCTTCGATGGTTAACTCTTTAACTCGGTTAGGCGACAGGGACAAGTATCCCTAACACCGCGCGCATTAACCTTGCCGGTACGGGCAATTCAACACGCGATCCTCTGCGTTTAGAATTTATCGAAGATCGATCTTAAGTGGTTGACCTTAAAATCCGTAATTAGAGACGATTGTTACACAAGCAAGTGACCGGCACCGGCTCGAAAGCGACGAATCCCCGAGTCCGGATGGCAGTCTAACTGATTGCCAACGGGGACGATATGTTATTATTACCATTGTTGTTTATAGGCGATCGTAATCGGCCGTACTGGAAATAGCCGCGGCTATGTTTAAAATTACAACGCGCCAATGCATTTCCGCGTGCCCCATTCACGCAGCTAATTAATTTCAATACGTCTCCTGTCGGCGCGCGTGCATAGATCAGTGCACATATGCACATGGTCTTGACGTTTATAGACACGGTACCTGGCCGTCGTGCATGTATATGACGTGGCGTCGAGCCTGCTGAGGCCAGCACCGCTCGCGTTTTAATTATAATTCTTTCACAAACGGTTGTACGCGTTCAACAAAGCTGCGAAATTATGTCTGCTAAAATTATTTCCAATTTCGTTCCCGTTGTGGACGATCACTAATTTTGCTCGTACCTCTCCGCGCTTTGAAATCGAGGCCAAACGCATTGGCCGTTGCAAGTCATTTATCTTCGCCTCGTCAGAAAATGATGTATGAACTTGCTGTTATTTTCAAAATGATCCAACATTTTCTCGCTTCAACACGCTCGCACATTGTCGTCATCTCGATTGCTACATAATCCATGTTTGCGACTGCTGTGACCTAATTTTTAAACAATTATATCACCTTTTGGCATGAATTATGCGATTTCTTGCGTACCGATGTGCGAACATATGTATACCCCGCGTTCTTTTCAATTCGCCACGGCAATTACAATAATTCGTAACACCTGTAAAGTTGCATAAATCTCCGGTTCTCGAGAAATTGTCGATTTTTCAACTATAATAGTTTTGTTAAAAAGAATAGTATAATTTGGGCTCGTTTCGAAGCTCGAAGCTGGAACTTTCGCAGACTATAATTCATTTTTTTCTAGGACATTTGTGCACGAAATTTTTCAACTGTACAACATTTTTCAACTATAATAGTTTTGTTAAAAAAGAATAGTATAATTTCGGCTCGTTTCGCAGACTATAATTCATTTTTTTTTTCTAGGACATTTGTGCACGAAATAGCAGCTGAAAAACTGGAACACATTTTTGACCGAAAATACTACAAACTAAATTGCCTGTAACAGCATCAAAAAATTTGTTTTAATCAATCTACCAAAATGAAGAACAAGTTTGGTCACTTTCACCAGAAAAAATCGTGGCTCAAGTTTTAAGCAAAAATATCTAAGTAAAAAATGAACATAGATGGTAAGAGTTTCAAGCTTGAAAAATGAGTCCGGGTATGTAATTGTACTAGTTTTATTAACAAAATGATCACAGAACAAATATCGACGCAGTCTCGAGAACGGGAAATTTAGTGTTCAGATGCTTTTCGGTCCACCGTATGTATTTTCCACGCTGCGGTAAAACGCGATTGAACATGGTCGAATCCATTTCTAATTGAATTCGCTACGGTATTTTCACTTCGAAATTCGTCAGGTTCTGCGTCGTTGCACTGTTGCAGCGAATCCGTGCACGACGCAAATGTGAACCTTCCGAACGATTCTCAGGGCTTTTTGCAACGTTCTTTCTGATTGCAATCATGATTCGTTCCAATCTCGCGGGGCCGTTGTGTTTAGTGTGTAAATAGAAGTGTTCAGCCATGTCGACCGCAGACGGAATTTCGTTGACCGCAAACAGAATCGCGTGGGAAGCATTTCTTTCGTTTCCGAGACGAGTCCGCGCATTTTTGATACTTCGCCGGACGGAGTTGCAACGCGAATCGTAGGAAACCAGTAGATTATCCGAAACGTAAACATCGGGTTTGTTTATTTTTCCGACCTTGTTCGATCGGTAAAAGTCTACGGTAGAATTTTCGTTGGCGCTTTTCGGTCCTGTGTCCCGGCAAATTGTGTTTAGACATTTCTCATTGCGACGCGGCGTCGCGGTTGCGTGTGTGTATGGTCGCAATTAACGATTTTCACGAAGCATTTTCGACCAACCGAAACTCGCTCGCGAATGCTCAACTGCGGGCGACTCCGTTGTGTGCGTCACAGCTCGACCGCATTGCAACGAAACAAGGTTTATCATACGAACTTGCGAATAACAACTTGCGATACTACGTAAATATCACTTCTCCTTCCATTACTTCTCCTGACGGAGCGAGTAAAACTATAAGTTGCTATTCTACGTTTTATCCTCGCTTAGAAAGTCATAAATTAACTCTTGAGCACCGTAGGCCAGCACTTCTCGACCGGGTGAAAATTTTATTGGGCCGCGAAGTAATAACTTCTGCCGCGCACCGAGGAGAGGAAAATGATTATCTTGTAAAGAAACTGATTAAATATTATCCTGTGTTATTTTTCTGTAGCTCTCTAACAAATTATCTTAGCGATTTCGTAACCTAGATATATCGTATTTTATTTAAAATCATTAGACTTACATTTGCCCATGAAGTTGGAAATTTACCGAACGTTACAATTTTTATTATTAGACAGCGGGTCTTTCTGCAAAATAAAATATATTTGCATTGATTGCAAGGCACAGGAGCGAAATAAAAATTTCTTCGTTCCTTTAATTATTTTATCAAGTTAAAACCAATACGCTGGCACCCTTAAATCTTTTTAATATGTCCACTGCTTTAAATTGTGCTTACCCATTTTTGTCATAAATGCATAAAGATCCTCAGTCTATTTATTATATTTTCATCTTTCAGCTTCAATCGGAGCATTTAACAGTTAACGAATATATTAAAATCCAATCGTTTTCGGTAGAATAATCCTGTTCGGTTGAATCGATCGATTTTTGCAAACGTAAACGACTGTACCAATTTTTCTATAATTAATTTAATCGATTCATTGGATTAATTTTTAATTTAATTTCCGTCTACAGAGGTTAATAAATCCTCGCGGGAACGCATTCCAAAATCGATACGAATAAACGCCTTAAAATCCAATCGTTTTTTTGCCCGATCTATCGGCCAAGGTTTATCGAATTTTAACCTAAACGACTGCATCATAAACTACGATCTTCCAGCTTTAATTTCCGTTCTCAAAGGTTAGTAAATTCTTTCGGGAATACGTGCTAAAATCGATCCGAGGTGTCCCCTTAAAATTCAATCATGACATATCAAATTTTCTCCGATAAAAGATAATGGGAATAATTGAATGTACAACAGTATATTAGACGTCCGGAGGGAAATCTGTCGATTTATTTTTTAATAACGCGGAGATTTCGAATACCGTGGCCGCACACATCAAGAGTGGATCTTTCATATTATATCGTATCAGTCGTAAGCCTGTCCTAATCCTTTGATAGAAACGCTAAAGCGCATCTGGGTTAAACGGAAGAAATCAATAGGTCGACTCCGCGTTTTGCGGTGAAGCAGTGTTCAACCTTTTTTTGTCGTTGTTGTTGTTGTAATTTTCATGTGGAACAATTGTTTTTCTAAGAGGTAGATATGTCGCGTCGCACGTGATTCGCTCGTTCTTTTTCAATTAATCGAAAGGAGATCGTTCGTCGAGGAATAATCGGATACAGAATAAATTCATTTCCTTTGAACCAGCACGGATCTGGTTAATTAAAGATAAATTAACTGAACGGAGGAGATACAAGGGAAAAGCAGATTGCTGAGACCTAGCGCAGGTAATTCAGGGTCGGACCTATTATCATACATCAGATCCGTTAATAGGACCTCAAGGCATTATAAAGTGGTGTTCTTATCCTCGAGACATTATTTAGATACTCTAGTGTACAGAGACACGGTATCCGCGGGCACAAGGTCCTCAAAAACCGAACAAATTGTCCAGTTCGAACCACGCCTGTCCCCCGGGGTCTCTTGGCTTCGCAGAAAAATTTAGCAAAATGGAAACTCATGCTATTGTGTTTCAACATTTGTGAGGTAATCTACGGTTCTTCAATGGGAGTACGCGCGCAGCTCCGCGTTTAAGTCTATCGGTTAGAAAAGGTTTCATTAGCGACATACAGGGTTCCTAAAAATGTACTTTCTTGAAATGGATGATTCCCCAGATCATTTCGAGTAACTTTTTCCTTTGCAAAAATCTGCTTCGTCACTTTGTTAAGGAGTTATTAACGGAAAACACGGACCAATCAGGGAGCGGCTCGGTGACAGGTCCCGTTGAGCGTGGCGTTGCCATTGGCCGAGCCGGAATCGGTCCGCTATTGCCATGCTCTGATTGGTCCGTGTTTTTCGTTGATAACTCCTTAACAAAGCCGCGGAGAACATTTCCGCAAAGGAGAAAGTTACGCGAAATCATCTCAAGAATCAGCCCGTTCGAGGAAGTACATCATTTTTGGAACACCCTGTACATATACACTACCGGTCAAAAGTATCCGGACAATTGCGAAATATCGTTATTAGCATTGCATCAAAGTTATTTCAGTGCCTAAAATAGTGACTAAAATCGATTTTTACTAGTTTCTTGTGAAATATCTGACGTTCTAAATTAAAAATTACGTATATACAGGGTGAGTCATCTAAAGTTTGTACTTTAAATATCTTTGTTGTTTCTAAAGATACGTAAAGTATGGTAAGGACAAAGTTGAATGGTACAATGGGGCTGACACAATGCTATAAAGAAATTTTGTTTTTATGTCATTTATTTTAGAGATATCAAGGTCACCTTAACATTTTTTTTTAAATGGAACCAGCCTTTTTTAAACACCTACAATGATAGTCCTTTTCATTAGGAATTCAGTGACCATATTCAGTTACCATATTTTACGTATCTTTAGAAACAACAAAGATATTTGAGTTTATAAGTGTCCGGATACTTTTGAGCGGTAGTGTTATATAGAAAACTGGGGGAGTTTATCGTTTATCGGCGATGTCGTGGAAAACACGCCGTTTTCCGCGATGATCATTCCGCTTTCTACGCCGCCGTGCGCTTTCCTTAATCGAATCAGACGAAACGAGCAACGCGCAATCGTGGCTGTCCTTAATTGTCCATTTATTTCGATTATTTTCTTCGAACATGTCGATTCGTTCCGACGTTAATTGACTTAATAAACTTGACTTGACGGCTGGCTGCGCGTACAATCTTGTATTTCAGATCGCTTGTTGGATAAACGCGCGATATTACCGTAAAACGCCAGGCGAGTTTCGAAAGTTGGAATTATACGCGGGAGCATCCAAGCGTATTCGAAATCCATTCGTAAATCCAAAGTCATTAAATCGCGTTTACGTCTCGGTTTACTCGTTTCCGTGCTAATTGCGAACATTATTCCCGAAGAGTAACCCGAACTTGTGAATTTAATTGACTTCCGATTCATGAATTAAATAACTGCCTTGCAGAGACACGGTGCATAGTCATTCCGAACGAACGATCGGTGTTATTTCGCGTGAATTAACGACACCAGCACCGAGTTTATATTTAATTACTAAAATATAGTTATAACGAATGAAACGTAATAAAAACCTGAGCCAACACATTAGCTAACCGAATGTAATTTTGAATGCTTGCGTATGTAATTAGCTAGATAGATTCAAGTTCTCATGGAGTATTTAATGTCTCCTCTGTCCCATAATAATAGTAGAAGTTGACGAATTTAATTTGTCCCATAATAATAGTAGAAGTTGACGAATTTAATGTGCACCATATAATAATAGTAGAAAAAGAAAATAAATATAGAACGCAACATTTATTATCAAAAAACTAGATTAAATTGAACAATAAATTAAAAATATTGCTCCTAATTTGTATTTTGAGTGTGCGATTTAATTTTGTATTTTGAGTTTGATTATTATTAATGTAAATAGGAAATGTGGGTGTATATTTGCAGCTACCTATCGGTCTAGCTATACAATATTTCTTTGTCCCTTTTTATCAACTATCAACTGATGTATGGGTCATGTGTGTGACTTATGCCAGGTGAGACACATGGGAGGGATGGACAGTTAACTGATTAGAGGGAGAACCTAACTGCCAGAGGGACATATGCTGCCAGAGAAGTTTCTCACCTCTATTCTACACTTCTGGTTGGACAGATACGGTCTATTTCTAAATTAGTCCAATTTCACTACTACATTTTCGACTACCAGATGAATTTTTGAACTTTCAGCGAAGTTAGGGAGCAATGTGTAAATGACAATCGTTTTTAAATTGAAAAATTCTAATTGTTAGTCAGCGTACTTTGCGGGACAGCATTTTATGAAATTCGACGTCTTCGTAAGTTCATCGTCGTTCAACTATTGTATATTTTATATTTTTCATTGTACATCTTTTGATATATGTAATCGAGACTGCAATATTATCTCGCGATTGTATAATGTAATCTCAGATATATTTTTATTACGATTCCCGTTAAAACATAAAATAATAACTTGAAATGTTTGATGAACCTTCTTACAAAATATAGTTCTACATTATGCGATGAACTCACCGGAAATGCGGACGAACACCGCATTCTGTTCCCCACTGTCCACCGTTATCTCTGCAGTCCTCCTCTGCAACAACAACAGGAATCCTCGATTAAATTTTCCAACTGTACAGTCCTTATGTTTATGGTTCAAGGTACAATTCATTATCGGTAATTATTGAAAAAGGGAGCTCAAGGAAAGAGAATTGAAGGGGCGGAGTCTGTACGCATTCTTATTTTATTGCTTCAAACCACAGGCTTTTAAACCTATTGTTTTCTTGGCAAAATCGATCAATATTAGTTGAACGTTTTGTTCGGATTTGACACGATTAAAAATTTCATATTGGAATTGTTGAAAAGCTGGAAGAACAATAAGCAAGCCAGAACTACTATTAAAACTTCCGTTTTATTATTTCTAAATTCTAATAATATTATAAATACTTCCCCCTTACACCGGCTCTGTCTCGGTTGCCGTGGCAACCGATTAATAAGCTACCGGTCGGTAAAGTGTTAACATAATCAGTTGTCTTCTGATTATTCCTACATTAAACATAATCATTTGCGTCTCCTTATTATCCCTGCATTCGACACAATCATTTGTGTTTCCTTCTTACTTCCTCCATTTGGACAGTATGAATTTATTATTCTACACAAACTGTGTCGTTTACAGGACTGCGACGGAGTAAACAAACATCGTAGGTACGCGCTTGCTATGTTATGCACTTTCAAATATAGTTCCTTCCTTAAATAATAAATCCAGGTTTCCAACAGACTGTTTTTAAACATGTCTGCGCAAACAGATTTCGTAACGCCTCTAGCCTAATACACAAAGTGTTATGATATTCCGTTGCAGCACAATATGTGCAAAACCTATTGAGATGAATTACGTACATGTCATTATGATTGCAGCATCTTCATCACGCTGTCGAAGAGTTAAAAGGGTGAATTTGTTGTTTTAACGTGTATATTAATGGATAAAATATTATCCCAGACTCTTCCGCGCAACTATTCTAGTAGTAGTCACGTGACTTTTACAGAGTCAGCAGGTCGGTAACTGCTGTATAATTTCCGTTCACAGCCTTCAGCCGCTGACTTAAGATCCGTCTTGGCCTTGATCCGACGAGTCCTAAGTATGTGATTAAACTCGCCACAGTTTTTGCTCTGTACTATCGATATTATGAATTCTGACGCCAGAAACGTGCTTCAAGTTTTTGGCTTTACTTCGCAAAGAATCAAGGTAAAACTCAATTCGTAGCTGGAGATTTCATCCAGAAAACTCATGGCATAAAAATGCTTGGATTTCACGGCATGCGCATTTTTGGCCTACTTCTAACGCTTATATTACCAAATATCTGCATAATTTCGTCAGTTCATGACCAGCGCGCTCTAGATCGGACCTTCCTCTTTCGAACGAGCCCTTTCCCAGCGGAAAATGTTCTTATATAAGGACGAAAAGTTGAGTCATGTAATCTACGGAGCCTTGACTCTTAACCTCTTAAGCACGGCGCGTTTGTCCGCAACTCTGCCTCACAGGGACGGCGAGCCTAGCCGCGGAAGGCAAAAAAGCCACTATAGTGGTTCGTGCTGTTCGAACTAATGCTTTCCACGGAAAGCCACTATAGTGGCGTACAGTGCTTAACCCCTTGCCCTACAATATCGAGTCAGACTCGTGATGAAGATTCTGAACAGAGTCTAATAAATATATTTCTTATTAACACGTTAACTGCCGTGGGGGCCACCGGTGACCGGCGGCGTGGTCAATACTAAAAGTACATAATTATAGTAAATATGGATACTGATCAATTTTTCAATAATACCATTGTTACTATAATGGTTTGAAGAAATTAATGCAATATAGAACATACAAAATAATTTTTTTTTTCTTTTTTTTTTTTTCGAAACACTGAGAGTAATCACTTAGCAACCGAAGCACGATTGTGAAATGAAGAACCGGTGACCCCCACCAAAAAAATGCTTCAAACATGATTTTATAACCCATATTATTTGCTGGGAACTATATTTCATCATAATATGCATCGCATAATGAAAAGTTCATGTTGGCGCCTGGGACAAATCATGGAAAATCCGTCCGGCAGTCAACGTGTTAATTTTCCTTAAACCGAAATAAAATTCTATTTTGGCGTTGTTGATATACAGCTATCGGAGAACATATAGGCATACAATAGATATAGATTTTCTCCTTTTTGTAAGAAATTATAAATTACAAAAAAGTTCTAATCACTGAAACCGTGAAATAAATCGTAGTACAAGGGGTTAAGAGGTTAACAATGTCCAATTTCAGACGAGCAGAAGTTGAATTAAAATACATGAGAATCGCATTCTTTCGAAGTCTCCCCTCGCGATTCTAACTCGACCTTATACAGCAACGAGTTAACTAGACGGCGTCGAACGTGTTCGAAACCCAATGCACCGGAGAAGTTGGATCGTGTGTCAAGGATCCCGTGCTCGGAATCGCAGACTTCGACTACTGATGGCGGTGGGAATCTCGGCGTGTCGCGTTTCGACAGATTTTCGCTGCGCTCAGGTGAACTTGGACGGATCGCGAACAGAGAACAGCGAACGGAGAAAATTGTCGCGGGTGTTCGCGAACGCTGGGCATTAATGCGCCAGGACAATGGAAGACGAGCAAAAAGGTCTCGGGGAGGGGGGCCGTCACGGTGCCGGGCGAGCGGGGAAGGGGGAACAAAAAGGTTCCGCGAACGAACGGAGAGAATTGTGCAAAGTCTGGGCAAACGCGACCCGACAACCGATGGATCGACCTGGCAGCGTTCGACAACTGAAACTCGCTGGCAGACTTTTCACTAGCGGATCAGGCCGATTGCCAATTACAAAATGGGGCGACCTGGATTCGCATTCGCTCCGAGGTTCCCAGGTATTGCTCTGATACGGGGACGGCCACCAGCATCGGCGATACGCCTACGAACTGGCCGAGGAATCTTCTCGTGGTAACGACAGGAAGCCTGCTCATTAGGCGGACGGTTTGTCAAAACATGCCAGCATACTGTCACGGACACCGGGACCAACCAGGCCGAGAAACAACTGTCCGATATAGTTCGCGAAACTCCAGTTTTTCCCGAGTCTTCAACGTGTCCCTTTGCACCCTCTTTTATCTCGACTTACACTCCCGTCCATAAAGGTCGGATTTTACTAGACCGGGAAAACGGCCGTCAAGTAAGGTTGCTAGATTTGAAAACAGGGTCTACATAGGGTTTAAAACCGATGAGGCATCAGTGTTCTCGACTATATTTTTGCTCGCCCCGGTTGGGTCATCACCTCGAGCGTCTGACCATTTCCAGATGGCCCGGTGGACTCTAACCTAGGACCCCGAGGGGTAAGAGGAAAGTATACGGTTTTGGGGTTCTGCTAGCTAACCCCTGTGGTGCGTGGCATTAGCCTTTGTTGCGAGCACTTGAGCGCCTCTAGAACACGGTGAACTCAGTATGGCCTAGCCAAAACCCGTGCCCATCCCGGCCACGGTGAACCGGTCGTCTAGTAAGGTCGCTAGATTCGAAAACGGGGTCTAGGGTTTAAAACCGATGGGGCATCAGGGTTCTCGACTATATTTTTGCTCGCCCCGGTTGGGTCATCACCTCGAGCGTCTGACCATTTCCAGATGGCCCGGTGGACTCTAACCTAGGACCCCGAGGGGTAAGAGGAAAGTATACGGTTTTGGGGTTCTGCTAGCTAACCCCCGTGGTGCGTGGCATTAGCCTTTGTTGCGAGCACTTGAGCGCCTCTAGAACACGGTGAACTCAGTATGGCCTAACCAAAACCCGTGCCCATCCCGGCCACGGTGAACCGGTCTAGTAAAATCCGACTTTAAATCGCCGGACACTTACTCGCTTTCGTCGTTTTGTACCAAACACTTTAACCAGTGTGTTTGACGACTATATCCGTCATGGAGATGTGGCAGAATTTTGTGTCATGACGACTATATCCGTCATTTGTTACAATTTGATATTTAAATTGTAATTCTGGCGAAAACTAAATTACATTCGTAAATTTTAATATGTTTAAAATGTTTGACACATCTTGATGTGTCAAAACCAAAAAACAAAGTACTACTGTGATAAAAAAGTAAAGCCAATTTGGTTTTAATGCAACTTCTTTGTTCAGGAAAATCACACATTATAAAAATCGAAATATTCACTTTTAGTTGCTCAGAAAACACAACGAAACTAACCAAAGAAAATATGTACTGACGTGAAATTCTACGCATACATGAATGACAGTGCTGACTTATGGACGGGAGTGTACGTATTCGAGAGACTTTTAGCGTTAGGTGTACTTGGACTTCGTAGTTATTCTCTCGTAGCTTCGTCAACCCTCAAAAAGAAGAAAAATTCGCATAACTGAACCAGCGATATAAGGATTATCGAGTATGATGTTGGTCCGATAGGCACAGCATTCTTCAATCTTCAAGGAAATAATTAAGGGAAGCTGGGAAGAAGAGAAGAATGGTTTTTATGTTTATTTTTGTACTTAGTTTGAACGATCTTGATTTGAACGATACACAGTGACTTCTCTATATATGTCGCCAAGGCCTGGATGATAAAGGTCGCGGAATTATCCCCACTACTCGAGAGGCCTCGAACTTTGGAGTGTATACTTAACACGGCTCGGGTACGTTTCCTAGATGATATACGTCACTGGAAAGACCAGTGTTGTTGACATATATCGAGAATTCACTGCATATAAAATTTATACCTGACTAATTAAACCGCGTCTTTATGAATAAGCTCGACAACGATTTTGTATAATTTCGAAATTCACTTCCTTGCAATGGCATTGTAAGTCTCTGCTATTGTCTCAAATTACTCATAAACGTTTTTATAGAGTTGTACATACTTATGTATTTAAACGCATACAAAATTTATACCTGACTAATTAAACCGCGTCTTTATGAATAAGCTCGACAAAGATTTTGTATAATTTCGAAATTCACTTCCTTGCAATGGCATTGTAAGTCTCTGCTATTGTCTCAAATTACTCATAAACGTTTTTCTAGAGTTGTACATACTTTATGTATTTAAACGCATACAAAATTTATACCTGACTAATTAAACTACGTCTTTATGAATAAGCTCGACAACGATTTTGTATAATTTCGAAATTCACTTCCTTGCAATGGCATTGTAAGTCTCTGCTATTGTCTCAAATTACTCGTAAACGTTTTTCTAGATTTGTACATACTTTATGTATTTAAACGCATACAAAATTTATACCTGACTAATTAAACTACGTCTTTATGAATAAGCTCGACAAAGATTTTGTATAATTTCGAAATTCACTTCCTTGCAATGGCATTGTAAGTCTCTGCTAGTGTCACAAATTACTCATAAACGTTTTTCTGGAGTTGTACATAATTTATGTATTTAAACGTATTTTTTTCAAAAGCGAGAAACTAATGGTTGATCTACGAAAACCATGGGGAGGGACAAGTTTAACGTATCAAGCGGAAAATTCGTTCTGGCGAGCATAGAGCTGTCTTAATGTTTGCAACTATAAATGTTTATTCGTATTTTAAACGTGTGCACGTACTACAGATGCATGACGATCCGGAATCTAGTAATTGTACTTTGCCGGTTCATGTTTAAACACGAGTCTATTAAAACAGCCAGGCCGATGATGCGAATTAGAATTGCGGATTGCGAATTCGAAATCGTGATGAACGATGTTGTCAGTGTACCACCGCGCGCGTACAATGATTTCCGAGAATTGCACAAGACCTAATGGAACGCAGGCAAGATAATTTGTATGTGTATGCTGTTTGTAACATTGTCTGGCACCGTTCGGAATAGTCGGGGAGTCGTCCGAAGGCACTTTCGTCCCGTCCTCTATCCGAATTACTATATACCGATATCATTTTCTGCGCTCCGGACGGTTCGCGCATGGCGGCGACCCAGCCAGCGATAAAACATGGCCGTTATCCGATCGAAAACGACTCCATTCGTAGCAGGATCACCGTGAAATCCTGGAAGGCTCTCTCGGGCTAATTTCGCGGTGCCAAGCATAATTTCGACTGTCCCACGACATTCTCTATATTGTGTAGGTAGAGTGCTTAATTACACCACTCTGTTGGCTAGTTTGCACGGGTGAACCGATCAATGAGTGGGATTGAACAGAGTAATCGGGAATGAGCCAAATGGAACGGCGTCAAATAGCATGTACCAGGCGGTGTATAACAAGGTATGCGCGTAGAATGAGTAATCTTCCGTTGAAAAAAAAATATAGACGTTTCCTCCTTTCTCGTCGTTGTTTAATGACTCGAATACCTCTAGCTCTCTATGAATAGCTGGATGTCATGGCAGTCGTAAAATCGTCAAAACTAGGTTAATAGGAGAGTTAATAGGACCCTCGATGATTGTGCAATGTCCAAAAGGAGATTAACAATCTTCTTTCAACCCTGCAGCAGTCTCGTGCACAACGATCGTTAACCACAAACTAAAAATGTTATAAGTTTTTATTAACACGTTGACTGCCATGTCACCCATATGTGGGTGACGGAATTATTTGCCCAGGTTTTAAAATTAATTTTTATGTCAATATATTCGCTGCACCAAATTTTATTAGGATCAGTAAAATGTAAAAAAGTTGCAGGACTACTCAATGTCGTACATTTAATTTTTTTCAATTTTTATTTCATTAAATAACTTACTTTAATTATGGAATTTTTTAGGTTTCTAGTTTGGCAGTCGAAGTGTTAAACCCTTCGCTTGAATATTCTGGAGATCCTAAAAAATGCTAGGATAACACTAGAATTTTTGGATTTAAGACAAAAATTAGTGGAAGAAAAAAGTTCAGCAGCTTTTTCTTCCAATTGATGCAGAAAATTTGTAAAATAACGGTGTAATAACGTTTCCGAAAGAAATTGGTGGATCGCGTTGCATTAGGGTGACTCGTTCTCTTTTGAAATTGCTATTGCTACGGAAGAAAGGAGAGTCCTTTGAACCAGCTCGAGAATCCTTAACAATTATGAATCATGGTCTTTTGAAAAGGACGAGCTAAATACTGGCAGCCAACGCGTTTTAGCTTGCCATGTCGATGAGGCGTTTTCCCGGTTCGCGGCTTATGGTCGAATGTGTTCAGCGTCGTTTCGAGCGCTATAGTCCCAGCCCTGCGGAATGCCTTGAGCTTTCGCCTGTACTTTCAATTCGGAAATTAAGTAGAGCGTAAACCGCCTAGCACAGGGGTGGTGGTGGAGTCAGATAAACTGCACCGTTGCCTTATAATCGGTTCATTCAGCCAAAGTACTTTTGAAAATAGCTCGACTCTACACTGGCTGCGAGGATGTTTACTCCTCGGCGCATTATCAACTTAATGGATACGAGAAAACCCATTGGCGGGACTGCGGTTCTGCACGGATGAATAGCTGGGACCGAACATCCCTTCGAATTAAGGTGCCCGCAGACCGACGCGAATTCACGCTCGCAATGGTGCTTCGGATTTACACCTGTTCTCGATTACACGCTCGACGCGTTGTCGGTCGGTCGCATGCGGGCGAGCATAGTTCATCGACCATCTTAATCAATTTCACGAATTTCGTTGGAACCTGTGGGATCTACAGCGGCCGACGAGATAAACCACTGTTCATCTGTCACAATTTTTCACGACAGATATGTACACTTCCGTCCATAAGTCGCCGGACACTTAGGGAATTTGAGCAAAAATTATGTTTTGCATCTATGTATTAACTATCGAGAAGTTACAATTTAATATGATTTTTTAAATATTTATTGATAGATCATTGTGATATGCACACTTTTATAAGATCATGCAAACAGTACGATTTAGGCAACCGGTATCCTAAATGGTACCAGCCGGTTTTCAAAATTGTACCTCATGTGTTGGATTAAAAAGATACAAAAAAATCATAAGAGAAACTGTATTTTGCGTTTAATTTCAGTTTAATATATACACTACCGGCCATAAGTGTTTACCCACCTTTAAATTTCGTTACTATTCAAATAATAGGTATTTTATTGTTATGAAAATGTCCGTAGCATTAAATCTTAATTATAAGGCTAATAAAAAACATCCAAAATATTCTGTACATACACAATCAGGTACTGTAAATGAGTTTACAGCTTTTTATGAAAAACGACAATTTTGGAGTTCAGGCAAAGAAACCTATTTTTCTGAAATTTTTATAACGGTCAGTAGGGAATATGAACGCAGGTAATACAGGTATCTTAGTCTTCTCAAATTTCATACTGCATTTCATACTGCATTAAGCTTTCATACAGTAAACAGTTGATTTTCACGTGCCTAAAGAATTTTGCGAAAATTTCAAATAATGTCAGGGAGAAAAGAATTATCGATTGAAACGCGCGCTCTAATAGTGTCCCATCATAGCATCGGAAAAAGTAACAGAGAAATAGCAAAGTTATTGAAGCTGAACCGTAGAACCGTGGACTACAATGTTAAAAAATATGTGGGTGGGTAAACACTTATGGCCGGTAGTGTAATACAACATAAAAATAAAATGAAATATTACATTACTTAACTTAAATACAACTAGGACAATAATAAATATTGTCTTTTTTCAAAACTCCTCCACAAGCTTCATGTACCCACTTTTGGCACTTTAAGCATTGGATCATGTCTTCTAAATAAGAATTATTGCAAAGAAAACAGAACCAATCGTTTTCATTCTCCACTTCTACGAGAACTGGAGCAGCGGTGCTGGTTGAAGGCGTGAAATCAATTTTTCTTTGTTTCATTTGTTTTGTTTTCATTGCAACTAATTCCTTTTTATAAGGGCTACTGTAAGCTACTTTCCCATGCTACAAAATTTGAAATATTGTAAATCGTTTATTTTCGCGGTAAAATTTGAATAACAGTATCTTAAATCGTACTGGTACGATTTAGGAAACCACAGTGTGGTACGATTTAGGAAAAAGACGTCCCGCTAAATAATTGAAGCTAACCTTTAAAACATTATCAGCATGTTTTATAAACTAAATAGAAATAAATAATATAACATAGCTAGTTTTTAAAATATATAAGACTACCTCAGAAACTGTAGATTTATATTTTATTCAGCCGATTAAAATCGTTTAAAATTGACATCAGACTTGCCTGATTTCTTTGTGCTTCTGTCATTCACAAAACAACACTTCGTGCGAATGACTTTTTGGTCCTACTTTATCGACATAAATAAAAGTTCATATCTTTACCACCGAGAGGCATCAAAATGCATTAATTTTTAAATAAAAGAGGTGGTACGATTTAGGTGACCAGTACACATTTGGCAACTCTCCCCTACTCGTTTTCAGAACGATACATAAATACAAGATAAATACAAAAATAAACGTAAAAACCATTCTTCTCTTCTTCCCAGCTTCCCATAATTATTTCCTTGAAGATTGAAGAATGCTGTGCCTATCGGACCAACATCATACTCGATAATCCTTATATCGCTGGTTCAGTTATGCGAATTTTTCTTCTTTTTGAGGGTTGACGAAGCTACGAGAGAATAACTACGAAGTCCAAGTACACCTAACGCTAAAAGTCTCTCGAATAAGTACACTCCCGTCCATAAGTCACCGGACACTTACTCGTTTTCAGCAAAAGAATGATTAAAACACAGATACAACTCTCTAGCTTGATTTTATTGTTGATCTTGTAATATTTAGGTATTTTACGATAATTTCGGTATGTAAAAATAGAAATAAATATTAATTATTTAAATAAACGTTTAAAAAAGGAACTGCATGCGTAAACATTCACTTCGTTAGGTTTCCATTCGGTACATGTTGGGATATATTGTTCGCTTTGGACGTTCAAAACCATCAGAGGACTATATTTGGAACATTATAAAGAGTTTATAAACGCTGTAAGAGGAGTTTTAGGCTAAACAGAGATAAGCATGGAGCTGCGAAGGCGAAGTTGCTGTTTCTTCTTCATTTCAAGTTTGACAGTGCATGTGATCAGTATGAGCAGTTCTAGAAAAAAATTATCCGTTCGAAAGCGTTCGAGTATTATTACTCTTGCTAAAAAAGGCTATTCTGTGCGGGAAATTGCGATAAAAACTAAAATTCCGAAATCAACGGTGCATGATACAGTGAAAAAGTTAACAGATACTAATACTTTTGAATATAAAAAACGAACTGGACGGCCAAAAAAAAAACAACAGAAAATGAAGACCGCTATCTACAAACGTTAAGTAAACGAAACAGGAAACAGCAACAGAAATTGCGGCAGAAGTTAACAAAGTTCGAGAGGATCCAATTGGTACAATAACAGTTAAGCGACGTCTTTTGCAAGCAGGGCTTCGCGGGTGTGTTGCAGTTAAAAGACCGTTATTAAGGACTCAAAATAAGAAAAAAAAGACTGCAGTAGGCAAAATTATATAAAGATTACACTGCTGAAGATTGGGAAAAGGTGTTGTGGACCGATGAGTCGAAATTTGAGGTGTTCGGTACAAAACGACGAAAGCGAGTAAGTGTCCGGTGACTTACGGACGGGAGTGTATATAATTTTTTGACATATACAGAGAAATCACGGTGATCGAGACTGTTTATTATTTTATGCCGAGGCTGCACTCCGGACAAGCTGCGTAATATCGATGGTATTCATCCGAGCAAAGTGACGAGTCTTCAATAATTCATATTCTAATTTTGCTACGTTTAAACGTGACACTTTGACCGTCTGGATCTGTGAAAATTTCGCAGAGACGCGGTACATTCATTTGTAAATAGTCACATTTTCCAGCGTTGCGTTTCAATGATTATTCTTTCTGCAAAAATTACACAGAGAAAGGATATCGCCATGGAACACTTTATCCTTGCGAGGTGACACGAAGGAAATGCATTCGAATCTTTTTAGCACGTAATTAAAGGAAAATAAACTGAAAATATTAATAAGATAAGGTAAGAAGAAACGGGTATTATTAGGTATACAAATGAACTCCCGAGCCTCATAATTAATCATTCGCAACCTTGTTTTGTGTCCAAACCTAAGAGGGGAAATGTCCCCATAACGTCCCCTTAGAGGGGACATCCGGGTGCACAAAGGGTTAATTTTGGGGCCCTAGGGTAACACTGTCTAGAGGCCTACACAATTAACCCGAACTAACTGAAGCACCAAACATTTTTCTGTAATTTATTTTTTCTTCAGTTTTTAATTTAAATTATTTTCATTGTTGTTTTTTTTTTACGTTTCAGTCGCCATTATGTTCCTGCAGTTTGTGAAACGCCGGTCGTACGTATTATTAAAATTGGTCATTAAGGTAAAGGCACCAGTAGTTGAATATTTTATAGAAAAACGAAAAATAAGGTTTGAAATGTTCTTATTGTTTTGAAACTTAAACAACAGACGGCATGGCATCCGAGGTTCACTTTCATCAAAAGTGCACTTATAAGTCCGTTTACAAAAACCTTATTTTTTATGTTTTTCTATAAAATGGTCAACTAATGGTGCCTTTACCTTACCGTGGCCGTATCATCGCGCAGATCGACAATAAATTAAAACATTCTCGCGAAGATTCGCAATGGAGAGAAGAAAGGTTACAGGATATACATACACGAAGCCCCGGTTTACATAATCGCGTCGGCACACGTGCCCGCGCGCATTAATTATGTTCGGTAAATCCTTCGGATTACCGAGAGACTCTTTGGAACAGTGGTAGGTAGCACGGTGAAGGAATGCCATGTTGAACACAAATCAGTGTTTAGCAATAGCTGGAACGATCCTTTGAAGATTGGCTGCGAACCAAATTTTCATGGACGGTCACGAACAGATATGACCGGCATCGAATTTATTATTCTATTCGTGACAGTTTGAAATATGGTTTCGTGATCGAATTAAACTGATGCACAAACGGTTTCGCAAGCGACGGGAAATATTGATACTGCGAATGTTGACCCGAAAAATAAATACCGGTGCGAAAATCCTTATGTTACTACGATCGTTATTAATTCAACATTACGTGATCGTTTTAATTATTTAGGAACGATAATATATTCGATAATATAGTGCCTACAATTTTTTCGACGATTATAGAAGTTCGCGGAAAGTCGACGTCTTCGAGTCTCGGATGACGGGTCTATTCTGACCCAACGTTAATATCGTTCCCCCTAAATTTGAATTTTCTAGCATCCCCGTTTGTTGGGTAATTGTGGAAATTGGTAAAATTGCAATTTACCTCGTCAACTCCCCTGTAGTGTGGCTAGGATCCATTTTGATCCTGAACAGGATTAGTATGTATATAATAATATTTACAAATTATGTTAATTTATTCATTGCACCCTTACGTATTTTAAAACGACAACTTTTTTATTTTCACATCGCTTCTATGTGTTCTTAATGAGGTAACACACGTTCATCGTTATTTCCATACAAGCTAACTTGTAAATCTTGTTAACAGGACATCGTTAATCGACGCGTACTTTGCGTGAAGGCAGGTAAACTAATTTTGTGCGCCCTGTTAACTAAAGTTCTAGTGCTAATGCCAGTTTTCTTTGATACGTTTACGCAGTTCACAAAGAGCGCACGTGGTATTTAGTGAAATATTGCAAGGCGATGCTGTTGACACCGGTTAAATATTCAACATTGTTATAAATAAACGTGTCGCGTACTGGTTCCGTGCGCCACGAGACTCGCGAAATGGTGGCGTTATCCAGTAAAATTATGGTGCCAACCAGTTCGCGGTTTCTAACGGTCAATTCTCATTTAACACATAATTACCATTAAAATAACGCAGTGCTTTGCGCTAAGTTACAAATTTCGGTCGGAATAAAGCCGACACTTCACCGTTGCACATGATAACGTGGACAGTGAGTAAGACATTAATATTCATATTTTAATTAAGGTACACTAATTGTATGTGATCAATATCAATTAACAGGAGCGGTATTTCAAGCGCTGAAATATGCCGCACACAGGCAAATTTCACAAGTACAATACTTCATCATACAAAGGAGCACACACGTACAGGGAGAGAGAGAGATATATATATCATTTATGAATATGGCCATATTAAAAGTTACTTATTAATCGTGAACAATTCGTAATATTTACGTAACTATGTGCAAGCTGAAATCTGTAGATTCAGTGATTGTATGCGGTCGCAACTGTAATTAAGTAACAAGCAGTTTCACAGCGACAGCTCGATAAATACGAGCTCTTTAAGTAGGCATTAGGAACGCCCCTCGTTCACACATACTACTCGCATACTAGCCTGCCCCACTCTGTCGTCCAACAGGAACGCATACGTCCATGAATCTACTTGAGTGTTTACACATTCGGTTGTGTGTTGCTATTTCTCAAAGTATTGAACACTTTTGCAAATGGTGCCCCCTCTTGAAATCTGAACATTATTTTGCTTTGCATGTGAGGTACTGTGAGACCTGTTCAAGAATACAACTACATTTCCTTCAAATTTTTATGAATGAATAAAAATGATTTGTTAGAAAGTCGAGAAACATTTTATACAGTAAGGAGCAAAACTGAACCAATAACCACAAGTTTTGTATAAATCATTATTTATTGCCAGGAATATAGAAGAATAACAAAAAATCAACATTATAATTGTTTTTGTCATAGTTAGAAGTAACTTAAGAATTTTTTTCAATAATTAATGTCTCCTCGTTTAGCAATGGCAGCAAAAATAGACTGACTTGGTTTTGCACCATGTCCAATACTTGGCAATATTTAATATATCATTTATTTTTAATATTTCGTCCACAACCCTTGTGCTTGTAAAACTGCACTAATTCGCTTTGGCACACTTTCTACTAATTTTTTGCAATAATCCGGAGATATTTGTTCCCACTGTTCTTGAATTCTATCATACAAATCTGTGATTGATGTTGGTTGGGAGTCATATGAATCCCAAAGTCGTCTTTTTAGTAAACCCCATAGATTCTCTATGGGGTTGAGGTCGGGGCTCTGTGCAGGCCAATCCAGAACAGAAAATTTTTTAGTACAGAGCCAATTTTTTACACTTTTAGCAGTGTGCTTAGGGTCTCGGTCATGCATGAAAATTACATTCTTTTCTTCAAAAAGCATATTTTCAACAGCATCTATGAGATGATCTTGTAAACTATCCTTGTACATGTACTGATTCATGATGCCATTAATTCGATGCAGTGATCCAACACCAAATGCTGTTAGGCATCCCCAGAACATTAGGGATCCGCCACCATGCTTTAACGTTTGTTTCACATGTCGTGGTTTAAGCTTTTCATTTTTACGAATCCAGCACCAAGACATGCCATCTGAACAAATTCTGTTAATTTTGGTCTCGTCTGACCAAATAACCCGTTCCCAGTCAGTAGTTGTCCAGTTTTGATATTTTGTAGCAAATTCCAAACGACGTTTAATATCTTTTTTTTCGATAACATTGGCTCCTTTTGTTTCTTAATGCTTCTACACTCAACTCCTTTGAAGGTTCTTCGTGCTGTCTACTGACTTATTTGTATATTCGTATCTTTTTTCAATAATTTTGCAGCCATAATGAAACTTGAAGATCCACCAGATGTGACAAACCGTATAATCCTTCGTTCATCCTGCGGTGATAATATTTTTGGTTTTCCTCCAACATTTAATAATATAATTTTACAGTATTTTTTTCTTATTCTCTGCACTGCCGATTGACTAACGCTGCAGGTTTTCGCCGTCTTACGCGTTGACAAGCCATCATTCAAAAGAGAAATGACTTTTTTTACGCAATTTGGAGCAATTGACTTCATATTTATTCTTACTTCACTTGCGTGCTTTTCCGTTCGACTGATTGCGAAGAACTGAATGTTAAGACGTAGACTAATAGTTTGTAAACATACCAAAGTATTAGATGTAAACATACTACTAGAACATCCCACGTAAACATTTCTTGTAGGGACCGGTGCAAAACCGAGTCAATCTATTTTTGTCGTCATTGCCAATCGAGGAGACATTAATTATTGAAAAAAATTTCTTCAGTTACTTCTAACTATGACAAAAACAATTATAATGTTGATTTTTTGTTATTCTTCTATATTCCTGGCAATAAATAATGATTTATACAAAACTTGTGGTTATTGGTTCAGTTTTTCTCCTTACTGTATCTCTACAAAATCAATTTTCAAGTCTCCAGAAATAATTCGGTCACCGAAATACGTATGTATGTGTAACACGGTAGTGAACGCGTTAATAAACCGTCGACGCGTGTTCTTCGGCATAGCTAGCTGCAATATTGCCGTTGTGTTCCGTCGACGTCCGCAGCGAGCTATTCTAGAGAGACAAGAACCGTCATCATCTTCCAAACAATTTGTCTAGCTCGCTTAGTCGATTTCACGGATATTGGAAGCGGATGGAAGCTCGCTCGAGATGCGATGTCTCTTTCAGCGACCGCAAAACATAGGAGCGACCGTCGGTCGACGACGAGTACCATTCAATTGCACACCTGTACATAGTCGGGCAGCGGCGAGCTGTAAATCGTAGGAACTGTAAAATAGCTAAGATTAACTCCGTCGTACGGTTGCGAAACCGGAAAACAACCATTAAGATCGGTGAACGATCCACAGAAACGACCACCGTCGTTGAAAACAGTTTAATCGGATGTGATTTATCGTCCCTGTCGACTATTCGACGACGAAAATGTAAACGCGCGATTACGTCGCAATTTTACGGAATATCGATTGTTGTCTTTTCTCGCGCGGCCAGATCCACAGTCGTCTTCGATCAATTTTACGATCTCCCTCTCTTTATCTCTCTCTCTTTCTCTCTCGTTCTGGATCGTATTTTCACAGGAAACCGGCGACTGCTCGGTCAATTAACAAACGCGAGGGAAGACTAGCTTTAAACAAATTATACGACTATTTCCAGCGCAGAAGTCACGTTCAAGGTAGCCTAACGTGTTCCGATAATCGTTTTCAACGCTACGCGTTGAATGCATGAATGAACGCGATTTACATAGGCAGCATATTTAATTAATCCTCTTCAATTGTTCAAAGACTTTTGTTCTATCGCAATATTATATTTTTCGGAACAGTCTGTTTAATTCCAGATAACCAAATTTTCGTAAAAATGACAGTCGGAATTTTTAAATCTTGTGATACGATTTATTATTTAACTTCTCATTCGTGTATTTAACACGTGTCAAATATCATTCTCAGAGATTCTCACAAAATTAGAGTAATTTAATCAATGATAGCGAAACAAGAAGTTTTAAATGTATTATAGGGGATGCTGTTTTAACCCTTTTGAATTCTAAAGATCTTAATCAAATTCGGTTTATCTGGGTATGTCAAAATAAAAAATGGGTGTTTAAACCTAGTAAAAAATCACTGCCAGTCAGATGTGACACGACAGTTAACGTGTTAAGCGTAACAACGAATTTCCGTACAAACTCAAAACAGAAGAAATCAATTTTTCATTGTTCTTCAAGGACAATGAGGTTGGAGTTGGCTCACAATGTGAGGTTGGAGGCACGAAATTAACACTTTGACCGCCATGTCACACAGATGTGCGTGACGGAATTATTTGTCCAGGTTTTAAAATAAATTTTTATGTTAATATATTCATTACACCAAATTTGATTAGGATCAGTAAAATGTAAGAAAGTTGGAGGACTACTCAATATCACACATATAATTATTTTCAATTTTTATTTCATTGAATAACTTACTTTAGTTTCATGGAATTTTTGAAGGTTCTGGTTTGGCATTCAAAGTGTTAAAAAACTGTGCAACATAGAACGTAAATTACGCAAGTATAAAATAAATCTGTCCTGGTAAGACAACGGAATCTCGTTTTCGAACAATAAAATTTCAAATAAAATATGCACCAAAATATCGTGAAATAGTTGAGGGGTGCACGTCGCGTGTACAGTAGAATCGTGAAAATAAAGAACAGTTCGAGCAGGCGAGGGTAATGGATGCTCGGCGACGTTGCAGGTGGAGTAATGCATAAAATGGCTAGTGGCCTCCTCGGCTGGTTGCGTATTTCACGAAAGTGGGGGTTGAAGAACCTTCTACGGGGGGTTGCTTTAAGACGGGCTCCTCTTACTCATCAGTCCGCGAGTAACCCTATTTCGGCGCTGTGACACGATAGTCACCGACTGTTTAACGCAATTTCTGCGAACCTTTTGAAAGCCTCGACCCTCTTTTAACACCCTTCCAACGGCATTGCTTGTTGCTTCGCACCCTCGCCCCCTCCACCGCAATTTTCTTTTTCTCCAGCTTTTCAAGCCTCCGTTTACTGCACTCCTCTGCGGCCCTGAATACTTCAGGACAACCGAGGGGCGAGGGGAGGGGGAGGAAAGTCAGTCCCGTGACGTCATGGAGCCTAGGGTCACGTGTTGAAATTCAGGTCGACTCACCCCTCTATCAGCCACCCTCTAGCTCACCCTCTCCCCCTCCCCCTTGCTTCTCTTTCTCCCTCTATCTATCTTCCTCTCTCGTTCTCTTTCATTCCATATCTCGCGCTCTCTTTCTCTCTCTCTCTTGCTACCTCTTCCACTTTACATACACTCGAACATTTCTAACAAGCAGAGAGAAAAAAACAATATGAGATACCGTTTTCACTATTTTCGCAACGCGTTTGTTCCCTGCAACGGATTGCATAACGCGTTCGTCGATTCGGGGCTCGTCGATTTTTCAAAATCGGTGGATAAACGTGCAGAAACAGGATTTTCCACTAGAAAGGAGAAATGCCTTTACGTATCGGAATTAATATATGTAGAAAAATTAATTAATCGTTCGATTTGGAATGGGAACGTTTCGACTTGAAATCGCCACGTGCGCAACCGTACAAGCGAGTGATCGAATTGTTCGAGCCACGAAAACGGGAAACGTATTTATTGTGCACGCGGTGGATAACATTATTTTCAATATTGCCAAATAATTAGGCAGCGAATCTTTATAGAAAATAAAAAATTCCTACCTAAATTGCAACAAACCGAACTTTATTTTATAGGTTGGAAATGATATAATCGTATTTTGAAATTCTTCTAATGTTTTGTTGTGTCTTTGAAAATTGCAGACACATTATTTTCAACTTATATTAAAATTGCTAAAAGAAGAGACAAAATTCTATCTAGCTCCGGTTTCTTTGCAATTAACGCAGACAATTTTTGTTCATAATTCTGACATGATTATATATTATTTATAATGTATATATTCGCTATCGAAAGAAGTTTAAGTTACAGAGAAACGAAGTCACATAAAATACCTTCAATAAGTAATAAAATGATAATCAGTTGTATTATATTAACACTAGGTTTACGGAGCATTAAAAATGGCTATTTCACATCACTTTGTACATAATAATTTAGCCATTGTTGAACCTCATGGATGCTTCGTTACAATCTCAATAACTAAAAATACTAACACATTAAATAAATTGGAGCCCGTTATTTTGACGGGTCCCGCAAACTTGATGTTGAAACAGCCCCGACAATTCGATAAGGGCATAAATCACCACAAACGAACATGAACATACGTGTTCAAGGGCATGCATTCGGTCGACATAAATAATTTCGTAACGCACGAATTTGATTCGTAGAAAAAGAAAAAAAAATGGAAACAAAGAACGCGTAGAAATCAATACCGCGTGGCTTCGCAATCGAGGTTTTTGATACGAAAAAGCGACCGGGGAAGCGTCTATCGAGGTCACATGAAAATTTGTCCGCGAGCGCGGAGAAATGTGCAGCAACCATCGCGGTTCCGTAACGATTTGAATTCATTATTGTTTCGTATCGGAAACACTTTTTGTCGAGGGTCTATAAGGAATCGCGTTCGCGTCGCTGAAAATCCAGGACGAATGTTTTAGAATCCGCCACTTGACCCTCTTCCTTGAATATCATTTTCGAAGTACCAGAGGGGTGGTATCGTCGAACCGAGGATAATGAATTCGGCTGCAGTTCGCCGATATATAGATACGTGCACGCCGGATGCATCGATATGGTGAATAAAATTAGTTGCGGATCGGGGGTGGCGGGACAGGAACGTTAAAATTCATGGCGATCCAGATGCTGCAGTGGTCGACAAAATTTCATGGCGATTGATTCGCGATCAACCCCTTTACACCTGTTCCTCGGTGTTCGTTGAACTGCCGAGTGCATTCTACAATCCGCGACAATACTATAAGAACATCGCTTGAAACGAAATAATTACAGACAGTCCCATAAGTATTCGTACCCTCGTTGCATATAAGACAAATTTGCTGATATCAAGTGATACATGTAAGATTCTGCAGTAAGTTGTTTGTTACGAATAAACAGATACATAAACTAAATGTATACAAAATCTTAACAAAATTGAATTATTGACAACAAAATTATATTAATTTTAATCTACATAATACATAATAACAGACCACAAAAGTATTCGTACCGGTATACGTCTTATAAGAAAAATTGCATATTATAATAACTTATTATTTTTTTAGTATTTGTCCCGAGTTATTGCAAAATCTAACCTGCATCATTTAATTTCAACAAATTTTTTTTTTCAAGTAATAAGGGTACGAATACTTATGGGACTGACTGTACATGAAAGAACTTCATCGTCTTTCATACAGAGTGAAAAGCGTAATTAATATTTGGACAATAATGTATAGATAAAAATAACCCAGAAATAATGCCGGCGAGTGGTGGCTCGACCGGTGGTGTTGTGGGAATGGTGATCGTTGAGGTTAAGCGATGTTGGTTGGGGCCCATCGAAAGATGGGTGACCGCCCATAGGGGTGTGAACCTATAGAGGATTGTAACCCTGAGGGGAACAATAATAAAGAATTGATTCAATTGATTGAACCCAGAAATAATTTGAATTATTAAAAATATTCCTAAAATATTAGTTACTTCTGTAGACTTCGTTTAACGCAGTGTTTTCGTTGGTATTTCTAAGCAGCACCTCGATTATCCGAACCGGATTTATACGCGATTGTTCACTCGATACCGATTCATTGCGGAAGAATCATTGAAGATTTAATCCAGCAGCATGCTGCACTAATTAGTTCGGATAATAGAGGTTTTACCACGTCGTGGATTAAACGAGCAACTGTGATCGAAATTGTGCCGTGTTCGGTATCGTTTCATTCAGAAAAATGTAAAGGAGACGTTCACAAACCCTGGATGTCTATAAGAGGGGGGCTGAAAATTTGCAGGAAAGATGGCAAACTGTCCTTGATAGTAGATTATATAATAAATTAAGAAATAAAAACTTGAATTGACTAGAAAGTTTGTTTTCGATTTCAAAATAATTGATCACTTATGGGTCCCCCAATACAACATTTTTGGGACGGTCTGTATACACGGGGCAACAATACAAGACTCGAAGCTCGAAAAGTCATCAGACGTATCGTTTTATTCAGAAAAATGTAAAGGAGACGTTCACAAATCCTGGATTTCTATAGGAGGGTTGAAAATTTGCAGGAAAGATGGCAAACTGTCCTTGATAGCGATGGAGATTATATAATAAATTAAGAAATAAAAACTTGAATTGACTAGAAAGTTTGTTTTCGATTTCAAAATAATTGATCACTTATGGGTCCCCCTAATACAACATTTTTGGGACGGTCTGTATACACGGGACAACCATACAAGACTCGAAGTTCGAAATGTCATCAGACGTATCGTTTTATTCAGAAAAATGTAAAGGAGACGTTCGGAAACCCTGGATTTCTATAGGAGGAGGGTTGAAAATTTGCAAGGAAAGATGGCAAATTGTCCTTGATAGTAGATTATATAATAAATTAAGAAATAAAAACTTGAATTGACTAGAAAGTTTGTTTTCGATTTCAAAATAATTGATCACTTATGGGTCCCCCTAATACAACATTTTTGGGACGGTCTGTATACACGGGACAACAATACTAGACTCGAAGCTCGAAAAGTCATCAGACGTATCGTTTTATTCAGAAAAATGTAAAGGAGACGTTCACAAACCCTGGATTTCTATAGGAGGGTTGAAAATTTGCAAGGAAAGATGGCAAACTGTCCTTGATAGTAGATTATATAATAAATTAAGAAATAAAAACTTGAATTGACTAGAAAGTTTGTTTTCGATTTCAAAATAATTGATCACTTATGGGTCCCCCTAATACAACATTTTTGGGACGGTCTGTGTACACGAGACAACAATGCAAGACTCGAAGCTTGCAAAGTCATCAGAAGTCGCGACACCAGCAAAGAGTAGGATGCTTCCGAATACGATGGCGGCTTCGGAAAAATCAATCGTGAAATATCTCGCATACCACGAACGCTCTCCGCCGCTGCAGACGTTCCAGCGAGCACAGAGACGTCTCACTCCGAATAGAATGCAGTTCGCTTGCAACAGAGTTTCGAGGAGCGCTGGCTGCATAAGGAACTGGTCGCCAAAATTTCAGCGTTATAAATAAGCGCGTCGAATCACGAAATAAAGTGGCGCACCGGTGCGCATATCGCGCGCGCGCGTAATGAAAACAGCAATACGTGTTTCGCAAACTCGGAGATTGAGAAACTTAATTAAGATTAAAATAGACGCGGCGTCGCCAGTGTTGTTATCGCGCCACAATAGGCCGGCGGCTCTGCATAACTCGCGGACGATATTTTCGATGCAGACTGTGTCGCTGGAACGATTTCAAAATAACATAATTCGGCGAGCATGCATGCCAAGACAATTAGCGACGGCTGGCAATAAACGCAACCGAGGATTCCTTCGAATCTTTGATCTCTCCCACGCGATCTCGGATAAGATCGTGGGGGTCGGCTCCGCCGATATTTTCGATCGCGGTGGTACAATGCCGTCGCGTCGCAGCAAACGTACCGCGATCTCTTTTGAGCGAATTCCAAAAGTTCCGGTTCGAACAGCCCGCCGAAATTAATTGCACGCACGTCGGGAACGCCACGATATTAATACTTGAGGGAGTTTCATAGAAACGTCCGTGGGCATGCAGCGAGCCGTGCTACTGGCAGCTGCGTAAAGTTGATGTAACACTCTAACTGCATAAACAATAAATAGAGAGCTTCACGAAACGTAACATGTGCGCCTTTCGGTGATTGCTAGTCGCTAAACGCACCTGCGATCCCGTGCGCAGTGCAAGACTAATGAGCAGACTGCGCGGATCTTTATGCAAAATAAAAAGTTGTCCGAGCCAATTGCAGGGAACAGGCGTTGAATAAAACTGCGGTTCCTCTTCGAATAATTTTAACACGTTGACTGCCATGTCACCCATATGTGGGTGACGGAATTATTTGTCCAGGTTTTAAAATGAATTTTTATGTTAATATATTCGTTGCACCAAATTTGATTAGAATCCGTAAAATTCAAGAAAGTTGGAGGACTACTCAGTATCATACATTTAATTTTTTCCAATTTTTATTTCATCAAATAACTTACTTTGATTATAGGATTTTTCTGGTTTCTACTTTGGCAGTCAAAGTGTTAACAAGTCGGGGATAATAATACCAACTTCGAATGTCTCGACGGATCGCATTTTTGTCATCAAATCCGCAGTCTACTAATGAGGTTGATGAGAAGAACTCAATAGACTCGGTTCAATTGGCTCAAAATTTTTAATGTTACGCGAACTCTTGAAAAATCGTCTTTTTAACATTTTCTTAGCAAACATAGTTCTATGATACGCGATTTCCTATAGCCGAGTTTCTACAGTTAGGGGAGCGACGACTAAACAAAAATTGTTTCTATCGATAACAATAAACAGGAGCCAATCGGACATTTCTTTCTTCTTTGGATAATTTTGATGAACCGGGACTTAAATTCTTATGATCCACCTCATGCTTTTCATTTTTACCATGAACGCATAAAATCCGCGGTCCAGCGATATTGTCACGGTGCCATTAATTTTTGTCTCTCTTTAATAAAAAAGATTGCGAATGTCACTGAAACATGTACCGTAAATGTACCGCGAAATTTTGTCTACGGCAAGTGTTGTTGTTACTCTGTAAAAAATTTTCCCTAAAAATAATATACGCTGTTTACACCAGGATAACTGTGAACGTTGTAAAATTTAACAATTTGATGCTAGCAAATTGACGCTAGTATTCAATTCACGGGACCCGTCAAACTAACGGGTTTTAATATTTTTGATTTACGAATACTGAGGTTGTAAAGATGCATCCACGAGGAATTATTTAACAAATTGATTTCTTTGGGTATATATTATTCAAAAAATGGCTACAAATTCTGATAGATCCATGAGGAATTATTAAACAAATTGATTTCTTTGGGTATATATTATTAAAAAAATGGCTACAAATTCTGATAGATCCATGGGGAATTATTAAACAAATTGATTTCTTTGGGTATATATTATTCAAAAAATGGCTACAAATTCTGATAGATCCATGAGGAATTATTTAACAAATTTATTTCCTTGGGTATATATTATTTAAAAAATGGCTACAAATTCTGATAGATCCATGAGGAATTATTTAACAACTTGATTTCTTTGGGTATATATTATTCAAAAAATGGCTACAAATTCTGATAGATCCATGAGGAATTATTTAACAACTTGATTTCTTTGGGTATATATTATTTAAAAAATGGCTACAAATTCTGATAGATACATTCATGTTATTTGTATAAGGTAATGTAAAATAATTTTTAGTGCTCTGCAAAACCTAGTGTTAAGATATCGAATACAGCTGTACAGTTCCGATTTATCTTTACCGATTTGATTTTTGAAAAAAAATGAGAATTAGACGAGAAAATTAAAGGCATGCTGTATCGGCGGAGCAACGAGTATATGGTCAAGATAAACGGAACACCTTGTACCTCCGTTCGAATTTTCACATGATCATTAGTTCCAGTAGAACCTATTTGTTAACTATGTTTATCTGATTTGGACCCATTATTTCTCTGCTACAGCGCGTAGCCGGCTCGTCTAACAGCATCCGATTTGCGAATCAGGTCAAACATTATATAAAATATAATCGATTTACGTTGCCTCGTATTTTTTCTTTATAGGCAATATATGGATCTATATATATAATATTTATAGAAAATACTATACTGTGTGGGAGGTAATAATACACATTCAGAAGCGAAAATTTAGATCTGGATTCGTCTGGAAACTCGTTAAACATTGGAAAACAAATCAACACAGGGTGTCCCCAAAAAATGTACACACAGTTTAAATGGTTATAACTTCAGTTTTTATTCGCATATAATTAATATTTGAATTGCAAAAGAATCTACGTTAAATAGTGTACACATTTTTCTGGGACACCCTGTATTTAAGGAGACTCGAATATATTACCACGAAACAAAAACTACACCATTCAACATTCGATTCGTTTATAAAAAGAGTAAATGTGAATTTTCAAAAAATAAAAAGGTTGTTCCATTTTAAAATGTGACTTTTGGAATCTGTGCTAGCATCTCGAACGAAGAGAAACGTCTCGAACAATTTGTCTTGCACATAACAAAAATTCAATTTTTGTCATCTGTATTTCGTTTTCGTCTGAACTTAATTTACACTGTATTTTGCAAGTTTCGTTTTCAGGAGGCAATTTTATGGAAAATGACGTGGTTGTATTTCTTTCGAGAGTTGGATCGACTCGGAATGGGACACGAGAGCTCGCGATTTCATAATCGATAGTAATAGTTCGTTACTCTCCCGCATTAAGTAGGTTCCTGCCATAAAATAGATCGAAAATTAGTTCGCGCTGACCTATCCGGCTGCGCGGAATGAGCGGAAACGCCGTTTAATATTTGCCATCGGTGGCTTTATTTTACGAGTTCTTTAATGATTCCGCATGAAACTCTGTTTCTATGTAACTTTGCCGATAAATTTCTATTCCCGTGTTCTCATTTGCTCCCTCGGCGTTACTTTTTTGCCCATTTAACGGAAGCTATATCTCTCTACACGCTGTACACGCTGGCGCGTTCCTTGTGTTCGCACGCCACAGCGAACCCGCCGAATGGAACAACTTGGGACGTCCCTTACCAGCCATTTCCGACCAACAAACTTTTTTCCTCACTCGTTTTCTTTCTTTTTTTTTTTTTCAATTTAATCATTTCGATGTTCCGGATTTTGAAGTATATTCGAGGGAAGCCACAGTGGCGCGATACTGCGATGAAACAAATCAACGAGTCGTGTCAGTTTAGACACGAAGCAATTTGACTTTTATCAAAGTGCGAGGAAACGGATGAAATCGCGATTTTAACCTCTTAAGCCACTATAGTGGCTTTCCGTGGAAAGCATCGGTTCGAACAGTTCGAACCACTATAGTGGCTTTTTTACCTTCCGCGGCTAGGCGCGCCGTCCCTGGGAGGCTGAGTTGCGGACAAACGCGCCGTGCTTAAGAGGTTAAACCCCTTGCACTACGATTTATCTCACGGTTTCAATGATTAAAAGTTTTTTGTAATTTGTAATTTCCTGAAAAAGGGAGAAAATCTATATCTATTGCATGCCTATATGTTCTCCAATAGCTGCACATTAACTACGTCAAAATAGAATTTTATTTCGGTTTAACACTAGAACTACCGAGCAATAAATACAACTGATGAATATTGCTTTGTACTGATGACAATACTACATCTATTTAAACCTAATACCATTTTTATTCTAACATGTGCATCAATGAAAAAGTTTATTCGAAAAATAATGATGAAAACATTTTTATAATTTCGCTAATTGTGACAGAAAAAATTAGGAACCAGTAATTTTGACTGGTTCGGTAGTTCTAGTGTTAAGGGAAATTAATAAGAAACATATTTATTAGACCCTGTTCAGAATCTTCATCACGAGTCTGACTCGATATTGTAGGGCAAGTGGTTAAGCACGACGATAATCAAATTTACAATTACAGTGTTCACTCGATATACAGGATGTTCATTTGAAAACTTTCCAGCCGAATATCCGGAAAAGTATGAAAGATATTAAAAAAGTGTAAAACACGTGTCCAAGAATTTCAAGGGGGAAAGAGAAGGGCAGTATCAGTTTTTTATTCGGGTGGCGTCTTCAATGTCATTTGAAGGTCATCTTTGTTTTTTCAAATGGAAACCTATATTTTTTATTATGGGATCTTATTGTACGTGAAAAGACCAGCAATTTTCGTAGGATACTTTTTTTATCCACTATACGCATCTAGACATTTGGGACATGTATAGAGTAAACACTGTACAGTCATGGTTGGTGATATGGACCGTTTATTTTGAAAGTGGTGTAAGTCCTTTTAAAAAAAAATGAGATATTACGTAATTTATGCTTAATTTAGTGTAAACTTTTTGTTTATAACTAGTTAGTATTTAGTATCTTAAAAAATGCCAATGCTTTGTTCAATTTAAAATTGGCCGGTAAAAGAAATTGCGTAACCATTGATTATGAAAGTGGTGTAAGTCAAAATTTCGTTATTTCAAAATTGAAATTAAATGATATTTACAATTGACTAATTATGAAAGTGGTGTGAGTCCATTTGCAGCCTGGAAATATATATTATTTTAGTTAAATTCGCCTAAAAGAAATTTATATAATCAAATTACATGTTGATAAATTAGTACAAACATTCCCAGACATCACATAATTAACCTATATTTTTTAATTGTCAGATCTGCTAACATTTAATTTTCTCGAAACAAAAGAAAATGGACTTGCACCACTTTAAAAATAAACGGTCCATATAGTGCTTACGCGCGCTAAAACGCTGTTGTCTAAAGGGTTATGGGAAAAACTACTCTCGTCAAAAAATGCCATTTCGATCAGGGCGCGTTCTTTTTATGGAAATATAAAATATTACTTGCTGCCTCCTCTTTATTACTCGGTTGTTCTGTATTACTTCTATCATTGGAGTTGATACGCTTTTATTAATTCGAAGAAACTCGTGTTCTGTCGTCTGCAAGCAGTTCTTTTCTTTTTCGACTTTCGTGAACATAAGAGCTACAAAGCCTGTTTGTTTAAGTGCAGAACGTGCTTGTTATTTCTGCTGACAACGAATCTTTTCGTGCTCGATTTTCCTCCCGACGACGACGAACCTTTGCGGTATATTTTTCGAAGCGTTCATTAAATATATTCTGCATGTATATTTTCCCGTATCCGTTCGAACATGTGTCCAAGTTTTTATTATTGCTTTCAGCGCGTTTCGTTTCGACCGCCGGTCGTAAAACTTTGAATTTCCTATTGCAAAAATTAAAAAAAAAATAAAAAGGCGAAGGAATCGTTGGACTCGGAGTGAAACGCGCGCGCATATGCGCACGTTACAAAAGCCCGAGGAACAATGTAACACTCGATCAACCAGATAAACCGAGCCTAGTTGGATGCGATATAAACGTGCATCCAACTGTGATAATGGATAACATAAATCGATTGACTTCAACCTAAAACGAAAACTTCGATTCTGGCCGTGTTACGTGAGGCTTTAGAAACGGTCTGTAGATAGGTCAAATGCCATGCATTGTTCCAGCACAATCGAACCAGTAATGTAATATTGTTCGCATTCAAAGACACTGACGACCACGACTGGCCATTATCTCTTTAACTTTTGCATTAATGCACGGCTAGTACGTTAAAGGCTGAAACGCCGTGTCTGGAACACTAACTACCGTTGTGTATCGCCGATGTGTGACGTTTTCTTCCGATCAACTTGTGGCTAATTACTAGACTGCGGATGTTTATGCAATTTCCAATTTTTATAGAAAAATTTTAAGAAAGTGGATTGAAATAAAATCCTATTTTTAATGGGAACAGCCTTTCTAGATCCAAAGCAAATAAAAATCGTGTTAAATTCTTTCGAATTTTATATTATAGAATTTTTTAAACATTTCCATAAGCCATAAATGCATAAAGATCCGCTGTCTACTAATTACATTAACGATCAGCATTTTTCAATGGTAAGTTGTAACGTAAGTTGCAGAGTGTTAGCAGTCCACAAGTGGCAGCATCGACGGTGTTGGGATTTTTCTGCAAACGCAAACGATTCTGTCGTAAAGCGTAATATTCCAGCTTCAATTTGCGCTCTTGAAAGCTAAAAAATTCCCTTGGGAATATATTTTCAAATCAACTCGACGCGACCCCTTAAAATTCAATCATTTTTTCTCTGAGCTATCGGTCCGTGTTCATCGATTTTGCAACGGGATCTGGAATTTTTCCGCAGAGTCTAAATAATTCTATCATAAAGTGCAATTTCCTAGCTTTAATTTGCAACCTCGAAAGCCAACAAATTCTCTCGGAAATACGTTCTAGGATCAATTTGAACTAACCCCTGGAAATCCAATCAGTTTTCGACGTAATCCCCAATTTTCCATATCTCTACGGCATCGTGTTCCATAAATACTATTTGCATCGCTTAAATACGCGCGCTGTATGAATTTATTTCTGTAAATAAAATGTGCAGAATTCTCGATTCCCACTAGCCAACTCCTAATTCGCAAATGATCGCCGAATGCGACAAGGAATTGGTAGTAAACGTACAACAGAATTGCAATTTTACCTTGAACTCAAGACTTTTAACCACCGGATTCAAGATTTATTAATTGCAGAACGAAGAAACTGCATAGAAAGTGATGGGGATTTTTTTTTTTTTTAAGAACAAAATGCATTCTGACCTTTTATGAAGAAACAATAGGTTCGCGAAAGAGCGACGAGTGAATTTCTAAACCTGTTAACTCCTTGCACTACAATATCGAGTCACACTCGTGATGAAGATTCTGAACAGAGTCTAACAAATATGTATGTTATACTGAGGAGCATATAGGCATAGAATAAATATAAATTTTCTCCTTTTTTAATGAAATTACGAATTACAAAAAAGTCTTAATCATCGAAACCGTAAAATAAGTCATAGTGCTAGGGGTTAACAGGGCTCCAAAGTTTCACGAATGTGTGACAAAAAAAAAATACAATACTCCTACACCTCGTCTGAGATAGGATTCGGCCATGATGCGTTCGCGCAGATAATATGCGCGCGAAATATCGTCGAACCTGACAGACGAATAACAGAATGCGAACTTCTCGCTGGTGTATTCTTATTACTCGAGCAATTTGTATACACTCGACACGTCTTGTCCAAATTCTTTCTGGGAAGATAGAAACGTGCGCGCGCGCGCCGGTGAAACGCGAAAAATGTAACGATAAGCGGCCATTTTTCCAACACGTTCGCACCGTATTCTCGAAGCCGCGTCGTGCGCATCGTAAACAATTTTTGACATCGTTCGGTCCACTTTTCTCTTTTTCCAACTTGACGCACAACTCTCTGGATTCTTTAAAATTGTTTTAACCTATTTGCATAATAAGGAAATATGAAAAGAAAAAATTATCTGTGCGATAACGCGCGAGGAAAATTGTCTGCGCGAATTGCAAGAGACTGGAGCCACATAGGCATTACTACTGTGCGCGCCGCGGAAGATGTCCCGTGAAAGGAATGCGGGGCTGATTGGTCAGAGCGGAAGGGGCACGCCTCTAGCTGCTCTCTATTGGCTGAAGCGGTCACGCGTACTATGCAGCGTGTGACGTCAAAGCTTAAATATTGGAGCGTCAACGGTGGGGGTAGGCGGAGCGAGCGAGTGGACCTTCTGCGCGAGACTTCTTACGAGGCACGTACAGTACTTTAACACTTTGACTGCCAAACTGGAAACATGTATGTATGTATGTATGTATTGTATATTTTATTGTTCCCTTACGGGTTACACAGAGATCCCGTTCCCTTTACAATACTGTATTTTTTCTTTATTTTACAATTATCCTTCACCTATCAGACTCTAACTATCTAAATTGGAAACATAAAAAATTCCATAAAATCAAAGTAAGCTATTAATGAAATAAAAATTGAAAAAATTGAATGCACGATATTAAGTAGTTCTCCAACTTTCTTGCATTTTACGGATCGTAATCAAATTTGGTACAATGAATATATTAGCGTAAAAATTTATTTTAAAAACTGGACATATAATTCTGTCATCCACATCTGGGTGACGATCAACGTGTTAACGCGTTCACTACCGTGTTACACATACGTATTTCGGTGACCGAATTATTTCTCGAGACTTGAAGATTGATTTCGTAGAGATAGATCAAGTAAGCTCAAATAACTAACATCATCAGTTTTAACACTAGATCTACCGAATAATAAATACAACTGATGAATATTGCTTTGTAATATAAATTTTATATCGGATTATATCTTTTTATATATTTGTTTTTTTTATATTTTATGTGACCGTTTTAGTTATAGTTTATGCGATTTTAGTTGTAAGGATAAGGACGCTAATTACTCTCTCTCTCTCTCTTGTTGCGTAGGGGCGGTAGATTAAGTCTAGATGTAAGACAGGTGCGTAAATTGTTTTTGGATTTGTAACCCTAAGGGGAACAAATAAAGATATTATTATTATTATTATTATATTGCTTTGTAATCATGACAAGACCACATCTGTTCAAAAACCTAATACCATTTTTATTCTAACACGTGCTTCAATGAAAAGTTTATTAAAAAAATTCTGATGAAAACATTTTTATAATTTCAGTAATTGTGAAAGAAAAAATTAGGAACCAGTCATTTTGACTGGTTCGGTAGTTCGAAGTGTTAACTTCTCAATTTTGTTTCATTAAATATGTTAACAAGCCGAATAGAGTGGCACTTTTAGATCATTTTAACCTTCCAACCGTTTCGAATCGCATCTATTCATTTTTTTACTCTCTATTTTCGCCATGAACGCGAAAAACCCGCAGTCTTAGTCACACTTTATTCGACGCCGTTGCAGAGAGAGAGAGACTGACGCAGGTTTCTTTTGGATGGCACCTAGCATTACGTGTGCGGTAGGCTCTGGCATTGGCGATGTGCTTAGCTAGTCAATTCCCTGTGCAGCCTCGGCTTGCAGTTGTGCAGCTGTCGCCCTTGCACGTTGCTATCGCGAAAGAGAGGAGGAGGAGGTGAGAAAAGAAAAGAAATCTATATATTTATGTAGCTATGTTTTAGTCGGCTGTCACGTAGCGGGCCACATTGGCGTCGGTCCATCGAAAAATTAATGCAACGTGTAAGATGCTCAGTGTCGCGTTCCGGCCCCCGGCCCGGCCGCCACGAAAATATGCATGTCTGTCTCTTAGCGTGCAGCTGCGGTTCTCGTTTAGGCCCGTTAAACGTTTCACGGTTATTCGAGCACCTAATTGCATAACGGCTGCCGTATAACAGGCCGGCGAAATGTAAATCCTTGCGCCCCGCCGCTACTCTGCCGCGCCGTGAATGATTTAATTGCTAAGCTGGTCCGGATGATGTTACACGACGTAGGTATTATACCACCGGCCGGTTATTAACGTCGATCACTCGGACGTCGAGTAGAATCTTCTGTAAATCACCGGGAGTAGTCACACAACGGCCTAAGCAGATTTCTTTGACTGTTTGGGTAGAGCAGGAGAGAGACCGTGAATCGTTGGTTAAACAGGAAAATCGGACAGGACGCCAGGATTGCTCGTCAAACAGAGAAAACGAAAGGCACGGAAACGAGCGGAACAACGAGACACAAAGGGGGGTGGGGGAAAAAGGACGAGCGAGCCCGTTCGGAATGGAAACATTGACCAAGTAATCTCTTTCTGCTCGCGCGGAGGCTCATCGTACGAGGTCCTTGGACTCTGCAGCGATTCTGCTTCCCTTTCACGTCACACTCTGTTTGACTAGATCGCGTACACGTGCTGCGTAGGTGTGAGAGAGCAACAATAGCGATGCGAACGGGGCGATACGGTTCGAGAAGACAACGAACTTTGGGAGTCCGTGTGTCCGACATGAATGGAACAGGGGTGGTTAACCCTTATAGCTTCCTGGAAAATACTTGGCGCTGTCGAAAAAGGATATTACACAGGGTGGCCAGTGAACGAACACTTGAGCCGCATGTCTGTCGAAATTAATATTCTCAAATTGTTATTTAACACTAGAACTACCGCACGAGTCAAAATGACTTGCTCCTAATATTTTCTTTTAGAAATATCGAATTTATAAATGAGCCGCTCAGTGCACACATCGATTAACTCCATAAAACGAAAAGTTGAGAAACGCGATGATGTAATGTATATTGTTTTTAAAAATTCCTCTGATAATATGAATTCAAATATATAATGTAGAATGCATAATTGCAGATATAGCTTTCATCTAACGGTATATAAAATTAATAAGAAAGAATAGCCAACAAACAATCGTCAGTAATGTTATAGTTTTTATGTGACTGGTGGAGTTAATCGATTTGGCAACTGAAAAAAGTAATAAAGTTAAATTTAGTCTTTACATTTTTAAGTTTTTTATTACAGAAAAAGTTAGTTATTATACATTTTTATCACAGCTTTTCCATAAAAATGAATGTTGGCAGTTCGGTTATAATATAATTTTTGTAATTAATTCATAGCAGCTTTATGTTAGCGGCATTATTCTTTGGGATGATTCAGCAATATTATAAATAATGTCTTCTTCATCAGCTGTATGCGAGGATTCGTCATTTCGATTTGTTGACAAGTTCTTATAGTAATCGTGTTTAACAGGAGGAATGAATTTTAGCAGGTCTATCATGTCTCTCCATTTTTCCTTTGTCACAGTTCTACCTTTAGGATATAATAAAGGCTGATCTATATTTTTCAAACTTTGCGGTCTACCCACTAAAGATTTTCTTATATTAATGGCTTGAAATTCTGTATCTTCATTATAGTCACATTTGAATTGTATGAGATAGAGGGTTTGGACCTTTCTAACTTTATCCAGCGTATTTTAAGCCAATTTACTGGAAGCCCTGTGACGGTTACTTTTCTGTTAATGATAGACTGTTCTAAAGGTTTTGTTGACAAAAAATCTTGGTGAGTCATTTGGATTAGATGAAATGGCGCTTTCTTTTTACATGTTTTGATTATATGGTACCAATCATCTGGTGAAAAACATTAGAGTATGGAGTTAATCGAAATGGCTTCTGAAATAAATTACTTATTATTCAATGGCCAAAAAAATTTGCCATTTAACGGTGCTAATCTTTATTATTCAGGAAAGTTATTATAAATATAAAAAGTTATGACTATACCAAGGGCTTTGACACTTAAATTTAAGATTTTTCAAAAAGTGGAGTTAATCGATGTGTGCATTGAGCGGCTCAAATATGTTTCCATGAGAAAATTTTTCAATAAACTTCTCTATCGAAGTAGATATTTAAACAGAACTGGTACAAAATCTAAACAAATGCAATTTTGTTGTTATTATAAGGCAATATATGCCAGTTGCATTTAGTGCATGGTTGTTCTAGTGTTAATCCTCCATGGGCCGAATTTTGTTCCGTTGGTTTCTATTTGCAGACAATTCGCAAGGCATTTACTATTTCAAGTCGATGGTGCTGCTGATCGTCGACAATATTGTTATTAGTTATCTCAGAGACATTATATAATTAACGTACGGCACTCTGCTCGGCGTTCAACACGCGCTCAAAGCCCGCACATTTTCTGTCATTTTGCTGCTTTTATAGAATTAGGGCCTATTTCATAAAATCAATTTTTGTTATAATTTATCAGTAACAGATTGAAAATATAGACGATTCTTAAAAAACTGTTGTCTTACACATTAAAACACGAAGTTTGAAATTCCAAAATGTACAATAAAAGAACACTTTATTAGATACGGTACGCGTACAACGATCGGCACAGATCTACTGATGTACTGGCTACAATGACTGACTACAATTTCTACATATGCTCTGAATGTCAAAATTCAATTATTTTGCTCATCATTTGTCTTAAGAATGGGAGAGGCTTCGTTACCCTGGTAACGTAACAAAAATATTTGCCGATGGTTGCTTAACTTGCCGATTGAATCGAAAAAAACATGAAAACGTGATATCTCGTGACCCGTACGCAATGTGTCAATATTCGCAAATTGTTATTTAACCCTCCATGGGCCGAACTTTGTTCCGTTGGTTTCTATTTGCAGACAACTCGCAAGGCATTTACTTTGATATTTCAAGTCGATGGTGCTGCTGATCGTCGACAATATTGTTATTGGTTATCTCAGAGACATTATATAATTAACACGTTAACTGCCACGTCACCCATATGTGGGTGACGGAATTATTTTAAAATGAATTTTTACGTTAATATATTCATTGCACCAAATTTAATTGGGATCTTTAAAATGCAAGAAAGTCGGAGGACTACTCAATATAACACATTTAATTCTTTTCAATTTTTATTTCATCAAATAACTAACTCTAATTTTATGGAATTCTTGGGGTTTCTAGTTTGGCAGTCAAAGTGTTAAGACGTATACGTCATCTTGTGAAAAAACTGAAATTATTTTACAAGCTGCTGGATTTCTCCTTCGCAACATCTGCGTGGTTTTTTTTTTTTTTAAGGTCTTGAGGTCTTGGACAATGTCACTTGAAAGATTAACAGACTTGAAGAGTATCGATACAGGGCGTCCTGAAAATGTACTTCCTTGAAAAGTATGATTCCTGAGATCATTTGAAATAACTTTTTCCTTTGCAAAAATGTTCTCCGCTGTCTTGTTTGGGAGTTATTAACGAAAAAAGCAGACCAATCAGAGCACAGCTACAGCGGCCGGATTGCAACACGGTGAGAGCTCCCTCTGAGCGTGGCGTTGCTATTGGCTGAGCCGCAATCGGTCCACTGTTGCCGCGCCCTGATTGGTCCGTGTTTTTCCTTAATAACTCCTTAACAAAGCCGCGGAAAACATTTTCGCAAAGGAAAAAGTTACTTCAAATCACCTCAGGAATCACCACTTTCAAGGAAGTGCAACATTTTTGGGACACCCCGTATATTATCGCACTTTCGATCGGCTGAAATTATTAGAGAAAGGAAGAGGGGTTCCTAAGTGATTCCTGTGTCTTGCACCGGAGGCAGAAAATCGTTATTTTCCGTAAAGATTCGCAATGTAGACGTTGCGAATGAATGACGATTCGATACGAAGCGTTACGCGGAAGTTGATGGAACATTATTGAGCTTTTGTGCAACCGTGCGTTGTTATCGCAAAGAAACCGGACTTCAGTGTTAGATGCAGTTTAATGGCTTTGCAGGTCGCTTCTGTACGCTCTAGCGTGTCAGTCAGCCAAATTTCATCGAGCCGTGAATACCCTAACGTGTGTCACGAGCAATTAAGTGGAAGCATGATCGTGTCACTCTGCCACTTGACAATGGACCAGGTAAAATAAAGGGTGAACGTGATGTTTCGTGACAAATTGCAAAAGTTTGCCACGGAGACGCTCCAAATGCTTTCGAACGTTCACTTATTGTTGTATCTGCTTATGCAACAAAATATGGAAGAAAATGACTTTTAAAACATTCGTTTGAGGCATCGTAGAAGTCGATGTAGAAAGGAACTAGTACAAAGAGAATGGAAATTTAGGTTGACTGATCAACAAAACTTTTCTAAATCCAATCTGAATGATTTTCGGGTCGATTGTCAAATCTCGCAACCATGCAATCCACAAATTCTACTAAATTGCTGGTAGCATGAGTTCGGGCATTCGGAGCTGTGGATCGAGTTGACCGACATGTTGGATTTCAAATCGTTTGCAATTTAATCGTTCAAATGATTTTGATTGAATATTAAGAAGCAAGTGCACGTCCGAACGGAACAGTAATCGACGAAGAATTATTGTATGCGCTCTTAAGTGATATAAAAATGTCATATAACTGTTTAACACTCAATCTAAATGCCAACTAAACGATCAAATTGTAAATGATTTGAAATCTGACATTTCTTATTACACGACCTAATGGTTGCATGAAATATCGATAATGTTTTATTCATTTACGCATAACGCTTCGTATCGGTCAATTGGAATTCATTTGCGGTACCGTGCATGCTAAAGAAGTAATGTCTCGCAACAGAAATAAAAAGAGATCAGACATTTCACAGCATTCAGAAACATCAATTGTAAGAGGCGAGAGACAGAACGAGACTCATTTTTCTTCTTAATAGTTTTAACCTTTGCCGATGTTGGCAACCAAACAAGTAAAGTCATAGTAAATCTTCAGTATTTAAGACTCGTTGCATAAATCTTCCTCTACCTCGAAACTATAAATTGAAATAATAGTGTGCAAGAGGTGATCATTTAGAACGGTTTTATATTTTTGTAATGTAGAAAATGGTTAAGGGAATTATATTATATAAGAGTCCGGGCACCCGGTTGCCAACAGAGGGATTAACAAGTTGCAATTGATGGAACAATTTAAATTAACTTAAATTTTACGAGAAAAATGAGTACACAAGAAACACAAAATAGTCAATACAACAGAAGAATATGTTATGTTTAAATAAGTGCAATTATTGCGAGGAAAAATGACTTTAAGCAATTCTTGTATTTTTTAATCATGGAGTATAAAGAGTCGAAGCAAGTAATCATACAGGGTGTCCCAAAAATGTACTGCCTTAATAGGGACGAATCCTAAGGTCATTCCAAGTAACTTTTTAGTTATTAGCGAGTTATTAACGAAAACCGCAGACCAATGCACGGCTACAGCGGACGGATTCCGGCTCGTCCAATGACAACGCCACGCTCAGCGGGACCAATCGCCGTGTCGCAATCCGTCCGCTATAGCTGTGCTCTGATTGGCCCGTGTTTTTCGTTAATAACTCCTAAACGAAGCGGCGGAGAACATTTTTGCAAAGGAAAAAGTTATATCAAATGACCTCGGGAATCACTCTTTTGAAACAACTCCAACATTTTTAGGACATCCTGTATATTGCTCACTACTAGACCGCGGATCTTTATGCAAAATAAAAATCGTTTGCTTTAATTGCAAGAGGTATTTCTCTCTTTTGTGGTTTGCTAAAGTTGTAAGAATCGCCACTCCTAAATTGTTGTAATCTTGTTATTCGAAATTACACGCTCCCAATTTCTACATGAATGCATAAAATCCGCAGAGTCTATACAGCAATTTTTTCTAGTTACTAAACAAACTATATTTTGATGCAACATTCAAGTGTGAGCCATGGTACCCTAATCATTTTTTACGTAGAATGAACAGAAGAAACGATCTGTGTAAAAAAAAAATGCATTTCTATTTAAAGAAATGATGAAATTGTTAATTGCACATGCACTGCTGCATCTAAAAAAAAATTTAAAGGCCTACAGATGTAGTACTCTTCGAACCATTTATCTTTCTTCTTTGGCATTTTTTCGTAAATGCAATAATAACGGAGTTATGAGTTGAAACAATTGCGTGGACCACCCTGTATATCCTTTGGAGAAAACATAGGCATACAATAAATATAAACTGTCTCATTTTTCTTTCAAATTCTGAACGATGAAGAATTTCTAATCATTATAATCACAAAATAAATAGTAGTGCAAGAGGACACGACACGGACTCTTGTTGATGTCATTACAATTCCATTCAGCCGCGAGAGCGTAATCTCGCCGGTCTCGTAACTTGTAACGCCAATGGATCGGAAATCGTGGTCCGGCACGCGTCGTCGATCGCGTCGGCATCCTCGAATATATTTTCGTCTCGATCGGCGAAGTCTCTTAAATCGGGTTGCGACGAAGAAAGTTCCAAGGAGAGAGAGAACACCGTCGCGACAAATTCTCGACTTTATGGATCCCGAGACTTGTTGACTGGCACTATTTAAAGAATAAGTGGAACGGCGCATCGGGCCGAGTCTCCCGCAGTTGTTCCCCGGGTTTCCAGCAGTTTGCGAGCGTGTCCCGGCGCTCTATATAAATTCTTCGACTTTCATGCGAGAGTCGCTACGCCCCTGTGCACAACCGCTCCACGGTTGTTTAGAGGCACAACGAAGCGGGACGCGCGCGATCTCGTTCCCATAAATTCGGCCGGTTTATTGCACCGGCAGCAAAAATATCAGCAGATCGAATTACTGGAACTGTGTCATCTTCGGCTACGTGATAAACTCGAAATAACTTAAAACTGGAGTGTACCGGGGAACCGAGGCTCCGGTGTGACTCACGTGCGAGCAGAATCTGCTCGAACGGACTCCTTCGGGTTCGCTCGAGCGAACCGCGGGAATCGCGAAATTCGCCGAATATTTTCGGTTCCGTTCGATATTTGATATATCGCTGTGCTACGCGTTGTTTGGTGGCCGCAACGCGATGTTCCTGTGATTTTCACCGCGGCGTCCCAGCGTAAATATTAATACAATCACTTTCTAGGTTGTGCAGTTTCAAGCGGCAGAGTTGTAAAACGCGCTATTGATTTTGGTCGCGGTTAATGAATTCAAATGCCGGTCGGGGATACGGAGTTTGGAAATTCGGGTTTCGACGGAACTTTGTGATCGCAATTTTCGCACGGTTTATGGTGCGGCGAGTTTGGCTTTTTTGCCAAGCTTCGGAGACGTAGCCATTAAACACTGTTCATAGACCTGCTTAATTGCGTTGCGCGGGACACTGGTTTCGGGAAGGTGGAACCGGATTATCTCTGTTCGAATAAAAAATTTCTCATATTATTTGTTCGTCGGAAAATCGATTAGAAGTTACGTTTATCGATTAGGTTCAATCTGGGCGCTGGTCTACATTCTGCAACTGCCCCCCCCCACACCTGTAAATAGTTATCTTTTATATACAGGGTCATCCGTTTTTAAACGTCCAAACGTCAACCAGCTATAGAGGACCCCAAATGAAACAACTTTCACCCCTAACACTTTTTTTGATTCGGTCTTGATTTTTAGATAATTGCAAAAACCCGTAATTTTTTGCGTTCACTTAAGATTAAATATATTAGAACTGCAATTATGTATCTTGATGATTTTTCCTTTGGTTGGTTTAAAATAAATAGGGGCATCTTTTTCCGTTTTCAAGAAATCAAGGCCGAATCAAAAAAAGTGTTAGGGGTGAAAGTTGTTCCATTTGGGGCCCTCTATAGCTGGTTGACGTTTGACCGTTTAAAAACGGATGACCCTGTATATAAGAATTACGTGTCACGATGTATGTCCGCGATAAACTCCTAAACTACTGAACCGATTTCAATGAAAGGCAAAATGTGTTCAGTTTGGTCCAACTGGAGATATAGGATAGATTTTATCTCAATTTATAGTCGCAATATTTTTTTTATTGCAAATTATTATAATTATCTGTGAGTTCCATATGTTTCTAACAGATGTCGGTTTATCCGGGTTAGATACAGGTTAACCAAGAATATTGTGCACCGATTAGCGCTGAATAAAGTTAAAATTTAAAATTACAATTAAAAAAGTGAATAATTTACGCTTACTACCTCATTCATAAAATTAATTGTTATATGTTATCAACTAATTACTAACTATACTTGACCATGAGATGAATAAAATATAAAATTTTAATTTTTTGTTGATTTCTGTTCAGTATCAAATCTACGAAAATTTTTATCAATCGCCTCAAAATTTTGACCTAAAGTTCAAATCTCAATCCCGTGGGTTTTTACATCGGCTACAATGTTTTCGTCTTTACTCGTAAATTATAATTTTTGACTGTATTGAATAGTTTACTACAATATAATTCAAGGTATAGCTGAGTCACAGCAACGCGTGGCCGGGAGTAATGATATAAAAATAAATTGTAAATAATGAGAGGAGTTTGCAGGATTAGTACGAATAACGGGACGAATCGCGCGACGTTTATAGGTGGAAAATGAACTTTTCTATTCAGCGGGCAATCCCGCCGTGGGATTTGAATGTCGGGATGAAAGCAGCTGATTGTCCAGGCACGATAACAAGCAGATTCGGTTCGACATTCGTCGGGTATCCTTTCATAAGGGGTGCCATCGCGGATGAAAATCGGTAAGCGGTTTCGGTTATCAATCGCGCGCGCTTTGAATACGAAGAACGTCGAACGATTGAAATTCCGTAACAGCACGTCCGAGTTTCTCGGACATTTCGAAAGTGGACACGCGATTAATACATGCCCGTCGTTCTCGGCTCTGTGTGTGTGTGTGTGTGTGTGCGTGCGTGTGTGTGTACCATGAATTTAGCCAAGGTGGTTTTCACCGTATCGACAACCGTGTCACGGGGCTCGAGATAAATACTCGAAAACGTTGCCACCTCGACGCGAGGTGGTATCGATACCCTGAATCGACTATGGCTCTGGCGGATGAAGAAAGGTGCGCACAATGGAAATTCCGAAGAATTTTTTAAAAAAGCGAATCGTTGAGTCAGCGGAAGCTTACGAAATATTAAAACATTACATGATTGCACGCGTAACATTAAATGTAAACATTACAAAAACAACATCAGGGATAATATGGTCTCTACTCGATATATGTCTCAAATATCTCGCCGATAAAAGTCCCACAACTATCCCGACGTTCGGCAGTGTATCAAAGAATGGTATCTTCCAGCTGATAATTGTACCTGGCAAAACCTGTATTTTGGACATACATCGTGTAGACATGTATGTTTACACTCCTCGGCGACTGAGGCCTGTAGAGCTTCGCTGTCCTTTTCTGCGTTCGACAGTGTATACAAGAATAGTATCTTCCAGCCGATAATTGTCCCTAGAAAAACCTGTGTTTTGGACATACATCGTGTAGATATGTATGTTTCCACTCCTCGGCGACCGAGACCACTCTCTGTCTTTTTCTTCGTTCGACAGTATATAAAATAATCGTATCTTCCAAGCCAATAATTGTCCCTGGCAAAACCCGTGTTTTGGACATACATCGTGTAGCACATATGTTTAAACTCCTCGGCGACTGAGGCCTCTAGAGCTTCGCTGTCCTTTTCTGCGTTCGGCAGTGTATCAAAGAATGGTATCTTCCAGCCGATAATTGTCCCTGGCAAAACCCGTGTTTTGGACATACATCGTGTAGCACATATGTTTAAACTCCTCAGCGACTGAGGCCTCTAGCTTCGCTGTTCTTTTCTGCGTTCGACAGTGTATAAAAGAATAGTATCTTCCAGGCGATAATTGTTCCTGGAAAAACCCGTGTTTTGGACATACATCGTGTAGCACATATGTTTAAACTCCTCGGCGACTGAGGCCTCTAGAGCTTCGCTGTCCTTTTCTGCGTTCGGCAGTGTATCAAAGAATGGTATCTTCCAGCCGATAATTGTCCCTGGCAAAATCGGCGTTTTGGACATACATCGTGTAGCACATATGTTTAAACTCCTCGGCGACTGAGGCCTCTAGAGATTCGCTGTCCTTTTCTGCGTTCGACAGTGTATAAAATAATAGTATCTTCCAAGCCAATAATTGTCCCTGGCAAAACCCGTGTTTTGGACATACATCGTGTAGCACATATGTTTAAACTCCTCGGCGACTGAGGCCTCTAGAGCTTCGCTGTCCTTTTCTGCGTTCGGCAGTGTATCAAAGAATGGTATCTTCCAGCCGATAATTGTCCCTGGCAAAATCCGTGTTTTGGACATACATCGTGTAGCACATATGTTTACACTCCTCGGCAACCGAGGCCGCTCGCTGTCCTTTCCTGCGTTCGGCAGTGTATCAAAGAATGGTATCTTCCAGCTGATAATTGTCCTTGGCCAGACCCGTGTTTTGGACATATATCGAGTAGATACTGTATTTACGAACACGTGCAGAACGTTATGTGTTCGGGCAGCATTTGACGAGGTTGAATAAACTTTGTGAAATCGCTAGTGGGAGCCGAGCGAAATATGTCTAGGACGGTGACAATTGTGAATTGAAGGTGACGATTTGGATCGAGTTTTGTTATCTCGACCTTAATCGAGAAGAACGCATTTGCCTACGCGGCGGGGACGCCGATTGAGATGGAATTCGAGTACGCACGCATAACACTCATTTATTTGATAGTCGAGGCACGTTTCATAGATCCAATAAGAGATTGACCCTATTTTTGCCATTTGGTCGTAGCCGCTTTCGAACTGGACACTGGCAACTTTCCGCGGAAGATGAACCGTGCTCGTCGTTCGACAAATGAAAGATTTAATGGAGGTTACGGGGATAAGTGTTCCGTTCTGTTAAGTTTAGGTTTTCACAGGTTGGCAATGTTTTATATTTTGTTCTGATGTTCTGTGAAATTGGTGAGCCTGTGTTGGCGCGTGTTTCTTCCTTCTTCTTGCAATGTACGTCTCAGAGAGAAGACGGGTTTTCGGAACATAGTGTTAAGTAATGAGTATTGTTAGTTTCCAAATACCAAAGTTAAGTAATAAACAGATAATCTATATTTATATATATAATATAGTGAGTTCATAGAAGAGAAGCGTAATAATCATTAATAAAAATCCCATCCATCCATAACGTAAGAAAATAACACGTTCTATTAGGTTGGCAAGAAAGTAATTTCGGTTTTCACGAATACCTGGCGTTATGTTTTGTTTGATTGACTTCTGTTAACGTTGCGTTTGTTTTCTCTCTGACATTTCGTAACTGCATCTTTTAGGTTACTTTTGAAGCAAATTACACGTAATTTTGATTAAAATTGTTAGTTCTGTGTCAATTTGAACACGAAGTGCAAAAATGAACATTATAGGCACGTATCGTTTTTTTATTTCCGTGGAGGTAAAAAAGCTGCCGAGGCTCACAAAGATATATGTGAAGTTTATGGTGTGGGAATTGGTTTAAAAAATTCCATTCTGGAAATTTCTCACTTGAAGACGACCAACGTTCTGGTCGACCATCTGAGGTTGATGATGACCAAATGAAAGCTATTATTGAATCGGATCGTCATATAACTGTCCGAGAGATTGCAGACAGGTTAAATGTCTCGCATGCAACTATAGAATATCGTTTAGAAAGTCTCGGAATCGTTAAGAAGCTCGATATTTTGGTTCCACACGAATTGAAAGAAATTCACTTAATCCAACGCATCAACATATTCGATATGCATCTCAAACGAAATGAAATCGACCCTTTTCTGAAGCGAATCATCACTGGTGATGAGAAATGGGTTGTTTACAATAACACAACTCGAAGACGATCATGGTTCAAGCGTGAAGAATCAGCTCAAACCACACCGAAAGCTGAATTGCACCAAAAGAAGAACATGTTGTCAATTTGGTGGGAATACAAAGGTATTGTGTATTTTGAGCTGCTCCCAAGGAACCGAACCATCAATTCAGATGTTTATTGTCGACAACTAACAAAACTGGACATAGCAATCAAAGAAAAACGGCCAGAATTGGCAAATCGCAAAGGAATCGTGTTCCAGCATGATAACGCTAGGCCACACAGTGGGCAAAAACGGCCTTTTTCGATTCAAAATCAAAGAACATTCGATGGGAATGAGGTAGAGATGTAGAATATGGGAAAAATAGGGAGATTACGGTACGAACGTTTTTTAACCTTGAGAAAATTCGTTAAAGTTGCACAATTTCAAGAAAGTGCCAGTAGTAATGATAGCGATACGTCAAGCGATGACGAGATGTGAAGTGCTTCATGTTTCGTAAGTAACTCAAAACGTTAAAATACTTCATTATTATTATTTTTATTGTGTTTTATATATGAGAATACGATATACTTTCAAACTAGTGTATTATCAAGTCATTTTAACGAAAAAATTTCATTAATTTGTGTCACAAAAATCTATTTTTTTCAAAAACCAGAGGTCGTAGACAAATTTTGAAAACAGATTTGAAATCAGCGTGAAAAAATCTATGGGAAACGATATATAGCATGTTAAAAAAAAATTTTCCGCGCTTATTAGCGGCAAAAACAAAATTTTCTTGAAATTGTGCAACTTCAACGAATTTTTTCAAGGTTAAAAAACGTTCGTACCGTAATCTCCCTATTTTTCCCATATTCTACAAAGTTTCAGCTTTCGTTTAAAAAAATTTCATCGCTCTACCTCATTCCTATCGAAAGTTCTTTGATTTTGAATCGAAAAAGACCGTTTTTGCCTACTGTGGGCCACACACATCTTTGGTAACACATGAAAAGTTATTGGAGCTTGGTTGGGAAGTGACGTCGCATCCACCATATAGCCCTGACATTGCACCATCAGATTATGATTTATTCCGAAGTTTACAAAACTCTTTGAATGGTAAAACATTTACTAATGATGATGATTTGAAATCGCACTTGGATCAGTTTTTCACCGAAAAGGGTCAGAAGTTTTATGAGCGCGGAATTATGAAGCTACCAGAAAGATGGCAAGAGATCATAGAACAAAATGGAAAATATTTTATAGATTAAAGTTCATTGCTTTGATAAAAAAAATTGGATTTTATTTCACCTAAAAATACCGAAATTACTTTCTTGCCAACCTAATAACTTGCCCGTCCAAGTGTTCCGGAAAAGTCGAAAAAGAGTCCATATATTATCGAGAGTGCTCCGATGCTTCCAATGAACTCTGAACATTTATATAATATTCGGTCGAATTACTGTACCCGACTATCCTCGTAATAGTCTCGACCATGGATCGAAGAATAGTTACAGAACTTTTTAACAGGTTCTATTTACAAAATGTGAAACTCTTTGTGGAAAAAAAACTTTCTCACATTAGCAAGTTCTGATGAGAACAGATAAAAAAAAGTTCTTGAAATGCTTTAGATTGAACAGAACTTTTGAAATATAAAAGTAAAAATTTTTTATGTAGACAGTAGATATGTAGTTCGTTAATGTTAAAATATAAAAATAATGTGGATCCTTGTGACAAATACCGAATACCACTCGCGATAATACTGCTCAACGAAAAGTAATATTAAAAAGTTGTCGCAGTTAAAACGGATATTTTAGAACGCGAAACGTGTTGTAAAGCTTGTTTTCGTTTACCATGCAGATTCTAAAATATCTGTTGCACGGGAACACCTTTCAAAGAAGTTCCGAAATAAAAGAAGCCTTTTTCAATTATTCTGTAGTCATTTATTCCTCCCATTAACGACACAGGTTGCTCGATAAACGTGAGCCCTTTAAGTGAGAAATTGGAGCGTCCCGAGCTTACACGAGCTGCTCGCACGCGATTTATCTTTTTCATGCTAAGAAACAACAAATTGATATACGTTGTACCGGCGTATATTTATATATGTATATACACTTTCACTATCGACTACAAAGTGTTATCTAACGAAATTGAGGCTTTGAAAGGCACTCTACATGTGTTGCGTTTGCAAGCAATTATTGGTGAAACAATCGATTTACTGTAACTTTCAATCGGTGCGAATCATTCGACATTATCAACTTCATACGATACTTCAACGATTGCTGTAAAAGTAATCTGCGGTGAATGAATATTGTAAAATATACGTCCAAATAAAATCAGTATCATCAAGAATAAACAATCCGTCGAACACCTTTGTACGAGCAACTGTATTTTTATTCTTTCACACGAATCGAATCTGTCACAGAGTTAATCACTGCTGACAGCAAATATCAAATCAATTATTTATTGCAATCCAATTTTCCGATCATGGTCGACATCGTTCGAAATTAATTATGACCTCTAAACGTCTTTTTACACAAATATTTAATTACGTGTGCTGTATTTCATCGTACATAATTAGAGTGCAGGTCGTTCTGCAAAATTAATATTTTCTGCATCGACTGCACGAAACGTGGGGGATAAATACGAATGTATTCCTTCTTTTAATAATGATTAAAAATCGTCATTTTGCAACTCGTCTATTTATTCTTGCCACGAATGTATAAAATCCGTGCATAACAATAAGTGGTATTTCATGAACTGCATTCGTTTTCCTGGTGCGTTATTGTAATTATCGTTGAATCGGTTAATTGCTGTTTAGATTGTTGTATTTATGTAAAGCTCGGTTCGACGGACGGACTGTTTCGATACAGCGACGTAATTCGATAAACCATTTTTAAGTCTAAAAATTCTTCTATTTGGCCAATCGATACGTTCCCATTAATCCGGATAATAGGAATCGCGCGATAACGGCGGAAAAAATTTCAGTTTACTATTCCAATTGAAACAATTTGCTGTTTGCCTCAAGTGATTGAATTACATGAAGATACTACACTGAGAGGAATAATTGGGAACACCGTTCGGATTCGGCGAATCGAGTTTCATTCGATTTGAAGTTCGAACGTTTGCATGTTCCAACTGTCCGGCGCGATTGCTGTTCGCCAATCGTTCGCGCGAACCGTTTCGCCGAAACTTTTCGACGCTAGCACGGTCTTTTCGGAGAACGAGAAATTCAACACCCTTGAGAAGAGCCTTAAGGCCAATGCATACCTCACAGGCCAGGCCGGCCAGGCTCAACACCCCAGTTTATAAGCATTTTGGGGTCCGGGACAGCCACTTGAGAGGCTCGAACAAAGGCACCGCGTGTCCTCTGCTACCAGAACCCCAGGGGTTCGCAGGCTCTAGCAGAGCCTGTCAGGCTAGCCTGCGACTATTCTCGACGAGAATATCGTCAGGCTAGCCTGTCAGGCTCGTGGCCTGGAAGTACGAAGACAGAATGAACATGCTGTATTTATTTAAAAAGCTATCAACCAAAACATTTCAGAGTCCCTCGTGGTAATAGATGGGGAATACCTTGTTTAGGAATTTAAACGTTATAACAAACAAAATAACAATTTATTACTACGCTAACGAAAAAGAAAGAATATCATCTGACAATCTGTGCGGTGAAACAATTCGTCATTACTATATATTTAAGAAGCTGTAAACTAGAGCATTTCAGAGTCCCTCGTGGTAATAGATGGGGAATACCTTGTTAAAGAATTTAAATGTTATAACAAACAAAGTAACAATTTATTACTACGCTAACAAACCTATCCCCAATTGATGGGCCTGAGCTAGCGGGCGAACGGTTCAACACCTTCTACCTGCATTATTGCTGTCCGTCCCAAATCTTGCCGAGTGGAAAAAGCTACCAGAATAATTAATAATACGGTACTCCCTTTCGGAGCTATCGGTTCGAGCTACCCTATGTTGGATTTGAAGGAAACTTCTGTCGTTTTTTAAATAGGCAGGTAATTTTTCTTGTAAATCAAAAACACATGTTGCTATTGAGTCATTGGGAAACAACCCAGATAGCACTGGACGGCTTAAAGACGTCTGTTTTACGTCCATTTTTGGTCTGAACGTCTTACGTCCTGAAAAGACGTCTTTAAGACGTCTTAAAGACGTCTCGTAAAAGACGTCGTTTTTACGTCTCATTTCAGACGTCTTTAAGACGTCTTTTACGAGTCGTCTTTAAGACGTTTCATTTCTTGACGTTTCAGTCATTCTAAACTGCTAGAGAAAAGCTTTACAAACTGTACACACGCAACACAATATAAAGCAGTTTTCCATCCTTCCAATAGACGTTTATTTATTTAGGAAAGTTAAATAACTAAATTGTTAATTTAGTACTATTATAATATATTACATATATATTCGCAATAGAATTTAGCAATAAATATTGTTTAATAATAAAACTATACATTATATATCGCAAATCCAAAATCCAAAATAATATATCAAAATAAATAGATAAATAAATAAATAAGTTAAATAAATAAATAAAGCATAAAATGTTAATGTTCGCGGATATGCTGAAAAACATTCTTTTAATTTATTTTTTTATATTTATAAATAAATAAATAAATAAATTAATTAATTAATTAAATAAATAAAGCATAAAATGTTAATGTTCGCGGATATGCTGAAAAACATTCTTTTAATTTATTTTTTTTATTTATAAATAAATAAATAAATAAATAAAACATAAAATGTTAATGTGCGCGGATATGCTGAAAAACATTCTTTTAATTTATTTTTTTTATTTATTTAATTTTTTTGTTATATCAAACATTCAATTTATATTTCTTGTACATGTATACAATATTCAAATTCAATATTTTTCTCACAAGAAAAAATGTGGCTTAAAAAATATTTTTCCAATATTTGACAAACATATCTATCTAATATTTTTGTGGTATTAGGGGTCTGTTTCGGGACGTCTTGAATACGTCTGTTCGAGACGTCTTAAAGACGTCGAACGGACGTCTTAAAGACGTCGAACGGACGTCTTAAAGACGTCTTTAAGACGTACAGTTTTTTCACAAAGACGTTCCAGAGACGTTCAGAAGCCGTTCGGAAGCCGTTCGTAGGACATTCAGACGTCTAATAGACGTCTGAACGTCTTTGGCAGACGTCTTAAAGACGTCTTTAAGACGTCTCTGTGCTATCTGGGAAGAATGCACAGGTTACCTGAAAGATGGCAACAAGTCCTTACAAATAATGGAAATTATATCATTGAATAATATTAAATACGTATTTTTTTTTATGAATTGATTCAAATGTTTTCTTTAAAATACAGTAGAACTTTCCCTCCAACCTAATATATTTTTATAACAATTTCAAGTACCCAATATTTGCAATTTTTTGCTTCGCGAATTAAAAAACGGAATTTCAAACAGGAAGAATCGTAGAATACGACCATATTTTAAAAAATTTTTTTACACTTTATAACCGCTGGGAGAATTTGCAGAACAAAGATGTTTCTAATATATTTTCATTAAGAAATTACAGTTGCGTATAACATGATAAATTATTTAAGAAGAATTTTATATGTATAATTTACGTATGATAAAATACATATAAGGATGTGCGATGCTGTTTCACTAAGTGCCAGGAACGTTTCCTATTTTCATGGTATTGTAAAGGAGAGATACCGATAGTTTACCTAAGGAGAGCTGTAGAGCTCGTAAACCTTTTTTTTTGTGCCCCGCACAGCAGGGAACTGTCAACGCGCTCTCGAAAGGCCATCTGGGAAGGCCCGAGAGGCCAGAGAAGAAATTCGGTTCCAAAGCCTGACACGGTTGCCGGCTACTAAACGCTAGGACCAAAACTAGGGCTGTAATGTTGAGCCTGGCCGGCCTGGCCTGTGAGGTATGCATTGGCCTTTAAGCATCGACTCGAAACCGAGGAGAGTCGTTATTCAAGCAGCACGGCTCTCGGAGAGGTTTACACGCGTTACGATTTACCGTTGCGAGTTGTTGCGATCAATCGGAACGATTCTTGCCAAGATCTACACTCCTGGACAAAAAGATAGCACAGGTGTGCTATCATTCAATTCTCAAGGATAAATCAAGAATTCTCTGAATTCTACAAATGGTACATAAACGTCGTCTCACGGTAGTATATTATACAGGGTGGGGCACCACATTTTGCCATCTAGATTTACGTCATTATTATTACGCATAGCAAACAATTTTTTAGGTGAAGTTGAATGGTTTTGAGAGGGGCACATTCTGATGGTACATTTTTTTTGTAGGTGGACGTGTAAAGGACATATGAAGGTCATTCATGTTTTTTTAAAATGGAATCATATATTTTTTATTGCATCAGCTGATGCTCCTTCATATTCTTTACAAAAAAGTATTAATCTATTTGTGTAAAAAAATCATTAGTTTAGGAGATATTTTAATTCTAATTTGTTAGGAAATCTCCACTTTCTGGTCAATGTTATGAATTCAATGTGATAATGTAGTAGGAGAGCAAGAATTACCAATGTAAATATTTACATTTTCTGTGTTGATAATTCTTGCTCTCCTACTAATTGTGAAATTTAGTCTCTGTTACGTCTCTGATACGGTGAATCACTTCATAATGAAGTATTCTAAAGACGAAAACACAGACATGTTATCAATTTATTTTGAAGCTGGGAAAAGTGCTACACGTGCAGAATCATTATACGCCAATAGATTTCCTCGACGAAATCATCCATCACGTCGTACCTTTGATTATATTTTTAAAAAATTTCACCAGACGGGGCAATTATTACGCAAAAAGGCAATTCGTAATAAAACAATGACAAACGAAGCAGACGAAATTGTAGTGTTAGCCGCAATTACGTTAAATCCATCCGTTAGCTCTCGCGAAATCGAAAGACAAGCTGGAACTATAGCCGCTAATGCATTTTACGCATACTCAAAAGGCACAAATATCTCCTATTTTTTAGCTAAATATCTCCTAAACTAATAATTTTTTTACACAAATAGATTAATACTTTTTTGTAAAGAATATGAAGGAGCATCAGCTGATGCAATAAAAAATATATGATTCCATTTAAAAAAACATGAATGACCTTCATATATCCTTTTTACACGTCCACCTACAAAAAAAAATGTACCATCAGAATGTGCCCCTCTCAAAACCATTCAACTTCGTCTAAAAAATTGTTTGCTATGCGTAATAATAATGACGTAAATCTAGATGGCAAAATGTGGTGCCCCACCCTGTATAGCGACAAACTGGAACTACTCTGTCCGTACTTGTATTTATCAACAAAAGTCGTGTGGCAGAGGTCGGCGGAACGATAACTCACTTGACTTTCTATTCGGATTTCTCACTGTTTCTACGTTTCGAGTCATATAAACATAGCGTTGTGTAGACACTCAGTCCTTGGTAGAATTTCCAATCATCATTGAACAAAATGGGACGCGGCAAAAAAATAAGGGTAATTATTTACGTTAGGGGCTTCCTCACCGATTTTGACGACCTTGAAATATGTTGTCAAGGTCATCATTCTGAACAACTTTTTCCTATACATGTTACCGCCGCTCAGATTTAGTTTCCGAGATATTCGCAAAAAAGTTTCAACAACTCAAAAAGTGATCGAAGTAGGTGTGTGTAGGACTGTGTAAAATAGTATTTCAAATAGTTGACAGTAACTTATATTTTGTAAGATAAGCTGTAACGTATCCGCCACTGTATATATTGTTCATGTTGTTAACAAATATGTTCATGTTATTGATAAGACAAACGATTCATCGGACAAACGAATGTGTTGAAAAAGAAACGAACAGAATGAAACAAGGACGAGTAGTCTCGTCAGGTCCGACACCAGAGAAGGACGTGTAATTAAATAATAAACTGTTTGCTTTTATCCCGGCCATTCCTTACAGTTTTTATGATATTTTGTTGCCTGTAATGTTATTACGATATTGTAGTCTGTTTATCAACATGTTACATATTCGTAATTAAACTACAAATAATACTTTGCTAACTATTATAGCTTCTCATGTTAAAAATTATAATTTATAATATTAACTACTTGCTGAACTTATTTTCATTGTAAGGAAATATTTGATTTTATCTATCTGGTTATCAAAATAAAAATATTTGATTTAAAGTAGTATGTTATTTGAACCACATTAAATTATACTATACACCAAATCATTAATGATCGTTATCCAATGTTCCACATACGAATACTCTAATCCTACATTATAAAATACTAATGTAAAGTGTACTTACTTCTGCATCTTCTGTACCTCCGTCGGATTCACAGCACACAATTATTCACTCACGAGAAGAGGTCCGAATAATTGAACAACAATCACTAAACAACACACACACAACACATTTTATAAAATCGTGACAACGAACGAGAAGATGTCACTCCGACCACGAGCAAAATAATACTGCGATTTGAACAATGATCCCTTCCACGGAGGTGGTACGGTCAGGTAATCCTAGGCAGGTTAGACGCTGAGGGTCTATAAACACTAGATACAAAACCAAGGAAAAAAAATGATGGCGGGGCGCCGACCCTATTTCCCGGAATTCCCTGTTTTCGTATCACACGTCCCTGGGTCCGAAGCGATTAAAATTGCAGTATTATTTTATTCGTGGTCGGAGTAACATCTTCTCGTCTGCTGTCACGATTTCGTTAAGTGTGTTGTGTAGAATTTAGTGATTGTTGTTCAATTATTCGGACCTATTCTCGTGAGTCAATAATTGTATGCTGTGGATCCGACGGAGGTACAGAAGATTCAGAAGTAAGTACACTTTACATTAGTATTTTATAATGTAGTTTATAGTACATTAGTATTATATTTTATTATTCGTGTGTAGAATATTGGATGCAAGGTTTTCTTTCGTATTTTGCAACTTCAATGCCGAATGAATGCCACCACTTATCGTAATTTAATACGACAACAAATTAGCAAGTGTGCGGTACACATTGCTGGTAGCAACTTTATATTTCAGCAAGATAATTCCGCGGTCCATAGAGCTAAAATAGTAAAAGATTATTTTTCATCAGTAAATATTTCGCTTCTTGACTGGCCAGCGTGTTGCCCTGATTGAAATATAATCGAGAACTGTTGGGAACAGCTTGCTCGTATGGTGTACAAGGAAAACAGACAATTTCAAAATATGAATGAGTTAAAACAGTGTCTTAAGGATGAATGGAGTAAATTGTCACAAAATTATATTCGTAAATTGTTCAATTCTTTGCCAAAAAGAATGATTGAAGTAATTGAAGATAAGGGAGGTTCTACACACTACTGAGAAATAAAGTACTTGTTTCAACTTATGTCATTTTTGTTACACAAATGTTTAATTTTTGTTAAATAAATGCTTCATTTATTAACATGTGCTATCATTTCGCCGACCTCCGCTACGAGATTGTTGTTAATAAATACAAGTACGGACAGCGTAGTTCCAGTTTATCGCTATTTAATGTATTACCGTAAGATGATATTTACGTACCATTTGTAAAATTTAGAGAATTCTTGATTTTTCCTTGAAAACTAAATGATAGCACACTCGTGCTATCTTTTTGTCCAGGAGTGTAATTAACCTCTGCCCTCAAAATGTCGTCTTAGAGACGTCATGGGTTTCGTGAACCTAACTTGATCACTAAAGAATAATAATTTAAGAATATCAAAAAATTACGAAAAAATTCGCGAACATTCTACCAAATAGCACGCACGACAGTGAATTATTTCAGAATTTTTTGGTTGCGAAATCGATTTTTAAAAAATCGAAAAAAAATTGGAAATTTCTAACAATTCGATGAAAATCCAAATTTCGTATTGAAGTTTTGGAGATAGCAGTTTTATAAAAATGCAGTAATCAGCTATTGTTGAAACCATTGTTTTTCATTTCTTTCAGAAGTTTCCAATGCCTCAAAATCAATTTTTTCGATGCCTCTTTACCTTTTTGTATAGCATAATCCGAATAATCTGAAAAAATACACACTAATGATTACGATGAGACACAACTAAGATAATAATATAAACGTTGTACTCTGAAAGCTTCAATATAAAATCGGCAATTTTATGCTTCCGTTTATCGATGCGTGTTTCGAACGTCAGACAAAATGATATAGTATTTTAACACGTTGACTGCCATGTCACCCATATGTGGGTGACGGAATTATTTGTCCAAGTCTTAAAATGAATTTTTACGTTAATATATTAATTGTTCCAAATTTTATTAGGATCTGTAACATGCAAGAAAGTTGGAGGACTATTTAATATCATACATTTAATTTTTTTCAATTTTATTTCATTAGATAACTTACTTTGATTTTATCGAATTTTTGAGGTTTCAAGTTGGCAGTGAAAGTGTTAATCCGAAGCCTTAGAATTAAATTGCAAGGCAGGTGGTTGATACCTCGAGTCTTGCGTTTTCTACAAACGGAAGACAGAATTATTTGCCCAGATTTAACCCTTACAATTTGTTCCTTGGCGTCAAATTGATACAATAGTAAAAATCAATGTTTAACTTCCTAAATTCTTTCTTTGCTAATGGAAACCTCGAAGTGAAATGGGATGAGTTTAAAAGAAAATTATTGATAATAAATCGAAGTGTAAATCGTATTATTTACGGGTGGCCATGAACACGAATTAAAAATGAATTTTTGCGCCAACAAATTCAGTGGAAAATGTGGAAAATTGACACGAGGAACGAATAACCGTGAATTTTTGTGCTCACATATTCAGTGTACCATTTTTGCATATTTCAATATCCGCGACATTAAATAAATTATTTTGATTTTATGGAATTTTTGAGGTCGCCACGTCGGCGGTCAATTAATTATTCACTACCTCAGCAAGTTCGACGGCCATGCCTTGGCAGCATATTCCATAATGCTGCTCTCGAGGGTGAACAACTGTCATGGAAGCTCACCGGTCGGTGAATGTTTCCTTTCCGAGATATAAACACTTCTTGTACCCAGTCAGTCGCGAAAGTTTGTACACATACACTGTAAAGGTTTGTTATAAAATGCAAGTGTTTTGATCATTTCACGGACGTTCGCTCGGCTTGCTATTTGTAACACGACGAATTTTGAAACACGGTAGCAAAGTATTCTACGCCTGTTTGTAGACGAGCGAATTCAAAATATAAATGAAATGCGACTCGGTGAAAATGTAAATGATGTATTAAACTGAACGAGATTCGTTGATGCAACAATCACAATAACAGATTATATGCTCGATTTTAGTGGAAAATATTTCAGATTAGAGTCGAGTTTGTCTCTTCGAGTTCATCTTAACACTTTCACTGCCAAGCTAGAAACCTAAAAAATTCCATCAAATTAATGTGTTATTTAATGAAATAAAAATTGAAAAAATTATATGTATGATATTGAGTAGTCCTCCAACTTTCTGGCATTTTACAGATCCTTAAAAAATTTGATACAATTAATATATTAGCGTAAAAATTCATTTTAAAATTTGGACAAATAATTCATTGATTATTTCACCCAGATATGAGTAACATGGCAATCAACGTGTTAAATAGAATCGTAAAATTAGTATCGTTACAGTCGATTCAGCTTGTAATTCTCTATGAAAACATATTAAATCTGTTCGTAAAAGAAAAAAAGGAGACGCTATTTTATCTTCAATTATTCAGATGAGCATAATTATATCTCTAACGACGTCTCCTGACCGTTGATAACTGTGTCCTTGATTTATTTATGTTTCCTAGTAAACAAGTATAAAGATCATCGCCTCCGTTTTAAAATCCGTTCGATCCCAGGCGACAAATAAACCACGGAAATATAATTGACTTATAAATAGACTTATTAATAGACTTGTAATAAATCGATTTGTGATCGACTGTACGTCGAACTTTGAATATTCGATATTAATACTTAGAGATAGACGGCGACGATAGTACTATAGTAAGTTGTCTCTGACGTCGAAAACTGAACGTCAGAACCGATCGCTCGGTATCTAAGCGTTTGATAGTTGAGATAGGCCAGACACATTCATTTCGCTTATGATCGTGTTAACCAGAAAGCTCTCTCTATAGCGTGTCTCTTACCTTAGTGTTCTGCTAAAAGCACGTCTAATTCGACGCGTCATCGGCTTAGAGAAAGTGGATCTCTCATATATCCGGTACAATTAACCGAGGACGAAAGAGAAACGTTCGAACCCTCTCCGAGTTGAAGGTCGCGAGTACTTATGCAAGCGTTAAAACAAATTTAGACGTTCTTGTTGCTTAGCCTCTCCGCGAGAACTCTTAAGGGTTTCGAACACGTTTCTGCAGTTTCTCGCGTCGAGACTAAATCATCGAGACGGCTTTAGGCACGTCCACTTAACCCCTTGATTATTTCAAACCGTGTGTACCATTCCGGAGGTTCGAATCAATTTTTAATCCTCGGATGGCGTGACTTCGGCGCATTTTCAACCGGAGCTACGAACGTTCTAATTTTTACAGTAGCCAGTTCAGATCGTTAGCTATTTACGTTGGGCCCGATTAGAAGATCGACGTTGATCGCGGAGAAGTACAGAATTCTGTGGCAAAACACGAGTACGTAACGTTACGAATCGATACAGTTCATTAATCGCATGGAATTGTTAAAACTAGATTAACCCCTTGCACTACTATTTATTTTGTGATTATAATGATTAGAAATTCTTCGTCGTTTAGAATTTCAAAGAAAAAAAGATAGTTTATATTTATTGTATGCCTATGTATTCTTCAAAGGACATATATCAACAACAACAAAATAGAATTTTATTTCATTTTAAAGGAAATTAATAACGTTCACATTTATTGGAGTCGATTCAAAATCTTCATCACGAGTCTGGCTCGTTATTGTAGGGCAATGGGTTAACAGGATTCTCAATGATTGTGCAGTATCGCAAGGAGGATTATAAATAATCATCAATATTAGTCAACGCACAGCAAACAGAACTGAATTTTGAAAAATTTATCAGGTTTAACATCTTACTTCGTAAATATAACGTGTTTCTGTTTTTACTCGATATATGTCCAAAACACGGGTCTAGTCACGGACATATATCGGTCAGGAGATAGTCTTTGATCCGCGCGACCTCATACTCCTCGGCGACCAAGGTCTTTCCTTTAACACGTTAAGCGCCAAATATCAAGTCCAGAAATTCTTACAAAATCAGGGTAATTTAATTAATGAAACCGCAACTAGAAATTTAAAATGTATTATAGGGGATGCTTTCTTAAGCCTTCTGAATTCGAAAGAGTCCAATAAAATTCGGTTTATCTGGATATCTCATAATAAAAATGAATTTCTAAACCCAGTCAAAAATGACGGTCATATGTGACCGACGTGGCAGTTAACGTGTTAAAGTATAAAGTATACCAATGGGATACTTTTATCGGCTAGGTTTTTGGGACATATATAGAGTAAACTCGCTAATGACAAAATTATTTTAAATGTGTGGAATGAAATATTTTCGTGTCGCTAGTAATGACAAAATTATTTTAAATCTGTGGAATGAAATATTTTCGTGTCACCAGTCGAGATTTACTACGCCACATCGAAAGCAAACAAACGAGTGGGGGACAAGGGCTGCGCGTGATTGGTCGCTCGATAATTAGAGATCAGTTTCTGTTAATTCCCGCTTCAACAACCCCAAAATTACGCGCTTATCGAGCGGTTACTATAGTTCGTTGATCCGGTTGTAAACATAACGCAAATTTACTCTAATTATGTGCTCTGCAACCGCCCGCGTTTAAAAACATGGAATTACTGGTGGGGTATTAGACCTTAATTAATTCGACAAATTACAATCCATTTGTAATGTCACACTGTAACCCTCGGACTCCTGCGAGTTCTAGGCCTATGCCGATGTCATTTCTGACTCGCACCAGTATTTAACTAATACGGTCTTATTCCGATATAAGATGATCGCTTGGAACCAGCTTTCGTCCTATTGCGGATGAGGGTGCCGTTGCAGCTTGACTTTGTCAAGTGATATACTACAGCAATTTTTTAATTTCGAAATAAAAAGTGTCGTCTTGTATCGGAATAAAATTGTACGATACGGGTTAAGAAGTCAATCTCACAACACAGAAAGAAATCAATCGTTTGTTAACACGTTGTATATATGGGTGACAGAATTATTTGTTCAGGCTTTAAAATGAATTTTTACGTTAATATATTCATTGTACCAAGTTTGATTAGGATCTGTAAAATGCACGAAAGTTGGAGAACTACACAGTATCATACATTTAATTTTTTTCAATTTCTATTTTATTAAATATCTTACTTTGATTTCATGGAATTTTTTAGCTTTCTTGTTTGGCGACAAAAGTGTTAAAATTTTTACCCTCAGATAAGGGCACTCTTGATAAGGGTCATTTAACCCTTGCTTGTTGACGCGGATGCCTTGAATTTTGCATAAAAACCCACAGTCTAGCTGCAACATATAAGAACAACGCTGCGTTCTGAAAAGTGTCGGGTATAAATCTTCGAACGACGACGTCCAGCTTGCGATAAAAACGAGCCCTAAGCGAAGCGAAATAAAGTTTCATTTTTGTTTCCCCAGTTCATAGCGGAACTCCGAAGTTCCATTTCCGTTCCTCGTCATCTTGGAAACTGGAATAAAGTTTTTCGGGACCGCTTGTCCCGTTTCCTCTCGCTTCGTCTTATCAACGGTGCATGAACGTTTCCAAAACAAAGTCGGCGAGCACACCATTTCCATTGTCGCTCGCTTTGTTCCGATTATACAGGGTGTCCCTGCATCAATGGTGCAAACTTCGAAGCAGTGATTCCGTGTGGGAAAATAAGTCAAAAACATGGAATTAATTTTCGCCACGTTTTCGAGATAATCTGTTCATGACCCAACGATTCTACTTACAAATATTAGCACGAATTTGTTGTTCAAACACGATTTTCTCGAAAACAAAGTCTTAAATGGAAAACATTTATTTCATATTTTCCACTTATTTTCAGAATCACTCCCTCCAACAAGTGTTTGCCCCACCTAACATAATCAGTCTTGTGAATTAATACGTTGACTGCCATGTCACCCATATATGACGGAATTATTTGTTCATTCTTTAAAATGAATTTTTACGTTAATATATATATATATCCATTGTACCAAATTTGATTAGGATCTGTAAAATGCAAGAAAGTTGAAGAACTACACAATAATTTTTTTCAATTTCTATGTTATTAAATAACTTACTTTGATTTCATGGAATTTTTGAGCTTTCCTGTTTGGCGATCAAAGTGTTAAACCCCGTCGCGAATTGAATTGAGTCTCTATATATGTCGCCAAGGCCTGTATGATAAACGTCGCGGAATTATCCCCACTACCACGAAGCTCGAGGGGTCTCGGACGCCGAGGAGTGTAAACATCACGCGGCTCGAGTTATGTCTCCTAGACGATACACAATGCTGGCAAGACCCTTGTTGTTGACATACATCGAGAAATAAAAACATCATCCGAATGGTTCCATTATAGAAACGCGTTGATCGCTCGCGCGATATATCTGGCACAGTTGGATTTATTTACGGAGACGAGTGTCAGTCTTTACAAAAAATAGAAATAGAATTTCATCAATGTACGAAAACACGTATCGATATTTATAGCAAGCAGGAATAGAACAGGATTCACGAAAACACCTTACTTATAAACAGACTGCGTATTATTAAGCATTTATAATAAGAATGATTAGAGGCAGTGCAAAGATGTGAAAACATTTCTCTATGTCTCCTATAACCCGGACACAATCTCTGTACACTAATTGTTGTTACTGCCATTGCGTAATAGCGAATATGAAATTTCTTTAACTTTCTCGGAACATTTGGGTGATTCTTAAATTATATGTATAGCGAAAAGTATTTTGCTTTTCTGTGAAATTGTACCACTTAAGGTCTAAAAACACTGTTGTATCATTTCCATTGAAATGATTCAGAAAAGAAACAAAGTAGCTTCTATATCGTGCAACTGCATGTATGCAATTTTTATTTTGCACAGTAATCCGCAGACTATTTATAAGATAAAAATTTTATCAACGACAAGGTGCGGTAGAATGCAAACGCACGCACAGCAGCAATCTAGATTCGAGGTCGTAATCTTGAACGCTTAAAGAAGAACTTGGAATATAAAGATCCCCCATACATATTCCCGAACTACTACATTTCTCCGGTGATCATGAGATGCAGCCGCTAGTGCTCACCTCGCAAGGTCTTTAGAAGATAAATATGGTAGTACTCGTGGCACTGAAAAAAAATTAACGACCTTGAAACATCCTTGACGGGTCTACTTGGAACCAAGAGAACCAAGAAAACGCTACCACGCAGTGTCCCTGAGGAAATCAAACAACTTCTTGTTTTTAACTATCCGATTGAAATGCATACACGTTGGGAACACATTGTTAGTTACAGGACTTGTGTGTCGACGGAAATTTCAATGTTATTTGCAGCAAATGAAAGGCTAAAAACTCAACGCCAAAAATTTGTAACGAATTTTGCTTCCAGGCAAGGAAAACTAATAAATCGTGCCTGACTTGATTATTCATTTCTTGTTAATTCTAAATGTTTGATAACAAATATTATCCAGAAAATATTTTCTTAACGTTATTACAATAATGTTGTAGGAAAACATTGTTAAACAGATCTTTTACATAAATTGATAAATTAGCTTAAATTGCGTTGCTCTCCTTCATAAATTCTGTGTATTATAATTAAACTACAAATCTTTAATCTAACTCTCTCAAAAATAAATATTTATCGATACAGACTTACGACATAATTTATAATTTGCTGCAATAAATGGTTCGACGCATCATCTTCGATAATTAAATTGTCAACTAACAATTGTCGTTTATTCCATCGCACGAGTATCTAGTTTTTGTTAACCATGTGCAAAAATATGACGAATAGAATGGTTTTAAAACGACCTCGTTTATCGATCATTTCAAACAATGTCAATTCAAAACGACTACGGGCTGTCGAACAGAAAATGGATTGCCGCGGTGGAAAAAATTCATGTATTTTCAATGGGATCAGTTAGGTTACAGTGTAGCCAAACTTATAATATGAAATTTTCAGTATGTTTATAACTAACATAGATCTACAAAATGCATATTTTACATTTTCATGACAGGCTCAAATAAAAAACTTTTGGAAAGTGCCTTTTTTATTTCCTCTTCTAATTCCTAGCAATTGCAATTTTTTCAAATTCTTTTTTGCACGTCATTCGGTAAACCAATTCTTCTAACTCCTCAAAAAAGTCGGATCGTTTGATCCAATTTGAAAAAAAGTTATACCGTTTTAAGGGGTTATATACAGTCAGGAGGCCCAAAAAAAGCGATTTTTTAAGAATTTTTCCTGAGAAGATCTTTACATCTATTAATGTAAAAATTTGTACACATATTATGGTAACTTTTAACTGTACTTAAACATTTTTTATTTGTAAAAATAATAATTTTGAAACCTGCTATAGTTGATCTCGTGGAGCTCCTTTAAAAAAAGGCGCCTTGCGGTGACCACTATATCTCTGGACTGGATCATCAAAAATGAAAAAACCAAACTGATTTCGTTAAAGAAATGTATAATCTAGTAATTAATCGAAGGAATAAGCAAAATAAAATTTTGTGACAAAATGGCGGCTTTTCAAAGAAAAAAAATCGATTTTTTACCAAAATTTTGGCCTTAAATTGTTTATAAAAAAAAATACTCATCGGAGAGAAAAAAGCTTCGATTGATTACTAAAAAATATACTTAAGAAGCTTGTGTTAAAATTTGAGAGTGATCGGTTCAGCCGTTTCCGAGAAATCTTGGTCACCGATTTTGAAAACACAGTTTCGAGAAAAACGCGTCGAAATATCGCGTTGAAACGCGTCAGTTTCAGAAGCACTTTACATAGAGACAGAAGCTTTACATAGAGCTCCAGCACTTCGGCAGCTTCTAACTTTATTTTTTACACAAAGAACACTTCATCCAAAGAAGGGAACATTTACAATAGGCAGATAAATAAAAGGAACAGAGTTCTAGGTAAGCGCTGTCGCTCCGGCCCTTCTACTTTCAAACGCTCTGACACGTCTTTACAAATATGCGTGTAACTTCGAAAATAATCGCCGCATTGACTTGAAATTTTTCGTACGTATACTTAAATATATGTACATTACGAAAATGAAATAAAAAGAAAAATCGATTTTTTGAAAATTCTAACTGTACCCCTTAACACTAGAACGACCAAGCACTAAATGCAACTGGCATACATTGCCTTATAATAACAACAAACTTAACTTATAATAATAACAAAATTAAACATCTACTTCGATAGAGAAGTTTATTAAAAAATTTTCTCATTGAAACATATTTATAATTTCAATATCTCTAAAAGAAAAAATTAGGAGGAAGTCATTTTGACCCATCCGGTAGTTCTAGTGTTAAAGGACGTTCGAATACTTTCGCGAGCCTGTGGATGTCGAGTAAACAGTGTAACGTGAACGCGTCAATTTCTGCAAGCGGCTCTAATAATTCGGTGTCCCCTGTCGGTCCGTGGCGTTGCCATTTGTGTCTCAATGACGAGAACGACTGGCCGCGTACCAAAACAGTTGGGATCTAACAAGTTCCTCCGCGGCAGTCTGTCTCATATACGATTCCTCCGTGGAAATTGGCCGGGGTTCGAACGGCATTAAAACTTTTGTATCGAACGTAGATTTTATTAGCCCGAGCACGTACCGAGAGGGGCTTTCGGCCCGATGCTACCCGAAACTTCTCTCAAGTCCGATTGCAGCAAGTTTGAGGCTGCCCGGGAAGATCGCATTATTTTCAAGCGTAGGTCAGGCACACAGCGGTTGCGATAACCGTATTATCGTCCCGTCTCGTAAACTTGTTTCGCGTAGTTTACGAGCACGCGAGTCTTAACTGCCGTGTACGAGCCAACCCACGAAACAGCGATCAGACTATTCCGTGATATGTACTTCCATATCGTCAATTATCGTAATTCCCAAGAAAATCGCGTTCCCGAGCGTACGATACTCGCCGATCCGTGTACGCTGGACATCCGATCGTTCCAACGAAAATATTAACCGTTCCCCTCGGTAATATCAAGTCCGACTCGTTACGAGCATTTCAAACGGCCTATCAAGCTTTTAACACCTCCGACACCAGAGACTGGGGCTATTTTGACCCAGAATACAAAGATCCTCGTTTACTCACCGAATATCTCGCGATTTTACGTTTTGAGACAATAGAAAGACTACCGTGTCCACAAAAAATTGATAAATTAACACTTTGACTGCCAAACTAGAAACCTCAAAAATTCCATAAAGTTAAAGTAAGTTATTTAATGAATTAAAAATTGAAAAACAATTAAATGTATGATATTGCGTGGTCCTCCAACTTTCTTACATTTTACAGTTCCTAATCAAATTTGGTACAATGAATATATTAACGTAAAAATTTATCATAAATCAACAAAATTTTTTCAGAAAAACTATTCAACCCTTCGCATTGGGATTTTGCATACGCATTTATTGGAATTTGGAGTATATATGTGATTTTTTAAAGTGAAAAAAAAATTATACGGGTTATATAAGAATACGTAGAATCTACAGTCTGTTAATAAACAATATTTTTCTGAGAGAGAAAAAAAAAATCGAATTGAATCTTTCTTCGGGCCAACACTCGAATTTGTTCTTTGAAAACTACTATAAACATAAGTGTAACACACCTTTTCATTCTAACGTCAGTGTTGGAACCACTTCGGAATGGCAACTGTTTCGCATGGTTTTGATATAATGAGAGATTCCGATAATGAAAGAGAGAATTAACCATGAATGAATGGGGAACAACTAAACAGAAGCTTGCCAGCATGTAACAATTGCAGAGTCGTGTTCGCTACTTCCTTGTAATTACATTCAGCGGCCCAAGCAATGCGACTGCGGTGAAGGAATGTTATCGTTCTATTATCTATTTTGTTTAAATGAATCGTAACTGTGCACTTCTGTGCGACAACGGGTCATCTCACATTCTAGATTCGAACCTTGAACACGGCGTTTAGAATTTATTCACGGTTCAATCGATTTTCCTACCCATTCTTTAAGCAATATTTTTACTTTAATAATTATATCGAACCTCTCGTTGTTAAGAGAAACTTTGCAATTGAAACACGTTGATTTAAACCAAAATCTGTGCGATAACTGAAACGTAAATTCTAGATATTGTAAAATATTTTGGGACAAGAAAGAGAAAAAATTTTTAATATTTTTTCGATGCAAACATTACACATGTTTGCTATACAACGTAGGTGCATATTTGAAAAGATTGAGAGTTTTAATACGTCTTGAAAGATTGTATTGATGTACACTATTCATAGATCACATAATTACCAGTTCCCCCGCCATCTTCAACATTTGCAACTTATATATGTGAAGATTAGTTTTACGTCAGCTTGTCTTAATAACATACTCCCAACCCGGGAAAAAATAATTATGCATGTCGAACCTGTTATCCAGATAAATGGATATCTTGTTATTCTAAGATTTCTTCAAAGGAAGCGATGAAACCATGAATAAACATTAACTCGAAAATTAATGCTCACTTAAAAATGGCATACCAGCATTTTAACGATTATTTTCCTTATTCTTATTAATAGATATCTCGCTAGCCTGTGTTGCCAGGACATGCTTTTCTCGATTTAACCTCCTGATCGATTGTTTTTTAAGAGATCGATGATCAACGCGACACCCGATATCTTTCTCATTGAAATGCTGTGTATCACGAGCAAAAAGGAGACGGTACGTCGTGGAGATTGTAGAATGTAAGTGGAAAATGAATTGAACACCGCCATCGAGTTGAACAACGAAACAGCATAACTTATTCGAACCTGTTTACCTTGGTGTCTGCTATTATTGAGACTGATAACATTGATAGAAGCGGGAAGTCATGATCACGGTAATTACCATTGACGAAATGTACTTAGTAGAAATAATAGTAGTAATCAGCTACGAACGATTAAACATTGTGAAAATCGCAGTAATGACAGTCCAATAATTTGGAATCCATCGGTGTGTGTGTGTGTGTGTGTATGTATGTGTGGGTTCTAATCATTTTGATCTAGCAATTAATGTCTTACTCCCATTATTGAGCATTCGCGATGCCCTGCAAATTTTATTGTTATGTCCTCGGAACTGTCGACGTTACATTATCTCTAAGCCTTTGTTGACCACCGAACTCTTATTGTTCTAAAAATATTGTATTTAAGTCTAAACTACGAGGTGTCCCCGAAATTTTGTACTTCCTCGAAAGGGATGAATGTTCAAATGAGCTTTTTACTGTTATAGAATACATCCTGGAGCACAGATAAAGAAAAAACCATGAAATAAATAAACATCAAATTTGTTTGTATTACAAGCTTGAAATTGTCTGATAAGATCACGTGACGACTAATGTCGTCCATAGTGTTCTTAAATTATGTGCATTTATGATTTGCAGACGTCAATCTGCATACGAACATGATAACAATTCGGCGAAGTACAAAACATTTGTTTTAATGCAAAATCGCCAATCGACATGATTGCAAAAACACTACGAAAACAATGAGCTCGTTGGAAAACGGTCACGAACAGTAAACGAAAATCATACAACTTATTGCATGCACGTAAGTCTGTACTAACACGCTGATACACCGAAATCAATTAAATAAAAATCAGCAAACACGCGTGCCTATTAGATAGAAATCGACCGACGCGTCTGGTCATGACATACCGATTCTACTTACTCCACTAGACTAGATTCTACTTACATACGTAAGTAGTAAGTAGAATCGGTATTTCATGACCAGACGCATTCTTATATAACGATAAGAAATTTTTCAAATTGGATTTAACATTTTGGTATGAATCGTAGATACAGAAATATTAGGGGTACCCATAAGTAGTCAATTATTTTGAAATCTAAACCAAACTTTGTAGTAAATTCAAGATTTTATTTCTTAATTTATTATACAGGGTGTTTGGTAACTGGTGGTACAAGCGAAAAGGGGGTGATTCTACATGAAAGAATAAGTCGAAAATATAGAATAAAATTTTTTTCATCCGAAGTTTCGTTATCGAGAAAATCGAGTTTGAAATGCAGCATGCTATTCGATAGGAATTGTCTGACGCGTCTGATCATGACCAACCAAATCTACTTCCTGCATATACTAAAGCACACAAACCTGACAGATCTTCAAAGTCGATTTTCTCGAAAACAAAGCCTCAAACGAAAAATGTTTATTCTATATTTTCGACTTATCCTTTCATGTGGAATCACCCCCTTTTCGCTAGTACCACCAGTTACCAAACACCCTGTATAATCTCCATCATTATTTAAGGACAGTTTACCATTTTTCCTGCAAATTTTCAATCCCCCTCTTATAGAAATCCAGGGTTCGTGAAACAAAATATGACTCAAGGTGTCTCCTTACATGTTCTACAGAAGTGAACGTTTTATTTCTTAAATAATGCTCGAGAGATCTAAAAACACGATAGTCAGAGGGAGCAATATCCGGTGAGTAAAACCTCCCATTGAAAAAAAAAATGATACTCTTTAGAATATTTTGAGCACAGGTTGCTTTACCGAAAACTGTAAAAGAATACGTGTTTCATCGATCGGTACAGAACTAGAGGCGAAACAAATTCTTTGCAAACAATCGATTACTTATGCGTACCCCTAATACTAAACTTTCGAAGGGAAAATTTTGAAAATTTCGTACTCGACGGGTCGAGGGTTGGAAATTCTTTGCTAATAATCGATTACTTATGCGTACCCTTAATACTAAACTTTCGAAAGGAAAATTTGAAAAATTTCGTACTCGACGGGTCGAGGGTTGGAACAGGCGGTCCGAGATGAAAAGGAGAAAACGCCTCGGATCGCGACGGGGGTTGAAAATTATGGTTGTCCGTTTGATCGGAGCCGATCATCCGGGCGATTTTTCGTGGCGCTGTTATCGGTGCCGATTATCGGCCAAGGGAGAAGTGCAATTTCGTAGCTGCGGGGAATGGCGAACGTGCGGGGCCGGCGATCGTCCGCGATGTAAATTCGAAGTCACGACAATCAGCTTTTAATATAGCGTAGGTTCGCGTGCCTCGCTCGATGCTTACGTCACGAACAGGCGAATACACCTCTACAGAGGCGAGTTTACGTCGAGTGTGTAAATCGAGCCTTTCCTTTCTTTCCATTCGCACCTTGTCCTCGTCCCTGCCTGCGTCCCGAAGTTTACACCCCAGCGAGTCTAGGTCAGGAACAACGATGACGACAGCTACCAACGTTTGACCTTAAGACTAATTTTAAAATTCACACCGAGAGGGTGAGTCTCGCAGCGCGGGACAACCACGGCCGGGACCATCTTCCGCGACGAAATCGTCAACATTATCGCGATCATTCACCAAATGCCGTCCGTCTTGTTCGCGCGTGTGCGCCAGTCTTAGGCACATTCGAGGATACCGTGGCAACGCACAGTGGTCCCAAAGCCCAAAAACGTGGCCAAAACCTAAAAAATGAACTTTCCGGTACACTCCTGTCCATAAATCACCAGACACTTAATCGCTTTCGTCGTTTTGTACCAAACACCTTAACCAGTTAAGTGTGTTTGAGGACTACACTCCGCGACAAAAAGATGGCACACCCGTAAATATTGCTATTCCTGAAAACTGTGATAAAATTTGATATGTTTCTCTCCGTGTATGTATTTCGGTGGAGCTTCGAGGCTACTTACACCGGCGGATTTAAGCGCAGGTTACAGATTCTAGTCTAAATGTAAACATCGGGGGTCACCGAAGCGACAAAATGATGGCACAGTCTTCAAATTCTTTCTTTGCAGTTGACACTAGACCGTCAGACTGTTTATATCGTATACTGTGTTACTGTGCATTAAATATTGTGTGTGTTTCTTATTATCCTCTATTGAAACTACACTATGGGTAGTGGAAAATCTTTATCCGATGCTGAAATAAAAACAATTTTGACATTGCGTAAAGAGAATTACTCAGTTTCGAAAATTGCACGTATTATACATCGGAGCAGAAAAGTGGTGTATAATTTATTAAAAAATCCCAGAACATACGGTACAAAAAAGAGTTCCGGTCGACCGAAAGCAGTAAGCAATCGCGGAAAACGTGCAATTTTAAAAGAAGCTTCGAATTCTTCGGGAACATCACGACAAATTGCTAAAGCAGCTGGCGTACACACAAATATACGTAATGTGCAAAGGATAATAAAAGAATGTCCGCACTTAGTTCGAATGAAATTGAAAAAAAACCACCTTTAACCGCTCAGCATAAATCAGAGCGTTTGAAATTTGCTCAAGAGCATATACATTGGAGAAAAAAGTGGCGTCGTGTTATTTTTAGTGATGAAAAAAGGTTTAATCTAGATGAGCCGGATGGTTTCGCACACTACTTTCACGACCTGCGGAAAGAAGAAAGGATATTAAGCCGCAGACACATGGGTGGCGGAGGAGTAATGCTTTGGGCCGGAATTGGGTATCGAGGAGTGACCGAAGTAAAATTTATAAACAAAACTATGAATAGCAAAATTTATATAGATTTGATAGACGAACAATTAACTAAATTCAGACAGACAATTTCCGGGGAAAATTGTATATTTCAGCAGGATAATGCAAGTGTGCATACTGCGAAATGCGTTAAGCAGTACTTTGAGCAAAACAAAATTAGTGTCTTAACGTGGCCAGCGAGATCGCCAGATCTCAACATAATTGAAAATTGTTGGGCACAACTAGCAAGGCATGTTTATGAAGGCGGAAGACAATTCCAAAGCCTTGCACATTTAAAAACGTGCATAGAACAAAAATGGACAAAAATACGGCCAAAATATATTAAAAAACTTTTTAAGTCACTTCCGAAACGTATGTTGGCTGTTCTAGCAAATAAGGGAGGCCACACAAAATATTAAACATAATGTTATATATTTTATGTACGTAAATCACGTATTTTTTTGTATATGTGCCATCATTTTGTCGTACCAATTTTTTGTTATTTTTTGTTTCCATAAACAAATGGACATTTTCTTTAATTTTATTGTTTGTAATGTAGTTTATTTTGCAATAAAAATGTATAAGTACCAAAAAAGACTAGATTTATTATGTCCAAATGATGAAAACATTGAATTTTCGTGGTGTGCCATCTTTCTGTCGCGGAGTGTATATCCGTGATGGAGATGTGGCAGAATTTTGTGTCATGACGACTATATCCGTCATGCGTAAAATTTTGTTACAATTTGATATTTAACCCTTATGTGGGCAACCAAACTTTTCACGGTTGTTGGGCAACCGGGGTACCCGGGTACCCCGAGCGTTCGGTGCCGATATATAAAAAATAAAGTGACAATTTTACTTTCATGCTTTCCCATAACTTTTAGTTTTTTTGTCTATGGTATACTAAGTATTGTTTTAAACAGTTTAAGTGAAGCAACTGCTTCAAAAAATAGTATAACTCAATGCTAAGATCAAACTTTTATGCTATTCGTATGTGGACGTACGGTATTTGACTCTTCGACTTACACAACAGTACAACAGTATTCAACTTTATTTGTTCACAACCAAAATGTTACAATATATTCGTATGTGCCAAAAAAAAAAAAAAAGAAAAGTTTGTTGTATTACTATCCACAATGCACAATGATAATGTTGTTTCTGGGCCAAAGAGGAAACCAGAAATAGTCCACTTCTATAAGAAAACAAAATCTGGTGTCGACATGATAGATCAAATTTTGAGACGATACAGTATACAAAGACGTACTAACAGATGGCCATTAGCATTTTTTTTTTTTTACATAATTGACATTGCTGCTCTTGCCTCATACATCATATATTTCTAATAACGATACGTTGCCTAACAAATCCAATAATCGCCGAATATTTTTACGCCAAGTGAGAGAGGAACTTTTGTCTTCCAGTAATTAGAAGTCGATCAACCAATGTTCAAGTGATGAGACATTTCTCTTGTAAATTAGCAATAGAAAGCATGCTGCATAAGTCAGCAACAATGACCGACGTTCCTTCAACTTCAGGCACTGTACAACAACGAGATAAAACTGGACGAAAAAGAGTTGTAGGCTCATGTTATATATACCAAGCTGACTCTGATAGAAAACGTAGAAAGACACGAAAATATTGTCAAAACTGTATAAAACCAGTTTTCCGACGAACACGCAAATACTCTGACAGTTTGTAAAAATTGTCCTATTATTGGTTAATAATAGTAACTATACTAATAATAAAATAGTACCAATTGAAAAAATTTGTGTGTTGTATGATTGTGTTGTAAAACTTCCCTTCATAAGCATCCAACTACAACTTCCTATGTATGGGTACCCGGGTACCCGGTTACCCAACAACCGTATAAATAAGATTAAAGCCTTATTATTTAATATGTTTTGCATCAATTTTAATTCTGTAACCATAAATCGACAGAGAACCTTCTAAATAATGGGGATCCAGGGCGGTTTTACGATATCTTCATAAAAACATAACAAATTATTAGAGCAAAAACATAGAAAGGGGTACCCGGGTACCCGGTTGCCCACATAAGGGTTAAATTGTAATTCTGGCGAAAAGTAAATTATATTCGTAAATTTTAATATGTTTAAAATGTTTAAAGGTCAAGACGAAATGAAACAAACAAATGAAAATTATAAATAATTTGAGTTGGATTTATAACTTCCTGAGAGCTAACTCGTAAGCACTCGCTTGATTATCGCGACACACACTGGTGGGCGCTTTGCAAAGAGATCGCCACAGTTAACTGGTTAAATTTCGACTCATCGGTCCACGACACCTTTTCCCAATCTTCAGCAGTGTAATCTTTATATAATTTTGCCTACTGCAGTCTTTTTTTCTTATTCTGAGTCCTTAATAACGGGTTTTTAACTGCAACACACCCGCGAAGCCCTGCTTGCAAAAGACGTCGCTCAACTGTTGTTGTGCCAATTGGATCCTCTCGAACTTTGTTAACTTCTGCCGCAATTTCTGTTGCTGTCATCCTCCTGTTTCGTTTACTTAACGTTTGTATATAGCTGTCTTCATTTTCTGTTGTTTTCTTTGGGCCGTCTAGTTCGTTTTTTATATTCAAAAGTATTAGTATCTGTTAACTTTTTCACTGTATCATGCACTGTTGATTTCGGAATTTTAGTTTTTATCGCAATTTCCCGCACAGAATAGCCTTCTTTAGCAAGAGTAATAATACTCGAACGCTTTCGAACGGATAATTTTTTTCTAGAACTGCTCATACTGATCACATGCACTTGAAATGAAGAAGAAACAGCGACTTCGCCTTCGCAGCTCCATGCTTATCTCTATTTAGTCTAAAACTCCTCTTACAGTGTTTATAAACTCTTTATAATGTTCCAAATATAGTCCTCTGATGGTTTTGAACGTCCAAAGCGAACAATATATCCCAACATGTACCGGATGGAAACCTAACGAAATGAGTGTTTACGCATGCAGTTCCCTTTTTAAACGTTTATTTAAATAACTAATATTTATTTCTATTTTTACATACCGAGATTATCGTAAAATACCTAAACATTATAAGATCAACAATAAAATCAAGCTAGAGAGTTGTATCTGTGTTTTAATCATTCTTTTGCTGAAAAGGAGTAAGTGTCCGGTGACTTATGGACGGAAGTGTAGGTAAGTTTTAAGCATGGGGTTGGTTACTCTAAGAGTGTTTCTAAGTGGTGGTAAAAAGCAAAATGATCATTTTTTGATACCTGACCAACAGTCAAAGTCCGAACTTCGAGTTCATTAGACCGTGCCTTTTTAAGCTTGTGAAGCGCATTGCCAATTTTAAGTGTACCGTGTACAAATTGTATTGAAACGAATCGATTTTAATTGTGCATTATGGATGCTGTTTGTGGAGGTAAGTTGCATAGTTTTTAGTGCCAAATGTTTATTGTTAACCGATATCCATGTATGCAAAGGAGAGAGTGAAAGTGAAGGCATAAATTTTGAAAATGTAGAGTAAAAGTTGAAAGTCTCGCCGACTCACTCGCTAAAACTTGTTGGAGCTTCTACTACTTAGTATTATCTTGCAATTGTAAAAAAAATTGGCTGCACATAGCTGCACCTTTAGTCGTAACATTGTTTTTTGTAACACAGAGTAGGCATTTTACGTGGTTTCCTTGCATTTCTTGTCAAACTGTGAGAGATATGTACTAAGTCTGTCTGTAAAATTTGAACAGATTTTGAATGGAATGTCAATTTTTTATAAAGAATCATATATCCGAATTTTTTCAATACCAATTTTCAAGTCATTTTCAGAAAATGTAAATATTTACATTGGTAATTCTTGCTCTCCTACTACATTATCATATTGAATTCATAATATTGACCAGAAAGTCGAGATTTCCTAACAAATTAGAATTAAAATATCTCCTAAAGTAATGATTTTTTACAGAAATAGATTAATACTTTTTTGTAAAGAATATGAAGGAGCATCAGCTGATGAAATAAAAAATATATGATTCCATTTAAAAAAACATGATTGACCTTCATATGTTCTATACACGTTCACCTACAAAAAAATGTTCCATCAGAAAGTGCCCCTCCCAAAACCATTGAACTTCATCTAAAACATTGTTTGCTCTGCGTAATAATAATGACGTAAATCTAGATGGCAAAATGTGGTGACCCACCCTGTATAGACAGTTGTCTGAATGATTTGCAACGTTTCTATGCGATATTGTCCCAGACAACATTTCGGTATAAGAGGGAGAATTCAACTAAACGGAGCAGATGCCATTTGGTGGATTCAATATTTATGCATTAGACAATCCTCTCTTCGAGTCGCAGATCCCAAAGTATCATCTATCGCGTTTCACACGCGATGTCCCCGAACATTTTGAACAACCTCGTGCGCATCCTCTCTGGTCGAACCCTGAAAAACTCTACTCGAATCGACCGTATCCGCGCGTTTGCAAATATTGCTGGCTTCCTTCCACGATTTCGTAATTGAAATTTGGGTCACATTAAATTAAACTTCCAAACACGATTCCTGCATTCCGTAATTACGCAACTTGTACACGCGGCAGTCGTTCAGTTTTTCAGTCGGAGCTCGCCTAAGCAGAACTCTCATTATGCGCAGAACGATTCGCGAATCAAGATAGGCAAAGTCAAAATTTCTTGCTGAAATGAATGTGACAGTATTCTCGACACTAGTGGTTCACGGAACCCGGCAAAATGGCGGGTTCCAATATTTTCAACTTATGATCCAGCGAAATCTTAACGATCAGGAATTACGGAACGAACTTATTTCTTCGGGAATATGTTATCTAAAAACTGGCGAAACAGAAGTATCCTGTTATTTTCATAATGTAAAATAGCCACCTTTAAATTCTGTGACGTCACTTATTCATTTTTGCATAAACTAAACATGTATTTGCCGTCTTTGTGGAAAATTCGACGATACGCATTACGAATATGCAGATATATTTAAACAACGCTTTGAAGCGTAAAAAAGTACCGGAAACGCGATTTTTCGTAGATATCTTCTGACGTTTCGAAAGCACTAAAAATGTATGAGATCCGATTACAATACAAGCGAACCTTCGACCCATAGCGAACGTCGATAGAAACCAGGTTCTATAGAGTCACGTAACACTAATACACCATATAAAACATGAGAACAGGCGAAATTTGATAATTTGCGAACTCTATTCCTCGCGAGACAATAAGAATATGAAACAATGAAATAGTCTAGCTAGTTTCGTATAACACGGAAACGGTATAGGCATGCACAGCTCGTGGAGAAATACTCTTTACAAAGTGTTGTCTATAGGCAAGGAAAGTTAAATTACTGTTCTAGGTCGCTTAACTATCTACGCTAATCAAAACTTATTTGCACGTAATGAATGGTATATTTACCGTTTCTTCCGCGTAGCGGAACGTAAATATTCCATGCTTCGTTATTGAAAGCAACGAACGCGTTATTCATCGCTTTCGAACGTCACCAGCGAAATGACTATCGTTTAGTTATCGTATTCCGTGCATCCGAAATGAAGATCGAAGAAAAATAGAAAACTATAAAAATTGGACAACCGCTGTGGATTATGGAAAATAAAGGGAAAAAACAAAAACAAAAAGCGACATTATTTATGGGACAGCCTAGCACGAACGGGGAAGAAAAGAGCTTCTTGACGCGAGGAATTATTAAAATATTCGTAGAACGTTCGTGATGTTTTATGCACGTAGAACTGCCAGTGCTCTCCGATACGAGTGGCATAAGCATACTTTCCCTATGCCAGAAGAATTTAGGGTGCAAAACGAGCGTAGGGGAACGCGGCGAGCCAAAAACCGAAGATTCGATCGCTGAACAGACATTTTGAAAAACGACCCTCGCGGAACAGGAAACAATGGGGATCGGTCGCGTATATATGGCATCCATTAGAAACTACAGAGAGGCTACATTAGTAGGGCAAGACGGTGTGGCAGAGAGGTCTGGGAGAAGACCTCGGTCGCGAGCTACCTAAGCCCGACCCAGTTATTAAGGCGCTTATTCAATATTCGTGGTTATTTAGTTGCATTTCCTTCTATCCTGCTGCAAAGCCCAGTGTTTACGAAAATCTTTGCGGCACGGGATAGACACATGATCCAAGATGCAGCATCCATCGATGCTGTGCCGCGGTGGTGAAGTGCGAAAGGTATCGCGAGCTCCACACGGTGCCATACTTTCTGCTGAAACGTGTGCTGGTTTCCTGGTTTCTATGCTTACGATGGGAATCTTCGATTTTATACGGGAGACGTGAAAACGATCGTTCGATAACGAGGAATTAAGTAAAAATTTTATGAAACACGATAATATTACTAATATTACATTGCAATTATTTTTATTCCACCAGGATTAAGCCATTCGGACGTGGTGCTAACAGACAAATACTGAATAAGTGAGTTTACATACAGTGGCATGAGACAAATTGATAAAAACTGGCAGCTTGAGTATCTCGAAAATGTAGAAGTTAGATTTTCAGTATATTCTAGTATATTCTGCAATATTCTGGAAGGTTCTGGTATATTTGGCTATATTCTGGTATATTCTAGTATATTCTGATATATTCTAGTATATTCTGGTATATTCTAGTATATTCTGATATATTCTAGTATATTCTGGTATATTCTAGTATATTCTGATATATTCTAGTATATTCTGGTATATTCTGTTATGTTCTATTATATTCTGGTACTTTGTAGTATATTCTGCTATATTCTGACAGGTTCTGGTATATTTGGCTATATTCTAGTATATTCACGTATATTCTAGTATATTTGTCTATATTCTGGTATATTCTCGTATATTCTAGTATATTTGTCTATATTCTGGTATATTCTCGTATATTCTAGTATATTCTAGTATATTCTGGTTTATTCTGGCATATTCTCGTATATTCTAGTCAATTCTGATATATTCTAGAATATTCTGGTATATTCTCGTATTTTCTGACATATTCTAGTAAATACTGGAATATTCTGTTATATTCTACTATATTCTGGTACTTTGAAGTATGTTCTGGCATATTCTCGTATATTCTAGTCAATTCTGATATATTCTAGTATATTCTGGTATATTCTCGTATTTTCTGACATATTCTAGTAAATACTGGTATATTCTGTTATATTCTACTATATTCTGGTACTTTGAAGTATATTCTGGTATATTCTCGTATATTCTAGTAAATTCTGATATATTCTAGTATATTCTGGTATATTCTCGTATTTTCTGACATATTCTAGTAAATACTGGAATATTCTGTTATTTTCTACTATATTCTGGTACTTTGAAGTATGTTCTGGCATATTCTCGTATATTCTCGTCAATTCTGATATATTCTAGTATATTCTGGTATATTCTCGTATTTTCTGACATATTCTAGTAAATACTGGTATATTCTGTTATATTCTACTATATTCTGGTACTTTGAAGTATATTCTGGTATATTCTGCTATATTATGGTACGTTGTAGTATATTCTGGTATATTCTGATAGGTTCTGTTATATTTGGCTATATTCTGGTGTATTCTACTACATTCTGGTACTTTGAAGTATATTCTGGTATATTCTGCTATATTCTGACAGGTTCTGTTATATTTGGCTATATTCTGGGGTATTCTACTATATTCTGGTACTTTGAAGTATATTCTGGTATATTCTGGTATATTCTGCTATATTACGGTACGTTGTAGTATATTCTGGTATATTCTGATATTTTCTGGTGTACACTGGTATGTTGTAGTATATTCTGGTATATTGTCGTACATTCAGGTATGTTCTTTGATATTCTAGCATATTCTGGGATATTCTGGCATATTTTTTGGCGCACAAATTCTCTCCAATCGTCATAAAAATGTCGAGCCGTGTCTGCGCGTGTAATTCTTTAATCTTGCAAAATCAGATTAGAGATAAAGTGATCACCACGTGGGACAACACTGCTCGAAAATCCGCCGGTGTTCCATGCGCTTTAAGGCGGGTCCGACGCACTCCATTTTATTTCAATTACGTTGCACATATATCGCAGAAACGCATCCGGATTGCGTCGTGCGCAAATGTAACGCAATTATAAAATGTCTCGTACGGTGGAAATAATATGCTAAAGCAACATATCGAATTAGTATCGAATTAAATATTGTTGACGCAACTTCTCTAATGAAATGCCGGGAACGTTTTGGAATGCAACGGATTAACAACGCGGAAGAGGCGCAGCGAAACGTTGCCACCGGCGGAATAAACTGCAATCGTACTCTTCCGCGTATGGAAAACCGTGAAATCCGAGCTCGTTTAAATAAAAGTAATGTCGTTGATGTTCGTGTTATTGTTTAATGCGGCCGTTCGTTTAAAAAGATTGAGTTATTTGATGGAAAGGGGAGGGAGGGAGAGATTCCGGTTCGATTGAATAATGTCTCGTACCGCTCGCATAATATGCATTCCTGGCTTTACAAGCAACACGAGATCAACGCGAACCACGTTTGTTTTCCGAACCACTTCGGCCCACGAACGCGGGTGTCTGCTTCCAGTCTCGTGTCATCGTTCGATCTCGCCAATTCCCGGATACGCGCAAAATTTGCGAACTCTAATTTCTCCCTTTCGCTCGGGTATATTGGAAAATTGAGCCGACGATTGGAAGCCGTAGAGCGTGACATTCGAAAACGGGACGCGTATCGCGATACCCCGGGGTACGCAAAGATCGTTGTTTTGTCGTTTGATCGTTGATTGCCGTAATCGCAATGGCGGCGATGGCTCGCAACGCGTAGCCCATTCTTGCGAATAAATCTAAAAACGATAAACGACGAACATAAGCTAAACAACATAGGCAAAATATTGGAAACAATACGCGATGTTAACACTAGATTTACAGAGCAATAAAACTATTTTACATCACTTTATAAAAATAACAAGAACGTATCCGAATTGTTAGCCATTCTTTTTCTTTTTGTAATATGTACCCAAAATAATTAATTTGTTGAATAATTCCTCGCACATGGATGCTTCTTTGCGATCCGAGTAATCCTAGAGAAAATATTGAAACCCGTCATTTTTCTTCCCAGAAATCTAATGTACACTTCGAATAGGAATTTCTCAATCATTTTAACTAACTCGTCATTTTAATTAGACATACCCAAATAATATATACAACTGTTTTAATGTTGAATTATATTAATGTTAACGTACAATGTTTTTCGAGACAGTATATTCAGGATATGGACCGTTTATTTTGAAAGTGGTGCAAGTCCATTTTCTTTTGTTTCGAGAAAATTAAATGTTAGCAGATCTGACAATTAAAAAAAAAAGCAAGAAAAATTGAACGAAGCATTGGCATTTTTTAAGATATTAAATACCAACTAGTTATAAACAAAAAGTTTACACTAAATTAAGCATAAATTACGTCATATCTCATTTTTTTTTTTGAAAGAACTTGCACCACTTTCAAAATAAACGATCCATATTATTACTAAATACAGTAGCAGACAAATAAATGGTTTTCCGGGCTCCGGGTATTTATCTGACGGCCAATGGCACGCGTGTTCTCCCCAGAGCGTGCTTGTTTATATTCTTGTAAACAACGCGTTTCGTGAGAGATGTGTTTCCAATCGCTATTTGGCAATCATTTATCTGCTGGTATTTCCTAATTACGAGTAGAGTAATTGTACGAGAAGCGTGTGTCGTTTTATCCGTGCATCGTTACAACGGAAAATATATATTGTACAATTATACATTTTTGCTAAAGCTGTCAGTCTCCTTATAATATTTGTCGGAGCTGTTCGAATAAGTAAAATAAGTTTTGGGAGTATGGAAAAAATGTGTAATGCTACATGCATACTTAAAAAGCATTCGCGTCACTGGCTACGTGCTTGAAATCGATGATTGCTCGAAGTCCTCTTGAATTAACGATAATGCGGTTTTCATGTTTTACGAGGATGTACTAAACGATGTACACTCGTAAGAGCGGAGATGGAATTAATCTTTTCGCGAGTGAGTTGTATACATCTGGTTCGTTTGTATGATTTCTGTGCGTGCAGTGTTCTGCATCGAGCGAAATAGCGAAAGAAGAAATGTGAATCGTAGAATTTCTACGTCTCCGCCGATGCGAAAAATCTTGCTGATTAAATTTTACAAAATATGCAGTAGAAATTTGCTACAAGCTTTCGAGCGTAATTTTTCATAATATTACGAATAAGGAAAATGTCGAATCGTCGGTTTTTGTATTTCAGAGACGACGAAAATTTTTGCTGGATTAAAATAGGCAAGGTTGAAGGCAACGTTTGTCAGATAGTGCCTTTCCTAAGCAATTGCTCATCGCTGGTGTTGTAAATTTGAAACCAGGTCGAGTGTCGTTAACTGATGGAGAAATGAGTGGATGTCGCAGTAGTGCTGCTAGGCAAGACAACACGGTTATTGAATTACCAGTCCAAAGAAAATTATGAATGATTGATATCTTCATCAAGCATCGCCGATCTTTCTGCATCATGAATTTCAGATCCGTCTAAAGAGTTTAGTTAATACGAAAATGCATTCGACAACAAAGGAATCGATTGAAGGACCTCAACTTAATTATAAACTACGAGATATGTGTATAAATTTTCTTGTCCTTTTTATTCGAGGCTTGACACGACCACAGTGTCACGTTCCTGAAAAGCATTTTTATACCGATCAAGGGCTAAGCTTCCGATAATTATTGAAAATCAAGACTTCTTATACAGGGTGTCCCGGTATTGACGGTACAACCCACAGTGGGCGAATCTACAGGAATCTATACGACATGGCGCGATGAATTCGTGATTCTACGAAAATATGGAATAAATTTTGTTCCTTTAACGTCAAGCTCGCGTGTCTACCATTTGCAAGACGTAGAACCGGTATGTCGTGAGCAGACGTGTCGGCGAATTTTCAAACTCGACTTTCTCGAGAACGAGGCATCAAATGCAAGAATTATATTTCGTATTCTCGTACTTATTTTCTCGCGTGGAATCACCACCCCCGCCGGTTTGCACTGGCACGCACGGTACGCAAAATGTTTAACATGTAAATTGATTCGGAACGGACGTCGAAATATTTTACGAAAAAAACCGCCGTTACCCAAGGGTGCAGTGCACCGCAGTATTTCGCGATGGCGGGGGTTGGTTCGAACGAACACGGGGGCGTTTCCAATCCCCTGTCCTATGTAGCGTATCATTTAACACATTGAACGCCAACGTGGAAGACCAAGGCAGAGATTAGGAACGCAATTAGACTCGTCAAATTTTCAAGAGTAATCCGCCTGTACTCGCATTCGACAGTAAAAGTGAATCAATGGTTGGAGTTACATTTAACTCACGCAATCTATTGACCAAGCACAGCGTGAGTTAAACACAACTCGCGTACAGTGAAATATTTATTGATCGTTTAATATAACTAACGAATTGTCAACGGTCGATTTCACCGTCTTGAATTCGGGCGACGAAAAAAGTTGCGTAATGCATATTTACATATGCATTACATACCTCCAAAGTTACATAATTTTTTGAACTTCCGGATTGGGAGTCTTCCCTTAAAATTAGACCGCGGATTTCAGAACTTGCTTTAACATCGTATCATTCAATTACATTTCCACGTGTAGCTTCGTTAGCCTGCGAAAAATACCTAAAAGATATTACAATTGTTCTACAGGTTGCATACAGTGACCTTTATTAATATTCGTACACTCTTAAAAAGACGATAACTTTTTTAATATTGGACTACAAACGTATTTATTAAATTTTCAATATAAGCCCACATAAAAAGGTTTTAAAGAGTGTCTCTTTTATTTTCTCATGTAATTCCGACCAATTGCAATTTTTCCACAATTTTTTTTCACATCATGTAGTAAACTGATTGTTCTAACTTTTCCAAAAACTCCAAGTCGTATGGTCTTATAAAAATATTTTAAAAAGTATCATTTTTTTACAATAAAATGGCGGCGTCCGTACCTTCCGAGGATCACGTTCGTCATTGCATACTCTTTCATTTTCATGCGGGATTTAATGCAACGGTAACAACAAAGAAAATTTGCGATGTTTAAGGAGATGTATTGAAGGTCAACAAGTGTCAACGTTGGTTCAGGAGATTTGCTACTGGTGATTATGATCTCCTTGATAGGCCTCGAAGTGGACGACCAGTTGAATTTGATAATGACATCCAAAATTAAGTATACAAGAATTATCGAGAAGCCTTGGGTCCACATGGTCAACTATACAAAGGCACCTACACGAATTGGGAAAGGCATATAGGCAAGGAATATGGGTACCGCGTCAATTATCTGAGACCAACGAAAATACTCGTCGATCAATTTGCACTTCATTGCTATCCAGATTTCGTAAAGATCAATTTCTTAGCAGAATCGTTACCGAAGATGAAAAATGGATTCTTTGTGATAACATAAAGCGTTCCAAGCAATGGCTTTCTGCAAATCAAACCGTAATATCAACTCGTAAACCTAGCTTATCACTTGGATAGGTGTTACTGTGCATTTGGTGGGACTGTCGTGGCATAATTCACTTTTAGATGTTGAAACCTGGAGAAACAGTTACTGCTGAGTTGTACTGTCAGCAATTACAACGGCTGTATTCAGAACTATTGAGAAAGAGGGCATCTTTGGCCCACAAAAAAGGTGTAATACTGAAAATTGACAATGCCCGGCCCCATACAGCGAAACTCACTCAGGAAAAAATCAAAGAATTGAAATGGGAAGTTTTCCCGCACCCCCGTACTCGTTATTGCTCCCTCTGACTATTATCTTTTCAGATCTCTGGAGCATTATTTAAGAAATAAAATATTCACTTCTGTAAGAGATGTAAGGAGGCACCTTGAGTCATATTTTAAGAGGATTGAAAATTTGCAGAAAAGATGGCAAACTGTCCTTGATAATGATGGAGATTATATAATAAATTAAGAAATAGAATCTTTAATTTACTGCAAAGTTTGTTTTAGATTTCAAAATAATTGATTACTTACAGTAAGGAGGAAAACTGAACCAATAACCACAAGTTTTGTATAAATCATTATTTATTACTAGGAATATAGAAGAATAACAAGAAATCAACATTATAATTATTTTTATCATAGTTAGAAGTAACTTAAGAATTTTTTTTCAATAATTAATGTCTCCTCGTTTAGCAATGGCAACAAAAATAGACTGACTGGGTTTTGCACCATGTCCAATACTGGGCAATATTTAATATATCATTTATTTTTAATATTTCGTCCACAACCCTTGTGCTTCTAAAACTGCATTGATTCGCTTTGGCATACTTTCTACTAATTTTTTGCAATAATCCGGAGATATTTGTTCCCACTGTTCTTGAATTCTATCATACAAATCTGTGATCGATGTGGGTTGGGAGTCATATGAATTCCAAAGTCGTCTTTTTATTAAACCCGATAGACTCTCTATGAGGTTGAGGTCGGGGCTCTGTGCAGGCCAATCCAGAACAGAAAATTTTTTAGTACAGAGCCAATTTTTTACACTTTTAGCAGTGTGCTTAGGGTTTCGGTCATGCATGAAAATTACATTCTTTTCTTCAAAAGGCATATTTTCAACAGCATCTATGAGATGATCTTGTAAAATATACTTGTACATGTACTGATTCATGATGCCATTAATTCGGTGCAGTGATCCAACACTAAATGCTGTTAGGCACCCCCAGAACATTACGGACCCGCCTCCATGCTTTAACGTTTGTTTCACATGTCGTGGTTTAAGCCTTTCATTTTTACGAATCCAGCACCAAGACATGCCATCTGAACAAATTCTGTTAATTTTGGTCTCGTCTGACCAAATAACCCGTTCCCAGTCAGTAATTGTCCAATTTTGATATTTTGTAGCAAATTCCAAACGACGTTTAATATCTTTTTTTTTCGATAACATTGGCTTCTTTTTTTCTTAATGCTTCTAAACTCAGCTCCTTTGAAGGTTCTTCGTGCTGTCTACTGACTTATTTGTACATTCGTATCTTCTTTTAATAATTTTGCAGCCATAATGGAACTTGAAGCTTCACCAGATGTGACAAACCGTTTAATCCTTCGTTCATCCTGCGGTGATAATATTTTTGGTCTTTCTCCAACATTTAATAATATACTTTTACAGTATTTTTTTCTTATTCTCTGCACTGCCGATTGACTAACACTGCAGGTTTTCGCGGTCTTACGCGTTGACAAGCCGTCATTCAAAAGAGAAATGACTTTTTTTACACAATTTGGAACAATTGACTTCATATTTACTCTTACTTCACTTGCGTGCTTTTCCGTTCGACTGATTGCGAAGAATTGAGTGTTAAGACGTAGACTAATAGTTTGTAAACATACCAAAGTGCTAGATGTAAACATACTACTAGAACATCCCACGTAAACATTTCTTATAGGGACCGGTGCAAAACCGAGTCAATTTATTTTTGTCGTCATTGCTAACCGAGGAGACATTAATAATTGAAAAAAATTTCTTAAGTTACTTCTAACTATGACAGAAACAATTATAATGTTGATTTTTTGTTATTCTTCTATATTCCTAGCAATAAATAATGATTTATACAAAACTTGTGGTTATTGGTTCAGTTTTGCTCCTTACTGAATATGTCCCCCTAATAGTTCGGCTAATCGCGATCTCCGACCTTAAATCTTCAAAATCACAGCCTGAAAAGATGAAAGCCGGCTCGTGGCAGCGTTTGCAAGAGGATCTCTCACCTGCTGCGTTTCGACAGCCTCTTTAACGTGCTCGGCGATCTCGGACGCCTTCAGGCCGGTTTCTATCGGTGCGACCTGCGAGAGTCGTCGCGGCTGGGTCTCGGTGGTGAGCTCCTGGTAGCAGGACTCTCCGGATCCCCGTCTGCTGCCCGCGATGCACATGGCTCTCCGGAAGAGTCCGGCGACGACGGCGCAGAGGCCGCATTGCATTCCCGTGGCGCTGCCTCGGCTGGACAAGGATCCACCATTGGTCCGTCGACGGGTCCGAGTCCCGCGAGAGCTGCCGTCACGTGTTTGGGACGCCAGGTTTTTTTTAAACCGTTCCCACTGTTCCCTCTCTCCTTCCTCTTCCCGTTTCTCCCTCTCTGCCCCTCTTTTGCCCTCCTCTTGCCACGAGAGTAATATCGATGCTTCCGGCAACAGTCACACGATCGGTACAGCTCCCTCTCACCAGAGGATCGTGTCCCGACGATCTTTCACTCCCTCGTGTTCCTCCTCCATCGTTCCGACACCCTGTATATCCTCCCCGAGATCGCCACCTCGCAATACCCTCGCGCCCCTGGTCGATCGATTCCCTCGCGATTCAGGGCAGCGTCGCGTCATATCACCTGCACACGACCAAGGTATGTCGGAAAAAGGACCAAAGATTTCACGAGCTCTAGGGAGGAGGAGCTTCGCTCACTTCTCTCTCTCTCTCTTCCTACACTCTCTATCTATCTCTATCTCTCTCTCTCCCTCTCTTTCTCTCTCGCTCTCTGGGAACAACTATCGATTGGCGTGAAGTTACGTCCGATAGCGTCTAACAACGTCGATGGTGCACCGTGCTCGAGACACAAGGAGAGAACCGGCCGGATAAGGAGCCCTCGTGCGAACTCTCGTCGCGAGTGCTCGTGTTCGCTCGAACGGTGCACCTCCAACGGTTCGATTGCGGGCCAATTTCGATTCGCCGTGATTCGGCGCGGCACACGCGCCACGCTCTGCCACCGCGTATACGTGCGCGTCGCGTCGTCGTCGTCGTCGTCCGTCGTCTACGAGTATTTCGTACGCTTCCTGACAACTTTGCTTTTTCGTTATGACTGAAAATTCCGTCGAACGTCGCCGGGAAGAAACGGCGAATGTTCACCTGTTGGCCGGCCACAGACCAATCAATAGAATCGCGCGGAATTAGGTTAACTGTTCGTGCATCGACGACGGCACGTGTTTCACGCGGCAACCAGGGAAGGTTCCTAACCCTTTCGACTATTCGAAAGCTCGCGGGGCACGGATATAATCGTCGTTCGTGCGATTAATTGCGTCGGGTTCGAGAACGAGTCGTAACATTTTGTCGATCGTCTTTTTTTTCACATCATCCCGTTAATGGCACAAGACATCCGATATGTCAAGTAAACAACGAGATCCTCTCCCACCCCTGGCGATAAGATACGCAAGAGAGAGAGAAAGAGAGAGAGAGACAGAGTAAGAGAGAGAGAAACAATAGCACGGTCGTCGCGGTCTAGGAAAAGGAATAAAAATGAGCAAGAACAAAAGCCACTTTTCTCTCTCTCTCTCTGTCTCTCTCCCTCGGTTGACCAGCCGCGACCTCGATTTTTCAAGCAAGAGTTGTTTTCAGCTTACGGAGGCAGCAATTACAACCGCGTGGCCGGAGAGCCCATTCCGGAGGCATGGTACGCGACGGAGAACAAAACGAGGAGGAAAGAAAGGACCGGGGCGGCTGGCTGGTGAGCTCGTTTCAGCACGCGTTGCGCCGATAACGTTGTCTCGCCGTACAATTCGATCCCGCACGGTTACCAGCGAGTAGGAAGAGAGCACAGCGTGTGTCGCCGTTATCGTCTCGAACGCGGAGGATCTCTTCCGCGTGCCTGGCCACGGGTTTCCACCCGGAATACGTTTCCGCTGGTCGCTGGTCGACGGTAAAAGCGCAACGTCGGACGACCGTGCGGAGACGATCGACGTGTCAACACGAATCATTTTCTCTTTATTGAATCGCGCGGCGGGTAGGCCTAGGACGTTCTCGAAGAGAGATCGAGAGAGAGAGATCGAGAGAGAGAGAGAGAGAGAGAAAGAGATAAGAGGCCAGAGTAGCTCTTCGTCGTGCAATCGGATCGACCGGGTTACGTCCGAAGGAAACGCGAAGGAGGAGAACGAAGGGAGACACACACCGCGCGAAGTAGATACATTGCGAACGGCGATACTACCTTGCTCAAAGTGTACAAGGCCTGGCAGTTGTCGCACGAGAATGCCTAACTAGTACGCGAGAACGACGGGGTAACGCCCGCGCACAGATATCGTAGCTGGCGCCGCACCGGGACAAGCCTAGGAGCTCCATGACCGCGTGTTACGGGAACGGATGGCCCCCGGGCCCCGAGGCCCGGTGCCCGACGGGGCCACGGAGCACGTTCAAAGACTTCTCCCCCCGGTGCTTCCCACCGTCGCGCACGTTTCTTTCGTGGAACGAGCGACGACCACCGTCGGACCGAGAGAAAACTCTCTGTCTTTCTCTCAAACGCCGAAACTACGAAGCCGGGGAACAACGCGACACCGTTATCACCCGACTATGCACGCCGGCCGGCCGCTGTGCATGCACTGAAGCACTAGATTCGAGCGACGAGACTCGGCCGACGTTCGAGCTCGGCCGTCGTCGGCTCCAGCCGCCGCCAGTCGGACCTGTTCGTTACCTGGCCACGCTTCCCGGTCAGACTACCCGAACCGAACCACCTACGAGAGTGGTTCTCACTACGCGTCGAGCTCTCGTCGCGAGTAGCTGCCGACCGTCGCCATCGTTTCAACGTTGGCTTCAATACCTTCTATCTCTCTCTCTCTCCCTCTCTCGTTCTCTCTCTCGCTCGCACGTTCTCTGTCGGTCTCGGTCTCTCTTTTCGGGAGAGAGGGAACACGTACGCGAGGAGAGGAGATCAATAACGGATCCCTCCCTCTTTTCGTCGCGCGTACGCGTACACCTCCGCCGCCGACGCCGCCGACGCCGCCGTCGCGTAGTCACCACCACGTATTTACACACGCACGTCCTGTGAGCCGTGCCACAGCTTACTCTCTTCCAGGGCCATAGTTGCTCTCCCACTCGTAGGGTGACTGCTCGAAGGGTATGGCCGGAAAGGATTTCGCGGTCGTAAGATGCGTGTAAAAGATGGCCTCATTTATTGATCCTTTACGGATTTCATTGGAAAGCCGCTCGAGAGGTGTACCGGCGGCCGCCAGGGGCGGAGGGGTAGGAGCGGCGGGAGGGGAGGGGGCGTTGCTTCGAATCTTATTGCGGTTTTAACCCGGGGAAGGTGGGCTGGTGCAACGGCTCTTTCCATTTTATTTCCAGTTCGAACCTTCGTGCAGATTATTAATTTTTCCTGTATTATGTTCGCTCCTCCTCCGGGTTCATGTGGACTATTGTTTATTAATACGTTGCTTGCCCGCTACCTCACAGGTGTCGTGGCACCGTCGATGTCGTTTTTTGCTCCAAGGATTAACCCTTTGCACTCGAAGCTGTTTCAACTCCAAAACGAAACATTTCTCTGATCTAGAATATTTCCCTTCCATATGTATATTTTTTTTTTGCAATTTACTCGTACAATACTGAAGCGTCTAGTGATTTATTAAATAGAAACAAACTTAAGAATTTTAAAAACATTTTGAATAATGATACAGCAATTTTTAATGGCGCCCTGCAGTCGCAATTCGTGTGCTAAGGGTTAATATCTTGTACATGTTTATTTACGTTTTTAATTATTTTTTGGGGGGTACAGGGTGATCGAAGAAACTGTACTTTGAAGCATCTACCGTGTGTGTTAGATTGAAATTCCGAATTAATTTCTGGGTCCACTCTGACCCGGCATTCTAGGCGACCCGCAATGACATGCGTCTTCGTACGCAATTTCATGGTTCAATTTCAAGCATACGAGACGCCAATATTTTACAGATCGAATGTTGCACGATATTAAAAGATCACCCTTTATTGTAAAAATTAAAAACGTAATATTAAAAATTTAATTACTTATTATTTCATATATAGCACTGATTGGCAATTGTCTTGCCACAATGTGCCGAGCTGGAATGATTGCTCGCGGGGAGACTCAGGAGCAAAAAGAGCATCCCGCTGGATCCACTTCCGAAGTTCGTTATTCATTTTTACAAAACAATACGATGGAACAACTATATAAAAAGGAGCATAAAAGAGTTGAGTGAAATAGTAACACCGACCGAATTCGTCTCCTTGCGACAGAATCGATAAACCAGATAAAATTGTTCAACGTTGATTTATTTCATTCGTTCTTGTTGAATTCTCTCTCTCTCTCTCTCTCTCTCTCTCTCTCTTTCTCTATGCTGTACAGCGTTAACTAATCTGATCCTAGGTTGGCGAAACATTAGCGTTTCATCCAATAGTAAAAACACCTTTTCCCTTGCTTTTGCGTTGCGCACAAAAAGGGTGGATTTTTTGCAAAATTTTAAGCCTCCAGCTACACGCGATGAGCACACGTTTATAATAAAACAAGCGGAAGTCTAATGAAATGGTGTATAAAAAGCTGTCTTTGTGCTTTCATGAAACTGGCGACTGTTTGAAACAGACATTAATAAATGAACGTTCCATTCAATACATATGATGTTACGAGATAATATTTTCCCGTTATAAATATCATTTAATGTTCGTAGTAATTAAAAAGCTCACGATGGACAAATCCTATTTTTTCATAATGGATTATCAACGACGAAGTGAATGTTATAAACAACAGAGGAAGCTCCAATTAAATGTAATTCGATTGCAGTTAACTGAGCAAACAAAATTGATACAATGTTTCGGTAAAAAATAAATTAGAGGAGTCATTTTTGTCCTTCAAGAGTTACTGCAAAGAGATGATCAAAAAAAATAAATATGGTTTCGCGTAAATATATTTTTATGGCTCACCCTAAACGTTCAAGTGGCAGCAGTGATTATTTCATCAGAATATAATTTTACATTTGATCAAAAATTTTAAAAGACTTTTAAAACGAAAAATTGCACGACACGACCACGCGGAGATCAACAGAGAAATTGTGGCGACGAAATACGTACGTTAACCACTCAACACATTGTTTCAATCTCGATAATCTCGTTAGCTCTCCTCATCGAGTGGTCTGTTCGAGGGATCTAAGCAACCGCGAATAATTACGTGCTCTCTAAACTTCTTGTAACCGATCAACTATTCTACAGATTATAGGCGTGGTTTGTAGAATAGGGTTACTCACTGTACCTGGAGTGATATTTCCAGCCATGTTGTCTGCAACAAACAAATTGCGTTCCGTTAGAATTAAATGTCCGAAGGTGTTAAGCAAAGTTTCGAAATGCAGAATTTAGTTTCACATTTTCTATGCTTCCACGAATATTTGAAATAATTTAGTCTAACCTGTAAATGTTTTACTAGTGGACTACGATACGTTTCCTGAGTTCTAGAAATTTCATAAAAATATACTCTTAGGTGTACAGTAGTTTAAGGCGACGAAATCGAAATGTTCAAAAGAAGTTACAGAAACACGACGACTAAAAACACTTCAGGTACTAAACCAAATTTTATTTAAAGAGCGATTTTTCAAAAATTTACAGGAATAATATATTTACTCAGCTGAATGTGTTTCTAAAAGTTGTTAAATTTGTAAGTATATTTAAAAAATAGTGCGAAAAGCTATTAAATAAACGAAAAGTGTGGTACATTATGCACCATTAAAAAATGTCACTAAATTTCGCGTTTCAGAGTATTTAAAATTGAAGAAGGGTTTCTCGGCTACTTCAGTTATTTTTTAGCTGAATTCGGCTATCTTCAATTAAAATCCTGACGTGAAAACTAGACTGCAGTTCTTCGTGCAGAATAAAGATCTTGCTATTGCAAGGAACAGGAGTTAAAGAAACATTTCTTTCGACTCCTAATCGTTTTAACCCTTTGCACTCGAAGCTATTTTAACTCCAAAACGAAACATTTCTTCCGACCTAGAATATTTCCACCCTAAAATTTTTTTTCATGGTATACATATGAAAATGGTGCAACTTACTCATAACATATTGAAGTGTTTAGCAATTCATTAAATACAGACAAATTTAGTAATGGAAAAATATTTTGAATAACGATACAGCAATTTTTAGTGGCGCCTTACAGTCGCCATTCGAGTGCTAAGGGTTAATAAACTGACAATGAGACTAAGATATGCCTATAAACTCTTCCGACTTTCTCACACTTTTGTCAACCACAAATTTTGATTGTAAACCCACAAATTCCGCGGTCCAGCGAAAACTCTTTCGCTCAATCAGCATCAGACTGAGCCCGACGAATGTATATTCCGATCACGAGCGGTTAGGAGAAATAAATGGGCACAAACGCATTATCCATCATCCGATGAACGTGATTTCAAAGACCATCTTCTGAAATCACGGAACGGTGTCGGGATATTATACGGTGGTTTAACCGCGCAAAGCAAATCACTTTCGAGCCGGTGAATCTCGTTCGAGAGCTCGTCTCGTCCTCTTTCGCTTCCGAAGAATCAATGCGTAAATGAACACGTTATTCGCTAACCTTATTTAGATAACTACCATACTGACATAAATAGCACGCCGCGCCGTTCGCGCGGGCCGCTCTTTATCAAAGGATAAAGTTATCGAAATCGGACGCGAGCCAAAGTCTTCTGCGTTGCTCGATTCGTTTGCCTCCGTAACCGAGGCAATTCATTTCGTAGCACTCAGCAACATGATCGCTTAGGCGTTTCTCGCGGAGATTCATTCCGCGCGGAGGAAATGCCTGTTAGCGAAACGGATCCCGTCGCGTAGTGTTCCTAATCGATGAATTAGGAGGAAACGAGTTCAAAATTAAAGGAAACGAAAAACACGTATCAGTGAATTTTGTATGTATTATACGGTAAGGAGCAAAACTGATCCAATAACCACAAATTTTGTATAAATCAATTTTAATTGCTAGGAATATAGAAGAATAAGAAAAAATTAACATTACAATTGTTTTTGTCATAGTTAGAAGTAACTTAAGAAATTTTTTTCAATAATTAATGTCTCCTCTATTAGCAATGATGACAAAAATAGATTGACTCGGTTTTGCACCGGTCCCTACAAGAAATGTTTACTGTTTATTAGTCTTATGTTTATGTTTATTAGTCTACGTCTTAATACTCAGTTCTTCGCAATCTGTCGTACAAAATTTTTCAAGTGGAACGGGCACCCGCGAGCACGGCTCCGGGCAAGGCCGTCCTCCGATGCCCGCGGGCACATCCACGGGCAAGTAGAATACTGAATTATCATCAGAGGAATACTAAATTGAAAAATAATCATCTGTCCCAGTAAGTTATGAATTTTTTAATCATAACTTGCATCACCATATCTCGAAAACTATACTCGCATGGACTTCATTATGTTCTCGTTCAATTTAGAACGAAAAAATATATAAATAATGGTATCGAGCTGAATAGAAAAAATGATTTTAGTCTTTTTTCCTCCTAATTCGTCGATTGAATTTTTTAATCATAAATTGCATCCCCATATCTCGAAAACTATTGATCGCATGGACTTCATTATGGTCTCATTCAATTTAAAACGAAAAAATATATAAATAATGGTATCGAGCTGAATAGAAAAAATGATTTTAGTCTTTTTTCCTCCTAATTCGTCGATTGAATTTTTTAATCATAAATTGCATCCCCATATCTCGAAAACTATTGATCGCATGGACTTCATTATGGTCTCGTTCAATTTAGAACGAAAAAATATATAAATAATGGTATGGAGTTCAATAGAAAAAATGATTTTAGTCTTTTTTCCTCCTAATTCGTCGATTGAATTTTTTAATCATAAATTGCATCCCCATATCTCGAAAACCATTGATCGCATGGACTTCATTATGGTCTCATTCAATTTAAAACGAAAAAATATATAAATAATGGTATCGAGCTGAATAGAAAAAATGATTTTAGTCTTTTTTCCTCCTAATTCGTCGATCGGGACCACTGTGCTTCGGCGCGCACGATAAATCGGAAGAACTTCCGACGAGCTTCGACGAGGATGAAAAAGAATTGAAAAGCGAACTTTCCGAAACACGGGACGCTTTAATAAGTCCGTAATTAGGAAGTTTCACAACGGATCATTACGATCTCATAATCTTCCCTTCCGCTCGCTATTTCGTCGCTAATTATCACGCCGTGGAATAACGACCGGGAGCAATCGTTTCGCTATGAAATCTTATTTGTTTCCGTTTGTTTTCTCGCCGAACAGAATTTCTGAAATGCTCGCCGCAGCTGGAACCGTACCTGTGCGATTTATCAATTTTTAGACTAAAGGTGATAACAGAAGTTGCGGAACAATGCGCCCGGATAAGCAACGAAACTTTGTTACCCACTCTAAAAGATATTTACAACAGTTAGAGCGAAGTTAAACGCCGAATGATAAATGGAAACTTTCGCGGATACTGAGGCGCAAGAGTTAATTCGTCGCGGCGGGTGACAAACGTTATCATGCAATTTTTCCTGCATAATAATGCATTCGCGAGTCCGACAACGTCGCCGCGCGCTCAGATTTGCTTCGCGAAAACAAAATCTCACGCGCCGCGCGGATTTACGTTGTATTCGCGCAATGCGCTCCGTTGGAAAATTTTTATCGATGCGTACAGCTGTCTCAGAATTTTTTAAAATCATGGAAACGAACGTTTTTAACTCTCCAAGTATTTCAATGAATAAACATAGATGTATGGCAGCGTGTTATGCTCGGTAAAATAATGTGAAAGGATTTTCTGAGCATACGTTATGCAATTTATTTACTCCATTAGTAACCCTTTGCACTCGAAGCTATTTTAACTCTAAAACAAAACATTTCTTCCGACCTAGAATATTTCCCTTCTACATATTTTGCTTTTCATGTTATACGTACGAGAATGGTGCAATTCACTTCTACAATACTGAAATTTTAACAAATAAATTTAATAATATAAAAAATATTTTGAATAAAGATACAAAAATTTTTAGTGGCGCCTTACAGTCGCCATTCGAGTGCTAAGGCTTGAATACATCTAATTTTGTGTTATTTTCAGGAGCATTAATGTGACAGTTAACACTAGAACTACCGAATGAGTCAAAAGACTTGCTCCTAATTTTTTGAAATTATAAGTATGTTTTCATGAGAAAATTTTTTAATAAACTTCTCCAACGATGCAGATTTTTAAACAAAACTGGTATGAAATCTAAACAAATGCAATTTTGTTGTTATTACAAGGCAATGTCTGCCAGTCGCGTCCAGTGCTTGGTAGTTCTAGTGTTAATAAAATAAGTATTGCTGTGATATTAAAAACTTTTTGTTACTTCGTGTAAGTCGACCCTGAAACTGTACGCGCGCGAGCGCACGTGTGTGTGTGTGTGTGTAGTTCACAGTGAGATTCTCACTGGGGCAATTGCGAATAGAGCAAATGATGATACGTTTTCAGTGAACACACGGCACTGATCTTCCTTCTCCTTCCTTTTTGTGTGACGACAATCCCAAAGGGGGAAAGTCGGGCTACATTATCACAGGATTGCCCTTGCAGCTGTGAAACGACTTGACCCGTATTTTTCTTCGCGTTAAATCCAGCCAGCTCATGGATACCTACTTTTTAGTCACCTAAAATCTCCCGCTATTCCTTATGAAACACTTTCTGCGACAAGCACCTACGATTCTCGAATATGTTTGTGACGGAGCCAAGGTTTCGCGGATAAGTAAGCAATTAATAACTTTAATCAGCTGTCGAAAGATTTACTTCATGGAAATCGTCGGATTGCAAGTGTCTTGGGACTCTAGAGATAGATAAATAATTTTAATATTCTTATTTCAGTTTTTTTCGGATCCAACAAAGGAATATTGAAAAGATTTTTCATTGTACTGTCTGCAATCATTACTGCAACTGTTAAAAGATTGCACGTTCTGTGGAGAACATTGGGTCAAAGTGGACCCAGCTTCCGTCACCCAAGAGTGAATACAACGCGACGGATCGTCTAGAATCGCTAGACCTTCAAAAACAGAATGTTTAACTTTCTCGTTTCACGACTAGTTAAGGTATAAAAATAAATAAATTGATTTATTTATGCACATACTGCGGTATAAATAAGGTGAAATTTCAATGGAAGTATTTTTATAATTTATAGAAGAAAAACTAGGCGCGTTGACTGTTCAGTGTTTTTCGTGGTAATATACAGGGCGTTTCCGATCTGGTAGCGTAATGAAAAAGGAAGTGAATTTCCCTTGAAGAACAGGCTGACAATGCAGAAGAGAATTTTGTTTATCGAAGCTTCGCTTTTTGAGAAAATCGAGCTTGAAAATTCCCCGAGCGGGCGCGCGCTATTAAATAAGAATCGGCTGGCGCGTCTGATCATGGCCTGCCATTTCTACTTCGCGTATACACGCGAACCTGACTTTTCGAGATCGATTTTCTCGAAAGTCGAGCGTCGTTTGAAAAAATTTTATTCTACACTTTCGACTTAGCTTTTTATGCGGATCCTTGATATTGGAAAATTAATCACTTAATAATTGATATCATTTGCGCCTCTCTGTGGTCGTTTATTTCGCTATGCGAATCGTATTAAAATTATAATAACAATTTCAGGTACCCCGTTGACTTCGTATTTTTATCATTCTTTTTCAAGCGAATAACGCAACAACATTTTCCTTATATTGAAAGTTGTTTTTGCCCTGTCAAAGCGTATATAGACAGCTACGAAAAATATAGAGAGTGTTTTCGAATTTTCTACCTCCGTGCGAAATGTTATTGGAATCGAGAGATATCAATTAGACGGTATCTCTCGTTGCGATTTCCATTTACCGTGGAACCTTTTATTACAAAAATATTTTCAATGTTGAATACAACTACTATTTTCATCTTTTAAATGAAAGAGTATATTCCATTGTATTTCCTAGGAAACAGGAAACAGGCAATTTTTACAATCGAAAGAAATACGCAGCAATCAAGTTCAATGGACAACAATAAGAAAATATTCAATATCGCGGAATAATTGAGTTTAAAAGGTTCCGTCGAGACTTCACGAAATGGATAATTTATTTGCTCAGCACAGCACAAAGTGATCGAAAGTATTCAATATTGAACAGACCGATTGCATCTAATACCACTTATTGCTTCGGTAAAGCTTGCTCGATCACGTATTGTTGCTCAGAAACACCGCCATGGAACCGTTAATATCGAAACGATTCAAAACTACACCTTTGAATATCATTTCCACGACGCGTGACGTTCATTCCGACGTGCTCCAAATTAAAAAATCACACAGGCGTCGAATTATCACGCTGATATCACATGATATTCCTTTCAACGGATCGCGGTGTGATCAATATCACTGTGAAAAATATAGTTCGCCAAGCTTGACGAATTCGTCCAAGTCCAAGAACGAACAATGAAATTGTGAAACTTTAATACAAATTTGATCTGTAGGTACACAAGAATTCATTTGAAAGTAATACGAACACTAAATGAAAAGCCAGTGTCAACACTAACCAAGCCAAGTAACAAAATTCATATTTCAAATTTTTACCACTATTGTCTCTGCAATTGAGATTATATAACAAATCAAGAAATAAAAACTTAAATTTACTACAAGGTTTGTTTTAGATTTCAGAATAATTGATTACTTATGGGTCCCCCTAATATTTCTGTATTTACGATTCATGCCGAAAGTTTAAATATAATTTGAAAAATTTCTTATCGTTATATAGGGTGGGTCGCCACACTTTGCCATAATGATTTTTTTACACAAATAGATTAATACTTTTTTACAAAGAATACGAAGGAGCATCAGCTGATGTAATAAAAAATTATATGATTCCATTTAAAAAAAGACATTAATGACCTTCATATGTCCTTTACACGTTCACCCACAAAAAAAAATGTACCATCAGAATGTGCCCCTCTCAAAATCATTCAACTTCATCTAAAACATTGTTTGCTATGCGTAATAATAATGACGTAAATCTAGATGGCCAAATGTGGTGACCCACCCTGTATAAGAATTCGTCTGGTCATGAAATACCGATTCTACTGACTCTACTGATGCAAGTGGATTAAGTAGAATCGGTATGTCATGACCAGACGCATTCTTGTATAGCGATAAGAAATTTTTCAAATAAAAACTTGAATTTACTACAAAGTTTGTTTTAGATCTCAAAATAATTGATTACTCATGGGTCCCCGAATACTTAAGGGTTAGTAACGTCGCGTCGCGCGACGCTGTTAACAGTTCGGGGAGAGGTTTATGAACGAAAAACCGTGGCCCCGCCGTGAAACCTGAGGAGAAGCGTCCGTGAATGAACAGTAAGGTCGCGATATAGGGCTTGGTCCGCCATGTCCGGGGACGAAAATGAACAGAGTGAACGGTCTTGCCTAGAAATTGCGCGCGCACACGACCACTCAACGGCTCCAGAAGCTGGATGCCCGGGATTCATCGACTCTTACGAGCTCATTATACAGGGTTATGTACCCGACACGTACACCTGACTGATTTCATACTCTTCCATGCTTTCGCGCCCTGAACCCGGTTTCTCACATCGCGCAGGGTGTATTTATGTTTATCGCGTAACGATTAAAGGGACCCCGTCGATGAGCTGCGCATGACTCGGAATATATTAGGGCGAGTCATCAGTTCCTGCGTTTTTCCATACACGCACACACACACACTTGCACTTTCCCGACAATTTTTAACCATCGGCAACTTTTACGATGCGCTTGAATATCGGTGACATCGCGAGCCGTAAGGAATCGTGTTACGTTCCTGCGTTGGATTATCCCGGATTCGTCTACGATTGAAAAGCATCAGGTTTATTTTAATCGAGTGTCATACTTAACTCACAGTTAACCTTTTTCCACTTGACGTTTCATCGAAGATGTCTTCGAGGCGTGTACACTTGATTCCATTTTCGATATAATCCAATAAGTTAACGTTTCGACAAGTTTGCTTAACGAAATTCATTTATTATGCGATAGCTCATAACCCGTTTTGCTTGTTTTGAAAGGTTTCTACTATAATAGTCTCCTTATGCCACGGGCATAAGTAGATTTAAATCCTCAATCCTCTTTGCGATTTAATACATACAGTAATGCACGGATAATCGTTGCATATTTAGCTACTCCTGATTGTCGCTTTTTGTCCAACAATCTCTCAGGAATGGCGTTTCTCGTCGTGTCATTATAAACGACAAACAGCAAAGTGAAATATGACTCGGCTAAATCTGAGCTAATCTTGTCATAGTTTAATAATAACTCATTATTCCGTAAAGACTTAGAAGCATAGGATAGCGTAATATAATAAGTAATGGAATAAATGTGTTATTATTAATTAGGAAAGTATTGGGTAATTCCATTAATCTTTGCGTTCTTTCTGAAATGATTAATATCTCATAAATGGACCGTTTCTATTATGAATAATGACCCGTCACGCGAACATTTTTAGACAATGGCAGCAAAAATTAATCGTTTTCCTTGAATTAAATATAAAATATTCCGCAAATTAATTTTAATCAAATGCGACGTATTTCTCCCGTGAAATACGAAAGAATATATATGGTTACGAAAAAATGGTACGTATTTTCGAAATATCAGACCGCTCCGTTCCAATTTTAAATAATTTCCTTTGACGCTGACAACGAACGTGCCGAATTAATTGAAGTACCGTTATAGAATTAAAAAATACAATTACTGTTATAAAATACGGCGACGTGAACTTTCTGGAACGCCGCATTTATAGATTTTTCTTTTTGCAGGAGCTAAGCGCGCCTCTCATGTTTGCGCATCACAATGTGACTATTTCACATATGTAGGACGCTAATTGGCGCCCCCCGCGCATAACATAAGTCAGGGGTGACGAACTGGCGGCTTGCGAGCCGCATGCGCAGGCATGTCGGCTTCGAAACAGAATTCGGAACCGAAATGAAACCGTCGGGTTCCGCTTCACGGTAGCCCGTTTAGGGCATTTTCCATTTTTTACTTTGATCATTCCACCAGAATTTCAAAATTTATTTTTTTTTTTTTGCGTGTACCAAATTTGTTTACGATCCGCGAAATACAGAGAAACCGTAAAAACAATTAATATCATGAATCTCGATTTACGTGTTTGGTCCGTTGAATAAATTGCTTTGATCTACAGTAAATTTTACAATTGTTGAGTCAGCGGTCAATTTGTTAAACAAACTGTACGCTCGATCGTTCGGACATATTATGAAACATCGTTTACGGCGTCACTAAACGCGTTTAGGGTGGAGCTGAAAATCTGTACCGTAAAAATTCCCGACTACAAAATGTTCGTTAATACATAAAGCGAAAAATAACTCCACCGTGACACCGGCTATTCCTGTTTTTTGAAATAGTACGAAACAATATTCGATCTATTGTTTACGGATGACGACTTCGTTGCTGCGCATACACCCCCTCGCAGAAAATATTTGATCCAAATCGTGCACGCAATCGTGCAAATATTAAAAACAAAACATAGCTATCGTGTACACACGTAGAACGCAAATACGTCATAGCAGATAACGATATTCCAAGAAAATATTAATGAGACGATGCACGGTTTTGTGCTTCTGCAAAATATAAAATAATTCATTGTCCACTGCTGCGTAAAAATGATAAAAATATTCGAGCAGCACGACAAAGCGTCGAAAGCATTTTTCACAAAACGACAATGAGGAAACAGTTTGCGAAGAAAGTTTCTTAATAATCGAGAACGATTGAGCTGTGCATTTTTATGTAAAATAAAAGAGTTTAATAAATTTTATGCATTTACGACAACAATGGGTGAGCACAATTTAAAGCAGTGGACATATTAAAAATATTTAAGGACACCAGCGTATTGGTTTTAGCTTGATAAAATGATTATAAAGGAAGAAAGAAATTTTTATTTCACTCCTACGTCTTGCAATCAATGCAAATATTTTTTATTTTGCCTAAAGACCCGCAGTCTAGTTATTAATTTCCTTTAACACGTTGACTGCCATGTTACCCATATGTGGGTGACGGAATTATTTATCCAGGTTTTTAAATAAATGTTTACGTTAATGTATTCGTTGCACCAAATTTGATTACGAACTGTAAAATGCAAGAAAGTTGGACGACTACCTAATATCATACATTTAATTTTTTTCAATTTTTATTTCATTAAATAACTTACTTTAATTTTATGGAATTTTTGAGGTTTCTAGTTTGGCACAGTCAGTGTTAAACCGAAATAAAATTCTATTTTGTTGTAATTGATGTATATATCCTTTGGAGAAAAGATAGACATACAATGAATATAATCTTTTTTTCTATGAAATTCTGAACGATGAAGAATTTCTAATCATTATAATCACAAAGTAAATAGTAGTGCAATAAAAGTATTTGATTAAGTGTACACGATTAGGACTCTAATACAGGGGCAGGCATATTCCCCCGGAGCATTTTTTCGCGTAATCTAGCGCTGTCAGCTTGCCCGGAGCTTTTCGCCTAAGAAATTGTTTTGCGTTTCATCCCGAATCCTAAAGCAACGCGGGGGCGCACAATGAAATTCCATTTATCCACGGTAAATACGCCATATTGAGGGCGAATATTTTTCATTGTAAGCTCGCATTCGCAGTCCTCCCCGAATCTCCTTCTCTCTCTCTCTCTCTCTATCTATCTCGAGGCAGCATGTTTCCCTCTGAAAATATCTTGTCGATTCTACAAGGGCTGACGCTGCCCGGAAAAGGGAAGAGGAGGACGAAAAAAAAAGAAAGAAGAAGAAGGAAGAAGGAAAGAATCTGAAAAGACACGACGTCAGATATCAGCTGTGGTCGGATGAAAATCGATCTTATAACAGGATCAACTGCGGCTATATACAAGGAAAGTGCTTTTCTTCGAAGATCAGAAAGCCACGTTAATGGGATAAATGCCAATTAGAGAAACGCTCGTCTAGAACCAGAGAGAGAGAGAGAGAGAGAGAGAGAGAGAGAGAGAGAGAGAGAAATCAATGTTTTATAATCCGCGGCCATTTATTTCCTGCTTTCAGTTCACTCCCTTGACATTATTGAACTCGCCCATCCATCGGCCCGCGTCATTGACCATTGTCTCGCCGCTTTGTCATCGGCGGACGACATAATTTTTCAAACCATCCGGTCACGAGTCTTGCTAGCTGGATTTGGATACACGAGCTGGTGAAATTCGTATACACGGACGGGCAAAATGGAGCAGGAACTAGAAGATATCCGGGAGAGAGAAGAATGAACACAATGACGCCAAAGAAAGATCAAAGGCATCTCTCTCTCTCTCTCTCTCTCTCTCTCTCTCTCTTTTCGCCCTTCTCTGCCATATTTATCTTTTCCTGTGAACTGCAACAGCGACTGCCGTGTCACGTTCAGACGAGACATTGTCATTTGTGTCGTGCGTATTTCATATGAATATTATTTTTAACACTTTGACTGCCAAACTAGAAACCTCAAACATTCCACAAAAACGAAGCAAGTTATTTAGTGAAATTAAGATTGAAAAAAATTAAGCGTATGTTATTGAGTGGTCCTCCAATTGTCTTGCATTTTACAGATCCTAATTGAATTTGGTACAATTAATCTATCAACGTAAAAATTCATTTTAAGACCTGGACAAATAATTCCGTCACCCACATATGGGTGACATGACAGTCAACGTGTTAATACAGGATGTCGCCGATCTGTTGGTACAAGGAGGTGAACTTACATGAAAAAATAAGTCGTACAGAAAGAATCTCGTTCGCTTCTTGTTTTACAAAAAGGTCTGCAGTCTACCGGTCAACTATCACGACACAAAGATCGTTAACTATACAGCGAATGAAATAAATGATATTCCCGTTCGTATTTGCCTAAGGTGTTGCTAAAATTGTAATTGTAATTTGTTTAAAGCGTATCAAGCTTTGGAATCATATTTGCTTGCCTCGTCTCGATTTATCTCCTTTACCTCCGCAAGTAAAATGTATAGAGCAGCGTTTCGATGATTATGAAAGAAGCTTGTATGTTTTGAGTGAATTGGTGAACGAAATTTTGGAAGAAGCTATTTTTTTGAAAATTTTAGAATTTAGAAGCACTTTAAAATTAAAACTATACAGCGAATGAAATAAATGATATTCCCGTTCGTATTTGCCTAAGGTATTGCACTAGTTAAAATTGTAATTGTAATTTGTTTAAAGCGTATCAAGCTTTGGAATCATATTTGTTTGCCTCGTCTCGATTTATCTGCTTTACCTCCGCAAGTAAAATGTATAGAACCTCGTTTCGATGATTATGAAAGAAGCTTGTATGTTTCGAGTGAACCGAGGATCGAAATTTTGGAAGAAGCTATTTTTTTGAAAATTTTAGAATTTAGAAGCACTTTAAAATTAAAACTATACAGCGAATGAAATAAATGATATTCCCGTTCGTATTTACCTAAGGTATTGCACTAGCTAAAATTGTAATTGTAATTTGTTTAAAGCGTATCAAGCTTTGGAATCATATTTGCTTGCCTCGTCTCGATTTTTCTGCTTTACCTCCGCAAGTAAAATGTATAGAACAGCGTTTCGATGATTATGAAAGAAGCTTGTATGTTTCGAGTGAATTGGTGAACGAAATTTTGGAAGAAGCTATTTTTTTGAAAATTTTAGAATTTTAGAATTGTAGCAGGATTAACCTGTTCCACCGTTGTCAACCGAACGGAGTCGAATTTCCGGACAGCTGCGAGCCATGTACGCTAAGGCCGTGGGACTTTTAGCAATTTTTAGATAAAAGCTGATACTAGTTGAAATGCAGAACAATGCACGAGGACGAGCAAGGAAGATTCTTTTCCGATGTAAATCTTCTATTCTGGAGCGACAAAGCTACGATATTATAGCGATGTAGGATTCAATTTGACCAACGGCCCCGAAACGTAAAAACACATTAAAACGTCAATTCTGAGAAATACGTAAATATCATTTTAAAAACCACCAAGGAGAAACTTTGTGTTAATGTGCAAAATTAAATTTTGAAAATTAATCGAAGGAAGCTTCTTTTCTGAAGTAAACCTTCTATTCTGGACCGACAAAGCTACGATATTATACCGATGTAGAATTCAATTTGACCAACGGCCCCGAAACGTAAAAACATATTAAAACGTCCATTCTGTGAAATACATAAATATCATTTTAAAAAACACCAAGGAGAAACTTTGTGTTAATGTGTACAATTAAACTTGAAAATTAATCGAAGCTTTCAATCAAGAGCAAAATATCAGCAGGATAATTGACCTTTTAAAAGTGAACGAGTATGTACCGAGCTACAAATACTGTGCAAATACAATTTGATATCAGTGATGGACTCACTTTCATTTAATGCTTAGAAATTATTAATTGAGTACACCAGTGCCGCGTTCGCGTGGCGTTTCGTTTCAACTATTCAAATTTCGGTGTTAAAGGCTTTTCGTAATATCTCAGTCATGAGTCCGCGGGATTAGTAAGCAAAAACACGAATAATTCACCGAAGCCACTGATGCTGGTCAGCCTGTCACACCGCAATCCTAATAATACACTAGCATTCGCTCAGCAGTCTGACGGATTGCAATTTTCAAATTCCTTCACCACGTAAACTGTCACTTTTCCGCCTCTGCATTATCCTCTCGGAGGACTCGTTTGTCACGAATTTAATTGTAAGTAAAATTACACTTTTGTAAGTAAAATTACACAATTGTAAGTAAGTAAGTAAACTTTATCTTATCGGAACAGAATAAATAATATTTATCATTTCCGTTGAATCGCAAGTACAATCAAAGTGTAAAATGAGTTTTCTCGAACTATTTCGCGCACGTGAAATTGACGTGCAGTGCGTGGAAAATGTCTAAACGCGAGGCTATGTATTTTCAGGACGAAAGAGGAAAACGCGTTAAAAGCTGCAGGAAAAAAGATAACAGGATAAAAAAAATTTTACCATTAATATTTGCATAAGAAAAACGGAAAACTGGACAGCCCAATATGCAAGCTGTCGATCAACAACGTTCACACGAATGTTTGATCCGGCCTTGTTTAGGAGAGAGAGCCGAGGTCAGCGATTTTTTTGATCAGCGATTGCTCGCTATTTCGAAACGGATTCTCATTATCAACGCGTTCACTCAAAAAAAACCGCACAAAGTCATGGTAATGCACTCGATAAGGCTGTAACTGCAAAATCGATGGTGAAACTGATCGCGGTGATTTTAACCTTTCCGAGTTCCACGAATCCGAATGAAATTCGGTGCGGGCAAATTATATTAATATGTTACAACGAAGCGAATTTTTAGAAATTAACGGGCCGAATTGTGTCAGCCACGTACGGCCGACGTCGACCTGACAAATTCTGTAATTCAGCGGAGAGTGTCTGTGTGTGTGTATCGCGCGAACAATTATACGAATTCTGTCTCACGGATTTCCGGTGTCGAATCTGAATTATAATATTTACGTCGCGTGGGACGTCCAGTGTAACATCGTTAGGGACACGATCATCGAAATAGAAAGAGGGTGGTGTTTGTTGGGCACGCGAGACCAGTTAAGATAGTTGTCCACGATCCGCGACGCATTTAGAAGGCTATGCTAAACTTAGATTGTTTTCTGAACAAACGGAGTTAAGAGGGCTCGCGTGAAAGAGAGTGTGTCGCACCAGAAACGATTCGGAGGACAACGTTTACGGGGATGCTCGATTAACTGATGGATTAAAACCACTTGTAGACCCGACTCTCTTCGGAAATCGGTTTCTTCCTTTTATTCATTAACCCCTTGCCCTGCAATAACGAGCCAGACTCGTGATGAAGATTCTGAATAGAGTCTAATAAATTTGAACGTTATTAATTTCCTCTAAACCGAAATAAAATTCTATTTTGTTGTAGTTGGTATATATCCTTTGGCGAAAACATAGGCATACAACAAACATAAACTATCTTTTTTATTCTATGAAATTCTGAACGATGAAGAATTTCCAATCATTATAATCACAAAATAAATAGTAGTGCAAGGTGTTAAGCACGTGTGGCTCCGTAGTGCGCGGAGGGATCGATCGCATCGATCGAACGTTCAACCGTGATTGGACGTAGGTAACGTCGATTATCATTGTCTGTTTTCTAGAATTCAGAATGCGTTTAACCCACGCATTTAAAATACCCATGTATTTTTTATAAACCTTTGAACTTTCGCCGTCTACGTGCGAAGTTTCTATGGATTATTTTTATTTCTCTGACCTGCTGCTTAACCTATAAAAGAGGCGGAACTGAAGTGTAAGTGCAGCGAATCTCGGTTGAACGAAGGTCAATTAATTATCCTCCTTTAATCAGAAAATCCTCTGAGAAGAAAGCATGTCGGTTGACAATTACGCTTTTGATAGTAACTACGCCAGGCTGAGAAATTGTTCCGCACGATTAATGAGGGCTTACAGGTTACATTATGGTTTCATATAGTTGTCTGAATATCGAAATGTACGTGAATTAACTTGGATGGACACTCACGTGAATTGGATCGAACTGATTTCGTCTTTCTTCGAGAAGCAATATGAATTAATAAGTGTTGGAATCGTAGCGATCCTCACTATTTTTCTTCGCAATACCAATTGCGATTTTTCAACATTTATTTACTTGCGAATTTACTAAACTAATTTACGTAGGTTCGGGAGAAAACCCGTGTCCAATGAACCTCAATTTTATAGGAATAATTTCGTTTCAACCCTGAAGCTAACTATCGGGGCCTATGTGGCTCCAATTTGTGCTAATTATTATTTAATGTACAACTATTAATAACATCACTATTTATAAATAGAAATATAATATTAAATGTAATTTAATTAGGCTGCATATAATGTGTAGATATACGGAACAGTATGAAGATTGTATGGCCGTGGACGTTACGATTATTTTCGTAAAGTGCAAAGCAAAAAGCAATACAAAAAGTGTCTGTGTAATATAAATCGTTGCATTTTTAACACTTTGACTGTCAAACTAGAAACCTGAAAAATTCCATAAAACCAAAGTAAGTTATTGAATAAAATAAAAATTGAGAAAATTAAATGCATGATATTCAATAGTCCTCCAACTTCTTTGCATGTTACAGATCCTAATCGGTACAATAAATATATTAACGTAAAAATTCGTTTTATAACCTGGACAAATAACTCCCTCACCCACGTTAAAATGAAAGTTCCTTTTGCAAGGTGGACTTAAGGATTAAAGGATGTCTGACTAATTACGGTGTACACGTGTGTAACACATACGACGCGCGTTAATTAAACACCCCGGATGAAATCTCGGCGTCTACCTGTTGATACGGTGATTTCCGACAATTAGAAACTAGTTGTCAATGAAGCGATCCGAAACGCGATACGAATCGATGCGACTTGAATGATGGTACGGGGAAACTGCAGCACGCAACCGTCCCGAGTGTGTCCTCGTTCGTTAGTCCGCCCGACAATGACGTCAGATGACAGGTAATAATGTTAAGTAATATTTACTAATAGGCAGGACCGACCTCGGAGTCTCCGAGGACCCCACGGATCGTTCCTGAGGGTGCCGCGGCCGAGGGCGCAGTCACCATCAACTAAATTGTCCGCGAAACGATCTCACGCACTCCAAGAGGAATTTTGGCGTCCGCACAAACGTGTTCGGAACCATTCCTCATGCTGTCGCGTTCCGGCGAATTTAGATCGGAACACCGTGCCCGAGTTGTGCTGCCGCACGAGCCAGCTACCCGTCCGACGCTTCGTTCCACGCCGCGAATGTGTAATCTGCGAACTTGAAATTGACGCCGCACAATGGTCCTAATCGATGAATTAGGAGGAAAAAAGTTCAAAATTAACGGTAACGAAGAACACGTATCAGTGAATTTTTCATGTATTATGCAGTGGGGGACAAAAGTGTTCGTACACTTGGAATATAAAAATAAAAACAACAATGTTTTCTATATTATTAAGTATATTCAAATATACGTAACTGTATATTATACATTACACTTCTAACAACAAATGAGCAAAAAACAAAGACAATAACATCACTTGGTAACTTGATATTAATTCAAAATTCACACTACTATAAGAAATTGGCAGGACAAAAGTATTCGTACACCACCATTTCTGTTGATAAACACACAGCAGTTACGAAGGAATCACAACATTCCGATCAATGTAAACATTACTTTAGAAGATATCATGTTAGTTTCATTAATTCTAGTCGTGGCGAGTACGCGTTATTAGTGAATATTTGCAATATGGGGAGAAACCGCAATGAAACTACGTTGGAAGAACAAAAAATTATTATACAGTTATACGAAGAGGGCAAATCATATAGAAATATATCAGAAATACTAAAAAGAAGTCAGTCAACTATACAGAGTATAATGAGTAAATATAAAAAAGAGAGAACATTGCAGAATAAAGAAAGAACCGGCAGACCCCGGAAGCTAACTGTGAGAGAGGAGCGTAAAATCGTCCGAATAATTAAAAAAAAAAACAGATACCAGTGCGTCGGAAATCGTGACACACTTTCGAGAATATATGCACAAGGAAGTTCATCCGAAAACAGTACGAAGAGTGCTACATCGGGGAGGATATAACAGCAGAGTTGCGAGGAGGAAACCACTCATCAGCAAAGTAAATAAAAAAAAAGAGATTAGAATTTGCAGAAGAATACGTAAACGCTAGCGACGACTTCTGGAAGAATGTAATATTTTCCGATGAGTCGAAATTTAATATTTTTGAGTCGGATGGTCATAAAAAAGTGTGGTAGAGAGCTAATACTGAATTGGATCCCAAAAATATGCAACCGACGACGAAACACGGAGGTGGAAGCGTAATGGTGTGGGGATGTATTGCTGCTTCTGGAGTCGGAAAATTAGTAATGATAGATAGAATAATGGATAAACATTTATATTTAAATATTTTAAAAGATAATTTACACGAAAGTGCTGATAAATTAGGTATTGGGAGAACATTTTACTTTCAACAAGACTGTGATCCGAAACATACAGCCCATATAGTGCGTCAGTGGTTGTTATATAATACTCCCCACATGTTAGTAACTCCTCCGCAATCACCTGATTTAAATCCCATCGAACATGTATGGGCGAAACTTGAAAAAAATGTACAAAAATACGACATAACATCGAAAGAATATTTAAAAGAAATATTAAAAAGAGAATGGTGTAATTTAGAACCTGACTCCGTTAAAAGTTTAGTATTCTCAATGCCTAATAGATTACACGAAGTAATTCGTCAGAAGGGCTATCCTACTAAGTATTAATTTAGAAAATTCCCGTTAAATTAATTGCAACACTTGTAATAATGAAATGTACGAATACTTTTGCCCTGCAGTTTCTCGCCATTTTGTGAAAGTTTTGCCATTGTAAGTTTCGAAATAATGTAATTAAGTTTTGTTTTTGCTCATTTGTTGTTATAAGTGTTGTATACAATATAAAGCTACATATGTTTAAATACAATTAATAACATAAAAGATATTGTTGCTTTTATTTCTATATTCCAAGTGTACGAATACTTTTGTCCCCCACTGTACATCCCACAGAAACGCAAAGTGACCTCTGGCATTAGTCTCATTAACAATGAAACAAATGAGGGATTATACAGGATGTCTCCGAAATCGTGGTACAAGTTGGAAAAACCGGATAATATTTTTTCCTTTCCGAGTAATTAAATCGGGTTCGAAAGTTCGACGAGCACGCGTGCTATTAGGTTGGAATAGGCTGATGCGTCTGGTTATGGCCGACTGGATCTACTTCCTGCAGATACTCGAGCACGCGAACTCGATGGATTTTCATACTTCGTTTTATCGAAAACGAGGCGTCGAACGATAGAATAGTTTTTTCGACTTGAGTCTGCATTTAGAATCGCCAACCGGCCGCTTGTATTACGATGTCGGAAACACCCGGTACAGAACAGTATAGAATGAAACAATTACGACTGAGCATGATGGAATGCGGGTCCTTATGCAAAATCAAAATTGTTTGCATTAAAATTTCTCTTTTCTTTAACGCGTTGACTGCTATGTCACCCATATGTAGGTGACGGAATTATTTGTCCAAGTTTTAAAATGGATTTTTACGTTAATATATTAATTGTTCCAAATTTTATTAGGATCTGTAACATGAAAGAAAGTTGGAGGACTAATCAATATCATGCATTTAATTTTTTTCAATTTTATTTCATTAGATAACACGTTGCCTTTATGGAATTTTTGAGGTTTCAAGTTTGGCAGTGAAAGTGTTAATGACCCTAGTAAATTCGCATTTTCGTCGTAAATGCACGAAATCCAGTGATGAACCTTTCTTTCATACAACCAGAAATGTCGGAAATATATACAACTATATTTTTGACTGCCAAAGTGAAAATGAAATATGAAATTTGTTCCCTAGAAATTGCATATAACATAGTTTTTTTATTGTTTATTTTTAATAGCTTTGGCATTGTTCATTGACTAATACACATTGTTCAAGTCTCAGACAGAAACTGCAGTCTCTCGTTCCTGTTAACTAAAACATTTTACCATTCCAGTGAACGAAATTGCATTTTGTTTTCCTTTAATCGTTGTCTGTTTCTATCGCGTGTGTATGTATGTGTGTGCGCGTGTGTGTGCCCTTCGTTCGTTAATTATTTCCCGATTGAACAAGTTTGAAAAATGGGCAGGAAACGACCTTACTACAGATGCGAAAATTAATTGCGAAAGTTATTCGAATGAGTTTTTCAAATGCTGCGTATGGAAAGTTTCTGAAAACGCTCTCTCGCTTGCGACGCAAATTTCAAACTCTTCGATCATACTACATTGAGCCGCTTGCAATTTCTTTCACGGCTAGGCTGATTACAATTTCTCTGTCGTTAATCATTTTCTAAAGGGCAGACAAAATTTGTACGTTCAAAATTTCCATCAAGTGTCGACAGCGATAAAGTTGTATTCCAATTTTAAAGAGATAGATTGCCGTTGATATTTAACACGTTGACTGCCATGTCATACATACATATGTGGGTGACGGAATCATTTGTTCAGGTTTTATTTTAGTATAATTGAAATTATAAAAGTCCCTGTTTTAAAACCCGTAGCAATCGAACGGCGACTATAAGGCGTCATTGCTGTATTCAAAATGCGTTTTTATTGTTTGTATGTAAGAAATCAACTGCCTGCAAAATTGTCTGCATTGATTACAAGAAATAGAAACTAGATAGAATGTTATTTCTGACGTGAATTCAGATCATTTTAAATTCTATTCCTGATTGCCGCTTACGTGAATCTTAATATTAATATTAATCAGGAATAGAATTTAAAAATACGTGAATTCACGTCAGCGGTCGCGAATGTGTTAATAGACGAGCAATAGTGTATTGACATTTTCAATTTTTTAAATTTTCCTACAATTTCAAATTTTTGTCTGCTCAATTTTGTTATAAATGCATAAAGATCCGCAGTCTAGTACTAAATTACTAAACACTCCAGTATTGTACGAGTAAATTGCACCATTTTCGTATGTATAACACGAAACAAAATGTATAGAAGGGAAATATTCTAGGTCGGAAGAGATGTTTCGTTTCGGAGTTAAAACAGTTTCGAGTGCAAAGTGTTAACAATAACATTTTTAAAGGACCGGTCATTTTGACCACGCACGGTAGGAACAGGCATACAAGAAGTGTCGGTAGGTTTAGCGTTAATGAAAGATTTTAACGTCACCGTCGATCGACACGAAAGTGGCACCCTCGCGATTCTCACCCTTTCTCCTTTACGGTCCTCGCTCTGTCCCGCTCGTTTTGTTTTCCCCACTCTGTTTCTGCAACTCCATAAATTCCTCTATAGCCTCACTGTATGGCACCCCTGTGGCTTCTTTACGGGGTTACGTGCCGAAGAGTCTAAAAACGCATTAGCAGCAAATGGCAACGCCACGTAAACTCGTTTCAAACACGTACACAGCACGAGTAGATGAGCGAATGGTGATACGCTGGTAAGTGGTACTCAGAGCCGGACATATTTCGCCGATTCTTCGGTAAATAGAACGTATTTTACGCGCGTGTGCTGCGAGAAAATAGTCCAAATTCCTCGAGAACATCAACCGAAGGACATTCAAATACTTGAAGCATCAGAAAAAAGGTTTCCGATTATTCCTAATAACTAAACAGCAGATTTTACGCATTTACGATAGAAATAACCAGGTAAAATACCAAACTGTGAAGACATTAGAGGAATTTCCGAATTCTCTTCGGTTGATCAAAATTATTAAAAAAAAGAAACACCGTTTCGCTTAATTTCTGTTTCCTGCAATAAACTCGGAAATTTTTTTTTTTCATTTGCAAATATTGCAATGATTCACTGTCCACCGTCAAGTGGAAATTGCCTAAAAATTGGAACGCTTCATAATACTTGGAACGATGAAATTTAGGACATAGAGATTGCCTAAAAAAAATGTCTGCAATTCTTCGGTATGAATTAACTAAAAAACAAAAAGGAAGCAAACATATTTATTTCTATGTTAACACGTTGACTGCCATGTCACTATTTGTTCAGGCTTTAAAATGAATTTTTACGTTAATATATTCATTGTACCTTTGATTAGGATCTGTAAAATGCAAGAAAGTTGGAGAACTACACAATATCATGCCTTTAATTTTTTTCAATTTCTATTTTATTAAATCACTTACTTTGATTACATGGAATTTTTGAGCTTTCTTGTTTGGCGATCAAAGTGTTTATATTTTCTTGGCATACGACGATTTGTATCGTTTCACTTGCTTTTAATCGTTACAATAATGATCGCTCGATCTCGATCAAACGGCAGAGGTGTACATGCAGGATCGAATGCTCGGAATGACGTCTTTCGTCGCGCGGTTCGACACGCGACAAATTTTTCCTGCGGTTCATACGTATGTAGCGCTCGTTTAACCCCTTGCACTACTATTTATTTTGTGATTATACTGATTAGACATTCTTCATCGTTTAGAATATCATAGAAAAAGAAGATTGTTCTATATTTATTGTATGCCTATGTTTTCTCCAAAGGATACATACCGACTACAACGAAATAGAATTTTATTTTGCTTTAAAGGGAATTAATTACGTACATATTTATTATACTCTGTTCAAAATCTTCATCACGAGTCTGACTCGATATTGTAGGGCAAGGGGTTAAAACAATGCTTTCGCTCGTGCGAAAGACCTTCAAATATGAAAGACGATTATGAAAACAAACAGAGAACTAACTAACCCTCCGAGCTAAACAGCACGGTGCCGCGTGTTCCACCACTTAAGAACACGTTCCGTGCGGCAAAGTACGGGTAAATGAAACGTATTTGTTACAACTTTTAATTTTTTCTCGGAAGTTCCCAGCCGATCGGACGCGCGCTCCAGCGAAAGACAGTAATTGACATTGCTCGGAACGAGTGTTCGAACGTCTTTCCATCAGGTTGGTGCACATGAAATGTCGGATTTTTTTTACATGCGAACCTCTGTCTTCCTGTTTTCGTTATACTTTTGTTTTTGACATAACCTCGTTTATAGTCGTACTGTCCATTCCCAGAGTCACATTTCAACAAAGGAGATTTTCTCGAAAGTGTTCCCTTTTGTTATTTGTTTTGAATTTTGTACCGATATGAATTCAACCGATATTCGTGTAATTTTTTTGTACGAGTATAAACTTGGTAATAATGCTGCAAAAGCTGCACGCAACATAAACCAAGCGTTTGGAGAGAATACTGTTAACGATCGAAAAGTGCAGCGTTGGTTTGAAAAATTTCGGTCTTGTGATTTTTCACTACAAAATGATCCGCGTGGAAGACCCACAACGTCTGTGAAAAATGATGATCTGAAGGCATTGGTGGAAGCGAATCCAACTGTATCCACGAGGGAACTTGCTACCAGGATGAATGTTGACCATACAACAACATTGCAATATTGAAAAATTGAAAATTATACTCCAATCACTTGTTAATCGGCATGGCTCACTACTTCTCCATGACAATGCTCGGCCCGCATACATCGCACAAAACAATTGCGAAATTAAATGAATTGAAATATGAAGTTTTGCAGCACCCAGCCTATTCACCGGATCTCTCGCCAACCGACTTTCATTTTTTTAAACATTTAGAACTGTTTTTACGGGCTAAACAGTAGGAAAATGAAGACAGTTTGAAAAATTCGATATCAGAGTTTATTGATTCTAAAGATCAGAATTTTTTAAGACCGGCATCTATGCTTTAAAGTCTCGTTGGGAAAAGTGTATTGAAGCGATTGGAGCATATTTTGATCGAATAAACAGCTTTTGGAAAAAGATATGAAGTTTCATATATTCACTTAAAAATTCGACATTTCATACGCACCAACCTAATAATTACATCCGACCGGGCGCATATGATTGAGTGCCTAATTGCTGTGCGCAACGAATAAATAGCCGCGCACGGCAAAAGTCCCGAAGAAAGTGCCGTGGCGGGAGCAACGAAAGCGAATCTCATCGACGCGCAGACGTAAGAACTAAATTAAAATCTCGTCAACGGCTTTATTTGAAACATCTGCCGGCCGGGGTTGGCTTCGGTTTAATATTCATCCATGTAAATACATTCATAATCTCCGTCGATTTACAATTTAAAGTTATCGTTTCGGCCAAGTTGGAATCGGGTCTAACCAGGCAGTTTCGTATCCTTATAGACCATCTAGTTTCCTTTAAAGGCTGTTCTGTGTGTTGCCAAACGGCTCCCTCAAAGATTCGGAAATGGGATCGTGTCAATAGGTGAAATTAATTTCTTGTCAATCTGTATTCACGATGATACAGATCGGAAGCGTCTCGTCTTTTACATAGAGAAAAATCATGAATAAACTGCGGATTTTATGCGTTCGCAAGAAAAAATTAGCAAGCTAAGCTTAAAGCAGCAGAAGCATTAAAACAGCTCAAGAATATTAAAATTATCAAGCGAAAAAATACATTTTTACCGAGCTTCCGTATCTTTCAATTGATGCACAACATTTTGATTTTGAAAAAAAAATGAGATGAGAGTTTTTCGCAAAGAAAATACAGCAACTGAATTTGAGGGGTACATAATTCCAGATAAAAAGACAGATGGCGGAATAATAAAGTCAGACTTGTAAATGCGAACAACAAATGTGCGACTTTAAAGTGAAATTACACTAAACATTTTGATTTTGAAAAAAGAATGAGATGTCAGTTTTTCGCAAAGAAAATACAGCAACTGAATTTGAGGGGTACATAATTCCAGTTAAAAAGACAAATGGCGGAGTAATAAAGTCAGGTTTGTAAATGCGAACAACAAATGTGCGACTTCAAAGTAAAATTACGCTAAAGACAATGATTTCCGAACATATTCTGGGAACAGAAGAAGAACGACAGAGAGGAAGAGCAAATTATAGATATTTGGATAAGAGAGAGCAAATGAGCAAGCGAGAGTAAGCAGAAACGAGAAAGAAGAAAGTAGAAAGAGAAAGCGATGGAGCAAGGGTTGACTCCAAAGGGGAAACGCGCGAAAGTGAGAATGATAGACGAATTGTGGAAGTTAAAGCTAATTAGTCGTCCTCGATGTGTTCAAAGGCCGAAGCTATCGACCATTAAAAAAATCCATAGTGATTCCAATCGATTGTGATATTGTATGACGGGGGAAATTTATAACTGATCGAAGAGGAAAACTAACGTGCAGCGGCATGCCTGTGTCGAATACATTTTAACGTAAACGCCGAGACATAAGATGGTAAGATGGTACCTTATCCATCCCCTCTTCTCAAGGTTTGACACCACAGGCGCTATCTTGAAAGCACTTTAAGTCAATTGATTAACTTCCTTTTTAATTACCCTGCCAAACATTCGGACCACCCCTGAGGAAACGGAACAGCCGTTGTAGGAATATAAATTATTTATATATATATGAATTGGTGAAAGAACTGAAGGCATGCTCTTTGATCGTAAAAATATTTCTCTCTTAATTACATTTATTGCATTTATTGACTGGAACAAAACAGCCAACATGAATAAATCACGCAATTGTTTACATAACTTCGGAAAAATACGTTCCAACTTTTTCCGTCAACCAAACGGAAATAAATGTTTATTCTACAAGTTAATCCAGATAGGAAGGTGCGACCGTCACTCCTGGAAATGGAAATTCTATTGAACCAAACTAACGAAAAATACTGCGAAGCTTTAGTCGGTCATCCATTCGATTGAAAATTCTTGTTAACTGTGGCTCAATCGAAAGGAAGAGAAAACAATAATACCGTACTGTTTGCATGCATGCACAACTTTTTTTGTAAGCTCGGCTTTGGAACCTTAAAAAACGAAGTAGAGCAAGCTTGCCAGAAAATTTCTTTGTCCGCACTTCAACGTTTAAAAAATAGTTTGGTCATATTTAGAAATAGAGTTTTCTATTGCGTTTTCTAACTTGGTATATTATTTGAATTGTAGTCGGATTATACTAATTCACGGAATAGGTTTGAAAAACATTCTCTAGATACATAAACTGTAAAGGACGAAAAGAATTTAATTCTTTAGATGCTATGCGACATTATGGTCGCTAGGTCATCTTAAACGGAACGACACCGTAATATCGGTTCTCCCCTAAGTGACGTCTTTTCATGAAAAACCTCTATAGTGGCGCGTTTGCGACGAGAAATTTCTATGGAAATTTTGCCACACGCATCGATTTTCTTTTCAGCGAACAATTTTGAACAGCATTGGACCCTCAGTTCTGATGGAAATTCGACTAGTACAATCCGTTCTTTTTGTATCTTATACAAAGCATTATTATTAATGAAACCGAATGAAATTGTAAAAGTATTGTACACTCCTTTAACTAATAAAAAAAGAACGCAACAGATGTTGCAAAATATTAAATTTTAATGTAATAATACACGAAATACAAAATAAAAATGTTTCATAAACAATTTAAATGATAACATAGCATTCTAGAGTGTCTAGGTATCTATCTGAACAGCTATAAAAAAAGTGGTAATTATTTAAAGGAAATAATCTTCTTCTAGGCATTCATTCAAACATTTAAAAGTTATTGTATCGTTAAAGACGACAAAATAATAAGTTCCTAGTTCGCGTGAACTAAGAACACTAGAGAATTCTAATTTCTTCTTCGTTGTCTTCTCATTGGCCAATTTTTCGTGACCGCGGGAAATACGGCCTAGGAGTACGCGAGGAAAAAGAGGTCGCTGTGGGTGCCTTTAGGCGCGTTTTCATGACCCGATCGTTCCAAATATGTGCAACTACAGGGATAAAATAAACAGATGAGCGGCGTAATAAGCGCGTGTGTCATCGGCCTCTCGAAAACTACTCGTTTCTCAGAATTACTCGCTTCTAAAACCTCTGCTCTACAAATCTTCGAGTTTCGTTCCTACTGCAGAGTTCTGAAGCCATATTCATGAACCGTTCCACGATTGCGCATGCGCTCTCGACATCGCGGATTTCTGAAACTACGTGTATCCACGGAATACAACTCATTTCATGCATACGCGGTGAAAATTAGTTCTTGAAAAACGCCGGTGTGTCGCATGTGATCGAATGAATCATCTACGGTGGTACATAGCTATCTACAAATACTCTCATTATTAATGCACTGTCGAGTCTAACAATGAATTACCGAAACGAAGAATTCGATTACGAAGAAAATAGAAATGGAAAACAGAATTAAAAATGATTTTTATTTTCGTTCGAGAATGCTGGGTTATTGGTAAGACCAAAATCAAAACGTTCTAGAGGCTCGATAGAGCTGATCCACATATTCGAGTTTAGCTTGTTTACGTTTATATCCTATCATAAGTTAGATTCGCATATTTTTTATTGCAATTACGGTGAGGTTTCAGGCAATTAGTTTTAAGCCCGAAGGCATTATCATTACCCTATGAATTTCCACGCAAATGCATGGTTTCAGGGAAAATTATTAATAAAGTAGGCCGAGGATTCAACCACCGTCCACGTTGAAAGTTATGCTGGCGTGAATTTGAATACACTCTCCTCACATCGGACGATATCTGACGGTGGTACCAGCTGATGTATAAAAATGTTCAATGCATTTGTATACGTCCATCATATTTTTTCTATTTCTCATTACTTATCTTACACTCGACGTATTTTAAATACATAAACAATCTAAATCTGCTTTTATTACTCACGATATTTTACGCAATTCAATTTCAGCGACAACAATCCAACTAATTTCCTTAAAAAAAAAAAACAGCGAATAAAAAGAAAAGCTACATACAACCGGAATTTAAAAAGCATAGTGCCGACTATCCAAACGATTCAAGCTTAAAAAGGAAATTATTGTGTCAGCGAGTCTTCATAATATAACGCTTTTATTATTCCATAAAGGTATATATTTTTAAGCGATGTTAACACTTTGGCGTCCGCACGTTTCGTAAAGATTTGTTCGTTTCGCGCCGGCACCACTACCTCTGTTACTTCGCTCGGCGCCGGCTGGTTTTGAGGTTATTGGGAGATGATTTTTAAGTTTTTCTAATCTCATTGGTAGTGGTCACGAGTTTTCAATCCGTCTCACCTATTTTTATGAAAATGTACATATGTAAATAAATTAAAAATTTTTTTTTTAATTTAATTTTTTTTTTTAATTTTTTTTTAAATTTTTTTTTAATTTAATTTTTTTTTTAATTTTTTTTTTAATTTTTTTTTTTTATTTTTTTTTTAATTTAATTTTTTTTTTAATTTAATTTTTTTTTTTAATTTTTTTTTCCGCAATGTCGATTGGAACGTCGGACAAGTCGTCCGCGCATTCTTCGTAAATAACAGTATCTTCTCGTTCGTCTGCCATGATAAATGTGTACAAATACTCATAAAAAAAAACACTCGCTGACGTATGTAACTTATTCCACAGCTGTACAGCTTTATGGTAAAAATACTGTACCTAGAAATTTTTATAGTAAATTGAATTTTTAAATTTATGAGGATGAATTTAAAAAGAAATTTTTATAGTAAATTGAATTTTTAAATTTATGAGGGTGAATTTAAAAAGAAATTTTTATAGTAAATTGAATTTTAATGAATTATTTAGTAAAAATTATTTAAAAAGAAATTTTTATAATAAATTGAATTTTTAAATTTATGAGGGTGAGTTTAAAAAGAAATTTTTATAGTAAATTGAATTTTAATGAATTATTTAGTAAAAATTATTTAAAAAGAAATTTTTATAATAAATTGAATTTTTAAATTTATGAGGGTGAGTTTAAAAAGAAATTTTTATAGTAAATTGAATTTTAATGAATTATTTAGTAAAAATTATTTAAAAAGAAATTTTTATAGTAAATTGAACTCCGAGTTATTTAGTAAAAATTATTTAAAACGAAATTTTTATAGTACATTGAATTTTTAAATTTATGAGGGTGAGGGTGAGGGTTTCTGTAATTTTCATTACAGCGCCACCTGCCGGCAGGCGAAGGTCACCACTGTGGTGTCGCCGGCCGTCAGGCAATATTTTGCGAAACTCACCACTGTGGTGTTACCGGCCGCCGAGCAATAGTTTGCGACGCACACCACTGTGGTGTGGCCGGACGCCATAGTGTTAAGTGATATTTTACGACAAGATGACCGATACTCAATGAACTGTGAAAATTTGCTCGGTATGCCTGCACTTGACACCATGCTATATCGGCGTCCGTGTATCCGTCCATCTGCCAGTGGATCGGGGCAGCGTTTTATATAACACAAAGCACCGAACTAACTGAATCGGGCACGGGGATGCGACCGAGAAAAGAAAGGTTGATTCGGGCGGGGGGGGGGGGGGCATGAAGATATATATGCACATGTGCAAATTACGGGGACGAGTCTAGAAATTGAGGTGACCGAGGAATACGTTCATCGAACCCGGGGGGCACTTGTTTTCGGTCGGTAGCGACGCGTCGTGCGTTCTCGTGCGTATTCGTTCTGCGACTCACCGGGTAGGGAGAGGACTCATCGTGTAGCACCACCCAACGACGAGCGTCGCGACGGCCCCCGAAAGACAAGCACGTGGAGTACGGTATCATGATGACTGCAGCGACAAGAAGGGGGCGTACGATCCGCTTGAATATTTGTCGCCAAGGACAATAGAAGTCTCTTAGGATATCGTCTGTGCTGCGACCGTGGCTCGTCGAGCGGGCCTCGCGTCCTCGTCGTGCGCGTTGACGTTCAACGGTGTTTGCAACACGCGTTCCGCCACCCAGATCAACGAACGAACGAGCCAGAAAAGCCACGGTGCAAAACAACAGGCAACCGGCTAGCCGAGGACCACGAGACTCGAGCGAAGCCAGGGAATCGCGCTCGCTGATTGGTCGACCCGTTCATCACCGCTGTACGATCAACGTTCCGCGCACGCGCCGACAAGAGATCAATGAGACCCGAGGCGAAGAAGACACTCGCCTAGAAGCGACGTGTGCGAGCTTCGCCGAAGGCAGCGGCCTGAGAATCGGGTCGCCGCGCCGGTCCCCAGTATAGTCGATACGGGACGTCGTTCCGGTCCGAACAACTAAATTATTCCGCTTCGACAGTTCCTTTCGCTAATTAACGCGAACATTTTTTTAATCCATGTAAACAGCGTGTTGCGTTGCACATAAGAAGGGACGAATTCAGCACACTAAACAAGTTCATAGACACATATGTATATCCTGTGTGATCTTGTTTAAGAGTTACAAATTTTGTGTTTCAATGGTTCCTGACCTATAGCTTCGAATTGAGACAAACATGTTTTCCTCGTTAGTTAATCTACGAAAGGGTCGAAGCACGCTGAACAAGTTCATAGACACATATACCCTGTGGGATCTTGATTAAGAATTATAGTTTATTCTGTGTTGCAATGATCATACATTAGACCTAGTTTCAAAGAATCGTTCGAAGCGTTCAACTTCGACACAAGCATAAATCGGTCTCATCGTAGATTATCGAAGTCTGACCCGAAGAAGATTGCTGCAACACGAAATAAATTATTGTAATTCGAAAACAGACTCACACAGGGTGTTTGTATAAGAACTCTGTATGTTCTATGCACAGGGCATTCAATAATTCATCGAAGTCTTGGTTGTAGTCATGATCCTTCGTCTAGCATCGCATGACAATGACGTTTCTGTTTCGTTAATTAGGTCCTCGATTATTCGGTCAACAAACGTTTAACGAAAGTAGTTGGCGCAGCGCTATATAGATAACCGAAAAGTAATTTGCTACAATACTTGAATGCGTCGACTGCTGCGTCACCCATACACTTGTAGGTATCGACACACCTAATACAGTTAATTAATTCAACAGAAGTAATCAATTGTGAAGCCTGTGACGTATTAAATTTATATTTCCAAATTCAGTTGTTATGCTGTAATGTTTATGTAATCTGGTATATTGTAAGAAACGCTTAGTCTATTTATGCTATAATATTACGTCTTAATGTAGTAATATAAAAAATGTTTGCTATAAGTGTATGAAGGACATTTGTTTCGAGACACAAATTTTTCGAATTCTCTGTCTCTCTCACACTATCATAAAAATCAGTGGCTTTCTCGATAGAAGTGACCTGGTCACCAATGAGATACTGCCAGTTTTACGGGAGATCGTGTCACTCAAATAAATTGATGTTTTCTAACGTCCTCTAGGATATATTGTAGCTGAAGTAAGAAACAAAAGGCCACCGACGATATCTCGTCGGTGCAGAAGGCCACTAAGGAAAATCTTTGTCGGTAAGAAGCCGAATCATGACAGAACCATATCAATTATCATCAAATGTTACATTCTCCACCGAAATTTTTTTTTGGTTTAGATTACCATACCTCGTCTGTGCTGCTATTTCTATTGCCATACGTCGGTAATGTTTGTTTAGCAGGTTCAGCATTCTGCCACGGACGGCACTATCAATGCTATCAGGCACAGACGAGGTACATACAGAGAGGAATGAGAGTGCTCACGCCCGGGTTTGTAGTGTCCCCGGTATAGTGCTGCCCCCTAGTATAATTTTTAGCCTGTACTAGAACCTGCATCATCTTTTAGCCTGTACTAGAACCTGCATCATCTTTTAGCCTGTACTACAACCTGCATCATCTTTTAGCCTGTACTAGAACCTGCATCATCTTTTAGCCCAGAACAGAACCTGCATCATCTTTTAGCCTGGACCAGAACTTGCATCATCTTAGGCTGGATCAGAGCCTACATCATTTTTTAACATAGAAATAGCATCCACGCTGGCATTATTTGGCATCCGCAGCCAATATCTAATAGAGAAAAAATTCCGAAAATTATAAAGCACGTTTTACTCTCAAATTAATTTATATTTTAAGTAAATTTTGCAACAATTGAGGTAATAATATAAATTATAGTCATTTAATATTCATTGTGAGGCAGACTTTGAGATCATGTTCCTTTGTAAGAGAAGAAGAACCGTTCTTTGTAATAATAGATTATGTTAAATAGCATTAAATAAAACTATCTCTTCGTTGAACAACAATTTCGATCATATACATTTTCCTCAAAGCCTTCAAAAGGATTTATGAAAAGATAGACTGTGTGCAGTCTTGAATAGAACCGCTTGAGATTAATTATAACTTATGTGGGGTGGAAGCAAATGAAGGTAGTGGAGCAATCAGCTATAGAACGACACACGAATATTTACGAGAGAATAAAAGTGGGAAATACATAGTAAGAAATCCGACGTCGCGCTGTCTTGAAAATATTGTTCCATTCTGATACGATCATGGTATGTAAGAAAAATACCGAGATGGTGGATAACGCGATATGGTTAATTTAAATAAACGTGGGCGTATTGCAAAATACCAAGAGTCTTTATTCAAGACAACCGTACACGACGACAGTCAGGATAAGGATGTCCTGCTGTCCCAAAAATACTAAGCCGTGAGAACGCCTTCGACAGTATGCCTCTTTGTTTATGACACCTCCAACTTAAAGGACTTTCCCTTAGGGAGGGACAACGCGCTGACAAAAACCACATGGCCTGCCTCGACCATTTGCTTATATCGACTTTTCTAACAGGTAGATCGAATTAATGATTTTTTATTTCTTCCATAACACTTTTTTCAGCGTATTTCTTTCTTTTTTCTGATTAAAACAACATGTACCACGATATAATTGCGATTATAATTTCTCGTGTAATAAGCGATTAAATTTTCGGGCATGAAAGAGGACGGCAAATGCAAAAGAAAGAGAGGCAGAGAGTGGCAGGAACTTTTCTAAGAGTGATTAATGAACAAGACAATGTGGTTCCTAAATTTTTAGTTCTATTTGTAAGTAACTTCTATCAACAGATTTATGAGATTTTTCTGGTTAAAATCAAGCCAAACTCGATAGAGTTTCAATAGTATTGTCGTCATCCCGGAAGGAGAACAACTTTAGTGGTTTGATAAAAAGCCTTTATATTGAACTTGCGGACTCACTTTAGGGTAGGATAATTGTACGGAAGCAAAAG